>JALAZF010000405.1:0-2915253 GCA_022829125.1 Lathyrus tuberosus
GACTCCCTCAATTTTCTCCAACTACCAAATTCACCAAAGCTCTTTCTTCCTTTGAAAGTTAATAAGTTCATCATTAGAACTTACTAATCTTTGAGCTAAACCTTCATCCATTCACTTTTTCATCATCAATTTCTGTAGATCAAGGCTTTGGAGTGTGGTTCTTGGATTTCATTTGAAGAATTTTCAGATTTGAAGTGGTAAACTCTTGATCCACCATTGTTGTTCTTGATACATCCTTCACAATGTGATCTATTGTTGATTCTTGTTGCTTGATACTTGGAACTTGCAAATTGTGTTCCATTGGTGTTATTTGCTGTTATTTTACTTGAATTTTCGTGATAATTTGTATCCTTGATCATGAGGTGTTTGAAGAAATGATTAATCAAGGATTTTGCATTGCCGTTTTAGCAGGTGTAATCGATTACCTTCCTGGTGGTAATCGATTACACCCTGTTTTCTGCGCCTGGATTTTCATTTTTCCTCAGTGGTAATCGATTACCAGCATTAGGGTAATCGATTACACAGTGGCCAAAATGTGTTTTTGGTTTGTTTTTAGGACTATTTTGGTTCCTTTTTCTTTTCCTTCCCTTTCCTTTAGTTCTTTGCCTTTGATTACATCTTTGTGTGGTTCAATTAGGCATTTTTTCATCTATATCTCATTTTGTTTTGATCGATGAAAAATCTTCGATATCATTGGAACTTATTTTATGTTTTTGATGAAGATGAGATCGTTACCTCTTTTCTTTTCGTGCGGTATTGCTTTCAGAGAGTGATCTACATATCATTTCTTTAGCATACATTAGCACTAACATTGTTATTGACCGGCCTCCCATAGTATGATTTTCCTCATAGATTGTGCTACGATTACTTAAATAGCACTACATGTGTCCCGTACCGGAAAATGATCCTTTGTGGCCCAAACTTACGTTTGCAAGCCCAAGGATGGTTGATTATTTGTCTTTTAGCTCAATACCTATGAGACTTGTTGTTAGGAGGCTTTGGTCTTATCAATCCTCTAATAAGTTCTCATTAACCTTGACCTAAGTGCATTATTCAATCATTAATGATCATTTGTTCTAACAACTAATCACTAACTCACTAACAATATTATTGTACTAATTTTGTTTATGCTTTTTTTTCTTGCTCCCTATCTCTCTTTATTTTTATCCTTTATGTTATCATATCATATCATTTGTTTATGTTTCCGCCATTTTTCTTTTGTCCACTTGGAACATTTGTTTATGTTTATGCTCTTCTTCTTTTGTCCATTTGGACCAAAAACATTAATAAAGGATTAAACTCCTAAAAAACTTGTTCTCATAATGTTGGACTATGGTTACTATCCTTTGCATTGGACTTGAAACTTTGGACTTAGAATTAGGATCCTAACCCATGCTTGGAAGTTTGTGATGGAAAACCTTAGATTTTGGATACTTTAAGTTCTCTTTTGAAGACATATTTAGATCAAGGCCTAATCTAAAGGAAAGGATGCTTATGCTTTGGAGCTTGCTTGTGTGGTTAGACCGTTTTTATCCTTAGCTTTTACCTTTATGCAATAGGATAGTCCCTTCTTCTCCACCCCTTCTTAAATTTTCAAAATCTTCTCCCTTTTTTCAAAATCTTCTTGTTTTCAAAAAACTTAAACCGCTTTCATAATAAAACCTTGACTTTTGTCAAGTGATTTTCAAACTTTGTTTTCTTTAATAAATGTCAATCAATGTTAATCATACTTTGACCATTTCAAAAAGACATCAAAAAATACAAAACTCATTCAAACTTTTTGTGCTTTTGTGCACTTTTTCTTTTAAATTTTTCAAAAAGATTAGACATGAGCCATCTTCTTTGATGAGATGTAAAGCTCCTAACTATAGTATTTTGTGTAAAGTATGGTCATTTTCCACTATGATGTTAAAGTGATTAGTCTTGTTGGTTTTAATCCAAGCAAATCCTCCATCTTGATGTGATGCAAATGCCTCTTTCACATGCCTTTGGCTAATTAGTTGAGTATTCTCTTTTGAGAATGACAAGTTGTCTTTTCAAGATAAAATGAATCAAACCAATTTTGTTATTTGTACCATGAACTACGAGGTTTTTATCCTATATTTCACTTTGTGGGTACGTGGGCATGAGGCGATAAGTCTCTCCTTTTAAATTTATTGTTATAATTTTTTTAAGGCTATGTTTGGATATTGTAGAACTAAAAGAGCGAAGTAAAATAGAATGGAGTGGAACGGAATAAAAATGTCATTCCATTGTTGGGTATTTCATGAAGAAATAAATCAATTTTCTCATCCTGTCCAAATTGAAGATACTAAAAGTGAAAGAAAATGATGGAATATGATGAAATGCATTCAGTTATGTTCTGCTTCATTTCATCCTTTTTTTAACTAATCCAAATAATGGAACATAAATTTATACCATTTCACTCAATCTCATTCCACTCCATTGCATAAATCCAAACATGACTTAAATTTTTGTAAAATTTATAGGGATAATGACAAAGTCAGTATTATTGAATATGTTCCCTAAAATTTAGGATACCGATAAAGAACAAAACATGTGTTTACAAAACACATGGCTTGTAAGCAATCGTGACATGATATCAGTTAATGAGAAGCTAATTAAAAATTGTTGTAAAACATAAATAAGAAGAAGATAAAAATGATATGGTGATAATTAACACAAATAAATTTTAAAGTGTGTGTTCAAAATTTCACATTAAGTTTTATGTTCGATTCCCCCCCCCCCCCCCCCCCCCCCCCCCCCCCCCCCCCAAATTTAGAAGAATTGGATGTAAATGGGTAAACTAGCTAATTCCATTTAAGATATTTTAGAAATCTTAATATGAATCACACATTCAAATTAAGCATATCGATCAATGATGTTTTACTAGATAAAGTTTTCTCATTTATTCTACATTATAAAAATAAAAAAAAATTACTTAGATATAATTTTTGCCTTAACATGTTAATTTTCGTGTCTTTTTAGTTTGTAAAATATCTCTATTTATAGAGAAATTTGTGTCACTTACGAAGGTAGAGAAATTTGTGTCACTTGGTGAACGGAAATATCCTTTGAATCATTGGCCATTTATGAACCAGAAGTTGTAACTTTGGTCGAACTCATTATAACACCCCAAATTCGATTAATTATTTAATTGAATTATTTAGATTTTATATTTAATTAATTTATTGTTTGGTGTGCCTTTAAATAAAATCATGTGATTATATGTTATTGGGGTGTAGTGGTCTTAGTAGGGTGTGGTGAGAATGTAGTAGCTTGGTAGAATAAATTAGAAAATAACTAGAATAATTATAATTTCAATCATTATTAAAAATAAAATGAGAAAATTGCTAAATTGGGTGAAGTGAGGAAAGAATGAGGTGGAAGGAGAGAAAACTAATAACTTGATGGACAATGATTATAATTAGGAAAAAATAATTAGAACCATATAAATTCAAAAAGTTGGGAGAAACTAGGTTTTTGAGGGAATTTTTACAATACGTGAAAACAAAAGGCTAGTGAGACAAGAGCTTTTGAGAAGGAAAACCAGATTTTGAAGGGAGAATCCACAGGAGTCGCTAGAATTGTCATCGTTACTGGAATTCTAAGGTAAGGGGGAAAAAGGGCTATCAATATGTGTGTATTGCATTATGGGGTAGAGAAGAGGGGTCCTTACTTTCGTTAGGGTTCCATGATTTACCTTGATGAATTAATGTTATAATGTTGATTTATTATATGTATGCATGTGCTTTCTATGATTGACTTGTGTTTGAATAATCATGACTATGTATGTATGGAATTCTGCCATTGATGAACGTTTGAATGCTTGAGTTGTGTTCATGAGTGCTGATGAAATTGTTGTTAGAATTATTGATAAATTACTATGGATCATGGTGAATATGAATGTTATAATATGTGATTGTTATAATAATATGATTCACTATCAAATTCATGTTTTAGGTCTTTTTATTTTGGAGAAAATTGATTGGGATCTTGTATAGGGGTTAGGGATGAAGGTGAATGATGAACGTATGTGAAAAGTGGAGAATTCTGCAAAAAAAAATCACAAATTAATCGATTAGCATCTTTATGCAATCGATTATATGCACCTATTTATGGAAATTTTGCACATGACAATCGATTATCATGCTAGAGCAATCGATTGCACGGTTATATTTTTAGAAAATTTTGATATTACAATCGATTGCATAAGGGAAGAAATCGATTGCATGAGGAAGGAAATCAATTAAATGCTTATTTTGTGAAGTCAGTAGCGAAACTTACTTGGTGACAATCGATTGTCACCCTATGACAATCGATTGTCTTAGGCCAAACCTCCAAAAATTATGTTTTGTCTTTTGTTGCATTGTCCAACGATTTTGGTCGTATATTTCATTCCGTAAGCCCAAATGAGATGTCGTTCGAAGTGTTAGAAATCTAACGCGCATAGCTATTGTATTGATGGTAATGCTTGGTGAAATGTTTGTGTTGTAGTAATTTACCTATTGTATTGATGTTTGTGATGACTTCTATGATCGATTTATGAATCGTTGTGTTTATCTAATGATGTGTTGATGTTATAATAAATTAACATGATTAAATGCTTGTGAATATACTTATGGTGATAGTAACGATTTTGGTATGCTCTGGTTCTATGGTAGAGATTCAGGAGCGAGTAGCTGGTTCCATATGGGAGTAGGTGAAGCGTTACCTATGGTGATGGTAACAATTTGGTGTGCTCTGGTCCTATGGTAAGGATTCAGGAACGAGATGAACCTGAGTATTCATAAATGGTTCCGCATGCAAAATGAGTCAGTTGTGGAGTACATTGTATACATATTTTAATATGTAGTTGATTGTTCATGATGTTGTTGATTGGTTGCGATTATGTGTATGTTATGAATGAGTGTGAGATTATGTTGTTGTTGATTATGTAATTAATGTGTGCTTATTATATATTCTCTACCTTATTGTTCTTTACACTGTTTATATTGAATATTGTTTCTCGTCCCCTTTGATTCACATTATCCACTATGGACATCTAGCAGATACTCACGAGTGATCCTTGTTGATGTGTGTTAGAAGGTGGCTTGTTAGAGCTACTATTCACTTTTATTTTATTCGCTTTATAATACATTAGTGGTTTACTGCTCTGATCATGTAATATCGGTGACATAAGTTATTAAGTTTTTGAAGTCGTTCTTGCTTTTGTTGTTTAGGAGTTTATAACTTATTTTTGAAGTTGTGTTGAAAATGTTTTTTCACTGTGTAGTTTCAGATGATTTGATGTTTTTTTGAAGGATCGTCGTTGGTGAAACCTTAAATTGTCGTGTAATGCTTTAATTATGAGTTTCGAGGTTTAGGGTATTATACTCATGACCTTTAAGTCTATACCAAATATCATAACCACAGCACCAACACAGCCACTTGTGAATCAAAAGTTTCATTAAATAAACTTAACCATCATCATTCATCAAATAAATATTTTGGAAATTTTTTGCAATAATCTCCCACCATTTTTAATATATATATATATATATATATATATATATATATATATATATATATATATATATATATATATATATATATATATATATTATTCAGGAAATTCCATGGTTTCAGATAAAGGTATTTTACGATTTGAACCATTACTTAGTAATTTAAGTTTTCACTCATTCCCAAATAAATTGGTAGACAAGCTCTGAATCAGTTATTCATTAGAACAAGTATGCATAACTCACACATGAAATCTTGGTACCATTGGTCGAATTATCAATATGACACACTTAGTAAGACCTTGTGTTTCATATCCCTTTCATGAGAATTTAAGAGTCAATCCCTTGAAATCTATGAAGCGACACCACTTCATTCTCATATAGGTAGACTATATAAAAATTGCACTCATAATTATGCATTTCAGCTAACATATAATATATATCTTGTTCTGGACTGGGCATGTGGATGACCCATCATCGAGAACAACCCAATCCAGTTCTATGTCGAGGACGGCCTAGAGCGCTGGCCTAATCCGTTGGGGCCAGTAGAAAACACGTTCTCCATGTGCCCCTCACCCGAGGACACTTCACCAACCTGACTCGCACACCTCATGGAACCATTATGCCCTCCGTAACGGCCAAGTCCATCCACTACCCGGGGAGTACGGAGCGGTTGACCCAGGACGATGAGCATGAGCTGCTCATCCCTACTTTCACGTAGGAATCTCGGCAGTCATCCATTGTGGGCTTGAACACTCAGCCTATAACGGAGACCATTGGCTAAGCGATGGGGACTTACTATAAAACCCCCCCTCTGTAGGAGGGTCAGGTATTCTATCCTTTACCCTTTCTTACTTACCTCTTTACCCGAACTGACTTAAGCATCCTAGTGCCTACAAGTACACCCCCCTTCATCGATCGTTCAGGACTGCGGATGTGTTGCTGGCCACTCACTTATTCTGATAAGTTGTTCGGATCAGTGGCGTCGTCTGTGGGAAACGTGTTTCCCAATCTTTTCTTTCCCTGAAACCAAAAGATCAAATAAAAAAACTTCAGAAACCGATCATGGCTAGTCAACACGACGACAACAACAGCGGTCACGAAACTGTCCTCTCTCCCGTCCATAACGCTGACAACGACAATGGTATGCCATTTTTGGAGGAAAGTACTCCACCGGGGAGAGACGGGCGCACCGTGTCCCCCTCCTCCGATGATTCGGCCGACAACAACGTCTAATACGTTGAAAGTCACAAAGCCCAGAAAGATCCAGAGAAGTCACTAGAGAAATTTCAACCGATTTCGGTACCACCTAACGCCGATCCAACCATGGCGGCCAAATTCGCGATGCTTAACCAGACCAGCGCATTGATCTACCAGCAGAATGAGAGGATCAGAGCATTGGAGAATAACCGTCGTTCACGCTCTCCCCCGCGGAGACACCTACGGTATGAGCCCTGAAGCCCTTCGCCATGACGACCAGGCCGCCGCCCGCAGTTAGAGAGGCTGCAACCCCTGAAGTACAACCGTACTCCTCCCCGCGAGGATCGGCGCTCCTCGGGTGCCAAGAAAAGCAAAGCCAGTGGACTGCCGGATAACTATCCTTCGCCTCCACACAAATCAAAGGGCCGACCAAAAGACTCGCCGCCACGCTGCGATGACAATCCTCGGCAAGAGAAGTACGACCATTCTCCACCACGCTCACCGGTTTGGAGTGACGGAGATGACCCCCGCGGGCCACTATCTCCAACAATCATGAATGTTCCCCTTTCCTTCGGGCTGGAAAAAACACCGAACCTGGGAACATATGATGGAACAACGGATCCCGACGAACACATTGAAAACATCAACACTCTGCTCAATTATCGCGGTGTCAGAAGCACCATCAAATGCAGGGTTCCCTACTACTTTGAGGAGGGGTGCCATGACGTGGTACAAGAGCCTCGTCGACGAATCCATCACTTCCTGGAGAGACCTTGGGAAGTAATTTTTAAGGCACTTCACCGCGTCTCGGCGCCATCCAAATTCTGAGGCGACGTTCGAAGCAATTATGCAAGGGAAAGATGAGTCCCTCCGAGCCTACATCGAGAGGTTCAATCGGGAAGCCGTCCAGGTCTCCATGACCGATGGCATGAATAAATATTTTCTTGAGCGGGGATTGTGCCCCTGTAGTGACTTCGCCAGAGTTGTCGGCATTAAAACACCCGCATCACTGGATGCTGTCCTCCTCAAGGCCCATGCCTACATTTAATACGAGGAGAAATAAGCTGCCAACAATGCCTGAGACTCACGACACAAGGAAAACTCCAGAGTTTCGAGGCACGATGACCACCTAACACCTCACCAAGGAGGGGAGAAAAGAAAAGAAGATAAGCCCCACGAGTCTCGGGAACACAAAGGACCTGCTGTAACACCCTAAATCCCCGCGTAAAATAATACAATTATCAGAGTAAAAATTCAAATAAAAATTCAGCACTTAGGATGGGACTTCCAACATACATCTTCTCAAGCAAATAACATGTAACACATACTTATTATTATAAACGGTACTATGAAATCATTTTTAAAAATTCTTCTCAATAAGCAGCAGAAAACTCCTTCAAATCGACAATCAAAGCTTAGCATATTTAAACCACACATTCATCATCAATTAAAACAAATATCATAATTGTAACAGAAATAAAACATAAAGTGTTCCATAATCCCTAGTGTTACATATCAGAGCAGACGTTAACTCAAAACATAAAGTGAAGGACTTCGTCTTCACTAACCGCAACTCTGCACTATCCTTGATTATCTGTACGTTACCCGCGTAGAGGTAACATTCAAACAAAAGGGGTGAGATATCATAACTAGATAAAAAAACATGATAATTAGCAAGGACGGTTCATTTCATGCATAAGTCACCCATTCAACACATACATCCATGCAATCAATATCCATCAACAAAACACAACAACGATCACAACTAAAATGCAATGCAATGAGACTCATAACTCGACTCAATGCACGTGGTACCAATTCGATCCCTTTTTAATGATCATAATTTCCGTCGAAATTTCCATATAAGTCGCTCACACCCCACAACGACATCCTTGATCGCTCATACCCCACATGGGCACACGAACACCCGTAATCGCTCACACCCTACATGGACACACGATTACCTTAACAACAACAACAACAACATGATTCCATTTCAAGGAATCCAGATAAGGCGCTCACACCCCACACGGGCACACGACTTATCATATAACTTATGCAAGATGATATGCATTCAACGACAACATACAACGACGACCAATGCATATGACCATCATACAACCAATACTTCACACCACGACTGTCCAACACGCAACATATACCTACCAAAACATGCCACAATTGCAATCCATCGCTACACTACACATTCGCACAACTGAGCTCAACATCTCAACGTTCAACACATCACAATGTACCCGGAAACACAATTAACGTATTGAATAGTTGGAATTCTAGCATTGAAAATAATTTTAACATAAAGTACACGAAACCAGCATTCCAACTATTCGAACGGCGACTGAAACGGACCTACGGATCAAAAGATATGAATTTTTGAAGTTTTCCAAAAATTAGTCCCAATGTAATGAATTACCAAAAACCGGTAATCGATTACACCCCCAAAAAAATCCAATTTTCAAGTTTTTCAGTGGTAACCGGTTACCACAATTAGGGTAATAAATTACCCCTGCTACAGAAGCACTTTTCTGCTATATTTTTACACCAGAACTTATTTTTAAGTTGTTTCAAAACCAGTTTTTCTTAGAATTCGTCCAAAACACTTTTCAAAGCAAAAATACACTTTTCAAAAGTTTAAAAACTCAAGTATTCCTTTTCAAAATCGTTCATAACATTGTTCTGACTCTGACACGCGAATTACACGTACAAGACTCCACATTTACAGTATACGCCTCTCAATCCAACGAATTCAACAACAACAATCACATCAGACACAATTTTCAACAGAAATCAACACAACAACATTCAATCCATGGGATTATCAAGAATAAATTATCACATTCATGAACAAAGAGAAGAAATTCAAAACCCTACATGTTAGAAACTACCCACCAATCATCATGGCAACCCTTAGATAGTTAGAACCCCACCCTTACCTTAGATTTTTGCCAAAACTTCTACCTTAGCAATGGAGGTTCTCCCTCTTCTTCTCCTTTTCCCTAGCCCCTCTTCTCTCTTTCTCTCTTGTTTTCACGTAAAACCACTTTCTCCTTATTTCCCTTATTTCTTATATTATTATATTATTATATTATTATTTAATCCAACTATTTAAAATAATAACAACAATAATAAACTAAATACTTATTTAAAGAATAATCTCCTACTATTATTTAATTAAATAAGTAGTAACTAATTTAAATAATTAGCTATACTCCTCAAACCACCAAGTTCTACACTTTTTCTCACACACCCCCTAACACCTTGAAATCTTATTCTTAAGGATACTACCCCCCCCCCCCCCCCCCCCCCCACATGAAGGGTACCAAAAACATCACAAAATACGCATAGTCACATAATTATACATAACAACACATGAATATAATTACGAATAATAATTAAAATAAAACGGGGCGTTACAACTCTCGCCCACTTAGAATATTTTCGTCCTCGAAAATTTTACCTTATACGAATAACTCTGGATATGACTCTCGCATCCTGCTCTTTAATTCCCAAGTCATATTTCCACCGGCAACGCCTCCGCACACTACCTTCACAAGAGTGATCTCTTTACCTCTCAATTGCTTCACCTCACGGTCTTTAATCCGTATTGGTAAAGCTTCGACTGTAAGGTTATCCCTTACTTCTACATCATCCATCAGAATCACGTGTGACGGATCCGAAACATACTTCCGAAGCTGTGACACGTGGAACATGTCTTAACTCGAATTTAACCTTCCTTTTTGCCTTTTGCATAAGCATGTGCATTCGCATCGCTGGCATACGCACTCACACGCTTTTTCTCTATGATTTTGTTGCATGAATATTCAGGTTTTCAAAGCCCGATTAATCACATCCTCACAAAGTCATCACATCATCAACACAAGCACAAAACAAGGGTTTTTATGCCTATTCATCAAAGCAAGAGGTTGAAAATCGGAACCGTGGCCAAAACACCATTTTTTAAAGCAAACTGGGCATTTTTTGGCCTAGTTAATTGATTAACACTTTGCAGTGCAAAAAGTGTTAATCGATTAACCCATGTAAAATGGGCAGAATCTGCTGCTTTTTCATGACAACAAATTTTTCTCCACATTTTGGGGTTCCACTTGGTTCTAGCAGTGTGTGGAACATTCTAGACAGTTCAAGAAATTTCAAGACCATTCAATACATTTGCTACCATGCAACATTTCCAATTATGACCACCATGCACCCTTATTTCCAAGCATGAGAGCCATTGATTTGGATTTGCATTGGGATTGCTCCACTGAGTTAACTAACTAACTAACTGAGTCAACTTCCGACTCAGTGAGTTAAGTGTAACTAACTCCAAAGCAAGCTCCAAAGCTCACTCCAAAGCGCATTCCAAACCTAGCAACTCCAAACTAAAACTCTATATAAACAAAGCTCCACCATTTCACTAGGACCTTCAACCTTTTCAATCATTTCTCACACTTTTCACTCTCAATTCTCTCATTTCTCTCTGCATTTTCTACAAGTTCTACACCTTCATCTTCATCTTCTTTTCCAAACTACACTAAAGCTCCATTATCCCCATTAAAGAGTAGCAAATTTCACATTGAACTTGCTTTCTCTTGAGCTTAAGCCTTCATTCATATTCAATTGTGTTTGGATTTCTAGAATCACAACAAATTCTACTTCAATTGAAGTGTTCATATTAATCAATTCGGTGCAAATTCGATCTCGGTGCATTTTTCGCGTTTTTTGCTCGGTTTCGCTATGATTTGAAGTGCAAGTGCATAATTCTATGGTTTTCTTACTCTCCTCTCTCTAAATTTCACTCACAACAATCACCAAGCCAATTCTCCGGCTTGTAGGTTGGTAGCTCTTACTCTACTCACTATTTCGATCATTTTCATGCGTTTTTGATGTAGTTTCGATCGTTTATCGATTCGTTTAATCATGTGATTGCTTGATCTTTGATCTCCATGTTAATGCTTTCAATTATATGATTAATTGCTCATAATTTATGTCATTTTCGTGCACAAATGTAAGTCATAACATGAGAATGCTTGGATAAGTGATTAAGTGGTTGGAAGCACTTTTGAAAACTGATTTTTTGCCTCTGCTTCAGTGTTAATCGATTAACACTTTTCAGTGCAAAAAGTGTTAATCGATTAACCAGTGTAATTTTTTTATTTTTCAAGTGTTAATCGATTAACACTCTGTAGTGCAAAAAGTGTTAATTGATTAACACTGAACCAGAATGTGAAATTTGCCTATTTTTAAAGCTTGTTTGATCTTCTTTCCTCATTTAACTTCCATGGCTTGATATGCTTGATATTTGTGGATGTTTTATGAGTTGTTTAACCCCTGTTTGAAGCATGCTCAACAACTTTCGATGTTCGATTTTTCCATTATCAATTGTTTGCAATTTTGACAATGTTTGCTCATGATCATTCTTGCACATCTTTTGCTCACTTGATACATGATCCGTGATGAATATCTTTGGTACTGTTTTGCACTTTCATTCATGTTGACATTAAGTTTGTTCTTCAAAGGATGAGCTTAATCTTGTATAATCAATAATCTACACTTTTTCTTTAATGATTTTTAATCTCTTTGGAAAATTGTTGACACATCATTTCCCTTTGATTGATTAATCGAAACCTTGTTTCGATTAGTTGATCCATCCTTGCTCTTCTCTTTAGGTTTCCTTTAGAGTCTTGTTCTCTTGATCCCTGCCGAGTCAGAGATTCGGACAACGCACTGGAGCACTGTACAAATCGGCGCTGTTATGCTGTCTGTTTCAATTTCTGCACTATACTTTGGTGCTAGGGAAGGGATGAGAGTGGAGAATTCCTACACTCATCTTGATTATCTTGGGTAGGGGACGAAAGACCATGTGCCTGGAATAATCGTCTCTATTCCCAAGCTGTGGTGTCTCTCAATCTTCTGTCGAGTCGATCCTTGATCACTCCTACCCCTTTTCAATCTTTCTTTTGATCAATCACCATTGCCTTGGTTAACGATCTTGGTCTCTTGGTTTAGCAATCATCTTTTGGTTCAACACCTTTCTTCTGATCAATCATCGCTCATTGATTCCCCATCTGGGTCGTGATCATTTGTTCCGTTGGTTAATCATCGTCATACTATTAAAACCAATTCTCTTTTTCCCTGCAGTCGCAATCCTTTTCTTCGGTTAAACAAAATCCTTCTGTTAAACACTGAAACCCTAGCGGAGTTTGCAACCTTCTCTTGGTTCTTCCCCCTTTGATTGGCTAACCACTGCCTATCAGTTAAAACACCCATTTGCACTTCTTCTTAGTCCATCTGTTAACATACTGAGTCTCTCTTGGTTAATCACCCATTTCATAGTCTTTTGATCAATCACCATTGCCTTGGTTAACGATCTTGGTCTCTTAGGTTAGCAACCATCTTTTGGTTCAACACCTTTCTTCTGATCAATCATCGCTCATTGATTCCCCATCTGGGTCGTGATCGTTTGTTCCGTTGGTTAATCACAATCATACTGTTAAAACCAATTCTCTTTTTCCTATGCAGTCACAATCCTTTTCTTCGGTTAAACACAGTCCTTCTGTTAAACTCCGAAACCCTAGCAAAGCTCGCAACCTTCTCTTGGTTCTTCTCCCTTTGATTGGTTAACCACTTCCTGTCAGTTAAAATACCCATTTGCACTTCTTCTCAGTTAACCACAGTCTATCTGTTAACATACTGAGTCTTTCTTAGTTAATCACCTATTTCTTAGTTGACCACAACCCGTCTATTAACATACTGAGCTCTTTTGAGTTAATCACCTTTTCTTGTTTAAATACTCATTCTTTTGGGTTAATCACAGTCGTTCTGTTAAAACCAATACCCCTGTGAGTTAGTAACCTTCTCTTGGTTCTAATACTCGTAGTAACCTTCTTTTGGTTCAAATACCCTTTTCTTGGTCAAATACTGCTTGTTTAGTCAGTACCAACATCCCCAGTGGGTCACAACCTTCGCTTGGTGTCATATCCCAAATTTTGACCACTAATATTTCCCATCATTGTGCAAATCATCATCACAATATGGATGAACCATCATGCCTCATCAAATGCCTCAAGGGTGGCTGAGCATCCACTACAATCAGACTTAGGGTTTCAAGCCCTCTCAGAGCTTTTAGGCAAAGGATCAATCAAGGAATGACATGATCTTCAACTTGTCTAACCTCTCAAACATCCACAATGGATCAAAAGGACTCCCACTTCAAGGATCAAGCACAAGGCCGCTCCCTTCTAGGTGGATCAAGTCTCAAGATCGCCAGTGTCACCAAATTAGGGTTTTGGTCGACCAGGGCCTCTAGATGGAAATTTTCCTCTGGGCATGAGCCAATGCTTCAAAGCATAACCTATGATACTCCATGGAACCTCATGGACCAAATCATCAAGTCAATTTTGCCTCAGGGGATGCATTCAATAAAAATCAGGAATTAGGGTTTCTTGACCTAATTCACCCCTAAGTTGAATTTTAGGGCAAGTCATGAGCCAAGACCTCAAGACAGGGTTTGAGGGTCTCTAATGAACTATATTGATCCATTTGGAACAATGGATTAATCCAAGAAGCTTGAGCAACAAGTCTCAATCTCATCTGCACCACAATTAGGGTTTCGCGAGGAAAGTCAACTGTAACTTTGACTTTTGACCAGGACATGCTCCCAAGCCCTAAGACATGATTCAATATACCCTATGACACCCATGGAACATGTCCATCAAGTTTGATTTAGGTCAAGGACATGATTTCATGAAGAATTGCACAGTTTGGAATTCATCTGATAAAAAGTCAACTGTGCACAAAAGTCAACTTTGACTTTTTGAGATTTTTCACCAAAATGGATTTTTAACCCTAAAATGATGTTAATGTATGATTTGAATCATCATTCATCAAGAAAAATCAAAGAAAGTGGGATAACTTGTAAAAGGGGTAACCATAAAAACTTAGAAAAATTTCTAAGTTATGGAAAAAGTGACACTAATGTGCCAACTTTGGAGGATCATAACTCCTAAACCACAAGGTCATTGTTCCCCATTCAAAGCTTAATTTGTATATCTCACTGCCCTCTACAAAAGCTTCATACTGACCTATGTCCAAATTCCTCATGGATTTTGAGTTATGGAGTGATCAAAATTAAGAAAAGTCACTTTGTTCCAACACTTAGTGAAAATTTCACTAAGTCAGATTTTACCTTACTTTTTGCCAAATGTAGGGGGATTTTTCACTTGGATTCAAAAGAGATCAAAACCAAACATGTTCAAACAATTGTTATATCATGTACGGGTTTTCCAAAATGGGCAAGAACATTACCAAATTCAATTTGAGTCAAGAGATATGACATTGGCAAGTTGCCTTGCTGAAATCTGCCAAGGCAAGGAAGATTTTTACACTTTTGGTCGATTTTCCAAAATTAGCCAAATACAAATGCTCCTATCCACTTAGACACCTCTGAGGATTGAATCTAAAGGGGACAATCACTGAGCCAAGCCTCCAAAGTCTTTGGAACAAGAAATAGCATGTTGAACCTAGAATTGCCAAAATAGGGACAAGACTCCAATTTTGGATTGGAGCATTCAATGGAAGCATCAAGGTGGCATGGACTGAGCCATTCGTAATTAAATTCAGTCAAGACTTATCCAAGACCAAGGGAACCAGCAGCCTGTGCCCTAACCTCTAGTCAATGGCTAGAGGAGACTTGGATTTTTATTTGCCAACATTGGCCAAACCTACTCAGCAGTTGCCATTCACTATTCCTTACAAAACAAACTTGCTCTACTATAAATAGAGCTCAATTGTGATCAGTTTGAGTACACCAAAGCCATCAAACAGATGCTTTCCTCAAAATCTCTTCTTTCACTCCAATTTTGCCTTCTAAGGCAAGTCACTATCGGGTTTTGAGTTTGAGAGCTTTTCCAATCAAACCAATCACACACACACACACACCTCACATACATCATATAGAAGTGATCCAAACACTCACATAACATCTGGAACACAGATTTCACAAAATCACCAGCCAATTGCCCAAGTTCTTGACAGATTTGCAGTTGGGGTACCATCTCAAGTTCCAGATCATTTCAATCCATTCCAAGCATTAATACACACTCCATGGCACCTAGGGAAGCTATCAAGATCATTGGAACCTAGCTGTAACACCTCCAACACAAATCACGATCACCAGCTGCAAGTGGTAAGCATGAGCTCTTCTAACTCTATGATCCATGCAATTTTTGCTGCACAATAATTTGGCCATATGTTCATAATCATGCATGGAATGTTTCCCCTCAATTAATTACATTGTTTGAATCGTGTATCAAAAATCCTAGCCTTCATGCAGAAATTAGGGTTCTTGAGGATTTTTCATGATTTCTTGTTATATGTTTAATTTAAATGAAATTAAATACCAAAGACATGATCGTGAGGTTGAAACGAGTTGATTGGTATGTGGATTGCATGATATGATTAAGTATTCAGTGAGATTGGAGAGAAAATGCAAATCTGGGCAAAACTGAAAAACGCGCGTGTTCTTGCCTTTGTTCTTGGCGCCATTTTCCAATATTTGAATATTTGAATTTTGTGATTTTATTTAATTGATTCAAAAATTAATTTCTCTCTGAGTTTTAATGATTTTGAGTTGATTCTTTTTTTAATAATTCACAAAAATGTTAAAATATTTTATTTTCCCAAAAAATCCCAAAAATATTATTTATTTTCTATAATTGATATTTTTGCAAAGAATTAATGTTTTAATTGTTTTTAACATTTAAAATATTTTTTCCACCTTGATTTTGCAACTTTTAATGCCTTCTAATTATTTTGTAGGTCAATACTTAATTTTTGAAGCATTAATCCAAGATCACAATTTGTTTTCCATATGTTAAACAATTTTGATCATTTTAATTGAATTTTTATTCAATTAAATACATTTTTGAAAATAAATTAGGGTTTTTGGATTAATTCAACCCTCATAAATCATTTTCAAAACACTTTGGGCCTCTAATATAGTGTAAGACCCAATCCTTTTTTTGACCAAATCATTTTTGGGCCTCAGTATATTGTATAACTCCCGATACCGTAAAAAACAAACGACACGATCGTCGCCTTTTCAAAACAAAAAAACCTTAGGCCTACCCTCGAGTAGTAAGACCCATTTCTTTTCTTAAAACAAATTTGGGCCTCTATTAGAGTGTAAGACCCAACCCATTTGTACAGAAATATTTTGGGCCTCTAATAGAGTGTAAGACCCAACCTTTTGTAAATACAACCTATTTTGGGCCTCACTTATTGTCTATGTCCCTCTGTACATTTTTAAATTCGGCACGATCGTCGCCAGTTTAAAAATAAACCATCTGGGCCTCTCCTTGAGCTATAAGACCCATTCAAAACTTTTGGACCTCTAATAGAGTGTAAGACCCAATCCCCTTTTAACCAAAAACAACTTTGGGCCTCAGATATTGTATAAGCCACTTTGCGTTAAAAGAAAATCTCGGCGCGATCGCCATTTTAAAAGAAAAATCATCTGGGCCTACCCTCGTGTTATAAGCCCCACTCTTTTTCTTTAAAACTTTTTGGGCCTCTTGAGAGAGTGTAAGACCCAAATCCCTTTGTACAGAAAACAATTTTTGGGCCTCAGTCACTTGTATAAGTCCCTCTGTACAAATTCAAACAGTGCGCTCACTGATAAAACCCTGGGCCTCTCCTTGAGCTGTAAGCCCCAAATCTTTCTTTTTCAAAGTACTTTCTCCTTTGATTTTGAATATACTGTTGTTTTCAATCTGTCTTTGTTGAACAACTAACCAAACAACATGGAAGCTCTACAACCGAGTAAGTGTTTATATGCTTTCATTTACCACTTTCATATACATATAACTATATTGTGGGGCTGTTTCGCTGTAAGTCTTCTTTCATAAACTCATATCAACTGTGTAATAATAGTATAGATATTTAGAGTTTCCCCGGCAACTACGTTTAGCATTAAACCCGTTGATCACTCTTAAATAGTCAAAACTAGATCCCCATAGGATTACCAGACACAGTCTTCCCTCCTCTTGGGGTTAAACAATATGGAGACATGAATGGCAGCATTCTCGGTGAACCCTTTCATAGACTGTCACTCATAGAAGTTGTCAGGAAACTCTATTACCCAGAGATGATCTCTTCTCCGTGAATTGCATCTCTTGATTTTCTTCCAAATTCTCGGACTTTCCTGGCTTGATCTATTCTTCGTGAATAGCCTGTCTTGAATTTCTCGGGGTTTGGGGACCCACAGGCTTCTTAAAAGCACTTGTCAAGAAACTCTACTCCCCAGAGATGATCTTTTCTCCGTGAATGGCATCTCTTGAGTTTCTTCCAAATTCTCGGACTTTCCTGGCTTGATCTATTCTCGGTGAATGGCATGTCTTGAACTTCTCGGGGTTTGGGGACCCATCGGCTTCTTAAAAGCATCGGCCTCCTCTTAGGCATCGTACAAGGACCCACAGGCTTCCTAAAAGCAACCCCGCCTCCTCTTAGGCTTTGTACAAGAACCCGTCGGCTTCTTAGAAGTATTCACAGCCTCCTCTTAGGCTTCGTATAATGATCTCTTCCTCCGGGAATGATAGCCTCCTCTCGGGCTTCGTACAATGACCCGTCGGCTTCTTAAAAGTTTCCAGCCTCCTCTTGGGCTTCATACAAATTGTCCCGACGACCTCCTAGAGGTATAGGAACAGAACTTAGTCATCTGCATAGAACAGTCCTTTCAAAGAGTCTACTACTGTTTCTCAAAGCATAATACAAAAGATGAAACTCTAGACACGGACAGTCTAATATCCTTGAGTCTCAAAGACATTCTCAAGTGACCCCTTTGTTAAATAGGAAGAAAACCCGTAGACTCGGACAGTCTCAATACCCTTCGGATTTCCCACTTCCTTAAAGAACAGGAATAACCCGGATCCTCGAATCAAATCCGTGAGTACAATATTGCTCATATAAGAACTGATTTTCTCTTTAAATCAGCATACTGGACCTGTCACTCAACTGAAACAGCGCCATAGCTTCCTCTTGGGCTTGGTACAATGATTCTCCCCAATGGAGTCAAACAACGTTTAGCCTCTCTCTCGGACTTTGTACGAGACACATAAGAGACTCCCTCGTTGAGTCAATTACCCCTTTCGCCTCCATCTCGGGCTTTATACGAGATACAAAAAGGTTCTTATTGAGCCAAACAAATTTTAGCCTCCATCTCGGGCTTTGTACGAGATACAAAAACTCTCTTGTTGAGTCAAATAGCCTTCATCTCGGGCTTTATATGAGATACCAATAGACTCTATCGTCAAGTCAAAAACCTTTTAGCCTCTCTCTCGGGCTTTGTACAAGACACATAATAGCCTCCTCTTAGGTTTTGTATAAGAAAACCACTGGTTGATCCAATCAACCTTTTAGCCTCAAAGCTGTGCCTCGTTCACAGTACACAAACATCAACAACTCCTTCCCCTTCATCTAATTGCTGTAAGCGGCAAGCCTCTGGATCATCTACATCTATGCCACTATCCCTCTTTTAGCATGAGAAATTCCTAAGGAAAGATAGCATTGCTCTACACTGAGTTAAAGTCTTCTCCTTCAGGTTAAAAATCCCCTATAAAGGAAATTATGGCATTGCCGGATTCACACATCCCGGTTAAAGTAATTCTCCTTTATAAACAGTTGTGACATACAACCCCCTCTTTAGAGATGACAAATTCTCTCTAAAGACAAGCCCTTTTAGCTTCACATCTTGGGCTTTGAACAAGATACAAACCACCTTTCGCTTCACGTCTTGGGCTTTGAACAAGACAGCAAAACAACCATTTCCTCCCATAGAATAGGAGGAATTACGAACGCTCTGATTTCCCTGTTTCGGTAAAAGGGAATACGTAGGCATAAGAT
The DNA here is from genome assembly GCA_022829125.1 of Lathyrus tuberosus. Classification (NCBI taxonomy): domain Eukaryota; kingdom Viridiplantae; phylum Streptophyta; class Magnoliopsida; order Fabales; family Fabaceae; genus Lathyrus; species Lathyrus tuberosus. The sequence goes on from JALAZF010000405.1 coordinate 19,617, forward strand.
TGAAAGAAAAGATCTTAGCGAGCACACTAAACAAAAACCCAAAATCCCATACTTTCATATATCCGTCCTAATATCTAAACCTCCCACCAATTGACCAAACACCACTTTTAAAAAAATACACCCAATAGAGACCCCGAATCTTTGTAGCATATGTAAACCAATAGTTTTGACTGTTTAACCTCAGTTTGCAAGTAGGGTTAATTTGAGACATCTATTTCCCTTCCTTCATCAGCTTTAATAGGATAAAAAATGAATCGAGCAGTAGATACCAAAGAGCGATAGCGCTTCGCAACCGCGTCCAAAATCGCTCGCTACAGAAAAATGGCGACTTCACTGGGGAACTGCCATTAGGATCTATCTCACCTTTGTAGCGAGATCTTGTTCTCTTTCCATCTCTTAGGTGGAAACTTTAAAAGTGGCGCCCACCGTGGGGCCTTTTAACCTTTTTTCTCTTCACTTGTGTGAATACCACAGATTGGGGCTTCCGTCGGGGAACCCATTTTCTGTCAGGAACTTAGGATTCATAGCTTTGAAGGTGTAGGATGTTTAGGACAAATATATATACTGCTTTTCCTAATTGCTATACCTGTTTATTTTTCTGCTAATGGGAATGCGTGTGATGCCGCATGTGGAAAGATTGAGTATACACTTAAGATAAGTGATGACGACGAGGTCGACCATCAACCTCAGTGGAGGCTGACCAATGCAACCCATTCCCTCTCATAGGCAATGGGCCGATTGTGATGTCTGAGAAGCTGAGGAGCCAACCCTTTTGTAGTGCGGAAGCTATTAGAAATAGTTGTCACGGGATACTACCCTCATTTGAGGCTGGTGATCTATTCTCGGTGAATGGCACTTACTCTAAGATTGCTCTACAACTCGCTGGCGATCCGCTTGTTGTTTTGCTTTCCTGGGAGGAGCTAATGATAATGAGTACAGGTACAAAAATCACCCTAGTATAAGCCTTTGGGGATGGGTAGAGCCTTGACTTCATGACAACGACCCTTTGACCCCATGTTTTTTCTATGTTTTTGTGTGCTGCATTCATGCATTCATTTAAAAAACATTAAAACATTAAAAAAAAATTCTCTTCTAGTCTCTCTGTTTTTCAAATTAAACTAAGACTATGATTGCAAATATCAGAGAAAAGAATTGTGCTAATGGATTTTGGTAGAAGGAGAACCCATCGGTACACCTTCAAGGTTCCAAAACTAGAGGATTTAAGAGGTTTGGCGAGAATGATCACAAACCAAGAGGCTTTCAGAGCCAAGTACGGAGGTTTGCAACCTCTGCTACGAGTCCATGTGATTGAGGGAATCATGGACGCGCTCGTTCAATTCTACGATCCGGTTTATCACTGTTTTACATTCCCGAATTACCAGCTCGCACCAACGTTGGAGGAGTATTCTCATTTGATCGATTTACATATCACTGATCGAGCTCCATTTTCTGGACTGGAAGAAATTCCAAAGAATCAGACCATTGCGAGAGTAATTCATTTGGACGAGTCTGAGGTCAGGACTCACATGACCACCAAGGGTGGCATACAAGGTTTGCCAGCCCAGTTTCTGACAAAGAAAGCTCTGTACTTCGCTAGTATAGGGAACGTGGCTGCTTTTGAAAGCATCTTTGTTTTACTCACCTACGGATTATTTTTGTTGCCCAACATAAATAACTTCGTCGATATCAACTCCATTAAGGTTTTTCTCATTGGAAACCCTGTGCCAACTTTGCTCGCAGATGCGTATCATTCTGTACACTTGGGAAATTTGTACAGCGGAGGGGAGATCACATGCTGTGTACCTCTACTTTATAAATGGTTTATCTCCCATTTGCCTAAGTCTGCTGCTTTTTGGGATCACAAGAGTACCTTACGTTGGTCGCAGAAAATCATGTCTCTCACCAACTCTGATATAGATTGGTGTAACAGGATTTATGATGGAATCAGGATCATTGACCGTTGTGGAAACTTCCCCAACGTACCCCTTATAGGAACTAAGGGAGGAATCAATTACCATCCAGTTCTCGTTCGTCGTCAATTTGGATACCCGATGACATATGTTCCCCGGAATGTTCATCTGGAAGGTCTTTTCTTCAAGGAAGGAGAAAGTGACAGAGCACTAAAGACGGAAATAGTGCATGCTTGGAAACATGTTCGTAAGAAAGGACGGGAGTCTCTAGGAAAACCGGACTGTGTCTCAGTAGAGCCTTATCTCCACTGGGTACAAACTAGAGCTCTCAAGCTAACGATGCCTTATCCTCGTTATGGAATTCTTCCGCCGAGGGAATCTTCATGTACTTCATGACGGAAACTCAAAAGCTTCAGGTTACTCTCAACAAAGTTCAACGGGAGAGAAAGTCTTGGAAGAACAAGTACCGCACCCTCGACATAGAGTGCATCAAAATATAGCAACTACTGAAAGATAAGGACGCTCTGATTGAAATTTTGGAGCAACATCCTGTAGAGAATCAGGATGACCAAAGGAATTTTCTCGCTCCTTTCACTTGGCAAAGGAATGACAACCCGACAAAGGCCCAAGAGCCCTGGTCAAAGAAAAGGAAGATACCAGAATCAGCACCCGAGTTCTCTCGGGACCCATTAGCTTAGGTTCCTGTTTCTGCATTTTGTAATCTACTGTATTTTCGTTTCCGCAATCCTTTGAATTTCAATAAAAAGGGGTTTCCCTACTGTTTGATATTTGCAATCTAATTGTCGAAGTTTATTTTGATTAAACCAAAAAAACAATTAATATAATCATTGCATTCATCATTCTCACATTGCGTATTCTTCTTACCTACGAATCTCACGTTTGTGTCTCGGTTCTAGAGTCAAACTGTCTCATTCGTATAATACTCGGCCCAATCGTCAGAAAAAGATGGATGATCTTGAGGAAGAGAACAGAGAGTTGAAAGAAGAGACCGATGCTCTGAGAGAGGATATGAGAAAGCTTCGTAACGACATGCAAGCCATGGCAGAAGCTCAGCTACAAAGGACTGTGATCTCCGAGATCACCTCAACGCCCATAGTGGAAAAATATGATCCTAGGTATCAAATGCCGAAAGATCGTCCTTGGGGCATGCCTGTTAACTATATCCCGGAAGGATATGTTCCGCCGATCGCTGAAGATCAAGGAATTATAACAGAAGCCGCTGGGCCTGAAGGTTACAAACTTCGGGAAAGCGAAGATGCCAGAGGCATATTGAAGACTCCTGGAGGTTACAAACTTTGGGAAATGCCAAGATTCACTGTCGTAGTCACGGTACCACCCCCTGTGGTACACACTGTCCCGGAAGGACAGATTCCACCGATCCCTTCTGGTAAAACGGAAACTATGTTTGACCGAATGGATGAATTCCAGGAACAGTTCTTGGAAATGCAGAAGGAACTGCAAGCCATTCGCAGTCAGGATCTATTTGGAAAGGACGCCGCAGACCTTTGTCTGGTCCCCAATGTGAAAGTCCCGCACAAGTTCCAAGTGCCCAACTTTGAAAAGTACAAGGGTAAATCTTTCCCTCAGAGCCATCTGGTGATGTACGCTCGGCGAATGTCAGCTCAGATGGAGAATCAGGACCTACTGATTCATTACTTTCAAGATAGTTTAACCGGTGCCGCACTCAAATGGTACATGGGTTGAAACCGTGCTACGATTAGCACATTCAGAGATCTTGGTACTGCCTTCGTCCAACAATACAAATACAATTTGGACATGGCACCGGACAGAGATCAACTCAGATCAATGTCACAAAAGGATAAGGAAACCTTTAAGGAGTACGCCCAGAGATGACGTGAAATTGCCGCTCAAATTTGTCCACCTCTTGAGGTAAAAGAGATGACAAAGATCTTCTTAAAGACCTTAAGCTCATTTTACTATGACAGAATGGTTGCCATTGCGCCCAGTGATTTCACCGAGATGGTGGGCATGGGAGTTCGTCTTGAGGAAGCCGTCCGAGAAGGACGTTTGGCAAAAGACGCTGGATCATCAAGCAGTACAAAACGATACGGTAGTGCTCTCCCTAAGAAAAAAGAGCAAGATATTGGGAATATCTCTCTCGGAAAGCAAAGGCGACGTTATCAACCGGTAGCAGCTGTAATTCCTGCTATCAACCCTGCGCATGTTCCTACGTATCAACCTCAGGTTGCGCAGAGCCAACCTAATCAGCAAAGGACACAACAGCCTCTTCAGCAGGCTCGTCCTCCATACAATAACAACCGTACAACACGGCCACCAGGGTTTGATCCTATACCCATGTTGTACGCAGAACTATTTCCGTTACTACTGGCTAAGGGGCACATTCAGACTAAGTCTCCTCTTACAGTACCGGAAAATCTGCCTTTTTGGTTTAAGGTGGATCAAACATGCCCTTATCATCAAGGAGGATCAGGGCATAACGTAGAGAACTGTCTCAATTTCAAATCCGACGTGTAAAAGCTTGTTAGGAGCGGGCTCTTATCTTTCAAAGATACGAATCCCAATGTTCTCACAAACCTGATGCCTCAACACGAGAAAGCTGCAGTCAACCTGATTGAGAAAGAATCTAACAATGTCTATCAAATTCACGATGTACTCTTGTTGAAAACCAATTTGGTCAAGATGCATTGTAGACAGAGTGGGTACGGCCATGTGCCACCTCATAATTATCACCAGTGTGATGTCTGCTATAAAAACAATCAAGGATGTTCTGTGGTGCAAACAGCTCTACAGGAACAGATGGATCTCGGATGGATCCAAGAGCACCGAGTTCGTGGAGTTAACATGGTCTATACGAACTCCAACGTCATTCAGAACCACGACATCTGTGCAATGAATGCCAACTTGGTGGCGATGCACTCAAGGCAAAGCCAGTATCATAATCTGCCACGACATAATTACAGTTCCTGTCTGACTTGCTTGGTAAACAAACAGGGATGCTCTTTCATACAAGAGGCCCTCCAGCGTCAGATGGATCTTGGATGGGTCCACGACTACCATGATAGGAACCCTTATCAGATCAACATGGTTCAGATCTTCGATATTCGTGTGATGAATACCAACCTGGTAGAGTTACATGCTGAGCAGGTCCGACTCAGATTCTTAATATCACACGACTATCAAAGCTGTAAAGCAGGTTGCGAAAACGATCGAGGTTGTACCCTTGTCCAGGAGGCACTTCAGCACTTGTTAAATCACTGGTGGATGCCAATCTATATGGATGAAGATACTCAGCAGATTAGTATCAGTAACAGGAATCCTACTCGACGTCAGAGTCAGGATGTCCGATCTATGGAAGCTAATCTAGTGAGGTTACATTGTATTCAAAGTGGGCGTGGCCAGGTGCCACCAAACAATTATGACCGTTGTAGTGTCTGTTCGGAAAGTAACCAAGGGTGTTACCTTGTGAGAGCGGCTCTTCAGGGTCAGGTGGATCGTGGAGAGATTCACCCATATCCGGGTTCTGGACCCATCAATTGGTCACCGAACTACCTTGCCAATCAAGTCGAGGACGTTGTCACGATCTCTGGTAGTCACCAGACCAGGGATGTTTTTGCCATCATCCCTCTACTTGACGAATCTAAAGTTCCCAACCGGGATCGGATCGAGATTACTTATGATGGTCAGAAAAATCAGAAGGTTCCCATAGTCATCTATCTACCGGGACCACTACCGTATGAATCAACTAAGGCTATACTTACAAATACGGTGCAACGACAATTGAAAATGGAAATGAAATTCCATTACCCTCCGTCGTGAATATTGCAGACATCAGTCGTGTAACACGGAGTGGTAGAATCTTCAACAGAGGAGTTGGAGAGTCCAACAAAGAAAAGGAACTTCAGACAGAAGCTCCTGATCCATCAGTCGGTCAATCCAGTAATCCTGACCTTTCAAAAAACAATGATGAGATGCTGAAGGTCATCCAAAGGAGCGAATACAACATTGTCAATCAACTGTTACAAACTCCTTCAAAAGATCTCGGTATTATCACTGTTACTCAGTTCAGGAGCCCACAGGGAGGCTCTACAGAAAGTCTTGGAGCAAGCCTTTGTGGAACAGAATGTAACAATTAGACAGTTCGATAGTATTGTCTCTAACATCACTTCCTACAATAATTTGAGATTTAGTGATAAGGAATTACCCGAAGAGGATCGCCGTCATAACATGGCGCTCAACATTACAGTTAATTGCCAGGACAATGCTTTAGCCAGCGTACTGGTAGACACAGGGTCAGCCCTGAATGTTATGCCGAAGTCCACTTTGATGCAATTATCATTCAAAGGCCCTCCGATGAGAATCAGCGAGGTCGTCGTCTAAGCGTTCGACGGATCCAGAAAAATAGTTATCGGCGAAGTTAATCTTCCCATAACTATCGGTCCTCACACTTTCCAGGTCATGGATATCTGGGCAACATACAATTGTTTATTAGGAAGACCTTGGATACATCAGACTGGAGCGGTCACTTCAACCCTCCACCAAAAGCTAAAGTTCGTTCAGAACGATCAACTTGTCACAGTCTGTGGAGAACAGGCCTTGCTCGTGAGTAACTTGTCATCATCTGCTAGTGTAGAGCCCGAGGAGGTTATTGGAACGCAGTTCCAAGCACTGTCGGTAAGCAAGAACAATCAGTTCAAAGATGGAACTTCCATTTCTTCATACAAAGATGCTATCAAAGCGGTCGAGAGTACCGATACAACCGGATGGGGACAGCTTGTCATTTCTATTGACAATAAAACAAAGAAGGGTCTTGGTTTTTCTATAACCTGTACCCGGACAGCTGCTAACGATGAAAGTCTTCATCCCATTCAGGATTTCTTCCACATTGGAGGTTTTCTTCACCCAGTCCCTCAAGCAGTACATGCTATCAATGAGGAAGATCCCTCCGACACAGATGAAGAGTGGAAGTTCTATCTTAACAAGGACGGTTATATGTCTCAGGACGAAATGCAAACTCCTTTTTGCTTTCCGACAGAGAGTCCGAGATTTATACCCAGATCAGACGTCGAAATGATCTATGAAGATTGTGATCCGGAAGGATGTCGTGCTCCACCAAACTCATTAGAGGAGGACACTCCGATGAAAGACCAATTTGACTACAACTACTATGGCCCAATGGATGGTCTGCCAATGTGGCAACCTTATCCAGGAGATTTGGGGCAAGAGAGTCAGCCGAACAATGAAAATCAGCTGACCGTCATTGAACAGAATACCTGTGTCCCCACCATGTCATGGGATCAACACTCAGGTCATTCAGAAACTACTCAACATGACGATGAATTTGCAACGTTTGCAGGACTTGAATTCATCAACTGTGCTTTTCCTGAGGTCAACGTCATCGAGAGAGATGACTTCTCCAGTTCGAAAGAAGTGTGGGACACCTTGGGACAACCGAGTGGAAAATTTGACTATACGGTCAAGTACACCGCTCCTGAAAGCTCTCGTATCAGGCTCGAAGATATCCAACCAACTGGATGGGGAGATATAGCTAAGAGCACCAATTCTATGCAAAATACAACTGAGGAATCCTCCTACGACAATTCTGCCTGGGAGACAGATTCCAATGATCCTGCTCCACCAGAAATCAGCGTCATTTCTAAAGACAAATCAAGGAAGGTGCCAGACTTTGTGATTCAGCGAGGAGTTCGCCGCCAATGGGTTGCCGTCGAGGTTCCGAAGATTATTCATAAGTCAAAGTAATTGCCATCTTTAACCTTTCACCCTGCCCAGGTGAAACGGATGTTTTGATAGGGCTCGCTTTCTGTAAATTTTCCCTCTTCGCTTTGCCCAAAGCGACAGAGTTTTGTTTTATAGGGCTGTAGTTTCAAGGATCGATTTGTCCATTAATAAAATAACGTCGTTCTGTAATTTCCGCATTAATTGCTCTTTTCTCTTTTCCTTTTTCAGAAAATGGTAATCCTAAAAAACAATTCAATAATAAAAACAAGCAGTAATAAAAAAAATAATACACTGCACACACTTGCATTCTCTCTATCTCTCCTAAACACGAATCATCACGTCATGCAGATTGCTTGTTTTAAACCCCGTTGAAACATACGATCCGATGACTTCTCCCAACTTTGAGTTCCCGGTATTCGAGGCTGAAGAAGAAAATGACGACAAAATTCCAAAAGAGATCTCCCGATTACTCAGACAAGAGGAAAGGTCCATTGAACCTCACAAAGAACTGTTGGAAACGGTAAACTTGGGTTCAGAAAAAGAGAGAAAAAAAATCAGGATTGGGACACAGCTCAGTCCAACTGCCAAAGAGAGTTTGATAAAGCTTCTCAAAGAATTCCCCGATGTATTCGCTTGGTCCTATCAGGATATGCCAGGGTTGGATACCAACATCGTGGAACATCACTTACCGTTAAGATTGGAATGTCCGCCAGTAAAGCAGAGGTTGAGACGGACTCACCCGGACATGGCCATCAAAATCAAAGAGGAGGTACAGAAATAGATCGACGCAGGTTTCCTCGCTACATCTGAATATCATCAATGGTTAGCCAACATCGTACCCGTTCCGAAAAAGGACGGAAAGGTCAGAATGTGTGTCGATTACAGGGATCTAAACAAGGCTAGTCCAAAGGACGAATTTCCTTTACCACACATTGACATGCTGGTAGACAGAACAGCAAAGTTCAAAGTCTTCTCCTTCATGGATGGATTCTCGGGCTATAACCAGATCAAAATGGCGCCGAAAGACATGGAGAAAACTTCGTTCATTACCCCATGGGGTACCTTTTGTTACAACGTAATGCCGTTCGGTTTGAAGAACGCCGGGGCAACCTATCAAAGGGCCATGACTATTCTGTTTCATGACATGATACACAAAGAAATCGAGGTATATGTTGATGATATGATTGTAAAATCAAAAACAGAGAATGAGCACGTTGAACATCTGTCAAAATTGTTTGAACATTTAAGAAAATTCAAGCTCCGCTTGAATCCTAACAAGTGCACCTTCGGTGTCCGTTCAGGGAAACTGCTAGGGTTCATTGTCAGCCAGAAAAGGATTGAGGTTGATCCTGACAAGGTCAAGGCCATCCGAGAAATGCCTTCTCTGAAAACTGAAAAACAAGTCAGAGGATTCTTGGGACGTTTGAACTTCATCTCCAGATTCATATTCCTTATGACCGCCACATGTGCGCCGATTTTCAAATTACTCAAAAAGAACCAGGATTGCATTTGGTCAGAAGATTGCCAAACCGCCTTCGACAGTATTAAGGAATACCTGTTGAATCCGCCGATTCTATCACCTCTAGTGGAAGGAAGACCACTGATCATTTACCTCACAGTCCTAGAGGACTCAATGGGATGTGTACTTGGCCAACAAGACGAAACCAAACGGAAAGAGTCTGCCATCTACTATCTGAGTAAGAAATTCACCGACTGCGAGACTCGGTACACGATGCTTGAGAAAACTTGCTGTGCTTTGGCTTGGCCAGCCAAACGTCTTCGCCAATACATGATTCATCACACTACTTGGTTAATCTCCAAAATGGATCCAATCAAGTATGTCTTCGAAAAGCCTGCTCTCACGGGAAGAATTGCCCGTTGGCAGATGTTATTATCAGAATATGACATAGAGTACCACGCTCAGAAAGCCGTTAAAGGAAGTATTTTAGCCGATCATTTGGCGCATCAACCGATTGACGATCAAGAACTAATCGGGTTTGACTTCCCAGACGAAGATGTCATGTATCTAAAAATGAAAGATTGCGATGAACTGTTACCCAGTGAAGGGCCAGAACCAGGTTCCCAATGGGGACTTATCTTTGACGGAGCAGTTAATCATTATGGAAACGGAATTGGGGCAATCATTGTTACCCCTCAGGGTACCCACATTCCTTTCACTACCAGACTTACGTTCAAATGTACCAACAACAAGGCCGAATACGAAGCTTGTATTATGGGTCTCGAAGAAGCGATTGATTTAAGGATAAAAAACTTGGACGTATACGGCGACTCAGCCTTGGTTATCAATCAGATAAAAGGAGATTGGAACACATACCAATCAGGATTGATTCCTTACAAAGATTACGCGAGAAGGTTGTTACCCTTCTTTAACACAGTCGAGTTTCATCACGTCCCTCGTAAAGAGAATCACATGGCTGATGCCTTAGCCACTCTCTCTTCCATGATTAGTGTAGGTCAACGGAATGACCTACCTAAGATCGACATAATGCGCCTTGAAAGGCCCGCTTACATCTTCACGATTGAAGCAGTCATAGACGACAAACCTTGGTATCATGATATCAAATGCTTCCTTCAGAGACAAGAGTCCCCATCTGGGGCATCCAGGAAAGACAGAAAAACCCTCAGAAGATTGGCTGGAAACTTCTTCCTGAGTAGTGACACTCTCTATAAGAGAAATTTTGACATGGTCTTGCTCCGATGCGTAGACAGACCAGAAGCAGACATGCTTATGAAAGAAATTCATGAAGGATCCTTTGGCACTCATGCCAACGGACACGCAATGGCGAGAAAAATTCTCAGAGTAGGGTACTATTGGTTGACCATGGAATCCGACTGCTACAAGTACATGAGGACGTGTCACAAATGTCAGATATACTGCGACAAAATTCATGTACCGCCATCACATCTCAAAGTTCTCTATTCCCCATGGCCTTTTTCCATATGGGGAATCGACATGATTGGCTTGATCGAACCTAAGGCTTCAAACGGACATCGGTTCATCCTGGTAGCCATTGACTATTTCACCAAGTGGGTCTAACCAGCGTCGTACGCTAATGTAACCCGACAAGTGGTGGTCCGATTTATCAAAAACAATATCATCTGCCATTATGGTGTTCCAAGCCAGATCATTACTGATAATGGATCTAACTTGAACAACAAGATGATGAAAGAGTTGTGTGCAGAGTTCAAGATCGAACATCATAACTCATCTCCCTACCGACCAAAGATGAACGGAGCGGTAGAAACGACTAACAAGAATATCAAGAAGATCGTTCAAAAGATGGTTGTAACCTACAAAGATTGGCACGAGATGCTACCCTTTGCTCTTCATGGTTATCGCACATCTGTTCGCACTTCAGTAGGGGCAATCCCTTTCTCTCTAGTGTATGGCATGGAAGCAGTGCTCCCCATAGAAGTAGAGATCCCGTCAATCCGAGTATTGATGGAAGCTAAGCTCACCGAAGTTGAATGGTGTCAAAGCCGACATGACGAACTGAATCTGATCGAAGAAAAGAGAATAATGGCACTATGCATTGGTCAATTGTATCAACAGAGAATGAAGAGGGCGTTTGACAAAAAGGTCCGACCTCGCATCTTCAGAAAAGGAGACCTCGTGCTCAAGAAGATACAATCGTTTCTCACTGATTCGCGAGGTAAATGGACTCCGAATTATGATGGCCCCTATGTGGTCACGAAAGCTTTCTCAGGCGGCGCCTTGAGACTTGCAACCATGGACGGAGAGGAATTTGCCTACCCCACAAATGTTGATGTAGTCAAGAAATACTTCGCCTAAACTAAAAAAAAAAAAAACGTCTCGGTGGATTGAAAACCCGAAAGGGCGGTCCAGGAAAAAGTTAGAGACAGAGAAAAAAATCATCCCGGTGGATTGGAAACATCACAGTACAATCCAGGAAAAAGTTAGGGATAATGGCAAGTAACAATGTTCAACAGAGGCAAGTCCCTCAGCAACAGTTACATCATCCGTCAGAAAACTCCAGTCAAGGTCATCTTCGACAGAAGCTCAGGATGCCCTGAATTCAAAGTTGGTAGAAGGATAGCGGTCGTTATGTTTCAACATAGCCCTTTTCCCTGTAAATTACCATTTTCTAACTTTGTAAATACTCTTTGGAATCACGCGTTTGGCGGATCTCCATTTTATCAATAAAATTTGAGCCTTTGTGCTTTTGTTTGTAATTCTTATTTGTTTTAGCTTTACAGAACGACATTGTTAACATGATTAACGATTCTTGAAATAAAACAAAAATGAATTTACTTGTTAAAACTTTTTCTGCTTTTTAATAAAGTCGGAAATTTCTTTTTACTGTTGAACACCAAAGGAACATCAACCGCTTCTCCAGAAGTAAGCGAACTTCAAAGTACAGAATCAAAGTAATTTTTCTAGGCCAGTACGCCTGAACGAAGGATCAACTGTATGAGATGCGTCTTTCCCATCTGATACCCTTGGCCGAGTTCTCATCTCCTAAGCCCGACCAACATAGCTCCCAACAGGGACTATCTTTCCTAAGCAAGGTGGAATTGCTATCTTGAACCAGCGATACTTTTTCGCCCCGTGATGGCCGCATATCCAGTCATGTTCATCTTTTAGTTTGTGTGTCGCGTCAGTTTTGTCGGCATATACATACATACATCATGCATTATTGATTTGCATTTACATTTCATATTGCATCACTATCACTCTAGTCGGTTTTGTCCCCTAGTGATAGAAGTTCTCTCAATCGAGTTGTCAGTTCTTGCCTCGTCAGGAAACGCTGTGTTTGAACAACCTCGCCTCCAGTTTATTTCTGGAAGGAAGTTGGCCCTTGACCACTTTGATAACTTGAACCTCTGAAAAACCAGAGGAACTTTCAGTCAGCATCACTCTTCGCCATTGAATATGATATCCTTGCTTTCCCGGATTAAGGAAAATCCACAGAGAAAGCCTCGTAATCAGAGATTCGGTAGCATGCCAGTTTCGCTCCGAAAAGACCGCTGATGAAAAGGTCATCGACACCTCAAAATTGGACCCCATCATATGGCATTTCTCCAGGAAGATCCCGAGAAAAGTATGATGTAAGATCCCACGCAGAAGCAGCCTCTCAAGAGACTCGCTTTCCCCAGATAGAGTCGGCAAATGGCGTCTCCAACAGAGAAGTTTGTGCAACTCTACAACTCAGACGACTGGGTTCCCCAGCAACTCTGACATCAAATTTTTTCGTCAAATGGCATCTCCCTAGGAAAATTCGGCGAGAAGTTTGAGGAAAACCGCTACGAATAGCATCCCTTGTCAATAAAGTTTATTGACAAAAGAAACTTAGAACAGTTCCTTGGTAGGAAACTATGATCGAGGGGAAGTTTAAATCAGAAACTAAGACCAGTTCCTTGGTAGGAAACCAGGATCGAGGGGAAGTTAACAAGAGAAACTAAGACCAGTTCCTTGGTAGGAAACCAGGATCGAGGGGAAGTTTATCCCAAAAGGAGACTGAGACCAGCTCCTTGGCTGAAGACCAGGATCGAGGGGAAGTTTACCTTTTCTAAGCATCATCGCTTAGCTAAAGAAGATGAATGCGTAAGCTACCATTCATAACCACCATCAAAATTTCGGGTATTCCGATATTTAATCCTCTCGCACCCCGAATGCCCGAATAACTTCGTCATTCACACCTTCGGGTCCAAGAAGATTAAATAGGGGCATCTGTCATACCCCAAATTTTGACCACTAAGATTTCCCATCATTGTGCAAATCATCATCACAATATGGATGAAACATCATGCCTCATCAAATGCCTCAAGGGTGGGTGAGCATCCACTACAATCAGACTTAGGGTTTCAAGCCCTCTCAGAGCTTTTAGGCAAAGGATCAATCAAGGAATGACATGATCTTCAACTTGTCTAACCTCTCAAACATCCACAATGGATCAAAAGGACTCCCACTTCAAGGATCAAGCACAAGGCTGCTCCCTTCTAGGTGGATCAAGTCTCAAGATCGCCAATGTCACCAAATTAGGGTTTTGGTCGACCAGGGCCTCCAGATGGAAATTTTCCTCTGGGCATGAGCCAATGCTTCAAAGCATAACCTATGATACTCCATGGAACCTCATGGACCAAATCATCAAGTCAATTTTGCCTCAGGGGATGCATTCAATAAAAATCAGGAATTAGGGTTTCTTGACCTAATTCACCCCTAAGTTGACTTTTAGGGCAAGTCATGAGCCAAGACCTCAAGAGAGGGTTTGACGGTCTCTAATGAACTATATTGATCCATTTGGAACAATGGATTAATCCAAGAAGCTTGAGCAACAATTCTCAATCTCATCTGCACCAGAATTAGGGTTTCGCGAGGAAAGTCAACTGTAACTTTGACTTTTGACCAGGACATGCTCCCAAGCCCTAAGACATGATTCAATATACCCTATGACACCCATGGAACATGTCCATCAAGTTTGATTTAGGTCAAGGACATGATTTCATGAAGAATTGCACAGTTTGGAATTCATCTGATAAAAAGTCAACTGTGCACAAAAGTCAACTTTGACTTTTTGAGATTTTTCACCAAAATGGATTTTTAACCCTAAAATGATGTTAATGTATGATTTGAATCATCATTCATCAAGAAAAATCAAAGAAAGTGGGATAACTTGTAAAAGGGGTAACCATAAAAACTTAGAAAAATTTCCAAGTTATGGAAAAAGTGACACTAATGTGGCAACTTTGGAGGATCATAACTCCTAAACCACAAGGTCATTGTTCCCCATTCAAAGCTTGATTTGTAGATCTCATTGCCCTCTACAAAAGCTTCATACTGACCTATGTCCAAATTCCTCATGGATTTTGAGTTATGGAGTGATCAAAATCAAGAAAAGTCACTTTGTTCCAACACTTAGTGAAAATTTCACTAAGTCAGATTTTACCTTACTTTTTGCTAAATGTAGGGGGATTTTTCACTTGGATTCAAAAGAGATCAAAACCAAACATGTTCAAACAGTTGTTGTATCATGTAAGGGTTTTCCAAAATGGCCAAGAACATTACCAAATTCAATTTGAGTCATGAGATATGACATTGGCAAGTTGCCTTGCTGAAATCTGCCAAGGCAAGGCAGATTTTTACACTTTTGGTCGATTTTCCAAAATCAGCCAAATCTAAATGCTCCTATCCACTTGGACACCTCTGAGGATTTAATCTAAAGGGGACAATCACTGAGCCAAGCCTCCAAAGTCTTTGGAACAAGAAATAGCATGTTGAACCTAGAATTGCCAAAATAGGGACAAGACTCCAATTTTGGATTGGAGCATTCAATGGAAGCATCAAGGTGGCATGGACTGAGCCATTCTCAACTGAATTCAGTCAAGACTTATCCAAGACCAAGGGAACTAGTAGCCTGTGCCCTAACCTCTAGTCAATGGCTAGAGGAGACTTGGATTTTCATTTGCCAACATTGGCCAAACCTACTCAGCAGTTGCCATTCACTATTCCTTGCAAAACAAACTTGCTCTACTATAAATAGAGCTCAATTGTGATCAGTTTGAGTACACCAAAGCCATCAAACAGATGCTTTCCTCAAAATCTCTTCTTTCACTCCAATTTTGCCTTCTAATGCAAGTCACTATCGGGTTTTGAGTTTGAGAGCTTTTCCAATCAAACCAATCACACACACACCTCACATACATCATATAGAAGTGATCCAAACACTCACATAACATCTGGAACACAGATTTCACAAAATCACCAGCCAATTGCTCAAGTTCTTGACAGATTTGAAGTTGGGGTACCATCTCAAGTTCCAGATCATTTCAATCCATTCCAAGCATTCATACACACTCCATGGCACCTAGGGAAGCTATCCAGATCATTGGAACCTAGTTGTAACACCTCCAACACAAATCACGATCACCAGCTGCAAGTGGTAAGCATGAGCTCTTCTAACTCTATGATCCATGCAATTTTTGTTGCACAATAATTTGGCCATATGTTCATAATCATGCATGGAATGTTTCCCCTCAATTAATTGCATTGTTTGAATCGTGTATCAAAAATCCTAGCCTTCATGCAGAAATTAGGGTTCTTGAGGATTTTTCATGATTTCTTGTTATATGTTTAATTTAAATGAAATTAAATACCATAGACATGATCGTGAGGTTGAAACGAGTTGATTGGTATGCGGATTGCATGATATGATTAAGTATTCAGTGAGATTGGAGAGAAAATGCAAATCTGGGCAAAACTGAAAAACGCGCGTGTTCTTGCCTTTGTTCTTGGCGCCATTTTCCAATATTTGAATATTTGAATTTTGTGATTTTATTTAATTGATTCAAAAATTAATTTCTCTCTGAGTTTTAATGATTTTGAGTTGATTCTTTTTTTAATAATTCACAAAAATGTTAAAATATTTTATTTTCCCAAAAAATCCCAAAAATATTATTTATTTTGTATAATTGATATTTTTGCAAAGAATTAATGTTTTAATTGTTTTTAACATTTAAAATATTGTTTCCACCTTGATTTTGCAACTTTTAATGCCTTCTAATTATTTTGTAGGTCAATACTTAATTTTTGAATCATTAATCCAAGATCACAATTTGTTTTCCATATGTTAAACAATTTTGATCATTTTAATTGAATTTTTATTCAATTAAATACATTTTTGAAAATAAATTAGGGTTTTTGGATTAATTCAACCCTCATAAATCATTTTCAAAACACTTTGGGCCTCTAATAGAGTGTAAGACCCAATCCTTTTTTTGACCAAATCATTTTTGGGCCTCAGTATATTGTATAACTCCCGATACCGTCAAAAACAAACGGCACGATCGTCGCCTTTTCAAAACAAAAAAACCTTGGGCCTACCCTCGAGTAGTAAGACCCATTTCTTTTCTTAAAACAAATTCGGGCCTCTATTAGAGTGTAAGACCCAACCCACTTGTACAGAAATATTTTGGGCCTCTAATAGAGTGTAAGACCCAACCCACTTGTACAGAAATATTTTGGGCCTCTAATAGAGTGTAAGACCCAACCTTTTGTAAATACAACCTATTTTGGGCCTCACTTATTGTATAAGTCCCTCTGTACATTTTTAAATTCGGCACGATCGTCGCCAGTTTAAAAATAAACCATCTGGGCCTCTCCTTGAGCTATAAGACCCGTTCAAAACTTTTGGGCCTCTAATAGAGTGTAAGACCCAATCCCCTTTTAACCAAAAACAACTTTGGGCCTCAGATATTGTATAAGCCCATTTGCGTTAAAAGAAAATCTCGGCGCAATCGCCATTTTAAACGAAAAATCATCTGGGCCTACCCTCGTGTTATAAGCCCCACTCTTTTTCTTTAAAACTTTTTGGGCCTCTTGAGAGAGTGTAAGACCCAAATCCCTTTGTACAGAAAACAATTTTTGGGCCTCAGTCACTTGTATAAGTCCCTCTGTACAAATTCAAACAGTGCGCTCACTGATAAAACCGTGGGCCTCTCCTTGAGCTGTAAGCCCCAAATCTTTCTTTTTCAAAGCACTTTCTCCTTTGATTTTGAATATACTGTTGTTTTCAACCTGTCTTTGTTGAACAACTAACCAAACAACATGGAAGCTCTACAACCGAGTAAGTGTTTATATGCTTTCATTTACCGCTTTCATATACATATAACTATATTG
The DNA here is from genome assembly GCA_022829125.1 of Lathyrus tuberosus. Taxonomy (NCBI): domain Eukaryota; kingdom Viridiplantae; phylum Streptophyta; class Magnoliopsida; order Fabales; family Fabaceae; genus Lathyrus; species Lathyrus tuberosus. The sequence goes on from JALAZF010000405.1 coordinate 36,924, forward strand.
TGGGGCTGTTTCGCTGTAAGTCTTCTTTCATAAACTCATATCAACTGTGTAATAATAGTATAGATATTTAGAGTTTCCCCGACAACTACGTTTAGCATTAAACTCGTTGATCACTCTTAAATAGTCAAAACTAGATCCCCATAGGATTACCAGACACAGTCTTCCCTCCTCTTGGGGTTAAACAATATGGAGACATGAAAGGCAGCATTCTCAGTGAACCCTTTCATAGACTGTCACTCATAGAAGTTGTCAGGAAAATCTAGTCCCCAGAGATGATCTCTTCTCCGTGAATTGCATCTCTTGAGTTTCTTCCAAATTCTCGGACTTTCCTGGCTTGATCTATTCTTCGTGAATAGTCTGTCTTGAATTACTCGGGGTTTGGGGACCCACAGGCTTCTTAAAAGCACTTGTCAAGAAACTCTACTCCCCAGAGATGATCTTTTCTCCGTGAATGGCATCTCTTGAGTTTCTTCCAAATTCTCGGACTTTCATGGCTTGATCTATTCTCGGTGAATGGCATGTCTTGAACTTCTCGGGGTTTGGGGACCCATCGGCTTCTTAAAAGCATCGGCCTCCTCTTGGGCATCGTACAAGGACCCACAGGCTTCCTAAAAGCAACCCCGCCTCCTTTTGGGCTTTGTACAAGGACCCGTCGGCTTCTTAGAAGTATTCACAGCCTCCTCTTAGGCTTCGTATAATGATCTCTTCCTCCAGGAATGATAGCCTCCTCTTGGGCTTCGTACAAGGACCCGTCGGCTTCTTAAAAGTTTCCAGCCTCCTCTTGGGCTTCGTACAAATTGTCCCGACGACCTCCTTGAGGTATAGGAACAGAACTTAGTCATCTCCGTAGAATAGTCCTTTCAAAGAGTGTACTACTGTTTCTCAAAGCATAGTACAAAAGATGAAACTCTAGACACGGACAATCTAATATCCTTGAGTCTCAAAGACATTCTCAAGTGACCCCTTCGTTAAATAGGAAGAAAACCCGTAGACTCGGACAGTCTCAATATCCTTCGGATTTCCCACTTCCTTAAAGAACAGGAATAACCCGGATCCTCGAATCAAATCCTTGAGTACAATATTGCTCATATAAGAACTGATTTTCTCTTTAAATCAGCATACTGGACCTGCCACTCAATTGAAACAGCGCCATAGCTTCCTCTTGGGCTTTGTACAATGATTCTCCCCAAAGGAGTCAAACAACGTTTAGCCTCTCTCTCGGGCTTTGTACGAGACACATAAGAGACTCCCTCGTTGATTCAATTACCCCTTTCGCCTCCATCTCGGGCTTTATACGAGATACAAAAAGGTTCTTATTGAGCCAAACAAATTTTAACCTCCATCTCGGGCTTTGTACAAGATACAAAAACTTTCTTGTTGAGTCAAATAGCCTTCATCTCGGGTTTTATACGAGATACCAAAAGACTCTATCGTCAAGTCAAAAACCTTTTAGCCTCTCTCTCGGGCTTTGTAAGAGACACATAATAGCCTCCTCTTAGGCTTTGTATAAGAAAACCACTGGTTGATCCAATCAACCTTTTAGCCTCAAAGTTGTGCCTCGTTCACAGTACACAAACATCAACAACTCCTTCCCCTTCATCTAATTGCTGTAAGCGGCAAGCCTTTGGATCATCTACATCCATGCCACTGTCCCTCTTTTAGCATGAGAAATTCCTAAGGAAATATAGCATTGCTCTACACTAAGTTAAAGTCTTCTCCTTCAGGTTAAAAATCCCCTATAAAGGAAATTATGGCATTGCCGGATTCACACATCCCGGTTAAAGTAATTCTCCTTTATAAACAGTTGTGACATATAACCCCCTCTTTAGAGATGAAAAATTTTCTCTAAAGACAAACCCTTTTAGCTTCACATCTTGGGCTTTGAACAAGATACAAACTACCTTTCGCTTCACGTCTTGGGCTTTAAACAAGACACCAAAACAACCATTTCCTCCCATAGAATAGGAGGAACTACGAACGCTCTGATTTCCCTGTTTCGGTAAACGAGAATACGTAGGCATAAGATTGAAAGAAAAGATCTTAGTGAGCACACTAAACAAAAACCCAAAATCCCATACTTTCATATATCCGTCCTAATATCTAAACCTCCCACCAATTGACCAAACACCACTTTTAAAAAAATACACCAAATAGAGACCCCGAATCTTTGTAGCATCTGTAAACCAACAGTTTTGACTGTTTAACCTCAGTTTACAAGCAGGGTTAATTTGAGACATCTATTTCCCTTCCTTCATCAGCTTTAATAGGATAAAAAATCAATCGAGACGTAGATACCAAAGAGCGATAGCGCTTCACAACCGCGTCCAAAATCGCTCGCTACACTTGGTTCCACACTCGTTCTGTCAATTAACCATAGTTTATTAGTTAATATACCGAAATCCCTTCAGAGTCAAACACCTTCTCTTGGTTTAGTACTCTGTCCTGTTGGTTCATCACAACCTGTCTGTTGACACCAAACCCCTTTTCCCCCATAAAGTTTTAATTTCTTTCCCTTCAGTTAACCACTGCCAGTCAGTTAATACACTGAGTCCTTTTCCTTCTGGTTTCAACACCATCCCTCTTCTTATTCCCCAGTAGGGTCGTTAACCCTTTGATCCCCAGCACGTTTTTTTGTTCTCTTTCTCCCCAGTGGAGTCTCGATTATCCTTTTGCTTCTGTATCTTCTTAGTTTCGACACCATTCTTGCACTTTATCCTCAGCACATTTACTATTTCTATATTCTGCACTTCTTTCTTGGTTCTGACACCAATTCTTTTACATCCACAGCGGAAATTTCTCTCGTTCTTTTGCTCTTGGTTTGGACATCGTTTTCCTTTTCTTTCTCCGTCTTGGTTCCCCGAACTACGGACGCTCTGATTCTTCATTCATTCGAATGTAAGATACGTATGCACAAGATTGCGATGATCTTGGCGAGCACACTTCCACCTTTTCCGCTCCTTCCCCTTTTTTTCCCTGGTTCCATGAACTACGGAGCTCTGATTTTCTCATTGCACTATGAGGGTACGTAGACACGAGGGCCCTAATCCTCCACGAGCACTTTCTTTCTTTCTTTTTCCTCTTCTCTCTCCTCCTCTTTTTGCTAGAAGCCTTTAGATAGATAACCCATCCAAGCCTAGAAGCAAGCGAAATGGTTCCCGTCGAGTACGACAGATGCGTAAGGTGCTTGTACCTTCCTTTCGCATAACCGACCCCCTTACCCGTTTCTCTTCCATTTGGGTTTTATCGATATTTTCCCTGTCCTTTGGGACTAAGTAAAGTTTGGTAGCGACTCTGTTGTATCTTTGAGTGTGCGATTCACTCAGGTATAATCCCACTAGCTTCAGCTGGCGACTCTGCTGGGGAGTCCTTGCTCTTGCAAGTTGGGGTCTCGCCTAGTTTTGCTTGTTTTCCTTGCTTGTTGGGTGTTTATCTTTTGTGCTTTACTCACTTTATCTTTATTTTACTTGCTTTAGCTTTTATGTTTATTTACTGCATTTTCTTTATTGCTTTGAATATTCATATGCTATATATTCTGGACATCTGCTGTATTTTCTGCTATTGTTGGGATGGGTAGATATTATTGGAGAGAAAAGTCCTAACACCGGGCTTGAGCATGCACATAGGCTAGAACGTTGATAGTCGTGAGGCATGCGTTTTGCGCGTTGGGTTACCAGGAGAGCCACATCCCAGATCGTGATTCGCTTGAGAATACTTCCGTCCTGCGAGAATTCGCTACAGCGGGGGGTTTTCATTCTGAGTCCTATGGTTTTGGTGACCTTTCTAGGGACCACCTTGTTGTGTCTAGATCACACCTGTGAGAGGGATATGGGTTTTTGCAGGAAAACAAGCCTCTTCATACGTTTTTTCTCTCACGCACATTAGATTTTTGCACCGACACAGAATTATATATGCAGATATCCAGATTGATCAGATTTGATTGTTCAGACAGTGTTGGCTTCTTGATTCTTGTGTTGCATATCATTTCATCATGTAAATTAATTTTTGCATGTGCATTTCCAGGTTATTCGAAGGCTTATTCTTTGTTGACATTATCATAGAGATGAGTACTGGTTGCCGAGGTATCTTTAGCTACAAGTTTGTGGAGCCTAAGCTAAATACTTTGAGAGGTTTAGCATCCCGTGTGGTTGAAGATAACATAGGGGTTTTCAAAAGTTCTTATGGTAATCTGTTGGCCATCCTCAACACTGAAGTCAACATCACTGCCATTCATACACTTGTTCAGTTCTACGACCCGCCACTTAGGTGCTTCACATTTCAGGATTATCAGTTAGAACCTACACTCGAGAAGTATGCTCATATTTTAGGGGTTGAGATCAAGAGGCAGGTTCCCTTTGTCTACACTAGTAGTTGTCCGAAGTTTCCCCTTATTGCTGATGCTCTTTTTATTAGTAAGAAGGATGTGGAAGCTAATCTCAAGACTAAAGGGAATGGTATTCGAGGGTTTTCTTCAAAACTTCTGGTTGACAAGGCCACTTCCTTTGCTGCATATGGAAATTGGAAGGCTTTCAACGCCATTCTTGCTTTGCTGATATATGAGTTTGTCTTGTTTCTAAACATGGAGGATTTTGTAGATCATGCTGCCATTAGTATTTTCTTGTCCAAGAACCCTATTTCGAAACGTCTTGCTGATACCTATTATTCTATTCATTCGAGGAATGAAAAGAAGAAAGGAACCATTGTTTGTTGTGCTACTCTGTTGTACCGATGGTTCATGTCTCACCTTCCACAGAAGGGTCCCTTTGTTGAGAATAAGGGGAATCTCAAGTGGTCTCAGCGAATCATCTCTCTTACTGCTGATGACATCTCTTGGTATACTCGAGTCTATGATGATACTAAGATTATTCTTCATTGTGGTAAATTCTCCAATGTGCCTCTCTTGGGTACAAAGGGTGGAATTAACTACAATCTGAGACTTACCTTTCATTAGTTGGGATATCCTATGGTTGCCAAGCCAGATCCTGAGGTAGTGGAAGAGTTCATCTTTCATGAAGGGGTTGATGACATGGGATTGCTGAAGAGGTTTAGTGCCGCTTGGACTCATATTCACCTTGAAGGAAGAGCCGATTTGGGTAAGAAAAATTGCATAGCCAAGGAAGCTTACACACATTGGGTCAAAGAACGAGTTAAAAAGATCTTGTTGCCATTTTCTCCCGAGCCTTCCATGAATGTCAAGCTTCCTCAACTCGCCATTGTTCCTCCATTTTTAGTCGACCAACTCAAACGGACTATTGAGATGTTGAAGAAGGAGAATGTTGATCTTTGTCTCAACCTTGATAGAGTCGCATCCGAGAAGGAGAGCCTACAGATTGAGCTCCATCAGAAGCGCGAGTGCATGCTCAAAGAGGTGGAAGCTGAATAGAATAAGGGAAGGAAAGTGGGTGATGCTTTGAAAAGTACCTATGATGGACTTGCCTCAAAGAAGAGACAACTTGCCGACACTCAATATCAAGCCTACAAGGATGAGTTGAGCTACAAGAAGCAACTTGGAGAGTTTCGGGGAAGTTATTAGAGTACAAGACAAAGTTGCACAATGAACAAGACCGTGCTAACCAGCTGGCAATGGACTTTTCTCAGTGTCAAGCTAAGCTCGACAAAGCCTTTGATGAGATCCAGAAGCTTCAAGATCAAGCACATACGAGCCGAGAGCAGATCAGTCAGATTAACTTGGAGAGTACTCATTGGGAGCGACAGACCCGTCATTTGCAAGCCCTCTTGGATCTGAAAGAGGCTTTTCTTCGGGATATGCTTCAGGGACCTAACCATTCTTTGTTGCGCAACCTCATGAAGGATGCGAAGTGTTGGAGTGAGAGACATGACCGCCTAGCCAGATATGCTGAGCATGCACTGGAGGACTTGCCTGGGTTGTTGAGGGATGTATATGCTGAAGTGTTGCCGCACAAGATTCCTTGGGATTTTTTTCACTTCTTGTCTATTTGTAGGGTGGTTTTTGATAGGATCCATGCTGATCTTGTTGTAGCCCAAAACACAAATATTTGATTTGTACTCGACTTGTACTTCTTTTCCTTTGTTGAATGAATAAAGTTTCTTGCCAGCTTTATCTTTGCACCTTTACTTATATGCTTTATTACTTTTGTTAACAAAGATAAGTTTAAGAATTCATGAAATTTAAAACTTTATTTTTGCATGCATTGCATACATTCATGCACACATATGTACGTCCCTTCATCCGGAAAACCATTACTTACTATGTCCGTCTCTGCCTTGTAGCAAGACGACGACTTGACATCGGTATTTCATTCGCTCAAGCAAATCCAAGATCATGGCTGACTTTGAAGCTGAGAACCCTGCCTATAAGGAAACTCTGGCTCAATTTCAAGGCCGGATTGATCAGTTTCAGACCAATATGGATGTTATTATGGAGTTCCTTCGTGCGCAGAAGCACATCAATGCTGCTGCCACTATTGTTGCAACTGCCACTGATGTAACCATTTTCATCCCTGTCGTAACTGTTGCTCATGTTGTTACTTCCACTTCGGCTTTTGTTTCTTCTCCTGCTACTGTTGAAGTGTCGGTTGAGCCTGTGATTCAACCTGTTATTCATCTGTCAAGTTATTGATCCGGTTTGAACAAAATGCCTGCTGCTTTTCCTTGGGGCATGCCTCCAAATTTCACTCCTCAGATTGTAAATAATGGTGCCTTCGTGCCATATCAACCTTTTATTGTGCCTATGCCTAATGGAAATGCTGCTGCATATCCATGGGGTATGCCTACTCCAATTCCACCTCCAATGGTGAATGATGATCATGAGAATCTTCAGGTTCCGACTCGTCAGACTCCAGTGTTGGCTGACATTGAAACTCCTGATGACGATGATCATGTGTATAGAGATCCTCCTCTTCATGTTCTAGTTTCATCCCAAGCTACTTAAACTGCTGTTCAGAATGTTCATTCTAGAATGCTCTACCCTGGGGCATCTTCAACTGTTGTGGTACCACCTCCGAATTATCCGTTAGGTGTTCAGATGGGTCAGAATGCTGGTCAGATGGTTAATCAGGGATTGGTATATCCTTCTCAGTTTACTACTCCTCAGCTGCCAAATCCTCAGATCCTTGTTAGCCTGCTGATCAGAGTAGACCTACTGATTACAAGTTGTTAGAAGACCGTAGCATAGCTATTGAAGGGTTTTCTGCTTTTGGCATGGAGGCCAAGGACTTATGTTTGGTTCCAAATGTTGTATTGCCGCATAAATTCAAGATACCTGAGCTTCCAAAGTATAAAGGTTTGAGTTGCTCGCATAGTCACATCACTATGTACTGCAGGAAGATGGCATCCTATATCGATAATGATGAATTGCTAGTTCATTGTTTTCAGGATAGTTTGTCTGGTGCTTCATTGGATTGGTACATGGGCTTAGAACGCAACAAAATCCATACTTGGAGATATCTGTCTGAGGCGTTCTTGAAGCAAAATAAATATAACCTTGAATTGGTGCCTACCAGATTAGAGTTGCAGAACCACTCCCAGCGCTCAACTGAAACATTTAAAGAGTATGCACAAAGATGGCGTGAGATGACATCTCGTGTACGACCTGCTCTCTCTGACAATAAGTGGGTTGATATCTTTATGTGTACGTTGCAGAGATCCTAGTATGAGAAAATGGTGGGTAGTTCTTCATCAAACTTTGCTGACATCGTAACAATTGGTGAGAGGATTGAGAACGGGTTGAAGATTGGGAAAATTTTTGGAGCTGCTTCCCAGCAGCCGACTAACCGAAAATCTCAGAACGATTATTCAAAGAAAAAGGAAGGTGAGGCCAATGATGTAACAGCTAAAGTCTCTCCTCAATATCAAGCATCCATGGCTCCCATGCCTTATTATCCATATCCGTACATTGCTACTGCATAATATCAACAGCTTCCATACCAGTATCATCTGCAACAACCAGTTCAGAATGTTCAGAATCAGCAACAACCGCAACATCAACAACAGACTCAACAGAACAATAGAAATTAGCAAAATCAAAACTGTCAAAACAACAACAACCAAGGAAATAGTAAGCGTCCAAATTTTGATAGAATTCTGGTGCCATACACTGAGTTGTTCCCATACTTGGTTCATCAAGGGGTAATTGTTCCCAAAGAGATTGCACCTGCAATTCCTCCATTTAACCCGAAGCATAATCCAAATGCGTCTTGTGCTTATCACTCTGGATACATAGGACATGAAACAGAGGACTGTATTGTTTTCAAAACCAAGGTTCAGGAACTCATTGATCGAAATATTTTGATGTTTGCTGAAGAAGGTTCTAACATTCAGCATAATCCATTGCCCAATCACAGTGGACCTGTGGCTAACATGATTGAGGATAATTTAAGGGCTGAATTGATTATGGATGTTGACGAGGTAAAGACCCCGATGACTGTGGTTATCAAAAGATTGAATGAACATGGGTTGTTAAAAGGGCTACACGAAAAGTGTCAAATTTGTGACGATAATCCCAACCAGTGTCGAAGGCTGAAGGGTTATGTCTAAATTTTAATGAATCGAGGTGAAGTTCAATTTGCCCGAGCTAAGTTTGTTGAAGAAGTCGCTACTATCGAGCCATTCACCATCATCTATAGGAAGATTCCTATTGAATCCCCCTAAGAAGAAAAAACAACCTATCGTTGTCTATCCTCCAAAGCCATTTCCGTATCAGAATTCTAAGGAGATACCTTGGAGGTATGGATCAACTGTGTTTTTTGGAGGTCAAAAGATAAGGTTTGCGGAGTTTGAGATTGTGAATGTTACCACCGCTGGAGATATGACTCGTAGTGGACGGGTGTTTGCTCCAAAGATCACTACAAAGCCTATACATGTTCCAATTGTTGTTCCTCCCAAGGAGAAGCTTGCATCTACAACCCCTGTTGTTCAACAAGGGGCATCTACTATTGTACCAGTGCCAACTATTCCGTCTGAGGATGCCATAAAGAGCAAAGAGACGATCGATGATCAAGAGTTCCTTAAGCTGATAAAGAAAAGTGACTTTAAGATTGTGGATCAGCTAGGGCAGACGCCCTCAAGGATATCAATCTTGTCCTTACTTATGAGCTCGCCTGCGCACAGATCAGCTTTTGTTGAAAGTTTTGAACACTGCCCACGTGATGCATGATATATTCGTTGTCTAATTCGATGATGTAGTGGCTAACATAACTGCAAGTCAATACTTGGGCTTTAATGAATCAGAATTGCCTCCTGAAGGAACTGCCCACAACCGAACATTGCACATATTTGTAACCTGCATGGATGCCTTATTATATCTAGGGATGGCAGGCAAACCCAAACCCGCGGGGTCCACCCGCACCCGAACCCGAGTCAACGGGTGAAAACCCGAGTTGACTGGGTTCGGGTTCGGGTGCCACCCGATATTTCGGGTGCGGGTTTGGGTAGTGTGAAACCCGCGCCCGAAACCCTAAACCACACTCGCTTTGATTGTAGACTTTAATTTTAATTGTAATGTTAAGATGTTGAACACCTTAATTTTAATTGTAATGTTACCAAACTTGATGGAAAGTTGTAATTTAATTCCTTAATTTTTTTGAGACCTTGATGGAATTCTTGTGTTTCAAATTTCAATGTTGCTGTTGTATTTTTGTGTTTTTGCTACGGGTTTGGGTTTGGGTGGAAAAACCCGAACCAAACTGTCATACCCCAAATTTTGACCACCAAGATTTCCCATCATTGTGCAAATCATCATCACAATATGGATGTACTTTCATGCCTCATTAATCTCCTCAGGGATTGTTAGACATTCTTTACAATCAAAGATTAGGGTTTTAACCTCTCTCAGAGCATTTAGACAAAAGATCAATCCAAAATTGACATGATCTTCAACTTGTCTAACCTCTCAAACCTCCATGGAAGACCAAGAGGTCTCCCACATCAAGAATCAAGCACAAAGTTGCAACATTCCAAGTGGATTAAGCCTCAAGATCGCCTGCGTTACCAAATTAGGGTTTGGCCGACCAGAGTCCCCAGATGAAAATTTCCATCTGGACATGAGCCAATACCTCAATGTATGGTCCAATAAGCTCAAAAGGATCCCAAGAGCCCATCCACAATGGCAAAATCACCTTGAAGGTCCATCTATCAAAAAAATCAGGAATTAGGGTTTTGACCTAATTCAACCCTTGAGTTAACCGGTGAAGTGAGGCATGGCTTGAAGCTTCAAAATGAACTTCAAAGACCTCAAATACATCATATTGGCATGATTACAAGATTTGATTAACTCAAAAAGCTCAAGTTATAAGCAACAAGAACTCAAAACCATCTGATCACAAATTAGGGTTTCTGATGAAAAAAAAATCAACCCTACCCTTAACTTTTGACCTACCCTTGATCTCAAACCTTGGGGAGGGGTCCAAGACATTCCTAAATACCCTTGGAGGCTATCTATGAAGTTTAATTGAACCCAGGGATTGATTTCACAAAAGGATCACAAAGTCAAAACTTCATCTGATAAAAAGTCAACTGTACAAAAATCCAAGTTTGACTTTTTGGATTTTAGGTCAAACAATGTTCCTTAACCCTAAAACAATGTTAATATGTGATTTGAATCATCATTCATCAAGAAAAAACAAAGAAAGTGAGTTAACTTGTTAAAGGGGTAACCATAAAAAACCTTAGAATTTTTCTAAGTTATGGAACAAAGTGGCTAGGGTACCAACTTCCAAGGACCATAACTTGAGATCCAAGCAACCATTTTGGGTGATCCAAAGCTGGATTTGTAGGTCTTGCTACACTCTACAAAAGCTTCAACTACATCAAGCTCCAATTCTTCATGGATTCTTAGTTATGGAGTGATCAAAGTGGTTGAAAACATGAAAATGACACTTTTCCAACACTTAGTGAAAATCTGCCTAAGTTACCAGCCTTGAACATCAATGTTCATGAGGTTTTTTCAATTGGATCCAAATAGTTACAAGACAAACTATGATCACACATGTGCTGTATCATATGAGAGCTTTCTAATGAGCCCAAGAACATGAGAAAACTCCACCTGAGCTAGAGGTTATGACAACTGCAGCATACCTTGCTGCAAACTGTTTTGGTAAGGCAGATTTGTGCCTTAGTGCTCGAATTGATCAATTTGGGAAAATTCAAGCATGGTTATCCATCTGCACACCTCAAGGGGGAACAACCAAGGGACAAACACTGATTCATCAGCCTTACAAGACCATGAATATATGTTTAGGCATGTCATCCCTAGAATTCAAGATGCTTCAAATATTCAATTTTGTCTCAAAGTATTTAACTGATGAATAGAGGTGGCATTCATCAAGACAATGTTATCCAAGTTCAGTCAAGACTTATCCCTGAACCAAAGAACCTTAGGAATGTGCTCTAACCTCAAGTCAATGGCTACAGGAGACTTGAGATTCCATTTGATCACAATTGGCCAAAGGCCTGGTGCAGTTGCCACACACTGTTGCTTGCAAAACAAACTTGACACACTATAAATAAGCCTCAATTGTGATCAGTTTCAGTACACCAAAGCACCCAAACTGATGCTTTCCTCAAAATCTCCCTTTCACTCCAATTTTGCCTTCTAACTCAAGTCACTATCGGGTTTTGAGTTTGAGAGCAATTCCATCCAAACCAATCACACACGCACCTTATAAACATCATGTATGAGTGATCCATAACACAAAATCACATCTGGAACATCAAATTCACAAAATCACCAGCCAATTGCTCAAGTTCTTGACAGATTTGCAGTTGAGGTACCACAACCAGTTCCAGATCATTTCCATCCATTCCAAGCATTCAAACACACTCCTTGGCACCTAAGGAAGCTGTCCAGATCATTGGAACCTAGCTGTAACACCTCCATCACCAAACTCGATCACCAGCTGCAAGAGGTAAACATGAACCCTTCAAACTCTATGTTCCATGCATCATAAATGAATTTGTGAGTTACCATCTTGTTCCTGCATGTATGTAGAGTGATAACCCTCAATCAATAGCCATAAATAAATCGTGTATGGAATTTCATTGTGATCATGCTGAAATTAGGGTTCTTGAGGTTTTCTTCTGATTTCTCACTCAATACTTAATATAAATGCAATTAATCTATATGGTTGTGATCCTTGTTCAAAAACGAACAAGATTGGTGTTTGAATTGTGCAAAACCATCGAGAAATCATGGAGAAAAGTGAGAAAACGCAAATATGAAAAAATAGAGGGCGCGGGCAAGAACCAAGTGTTCTTGGTGCCATAATTCAAAATTTTGAATTTTAGTTATTTTTGTTACTTGATTCAAAAATTAATTTGTCTCTGAATATTTATGTTTTTGAATTGATTCTTTTTCTCAAAATTCACTAAAATGTTTAAATATTTAATTTTACAAAAAAATCCAATTTATATTATTTATTTAATATAGTTAGAATTTTTGAGGTTTAATTTCTTTTTATTTGTTTTTAAACATTTTTAAATGGAATTCCCACTTTGATCTTTCAAAACCAATTGAATTTCAAACTCTCATGTAATTAAACATGATTTTCCAAAATATTTTTCAAAGTATACAACTTATTTTTGAATATATTTGGTATTTTATATCATTTTTTCATTTAATTTCCTTTGAAAAATAACATTTTTATTTAAAATTAGGGTTTTCTCACGATTTTAAATTTTCAGACACTTTGGGCCTCTAATAGAGTGTAAAACCCAATCCTTGTTGTACATAAACTTTTTTGGGCCTCAGTCATTGTATAAGTCTTGACGCGATTTTCAAAATAACGGTGCGATCGTTGTTTTCATCTGGGCCTACCCTCGTGTTGTAAGACCCACATTTCTTTTAAAAATACACTTTGGGCATCTAATAGAGTGTAAGACCCAATCCCTTTCTTAATCAAAACCATCTTTGGTCCTCAGTCGTTGTATAAGTCCCACTGTGTTTTAGAAAATCCCGGCGCGATCGCCAGTTCAAAACAAAATATCCTGGGGCTACCCTTGTGTTGTAAGTCACAATTCTTTTCTTTTCCAAACCTTTGGGCCTCTAATAGAGTGTAAGACCCAATCCTTTTGTACATAAAACCTCTTTGGGCCGCAGTCATTGTATAAGCCCCAGTACAGCTTACAAACAACAGTAAAATTACTGTTTTTCATCTGGGCCTCTCCTTGAGTATAAGCCCCGACAATCTTTTCAAAAATAACTTCTCTTTTGATTTCGGTTCAAATATATAGTTGTTATCAAAACTTTCTTTAATTTCTTTGAACAACTAACAATACAGCATGGAAGCTTGCTCACCTGTAAGTTTTTATCAGCTTTCATTTACTTGCTTTCATATATATAATTGTATGGTGGAAGCTGCTCCCCTGTAACTCCTTTTTTCATACCCTTTTAAATAATTGTCATATATCAACTGTATATATACTAGTATATCTATTTAGAGTTTTCCCCGGCAACTAGGTCTAGAACTAGGTAAAGCCAGTTGGTCACTCTTTGATACATTCAAAACTAGATCCCCATAGAATTTCCAGATACAATCTTGCCTTCTCTTGGGCTTAAACAATATGGAACAAAGAGAAAGGCAGTATTCTCGGTGAACCTTTTCTCAGACTGTCACTATTAGAACTTGTCAAAGAAATTTAGTTTCCCCAGAGAGGATTAATTCCCGGTGAAACTTCTCTTGAATTTCTTCAAACCCTAGAACTGTTTACTAAAGAAAAGATTATTCCAGGTGAAACTTTTCTTGAACTCTTCTTAGGTTTGGGACCCACTGGCTTCCTAAAAGCATCCCCGCCTCCTCTTGGGCTTTGTACAAGGACCCTCCGGCTTCTTAGAAGTTCTCATGCCTTCTCTTGGGCTTAATACAAGGACCCGACGACCTCTTAAAGGTATAAGACAGAACTTAGTCATCCTTTGCTAGAGCAATCTTTCCAGTGTCAAATCTCAGACCAGTTGAGGGTTGATTCTCATCCCTTAAAACACCTGCCTCCTCTTGGGCATCGTACAAAGATAAACTCTTCCACACCATTAGACTTGGACAGTCTAAATCTCCTCTTGAGGCTCAAAGACATTCTCAAGTTCCCTACAAACATAGGAGAAACCCTGGTCATTCTGGATTAATCTCCAACAGAGCTAAAACCCAGTCTCTCTCCTAAAAATCCTCAGCCAGGGTCAGTTTATCATCAGTATAACACTACCCTAAATCAGAACCTCAAGGTCTCTGATATCCCAACTCTTCTGTAACCCTTAGCAAGAGTTGATTCCCCATTTGGACCTGCCTCGGGACCCCAATAATTCCCAGCAGAAGATAGCCTCCTCTTAGGCTTTGTATAATGATCCTTCCTTTCCTCAGCAAAGCCAGCCTCCTCTTGGGCTTTGTACAATGATTCTCCCCAGCGGAGCTAACCTTTTCAGACTCTCTTATTGAGTGAATCAAATTTTCATACTCTCTTGTTGAGTCAATCACTTTCAGACTCTCTTGTTGAGTCAATCATGTTTCAACACTGTCTTGTTGAGTAAACCCTTTTAGCCTCAATCTTGGGCTTTGTACAAGACAGATTAAAACACTCTCTTGTTGAGTCAATGTTTTTCCAGCCTCCTCTTAGGCATGGCATAAAGATTTCCCCTAGCAGAAGCTAGCCTCCTCTTAGGCTTTGTATAATGATTTCTCCAGCTTGTTCAACCACAATCCTGGGCTTTGTACAGGACAGATAAAAGCACTATCTTGTTGAGTCAAACCCTTTTCAGCCTCAATCTTGGGATTTGTACAAGACACCATATAAATTTTCCTAAGCAGGGTCAAACTCTTTTTTAGCCTCAATCTTGGGCTTTGTACAAGACAGTAATACTCTCCAGCAGAGTCAAAATCTTTTCAGCCTCAATCTTGGGCTTTGTACAAGACACCTAAAAAATCCTCAGCCAAATCAGTAAAGTCTTCTTTTCAGCCTCAATCTTGGGCTTTGTACAAGACACATACAAACCCTCCCCGACGGAGTTAAAATACCTTTTAGCCTCAATCTTGGGCTTTGTACAAGACAAACAAAATACCTTTCCGCAGAAAAGTCAAATTTTTAGCCTCCTCTTAGGCTTTGTATAATGATATCCCCAAAAGAGTCAGCCTCTTTTAGCCTTAATCTTGGGCTTTATACAAGACATGTAAACACTCTCTCGTTGAGTCAGTCTTTCCCATCTTCCTCTTAGGCTTTGTATAAGGACTTCCCCAGTGGAGTCAATCAACCTCTTAGCTTCAACCTTGGGCTTTGATTAAGGCACAAAAAAAAATCAACATCCCCTCAGAGGAAATCAAAATCCCTCTGCAGGAAGTCACTTCTCTGTTTATCACTTATCAAAACAGACATTCAAAATAATTCCTAATCCCGGATAACTGCTGTAAGTGGCACACTTGTTGATTCAAATATCCAAGCTATCGTCCATCTCTTATCCTGGTAGATCATTTCTTTCATCTAATTGCTGTAAGCAGTAAGCCTCTGGATTATTTACATCCACACTACTGTCCCTCTCTTAGAATGAGAATTTCCTAAGGAAAAATGGCATTGCTCTAAACTAAGTTAAAGTTTTCTCCTTCAGGATAATACCCCTATAAAGGAAATTATCGCATTGATGGATTCACATATCCCAGTTAAAGTAATCCTCCTTTATAAACAGTCACCCAACAGTTATGATAAACAGACCAGATGTCTCCCTTTAGAGATGGCAAATTCCCTCTCGGTCAAACCTTTAGCTTCAATCTTGGGCTTTGAACAAAACACAAATAACCTTTTAGCCTCAATCTTGGGCTTTGAATAAGACACCAAATATCTTTTTCCTCCCTTAGAATAGGAGGAACTATGATTGCTCTGATTTCCCTGTTTCATTTAAACGAGAATACGTA
The DNA here is from genome assembly GCA_022829125.1 of Lathyrus tuberosus. Lineage (NCBI taxonomy): Eukaryota > Viridiplantae > Streptophyta > Magnoliopsida > Fabales > Fabaceae > Lathyrus > Lathyrus tuberosus. The sequence goes on from JALAZF010000405.1 coordinate 52,787, forward strand.
GGCATAAGATTGCGAAATCTTAGCGAGCATACCAAACAAACACTCTAGGTCCAGTACATTCACACATCAATCAAACATTAGGTCCAGTACCTTACCAAAAACATCGGGAAAACCCGAACATCAACAAAAACTCACTCTCTCTCATACTTTCCCAAGAAACTTTCCCAACCCATTAACGGATAAATACCATCAATTACGAAGTAGAACCTAAAGCTAACATCCTGTGGATAACCACATATAGGATGGGCAATTAACAACTCCCCATTATATAACCTGACCCCGACTCCCCGAATCTCTTTAAGCGTTTGTTCTGTTAAACATTTGCATGCAAGGTTAGTTTTAGATAGCTTCCCTTTCCCTTCCAGCTTCACGGGATAAATAAGAAATCAGAAAGTAGCACCCCCCTCCTCTTCATTGAGGAGAAAACCCAAATTCTGCGATAAGGTGGTTGCGTCACCGACAAAAATCGCGCGCTACAGGAAAATGGCGAATTTGCCAGGGATTCATTTGTCTGTTAGGATTATAGACTAGAATTCTTAAGAGGTCTAGGATGTTAGTTTTAGGAATAAATATATATATCGCTTTTCCTACTTGATATCCATGTTTACTTTTCTGCTAATGGGAATGCAGGTGATGCCGCATGTGGAAAGTTTGAGTGATACCTAAGATAAGTGATGGCATAGACGGGTGGTCTTATAGGGAGTCATTCCCGAATAAGCGATCCTAGTAGACCATCGAATCAGTGGAGATACCCTTTGTGGATTCAATGTCTAGTGACTTCGGTTGCAAAAGCAGATTGTTCGATTGTGGTATCCATGAAACTGAGGATTTAGTAGACTAAGACCATGTGACTATTTTGTAGTGCGGAAGCTATTGGAAATAGTTGTCATGCGATACTACCCTCATTTGAGATTACCCTAAGATACTACAACTCTCTCGAGTGAACCAGGCTGTTGTTGTTATCCCAAGGGGGTCAATGATTTTGAGGACAGGTACAAAAATTCACCATAGTACAACCTTTGGGAATGGGTAGAGCCATGACTCCATGCTCGTGATGCTGAACCTTTGAACCCATGTTTTTTATATGTTTTCGTGTGCTGCATTCATGCATTTATTTAAAAAAAACTTTAAACAAAGAAAAAAATCTTCTTTTCTACTCTCTCTTTTTTCAAATTAAACTAAGACAATGATTGCAAATATCAGAGAGAAAGATTGCGTTATGGATTTCGGTAGAAGGAAGACGCATAAGTACACCTTCAAGGTTCCAAAACTAGAGGATTTAAGAGGGTTGGCAAGGATGATCACCAACCCTGATGCTTTCAGAGCTAAGTACGGAGGACTCTATCTCTGTTAAGGGTCCATGTAATTGAAGGAATCCTGTCTACGCTGATTCAGTTCTACGATCCGGTCTATCTCTGTTTCACATTCCCGAATTATCAACTGGCACCAACACTGGAGGAGTATTCTCACCTGACTGATTTACCCATCACTGACCAAGCTCCCTTTTTTGGACTGGAAGAAATTCCAAAGGATCAAACCATTGCAAGAGCAATCTATTTGGACGAGTCAGAAGTCAGGACTCACATGACCATTAAGGGTGGAATCCAAGGTTTACCAGCCAAGTTTTTAGTAAAGAAGGCTCTGTACTTTGCTAGTATAGGGAACGTAACTTGTTTCGAGAGCGTCTTTGTTCTGCTCACCTATGTCTATTTCCCAACATTGATAACTTTGTTGATATCAATGCCATTAAGATCTTTCTGATTGGAATTCCTGTACCAACCTTGCTCGCAGATGCTTATCATTCCGTGCACTTAAGGAATTTGTATAGCGGAGGAATGATCACACGCTGTGTACCCCTGCTATACAAATCGTTCACTTCCCATTTACCAAAGTCCGCCGCATTCTGGGATCATAAGAATACTCTACGTTGGTCACAGAGAATCAAGTCTCTTACCAACTCTAACATAGATTGGTACAATCGAATCTATGACGGGATAAGAATCATTGACCGTTGTGGAAACTTCCCTAATGTACCCCTCATAGGATCTAAAGGAGTAATCAACTATCATCAAGTTTTAGTTCGTTGTCAATTCGGATACCCGATGAGACATATCCCGCGTAATGTTCATCTGGAAGGTCTTTTCTTCAAGGAAGGAGAAAATGACAGGGCACTAAAGACAGAAATAGTGCATGCCTGGAAACATGTTCACAGGAAAGGAAGAGAGTCTCTAGGAAAACCAGACTGTGTCTCGGTGGAACCTTATCTCCACTGGGTACAAACTAGAGCTCTCAAGCTAAGGATGCCATACCCTCGTCAAGAAATTCTTCCGTTAAAGGAATATGTCCTTTATTTTATGTCTGATACAGAAAAAATCCAGGTCACCCTCAACAAAGTTCAACGGGAGAAGAAATCTTGGAAGAACAAGTACCACATTCTTAATGTGGAGTGTACCAAAATATAGCAACTGTTAAAAGAAAAAGATGCTCTGATCGAGATTTTAGAGCAACATGTTGTAGAAAATCAAGAAGACCAAAGGAATTTGCTCGCTCATTTCACTTGGCAAAGGACTGACAACCCGACAACGACTCAAGAGGCCCGGTCAAAGAAAAGGAAAATACCAGAACCAGCACCTACGCTCTCCTCAGAGAGGACTCAGGATCCATAAGCTTAGACATTTCCTTTTACAGCACTTTGTAAATTACTGTATTTCCATTTCCACAATCTTTGAATTCAATAAAACGGGGTCTCCCCACTGTATGATATTTGCAATCCAATTATTGAAGTTTCTTTTGATTAAAACAAAATTTTTAATATAATCATTGCATATCATTCATCATTCTCGCATAACGCATTATTCTTACCTTCGAATCTCACGTCTGTGTCTCGATTCTAGAGTCAAAGTGTCTCATTCGTACAATACTCGGGCTAATCGACAAAAGAAAATGGATGATCTCGAGGAGTAGAACAGAGAGCTGAGAGAAGAAATCGATGCTCTGAAAAAAGATCTGAGGAAACTTTACAATGACATGCAATCTCTGATAGCAGCTCAGATACACCAACAAAGGATTGTGATCTCAGAGATCACATCTAATCCCATAGTGGAAAAGTATGATCCTCGGTATAACATGCCTAAAGATCATCCCTGATGCATGCCACTCAACTATATCCCGGAAGGATATATTTCGCCGATCACGGAAGATCCGGAAACTGCAGCAGGAACCACTGGGCCTAAAGGTTACAAACTTCGGGAAAGCGAAGATGCAAGGGGCATAATAGCAACTCCTGAAGGTTACAAACTTAGTGATAGGGAAGCACCAAGAGTCACTGCCGTAATGACTATACCACCACCCGTGGTACACACTGTCCCAGAAGGACAGATTTATGGTGAAAATGAAAGTATGTATGACAAATGGAATGAGTTCCAGAAGCAATTCCTGGAGATGCAGAAGGAACGGCATGCCATTCTCGGTCAGGATTTATTCGGAAAGGACGCCGCAGACCTTGGTTTGGTCTCTAATGTGAAAATTCCGCACAAATTCAGGGTGCTCGAATTTGAAAAATACAGGGGTAACTCTTGCCCTCAGAGTCATTTGGTGATGTACGCTCGAAAGATGTCAACTCAGACAGAGAACCAACAGCTACTGATCCACTATTCCAAGATAGTTTAACCGGTGCCGCACTCAAATGGTACATAGGTTTAAACCGCACTAAGATCATCACTTTCAGAGATCTTGGCGCTGCCTTAGTTCAGCAGTATAAGTATAACCTGGATATGACACCAGACAGAGATCAACTTAGAGCTATGTCGTAAAAGGACAAGGAAACCTTTAAGGAATATGCTGAGAGATGGCATGAAATTTCCGCCAAGATTTGTCCGCCTCTTGAGGAAAAAGAGATGACAAAGATCTTTTTGAAAACCTTGAGCTCATTCTACTACGACCGAATGGTCGCCAGTGCGCCCAACGACTTTACTGAAATGGTAAACATGGGAGTACATCTTGAAGAAGCAGTCCGAGAAGGACGTCTGGTCAAAGACGTCGGACCATCAAGCAATACCAAAAGATACGGTAGTGCTTTCCCTAAGAAAAAAGAGCAAGATATTGATAATATCTCTCTCGGAAAGCAAAGGCGACGGTACCAACCAGTAGCAGCTGTAACTCCTGCTATCAACCCTACGCCAGTTCCAACGTATCAACCTCAGGTTGCTCAGAGCCAACCGAATCAACAACAATATCAGTAAAGGACACAACAACCTCTTCAGCAGGCTCATCCTCAGTACAACAATAACCGTACAACACGACCACAGGGGTTTGACCATATACCAATGTTGTACGCATAATTGTTTCCACTACTACTGGTCAAGGGGCACGTCCAAACCAGGTCCCCTCTTACAATACCGGAGAATCCGACCTTTTAGTTCAAAGCGGATCAGACCCGCCCTTACCATCAAGGAGGACCGGGGCATAACATAGAAAACTATCTCAGCTTCAAGTCGGATGTACAGAAGCTTGTCAAGAACGGGGGATCTTATCCTTTAAGGATACAAATCCAAATGTTCATACGAACCCGTTGCCTCAACACGAGAAAGCCACAGTCAATTTGATAGAGGAAAGATCTAACCACAGCTATCAAATTCATGATGTACTCTTATTGGGAACCAACCTGGTCAAGATGCATTGCAGACAGAGCAGATACGGTCATGTACCATCTCACAATTATCACCAGTGTAATATCTGCTCTAAAAACAATCAAGGATGTTCTGTGGTGCAATAAGCTCTACAGGAACAGATGGATCTCGGGTGGATCCAAGATCACCGAATCCGTGAGGTCAACATGACTTATACAAATTCCAACATCATTCAGAACCACGACATCCGTGCGATGAATGTCAACTTGGTGGAAATGCACTCCAGGCAAAGCCAACATCATGACCTACCACAGCACGATTACGATTCCTGTCTGATATGCTCGGTAAACAATCAGGGATGCTCTTTTGTACAAGAGGCCCTCCAGCGTCAGATGAATCTTGGATGGATTCAGAATTACCGTGATAGAAGTCACTATCAAGTTAATATGATTCAAATCTTTGATATTCGCTTGATGAATACCAGTTTGGTGGAATTACACGCTAAGCAAGTCCAGCTCGGTTTTCTGACTTCACATGATTATCAGAACTCTAAAGTATGTCGTGAGGATGACCAAGGATGTGCACTTATTGAAAGAACGCTCCAACACTTGTTGAATCACTGGTGGCTTCCGATCTATCTAGATGAAGATACACAATAAGTCAGTATGATTAACGGGAACCCTACTAGGCATCAAAGTCAGGATGTTAGATCAATGAAAATAGATCTAGTAAGCTTACACTGCATACAAAGAGGGCGTGGTCAGGTGCCACCACACAACTATGAGCGCTGTAGAGTTTGCTCAGAGGATAACCAAGGATACTGCCTCGTGCGAGCAGCCCTTCAAAGTCAGTTGGACCACAAAGAGGTTCAACCATGTTCAAGCTCTGGTTCGATTAACATAATGTCAGACTATCTTCCCAATCGAGGCAAAGACGTTGTCTTAATCCCTAAACGAGAAGTGGCTAAAGATGTATGCGCCATAATCCCTCTACTCCATGAATCAAGAGCTCCTCTTGATAGTGGAAGGATTCTCAACCTCGAACCAATTGAGGCCGGCTATGATGGTTAGAAAGATCAAAAGGCTCCCGTGGTTATCTATCTACCGGGACCAGTACTGTACAAATCCAATAAGGCTATCCCTTACAAATACGGTGCAACAACAGTTGAGAATGGAAAGGAAACTCCATTACCCTCCGTCGTGAATATTGCAGACATCAGTTGAGTAACACGGAGCGGTCGGATCTTCAACTGAGAAGTTGGAGAACCCAGCAAAGAAAAGGAACCTCAAACAGAAGTTCCCAATCAACCAGTCGGTCAATCCAGTGATCCCTACCTTTCAAAGAACAATGATGAGATGCTAAAGCTCATCCAGTAGAATGAATACAACATTGTTGATCAACTGTTGCAAACTCCTTCAAGAATCTTTGTGCTATCTCTTTTACTCAGTTCCGAAGCTCACATAGAGGCTCAACAGAAAGTCTTAGAGCAAGCCTTTGTGGAACAAGATGTAACAATAAGACAATTTGACAGCATCATCTCCAACATTACTTCCTGCAACAACTTAGGATTTAGTGATGAGGAACTGTCGGAAGAGGGCCAAAATCACAACATGGCGCTAAATATTACAGTCAACTGCCAGAATGATGCTTTAGCTAGCTTAATGGTGGACACCTGATCAGCTCTGAATGTTATTCCAAAATCTACTCTAATGCGACTATCATTTCAAGGATTACCGATGAGTGGCAGTGAGGTCATCGTCAAAGCATTTGATGGATCCTGAAAAACAGTTATCGGCGAAGTCGACCTTCCCATAACTATCGGTCCTCACACTTTCCATGTCACTTTCCAGGTCATGGACATCCGGGTAGCATACAGCTGTTTGTTAGGAAGACCTTGGATACACGAGGCTGGGGCAGTCACTTTGACGCTTCACCAGAAGCTGAAGTTCGTCAAGAATGACCAACTAGTCACAGTATGCGGAGAGCAAGCCTTGATCGTGAGCAACTTATCGTCATTAACTTGTGTAGGACCAGAGGAGGTTGTTGAGACCCAGTTCCAAGCACTTTCAGTGAGCAATGGCAACCAATCAGAAAAAGAAACATCGATTTCCTCGTACAAAGATGCTCTCGAAGTAATCAAAAGTAACAATTTAAAAGGATGGGGACAGCTTGTCATTCCTACGGATAACAAGACGAAGAAAGGTCTTGGTTTTTCCTTTACCTGTACCCAGACTGCTACTAACGATGAAAATTTTCATCCCATTCAAGACTTCTTCCACAGTGGACGTTTCCTTCACCTGGTGTCTCAAGAAGTGTATACCATCAACGAGGGTAATTCCTCCGATACAGACGAAGAATGGAAGTCCTATCTTAATGAGGAAGGTTATATGTCTTAAGGGGAGGTACATACGCCATTTTTCTATCCCGCACAGAGTCCGAGATATATACCGAGGTCAGATGTCAAAATGATATACGGAGATTGTGATCCGGAAGGATGCCGTGCTCCGCCAAACTCATTAGAGGAGGACACTCTAATGAAAGACGACTTTAACTACGACTATTACGGCCCAATGGATAGCCTGCCTATCTGGCAGCCGTACCCAGGAGACTTCAGGCAAAAGAGTCAGCCCAACGATGCATATCAGCTGAGCATCATTGAAAAGAATACATGCATCCCCACCGAATCATGGGATTACTCAGGGCATTATGAAGATATCCCGTACAACGATGAATTTGCAAAGAGCGCAGGACAAGAGTTCCTTAACTACGCTTTTCCTGAGGTTAACGTCATCGAAAGGGATGACTCCTCCAGTTCCAAAGAAGTGTGGGACACCTTAGGACAACCGAGTGGCAAGTACGACTTCTTGGTCAAGTACACTGCTCCTGAAAGCTCTCGTATCAGGCTCGAAGACATCCAACCCACTGGATGGGGAGATCCACCTGAGAGTACAAGAACTGTGCAAGATACAACAGAAGAGTTCGTCTACGACAACTCTGCCTGGGAGACAGACTCCAACGATCCTGCTCCGCCAGAAATCAGTGTTATTTCTGAAGACAAATCAAGAAGGAAGGTACCAGACTTCGTGATTTACCAAGGAGTTCGCCGCCAATGGGTTGCTGTCAATGTTTCGAAAGTCGTCCATAAGTCTAAGTAATTGCCGTCTTTGTTTTATCCTTTCACCCTACCCAGGTGAAAGAGATGTTTTGATAGGGCTCACTTTCTGTAAATGTCTCTCTTCGCTTCGCCCAAAGCGACAGAGTTTTGTTTTATAGGGCTGTAGTTTCAAGAATTGACAAAATCATAAATAAAATAAACATCGTTTTGTAATTTCCGCATTTTATTGCTGTTTTCTGTTTTCGCTTTTTTTAGAAAATGGTAATCTTAAAAACAACTCAAATAATAAAAACAAGCATTTTTCAAAAAATACACTGCACACACTCTTGCATTTCTCTCTATCTCTTCTAAAAACAATCATCACGTTGTGCAGATTGCTTGTTATAAACCCCATTAAAACATACGATCCAATGCCTTCTCCCAACTTTGAGTTCCCGGTATTTGAGGCTGAAGAAGAAAATGACGAAGAAATTCCAGAAGAGATCTCCCGATTACTCAGACAAGAGGAAAGGTCCATTGAACCTCACAAAGAGCCGTTGGAAACAGTAAACTTGGGTTCAGAAAAAGAGAGAAAAGAAGTCAAGATTGGGGCACTGCTCAGTCCAACTGTCAAAGAAAGTTTGATAAAGCTTCTCAAAGATTTTCCCGATGTATTCGCTTGGTCATATCAGGACATCCCAGGGTTGGATACCAGCATCGTGGAACATCATCTACCTTTAAGATTAGAATGTCCGCCGATAAAACAAAGGCTGAGACGGACTCACCCGGACATGACCATCAAAATCAAAGAGGAAGTACAGAAATAGATTGACGCAGGTTTCCTCGCCACATCAAAATATCCTTAATGGTTAGCCAACATAGTACCAGTTCCAAAAAAGGACGGAAAAGTCAGAATGTGTGTAGATTACAGGGACCTGAACAAGGCCAGTCCAAAGGATGACTTTCCCTTACCGTAAATAGACATGCTGGTAGACAGTACAGCAAAGTTCAAAGTATTCTCCTTCATGGATGGATTCTCGAGCTATAATCAGATAAAAATGGCGCCGGAAGACATGGAGAAAACTTCGTTCATCACCCCATGGGGCACCTTTTGTTACAAGGTAATGTCGTTCGGTTTAAAGAACGCCGGGGGAACCTATCAAAGGGCCATGACTACTCTGTTTCATGACATGATACACAAAGAAATAGAAGAGTATGTCGATGATATGATTGCCAAATCTAAGACAGAGAAGGAGCATGTAATCCACCTGTCAAAGCTATTCGAGCGTCTGAGGAAATACAAACTCCGCTTGAATCCCAACAAGTGCACATTCGGTGTCCGTTCAGGGAAACTTTTAGGGTTCATTGTCAGCTAGAAAGGAATTGAGGTTGATCCTGACAAGGTCAAGGCCATTCAAGAAATGCCTTCTCCAAATACTGAAAAACAAGTCAGGGGATTCCTGAGATGTTTGAATTACATTTCCAGATTTATATTCCTCATGACCGCAACTTGTGCACCGATCTTCAAATTACTCAAAAAGAATTAGGACTGCATATGGACAGAAGACTGTCAAACCGCCTTTGACAGTATCAAAGAATACCTGTTGAACCCACCTATCCTATCATCTCCAGTGGAGGGAAGATCGCTGATCATCTATTTAACATTCTTGGAAGACTCAATGGGTTGTGTACTTGGCCAACAAGATGAAACCAAAAGGAAAGAATCTGCCATCTATTATTTGAGCAAGAAATTCACCGACTGCGAGACACGGTACACTATGCTTGAGAAAACTTGCTGTGCTCTGGCTTGGGCAGCCAAACGTCTTCGCCAGTATATGATTCATCACACTACTTGGTTAATCTCCGAAATGGATCCTATCAAGTACGTCTTTGAAAAACCTGCTCTCACGGGAAGGATTTCTCGTTGGCAGATGTTGTTATCAGAATACGAAATCGAGTACCATGCTCAGAAAGCCATCAAAGGAAGTATTTTAGCCGACCATTTGGCTCATCAACCAATTGATGATTAGGAATCAGTCGGATTTGACTTCCCAGACGAAGATGTCATGTACTTGAAAATGAAAGATTGCAATGAACTGCTACCCAATGAAGGGCCAGATCCGGGTTCCCAATGGGGACTAATCTTTGATGGAGCTGTCAATCATTATGGAAACAGAATTGGGGCAATCATCATAGCACCTCAGGGTACCCATATTCCTTTCACCACCCGACTGACGTTCAAGTGTACAAACAACGAGGCCGAATACAAAGCTTGCATCATGGGTCTCGAAGAAGCGATCGGCTTAAGGATAAAAAACTTGGATGTGTATGGAGACTCGGCCCTAGTTATCAATCAGATCAAAGGAGATTAGAACACATACCATTCAGGACTGATTCCTTACAAAGATTACGCGAGAAGGTTGTTACCATTCTTCAACAGAATCGAGTTTCATCACATCCCTCGTGAAGAGAATCACATGGATGATGCATTAGCCACTCTCTCTTCCATGATTAGTGTAGGTCAATGGAACGACATACCTAAGATTGACATAATGCGCCTTGAACGGCCCGCTTACATCTTCGCAATTGAAGCAGTCATAGACGACAAACCTTGGTATCACGATATCAAATGCTTCCTTCAGAAACAGGAATACCCACCTGGGGCATCCATAAAGGACAGAAATACCCTCAGAAGGCTAGCGGGTAACTTCTTCCTAAGTGGTGACACACTCTATAAGAGAAACTTTGACATGGTCTTGCTCCGATGTGTAGACAGACCAGAAGCAAACATGCTGATAAAATAAATTCACGAAGGATCCTTTGGCACTCATGCCAATGGACATACAATGGCAAGAAAAATTCTGAGGGCAGGATACTATTGGTTGACCATGAAATCTGATTGCTACAAGTACATGAAGAGGTGTCATACGTGTCAGATATACTCAGACAAAATCCATGTACCGCCTACACATCTCAAAGTTCTTTCTTCCCCATGGCCTTTTTCCATATGGGGAATTGACATGATTAGCATGATCGAACCCAAGGCTTCGAATGGGCATTGGTTTATACTGGTAGTCATCGACTACTTCACCAAGTGGGTCGAAGCAGCGTCATACACCAATGTAACCCGACAGGTGGTAGTCTGTTTCATAAAAAACAATCTCATATGCCATTATGGTGTCCCAAGCCAGATCATTACTGATAATGAATCTAACTTGAACAATAAGATGATGAAAGAGTTGTGCCCTGAGTTCAAGATCGAACACCGTAACTCATCTCCCTACCAACCTAAGATGAACGGAGCGGTAGAAGCGGTTAACAAGAACATCAAAAAGATCGTTCAAAAGATGGTTGTAACCTACAAAGACTGGCACGAGATGCTACCCTTTGCTCTTCACGGTTATCGTACATCTATCCGCACTTCAACAGGGGCAACCCCTTTCTCTCTAGTATATGGCATGGAGGCAGTACTTCCCATAGAAGTAGAGATCCCATCAATCCGGATATTGATGGAAGCTAAGCTAACAGAAGCTGAATGGTGTCAAAGTCGACACGACAAACTGAATCTGATCGAAGAAAAGCGAATAATAGCTATGTGCCACGGTCAGTTGTATCAGCAAAGAATGAAGAAGGCGTTTAACAAAAAGGTCCGACCTCACGTCTTCAGAAAAGGAGACCTTGTGCTCAAGAAGATACAATCATTTCTCACTGATTCCCGGGGCAAATGGACTCCGAATTATGATGGCCCCTATATGGTCAAGAAAGCTTTGTCTATCCCACAAATGTTGACGTAGTAAAGAAATACTTTGCCTAAACAAAAAAAAATAACGTCTCGGTGGATTGAAAACCCAAAAGGGCGATCCAGGAAAAAATTAGAGAGATAAGCAAAAAATCATCCTGGTGGATTGGAAATCTCAAAGTATAATCCAGGCAAAAATTAGGGATTAATGGCAAGTAACTACGTCTGACAAGGTTAAATCCCTCAGCAGTCATGCCCTCTAGCAAGAAAACTCCAGTCAATGTCATCTTCGACGGAAGCTCAAGATATCCAGAATTCAAAGTTGGTAGAAGAAATACAGTCGTTATGTTTCAATGTAGCCCTTTTCCCTTTAATTACCATTTTCTAACTTTTTAAATACTCTATGGAATCATGCGCTTGGCTGATTTCCATCCTATCAATAAAATTTGAGCCCTAGTGCTTTTGTTTGCAATTCTTATTTGTTTTAGCTTTACATAATGATGTTCTTAATATGATCAACAATTCTTGAAATAAAACAAAAATGAATTTACTTGTCAAACTTTTTTCTGCTTTTAAAATAAAGATGGAAATTTCTTTTGACTATTGAACATCGAAAGAACATCAATCGCTACTCCAAAGGCGATTAAGCTTCAAAGTGCAGAATCAAAGTACTCCTTCTCGAACCAGTATGCCTGGATAAAGGATTAGCTGTGTCAGGTGCAAATATTCCATCTGATATCCCCGACAGAGTTCTTATCTCCTAAGCCCGACCAATGTTTTCCCCACAGGGACTATCTCTCCTAAGCAAGGCAGAATTGTTATCTTGGACCGAACAATATTTCTTTGTCCCCAGCAGTGGCTGAGTATCCAGTCATGTTCGTCCACTAGTCTGTATGTCATGACAGTTTTGTCAGGATAAACATACATACATCATGCATTATTGATTTGCATTCATATTCATATTGCATCACTATCACTCTGGTCAGTCTTATCCCCAAGTGATAAAAGTCCTATCAATCGAGTTGTCCGTTCTTTCCTCGGCAGGAAGTGAATCATCTAAACAATCTCTCCCCCAATTTATTACTGGATTGGAGACGGTCCTTGACCACTTTGATAACTTGAACCTCTAAAAAGCAAGAAGGCATTCGACAAACATCACTCTTCACCATTGAAGATGATATCTTCGCTTTCCCGGAGTAAGGAAAATCCCCAGTGAAAGCCTCACAACTAAAGACTCTCAGCAACACATTTATTTTTCTCCCCAAGAGAGTCAATGATAATGAAGTCATCAGCACCTCAAAATTGGATCACATCACATGGCATTTCTCCGAGAAGATCTCGAGGAAAAGTATGATGTAATATCCCCAAGCAGGAAGCAGTCTCTCAAGAGACTCGTTTACCCCAGTAGAGTTAACAAATGGCATCTCCAACAGAGAAGTTTATACAACTCTACAGCTCAGACGAATGGGTTCCCCAGTAAGTCTGACATCAAAACTTTTTCCCATCAAATGGCATCTCCCCAGGAAAATTCGGCGAGAATTTTGAGGGAAACTGCTACAAATAGCATCCCTTGTCAAAAAGTTTATTGACAAAAGAAACTGAGACCAGTTCCATGACTAAAAACCAGGATCGAGGAGAAGTTTATATCAGAAACTGAGACCAGTTCCATGGCTGAAAACCAGGATCGAGGGGAAGTTTATTTTAGAAACCGAGACCAGTTCCGTGGCTAAAAACCAGGATCGAGGGGAAGTTTATAGACAAAATAAAACTTAGACCAGTTCCGTGGCTGAAAACCAGGATCGAGGGGAAGTTTACCCTTTTCTAAGCATCATTGCTTAGCAAAAGAAGATGGATGAGCAAGCTGCCATTCATAACCACCATCAACATTTCGGGTATTCCTATATTTAATCCTCTTGCACCCCGAATGCCCGAATACCTTCGCCATTCACACCTTCGGGTCCAAGAAGATTAAATAGGGGCATCTGTCATACCCCAAATTTTGACCACCAAGATTTCCCATCATTGTGCAAATCATCATCACAATATGGATGTACTTTCATGCCTCATCAATCTCCTCAGGGATTGTTAGGCATTCTTTACAATCAAAGATTAGGGTTTTAACCTCTCTCAGAGCATATAGACAAAAGATCAATCAAGAATTGACATGATCTTTAACTTGTCTAATCTCTCAAACCTCCATGGAGGACCAAAAGGTCTCCCACATCAAGAATCAAGGACAAAGTTGCAACATTCCAAGTGGATTAAGCCTCAAGATCGCCTGCATTACCAAATTAGGGTTTGGTCAACCAGGGTCCCCAGATGAAAATTTCCATCTGGACATGAGCCAATACCTTAATGTATGGTTCAATAAGCTCAAAAGGATCCCAAGAGCCCATCCACAATGGAAAAATCACCTTGAAGGTCCATCTATAAAAAAAATCAGGAATTAGGGTTTTGACCTAATTCAACCCTTGAGTTAACTGGTGAAGTGAGGCATGGCTTGAAGCTTCAAAATGAACTTAAAAGACCTCAAATACATCATATTGGCATGATTACAAGATTTTATTAAGTCAAAAAGCTCAAGTTATAAGCCACAAGAACTCAAAACCATCTGATCATAAATTAGGGTTTCTGATGAAAAAAAGTCAACCCTACCCTTGACTGTTGACCTACCCTTGATCTCAAAACTTGGGGAGGTGTCCAAGACATTCCTAAATACCCTTGGAGGTCATCCATGAAGTTTAATTGAACCCAGGGATTGATTTCACAAAAGGATCACAAAGTCAAAATTTCATCTGATGAACAAGTCAACTGTACAAAAATCCAAGTTTGACTTTTTGGATTTTAGGTCAAACAATGTTCCTTAACCCTAAAACAATGTTAATATGTGATTTGAATCATCATTCATCAAGAAAAATTAAAGAAAGTGAGTTAACTTGTTAAAGGGATAACCATAAAAAAAAACTAATTTTTCTAAGTTATGGAACAAAGTGGCTAGGGTACCAACTTCCAAGGACCATAACTTGAGATCCAATAAACCATTTTGGGTGATCCAAAGTTGGATTTGTAGGTCTTGCTACACTCTATAAAAGCTTTAACTACATCAAGCTCCAATTCTTCATGGATTCTTAGTTATGGAGTGATCAAAGTGGTTGAAAACATGAAAATGGCACTTTTCCAACACTTAGTGAAAATCTGCCTAAGTTACCAGCCTTGAACATCAATGTTCATGAGGTTTTTTCAATTGGATCCAAATAGTTTCAAGACAAACTATGATCACACGTGTGTTGTATCATATGAGAGCTTTCCAATGAGCCCAAGAACATGAGAAAACTCCACCTGAGCTAGAGGTTATGACAGCTGCAACATGCCTTGCTGCAAACTGTTTTGGTAAGGCATATTTGTGCCTTAGTGCTCGAATTGATCAATTTGGGCAAATTTAAGCATGGTTATCCATCTGCACACCTCAAGGGGGGACAACCAAGGGACAAACACTGATTCATCAGCCTCACAAGTCCATGAATCTATGTTTAGGCATGTCATCCCTAGAATTCAAGATGCTTCAAATATTCAATTTTGTCTCGAAGCATTTAACTGATGCATAGAGGTGGCATTCATCAAGACAATGTTATCCAAGTTCAGTCAAGACTTATCCATGAACCAAAGAACCTTAGGCCTGTGCTCTAACCTCAAGTCAATGGCTAGAGGAAACTTGAGATTCCATTTGATCACAATTGGCCAAAGGCCTGCTACAGTTGCCACACACTATTTCTTGCAAAACAAACTTGACACACTATAAATAGGCCTCAATTGTGATCAGTTTGAGTACACCAAAGCACCCAAACTGATGCTTTCCTCAAAATCTCCCTTTCACTCCAATTTTGCCTTCTAACTCAAGTCACTATCGGGTTTTGAGTTTGAAAGCAATTCCAACCAAACCAATCTCACAAACACCTCATAAACATCATGTATGAGTGATCCATAACACAAAATCACATCTGGAACATCAAATTCACAAAATCACCAGCCAATTGCTCAAGTTATTGACAGATTTGCAGTTGAGGTACCGCAACCAGTTCCAGATCATTTCCATCCATTCCAGGCATTCAAACACACTCCTTGGCACCTAAGGAAGCTGTCCAGATCATTGGAACCTAGCTGTAACACCTCCATCACCAAACTTGATCACCATCTGCAAGAGGTAAGCATGAACCCTTTAAACTCTATGTTTCATGCATCATAAATGAATTTGTGAGTTACCATCTTGTTCCTGCATGTATGTAGAGTGATAACCCTTAATCAATTGCCATAAATCAATTATGTATGGAATTTCATTGTGTTCATGCTGAAATTAGGGTTCTTGAGGTTTTCTTCTGATTTCTCACTCAATACTTAATATAAATGCAATTAATGTATATGGTTGTGATCCTTGTTCAAAAACGAACAAGATTGGTGTTTGAATTATGCAAAACCATTGAGAAATCATGGAGAAAAGTGAGAAAACACAAATATGAAAAAACAGAGGGCGCAGGCAATAACCAAGTGTTCTTGGCGCCATAATTCAAAATTTTGAATTTTAGTTATTTTTGTTAATTGATTCAAAAATTAATTTCTCTCTGAATATTTATGTTTTTGAATTGATTCTTTTTCTCAAAATTCACTAAAATGTTTAAATATTTTATTTTACAAAAAAATCTAATTTATATTATTTAATTAATATAGTTAGAATTTTTGTGATTAATTTCTTTTTATTTGTTTTTAAACATTTTTAAATGGAATTCCCACTTTGATCTTTCAAAACCAATTGAATTTCAAACTCTCATGTAATTAAACATGATTTTCCAAAATATTTTTCAAAGTATACAACTTATTTTTGAATATATTTGGTATTTTATATCATTTTTTCATTTAATTTCCTTTGAAAAATAACATTTTTATTTAAAATTAGGGTTTTCTCTCGATTTTAAATTTTCAAACACTTTGGGCCTCTAATAGAGTGTAAGACCCAATCCTTGTTGTACATAAACTTTTTTGGGCCTCAGTCATTGTATAAGTCTTGACGCGATTTTCAAAATAACGGTGCGATCGTTGTTTTCATCTGGGCCTACCCTCGTTTTGTAAGACCCACATTTCTTTTAAAAATACACTTTGGGCATCTAATAGAGTGCAAGACCCAATCCCTTTCTTAATCAAAACCATCTTTGGTCCTCAGTCGTTGTATAAGTCCCACTGTGTTTTAGAAAATCCCGGCGCGATCGCCAGTTCAAAACAAAATATCCTGGGGCTACCCTTGTGTTGTAAGTCACAATTCTTTTCTTTTTCAAACCTTTGGGCCTCTAATAGAGTGTAAGACCCAATCCTTTTGTACATAAAACCTCTTTGGGCCGCAGTCATTGTATAAGCCCCAGTACACTTACAAACAACAGTAAAATTACTGTTTTTCATCTGGGCCTCTCCTTGAGTATAAGCCTCGACAATCTTTTCAAAAACAACTTCTCTTTTGATTTAGGTTCAAATATATAGTTGTTATCAACACTTTCTTTAATTTCATTGAACAACTATCAATACAGCATGGAAGCTTGCTCACCTGTAAGTTTTTATCAGCTTTCATTTACTTGCTTTCATATATATATATATATAATTGTATTATGGGAAGCTACTCCCCTGTAAGTCCTTCTTTCATACCCTTTTAAATACTTGTCATATATCAACTGTATATATACTAGTATATCTATTTAGAGTTTTCCCTGGCAACTAGGTCTAGAACTAGGTAAAGCCAGTTAGTCACTCTTTGATACATTCAAAACTAGAACCCCATAGGATTTCCAGATACAGTCTTGCCTTCTCTTGGGCTTAAACAATATGGAACAAAGAGAAAGGCAGTATTCTCGGTGAACCTTTTCTCAAATTGTCACTATTAGAATTTGTCAAAGAAATTCAGTTTCCCCAGAGAGGATTAATTCCCGGTGAAACATCTTTTGAATTTCTTTAAACCCTAGAACTTTTCACTAAAGAAAAGATTATTCTCGGTGAAACTTTTCTTGAACTCTTCTTAGGTTTGGGACCCACAGGCTTCCTAAAAGCATCCCTGCCTCCTCTTGGGCTTTGTACAAGGACCCTCCGGCTTCTTAGAAGTTCTCATGCCTTCTCTTGGGCTTAATACAAGGACCCGACGACCTCTTAAAGGTATAAGATAGAACTTAGTCATCCTTTGCTAGAGCAGTCTTTCCAGTGTCAAATCTCAGACCAGTTAAGGGTTAATTCTCATCCCTTAAAACACATGCCTCCTCTTGGGCATCGTACAAAGATAAACTCTTCCACACCATTAGACTTGGGCAGTCTAAATCTCCTCTTGAGTCTTAAAGACATTCTCAAGTTCCCTACAAACATAGGAGAAACCCTGGTCATTCTGGATCAATCTCCGACAGAGCTAAAACCCACTATCTCTCCTAAAAATCTCCAGCCAGGGTCAGTTTATCATCAGTATAACATACCCCAAATCAGAACCTCAAGGTCTCTGATATCCCAACTCTTCTGTAACCCTCAGCAAGAGTTGATTCCCCATTTGGACCTGCCTCGGGATCCCAATAATTCCCAGCAGAAGATAGCCTCCTCTTAGGCTTTGTATAATGATCATTCCTTTCCTTAGCAAACCCAACCTCCCCTTGAGCTTTGTATAATGTTTCTTCCCAGCGGAGCTAACCTTTTCAGACTCTCTTGTTGAGTTAATCAAATTTTCAGACTCTCTTGTTGAGTCAATAACTTTCAGACTCTCTTGTTGAGTCAATCATGTTTCAACACTCTCTTGTTGAGTCAACCCTTTTAGCCTCAATATTGGGCTTTGTACAAAGCAGATAAAAACACTCTCTTGTTGAGTCAATCTTTTTCCAGCCTCCTCTTAGGCATGATATAAAGATTTCCCCTAGCAGAAGCTAGCCTCCTCTTAGGCTTTGTAGAATGATTTCTCCAGCTTGTTCAGCCACAATCCTAGGCTTTGTACAAGACAGATAAAAACACTCTCTTGTTGAGTCAAACCCTTTTCAGCATCAATCTTGGGCTTTGTACAAGACACCATATAAATTTTCCTAAGCAGGGTCAAACTCTTTTTTAGCCTCAATCTTGGGCTTTGTACAAGACAGATAATACTCTCCAGCAGAGTCAAAATCTTTTCAGCCTCAATCTTGGGCTTTGTACAAGACACATACAAACCCTCCCCGACGAAGTTAAAATACCTTTTAGCCTCAATCTTGGGCTTTGTACAAGACAGACAAAATACCTTTCCCCAGAAAAGTCAAATTTTTAGCCTCCTCTTAGGCTTTGTATAATGATTTCCCCAAAAGATTCAGTCTCTTTTAGCCTCAATCTTTGGCTTTGTACAAGACATGTAAACACTCTCTCGTTGAGTCAGTCTTTCCCAGCCTCCTCTTAGGCTTTGTATAAGGACTTCCCCAGTGGAGTCAATCAACCTTGGGCTTTGATCAAGGCACACAAAAAAAAAATCAACATCCCCTCAGAGGAAATCAAAATTCCTCTGTAGGAAATCACTTCTCTGTTTATCACTTATCAAAACAGACATTCAAAACAAACCCTAATCCCCGATAACTGTTGTAAGTGGCACACTTGTTGATTCAAATATCCAAGCTGTCATCCATCTCTTATCCTAGTAGATCCTTTCTTTCATCTAATTGCTGTAAGCGGCAAGCCTCTGGATTATTTACATCCACGCTACTGTCCCTCTCTTAGCATGAGAAATTCCTAAGGAAAAATGGCATTGCTCTAAACTGAGTTAAAGTTTTCTCCTTCAGGATAATACTCCTATAAAGGAAATTATGGCATTGTTGGATTCACATATCCCAGTTAAAGTAATCCTCCTTTATAAACAGTCACCCAATAGTTATGCTAAACAGACCAGATGTCTCCCTTTAGAGATGACAAATTCCCTCTCGGTCAAACCTTTAGCTTCAATCTTGGGCTTTGAACAAGACACAAATAACCTTTTAGCTTCAACCTTGGGCTTTGAATAAGACACCAAATATCTTTTTCCTCACTTAGAATAGGAGGAACTACGATTGCTCTGATTTCCCAGTTTCATTTAAACGGGAATACGTAGGCATAAGATTGCGAAATCTTAGCGAGCAAACCAAACAAACACTCTAGGTCCAGTACCTTCACACATCAATCAAACATTAGGTCCAGTACCTTACCAAAAACATCGGGAAAACCCGAACATCAACAAAAACTCACACTCTCTCTCATACTTTACCAAGACACTTTCCCAACCCATTAATGGATAAACACCATCAAGTACGAAGTAGAACCTAAACCTAACATCCTGTGGATAACCCATATAGGATGGGTAATTGACAACTCCCCATTGTATAACCTGACCCCGACTCCCCGAATCTCTTTAAGCGTCTGTTCAGTTAAACATTTGCGTGCAAGGTTAGTTTTAGATAGCTTCCCTTTCCCTTCCAGCTTCATGGGATAAATAAGAAATCAGAAAGTAGCACCCCCTCCTCTTCATTGAGGAGAAAACCCAAATTCCGCGATAAGGTGGTCGTGTCACCGACAAAAATCGCACGCTACACAAACGGGTGTGGGCGTGGGTGTTATTTTGCCACCCGAATAGCCTTTGGGTTCGGGTGGTGATTTTGGGTGCGGGTTTGGGTAGTGTGAAACCCGCACCCGACCCGACCCGTTGCCATCCCTAATTATCTCGTGTTCTGGTTGATACTGGTTCTTCTCTCAACGTGATGCCTAAGGGCACATTGAGTCAATTACTGGTGGAAGGAAGCGAGATGAGGCCGAGCGCTTTAAGTGTCAGGGCCTTTGACGGTTCTCGAAGGCAAGTTATTGGAGAAGTGGATTTACCCATTAAGGTCGGACCGTGTTTGTTTACCATTACTTTCCAATTGATGGATATCAATCCCGCATACAGTTGCATATTGGATCGCCCGTGGATTCACGCCGCAGGGGCAGTTACTTCCACTTTACATCAGAAATTGGAATTCATGCTTGACGATCAGTTGGTCATCGTCTATGGTGAAGAGGATTTAATTGTAAGCGAATTGTCATCTTTCTGATACGTTGAGACCGATGAAGGCATAGCTGAGATGCCGTTGCAATGTCTTGAGTTCGAAGATGTCAATTCCGCTTCAACTAGTAAAAGGAGATCACCGAAAATGACCTTGTCATCCGTCAAGAGTGTTAAAGAGACCATCGAGAAAGGTGCCTTGCCTGGTCGGGGGCATGTGATTGATGTGGTTGAAAAGCATGATCTCTTTGGATTGGGTTATCGTCTTGGTCGACAGTCTAGCTCACATGGTCAGAAGTAGTGCAACTTGATCCAGTTCAGTAGTGCGGGTTTCCAAAAGGGTGACATCGTGGCAGCCATTAATGATGTTAATCCTAGCAACCAGATTGCAAGCTTTGTACGCAAGTTCCCGCCTGGCTTCAAGCTCAACAATTAGACATCTAATGTGATTCATGTGGTTTTTCCAACAAACATGTAATGCATTTTGCTTTCTCATTCCCTCGTCCTCGCCCGAGACTAGTGGATAGCTTGTAAAGGGCCTCCCGCTTTTGCAATATTATGTGATCAATAAATAAAAATTTTTCTTTGCATTCAAAATCATGCTCTATTTTCTTTCTTTATTTTACTTTTTCACAAATAAATGGCAAAAGTTTTATTTATTTTCACGTTTTTAAAATAGCTCATTCTAAACATATTCATAAACATGCAGAACAAATAAATGCATTGATAACAACATGGCAAATATCCATTGTAATTATGGGATTCCAATTAACCAAGCCGAAGAAGATGGTGAGGAAGATTGTGAATTATCGGCTGAAATAGCAAGGCTCCTTGAGCACGAGCAGAAAGAAATTCAGCCACATAAAGAGCCAGTGGAAGTTGTTAATCTTGGTACTGATGATGTCAGAAGAGAAGTCAAGGTTGGCGTATCCCTTGCCAAGCATGTATACTCTGAGTTGGTGAAGTTATTGAAAGAGTATGTTGATATCTTCGCCTCGTCTTATCAAGATATGTCGGGGTTGGATACCAACATCGTTGAACATTGCTTGCCACTCAAGCCCGAATGTCCTCCTGTCAAGTAGAAACTCAGGAAGACTAGACCCGACATGGCACTTAAAATCAGAGAGGAGGTAAAGAAACAAGTTGATGCTGGGTTCCTGGCCACTTCCAAATATCCTGAATGGATTGCCAACATCGTCCCGATTCCTAAGAAAGACGGGAAAGTCAGAATGTGTGTGGATTATCGAGATCTCAATAAGGCAAGCCCGAAAGATGATTTTCCTTTGCCTCATATTGATGTCTAAGTAGACAACACGGCGCAGTTCTTTATCTTTTCTTTCATGGGCAGTTTCTCAGGATATAACCAGGTCAAGATGTCCCCAGCTGATATGGAAAAGACCACTTCCATCACACCTTGGGGTAAATATTGCTACAAAGTCATGCCATTCGGTTTGAAGAATGCAGGGGCAACATACCAATGTGCCATGACAACTCTCTTTCACAATATGATCCATGGAGAGATTGGGTTTTACGTGGATGATATAATTGCCAAGTCCAAGACCAAAGATGATCACTTAGTCAATCTGAAGAAACTGTTTGACAGACTCCGGAAGTTTAGACTGCGGTTGAATCCTGCGAAGTGTACCTTCGGAGTTCGATCTGGTAAATTGTTGGGCTTTGTTGTGAGTCAGAAGGGCATTGAAGTTGATCCTGACAAGGTTCGGAAATTTAGAACATCGCCTCCCAAAACAAAAAAAAAGAAGTCTGTAGCTTTCTGGGCAGACTTAATTACATTTCAAGATTCATTTCGCACTTGACGGCTACCTGTGAACCGATATTCAAATTACTAAGAAAAAATTAATCGGTCGAATGGAACAATGATTGTCAAGAAGCATTTAACAAAATAAAACAATACTTGCAAGAACCACTGATCTTAGTACCGCCGGTTCCTGGTAGGCCTTTAATCATGTATCTCACCGTTCTCGATGAATCAATGGGATGTGTATTGGGTCAACATGATGACACTAGCAGAAAAGAACATGCAATTTACTATCTGAGTAAGAAGTTCACTGATTGTGAGACCAGATACTCACTCTTAGAAAAAACTTGTTGTGCTCTGATCTAGGCCGCTCCACGCCTAAGACAATACATGATTTGCCATACTACTTTATTGATATCCAAAATGGATATGATAAAGTATATATTTGAAAAGCCTATTGTCTCCGAAAGGATTGCTCGGTGGCAGATGTTGTTGACTGAGTATGATATCCAACATGTTACCCAGAAAACAATAAAAGGGTGCGTCTTGTCTGACTACCTTGCTCATCAACCTATGGAGGGTTATCAATAAATGAAGTTTGACTTTCCCGATGAGGATGTTCTATTTATCAGAGATTATGAGACTCCAGATCCTGACATAGGACCTGAACCAGGGGCACGAGGGATGCTCGTGTTCGACAGTGCCTCCAATGCTAAAGGTCGTGGAATTGGTGATATCCTCATCTCTCCAACAGGTTTTCATCTTCCCTTCACTGCTAGATTATGCTTTGCATGCACCAACAATATGGATGAATACGAAGCATGTATCTACGGTATTGAAGCGGTAATTAACATGATAATTAAGATTCTTGAGGTCTACGAAGATTCTACTTTGGTTATTGGCCAAGTCAGAGGGAACTTTGTGACTCGGGATTCCAAGCTGGTTCCGTACCAAAACCACATCGCGAAATTGATTCCCTACTTTGATGAGATCTCTTTTCATTATATCCCTAGAGAGGAAAATCAACTAGCTGATGCTCTTGCCACCTTGGCATCCATGTTCAAAGTCAAGTGGAAGAATGAAGCTTCTTCTATCCGCATTGATCAATTGAACGAACCAGCGCACTGTTTAGCAATCGAGGACGAGTCTGATGACAAGCCTTGGTTCTATGACATCAAGAGATATCTGGAAAAACAGGAATATCCCGAGGGTATCACTATCAATGACAAGAAAGCTCTTAGACGGCTCTGCGCCAAATTCTTCTTAAGTGGTGGTGTACTATACAAGAGGAATTATGATTCCGTGTTGCTCAGATGTGTAGATAGACACGAAGCAGTCACGATCATAAGGTCCATACACAAGGGTTGTGAGGGTGTACATGCTAAAGGTCCTGCCATAGCCAAAAAGATCCTTTGTTCTGGGTATTACTGGACAATAATGGAGGTAGACTATTACAACTTTGCCAAAAGATGTCACAAGTGCCAAATTTATGGTGATAAGATCCATGTGCCTCCAACTCCATTGAATGTCTTGACTTTTCCTTGGCCATTCTCTATGTGGGGTATTGATATAATTGGGATGATCGAACCAAAAGCTTCCAACGGTCACCGCTTCATTTTAGTTGCTATCGACTACTTCACCAAATGGGTTGAAGCTGCTTCTTACGCAAATGTTACACAATAAGTGGTTGCCAGATTCATCAAGAAAGAGATAATTTGTCGCTACGGTATTCCTAGCAGCATTATCACTGACAATGCAAGCAACCTAAACAACAAGATGATGAAGGAGTTGTGTTAAGAATTCAAGATTGAGCACCACAACTCTTCACCATATCGGCTCAAGATGAACGGTACCATCGAGGCAGCAAACAAAAACATCAAGAAAATTGTCCAGAAAATGGTCAAGACTTACAAAGATTGGCATGAGATGCTTCCCTTTGCACTACATGGCTACAGAACTTCAGTTCATACTTCTACTGGGGCAACTCCGTATTCTCTTGTGTATGGTATAGAGGTTGTTCTACCCATTGAAGTCGAGATTCCTTCGCTTCGAGTAATCATGGAAGCCGATCTTGATGAAGCTGAATGGGTCCAATCCAGATACGACTAGCTGAATCCCATCGAAGAAAAATGCCTTACAGCCGTTTGTCATGGTCAATTGTATCAGAGACGCCTTAAGTGAGCTTTTAACAAGAAAGTCCTCCCTCGTGCGTTCCAAGAAGGCGAACTCGTGCTCAAGAGGTATTCACCTATTCACTCGGATCCATGCAACAATTGGACTCCCAATTAGGAAGGACCCTTTGTTGTCAAGAAAGCCTTCTCAAGCGGAGCCCTGATCCTCACCACCATGGATGGGGAGGAGTTGCCATCGCCCGTGAACTCCGATGCAATAAAAAAATATTATGCCTAAAAAATGGATAAAGAGCCCGCTAGATTGATATCGGCAAGGACAATCTAGGAAAGAATGGGTGTCTTGATGGACCGAAAAAAAGAAATGTCCATGCAAAAATTAGGGACAATGTAAAAAACAATAACAACCCGCTAAGTTGAAAACCCGAAAGGGCGACTTAGGCAAAAATGGGTATCCCGGTGGACGAAAAAAATATATAGAAAAATGTCCAGGCAAAAATTAGGAATAAAGGCATTTGACAGTGAACACTTGAGATTATCTTCATCAAAGCTAGATCTCAGACGGTAATAGAGCAGTCAAATCATTATCAACGGGTGCAAGGCACTGGAACCTAAACTTACGGTGGATGGTAGCCAATGTTGTAATCAATGCAAAACATAATTTCCCTTTGCCATTTACATTTGTTTTTCAATTTTATTGCAAATTTCCTCATCAAGAGTTTTTTGCATCCTTGTACACATCTTATGTACAAATATTTTTCATATTCAATAAAAATTCATCATTTGATTTCTCAATTGTTTTCTTTTCAGTATTTTTGTTTGCAAAATAAACGATTATTTATGATCACATAATACTATAAATCGTTGAGAATAATAAAAGGCTAAATCAATGGAGAAAGCATTATGCATTGCATATTTCATCGGTAACCCCTACTGGATAATCGGTAATATCCATTGGCAAGCTTAATGCCCGGCCAGCACTGTGATGGTTCTTTGAAGAGGTTGTCATTTCCTCAGCAGAGCCATCATTTCCCCAGCAAGCGCCATTGTGGTTCTTCGGAAAGGTCGGTGTTGATTGCAGAATAGGGCAAGCAGCAAAAATATTTATTTTCGGAAAGAATTCCCTCCGGGATTTATGTCGTGTCCACAGAGATCGGTTCAAGGGAAAGAATATTGTTCGACAATCTCTCGCGTTTATGAGTTTAAATTAAATTGATTTAAAGGTAAATGCGGGAAAGTAAATAAGAACATAAAAAGTTTACATTCTTCGGAGAAAAGAAACTTATCAAGCATACATAAAATCCACTCGTCACAAACATAAATTTATCGATCATTTTCACTATACTCTAATACTTGTCAAAATCATCCAGTATCGCTCACAATAGTGTCCATCTCTGGCACACTGAGTTGAGAAAGCAACCGTATCACTCTCTTCGTCACTCTCGCGTACGAAGCCTCGAAACAAGGAAGGCATTAAGTTTCGACACCATAATGATTATCATCTAAATCTATCTCTAAGATCTAGGCAATAAATATCCATCCCTAATCAAGATTTGTGATGTTTATCTCTAACACAACACAAATCCAAACATAAATGCAAAAAGATCAAGGGAGACATCGATAATGATTTTTAAAGCAGATTTTATACAATATTATGATCAACAAAGATACATATGTTCATAGTAAATATACAAACACCCAACAAGATAGAGTTTACAAAAAGAAGAAAAAGAGATAAACTAACACTTCTCGAGTTGTCAAGACGATTGATGAGAATCCACCTCCGATTCGACAAGATGCAAGCTCCATTTGTTGTTTTCAAGCTCTCCTATGAAGAAATGAAGTTTGATGGAGTGGGAGCAAAAAATACCCAAACCATAACCTAAAAATCGTGTTTTTATGCCTTATATGGTGTTTCTGTCCGTCAAAATTCGCCTAGCGAAATTCTGGTTCGCCAGGCGGATCAAAAATAGCTTATTCTGTACTTTTTCGCGCTTCTGGACTGTCTGGCTCGCCACAGATTCGCCTGGCGAGCCTGGGGAGAAAGCTATCATGACAGCAAAAATCCTGCACTGTTCCAGCCATAACTTTCGAACCGTAACTCTATTTTCCGCCCAATTTGAAGCGTTGGAAAGCTTATTCAATGCTCTATACAACAATGGAAAGATACCCTTGATTGAATACCTGAAAAAATAAATGGAAATCAATTAAACTCGATGATATTTACACGATAACGCAATATATACACTATAAGTAAAGTAAATGTATATTAACCAAAAAGTATCGATAAGTGCAACCAAACTTATATACAAAAATAGCTACAATTTGCACTTATCAAACTCTCCCCAACTTACATAATTGTTTATCCTCAAACAAAAATCAAAGAACTCAAGAAACAGAGTGAAAACCAAAGAATCACGAATCAACAGGTTTTGAAAAATGGAAACAAATGTATGGTTCAAATGAAAAACGGTACACACAAAGTAAATACTTACCACTACACTACAACAATAACATAGTCACGAAACAAGTGTAAAATACAAAAATTCATGCCGAACATTCTAAAACAACACAAGTTCAAATGTGAATCACACCTAGCAAAAACAATCATCGGTAGATGAAAAACACAAAATGAGGTACTTTTCACTCACACCACAATCTTGCAAACAAAAGACTAAATTAAGCATTCATCCAAAAATTCACATTGAACATACAAAGGCAAGAATCACAAGGACTTTCAAGGTTGTAGCATGGTCGGGTAAACAAACAAGGGGCAATTTCTTAAGGTAATTGAAACAAAAACTTGCCTAAACCTAAGGGAGTGATCAACTCACAAAGATTCAAACACCAAAATTCCAATCAACTTCTTCCAAAATCCCAAGTGTTACACAAAACACAATACTTATTAAGCACAATTATTTGAACTCTTTTTGTTTCCTTTCTCAAGGATTTTCTTTTTCTTTCTCTTTTTTTTTTCTTTTTCATTTTCATAATTTTCTCTTTTTTCTTTTCTTTTTCAACCTCATAGAAACCAACCAATGAGTAAACAATCATTTTCTCCCCAACTTGAATTCAACCACATCATCATGTGAATACTCCCTACTTTCTAAGGCAAGGTAAAAATTCATACAACAACACAAAGTTGAGGGTTCAAGAAAAAACAATCAATCAAAATTCATACAAAAAGTGAATTCAATACTCATAGACAAGCATTAAGTTCAAACAACATGGATAATGATAGACAGGCAAAAAGGGTTAAACAAATACCCACACACTCACAGGGTGAATTGACTATTTGGCTAGGTAGTTGTGCTCAAAATGAAACAAAATGCCTTGATCTTTTTCATGCATTCATATAATCAACACAAACAAAAGATTAAACATAATAAAATCTAGTTAGAACAAGAAAGTCGGTACTCCGTGCATATATGAACAATAGAAGGCTTCCTCACAAAAAGGGTGGGAACTAAAGTGATTCACACATGAACAAGTATACAAAAGAATGAATGGCATGCAAGTTTGTAAAATGCCTAAGTATCATGAATATGCTAAAGTCAAGAAAGCAATAAACACATACCTCGGAGGTGTACAAAACTTAACAAAATCATTACCATACATCCGCAAGTTGAAACGATCAAACTTGGAACATCACCAAATTTCCTCAAGCAACTCAAAACAAGCTCGTTGACAAACACAAATACCATTAATATAAACAAACTAAAAGACCGGCAAAAATTCATTAAACAAGTTGTAAAGTGAAGATTTGAGAATTTTACGAAAAATCCGAGTACAACTTGTTTAATGAATGTTCACTACACTACCTAA
The DNA here is from genome assembly GCA_022829125.1 of Lathyrus tuberosus. Lineage (NCBI taxonomy): Eukaryota > Viridiplantae > Streptophyta > Magnoliopsida > Fabales > Fabaceae > Lathyrus > Lathyrus tuberosus. The sequence continues at coordinate 80,995 of JALAZF010000405.1, forward strand.
GTTAGAATGAAAAAGTAATATCGAAACAAAAACAAAAACGAAAAAACATGCTTGTTTTACGTCGTAAGCTCGACGCCTTTACTGTGCTTAGCTAGTAACTTCCTTCCTTCATGTCACAGTGATGTCTCACCGTGTAAACCAAAAGCAAGTGTCCTAACCAAACACTTAAACAAACGTTACAGGAACAAAATGTATACAACACTTAAACAAACATAATGGAAACAGACAATATATACAATATATACAAAACTCAAAAACAAAGAAACTATCGCAATGAGATTTAATATCAAAACCAATCCCCGGTAACGACGCCATTTTGTTGATTGCTGAATAGGGCAAGCAGCAAAAATATTTATTTTCGGAAAGAATTCCGTCAGGGATTTATGTCGGGTCCACAGAGATCGGTTTGAGGGAAAGAATGTCGTTCGACAATCTCTCGCGTTTATGAGTTTGGATTAAATTGGTTTAAAGGTAAATGCGGGAAAGTAAATAAGAACATAAAAAGTATACATTCTTCGGAGAAAAGAAACTTATCAAGCATACATATAATCCACTCGTCACAAACATAAATTTATTGATCATTTTAACTATACTCCAATACTCGTCAAAATCATCCAGTATCGCTCACAACAGTGTCCATCTCTGGCACATTCATCAGAGAGAAAAGACTTATCAAGCATACATATAATCCACTCGTAACAAACATAAATGTATCAATCATTTTCACTCTGCTATAATATTCATCAAAATCATCCAGTATCGCTCACAACAGTGTCCATCTCTGGGACACTGAGCTGAGAGAGCAACTGTATCACTCTCTTCGTCACTCTCGTGCACGAAGCCTCGAAACACGAAAGGTATTAAGTTCCGACACCATAAAGATTATCATCTAAATCTATCTCTAGCATCTAGATAATAGATATCCATCCCTAATCAAGATTCGTGATGTTTATCTCTAACACAACACAAATCCAAACATAAATGCAAAAAGATCAAGGGAGACATCGATAATGATTTGTAAAGCAGATTTTATACAATATTATGATCAACAAAGATACATATGTCCATAGTAAATATACAAACACGCAACCAGATAGAGTTTACAAAAAGAGGAAATAGCGATAAACCAACACTTCTCAAGTTGTCAAGACGATTGATGAGAATCCACCTCCGATTCGAAAAGATGCAAGTTACATTTGTTGTCTTCAAGCTCTCCTATGAAGAAATGAAGTTTGATGGAGTGGGAGAAAAAAATACCCAAACCATAACCTAAAAATTGTGTTTTTATGCCTTATATGGTGTTTCTGTCCGTCAAAATTCGCCTGGCGAAATTCTGGTTTGCCAGGAGGATCAAAAATAGCTTATTCTGCACTTTTTTCACCCTTCTGGGCTGTCTGGCTCGCCACAGATTCGCCTGGCGAGCCTGGGGCGAAAGCTTTCATGACAGCAAAAATCCTGCACTGTTCCGGCCATAACTTTCGAACCATAACTCCATTTTTCGCCCGGTTTGAAGCGTTGGAAAGCTTATTCAATGCTCTATACAACAATGGCAAGATATCCTTGATTGGATACCTGCAAAAATAAATGGAAATCAATTAAACTCAATGATATTTACACGATAACGCAATATATATACTATAACGTAAAGTAAATGTATTTACAAACGAAGCGGGGTTTATTCGAACGATATTAACCAAAAACTATCGATAAGTGCAACAAAACTTATTTGCAAAAATAGCTACAATTTGCACTTATCAGTCAGTTACCTTTCATTTCCCCAACAGATCCATAATGTCCCCGGTAAAGTTGCTATGATTGTTCTATTATCCCCAGCAGGGGTCGTGCATCATTCCCAGCAGGTCAAAATCATCACTCCCTAGTGGCAGTATGTCTCATTTTTCTATTCTCCTCAAGTAGAGAAGATCAGTCAGACCTTGGAATTCGCGTAAGCAGAATTAGTCAAGATTGGGAGGTCGTTCCCCAGGCGGAGTCAGCCGTGATTTGAGGATCGTCCTGGTTCTTTCATTTCCAGCAACAATGGTGGTAATAGCTTGGAAATTTGAGATCTCTAGTCCATTTCCGCAGCGAAGTCGTCATTATCCTTGGGTTCTCTCCCTAGCAGAAGATATCAAGTTCATTTTACTACAATCTCTACCTAACCACCGCACAGTACCTCAGCCTGCACCGTTGCATGACGTGATATCAAGCATCATGTAGAACAGCACATACATAGCATATGCATCAAGCATACTCCCTTTTGCCTGGTTCATCTCCCTAGCAGATATTCGGCCAACTTGTCGCCTATCAAACTCTCAAAACATTTCACCTTTACCAAACATTTCTCTTGTCGCCGTCAGCCAAATTTTCGAGCTACAATTTTATTTAATCCCCTTCTACCTCGAATCATCGAAAAGCTGGCGTAATTCGAACGTTCAAGTCCAAGAGGATTAAATAGGGGCATCTGTTGTAACCCAAATTTGACCTCTATTTTTTCCTTTTGCATAAGCATGTGCATTCGCATCGCTGGCATACACACTCGCACGCTTGTTCTCTGTGATTTTGTTGCAGGAATATTCTGGTTTTCAAAGCCCGATTAATCACATCCTCACAAATTCAACACATCATCAACACATGCACAAAAGAAGTGTTTCTATGCCTATTCATCAAAGCAAGAGGTTGAAAATCGGAACCGTGGCCACAACACCATTTTTCAAAGCAAACTGGGCATTTTTTGGCCTGGTTAAACGATTAATGTAACACCCCAAATCTATACCCCGAGTAATTAAAGCGATAACAAATAATCAGAGTATAATTAAAACATTCATGGCATAGACGGGAGCGTCACATCAAAGTAATGGAATATAACAACCTGCTCATATAGATATGCAACAATTAGGTAGCAACATAAACAGAGGAACTCGGTTCCTAACACCCACAATTCAGATACAGAATAAAAGCGGAAAATTTGCAACTGAAATCTCATATATAAATATAAAAGTTTGTCTGCCATATACAGAGTCATACATGTACAATCCAAAAGATATATATACACATAATTCCATAACGATCTCCCCGACTACCCGGTGCTACATATCAGAGCCGACCGACAAAAAAATGAAGACATAATCTTCACAAAAAGACCTCCAGCATCTAATCTACAATGCCTCATAGAGCATTCAAAATAGCAGAAGGGTGAGAAACACAATTATAATATAATTGTATACAATTATGTAATAACACAAAATACGCATGCATAACACTCTCACCACAACGTACACCATAGCTCAAATACAAAACAAAACAATTCATAACTCATACATCCATGACAAAGGCATATCAATCATGCTCAATACATTTATCACCAATATATATATATATATATATATATATATATATATATATATATATATATATATATATATATATATATATATACACACACATATCCACTCATCAATCCCATTCACAAATTCCCACACATAATCAATCCATTCATGACTTATGTAAATACACAGAGACCGACACAACGACTCTATGCATGCGGTACCATTCCATCCATCATTCTCATCATATATATATATATATATATATATATATATATATATATATATATATATATATATATATACACATATATATATATACACACATATCCACTCATCAATCCCATTCACAAATTCCCACACATAATCAATCCATTCATGACTTATGTAAATACACAGAGACCGACACAACGACTCTATGCATGCGGTACCATTCCATCCATCATTCTCATCATCATTAATTCACTCAGGAATGATTGGAATCATCGCTTGTTACTTAGTGTAACTCCCCGTCGGGCAAACGATGTTCCCCGTAGCTTTAGGTCCTCTTTGTATTAGGCACACAGCGTTTATGGATCGCTTTAGATCCTCTTTATATAAGGCACATGATCTGATCGCTTTAGGTCCTCTATGTATAAGGCACACAATCGTCTATAACGTTGCTTTAGGTCCTCTTTGTATAAGGCACACGATCGTTACAGCAGATTCCCTCTGGAATTATTTTGTCGCTCACACCCCACAAGGGCACACGACATCACATGGTGCATATCATGATGCATGGCATACTAATGACTCATGACAATCAAATGCATATACATATATAACCATGTGCACCATCTCAACATCAGTGATCATGCATTGCCATCAAACCCAAAACAATGCATTTATTTTCCATAAGGCCACAAACCATCATCACAATATTTCATCACATGCATTCACATCATATAACAGCACACAAGCTATACGTTATATATCAAAAACATAACACATGATAACACATCAATCGCACACAATTACGATGATAAAAGTCAACAAAACGACGCGTTTCCTAATTCCCGACCCAATTAAATCGGCCACTAATCTCAAAACCATTTTTATAAGAAAGAACATCTCATTAGCTTTTCAACGGTACTAAGAACGTCTTGATCCGAGTTACGGATCAAAAGTTATGGATTTTAGAAAAACAGTTTTATTTTTTTTGCTCCAGGTCGCGCTAAGCGGGCTCCACCCCGCGCTAAGCGCGCTCCTCACTGCCTGGAGAGGTTGCAAATTCTGCAGACCGTGCTAAGCGGGTGTCTGCGATTTCCAGAAAAATAACCCTTCGACAGTCCCTCCCAAAATCACCATTTTCATCTCAAATCAGTTCCAAACAGCATAACAAGTATCAACAAATGTTCATATGCATAGTGTGATCATTCAACACAGTTTATATCGATTTCCGACCGTGAAAACATCGATTTCTATTCATTTTTCTCATTTAAACCTAGAATCTAAAAACTATGAAAAGCAAGAGAACATTCAAACACACACATACATATTCATACGCAAGCATATAGTAATCGAGTTTCGCACCCTTACCCGATTAATCGCGCATTGAAGTGTCGGTTGAATCGATTTCTTCCACTCCAAGTTTTTCCGCTTTTTCTTCTTCTCACTCTCTTTTTCTCTTCTCTTTCTTTTTTCTCTCTTTCTATTCTCTAAGTTTCTATTTTATGAAAAACAATAATATCTAACCAAGCAAAATGACCAAAATACCCCTACACTCAATTCCTCGCAAACGTTCCCAAAACGCGATAAAACATAATAACGATGAACATAACATATTTACCAAATAAAAACCAAGAATAAAATAATATAAAAACAAAAATAATTAAATCGACTCGATTAAATAAATCTAACAAAAACCGGGGCGTTACAACTCTCCCCCACTTAGAAATTTTCGTCCTCGAAAATATTACCTGAGACAAACAACTCCGAATACGATTCCCGCATCTGACTCTCCAACTCCCAAGTCAAATTTCCCTCAGCAGCGCCTCCCCACGCAACTTTCACAAGCGCAATATCTTTGCCTCTTAATCGCTTCAACTCGCGATCCAAAACCCTCACCGGTAATGCCTCAACCGTAAAGTTCTCCCTTACCTCAACCTCATCCATCGGAATCACATGCGACGGATCCGGAACATACTTCGGAAGCTGTGAAGCATGGAACACATCATGTAAATTCGAAAGATTCGGCGGCAACGCCACCCGATAAGCCACAACACCCAATCTCGCGGATATCTGATAAGGACCAATAAACCGAGAAGTAAGCTTCTTCGACTTCAATGTACGTCCAAAGTCTAACTCTTTCTCATATTCACCAAAAATCACTGTTCACTTTTAATATACCCAACCTCACACTCTGCTGTGTTAGCTTACACACCAGACACAAGTCTCTGAACTGCTCAACCAACTCTAATTCTCTGACCATCACAAGATTTTCTTCAAATCTTGATACATTTGATTAGCTCCCGGATGTATACTCAAATTACTCTGGTGTCCTTCCTCTAAAATCATCTTTTTCAATTCCGAACCATCAGGAATAAAAATTCTACCACGGAATCTCAAAACACCATGATCATCCACTTTAAAATCACCATTCACACCTTTATCTCCAACCGTCATCAAATCAACAAATTTCACATCCAGCCTTTGTTTCTCGCTAACGGTCAACAGAAAATCATTAGTGACCTTTAACATACCAAGCCTCACGCTATCAGATGTCAATTCACACACCAAACTCAAATTCTTCCAAAAGTTCCCACTCTTTAACCATCAAAGCAGACATATGCAAAGATTTTCGACTTAACTCATCAGGCACGACATTAACTTTACCAATAGGATAATTCGAGCCAAGGTCATAACTAATCAGGAATTCCATCCATCCTCGTTGTCTCCTACTTTATTCCTTCTGACCAAACAAGTACTCTAAACCCTTGTGAATACCAAACACCTTGAACCTAAAACCCTCAAAATAATACCTCTAGATTCTCAATACAAAGTAACTGCATCCATCTTGAAATCATGAATCCTCAATTGTCGTAAAGCATAATAAATGACTTTACCCTTTCGCATTAACACACTAACTACACTCATCAAGGACGCATCCCAATATTCCATAAACAGTTTATTAGGATCAGGCAAAATCAAAATTGGAGCCGTAGTCAATCTTCTCTTCAGCTCACTAAAACTTACTCACAACGAACATCCAAAACAAACGACTCACCCTTTGCAAGTCAACTGAAGTAACGGAAATGCTTACTTGGAAAGCCTTCCATAACCTTCGGAATAACCAACTAAAGTCGAAAAAGCTTCTAATCACTTTAACAGACTTCGGAGCCTCTCATTTTAGAACTGCATCTACTTCCGGTGGATCCATAAAAATACCATCATCAGTGTTAGTTCTAGTATTGGCTGGAATTTTGGTAAAACAAAGCTGAACAATGTTGATGTTATATGTCTGATGTCATAACATTGGTTCCTAACATTAGCTGTTGCAGGGTTTAAGTTTTATATGCTGATGTTATAATTGATGTCTTGACATCAGTTTATCAGAACATCAGAACATCAGGTTGTGATGTTTTAGGGATGCGCGTGTTAGTATGTTTTAAGGAGATCTGTTAGAGAGATTGGATGCAAATATCTTGGAGAAGATATTTTCAATCAGATAATTTGCAGATCATGGAGCAGATCATGTAACTAACATTAGGGCTGATTTGAAGAGATTTAAAAAGATTTGAAGATCAAATTTGTTTTAAATTCTGGTTATAAAACAAATCATATCTGAGATTTTTGGAAGAGGTCCAAGCCCAAGTCAGAATTCTTTAAAAGCAGCCTCAATCCTTGTTGGAAAAGGACGAAGACAGAGAGCATAGAATGAGAGTCAATTTGAGTTTTCATGTGTGTTTTGTAAACCATTTATGTTTGAATTGGTGTTACTATTTTGAGTTGTTAATTGTTCTTGATCAAAGCTGTTAAGCAGAATCAAGTTGTATGTTTTAAAGTGTCATCATTGGATTGTATCACTGAGGTGATTTAGGGAGTGAGTGGTTTCTCATACCTAAGTGATTTCTTAGGTAGAAGTGTCATTGGGTAGTGATCAAGTTAGGTAGATGTCAACTGGGATTGTTGAGTCTGTAATTTGCTACTACTAATAGTGAATTTCCCCCTGGCTTGGTAGCCCCCAGACGTAGGTAGTTAGACCGAACTGGGTGAATAATTCATTGTGTTATTTACTGTTGTTATTACCTGGTTCATATAGCAGATTGTGTTGTTGTGAAATCACACTTAACATCACACATCTGATACCAGAATTTCAATTGGTATCAGAGCAGGCATCCTGCTCTGCATCTGGGTGAGATCTAGGGCTGATACTTTCTGGTGCAATGGACAAGGAGAGTGGTGGATTTGTGAATAGACCTCCTATTCTAGATGGCTCTAATTATGACTATTGGAAACCACAGATGGTTACCTTCTTGAAGTCATTAGACAGCAGGGCTTGGAAGGCTGATTTAAAAGAATGGAAAGCACCTGTTATTGTTGAAAAGGATGGTACAACTAAGCTAAAACCTGAGGAAGATTGGACAAAGGAAGAAGATGAGCTTGTACTTGGAAATTCAAAAGCCTTGAATGCCATCTTTAATGGTATTGACAAGAACATCTTTAGACTGGTAAACACTTGTGAAGTAGCTAAGGAAGCTTGGGATGTCTTGAAAACTACTTATGAAGGAACCTCCAAGGTCAAGATGTCAAGACTTCAACTACTGACTACAAAGTTTGAAAATCTGAAGATGAAGGAGGATGAAACCATTCATGATTTTCACATGAATATTCTTGAGCTGTCCAATGCTTCTAGTGCTTTAGGAGAAAGAATGACTGAAGAGAAGCTGGTAAGGAAGATTCTCAGATCCCTTCCCAAGAGATATAAAATGAAGGTGACTGCTATTGAAGAAGCTCAAGACATCAGCAAGATGAGGGTTGATGAGTTGATTGGTTCTCTTCAAACCTTTGAGTTAGGACTGAATAAGGAGCCTGAAAAGAAGACCAAATGCATAACTTTGGTGTCCAATACTGAAGATGGTAAGAAGAGTGTAATTTTGAAACTCAGGAGGAACTGTCAAATGTTGTTATGATGCTTGGGAGACAGTTTAATAAGGTGTTAAAGAGAATGGATAGAAACTATAGACCTAATGTTAAGAACATCACATCTGACAACAACAGGTCTAGTGATCAAGTGAAGAAAACAAGAGATGAAGAAAAGTCTAATCATGACAATGGAGTTCAATGCTATGAGTGTGAAGGTTATGGTCATGTCAAGAAAGAATGCCCTACATACCTCAAAAAGCAGAAAAAGGGGTTATCTGTTTCCTGGTCTGATACAGATAGTGAAAGTGAAGAAGAGAATGCCAAGCATGTTAAGGAATTGACTGGACTATGTGCTTCTGATAGAGAGTCTAGTGATGGTGAATTGACCTTTGAAGAGCTGGCATCCTCTTATCAAGAGCTGTGTCTGAAAAAAGAAGAGGTCCTTCAAGAAAGGGAGAAGCAGAAGAAGATTATTGTACAGCTTGAGACTGAGAAAGCTGAACTTAAGAATGAAATGTTGCTGTTAAAATCCCAGCTTGATCAAATGTCAAAATCCATCAGAATGTAAAATAGTGGGACTGACACTCTGGATAAAATACTTGAAGCTGGAAAAGGTGCAAGTGATAAGACTGGTCTAGGATATGAGGGTGAGAAGAAGATATCTGCAGAGGCTAGTTCTTCTGGGGTTAAACAAAACATTTCTCATCAGCATGAAAAATGACATGGTTCTGGAATTAAGAAGGTTGTCCCTCACCTTGGGCCACAAAATAATGGAAAGGGCTATGGTCCTGTTCCTAAGAAGTTTTTGTCTCAACCTCAAGGAAAGCCTCAGGTTTCTGGAGCTAGACAGTAAATGCCTCCCCAATACCATAGGAGTATGCAGGCTTATAATCTCAAACATAACATGTTCCATCTGATGTCTAAACATCAAGGGAAAATGTATGGGTTTGGACCTAATAATGCTGTGCCTCATGGTTATGGCAAAAGAAGGCCACATCATCATGGTAAAAGATAGCCTAAGCACTATAGAAGACAGCCTACTTATGGGAGAAGACAGCATCAATATTTTGACAGATGGCAGCCTTAGCATTATGATAGAAATCATCATCAAGGTGGGGGACATTTCAATCACTTCAGAGAAGAGATTCAAAGAGTAAGATGTTACTATTGTGGAAGATTTGGCCATATACAATCTTTTTGCTTTAAACTGCATGGTTATCCCAAGCCTGTTCCTCAACCTAGACAGAAGCAGGACATACCTCAGACTGTTAAACAATAGGTTCCTAAAGCTGCTGTCACATGTCTATTAGCTCACTCATATGTTAGAACCCCAGCTATGGATGGTTGGTATTTTGACAGTGGTTGCTCAATGCATATGATTGGTTTCAAGAATCAGTTGGTGGATATCAGGACTTACTCCACAAACGATGTAACTTTTGGTAATGGAGAAAAAGGGGAAGTTAAAGGAATTGGAAAATTGAATTGTGAGGCTGGACCTAATCTTGAAAGTATACTTCTGGTCAAAGGATTGACTGCTAATTTGATTAACATCATTCAGTTATGTGATGAAGGATTCAAGGTTAGCTACACTAAAGATGAATGTTTAGTGACTAATGAGAACAGTGAAGTCGTTATGAGGGGAGTTAGATCCATAGATAACTGTTATTTATGGGTTCCTCAAGAGTCCAGCTTATCATGTAATGTCAAGGATGATTTTATGACATCTGAATGTGACATTAAAAGGATCACAAAACAACCTAGTGTTATGCAACTATTCAGAGGAAATATTGAAGAAACCAAGGTAGTAGAGGTTGATCATTCAGGTATGAAGGGTAATGACGACTTCCCTAAAGATATGTGTGCTGAAATTTGTGAAGTGTTATGTATGCATTTATTAAATTTCAAAAATTTAAAAGGAAATTTGTTTTGGTGGGGAAATTACATGTATTGGCCTTTAAGTGACCAACAAAAGCAGTTCCCTTACCGTAGGCTATCATTCCCTATTATTACTCTCACACGCTACTTCAATCTCCACACTCCAAGTCCGTTCATCGTCCACCCTAAGAACAGAAATTACAAAACACCTTTGGTCATCAGTTGTTACACAGGAACGATGTCTAAACAAGTGTCATCTCCATCCAAGAAGGCTGCGTCCAAAAGTTCTACTCATGCAAATTCTAGGGTTTCGACAGAAGAGGTATCTGTGGGTGAAGCTATGGACATTGCTCCTATCTCTATGATTCCAGCCTCAGAAAAGACAAGACCTGAGAAGTATCAACCTAAGAGGCCTTCAACAGGTAATACTTCTAATCAATCTACGGGTAAGAAATTTGATGATAGCAAGAGTAGATCGTTTGTCACTAGTGTTTTGTTTGGAGACAAACCTACTCCTAAGACTACCACCCCTCTTCCTCAAGCTGTTAAAGAAAGGGTAGATGTGGACAAAAGCATTGATCAGATTGTCACAAAAATATTTGAGAAAGGGATTTCTGTGAAGGGAATATCTAGAGAAAAGGGTGACATTGAAACTTCTGAAACAAATCTTCACAGATTAGCTATTTCAGTCATTGAAGATGCTGAGATTGAAGATGAAGTTGAAGCTGAAGCTAAAAGAGAAAGGGATACTCATGTTGAAGATGAGGTTGATGTTGAACATGATGTTGGAACATCACATGCTAAGGATGTTACTCCTAGTCCCAGAGGGAAGAAGGATGCTGATGTGGTGGATGTTGTTGACTTATCTGATAATGAAGTAATTGGTAATGTTGTTCCTGGGATTGCCAATAGATTAAAGACTAGAAAAGGAAAGACTGTGGAATCTTCTCCTAAGATGACAGCTGAAGGCAAGAAGAAAAAGACATATGTAGTTAGTCCAACTAAATCTTGGAGCAAGGTTGTTGTGACTTCCAAAAAGAGAAAGATTAGAGAAGAATCTGAATCTGAGTATGATGTTGAGGAAGATGTTCAAGACATCACCCCTGTCAGAAAGTCCATTTTGAAGAGAATTTCTGATAAGGTTCCTGAAGTGCCAGTGGACAACATATCCTTTCATTATGCTAGCAGTACTCCAATATGGAAATTTGTGTGTCAAAGGAGATTAGCTCTGGAGAGAGAGCTGGGCAAAGATGCATTGGATATGAAAGAAATTATGGAGCTCATTCATGCTGCTGGCCTTTTGAAGACTGTGACAAAATTCTCTAAGTGCTATGGTGGACTTGTTAAGGAATTTGTTGTTAACATTCTTATAGACATTTCTGATAAAAGAAGTGTGGACTTCATGAAGGTGTTTGTTAGGGGTAAGTGTATTAATTTCTCTCCTAGTACCATCAATAAGTATCTGGGAAGAGATGATCAAGAGGGTTGTGAACTGGAAGTGACTGATAATGATGTGTGTAAAGAGATCATAGCCACTTAAGTGAAGGTTTGGCCACCGAAAGGTAAATTGACAGCTAGCAAACTCAGTATCAAGTATGCTATTTTGCACAGAATTGGAGCTGCTAACTGGGTACCTACTAATCACAAAACCACCATAGTTGTGGGATTAGGAAGGTTTATTTATGCTGTTGGGAAAAAGGTCAAGTTCAATTATGGAAATTACATATTTGATCAAGTTGTGAAGCATGGTGCCACTAATGCTATCAAGATGCCTATAGCATTTCCTTCCCTTATCTGTGGAATGATCTTAGATCAACATCCTAGAATTTTAACTAGTTCAGATGTAGCATGTAAGAGGGAGTCAGCTTTATCCTTGCATCCCAAGCTATTTGTTGGGAATCATGTTCCAGACATTGTTGTAACATCAAGTTCTGGTGTGAAGAAGGTCAGTTCTAAAACTGAGTTGATTGAAGAATTGAAGGCGACCTGCAAGGTTCTTGATATGGTTATCAGTACTAGCACTGCTAGGAAGATGAAAATTGAGCAGATGATCAAATCCTTGGAACAGGGTGAAGATGATGTGAATGTCAATACTAAAGAATCAGGTTTAGAGGAAGGTGATGAGGATGTTGCAGATGGTTCTGATGCTAATGAAGATTGAAGTGCTGATTTTGCTGTTTATTGCTTTTGTAGTTTTTATTTGTTTCTGCACATTGAGTGCATGGTGTGTAACTTGGATAAAAGTACTTTTATGCTTATCTTGGTTTTGTTCTATGATTTGCCTTGTCTTGTGGTGCTGACTGTTGACTGACAAGGAGAGCCAGTAGGACTAACTGTAGTAAAGTGGTAGGGTATATCTTGTTGGGAGTTGGACAATTGTGGCTAAAAAGGGGGATGGTTAGCCTATGTATTTCGTAGTTGTCTGTTGTGGCTCTAGGCTTGAGGGGGAGTGTGCATGTTTGAACAGCTGGTATGCTGGTTCTTGTTTCGAGGGGGAGTTTAGCTTTGTGCAGTTTGATTGTGATTGCTGCTGGTATGAAGTTTTTCCGCTACAGGTACCTCTGATGATGGAAGAGATTGTTTTAGCCAAAATTAGCCAAATGAGGAGATTGTTAGTTCTAGTATTGGCTGGAATTTTGGTAAAACAAAGCTGAACAATGTTGATGTCATATGTCTGATGTCATAACATTGGTTCCTAGCATTAGCTGTTGCAGGGTTGAAGTTTTATATGCTGATGTTATAATTGATGTCTTGACATCAGTTTATCAGAACATCAGAACATCAGGTTGTGATGTTTTAGGGCTGCGCGTGTTAGTATGTTTTGAGGAGATCTGTTAGAGAGATTGGATGCGAATATCTTGGAGAAGATATTTTCAATCAGATAATTTGCAGATCTTGGAGCAGATCATGTAACTAACATTAGGGCAGATTTGAAGAGATTTAAAAAGATTTGAAGATCAAATCTGTTTTAAATCAGAGATTTTTGGAAGAGGTCCAAGCCCAAGTCAGAATTCTATAAAAGCAGCCTCAACCCTTGTTGGAAAAGGATGAAGACAGAGAGCATAGACTGAGATTCAATTTGAGTTTTCGTGTGTGTTTTGTAAACCATTCGTGTTTGAATTCGTGTTACTATTTTGAGTTGTTAATTGTTCTTGATCAAAGCTGTTAAGCAGAATCAAGTTGTGTGTTTTAAAGTGTCATCATTGGATTGTATCACTGAGGTGATTTAGGGAGTGAGTGGTTTCTCATACCTAAGTGGTTTCTTAGGTAGAAGTGTCATTGGGTAGTGATCAAGTTAGGTAGATGTCAACTGGGATTGTTGAGTCTGTAATTTGATACTACTAATAGTGAATTTCCTCCCTGGCTTGGTAGCCCCCATACGTAGGTAGTTAGACCGAACTGGGTGAACAATTCATTGTGTTATTTACTGTTGTTATTACCTTGTTCATATAGCAGATTGTGTTGTTGTGACATCACACTTAACATCACACATCTGATACCAGAATTTCAATCAGAAATAACACCTCCAAGAAAACTAACCTTTTTCAATCAAAATTCTCACTTCGATAATTTAGCAGAAAGCTCCCTCTCTTTCAACCCTTGTAACTAAATCCTCAAATACTCTACATACTCATCCTTTGATTTAAAATAAATCAGAATATCATCCAATAAACATCACTATAAACTTATCCAAACAAGTATGGAAGATACGATTCATGTACTCCACAACCATAACATATACAACCTTCAAAATTCATTATGAGCTCGAAACAATTTATCCAAAATAGCTTAACAATCTCTGGTTCCCACATTCCATATCAATTCTTCTTACGGGGTTCCAACTCACTCCAGGTTTCTGCTGACACAAGATCTCAACCCATAACCAAAAGTAATAACAACAAGGAACTTCAAATCGTTCGCAATTCGTCACAATTCAAAACTCAAGCTATCCAGAACACAACCGTAAGTTTCCATACTACTCACTGATTAACACGCAACCTCATGCTATCATCCTTTTCCTTACCAACCATGCTGGACCTCTTCAAGTCGACACATGAATGTTTCATCCAAAAACACATCTGAAACCATGCACAACTGACGGCCGATCACTGTGGCTTTCCTGCCAATTTCCAGAACACTATCATCACAAACATGACACACATATGAGTTTCACTTCCTAAAAGTTCTTCTACTTACTTAGCAGATCCAAACCTCAAATCCTCACCTTCGTCAAATTTGAGTTCACACTCTACTCTCTGAGAACAACCATTTATCGAGTCGATTTAATTATTTTTGTTTTTATATTATTTTATTCTTGGTTTTTATTTGGTAAATATGTTATGTTTATCGTTATTATGTTTTATCGCGTTTTGGGAACGTTTGCGAGGAATTGAGTGTAGGGGTATTTTGGTCATTTTACTTGGTTAGATATTATTGTTTTTCATAAAATAGAAACTTAGAGAATAAAAAGAGAGAAAAAAGAAAGAGAAGAGAAAAAGAGAGTGAGAAGAAGAAAAAGAGGAAAAACTTGGAGTGGAAGAAATCGATTCAATCGACACTTCAAAGCGCGATTAATCGAGTAAGGGTGCGAAACTCGATTACTATATGCTTGTGTATGAATATGTATGTGTGTGTTTGAATGTTCTCTTGCTTTTCATAGTTTTTCGATTCTAGGTTGAAATGAGAAAAATGAATAGAAATCGATGTTTTCACGGTCGGAAATTGATATAAACTGTGTTGAATGATCACACTATGCATATGAACATTTGTTGATACTTGTTATGCTGTTTGGAACTGATTTGAGATGAAAATGGTGATTTTGGGAATGACTGTCGAAGGGTTATTTTTTTGGAAATCGCAGTGCGCGCTTAGCGCGCAGACGCCTGCTTAGCGTGGTCTGGAGAATTTGCAACCTCTCCGGGCAGTGAGGAGCACGCTTAGCGCAGGGTGGAGCCCGCTTAGCGCTACCTGGAGCAAAAAAAATAAAACTGTTTTTCTAAAATCTATAACTTTTGATCCGTAACTCGGATCGAGATGTTCTTAGTACCGTTGAAAAACTAATGAGATGTTCTTTCTTCTAAAAATGGTTTTGAGATTAGTGGCTGATTTAATTGTGTCGGGAATTTGGAAACGTATCGTTTTGTCGAATTTTATCGTCGTAATTGTGTGCGATTGATGTGTTATCATGCGTTATGTTTTTTATATATAACGTATAGCTTGTGTGCTGTTATATGATGTGAATGCATATGATGAAATGTTGTGATGATGGTTTGTGGCCTTATGGCAAATAAATGCATTGTTTTGGGTTTGATGGCAATGCATGATCATTGATGTTGAGATGGTGCACATGGTTATATATGTATATGCATTTGATTGTCATGAGTCATTAGTATGCCATGCATCATGATATGCACCATGTCATGTCGTGCGCCCTTGTGGGGTGTGAGCGATGAAACGATTCCAGAGGGAATCTGTTGTAACGATCGTGTGCCTTATACAAAGAGGACCTAAAGCGACTTTATAGACGATCGTGTGCCTTATACAAAGAGGACCTAAAGCGATCGGATCGTGTGCCTTATACAAAGAGGACCTAAAGTGATCCATAAATGTCGTGTGCCTTATACAAAGAGGACCTAAAGCGACGGGGAACATCGTTTGCCCGACAGGGAGTTACACTAAGTAACAAGCGATGATTCCAATAATTCCTAAGTGAATTAATGATGATGAGAATGATGGATGGAATGGTACCGCATGCATAGAGTCATTGTGTCGGTCTCTGTGCATTTACATAAGTCATGAATGGATTGATTATGTGTTGGAATTTGTGAATGGGATTGATGAGTGGATATATATATATATATATATATATATATATATATATATATATATATTGGTGATAAATGTATTGAGCGTGATTGATATGCCTTTGTGATGGATGTTTTAGTTATGAATTGTTTTGTTTTGTATTTGAACTATGGTGTACGTTGTGGTGAGAATGTTCTGCATACGTATTTCGTGTTATTACATAATTGTATGCAATTATATTATAATTGTGTTTCTCACCCTTCTGCTGGAATATACTTTTTATGGCATAATGCAGATTAGCCACTGTGGAGGTAAGTGGAAGAGTTAGATCTTCATTTTGTATAGATCTTTGGTGTCTGCTCCGATACCACTTAATGTAACACCCCCAATCTATACCCCGAGTAATTAAAGCGATAACAAATAATCAGAGTATAATTAAAACATTCATGGCATAGACGGGAGCGTCACATCAAAGTAATGGAATATAACAACCTGCTCATATAGATATGCAACAATTAGGTAGCAACATAAATAGAGGAACTCGGTTCCTAACACTCACAATTCAGATACAGAATAAAAGTGGAAAATCTGCAACTGAATCTTATATATATATAACATAAAAGTTTGTCTGTCATACACAGAGTCATACATGTACCATACAAAAAGAACATATACATATACACATAATCACAAACGATCTCCCCGACTACCCGGTGCTACATATCAGAGCCGACCGACAAAAGAATGAAGACATAATCTTCACAAAAAGACCTCCAGCATCTAATCTGCAACGCCTCATAGAGCATTCAAAACAACAGAAGGGTGAGAAACACAATTATAATATAATTGCATATAATTATGTAATAACACGAAATACGCATGCAGAACATTCTCACCACAACGTACACCATAGTTCAAATACAAAACAAAACAATTCATAACTCATACATCCATCACAAAGGCATATCAATCATGCTCAATACATTTATCACCAATATATATATATATATATATATATATATATATATATATCCACTCATCAATCCCATTCACAAATTCCCACACATAATCAATCCATTCATGACTTATGTAAATGCACAGAGACCGACACAACGACTCTATGCATGCGATACCATTCCATCCATCATTGTCATCATCATTAATTCACTCAGGAATTATTGGAATCATCGCTTGTTACTTAGTGTAACTCCCCGTCGGGCAAACGATGTTCCCCGTCGCTTTAGGTCCTCTTTATAAAACGCACACGGCGATTATGGATCGCTTTAGGTCCTCTTTGTATAAGGCACACGATCCGAACGCTTTAGGTCCTCTTTGTATAAGGCACGCGATCGTCTATAACGTCGCTTTAGGTCCTCTTTGTATAAGGCACATGATCGTTACAGCAGATTCCCTCTGGAATCGTTTCGTCGCTCATACCCCACAAGGGCACATGACATAACATGGTGCATATCATGATGCATGGCATACTAATGACTCATGACAATCAAATGCATATATATATATATATATATATATATATATATATATATATATATATATATATATAACCATGTGCACCATCTCAACATCAATGATCATGCATTGCCATCAAACCCAAAACAATGCATTTATTTGCCATAAGGCCACAATCCATCATCACAACATTTCATCACATGCATTCACATCATATAACAGCACACAAGCTATACGTTATATAACAAAAACATAACGCATGATAACACATCAATCGCACACAATTACGACGATAAAAGTCAACAAAATGACGCGTTTCCAAATTCCCGACCCAATTAAATTGGCCACTAATCTCAAAACCATTTTTATAAGAAAGAACATCTCATTAGCTTTTCAACGGTACTAAGAACGTCTCGATCCGAGTTACGGATCAAAAGTTATGGATTTTAGAAAAACAGTTTTAATTTTTTTGCTCCAGGTCGCACTAAGCGGGCTCCACCACGCGCTAAGCGCGCTCCTCACTGCCTGGAGAAGTTGCAAATTCTCCAGACCGCGCTAAGCGGGCGTCTGCAAGCTATGCGCGCACTGCGATTTCCAGAAAAATAACCCTTCGACAGTCCTTCCCAAAATCACCATTTTTATATCAAATCAATTCCAAACAGCATAACAAGTATCAACAAATGTTCATATGTATAGTGTGGTCATTTAACACAGTTTATATCGATTTTCGACCGTGAAAACATCGATTTCTATTCATTTTTCTCATTTCAACCTAGAATCAAAAAACTATGAAAAGCAAGAGAACATTCAAACACACACATACATATTCATACACAAGCATATAGTAATCGAGTTTCGCACCCTTACCCGATTAATCGCGCTTTAAAGTGTCGGTTGAATCGATTTCTTCCACTCCAAGTTTTTCCTCTTTTTCTTCTTCTCACTCTCTTTTTCTCTTCTCTTTATTTTTTCTCTCTTTCTATTCTCTAAGTTTCTATTTTATGAAAAACAATAATATCTAACCAAGCAAAGTGACCAAAATACCCATACACTCAATTCCTCGTAAACGTTCCCAAAACGCGATAAAACATAATAACGATGAATATAACATATTTACCAAATAAAAACTAAGAATAAAATAATATAAAAACAAAAATAATTAAATCGACTCGATTAAATAAATCTAACAAAAACCGGGGCGTTACAATTAACACTTTGCAGTGCATATAGTGTTAATCGATTAACCCATGTAAAATGGGCAGAATCTGCTGCTTTTTCATGACAACAACTTTTTATCCACATTTTAGGGTTCCACTTGGTTCTAGCAGTGTGTGGAACATTCTAGACAGTTCAAGACATTTCAAGACCACTCAATACATTTGCTACCATACAACATTTCCAATTATGACCACCATGCACCCTTATTTCTAAGCATGAGAGCCATTGATTTGGATTTGCATTGGGATTGCTCCACCGAGTTAACTAACTAACTAACTGAGTCAACTTCCGACTCAGTGAGTCAAGTGTAACTAACTCCAAAGCAAGCTCCAAAGCTCACTCCAAAGCGCATTCCAAACCTAGCAACTCCAAACCAAAACTCTATATAAACAAAGCTCCACCATTTCACAAGGACCTTCAACCATTTCAATCATTTCTCACACTTTTCACTCTCAATTCTCTCATTTCTCTCTGCATTTTCTGCAAGTTCTACACCTTCATCTTCATCTTCTTTTCCAAACTACACTAAAGCTCCATTATCACCATTAAAGAGTAGCAATTTGACATTGAAATTGCTTTCTCTTGAGCTTAAGCTTTCATTCATCTTCAATTGTGTTTGGATTTCTGGAATCATAGCAAAACCTACTTCAATTCAAGTGTTCATATCAATCAATTTGGTGCAAATTCGATCTCGGTGCATTTTCGCGTCTTTTGCTCGGTTTCGCTACGATTCGAAGTGCAAGTGCAGAATTCTCTGGTTTTCTTGCTTTCTTCTCTCTACATTTCACTCACAACAATCACCAAGCCAATTCTCCGGCTTGTAGGTTGGTAGCTCTTACTCTACTCACTGTTTCGATCATTTTCGCGCGTTTTCGATGTAGTTTCGATCTTTTTTCGATTCGTTTAATCATGTGATTGCTTGATCTTTGATCTCCATGTTAATGCTTTCAATTATATGATTAATTGCTCATAATTCATGTCATTTTCGTGCACAAATGTAAGCCATAACATGAGAATGCTTGTATAAGTGATTAAGTGGTTGGAAGCACTTTTGAAAACTGATTTTTTGCCTCTGCTTCAGTGTTAATCGATTAACACTTTTCAGTGCAAAAAGTGTTAATCGATTAACCAGTGTAATTTTTCTATTTGTCAAGTGTTAATCGATTAACACTCTGTAGTGCAAAAAGTGTTAATCGATTAACACTGAACCAGAATGTGAAATTTGCCTATTTTTCAAGCTTGTTTGATCTTCTTTCCTCATTTAACTTCCATGGCTTGATATGCTTGATATTTGTGGATGTTTTATGATTTGTTTAACCCCTGTTTGAAGCATGCTCAACAAGTTTCGATGCTCGATTTTTCCATTATTAATTGTTTGCCATTTTGACAATGTTTGCTCATGATCATTCTTGCACATCTTTTGCTCACTTGATACATAATCTGTGATGAAGATCTTTGGTACTGTTTTGCACTTTCATTCATGTTGACATTAAGTTTGTTCTTCAAGGGATGAGCTTAATCTTGTATAATCAATAATCTACACTTTTGCTTTAATGATTTTTCATCTCTTTGGAAAATTATTGGCACATCATTTCCCTTTGATAGATTAATCGAAACCTTGTTTTGATTAGTTGATCCATCCTTGCTCTTCCCTTTAGGTTTCCTTTAGAGTCTTGTTCTCTTGATCCCCTGCCGAGTCGGAGATTCGCACAACGCACTGGAGCACTATACAAATTGGCGTTGTTATGCTATCATTTTCAATTTCCGCACTATACTTTAGTGCTAGGGAAGGGATAAGAGTGGAGAATTCCTACACTCATCTTGATTATCTTGGGTAGGGGACGAATGACCCTGTGCCTGGAATAATCGTCTCTATCCCCAAGCTGTGGTGTCTCTCAATCTTCTGTCGAGTCGATCCATGATCACTCCTACCCCTTTTCAATCTCTCTTTTGATCAATCACCATTGCCTTGGTTAACGATCTTGGTCTCTTAGGTTAGCAACCATCTTTTGGTTCAACACCTTTATTCTGATTAATCATCGCTCATTGATTCCCTATCTGGGTTATTATCGTTTGTTCCGTTGGTTAATTACAGTCATACTGTTAAAACCAATTCTCTTTTTCCCCTGCAATCGCAATCCTTTTCTTCGGTTAAACACAGTCCTTATGTTAAACACTGAAACCCTAATGGAGTTCGCAACCTTCTCTTGGTTCTTCTCCCTTTGATTGGTTAACCACTGCCTATTAGTTAAAACACCCATTTGTACTTCTTCTCAGTTAACCACAGTTTATCTGTTAACATACGGAGTCTCTCTTGGTTAATCACCCATTTCTCAGTTGACCACAGCCCGTCTATTAACATACTGGGCTCTTTTGAGTTAAACACCTTCTCTTGGTTAATCACTCATTCTTTTTGGTTAAGCACAATCCTTCTGTTAAAACCAATACCCCTGTGAGTTAGTAACCTTCTCTTGGTTCGAATACTCGTACCCTTGGGTTAGTAACCTTTTTTTGGTTCAAATACCCTTTTCATTGGTCAAATACTATTTGTTCAGTTAGTACCAACATCCCTAGTGGGTCACAACCTTCGCTTGGTTCCACACCCGTTCTGTCAATTTACCACTGTTTATCAGTTAATATACTGAAATCCCTTCAGAGTCAAACACCTTCTCTTAGTTCAGTACTCTCTCCTATTGGTTCATCACAGCTTGCCTGTTGACACCAAACCCTTTTTCCCCACAAAGTTTTAATTTCTTTCCCTTCGGTTAACCACTGCCAGTTAGTTAATACACCGAGTCCTTTTCCTTATGGTTTCAACAACATCCCTCTACTTTATCCCCAGTAGGGTCGTTAACCCTCTGATCCCCAACACATTTTTTTGTTCTCTTTCTCCCCAGTGGAGTCTCTATTATCCTTTTTCTCATGTATCTTCTTGGTTTTGACACCATTCTTGCACTTTATCCTCAGCACAGTTACTATTTCTATCTTCTGCACTTCTTTCTTGGTTCTGACACCAATTCTTTTACATCCCTAGAGGAGTTTTCTCTCGTTCTTTTGCTCTTGGTTTGGACACCATTTTCCTTTTCTTTCTCCGTCTTGGTTCCCCGAACTACGGACGCTCTGATTCTTCATTCATTCTAATGTAAGATACGTAGGCACAAGATTGCGATGATCTTGGCGAGCACACGTCCACCTTTTCCGCTCCTTCCCCTTTCTTTTCCCTGGTTCCATGAACTACGGAGCTCTGATTTCCTCATTGCACTATGAGGGTATGTAGGCACGAGGGCCCTAATCCTCCGTGAGCACTTTCTTTCTTTCTCTTTCCTCTTCTCTCTCCTCCCTCTTTTAGCTAGAAGCCTTTAGAAAGATAACTCATTCAAGCCTAGAAGCAAGCGAAATAGTTCTCGTCGAGTACG
This sequence comes from Lathyrus tuberosus, assembly GCA_022829125.1. Classification (NCBI taxonomy): domain Eukaryota; kingdom Viridiplantae; phylum Streptophyta; class Magnoliopsida; order Fabales; family Fabaceae; genus Lathyrus; species Lathyrus tuberosus. Next base: position 103,229 of record JALAZF010000405.1, read on the forward strand.
ACGGATGCGTAAGATGCTAGTACCTTCCTTTCGCATAACCAACCCCCTTACCCGGTTCTCTTCCCTTTGGGTTTTATCGATATTTTCCCTGTCCTTTGGGACTAAATAAAGTTCGGTGGTGACTCTGTTGTATCTTTAAGTGTGTGATTCACTCAGGTATAATCCCGCTAGCTTTAGAACTCATCATGCAAATTCGACAAATTGGGTGGCAATGCCATTCTGTAGGCAACAGGTCCAGCTCTTGCAGAAATCTGATATAGACCAATAAATCGAGGAGTAAGCTTTCTCGACTTCAATGCACGCCCAACATCGGTCACCGGAGTGACTCTCAAGAACACATGGTCTCCTTCGTGAAACTCAAGATCTTTCCTCCTCTTATCATGGTAGCTCTTCTGCCTACTCTGTGAAGCTTTCATCTTTTCCCGAATCAGCTTCACCTTTTCAGTAGTCTGCCAAACAATCTCAGGTCCAAGTACTACACTCTCACCAGATTCATGCCAACACGAAGGCGTCTGACACCTATGACCATACAAAGCTTCAAAAGGCGCCACTCCAACACTGGAATGATAAGTGTTATTATAATTGAACTCAATCAACGGAAAATGGCTATCCCAATCACCTCCATATTCAAGCATAGAAGCCCTCAACAAGTCCTCCAAAGATTGTATAGTTCTCTCCATCTGTCCATCCGTTTGTGGGTGATAAGTTGAAATCAATCTCAGTTTCGATCCCAAAGCTTCTTGCAAACTCTCCCAAAATCTGGAAGTGAACCTTGGGTCTCTATCCGACACAATACTCAACAGAACTCCATGCAACTTCACAATCATCCGAATATAAATCTTTCCAGCCTATGCAAAGGAAAACTGATATTAATCGGAATAAAATGTGCCGACTTCGTCTGTATATTCACCACTACCCAAATGGCATCATGCCCTCTTGGAGTATTAGGCAATCCAGTCACAAAATCCATAGAAATGTTGTCACACTTCCACTCTAGAATATCTAACGGCTGCATCAAACCAGCAGGTTTCTGATGTTCCATCTTCGACTTCTGACAAGTCAAACAAGCATACAAAAACTTAGCCACATTCCGCTTCAATCTAGGTCACCAAAATATCTTCTTCAAGTCTTGATACATCTCTATAGCTCCTGGATGGATACTCAAGCTACTCCTATGACTTTCTTCTAGAATCATTCTTTTCAACTCAGAATCATCAGGGATACAAACCCTATCTCAGAATCTCAACACACCTTGTTCATCCACTCTGAATTCGTTACTTTTTGCCTGTTCATTTCCAATCATCAAATCCACCAGTTTCACATCCAACTTCTGACCCTCTCAGATACTATTAAGAAATTCATTGTTGATCTTCAGCATACCCAACATCACACTATGCGGTGTCTATTCACAAACTAAACTCATATCTCTGAACTGCTCAATCGATTCCAACTCTTTAACCATCATCGCAGACATATGCAAGGTTTTCCGACTCAAAGCATCAGCCACGACATTAGCTTTATCGGGATGATAGTTCAAGCCGAAATCATAATTCTTTAAGAATTCTAACCACCTTCTTTGTCTCATATTCAACTCCTTCTGATCAAACAGATACCTCAAGCTCTTATGATCGCTATATACTTCAAATCTGGAACCATAAAGATAGTGCCTCCAAATTTTCAATATGCATACCACAGCAGCTAATTCCAAATCATGAGTTGGATAATCCCTCTCATAGACCCTTAACTGCCGTGAACCATAAGAAACAACCTTACCATCCTGCATTAACATACCTCCTAAACCCATCAAAGAAGCGTCGTAGTACACCACAAACGGTTCATTTGGTTCGGGTAGAATCAAAACTGGAGGTGTAGTCAATCTCTTCTTCAACTCAATGAAACTCTTTTTGCAGTGAACATCCCACACAAACGCTTTACCTATGCAAGTCAACTGAGTCATCGGAAGTGCTAGCTTCGAAAAGCCTTCAATAAACCTATGGTAATAACCAGCCAAGCCCAAAAGCTTCTAATCTTAGTTACCGACTTCGGAGCCTCCCACTGTAGAACTGCAACTACCTTGGATGGATCCACAACAATACCATCACCTAAAATAACATGACCAAGAAAACATACCTCTCTCAACCAGAATCTGCACTTTGATAACTTAGCATAGAGCTTCTTTTCTTTTAACACTTGCAGCACGATCTGCAAATACTCAGCATGTTCCTCTTCTGACTTAGAATAGATTAGAATGTCATCAATAAATACAACCACAAATTGATTCAAGTAAGCACGAAAAATTTGATTCATATACTCCATGAATACACCAGGTGCATAAGTAACTCCGAACAACATCACTACATACTCATAATGTCGGTATCGAGTCCTGAAAGCCGTCTTCTGAATATCTTCATCCTTTACTCGTATCTGATGATAACCCGACCTCAAGTCAATCTTGCTAAACACACGGGCACCCACCAACTGATCCATCAAGTCATATATTGTTGGAAGTGGATATTTGTTCTTAATCGTCACTTTATTCAGTTGCCTGTAATCGATACATAACCTCATACTGCCATCCTTTTCTTCACCAACAACACCGGAGCTCCCCAAGGCGATACACTTGGTCTCACAAATTTCTTTTCTAACAACTCTTTCAGTTTCTTCTTCAGCTCTGTTAATTCTGATGCCGACATCCTGTATGGTGCCACAGAAATAGGCCTGGTACCAGGGAAAGATCAATAGAGAATTTCACCTCCCTCTCTAGCGGCACATCTAATATTTCATCCGGAAACACATCTAGAAACCACACACAACTGGCAGCCCATCGTTGTGGCTTTACTGCCTATTTCCAGAACACCATCATCGCAACATGGAAAACATCTGAGCCTCATCTCCCAAGAGTTCTTATACTTACTTAGCAGTTATAAACCTCGCCTTTTACCTTCGTTGAATTTAAGTTCACTCTCTAGGCAAGTCGCAGATATCTTCTGGAAAACATCAGAAAATTACACACCGTTGGTATAACTCTAGTCGTCACATATCTCTACTCCTTGAGAAGCAACCATCAACCATACCTATTCGTTCTCCTTCGGAGACATCCCAACTTGACCGAGGGACAAGAAACTCAAATTTGCCTCATCATCAGATATAAGAATCTGCATCGACATCAAAATAATTTGTAAGCACTTGGCTTAACTCCAACAACTCACTGTTCACACCATCTAAGCTGACAAGACACGTCTATTCAATCCAACATGACCCCGTCTACTATCAATAAGAGATTAAGGGTGATCAGTTCCTCAATTTGTCAATAGACAGTCGACAATCATGATGGGGCATAAACCATTTTACCAAACTATAATAGTGTTCCTTGCATCTTGTGCACAAAGCTACCTAAGGCACAAACCTTTAGCTGACATAAGCATTCTCTCCGTATTTCCTTCAGTTTCAAAAACAACACAACTCTCACAACTCCTACATCCTTGAAATCAGCAGCACACTACACTACTCATCCAAACGATTGGTAAACACAGGGTTTAACTCCTACCAATCCGTCCCAAGAATGGCATCATCTTGTTCCAATTGAAGGCAAATTGTGCCCATCCTTAGGAAACACGTCAGGATACTCCACACATCACTAACCAATCTCTAGCTAAAACATCGCCTACCCCCTCACAAGGAAGCGAACAACGAGGACACCTGACTGTCTTCCCTCAAGGATCACACCATTCTCAAACAGATGAACAATCCAATACTGCACTCCCTCATCCCCTAACATGATATCCAATCTCTCAACAACGGGAATATCCAAGAGAACCAGACGCTTCTCCCCCACTTATTTCATTCCCAACCTGCAAATGGAAAACAAAACAAGCATCGACAGTGTTTTCACATACATGTCGCATACTAGGGAACAACATAATTAAACAACCTGGTCGGACAGACCGACCTGCTCTGATACCACTATGTAACACCCTAAATCCCCGCGTAAAATAATACAATTACCAGAGTAAAAATTCAAATAAAAATTCAGCACTTAGGATGTTACTTCCAACATACACCTGCTCAAGAAAATAACATGTAACACATACTTATTATTATAAACGGTACTATGAAATCATTATTAATACTTCTTCTCAATAAGCAGAGGAAAACTCCTTCGAATCGACAATCAAAACTTAGCATATTTAAACCACACATTCATCTCAATTAAAACAAATATCATAACTGTAATGGAAATAAAACATAAAGCGTTCCATAATCCCCACTGTTACATATCAGAGCAGACGCTAACTCAAAACATAAAGTGAAGAACTTCATCTTCACTAATCGCAACTCCGCACTATCCTTGATTATCTACACGTTACCCGCGTAGAGGCAACATTCAAACAGAAGGGGTGAGATATCATAACTAGATAAAGGAAAACATGATAATTAGCAAGGACAGTTCATTTCATGCATAAGTCACCCATTCAACACATACATCCACTCAGTCAATATCCATCAACAAAACACAACAACGATCACAACTACAATGCAATGCAATGGGACTCACAACTTGACTCAATGCATGTGGTACCAATTCGATTCCTTTTTCATGATCATAATTCCCGTCGGAATTTCCATATAAGTTGCTTACACCCCACATGGGCACACGACATCCGTGATTGCTCACACCCCACATGGGCACACGAACACTCATAATCGCTCACACCCCACATGGGCACACGATTACCTCAATAACAACAACAACACGATTCCATTTCAAGGAATCCAGATAAGGCGCTCACACCCCACATGGACACACGACTTATCATACAACTTATGCAAGATGATATGCATTCAATGACAACATACAACAACGACCAATGCATATGACCATCATACAACCAATACTTCACACCACGACTGTCCAAAACGTAGCATATACCTGCAAAACATGCAACAACTGCAATCCACCGCTACACTACACATTCGCACAACTGAACTCAACATCTCAACGTTCAACACATCACAACGTACACGTAAACACAATCAATGCATCGAATAGTTGGAATTCTGGAATTGAAAATAATTTTAACAGAAAGTACACGAAACCAGCTTTCCAACGATTTGAACGACGACTGAAATGGACCTACGAATCAAAAGATATGAATTTTTGAAGTTTTCCAAAAATCAGTCCCAGTGTAATCGATTAACAAAAACCGGTAATCGATTACACCCCCCAAAAATCCAATTTTCACTTTTTTCAGTGGTAACCGGTTACCACAATTAGGGTAATCGATTACCCCTGCTACAGAAGCACTTTTCTGCTATATTTTTACACCAGAACTTATTTTTAAGTTATTTCAAAACCAGCTTTTCTTAGAATTCGTCCAAAACACTTTTCAAAACAAAAATACAATTTTCAAAAGTTTAAAAACATAAGTTTTCCTTTTCAAAATCGTACATAACATTGTTCTGACTCTGACATACGAATTACACGTACAATACTCCCCATTTACAACATACGTCTCTCAATCCAACGAATTCAACAACAACAATCACACCAGACACAATTTTCAACAGAAATCAACACAACAACATACAATACATGGCATTATCAAGAATCAATCACAAATCAACACCATCACATTCATGAACAAATGGAAGAAATTCAAAACCCTACATGTTAGAAACTACCCACCAATCATCATGGAAACCCTTAGATAGTTAGAACCCCACCCTTACCTTAGAGCTTTGCCAAAACTTCAACCTTAGCAATGGAGGTTCTCCCTCTTCTTCTCCTTTGCCCTAGCTCCTCTTCTCTCTTTCTCTCTTGTTTTCACGTAAAACCACTTTCTCCCTATTTCCCTTATTTCTTATATTATTATATTATTATATTATTATTTAATCCAACTATTTAAAATAATAACAACAATAATAAACTAAATACTTATTTAAATAATAATCTCATACTATTACTTAATAAAATAAGTAGTAACTAATTTAAATAATTAGCTATACTCCTCACACCACCAAGTTCTACACTTTTGCTCACACACCCCTAACACCTTGAAATCTTATTCTTAAGGCTACTCCCCCCCCCCCCCCCCCCCCCCCCACACCAAGGGTATCCAAAACATCACAAAATACGCATAGTCACATAATTATACATATCAACACATGAATATAATTACGAATAATAATTAAAATAAAATGGGGCATTACACCTGCTAGCCGTTTCGCCGAATACAAACCACTGATCGCTTCTCGCGAGCGTATTCTTTCCGAGTGCGCGAAATCAGAATTTTGTCAAGCTGGAGTCCGTTTTTCCAGGCAAACACCTCCTAAGCCTACCGCGGACAAGTCCAAGTACTTCTGTTTCCACAAGAGCCACGAGCACGTTACTGAAGAGTGCATCCACTTAAAGGATGCGATTGAGATCCTCATCAGGGACGGACACCTGAAGCAATACACCAAGACAAAAGAGGCTCCTCGGCAGGACACCCAAGAAGCGAAGAAGGTCGAGGAGGAAAGGCCACCCTCTGACGCCGCCGCGAACCTACAAATCGCCATGTCCATCTCCCAGCCTTAGGACTTCTACGTCCCTAACGAAGCAAAAACCCCATCTACTTTGCATCACAAAACACCAGGGAGACCTTCCTCTCCGCCATGGTCATATCTGACAGAGGATTCAACAAACTCATTGTAGGCTCAGTAAAAAGGAAATTTGAGCAACTCATCGTTGCAATCTCGAGCCAAAATTCTACCATCGATAAGTTCAGGGGAAGCTTATTTCCTATCACATTCTACAGCGAGGAGCTCCCCGGTGGATCCCCCAAGTTCAGCATCCCTTTGCTCGTGAGAGTACGAATGGCAAACTTTGATGTTCGCCGCATACTGGCCGACTAGGAAAGCTTAGTTGACGTCGTACGTGGGCTCTGATCTGCAGGGCTTTAACGACGCGATCACAAAGCCATGGGGCTATGTCAAACTGATTGTCACTGTCAGAGCGGCTGACACCGCCAAATCGGTCAAAGTCTAATTCTTGGTAATAGATTGTCCTTCTCTGTACCAGTGCTTCCTAGGAAGGCCAACTCTGACGAACTGATCGTCGTACCATCCACCATTCATTTGAAGATGAAGTATCACACGACCAAGGGGCCCTTCGCCACTCTTCACGGGGACATAGAAGCTGCGAGGAGATGCTTTGAAGTGGCCTCCAAGGGGCAGAACTCCATCAATGTGTCGCCCAGAACTGTCAACAAGCAAGCGCGACCCAGCGATTTAGAGGAGCCAAAACCAATGCCTCACATCGACTCGGTCGACCTAGACAGTTGCTTCACCAAAGATGACTTGAAGGAGCAAAAGAAGAAAGAAAGAGAAACCCGACTTGCAGCAAAACGCTCCTCAACACCAGATAAAAACGAGGAGCCTACGCATCCTAGGTGCCCCATTCCAGACTGAGAGTTCGAAGTCATCCTCCTCAGCAATGACCCAAACAAAGGGATGAAAATTGGCACTGGGCTCCCCGACCTCGCAAGGAAGTAGCTGAAAGTTTGCCTGAGAGAAAATGTTGGCTTGTTCGTGTGGAATGCCGCTGAGATGTCCAGACTGGACCCCGTAGTGGCCTATCACCAGCTGACCATTGACCTCATCACTAGGGCTGTAGTGCAACGTATGCGTAGGCAGTCTCCCAAGAAAGCGGAGGCTGCTGAAAATGCTGTAAAAGACCTCCTATGGGCAAATTTTATTTCAGAATCCCGGTACACAACCTAGCTTTCAAAGGTTATACTTGTGAAAATATCTAATGGAAAATGGAGGATGTGTGTTTACTATACCGATCTCAACATGGCTTGCCCTAAAGATGATTACCCTTTACCTAACATAGATAGACTAGTTGATAATTTTGCTGGATTTAAATTATTGTCTTTTATGGATGCATATTCAGGGTACAACCAGATGCCCATGGAGAAGAGAGACAAAAAATACACGACCTTCAGGACCGAGTCGGGCAATTACTACTACAACATAATGCCTTTCAGCTTGAAAAACGTCAGTGCCACATACCATAGGATGATGAACAAAGTCTTCCGAGGTTAGATTAGTGATATGCTCGAAGTCTACATGGACGACATGATCGTAAAATTCCAAGAGGAATCTGACCATATGCTCCACCTGAAAAGAGTCTTCGACCAAGCTCGGAGATGTAAGATGAAGTTCAATCCGGAGAAATGCACCTTCGGCGTTCGAGCAGGTAAGTTCCTCGGCTTCTATCTAACAAAACGAGGAATCAAAGCAAACCCTGACAAATGCAGGGCCTTCTCCGAATTCCCAACACCAAACTCAAAGAAATCAATTCAAGCCCTAAACGGGATGCTCACCTCGTTATCCCGCTTCATAGCAAAGTCTGTCTAACACGCACTTCCCCTTTTCAAGCTTCTTCGCAAGGAAGCAACATTCGAATGGACCGAGGAGTGCGAACAAGCCCTTCTCCACCTCAAACGAGCTCTTTCGCAACCACCAGTCCTCTAACGACCAGACAACAGGGAGACTCTCTACCTCTACCTCGTCATGGCAGCCGAGGCCATCAGCGCGGCTCTCATTCGCAAGGCCCCCGAGGGGCAGAAACCCATATACTTCACTGGAAAGGCCCTACAAGGCCCCGAACTCAGGTTCCAGCAAATCGAAAAAGTAGTTATGGCCCTTGTCAACACGGCGAGAAGATTGAGACACTACTTCCTAGCTCACACGATCGTGGTGCGAACTAACCAACCCGTAAAGCAGCTGCTCGACCGTCCCGACATGGCTGGCAGAATGCTTAAATGGTCACTATAACTCTCTAAATTTGACATCCGGTACGAGAGCAGAAAGGCCCTTAAAGCTCAAGTACTAGCCGACTTCGTGGCATAAATGGTCACGCCTGCCTCCCCAATAAATGGAACCCATAAGTGGACCATCTTTGTAGACTGAGCATCCAGCTCGACAGGAAGCGGGGCATGCATCATCCTGGAAAACGAGGAGAGAATCCTGATCGAAGTCTCCCTCTCCCTATCCTTCCCAACCTCGAATAACCAGGAAGAGTACGAAGCCTTCCTCGCAGGGCTAAGTTTTGCCTAAGACTTAGGAGCTAAAGAGGAAAAAATCTTCACTGATTCCTAGCTCGTCGCCTCTCAAGTACTGGGAGAATATCAAGTCAAGAACGAAAATATCTCTGAGTACTTAGCTCTGGTTCGAGAAAGAATAACAAAATTCGATTCCTCTGAAGTAAAACACGTCCCTCGTGAGCACAACACCCGAGAAGACATCCTGTCAAAACTCGCGAGCACAAAGAAGAAAGGCAGAAACAAGTCTGACATCCAAGACATACTTTCTCACCCGAGCATCGAAAGTCCCTCTGAAACTCTTGATGTAAACGCCAACGGTGATAGCGACTGCTAGATGACCCCGGTATACAACTACCTCGCAACAAGGGAACTACCCCCAACCAGAAAGAGGCTAACATGATCAGGCGGAGAGCTTGCGCCTACGTCTTGGTCGAGGACAACTTGTACAAATAGGGATTCTTCATTCCTCTTCTCAAGTGTATCGAGGAATCCAAGGTCGCCCACATCCTACACGAAATCCACGAAGGAATCAATGCCCGACACCTCAGAGGAAGGTCCCTCGCCCGGAAGGCCCTGCGAGCAGGATACTACTGGCCCACCATGCAACACGACGCAAAATAACATATTAAAAAATATGGCAATGCCAACGCCACGGAGACATGCACTTGGCGCCGCCCATCGAGCTTAAAACTCTCTCGTCCCAGTGGCCCTTCGCCTGGTGGGAAATGGACATCCTCGGGCCGTTTACCACAGGGTCAAACCAAAACAAGCATCTGATAGTCGACTTTGATTATTTCATGAAATGGATAGAGGCGGAAGCCCTTGCCAAAATCACGGCACACAATATACTCCGTTTTTAATAAGAGAAACATACTTGCCCGATTCGGCATACCACAAGCGCTCGTCACCGACAACGGGATTCAGTACACCAACAAAAATTTTCAGGAATCTGTGGCCAAACTGGGCACCAGACAACATTTCACATCCGTCGAGCATCCACAAACAAACGGGCAGGCCGAAGCTACGAACATAGTGATCCTGCAAGGGCTAAAACAAAGATTAGGCGAGGCCAAAAAGAAATGGGTCTGGGAGCTACACAGCATGCTCTGGGCCTACAGAACGACACCACACTCGACCATTGGGGAAACTCCGTTCCAACTGACCTACGGGACCGAGGTAGTAATCCAAGAGGAGATCAGAGAACCTTTTAGGCAAACTGAATTCCCCCTCGATGAGAAGATGAACGAAGAGGCACTAAGAGAAGAGCTCGACCTTGTCGAAGATATTCGATCAGGGGCAGCCCTCCACGAAGCCTCGTTAAAGTAAAAGATAACCATACAACATGACGCCAAAGTCATAAAATGAGAATTCGAAAATTGGCAGCCTAATCTTGCAAATAAATCACAAAGATTCTCGTGAGATCAAACTCGTCGCGAACTGGGAAGGCATCTACCACGTCCGAGCGAAAATGGAAAATGGGGCCTACTACCTCAAAAACTTTCATGGGGAAGAGCTTGTTCGACCATGGAATGTCGAGAAACTTAAATAATATTACAGTTAGGCATGACAGTCGGCGTACCCTATTCGGCGATGATAGGGTACGTCCTGACCATAGAGGCGTGCTCGATTACAAGCACAGCATCCCAAACTTAAACAAAAAGGCAAGTTTCCACTCTTTGACAAGCAGATTCTTGGCCAGACGGGGAAACCTCAATGAGCTCCGCCGTCGTTGTACCATTAAGGTAGAACACCCAGCTCGCGTTGGGAGGTTCACGCCACGGAGCTAAGATCCCGACCGAGATCTTTCCGCTGCTATCAATACAGAACTCAATTCCGGTCACTCGATGAGTTCCCTACCCTGTCAAGCAATAACGCGGTTGAGCAAGACCCCCAAATACTTAGCAAAAATAATTTCCAAACAAGCATCTTGTTACAAGCAAGCAAAGGTATACACGAGTATATCAAAAAAGTAAAGTATGATTAAAATAACAACCACGAAGGCCAATGATGTCATAATATTACAACAAAAAAAAGACAATGCCCGCTATCCAAATTTTACAAATCACGGCTGTCATACCCCAAATTTTGACCACTAATATTTCCCATCATTGTGAAAATCATCATCACAATATGGAGGAACCATCATACTTCATCAGTCTCCCCAAAGATGGGTGAGCATTCACTACAATCAAAATTAGGGATTCAAGCCCTCTCTGAGTGCTTAGACAAAGGGTCAATCAAGGAATGACATGATCTTCAACTTGTCTAACCTCTCAAACATCCAAAATGGATCAAAAGGAATCCCACTTCAAGGATTAAGCACAAGGCTGCTCCCTTCTAGGTGGATTAAGTCTCAAGATCGACAGTGTCACCAAATTAGGGTTTTGGTCGACCAGGGCCTCCAGATGGAAATTTTTCATCTGGGCACAAGCCAATGATCCAAAACCTAACCTAATATACTCCATGGAACCTCATGGACCCAATCATCAAGTCAATTTTGCCTCAGGGGATGCATTCATCAAAAATCAGGAATTAGGGTTTCTTGACCTAATTCACCCCTAAGTTGACTTTTAGGGCAAATCATGAGCCAAGACCTCAAAGGAGGGTTTGAGGGTCTCTAATGAACTATATTGATCCATTTGGAACAATGGATTAATCTAAGAAGCTTGAGCAACAAGTCTCAATTTCATCTGCACCACAGTTAGGGTTTTAAGGAAAAAGATAACTATAACTTTGACTTTTGACCAGGACATGCTCCCAAGCCCTATGACATGCATCAATATACCCTATGACACCCATGGAACATGTCCATCAAGTTTTATTTAGGCCAAGGACATGATTTCATGAAGAATTGCACAGTTTGGAATTCATCTGATAAAAAATCAACTGTGTACAAAAGTCACCTTTGACTTTTTGAGATTTTTCACCAAAATGGATTTTTAACCCTAAAATGATGTTAATGTATGATTTGAATCATCATTCATCAAGAAAAATCAAGAAAACTTGGGTAACTTGTAAAAGGGGTAACCATAAAAAACTTAGAAAATTTTCTAAGTTAAAAATAAAGTGGCTAGGGTACCAACTTTGGAGGGTCATAACTCCTAAACCACAAAGCTATTTTCTCCCATCCAAGGCTTGATTTGTAGATCTCATTGCCCTCTACAAAAACTTCAACTAGACCTAATTCCAAATGCTCATGGATTTTGAGTTATGGAGTGATCAAAATCAAGAAAAGTCACTTTGTTCCAACACTTAGTGAAAATTTCACTAAGTCAGATTTTACCCTACTTTTTGCCAAATGTAGGGGGATTTTTCACTTGGATTCAAAAGAGATCAAAACCAAATATGTTCAAATAGTTGTTGTATAATGTAAAGGCTTTCCAAAATGGCCAAGAACATTACCAAATTCCATTTGAGTCATGAGATATGACATTGGAAAGTTGCCTTGCTGAAATCTGCCAAGGCAAGGCAGAATTTGCATTTTTGCTCGATTTGCCAAAATCAGCCAAATCCAAATGCTCCTATCCACTTGGACACATCAGAGGATTGAATCTAAAGGGGACAATCACTAAGCCAAGCCTCCAAAGTCTTTGGAACAAGAAATAGCATGTTGAACCTAGAATGGCCAAAATAGGGACAAGACTCCAATTTTGGATTGGAGCATTCAATGGAAGCATCAAGGTGGCATGGACTGAGCCATTTACAACTGAATTCAGTCAAGACTTATCCAAGACCAAGGGAACCACATCCCTGTGCCCTAACCTCTAGTCAATGGCTAGAGGAGACTTGGATTTCCATTGGCCAACATTGAACAAACACCTGCTGCAGTTGCCATTCACTGTGGATCCCAAAACAAACTTGCTCTACTATAAATAGAGCTCAATTGTGATCAGTTTGAGTACACCAAAGCCATCAAACAGATGCTTTCCTCAAAATCTCTTCTTTCACTCCAATTTTGCCTTCTAAGGCAAGTCACTATCGGGTTTTGAGTTTGAGAGCTTTTCCAATCAAACCAATCACTCACACACCTCACATGCATCATATAGAAGTGATCCAAACACTCACATAACATATGGAACACAGATTTCACAAAATCACCAGTCAATTGCTCAAGGTTTTAACCAAAGTGCAGTTGAGATGCCATGAAGTGATCCAGCCATTCTCAATCAAGTCCAAGCATTCAAACACATTCCATAGGGTGTAGGGAAGCTGTTCAGATCATCACAATTCATCTGTAACACCTCCTACTCAGAAATCAATTTGCTCTTGCTGTCACGACCTAGAGGTAAGCCTAAACTTGGTCATCTCTTAATCTATGCATATTTCCTCGCACAATACTTTTGCCAAATGTTCATAATCATGCATGGAATGTTTCCCCTCAAGTAATTGCTTTGTTTGAATCGTGTATCAAAAATCCTAGCCTTCATGCAGAAATTAGGGTTCTTGAGGATTTTTCATGATTTCTTGTTATATGTTTAATTTAAATGAAATTAAATACCATAGACATGATCGTGAGGTTGAAACGAGTTGATTGGTATGTGGATTACATGATATGATTAAGTATTCAGTGAGATTGGAGAGAAAATACAAATCTGGGCCAAGTTGAAACACGCGCGTGTTCTTCAGCTGTTCTTGGCGCCATTTTTCATAAATTCAAATATTTGAATTTTGTAATTTTATTTAATTGATTCAAAAATTAATTTCTCTCTAAGTTTTAATTATTTTGAGTTAATTCTTTTTTTAATAATTCACAAAAATGTTAAAATATTTTATTTTCCCAAAAAATCCCAAAAATATTATTTATTGTATATAATTGATATTTTTGCAAAGAATTAATGTTTTAATTGTTTTTGACATTTGAAATATTTTTTCCACCTTGATTTTACAACTTTTAATGCTTTCTAATTATTTTGTAGGTCAATACTTAATTTTTGAAGCATTAATCCAAGATCACAATTTGTTTTCCATATGTTAAACAAGTTTAATCATTTTAATTGAATTTTTATTTAATTAAATACATTTTTGAAAATAAATTAGGGTTTTTGGATTAATTCAACCCTCATAAATCATTTTCAAAACATTTTGGGCCTCTAATAGAGTGTAAGACCCAATCCTTTTTGACCAAACCAACTTTGGGCCTCAGTGTATTGTATAAGTCCCGATACCGTAAAAAACAAACGGCGCGATCGTCACCTTCTGAAAAATAACCTTTTGGGTCTCTCCTTGAGCTATAAGACACATTCAAAACTTTTGGGCCTCTATTAGAGTGTAAGACCCAACCCCCTTTTAACCAAAACCATTTTTGGGCCTCAGATATTGTATAAGCCCCTTTGCGTTAAAAGAAAATCTCGGCGCGATCGCCATTTTAAACGAAAAAATCATCTGGGCCTACCCTCATGTTATAAGCCCCACTCTTTTTCTTTAAAACTTTTTGGGCCTCTTGAGAGAGTGTAAGACCCATCCCTTTGTACAGAAAACAATTTTTGGGCCTCAGTCACTTGTATAAGTCCCTCTGTACAAATTTAAACAGTGCGCTCACTGATAAAACCCTGGGCCTCTCCTTGAACTGTAAGCCCCAAATCTTTCTTTTTCAAAGCATTTTCTCCTTTGATTTTGAATATGGAGATACAGTTTTCCCTCCTCTTGGGGTTAAACAATATGGAGATATGAAAGGCAGCATTCTCTGTGAACCCTTTCATAGACTGTCACTCGTAGAAGTTGTCAAAGAAACTCTACTCCCCAGAGATGATCTCTTCTCCGTGAATTGCATCTCTTGAGTTTCTTCCAAATTCTCGAACTTTCCTGGCTTGATCTATTCTCGGTGAATGGCATGTCTTGAACTTCTCGGGGTTTGGGGACCCACAGGCTTCTTAAAAGCACTTGTCAAGAAACTCTACTCCCCAGAGATGATCTTTTCTCCGTGAATGGAATCTCTTGAGTTTCTTCCAAATTCTCGGACTTTCCTGACTTGATCTATTCCTTGTGAATAGCTTGCCTTTAATTTCTCAGGGTTTAGGGACCCACGGGCTTCTTAAAAGCATCGGCCTCCTCTTGGGCATCGTACAAGGACCCACAGGCTTCTTAAAAGCAACCTCGCCTCCTCTTGGGCATCGTACAAGGACCCTACGGCTTCTTAGAAGTATTCACAGCCTCCTCTTAGGCTTTGTATAATGATCTCTTCCTCCGGGAATGATAGCCTCCTCTTGGACATCGTACAAGGACCCGTCGGCTTCTTAAAAGTTTCCAGCCTCCTCTTGGGCTTCGTACAAATTGTCCCGACGACCTCCTAGAGGTGTAGGAACAGAACTTAGTCATCTGCATAGAACAGTCCTTTCATAGAGTCTTCTACTGTTTCTCAAAGCACAGTACAAAAGATAAAACTCTAGACACGGACAGTCTAGTCTCCTTGAGTCTCAAAGACATTCTCAAGTGACCCCTTCAAGAATAGGAAGGAACCCCATAGACTCGGACAGTCTCAATTCCCTTCGGATTTCCCACTTCCTTAAAGAACAGGAATAACCCAGATCCTTGAATCAAATCCTTGAGTACAACATTGCTCATATAAGAACTGATTTTCACTTTCAAAATCAGTATATTGGACCTGTCACTTAACTGAATAGTCATCACAACCTCCTCTTAGGCTTTGTGTAATGATCCTTCTCCCGTGAAGTTAGCCTCCTCTTGGGCTTTGTACAATGATTCTCCCCAACGGAGTCAAACAACGTTTAGCCTCTTTCTCGGGCTTTGTACGAGACACATAAGAGACTCCCTCGTTGAGTCAATCACCCTTTCGCCTCCATCTCGGGCTTCGTACGAGATACAAAAGACTCTCTTGTTGAGTCAAATAGCCTCCATCTCGGGCTTTATACGAGATACCAAAAGATTCCCTCGTCGAGTCAAAACCTTTTAGCCTCTCTCTCGGGCTTTGTACGAGACACATATTAGCCTCCTCTTAGGCTTTGTATAAGAAAACCACTGGTTGATCCAATTAACCTTTTAGCATCAAAGTTGTGCCTCGTTCATAGTACACAAACATCAACAACTCCTTCCCCTCCATCTAACTGCTGTAAGCGACAAGCCTCTAGATCATCTACATCTATGCCAATGTCCCTCTTTTAGCATGAGAAATTCCTAAGGAAAGATGGCATTGCTCTACACTGAGTTAAAGTCTTCTCCTTCAGGTTAAAACCCCCCTATAAACGAAATTATGGCATTTCTAGGATCCGCACATCCCGATTAAAGTAATTCTCCTTTATAAACAGTTGTGACAAACAAACCCCTCTTTAGAGATGACAAATTCTCTCTAAAGTCAAATAGACTTTTCAGCTTCACATCTTGGGCTTTGAACAAGATACAAACTACCTTTCGCTTCACGTCTTGGGCTTTGAACAAGACACTAAAACACCCATTTCCTCCCATAGAATAGGAGGAACTACGAACGCTCTGATTTCCCTATTTTGGTAAACGGGAATACGTAGGCATAAGATTGAAAGAAAAATCTTAGCGAGCACACTAAACAAAAAAACCAAAATCCCATACTTTCATATATATTCATCCTAACATCTCAACCGATAGCCTAAAGCACCCCTCGTCAACAAAATAAACCTAGGACAAACCCCGAATCTTTGTAGCATCTGTAAACCAACAGTTTTGACTGTTTAATCTCAGTATGCAAGCAGGGTTAATTGGAGACATCTATTTCCTTTCCTTCATCAGCTTTAATAGGATAAAAAATGAATCGAACTGTAGTACTAGAGCGATCATGCTTCGCAACCACA
This sequence comes from Lathyrus tuberosus, assembly GCA_022829125.1. Taxonomy (NCBI): domain Eukaryota; kingdom Viridiplantae; phylum Streptophyta; class Magnoliopsida; order Fabales; family Fabaceae; genus Lathyrus; species Lathyrus tuberosus. The sequence goes on from JALAZF010000405.1 coordinate 120,096, forward strand.
TCCAAAAATCACTCGCTACCGAAAAATGGCGACTCTGCTGGGGAATGCGCAGGTCTCTTTAGGGATCTTGTTCTTTTTTGTGGAAACCTTTGACGTCACTAGGATCTTAGGTCAAAACGCCGTTAATTTGGAATGAAACCACAGATTGGTGACTCCGTCGGGAAACCATTTTCTGTCAGGAACTTAAGATTCTTAGCTTTTAAAAGTCTAGGATGATTAGGACAAATATATATACTGATTTTCCTAATTGCTATACGTGTTTATTTTTCTGCTAATGGGAATGCGTGTGATGCCGCATGTGGAAAGATCGAGTATACACTTAAGATAAGTGATGGCGACGAGGTCGACCATCAACCTCAGTGGAGGCTGACCAATGCAACCCATTCTCTCACCTAGACAATGGGCCGATTGTGATGTCTGAGAAGCTGAGGAGCCAAACCCTTTTGTAGTGCAGAAACTATCAGAAATAGTTGTTATGCAATACTACCCTCATTTGAGGCTGGTGATCTATTCTCGGTGAATGGCACTTACTATAAGATTGCTCTACAACTCGCTGGCGATCCGCTTGTTGTTTTTCTTTCCTGGGAGGAGCTGATGATAATGAGTACAGGTACAAAAATCACCTTAGTATAAACCTTTGGGGATGGGTAGAGCCTTGACTTCATGACAACGACCCTTTGACCCCATGTTTTTTCTATGTTTTTATGTGCTGCATTCATGCATTCATTAAAAAAAACATTCAAAACATTCAAAAAAATTTCTCTTCTAGTCTCTCTGTTTTTCAAATTAAACTGAGATTGTGATTGCAAATATCAGAGAAAAGGATTGCACTAATGGATTTCGGTAGAAGGAGAACTCATAGTTATACCTTCAAGGTTCCAAAGCTAGAGGATTTGAGAAGGTTAGCAAGGATGATCACTAACCCAGAGGCTTTCAGAGCCAAACACGGAGGTTTGCTACCACTGTTAAGAGTCCATGTGGTTGAGGGAATCATGGATGCGCTCATCCAGTTTTATGATCCAGTTTATCACTGTTTCACATTCCCGGATTACCAGCTCGCACCAACGTTGGAGGAGTATTCTCATCTGATTGATTTACACATTACTGATCAAGCTCCATTTTCTGGACTGGAAGAAATTCCAAAGAATCAGACCATTGCAAGAGCAATTCATTTGGACGAGTCTGAGGTCAGGACTCACCTAACCATTAAGGGTGGCATCCAAGGTTTGCCAGCCCAGTTCTTGACAAAGAAAGCCCTGTACTTCGCCAGTATCGAGAACGTGACTGCTTTTGAAAACGTCTTTGTCTTGCTCACCTACGGGTTATTTTTGTTCCCCAACATCAATAACTTCGTCGATATTAACTCCATTAAGGTTTTTCTCATTGGAACCCCTGTGCCGACTTTGCTCGCAGATGCGTATCATTCTGTACACTTGGGAAATTTGTACAGTGGAGGGGAGATCACATGTTGTGTACCTCTGATTTACAAATGGTTTATCTCTCACTTGCCCAAGTCTGCTGCTTTTTGGGATTGTAAGAGTGCCTTACGTTGGTCGCAGAAGATCATGTCCCTTACCAACTCTGATATAGATTGGTGTAATAGGATCTTTGATGGAATCAGAATCATTGATCATTGTGGAAACTTCCCCAACGTACCCCTTATAGGAACTAAGGGAGGAATCAACTACCATCCGGTATTGGTTCTTCGTCAATTTGGATACCCGATGAGACACGTCCCACGGGGTGTTCATCTGGAAGGTCTTTTCTTCAAAGAAGGAGAAAACGACAGAGCATTAAAGATGGAAATAGTGCACGCTTGAAAGCATGTTCATAAGAAAGGATGAGAGTCTCTGGGAAAACCAGACTGTGTCTCGATGGAGCCTTACCTCCATTGGGTACAAACTAGAGCTCTCAAGCTAAAGATGCCTTATCCTCGTTACGGAATTCTTCCGCCAAAGGAATCTGTCATGTACTTCATGACGGAAACTGAAAAGCTTCAGGTTACTCTCAACAAAGTTCAAAAGGAGAGAAGGTCTTGGAAGAACAAGTACCGCACCCTCGACGTAGAGTGCATCAAAATACAGCAATTACTGAAAGATAAGGATGCTCTGATTGAAATTTTGGAGCAACATGCTGTGGATAATCAGGATAACCAAAGGAATTTGCTCACTCCTTTCACCTGGCAAAGGAATGACAACCCGACAACGGCCCAAGAGCCCCGGTCAAAGAAAAGGAAGATATCAGAATCAGCACCCAATTTCTCTTCAGAGAGGACTCAGGACCCATTAGTTTAGGTTTCTGTTTCTGCACCTTGTAATCTACTGTATTTCCATTTATGTAATCCTTTGAATTCTATAAAAAGGGGTTTCCCCACCGTTTGATATTTGCAATCTAATTGTCGAAGTTTATTTTGATTAAACCTTAAACAATTAATATAATCATTGCATTCATCATTCTCACATCGCGTATTCTTCTTACCTACGAATCTCACGTTTGTGTCTCGGTTCTAGAGTCAAACTGTCTCATTCGTATAATACTCGGACCAATCGTCAGAAAAAGATGGATGATCTTGAGGAAGAAAACAGAGAGTTGAAAGAAGAGATCGACGCTCTGAGAGAGGATATGCGGAAGCTTCGTAACGACATGCAAGCCATGGCAGAAGCTCAGCTACAACGAACTGTGATCTCAGAGATCACCTCAACGCCCATAGTGGAGAAGTATGATCCTAGGTATCAAATGCCGAAAGATCGTCCTTGGGGCATGCCTGTTAACTATATCCTGGAAGGATATGTTCCGCCGATCACTGAAGATCAAGGAATCACAACAGAAGCCGCTGGGCCTGAAGGTTACAAACTTCGGGAAAGCGAAGATGCCAGGGGCATACTGAAGACTCCTGAAGGTTACAAACTTCGAGAAACGCCAAGACTCACTACCGTAGTCACGGTACCACCCCCTGTGGTGCACACTGTCCCGGAAGGACAGATTCCACAGACACCTTCTGGTAAGAAGGAAACTATGTTTGACAGAATGGAGGAATTCCAAGAGCAGTTCTTGGAAATGCAGAAGGAACTGCAAGCCATTCGCGGTCAGGATCTATTTGGAAAGGACGCCGAAGATCTGTGCTTGGTCCCAAATGTGAAAGTCCCGCACAAATTTCAAGTGCCCGACTTTGAAAAGTACAAGGGTAACTCTTGCACTCAAAGCCATCTGGTGATGTACGCCCGGCGGATGTCAGCTCAGACGGAGAATCAGGACCTACTGATTCACTACTTTCAGGATAGTTTAACCGGTGCCGCACTTAAATGGTACATGGGTTTAAACTGTGCCACGATCAGTACATTCAGAGATCTTGGCACTGCCTTCGTCCAACAATACAAATACAATTTGGACATGGCACCCGACAGAGATCAACTCAGATCGATATCACAAAAGGACAAGGAAACCTTTAAAGAGTACGCTCAAAGGTGGCGTGAGATTGTCGCTCAAATTTGTCTGCCACTTGAGGAAAAAGAGATGACAAAGATCTTCTTAAAGACCTTAAGCTCATTTTACTATGACCGAATGGTTGCCAGTGCGCCCAGTGATTTCACCGAAATGGTTGGCATGGGCATACGTCTTGAAGAAGCCGTCCGAGAAGGACGTTTAGTAAAAGACACTGGATCGACGAGCGGTACTAAAAAATACGGTAGTGCTCTCCCTAAGAAAAAAGAGCAGGATATTGGGAATATCTCTCACGGAAAGCAAAGGTGACGTTATCAACCGGTAGCAGCTGTGACTCCTACTATCAACCCTGCGTCTATTCCTACGTATCAACCTCAGGTTGCGCAGAGCCTACCTAATCAACAAAGGACATAACAGCCTCTTCAGCAGGCTCGTCCTCCATATAACAACAACCGTACAACACGACCATCAGGGTTTAATCCTATACCCGTGTCTTACGCAGAGTTGTTTTCATTACTACTGGCTAAGGGGCAGATTCATACTAAATCTCCTCTTACAGTACAGGAAAATCCGCCTTTTTGGTTTAAGGTGGATCAAACTTACTCTTACCACCAAGGAGGACCAGGGCATAACATTGAGACTTGTCTCAATTTAAAATATGACGTGCAAAAGCTTGTTAGGAGAGGGCTCTTATCTTTCAAAGATACGAATCCCAATGTTCTCACAAACCCGCTGCCTCAACATGAGAAAGCTGCAGTCAATTTGATAGAGGGAGAGGCTAACAACGTTTATCAAATTCACGATGTACTCTTGTTGAAAACCAATTTGGTCAAGATGCATTGTAGACAGAGTGGATATGGCCATGTGCCACCTCATAACTATCATCAGTGTGATGTCTGCTCTAAAAACAATCAGGGATGTTCTGTGGTGCAAGCAGTTCTGCAAGAACAGATGGATCTTGGATGGATCCAAGAGCACCGAGTTCGTGGAGTTAACATGGTTTACATGAATTTTAATGTCATTCAGAACCACGATATCTGTGCAATGAATGTCAACTTGGTGGCGATGCACTCAAGGCAAAGCCAGTATCATAATCTGCCGCGGCACGATTACAGTTCCTGTCTGATTTGCTCGGTAAATAAATAGGGATGCTCTTTCATACAGGAGGCCCTCCAGCGTCAGATGGATCTTGGATGGATCCAAGACTACCATGATAGGAACTCCTATCAAATCAACATGGTTCAGATCTTCGATATTCGCGTGATGAATACCAACCTGGTAGAGTTACATGCTGAGCAGGTCCTACTCGGATTCTTAACATCACATGACTATCAAAGCTATAAAGAGGGTTGCGAAAACGATCAAGGTTGTACCCTTGTCCAGGAGGCACTTGTTAAATCATTGGTGGATACCAATATATATGGATGAAGATACTCAGCAGATTAGTATCAGTAACAGAAACCCCACTCGGCGTCAGAGTCAGGATGTCCGATCTGTGGAAGCTAACCTAGTGAGGTTACATTGTATTCAAAGTGGGCGTGGCAAGGTGCCACCACACAACTATGAACATTGCGACGTTTGTTCGGAAAGTAACCAAGGGTGTTACTTGAGAGCAGCTCTTCAGGGTCAGGTAGATCGTGGAGAGATTCGCCCATATCCGGGTTCTGGACCCGTCAACTGGACACCGAACTACCTTGCCGAGCAAGTTGAGGATGTTGTCACGATCTCTGGTCATCACAAGACCAGGGATGTTTTTGCCATTATCCCTCTACTTGACGAATCTAAGGTTCCCAACCGGGAACGGATCGAGATTAATTATGATGGTCAGAAAAATCAGAAGGTTCCCATAGTCATCTATCTGCCGGGACCACTACCATATGAATCAGCTAAGGCAATCCCTTACAAATACGGTGCAACGATAGTTGAAAATGGAAAGGAAATTCCATTACCCTCCGTCGTGAATATTACAGACATCAGTCGTGTAACACGGAGCGGTTGAATCTTCAACCGAGGGGTTGGAGAACCTAACATGGAAAAGGAACTTCAGACGGAAACTCCTGATCCACCAGTCGGTCAATCCAGTAATCCCGACCTTTCGAAAAATAATGATGAGATGTTGAAGCTCATCCAAAGGAGTGAATATAACATTGTTGCTCAGCTGTTACAGACTCCTTCAAAGATCTCGGTATTATCATTATTACTCAGTTCAGAAGCCCACAGGGAGACTCTACAGAAATTCTTGGAGCAAACCTTTGTGGAGAAGGATGTAACAATTAGACAGTTCGATAGTATTGTCTCTAACATCACTTCATGCAACAATTTGGGATTTAGTGATGAGGAATTACCCGAAGAGGGTCGTCGTCATAACATGGCGCTCAACATTACAGTTAACTGCCAGAACGATGCTTTAGCCAGCGTACTGGTAGACACCAGGTTAGCCCTGAATGTTATGCCGAAGTCCACTTTGATGCAATTATCATTCAAAGGCCCTCCGATGAGAATCAGCGAGGTCGTCGTCAAAGCGTTCGACGGATCCAAAAAAACAGTTATCGGCGAAGTTGATCTTCCCATAACTATTGGTCCTCACACTTTCCAAGTCACTTTCCAGGTCATGGATATCCGGGCAACGTACAGTTGTTTATTAGGAAGACCTTGGATACATCAGGCTGGAGCGGTTACTTCGACCCTCCACCAAAAGCTAAAGTTCGTCAAGAACGATCAACTTGTCACAGTTTGTGGGGAACAAGCCTTGCTTGTAAGCAACTTGTCATCATCTACTGGCATAGAACCCGAGGAGGTTATTGGAACTCAGTTCCAAGCACTGTCGGTAAGCAAGAACAATCAGTTCAAAGGAGGAACCTCGATTTCCTCATACAATGATGTTATTAAAGCGGTCGAGAGTACCGATACAACAGGATGAGGACAGCTTGTCATTCCTACTGACAATAAAACAAAGAAGGGTCTTAGTTTTTCTGCAACCTGTACCCAGACAGCTGCCAACAATGAAAGTCTTCATCCCCTTCAAAACTTCTTCCACAGTGGAGGTTTTCTTCACCCGGTGTCTCAAGCAGTACATGCTATCAATGAGGAAGATCCCTCCGACACAGATGAAGAATGGAAGTCCTACCTTAACGAGGACTGTTATATGTCTCGAGAAGAGGTGCATATACCATTTTTCTATCCCGCACAGAGTCCGAGATTTATACCCAGGTCAGATGTCGAAATGATATACGGGGATTGTGATCCGGAAGGATGTCATGCTCCGCCAAATTCATTAGAAGAGGACACTCTGATGAAAGACAACTTTGACCATAATTACTATGGCCCAATGGATGGTTTGCCAATGTGGCAGCCTTACCCAGGAAACTTGGGGCAAGAGAGTCAGCCGAACAATGAAAATCAGCTGACCGTCATTGAACAGAATACCTGTGTCCCCACCATGTCATGGGATCAACACTCAGGTCATTCAGAAACTACTCAACATGAAGATAAATTTGCAACGTTTACAGGACTTGAATTCATCAACTATGCTTTTCCTGAGGTTAACGTCATCGAGAGAGATGACTACTCCAGTTCCAAAGAAGTGTGGGACACCTTGGGACAACCGAGTGGGAAATACGACTATATGGTCAAGTACAGCGCTCCCGAAAGCTCTCGTGTCAGACTCGAAGATATCCAGCCTACTGGATGGGGAGATACAGCTGAGAGCACAAATGCTATGCAAAATGCAACTGAGGAATTCTCCTACGACAATTCTACCTGGGAGACAGATTCCAATGATCCTGCTCCACCAGAAATCAGCGTCATTTCTGAAGACAAATCAAGGAAGGTGCCAGACTTTGTAGTTCACCGAGGAGTTCGCGGCTAATGGGTTGCCGTCGAGGCTCCAAAGATCGTTCATCAGTCAAAGTAATTGCCATCTTTAACCATTCACCCTGCCCAGGTGAAACGGATGTTTTGATAGGGATCGCTTTCTGTAAATTTCCCTCTTCGCTTAGCCCAAAGCGACAAAGTTTTGTTTTATAGGGCTGTAGTTTCAAGGATCGACTTGTTCATTAATAAAATAACGTCGTTCTGTAATTTCCGCATTAATTGCTATTTTCTCTTTTTGCTTTTTCAGAAAATGGTAATCCTAAAAAACAATTCAAATAAAAACAAGCAGTAAAATAAAACACTGCACACACTTGCATTTTCTCTATCTCTTCTAAACACGAATCATCACGTCATGCAGATTGCTTGTTTTAAACCCCGTTGAAACATACGATCCGATGCCTTCTCCCAACTTTGAGTTCCCGGTATTCGAGGCTGAAGAAGAAAATGATGACAAAATTCCAGAAGAGATCTCTCTACTACTCAGACAAGAGGAAAGGTCCATTGAACCTCACAAAGAGCCGTTGGAAACGGTAAACTTGGGTTCAGAAAAAGAGAGAAAAGAAATTAGGATTGGGGCGCTGCTCAGTCCAACTGCCAAAGAGAGTTTGATAAAGCTTCTCAAAGAATTTCCCGATGTATTCGCTTGGTCCTATCAGGATATGCCAGGGTTGGATACCAGCATCGTGGAACATCACTTACCGTTGAGATCGGAATGTCCGCCAGTAAAGCAAAGGTTGAGACGCACTCACCCGAACATGGCCATCAAAATCAAAGAGGAGGTGCAGAAATAGATTGACGCGGGTTTCCTCGCTACATCTGAATATCCTCAATGGTTAGCCAACATCATACCCATTCCCAAAAAGGACGGAAGGGTCAGAATGTGTGTTGATTACAGTGATCTAAACAAGGCTAGTCCAAAGGACGACTTTCCTCTACCACATATTGACATGCTGGTAGACAGTACAACAAAGTTCAAAGTCTTCTCCTTCATGGATGGATTCTCGGGCTATAACCAGATCAAAATGGAGCCGAAAGACATGGAGAAAACTTCATTCATTACCCCATGGGGTACCTTTTGTTACAAGGTAATGTCGTTCGGTTTGAAGAATGCCGGGGTAACCTATCAAAGGGCCATGACTACTCTGTTTCATGACATGATACACAAAGAAATTGAGGTATATGTTAATGATATGATTGCAAAATCAAAAATAGAGAGTGAGCACGTTGAACATCTGTCAAAATTGTTCGAACGTCTAAGAAAATTCAAGCTCTGCTTGAATCCCAACAAGTGCACCTTTGGTGTCCGTTCGGGGAAATTACTAGGGTTCATCGTCAGATAGAAAGGAATTGAGGTTGATCCTGACAAGGTCAAGGCCATTCAAGAAATGCCTTCTCCGAAAACTGAAAAACAAGTCAGAGGATTCCTGGGACGTTTGAACTACATCTCCAGATTCATATTTCTCATGACCGCCACGTGTGCGCCGATTTTCAAATTACTGAAAAAGAACCAGGATTGCGTTTGGACAGAAGATTGTTAAACCGCCTTCGGCAGTATCAAGGAATATCTGTTGAATCCTCCGATTCTGTCACCTCCAGTGGAAGGAAGACCACTGATCATTTACCTCACAGTCCTAGAGGACTCAATGGGGTGTGTACTTGGCCAACAAGACGAAACCAAAAGGAAAGAGTCTGCCATTTACTATTTGAGCAAGAAATTCACCGACTGCGAAACTCGGTACACGATGCTTGAGAAAACTTGCTGTGCTTTAGCTTGGGCAGCCAAACGTCTTCGCCAATACATGATTTGTCATACTACTTGGTTAATCTCAGAAATGGATCCAATCAAGTACGTCTTCGAAAAGCCTGCTCTCACGGGAAGAATTGCCCGTTGGCAAATGTTGTTATCAGAATATGACATAGAGTACCACGCTCAAAAAGCCGTTAAAGGAAGTATTTTAGCCGATCATTTGGCTCATCAACTGATTGACGATCAAGAACCAATCGGGTTTGACTTCCCAGACGAAGATGTCATGTATCTAAAAATGAAAGATTGTGATGAACCGTTACCCAGTGAAGGGCCAGAACCAGGCTCCCAATGGGGACTAATCTTTGACGGAGAAGTTAATCATTATGGAAACAGAATTGGGGCAATAATTGTTACCCCTCAGGGTACCCACATTCCTTTCACTGCTCGACTTATGTTCAAATGTACGAACAACGAGGCCGAATACGAAGCTTGTAGCATGGGTCTCGAAGAAGCAATTGATTTAAGGATCAAAAACTTGGACGTATATGGCGACTCAGCTCTGGTTATCAATCAGATAAAAGGAGATTGGAACACATACCAATCAGGGCTGATTCCTTACAAAGACTATGCAAGAAGGTTGTTACCCTTCTTTAACAGAGTCGAGTTTCATCATATCCCTCGTGAGGAGAATCACATGGCTGATGCATTAGCCACTCTCTCTTCCATGATTAGTGTAGGTCAATGGAACGACTTACCTAAGATCGACATAATGCGCCTTGAATGGCCCGCTTACATCTTCACGATTGAAGCAGTCCTAGACGACAAACCTTGGTATCATGATATCAAATGCTTTCTTCAGAAACAAGAGTACCCACCTGGGGCATCCAGGAAAGATAGGAAAACCCTCAGAAGATTGGCTGGAAACTTCTTCCTGAGCGGTGACACTCTCTATAAGAGAAATTTTGACATGGTCTTGCTCCGATACGTAGACAGACCAGAAGCAGACATGCTTATGAAAGAAATTCATGAAGGATCCTTTTGTACTCATGCCAACGGACACACAATGGCGAGAAAAATTTTAAGAGCAGGGTACTATTGGTTGACAATGGAATCCGACTGCTACAAGTACATGAGGAGGTGTCACAAGTGTCAGATATACTCCGACAAAATTCATGTACCGCCATCACATCTCAAAGTTCTTTCTTCCCCATGGCCTTTTTCCATATGGGGAATCGACATGATTGGCATGATTGAGCCCAAGGCTTCAAACGGACATCGGTTCATTCTAGTAGCCATTGACTATTTCACCAAGTGGGTCGAAGCAGCGTCATTCGCCAATGTAACCCGACAAGTGGTGGTCCGATTTATCAAAAACAATATCATCTGCCGTTATGGTGTTCCAAGCGAGATCATTACTGATAATGGATCTAACTTGAACAATAAGATGATGAAGGAGTTGTGTGCAGAGTTCAAGATCGAACACCATAACTCATCTCCCTACCGACCCAAGATGAACAGAGCGGTAGAAGCGGCCAATAAGAACATCAAGAAGATCGTTCAAAAGATGGTTGTAACCTACAAAGATTGGCACGAGATGCTACCCTTTGCTCTTCACGGTTATCGAACATCTGTCCGTACTTCAACAGGGGCAACCCCTTTCTCTCTAGTATATGGCATGGAAGCAGTGCTCCCCATAGAAGTAGAGATCCCGTCAATCCGAGTATTGATGGAAGCTAAGCTCACCGAAGCTGAATGGTGTCAAAGCCGACACGACGAGCTTAATCTGATAGAAGAAAAGAGAGTCACGGCACTATGCCATGGTCAATTGTATCAACAGAGAATGAAGAGGGCGTTTGACAAAAAGGTCCGACCTCGTGTTTTCAGAAAAGGAGACCTCGTGCTCAAGAAGATACAATCATTTCTCACTGATTCGCGAGGTAAATGGACTCCGAATTATGATGGCCCATATGTGGTCACGAAAGCTTTCTCAGGCGGCGTCTTGAGACTTGCAGTCATGGACGGAGAGGAATTTGTCTACCCCACGAATGTTGATGTAGTCAAGAAATACTTCGCCTAAACTAAAAAAAAAAAAAAAGACTCGGTGGATTGAAAACCCGAAAGGGCGGTCCAGGCAAAAGTTAGAGACATAGAAAAAAAATCATCCCGGTGGATTGGAAATCTCATGGTACAATCCAGGAAAAAATTAGGGATAATGGCAAGTAACTATGTTCAACAGAGGCAGGTCCCTCAGCAGCAACAGTTACATCATCCGCCAGAAAACTCCAGTCTAGGTCATCTTCGACAGAAGCTCAGGATGTCCCGAATTCAAAGTTGGTAGAAGGATAGTGGTCGTTATGTTTCAACGTAGCCCTTTTCCCTGTAAATTACCATTTTCTAACTTTGTAAATACTCTTTGGAATCACGCGTTTGGCTGATCTCCATCTTATCAATAAAATTTGAGCCCTTTTGCTTTTGTTTTTAATTCTTATTTGTTTTAGCTTTACAGAATGACGTTGTTAACGATTCTTGAAATAAAACAAAAATGAATTTACTTGTTAAAACTTTTTCTGCTTAAAATTAAAGACGGCAATTTCTTTTGACTGTTGAACATCAGAAGAACATCGGTCGCTTCTCCAGAAGTAATCGAACCTTAAAGTGCAGAATCAAAGTACTCATTCTAACCCAATACGCCTGAATGAAGGGATCGAACTGTGTCAGAGACCTTGTTTCATCTGACACGCTTCGGCTGAGTTCTCATCTCCTAAGCCCGGTCAACATAGCTCCCAACAAGGACTATCTCTCCTAAGCAAGGTGGAATTGCTATTCTGAACCAACGGTACTTCTTCGCCCCGCGATGGCCGAGTATCCAGTCGTGTTCACCTGTCAGTTTGTATGTCGCGTCCGTTTTGTCAGCATAAACATACATGCATCATTGCATTATTATTGCATCACTATCACTCTAGTCGGTCTTGTCCCCTAGTGATAAAAGTCCTCTCAATCGAGTTGTCAGCCCTTTCCTCGTCAGGAAGTGTTATGTCTGAACATTCTCTCTCCTCCAGTTTTATTTCTGGATTGAAGTGGGGTCCGCGACCACTTTGATAACTTGAACCTCTGAAAGACCAGAGAGCCCTCAGTTAACGTCACTCTTCGCCATTGAAAATGATATCCTTGTTTTCTCGGATTAAAGAAAATCCCGAGAGAAAGCCTCCTAAATCGAAGATCCGGCAGTACGGCAGTTTTTCTCCGAAAAACCCACTGATGAAAAGGTCATCGGCACCTCAAAATTGGATCACATCATATGGCATTTCTCCGAGAAGATCTCCGAGAAAAGTATGATGTAAAGACCCCAAGCGAATGGAATCTCTCAAGGGACTCACATTCCCCAATTAGAGTCAATAAATGGCATCTCCAATAGAGAAGTTTGTACACCTCTACAACTCAGACGACTGGGTTCCCCATCAAGTCTAACATCGAAACTTTTTCCACTCAAATGGCATCTCCCCAGGAAAATTCGGCGAGAAGTTTGAAGGAAAGCCACTATGAATAGCGTCCCTTGTCAATAAAGTTTATTGACAAAACAAACTTAGACCAGTTCCTCGGTAGGAAACCAGGATCGAGGGGAAGTTTAAATCATAAACTAAGACCAGTTCCTTGGTAGGAAACCAGGATCGAGGGGAAGTTTATTTTAGAAACTGAGACCAGTTCCTTGGCTGAAGACCAGGATCGAGGGGAAGTTTACCTTTTCTAAGCATCATTTCTTAGCTAAAAGAAGATGAATGCGTAAGCTACCATTCATAACCACCATCAAAATTTTGGGTATTCCGATATTTAATCCTCTTGCACCCCGAATGCCCGAATACCTTCGTCATTCACACCTTCGTGTCCAAGAAGATTAAATAGAGGCATCTGTCATACCCCAAATTTTGACCACTAAGATTTCCCATCATTGTGAAAATCATCATCACAATATGGAGGAACCATCATACTTCATCAGTCTACCCAAAGATGGGTGAGCATTCACTACAATCAAAATTAGGGTTTCAAGCCCTCTCTGAGTGCTTAGACAAAGGGTCAATCAAGGTATGACATGATCTTCAACTTGTCTAACCTCTCAAACATCCACAATGGATCAAAAGGACTCCCACTTCAAGGATTAAGCACAAGGCTACTCCCTTCTAGGTGGATTATGTAACAGCCCGGGCCCCTCGCAAGGCTACCCCATTTCTACCCAGTAATTATATAAAAATCAGAGTTATAAAAATTCTCGACATAAAACGGGATATCACATTTTCAACTTTAAAAAAGATCAACCACATAATAGTTATTCATTAAAGATACATAACGCTTCAGGGGAACATAAAACAACAACTGGTCTTCAACTTTATTCAACTTAAGTAAACACAACGCAGCGGATTCTTAAACAACTTAGTAGCATCTTTATTCAACACAAAACAACTTCAAATTAAACAACAAAGTGTTTTTCAACAAATTCACTAAAAATTCAGCATGTAGACAGATAAATAAAAGACACGCGTCATCCCCCCGAGTGCCACGTATCAGAGCGACAACCACCGACTCGAACTAAGGTAACCGGCTACTCCACTTGATTACCTGCACGTTGCCAACATAGGGACAACATTCAAACAGAAGGGGTGAGTTACCGAAATTATAAACGGAGTATGATAAATATTATATAGGCAAGAATCATACAACTAATCACCACTTCACATCAACAACCAACAAATAAAAAAATCAGCAACAACAAATCAAAAAAATCAACAACAACGTAAGAAGATGCAACTTTAATGCGACTCGACAATGTTATGCATGTGGTACCATCGGAGTAAAACTCCCAACTTAATATTGCCAGTTTATCGAGGCATCAAGGCATAAGCCTTCAACTTTCAACTTCCAACATATGCCAATCCAGGCCAACGTGGTGTGAGCAACGCTCCGACACAAAATGCAATGTATGTTTTATGACATGCACAACTCATCGACATAAACAACTCAATAACTTCCACAACACAATCAACTTAAACAACATAGCAACTTTTACGACGTAAACAACTTATATCAACGTTGGCTTATCAAGCCTACAACGTACAATTCATCCGTAAGCCGGAACAATATTACAACTCAGCTGTACCTGTAATTCGACTTTTTCGACATAATTTCAGCGTAATAATTCCACAAAAGTCATCTACTAAATTACCCGACTTACCCCGACAATTTTCGTTAAATTCCGGACAACTAAATTTTCCGCCTAAATCGGCTAAACCGACTAAAACTGCACTGTTTTTAACCTCCGTTATTTAATACCAGTTTATTTCAAAATTTCACTTTCGGTTACGATTTTCCCTAAAATCATTTCCAAGCTCCTGTCACGAATTGTTATTAATCCTGTTGCTGTCAAAATTCTGTTTGTTATAACAAAACCTGTTATTTTCATTTTCTGCTAAAAACTATCACTGCTACTTTTCCAATTTTCTGCTAAGGTTTATTGGTTAATCCTGATTCCAATTTATTACTCAGCTAGAAAATCTAATTAACTTTCTACTGCCATATATTATTAGTGGCTATCCTATTTTCTACCATGAAATCCAATGCTAACATCTTAGCTACAGAATATATGCTTTAGAATATAAGGTTTAGTAATACGTTAATTTAAAACCAAGAGAATTGTTACCAGTAAAACAAAGTGGATACATAACATTTATAAGGCATAAAAAAATAATAAAGTGGATACTAAGAACTTCATGGCTTGCGCAAGTTCAGTGTGGCTCTAGCCACTTACTATTTTTTTCTAATTCTTATGGTGGCCTGCGCCATGTATTGATGTTACAGTAAAACAAACCAAAACAACAGAATAAGACAAACGCATAGAAAACAAAACCAACAATTCTAAAAATCACTTAATTAATTAATTCACCTAATTTCTATCATATATATCCTTTATGTGCTACTTTGAAAATAGAAACTGAGGAGTATCTCCCAGATTTTCAACATCAAAAAGTACCCCAAATATTAAATGGGTCTCTAAACTATCACCAAAAACTCAGTTTCCAAACATCAAAACTAATAATTTTAGAGATTAATTTTAATTGAAATAACTTCAGCTTTCACAGGAAATTTTTAGGGTAATTCTAATACTAGTTCTACACAATAATCGTCACCCAAATAACATTCATCATAACCCAGTTATAATAATCGAACCCACCCTTACCTGATTGGATTGAAGGTAGCTCGAAACTTCGAACTTGGTTACCGGCAGAAATTTTCCTCGTATCGTCTTCTCCCCTCTATTCCCTTCCCACCTTGCTTTTTCAACTGCCTCGTGTGACTTCTTTTTTCCACTGATACTAAAAACTCCCCCACTCTTTCTATTTCCCTTGTTTTATTAAAATAATAATATTTTAATATAATGTCTAATGGGCCTAAAACATACACCCCCTAATTTACTAATTCCGACACGAAATCAAGCCCACTTAATTCGAACACACTCCAACTACGATAATATTACTAATAATATTATTCCGCGACTATAATATTATTTCTAATATTATTTCTACGACTTACCAACTTAACAATTCCGACTTAACGACTTAATTCACCGCAACACCAAATCAACCGAATAATTCACAACAATTTAATAAATATCCAATTAAATAAATAATTAAATATTTGGGCGTTACAACTCTCCCCCACTTAGAATATTTTCGTCCTCGAAAATTTACCTGATTCAAACAGCTCGGGATAAGAGTCTCGCATCTTGCTCTCCAACTCCCACGTCATGCTTTCTCCGGTAGCTCCCAACCAGACAACTTTCACCAACTTGATGTCTTTCCCTCTTAAGGTCTTCATTTCACGATCCGCGATTCGCACAGGTTTCGTCTCCACCGTGAGATTATCCCGTACTTGCACATCATCCATATTAACCACATGAGACGGATCTGGAATGTACTTCCGAAGCTGCGACACATGAAATACATCATGCAGGTTCGAAAGATTTGGCGGTAACGCCATTCGGTAAGCAACTTTCCCAACTCTGTCCAAAATCTGATACGGCCCAATAAAACGAGGAGTGAGCTTCTTAGACTTCAAAGCTCTCCCAACACCAGTCACAGGTGTGACTCTCAAAAACACATGATCGCCCGCTTGGAATTCCAAATCCTTCTTCCGCTTATCATGCTAACTTTTCTATCTACTTTGAGAAGCTTTCATCTTCTCTCGGATCAACTTCACTTTCTCGGTAGTTTCTCGGACTAATTCTGGCCCAAGTACTACACTTTCACCAGATTCATACCAACACAACGGAGTTCTACACCTCCGACCATACAGCGCTTCAAAAGGTGCCATTCCGATACTAGAATGGTGACTATTATTATAAGTGAACTCTATTAATGGAAGATGAGTATCCCACGAACCTCCCTGCTCAAGAACACAAGCTCTCAACAGATCCTCCAACGACTGAATAGTTCTCTCAGTTTGACCATCTGTTTGAGGATGATACGCCGAACTCAACCTCAGCTTAGAACCCAACGCCTCCTGTAGGCTCTTCCAAAACTCCGACATAAACCTCGGATCTCTATCCGATACAATACACAAAGGAACACCATGCAACTTCACAATCACTCGGATATAAATCTCTGCCAACTTCGCAATCGGATAGGTGATGTTAATAGGTATAAAATGAGCCGACTTCGTAAGCCTATCAACAATCACCCAAATTGAATCATGTCCTCTTGCAGTCATAGGCAGCCCTGTCACAAAGTCCATAGAAATGCTATCCCATTTCCATTCTGGAATCTCTAACGGTTGCATCAACCCAGCAGGTTTCTGATGCTCAACTTTGGACTTCTGACAAGTCAAACATGCATACACAAATCGTGCCACATCTTCTTTCATTCCGGACCACCAAAATATCTTCTTCAAGTCTTGATACATTTTAGTAGCTCTCGGATGAATACTCAGATTACTTCTATGACCCTCTTCAAGAATTTTCTTTTTCATGTCTGTATCATCTGGTATACAAATTCGATTATGCAACCTCAACACACCTCGTGCATCAATCTTAAAGTCATTCTCATCTGATTGACCACAACTATTCATGATGTCCACTAGTTTCACATCCCGCTTCTGAGCCTCTCGAATACTGTCCAGAAAATCATTGTTAATCTTCAACATACCCAGCATAACACTTTGCGGTGTCACTTCGCAAACCAAACTCATATCGCGAAACTGCTCAATTAATTCCAACTCCTTAATCATCATTGCTGACATATGCAAGGTCTTTCGGCTTAAAGCATCAGCCACAACATTAGCTTTGCCCGGATGATAATTTAAACCGAAATCATAATCTTTCAGCAATTCTAACCACCTTCGCTGTCTCATATTCAGCTCCTTCTGATCAAACAAATACTTTAAGCTCTTATGATCACTATAAACCTCAAATCTAGAGCCATAGAGATAGTGCCTCCAAATGTTTAGCACAAAAACCACTGCAGCAAGCTCCAAATCATGCGTAGGATAATTCCTTTCATGAGTTCTCAACTGTCGAGACGCATAAGCAATTACTTTATTATTCTGCATAAGCACACCTCCTAAACCCATCAACGACGCATCACAATAGACCACAAACGGTTCTTCTGGATTCGGTAATGTCAAAACCGGAGCCGACGTCAACCTCTTCTTCAATTTTGTAAAACTTTCTTCGCACTGAACATCCCACACAAAAGCTTTACTTTTACAAGTCAATCTAGTTAACGGAAGTGCCAACTTAGAAAATCCTTCAATAAATCTTCTATAATAACCAGCTAGTCCCAGAAAACTTCTAATCTCAGTAGCCGACCTCGGAGTTTCCCATTGCAACACAGCATCTACTTTAGAAGGATCCACGGCAATACCACTACCTGAAATCACATGACCCAGAAAACTAACTTCTTTCAACCAGAACTCGCACTTGGACAGCTTCGCATACAACTGCTTGTTTTTCAAAACTTCTAACACTGTTCTCAAATGTTCCTTATGCTCTTCTTCTGACTTAGAGTAAATCAGAATATCATCAATGAATACAACCACAAAACGATCCAGATACGTATGAAAAATGCGGTTCATGTATTCCATGAATACTCCCGGCGCATTAGTAACACCGAAAGGCATCACTGAATACTCATAATGTCCATACCGTGTTCTGAACGCCGTCTTCTGAATATCCTCATCTTTCACTTTAATCTAATGATAGCCCGATCTCAAATCGATCTTGCTAAACACACGAGCACCCACCAACTGATCCATCAAATCATCTATTCTCGGAAGTGGATACTTGTTCTTGATTGTTACTTTATTCAGCTGTCTATAATCAATACAAAGTCTCATACTTCCATCTTTCTTCTTTACTAACAACACTGGAGCTCCCCACGGCGATACACTTGGTCTTATAAACTTCTTCTCAAGTAACTCTTCCAACTGCTTCTTTAATTCAGATAACTCGGATGCCGACATTCTGTATGGTGCCATCGAAACAGGTCTAGTACCAGGTACAAGATCAATTGCAAATTCAACCTCTCTCTCTGGCGGCACATCAGGAATTTCATCAGGGAAAACTTCAGGAAATTCATTTACCACCTGCAATTCTTCAATCTTAGCTTTACTCTCAATAGACAACGTTGCCATCAACGAAAACATCTGAGCTTCTTCTTTCATCAATTGTTGTAACTCTTTGAGAGACAACAATCCAACCCCTTCCTCTTCCGGAGTAGAAAACCTCACCGACTTGCGATAGTTATACTCTAACCAGTTCATACCTAGGATTACATCCATTCCGGTCAGCGGCAAACAAACCAAATCAACATAAAAGTCTTTATCGAAGATCGATAAAGGACACCTTAAACACACAAGAGAAGTAGTCACCGATCCCTTAGCCGGAGTCTCGACGACCATTTCTCCATTCAAAGCAGATAACTTAAGACCCAAACTTTGAACACAATCAGCAGAAACAAAACAATGTGTAGCACCAGTGTCAATAATAGTAATTAAAGGAGTACTATTAATGAAACATGTACCTCTGATAAGTCTGTCCTCATTAGCTGTCTGAGTTCCTGCTAACGCGAACACTTTTCCGGTCTGAGCTTTCTTTGGCTTCGGACACTGATTACCAATATGTCCCCCTTCACCACAATTAAAACAGATCATCTCCTTGTGCCTGCAATCAGATATTGCATGCCCAATCTTACCACATCGGAAACACCTCTTCGCCTCAGCAGTACACACGGTACTCTTATGACCAGATTTTCCACATTTGAAACAAGTTATGCCAGCAGGAGCATCTCCCCTACTAGTCTTCTTTCCCTCAGTCACTTTCTGTTTACCTTTTCCAGCTGGAGCATCATAAGGCTTACCACGGTTCTGTTGTTGCTTGCCTCTTCTGTCACTAACAATCTTGTAGTGAGCATTATTGTCCTCTTCATAAATTCTGCAACTATCAACCAAATCAGAAAAGACACGAATCTTCTGATACCCAATAGCTTTCTTGATTTTAGAGCGCAACCCGCTTTCAAATTTGATGCATTTAGAAAACTCAGCATCATCACCGGTATAGTACGGATAAAACTTAGCCAGCTCAACAAACTTTACAGTATAATCAGTAACCGACATAGTTCCTTGTTTCAGCTCAAGAAACTCGATCTGCTTCTTACCACGGACATCCTCTAGATAATACTTTCTCAGAAATTCTCTTCGGAACACATCCCAAGTAATAACTTCACCTGTAGTCTCCAATCTCTGACGAGTCTCTAGCCACCAGTCATCAGCTTCGACTGCTAGCATATGAGTCCAATAACGAACCTTCTGCGCTGGAGTGCAGTCCATCACACGGAAGATTCTCTCAATCTCTTTCAACCAGTCCAATGCCCCATCAGGATCATACTTTCCCTTGAAGGTAGGCGGATTCTCTCTCTGAAATGTCGCCAGACTACGAGATCCATCATTCTCGCCAGCATTCGGTAAATTCTGCACAGCCTCAGCCATTGCTTGCATTGCAGCAGCCATTGCAGCATCGTTCCTTCCAGCCATCTCAAATTATCACTACAACATAAACAAAAGTTAGAACCAAATAACAATACTCGATTGTTAAACAACTACGACTCGACACTTGGCCGGACGGACCGACCTGCTCTGATACCACTAATGTAACACTCCATTTCTACCCAGTAATTATATAAAAATCAGAGTTATAAAAATTCTCGACATAAAAAGGGATATCACATTTTCAACTTTAAAAAAGATCAACCACATAATATTTATTCATTAAAGATACATAACGCTTCAGGGGAACATAAAACAACAACTGGTCTTCAACTTTATTCAACTTAAGTAAACACAACGCAGCGGATTCTTAAACAACTTAGTAGCATCTTTATTCAACACAAAACAACTTCAAATTAAACAACAAAGTGTTTTTCAACAAATTCACTAAAAATTCAGCATGTAGACAGATAAATAAAAGACACGCGTCATCCCCCCGAGTGCTACGTATCAGAGCGACAACCACCGACTCGAACTAAGGTAACCGGCTACTCCACTTGATTACCTGCACGTTGCCAACATAGGGACAACATTCAAACAGAAGGGGTGAGTTACCGAAATTATAAACGGAGTATGATAAATATTATATAGGCCAGAATCATACAACTAATCACCACTTCACATCAACAACCAACAAATAAAAAATCAGCAACAACAAATCAAAAAAATCAACAACAACGTAAGAAGATGCAACTTTAATGCGACTCGACAATGTTATGCATGTGGTACCATCGGAGTAAAACTCCCAACTTAATATTGCCAGTTTATCGAGGCATCAAGGCATAAGCCTTCAACTTTCAACTTCCAACATATGCCAATCCAGGCCAACGTGGTGTGAGCAACGCTCCGACACAAAATGCAATGTATGTTTTATGACATGCACAACTCATCGACATAAACAACTCAATAACTTCCACAACACAATCAACTTAAACAACATAGCAACTTTTACGACGTAAACAACTTATATCAACGTTGGCTTATCAAGCCTACAACGTACAATTCATCCGTAAGCCGGAACAATATTACAACTCAGCTGTACCTGTAATTCGACTTTTTCGACATAATTTCAGCGTAATAATTCCACAAAAGTCATCTACTAAATTACCCGACTTACCCCGACAATTTTCGTTAAATTCCGGACAACTAAATTTTCCGCCTAAATCGGCTAAACCGACTAAAACTGCACTGTTTTTAACCTCCGTTATTTAATACCAGTTTATTTCAAAATTTCACTTTCGGTTACGATTTTCCCTAAAATCATTTCCAAGCTCCTGTCACGAATTGTTATTAATCCTGTTGCTGTCAAAATTCTGTTTGTTATAACAAAACCTGTTATTTTCATTTTCTGCTAAAAACTATCACTGCTACTTTTCCAATTTTCTGCTAAGGTTTATTGGTTAATCCTGATTCCAATTTATTACTCAGTTAGAAAATCTAATTAACTTTCTACTGCCATATATTATTAGTGGCTATCCTATTTTCTACCATAAAATCCAATGCTAACATCTTAGCTACAGAATATATGCTTTAGAATATAAGGTTTAGTAATACGTTAATTTAAAACCAAGAGAATTGTTACCAGTAAAACAAAGTGGATACATAACATTTATAAGGCATAAAAAAATAATAAAGTGGATACTAAGAACTTCATGGCTTGCGCAAGTTCAGTGTGGCTCTAGCCACTTACTATTTTTTTCTAATTCTTATGGTGGCCTGCGCCATGTATTGATGTTACAGTAAAACAAACCAAAACAACAGAATAAGACAAACGCATAGAAAACAAAACCAACAATTCTAAAAATCACTTAATTAATTAATTCACCTAATTTCTATCATATATATCCTTTATGTGCTACTTTGAAAATAGAAACTGAGGAGTATCTCCCAGATTTTCAACATCAAAAAGTACCCCAAATATTAAATGGGTCTCTAAACTATCACCAAAAACTCAGTTTCCAAACATCTAAACTAATAATTTCAGAGATTAATTTTAATCGAAATAACTTCAGCTTTCACAGGAAATTTTTAGGGTAATTCTAATACTAGTTCTACACAATAATCGTCACCCAAATAACATTCATCATAACCCAGTTATAATAATCGAACCCACCCTTACCTGATTGGATTGAAGGTAGCTCGAAACTTCGAACTTGGTTACCGGCAGAAATTTTCCTCGTATCGTCTTCTCCCCTCTATTCCCTTCCCGCCTTGCTTTTTCAACTGCCTCGTGTGACTTCTTTTTTCCACTGATACTAAAAACTCCCCCACTCTTTCTATTTCCCTTGTTTTATTAAAATAATAATATTTTAATATAATGTCTAATGGGCCTAAAACATACACCCCCTAATTTACTAATTCCGACACGAAATCAAGCCCACTTAATTCGAACACACTCCAACTACGATAATATTACTAATAATATTATTCCGCGACTATAATATTATTTCTAATATTATTTCTACGACTTACCAACTTAACAATTCCGACTTAACGACTTAATTCACCGCAACACCAAATCAACCGAATAATTCACAACAATTTAATAAATATCCAATTAAATAAATAATTAAATATTTGGGCGTTACAGATTAAGTCTCAAGATCGACAGTGTAACCAAATTAGGGTTTTGGTCGACCAGGGCCTCCAGATGGAAATTTTTCATCTGGGCACAAGACAATCATCCAAAACCTAACCTAATATACTCCATGGAACCTCATGGACCCAATCATCAAGTCAATTTTGCCTCAGGGGATGCATTCATCAAAAATCAGGAATTAGGGTTTCTTGACCTAATTCACCCCTAATTTGACTTTTAGGGAAAATCATGAGCCAAGACCTCAAAGGATGGTATGAGGGTCTCTAATGAACTATATTGATCCATTTGGATCAATGGATTAATCCAAGAAGCTTGAGCAACAAGTCTCAATTTCATCTGCACCACAGTTAGGGTTTTAAGGAAAAAGTCAACTATAACTTTGACTTTTGACCAGGACATGCTCCCAAGCCCTATGACATGCATCAATATACCATATGACAACCATGGAACATGTCCATCAAGTTTGATTTAGGTCAAGGACATGATTTCATGAAGAATTGCACAGTTTGGAATTCATCTGATAAAAAGTCAACTGTGTACAAAAGTCAACTTTGACTTTTTGAGATTTTTCACCAAAATGGATTTTTAACCCTAAAATGATGTTAATGTATGATTTAAATCATCATTCATCAAGAAAAATCAAGAAAAGTTGGGTAACTTGTAAAAGGGGTAACCATAAAAAACTTAGAAAATTTTCTAAGTTAAAAATAAAGTGGCTAGGGTACCAACTTTGGAGGGTCATAACTCCTAAACCACAAAACCATTTTCTCCCATCCAAGGCTTGATTTGTAGATCTCATTGCCCTCTACAAAAACTTCAACTAGACCTAATTCCAACTCCTCATGGATTTTGAGTTATGGAGTGACCAAAATCAAGAAAAGTCACTTTGTTCCAACACTTAGTGAAAATTTCACTAAGTCAGATTTTACCCTACTTTTTGCCAAATGTAGGGGGATTTTTCACTTGGATTCAAAAGAGATCAAAACCAAATATGTTCAAACATTTGTTGTATCATGTAAAGGCTTTCCAAAATGGCCAAGAACATTACCAAATTTCATTTGAATCATGAGATATGACATTGGAAAGTTGCCTTGTTGAAATCTGCCAAGGCAAAGCAGAATTTGCATTTTACCTCGATTTTCCAAAATCAGCCAAATCCAAATGCTCCTATCCACTTGGACACATCAGAGGATTGAATCTAAAGGGGACAATCACTGAGCCAAGCCTCCAAAGTCTTTGGAACAAGAAATAGCATGTTGAACCTAGAATGGCCAAAATAGGGACAAGACTCCAATTTTGGATTGGAGGATTCCATGGAAGCATCAAGGTGGCATGGACTGAGCCATTTGCAACTGAATTCAGTCAAGGCTTATCCAAGACCAAGGGAACCACAGCCCTGTGCCCTAACCTCTAGTCAATGGCTAGAGGAGACTTGGATTTCCATTGGCCAACATTGAACAAACACCTGCTACAGTTGCCATTCACTGTGGATCCCAAAACAAACTTGCTCTACTATAAATAGAGCTCAATTGTGATCAGTTTGAGTACACCAAAGCCATCAAACAAATGCTTTCCTCAAAATCTCTTCTTTCACTCCAATTTTGCCTTCTAAGGCAAGTCACTATCGGGTTTTGAGTTTGAGAGCTTTTCCAATCAAACCAATCACTCACACACCTCACATACATCATATAGAAGTGATCCAAACACTCACATAACATCTGGAACACAGATTTCACAAAGTCACCAGTCAATTGCTCAAGGTTTTAACCAAAGTGCAGTTGAGATGCCATGAAGTGATCCAGCCGTTCTCAGTCAGGTCCAAGCATTCAAACACTCTCCATAGGGTGTAGGGAAGCTGTTCAGATCATCACAATTCATTTCTAACACCTCCTACTCAGAAATCAATTTGCTCTTGCTGTCACGACCTAGAGGTAAGCCTAAACTTGGTCATCTCTCAATCTATGCATATTTCCTTGCACAATACTTTTGCCAAATGTTCATAATCATGCATGGAATGTTTCCCCTCAAGTAATTGCTTTGTTTGAATCGTGTATCAAAAATCCTAGCCTTCATGCAAAAATTAGGGTTCTTGAGGATTTTTCATGATTTCTTGTTATATGTTTAATTTAAATGAAATTAAATACCATAGACATGATCGTGATGTTGAAACGAGTTGATTGGTACGTGGATTACATGATATGATTAAGTATTCAGTGAGATTGGAGAGAAAATGCAAATTTGGGCCAAGCTGAAACACGCGCGTGTTCTTCAGCTGTTCTTGGCGCCTTTTTTCATAAATTCAAATATTTGAATTTTGTGATTTTATTTAATTGATACAAAAATTAATTTCTCTCTAAGTTTTAATGATTTTGAGTTTATTCTTTTTTTAATAATTCACAAAAATGTTAAAATATTTTATTTTCCGAAAAAATCCCAAAAATATTATTTATTATATATAATTGATATTTTTGCAAAGAATTAATGTTTTAATTGTTTTTGACATTTGAAATATTTTTTCCACCTTGATTTTACAACTTTTAATGCTTTCTAATTATTTTGTAGGTCAATACTTAATTTTTGAAGCATTAATCCAAGATCACAATTTGTTTTCCATATGTTAAACAATTTTAATCATTTTAATTGAATTTTTATTCAATTAAATACATTTTTGAAAATAAATTAGGGTTTTTGGATTAATTCAACCCTCATAAATCATTTTCAAAACATTTTGGGCCTCTAATAGAGTGTAAGACCCAATCCTTTTTTACCAAACCAACTTTGGGCCTCAGTGTAAGACCCAACCCCCTTTTAACCAAAACCATTTTTGGGCCTCAGATATTGTATAAGCCCCTTTGCGTTAAAAGAAAATCTCGACGCGATCGCCATTTTAAACGAAAAAATCATCTAGGCCTACCCTCGTGTTATAAGCCCCACTCTTTTTCTTTAAAACTTTTTGGGCCTCTTGAGAGAGTGTAAGACCCATCCCTTTGTACAGAAAACAATTTTTGGGCCTCAGTCACTTGTATAAGTCCCTCTGTACAAATTCAAACAGTGCGCTCACTGATAAAACCCTGGGCCTCTCCTTAAACTGTAAGCCCCAAATATTTATTTTTCAAAGCATTTTCTCCTTTGATTTTGAATATACTGTTGTTTTCAATCTTTCTTTGTTGAACAACTAACCAAACAGCATGGAAGCTCTACAACCGAGTAAGTGGTTATTGCTTTCATTTACCGCTTTCATATGCATATAACTGTATTGTGGGGTTGTTTCGCTGTAAGTCTTCTTTCATAAACTCATATCAACTGTGTAATAATAGTATAGATATTTAGAGTTTCCCCGGCAACTACGTCTAGCATTAAGCCCGTTGATCTCTCTTAAATTTTCAAAACTAGATCCCCATAGGATTACCAGACACAGTCTTCCCTCCTCTTGGGGTTAACCAATATGGAGATATGAAAGGCAGCATTCTCTGTGAACCCTTTCATAGACTGTCACTCGTAGAAGTTGTCAAAGAAACTCTACTCCCCAGAGATGATCTTTTCTCCGTGAATTGCATCTCTTGAGTTTCTTCCAAATTCTCGAACTTTCTTGGCTTGATCTATTCTCGGTGAATGGCATGTCTTGAACTTCTCGGGGTTTGGGGACCCACAGGCTTCTTAAAAGCACTTGTCAAGAAACTCTACTCCCCAGAGATGATCTTTTCTTCGTGAATGGCATCTCTTGAGTTTCTTTCAAATTCTCGAACTTTCCTGACTTGATCTATTCCTTGTGAATAGCTTGCCTTGAATTTCTCGGGGTTTGGGGACCCACGGGCTTCTTAAAAGCATCGGCCTCCTCTTGGGCATCGTACAAGGACCCACGGGCTTCTTAAAAGCAACCTCGCCTCCTCTTGGGCATCGTACAAGGACCCTACGGCTTCTTAGAAGTATTCACAGCCTCCTCTTAGGCTTCGTATAATGATCTCTTCCTCCGGGAATGATAGCCTCCTCTTGGGCATCGTACAAGGACCCGTCGGCTTCTTAAAAGTTTCCAGCCTCCTCTTGGGCTTCGTACAAATTGTCCCGACGACCTCCTAGAGGTGTAGGAACAGAACTTAGTCATCTGCATAGAACAGTCCTTTCATAGAGTCTACTACTGTTTCTCAAAGCACAGTACAAAAGATAAAACTCTAGACACGGACAGTCTAGTCTCCTTGAGTCTCAAAGACATTCTCAAGTGACCCCTTCAAGAATAGGAAGGAACCCCGTAGACTCGGACAGTCTCAATACCCTTCGGATTTCCCACTTCCTTAAAGAACAGGAATAACCCGGATCCTTGAATCAAATCCTTGAGTACAACATTGCTCATATAAGAACTGATTTTCTCTTTCAAAATTAGTATACTGGACCTGTCACTCAACTGAACAGTCATCACAGCCTCCTCTTAGGCTTTGTGTAATGATCCTTCTCCCATGAAGTTAGCCTCCTCTTGGGCTTTGGACAATGATTCTCCCCAACGGAGTCAAACAACGTTTAGCCTCTTTCTCGGGCTTTGTACGAGACACATAAGAGACTCCCTCGTTGAGTCAATCACCCTTTCGCCTCCATCTCGGGCTTCGTATGAGATACAAAAGACTCTCTTGTTGAGTCAAATAGCCTCCATCTCGGGATTTATACGAGATACCAAAAGATTCCCTCGTCGATTCAAAACCTTTTAGCCTCTCTCTCGGGCTTTGTACGAGACACATATTAGCCTCCTCTTAGGCTTTGTATAAGAAAACCACTGGTTGATCCAATTAACCTTTTAGCATCAAAGTTGTGCCTCGTTCACAGTACACAAACATCAACAACTCCTTCCCCTCCATCTAACTGCTGTAAGCGGCCTGCCTCTGGATCATCTACATCCATGCCAATGTCCCTCTTTTAGCATGAGAAATTCCTAAGGAAAGATGGCATTGCTCTACACTGAGTTAAAGTCTTCTCCTTCAGGTTAAAACCCCCCTATAAAGGAAATTGTGGCATTGCTAGGATCCGCACATCCCGGTTAAAGTAATTCTCCTTTATAAACAGTTGTGACAAACAAACCCCTCTTTAGAGATGACAAATTCTCTCTAAAGTCAAATAAACTTTTCAGCTTCACATCTTGGGCTTTGAACAAGATACAAACTACCTTTCGCTTCACGTCTTGGGCTTTGAACAAGACACCAAAACACCCATTTCCTCCCAAAGAATAGGAGGAACTACGAACGCTCTGATTTCCCTGTTTCGGTAAACGGGAATACGTAGGCATAAGATTGAAAGAAAAATCTTAGCGAGCACACTAAACAAAAAAACCAAAATCCCATACTTTCATATATATTCGTCCTAACATCTCAATCGATAGCCTAAAGCACCCCTCGTTAACAAAATAAACCTAGGACAAACCCCGAATCTTTGTAGCATCTGTAAACCAACAGTTTTGACTGTTTAATCTCAGTATGCAAGCAGGGTTAATTGGAGACATCTATTTCCCTTCCTTCATCAGCTTTAATAGGATAAAAAATGAATCGAACTGTAGTACTAGAGCGATCGTGCTTCGCAACCACATCCAAAAATCACTCGCTACAACGGCGTGTAGGCCGGAATAAATACAAACAAAACATACAAATCAAGCATTATGCTCCCCCTTAATGGTGAGCTCTTCCTCTTCCTCATCATTGTCAACGAGATAGCAGGGAGGAGCGACTATCTGACCATCGACCACCTTGGACAGGAACCCGGTCCCCTCAGTGGTGAGCTCGACTCCGGAGTTCACGATTCAGAGCTTAGCCACTGTATTTCAAAGCTCATCTCGACAACACCCACACAATCCTGCTCTAGAAGTCTGATCCGGGAAACCAGCTCGGCACGGGTCAGAAATGCCTTCAGGTCGTCATCCTCGTCCTCGGCGGGTGCCGCGGCAACTTCCAAAGCAGAAATCTTGTCCTCAAAGCTCTACTTCTTGGTAGCGTGCTCGAGCCTCAACGCGGTCATGTACGCATTTAACTTGGCCAATTCCTCTTTCTTTTCACATAGCTCGGTCAGAATCTCACCCTGGATCCTATACTTTTCCTTGTAGTAACCGATTCGAGCTTCGCATTTGCTACCCGTTGCTTCTCCAGCTCGTCAGCAGAGAAGGTCTCCTTGTCATTAAGGACCAGGGCCACCTCCAGGACTCTCATCAAAGTGGCTGTATCCTGAGCCAACACTTTTCTTCAGCCTTCCGCGTCGAGGCCCAGGATGACCGAAGAATCCGCATGACAAACGACTAGAGTAGGGCCTCCCTCAAAGAACCCATTGTTGGATCAGTAAGGGGCAGCGCGAACTTGTCCTTAGTGACCTCCCCTGTTAGATCTATGTCCACGGCATCCTCCACGTACTGCCTTTTCTTGGTCGGGGTGTCCTGCTGAGGGGAATACTGATCACCCCCCTGTGAAGAAGAAGAACTGAGGCCGGAGTTGCACTTGGAATGGTTCAAGAGTTGGACAATCCTATTTTTAGAGCTCATTTTTCCGCCCTTTGTTGCACCCCCTTTGCTCATCACCATCTTGATCACGTGATCCTGAAGGTTGGCCATGTTATTTGCGACAAATGACGGACACATGTTAATATACCAAGAAAGAATAAACATACAAATAAATTAAAAGGAAAAACAGCTACCTAAAAGTAATCTAGCATCCTCGGCGGTATTACACTCGAGGAGCTCCTTAGTGTTAATGGATCGAGCTTCATAAATGGGTTGGTTGTGCTCGTCAGGGACATCCTCCCCGTTCTTAGTCTCCCACCGAGCAGGAACGAAGCTGTCAACAAACCTCGCAAGTTTGTCGAAGCCACATTGGTCCTCGGGGTCCAACTCGTTAGGCTTAGTGATGTAATAATTTGTGTTCTCTTTAAAGTGGGCGTTGCTCCAACGAAGGGAGAACTTCGAGACCATCCTCGTCACCTTGTCACGATGCACACTCCCGTCTTCTTCAGCTACAACCACACGCACGAACACAGAGTCGATGGCTGCTCACGACATGGGCTTGATTGTATAATACTTATCTTTAAAGGTACGAACGGAGTCCGTGAACGTCTTGAACAACTTCTTCGGCTGCTTAAGGGATACCCAATTGTGCTTCCCATGCGAAGTTTCTCGTTGAAGGTGGAAACAGCGGAAGAAAAGAGGAATGGTGGCGCCGATCTCGAGGTATTGGAACACGGTCTCGAAGGCTCAAATAAATGTGATCATATTCAGATGCAGCTGAGAGGGCACTAACTCCAGCCGATCAAAAATTCCCACTTGGAAACCGTTGAACAGCAACCGAAGCCCCAGCTCTTTGAAGGCATACTCGTACATGACAAAATGGTTCCCTGAGAAACTTGAGCAGACCCGTTCCTCCCGATCAGTCTTATAAGCTACCCAGTTCTCTAGAGCCCCCGAAAACCCTGAGCTTTCCTTGAAGATTGTAAATACGCTCTCTGGGAAGTCAGAAAAATGCAAGCCTATCCCTCGGGGTTCCAACCCGACCTAAGCTAAGTCAGTATCATTGATTGTGTCGACCAAGTGAAGACCCTCGTCACTACGAGCCATAGAAACCTAAAATACAGAGGACAACGGTGAATTCGATGATCAAATTAAATCCGCCCTTCCACTACAAATCAAGTGAAAGGGAGAGGATAGGCACGAGGACGCTACCCTTGACCAAAGCCCTTATTCAGCGGAAATCGAAGGGAATCACGGGGATCTTCTCCTCGACGAGGTCTCAGTCGACTCATAAACAAAATCACGAGGAAAAGCCTCCTCGATGCGAAGCCTCATCAAAAAATACACGAATCTTCATCAGAAAATTCATGAACTTCGAGAGGAAGAACCTCCTCAACACGAAGCTTCATCAAAAATTCATGAGCTTCGTGAGGAAGAGCCTCCTCAACACGAAGCTTCATCAGAAAATTCATGAGCTTCACCGGCGCAGGTTCTACACACCGCCTTAATGGCGACACTTGAATAGATATCAGAATAAATAACAATGCAAAACATAAACTTTCCTACTCCAAAACACGGTTCTAACATAAAAACCCCTAACCGCCGGTGTTCGGAAATGGCCAAGCCACCGCCAAACACCAACACCCGCTGGAACCAAACATTGAGAGAATGAAAGTCTACATTCTAAAACGAGAGAAGGCAAATCTACACTCTAAAACTAACATGCAAGCCATGAAAAAGTAAAGCTTACTTGATTTTTGAGAAATAGACGAAGGTTGATGACGGTGGCGACGGAAAACAATGGTGGCGATGCTACGTAACTCGGAAGAAAAGTTGAGGGAAGGAGAGAGCGAACTTTGCAAATGACCCTCCAATATTCCTATTTATAAGCCAACTCCATTGCATGGTAAATGTGTTGCCGCCTATCTCATAATCACCCCTACTATTAGGCCATAATTGCACATTTAATAGTTGTGACACATGGCTCGAGGGGACAAAGCATTTGCATTCCTTCACGAGGATGGCCTCAACAAAAGACCTTCGCATTCCACCACGAGCATTTCCTCGGCGAAAAGCTTAAAGCAAATGCACGGGCAGCAGGGTAACTCGTAAGCAGAGCCAAACGGTCAACGGGAGCACAAATAAGCTCCCAACCGCAGTACCTGCACGACGTGTCTTCCTTGTAAGCAAAACCCAAAAGTCACGAGCAAAACATCGTCCTCGTGGGTACAAACTCACGGAAATAGACGCCCATAGTGAGCACTGTCTATGGCAACGCGAGCTCCCAATCACGAGCCCGGATGAATGCCCTTGTCGCACAGAGTCCCTTGTTCCTCCTCGACACGCGAACTAACTCTAAGTCATTGATCCTCTGCCTAGGAGCAATGACTTGGGGGGCTTCTGTTTTGGACTGGGCCTGTGGCTGACCCATCGTCGAGTACAGCCCAATCAAGTTCTACGTCGAGGACGGCCCAAAGCACTAGCTCAATCCATTGGGGCCAGTAGAAAACACGTTCTCCACGTGCCCCTCACCCGAGGACACGTCACCAACCTGACCCGCACACCTCGCGAAACTATTCTGCCTTTCATAACGGGCAAGTCCATCCACTACCCGGGGAGTGCAGAGCGGTTTACCCAGGATGATGAGCACGAGCTACTCGTCCCTACTTTCACGTAGGAATCCTAGCAGTCATCCGTTGTGGGCTTGAACACTCAGCCCATAATGAAGACCATTGGCCAAGCGCTGGGGGCTCACTATAAAAACCCTCCTCTTCATGAGGGTCAGATATTCTATCCATTACCCTTTCTTACTTACCTCTTCACCCGAACTGACTTAAGCATTGGAGTGCCTGCAGGTACACCCCCCTTCGTCGACCGTTCAGGACTGCGGACGTGTTGCTGGCCACTCATTTATTCTGATCAGTTGTTTGGATCATATCTATTAAGAGAAAAAACCTCATCCTACCACATTTATTCTTACGGCCCAAGTACTTTTACCCCCTTGGGATGTATCTATTGTCAATTACTTCAATCACTCTGATAGTGTACTTTCATCATTGAACTTACGACTTGATATTAATCAAGTGTGAGTTAAGTTTCCACTATTGATGGTTAGTGAGATATGAGCATGTTTCACATCCCAAATGATGTCTTTATTGTCTTCAATTATATCCAAAGACATCATATCCTTGTCAACTCTTACGTCAAATAATTGCCATATTTTCTCACTTTAATAAACTTTAAATATCCAATATTTAAAATATTTATGTTAATAATTACTTTATGTACTATTGATAGTGTTCTGGGCCGGCCAAATACCCAAGGAGTTAAGGCGCAAACTGATGCCAGTCCACTATAAATGACACGAGGTATGAAATCCAGCTCACGAGATATTAAAGGTACACTTATGATCTCCACTTTTCATGATGCTCATCTTGAATTCTGAACTGACTTGTACGTTGAAATGTTAAACTTGCAAATCCATCCCTGTATCGTTGTATAGAGATCACCATCACCGGTTCAGGATTCCTTGTAATCAACATATACATAATTCTAGTTCCAGGACAAAATATATAGTATTTATTAATTCTTATCAACCCATGACACTTTTTTCATTTTAGTACAATTATCATATACAAAATATATTCTATATACTTGATGGTTTTGACAAACTAGTCATTTATTATATTGCATACACAAATTTTGTGTCATTTTTCATTTTCTAATAAAATATTTGATAATATTTTTTATTTTAAATTTTACTTTCACTTTGTCATACCCCAAAATTTGACCACTAAGATCTCCCATCATTGTGCAAATTATCATCACAATATGGATGTACCTTTATGCTTCATCAATCTCCTCAAGAATTGTTGAGCATTCACTACAATCAGGCTTAGGGTTTCAAGCCCTCTCATAGCACTTAGACAAGGATCAATAAAGGAATGACATGATCTTCAACTTGTTTAAACCTCTCAAACATCCGCAATGGATCAAGAGGACTCCCACTTCAAGAATCAGGCACAAGGTTGCAGCATTCCAAGTGGATCAAGCCTCAAGATCGCCAGTGTCACCAAATTAGGGTTTTGGTCGACCAGGGCCTCCAGATAGAAATTTTCCTCTGGGCATGAGCCAATGCTTCAAAGCATAACACAAAATGCTCCATGGGACCTTATGAGGATGCATTCATCAATTTAGCCTCAGGGGATGCATTCATCAAAAATCAGGAATTAGGGTTTCTTGACCTAATTCACCCCTAAGTGGACTTTTGGGACACAACATGAGCCAAGACCTCAAGACATGATTTGAGGGTCTCCAATACACTACATTGATCCATTTGCAACAATGGATTGATCCAAGAAGCTTGATTCACAAGTTTCAAGTTCATCAGAACCACAGTTAGAGTTTCGCAGAAAAAGTCAACTGTGCCTTTGACTTTTGACCAAGACATGCTCCCAAACCTTGGGACATGATTCAATACACCCTATAACACCTATGAAATCAATCCATCAAGTTTGATTTAGGTCAAGGACTTCATTTCATAGAGGATCACACAGTTTGGAATTCATCTGATAAAAAGTCAACTGTGCCCAAAAGTCAAAGTTTGACTTTTTGATTTTTTGATCAATTATGGTTCCCTAACCCTAAAATGATGTTAATGTGTGATTTGAATCATCATTCATCAAGAAAAATCAAGAAAAGTGGGATAACTTGTAAAAAGGGTAACCATAAAAAAACTTAGAAATTTTCTAAGTTATGGAACAAAGTGGCTAGGGTGCCAACTTCCAAGGATCATAACTTGAGATCCAAGCAACCATTTGGGTTGATCCAAGGATGGATTTGTAGCTCTCATGGTATACTACAAAAGCTTCAACTACACCTCATTCCAATTCTCCATGGATTTTAAGTTATGGAATGACCAAAATCACAAAAAGTGAAAATGTCACTTTTTTCCAACACTTAGTGAAATTTTCACTAAGACAGAATCTGTTTCACTATTTTCCAATTGTAGGTGCATTTTTCACTTGAATTCAAAAAGTGTCAAGACAAACTATGATCACACATATGTTGTATCATATGAGAGCTTTCCAAAATGGCCAAGAACTCCATGAAACTCCACTTAAGCCATGAGATATGACAATGGCAATGTGCCTTGCTGCAAACTGTCATGGCAAGGCAGATTTGTGCATTTTGCTCGATTTGAGCAATTTTTGCAAATGACAAACAAGTTTATCCATTTGAACACCTCAGAGAGGGACCAAGGAGGTACAAACACTGATCCATAAGCCTCCCAAGTCTTTGGAACTAAAAATAGCATGCCAAACCTAAAAACCCCTAAAGAGGGGACAAGACTCCAATTTTGTTTTGGAGCATTCAATGGATGCACCAAGGTGGCATGAA
This sequence comes from Lathyrus tuberosus, assembly GCA_022829125.1. Taxonomy (NCBI): domain Eukaryota; kingdom Viridiplantae; phylum Streptophyta; class Magnoliopsida; order Fabales; family Fabaceae; genus Lathyrus; species Lathyrus tuberosus. The sequence continues at coordinate 154,704 of JALAZF010000405.1, forward strand.
CTAAGCCATTTCCAACTGAATGAGTCAAGGATGATCTCTGAACCAAGGGACAATAGGCATATGCTCTAACCTCTAGTCAATGGCTAGAGGAGACTTGGATTCCTATTGATCAACATTTGCCAAACCTCTATTGTCGTTGCCATTCACTATTGTAGCCAAAACAAACTTGCTCTACTATAAATAGAGCTCATTTGTGCTCAGTTTAAGTACACCAAAGCACTACAACACTTGTTTTCCTCAAAATCTCTTTCTCTAGGCAAAAATGCCTTCTTTAGCAAGGTAACTCTGAGTTTTTGAGTTAGAGAGCAATTTCATCATAGCTAATGATCCAAACACATCCAATATGTCATATCTAAGCTGTCCAAACTCTCACAAGTGACCTGTAACACCAAAATCACAAAGTCCCCTCTCAAAACCTCAAAATTGGACTTTTTTTTCATTTTTCAAGCCATGTCTTGATTCAGTCACTTTTAAAACCAGATAAAACCTCAAACACACTCCAAATATCATCCTTGAACTGTCCCAAATGGTTCCACACATCTGAAACACCATTTGAGAGAGTTGCTATTTTGGCCACTTTTGCCCCTTTTGCAAGAAAAGGCCAATTTCCATTCCTGAGGTTTCCAGCTGATTCCAATCATCCTAAAAGCTTCTAAGGGATCATTTGAGAGTGTTCAAAGCATCAAAACATTTCTGGAACAAGGCACTTGACAGATTGCCCAAAAAGCTCCTAAAGAGGTAAGCATCTCAACTTGAACTCTTTGAAATATGCATTGCTTTGAGGTCCACTGATCATGCACATCTCATACATGTTATATGTGTTGTGTTTGAACCAATTCATCATGTAATTCATGTCTGTAACAAGAGATAGCACAGAAAATGCAAATCATGGCCTATTTCAAAACCACTACCGGTTTTGAGGAGGGTTTATTTTCTGAAAAAACCACCACCACCATTGGATTCCTTGTGAAATTCTAGGCAGGATAGACCTAAATTTTTTCCCAATCCATGGAGAAATGAGAAAGTTACAAGCTTCACGTTTTTGGCCAAAATCTTGCCTTGCCTTGCCTTGGTCGGGCCAAAAACAAGGCAAGCCTTGTATATTTATGGCTGGGGGTTTGATACACGGATGTATTACCACCCCTGTGGTAAGGTGCGCGCACTGCACACAAGAGGTCTAGGGTTCGAATCCCCCTCGCCCCAGATCCTCTTTTTTACCACTTTTTCATATTTTATTATTTTTCTTATTATTTTTAATGATTTGAAAAATTAATAACTTCCTCAATTTTAATTATTTTTTATTGGTTCTTTTTGAAAAAAATCACAAAAATGTTGAAATATTTTATTCCACAAAAAAATCAAATTTATATTATTTATTTAATATAGTTGGTATTTTTATGAATAAATTCATTTTTAATTGTTTTAAACATTTTAAAAGTGAATATCCACCTTGAAAAATCAAAACCAAATGAGTTTTAATTCATCTTGTGATCAAAACATAATTTTACAAACCTTAACCAAAAATCGCAAGTTGTTTATTCAAGCTTATTTGGTGTTTTATCATTTTTTATTGATTTTCTTTGAGAATTTACTTTTAAAAATGATGAAATTAGGGTTTTGATTGATTCCACCCTCATCAATCATTTTCAAATAAATTTGGGCCTCTTGGTAGAGTGTAATTCCCATCCCTTTGTAAAAATAAAAATATTTTGGGCCTCAGTCATTGTATAAGTCCCGATACGATTTCAAAAATCTCGGCACGATCCCCGTTTTCAAAACAAAAATCATCTGGGCCTCCTTTGTGTTGTAAGTCCCATCTTTCTATTTTTAAACATTTCTTGGGCCTCTTGATAGAGTGTAAGTCCCATCCCTTTGTAAATAAAACATTTTGGGCCTCAGCCATTGTATAAGTCCCGGTACAGTTTTCAAAATAACGGTGCGATCGTTGTTTTTCATCTGGGCCTCTCCTTGAGTTGTAAGCCCCATCTCTTGTATAAAAAACATTCATGGGCCTCTAATAGAGTGTAAGACCCAACCCTTTTTTGTACATAAGAACTTTTTGGGCCTCACGTATTGTATAAGTCCCTCTGTACAGTTTTCAAAACAGTGGTGTGATCATCGTTAAAACCTGGGCCTCTCCTTGAGCTGTAAGCCCCAACAATATTTTCAAAGCACTTTCTCCTTTGATTTTGAATTCAAATATCTATTGTTATCAAAGCTTTCTTTGTTGAACAACTAACAAAATAGCATGGAAGCTCTACAACGGGTAAGTGTTTATCCGCTTTCATATGTATATAACTGTATTGTGGGGCTGCTCCACTGTAAGTCTTCTTTCACATCCTTTTATATACTTGTCAAATATCAACTGTGTAATACTAGTATAGTTATTTATAGTTTTCCCCGGCAACTATGTCTAGCACTAGGTAAAGCCTTGTTGGTTACTCTTAAATACAAACAAAACTAGATCCCCCGTAGGATTCCAGATACAGTCTTCCCTTCTCTTGGGGTTAAACAATATGGAACAAAGAGAAAGGCAGTATTCTCGGTGAACCTTTTCTCAGACTGTCACCCTTAGAAATTGTCAAAGAAACTCTACTCCCCAGAGTTGATCTATTCTCCATGAATAGCATCTCTTGAGTTTATTTCCAAATTCTTGAACTTTCCTGGAATGATCTCTTCTCTGTGAATTGCATTTCTTGAACTTCTCTTGGTTTGGGGACCCACAGGCTTCCTAAAAGCATCCCCACCTCCTCTTGGGCGTTGTACAAGGACCCTTCGGCTTCTTAGAAGTTCTCATGCCTTCTCTTGGGCTTAATACAAGGACCCTGACGACCTCTTAAAGGTATAAGACATAACTTAGTCATCCTTTGCTAGAGTAGTCTTTCTAGTGTCAAACCTCTGGCCACTTTAGGGTTGATTCTCATCCCTAAATGCCCGTGCCTCCTCTTGGGCATTATACAAAAAATAAAACTCTTCACCAGTAGACTTGGATAGTCTAAACCCCCTTGAGTCTCAAAGACATTCTCAAGTTCCTTTTAAACATAGGAAAAAACACCGATCACTCTGGATCAATCTCCAGCACAAACTCGGTCTCTCTCATGAGAGTTCCCACCCTTGGCCCTGCCTATGGATCTAATCCTCAGTAGTATGATAGCCTCCTCTTGGGCTTTGTACAATGACTCTCCCCTAGCGGAGCTAACCTTTTCAGACTCTCTTGTTGAGTCAAACCCTTTTTTAGCCTCCATCTTATGCTTCGTATAAGACAGATAAAAGTACTCTCTTGTTGAGTCAAACCTTTTAGCCTCCGTCTTGGGCTTCATACAAGACACATATAAAACACTCTCTTGTTGAGTATAAAAGACTCTCTTGTTGAGTCGATCACCTTTTTAGCCTCCGTCTTGGGCTTCATACAAGACACATATAAAACACTCTCTTGTTAAGTATAAAAGACTCTCTTGTTGAGTTGATCTCCTTTTAGCCTCTATCCCGGGCTTCGTACGAGACAGTAAAACACTCTCTTGTTGAGTATAAAAGACTCTCTTGTTGAGTCAATCACCTGTCAAACAGACTCTCTTGTTGAGTCAATCACCTGTCAAACAGACTCTCTTATTGAGTCAACCTTTTTAGCCTCCATCTTGGGCTTTATACAGGACAGATAAAAGTACTCTCTTGTTGAGTCAAACCCTTTTAGCCTCCATCTTGGGCTTTATACAAGATACATTCTCCCCAACAGAGTCAAAATCCCTTCTAGCCTCAATCTTGGGCGTTGTACAAGACAGAAAGAACGTTTGTCCCGGAAAAGTCAAACTTCCCGCCTCCTTTTAGGCTTTGTATAAGAAAACCCCAGTTGAGTCAATCAACCTTTTATCATCAAATTTGTGCCTTGCTCACAGCACACAAACATCAACAACTCCTCTTTAGAGATGACAAGTTCTCTCTCATCCAAAACCCTTTAGCTTCACATCTTGGGCTTTGAACAAGATACAAACCACCTTTAGCTTCATGTCTTGGGCTTTGAACAAGACACCAAAACAACATTTTTCCTCCCATAGAATAGGAGGAACTACGATCGCTCTGATTTCCCTGTCTCGGGAATACGTAGGCATAAGATTGCAAAAATCTTAGCGAGCTTACTAATCAAAACACCCAAAATCTAGTACCTTCATATATCAATCAAAAGCATCAGACCTAACACCTTACCAAAAAACCTCACAAATAGTCCAGACACCGTGTTCTTAGGCAAAAATAACCCTGAAAGATGAACCCCCTTTTGTAGCATCTGTAAACCAACAGTTTTGACTGTTTAACCTCAGTTTGCAAGCAGAGTTAATTGGAGACATCTATTTCCCTTCCTTAATCAGCTCAATAGGATAAAAATGAATCGAACTGTAGTACCAAAGCGATAGTGATTCGAAACCAAAAAAATCGCGCTACAGAAAAATGGCGACCACAGTGGGAGGCATTCTTTCTAGCCTCTTTTAGGGTGAAGGCCATAAGTTCACAAAATACTACAGAAACGACGACTCTGCTGGGGAGTCATTGTCTGTATAGGATCATAAGACTAGAGGTCTAGGATGACTAAGACAAATATATATACTGATTTTCCTAATTGATATCTGTGTTTATTTTTCTGCTAATGGGAATGCGTGTGATGCCGCATGTGGAAAGATTGAGTATACACCTAAGATAGGGGATGGCATTATACGGGTAATCTTATGGGGAGTGAATCCCAGATAAGAGATCCCGGTCGACCATCAAACTCAGTGGAGACTCCCTTTGCAGATGCATTGCCTATACGACTTCGGTTGTTGAAAGTAGTGTGGTCGATTGGGTTATCTGAGAAGCTGATATTTTTAATAGACTGAAACCATTTTGTAGTGCGGAAGCTATCGGAAATAGTTGTCACGCGATACTACCCTCATTTGAGATCACTCTAAGATACATCATCTCGCTGGCGATCCGCTTGCTGTTGTTATCCCAAGAGGGGTCAATGATTTTGCGGACAGGTACAAAAAATCACCAGTATAAACCTTTGGGGATGGGTAGAGCCTTGACTTCATGACACCGACCCTTTGACCCCATGTTTTTTCTATGTTTTTGTGTTCTGCATTCATACATTCATTTAAAAAACATTAAAACAAAGAAAAATTTTCTCTTCTAGTCTCTCTTTTTTCAAATTAAACTAAGACAATGATTGCAAATGTCAGATAAATAGATTGCTAATGGATTTCAGTAGAAGGAAAACTCACAAGTACACCTTCAAGGTTCCAAAGTTAGAGGATTTGAGAGGTTTGGTGAGGATGATCACCAACCCTGAGGCTTTCAGAGCCAAGTATGGAGGACTGTTGTCTCTATTAAGGGTCCATGTAATTGAAGGAATCCTGTCCACACTCATTCAGTTCTACGATCCAGTTTATCACTGTTTCACATTCTCGGATTATCAGCTAGCACCAACACTGGAGGAATATTCTCACCTGACTGATCTACATATTACTGATCAAGCTCCCTTTTCTGGACTGGAAGAAATTCCAAAAGATCAAACCATTGCAAGAGTAATTTATTTGGATGAGTCAGAAGTCAGGACTCACATGACCATTAAGGGTGGTATCCAAGGTTTGCCAGCCCAGTTTCTGATAAAGAAAGCCCTGTACTTTGCTAGTATAGGGAATGTGGCCGCTTTCGAGAGCATCTTTGTTTTGCTCACCTACGGGTTATTTTTGTTTCCCAACATCGATAACTTTGTAAATGTCAATGCCATTAAGATATGTCTGATTGGAAATCCCGTACCAACCTTACTCGCAGATGCGTATCATTCTGTACACTTAAGGAATTTATACAGCGGAATAATGATCACATGTTGTGTACCCTTGCTGTACAAATGGTTTATCTCCCATTTACCCAAATCTGCTGCATTTTGGGATCAAAAGAATACTTTACGTTGGTCGTAGAGAATCATGTCTCTTACCAACTCTCACATAGATTGGTACAATCGAATCTATGACGGGATCAGAATCATTGACCGTGTTGGAAATTTCCCAAATGTACCCCTCATAGGAATTAAAGGAGGAATCAACTATCATCCAGTTTTAGTTCGTCGTCAATTCGGATACCCGATGAGGCATGTCCCGCGGAATGCTCATCTGGAAGGTCTTTTCTTCAAGGAATGAGAAAATGACAGGGCACTAAAGACAGATATAGTGTATGCCTAGAAACACGTTCATAGGAAAGGAAGAGAGTCTCTAGGAAAACCAGATTGTGTCTCGGTGGAGCCTTATCTCCACTGGGTACAAACTAGAGCTCTCAAGCTGAGGATGCCTTACCCTCATCAGGAAGTTCTTCCATTAAGGGACTCCGTCCTTTATTTTATGTCTGATACGGAAAAACTTCAGGTTACTCTCATCAAAGTTCAGCAGGAGAAAAGCTCTTGGAGGAACAAGTATCGTATTCTCAATGTGGAGTGTAAGAAAATAAAGCAGCTATTGAAAGATAAAGATACTCTGATTGAGATTTTAGAGCAACATGCTGTAGAAAATCAGGATGACCAGAGGAATTTGCTTGCTCCTTTCACTTGGCAAAGGAATGACAACCCGACAACGGCTCAAGAGCCCCGGTCAAAGAAAAGGAAAGCACCAGAACCAGCACCTGAGCTCTCTTCAGAGAGGACTCAGGATCCATTAGCTTAGACATTTCGTTTTGAAGCTCTTTGTAATCTACTGTATTTCCATTTCCGCAATCTTTGAATTCAATAAAACGGGGTTTCCCCACTGTTTAATATTTGCAATCTAATTGTCGAAGTTTATTTTGATTAAACAAAAAATAATTAATATAATCATTGCATATCATTCATCATTCTCGCATAAATGCATTCTTCTTCCCTACGAATCTCACGTTTGTGTCTCAATTCTAGAGTCAAAGTGTCTCATTCGTACAATACTCTGGCCAATCGACAGAAAAAGATGGATGATCTCGAGGAAGAGAACAGAGAGTTGAGAGAAGAGATTGACACTCTGAAAGAAGATCTGAGAAAGCTTCATAACAACATGCAAGCTCTAGCAGAAGCTCAAATGCAACAACAACGGACTGTGATCTCAGAGACCGCATCAACACCCATAGTGGAGAAGTATGATCCTAGGTACAAAATGCCGAAAGATCGTCCCTAGGGCATGCCACTCAACTATATCTCGGAGGGATATATTCTGCCGATCATGGAAGATCCGGAAAATGTAGCAGGAACCGTTGGGCCTGAAGGTTACAAACTTCGAGAAAGTGAAGATGCCAGGGGCATGACAGCAACTCCTGAAGGTTACAAACTTCAGGAGGCACCTAGAGTCACTGCCGTAAAGACTGTACCACCACCCGTGGTGCACACTGTCCCGGAAGGACAGATTCCACAGATACCATCTGGTGGAAATGAAACTATGTTCGACAGAATGAATGAGTTCCAGGAATAGTTCCTGGAGATGCAGAAAGAGCTGCAAGCCATTCGCGGTCAGGATCTATTTGGAAAAGACGCCGCAGACCTTTGTTTGGTCCCCAATGTGAAAGTTCTGCACAAGTTCAAAGTGCCCGAATTTGAAAAGTACAAGGGTAACTCTTGCCCTCAAAGCCATTTGGTGATGTACGCTCGGCGAATGTCAACTCAGACAAAGAACCAGGAGCTACTGATTCACTACTTTCAGGATAGCTTAACCGATGCCGCACTCAAATGGTACATGGGTTTAAACCGCACTAAGATCGGCACTTTCCGAGATCTTGGCGCCGCTTTCGTTCAGCAGTATAAGTATAACCTGGACATGGCACCAGACAGAGATCAACTCAGATCAATGTCACAAAAGGACAAGGAAACCTTTAAGGAGTACGCTCAGAGATGGCACGAAATTGCCGCCCAGATTTGTCCACCTCTTGAGGAAAAAGAGATGACAAAAATCTTCTTGAAAACCTTGAGCTCATTTTACTACGACAGAATGGTCGCCAGTGCGCCCAGTGACTTCACCGAGATGGTGGGCATGGGGGTTCGTCTTGAGGAAGCCGTCCAAGAAGGACGTTTAGTTAAAGACGTTGGACCATCAAGCAGTACCAAACGATACGGTAATGCTCTCCCTAAGAAAAAAGAGCAGTATATTGGGAATATCTCTCTCGGAAAGCAAAGGCGACATTACCAACCAGTAGTAGCTCTAACTCCTGCTATCAACCCTATACCTGTTCCAACGTATCAACCTTAGGTTGCTCAGAGCCAACCTAATTCACAACATTTTCAGCAAGGGACACAACAGCCTTTTCAGCAGGCTCGTCCTCCGTACAACAACAACCGTACAACGCGACCACCAAGATTCGACCCTATACCAATGTTGTACGCAGAACTGTTTCCATTACTACTGGTCAAGGGGCATGTCCAAACCAGGTCTCCTCTTACAGTACCGGAAAATCTGCCTTTTTGGTTCAAGGCGGATCAGACTTGCCCTTACCATCAAGGAGGATCAGGGCATAACATAGAAAACTGTCTCAGTTTCAAATCCGACGTGCAAAAGCTTGTTAGGAGCGGGGTCTTATCTTTTAAAGATACGAATCCGAATGTTCTCACGAACCCGTTGCCTCAACCCGAGAAAGCTGCAGTAAATTTGATAGAGGGAGAGTCTAACAATAGCTGTCAAATTCATGATGTACTCTTATTGAGGACCAATCTGGTCAAGATGCATCGCAGACAGAGCGGGTGTGGCCATGTACCACCTCATAACTATCACCAGTGTGATATCTACTCTAAGAACAATTAAGGATGTTCTGTGGTGCAATCAGCTCTACATGAACAGTTGGATCTCGGGTGGATCCAAGAGCATCGAGTTCGTGGAGTTAACATAACTCATGCAAGTTCCAACATCATTCAGAACCACGACTTCCGTACGATGAATGTCAACCTGGTGGCAATGCACTCAAGGCAAAGCCAGTATCATAATCTGCCGTGACACGATTATAATTCCTGTCTGATTTGCTCGGTAAACAATTAGGGATGCTCTTTTATACAAGAGGCCCTCCAGCGTCAGATGGATCTTGGGTTGATCCAGGATTACCATGATAAAAATATTTATCAGATCAACATGATTCTGATCTTCGATATTCCCTTGATGAATACCAGCTTGGTGGAGTTACACGCTACACAAGTCCAGCTCAGTTTTCTGACTTCACATAATTATCAGAACTGTAAGGGATGTCGTGAGAGTGACCAGGGATGTGCTCTCGTTCAAAGAACTTTGCAACACTTTTTAAATCATTGGTGGCTTTCGATCTATCTAGATGTAGGCACACAACAAGTCAGTATGATCGACGGCAACCCTACTAGGCGTTATAGTCAGGATGTTCGATCAATGGAAACAGGCCTAGTAAGGTTACACTGCATTCAAAGCGTACGTGGCCAGATGCCACCACATAATTACGAACGATGTAGAGTTTTCTCGGAAAATAACCAAGGATGTTACCTCGTGCGAGCAGCCCTTCAGAGTCAGCTGGACCGCAAAGAGATTCAACCATATTCAGTTTCGGGGTCCATTAACTGGACGCCAGACTACTTCGCTGATCAGATTAAAGATGTGGTTGTAATCTCTAATCCTGAGAGGACCAAGGATGTTTGTACCATCATCCCTCTACTTGACGAATTAAAAGTTCTTAACCAGGAACTAATTGAAGTTACCTACGACAGTCAAAAAAATCAGAAGGCTCTTGTAGTTATCTATCTACCGGGACCAGTACCATACAAGTCCGATAAAGCGATCCCTTACAAATACGGTGCAACAACAGTTGAGAATGGAAAGAAAATTCTAGTACCCTCCGTCGTGAATATTGCAGACATCAGTCGAGTAACACGGAGCGGTTGAATCTTCAACCGAGGAGTTGGAGAACCTAACAAAGAAAAGGAACTTCAGACAAAAGCTCCCAATCCACCAGTCAGTCAGTCTAGTGATCCCGACTTTTCAAAGAACGATGATGAGATGTTGAAGCTCATCCAAAGGAGTGAATATAACATTGTTGATCAGCTGTTACAAACTCCTTCAAAGATCTCTGTGTTATCACTTTTACTCAGTTTCGAAGCCCACAGAGAGGCTCTACAAAAAGTCTTAGAACAGGCCTTTGTGGAACAGGATGTGTCAATACGACAGTTCGATAGCATCGTCTCTAACATCACTTCCTGCAATAACTTGGGGTTTAGTGATAAGGAATTTCCAGAAGAAGGAAAAAGTCACAACATGGCGCTCAATATCTCAGTTAACTGCCAGGACGATGATTTAGCCAGCGTACTAGTAGACACCGGATCGGCTCTCAACGTTATGCCAAAGTCAACTTTAATGCGACTATCATTCTGTTAGTTCTTGGATTGGCTGGAATTTTGGTAAAGCAAAGTATATTCAATGTTGATGTCAAGGTGGTGATGTTGCAACATTGAGATTTAACACTGGGTTGTGTTAAGTATTAAATTGATGAAGTTTGATGTCTGATGTCACATAGGCGATGTTGTAACATCAGATCTGCAGAATTAACAATAGCAGGTTGTGATGTTGTTAGGGTTTGCGTGTTAGCTGGAATTCTGGAGAGCAAGCTGTCTCATTGGATGCGAATATCTTGGGATAGATATTTTCTGCTGCATAGGAGATCTGGTGCAGATTTGTAGGAGATTTAAAAGGTTGAAGATTTAAAAAGATTTTAGGAGAAAATCTATTTTGAATATTCAGTTTTAAATAACAAATCGGGTCAGATATTGTAGCAAGTCCAAGACCAATTCAAGGAGCTATATAAAGCGCACAAGACCAAAGGAAAAGGTACAGAAAACATTCAGAAGATCAGGAGCTAGAGGCTTAGTATCTAGAGTTTGTTTAGAGTGCTTATAGTTACACTATTCTAGGGTTTGAATAGGTGTTGTGTTCTGTCCTCTCTAGAAGCTGTGAAGCAATAGAGAGTGGTTGCTTGATCGAAGCTAGGAAGCAAGATCAAGGGTACTCAAAGTGGTTTCTTTGAGTGTTTGTAAGGGATTGAGTGGTGTTCTCATACCTAGGTGGTTTCTTAGGTAGGAAGTCACTAGTAGAGTATAAGTTTAGGAGATTGTCAACGGGTTGTTGAGTCTGTAAATTATATCTACAAGTAGTGAATTTCATCCCTGGCTTGGTAGCCCCCAGACGTAGGTAGTTAGACTGAACTGGGTGAACAATTCTTTGTGTTACTTTGTTACTGTTATTGCTGTCCATTGTGCAGAGTGTGTTGTTGTGACATTGCACCTTAACATCACACGTCTGATACCAGAATTTCAATTGGTATCAAAGCAGGCATCCTGTCTGTCTCTGGGTGAGATCTAGGGAAGTTACTTTCTGGTGTAAAGATGGACAAAGAAGTTGGAGGATTCGTCAACAGACCCCCTATTTTGGATGGATCCAATTATGACTATTGGAAACCAAGGATGACCACCTTCCTAAAATCCTTGGACAGCAGGGCTTGGAAGGCTGTTATTAAAGAGTGGAAAGCACCTGTTGTGTGTGAAAAAGATGATGTTAGCAAAGATAAAGAAGGCACCTCAAAGCCAAAGCCTGAAGAAGAATGGACCAAGGAAGAAGATGAGCTTGCCCTTGGAAATTCCAAAGCTCTAAATGCAATCTTCAATGGAGTGGATAAGAATATCTTCAGGTTAATCAATACCTGTGAAGTTGCTAAGGAAGCGTGGGATATCTTGCAGGCTACACATGAAGGAACATCTAGAGTTAAGATGTCAAGACTTCAGATTTTAACATCAAAATTTGAAAGCCTGAAGATGAAGGACGATGAGACTATTCATGACTTCCACATGAATGTTCTGGAGCTGGCTAATGCTTCCAGTGCTCTTGGTGAAAAGATGTCAGATGAAAAGCTTGTAAGGAAGATTCTTAGGTCACTTCCTAAGAGGTACAAGATGAAGGTGACTGCTATTGAATAATCACAAGACATCAGCAAGATGAGAGTTGATGAGCTCATTGGATCTCTTCAAACTTTTGAGCTTGGTTTGAATGAAGAAGAAAAAGGAAAGAGTTCTGAATCCCAGGAGGATCTATCTCAGGCCATAGTTATGTTGGGAAGACAGTTCAACAAAGTATTCAAGAGAATGAATAATAACTCCAGGCCTAATGTCAAGAACATATCTTCTGACACAAGCAAGTCGAAAGAAAAGGATGAAGAGAAATTTGCCCAAGATAAAGGAGTTCAGTGTTTTGAGTGTGAAGGGTATGGACATTTCAAGAAAGAGTGTCCCACCTTCTTGAAAAAGCGGAAGAAGGGCATGACAGTTTCCTGGTCTGACTCTGATAGTGAAAGTGAAGGTGAGTCAGCAAAGCATGTTAGAGCTTTAACATGAGCTGTTGGTTCTGATGATGATTCTAGTGATGGAGAAATAACTTATGAGGAGTTAGCATCTACCTATCAAGAGCTGTGTTTAAAAAGTACTGAAATTTGTCAAGAAAACAAGTGCCACAAGCAACAGATTGCTCAGCTAGAGAATGAAAAAGCGACCTGGAAAATGAAGTTGTACTAGTTAAAGCTCACCTTGATCAAATGACCAAGTCTGTTAGGATGCTGAGCTGTGGGACAGACACACTTGATAAAATCCTTCAGACAGAAAAAGCTGCTGGAGACAAAGCTGGGATAGGTTATGTGGCTGAGGATAAGGGAACTTCAGAAGAAAGCACTTCAGGTTCAAAGAAGGGAGTGTCACAACTTTTGTCTCAACATCAGCCAAAGAAGCAGGATCCTACACCTAAGAAAGCTAATGTTTCACAACCTAAGAAGATTGAGAAGAAGACTGGTCCTAAGAGAAAGCAGCCACAAGGAGCTAGTCAGTATATGCCCCCACAATACCACAAGAGCATGCAAGCTCCTCAGTTCAAATAGCACATGTCTCATTAGGTGTCTCAACATCAGGGGTATGGTTACACCAATGCTGTTACTCATATCTATGGAAGAAGAAAGCCACACCATCATGGGAGACAATCCAGGAAATAGCATTCTCTGCCTTCTTATGGAAGAAGATACCAGCATAATAGAAGGCAGGCCAGTAGGAGGAGACCACATTATGGATGGCAGCCTAAGCAATCTCATCATGGCAGAAGATTCAGAGATGAAAGGGTGAGATGCTTTTATTGTGGAAGGTTTGGACATATGCAGTACTCTTGCTACAAGCTACATGGATACCCTCAGCCTCAAAACAGTTGGAGAGAGTACAGGCCCAAAGTTGTTAAACAATGGGTACCTAAGGAGAAGGTGAAGTGCTTATTGGCTCACATGGCTGACAAAGAGTTTAAAGAAGGAACATGGTATTTTGACAGTGGGTGTTCCAAACACATGTCTGGATGTAGATCCATGTTTGCTGAAGTCAGTCATTGTCCCTCTCATGAGGTTATGTTTGGCAATGGAGAAAAAGGTGTTGTTGCAGGATTTGGGAAAGTGAAAGGAGATGGTAGACCTGAACTTGACAATGTTCTGTTTGTCAGTGGTTTAAATGCAAATTTGATCAGCATAAGCCAGTTGTGTGATGAAGGTTACAAGGTAAACTACACTAAGCATGAGTGTGTGGTTTCTGATGAGCATAATCAGGTTGGTATGAAGGGTGCCAGAACCAAAGACAACTGCTATCAGTGGATTTATCTTGAAGGTAGTTCAACTAATGATGTTCAGGTCGATGTTATAACATCAGACTATGACGTCAGGATGCTGAAAGGTCACTCAGAGTTAATGAGTCTTGATGTGAATTTTTTAAAAGGAAAGTCTTTATGGAGGGAGAAAATTAGTAATTGGCCTTTAAAAATTACACAAAATCAAGCTCCTTGCCTCAGACCCCCATTTCCTGGTACTGCAACATCACGCGTCTTCAAAGCCCTGGTCTCGCAACGAATTAACTTCTTCGCCTTCAAGAATCAACCCTCACTGAAAGGATTCATGGCGTCTCCATCCAAGAAATCTGAGTGTCAGAGTTCCACAAAAGGAAGAGCTAGGGTTTCCACTGACGAAGGTTCAGCATCCGATCATATGGACATTGAGCCCCTCTCAACCATTCTTCCTGAATCAGGTACTACGAGACCCACTAAACTAACTCCCAAGAGACCTGCTACTGTCTTTAAGAATCCTGAAATAAAGAAAGTTGTTACTAGTGTGTTATTTGGAGACAAACCTAGAACTACCAACCCGCGTCCACAAACTGCTGAGGAAAGGGTAGATGTTGACAAGTGCATGGGGCAGATCGTTGACAAAATTCTTGAGAAAGGACTTCCTATTAAGGGTATATCTAGACCCCTGAGACAAATGGCTGCTGATCAGGGTACAAGAGAAAAGAGTGACATGCAATCTACTGATACAAATCTTCACAAATTAGTTGTCTCCGTGATCGAAGATGCTGAGAAGGAAGTTGAAGTTAATGCTGAAGCAGATGATACTCATGTTGAAGGGGATGTCAGAACATCGCCTAGTAGGGATCCTGAGACTACTCCTGGAGGAGAAAAGAGTACTGATGTGATTAATGTTGATGACTCATCTGATAATGAAGATATGGTCAAGAATAAGAAAAGGACTTCAGTCGCAGACTCTCCCAAGTCGTGGAGCAACGTTGCCAGGTCTGGCAAGAAGAGGAAAATCAGGGAAGAATCAGATTCAGAGTGTGATTTTCAAGACATCAACCCTGTGATGAAAGGAGCTGCTGATCAAGTACCTGATAACATCTCACCCATGTGGAACTGTGTGAGCCAACGAAGGATAGCTCTGGAAAGAGAGCTAGTAGGTGATGACTTAGAGTCTACTGGAATTGTAGAATTAATTAAGTTTACTGGTCTCATAAGGACTGTGTCAGGATTGTCTAGTTGCTATGATAGACTGGTCAGAGAATTCATAGTTAATATTCCTGAGCCTATAAATGACAGCAAGAGCCTAACTTTCAGAAGAGTTACCATCAGGGGTAAGTGTGTCTGGTTCTCTCCTAAGGTGATCAATGCCTACTTAGGAAGAAGTGAGGAAGATTATGGAGAATTAGAAGTCTCCAATAATGTTATCTGCAAAGAAATCACAGCTGGTCAGGTAGAAGTTTGGCCCGTAAAAGGAAAGTTGTTAGCCAGTTTGTTGAGTGTCAAATATGTTATTCTGCACAGAATAGGTACTGTCAACTGGGTTCCTACTAATCACAAGACCATAATTTCTGTTGGATTGGGGAAGATAATTTATGCAATTGGGACAAAGCAAAGAATTGACTATGGCTCCTACATCTATGATCATACTGTTAAGCATGCTGCTACAAATGCTGTGAAGATGCACATTGCTTTTCCCTCTCTTATTTGTGGGATTATCTTGTCTCAGCATCCTGGAATTCTACAGCATTCAGATGTTGTTCGCAAAAGGAAGTCTGCCCTGTCAGTCCATTACAATTTGTTTGAAGGGAAACATGTTCCTGACAGTGTCAAGACATCTGCTTCAACATCACAACAGTCACCATCCAAGACTGGGTTGATTACAGAACTAGAGGAGGCTTGCAAGGAGTTAGATGAAGTCATAAGAGTTAGTACTGAAAGAAAACAAAAATTTGAAAGACTTGTCATGACTCTGAGATTGGCAGCAAAGGAAGGTGAAGCAGCCAACACAAGTAAGAATGTTGATAATGGACCTGGTGTAAGTGCCAATGATGATGAAGAAGATGATGATGGTCTCAGCACAGATGATTCTAGCTTTTAATGTTTGCCTTCTTAATTAGTAGTGTTAGTTTTTTTTTGTCTTTGTTTTAGCACTTAATGTGCTTGGTTATGTAATTTGAATTTTGTGCTGTTATATGCACTGGTTATGTTTTTCTATGATTTGTTTTGCCTGGTTGCTAACTGTGAGGCTAACAATGAGAGCTAGGGTGTACTGACTGTAGTTCATAGGGCGTCTGGTTGAATTGTGTCTAATTGTGTCTAATTGTGGCTAAAAAGGGGGAGAAATAGCCAAGAGAGTCAAGAGTATCAAAGAATGCCAAGAATGCCAAATGCTGCTAAAAGTGATGCAGATATTAAGGGGGAGTAATTGACAGCTGCTATGCTGGTTGAGGGGGAGTGCTCATTGCTGCTAATAAGATAATATGTGCAGCTGTTTGAAGATTGTAGTTGAAGATTGTAATTGTTTTGCAGCATAATGATATATGCTGAAGTGTTTATGTGAGCAGCAGAGTTTTGTGAAGAAAAGATGTCACTGTTGATGCTGCTGCGTGGAGTTTCAAGATTAATGATTGAAGTTTTTCCGCTGCTGAAGTCTCTGAAGGTGCAGAGTGCAGAGATTGTTTTAGCCAAAATTAGCCAAAGGGGGAGATTGTTAGTTCTTGAATTGGCTGAAATTTTGGTAAAACAAAGTATATTCAATGTTGATGTCAAGGTGGTGATGTTGCAACATTGAGATTTAACACTGGGCTGTGTTAAGTATTAAATTGTTGAAGTTGGATGTCTGATGTCACATAGGCGATGTTGTAACATCATATCTGCAGAATTAACAACAGCAGGCTGTGATGTTGTTAGGGTTTGCGTGTTAGCTGGAATTATGGAGAGCAAGCTGTCTCATTGGATGCAAATATCTTGGGATAGATATTTTCTGCTGCATAGGAGATCTGGTGCAGATTTGTAGGAGATTTAAAAGGTTGAAGATTTAAAAATATTTTAGGAGAAAATCTGTTTTGAATATTCAGTTTTAAATAACAAATCGGGTCAGATATTGTAGCAAGTCCAAGACCAATTCAAGGAGCTATATAAAGCGCACAAGACCAAAGGAAAAGGTACAGAAAACATTCAGAAGATCAGGAGCTAGAGGCTTAGTATCTAGAGTTTGTTTAGAGTGCTTATAGTTACACTATTCTAGGGTTTGAATAGGTGTTATGTTTCTGTCCTCTCTAGAAGTTATGAAGCAATAGAGAGTGGTTGCTTGATCGAAGCTAGGAAGCAAGATCAAGGGTACTCAAAGTGGTTTCTTTGAGTGTTTGTAAGGGATTGAGTGGTGTTCTCATACCTAGGTGGTTTCTTAGGTAGGAAGTCATTAGTAGAGTATAAGTTTAGGAGATTGTCAACGGGTTGTTGAGTCTGTAAATTATATCTACAAGTAGTGAATTTCATCCCTGGCTTGGAAGCCCCCAGACGTAGGTAGTTAGACCAAACTGGGTGAACAATTCTTTGTGTTGCTTTGTTACTGTTATTGCTGTCCATTGTGCAGAGTGTGTTGTTGTGACATCGCACCTTAACATCACATGTCTGATACCAGAATTTCACATTCAAAGGATCCCCGATGAGGGGCAGTGAGGTCATCGTCAAAGCATTTGACGGGTCTCAGAAAGCAGTTATTGGCGAAGTCGACCTTCCCATAAATATTGGTCCTCACACTTTCCTAGTCACTTTCCAGGTCATGGACGTCCGAGAAGCATACAGCTGTTTATTGGGAAGACCTTGGATACACCAGGCTGGGGCAGTCACTTCGACACTGCACCAGAAACTGAAATTCGTCAAGAACGACCAACTAGTCACGGTCTGTGGAGAACAAGCCTTGATCGTGATTAACCTTTCATTATCCACTTGTGTAGAACCCGAGGAGGTTGTTGGAACTCAGTTCCAGGCACTTTCGGTGAGCAATGACAAATCAGAAAAAGGAACGTCGATTTCCTCGTACAAAGATGCTCTCGAGATGATCAAAAATAGCAATACAAAGGGATGGGGATAGCTTGTCATTCCTACTGATAACAAAACAAAGAAGGGTCTTGGTTTTTCCGCAACCTGTACCTAGACTGCTACTAACGATGAAAGTCTTCATCCCATTCGGGATTTCTTCCATAGTGGAGGTTTCCTTCACCCAATATCTCAAGAGGTACATACCATCAACGAGGGAGATTCCTCCGATACAGATGAAGAGTGGAAGTCCTATCTTAACGAGGATGGTTATATGTCTCAGGAAGAGGTGCCTACGCCATTTTGCTATCCCGCACAGAGTCCGAGATTTATACCCAGGTCAGATGTCAGAACGATATACGGAGATTGTGATCTGGAAGGATGTCGTGCTCCACCAAACTCATTAGAGGAGGACACTCTAATGAAGGACAACTTTGAACACGACTATTATGGCCCGATGGATGGCATGCATATCTGGCAGTCGTACCTAGGAGACTGGGGGCAAGAAAATCAGTCGAACAATGAAAACTGTTGAGCATCATTGAACAGAATACCTGCGTCCCCACCATGTCATGGGACCAACACGCAGGTCATTCAGAAAATATCCAGTACGACGATGAATTGGAAAGGCTTGTCGGACTAGAATTCATTAACTATGTTTTTCCCGAGGTAAACGTCATCGAAAGAGATTACTCCTCCAGTTCCAAAGAAGTGTGGGATACCTTAGGACAACCAAGTGGAAAATACGACTATATGGTCAAGTACACTGCTCCTGAAAGCTCTCGTATCAGGTTCGAAGACATCCAGCCAACTGGATGGGGAGATTCACCTGAGAGCACAAATACTATGCAAAATACAATAGAGGAATCCTCCTACGACAACTCTGCTTGGGAAACAGATTCCAATGATCCTGCTCCACCAGAAATCAGTGTTATTTCTGAAGACAAATCAAGGAAGGTGCCAGAATTTGTGATTCACCGAGGAGTTCGCCGCCAATGGGTTGCTGTCGATGTTCCGAAGATTGTTCATAAGTCAAAGTAATTGCCATCCTTAACCTTTCACCCGGCCCAGGTGAAACGGATGTTTTGATAGGGCTCACTTTCTGTAAATATACCTCTTTGCTTTGCCCAAAGCGACAGAGTTTTGTTTTATAGGGATGTAGTTTCAAGAATCGACAAGTTCACAAATAAAATAACATCGTTCTGTAACTTCCGCATTTATTGTTGTTTTCTCTTTTCGCTTTTTCAGAAAATGGTAATCCTAAAAAACAATTCAAATAATAAAAACAAGCAGCTTTCCAAAGAAAAACACTGCACACACTCTAGCATTCTCTCTATCTCTTCTAAAAACAATCATCACGTCATGCAGATGCACATACTATAGCATTCTCTCTATCTCTTCTAAAAACAATCATCACGTCATGCAGATTGCTTGTTTTAAACCCCCATTGAAACGTACGATCCAATGCCTTCTCCCAACTTTGAATTCCCGGTATTTGGGGCTGAAGAAGATGATGAAGACGAAATTCCAGAAGAGATCTCCCGATTACTCAGACAAGAGGAAAGGTCCATTTAACCTCATAAAGAGCCGTTGAAAACTGTCAACTTGGGCTCAGAGGAGGAAAGAAAAGAGATCAGGATTGGGGCACTGCTCAGTCCAACTGCCAAAGAGAGTTTGACAAAGCTTCTCAAAGAATTTCCCGATGTATTTTCTTGGTTCTATCAGGACATGCCAGGGTTGGATACCAGCATCGTGGAACACCATCTACCGTTAAGATCAGAATGTCCGCCAATGAAACAAAGGTTGAGACGGACTCATCCGGATATGGCCATCAAAATCAAAGAGGAAGTACAGAAACAGATTGACACGGGTTTCCTCGCTACATCAGAATATCCTCAATGGTTAGCCAACATCGTACCAGTTCCAAAGAAGGACGGAAGAGTCAGAATGTGTGTAGACTACAGGGATCTGAACAAAGCAAGTCCAAAGGACGACTTTCCTTTACCACACATTGACATGCTGGTAGACAGTACAGCAAAGTTCAAAGTTTTCCCCTTCATGGATGGATTCTCGGGCTATAATCAGATAAAAATGGCGCTAAAAGACATGGAGAAAACTCCATTCATCACCCCATGGGGTACCTTTTGTTACAAGGTAATGTCGTTCAGTTTGAAGAACGTCGGGGCAACCTATCAAAGGGCCATAACTACTCTGTTTCATGACATGATACACAAGGAAATCGAGGTATATGTCGATGATATGATTGCCAAATCTAAAACAGAAGAGGAGCATGTGACCCACCTGTCAAAACTGTTCGAGCGGCTGAGAAAGTACAAACTTCGTTTGAATCCCAACAAGTGCACCTTCGGTGTCCATTCAGGGAAACTTTTGGGGTTCATCGTCAGCCAGAAAGGGATTGAGGTTGATCCTGACAAGGTCAAGGTCATTTAAGAAATGCCTTCTCCGAAAACTGAAAAACAAATCAGGGGATTCCTGGGACGTGTGAACTACATTTCCAGATTCATATTCCTCATGACCGCGACATGCGCACCGATTTTCAAATTACTCAAAAAGAACCAGGATTGTGTTTGGACAGAAGACTGCCAAATTGCCTTCGACAGTATCAAGGAATACCTGTTGAATCCACCAATTCTATCACCTCTAGTGGAAGGAAGACCACTGATCATCTACTTAACAGTATTGGAAGACTCGATGGGCTATGTACTTGGCCAACAAGACGAAACCAAAAGGAAAGAGTCTGCCATCTACTATTTAAGCAAGAAATTTACCGACTGCGAGACTCGGTACACGATGCTTGAGAAAACTTGTTGCGTTTTGGCTTGGGCAGCCAAACGTCTTCGCCAGTACATGATTCATCACACTACTTGGTTAATCTCAGAAATGGATCTAATCAAGTATGTATTTGAAAAGCCTGCTCTCACGGGAAGGATTGCCCGTTGGCAGATGTTGTTATCAGAATATGACATCGAATACCACGCTCAAAAAGCCATTAAAGGAAGTGTTTTAGCCGATCATTTGGCTCATCAACCGATTGACAATCAGGAATCAGTCGGGTTTGATTTCCCAGACGAAGATGTCATGTACTTGAAAATGAAAGATTGCAATGAACCACCACCCAGTAAAGGGCCAGCACCAGGTTCCCAATGGGGACTAATCTTTGACGGAGCTGTCAATCATTACGGAAATGGAATTGGGGCAATCATCATAACACCTCAGGGTACCCACATTCCTTTCACCGCCCGACTGACATTCAAGTGTATAAACAACGAGGCCGAATACGAAGCTTGTATCAGGGGTCTCGAAGAAGCGATCGACTTAAGGATCAACAACTTGGATGTATATGGTGACTCAGCCCTGGTTATCAATCAAATCAAAGGATATTGGAACACATATCAATCAGGATTGATTCCTTACAAAGATTACGCGAGAAGGTTGTTACCATTCTTCAACAGAATCGAGTTTCATCATATCCCTCGTGAAGAGAATCACATGGCTGATGCATTAGCCACTCTCTCTTCCATGATTAGCGTAGGTTAATGGAACGACCTACCTAAGATTGACATAATGCGCCTTGAGAGGCCCACTTACATCTTCGCGATTGAAGCAGTCATAGACCATAAACCTTGGTATCATGATATCAAATGCTTCCTTCAGAAACGAGAGTACCCACCTGGGGCACTAAGGAAAGACAGAAAGACCCTCAGAAGGATGGCTGGCAGTTTCTTCCTGAGCGGTGATACCCTCTATAAGAGAAATTTCGACATGGTCTTGCTCCGATGCGTAGACAGACCAGAAGCAAACAGGCTGATAAAAGAAATTCACTCATGCCAATGGACATACAATGGCGAGAAAAATTCTAAGAGCAGGGTACTACTGGTTGACCATGGAATCCGACTGCTACAAGTACATGAGGAAGTGTTATAAGTGTTAGATATACTCAGACAAAATCCATGTACCGCCAACGCATCTCAAAGTTATCTCTTCCCCGTGGCCTTTTTCCATATAGGTAATCGACATAATTGGCATGATTGAACCCAAAGTTTCAAACAGGCATCGGTTCATCCTGGTAGCCATTGATTACTTCACCAAGTGGGTCGAAGCAGCATCGTACGCCAATGTAACCCGACAAGTGGTAGTCCGATTTATCAAAAACAATATCATCTGTCGTTATGGTGTTCCAAGCCAGATCATTACTGATAATGGATCTAACTTGAATAATAAGATGATGAAAGAGTTGTGCGCTGAGTTCAAGATCGAACACCATAACTCATCTCCCTACCGACCTAAAATGAACGGAGCGGTAGAAGCGGCTAACAAGAACATCAAGAAGATTGTTCAGAAAATGGTTGTAAACTACAAAGACTGGCACGAGATGTTACCCTTTTCTCTTCATGGTTATCAAACATTTGTCCGCACTTCGACAAGGGCAACCCCTTTCTCTCTAGTATATGGCATGGAAGCAGTGTTCCCCATAGAAGTAGAGATCCCATCAATCCGGGTATTGATGGAAGCTAAGCTTACAGAAGCTGAATGGTGTCAAAGTCGACACGACGAGTTGAATCTGATCGAATAAAAACGAATAACATCACTATTCCATAGTTAGTTGTATTAGCAAAGAATGAAGAAGGCGTTTGACAAAAAGGTCCGACCTCGCATCTTCAGGAAAGGAGACCTTGTGCTCAAAAAGATACAATCATTTCTCACTGATTCTCGAGGAAAATGGACTCCGAATTATGACGGCCCCTATGTGGTCAAGAAAGCTTTCTCGTGCGGTGCCTTGAGACTCGCAACCATGGAGGGAGAGGAATTTTCCTACCCCACAAATGTTGATGTAGTCAAGAAATACTTCGCCTAAACTAAAAAAAACGTCTCGGTGGATTTAAAACCCGAAAGGGCGGTCCAAGCAAAAATTAGAGACATAATCAAAAATCATCCCGGTGGATTAGAAATCTCAAAGTACAATCCAGGCAAAAGTTAGGGATAATGGCAAGTAACTACGCCCAACAGGGGCAAATCCCCCAGCAGCAGTAATGCCACCCATCAGAAAACTACAGTCAAAGTTATCTTCGACAGAAGCTCAGGATGCCCGGAATTCAAAGTTGGTAGAAGGATAGTGGTCGTTATGTTTCAATGTAGCCCTCTTCCCTTAAATTACCATTTTCTAACTTTGTAAATACTCTATGGAATCACGCGTTTGGCTGATTTCCATCCTATCAATAACATTTGAGCCCTTGTGTTTTTGTTTGCAATTCTTATTTGTTTTAGCTTTACAGAACGACGTTTTAACATGATTAACGATTCTTGAAATAAAACAAAAACGAATTTACTTGTTAAAAATTTTCTGCTTTTAAAATAAAGATGGCAATTTCTTTTGACTGTTGAACATCGAAAGAACATCGATCGCTTCTCCAGAAGTAATCGAACCTCAAAGTGCAGAATCAAAGTACTCCTTCTTAACCAGCACGCCTGAATGAAGGATCAGCTGTGTCAGATGCGAATATTCCGTCCGACACCCCCGGCAGAGTTCTTACCTCCTAAGCCCGACCAATGGTTGTTCCCCGCAGGGACTATCTCTCCTAAGCAAGGCAGGATTGCTATCGTGAACCAGTGATACTTTTCATCTCCCACTATGGCCGAGTACCTAGACGCGTTCATCCTTTAGTCTGTATGTCGTGTCAGTTTTGTCAGCATAAACATACATACATCATGCATTATTGATTCACATTCATAATCATATTGCATCACTATCACTCTGGTCAGTCTTATCCCCAAGTGATAAAAGACATCTCGATCGAGTTGTCAGTTCTTTCCTCGTTAGGAAGTGAACCATCTAAACGATCTCTCCTTCAGTTTCTTTCTGGATACAAGTTGGTCTCTTGACCACTTTGATAACTTGAACCTCTGAAAGACAAGAAGACCGTCGACGAACATCACTCTTCGCCATTGAAGATGATATTTTTGCTTTCCCGGATTAAAGAAAATCCCCAGAGAAATCCCCTTAATCAGAGATTCGGCAATACGGCAGTTTTTCTCCGAAAAATCCGCTGACGAAAAGGTCATCAGCACCTCAAAATTGGATCACATCATATGGCATTTCTCCGAGAAGATCCCGAGAAAAGTATGATGTAATACCCCAAGCGGAAACAGTCTCTCAAGAGACTTGTTTTCCCCGATAGAGTCGACAAATGGCATCTCCAACAGAGAAGTTTGTACACCTCTACAACTCAGACGACTGGGTTCCCTAGCAACTCTGACATTAAAAATTTTTCTATCAAATGGTATCTCCCCAGGAAAATTCGGCGAGAAGTTTGAGGAAAACCGCAACACATAGCGTCCCTTTGTCAAGAAATTTTATTGACAAAAGAAACTTAGACCAGTTCCTTGGTAGGAAACCAGGATCGAGGGGAAGTTTACATCAAAAACTTAGACCAGTTCCTTGGTAGGAAACCAGGATCGAGGGGAAGTTTACATCATAAACTTAGACCAGTTCCTTGGTAGGAAACCAGGATCGATGGGAAGTTTACATCAGAAACTTAGACCAGTTCCTTGGTAGGAAACCAAGATCGAGGGGAAGTTTATTTCAGAAACTAAGACCAGTTCCTAGGTAGAAGACCAGTATCGAGGGGAAGTTTACCTTTTCTAAGCATCATTGCTTCGCAAAAGAAGAAGGATGCGTGAACTGCCATTCTTAACCACCATCAAAATTTCGGGTATTCTGATATTTAATCCTCTTGAACCCCGAATGCCCGAATACCTTCGCCATTCACACCTTCGGGTACCAGAAGATTAAATAGAGGCATTTGTTATACCCCAAATTTTGACCACTAATATCTCCCATCATTGTGCAAATTATCATCACAATATGGATGTACCTTTATGCCTCATCAATCTCCTCAATAATTGTTGAGCACTCACTACAATCAGGCTTAGGGTTTCAAGCCCTCTCATAGCACTTAGACAAGGATCAATCAAGGAATGACATGATCTTCAACTTGTCTTAACCTCTCAAATATCCACAATGGATCAAGTGGACTCCCACTTCAAGAATTAGGCACAAGGTTGCAGCATTCCAAGTTGAACAAGCCTCAAGATTGCCAGTGTCACCAAATTAGGGTTTTGGTCGACCAGGGCCTCCAGATGGAAATTTTCCTCTGGGCATGAGCCAATGCTTCAAAGCATAACCCAAAATGCTCCATGGGACCTTATGGGCCCAATCATCAAGGCAATTTAGCCTCAGGGGATGCATTCATCAAAAATCAGGAATTAGGGTTTCTTGACCTAATTCACCCCTAAGTGGACTTTTGGGACACAACATGAGCCAAGAACTCAAGAAATTATTTGAGGGTCTCCAATACACTACATTGATCCATTTGCAACAATGGATTGATCCAAGAAGCTTGATTCACAAGTTTCAAGTTCATCAGAACCACAGTTAGGGTTTCGCGGAAAAAGTCAATTGTGCCTTTGACTTTTGACCAAGACGTGCTCCCAAACCTTGGGACATGATTCAATACACCCTATAACACCTATAAAATCAATCCATCAAGTTTGATTTAGGTCAAGGACTTGATTTCATAGAGGATCGCACAGTTAGGAATTCATCTGATAAAAAGTAAACTATGCCCAAAAGTCAAAGTTTGACTTTTTTATTTTTTGATCAATTATGGTTCCCTAACCCTAAAATGATGTTAATGTGTGATTTAAATCATCATTCATCAAGAAAAATCAAGAAAAGTGGGATAACTTGTAAAAGGGGTAACCATAAAAAACTTAGAAATTTTCTAAGTTATGGAACAAAGTGGCTAGGGTGCCAACTTCCAAGGATCATAACTTGAGATCCAAGCAACCATTTGGGTTGATCCAAAGATGGGTTTGTAGCTCTCATGGAATACTACAAAAGCTTCAACTACACCTCATTCAAATTCTCCATGGATTTTAAGTTATGGAATGACCAAAATCACAAAAAGTGAAAATGTCACTTTTTTCCAACACTTAGTGAAATTTTCACTAAGTCAGAATTTGTTTCACTTTTTCCAAATGTAGGGGCATTTTTCACTTGGATCCAAAAAGTGTCAAGACAAACTATAATCACACATATGTTGTATCATATGAGAGCTTTCCAAAATGGCCAAGAACTCCATGAAACTCCACTTAAGCCATGAGATATGACAATGGCAATGTGCCTTGCTGCAAACTGTCATGGCAAGGCAGATTTGTGCATTTTGCTCGATTTGAGCAATTTTTGCAAATGACAAACAAGTTTATCCATTTGAACACCTCAGAGAGGGACCAAGGAGGTACAAACACTGATCCATAAGCCTCCCAAGTCTTTGGAACTAAAAATAGCATACCAAACCTAAAAAACCCTAAAGAGGGGACAAGACTCCAATTTTGTTTTGGAGCATTCAATGGATGCACCAAGGTGGCATGAACTAATCCATTTCCAACTGAATGAGTCAAGGATGATCTCTGAACCAAGGGACAATAGGCATGTGCTCTAACCTCTAGTCAATGGCTAGAGGAGACTTGGATTCCTATTGATCAACATTTGCCAAACCTCTGCTGCCGTTGCCATTCACTATTACAGCCAAAACAAACTTGCTCTACTATAAATATAGCTCATTTGTGCTCAGTTTAAGTACACCAAAGCACTACAACACTTGCTTTCCTCAAAATCTCTTTCTCTAGGAAAAAATGCCTTCTTTAGCAAGGTAACTCTGAGTTTTTGAGTTAGAGAGCAATTTCATCACAGCTCATGATCCAAACACATCCAATATGTCATGTCTAAGCTGTCCAAACTCTTACAAGTGACCTGTAACACCAAAATCACAAAGTCCCCTCTCAAAACCTCAAAATTGGACTTTTTGCATTTTTCAAGCCATGTCTTGATTCAGTCACTTTTAAAACCAGATAAAACCTCAAACACACTCCAAATATAATTCTTGAACTGTCCCAAATGGTTCCACACATCTGAAACACCATTTGAGAGAGTTGCTATTTTGGCCACTTTTGCCCCTTTTGCAAGAAAGGGCCAATTTCCATTCCTGAGGTTTCCAGCTGATTCCTATAACGCCCCAGTTTTGCCAGTTTTGTTTTATTGAGTCTTTTGATTATTTTATTTTATTTTCGAATTTTATGTGAAAATATGTTATTTTTAGTCGTGAATATATTTTATCGCGTTTTGGGATCGTTTAAGAGATATTTGAGTGTGGGGGTATTTTGGTCTTTTCCCACTTATTTTCATTAAGTTAGTAAGATAGAAAGAAAAAGAAAAATAGAAAAGAAAAGGGAAAGAAGAAAAGAGAAGAAAAGAGGAGAAGAGAGAAAAGAGAGAAAATTGAAGAAAAGAGTGGAAAAATCATCAAGAGCAAGTTGTAAAGTCGATTAAATCGGGTAAGGGTGCGAAACTCGATTATTCTATGATTGTATACGATTATGTATGTGTTTTGCTTTTGTTTTTGGATTGATTTGGAGAATATTAGTAAAACCTAGATTGTGTAAAAATTGATTAGAAATGAATTTGATTGTGGTAAAAATCTTGTTGAATGCATTGTTGATTGTTCATACATGTTTGTGGTATGTTATTACACTTCAAATTGCTGTTTTTCTGAGTTTTAGGTGAAGAAATTGGATGATTGGGGTGGAAAAACGCAGAAATTATTCTGCAGAATTTTTCTAGGTCTGTCCTGGCCATACGCGTAAGGGGCTTGCCAATACGCGTATGAGGTCAGGCGATACGCGTAACATTGTGCTGTTTTGGGGGTAATACACATATGAACTTGCATGTTTTACCGGCCCTCTGGTGATACGCGTATGAGCGAGGCCAATACGCGTATGGTTTTTGGCAACGTGGTTTTGTGAAGGAAAATTGCTCTGTCAATACGCGTATGGGAAAAGGTGGTACGCGTATGGACAGGAGATTTGCAAAAATGTGATTTTTCAAAAATGTGTTTTCGGTTTTGTCCGTAACTTTGGTTCCGAGTATCCGATTTTGGTGTTTTTGGTGTCGTTGGAAAGGTATCGAGTCGTACTTTATGATTATGAGGTTTTGAGAATTATTAGCCGATTTAATTTTGTCGGGAAATGTGAATAGTGTCGAATCTCGACTTTTGTTATTTTAAATGGTGCGTATTTGACGTGTATTATGTTATAAGTTGGTGAATTGGGTGTGTATGCCTTATGTGCTGTTGTGGGGATGAATTGTGGCCGAAAGGCAAGAAAATGCTAAGTGTGGTATTTGATAAATGTGCATGATTATGAATGTGTGTATGGATGCAATGTGGATGTCATGAGTCATTGTATGCCAAGCATCATAATGTGCATTGTGGAAACGTCCTGAGAGACGGTTTGATTCCCGAGGGAAATATGCTATAACATCGTGTGCCTCGAAAATATGAGGTGATGCCTGAGAACTTAAAGCGATGGGTATAGACGATTGTGGGCTCCTTTGGAGACTTAAAGCAATCCTTAACGCCGTGTGCCTCGAAAATATGAGGCGATGCCTGAGGACCTAAAGCGACGGGTGAACATCGTAGGCCCGACGGGGAGTTACTTGAGATTCTCAGTAACGAGCGATGGTTCCAATAGTTCCTGAGTGAACTGATGATGAGACATGCGACATTGGAAGTCGGTACCGCATGGCATGTGTATAGAGTCGTTGTGTCGGTCTATGTGCATTGCATAAATCATGAATTAATTGCGTGTGAATTTGTGAATGTGATTGATGATTGTATGGTATATGTGTGGTGTGTAAGGGTATTCGATGCTTGAGAATTATGCGGTATTATGTTATATGTGGTTGTGGTGAGAATGTGTTACTTGTACATTTTTGTGTTTATATATATAATTTTATGCAATTATATTATGGTTGTTTTTCTCACCCTTCTGCTGTTTTATAACGCTCTATGAGGCGTTGCAGATTAGAGTTGATGGAGGTATTCTTTTTGTGAAGCTTTGCGTCTTCATTCTTTTGTCGGTCGGCTCTGATATGTGACTCCGGGTAGCTAGGGTGGCCGTTTGCGATTATTTTGTATATCCGATGATATATTGTGGTTGTATACGTATAACTGGATGTATGATAGACATGTTTATATATTTATATGTATATATGTATATATATTGTTCAGATTTTAGATTTTCCGCTTTAATTCTAATTTCTGAAAAGTGGGTGTAAGGAACTAAGTTTCCTCTGTTGATTGCTACCCCACAGTTGCATATCTTTATGGGCAGGTGTTGTATGCTATGTTTTGTTACAGTTGATGTGACTCCTCCCTTTCTATGCCGCGAATTCAAATGTACTCTGACAAAATTTCGAATTTTCTTTTAGTGCTTTAATTGCCTGTTAATTGGGGGTATAGATTGGGGGCGTCACATTAAGTGTTATCAGAGCAGTCCGTGTCAGTTGTGTCTGTTGTGTCTGGCATATTGGGCGAGTTATGTTGGACGAGTTGTTGTTTAACCATAGTTTCTGTATTTGGACGAACAGAATATGGCTGGTCGTAATGATGCTGCTTTGGCTGCTGCGATGGAAGCGATGGCACGAGCTGTGCAGGGTGCACCGAATGCTGCCGGAAATGATGAGTTTAGAAAGAATAAGCCGCCGGTTTTTAAAGGGAAACATGATCTGGATGGTGCGCAGTTATGGTTGAAAGAGATTGAGAGGATTTTCAGGGTAATGGATTGTGATGACGATGATGTTAAGGTGAGGCTGGGCACTCATATGTTACACGAAGAGGCGGATAACTGGTGGATCAGTACTCGTCAGGTGTTGGAAGTTGAGGAGGAGGAAAAAGAGATCACTTGGGAGGTGTTTAGCCGAGAGTTTCTAAGGAAGTATTTTCCCGAGGATGTCCGAGGAAAGAAGGAGATTGAGTTTTTAGAGCTAAAACAAGGTAATATGTCGGTTATTGACTATACTGCTAAGTTTGTGGAACTTGTGCAGTTTTATCCTCATTATGTGGAAGCGACTGCTAAATTTTCAAAGTGTGTAAAGTATGAAAGTGGCTTGCGTCCTGAGATAAAGCAGGCTATTGGTTATCAAAGGATTAGAAGGTTTGCTGATTTGGTGGAATGTTGTAGGATTTATGATGAAGATAGTAAGGCTCGTTCTGCTCACTATAAAAGTGTAAGTGACAGAAAAGGGAAACAATAGTTCCGTGGTGGTCCGTATGTGTCACCGGCTGATAAAGGTAAACAAAGGGGTAATTTTGATCGAAGGTCAAGTGGAGGAGGTATGTCTAATGCTCCTAGGTGTTTTAAATGTGGTGAATTGGGTCATCGCCAGATGGAATGTAGGAAGAAAGTGGATAAGTGTTCTAATTGTGGTGGCATCGGACATGTTTTAGCTGATTGTAAAAGGAAGAATGTGGTGAAGTGTTACAACTGTGGGGAACCTGGTCACATTAGCTCGAAGTGTCCGAATCAGAAGAAAGCTCCGACTAGTGGAAAAGTGTTTTCATTGGCGGGAACTCAGACTTCAAGTGCTGATCATCTGATAAGAGGTACTTGCTTTATTAATAATACGCCTTTAATTGCTATTATTGATACTGGAGAGACTCATTCGTTTATTTCGTCTGAGTGCGCGGAACGTTTGAATCTTGGGTTGTCTTCGATGGATGGTGAGATGGTTATTGATACTCCAGCGATGGGGTCAGTAACTACTTCTTTGGTGAGTTTGAGTTGTCCTTTGACCATTTGTGGTAAAGAATTTGTGATGGATTTGGTGTGTTTACCATTGGAAGGTTTAGATGTGGTGTTGGGAATGAACTGGTTGCAATTTAATCGGGTGCACATTGACTGTTATCATAAGCTTGTAAGGTTTCCTTCTCTGGAGGAAGATGAAGACTCGAGTTTCTTGTCTACTAAAGAGTTGAAGAAACTTTTAGCGGACGAAGCTCAATTGTTTGGTTTGTTTGCATCAATAACTGTGGATAATCAAGTTTCTCTTGAAGTGTTTCCTGTTGTGTGCGAATTTCCTGAGGTGTTTCCTGATGATATTTCAGATGTGCCGCCGGTGAGAGAGGTGGAATTTTCAATAGATCTAGTTCCTGGTACTAGACCTGTTTCTATGGCACCTTATAGAATGTCGGCATCTGAATTGGTGGAGTTGAAAAAGCAGTTAAATGAGTTGTTGGAAAAGAGGTTCGTGAGGCCAAGTGTTTCTCCTTGGGGTGCTCCAGTTTTGTTAGTGAAAAAGAAAGATGGGAGTATGCGATTATGTATTGATTATCGCCAGTTGAACAAAGTGACGATCAAGAATAAATATCCGCTTCAAGGATTGATGATCTGATGGATCAGTTGGTTGGTGCTTGTGTATTTAGTAAGATCGATTTGAGATCGGGGTACCATCAGATAAGAGTGAAAGAAGAGGATATTCAGAAGACGGCCTTTAGAACACGTTACGGTCATTATGAATATTCGGTGATGCCGTTCGGGGTTTCTAATGCGCCTGGTGTGTTTATGGAATACATGAATCGTATTTTCCACGAGCATTTGGATCGTTTTGTGGTGGTGTTTATTGATGATATTTTAATCTATTCTAAGTCTCGTGAGGAACATGCAGAGCATTTGCGTATTGTTTTGCAGGTTTTGAAGGAAAGGAAGCTTTTTGCCAAATTGTCCAAGTGTGAATTCTGGTTGTCTGAGGTGAGTTTTCTTGGGCACGTAATTTCAGGTAATGGTATTGCTGTGGATCCATCTAAAGTAGAAGCAGTTCTACAATGGGAGGCTCCTAGATCCGTTACCGAGATTCGAAGCTTTTTGGGTTTGGTTGGTTATTACCGGAGGTTCATTGAAGGTTTTTCTAAGCTAGCTCTTCCTTTGACGCAGTTGACTTGTAAGGGCAAAGCATTCATTTGGGATATTCAATGTGAAGAAAGTTTTTGTGAGCTAAAGAAAAGATTGACGACAACTCCTATTCTGATTTTACCTGATCCTAATGAACCGTTTGTTGTGTACTGCGATGCTTCTTTAATTGGTTTGGGTGGTGTTCTGATGCAGGAAGGTAAAGTTGTAGCTTATGCTTCAAGACAGTTAAGAGTTCATGAGAAAAACTATCCTACTCATGATCTTGAGTTAGCGGCTGTAGTTTTTGTGTTGAAGATTTGGAGGCACTATCTCTATGGTGCAAGGTTCGAAGTCTTTAGTGATCATAAAAGCTTGAAATATTTATTTGATCAGAAAGAGTTGAACATGAGGCAGCGGAGATGGTTGGAATTCTTGAAAGACTACGACTTTGGCTTGAATTACCATCCTGGTAAAGCTAATGTGGTAGCCGATGCATTGAGCCGGAAATCGTTGCATATGTCCGCATTGATGGTGAAAGAGTTGGAACTTTTGGAATCGTTTAGAGATTTGAGTTTGGTATGTGAAGTGACATCGGTTAGTGTGAGGCTTGGAATGTTGAAAGTTACAAATGAATTTTTGTTGTCGGTTAGTGAGAAACAAAAGCTGGAATTGAAATTCGTTGATTTGATGAGGAATGAGAATGTGGATTTCAAGGTGGATAATTTTGGTGTTTTGAGATTCCGTGGTCGTATTTGTATTCCTGATGATGCGGAGTTGAAAAGAATGATTTTGGAGGAAGGACACCGGAGGAATTTAAGTATTCATCCGGGTGCGAATAAGATGTACCAAGATTTGAAGAAGATTTTCTGGTGGTCTGGTTTGAAAAGAGATGTGGCTCAGTTTGTGTATGCATGTTTGACTTGTCAGAAATCGAAAGTGGAACATTTGAGGCCTAGTGGTTTGTTGCAATCGTTGGATATTCCTGAGTGGAAGTGGGATAGCATTTCGATGGATTTTGTAACGGGATTGCCGAATACGCAAAGAGGTCATAATGCTGTTTGGGTGATTGTGGACAGGCTGACTAAATCGGCGCATTTTATTCCGATTGACATCAGTTTTTCTTTGGAACGGTTAGCTGAGATCTATATCAGTGTGGTTGTGAAATTGCATGGGATTCCATTGAGTATTGTTTCTGATCGAGATCCTAGGTTTACATCGAGATTTTGGGAAAGTTTACAGAAGGCTTTGGGTTCTAGATTGAGGTTGAGTTCGGCTTATCATCCGCAGACGGATGGTCAGACCGAAAGAACGATTCAGTCATTGGAGGATTTGTTGAGAGCGTGTGTTTTGGAACAAGGTGGTGCATGGGACGGTTATCTTGCTTTGGTTGAGTTCACGTATAATAATAGTTTCCATTCTAGTATTGGAATGGCACCTTTTGAGGCTTTATATGGACGAAGATGTCGAACGTCGTTGTGTTGGCACGAAACAGGTGAAAGTTCGGTGGTTGGACCGGATTTGGTGCAACAAACGACGGAAAAGGTAAAGTTTATTCGTGAGAAAATGAAGGCTTCTCAGGATAGACAAAAGAGTTATCATGATCGGAGACGGAAGGATCTTGAGTTTCAAGAGGGTGATCACGTATTTCTGAGAGTTACGCCGGTAACGGGCGTTGGTCGTGCTTTGAAATCTAAGAAGCTTACTTCTCGATTTATTGGTCCTTACCAGATATCTGCGAGAGTTGGTGCTGTGGCGTATCGTGTGGCGTTACCGCCGAATCTGTCGAATTTGCATGATGTGTTTCATGTTTCACAACTTCGGAAGTATGTTCCGGACCCTTCACATGTGATTCCGATGGACGAGGTTGAGGTAAGGGATAACCTTACGATCGAGGCATTACCAGTTAGTATTTTGGATCGCGAGGTGAAGCGGTTGAGGGGTAAAGAGATTGCACTTGTGAAAGTGGCGTGGGGAGGCGCTGCTGATGGTAATCTGACGTGGGAGTTGGAAAGTAGGATGCGGGAGTCGTATCCAGAGTTGTTTGTATCAGGTAAGATTTTCGAGGACGAAAATTTCTAAGTGGGGGAGAATTGTAACGCCCCAGTTTTGCCAGTTTTGTTTTATTGAGTCTTTTGATTATTTTATTATTATTTTATTTTATTTTCGACTTTTATGTGAAAATATGTTATTTTTAGTCGTGAATATATTTTATCGCGTTTTGGGATCGTTTATGAGATATTTGAGTGTGGGGGTATTTTGGTCTTTTCCCACTTATTTTCATTAAGTTAGTAAGATAGAAAGAAAAAGAAAAATAGAAAAAAAAAGGGAAAGAAGAAAAGAGAAGAAAAGAGGAGAAGAGAGAAAAGAGAGAAAATTGAAGAAAAGAGTGGAAAAATCATCAAGAGCAAGTTGTAAAGTCGATTAAATCGGGTAAGGGTGCGAAACTCGATTATTCTATGATTGTATACGATTATGTATGTGTTTTGCTTTTGTTTTTGGATTGATTTGGAGAATATTAGTAAAACCTAGATTGTGTAAAAATTGATTAGAAATGAATTTGATTGTGGTAAAAATCTTGTTGAATGCATTGTTGATTGTTCATACATGTTTGTGGTATGTTATTACACTTCAAATTGCTGTTTTTCTGAGTTTTAGGTGAAGAAATTGGATGATTGGGGTGGAAAAACGCAGAAATTGTTCTGCAGAATTTTTCTGGGTCTGTCCTGGCCATACGCGTAAGGGGCTTGCCAATACGCGTATGAGGCCAGGCGATACGCGTAACATTGTGTTGTTTTGGGGGTAATACGCGTATAAACTTGCATGTTTTACCGGCCCTCTGGTGATACGCGTATGGGCGAGGCCAATACGCGTATGGTTTTTGGCAACGTGGTTTTGTGAAGGAAAATTGCTCTGTCAATACGCGTATGGGAAAAGGTGGTACGCGTATGGACAGGAGATTTGCAAAAATGTGATTTTTCAAAAATGTGTTTTCGGTTTTGTCCGTAACTTTGGTTCCGAGTATCCGATTTTGGTGTTTTTGATGTCGTTGGAAAGGTATCGAGTCGTACTTTATGATTATGAGGTTTTGAGAATTGTTAGCCGATTTAATTTTGTCGGGAAATGTGAATAGTGCCGAATCTCGACTTTTGTTGTTTTAAATGGTGAGTATTTGACGTGTATTATGTTATAAGTTGGTGAATTGGGTGTGTATGCCTTATGTGCTGTTGTGGGGATGAATTGTGGCCGAAAGGCAAGAAAATGCTAAGTGTGGTATTTGATAAATGTGCATGATTATGAATGTGTGTATGGATGCAATGTGGATGTCATGAGTCATTGTATGCCAAGCATCATAATGTGCATTGTGGAAACGTCCTGAGAGACGGTTTGATTCCCGAGGGAAATATGCTATAACATCGTGTGCCTCGAAAATATGAGGCGATGCCTAAGGACTTAAAGCGATGGGTATAGACGATTGTGGCCTCCTTTGGAGACTTAAAGCAATCCTTAATGTCGTGTGCCTCGAAAATATGAGGCGATGCCTGAGGACCTAAAGCGACGGGTGAACATCGTAGGCCCGACGGGGAGTTACTTGAGATTCTCAGTAACGAGCGATGGTTCCAATAGTTCCTGAGTGAACTGATGATGAGACATGAGACATTGGAAGTCGGTACCGCATGGCATGTGCATAGAGTCGTTGTGTCGGTCTATGTGCATTGCATAAATCATGAATTAATTGCGTGTGAATTTGTGAATGTGATTGATGATTGTATGGTATATGTGTGGTGTGTAAGGGTATTCGATGCTTGAGAATTATGCGGTATTATGTTATATGTGGTTGTGGTGAGAATGTGTTACTTGTACATTTTTGTGTTTATATATATAATTTTATGCAATTATATTATGGTTGTTTTTCTCACCCTTCTGTTGTTTTATAACGCTCTATGAGGCGTTGCAGATTAGAGTTGCTGGAGGTATTCTTTTTGTGAAGCTTTGCGTCTTCATTCTTTTGTCGGTCGGCTCTGATATGTGACTCCGGGTAGCTAGGGTGGCCGTTTGCGATTATTTTGTATATCCGATGATATATTGTGGTTGTATACGTATAACTGGATGTATGATAGACATGTTTATATGTTTATATGTATATATGTATATATGTTGTTCAGATTTTAGATTTTCTGCTTTAATTCTAATTTCTGAAAAGTGGGTGTAAGGAACTAAGTTTCCTCTGTTGATTGCTACCCCACAGTTGCATATCTTTATGGGCAGGTGTTGTATGCTATGTTTTGTTACAGTTGATGTGATTCCTCCCTTTCTATGCCGCGAATTCAAATGTACTCTGACGAAATTTCAAATTTTCTTTTAGTGCTTTAATTGCCTATTAATTGGGGGTATAGATTGGGGGCGTCACAATTCCAATCATCCTAAAATCTTCTAAGGGATCATTTGAGAGTGTTCAAAGCATCAAAACATTTTTGGAACAAACAGATTGCCCAAAAAGCTCCTAAAGAGGTAAGCATCTCAACTTGAACTCTTTTAAATATGCATTGCTTTGAGGTCCACTGATCATGCACATCTCATACATGTTATATGTGTTGTGTTTGAACCAATTCATCATGTAATTCATGCCTGTAACAAGAGATAGCACAGAAAATGCAAATCATGGCCTATTTCAAAACCACTATAGGGTTTTGAGGAGGATTTATTTTCTGAAAAAACCACCACCACCATTGGATTCCTTGTGAAATTCTAGGCAGGATAGACCTAAATTTTGTCCCAATCCATGGAGAAATGAGAAAGTTACAAGCTTCACGTTTTTGGCCAAAATCTTGCCTTGCCTTGCCTTGGCCAGGCCAAAAACAAGGCAAGCCTTGTATATTTATGGCTGGGGGTTTGATACACAGATGTATCACCACCCCAGCGGTAAGGCGCGCGCACTGCACACAATAGGTCTGGGGTTCGAATCCCCCTCGCCCCAGATCCTCTTTTTTACCACTTTTTCATATTTTATTATTTTTCTTATTATTTTTAATGATTTGAAAAATTAATAACTTCCTCAATTTTAATTATTTTTTATTGGTTCCTTTTGCAAAAAATCACAAAAATGTTGAAATATTTTATTCCACAAAAAAATCAAATTTATATTATTTATTTAATATAGTTGGTTTTTTTATGAATAAATTCATTTTTAATTGTTTTAAACATTTTAAAAGTGAATATTCACCTTGAAAAATCAAAACCAAATGAGTTTTAATTCATCTTGTGATTAAAACATCATTTTTCAAACCTTAACCAAAAATCACAAGTTGTTTATTCAAGCTTATTTTGTGTTTTATCATTTTTTATTGATTTTCTTTGAGAATTTACTTTTAAAAATGTTGAAATTAGGGTTTTGATTGATTCCACCCTCATCAATCATTTTCAAATAAATTTGGGCCTCTTGGTAGAGTGTAAGTCCCATACCTTAGTAAAAATAAAAAGATTTTGGGCCTCAGT
Organism: Lathyrus tuberosus; assembly: GCA_022829125.1. Classification (NCBI taxonomy): domain Eukaryota; kingdom Viridiplantae; phylum Streptophyta; class Magnoliopsida; order Fabales; family Fabaceae; genus Lathyrus; species Lathyrus tuberosus. Next base: position 191,660 of record JALAZF010000405.1, read on the forward strand.
CATTGTATAAGTCCCGATAAGATTTCAAAAATCTCGGCGCGATCGTCGTTTTCAAAACAAAAATCATCTGGGCCTCCTTTGTGTTGTAAGTCCCATCTTTCTTTTTTTAAACATTTTTTGGGCCTCTTGATAGAGTGTAAGTCCCATCCCTTTGTAAATAAAACATTTTGGGCCTCAGTCATTGTATAAGTCCCGGTATAGTTTTCAAAATAACGGTGCGATCGTTGTTTTTCATCTGGGCCTCTCCTTGAGTTGTAAGCCCCATCTCTTGTATAAAAAAACATTCATGGGCCTCTAAGAGAGTGTAAGACCCAATCCCTTTTTTGTACATAAGAACTTTTTGGGCCTCACGTATTATATAAGTCCCTCTATACAGTTTTCAAAACAGCGGTGCGATCATCGTTAAAACTTGGGCCTCTCCTTGAGCTGTAAGCCCCAACAATCTTTTCAAAGCACTTTCACCTTTGATTTTGAATTCAAATATCTGTTGTTATCAAAGCTTTCTTTGTTGAACAACTAATAAAACAGCATGGAAGCTCTACAACGGGTAAGTGTTTATCCGCTTTTATTTACCGCTTTCATATGTATATAATTGTATTGTGGGGCTACTCCACTGTAAGTCTTCTTTCACATCCTTTTATATACTTGTCAAATATCAACTATGTAATACTAGTATAGTTATTTAGAGTTTTCCCCGGCAACTACGTCTAGCACTAGGTAAAGCCTTGTTGGTTACTCTTAAATACAAACAAAACTAGATCCCCCGTAGGATTCCAGATACAGTCTTCCCTTCTCTTGGGGTTAAACAATATGGAACAAAGAGAAAGGCAGTATTCTCGGTGAACCTTTTCTCAGACTGTCACCCTTAGAAATGGTCAAAGAAACTCTATTCCCCAGAGTTGATCTATTATCCGTGAATAGCATCTCTTGAGTTTCTTCCAAATTCTTGAACTTTCCTGGAATGATCTCTTCTCTGTGAATTGAATTTCTTGAACTTCTCTTGGTTTGGGGACCCACAGGCGTCCTAAAAGCATCCTCGCCTCCTCTTGGGCGTTGTACAAGGACCCTTCAGCTTCTTAGAAGTTCTCATGTCTTCTCTTGGGCTTAATACAAGGACCCTGAAGACCTCTTAAAGGTATAAGACAGAACTTAGTCATCCTTTGCTAGAGCAGTCTTTCCAGTGTCAAACCTCTGGCCACTTTAGGGTTGATTCTCATCCCTTAATGCCCGCGCCTCCTCTTGGGCATTGTACAAAAGATAAAACTATTCACCAGTAGACTTGGACAGTCTAAACCCCCTTGAGTCTCAAAAACATTCTCAAGTCCCTTTCAAACATAGGAAAAAACACCGATCACTCTGGATCAATCTCCAGCACAAACCCGGTCTCTCTCATGAGAGTTCCCCACCCTTGGGCCTGCCTATGGATCTAATCCTCAGCAGTAAGATAGCCTCCTCTTGGGATTTGTACAATGACTCTCCCCTAGCGGAGCTAACCTTTTCAGACTCTTTTGTTGAGTCAAACCCTTTTTTAGCCTCCGTCTTAGGCTTCGTATAAGACAGATAAAAGTACACTCTTGTTGAGTCAAACCTTTTAGCCTCCGTCTTGGGCTTCATACAAGACACATATAAAACACTCTCTTGTTGAGTATAAAAGACTCTCTTGTTGAGTCGATCACCTTTTTAGCCTCCGTCTTGGGCTTCATACAAGACACATATAAAACACTCTCTTGTTGAGTATAAAAGACTCTCTTGTTGAGTCGATCTCCTTTTAGCCTCTATCTCGGGCTTCGTACAAGACAGTAAAACACTCTCTTGTTGAGTATAAAAGACTCTCTTGTTGAGTCAATCACCTGTCAAACAGACTCTCTTGTTGAGTCAACCTTTTTCCTCCCATAGAATAGGAGGAACTATGATCGCTCTAATTTCCCTGTCTCGGGAATACGTAGGCATAAGATTGCAAAAATCTTAGCGAGCATACTAATCAAAACACCCAAAATCCAGTACCTTCATATATCAATCAAAAGCATCAGACCTAACACCTTACCAAAAAACCTCACAAATAGTCCATACACCATGTTCTTAGGCAAAAATAACCCTGAAAGACGAACCCCCTTTTGTAGCAGCTGTAAACCAACAGTTTTGACTGTTTAACCTCAGTTTGCAAGCAGGGTTAATTGGAGACGTCTATTTCCCTTCTTTAATCAGCTCAACAGGATAAAAAATGAATCGAACTGTAGTACCAAAGCGATAGTGATTCGAAACCACAAAAATCGCGCTACACACTTGAATATATCCAATATACATTCATGCCTTAAATATGTATCACAACAACTACCATGATCATAAATATTTATTAAGACTAACTTTTATTTCATAAAAGGTTTTAACATGTAAGTCATAAATATCACATAAGCTTAAATATAACATTTATTATAATTTATTTATATTTTCTTAAAATAAACATTTCCATCGAATATTTTCTATAATTTTTCTCCATAAACATTTTTAAACTTACATTAATTTAAATATACTCAAATTACTTTTAGTATTAAGATAAGTAAGACATAATATTTTCATGTTAGGTTACTCATATAATATGAGATGAATCATTTTAAATTTAATAAATTGTTGCACAAACAAAAATATACAATTGAAACGTCTCCTAGATATTTGTAACATTTTATTTACACCAATTTATATTATCAATACATGCACCATAAATTAAAATTCATGATTATTTATTTATTTATTTATTTATTTTTACTAAATCATTTCATTCACAAATAAATGTATTAATTTTTTGGGTCAAGTAGCCTAGTATCTGAGAATTCACTATTTAAAAATGAATAAGCGGGATGTTGTAGGTTCGAACTCATGCCCCTACATTTGATGTCTCTGCAGAGCTACCAACTGAACTGCCTTAACGTGACAATAAATGCATTAATTCTCTTATGACATTTTAAGTATTAAGTTTCATTCAATGTGAATTTTCTTATAAAAAATACTTAAATAAATATCAAAATAACACTTAAAAATTAAGGATCGGATTATTTTATACATACATGCAAATAAATTTTCCATGAATAAATATATAATTTAAATTTATCATCCACTTATCGTATCTTTTTCTCAATGCACTAAACATATTAATAACATCTCATTATATTTAATATTAATATCAAATTACACTAAAAATAATTATTGATTAAATAAGATTACTTGCATGAAAGAGTAATATTTAACATGTAATTTATATTAAAGTATATACCATAAGCCAAATATATTCATATGAGGATAGGATATTGATCAATGTTGGTGGAGTGTCTAAAAGCAATGGGAGTACATGATATGGAGGTTTGAGTCGTGACAGAAAAGGTGGATGGATTGGAGACTTCTCCAAAAACATTGGAAGGTGCAATAGTCTCAGCGTTGAGTTGTGAGGGATTTTAGAAGGCCTTTAGTTTGCTTTGGACAAGGGATATAAGAAGATTGAGCTTCAGACTGACAACAAAGTAAACACTGGGACTATCAACAAGAGAACTTCGTGAATTAGATAAGGTAGCGGCATTTGGCAGTAGATAAAATTCAGGTTGAATGTAGATTTAGATGTGAGAATCAAGTATATTCATAGAGAAGTTAATTATTGCGCAGATAATATAACGAACATAAGCCTTCAACATGACATAGGTTTAAGAAATTATCATAATTACCCAAATGGTATAGTTGGGTTACTTGTGAATGGTGTAGTGGGGATTTCTGTTCCCCGAGTGATAACCTCTTAGTTTTTTTTCTTTGACTTTGGCCCCCATTCCCAAAAAAAATGTTCATAATTATTCAAATTCGCATACTTGAATAGTTTAGAAATAATACATATATAAATTAATGACACATATTAAATTCAATATAAATAATATTATTTTAACAAAATTTATATGGATTTAAAAAATCATATATATATATATATATATATATATATATATATGTACATTTCTTTCATTGTCATAGAAAATTGTTATTATCTCCTTTAAAATTGCAGTCTTTAATACTAATCACAAATAAACTATAAATAAAATCAGGGTTAAAGATTATTATATCTTGTATTTGAGGTCTGCTGCAAAATATGAACAAGAAAAATATAAATATGACATGATGATAGTTGCACAAAAAACTCATTTATTCTCGTACACTGAAAAAATAAAAAATAAAAATGATCTAGATATAATTTTTAAAACTCATCAAACCAAGTTTCAAACTCATTATCGTTGAGTTTATATCAAAATTCACAACCAAATACACCAACATAATCATTTCTGATTCAAAAATTTCATTAAATGAATTTAATAATTATCATGTGTATGTTAAAACTAACAATAATAAATAGTTTACAAGAAGTTGGTTTTATTTATAATGATAATCAATAATTAAACATCTTTTTTATTTTAATAGCAACCATATGGAGTAGAATATAAGCAAATCACTTGTACCAAAGAAAATCATAATTGTATCAAAAGATAAATGATGACAATTAGTCATCATATAATTTTAAAAGCAATTTCCATTTTTTAGTAATGATCAGTGAAGAAATTATGAGTTTTAGAAGAAAAATCAACAAAATACAAGAGAAGGGACAAAAATATCTAAAGAAAATAAAGCTGAGAAAAATTGTGAAAATTCTTCTAAAACTTGGTGGAAAAATCGTGCAATTTGGATGTGTTTGAGTCCATATTTTCAGTAAATATTACATCATGATGTTTGCCTAGTAATTTGATCATATCTTGAGCGTCATAACTTCGATTGAGATGGGACCAGTGACAAATAAGAGATAATAAAAATCAAGTCACGATTAAAAGCAACCGTGCCACGATTTGACGCGGTTTTTTAACGTCTTTAAAAGTTAAAATTTTAGAATTTTCCAGGGTTAAACTTTTTGTAAAGTGATCAAGGAGCTCAGGAATGAATATTTTTTGCCATTGCAGACCAAGTTCTACCTCAAGTTTCATGTATTATTTCTCTAAACTCATAACTATGCTTAATTGTATTACAAGTAGCTAAATTTTTCTAGATTAGGTCTTTGAAGATGAAGTTGATTTAACATGTTCATGTAATTGAATTTGTACTGTTTTCTTGATATGAAATTTTAGTTTTTATTCAGTTAATTTTGATCTTAATGCCTTTTGTGTGTTGAAGAACATATAAATTAATCTTAGGTTGAAGGTGACTACTGACCATTACGCTCGATACCAGAATTTGATTAATTATTCAAACTTAGTAATTAATTTAAGAATAAATAATTATAAGTTTGTGATCTAGAAATTAACTAGTGTTTTTTCCTATTTTGACTTCAAATTCACCTAAGAAACAAGGGAGTTGTTGTTGAAAGAGTGAGTTATACATCAAGAAATTAGGTATAACAATCGTGTTAATTTATTGTTTGGCTAGGAATTCATGTTAAGAGATAGACGCAATTACTAAAAGGGAGAATCAAAGGATTCAGAAAAAGACCTAGTCGCTTTTATTCTCTAATAATTTCCAACAATTTTAACTTGTTTTTAATTAAACCAATTATTCAAATAAACCCCTAACTTACACAATTCTAGTACTTTTCAATTGCGTTGTTAAAATAAAACAATCCTTGTGGATAATGACTTACATTTTATTACTTAACGACATTTTTAGTACACTTACTAAATAATTTATCAAATTTTTGACGTTGTTGTTGGGGATTGTTGAATTATTTCAATCAGACAATTTTTGTGTTGGATTGTTATTTTATTTTATTTTTTTATTTAGTTGTTGTTTTTATTTTTTATTTTTTACACTTTATTTTAATTTTCTTCTTTTTATTTTCTATTTTTTTATTTTTTGTTATTATTTTTATTTTTATTTTTTTGTTATTATTTATTTTATGTTCTTATTTAGTCATTATTAATTAGTGCAATGCTAGTGAGGTGTCTTTTTGGTTGTTTATGCGAGGTACTGAATTGAGTTAATTGCTATTTGATTCGGAGATAACGATGACGACGAGAGCAAATCTGAAAACAGACATGTTAGCACAACTAGCAAAAGAAGAGCAGGAAAAATAGACAACGCTAACTTCTTCAAATAATGAGAATGATCAAGAAAAAGTAGTTATGCATGATCCACCACCTAAGAAAATTTTGAGAGATTATTTTAGAAGAACGGATGTTGAGAACATTTCTCTTAGGTTCCAACCAAAAAATGCTTAGATTTTGATATCAAAAATATTGCTCTTGCAGATTTGAGAGATAATCAATTAGATGGAAGTGCTATTAGAGATTTATGGGAACATCTTACTCATTTTTATTAGACATGTTCTCTCTGCCAACTAGGAGTAACTGAGAGGCAAATCAAATTGACACTACTAGAAATTTTGCATTTAGCAACCAAATTAAAGACCGAAAAGCTTTAAAATCGATCGCTCTAATGTTTAGCGATTAACACTTTTTTGTCGCTAGTGGGATTAGTTTTAATTTGTTAAAAAATTCCGGAACTTATATATATATATATATATATATATATATATATATATATATATATATATATATATATATATATATATATATATATATATATATATATAAACAAAAAGTTTAAAAAATTATATTTCAAAATATCTCTTGCACTAATTATCATTTATATTAATTAATATGAAAATGAAATTAATTCTTATATGTGTCAATAAAGACACATTTCTATTAACTAGAATTATATAAATTCATTTAAAATGTGTCACTAATTGTCATTTGTAATAAAGAGAATTAGAAAAATAAAAAATTATTAGTGATCGAAGTTTCGGTTGCTGAGTTTTTTGATGAATTGATTTTTATATATAAATGTTTTTTTGAGATTTGATACACGGTGACAATATCTCAATCACTAATTCGGTGGCTAATTTAATTTTGTAACTGATTTAGTGACATCTAATATTTTACTAAATTTGTGTGGCTCTAATGACCGAAAATTTCCAGTCACTAATTCGGTCACTAAAAGAAAATTTTCTAGTTGTGCGAGACTTTTTGGGTTTTCCTTAATTGGAAGAGCAAAAGGCTGGCTACATTGTTTACCAAGCGAGACCATTAAAAAATGGACTGAGATAGAGGATAATATTTTGGAAAGATTTTTTTACCAACTCTCAGTTTGTGAAAAGAAGAGTTGAAATCTCAAACTTTGAACAAGGTGATTCAGAATCTTTGTATGACTACTGTGAAAGATTCAAGTTGTTACTCAGAATTTTTATAAATCACAACATGGGCAACATGGAGTAAATACAACTTTTCACTCGAGGTTTAAAAATACATACCAGAATGATGTTTGATGCCTCGGTTGGAGGTACAATGAGAATGAAAATTAAAGATGAAGTGAAAGAGTTGGTTGAAAGGATGTGTCAGAATGAGTATTGCTCACAAAGTGAAAGGGGTGTGAAGAAAGAAGAGAGAAAAAAAAGGTGTGATAAAGCTAGATACTAACACAACTTTGTTAGTGCAGCTAGAAACCCTTACTAAACAGTTAGCTGGAGCCATTATCACTCCAACAAATGTTAGTCTAGTTCAAAAGTTGCATTGTGATTTCTAGCTTGTGATTTAAAACATACTCAACATATTGACGTTGACCGACTTTTTCAAGCTAAAAAAACACATTGTCATGAGTTCAAAACTAATTTATTGAATATGAGAGTAGGCTAAATTAGAATTCTAATCAAATAGAATAATAAAAAATTACACACCAATAACAATAATAATAAATCAAATTACAGACAATCCAATTTTAACAAAACATCAAAATAAAGATGATATCGACTGCAATTTAATTATCCCATTTTATGTTTGGTAAATTTTATATATTATTTGATTTGAATTGAGAAATTTTATTTCTGATTACTGATCAACATACAACAAATGATAAATGGCTCTTTAAGACCGTTGAAACTCATCTCTTGAGCTTTCAAGCTCCCCATGCTTTAAACACTTAATGCACGTAAATATGATGATAATGTCTCTCAAACTTCTTCCCCTTTGACAAATATAAAAAAGAGACAAGCAAAAATAAAATATTCACAAATGAAACCATAAGAGCATGTGAACGCACTTGAAATGCCACGCATGAGAAAACTACTTAAATAAGAAAACTACATACAAGCAAAATGCACATACAACACAATTTAAGAATAAATACAAGGATAAGAGATAACATATCAATTAATATACAAACAAAGGGCAATTATCAAAATAAAGATAAAACTAGCCAAAAACATGCCATAATGTATCCACCGAAATTCTTAAACAACCAATAATCCTAAAAAAACTGAAGATAGACTAATATCCAACAATAAATTAAAATGTCATGATATGATGTGAAAAGAAATGCAATGCATGCCAAATCTAAGGTAGGTTGGGGGAAAAGGATCAACATGAGAAGAAAGATCGCCAAAATCAAATTCAAAATCCAAACCCTTTTAAGCGATAATTGCATCTTTAACTTTATAGAACTGAGCCATTAACATCTCTTATCTCGCCTTTGCAAATTCTTCTTTCCTTGATTCTCTTTCTCTGACTTCAGTGGCATCAACTTCTATTCGATCCAAAATATTGTCTTCCATTGCCTGGGAGGCAGCCAATATTCAGTCCACACAAACATCCAGATAAGCGTTCATAGTCAAAGGAAAACTCTATGAGGTGGTGTCGACAGGAGGAAGAGGAGGAGAAGGAGGAACAACAGATGTAGATGCAAATGCAGGAGTGCCATTCCATGGAGCATAACCTTCCAGAGCCTCTTCACAAATCATAAAATTTTCTTCCCAAATCTTGTAAAAATTATCTTGATAGTAATATACATTATTATTGTCTCGTTGATACTTCATCAACTTCATTGTCGGTCATCTAAAATATTTTGAGCTCTGGCAAGATCGGCTCCAACAAAACGAATATCGGTCTTCTCTAGAATCAACTGAATGATAGAAGAATAGAAAATGGGTCACTTCATTTTGGCCTTGCATATCATAATTTGGTCCATAATAAACTTGACTTGAATTCCTTCTGAGTCAACAGCAACCACATCAAATACAGAACTTGGTCGACAACTCTAGCCCAATTTTTTACTTTTCGATACAAGATTTTCATGGTCGCCTAATAGAGCATGTGCATTTTGCATTTCATCTGGTTGATATGGAAATTCGCAGAATCCAATTGATTTTTGAAAAGATATTTGAGATAGACTCCAAAAACTCAACACGCTTGAAACCTATGACTTATGATTGATCAATTTCAATACCTTTGAACTCAAGCCCCAAAATATCATGAAACTCGGCAAGAGAAAACATAATTGTTTTGCCATGAAACCTACATGACAAACCATCCGTAGTGTGATGGAAATTACAAAGAAAGGCTTTGGCATGATGAGGGTTGCATCTTTTTGTTCATACTTAGAAACTCCAATAGCTTATGGTTCTTAAATGGCTTCATAAAATCCATTTTTGGAGCATTTTCTACTTCATTTTGTGACAAAATATTCAAATTCAAAAGGGTTATTAATAAATAACTCAGAGAATCTTTTGTATTATTATTCATAAATTTGATGGTTAAACTTATGAACTAAGGCATCCAAAGTATGTGCAGATGAAGAGTGTGAAACAGAAACAGAAGAAGGATTACCAAAATAAACAATCTTGATTTTTGATCTGGTGGCCTCTTTGTGAGTTATAGGGCCTGTTTGTTTTGGCTTTTTTTAAAAATGATTTTTATAGTGTAACATAATTTTGTGAAAAAAATTTTTACAAAGAAACTTTTCATAAAAGTTTCAAATAAAAATTTGGTTTGAATAGTTATTCTTAAAATGTTATTTTAGGTATTTCATCATTTTACCGAAACTTTTTTTGGATATCAAAATTTCAAAAAATCACTTAATTTCGAAGCTATTTCAAATAACTTTTCATAAAAATCATTTTAGAAATATGACTTTTTGAAAAAATTTTGATTTTGACTATGTTTTGAATTTGAATAATGTATATTAATGTTATAGAATATCAAAATTAGTCTTTTAATTTATAAAAAACAAATTTAAAAAAACTTGTAATATTTTGAAAAACGTTTTTGTAGAATCCATTTTCAAAAATACAAAGAAAAAATCTATTTTTTTAAAGCTAAAACAAACTGGCCCATAGTCTTTATTCTCTTTTGCTTAGGGATTCCAGGAGTCACGGAGAATGAACTAGGAAGCTTTATCTTTTGCTTCACATACAAACTCTTTGAACATTTCATTGTTGATGAATAATGGATATGGAGGTTGAAGGTAAAAATGTGTTTGCGATGATAAGAATAATGTAGAATGAAATGAATGATAGCTAAGTGAGAAATGAATTATGTTTAAGTGAAATGAGTGGTCATTTTTGAAAAATGGAATAGGTGAAGTATTTAAGTGATGAAGTAATGATTTGAATGAAATGTAATGATGAGATGTTAATAACGAATGTAAAATACGCTTTTTGAAATTTGAAATTAAAACTGGTTTGATTCGAATCAGGAAGAGTTAGTAAGTCAAATAAAAAATGGACTGGTTTGTCTTGATTTGAATCACACTTTAGTGTGATTTGAATCAAATAGTGAATTTTTTGCAATACCTCTTTTGATTCGATTCAAGGAAAGTTGTTATTCAAACTAAGTGGACAGAGGAAAAATGCTGAAAAACTGGCACCTTTTTTATTCGAGTCAGACAAAGATGTAATTCAAATCAAATTATCATTAGCCCAAAAATAATTTTTTTAAGGTTTGAAAAAAAACTTAAAACTTGTAAAATAGTTTTGATGCAAAAATTAAAAGATTAATGAAATGAAGAGTATTTTAATGCACGTGAAAAATTTAATGTAGATTGAGAAAAACTTGGATGTCAATTTTATATCATGATGCATATGAACACAAAATGACCAAATGAATGAAATGATACAAATTAAAATAAAATGAACATGTGAATGTAATACTCATATGAATGAGATACGTCATGCACACATAGCAAACACATATTGCATACACATAACACACCAAACAAACAACATCAATAATAATTAAGGTACACTACAAGAATATCAAGAAGAGTGGAACAATCATACCGATTCAATGATCTAGGTATTATCTTGGTGCATAAGTAATGGTTAGTAAACAACAACTTAAGCAAAAGCACAATACAATCCAAAATTACAATTGGATACGTCTTACTTTGCACGTCTAGAGAGAAATTCTCAGACACTACTTACCAAGATATCAAATAAAATGTAATGGCATGTGTTCTAATTAACTTTGCTTGTGTGCTCTTATTAAGGAATGATTAGCTACTTTGTTTCTTGAACTTAAGCTTTGATAAACTTGGATAACTGATTCAATGTTTGATAGTGATTTGGCACACTCAAAGCTTATTGCTTTGAATATTCTCATATGCTTTTTGAACAATTAACAAACACATCAACCTGTTCATAGAAACTATCTTTATCTCCCTTCATAATGATTTTGGAAGAGTGGACCTCAAGGAGATGCTTCTACTTTCTTCTAATAATCAGTTTCTCTTTACTTTCAGATTAAATCATAGATGTTTCATGATAGGATAAGTCAGATTTATGAATAAATATGAAATAACAAAAGTCTTCAAGCTATACATCTAGATTTCCAGTTTCCTACACATAACTCAAAACTTTTGTCAAAAAAACTCAAAAGTTTGTCAGCAGAATGCTAGTTGAATATAGTCACTTTGAAATTCTAACTAATGATTCAAAGATTGTTAACATAATAAAATTAAATTTCTTCAAATAACTCTAGGTCATTTAGTCAATGACATCAAACAAGTAACATGGTGACTTTGAAATGTGTCAATCCTGCTTAAAAAAAGAGAGAATTCTATTGAACACGCCTTTATGGTCATTCTACACATATCCTCAACTTTTTAAGTTGTGGAACGTGATCAAAAGACCAACTCTTAGGCCAATTATTGGGGAAGAATATAGGGATTGAATGGTATGTAAGAGGGGTTTAATAAATCGTTCTCCTAAAACCATTTTCAAAAAAAAAACATTTCTTTTACGAAATCAGAATTTAAAAAAATAATGCATAGAAAATGGGCAGAAGCAAAATATAGCGGATGTTTCAAAATACGTTTCAATGTCAAACACAATTATAGAAGATTGTCAAAAATCGATACAACCAAGATAGATGAAGTTGACTTAACATACAATACAATGATGATCGTAACTCAATTTTTGCACTTATCTCAAATTTGATTAAAATCAGTTTGTTGTTCAATCTAAAATTAAAAGTATTTGCAACCTTAATCAAAGGATAGAACAATTAATGAACTATATACATTAGATGCATAAGCTTATACATTAAATCATTATAAGCAAGGTAAATATAATCACATTATATTCTAAAAACAACAAATAACTTAAAGCATACAATATTATATAGAAATATAAAAGGAAATATGGAGAATAAGAATATACACCATATTTATAGTGGTTCAGCTTATTCGTTCTCGCTAGAGCTTGCTTCACTCTTCAATGGTTTCACCATTGAAACTTTGTAGGGTCTTCCACTATTTAAATTTAATACACAAGTATTTTTGGTACAATGAATAATTAACAACGCTGAACACTACAAGCCAATAGCTTTAGCCAACACGGGTCTAAATTTATTTTTCCTTTTGTTATTGCAGAACACTAAAACTACAAACTTTCAAGATCTTCACTTGATCTTGATCCTATAATCTTGTTAGACACAAAAGTTCTGCTCCAAGCTTCTGTTCTTCAGTGACCTTTAATAAGCCCCACTAGTTCCTTATTTGAGTGTTTGTTTTACACAAGAATGATTGGACGACTCCCAATTTCTTTCTTCAGTGATCTTTACTCGATTCTGTCAAAGTCTTCAATTGATTACAGAGAAACTCTTCTCTTGATTGATGTCAAACTCCAGTTACCATACTGTTCGATCCATGGTTTTAGGATTGGTAGCAATTTTGCTAAAACATGGTTCACAGCAAGATGTTGTGTGAAATTTCTAACTTATTGGTATGTCATCATTGAAGACACATGTTATGAACGATGTTGTGACATGTTGTACCAGAACATCAGTACAAGGTGTAGTTTTATTCTTAATAGATTTTATTTGATTTTGTGAGATTTTGTTTGGATATATCTCATTTATTTTCACAGGTCAAGAAGATTTAATCTGGAACATTTGATTTGATCTTCAATTGTTCATAAGTTTCTAAAATTGGATGTTGAGACAATTTAGGAAACTTGATGATTTGTTCGAAGATTTAAGGAGATTTTTTTGCATAATTGATGCAGCCCTCAGCATGTGGATCAAGCAATATATAGGTGAAGATTTCAAAGCCCATGGACTGCTGAGGAGTATTTAAAGAGCAACCTAAACCTAATGTAGACACGACTTTCACTTTTGTAAAAATAAGGGGAGGGTTTAGAGTGTTAGGTTTTGAGAGTCTCTTTAGCGTGACTTTGTAAGTCACCCTTGTATCTTTTGATACAATGAGGTAGGCTGATTGTATGTTGTTTATTATTCACTCTAAAGCTTTTACGCAAGAGTGTATTGTTCTTAGTTGAAGCTTGTAAGCAAAACTAAGTATTCTAGTTAGAAGAGTGTCCTTCTCTTTTTTTGGTTTCTTGAGGTATTGTCACTGGGATTGTGACTGTTAGGAAGTGAGAGGGGGTCTCATATCTAGTGGGTTTCTAGGTAGAAGTTGCACAAGGTAGTGATTAGGCGAGAAGTTGTAAATGGGGGAGTTTAGCTTTGAACTAATGTTATCATAATGAATTTCATTCCTGGCTTGGATGCCCCCAGATGTAGGTGATGTTGCACCGAACTGCGTTAACAATTAACTGTGTTATTTATCTTTCTGTAATTTATTTTTCAGTCTGATTTATTTGTTTTGTCAGACAGAAGATGTTGTAACATCTGTTTTGACATTATGCTCTGATGTGAGGACATCAGTATTAATATGTGTTAGAGTGCCAAAATTTCAATTGGCATTAGAGCTGGCACCTTAGTAAATTTTTGGGTGAGCTTCAGGGAGATTTTTTTCTGGTACTGTATGATCATTGGAAGGCTAGATTGGTTGCCTTCTTGAGATCAATGGACAACTTATGTTGAGTTTATCAAAATTAAGTATTGTGTTATCGTATCCACAGAGACTGGAGTGATATTACAAATTTTCTTCTAGATTACTGAAAGATTTTAAGCAAAAGTTTGTTGAGAAAGTCTTTATATGTTTTAAAGTGAAACAATGAAAACAAAAAGGAATAATTTAAATGGAATTTGTGATATGATAAATTATCTTGCAGGGATTGGATTTCCTCTACCGTTCACGTATGCAATCTACCGATTAATTATGACACAATCATGTTTTCTTTCATATTTCCATATACTTTTTCGAACAATATGTATGTCTACATAAAAGTTCACAGATTTCAATCAGTTTGTTGAATCGGTGATGTCTCAACCGATTAAACAAACAGACCATATGACAAACAAGTATTTGAATTGGATGTTAAACCTAATTCTATGTCTAGAAATCTGAGTTTAATAGATTCATATCTTTAATATCTGAAAACGAGAACAATTTTCATTAATAACCAAATTCATAAGATTTGGCGATAAAGAAAAGATAGAATCAATACTTAATAAAAACATGCTTGCATTAAAATTAAAAGTGGTACATATACATACGGTTACGGTAGATTCTTCCAATCCCAGCAAGAGAGAGAGTTAGCTATCCATTTTCATGGTAGCTTGTACAAAAAGGAAGAAATGGAGATGAATGAGCATCAATGACGATTTCTTGATCCTTGATGCATATCTAGCTCGATTCTTTGATTCTCTCCCTTAAAGTTCTCTTACACTATACTCTTAATAACTATTACAAAATGTATTCAATATAAAACATGATATGTCTTCTGCATTGCCCTTGGCCCCTTTTTATAGTGTTCTTGGTCGCCTGAGTTCGCAAAGCGAGAGAAAGTTCGCTATGCAAACTCCCTTTCCTTCTCCATTAAGATTTGAATTTAACCGCCTTTCAGACACCACCAAACTTCGCTGTATATTTCGCGTCGTAAACTTTGGTCGCTTCCTCTCGCTTTCTTTACTTCAAGCGAAGATTGGCCATTTTGGTTCTGTTTCTGTTTGCCTTTCCTCGCGTCGCGACCTTCGCCATCCATCGCATAGTGATCTTCAAGCGAAATCCTTCGCTTTCTCTCGCTTCCTTCGCTTCAAGCGAAGTTTGATCATTTTGATTCTGTTTTGATTTGCTGGATCTCGCTTCACTTTTGCATAGCGACGCTCGCGTAGCGAAGCATTTGGTCGCGATGCGAAAGTTGCAGGGCATGGTTTTTCTCTTTGTTCAACTGGTTTTCTTCATGCCTAATACCTGAAAAACCACACAAATTCATAAGTACCAACCTTTTGGGTCTTTTGTTAGTCAATTCTCATAAAAAATGTAAAGGAACAAAGCAATTTGTTTGAGTTTCGACTAATGATACATTGTCTTTTGGATTGTTATCAAATTTTCCCCAACTTAGTTTCTTGTTTGTCCTCAATCAAGAGCATGATTTTAAGAAATGTCTGCATGATTTAATCAAGTAGTTGACATGAATTTTTGAAAAACAATTGAATGGTTCAAATGATTACTTCTCGAACAAGAATAATGTTTAACTGATTTATAGAATCAGAGCATGATCATGGCATTGAGTTCTCGCACACAAAATCACATCTTATACTCATGATTATATTGGCACATTCTTCTTGTATTTTCCTAATTCTCTTCTTCACATAAAGGAATGAAGATTTTTGTTTTTGGAGAATTGGGCCTCATTAAATCACTTGGTCAACATCCGGGTCGATTCATGATTTCATCCAAAAGATTTCATAATTTGAGCAATAAAAGGCAAAAATCACAAAGGACTTTTTGATGTTGTAATGTGGCTAGGTTTTACAAAGATCTATCCACAATTGCAATTTCTTTTCTTGCTTCACTCATTTTGTTTTATCATCATGCTCATTCTTTTTCTTTTCAATCCTTCATGATACCAATTTCTTCCTTCTTTTTTTTTTTCGATTTCTCATTCTTTTTCCATTTTGTAACCTCATCAACTTTTTCTCCCCAACTTAATTCTTTTTCATGAGTGAAGCATTTTTGTTTCATATTTTGGTTTAAGCTTGTGTATGAAAAAATTTGAACTGGATCACAATGATGTTGTACTTTTGAAATTTGATCCATCCTTTATTTTTTTCGGTTTCAAAAATGGTTTTGACAAATGCTCACTCATTCACTGGTTTTTGATGAGTTTTTTTTCTTTTTCTGGCTTATGGTGGTTTCACTCATAATCAAGCAATTGCCTTGATCATCTTAAAGTCTTTTACAAGCTCAAATTATGATTTTTGGATTTGAATATGAATCAACCGAGTCCAACGCAAGGATTTCATTGTGTGTTTAAGTAAATCATGGAAGCTTTCCTCACTTTTCTGGTTTTTTGCTAATGATCCAAGCAAGTGTGCACAATGCAAAATGAGACATGATATGAATTTGTCTGAGAAAACAAAATCCAAGATCATGCTAACATTCTACAAAGCAAGTAAACATGTACCTTGCTTGATTTTCGTCCGGTTCATATCATTACCACTCAAATTGTTTTGTTGATTCGTTCAGCCTACTTGTCGAGTTTGTACAGCATCATTCCATACTCGTGATTTCAGAACTCACTTGAAACAAAGCTCATAAAAAAATAGAATTTAATTTGAAACACAAAACTCTACATACAAACTTGTCCAACGATTCGAAACCGCTTATCAAAATATGCGAAAATAACACAAGTTGCAACATCTTACAATAACAACAGAATTCCAGACAAAAGGAAATTAAACTAGCAAAATAAAGATGGAAAGCATATAATAATAACTTTGAAAGCTTTAAATAAATTTCACTGTGTTTAGGCGCACTTTCTTGCAGAATTTCAGCATCCTACTCTTCATCCATTTCCTCACTTCCACTTCCTTCTTCACCAGAAGCCTCTTTTTCTTCCTCCTCTTCTTCTTCTTCTTCTTGATTCTCAGCCTCCTCATTCTCTGAAGTCTCGGTAGATGCGTCAACTATATTTGTACCATCAGCTCCTCCCAAATAAAATGGTTTGTCCCTAGGCCAAGAAACATGAGTCTGGTAGGCCTCCGGAGTGAGGATCTGATGCGCGGCATCTTCATGCTGCCCATTTGTAATTGCATCCGATACATGGAGTCTTGTATGCTAGTCATGGCACGGTTGGTGGCTTCATTTTGGTCCCATGTATATGAGAATGATGCTCAAAACCGCGGATCCCACTCATCAAAATTCAAGTTATCAGAAGTAGGTTGGCTGGGGGCGTGCCTTGTGGTTGTTTCAACCTTGCAAAAACGGGTAATATAAGCATCGTTCATTGTCCTTTGGAGAGTTTGGTGCACTTGGTTAGGGATCACCATGCGGGAAGTGCGTAGTAATCCCATGATCAGTCCTGGAAAAACTAGTGGACATGATGATTTGACTCCCGTTACCGGCTCTCTTCCACTTCCTGCTACAATATTCATTTCATTTGAAATAATTCGTGCAACACACACACTTTTACCACTCAAAATAAAATAAAGTAATTGTGTGATATCTAAAGTGAATGTCGTGGTGTGACTACGGGGACGGATGTTGTGTAAAATGAGAATTAACACAACCTGAGCACGCTGCTTTAGGTCCTTGCGGAGAAAATGTGTTGGCACCCCCGCAGCATTCTTCTGCACTTTTCATCCTCGACACAAAAGAAACCTGGAGATTTCCTTGATGTCTGGTGCTACATTAAAATGAAGTTTATACTAGCAAGCATGACCCTCTGGAACAGTTAGAGGATTCCCAACATATTCGTTGATTCCGTTGTGGCTGAAATCAATTGTGCGTCCTTGGACCATAGTTTTATAGGTAAAAGGTTCTCCTTCCACCGGAAGAGCGTTGGCGTAAAACTCTCGGACCATATCATAATTGAGGTGCTTTGGAGGGGTGACCAACTTTTCCCATTTCCGAATTTTGATCAAATCCGTGACCGCGCGGTAATCGCCTTCCTCATCCACTTCAATTCTACGTTCAGGCCAAATGCTTCTTGATTTAAGTTCTCTGAACCTTTCCGCTTGGGCAGCACCAACAAAACGTGATTGATCAAAAGGTCTGGCCCTTGAGGTTTCTCCTCCAACCTTTTGCTTCTTTTGTTGGACTTGCTTCTTGGGTGCCATGCCTATAAAACAAAAAAAATTGACAGTACAAAGACAAAGTTTTGTTAAAATATTGTTATGGTTATGAATCAGTTTGCATAGCGGCCAAAGTTTCGCGATGCAAAACTGCTTGTGCAAAATTTCTGCAGAAACCATTTATTCAAGTTCCCTTTTTGTCCTGCAGTGATTTTAAAAACCCTAGCCTATCTTTACAGAAGAGTAAGAAAAAATTTAGGTCAAAGTAACACATGAACTTAGCAAGGCATAATGATTTAGGGCAAGAAACATGGGGTTCTTTTTACTATTTCAAAAGTTTTGTTCATGATTGGGAAGAAAAAGTTTAGATTTGCAGCCTTATTATCCATTAGATTAAGAACAAGAAACCATACCTTGTTGATGCAGATGCTTGAGAGAAGTTGAGAGTGAAAATTTTTCTTGAGATTGATTAGTGTGTGAAAGAGATAATTTGTTTGTGAGAAGTGAAGAGATGAAGTGATAAATGTAAAGAAATAGGAAAGTAAAGGCTCAGCAGAGGTTCAAAACACTGGCACATAGGGCAGTCAGAGGGTGGGTGTCTGTAACAACTGTCGTAAATGCAGGTTTGACCAAACAACTTTCGCGTTGTGAAGTATGCTTCGCGTCGCGAACGTTCGCATAGCGAAAGTAATTTCGCTTAGCGAACTTGTCCCAACTCTGTTTTTCCTGCAGAAGGAATGTCACCTGTTTTCCAAAATAATATATTCTAAAAACTGAAAATAAAATGAAAAGAACTTACAACGTTGGGTTGCCTCCCAACAAGCGCTTGTTTAACGTCGTTAGCTTGACGTTTGAGGTAGCTTTTCAAGGTTCACGCAATGGAATTGTTGTGGTGTGACTATCAACATCACCACCCAAGTATAACTTGATTCTTTGGCCATTGACAATCCATGTTGCTTTTGAAACTGGATCCTCCAATTCAGCTGCTCCATATGGCTTGACATCTTTAATTTGAAACGGCCCGGACCACTTTGATTTAAGTTTCCCGGGAAATAATCTTAATCGGGAATTATAAAGGAGAACCATTTGCCTAATTTTGAATTCCTTTGGAATAATTTTTCTATTGTGGTATCTTTTTATCCTTTCCTTGTATAGCTTGGATGATTCATATGCTTGGAGTCGCAGTTCGTCCAGTTCATGTAACTCTAGTTTTCTTTTTGTGCCGGCTTCTTGTTGATCAAAGTTTAGAAATTTCAAAGCCCAAAAAGCCTTGTGTTCCAATTCCACCAGTAAATGACACGCCTTACCGTATACCATTTGAAAAGAAGTGAGTCCTATTGGTGACTTGTAGGCGGTACGGTAGGCCCAAAGAGCTTCATCTAGTTTTAATGACCAATCCTTTCGTGAACTTGAAACCATTTTTTCCATAATTCTTTTGACTTCAAGGTTGGACACCTCAGCTTGTCCATTTTTCTGCGGGTGATATGGTGTGGAAACTTTATGCCTGACTTCATAGTGTTCAAGAGCCTTGGCAAGAGGTGTATTACATAAGTGAGAACCACCGTCACTGATCAACACCCTTGGTGTTCCAAACCTAATAAAAATGTGCTTCTTCAAGAATTTGATCATCGTTTTTTTGTCTTCTTTTGGTGATGC
Source organism: Lathyrus tuberosus (assembly GCA_022829125.1). Lineage (NCBI taxonomy): Eukaryota > Viridiplantae > Streptophyta > Magnoliopsida > Fabales > Fabaceae > Lathyrus > Lathyrus tuberosus. The sequence continues at coordinate 211,579 of JALAZF010000405.1, forward strand.
GATTGCCTCCACCCATTTGGATATATAATTTACTGCCACTAAGATATACTCGTTGTTGAAAGACGAGGGAAAAGGTCCGACGAAATCAATCCCTCAACAATCGAAGACTTCTACCTCTAACATGCTTTGCAATGGCATTTCGTTTCGCTTAGAGATTCCACCAGCCCTTTGACAATTATCACAATTCTTGGCATGTTCATATGTATCTTTGAATAGAGCAGGCCAATAGAATCCTGATTGTAAGATTTTGGCAGCCATTCTTTCTCCGCTATAATGGTCGGCATATGGTGAATTATGGAAATGCCATGTGATGCTTCTGGCTTCCTCTCTAGTGACACATCTCCTTAGTAATCCATCGGATCCTATTTTGAACAAATAAGGATCATCACATACATAATGAGTGGCATCACGCAAGAATTTCTTCTTTTGCTGCCAATTGAGATCTTCGGGAATGAGACCGGAAGCCTTATAATTTGCAAGATCAGCAAACCATGGTCTTTCCTCAATCATGAGAAATTTCTCATCAGGGAATTTTTCAGGTACCTCTCGTTCTTCTTTTGTAATTTCCGGGTTCACCAATCTTGATAGATGATTCGCAACCAGATTTTCAGTGCCTTTCTTGTCACGGGTCTCTAAATCAAATTCTTGCAGGAGGAGCATCCATCGGATTATTCTTGGCTTGAAATCAGCTTTGTTGATCAAGTATTTTATTGCTGCATGGTCAGTATAACAAACGATCCTTGATCCTATGAGATAAGAACGAAACATTTCCAATGCGTATACAATAGCAAGCAATTCTTTTTCCGTTGTTGCATAATTGATTTGTGCATCATTTAAGACATTGCTTACGTAATGTATGGCATGGAAAACTTTGTTCTTTCTTTGGCCTAAAACTGCACCAATCACATAATCACTGGCATCGCGCATTAGTTCAAATTTGATTGTCCAATCGGGTGTAGTGATTATGGGTGCAGTGCTCAGATTTTTCTTTAAGTTTTCAAAAGCAAGTAAGCAATCTTTATCAAAAATAAATGACCTGTCCTTGTTGAGGAGGTTTCTTAATGGCTTTGCAATCTTTGAAAAATCCTTAATGAATATTAGATAAAACCCGGCATGGCCGAGGAAACTCCGAATTCCCTTGACGTTGGTTGGTGGAGGAAGCTTTGCAATGACATCGATTTTGGCTTGGTCTACTTCAATTCCTTTTGCTGAAATTTTAAGTCCAAGCACTATGCCTTCGGTGACCATGAAGTTACACTTCTCCCAATTCAATACTAAGTTTGTTTCCACACACCGCTTCAGTACGGTGTCCAAATTGCTTAAGCACAAATCGAATGATTCTCCAAAATGGAGAAATCATCCATGAAGACCTCGATAGACTTTTCAATCAAATTGAAGAAGATGGCTTGTATACATCATTGAAAGGTTGCAGGTGCGTTGCAAAGGCCAAACGGCATACGTCTATATGCAAAGATGCCAAATGGACAAGTGAAGGTTGTTTTCTCATGGTCCTCGGGGTTTACGGTGATTTGATTGTATCTTGAGTAACCGTCTAAGAAACAGTAGAATTGCTGCCCGGAAAATCTTTCTAACATTTAGTCCATGAATGGAAGCGGGAAATGATCCTTCTTGTTGCTTGATTGAGTCTTCTATAATCGATGCACATACGCCATCCAGTTACCATTCTGGTTGGAATTAACTCGTTTTTATCATTAGTTATCACTGTCATGCCACCTTTCTTTAGCACAACTTGGACGGGACTTACCCGAGCACTATCCGATATGGGATAATCATGCCTGCTTCTAACAGCTTAACTACCTTTTTGCGTACGACCTCCTTCATTGTTGGATTCAATCGTCGCTGTGGTTGAGCAATTGGCTTATAGTTCTCTTCCATATTTATCTTACGCATACAATATGATGGACTAATACCTTTTAAATCTGATAGCAACCATCCAATTGCACTTTGGTTTTCATTGAGAACTTGCACGAGTTTTTCTTCTTCACGATTAGTCAAGGAATTGCTGATAATGACATGTTTCTTGTCGTCTTTATCAAGGAAAAACATACTTCAAGTGGCTAGGCAGCATCTTTAATTCCAGCTGGTCATTTTTTTGCACAGTCTCTTCTTTTAGATCCTTGATTCTTGCCTCTTTCGTAGGAATTTCTCTTGCCGCGTCAAGTTCTGTCAGGCACTCTTTAAGCTTTTTTTCTTCTTCTGGGTCAAGAACGTTGACAGCATCCATGAGTGCTCTCTCCAATGGTGAAGCTAAGTAAGCTTGTTTTTGCACTTGAAAACATGCTCCTTTATCCTTGGAATGTTTCATTGCATCAAAGAGGTTGAAGGTAACTTCCTCATCTTGAACACATACTTTCATTAAACTGTCATCAATATCAATCATGATACGTGCGGTTTTCTTGAATAGACGTCCCAAAATTAGTGGTACATCATCATCTTCCTCTATATCCATGACCACAAAATCAATAGGGAATAAAAACTTATCTACCTTGACCATCACGTCTTCTGCAATACCGGATGGCTTTGTGACTGATTTGTCAGCTAGTTGCAAAGTCATCCTAGTATTCTTCATGTCTAAATCACCAATTCTTCGGATTACCGAGAGTGGAATGAGATTGATACGTGAACCAAGATCTATCAATAATTTGCCAACATTCACGTTTCCAATTGTAACTGGTAATGTAACTCTTCCTGGATCCTTTTCTTTTTGTGGAAGTGTTCTTTGAATGATCGTACTGCAGCTCGCATCTAGATGTATGGTCTCCTCATCAGTAATTCTTCTCTTTTTGGTGAGAATTTCTTTCATGAATCGAGCATATGTTGGCATTTGTTCAAGTGCTTATGCAAAAGGAATATTGATTTGTAACCGCTTGAAGATATCTAAGAATCAAGCGTATTGCCTCTCTTTATCCTTTTTGGTTGGAGCATGAGGGTATGGTAGGTGTTGTATTGGTGGACTTACCATTTTTCCTTTTTCTTCCCTTGTTCTCCTATTTTTTTGTCCTTCATTTGTTTCCTCTTCTCTTTTATCTTTTTTCTCATGCTCTTTTTCAACTAATTCTTCTTTATTGTTCATCCCTTCTTTCCCTTCTTCTCTTTTCTTTTCTTCCTCCTCATGATTTTCAACAACACTCCTTTCTTTTCTCTCATTCTCGTTACCATTTACATTCAGTGTTTTTCCACTCCTTGTTACTATCACCTTGCAATGTTTTTTCGGATTGGGTTGTGTTGTGGCTGTGAAAGTGCCTCCTTGTTGTTCCGCCAATTGTTTTGCAATCTGTCTGACCTGTGTTTCAAGGTTTCTAATGGATGCGCCGGTGTTTTTCTGATTTGCCATAGACAGCTGCATGAATTGTTGCAAGGTTTCTTCAAGTTTGGATGTTCTATCTGGTTGTGCTATATTTTGTTGGTAGTTTTGATATTGGTTTGGCCTACTGGTCGTTCCATAATCTTGTCTCCACCCTTGATTATAGTTGGTGTTGTTTCCGCGTTGAAAATTCTGATTCCCTTGATATGGTGCTGGTTTTTGTTGATTTCCCAAGTAGTTAGCTTCTTCATTTATTGGGGGACAAAAACCAGTTTGATGGTCTCCAATACACAACTCACAAAAGGCTACTTATTTTGGTGCGTTGGTCGAACCGTGCATCTCCTTCAACTGTTGTGGAAGTTTGGATAGTTGTTTTGTTAATTCCTCCACTGTTTGAGTAAGTATTTTGTTTTGTACCAAGATTGCGTCATTTGTGCCCAACTCTAGGATTCCAGGTTGTCTTTGTGTCGTGCCCCGATTGTACTGAACCTGATGATCATTCAAGGCCATACGGTTGATGATATATACATCATCCTCTGCGCTTTTAGATAACAAAGATCCACCTGCATTTGCATCTAGTAAGAGCTTGGGTTGTGGCTAAAGTCCATTTCTTAAAATATGGATTTGTGTACGCTCATCAAACTCATGATTAGGATATTTCCGCAACATAGATTTATATCGTTCCCATGCCTCACAAAGAGTTTCAGTTGCACTTTGCGCGAACGAGGCAATTGCTGCTTTGGCTTCCATAAACCTGTTGTGTGGGAAGAACCTATTTAGGAAGTGTTCTTCGAGTACGTTCCAATTGGTCATGATGTCCATTGGTTGGTCCAAGTACCAATCCTTTGCTTTGCCAATCAAAGAATGTGGAAACAATCTCATGAAGACTGCCTCCTCTTCAGCTTTTGGTGCTTCTAAAGTATCGGCTAGCTCGTAAAATTTGGTGAAATGACTGTAAGGATCTTCATGGTCTAAACCTGTAAAAGGATTAGCGTAGATATTCTGCAATAGTCCAGTCTTCATCTCAGCCTTTTGGTTATTCGGAGTGGCGGTAAGACAAGCTAGTCATCTTGGACTTCTTCGGCAAGGTCCACCGTTGACAACCTCAGCTTCATCTGCCATTTTTTCTTTTGTTAGAGATGAAACAGAGTTGGATTCCTTCTTCTTGTTTTTGGTTAATTGTTTTTGCTTCTTTGTACGTCTTTTGTTTTTTGTGGTTATTCTTTCGATATCGAGATCAAAAGGCACTAGTTCTCTTGAGCTCGTACCTCGCATACACAAAGCTTTGCAATTTCCAACCAACTAACATTAGGGAAAAGTAAGAAAGGGAGTAGTTGCAAATATCTATACAGTATTATTAACACTTGTACAAACTTAAAAGATGACAGTAATCATTGTATCCATAATATCTAAACGCCAGTCCCCGGCAACGGCGCCATTTTGATGTTGAGTTTATCAAAAGTAAGTATTGTGTTATCGTATCCACAGGGACTGGAGTGATATTACGATTTTTCTTCTAGATTACTGAAAGATTTTAAGCGAATGTTTGTTGAGAAAGTCTTTAGATGTTTTAAAGTGAAACAATGAAAACAAAACGGAATAATTTAAACGGGATTTGTGATATGATAAATTATCTTGCAGGGATTGGATTTCCTCTACCGTTCACGTATGTAATCTACCGATTAATTATAACGCAATCATGTTTTCTTTCATATTTCCAAATACTTTTCCGAACAATATGTATGTATACATAAAAGTTCACATATTTCAATCGGTTTGTTGAATCGGTGATGTCTCAACCGATTAAACAAACAGACCATATGACGAACAAGTATTTGAATTAGATGTTAAACCTAGTTCTATGTCTAGAAATCAGAGTTTAATAGATTCCTATCTTTAATATCTGAAGACGATATCAATTTTCATTAATAACTGAATTCATAAGATTTGGCAATAAAGAAAAGATAGAATCAATACTTAATAAAAACATGCTTGCATTAAAATTAAAAGTGGTACATATACATACGGTTACAGTAGATTCTTCCAATCCCAGCAAGAGAGAGAGTTAGCTATCCATTTTCATGGTAGCTTGTACAAAAAGGAAGAAGTGGAGATGAATGAGCATCAATGACGATTTCTCGATCCTTGATGCATATCCAGCTCGATTCTTCAATTCTCTCCCTTAAAGTTCTCTTACAATATACTCTTAATAACTATTACAAAATGTATTCAATATAAACCATGAGATGTCTTCTGCATTGCCCTTGACCCCTTTTTATAGTGTTCTTGGCCGCCTGAGTTCGCATAGCGAGAGAAAGTTCGCTATACAAACTCCCTTTCCTTCTCCATTAAGATTTGAATTTAACCGCCTTTCAGACACCGCCAAACTTCGCTATGCGAAGCATAGTTCGCGTCGCGAACTTTGGTCGCTTTCTCTCGCTTTCTTTGCTTCAAGCGAAGATTGGCCATTTTGGTTATGTTTCTGTTCGCCTTTCCTCGCTTCGCGACCTTCGCCATCCATCGCATAGCGATCTTCAAGCGAAATCCTTCGCTTTCTCTCGCTTCCTTCGCTTCAAGCGAAGTTTGATCATTTTGATTCTGTTTTGATTTGCTGGATCTCGCTTCACTTTCGCATAGCGACGCTCACGTAGCGAAGCATTTGGTCGCGATGCGAAAGTTGCAGGGCATGGTTTTTCTCTTTGTTCAACTGGTTTTCTTCATGCCTAATACCTGCAAAACCACTCAAATTCACAAGTACCAACCTTTTGGGTCTTTTGTTAGTCCATTCTCATAAAAAAATACAAAGGAACAAAGCAATTTGTTTGAGTTTTGACTAATGATACATTGTCTTTTGGATTGTTATCAACAATAGCTCTTTGAAATCTATCACCAAAGGGTGTGTGTGTGGAATATCCCTGGTAAGGAAGAGTATGATTTAGCTCTTGTTGCTCTAAAAGACTCTATATCTAAATGAGTTGATACAAATGTGTCCAGTTTGTTAAACATATGTGTGGTGGTCAAAGTGCTTGGGAATTTCTCAAGATCATTCTCGAAGGCGCATCTGGTCAGCAGGATTCTTAGGTATCTACTCAAGAGAACTGGCTTGAATGTGACTGTTATTGTAGAAGAAGAGTTGGACATCATCAGCATAGAGGGGTCTATTTGGGTCATATTTGTCTTTAAAAGAGCATATCTGAACAGGAGGACAAGGGCATGCGTTTTGTCTCCAATTCTATAGAAGCTTATGACCTTGTGCAGAACTACTCTGTACTTTACTTAGGAGGAATTTCAATCACCCTCTGAGGATAATGGATAGAAGGTCAAGATCAAATGTGATGAACATCAGTCCTGACACCTGTAAGAACTAGGATGTTCTAGATATAGGCACTCAGTGTCGTGTATTTGAAGGTTATTACTGTCTTCTCTAGAAGATGGGCTTCTGATGTAGTCCTCTGTATTGGAGAATCAATTTATGTTGAGTTGGTTGCTTCTTCAAGGTATGCGCTTCAAGAGTAAAGAAGGAATATAAAAGGTAATTATCTCATATCTTCTGTCTATAAGGAAAGAATGATTGTTTATCACCTGTAGCATGAGGTGACTGTTTTGACCTCCAATCTTGATTTCATGATCAAGTCTATGAGGATGTGAACAACTGTTCTGATGTTATAATTTTTTAGGAGTTAACTGGAAGCCTAAAATGGATAGGGGTTCTTAAGGCTATATCAAGCAAAGTAGAACTCAAATGTCAACATTTTTTGTTTCCATCAAGAGGCAAGTCGTATCAATGATGTCATTAAAATGTCTCGACATCGAACTGAACATTAAAATATCCACGCTAAAGGCAGGAGCTTGCTCTGGAGATGTCTCTCTTCTAGGGTTAAGTTGGTCTTATCAGGAACTTTTATTTCAACTTGAAGGGTTGTATCAAAGGTTTAACTCATCCTATAGCTAACCAAGCAGTGGTTAGAGCTCTAAGAAGATGCAAATTTTCTTATCTCTCACACTTTTTTTGGAGTTGCAACTAAATAAGATTTGTATTCTGGTTGTGGGTGTTCCAGACTTGTGACTGGAGTCAAATAGGTTCTGGTGGACTCTAAGTATCTCTCTCCAACTATGTTCCTGTAATGATGGTGCCAAAAGGTGAAATTAAAGGGGTTTGAGAACTGGAATTTCCAATCTTGATGTTGTCTCTCTTGATAAAGGTCCCATTGAAGAGGAGAATGCTTGGTCACTAATGAGATTTTTGAAGCTTTGTGGAAAAAGTTGAGTCCAAAGCCAGTTGCTTTTGTGTGTAACCCAAGGAACTGCATGCTCTTGCTTAAAGACCAAGGAAAATAAAGTAGAGATGTCATAAAATGATGCATCATCAGACTTCTGTAGGTGTTATAGACCCTTCTTTCATAGCTTTTATGGGGCCAGTGCAAGGCAGAGTCTTAGTGAATAGAGAAGCAGACTGAAGTGGAAGAGTCTGTTAATGTTGATATGCTCATTCAGTACTCGGATAATTTGATCAGGTCAGGTGTTTCCTGTTAGAGAGAATCTATTCTTGTTTGTATAAGGGTTATGCTAGTGTTGTGTTGTCAGACATGTTGTCTTGACATCGTGCTTTTATGTAGAAGATCTTTTGGTTCTTGTTGTGCATGAGAGTTTATTTTGCTCTGGTGAAGTGTTTTTTGCGAGTGTCTCTGATTTTCCTTTACAGTTTGTTCCTTTACTACTGTGTTTAAATTGTGGCTCTCAAGTAGTTATTGCAAAGGGGTGTTCCTGGGTTGCTATGATGATAGAAGAACCTATGGATGTTAACTCCATAACCAAAGTTGATGGTTCAAGCATTGTGAAAGGTATTGATGTTCAAGCAAATGTTGGAACATCATCGATCAGATTAACTCTCCAGAAGATGAAGCAAATTATACATAGGAGCTAATCGTGTGGAGTTCACCAATTGATTCAGAGATGAAATATCTAATCCTGGTGGATTTTGGAGTAAAGTATTGGCCAAGTCTGATGGTGATAGTGCCTTTGACAGTGCTGAAAGGAAGGATCTACTATATTGTCCAGGATGACATATATGATGTGTTGACATCAGGCTTAAGGTTATGAAAGAACCATTTTTTCTCTAGGTTTTCTATTGTGTGAAGCATGGAAATAACCTCTACATTTTTATGTGATCTTTGGTGGTTCTGGGATGCCATGTTCTGCTGATGTGGTTTATGTGCATGAAGTTAAACCAAATGTGCATGTCATCTTGCCTGCCTGAAGTGTTTTGGAGAACTCTGGTTTCTCTTAAATGTGTCTGTGAGGCTTATTTTTTTCTGTTGTGCATGTGCCTCTAATATGTGAACTGGGACAGTTCGTGATTGCTTGGATATGTCCTTGAGAATAATGATGTTTTTGTTATCTGGGAGAGTTTATTTTTCTCTACAGTGGGATGTGGTCTTCGGGAGGAGTTATTGTTCTGATTGATCTGTGATGTCAGACTAGATGTCGTGACATTGTGTTTAGCTGTTATGTTGCACTTTGTTGGATTCTTAAGCTATGGAATTCAGAGGGAGAGTCTATTTTTGGTGTATGATATTCTTATGTGAGTTTTGTTTTTGGTTCCACTGTGTGCGCTCTTGTTTGTTAAGGATGTTTCTTCTTGAAAAATAATTTTGTCTTTTGGATCAGCAATATAATTTGAGTTTTTCTAGTCTAAGTATATTGCTGAGGAAATTGTTGTTCCAAATTGATTTGGATGCTGAAAAAATACAATGTCAAATAGGATGTCATAACATTGTACTGTGACAAACTGGTCACAATCAGGTTTTTTCAAGGATTTTCACTCTGCATAACTAGACAAGGTCATTGTAACTGATCTTCTTTGTGTCAGGGTGTTTTGGGAATTTGTACTAATGAAGAGATTTAGCAACTACAGTTTAGGAGGCTTGAAACATGTTTTTTTTGTTGCATGCATTTCTAAAAAAAAAACAGTTTTTCAATGACATAGAGAATGTCATTTCAAATGTGGCAGTCAAAGCTTGGCAAGTGAGAAATATGAACAAGAGAATGTTTTTGCTACCAAGGATAATTTTACTTCTTTCAACAATTATATCCTTGATTGATGAGTTGATACAAGCGAGGTCGTTTATTTTTAAAAGCCAATACCTTATTGCTTCTTCCTCCTATCTAGTTGTGTTTCAACATGAATCAAAATTCCAAAAGTACTGATGCTAAAAAGACTCGTGTACTGGATGCCAAGAAGGGTAAGGGTGCGAATCAAAAGAAGGTGGAGTCCAAAGTTATGACTTCTGTTGGATCATCTACTGGAGCATCTAGGACAGGGAAGCCGTCTGTGAAAAAGATGAAGTCCGTCAAGAAAAGTCATGCTCAATTGCATGACTCTAACGAGGATGGTGATGAAGATTGGGTTAATTTCATTAACTCAGGAGGTTGGAGTGCATAGTCGGTTCCTTAGATGAAGTTTTTTTGTTGTTGTTGTTGTTTTGTTACCTTTTTTTTTTGGCACTGCAATAATTTTCTAACAGTATTTGCTTCCATTAGAACTGATTGTAGCCCTTGCTACTGTGTGGTTCCATTTATGCTTGTTTACATTTACTCTATTTTTGTCATTTTTTGGCTAAAAAGGGGGAGTAAAGTGTTGATATGTTTACTGGTTCTGATGTTGGATCAGATGACATGACATCATGTCATGTTTTAGTGTGATTTGTGGTTGCTTGTTGTATGCAACTGTTTAGGGGGAGCATGATAGTTTGTCATGCTTGTTGTGATGTCACTGATGGGCTGTATGTGTGCAATGATGTGCAATTACATGTTCTGACATGCTGTGGTTATGAAGAACCTTGGATGATCTATGGTAATTTATTACTCTGATACTCTGAGTAATATGTGTGGCTTTTGCTGTATGTGTTTCTAATGTGTGTGGCTTCTGCTATATGTGTTTCTAATTGGATAGTTCATATTTTCCTGTCAGGTGATTTGGGTTGTCTCCTTGAGAGGGATGTGTGACCCAAGACAGTTGACGGTTGGATCTCTTGTGCTTTGGGTTTTTCCCATTTTTCCCTTGAGGGGGAGTACTGGTTATGTGTGATAGGGGGAGTAATGGACCTGTCTGAGATTGCTACGGTGGAGTTGTGTTGTTGTGATGTCATACCACATGTCTCGACATTCGGTCGATGAAGAGTGCAAAGTTTAAAGGAGTTGTAATTTCTATGATCTGCAGCTGCATTTTACCTCTGAAATCTTTTTGTAGGTTGTGCGATGTTTACATGTAACTTGTGTCTTGTGGTATTATTCCTCTTCTCCAGAATTATTGAGCAAAGGTTGTTTTAGCCAAATTTTCCAAAGGGGAAAATTGTTAGATCCATGGTTTTAGGATTGGCAGCAATTTTGCTAAAACATGGTTCACAATAAGATGTTGTGTGAAATGTTCTAACTTGTTGGTCTGTCAACAATGAAGACAGATGTTCTGACAGATGTTGTGACATGCTATACCAGAATATCAGTACAGGCTGCATTTTTATTCTTGACAGATTTGATTTGATTTTGTGAGATTTTGTTTGGATATATGTCACTTATTTTCGCAGTTCAAGAAGATTTAATATGGAACATTTGATTTGATCTCCAACTGTTCATAAGTTTCTAAAATTGGATGTTGAGACAATTTTGGAAACTTGATGATTTGTTCCAAGATTTAAGGAGATTTTTCTGCATAATTGATGCAGTCCTCAGCGTGTGGATTAAGCAATATCTGGGGAAGATTTCGAAGCTCATGGACTGCTGAGGAGTATTTAAAGATCAACCTAAACCTAATGTATACACGACTTTCACTTTTGTAAAAATAAGGGGAGGTTTTAGAGTATTAGGTTTTGAGAGTCTTTTTAGTGTGACTTTGTAAGTCACTCTTGTATCTTTTGATACATTGAGGTAGACTGATTGTATGTTGTTTATTGTTCACTCTAAAGCTTTTAATCAAGATTGTATTGTTCTTAGTTGAAGCTTGTAATCAAAACTAAGTATTGTAGTTGGAAGAGTGTTCTTCTCTTTTTTTGGTTTCTTGAGGTATTGTCATCGGGATTGTGACAGTTAGGAAGTGAGAGGGGAATCTCATATCTAGTGGGTTTCTAGGTAAAAGTTGCACAGGATAATGATTAGGAGAGAAGTTGTAAACGGGGGAGTTTAGCTTTGAACTAATGCTATCATAGTGAGTTTCCTTTCTGCCTTGGATGCCCCCAGATCTATGTGATGTTGCACTGAACTGGGTTAATAATTAACTGTGTTATTTATCTTTCTACAATTTATTTTTCAATTTGATTTATTTGTTCTATCAGACAGAAGATGTTGTAACATCTATCTTGACATTATGCTCTGATGTGAGGACATCAGTATTAACATGTGTTAGAGTGCCATAATTTCACATATACACAAAATAATTCATTATCCTAATATACATATCAAAACTTTACAAAAAAAACATTAGCTTCCATAATGAACCTTGGATCTACCACTCAAACTCAATCCTTAGAGTTGAGCACCACAACAATGGTTTTTTGGTTCAAGGTTGAAGATGATGAAGGTTATATAAAGAATCTAACACACAGAGCTTATATCTCAGTATATCAATATTCTAGGAAGTTTTTTACAAGGTTGAATCAAAGAGGAAGAATGTGTGTGAAAAGAAAAACTCTTGTGGGTTTTTCTCAAGATTTGTGAAAATATGGATTTGATCTCACTTTATCTATCTCTTGAGGAATCTCATCTCTTTTTTAGATATCAATGTGAATATTTTTTTTAGGAAAATTGACATGAAATGATTTATATAGATGCTAGATGTTAGACACAAAATGGTGAAGAAAATAACAAATTATTCAAGTTAAATCACGAGGTTATGATTTGAAACAATGAAAAGAATGACTTAAATCAAAGTAGTAAAATGAGGAAGTCGTAATTTTGATTTAAATCATGGTTTCTACTCATTATTCGAGTCAAGCAAAAGCATGATTCAAATCATGGCTGTTTTTGAAAAATGTTTGATTGTCATGATTCTAGTAAAAAATCCTTGTGATTCGACTCAATGAGTGTTGTGATTCAATTCACACATATCTTTGATTTGAATCAACTTGACAGTCTTAAAATACAATGTCATGGGTTTAAATCAAGCTTCAAAATAATCATGTTTTAAGCTTTCTAACTAGTGATTCAAGATATACTCAATTGACCAACTTGTTCAAGTTTTAAAACACAATGTCATGGGTTCAAAACTAATTTATTGAATGGGAAGGTAGCCCAAAATAAAATCATAATCAAATAAATGAATAATACAAAATTCCACAAAAACTATAATAACAATAAATCAAATTACAGACAATTCAAATTTAACATAACATCAAAATAAAGATGATACCAACTGCAATTTCAGTCATCATAGAAACAACCGGGGTCATCTGGTGTTTGTAGATCATTGTAATTTCAAACACATAGATCGACAATAAACACCTTAGCGAGGCTTCTTGTGCGATGGTTATAGTTCTCCGGTGATTAGAAAAAAGATGTCTTCAAAAGGTTAGCACTCAAATACTCAAGTCGATGTTTGAAAGAAGTGGTATTATTTCAAGTATGAGTGAGAGAATACTTGTGTGTGACTCAAGGTCACACATATACTGTGGAGATGGTTATGACACACCATAGTTTATCTTGGTTTATTCCAAACCATGTGGATTACTTCTAGTCATCAAAAAATGTACCTTGAGATTTTCACTAACAAATAAATTTTTCACATGTTCAGCTAGCAACCTTTACGTATAGATATTATTATAGGTTCATCTTACAACCTTTACAACTTACAAGTTAATGAGAAAAGGCTTGTTTTTGTTTACAATGTGATTAGAATAACAATAGTTGTTACAAACAATATCTATATAAGTGTTTCTTTCTTAACACAAATATATACCAAGTGTATGAAAATTAAATTAGTGAGAAAAAAAGGATTATTTGTAATATATCTAGATCATTAGTGTCTTTTACAAATGACCATCAGAGTCCTTCATATATGTTGAAGCGGTAACGTGACAAGCAAAAATATTTATTTTCGAAAGAATTCCCTCCAGGATTTATGTCGTGTCCACAGAGATCAGTTTGAGGGAAAGAATGTCGTTTGACTGTCTCTCGTGTTTATGAGTTTGGATTAAAATGGGTTTAAAGTAAATGCAGACAAATAAATATTAACATAAAAAGAAATCATTAATCAGAGAGACGAACTTATCCGGCATGCACATAATCGACTCCTCACAAACTTAAACTTACCGACCAGTTATACTCCACCTACAATACTCCTCAATATCATCCAGCATTGCTCACAACAAAGGTTATGTCTAACGCAAAGTTGAGAGAACAACCGTGCTACCATCGTCGACACTCTCGCACCAGACTCAAGACACAGAGGCATTAAGCTTCGACGCCTATTGAAGATTGTTAGCTCTAAATCTATCTCTAGAGTCCTGAAACTAACAGATAATCATCCCTAATCAAAGTTTGCGAGGATTATCTCTAACGCAACTCAAACTCTGGGCATAAAGAAAAAATCAGAGACAATCACCAATAAAGATTTGTAAAGCAGATATCATACAACACCATGGGCGACAAATATACATGAGTTCAGAATAAATACACCTACACAACCCAACATAGAAGAAAAACACAAAGACGAAGAGAAATAAACCAAACATCTCACGGTTTGTCAACGCCGGTCGATGATCAATCCACCCCGATTCATCCGTATGCAAGCTTCCATGTTGTTTTCTAAGCTAATCTACTGAAAAATAAAGTTGATGGAGTTGGGAGCAAAAATCCCCAAAACCATACCTAAAAAATGACTGAAACTGAACTTATAGTAATTAAAAATCTGTCGCGTTCGCTAGGCGAACGTTTTACTCACAAAGCGAGCCTCAAAATGGCACTTAAGTGCCTCTGAAATGCTAAACCGCCTCTGCAAAATTCCAGAAGTTCGCAGTGCGAACGATTTATTCGCAAAGCGAATGCTCGCTGTACAGTTTGCAAAGTGAGCTTTGGTATTTTTCTCCCCTGTCCAATTCTGGGAGCCTTCGCTTGGAACTTGTCAGGCATTCGCAAAGCGAACATTCGCTGGCACACTCGCAAAGCGAACATGACAGCAAACCAGACCTTTATTTGACCACAACTTCTGAATCGCAACTCTGATTTACGCACAGTCGGAAGCACTGGAAAGCTTATTCAATGCTCTTTATGACTATGGCAAGATATCCTTGATTTAATACCTGCAAAAATTAGAGAAAATCAATTAAACTCAATGATATTTACACGATATGCAATATATACACTAAAATGTAAAGTAAACGTATTTATAAACAAATCGGGATTTATTCAAACGATATTAACCAAAAAGTATCGATAAGTGCAACAAAACTTATATACAAAAATAGTTACATTTTGCACTTATCAAACTCTCCCCAACTTAAACTTGTTTATCCGCAAACAAGAATCAAGCAAACTTAAAAACACAAAAGCAATAACCAAAGAATCACGAATCAACAGGTTTTGAAAAACGAAAACAAATGTATGGTTCAAATGTAAAACGGTATGCACAAAGTAAATACTTACCACTAAACTACGATGACAACATAGTCACGAAACAAATGCAAAATACAAAAATCATGCCAAACATCCTAAAACAACACAAGTTCCAAAGTGAATCACACCTAGAAAAAACAATCATCGGTAGATGAAAAACACAAAATGGGGTACTTATCACTCACACAACAATCATGCAAACAATAGACTAAATTATGCAACCATCCAAAAATTCACATTAAACATACAAAGGCAAGAATCACAAGGGCTTTCAAGGTTGTAGTGTGGTCGATAATATCCAGCTAAACCCAAAAAACTTCTAATTTCAGTAACAGATCTAGGAGCCTCCCATTGTAGAACTGTATCTACTTTGGATGGATCCATAGCAATACCATTACCTGAAATCACATGCCCAAGAAAACTCACTTCTGACAACCAGAACTCACACTTGGACAACTTGGCATAAAGTCTCTTTTCCTTCAAGATTTGCAATTCAATACGCAAATTCTCCGCATGTTCTTCCCGAGACTTAGAATAAATCAAGATGTCATCGATAAACACAACAACAAATTGATCCAAATGCTCATGGAAAATGCGATTCATATACTCCATAAACACTCCCGGCGCATTAGAAACCCCGAACGGCATCACGGAATATTCGTAATGTTTGTATCGTGTCCTAAAAGCCGTCTTTTGAATATCTTCCTCTTTCACTCTAATCTGATGATAACCTGACCTCAAATGAATTTTATTAAACACACATGCACCTACCAACTGGTCCATCAGATCATTAATTCTCAGAAGAGGATACTTATTCTTAATCGTCACCTTATTCAGCTGGCGATAATCAATACACAATCGCATACTTCCATCTTTCTTTCTCACCAACAAAACTGGAGCACCCCAAGGCGATACACTCGGCCTCACAAACCTCTTTTCTAACAATTCATTCAACTGCTTCTTCAACTCAACCAACTCAGATGCCGATATACGATAAGGTGCCATAGACATAGATCTAGTACCAAGAACTAGATCTATAGAAAACTCCACCTCTCTCTCTGGCGGCACATCAGAAATATCCTCCGGAAACACCTCTGGAAAATCACACATGACTGGAACCACATCAATTGCAACTTGACTATCCATAGTCAACGATGCGAACAACCCGAACAACTGAGCTTCATCCGCCAAAAGTTTCTTCAACTCTTTGTTAGATAAGAAACTCGATTCCTCGTCTTCTTCAAGAGAAGGAAATCTTACCAACTTATGATAGCAATCGATATGAACTCGATTAAACTGCAACCAATTCATTCCCAGAACCACGTCTAAACCCTCCAACGGCAGACACACCAAATCCATATCAAAATCCTTACCATAAATGGTCAAAGGACAACTTAAACAAACCAAAGAAGTAGTTACCGACCCCATTGCTGGAGTATCGATAACCATCTCTCCATCCATCAAAGACAATAAAAGATTCAAACGCTGCGCACACTCAGACGAAATAAACGAATGAGTCACTCTGGTATCAATAATAGCAACTAAAGGCGTACTATTAATAAAACAAGTACCTCTGATCAGACGATCTGCACTAGAAGTCTGAGTTCCTGCCAATGCAAATACTTTCCCTTCAGCTTGAGCTTAATTTAGTTTCAGACACTTCGTACTAATATGACCAGGTTCACCACAGTTGAAACACTTCACCATATTCTTCTTGCACTAAGTTGTTGCATGTCTTATACCTCCACAATTGGAACACTTCCTCATATCCTTTCTACATTCAAACTGACGATGTCCTAAGTCACCACACCTATAACATCTCAGAGGATTATACGTACCTCCCCCACTTGGCCTTTTATCAGAATTAGCCCTTTGTTTTCCCTTGTCAGCTGGTGACACATAAGGACCGCCACGAAACGGTTGCTTTCCTTTCCTTTCGTTCACACTCTTATAATGAGTAGAACGAGCTTTACTATCCTATTTATAAATTCTACAACAATCCACCAAATCCGAAAACCTACAAATTCTTTGATAACCAATTTCCTGCTTGATCTCATGACGCAACCCGTTCTTAAACTTCACACATTTGGAAAACTCCGCAGTTGCTTCAGCATAATGTGGATAAAACTGAACAAGCTCCACAAACTTAGCAGTGTAATCAATAACAGACATGTAACCCTGTTTCAACTCCAAGAACTCTATCTCTTTCTTTCCTCTAACATCTTCAGGAAAATACTTCCTCAAAAACTCCCTGCTAAACAAAGCCCAAGTGACATTTTCGCCAGTAGCTTCCCACACATGACGTGCACTAACCCGCCAATCATCACCCTCCTCCTGCAACATGTGAGTACCCAATCTCACCTTATGTTCCTCAGCACAGTCCATCACTCGAAAGATTCTTTCAATCTCCTTAAGCCAGATCTGAGCACCATCAGGATCATGTCTTCTTTTGAAGATAGGCGGGTTGTTCTTCCTGAACTCATCATTCCCACCAGCATTAGGTTCACCCCGCACAGCCTGAGCCATAGCTTGCATAGCAGCAGCAAGAGCAGCGTCATTCCTTCTAGCCATATTCTGTTCATATCCAATAACAGTAACTATGGTTAAACAATCAGCTCGCCAGAACACAACTGACGCACAACAAACAACTTGGTCAAAACGACCGACACGGACTGGCACGGACTGACACAAACTGGCTTTGATACCACTTAATGTAACACCCCCAATCTATAACCTGAGTAATTAAAGCGATAACAAATTATTAGAGTAGAATTAAAACATTCATGGCATAGACGGAGCGTCACATCACGATGATGAAATAAAATAACCTGCTCAAATAGATATGCAACAATCAGGTAGCAACATAAACAGAGGAACTCAGTTCCAAACACCCACAATTCAGATATAGAATAAAAGCGAAAAATCTGCAACTGAAATCTCATATATATATATATATATATATACACATAGAAGTTTGTCTGTCATACATGTAAAATCTAAAAAGATATATACATAAAGTCACATAACGATCTCCCCGACTACCCGGTGCTACATATCAGAGCCGACCGACAAAATAATGAAGACATAAGCTTCACAAAAAGACCTCCAGCATCTAATCTGTAATGCCTCATAGAGCATTCAAAACAGCAGAAGGGTGAGAAACACAATTATACTATAGTTGCATATAATTATGTAACAACACAATGTAAAACATTCTCACCGCAACTTACACCATAATTCAAATACAAAACAACACAATTCATATCTCATACATCCTTCACAAAGGCATAACAATCATGCTCAATACATTTATCACCAACATATATATATCAAATCATCAATTCCATTCACAATTCTCCCACATAATCAATCCATTCATGACTTATGCAAATGCAAAGAGACCGACATAACGACTCTATGCAAATGCAATGCGGGTACCGTTCCATCCGTCATTCTCATCATTAATTCACTCAGGAAATATTGGAATCATCGCTTGTTACTTAGTGTAACTCCCCGTCGGGCAAACGATGTTCCCCGTCGCTTTCGGTCCTCTTGGTATAAGGCTCACGACATTTATGGATCGCTTTTGGTCCTCTTTGTATAAGGCTCACGATCCGATCGCTTTCGGTCCTCTTTGTATAAGGCTCACGATCGTCTATAACGTCGCTTTCGGTCCTCTTTGTATAAGGCTCACGACCGTTATAGCAGATTCCCTCGGGAATCGTTTCGTCGCTCACACCCACTAGGGCACACGACATCACAAGAATTCATATCATGATGCTTGGCATACAATGACTCATGACAATCAAATGCATACTCATATACAACCATGTGAACCATTTCAACATCCATAATCATGCATATACAATCAAACATAACACAATGCATTTAATTGCCCTTAGGCCACAAACCATCATCACAACATTCACATCACATAACAGCACACAAGCTATACATTATATATCAAAAGTATATCACATGGTAACACGTCAATCGCACGCAATTACGACGATAAAAGTCAACAAAATGACACGTTTTCAAATTCCCGACACAATTAAATCAGCCACTAGTCTCAAAACCATTTTATAAGAAATAACATTTTAATAGCTTTCCAACGCATCCAACCGCGCCTCAATCCGACTTACGATCCAAAAGTTATGACAAGAACCAAATGGAAAAATCTGCCCTGTTCGCTTTCCTATTCGCAATGCGAACCCCAGCGAACCATGGCAGAGAAAAAACAGCATAAAGTTCGCAATGCGAACACCCAGCGAATCTTCGATTTCCCCTTCGCAATACGAATTCCCTACGAACAGTGGCAGAGAAAAAATAGCAGAAAGTTCGCAATGCGAACCTCCCGCGAACCTTCGCTTTCCCTTCGCTGCCCTATTCGCAGTGCGAACCTGCGAACCCAGAAAATCCCAGCAGCGCTGTTGTTAACTCCAACACAATATTTCCTCCACCAAAACACTTCCAAACCATAACATAACAACCAGAACATATCCCAAACATAACAACATGTATTCTACAACATTTATACCGCATTTCAACCGCGAAAACATCGATTTCTATCGTTTTCTCTCATTCGACCTAGAATTGAAAAGCTAGGAAAAACCAACAAACATTCCAACACACGCATACATAATCATACACAAGCATAGCATAACCGAGTTTCGCACCCTTACCCGATTAATCACGCTTCGAAGTGTCGGTTGAATCGATTTCTTACACTCCAAGTTTTCCTCTTTTTTTCTTCTTCTCCTTCTCTATTTCTCTTAACTTCTTTTTCTCTCTTTTTCTTTCTATGTTTCTATTTTAATGAAAAATAATATCTAACCAAGCCAAAAAGACCAAAATACCCCTACACTCAATTTTCTCGCAAACGTTCCCAAAACGCGATAAAACATAATAACCAAGAATAAAATAATATAAAGACCAAAAATAATTAAATCGACTCGATTAAATAAATCTAACAAAAAAAACCGGGGCGTTACATACCTCACAAAAAGGTGGGAACTAAAGTGATTCACAACAAGAACAAGTATACAAAAGAATGAATGGCATGGAAGTTTGTAAAAAGCCTAAGTATCATGAATATGCTAAAGTCAAGAAAGCGATAAAAACATACCTTGGACGTGTACAAAATTTAACAATATCATTACCATACATCTGCAAGTTGAAACGATCAAACTTGGAACATCACCTTAAATGCATCCTCAAATTAGCCAACCAAAATTTGCGTCCAGACAACAAACAAAAACATTAGAAACTAAAAACAATAAAACATGCTTGTTTTACGTCGTAAGCTCGACGCCTTTACAATGCTTAGCTAACAACTTCCTTCCTTCATGCCATGATGATGCCTCACCGCGCAAACCAAAAGCAAGCGCCCTAACCAAACACTTAAACAAACAATACGGGAACAAAATGTATACAACACTTGAACAAACATAATGGAAATAGACAATATATACGATATATACAAAACTCAAAAACAAAGAAACTATCGCAATGCGATTCAATATCAAAATCAATCCCCGGCAACGGCGCCATTTTGTTGAAGCAGTAACGCGGCAAGCAAAAATATTTATTTTTGGAAGAGTTCCCTCCAGGATTTATGTCGTGTCCACAGAGATCGGTTCGAGGTAAAGAATGACGTTCGACAGTCTCTTGCATTTATGAGTTTGGATTAAAATGGGTTTAAAGTAAATGCAGACAAATAAACATTAACATAAAAAGAAATCATTAATCAGAGAGACGAACTTATCCGACATGCACATAATCGACTCCTCACAAACTTAAACTTACCGACCAGTTATACTCCACCTAAAATACTCCTCAATATCATCCAGCATCGCTCACAATAAAGGTTATGTCTAACGGAAAGTTGAGAGAACAATTGTGTTGCCGTCGTCGACACTCTCGCACCCGACTCAAGACACGGAGGCATTAAGCTTCAACACCTATTGAAGATTGTTAGCTCTAAATCTATCTCTAGAGTCCTGAAACTAACAGATAATCATCCCTAATCAAAGTTTGCGAGGATTATCTCTAACGCAACTCAAACTTCGGGCATAAAGCAAAAATCAGAGACAACCACCAATAAAGATTTGTAAAGCAGATATCATACAACGCCATGGGCGACAAATATACATGAGTTCAGAATAAATACATCTACACAATCCAACATAGAAGAAAAACACAAAGACGAAGAGAAATAAAACAAACATCTCGCAGTTTGTCAACGCCGGTCGACGATCAATCCACCCTGATTCATCTGTATGCAAGCTTCCATGTTATTTTCTAAGCTAATCTACTGAAAAATGAAGTTGATGGAGTTGGGAGCAAAAATCCCCAAAACTATACCTAAAAAATGACTGAAAATGAACTTATAGTAATTACAAATCTGTCACGTTTGCTAGGAGAACGTTTTACTCGCAAAGTGAGCCTCAAAAAATGGCACTTAAGTGCCTCTGAAATGCTAAACCGCCTCTGCAAAATTCCAGAAGTTCGCAAAGCGAACGATTTATTCGCAAAGCGAATGCTCGCTGCACAGTTCGCAAAGCAAACTTTGATCCTTTTCTCCCCTGTCCAATTCCGGGAGCCTTTGCTGGGAACTCGTCGGGCATTCGCAAAGCGAACATTCGCTGGCACACTCGCAAAGTGAACCTGACAGCAAACCAGACCTTTATTTGACCACAACTTCTGAACCGCAACTCTGATTTACACACGGTCAGAAGCGCTGGAATGTAACACCCTCAAGCTATACCCCCAAGCTATTAAAGCAGTAAAATAAAATTCAAAATTTCATCAGAGTATATTTAAAACATGCACGGCATAGACCGAGGGGTCACATCAATTGGGAACAAACATACAACACCTGCTCATACAGATATGCAACAACTCAGGTAGTAATACACCCACAATTCAGGAACAGAATAAAAGCGGAAAATCCGTAACTGAATATCAACATACATATATATCATGAAAGTTTGTTCGCCATATACAATCATACATGTACAATTCAAAAGATACATATACATAATACAAAATAATCACACTCGATCACCCCGACTACCCGGTGTCACATATCAGAGCCGACCGACAAAAGAATGAAGACGCAAAGTTTCACAAAAAGACCTCCAGCAACTCTAATCTACAATGCCTCATAGAGCATTATAAAACAGCAGAAGGGTGAGAAACACAATCATAATACAGTTGCATATAATTATATATTAACACAGAAATGCACAAGTAAAATATTCTCACCACACATGCACCACAATCACATACAACACCACACAGTACAATTCTCAAGTATCAAATACCAATGCACATCAGTCATACACTATACACTCATCATCAGTACAAGTATACATATTCCATCTCGTCCATCACATTCACAATTCCATACACAATTAATCCATGATTTATGCAAATGCACAGAGACCGACACAACGACTCTATGCACATGCCATGTGGTACCGACTTCCAATATTCCTCATCACTAGTCCACTCAGGAACTCTGCTGGAATCATCGCCCGTTACTGAGGATCACTCAAGTAACACCCCGTCGGGCCTACGATGTTCCCCGTCACTTTAGGTCCTCTTGGTATAAGGCGCACGACGTTTATGGATTGCTTTAGGTCCTCTTTGCATAAGGCGCACAATCCGATCGCTCACACCCCACATGGGTACACGGTCGTCTATAATCATCGCTTTAGGTCCTCTTATTTTTAAGGCGCACGATATATCAAATCGCTTTAGGTCCTCTTATTTTTAAGGCGCACGGTGTTATAGCAAATTCCCTCTGGAATCAATTTGTCACTCAGGACGTCACAACAATGCATATCATGATGCTTGGCATACAATGACTCATGACATTTAAAATGCACGCAATATATGCACTCATCTCGATCAACAAAATCATGCTTTACACTCAATCCCAAAACAATGCATTTAATTGCCATACGGCCACAATCATCATCATGACATTTAAACACATGCATCCAACATATATCACAAGCAAATCGTATGATAACCCATCAATTACACCCAATTAACCGGCAAAAGTCGACAACAATACCACACCTTTTCTAATTCCCAACATAATTTAATCGGCCAACAATCTCGAAACCATCCTCATAAAGAAGTACATGCAACAAGCTTTCTAACGCATCAAACCACGCCTCAAACCGAACCACAGATCAAAAGTTATAAAGAAAACAAATTGGGAAAACTGCTACATTCGCAATGCGAGGCTCCTAGCGAGTCCTTCGCTACTTCATTCGCAGTGCGAATGTCCCAGCGAACCAAGGCAGAAGCAAAAATAGCCTATAAAATTCCCAACATTCGCAGTGCGAACCATCCAGCGAATGCTCGCTACCCCATTCGCAGTGCGAACCCTCCAGCGAATAGTGGCAGAATGAAAAATACTACAACGTTCGCAGTGCGAACATCAGGCGAACGTTCGCCACCCATTCGCAGTGCGAACCTGCAATTTCAGCAAAACCCAGTAGCGCACCAGATCATCCAAAAATGATATTTTCTCAAACCAAACATTTCCAAACCAACATATGACAATCAAAACATAACTCAATCATGATAACAAGTATTCTACTACGTTTACACCGATTTTCAACCGCGAAACCATCGATTTCTCATCATATTTCTCATTTCAACCTAGAACTCAAAAGCCATGGAAAACAAGAAAATATGCAAACATACACATATATAATCATACACAAACATAGTATAATCGAGTTTCGCACCCTTACCCAATTTAATCGTGTTCTAGAAAGTCGATTGATTGATTTCCAAGTTTTCCAAATTCTCTCTTTTCTTCTCTTCTTTTCTCTTTTCTTCCTTTCCTTACTATTTTCTCTCTTTCTATTCTATTATATTCTATCTTAACAAAATAAATCAAAATGCCCAAAATACCCCTACACTCAAATATCTCGCAAATGTCCCCAAAACGCGACCAAATATATTCACAGTGAAAAATAACATATTTCCACATAAAAGTCAGAAATAAAAGAATATAATAATAAAATACTCAAAACGACTCAAATAATTAAAAAGACAAAACTGACAAAACTGACCGGGGCGTTACAACTCTCCCCCACTTAGAAATTTTCGTCCTCGAAAATCTTACCTAAGACGAACAACTCTGGATAGGACTCCCGCATCCGGCTCTCCAACTCCCAAGTCAAATTGCCCTCAGCAGCGCCTCCCCACGCCGCCTTCACAAATGCAATATCCTTGCCCCGCAACCTCTTCAACTTTTGATCCAAAATACTCACCGGTAAAGCCTCGACCGTAAGGTTCTCCCTTACCTCAACCTCATCCATCGGAATCACATGCGACGGATCTGGAATATACTTCTGAAGCTGTGAAACATGGAACACATCATGCAAATTCGACAAACTCGGCGGCAACGCCACCCTATAAGCCACAGCACCCACTCTCGCGGATATCTGGTAAGGACCAATAAACCGAGAAGTAAGCTTCTTCGACTTCAATGCCCTACCAACACCTGTTACAGGTGTAACCCTTAGAAATACATGATCGCCCTCTTGAAACTCAAGATCTTTTCTTCTCCGATCATGATAACTCTTTTGCCTACTCTGAGAAGCCTTCATTTTCTCACGAATAATCTTCACTTTTTCCGTAGTCTGTTGCACCAACTCTGGTCCAACTACCGAACTCTCACCTGATTCGTGCCAACACAACGGTGTTCGACATCTTCGTCCATACAGTGCTTCAAACGGTGCCATTCCAATACTCGAATGGAAACTATTATTATACGTGAATTCAATCAACGCAAGATAACTATCCCACGCACCACCTTGTTCCAAAACACACGCTCGCAACAAATCTTCCAAAGACTGAATCGTTCTCTCCGTCTGCCCATCCGTCTGCGGATGATAAGCCGAACTCAATCTCAATTTAGAACCCAACACCTTCTGTAAACTTTCCCAAAATCACAAGGTAAACCTTGGATCTCGATCCGAAACAATACTTAACGAAATCCCATGCAACTTCACAATCACACTGATGTAAATCGCAAATAACCGCTCCAAAGAAAAACTAATGTCAATCGGAATGAAATGAGCTGATTTAGTCAATCTGTCAACAACCACCCAAATAGCATTATGCCCTCGCTGAGTATTCGGCAACCCTGTCACAAAATCCATGGAGATGTTATCCCACTTCCACTCAGGAATATCCAACGGTTGCAACAAACCACTCGGCCTCTGGTGTTCCACTTTTGACTTCTGGCACGTTAAACAAGCATACACAAACTGAGCCACATCTCTTTTCAATCCGTTTCAAATCCGAATCGTCCGGAATACAAATTCGCCCACGGAACCTCAACACACCATTAACATCAACTTGAAAATCACCACTCGCATCTTTTCCGCCAACCAACATCAAATCCACTAATTTCACATCCAACCTCTGCTTCTCGCTTACCGTCATCAGAAAATCATTAGTAACCTTTAACATACCCAGCCTCACACTATCCGACGACACTTCACATACCAAACTCAAATCTCTAAACGATTCCAAAAGTTCCCACTCCTTAACCATTAAAGAGGACATATGCAACGATTTCCGGCTCAACGCATCGGCTACCACATTAGCTTTACCAGGATGGTAATTCAAGCCAAAGTCGTAGTCTTTCAAAAATTCAAACCATCTGCGTTGCCTCATATTCAATTCCTTCTGATCAAACAGATATTTCAAACTCTTGTGATCACTAAAGACTTCAAACCTTGCACCAAAAAGATAATGCCTCCAAATTTTCAATACAAACACCACAGCCGCTAACTCCAAATCATGCGTAGGGTAATTCTTCTCATGCACTCTCAACTGCCTCGAAGCATACGCCACGACCTTACCGTCTTGCATCAGAACACCACCTAGACCAATCAAAGACACATCACAAAACACCACAAATGGTTCATTAGGATTCGGTAAAATCAAAATCGGAGCTGTCGTCAATCTTCTCTTCAGCTCATTAAAACTTTCCTCGCACTGAATATCCCAAATGAACGCTTGTCCTTTACAAGTCAACTGGGTCAAAGGAAGCGCTAGTTTAGAAAAACCTTCAATAAACCTTCGATAATAACCGGCCAAACCCAAAAAGCTTCGAATTTCAGTAACAGATCTCGGAGCCTCCCATTGTAGAACTGCTTCTACTTTAGATGGATCCACAGAAATACCATTACCTGAAATTACGTGTCCAAGAAAACTTACTTCCGACAACCAAAATTCACACTTAGACAATTTGGCAAAAAGCTTCTTTTCTTTCAAAACCTGCAAAACAATACGCAAATGCTCCGCGTGCTCCTCCCGAGACTTAGAATAAATCAATATGTCATCAATAAACACAACAACAAATCGATCCAAATGCTCGTGAAAAATACGATTCATATACTCCATAAACACACCTAGCGCATTAGAAACCCCGAACGGCATCACAGAATATTCATAATGACCGTAACGTGTCCTAAAAGTCGTCTTCTGAATATCTTCCTCTTTCACCCGAATCTGATGATATCCCGACCTCAGGTCAATCTTACTGAACACGCAAGCCCCCACCAACTGATCCATCAGATCATCAATTCTCAGAAGAGGATACTTATTCTTAATCGTCTCCTTATTCAACTGGCGATAATCGATACACAACCGCATACTTCCATCTTTCTTTTTCACCAACAAAACTGGAGCACCCCAAGGAGAAACACTTGGCCTCACAAACCTCTTCTCCAACAACTCATTCAATTGCTTCTTCAACTCAACCAACTTAGACGCCGACATACGATAAGGTGCCATAGAAACAGGTCTAGTACCAGGAACTAGATCTATCGAAAACTCCACTTCTCTCTCTGGCGGCACATCTGAAATATCCTCAGGAAACACTTCCGGAAATTCACACACAACAGGAAACACCTCAAGTGAAACTTGACTATCCACAGTCAACGACGCAAACAACCCAAACAACTGAGCTTCCTCCGCCAAAAGTCTCTTCAACTCTTTGGTAGACAAGAAACTCAAGTCTTCGTCTTCCTCAAGAGAAGGAAACCTTACTAACTTATGATAACAATCAATATGAACCCGATTGAATTGCAACCAATTCATTCCCAAAACCACATCTAAACCTTCTAACGGCAAACACCCTAAATCCATCTCAAAGTCTTTACCATACATGGTCAAAGGACAACTTAAACAAACCAAAGAAGTAGTTACTGACCCCATTGCTGGAGTATCAATAACCATCTCACCATCCATCGAAGACAACACAAGATTCAAACGCTTAGCGCACTCAGACGAAATAAACGAATGAGTCGCTCCAGTATCAATAATAGCAACTAAAGGTGTACTATTAATAAAACAAGTACCTCTGATCAGACGATCTGCACTTGAAGTCTGAGTCCCTGCCAATGAAAATACCTTCCCACTAGTTGGAGCTTGCTTCGGTTTCTGACACTTTGTACTAATATGACCAGGTTCACCACAGTTGAAACACTTCACCACATTCTTTCTCTTGCACTCAGCTGCTACATGTCCTAAACCTCCACAATTAGAACACTTTCTCACATCTTTCCTACATTCAAATTGACGATGTCCTAGTTTGCCACACTTAAAACATCTCGGAGAATTAGGCATACCTCCTCCACCTGACCTCTGATCAAAAGTACCCCTTTGCTTACCTTTATCAGCTGGTGTTACATAAGGACCACCACGAAACTGTTGCTTCCCTTTTCGGTCACTCACACTCTTGTAGTGAGTAGAACGAGCCCTACTATCCTCTTCATAAATCCTACAACATTCCACCAAATCAGAAAACCTTCTTATCCTTTGATAACCGATTGCTTGCTTAATCTCAGGACGCAATCCGCTCTCATACTTCACACACTTAGAAAACTCTGCAGTCGCTTCCGCATAATGAGGATAAAACTGCACAAGCTCCACAAACTTAGCAGTATAGTCAACAACAGACATACTACCTTGTTTCAGTTCCAAGAACTCAATTTCCTTCTTTCCTCTTACATCTTCGGGAAAATACTTCCTCAGAAACTCCTGGCTAAACAATTCCTAAGTAACTTCTTCATCCCCAGCTTCCAACACCTGACGAGTACTAACCCACCAGTCATCAGCTTCTTCCTGTAACATGTGAGTACCCAGTCTCACCATACTGTCCTCAGCACAATCCATCACTCGAAAAATTCTTTCAATCTCTTTCAACCAAATCTGTGCACCATCAGGATTATGTCTCCCTTTGAAGACAGGCGGTCTGTTCTTCCTGAACTCATCATTACCCGCAGCGTTAGGTGCACCCTGCACAGCACGAGCCATTGCTTGCATCGCAGCAGCCAAAGCATCATCGTTCCTACCAGCCATATTCAGTTCATTTCCAATAACATAAACTATGGTTAAACAAACAGCTCACTCCACACGCCACACAGACCAGGACTGACACAACCAGACACGAACTGACACGGACTGGCTCTGATACCACTTAATGTAACACCCTCAAGCTATACCCCAAGCTATTAAAGCAGTAAAATAAAATTCAAAATTTCATCAGAGTATATTTAAAACATGCACGGCATAGACCGAGGGGTCACATCAATTGGGAACAAACATACAACACCTGCTCATACAGATATGCAACAACTCAGGTAGTAATACACCCACAATTCAGGAACAGAATAAAAGCGGAAAATTCGTAACTGAATATCAACATACATATATATCATGAAAGTTTGTTCGCCATATACAATCATACATGTACAATTCAAAAGATACATATACATAATACAAAATAATCACACTCGATCACCCCGACTACCCGGTGTCACATATCAGAGCCGACCGACAAAAGAATGAAGACGCAAAGTTTCACAAAAAGACCTCCAGCAACTCTAATCTGCAATGCCTCATAGAGCATTATAAAACAGCAGAAGGGTGAGAAACACAATCATAATACAGTTGCATATAATTATATATTAACACAGAAATGCACAAGTAAAATATTCTCACCACACATGCACCACAATCACATACAACACCACACAGTACAATTCTCAAGTATCAAATACCAATGCACATCAGTCATACACTATACACTCATCATCAGTACAAGTATACATATTCCATCTCGTCTATCACATTCACAATTCCATACACAATTAATCCATGATTTATGCAAATGCACAGAGACCGACACAACGACTCTATGCACATGCTATGCGGTACCGACTTCCAATATTCCTCATCACTAGTCCACCCAGGAACTCTGCTGGAATCATCGCTCGTTACTGAGGATCACTCAAGTAACACTCGTCGGGCCTACGATGTTCCCCGTCGCTTTAGGTCCTCTTGGTATAAGGCACACGATGTTTATGGATTGCTTTAGGTCCTCTTTGCATAAGGCGCACAATCCGATCGCTCACACCCCACATGGGCACACGATCGTCTATAATCATCGCTTTAGGTCCTCTTATTTTTAAGGCGCACGATATATCAAATCGCTTTAGGTCCTCTTATTTTTAAGGTGCACGATGTTATAGCAGATTCCCTCTGGAATCAATCCGTCACTCAGGACGTCACAACAATGCATATCATGATGCTTGGCATACAATGACTCATGACATTTAAAATGCACGCATATATGCACTCATCTCGATCAACAAAATCATGCTTTACACTCAAGCCCAAAACAATGCATTTAATTGCCATACGGCCACAATCATCATCATGACATTTAAACACATGCATCCAACATATATCACAAGCAAATCGTATGATAACCCATCAATTACACCCAATTAACCGGCAAAAGTCGACAACAATACCACACCTTTTCTAATTCCTGACATAATTTAATCGGCCAACAATCTCGAAACCATCCTCATAAAGAAGTACATGCAACAAGCTTTCTAACGCATCAAACCACGCCTCAAACCGAACCACGGATCAAAAGTTATAAAGAAAACAAATTGGGAAAACTGCTACATTCGCAGTGCGAGGCTCCTAGCGAGTCCTTCGCTACTTCATTCGCAGTGCGAATGTCCCAGCGAACCAAGGCAGAAGCAAAAATAGCCTATAAAATTCCCAACGTTCGCAGTGCGAACCATCCAGCGAATGCTCGCTACCCCATTCGCAATGCGAACCCTCCAGCGAATAGTGGCAAAATGAAAAATACTACAACGTTCGCAGTGCGAACATCACGCGAACGCTCGCCACCCATTCGCTGGCCATTCGCAGTGCGAACCTGCGATTTCAGCAAAACCCAGCAGCGCACCAGATCATCCAAAAATGATATTTTCTCAAACCAAACATTTCCAAACCAACATATGACAATCAAAACATAACTCAATCATGATAACAAGTATTCTACTACGTTTACACCGATTTTCAACCGCGAAACCATCGATTTCTCATCATATTTCTCATTTCAACCTAGAACTCAAAAGCCATGGAAAACAAGAAAATATGCAAACATACACATACATAATCATACACAAACATAGTATAATCGAGTTTCGCACCCTTACCCGATTTAATCGTGTTCTAGAAAGTCGATTGATTGATTTCCAAGTTTTCCAAATTCTCTCTTTTCTTCTCTTCTTTTCTCTTTTCTTCCTTTCCTTACTATTTTCTCTCTTTCTATTCTATTATATTCTATCTTAACAAAATAAATCAAAATGCCCAAAATACCCCTACACTCAAATATCTCGCAAATGTCCCCAAAACGCGACCAAATATATTCACGATGAAAAATAACATATTTTCACATAAAAGTCTGAAATAAAAGAATATAATAATAAAATACTCAAAACGACTCAAATAATTAAAAAGACAAAACTGACAAAACTGACCGGGGCGTTACACTGGAAAGCTTATCCAATGCTCTTTACGACTATGGAAAGATATCCTTGATTTAATACCTGCAAAAATGAGAGAAAATCAATTAAACTTAATGATATTTACACGATACGCAATATATACACTAAAAAGTAAACGTATTTATAAACAAATCGGGGTTTATTCGAACGATATTAACCAAAAAGTATCGATAAGTGCAACAAAACTTATATACAAAAATAGTTACATTTTGCACTTATCAATATAGTAGAGATGTCACTGTTTTCCCGTATAAAATAAAGTAATGAAAATAGTATGAAATATGTCCAAAATCGATTATGAAATGTCTATAATTGATTATTTGATAGAATTTTAGGAAACATTTGTTATGATACGTGTTATAATTGATTACTACCTCCGTTTTTTATTATAAGTCGCTTTGCGAAAATATTTTGTACAACAATATAAATTCTATAATACCAATGAATCATTAATGTTATTTTCCTATTATACCCTTAAATATTTATTATTCATTTTCCTTTCAATTATGTAAATTTGTCTTTCCAATATCATTAATAAAGGACAATTTTGTAAAACCCTTCATAATTCCTCTTTTCCATACTACAATTATTACATTTCTTAATACGTGTGAAAAGTCAAAAACGCCTTATAATAAAAAACGGAAGGAGTATATAGTAACCATAATTGACTACTCAACAAGATATATTTCATAATCGATTATGACATGTCTGTAATCCATTATGGGGTGAGAGATGCTTCATAATCGACTATATACATTACCATAATATATTATCCAAGTTAAAACCTTTTTTCTATTTAAAAAAAATCTTAAGATGTTTTGAAAAAGAGATATTTAGAAAACTCTTTTTGTGAGTGTATGTGTATTTTAATATTAAGATAGAAACACCACTACTTATAACATGATCCTAATAAGGTTAAGGTAGAGAAATTCAAAGAAAGTTACATAACAAACTCTGTGAGTCAAGTTCTTTAATAAGATGCCTTAAAGATCGACAAAGGAAAATAAAATTGGAAGAAGAAGTAGAATGATGAAGGTGCTAAAAATAAATTAAATATTTAAGGAGAGGCAAGTTAGAATGGTGCCTCTTACAACAAAAAATTCAAGAAGAATGTGGATATGAAGAAAGTGTAATGTTATAATTTCCAGAGGTTTATCACTATGCAAGAAACTGTTACTTCAATAAGGAATCTAATGCTAATGACAAAGAAGAAACACAATGTGCACATGCATGCAATAATAGTGATTCTGATGTTACCATACTGATGGTTAATGTATAGCATTAAATAAAATCAATGTATGGTTTCTGGACACAAAATACAGTAATCACATGTCAAACAATAAAGACTGGTTTATCAAGCTTGATAAATTAGTAATAAGAGCCATTAAATTTATTAATAATAGAAAAGTTACATATGGGAATACGGGGAACATTTTTGTGAAGGGCGAGGATGGATAAGAAGGAATCATAAGTTATGCATATGTTCATTCAATGGCAAGTTCCAACTAATTTTGAAAGAACTCCTGTCAAACAAGGAAACTTTGAAAATCATGATCAATAAGTTTGGCCATCAATGACTTACATCAACTACAACTGAGGATCGAAACTGGATTAGCATCTGAAATATGGTTATCTAAATTTCAGAAGTCTAAGCTTAAATGCATAGGAAGAAAAGAGGATTTCTTATTACACCATATAGGTTTCTTAGGCACCACGCGAATTTCCGTTTTTGCCCCCAGTTTCCGGATATGCACATCTGGATGCACCATTTTTTTTAAAAACGTTGATTTGTTCCAGATGTGCATATCAGGAATAATTTTTGATCTGCAGATCCAGAAAATAGCATAACTTTATATTTTATTAAAAAATCAGTTTTGTTGGTTGGTCGCAGATGTTAATATATCGTCGCAACTTAATATACATTCAAAAACATCCATATATAAAATAAAATGATATATATACATAATAATACTTCTGTCAAAATATAGTATATCAATGTAATAAAAATAGAATACATCAAACAAAAAACTACTGTGTATGCCGAAAGATCTCTCCTGGCTCCCCTGCTCCTCTGCCCCTACCCACCGTCCTGGCTCGATGTCTGCGGTATTGAAGTGCCCCCCGAGAAATCTCAATAATCTTATCCATGGCAAGTCTGCCACCAGAGCCCTCAGGGAAGTGACCGTCCGCAATGGTCGCCCCCGCTATCTCCTTTATCTCACGACAGCGAGGTAGGACATCGTGAGTATGGTCAAGCTGAGACTGTCGCTCCTCTAATATCTCCTGATGAGCAGTGTAACACCCTTCTAATCCCCGCATAAACATACAATAAATCAGAGTAAATAATCATGCTATTCATTTAAGGGTGTCACACACAATCATAAAACATCATAAAACACCTGTCATGCTCATTAACACTTCAGTAATTTCATGCTTTTCAAAAACTTTCACATTAGCATGTAGCAGCGGAATCACTTTCATTAAGAATCTCATCACATTCAAGTCTTAAATAAATTTCCTTCATTAAATCAACTTAGGCATAAAAAGCCACTTCACCATAAAATTCAAATCAAATTAACAAATAAATAGAGTATACAATCGTATCTCTCAAAACATGATCAAACGTTCCCCAGTGTTACATAATCAGAGCACGACTCAACCCAAAATAAATAAGGAAGCTAAACAAGCTACTCCAAATAGCTATCCTCGTACTAGCAAGCAACGCTAATCTTCAGTACCTGAGCGATGTCGTATAAAACATCATTCCAACAGAAGGGTGAGAATTCACATCAATATTGAAATTATAAGATAATGATTATTGTAAAACATATAAACACAAATAATAAATAATCTCACACTCAATATTCATCAACAAGTATCACTCAAGTATCCACACAATTCATATCAAATTCCAATACTCAACAAGTCACAATCACACACATACTTCCATATAACAATCATATATGTCATGCGACTCGATGCAAACTCAATGCAACTCATGCCATGTGGTACCAACACTTGTTATTTTTTTTCGGTTTTTACATTTAAACCGGGTCCGTCCCCTAGACCAATAACAAAACAAAAGCCAGTCCCCTAGGCTTTCAAACCCCACTAGGTTTGGGACAAGTCACTAGCTCCCACGGAACTAGCAAACATTGCATCTTGACATAAATGATGCGTATGCAATCAACAACCATATGCAATTAAGACCATTCCCTAATCTTAATATCATGCATATCTCAAATAATTCATCACACTTGAATTATCATACAATTGCACACACATACACATTCTCATAAATAAAGCATTCATACTTTAAATATCATCGTCACAATCAACAATTTACACACAAGGATCGGCTCGATCAAATCACAATTCACAAAACACAATTACCGATAAAATATAGACTAATTAATCAATCACCAATAATTGAATCCAATGTCCAATAAAATTCCACTATTCAATAAATAATAATCACTATTTAAATAAATAAACATTATCTAAATAATTAATTAATATTTAAATGAATAATCCATATTTAACAATTAATCAATAATTAAATAATTAATCAATATTTAAATAAATAAGCAATATCTAAATAAGTAATTAATATTTAATTAAATAATCCGTATTTAATAAATAATCGATAACTAATCTTCTAATCAATAATTAAATTACTATTCAATAATTAAATTATTAATCAATAATTAATAAATAACTAATATTTAATAAAGTTCCATTTATTTAAATAGACATTTCAATATTTTACTAATGTTCAAATTCCAACTAAAACCTTCCACTACAGCATATAGTGAAATGAAAGGGTCACTCTAATTCTTAATTTTCTACCGCCACAGTACTTACGGGATGTATCACTACCATCCCTTCATATTTCTTTTTTTTTTTCTTTACCTGCGCTATGAAATGTGAATGGAGGGTTACTTGTCATTTCCAATTTCCTTGAATATTACTTGATTGTTGGTGGGCTACATGAGCTCTAATTAAATAGAACAAGAATAGCTCACTAACGGTAAGGGTCTACACACCATAAGTTTCATGCGCATGAATTCTAAATGAGGGTGGGTGGCTACTTCCAAGCCACATAATAATTAAATAGCATTTAATATACAAAACTTACATTTCCTCTCAATTAATATTTAATGCTAAGAGCCACTTGAGAGGATAAGTTTACTACCTAGTTTCTGCGCTGAATGATGTTGTTGGGGGAAAAGTGATTCCGTAAATTCCATTGCCACATTTCCTTGCCAGTATTAATCACCTACTTCCTACTACATGATTTTCTCTTGTCTCATTACCACCTATAAATTACTGCTACAGTAAAACAATATATACTACATAGCACATTCCATTCCTAATAGGTTCGTATGCTACAGATAAAAGGAAATATTCTCATTCCACTACAGTAGATTTTCCTACTGGCATCGCTACATCATAAAAAGAAAATATTACTTTTCATTTCCAAATCACTTCTTAGGCGCTACAGTGATAAGCATTTCCAATAATCATTTTCATTTTCCAACTCCAAATATCAAATGGGTCTCTAAAATATCATCAAAAATTAATTTCCAAACATCAAAATTAATAATTTCAGAAATTAACCTTAACCTAATTAATTTCAGTTTCATAAAAAAACAAATGTGGAATTTTATTCTCATACTATATCTACCCAATAATCATTACCCAAATAACCCCAATATTAAGAGAAAACTCACTCTTACCTTAAATTTCTTGGTGAATTGTTCTTGAGTTCTTCTCCTCTTCTCCCTTTCTCTTCTTTCCTTCTACTCTTCTCTTTCTCTTGTGTTCTCAATTCTTACTAACTTCTTCTCTAAAACCCTAACTATTCATAAGCCAAATGGGTCTAACTCAACCCATTACTCTTAATATTAACACCTCACCTTAAGCCCAACCAAACTCTAATAATTCTATAAAATATTATTAAATTGAATAAATTAAATAGTTACTTAATACCAATAATCTAATTTAAAATAAATAATTAGATAAATCCACAATTCAATTTATTTTCAAATAATAAATTAAATCACATATTTCAATTTAATCAATTAAATCACATAAATTAAATATATCAATTAATTTATATAAACTCAATAATTTATATAAATCAAATAATTCATATAAATTCACTAAATCAAGTAATTCATTTAAATTAAATATTTCAAATAACTTAGATAAATCACATAAATCAATATTTAATAAAATCACTCAATAATTAATTAATAAAATCGGGGTGTTACAACTCTCCCCCACTTAATAGATTTTCGCCCTCGAAAATTACCTCAAACAAATAGCTCGGGATATGACTCCCTCATCTGGCTCTCAAGCTCCCAAGTCACGTTTCCACCGGCCGATCCTTCCCAAGCGTCCTTCACCAAAGCGATCTCTTTGCCTCGAAGTTGCTTCAACTCTCGATCCTCAATCCGCATAGGTGATGTCTCCACAGTCAGGTTATCCCTCAACTGTACATCATCTACTTGGACTACATGAGACGGATCCGCAATGTATTTCCTCAACTGAGACACATGGAACACGTCATGGAGATTAGCAAGCGACGGCGGCAAAGCAATCCGATAGGCTACCTCTCCTATCCTCTGCAAGATC
This sequence comes from Lathyrus tuberosus, assembly GCA_022829125.1. Classification (NCBI taxonomy): domain Eukaryota; kingdom Viridiplantae; phylum Streptophyta; class Magnoliopsida; order Fabales; family Fabaceae; genus Lathyrus; species Lathyrus tuberosus. Next base: position 248,065 of record JALAZF010000405.1, read on the forward strand.
TGATAAGGACCAATGAAGCGCGGTGTCAACTTACGCAACTTCAACACTCTACCAACACCAGTCACAGGAGTAACTTGAAGAAACACATGATCTCCTTCTTGAAACTCAAGTGCTTTCCTCCTCTTGTCATGATAACTCTTCTGACGACTTTGAGAAATCTTTATCTTCTCCCGAATCATCTTAATCTTATCAGTGGTCTGTTGAATTATCTTGGGTCCAACCACGACACTCTCTCCCGACTCATACCAACACAACGGCGTCCTACACCGTCTACCATATAGTGCCTCGAACAGTGCCATACCAATACTCGAATGAAAGTTGTTGTTGTAGGTAAACTCAACCAAAGTCAAGTAGTTATCCCAAGCTCCTCCTTTCTCCAACACACAAGCTCTCAAAAGATCCTCAAGTGACTGAATCGTCCTCTCAGTCTGTCCATCGGTCTGTGGATGGTAACCAGAACTCAAACGTAACTTCGTACCCAAGGCACCTTGCAAACACTCCCAAAATCTCGAAGTGAACCCCAGATCTCTATCTGACACAATGCTAGATGGAATACCATGCAAACTGACAATTCTCTCAATATACAGCTTTGCCAATCTCTCCAACGGGTAATCCATTCGCATTGGAATAAAGTGAGCAGATTTCGTCAACCTGTCCACAAAAACCCAAATAGCTTCAAAGTTACTTGGTGTTCTAGGTAAACCAGACACAAAATCCATAGATAAGTTATCCCATTTCCACTCAGAAATAGATAATGGTTGCATCAAACCTGACGGTTTCTGATGCTTAATCTTCGACTTTTGGCAAGTCAAACAAGAATACACAAACTCGGCAATATCCTTCTTCATACGAGGCCACCAAAATACTTTCTTCAAATCTTGATACAGCCTAGTAGCATCGGGATGAATACATAATCCACTACGATGCCCTTCTTCAAGAATACTCTTCTTCATCTCAACAATATCCGGAACACAAACTCTATCACGACGTCTCATGATACCGTTCTCATCAATCCGAAAATCACCACCTTGACCTTGATTGATCAAAGTCAACCGATCAACTAAACTCAAATCATATTTTTGACCTTCTCGAATCTCATCAAGAATGCCACTAGTAAGCTTCAACATACCGAGCCTAACTCCATAAGAAGTCTTCTCACGCACCAAACTCAAATCACAAAATTGCTCAATCATTTCTAACTCTTTTACCATCATCATTGACATCTGCAAAGATTTCCTACTCAATGCATCAGCTACCACGTTTGCCTTACCCGGATGGTAAATCAAACCAAAATCATAATCTTTCAAAAGTTCCAACCATCTCCTTTGCCTCGCATTCAATTCCTTCTGGTCAAAGAGATACTTCAAACTCTTATGATCACTATACACCTCAAATCTCGTACCAAACAAATAATGCCTCCAAAGTTTCAACACAAACACAACAGCGGCTAACTCTAAGTCATCCGTCGGATAATTCCTCTCATGCACTTTAAGTTGCCTTGAAACATAAGCTACAACTTGCCGATTTTTCATCAACACACCTCTCAAACCCATCAAAGAAACATCACAATACACAACAAATGGTTCTGACGGATTCGGTAAAATCAAAACAGGTGCTGTAGTCAATCTTCTCTTAAGTTCTTGAAAACTTTCTTCACACTTTGCATTCCAAACAAAAGCTTGACATTTCCTAGTCAACTGCGAAAACGGAAAAGATAACTTAGAAAATACTTCAATAAATTTCCGATAGTAACCTGCCAAACCAAGAAAACTTCTAATCTCAAAAACAGATTTCGGAGCTTCCCATTGTGATACAGCTTCAACCTTCGATGAATCCACTGCAATACCTCTACTTGAAATCACATGTCCAAGAAAACTTACTTCCTTCAACCAAAACTCACACTTAGAAAGTTTAGCATATAACTGCTTCTCTTTCAACACAGATAATACAATCTTTAGATGCTCAGCATGTTCCTCTTCACTCTTTGAATAAATCAAAATATCATCAATGAACAGAACCACAAACTTGTCCAAATAAGGATGGAAAATCCTATTCATGTACTCCATAAATACACCTGGTGCATTAGTCACACCAGATGGCATCACAGAATACTCATAATGTCCATACCTCGTTCTAAAAGCGGTTTTCTGAATATCTTCATCCTTCACACGAATCTGATGATACCCAAATCTCAAATCTATCTTACTGAACACACTTGCACCAACCAACTGATCCATCAAATCATCAATCCTCAGAAGTGGATACTTATTCTTGATAGTCACCTTGTTTAATTGTCTATAGTCCACACAAAGCCTCATAGAACCTTCTTTCTTCTTAACCAACAAAACTGGTGCACCCCACGCTGACACACTTGGACAAATAAACCTTTTCTCAAGCAGATCTTCTAGTTGACTCTTCAACTCTTTCAATTCCGATGCGGCATAAGATATGGAGCCATCGATACCGGACTAGTTCCAGGAACTAAGTTGATCGAAAACTCCACTTCACGTTCCGGCGGTAAATCTCTTATCTCCTCAGGAAAAACTTCTGGAAAGTCGCGCACAATTGGTAAAGCATCAATTGCTCCACTTTCACTAATGCTCAAAGTTTCCAGCAACATAAACTTCTTAGCACCATCCTGCACCGACTCATCAAAACAATCTGTAAGCACTTGGCTTAACTCCAAATAATTCATTGCACACACCATCTAAGCTCGCAAGACACGTCTATGCCATCCAACACGGTCCCGTCTACTATCAACAAGAGATTAAGGGTGATCAGTTCCTCAATTTGTCAATAGACAATCGACAATCATGATGGGGCATAAACCATCTTTACCAAACCATAATGACGTTCCTTGCAATCAGCAGCACACCAAACCAACATTCCACAACTAAAACATCTCAGAGAAGCAAAAGCTTCTCCCCCACTTGTTTCAATCCCACTCTTGCAAACAAATGCTAGAAAGACAACGAGTACCGATAGTGTTTTTACACACATGTCGCATACTAAGGAACAAACAACATTAGACAACCTGAACGAATGGACCGACCTGCTCTGATACCACTAATGTAACACCCTTCTAATCCCCGCATAAACATACAATAAATCAGAGTAAATAATCATGCTATTCATTTAAGGGTGTCACACACAATCATAAAACATCATAAAACACCTGTCATGCTCATTAACACTTCAGTAATTTCATGCTTTTCAAAAACTTTCACATTAGCATGTAGCAGCGGAATCACTTTCATTAAGAATCTCATCACATTCAAGTCTTAAATAAATTTCCTTCATTAAATCAACTTAGGCATAAAAAGCCACTTCACCATAAAATTCAAATCAAATTAACAAATAAATAGAGTATACAATCGTATCTCTCAAAACATGATCAAACGTTCCCCAGTGTTACATAATCAGAGCACGACTCAACCCAAAATAAATAAGGAAGCTAAACAAGCTACTCCAAATAGCTATCCTCGTACTAGCAAGCAACGCTAATCTTCAGTACCTGAGCGATGTCGTATAAAACATCATTCCAACAGAAGGGTGAGAATTCACATCAATATTGAAATTATAAGATAATGATTATTGTAAAATATATAAACACAAATAATAAATAATCTCACACTCAATATTCATCAACAAGTATCACTCAAGTATCCACACAATTCATATCAAATTCCAATACTCAATAAGTCACAATCACACACATACTTCCATATAACAATCATATATGACATGCGACTCGATGCAAACTCAATGCAGCTCATGCCATGTGGTACCAACACTTGTTATTTTTTTTCGGTTTTTACATTTAAACCGGGTCCGTCCCCTAGACCAATAACAAAACAAAAGTCAGTCCCCTAGGCTTTCAAACCCCACTAGGTTTGGGACAAGTCACTAGCTCCCACGGAACTAGCAAACATTGCCTCTTGACATAAATGATGCGTAGGCAATCAACAACCATATGCAATTAAGACCATTCCCTAATCTTAATATCATGCATATCTCAAATAATTCATCACACTTAAATTATCATACAATTGCACACACATACACATTCTCATAAATAAAGCATTCATACTTTAAATATCATCGCCACAATCAACAATTTACACACAAGGATCGGCTCGATCAAATCACAATTCACAAAACACAATTACCGATAAAATATAGACTAATTAATCAATCACCAATAATTGAATCCAATGTCCAATAAAATTCCACTATTCAATAAATAATAATCACTATTTAAATAAATAAACATTATCTAAATAATTAATTAATATTTAAATGAATAATCCATATTTAACAATTAATCAATAATTAAATAACTAATCAATATTTAAATAAATAAGCAATATCTAAATAAGTAATTAATATTTAATTAAATAATCCGTATTTAATAAATAATCGATAACTAATCTTCTAATCAATAATTAAATTACTATTCAATAATTAAATTATTAATCAATAATTAATAAATAACTAATATTTAATAAAGTTCCATTTATTTAAATAGACATTTCAATATTTTACTAATGTTCAAATTCCAACTAAAACCTTCCACTACAGCATATAATGAAATGAAAGGGTCACTCTAATTCTTAATTTTCTACCGCCACAGTACTTACGGGATGTATCACTACCATCCCTTCATATTTCTTTTTTTTTTTCTTTACCTGCGCTATGAAATGTGAATGGATGGTTACTTGTCATTTCCAATTTCCTTGAATATTACTTGATTGTTGGTGGGCTACATGAGCTCTAATTAAATAGAACAAGAATAGCTCACTAACAGTAAGGGTCTACACACCATCAGTTTCATGCGCATGAATTCTAAATGAGGGTGGGTGGCTACTTCCAAGCCACATAATAATTAAATAGCATTTAATATACAAAACTTACATTTCCTCTCAATTAATATTTAATGCTAAGAGCCACTTGAGAGGATAAGTTTACTACCTAGTTTCTGCGCTGAATGATGTTGTTGGGGGAAAAGTGATTCCGTAAATTCCATTGCCACATTTCCTTGCCAATATTAATCACCTACTTCCTACTACATGATTTTCTCTTGTCTCAGTACCACCTATAAATTAGTGCTACAGTAAAACAATATATACTACATAGCACATTCCATTCCTAATAGGTTCGTATGCTACAGATAAAAGGAAATATTCTCATTCCACTACAGTAGATTTTCCTACTGGCATCGCTACATCATAAAAAGAAAATATTACTTTTCATTTCCAAATCACTTCTTAGGCGCTACAGTGATAAGCATTTCCAATAATCATTTTCATTTTCCAACTCCAAATATCAAATGGATCTCTAAAATATCATCAAAAATTAATTTCCAAACATCAAAATTAATAATTTCAGAAATTAACCTTAACCTAATTAATTTCAGTTTCATAAAAAAACAAATTTGGAATTTTATTCTCATACTATATCTACCCAATAATCATTACCCAAATAACCCAAATATTAAGAGAAAACTCACCCTTACCTTAAATTTTTTGGTGAATTGTTCTTGAGTTCTTCTCCTCTTCTCCCTTTCTTTTCTTTCCTTCTACTCTTCTCTTTCTCTTGTGTTCTCAATCCTTACTAACTTCTTCTCTAAAACCCTAACTATTCATAAGCCAAATGGGCCTAACTCAACCCATTACTCTTAATATTAACACCTCACCTTAAGCCCAACCAAACTCTAATAATTCTATAAAATCTTATTAAATTGAATAAATTAAATAGTTACTTAATACCAATAATCTAATTTAAAATAAATAATTAGATAAATCCACAATTCAATTTATTTTCAAATAATAAATTAAATCACATATTTCAATTTAATCAATTAAATCACATAAATTAAATATATCAATTAATTTATATAAACTCAATAATTTATATAAATCAAATAATTCATATAAATTCACTAAATCAAGTAATTCATTTAAATTAAATATTTCAAATAACTTAGATAAATCACATAAATCAATATTTAATAAAATCACTCAATAATTAATTAATAAAATCGGGGTGTTACAAGCAGGTCTGGGTGGCGATCCCTCAGCAGTGGTCACCATGCATGGGTGTGAGACGGTATAGAACCATATGATGTACCCAGAAGCAACGCTCCAGTCTCTCGGCGCTCTGGTGGCCCGAGCCTCTTCCGGTACCAAGTGGGACTGGAAGTCAGCATATGTCTCACCTATCTGCGTGCGGGTTAAGCCTAGAGGAGCATACTTATGAGGCATCCTGGGGATCGTCTGCGTGTAACCAAACTGACACAAGACGCGCTCCGGCAGGTATCGAGCAGTAATGGTCGAACTGCATGCCAATCATCCTGAGAACAGCGAAACCTCATCGAACGGGCGCGTCACACGGTGATCGGCATAGGCGTCATAAAAAATGTCCTCAGCCGGTCAAGATAAACTTTGTAGGGCTCGGGCGCATGGTTCCCTCTTAGCAGGAGAAATGTAGCAGCACGCGGCATATCCTCAGTATACCCCTCGACACTCCCCCAACCAGTAATCTTGGGAAAGTGCTGTAATATCGACGCCTGAAATTGAAAACATAACATCGGTGTCAAACATTATAATGAATATAGAAAGAAAAGAAATGAAAAAAAGACTTAGAATATAAGATTGTTACCACGTATAGTGCACAGCTGCCTGCCACAGTCTTGGCTGCCCAGAGGCAACCATCTGAGAGCCTAGAATAGGTGTATGTCAGCGTAGCTGCCCCCCAGTTGTACCCATGGATCTCTGTGGGATCCAAAAGGTACCTGAGGTAAACGATATCAACGTAAGTGGTGCTGGTGTCCACAAATAGCTGTGTGCCGAGCAAAAACAGATAGTAGCATCTCAGGGCACGCTGCCTGTGGATCTCCACCTCAGCTGGATCATCTGCTGCTCGTCCTGCCTCTGCAAGCTCCTCACGAAATCTACGTGTCAGAAAGGAGAACCGGACGTGTGCGTCTCTCAACTGGGTCACCTCCGCAAGTGCATCATCTGGGGTAGCCCAAGCTCCCCAGTCAGCATCTTTATCGCCTCCACTTTCGACATCTTACCGTGATGGAGAAGGGTACCCGTGATCGGTAGATGTAAAAGGCACGAGATGTTGTCGAGTGTGATCGTGAGCTCGTCGTACGGTAGATGGAATGAGGATGTCTCAGGGTGCCATCTCTCAACAAAGTCCATCAGCATACCGTACATGATCTGGGGATACCCAATCCTAGAAAGGCCTCTGAGACCAGAGGTAGCAAATGCAGACTGGAACCACTCATCCTCTGGCAGCTCCGCAATCATGTCTATAACCTTGCCCCCATGGTTATAGAACTTCTGAGAATCCTTCTCCTGAAAATTTCCAAATAAAACAATGTTACAAATGAAAATATTTTCAACGAAAACAATTCTATAAATAAACATAGAAAGGTTACCTGTCCTAGCCAGACATATCTGGTAGTATGCTTAGAGTACCCCAGGAGTAGGGAGATATCAGACGGTCCCCCGGGGTAACCCTCCAGCTCATCGAAATTGTCATCGCCGTCACCACCCTCATGTGCTGGGTGATCACCCTCAGGAATATGAACAGGGGATGGAATAGGAGCAGGTGATGGAACTGGAGTCTCCCGACGACGCCTGCGGGCGGGCGGGGACCCTGATGAACCAGCAGTAGAAACCCGACGCCTCCGAGATGTAGAAACGGCGGCTGACGGGGGAGTGGCTTGAACCTGTGATGTGGAAGGTTATGGTGTAGGATGTCCCTCAGCTGTAGGGGCTGTTGGAACTGCCTCTACTGTAGACTACGTCCGCTCACGTCGGACAGATGCATGCTGAGTTGTTCGTCCATGTATCATACGATCGTCTCTAGCAGCCATGTAATATGCAAAGCATAATAAATAAATTAGAATTTTTTAAAAATAATTAAAAAAAACAACAAACAATAAACAAACAAAAATAGAAATCAAGTTGCTTCCGGATTTGCACATCAAGAAAACTTCCGTGGATGCACATCCGGAAGTACTCAGAATACTTAAACGTTAAAATTTTTCCGAATCTGCACATCCGGTACGTATTTCAAGTTCTAAAAAACGCAGCCATGGCTACTGTACCATAGAAAATGTTATTTTAATGCTCTGATCGTCCGTTTGAAGCAGCAAACAATACCTACATTGTCTCTAACCTATGTTATTCATACTATCTAACAATTTCTACACCTAAATGTCTACTCTAAATCGATTACTCGAAAATAACTCCGAAACTCTAAAATTCAAAAACTTACCGATTAAATTGAGATACAGGGGATTTGAAATGTCTTGATCGTTGTAGAAGTTGCTCAGTGCCGAACTCGAGTGAAAAAAGTCGAGATTTGTGGGAATGAGAAATTGAGAGTTTAAGAGAGTTTGATAGTTTGGTATGTAAAAATCTAAAAAATGAGGGGGGAGAATCTCTGGTGCCAAATTATTAGAAATGGTTCCGGATTTGCACATCCAGAATAAATCAATATTTTTATAAAAAATTGTACGTTCGGATGTGCACATCCGAAATTAAAAGACAAAAAAAAAATTTCGCACGGTACCTAAAAAACTCATGTAGTATATTAAGAAATTCTCAAAAAAAAATTAGTGTATCGTCCTCTTTAGATCAAAAATACCAAAGCAGATATGTGAAGAGTGATATATAACCAAGAATACAATAAAGTTATGCGCGCATGACTTGCCTATGAAATTAAAAAGAAGTGGAGATTGTTCGCTCAAATGAATATGATCCATTTGTAGTATTTTCTAATCTTTATAGATAAATTCACCATGTACACGTGGATTTACTTAATTGAGAATAAAAGTAAAGTATTCACTTAGTTTAAAAAAATTTAAGTTGTTTGTTAAAAAATAAGTTGAATGTGACATCAGGAGATTGAGAAATGACGAAGGTAGTAAATATACTTCAAATTTGTGGGAAAAATTGAATTGGGCAAAGAGATAATAAACCAAACTAATATTAAACCAAACTAATATTAAAATGAATTGGACATTCAACATCCTTAAAAATCATAAATTAAACCGAATTATCGAACTAAACCAAACTAATATTAAAATAACTAAAGCAAACTAATATTAAAATAACTAAAGCGTTATACTAGTGAACCAAACAAAAAATTTTGAAAAATGAATTAATAGTTGAGTTCTTTAATAAATGATTCAATTTGAAAAAAATATCTTGTAACAATTTAAACCAATGATTTTGGGTTCAATTTAGTTCAAATAGATTTTTAATATTGATTTAGTTCAACAACCCTAATCTCTATTTTTCATGCAGCTCTGCATTAATATTAGTATAGTTTTGAACTAAATCAATGATACAAATACACATATAATAACATTTATACACAAAAACCATATTAATGGAGGATATAGAGAGGATCTCTTCTCCCTTTATGTGGTGATTGCTGGTTTCTTAGGAAAATATATGAACATTCAGTTTCTTTCCAAACTTTTTTTTCTTAAGCATAATGCAAAAATGGTCTAGAACATTGCAACAGCAAATATATAGATAATTCAAATTACCAAAACATAGAAAGTGTTTATGATGTCAAAATGGAATTTATCCCATCGACAATAAATTGAAAGCAGTAAGGTGTTCACATTCTCAAAACCATTGAACCAAACACTGCATACGTTGTTCTGTCCACACTACAGTTAAAAAACAGCAACATTATAATTATCATCACCATCATCCTCACTGATTCTACTGCTGGGCGCACTGTACCCTCTGTGCCCCGCCAGGCATATCATCATCTTCATCATATGCCTCATGTTGTTGCTGCTGTTTCCTCCTTGTCTCCTCTTCCATATTGACATCATGAAGTGTAGTTTCCTCGCACTCATCAAGCTCCATGTCTGTCAACTGTGATGAAGGTTTAGCTGGAAGAACAGCCTCCAAACCCTTCACCTGATCAGGACTTAGAGTCTCAGGGAATTCCACAGTAAAGTGAATGTAAAGCTTGCCCTTCATAAAGGGCCTCTGGTACATCGGCATTCCCTCATCGTTAATAGCCTTGAATGAATCTGCATAACCAGCAACAAACTAAATGTAACTACATGTGTCAATTTGATAATTGTGAAACACTAACATGAATCAAACACCATAAAACACCTTTGATCAGAAATGTCTAGGCTACATAGAATCATTACATACCAGGCTTGACAACTTCTCCAGGGTTTGATTTGATAAGGAGTTGGCGACCATCCAAGTGAGTAAGCACAAATTGGAAACCACATAAAGCCTCAGTGAGGGACAATGTGTGCTCTACAAAAAGGTCTTCACTCTTTCTTTTGAACTTTGGATGCTCTTTCTGCTGAAGCACAAATACGATATCCCCAGTAACTGTGTCTGGCTGCAAAACACAAAAGCTCAAAGTCAGTAAAAACTCTATACTTTGTGATGTTCCAATGCAAATATCACTAAAATTATCAACGTACTGCTTCATCAGCTTCGCCAGGGAATGTAATCTTCTGGCTATTCTGCATTCCCTTCTCCACATGAACTTCAAGTACTTTCTTTTCTTGCACAACCTTCTCTCCCTTACACTGTGGGCAGCGATCTTTATCATTGATAGTCTCGCCAGTGCCCTTACATTCATTACAAGGGTGCTGCATTTGCTGAATCATTGATGGACCAAGGTGCCTAATAGAAACCTTCATACCAGTTCCTTGACAACCAGCACATTTCATGGAAGCCCCAGATTTAGAACCTTTGCTGTAAATTATTTCAAATAACAACTAATATAAGAAACGTTGTCTCTAAAATGAGACACATTTACACAAACAAAAAGACTAGCTTCTTTTTGAATTAGCTTATTCTAAGCTTTTATTGAGTTTAAAACACGGCATAATATAGATTTCTCTGTACAAAGAAATTTTCCTCAACAACTACTCAAAACCAAAACTCTTATGATACCTACCCACTGCACTTTGAGCACAAAACATTCCTTGAGAGAGAAAGCTTCTTAGATGTTCCGAGATAAAGATCCTCCAGAGAGACCTTGAGAGGGTGAACAACATCTTCTCCACGCCTCTGCCTCCGTCCACGGCTACTACCACCGCCGCCACCACCTGTTCAATGAACCAAAACCCGTTCAACATCACCAAACCATACAACAATTGATTATGAAAAAGAGCAAACCACATATCATAAAACCAGAATTCTCACCAAAGAAGGACGAGAAGATGTCAAACGGATCATGGCCACCGCCGCCACCACCACCACCCATTCCTTCCTTAAGAGCATCCTCACCATATGTATCATATATCTCACGCTTCTCAGGATCACTCAGCACGTCATAAGCTTGTGCTAGCTCTTTGAACTACACCCCAATAAATCAATTCAATAAAAACACATAAATCAATTCAATTATTGCTACAACCAAACTTTGAGAAAACCTAACCCTAACCCTAAATCAATAACAAACACCTGGTAAATTTGATACACATCCAAAATCAAATCAAATAAATCAAAATTAAAGAAAAGAGAAACCAATTAATCATCCATACACCAGACAATTTCAATGAAATTGACATCAACGAAAATAAATTAAATTTCAAAAAGACGATGAAAACTAACCTTCTCGGGATCACCACCTTTGTCGGGATGATTCTTAATAGCAGCTTTCTTGTAAGCTTTCTTCAAATCATCCTGAGACGCGTTCTTAGAAACACCAAGGATCTCATAGTACCTTGTACTATCGCTTTTCTTCGGTGCTCTCCCAAACATCGTTGTACTCGAAAATCTAGTACAGATCGAAACCTAAAAGCTAAGTTGGAAGGAGCGATCAACGAGAGGAAGAAAAGGAGTTCTAGATCGGAACAAACTAGAAAGGGGAGAAACAAATTGGCCACGCTAGTTTGTTATATTGGATTTGGTTGGATTGTGAATGAGATTGAATGGACGGTTGTGATTGTGTGGTTGTTAGTGTCCCACAGAAGAAGGGTCTAGAAGAGTGGAACTAGAGTACGAATTTGATTCCGTGTTTAGGTGAGGAGAAAAACGTGTGAACCGTTGGATTTTGAAACTTGGCTGACGTGGATATTTGTTCTGGATCCTTCTCAGCAAGCGGTGCGAAGACATTGTGGAAATTAGTTGCTGGTTCTTGGAAAATAGTTAAAATTGGATTACATGTATTCTAAATTATTAAATTTATTTTCGTTTTTATAAAGAAAGTATTCATACAAATAATTGTTTTTTGTTTGTATTCAATTGACCATTGACATTACTACGCTCTTAAACATAACATATGACTTTAATGACGGCCATCCAAGGTCATTGAATGATTTGGGCCAAGATAAAATAAAAAAGAATTTTTTTATGTGTTTTTTTTAGACACCATGTCAATTTTTATATTGTTCTTAATTTTTGAAGATATGTTTTTGGGTGTATTTTTTCTACACTCAAAAAAGGTTATTCCGAATGGCGCTTCATGCAGTTGCTAAAGATTTATTCTGAAGATATATCTTCGGAACTATTTAGAGAAAACATAAAAACTAATCAGATCAGTGGATGTTCTGGAGATATATCTCTAGAAGATGTGAGCGGCAATTTGAATTTTCCTGTCACCTTTGCATGTCAGATTATGTCGGAGATATATCTCCGAAAGTATCTGAAATAGTTTTAAGCTGCATGATCAGTCTCCCCATTGTTGTCATTCTTCATTTCAACTCTAACTCTCACCCTAAAAACTCTACATTCTCAATCTCATTTTTTATTTCAAATATTCATTCTTTTGGTTCAACATATCACAAGGAGCAAAAGAAGATCGAATTTCAGGTAAAAATTGTTCATTCTATTATGCATTGCTCACATTAATCATGAAACTTTGCTGGAAAAAACTTACGCAGTGTCCGGAGATGTATCTCCGGAACGTGTTGAACATGAATTTTTTCGGAGATATATTTTCGAAATGTTTGTGTGTTCATAATCCATCTTTTTCTGCAACAGTAGATTAATTATGTTTACTATTTTTATTGTTTCTAATAGATATGGTGCACCCCGATAATATCTCGAAACAAATAGTTTCTTCGAACGAAGTTTCTCCAAATGTTCAAGGGATTGTTGTTAAGGCGGTAGATGTTCGCAATGAATTTAATAACAAGCAAGAGTTTGAAAATCGTGATAACATGCTTGAATGGATTCGTATGGTGACATCTAGACTTGGATTTAGTGTGGTTATCAGAAGGTCGGATAATGGCTCGGATAGAAGAAGCGCCTTTGTGACTATGTTGTGCGAAAGAAGCGGGAAATATCGAACTCCTCTTTGGAAATTTAAGAGAGAAGACACGGTAGTAGAAAATGTGAGTGTCCATTTAAGCTTCGTGGTTACATGTTTGCTAGCAAAAAAATGGAGATTTAATGTCATTTGTGGTGTGCATAACCATGAATTGTGCTTAAAATTAGCCGGACACCCTAGTGTATGTCGGCGCAAGCCGGAGGAGAAGGTATGTACTAGTGACATGACCTTGAATCTTGTCCAACCGAAAAATATACTTGCAACATTGAAACGGGAGCAAACCGACAATACATCAAACATCAAGCAAGTGTATAACACTTGGTACCTTACTAACAAGGCGATTAGGGGAGATAGAACTGAGATGCAACAAGTGTTGAAACTCTTGGACGATAACAGTTACGTGTCTCGGTACTGAACTTGCGACGATGGAGCTACGGTTAGAGATATTTTTTGGACTCATCCGGATTCGGTAAAGTTGTTTAACATGTTTTCGACAGTGCTCATACTTGATTCTACCTACAAGACCAACAAGTATAGACTTCCATTATTTGAGATGGTTGGTGTTACCTCAACTGAGAATACATACTTTGTTGGTTTTGCATTTTTAGAATGTGAAAAAGAGGACAATTTTACTTGGCCATTAGAGGTGTGTCGGTCACTTTTGAAGGATCAAGGTGAGATGTCTAAAGTCATTGTTACGGACCGCGATATCGCATTGATGAATGCAGTTGCAAAGGTGTTTCCTTCTTCTTATGCATTACTTTGTAAGTATCACATAACAAAGAATGTGAGAAGTCGGGTTAAACCCGTCGTAGGAACGAAACAAGTAGAGTCCGAAGGTGGAAAATTGGTGAAGTCGGGTGTGATTGTGAAGAAAATAATGGATGCATGGAATCACATAATAAATTATTCCATAAAAGAATTATATGCCAATTTCTTCATTCATTTCTGGAAAGTGTGTGAAAAGTATCTGACTTTATTGAAATATGTTGAAAACACCATTCTTGATCAGGTGAAGGAGAAGATAGTTTGTGTGTGGAATGATAATGTCGTTTTGATTCCTTTTGATTTTTTTTGTAATCGGACAAATAATTATATATAAGTGTGTCTCAATATAAATGAAGTGTTACATATTCACTTATTATTCATATTTGGTCTTTATGCATGTTTGGTTCATATTTGGTGCATATTTGGTCTTTCTCAACTTTCTATCATATGATTATGTTTTGAAAATGTATCAGGAAAAGTTTCGGAGATGTATCTCCGTAATGTTCTTTTATTTGTTTTTGTTTTTGAATGGTTCAGAGAAAGCTTCAGAGATTCATCTCCGGAACAAGATAATGGGGTGTCGTTCCGAAGATATATATTCGGAGTATGAATGACGGTCAATGAGTGGTCCTTATTGAACTAGGTTTTCTATAAATTTGGGTGTTCTTGTGTTATACTTCACACAAACTCGAAATGTCTCAAATGTGTGAAATATGTTAGAACAAGATTTTGGTTCTGCATATAATCTCTAGTTTTTATGATAACAATGCATATATTTTTTATGTAACAATTTTGTACTCTAATATTTTTCTGAAGTGTGCAGATATAAAGTTTAATTTGTTTCTGGATAACTCTCTAGAAATCTCATCAGAATCAATTCTGCCACGCCTCAAGAAACTACTTCGACCGCTTCTGAAAAAACATCAACAGCTATGATGAATGCTAAATGTCTCTGAAGAAAAAGAAAGTTATGTGTTTCTCAGATAAGCTTCGCTTCTAGCTCTGGAGTCAAGGTTATGAGTTCTGAAGACATGTTCATTCTCTGCTGATAAATCAAGCTTCTGGCTCTGACAAAATCATTCTAAGAAGACTTAAGTGAAGACAACTTTTGACTCTGAAGACTCTGATACCTCTCAGTACATTTATCTTTTGGACTCATCATCACTTCACATCAGAAGAATTCCATTATAAGATAAGATTAAGACAAAACTTGCGTTGAAAGAATTCGTACAACAGTATTATCCCAAATTGGAAATAATTGATTATGCGCCAAAACTATTAAGGAATATTTGTGAGACTTTACTACTCCTGTCTCCCACAATCTTCGGATTACCGTTATGGCAGCTGATACTGATAGTGACATTTGTAACCTCCAACGTTATTCCATTGATCCTATATAAAAGAGTCACCACTTCATTGCAAAAGAACCATCAACGGACAACATTGCAAGAGTGAAAACATAAAGTCTCAATATTCTTCAAACACAAAGAGTTATTGCTAATATTTGTGTACTGTTCTTAATTTGTTTCACTCGCTTATTAGAAGCACTATTGTAAACACCTTCTTCGTAATCTCTTTGATATTATTTTTCCTCAAGTGACTAAGTGTTAGTCTGTATACTTGAGAGGGCTAAGGTGTTTTCTAACACTTAGACGATCTTTTGTAATCTTTTAATATTAATGGATTAAGTCCTTATTGAAGGAGAAATCACCTTGGCGGGTGGACAAGAGGTATCCTCGTTATAGGAGAACTTGTATAAACCAAATGTGTCACTCTCTTTCTTAGTTTGTATATCTTGTTTATGTGTGTAAAGAAATCCTATCAAAAACGTTTTGAAAAACCAATTCAAACCCCATTTCTTGTGTTTTTCTCTACCTTCAATTGGTATCAGAGCTTCAGCTCTGTATTAATTTTTCAATCAAACACTTAATCGTGTAGAGAGATCCAGTGTGAAAAAAACAATATGGTTGTTGCTAACACAAATGAGAGAGATAGTTACAATGTTAAGCCTTCTGTATTTAATGGAGAAAAATTCGACTAATGGAAAGATAGAATAGAAAGTTTCTTTCTAGGCTATGATGCAGATCTTTGGGACATTGTCACAAATGGCTATGAAATACCTGTCTCTGCGTATCCCCATTGTAACACCCCAAAATAATTAGAGTATTTATTTAATGGATTTATTATAAATATTCGGGATTTATCGGTGAACTTCGATGAGATATTATGATGCAAGATGTGTTTATGATGTGTGTCGCGGGAATTGATGAATTAAGTGATTATTCGGAATTATTTAGTAATAATAGTAATAGAATAATATTATTTGGACTATTATTATTATTTAAAATAAAAAGAGAAGCTTGAGGACATGTTGATAATGTTATGTGGAATAAGTGAGGGTAAAGATGGAAGAGCCTAATTAGGGGTATTTGGGAGCCAAGAGAGGAAATAGTGAGAGAGGTTCTCATTATACGTGTTTGGTGGCTGGAGCAAAAAGGCTCTGAAGAACAAGGAGGCTAGGGTTGAAGTGTTGCAGAAGAGAAGAGGAATCAGATTCTACTCTAAGGTATGGGGAGTATAACTTTCATTATAGTTGATATATAGCTTAGATGTATGTAGGTAGTTGGGATTTTAAGGGGTTTTGGGGTTTATTGAAATTCTGGTACCAGATATGTGATGTTACGTGTGATGTCACAACAACACACTCTGCAATGGACAAAGTAAAACAACAACAGAATACACAAAGAATTGTTTACCCAGTTCGGTTCAACAACTTAATCTGGGGGCTACCAAGCCAGGGATGAAATTCACTACTTGTAGAATTAATTTACAGACTCAACAACCTAGTTGACAATCTCCTAAACTTAATTTCTACTAATGAACTTTCTACCTAAGAGCCCACTTAGGTATGAGAACACTACTCAATCCCTAAAACCTCTCAAAGATCTAACACTTTGAGAAACACCTTGATCTTGCTTCACAGCTTTGATCAAGTTACAAAACTCTCTTGCTTCACAGCTCTAGAGAGGACAGATTACACTCGTCAATTCACACTTGAATGGTTAACATAATGCTCGTACAAAGACACTAATTGACCTTCAGTCTATGCTCTCTATCTTCTGTACTTTTCCTTTAGGATTGATGCGCTTTATATAGCTATTTGATCTGGTCTTGGACCTGCTACAATATCTGACCTGATTTGTTATTTAAAACTGAATCTTCGACAAATTTTCTCTCTCAAAATCTTCTTAAATCTTCAGCCTTTAAACTCTCCTACAAATCTGCATCAAATCTGTTTGTAACAGAAAATATCTCCTCCAAGATATTCACATCCAATTACTCTGCCAGCTCTTCCAAAATCCAGCTAAAACGCAAACCCTAACAACATCACTAAACCTGATGTTATTAATCTTCTGCAGACCTGATGTCACAACATCGCATGTGACATCAGACATCAAAACTTCAACAAGCTAAACACTTAACATAAACCAATGTTAAGACTCAATGTCATGACATCAACCATCAGACATTGACATTGAACACTTTGTTTTACCAAAATTCTAGCCAATCCAAGAACCAACAATCTCCCCCTTTGGCTAATTTTGGCTAAAACACTCTCTGCAACATCAGAGACTTCAGCAGCGGATAAACATGAATGTTTTACCAACCTTTGCAGCAACATTTCTTCATAACAGCTTCACAATGCTTTCAGCATGCTGCACACACTCTAATACTCTGCTAGTAGCAGCATTGGGCAAGCTCCTCCTCAAAGCAAGAATCAGCATACCAGCAACTGTTCAACAACTCTCCCCCTCAATATCTGCATTTCAGCATCACACTAGCTCTTGGCTAACTCTCCCCCTTTTTAGCCACAATTGGACAACCACCTCCAGTTAGTACTAAGCTAGCTCTCATTGTCAGTCTAAAGTCAGCATGCAAGACAAGACAAATCATAGAACATAAAAATATAAATAGCGCATAAACAGGCACAATATTCAAATTACATATTAGGCACACAAAAAATAAAACTAAACTACTATCTAGAAAAACTAGCAAGGAAACTAGTCTTCATCCGAGCTGGCCCCATCTTCATCATCAGTGCTAGGACCACCTTCTGCAGAACCTGGTTCTTCAACATCATTATCATTTTGGCTAGCATTGACTGCTTCATCTTCTTTTTCTGCCAATCTCAGAGTCATGAGAAGTTTTTCAAATTTCTGCTTCCTTCCAGTACTCACTCTGATGACTTCATCCAACTCCTTGCAAGCCTCCTCCAATTCTGAAATCAACCCAGTTTTGGCAGGTGGCTGTTGTGATGTTGAAGCTGATGTCTTGACAATGTCAGGGACATGCTTCCCTTCAAACAGCTTATAGTGGATTGACAAGGCAGATTCTCTCTTACACACCACATCAGATTGATGAAGAATCTCAGGATGTTGTGACAAGATGATCCCACAAATGAGAGAGGGAAAGGCAATAGGCATCTTCACTGCATTTGTAGCAGCATGCTTGATAGTCTGATCATATATATAAGCCCCATAGTCAAACAACCTCTTTGTCCCAACAGCATAAATGAATTTTCCCAATCCATCAGAGATAGTTGTCTTGTGATTGGTAGGGACCCAATTAGCTGCTCTTATTCTGTGCAGAATAGCATATTTGACACTTAACAAACTGGCAGACAATTTTCCTTTCAGAGGCCAGACTTTCACTTGCCCTGCTGTGATTTCCTTGCACACAACATTGTCTGTTTCTTCTAACTCTCTATACTCCAGCTCATCCCTTCCAAGGTAAGTGTTAATTACCTCAGGAGAAAAGTTTACACATTGACCTCTCACATAAACCTTCCTAAAATCCATATTTCTGTTGTCATTAATAGCCATAGGAATGTTGACAATAAATTCCTTGACTAATCCATCATAGCACTTGGACAGTCCAGACACAGTCTTCATTAACCCAGCAAATCTAATCAATTCAATAACTTCCTTAAGATCCAAGGCATCTCCACCAAGTTCTCTCTCCAGTGCTAGTCTCCTCTGGCAGACAAATTTCCACATGGATGCACTGCTAGCATAGTGGAATAAAATATTGTCAACAGGGATGTCAGGGATCTTATCAGCAATTCTTTTTAATATAGACCTTCTCACAGGTGTGATGTCTTGAACATCATCCTCAACATCAAATTCAGATTCTGAATCCTCCCTCACCTTTCTCTTTTTGGATTTCACAACCACTTTGCTCCATGACTTGGTTGGACCAACCACAGAGGCCTTTTTCTTCTTGCCTTCAGCTGACATTTTAGGAGAGGTTTCCACATTCTTTCCTTTCCTTGTCTTTAATCTATTGGCAATCCCAGGAACTGCATTACCAATTACTTCATTATCAGATAAGTCACCAACATCCACCACATCAGCATTCTTCTTCCCTTTGGGACTAGGAGTAGCATCCCTAGCAGGTGATGTTTCAACATCATGTCCAACATCAACTTCATCTTCAGCATGAGTATCCCTTTCCCTTTCTGCTTCAGCTTTACCTTCATCTTCAATCTCAGCATCTTCAATGACTGAAACAGCTAATCTATGAAGATTTGTCTCAGAAGTCTCAACGTCACCCTCTTCTCTAACAAATTCAGTAGGCCTTTGACTCAGAGGTCTAGATATTCCCTTCACAGGGATCCCTTTCTCAAATATTTTTGTGATAATCTGATCAATGCTCTTGTCCACATCTACCCTTTCTTTAACAGCTTGAGGAAGAGGGGTGATAGTCATAGGAGTAGGGTTAACTCCAAACAACACACTAGTGACAAAGGCCCTACTTTCGCTATCATCAAATTTACTACTCACAGATTGATTAGACGTATTACCTTTTGATGGTCTCTTGGGTTGATACTTCTCAGGTCTTGTCTTTACAAAATCAGGAACCATCATGGAGATGGGTTCTACATTCAAAGCTTCTTCTGCAGAGCAATCTTCTGTAGAAACCCTAGCTTTATCTCGCGATGAACCTTGTGAGACAGATTTCTTTGATGGAGAAGACATATGTTTTGACATGGTTCCCTTGAGGCAGTATAGGTTCTGAGACAGATGATTCTTCTTGTTGAAAGAGATGAACAGTCGGGAGATATGAGCTTTGATGAAACGTGATATTGCTACAATAGGGAATGATGGTCTAAGGTATGGCGCCTGATTTTGTGTATCCCTTAAAGACCAATCAATGAGTTTCTCCCTCCAAATTAACTTTCCTTTTAAAAATTTAAAAGGATTCACATTAAGAGTAATTAACCCTAATTGACCTTTCAGCAGACTTTCCCACTTGTTGTCACAATCTGATGTTACAACATCAACCTTAACATCACCAGATAAGCTGTCCACTTGAGGTACCCATTGAAAGCAATTATCTCTGCATCTTATTCCCTTCATCACTACCTCATTCTCCTCATTTGTCGCCACACACTCATCTTTGGTGTAACTGACCTTACATCCATCATCACAGAGCTGACTTATGCTAATCAGGTTAGCACTCAAACCTTTGACAAGTAACACATTGTCAAGATCAGGTCCATCATGACACTTCACTTTTCCAACACCTTTTACCACCCATTTCTCTCCATTTCCAAAAGTAACATCAATTGATGAGCAAGAATTGACATCCACCAATTGGTTTTTGAATCCAGTCATGTGCTTTGAACAGCCACTGTCAAAGTACCATCCATCCTTAGCAGAGTGTCCATCTGAAAAGTGAGCCAATAGACATTTAACCTCTTCTTTAGGAACCCACTGCTTAACAACCTTGGGCTTGTTCACCTTCTGTCTGGGTTGAGGGTTAGACTTGGGATAACCATGTAGCTTGAAACAAGAAAACTGCATGTGTCCAAATCTGCCACAGTAAAAGCACCTAACTCTGTCTTCTCTGAAATGGTTAAACCTTCTGCCACCTTGATAATGATACTGCTATGGGTGCCACCCATAATGTTGTTTTCTTCTCCCATAGTTTGACTGTCTTCTATGGTAAGGATGTTGTCCTTTCGGCTGTCTTCTATGGTGATGAGGCTTCCTTCTTCCATAATAATAAGGCACATCATTATTATATCCATAGCCATACATGTTTCCCTGATGTTAAGCCTGCATGCTCTTATGATATTGTGGAGGCATATACTGCCTAGCTCCAGAAACATGTGCCTTCCTTTGATGAGGACCATGAGCATGCCTCTTCCCAACATTTTGAGGTTGTGGATGAGCTACCTGCTTAGGTTTAGGATCCTGTCTCTTTGTGTGATGTTGAGACATTGGTTGAGACATCTCCTTCTTGGTTCCTGAAGTGCTTGCTTCAGCAGATACCTTTTCCTTAACCACAAATCCTATGCCTGACTTATCTCCAGCAACCTTTTCTGTCTAAAGGATCTTGTCGAGTGTGTCTGTACCACTGTTCAGCATCCTAACAGATTTCCTCATTTGATCAAGTTGAGATTTAACCAACAAGACTTCATTTTCAAGATCAGATTTGACAGTCTCAAGATGAACAATCTGTTTCTTCTGTTTTTCACTTTCTTGATAGATTTCTACACTCTTCAGACATAACTCATGATAGGAGGCTGCTAACTCCTCAAAAGTCAGTTCCTCATCACTTGATTCTCCATCAGACACACATGTCCCTGTCAATGCTCTGACATGCTTGGCTGACTCTTCTTCACTTTCACTGTCAATATCAGACCAGGAAACTGTCATGCCCTTCTTCTGCTTCTTAAGGAATGTAGGACATTATTTCTTGACATGTCCATAACCTTCACACTCAAAGCATTGAATCCCTTTGTCTTGAGCAGTCTTCTCTTCATCCTTCTCTTTTGATTTGCTGATGTCAGAGGAGATGTTCTTAACATTGGGTTTGTAATTTCTATCCATTCTCTTGAACACTTTGTTGAACTGTCTTCTTAGCATAGCAATAGCCTGAGATAGCTCCTCCTGAGAATCATCCACTTTTCCTTTCTTGGCTTCATCAGAACTGGAAACCAAGGCTATACTCTTGGACTTCTTCTCAGGTTCCTCTTCACTTAACCCTAGCTCAAATGTTTGAAGAGATCCAATAAGCTCATCAACCCTCATCTTGCTGATGTCTTGAGCTTCTTCAATTGCAGTCACCTTCATCTTATACCTCTTGGGAAGGGATCTAAGGATTTTCCTCACCAGCTTTTCTTCAGTCATCTTTTCTCCAAGAGCACTAGAGGCATTGGACAGCTCAAGAATACTCATATGAAAGTCATGAATAGTTTCATCTTCTTTCATCTTTAGACTTTCAAACTTCGATGTCAGAAGTTGAAGTCTTGACATCTTAACCTTTGAAGTTCCTTCATGAGTAGTCTTCAAGATGTCCCAAGCTTCCTTGGCAACTTCACAGGTATTCATCAACCTGAATATGTTCTTATCAACTCCATTGTAAATAGCATTTAAGGCTTTGGAATTTCAGAGGGCAAGCTCATCTTCTTCCTTGGTCCATTCTTCTTCAGGTTTCAGTTTTAAGCTGCCTTCCTTTTCTTTCCCAGCATCATCTTTCTCAACAACAACAGGTGCTTTCCATTCTTTTATGATAGCCTTCCATGCCCTGCTATCCCAGGATTTCAAAAGAGTAATCATCCTTGGTTTCCAATAATCATAATTTGAGCCATCCAAAATAGGGGGTCTATTCACAAATCCACCAACTTCCTTGTCCATCTTTACCAGAAAGTATCAGCCCTGGATCTCACCCAGATGCAGAGCAGGATGCCTGCTCTGATACCAATTGAAATTCTGGTACCAGATATGTGATGTTACGTGTGATGTCACAACAACACACTCTGCAATGGACAAAGTAAAACAACAACAGAGTACACAAAGAATTGTTTACCCAGTTCGGTTCAACAACTTAATTTGGGGGCTACCAAGCCAGGGATGAAATTCACTACTTGTAGAATTAATTTACATACTCAACAACCTAGTTGACAATCTCCTAAACTTAATTTCTACTAATGAACTTTCTACCTAAGAGCCCACTTAGGTATGAGAACACTACTCAATCCCTAAAACCTCTCAAAGATCTAACACTTTGAGAAACACCTTGATCCTGCTTCACAACTTTGATCAAGTTACAAAACTCTCTTGCTTCACAGCTCTAGAGAGGACAGATTACACTCACCAATTCAAACTTGAATGGTTAACACAATGCTCGTACAAAGACACTAATTGACCTTCAGTCTATGCTATCTATCTTATGTACTTTTCCTTTAGGATTAATGCGCTTTATATAGCTATTTGATCTGGTCTTGGACCTGCTATAATATCTGACCTGATTTGTTATTTAAAACTGAATCTTCGACAGATTTTCTCTCTCAAAATCTTCTTAAATCTCCAGCCTTTAAACTCTCATACAAATCTGCATCAAATATGTTTGTAACAGAAATTATCTCCTCCAAGATATTCGCATCCAATTACTCTGTCAGCTCTTCCAAAATCCAGCTAAAACGCAAACTCTAACAACATCACTAAACCTGATGTTATTAATCTTCTGCAGACCTGATGTCACAACATCGCATGTGACATCAGACATCAAAACTTCAACAAGCTAAACACTTAACATAAACCAATGTTAAGACTCAATGTCATGACATCAACCATCAGACATTGACATTGAACACTTTGTTTTACCAAAATTCTAGCCAATCCAAGAACCAACATTTATGATGGGATATGATGAAATGGGGTGGAATTGATATTATGAACATGATGATATTGATGTATGTTGATAAGAATGATAATTTGAGGTTTGATTATGCATTATTTCATGAAGTTTGTGTTTTTGGAATTGAGACAAAGGGGTTTTCGTACTGCTACTTTTTAGAATTCGTAAAACTATTTTTCACAGCGTGCAATCGATTGCACTGTCAAATTTTTTGGGAAAAACTGCTTTTGTACATGGTGCAATCGATTGCACGCTGTTGGACATCATTTCGTAAACTTTGAAAATCCATAACTTTTGACTCGGGTGTCCGTTTGACACGCTGTTTAAACCTACGGAAAGCTAAAAACATTTTCTATAATATAAAAAAATAATTTTGAGAATAATGAATGATTATTTGATGGAGGCTTAGGCCTTTGGTATGGAATTAGTCTTGTACGTTCGTATTGCATTGTGCTATGAAGTGTTTGACATTACTATGATGATATTATGTGGTATTATGATGTGTTTGATGTTGTGTGAAGTGTTTGATGCTGTTATAACAGAGTATGATTTATTATGAAGTATATGATGATTGTTTAATGATGTGCGTATTAAATGTATACATGGTGTAAGAGAATTGTGTTGGAATTATTATGGTGATAGATGCATTATGATGTTTTGATGTTGAAAATGAAGTTGTGATGTTATATTATGATGGTTATGCTACTGTCATGATGGTGAAGTTATGCATATTGACGTATATATGCTATATGATGATGATGATTAATGATTACATGAATGCAGATGTAATTTAAGGATTTTGTTGATTATGTTGATGTTGTTGCATCATTGCATTCATGGCATACTATGTTGGGACTTCGGTCCGTTGTTGGCTTCAATCCCACTGTGCGGATTGGAGTGATTATGTTGTGCTCCCTTGTGGAGGGTTGATGGCCAGTGTCCATCACATGATGATTATGTTGTGCTCCCTTGTGGAGGGTTGATGGCCCAATGTCCATCACATGATTGAATTTGGTACCACATGCATGTTTTCGATGAAGTTGCATTTCATTCTAAATGGCATTGCATGTGTATGAATTGATTGTGATTGTTAGGTGTGTTTTATTGAGGATAATTATGATGTTGTTGTTGCTGCCCTATTTAATATCTTTGCCTTATATCTCGTATAATGAATTGTGAATACTCACCCTGCCTGTTTATGGTGATGCTTTATACGGCATCCTGCAGATAATCAGGAGTAGCTTTTTGGTGCGTGAAGTTTTATCTTGGAGCTTTTAGTTTATTTTCGTAAGAATTAGAAGGTGTCTTGCTCTGATAATGTAACATCGGGTTGGGAACGTTGTGAACCTTCGAGTTCTATTTCTTTGTTAAATTGAAGTTGTTATGATTATTGCTTTAAAAAGATGTTGAAATTTTGAATAATTTTACTAAAGTTTTTCGCTGCGATTGTCTGAATTAAATTATGAGGAAAGAACCCGTGTTACAGGGCAGGATAATAATTATGATGTTTTTATGAATTGTGACACCCTTGAGTGGTGATTTTATTTGATTTAATTTCCATACGATATGTGAAATTCTTGTTGGGTTAGAAGGGTGTTACATTAGTGGTATCAGAGCAGGTCGGTCCGTCCGACCAGGTTGTCTAATGTTGTTTGTTCCTTAATACGCGACATGTGTTTGAAACACTGTCGGTACTTGCTTGTTTTCTAACCGTTGTCTGCGGGTGTTGGTTTGAAACAAGTGGGGGAGAAGCTTTTGCTCCTCTGAGATGTTTTAGTTGTGGAATATTAGTTCGGTGTGCCACTGATTTCAATGGTGCAAGCATTGTGGGAGTTATGTTGTTTCCGAACTGAAGGAAATACAGAGATAAGGCTTATGGCAACTAAGAATTTGTGGCTTAAGTAACTTAGTGCACAAGATGCAAAGAACGCTATTATAGTTTGGTAAATATGGTTTATGCCCCATCATGATTATCGGCTATCTATTAATAAATTGAGGAACTGATCACCCTTAATCCTTATTGATAGTAGACGGGATCATGCTGGATAGAATAAACATATCTTGTCGGCTTATATGCTTTGCTCAGCGAATTGTTTGGAGTTAAGCCAAGTGCTTATAGATTGTTTTGATGAGTTGATGCAGATTATTATATTTGAAGATGTGGCTAATTCGAGTTTCTTGCCTGTCGGTCAAGTTGGGATGTCTTGAGGGAGAACGATCAGGTGTTGTTGATGTTTGCTTCTCGGAGTATGAAGAGCAATGTGACGGCTAATGATATGCCAGTGGTGTGTGATTCTTGATGTTTTCCTGAAGATATCTACGACTTGCCTCCAGAGCATGAATCTAAGTTCGATGAGGGTGAAGAGTTGTTTGTTCCGTTAAGCAAGTGGATAAGTTTGTTGTTGTATTCATTGACGATATTCTGATTTTTTCTTCTTCATCAAGGTGGGTTCCATAGTTGGTATAGCATTTGGGGGAGAAGATTAGGAGTTTGGGGGAATTAGGTTTTGTGTGATAATATGTGTATATGATGATTTTGTGTTCTACATGATGATATTGATGAAATACAAGCTTTACTATGTTAGTATATGCTAAATGTTGATCTAAACTCTATGGGTGTTATGGGAAAAGTTTATAACGTTTCAAGTGGTGTAGAGAGGGTTTGGAAATGATTTTTTTCATGATATAGCAGGTGCAAATCGATTACACCCTGCTGCGAATTAATTGGAGTTAGCAGAAATGGTAAGAAAGGTTTGGGGTGTACAAAAACATCTAAAATTGATGAAAGTCAGCCTGTAAATCCAAAACCTCTCTATGATCATTTCGTGCCTTCTGACACTAAGCTTGATTGTTCTGAGCTTGTGCAAGCACCTTCACAGACACATAAATCTGATCTTAAACCAAAGTATCATGCACAAATTCCACTTGATTATCCTGTTGCACAGAAACCTAAAGTTGTGAAAAACTCTGGGAAAACTAACAAAAGAGGACCCAGAAAGTGGGTACCTACCTAAGGATGAGATAATCTACGTTGCAGATATCCTTAGCAGCTCAGTTGAAACACCAATCATGGTACCTGGACAGTGGTTGCTCGCGACACATGATGGGAAGAAGGCATATGTTCCAAAGTTTGGAACATAAGCCTGGAGGCTTCGTTGGTTTCGGAGGAAACCAAAAGGGTAAAATCATTGGCTCTAGAACTATTGGTAATGGTGAACTTCCTTCTATTATTGATGTTCTTCTGGTCGATGGTTTGATGCATAACTTATTGTAAAATAGCCAACTTAGTGACAATGGTTATAATATCATTTTAATCAAAAGTCCTGTAAGACTATTAGTCAGAAGGATGGCCCAATCCTTTTTAATGGAAAGAGGAAAAACAACATTTACAAAATCAACTTTCTGATCTTAAGGACCAGAATGTCAAATGCTTAATGTCTGTAAATAAGGAGCAATGGGTATGGCATAGACATTTGGGCCATGTTAGTATGAGAAAGATTTCTCAGCTAAATAAGCTTGGATTAGTTAGAGGCTTACCAAATCTGAAGTATTCTTCAGATGCTCTTTGTGAAGCATGTTAGAAAGGCAAGTTTTCCAAAACCTCTTTTAAAGCGAAAAATGTTGTTTCTACCGCTAGACCATTAGAATTTTTGCACATTGATCTTTTTGGTCCAGTGAAAACTTCCTCAATCAATGGTAAGAAATATAGATTAGTCATTGTAGATGACTATAGTCGTTGGACATGGGTAAAACTCTTGAAACACAAGGATGATTCACATTCTGTGTTCTCTACCTTTTGCTCACAAGTGCAAACAGAGAAGGATTGCAAAATAGTCAGAGTCAGAAGCGATCATGGTGGAGAATTCGAGAACAGATACTTTGAGAATATTTTTGATTCCCATGGCATTTCCCATGATTTCTCTTGTCCTAGAACTCCACAATAGAATGGAGTAGTGGAAAGGAAGAATAGGACATTATAAGAAATGGCTCGTACCATGATCCAAGAAATTGACATGGCTAAGTACTTTTGGACAGAGGCAGTAAACACAACATGTTATATCCGGAACAGGATTTCTATCATACCTATTATGGGTAAAACTCCTTATGAATTGTGGAAGAATAAAAAACCCAACATCTCTTATTTTCATCCTTTTGGCTGTATTTGTTTTATGTTGAACACTAAAGAGAATCTTGGCAAGTTTGATTCCAAAGCTCAAAAGTGTTTATTGTTAGGACACTCTGAACGCTCTAAAGGCTACAGAATCTATAACACAGAAACACGAATTATTGAGGAATCAATTCATGTTAGATTCGATGATAAGCTTGACCATGAAAAGTCAAAGCTAGTTGAAAAACTTGCAGATTTGAAGATTACCTTATCAGAATCCAAGGAGGAAGATTCTAAAGAAGAAGACAAAGCTGCAGAAACTATAGACTCAGATAAAACTTCACCAAAAATAATGAATAGTCCATCTCATCAAATGAAGAATAGACTAAGGACTTCTCATTCTGAAGAATTGATTCTGGGAGATAAAGTTGATCCAGTCAGAACTCGTTCATCATTCAAGCCTTCTGAAGAAACTCTTATGGGTTTGGTGTCACTTATAGAGCCAACATCAGTTGATGAAGATCTTATGGAGAATGAGTGAATTATGGAAATGCAAGAAGAACTGAATCAATTCACTAGAAACAATGGTTGGAATCTTGTTCAGAAACCAAAAGGTGACCACGTCATTGGAACAAAATGGGTAATCAGAAACAAGCTTAATGAGAAAGGTGAGATCGTAAGAAACAAAGCTCGACTGGTTGCACAATGCTATAGTCAGCAAGAAGGGTTAGACTATACTGAAACCTTTGCATTAGTTGCCAGGTTAGAATCTATTCGCTTATTAGTTTCTTTTGTTGTTAATCATAACATAATTCTTTATCTGATGGATGTTAATAGTGCATTCTTAAATGGGTATATTTCTGAAGAAATATATGTACACCAACCCCCTGGCTTTGAACATTCTGAGAAATTAGATTATGTATTTAAACCAAAGAAATCATTATACGGTCTGAAACAAGCTCCCAGAGCTTGGTATGACAGACTCGGTAATTTCCTTTTGGAAAATTATTTTACCAGAGGGAAAGTAGACACTACACACTTTTGCAAAACCTTTAAGAATGATATTCTGGTTGTACAAATTTATATAGATGATATTATTTTTGGTTCTTCTAATCCTTCTTTGTGCAAGGAATTTTTTAAGTTAATGCTGTAACACCCCAATTTAAATTATTTAATCGTCGTGTTTTATTTTCAATTGGTTGGCCTTGTTTAGGGGGGTGTCTGAGTACGAAGGGGTAATGTTAATAATGATAAGGTGGGGGGGTGTCCATTAATAGTAATATGGAACTTATTGTTATTATTATTATTATTATTATTATTATTATGGTTATTATTATTATTAATATTATTAGTAAATTAAAATCTGATTTAGTTAATTAGATAATGGGCAGATAGAAAATAGGAAGGGCAGTTTAGTCATTAAGTTGGTTTAGTGAGAATTAGTGAGGGGTTAACCTTAATCAAAATTTTAGAGAGAGAAGGAGAAAGGCTAAGGAGAAGGGAAGAACAAGGGAGAGCTAGGGCACCCATCTTCATCAAATTTTCGCAGGAATTTGGTTAGGAATTCGAGGTAAGGGGGGAGAATGGGTTCAATCCAGGTGATAATATCGTGAAAGGGTAGTGAGGGGTCCTTTCCCTCGTAGGATTTTCGTATGCTTTATGGTTGATGAAATTCTGAGTATGATATGAATGTTTGAATTTTGATATGTATTGAATCATTGATGATAGTATGATTTTCATGTATAAATTGTACTGTCGCTGCTGTATGAATATGAATGTTGCTGATCTGAATTTTGGTGCATGTTGAGTGAACGAAATTAGATCCTAGAACCGTAAATTTGACTAGTAATGATAGGTAAAAGAAGTAAGATGAAGAATAAGACCTAAAACTGGTATAGAAACAAGCTTAGGACTGAATTAGAGTGGAAAAGTGAGGATCCCGTAGCAGAACCCAAACTGGGGTGGGGAAATTGCATTTTGCGTAATAGATCTGGCCATACGCGTATCAGGTAAGGCAATACGCGTACGGCTATGGTCATTACGCGTATGGGAGGGCCAAAAAGAAGGATTGGCACGACCCTCTGCCCATACGCGTATGAGGAGGGAATATGCGTATTGGGTCTGGAAATGGAATTTGATGGAAAACAGGTCTCTGCCCATACGCGTAATAGGTAGGGCAATACGCGTATGGCAGGGTGGGAGAAGAGGCGGTACGCGTAGGATACGCGTATGGTTGAGCGAGCAAGCTGGGCAATACGCGTATGGCACAAGGCAATACGCGTATGGCCAGTGAGAGTGCAGAATTTTACCGTTTCGCGATTTCTTTCCCGTTTTCGCGTCCGAAGTGGTTTCTTTTGGTTTGAGAGGTTGGGGATAGATGTCAGACCTTGAGAAATGTAGGATTGGTGACAAAAATAATTGATTTAGTAATTTTAGTGAATTAATTGGTAATTAGCTAATTAACGTCGTGTGAGGTGTGTTCTGTGGTGTTATGGATTGATTGTGATTAAGAGGATCGTGGGATTGTATTGATTATGATTTTACATGAATTATATGCATATTGATGTCATGCATTCATGGTGTGTCGGTGGTGATGAATCATTGCTCAGGAGGAGTGTATGTGATTCATCCGAACTCCAATATGGAGTGTGGTGGGATAAATCATTGCCAAGTAGGGGTGTATGTGATTTATCCGGGTTTGATTGAATGAACCTTGGTGATATTGGTACCATATGCATTGTGTCATTTGTTGAGTCACATTGCATTGTTATTATATGTTGATTGAATGATAATTGAAAATGACAAGTGTGTCGTGATTATGTGATTGTGTGAATGACTGTGAGTAACTACCCTTAATATGTATTATTCACCATTTATTATTGAATGTAGTTCTCACCCCTTCGTTGTTGTTGTGTCTGTGCTTCTTCGGAAGTACAGATAATCCAGGTACTTGAGTTGCTTGGAGTGTGTGTTGCCTGTTCGAGTCGTAGGAGTCGCTCTGATACATAACACGAGAATTTTGGGGATTTTATTAATTGTTATTTTGTAATGAATTTTGTTACGTATCTCTTTTAAATTCAATATTTTTGAGGACCACGAGTTTAATGTGGAGTTTTGGAGTATGTTGGCAAGTGTGCCGTGAATTTATGCAATGATTATTTCCGTTGTTTTATTTCATTTAATGAAAAGAAGTTTGGATGTTGATTTTATTGGTGTTGCATCCTACTTGTAAAAGTTGAAAACTCTGATTTTATCTGTAATATTCTTATATTTTATAAAATGGGAAAGTGGGGTGTTACAATTGGTATCAGAGCAGGTCCGTCCGTCCGGCCAGGTTGAGTAGTAGAGTCTGTCCTTAGAATAGGAGTGAGCTGTGTGTTCTGACTGTATGTTGTTTGTTGAAAGTATGGCAGGAAGGAATGATGCAGCTCTTGCTGCTGCTATGAAAGCCATGGCACAAGCGGTAGAGAACACTAATCAGGCTGGAGGTGCGCAGTTCTGTGACTTAGCTCAGCTCCAGAGCAATAAGCTGCCTACATATGAGGGAGGTATTTTGGACCCAGAGGATGCACAGAAATGGCTGAAGGCTGTTGAGAAGATCTTCAGGACCATGCGACGCAGTGATGCTCAGAAGGTACAGTTTGGCACTCATATGCTGGAAGGAGAGGCTGAAGCCTGGTGGGGCAATAGTCGTCAGAGGTTGGAAGCTGCGGGGATTGAGATTACTTGGACAGTATTTCAGGCTG
Source organism: Lathyrus tuberosus (assembly GCA_022829125.1). NCBI lineage: Eukaryota > Viridiplantae > Streptophyta > Magnoliopsida > Fabales > Fabaceae > Lathyrus > Lathyrus tuberosus. The sequence goes on from JALAZF010000405.1 coordinate 279,685, forward strand.
AGTTTCTGGAAAAGTACTTTCCGGGAGATATTCATAGTGAAAAGGAGATTGAATTCCTGGAACTGAAACAGGGTAGCATGACTGTTACTGAATATGCTGCTCGATTTGAAGAGTTGGTACAGTATTGTGCTCATTACAATACGGAGGAGGCTATGAATTCGAAATGCTTGAAGCTTGAGAATGGGCTGCGTCCCGAGATCAAACTAGGCATTGCTTTTCAGAAGATAAGAAATTATCCAGAGCTGGTAAGCAGAAGCAGAATCTATGACAATGATAACAGAGCCATAATTGCTCATTACAAGGCTGTGAATGAGAAAAAAGGTAAGCAGAGGTTTGGAGGTACTCCTTACAGTGCTCCAACTGATAAGGGGAAACAGAAAGCTGCAACATGAAAGAAACCAAAAGAGGGAGGGGTGGCTCCTGATACTCTCAAGTGTTTCAGATGTGGTGGCACAGGTCACCGTGCCAATAATTGTCTGAATGAAGTGAAGAAGTGTTTCAAGTGTGGTCGACCAGGTCATGTTATAGCTGATTGTAAAGCCACTATGCCTACTTGTTATAACTGTGGAGAGAATGGTCATATCAGCACACACTGTGAGAATCCAAAGAAGTCTCAGGCCGGTGGGAAGGTGTTTGCCTTGGTGGGAGCCCAATCCACCGATGAGGAGCGTTCCGTCAAAGGTACTTGTTTTATTAATGACATTCCTTTGATTGCTATCATTGACACGGGTGCAACCCACTCGTTTATTTCTGTTGACTGTGTGAAGAGATTAGGGATTGTGCCGTCTACTCTAGATCAGAGGATGACGATTGAAACTCCATCTATTGGTTCTGTGGTTACTTCCTTGGTGTGTTTGAAGTGTCCTCTGACTATGTTTGGTAGAGATTTCAGAGTAGACTTGATTTATTTGCCACTCGATAATCTCGATGTTATTTTGGGAATGAATTGGTTGGAGTTTAACCGAGTTTATATTGATTGCTTTAGGAAGACGTTATTGTTTCTTACTCCTGAAGAGGAAGCATTAGCGGATTCATTATCTAGTAGGGAGTTGAGGACGTTGTTGGAGGATGAAGCGAAGATGTTTGCAGTGTTTGCCTCGTTATCTGTTGAAAGCAAGACTTCAGTTAATGAATTACCAGTGGTGAATGAATTTCCTGAAGTATTTCCATATGATATTTCAGAGTTGCCTCCGACAAGGGAAGTTGAATTTTCTATTGATCTTGTACCGGGTACCAGACCTATCTCTATGGCACCGTACAGGATGTCTGCATCAGAATTGGCAGAGTTGAAATCTCAGATTGGAGAATTGCTCGATAAGAAGTTTATTAGACCAAGTGTGTCGTCGTGGGGAGCTCCAGTGTTGTTGGTGAAAAAGAAGGATGGTAGTATGCGTCTGTGCATTGATTACCGTCAGTTGAATAAAGTGACCATTAAGAATAAGTATCCACTTCCGAGGATTGATGACTTAATGGATCCGCTTGTAGGAGCTCGTGTGTTCAGCAAAATTGATTTGAGGTCGGGTTACCATCAGATTAGAGTAAAAGAAGGTGATATTCAGAAGACGGCGTTCAGGACCCGCTATGGACATTATGAATATGCAGTAATGCCTTTCGGAGTATCTAATGCGTCGGGTGTGTTTATGGAGTATATGAACTGTATCTTTCACTCTTATTTGGATCAGTTTATTGTGGTATTTATTGATGATATACTGATTTATTCTAAGAATGACGAGGATCACGCAGAACATTTGAGGATTGCATTGTAGGTGTTGAAGGATAATAAATTGTTCGCAAAGTTCTCGAAATGTGAATTCTGGTTGAGAACTGTGAGTTTCTTGGGTCATGTTATTTCTGGTGATGGCATAGCGGTGGATCCATCTAAAGTAAGTGCAGTACTTCAGTGGGGAGCTTCGAAGACAGCAACGGAGATTAGAAGCTTTTTGGGTTTGGCAGGTTACTACAGAAGATTCATTGAAGGGTTTTCTAATTTGGCGTTACTATTGACTCAACTAACCAGAAAGAATTAAGCTTTTGTTTGGGATGCTGCTTGTGAGGAAAGTTTTGAGGAACTGAAGAAGAAATTGACTACAGCGCCAGTGTTAATTCTACCAAGTCCAAATAATCCTTTTGTAGTGTATTGTGATGCGTCTAAGATGGGATTAGGCGGTGTGTTAATACAAGATGGCAAAGTGGTGGCATATGCTTCACGGCAGTTGAGGGTGCATGAGAGGAACTATCCTACTCATGATCTTAAACTAGCTGCAGTGGTTTTTGTATTAAAAATTTGGCGACATTATTTGTATGGATCAAGATTTGAAGTATTCAGCGACCACAAAAGTCTGAAATATTTATTCGATCAAAAGGAGTTGAATATGAGGCAGAGGAGGTGGTTAGAGTTCTTGAAGGATTATGATTTTAAGTTGAGTTACCATCCGGGAAAAGCTAATGTTGTAGCAGATGGTCTCAGTCGGAAGACAATTCATATGTCTGCATTGATGGTGAAAGAAATGGAGTTGATTGAACAGTTCAGAGACTTGAGTATGGTTTGTGAAACTACACCGGAGAGTGTTAGATTGGGTATGCTGAAGGTGAATAATGACTTTTTGGATGTAATTAAGGAAAATCAGAAGCTTGATGTGAAGCTGGTGGACTTGATGCCTACAGGAAGCAATGATTCTGATAGTGACTTTAAAGTGGATAATGTTGGAGTATTGAGATTTCGGGGCAGGATTTGTGTACCGGATAATGCGGAATTAAAGAAAGGAATCTTAGAGGAGAGCCACAGGAGTATCTTGAGTATTCATCCGGGAGCTTCGAAAATGTATCATGACTTGAAGTGGTTATTTTGGTGGTCCAGTATGAAGAGGGACATAGCTCAGTTTGTCTATGCTTGTTTGACATGTCAGAAGTCAAAAGTGGAGCACCAGAAGCCTTCGGGATTAATGCAACCATTAGAGATTCCGGAATGGAAGTGGGACAGTATTGCTATGGATTTTGTTACTGGTTTTCCAAATACGGCGAGAGGCTTTGATGTTATTTGGGTAGTGGTGGATCGACTTACGAAATCCGCACATTTTATACCAATTAACATCAGTTTCCCATTGTCAAAGCTGACAGAGATTTATATCAGGATAATTTTGAAGTTACATGGTGTTCCATCGAGCATAGTGTCAGATAGAGATCCTAGGTTTACTTCAGAATTTTGGAAGAGCCTGCAGGAAGCCTTGGGTTCTAAATTGAAGTTGAGCTCGGCTTATCACCCACAGTCGTTGGAAGATTTGCTGAGAGCCTGTGTGTTGGAGAAAGGTGGTGCGTGGGATACTCCTTTGCCATTAATCGAGTTCACATATAACAATAGTTACCATTCTAGCATTGGAATGGCACCTTTCGAAGCTTTGTATGGTAGGAGGTGTAGGACACCTCTGTGTTGGTACGAGACCGGTGAGAATGTGGTGCTTGGACCTGAGATTGTGAAATAGACTACTGAGACAATTCAGATGATCCGCAAGAAGATGAAAACGTCTCAGAGTAGGCAGAAAAGCTATCATGATAATCGGAAGAAAGACTTGGAATTCAGTGAAGGTGATCACGTGTTCTTGAGAGTCAACCCGGTGACTGGTGTTGGACGTGCATTAAAATCAAAGAAGCTAGATCCTAAGTTTATTGGACCATATCAGATATTGCAGAGAGTTGGTGCAGTTGCTTATAGGGTGGCGTTACTTCCTGAACTTTCGAACTTGCATGACGTGTTTCATGTGTCGCAACTTCGAAAGTATGTGTCTGATCCATCTCATGTTATCCCGAGGGATGAGGTGCAGATCCGAGATAATCTTACTATGGAGGCGATGCCGATAAGGATCGAGGATCACAAGATGAAACAACTCAGAGGAAAGGAGATACCCCTGGTGAGAGTAGCTTGGGGAGGAGCTGCTGGCGGAAGTGTGACCTGGGAATTGGAGAGCAGGATGCGAGAGTCGTATCCGGAGCTATTTCCATCAGGTACATTTTCGAGGATGAAAATAATTTAAGGGGGGGGGGGGGGGAGAGTTGTAACACCCCAATTTAAATTATTTAATCGTCGTGTTTTATTTTCAATTGGTTGGCCTTGTTTAGGGGGGTGTCTGAGTACGAAGGGGTAATGTTAATAGTGATAAGGTGGGGGGTGTGTCCATTAATAGTAATATGGAACTTATTGTTATTAGTATTATTATTATTATGGTTATTATTATTATTAATATTAGATAATGGGCTGATAGAAAATAGGAAGGGCAGTTTAGTCATTAAGTTGGTTTAGTGAGAATTAGTGAGGGGTTAAGCTTAATCAAAATTTTAGAGAGAGAATGAGAAAGGCTAAGGAGAAGGGAAGAACAAGGGAGAGCTAGGGCACCCATCTTCATCAAATTTTCACAGGAATTTGGTCAGGAATTCGAGGTAAGGGGGGATAATGGGTTCAATCCAGGTGATAATATCGTGAAAGGGTAGTGAGGGGTCCTTTCCCTCGTAGGATTTTTGTATGCTTTATGGTTGATGAAATTCTGAGTATGATATGAATGTTTGAATTCTGATATGTATTGAATCATTGATGATAGTATGATTTTCATGTATAAATTGTACTGTCGCTGCTGTATGAATATGAATGTTGTTGATCTGAATTTTGGTGCATGTTGAGTGAACGAAATTAGATCCAAGAACCGTAAATTTGACTAGAAATGATAGGTAAAAGAAGTAAGATGAAGAATAGGACCTAAAACTGGTATAGAAACAAGCTCAGGACTGAATTAGAGTGGAAAAGTGGGGATCCCGTAGCAGAACCCAGACTGGGGTGGGGAAATTGCATTTTGCGTAATAGATCTGGCCATATGCGTATCAGGTAAGGCAATACGCGTACGGCTATGGTCATTACGCGTATGGGAGGGCCAAAAAGGAGGATTGGCACGGCCCTCTGCCCATACGCGTAACAGTACGCGTATGGAGGTCTGGCCTTACGCGTATGAGGAGGGAATACGCGTATTGGGTCTGGAAATGGAATTTGATGGAAAAATAGGTCTCTGCCCATACGCGTAATAGGTAGGGCAATACGCGTATGGCAGGGTGGGAGGAGAGGCGGTACGCGTAGGATACACGTATGGTTGAGCGAGCGAGCTGGGCAATACGCGTATAGCACAAGGCAATACGTGTATGGCCAGTAAGAGTGCAGAATTTTACCGTTTCGCGATTTCTTTCCCGTTTTCGCGTCCGAAGTGGTTTCTTTTAGTTTGAGAGGTTGAGGATAGATGTCAGACCTTGAGAAATGTAGGATTGGTGACAAAAATAATTGATTTAGTAATTTTGGTGAATTAATTGGTAATTAGCTAATTAACGTCGTGTGAGGTGTTTTCTGTGTTGTTATGGATTGATTGTGATCAAGAGGATCGTGGGATTGTATGATTATGATTATACATGATTATATGCATATTGATGTCATGCATTCATGGTGTGTCGGTGGTGATGAATCATTGCTCAGGAGGAGTGTATGTGATTCATCCGAACTCCAAAGTGGAGTGTGGTGGGATAAATCATTGCCAAGTAGGGGTGTATGTGATTTATCCGGGTTCGATTGAATGAAACTTGGTGATTGATCCGGAGTATTCGAACTGGTCCACGTAAGCTGGTCGTCAGGTAGCGAGGTGCTCGGATGGAAGCTGGTCGTCAGGCGTGCAAAGTGTTCGACTCGTGAATGAGGAGAGGAGGGGGTGTACCTGCAAGGCACTCCGACGCTCAAGTAAGAAAGAGTCAGAGAAAATGGGCAAGTACAAAGTGTATTCTTAGGGTGAAAATGTGATACCTGACCCTCTCAAGTGAGAGGGTTTATATAGAGCCCCCAACGCGTGGCCAACGGTCCTATTTTCGGGGCGAACTAGCCGTTTTTCCCAAAGAATAGGTAACTGCCCAAACTGGCCGTTATGTCGGGCAGGATGCCATGAACTAGCCGTTATGTCGGGCATAGACGCAGTTGCGGGCACCTGCCCATTGCTGTTCGGGCAGCGAGGAAGCCGTGCGTAACGGGCACCAGAGCCGGGGAGGGACGTTGCGTTCCTTGCCCGGTTTGAGGGGCAGAAATGTCACTTTTGCCCCTCTGTGGATTGGCTTAGGCAATTTGGGCCGCTCTGGAGTAGAAGCGGATTGGGCCACTTCTAGCCATTGGTCTAGTCCAGAACAGTGATATTGGTACCATATGCATTGTGTCATTTGTTGAGTCACATTGCATTGTTATTATATGTTGATTGAATGATAATTGAAAATGACAAGTGTGTCGTGATTATGTGATTGTGTGAATGACTGTGAGTAACTACCCTTAATATGTATTATTCACCATTTATTATTGAATGTAGTTCTCACCCCTTCGTTGTTGTTGTGTCTGTGCTTCTTCGGAAGTACAGATAATCCAGGTACTTGAGTTGCTTGGAGTGTGTGTTGCCTGTTCGAGTCGCAGGAGTCGCTCTGATACGTAACACGGGAATTTTGGGGATTTTATTAATTGTTATTTTGTAATGAATTTTGTTACATATCTCTTTTAAATTCAATATTTTTGAGGACCACGAGTTTAATGTGGAGTTTTGGAGTATGTTGGCAAGTGTGCCGTGAATTTATGAAATGATTATTTTCGCTGTTTTATTTCATTTAATGAAAGGGGGTTTGGATGTTGATTTTATTGGTGTAGCATCCTACTTGTAAAAGTTGAAAACTCTGATTTTATCTGTAATATTCTTATATTTTATAAAATGGGAAAGTGGGGTGTTACAAATGCAGGCATAATTTGAAATGATTCTGATGGGAGAACTCAGATTCTTTCTGGGAATTCAAATTAATCAATGTCCAGAAGGAACATATATTCATCAGAGCAAATATGCACGAGAACTTCTGAAGAAGTTTGAGATGTCAGATAGTAAACCTGCAAAAACTCCCATGCATCCTACATGCATTCTGGAGAAAGAAGAAGTAAGTAAAAAGGTTTGTCAGAAGCTCTATCGTGGTAAGATAGGCTCTCTTCTGTATTTGACTGCTTGTCGTCCAAATATTCTGTTTAGTGTATGTCTGTGTGCTCATTTCCAATCAGATCCAAGGGAAACTCACTTAACAGCTGTTAAGAGAATCCTAAGGTATCTAAAGGGAACAACTAACCTTGGCTTGATGTTATTTGCCTAAGTAAGAATCCTATTTTACATTCTCGAGCTAAAAATATTGAAATTAAACATCATTTCATCAGAGACTATGTTCAGAAAGGGATTTTAACTCTAAAATTTATAGATACAGACCATCAGTGGGCTGATATTTTTACAAAACCCTTAGCTGAAGGTAGATTTCAGTTCATTCTGAAAAACTTAAATATGGATTTTTGTCCAGAATGAGTTTTATCATAATATGTTTAATCTCCTTCTGTAAAAAGAGATTCTGACGTTAAGCAAATATTATTTATTTATTTATTTATCTTTCTGAATAAAGATACTTCTACATGTTAGAAGATGTCTTGATCAGAAACTTGTCTAGTCAGATACCTCTTGGTATTCTTGACTTTGAGAACATCAAACATGTTCACTTAAACAGACGGCTATGATTTTCTTGTGACACTTGTCTAATACCAAATCATACCTTACTGTTGAAGAGACACCTCGAGCATTGTGATTTTGTGAGACTAGGTTTTAAAATAATTACTCCCTATTACTCCCTAATTTTTATAATCATCAAGTTCTCTCTTTAAATACTTACTATCTCATTATCACACACTACACTACTCTTTCACTTCCCACACTTTTTTCTTAGAAACCCTAAACCCTAAAAATCATTTGTGTTCCATAACTTCATCATCTTCATCAATGGATCCTCAACAACAAAGTGTGTACAACTTCTCTCAACAATCACAACATGCAGCATCATCTTAAATGGTTTCTACTACTGTTTAAACAGCTTCAATGTCGCTACATTAATCGTTATCTACCTTCTAGAAACCAGTTGAAGTTCATATTGTGGATCGTCCACCTCACATTCATCTCTTAACTCCTTATGCAGAATTGGAAGTTCTTATGAATGGTTAGTAGATTTTGATAACCTGCTTGAAAATGGAATAGATTTGTTTAAGGAACGGAATGCTCAAGGTTGGAGAAATTACTTTGATCGTCTCTACGGCCCCATCTTCCTTAACCTAATCAAGGAATTCTGGAGATTTGCTGATGTTGATGATCACTTCATTGTGTCATATGTTTTGGGAAACAAATTTATCATCACGGAGAAATCTACCGTTACCTTACTTGGAATGGAGAATGCTGGTGGAAAGCGTATTTATAAGATGAATTCAAAATCAAAGTTTCTTTCTGAAGTGATAAACCCAGCCATCTTCACTCAATCATCTGATGGAAATCCATCCTTTAAGAGTCAGGATTTATCTAAAGAGCTTCGCGTATGGCTCAGGATCATTCTGGGATGTATCTATCATAGACCTTCATCAAGTTCATCCGACTTCATCAACACTGATCAGAAATACATGTTGTATTATCGGCTGAAAGGTGAAAAGATCTGCCTTCCTTCCATTCTCTTCAGATACCTCAGAGATTATGTAAGAGAAACTAGAAATGATGGAAAGAAGAAATACATTCCTCTTGGTAGACTTATTTAAGATATTCTGATTGAAAGTGGTATGGTTGATCATCTGGAAAATTTGAATTTCAAAGAAGAATTAGATATTATAACTAGAACACCTCTGAATAGCAGAAATCTGAAGTGGATGCAAATTATAAACGAGATAAGAGTTGAACCAAGTATGGCTATAGACTGGAACAGTCTGAACTCAAGGAGAATGATAATCAATGAATTTCCTCTGTTCACCAAGCATGACTTTATAGAAGCTATAGAGGAGTACATTAAGATACGTGAAGCTGAAGGATATGATATGTCTGGATTCTAGTTTAAAGATCTACCAGATAATCCTCCTGATCTAATGAAGAAGAAGAGGCCCCATAACAAGACCCCTCAGAAGAAAACTGTTAAGAAGCAAAAGAAAGGAGTGCATCTGGGTGAAGCCAGCACTAAGAATATTTCATTGGCATCCTATCTAGAATCGACAAGTAATTATTCTGACTCTTCTATGACTGCATCTGTTTTTACTAATAGAAATATGTCTTCATCTATTTCAACACCACCACCAATATTTTCAACACCACCTCCAATATCTTCATCTATTCCAACACCACCTCCAATATTTTCAACCATAGTTACAACCTCACCCATACCTCTTTCTGAACCACCATCATCTCAGACATTTCCATCTTTTGTACCATCTACATAACTTCCAACTCAAATATTTCAAACCACTTCCACTTAATCAACTCCCACCATCTCTTTACCAATAACTTCCACCATATCTTTACCAATAACTCCCACCATAACTTTACCATTAACCTCTAACATCATCACTCAACCCATTTCTACAGAACCTATTCCAACAACCAACCCCCAATCACCCACATCCTTAAATGTAATAACCATATCTAGTAATTCTGACCCTTCATCACCAGAAACAAATTCTGATTCTGACTCTGACCAAATGCTTTCTAATCTAGCTGCCTCTGATGAAGAAACCCAAACACTTCCTGAACATCAATCTTTTAATCTTCCCCCTCCTAACCTTGATGAAGTCATTTCTATTTTTAAAGACAATGTAGTTAGGAGATTCAAGAAACTTTCTGATGAATCCAGTTCTAGCACTGACCCTTCTGCATTGGGTGCTACCTGGAATCGATTCAATCGATGGATGTCTGTGGAGTTTCAAAAGATAAAAAATCCCTCTGCTCAAACAAAAGAACACTTTATCCAGCAAGCAGAAGAAAGATTGGAAGCTCAGAGAGAAGTTGGAGAAAATTTAGCTGCAGAAAGGGAATTAGCTGAAAGACTAGCTAAGGAAGCTCTTGAGAGAGAAGCTGAAAGACAAGCTAAGGAAGCTCGAGAATTAGCTGAGAGAGAAGCTGAAATGAAGAATCGTGAAAATGTTCTGAACACTGTTGAAAGCTCTGATAACCCTACTTCTGATCTAGTGTTGAAGACTTTGGAAAGCATTCAGAAGGAACAAGAGGTATTCAAAACTAGAATGGATAAGCAAGATGAAGTTACATCCAACATTCTGAATGTGCTTGCTCAAATTCTTCAGAGGCTCCCTTCTCCTCCTTAACCTTAGGTACTTTTTAGGCTACCCCTTAGTTATTTTGTCTTTTTGTTTTTGTTTTATATACCTTTTTGATTATGACAAAAAGGGGGAGTAGTAATGAAGAAATTATTTTGATAAAAATATCTTATTCTCTAAATCATAATTCTGACATTCAAACATTATAAACGCACGCAATCCTTCTTAGAATGTTTTTCAGGAACAATATTGAAACTTTGGCCATCATGACTATCTGATGCATCTGAGAAGAACCAGCCTTGAACCTGCTTTCATAATTGATATGAATCATCTCTAAAAAAATATTCAGAAAACTTAGTCAGACATAATTTTGAATCTGATAAGACTAATCAGGCTCTGTTATAGTCAGGCTCTGTTATCCCAAATCTGATAAGATTTTTATAAGTCTTAGGTTCAGGGGGAGCTTGATAAAGGGAAGTTATTTCTAATCATATCTATGTCATCACCTATTTATTATTTTTGTACAAAATTGTTTCATCAAAATATATTGTTTTGTCATTATCAAAAAGGGGGAGATTGTTAGAACAAGATTTGGTTCTGCTGGTTATCTCTAAGTTTTGATAATAGCAAGATAGTATTTGTGTGAAAACAATTTTGGTACTCTGACGGTTTGTTATTCTGAAGTTTTAACAAATAGGTTCTGAATCTGATGGAGACCATATGCAACATCATTCTGGTTTGACAAAAGTCGCTTCTGCGCCAAAAAAGCAAGTCTGCTTCTGTACCTACTCACATTTAGAAAGGTTCTAAGAAGACAATATGTTGTTGCTGCAATACTCTCTTGGATTCTGCCTCTGAGCATGACTCTGGCAATTTGCTTCTAAAGGCTTTCTAGCTTCTGAAGTTGTTATCTTCTGAAGACTAAGTGCTGAAGACTCTGAAGACAAGGTTCTGCTGAACAAAATTCTGAAGATTTTGAAGATTCTGAAGACTTAAGTTTCTGAAAACTAAGTGCTGAAGACTTTGAAGACAAGGTTCTACTGAACAAAGTTCTAAAGACTCTGAAAACTTAAGTTTCTGAAGACTAAGGGTTCTGAAGACTAAGTGCTAAAGAATTTGAAGATAAGGTTCTGGTGAACAAGTTCTGAAGACTTAAGACTCTGAAGACCCAGTGATCAACTCTTCTACTCATGCTTCAAACATCTCTATCCAGAAACTCTGATGTACATAAGATAAGATCAAAACTTTACGAGGGAAATAATACATAGTACATCTCAAAACGTTCCATTCCACTACCCTGATTTTGTGGTACAAAATACAACTTTTGTGTACGATTTTCATCCCTACGTAACAACATTCTTTCAAGTCGCCAACTCACTTAAGGATATTCCTAATATGCCCTCTAACGAATCTTTTACTGGATATAAAAGGACTTGATAACTTGAAGAAAATTGTAGAAGTGAAGAACCACAACACAACAACAAAAAATCCATATTGTGTGTAAATTTTCTTTAAGTTCGTTTTAAGATATTCATTGTGTTTATATCTGGTTGAGTAGAAGCATTTCATTGTAAACATTTATCTTTCACAAACTGTTGTTTGTAATTCCTTAAGGGACCAGTTAGGTCAGAATCCTTTAGAAGACTTAGACAGTTAGTCTTTGTGGTTGTTAGTCACCAGCAGTTGCTAGTGCAGATTGTAATCAGTTGATTATATTGGATTAAGTTCTTGGGTATAAGGCAAAATCACCTTGGCGGGTGGACTGGATTAGCTTGATAGTTTTCAAGTGAATAAGGATATATCGTGTGTCTTTCTCTCTTGTTTAGTTTCTTTGTGGTTTCTTTTTTAGTTTCATAAAAAGTTTTCATTTTCAAAAACCCATTTCAAACCCCCCTTTCTTGTGTTTTTCTAACACCTTCAGTTTGAATTTGCACTACTACGAAAAACCCATTTAACAACGGTTGGGAAAGATATATAATCACGTGGGCCCAGACGTTGTTATGTAGAGTATGGTTGTATATATGATACTTATAATCACGACCCCGTAACCATTGTAATAAACTGGAAAGCGTGCGCCCTATCACAACGGGTTTTCAAAAAGACTGTTGTGATATTTATTTTTTTCTTGACAGCGTGCGAGATATTATAATGGTTATGATATATAACCGTTGTTACATTTTCTGCAAAATTAACAAATATTATCCTGCTTGTATAATTAATCCCATTTTTTAACCTTTATTATTGTTCACCATATCACAACAGAAAATACAACTCACATTTGTGATAAAGTTATCATAATAATATTAATTGCATCATATTCATAATATCACATAATTGTATCATATTCAATACACCATAACATCACATAAATCCAAGGTAACCAATACATCAACCATTACACCATAAGTCAACATACAAACCTAATAAACTATAATCTATTTCGTCATTGTTGTTACAACAAATGCAATGAACACTACAAATAAAAAAATCCAGGTAATCTTCAACTGTTTCTTCAGGATCTTCACCTTCAACTTCAATTCGTCCTCCTTGGCTTTGTAGGTGTTAACCATCTCATTCTCCTCATTCAAGCTCTTTACCATTGAAGAAATTATTTATTTTACCCTAGGATCCATCTCCTCATCCAACCAAGCAAAGTGAGAGCATTTTTTGTATCCTTTGAATCTTATACATCCCACAGCCATAGAAACGGTGGCCTGGGTTCGAGTCAGTCCATGCCGTCATCAACGGAGCGTCGAGACCACACTTGCATACGACCTTGAACGACTTGAGGACCTGCTTCCATGGCTACAACCAGACTACTGAGACATTTTAATGGAAGGATTTGATGGAAACTTGAAGAAACTGGGTGAAAAGAAGACGAACAGTGACTGGGGGAAAAAGAAGACGAAAAGTGACTGAGAACATTAATCAACAACAACATACAACAACATACAATAACACAAGATATTGTGTAATGTTTAAAGAATGCACTTTTTTTAAAATAATCGTGGATCTCGAACATATTATGAAGTTCATCTAGTTTATGAAGCTATGAAGAAGAAGTACAAGGTGAATAAAGTTTACACAATAGCTTCATACTTCTTGTATTTTTCTTCATAGCTACACAAATCATATGTATCATAGCCAAAGTATGCGCTTTGTTAAGGTGGTGAAGAAGAATCTAAAAAAATGAGAACATTCACCAAATGAAAAAATGAGAACCCATTTTTAGCAAGAAACGTAAATGAAATCAAAGCATAAGTTCAATGAATGAACCTCAAGTTAGCGATTGGTGAAGACGAATCTGAAGACGTATCTGAAGGTTGAAGTATGTTTAAAGAGTGAGATGGATGTTAGGGTTATGTTATGAGAGAGAAGAGTGAAATATGTTAGGGTTTTCTTTTGAGAAAACCGGTTGTTATGTATTGAATGATAGATACTTTCGCTTATATATTAAAAAACATTACTTTTCATCACGGTTAGAAATAAAAACCACGATGCAATTTTCAAATTTTACAACGGTTGTATTGTAAAACCGTGGTTAAATAACTTTCAATTTTTTATTTATTTATAAACCGGTTGTATTGTAGTACCGTACAATTTATAAGTCCTCTAACAACAGTTGGTTTACTTCACCTTTGTAAAATCACTTACAATTTATTTTTAAATAATGGACTTAAGTGACACACGCTTAATGTACTCTAAAAAATGGAAAAAATATAGTTGCTGGGAATCGAAGCTTGCTACACATCATTTATTACTACGGTGTTTTAAGACAACTGTCATTAAATTACTGTTTATAAATCCAGATACTCACTGGGCCCGAAAATTTTAACCTATTGCAATGGTGTATATGAATCCGTTGTAAACCTGGCGTTGTTGTTTGCGAGTTTTATAGTAGTGTTGGGGCCTTTGGACTTTACATTGGGATACTTAGAAATTGTATCTGCAACTTATATATTTGGACTTTGAAACTAGTTTGTGACTGAAACAATGCCTTTAACTCTTCTCTTGAATTTGCACTTGTCTTGAATGATAATGATGAACAAAGAACACCAATTGTAATCAAATTTTATCCAACATGCCTTATAATTAATCTTGAGAAGTGAAACCCAAATGAACTACACTTGAATTTTGACTGATTCCCACCATCCTGAACTCTTCTTAAAAAGTTAAACTTGTAATGAATTAAATCCTTGATTCAAATCTCAAGAGATGAGACTAAACATGAATCAATCTTTAAATCAATCTTGAACTTTGCCTCTTGCATTGATAAACCAATCTTTCACCATGAACTAGACAAGCAACAAATGAATGGTGATATAAACTGCATTACAACTGTACCAAAAACCCTAATTGAAAGGAACAAATTCCATATGATTCTCCATCATGAGACATCTGAAATCAGCACATCCTAATAACTTGATCCATACACTGTTGACTTGTAACTGAATCAATTCCATTTGACCAAGATCAAGTCAAATTCCACTGACTTCCAACCAACACTGCACATGTTTGGCCATATAGTCTTGAATGAAACTTGATTCATCCTTGCAACACCCTTGGACTTAGGCAACAAGAAAACTGAAAGCTACTTCATATTTTTGGATATTTTATGAATAATGGTTAGTAGATGGAAACACAATGAGGGTGGTGTTATATAGGTAGGACAAATTTAGGTTATGACAGATGCCCTTATCTAATTGGCTTAAACCTAGTAAGATGAACTGCCACAGTGTTCATACTTTCAAGGTAGAAGTCAATTAGATATGAAGAAGATTCCGAATTAGTCTGAAAAGAAAGAAAGATGTTTGAGAAGTAATATAGTAGATCAATGTCGACCCTTGAGTGAACACTGAAAAAACTTGCAAAGGTCGTCATCGCCAAAAGGACGATGAGATCAGAACGACAGAAGTTACCGACACCAAAAAGATGACAGTAAGATCAAAACTGCGAATACTGCGGATACCAAAAGGATATCAGTGAGGTCAACAAAACTGGCTATCACCAAATGGATGATAGTTAACTCAATACTTCAATGATCACTATCACCAAAAGGATGAAGGTTAAATCAGAATGACACAGATCGCCATCACCAAAAGGATGAGGGTTGGATCACAACACAACTCGATATCACCAAAATGAGAATCGAAGAGAACAAACTAAGATCTCAAATCTTGAACTTCACTTTTTCCTAGTTTCTAATCAGCAAACATGGCCTACACTCCATAGGACTTCAATATAGCTCATCTCCACCATTCTAATCACATGAATCTATGTAAACAATAAGCATTAAGAAGATCTCACTGACCTTAATGAAATTCACTGCAACTCCTTGTACACCTTCCAACCAACAACTGAAGCAAAATAAATGCTTTTATGGCCTTCGAATCTTGAAGAAATGGTGAGAAAATCGAACTGAGCTGAAATGGTGCAGGTGGCTATGGATGCTCCAAACGAATTCCTTTTGTAAACAGAAAGAAGAGGGAGTGGCAGTGATGATAATGTTGAAGAAAACTTGAAGAATACTTCAATATTTAGAGAGACTCGACGCTTCTAAGATCTGGGTGCAAAGATGAGTTTTCTCCTTTTTTTGTGAAAAAATGGTGTAACTGAATTGGTTATAGGTGGTTAGAAGCTTATATATGTTGTTAGGGTGAATTAATCAGGGTTAAAGTATGGTTAACAGTGAGTTTAGGGAAATTGAAGCGTGAAGGTTGAGTGGTGTGAGGCGCGGGTTATGATGCTCTATGTGTGATGCATGGTTGTTGTAGTGTACTACAAAGTAATGGTGATGATCAGTGATGAGCTGGTGTAGTCAGACATTAAGCTTGTTCATTAAGTTTCCTTTATTTTTCATGGCATAAGTGGAAAGTCTATGGTATAGTGCATATCATGAAGAGTTTGTTTGGTCATGTTAGGCAATGTATAAACATGCATAAGACATACTCATGGTAGTGGTTTTGGAATGGCATATCTTGGACAATATGTAACCAAATTACACAATCTTTGTACCAGATTGAAGCTCTCATGGAAAAGTGTAATTCTTATGTTGGAAGTTAATAGAGATGGTGTCTTAAACATCAATAAAAATGGATTGGAAAGTCATGCGATCCAAGCTGAATTTGGACTTAGAAATTCTAAGTTATTTTAATGTTGAACAACTTGATAACCCTAACTTTTCATGAGCATAACTCCTTCAATAATGGTCCAATGAAGATGAAACACATATGGTTGGAAAGCTTAAAGAACCCTCTACAACTTTCATTTGAAAAGATTTTTCATTTGGAGGAGCCATCTTGCTTGAAATCAGCTCCAAAGTTGGAAGAAATGCCATGAAAAACTTTCCCAAAATGGAAAGTTTATATTATAAGTCATTTTCCAATTTTGGAAACTTCTAAAACAAATCTTGATTCTTAATTATTTGACCATTCCATGATTAAATTTCATAAAATAAGCCTCTTGGGAATGTCATGGGACATTGTGACTTCAAAAGTCAGGAGTTGACTTTTGGTTGACTTTTTCCTCAAACAGTTGATTTTTGAAGCATTGACCAAATTGAAAACATTCTGATCACAACCAAAGGCCAATCTTGCATCCTTGGACACTTGATGATATATGAAACACCATGATACCAAGTTTTGGCCCAAGACTCAGAAATAAACATGATCTTGGGCAAAACACTAATTTGGACCAATTGATTGAGGAGGGTTGACCAGGGGTCAAAACCCTAATTCTTTGTGGTATGACTGAGGATCTTTGAGCTGTGTTCCAAGATGATGCTGAGATATACCCTTCTTTGTTTGAGAAGATCTTTGTTCTTTTGTCAAATTCAAACTTTTAAGGCCATGATGGACCATATGAGTTGCCTTGGAGATATGGCAAGCCTTTGTGGGTTGATGAATTAGTATCTCATTCTCCTTATCTTGCACAATATAAAGATGGTGACACCTCTGATACCATGCCTTATAGAAGCCAATGATGTATGCAATGTTTATGACCTAAATGAAAATGAAGTGTGAAGCATAATACACTTATTGGGTATAAATAAGAGGGCAAATTTTGGGGTATTACAGCTGCCCCTATTCAATCAACTGTGGAACTGAAGGGATGAGAGCAGCGGCTGTCAGACATTCAAGGTGAATAGGGATTAAATACCGGAAGAACTAGAAAATTTGCGCTCTGTGGGTAGAAGAAAATGTGTGGTAATATGTTTTTAATTCTGGGCAGATGTCAACCGAAGGTGATCTCTGCGGATAATTGGATATCAACCTAAGTTGGATCAAGTAAAGGATACGAGAACGGCCGAAGGCGGACTCGAAAAGAAAGACCTGCCGAAGGTGGGCTAACATATAGAGTAGACGAGGACGGCTGAAGGCGAACTAGAAACGAAGGACCAAGCCGAAGGTGGACTCTCAAACA
Source organism: Lathyrus tuberosus (assembly GCA_022829125.1). Lineage (NCBI taxonomy): Eukaryota > Viridiplantae > Streptophyta > Magnoliopsida > Fabales > Fabaceae > Lathyrus > Lathyrus tuberosus. The sequence continues at coordinate 297,257 of JALAZF010000405.1, forward strand.
AAGGATACAAGGACGGCCGAAGGCGAACTCGAAAGGAAAGACCAACCGAAGGTGGGCTAACACATAAAGGAAAATGAGAACGGCCAAAGGCAAACTCGAAAGGAAAGACCAGGCGAAGGTGGACTCTCAAACAAAGGATACGAGGATGGCCGAAGGCGAACTCGATAAGAAAGATCGGCCGAAGATGGACTTTCAAACAAAGGATACGAGGACGGTCGAAGGCAAACTCGAAAAGAAAGACCAGCCGAAGGTAGGCTAACACATAAAGGATACGAGGACGGCCGAAGGCGAACTCGAAATGAAAGACCGACCGAAGGCGGACTGACATATAGAGTAGATGAGGACGGCCGAAGGCGAACTCGAAACGAAAGATCGGCCGAAGGCGGACTAACTCATAAAGTAGACGAGGACGGCCGAAGGAGAACTCGAAACGAAAAACCAAGCCGAAGGTGGACTCTCAAACAAAGGATACGAGGATGACCGAAGGTGAACTCAAAAGGAAAGACCAGCTAAAGGTGGGCTAACACATAAAGGATACGAGGACAGCCGAAGGCGAACTCAAAACGAAAGACCGGCCGAAGGCGGACTGACATATAGAGTAGACAAGGACGGCCGAAGGCGAACTCAAAACGAAAGACCGGCCGAAGGCGGACTAACTCATAAAGTAGACGAGGACGGCCGAAGGCGAACTCGAAACAAAAGACCAAGCCGAAGATGGACTCTCAAACAAAGGATACGAGGACGACTGAAGGCGAACTCGAAAGGAAAGACCAGCCGAAGGTGGGCTAACACATAAAGGATACGAGGACGGCCGAAGGCGAACTCAAAACGAAAGATCGACCGAAGACGGACTGACATATAGAGTAGAGGAGGATGGCCGAAGGCGAACTCGAAACGAAAGACCGGCCGAAGGCGGACTAACTCATAAAGTAGACGAGGACGGCCGAAGGTGAACTCGAAACGAAAGACCAAGCCGAAGGGGGACTCTCAAACAAAGGATACGAGGACGACCAGATGCGAACTCGAAAGGAAAGACCATCCGAAGGTGGGCTAACACATAAAGGATACGAGGATGGCCGAAGGAGAACTCGAAACGAAAGACCGGCCAAAGGCGGACTGACATATAGAGTAGACGAGGACGGCCGAAGGCGAACTCGAAACGAAAGACCTGCCGAAGGCGGACTAACTCATAAAGTAGACGAGGACGGCCGAAGGCGAACTCGAAATGAAAGACCAAGCCGAAAGTGGACTCTCAAATAAAGGATACGAGGACGGCCGAAGGTGAACTCGAAAGGAAAGACCAGCTGAAGGTGGGCTAACACATAAAGGATTCGAAGACGGCTAAAGGCGAACTCGAAACGAAAGATCGGCCGAAGGCGGACTGACATATAGAGTAGACGAGGACGACCGAAGGCGAACTCGAAATGAAAGATCTGCCGAAGGCGGACTAACTCATAAAGTAGACGGGGATGGCCGAAGGCGAACTCAAAACGAAAGACCGGCCGAAGGCGGACTGACATATAGAGTAGACGAGGACGGCCGAAGGCGAACTCGAAACGAAAGACCGGTCGAAGGCGGACTAACTCATAAAGTAGACGAGGACGGCCGAAGGCGAACTCGAAACGAAAGACTAAGCCGAAGGTGGACTCTCAAACAAAGTATACGAGGACGGCCGAAGGTGAACTCGAAAGGAAAGACCAGCCGAAGGTGGGCTAACACATAAAGGATACGAGGACGGCCGAAGGCGAACTCGAAACGAAAGACCGGCCGAAGGCGGACTGACATATAGAGTAGACGAGGACGGCCGAAGGCGAACTCGAAACAAAAGACCGGCCGAAGGCGGACTAACTCATAAAGTAGACGAGGACGACCAAAGGCGAACTCGAAACGAAAGACCAAGCCGAAGGTGGACTCTCAAACAAAGGATACGAGGACGACCGAAGGCGAACTCGAAAGGAAAGACCAAGCCGAATGTGGACTTTCAAACAAAGGATACGAGGACGACCGAAGGCGAACTCGAAAGGAAAGGCCAAGCCGAAGGTGGACTCTCAAACAAAGGATATGAGGACGACCGAAGGCGAACTTGAAAGGAAAGACCAGCCAAAGGTGGGCTAACAAGTAGGGAATATACCATACAGGATAACTCTACTGGGGATAACAAATAACGAAGGGTAAGAGCAACAATTCTACGAACCTCAGGTTTGTCTGAAATCACTGCTGGGGAACTGGCTATGCCTCCACTCTCGGGGTACACAGTCTAATAGAACCCTTTTGGGTATTCAAATAAAGTACCAACTGGCTTATGCTTCGTATGCACATGTTTGAATTTTTCCATGGCGTAATGCTCCATATCAATGGAAATGCTACGCGTTTTAGAGGATGTAATGCAATGATCACTATATGCAAGATGCAAGGAGGCTCCTCAGCAAAATAAATGGTGAGGACATGAAGGCAACTCCGCTTGGGATAACAATAGCAACTCTGCTAAGGAACCAACCACCGATCTGATCTTCCAACTTTCTGTGGGAAAATATCAACTCAGCTGGGGATAACATTGACACAATCTGGGCTCTGAACTGCCAAACTTGCTGAGGATTACTGTAAGGAATGATGATCTTACTGGGGGGCCTCATCTGAATCAAACCTGCTGGGGGGAAGGACTATAACCATAGAACTTCGCTGGGGAAATGACAACCTTCTGGCCTGGCTGCTAGGGAGTTGAGATCAAACGAACTCTTGTTGAGGAGATTGAGATCAACCATATTTCTTGGTAAGGGAAGAAACACTTGCTAGGGGACTGAAATACTACAAGTGTTGAAAGAAAAGAAGCGCTATGCTAAGTTCTCTAAGTGTGAATTCTGGTTAATAGAGGTAAGTTTTCTTGGGCATGTTATTTCAGGCGATGGTATTGCTGTGGATCCATCCAAAGTGGATGCAGTTCTACAGTGGGAGGCTCTGAAGTCAGTAACTGAAATCAGAAGCTTTTTGGGCTTGGCAGGTTATTACCGCAGGTTTATTGAAGGCTTTTCGAAGTTGGTACTTCTGTTAACTCAGTTAACTTGTAAAGGTAAAGCGTTTGTGTGCGATGTCCACTGTGAGAAGAGTTTCATTAAACTGAAGAAGAGATTGACTACAGCTCCAGTTTTAATTCTACTCGAACCAAGTAAACCGTTTATGATGTATTGTGACGCTTCTTTGATGGGTTTATGAGGTGTGTTAATGCAGGATGGAAAGGTTGTGGCTTATGTTTCACGACAGTTAAGGGTCCATGAGAGGAATTATCCAACTCATGATTTGGAATTGGCTGCAATGGTATTCGTATTAAAAATTTGGAGGCACTATCTTTATGGTTCCAGATTTGAGGTGTATAGTAATCATAAGAGCTTAAGGTATCTGTTTGATTAGAAGGAATTGAATATGAGACAAAGAAGGTGGTTAGAATTCTTAAAGGATTATGATTTCGGCTTGAACTATCACCCCGGTAAAGCTAATGTCGTGGCTGATGCTTTGAGTCGGAAAACTGCATAAGTCTGCTGCTATGATGGTTAAAGAATTGGAATTAATTGAACAATTCAGAGATATGAGTTTGGTTTATGAACAGACACCGTATTGTGTGATGATGGGTATGCTGAAGATCAACAATGAATTTCTTAACAGTATCAGAGAGGGTCAGAAATTGGATGTGAAATTGGTGGATTTTATGATCGGTAATGAACAGATAGAAAGTAACGAAGTCAAAGTGGATGAACAAGGTGTGTTAAGGTTCTGTGATAGGATTTGTATTCCTAATAATCTTGAGTTGAAAATAATGATCCTAGAAAAAAGTCATAGGAGTAGCTTGAGTATCCATCCAGGAGCTACAAAGATGTATCAGGACTTGAAGAAGATATTTTGGTGTCCTGGATTGAAACGTGATGTGGCTAAGGAGTAGTTTGTGTATGCTTGTTTGACTTGTCAGAAGTCGTAGGAGTAGTTTGTGTATGCTTGTTTGACTTGTCAGAAGTCGAAGGTGGAACATCAAAAACCTAGTGGGTTGATGCAACTGTTAGATATTCCAGAGTGGAAGTGGGATATCATTTATATGGATTTTATGATCGAGTTGCCTAATACACCGAGAGGACATGATTCCATTTGGGTAGTGGTGGATAGACTGACGAAATCGGCATATTTCATTCCGATTAATATCAGTCTTCCTTTGCATAGGCTGGTAGAGATTTATATTCAGGTGATTGTGAAGCTGTATGGAGTTCTGTTGAGTATTGTATCGGATAGAGATCCAAGATTCACTTCCAGATTTTGGGAAAGTTTGCAGGAAGCTTTGGGATCGAAACTGAAATTGAGGTCAGCTTATCACCCGCAGACGGATGGACAAACGAAGAGAACTATACAATCTTTGGAGGATTTGTTGAGGGCTTGTGTGCTTGAACAAGGAGGTGCTTGGGGTAGCCATTTGTCGTTGATTGAGTTCACTTATAATAACAGTTGTCATTCCAGCTTTAGAATGGCGCCTTTTGAAGCTTTGTATGGTCGAAGATGTCGGAGCCTTTGTGTGACGCCCCCAATCTATACCCCCAAATAAACATGCATTTAAAGCAATAAAAGAAAGTTCAAAATTTGATCAGAGTATATTTAAAAACATGGCATAGACGGGGAAATCACATCAAATTGAAACCAAACACATAGCATGCAACACCTGCTCATTTAGATATGCAACGTGGGGTAGCATACATACAGAGGAAACTCCGTTCCTTACACCCACATTTCAGAAATTAGAATTAAAGCGGAAAATCTAAAATCTGAATAACATGTGCACATATATACATATAAACAGTTTGTCATACATAAAGTATCATATGTACAAGCCAAAAGATAATATATACATAATACATAATAATAGCCAACGGCCTCCCTAACTACCCGGTGTCACATATCAGAGCCGACCGACAAAAAGGGTGAAGACACAAAGCTTCACGAAAGACCTCCAGCACCACTAATCTGCAATGCCTCATAGAGCATTATAAAACGAGCAGAAGGGTGAGAAAGACAACCATAATATAAATGAATATAATTATATATTGCAACAAAAACATACACATATTCAATAATCTCACCATTCCTATCACCTGCCAATACATAAGGCATATATTTGTACCCCAAAACATATCATTCATAATTTAATGCATATCACACAAATGCACAACCGTTCACAATCACACATGTCAATCCAACATATACCATTCAATACAATTGCACATATTTCATCTCATCAATCACAATCACAAAATCATGCACAAATAACTCATGATGAAGGCAAATGCACATAGATCGACACAACGACTCTATGCACATGCCATGCGGTACCAACTTCCAATATTTCTCATGTCTCATTATTAGTCCACTCAGGAACTATTGGAACCATCGCTCGTTACTGAGACTTAGTCAGTAACTCCCCGTCGGGCCTACGATGTTCACCCCGTCGCTTTAAGTCCTCAGGCATCGCCTCGTATTTTTGAGGCCCACGACGTTAAGGATTGCTTTAAGTCTCCAAAGGAGCCCACAATCGTCTATACATATCGCTGTCAGTCCTCAGGCAACGCCTCGTATTTTTGAGGCACACGATGGTATAGTGGATCATCGTTTTAAGTCCTCAGGCAACGCCTCGTATTTTCGAGGACCACGATGATCAAGTCGCCACTCAGGACGTTTCCACAATGTATTTCATGATGCTTGGCATACAATGACTCATGACAACCAATGCATCTCCCACCTTTATGCAATCACAAACATGCATATATAACAAAATACAACACATTTCATTTATTTGCCTTTCGACCACAATCCATCACCATACATATCATCACAAGCATTTTCATCACACAATAGCACATAGCGTAATACCCATCAATTATGCACACATCACACACAATCCACATACATTCACATCAATTGTGCCAAACGGCAACCGAACGCTTTCACAAATAGCCAAACAATTCGATTTACGGTTTACCGGAAAAGTCGGTTAAAAGTCGGCTAAAAATAATATTTTTCTTCACCAAATCATAGAACATATTTTTAGCTTCACATCCATATAAAGAACACCTCAATCGGATAAACAACACAAAAGATATGGATATTTCAACATAACGCAAAAACATAAACCGGAGGATCGACACTACGATACGGTTTGAAAATACTGTTCTAATTGGACCATGTTCAGACCTCAAAACCATTTTTCCTAGAAAGAACATCTCGTTAGCTTCCCAACGCTTCGAACGGGGACCAAAACCGACTTACGGTTCAAGAGATATGAATTTCCGAAGTTTCCCGACAAACCAGAATTTTATGGTTCAGCACAGTATGTATCGATACATAGGCTTTATGTATCGATACAAAAAGACCTCATGTATCGATACATAGCACGCATGTGTCGACACATGCTGTAGTGAAAATGCTGTTTTTCCCAATTTTCACAGTATGTATCGATACATAAGGGTTATGTATCGATACATAAACCATTTTGTATCGATACATAGCTGTTATGTATCGATTCATAGCTCTGTTTTTCCCTAAAAACCAGATTTTCTCAAAATACACCATTGCTGCCATTTTTCCAAAGTGCCCGGAAACTCGACTAAATCGAACATTTTCACCGAAACAAACATATAAACGCAACCACCAAATACATAAGAACAATTTAGAACACATAAACGAAATTTCTACGACGTTCGATTTTTCGATTAAATTTCAACCTTTCAAAAACCAGAATTTTCAAACATCACCAAATCGAATAAAAAACACGCTATACGACGACCTAACCTTGCTCGATACAACTACGTAATTTATTTCGAATTCTAACCGTGAAAACATCGCTTTTCTACAATTCGACCTAAACGGACAAAACAACGGAACCTAACGAAAACTAACCAAAACATAACCGAACTTCATGAAACTTTAAACAGCAGCTCACATACATATAATCCACCAACACATGTATTTATACGACTTTTCGACCGTAAAAACATCGGTTTCTATCGATTTCGTCAAATACGGCATAAACGGAACATATGGAAAACCAACCAAAACATCCACACAAAATATACATAATCATACACAATCATAGTATAATCGAGTTTCGCACCCTTACCCGATAAATTCGCATTTGAAAAGTCGGTTGAATCGGTTCCTAAATCCCCAAGTTTTTCCTCTTTTTCTTCTTCTCTTTCTCTTCTCTTCTTTCTCTCTATTTTTCTGGTTTTCCTTTCTTTTCTCTCTTTCTTACTACTTTTCTATTTTTATACAAAATCAAAATATCTAGCCACCCAAAAAGACCAAAATACCCCTACACTCAAATATCTCGCAAACGCTCTCAAAACGCGATAAAACATAAACAACAATGAAAAATAATATATTGTCAAATAAAAGTCAATAATAAAATAATATAAAAACAAAAATAATTAAATCGACTCGATTAAATAAATCGGACAAAACGGGGCGTTACAATTCTCCGCCACTTGGAAATTTTCGTCCTCGAAAATATAACCGAGACAAACAACTCTGGATACGACTCGCGCATCTGACCAACAAACATCAGTCCTACCAAAAGGCACACCACAAACAACACAACCGACAAACCACCTTGCTAACCGCAAACATAACGACACAACAACGACAAGCTGCAAAGCCCATACAATGCACTTGACGAACAACTTACAACTCAAGGAATACACAAAACACAACTCATAGGTTCACTCTTGAACCAAAACATCCCTCAACTTAGCAGCACACGGATACTATTAGAACCTTTCTCCTAACACATCCACTCTGAAACATCCAATGGTTTCTTCATTCCTATAGATTTCCAATGTTCAACCTAAAAACTCTTACAAGTCGCACACACATATACGAAATGTGCTACATCACATCTCCGCTGCGCACTCTGATGACTCGTAACCATCAAAACTACCAATCTCTCTCCCAAAATCTAATTCTTTCACAAACCTTCCAAAAACCACTGTTCACCTTTAATATTCTAGCCTCACATTCTTTCGTGTTATCCTACTCACCAGATACAAGCCTCTGAACTGTTCCAACAATTCTAATCCTCGGACCACCAAAACAGCCATACATAGAAACTTTCAACTTAACTCCTCAGACACAACAATAACTCTACTCAACTTCTAACCAATCTCGTTGTCTCTATTCCTTCAGACCAAACCAGTACTCAATATTCTTGTAATTACCAAACACTTCAAATCTAGAATCATAAAGATAATACTCCGAATATTCCAACGCAATTACAACTGCAAATGATTCCAATTTCCACAATAATACTGATCTTTCCATGAATCCTCGAATATCGCAAAACATAAGCCACTACTTCCTCTCTTATCTTAACACACTAACTATACTCATCCAAAATACATCCCAAACAATCGACTTCACCTTTGCAAGTCAACTGAAGTAACCAAACTCTAATCTTGGAAAAAGTCTTCCATACCCTTCAGTAATAACCAACAAAAGTCCAAAAAGTTTCTAATCAGTTTAACCAACTTCGGAGCCTCTCATAGTAACACTGCATCTACTTCTGATGACAACAAACATAACCCGTCACACAAGTCGATCGAAGCCTCAACTCAAGCAAATCACTACTCTTATCAAACATCCCAACAATTGTAATTCTAATCAACTCAACCAAACCATCACAGTTACCTAATCCCGGAAATGAATACTTAATCTCAATCGCCATCTTATTCCACTATCCGTAATCCATACACAATTCCTTCTCTTGATACTCCAAATTCCAACCTATTACAACAATCAACCAAAAGGACTCTCAACGACTTCTCAAGTTACCCACCATACAAAACCTTAATTCCCCATCATCGTCAGATATAAAATCTTCTTCAACTTGACAAAACAATCCGTAACATTTCCTTAAATTTCAAGTAATCCAATCCACACCACTATCAAAGCCGGAAAGACACGTCCATGCATCCAACATAATGCCCGTCTGCTATCAACAAGAGATTAAGGGTGATCAGTTCCTCAATTTGTCAATAGACAGGCGACAATCATGATGAAGCATAAACCGTCTCCACCAACCCATAATAGCATTCCTTACATCCTATACACAAAACCACCTACGGCACCAATCCTGAGTTGATGTAACCCTTACTTCTGCATTCCTTCTTGAACCAGAAACCCACACTTTATAATCGTGCATCACATAACACATTGAACCAGCGCCCTACACCTGATACAACATGGAGAAGTGCCAGCTTCTCCCCCACTTATCTCATTCTAATCCTTCCAACTGTAAACACACTAATTCCATCCCAAGCCTTTACCCTAAATGGTCAAAGAACAAATAGACAAACCCCAAGAGTAATTACCGACCCCTAGACCAAAGTATCAATAACCAATTTACCATCCATCGAAGACAACCCAATTCAAACACTTCGCGCACTCATACGAAATAAACGAATGAGTCGCTCCAGTACCAATAATAGAAAATAAAGACGTACTATTAAGAAAACAAGTACCTTGAGTCAGACGATCCGCACCAGTAGTCCCATCTCCTGACAATGCAACAGCCTTCCTACCAGTCTGAGCTTTCTTCGGTTTCGTACAGCCTGTGCTAATATGACCTGTTTCACCACAGTTGAAACATCGCACCTTAATTCTCCTACAATCCGCTGCAACATGTTCCGAAACTCCACAATTGGAACATTTCAGTTTATTCCTCCTACAATCCATCTGAAGATGTCCTACTTCTCCACACTTGTAACATTTAATGTAACACTTCGGAGGACCAGACATTCCTCCCCCACTTGCCTTTCTCTCAAAGTTACCCCTCATCACATAAGGCCCATCACGAAACTGTTGTTTCCCTTTCCTGTCATCCACACTCTTATAGGGAGTAGCACGCGCTTTACAATCCTCTTCATACATCCTACAATTGTCCACCAATTCAGAAAACCTTCTAATCCTCTGATAACCAATTGCCCGTTTAATCTCCGGACGCAATCCGTTCTCATATTTCACACACTTAGAAAATTCAGCAGTCGCCTCCGGATAATGAGGATAAAACTGCACCAGTTCCACAAACTTAGTCGTATACTCAACAACTGACATATTACCTTGTTTTAATTCCAAAAACTCAATCTCTTTCTTTTCCTTCACTCCCTCAGGATAATACTTCCTCCGAAACTCTCGGCCAAATAAATTCCAAGTAACCTCTTCCTCATCCACTTCCAACCCTTGGCGCAAACTAACCCACCAATCAGCTGCTTCTTCCTCCAGCATGCAAGTACCCAATCTCACCTTATTCTCTTCAGTGCAATCCATCACACGGAAGATTCTTTCAACCTCTTCAAACCAAAATTGTGCACCATCCGGATCATATCTTCCCTTGAAGATAGGCAGCTTATTCTTTCCAAACTCATCATTACCCATAACATCCAGTACATCCTGCACAGCTCGGGCCATATTCTGTTCATCCAAATACAGAAACTTATGGTTAACCAACAACCCACCAGCACACAACTGCTGCACAACAGCAACTCGCCTAAAACGACAGACACAACAGACACAACTGACACAAACTGACACAGACTGGCTCTGATACCACTTAATGTGACGCCCCCAATCTATACCCCCAAATAAACATGCATTTAAAGCAATAAAAGAAAGTTCAAAATTTGATCAGAGTATATTTAAAAACATGGCATAGACGGGGAAATCACATCAAATTGAAACCAAACACATAGCATGCAACACCTGCTCATTTAGATATGCAACGTGGGGTAGCATACATACAGAGGAAACTCCGTTCCTTACACCCACATTTCAGAAATTAGAATTAAAGCGGAAAATCTAAAATCTGAATAACATGTGCACATATATACATATAAACAGTTTGTCATACATCAAGTATCATATGTACAAGCCAAAAGATAATATATACATAATACATAATAATAGCCAACGGCCTCCCTAACTACCCGGTGTCACATATCAGAGCCGACCGACAAAAAGGGTGAAGACACAAAGCTTCACGAAAGACCTCCAGCACCACTAATCTGCAATGCCTCATAGAGCATTATAAAACGAGCAGAAGGGTGAGAAAGACAACCATAATATAAATGAATATAATTATATATTGCAACAAAAACATACACATATTCAATAATCTCACCATTCCTATCGCCTGCCAATACATAAGGCATATATTTGTACCCCAAAACATATCATTCATAATTTAATGCATATCACACAAATGCACAACCGTTCACAATCACACATGTCAATCCAACATATACCATTCAATACAATTGCACATATTTCATCTCATCAATCACAATCACAAAATCATGCACAAATAACTCATGATGAAGGCAAATGCACATAGATCGACACAACGACTCTATGCACATGCCATGCGGTACCAACTTCCAATATTTCTCATGTCTCATTATTAGTCCACTCAGGAACTATTGGAACCATCGCTCGTTACTGAGACTTAGTCAGTAACTCCCCGTCGGGCCTACGATGTTCACCCGTCGCTTTAAGTCCTCAGGCATCGCCTCGTATTTTCGAGGCCCACGACGTTAAGGATTGCTTTAAGTCTCCAAAGGAGCCCACAATCGTCTATACATATCGCTGTCAGTCCTCAGGCAACGCCTCGTATTTTTGAGGCACACGATGGTATAGTGGATCATCGTTTTAAGTCCTCAGGCAACGCCTCATATTTTCGAGGACCACGATGATCAAGTCGCCACTCAGGACGTTTCCACAATGTATTTCATGATGCTTGGCATACAATGACTCATGACAACCAATGCATCTCCCACCTTTATGCAATCACAAACATGCATATATAACAAAATACAACACATTTCATTTATTTGCCTTTCGACCACAATCCATCACCATACATATCATCACAAGCATTTTCATCACATAATAGCACATAGCGTAATACCCATCAATTATGCACACATCACACACAATCCATATACATTCACATCAATTGTGCCAAACGGCAACCGAACGCTTTCACAAATAGCCAAACAATTTGATTTACGGTTTACCGGAAAAGTCGGTTAAAAGTCGGCTAAAAATAATATTTTTCTTCACCAAATCATAGAACATATTTTTAGCTTCACATCCATATAAAGAACACCTCAATCGGATAAACAACACAAAAGATATGGATATTTCAACATAACGCAAAAACATAAACCGGAGGATCGACACTACGATACGGTTTGAAAATACTGTTCTAATTGGACCATGTTCAGACCTCAAAACCATTTTTCCTAGAAAGAACATCTCGTTAGCTTCCCAACGCTTCAAACGGGGACCAAAACCGACTTACGGTTCAAGAGATATGAATTTCCGAAGTTTCCCGACAAACCAGAATTTTATGGTTCAGCACAGTATGTATCGATACATAGGCTTTATGTATCGATACAAAAAGACCTCATGTATCGATACATAGCACGCATGTGTCGACACATGCTGTAGTGAAAATGCTGTTTTTCCCAATTTTCACAGTATGTATCGATACATAAGGGTTATGTATCGATACATAAACCATTTTGTATCGATACATAGCTGTTATGTATCGATTCATAGCTCTGTTTTTCCCTAAAAACCAGATTTTCTCAAAATACACCATTGCTGCCATTTTTCCAAAGTGCCCGGAAACTCGACTAAATCGAACATTTTCACCGAAACAAACATATAAACGCAACCACCAAATACATAAGAACAATTTAGAACACATAAACGAAATTTCTACGACGTTCGATTTTTCGATTAAATTTCAACCTTTCAAAAACCAGAATTTTCAAACATCACCAAATCGAATAAAAAGCACGCTATACGACGACCTAACCTTGCTCGATACAACTACGTAATTTATTTCGAATTCTAACCGTGAAAACATCGCTTTTCTACAATTCGACCTAAACGGACAAAACAACGGAACCTAACGAAAACTAACCAAAACATAACCGAACTTCATGAAACTTTAAACAGCAGCTCACATACATATAATCCACCAACACATGTATTTATACGACTTTTCGACCGTAAAAACATCGGTTTCTATCGATTTCGTCAAATACGGCATAAACGGAACATATGGAAAACCAACCAAAACATCCACACAAAACATACATAATCATACACAATCATAGTATAATCGAGTTTCGCACCCTTACCCGATAAATTCGCATTTGAAAAGTCGGTTGAATCGGTTCCTAAATCCCCAAGTTTTTCCTCTTTTTCTTCTTCTCTTTCTCTTCTCTTCTTTCTCTCTATTTTTCTGGTTTTCCTTTCTTTTCTCTCTTTCTTACTACTTTTCTATTTTTATACAAAATCAAAATATCTAGCCACCCAAAAAGACCAAAATACCCCTACACTCAAATATCTCGCAAACGCTCTCAAAACGCGATAAAACATAAACAACAATGAAAAATAATATATTGTCAAATAAAAGTCAATAATAAAATAATATAAAAACAAAAATAATTAAATCGACTCGATTAAATAAATCGGACAAAACGGGGCGTTACACTTTGTGTTGGCATGAATCTGGTGAGGGTGTAGTACTTGGACCTGAGATCGTTCAGCAGACTACTGAAAAGGTGAAGTTGATTTGGGAGAAGATGAAAGCTTCGCAGAGTAGGCAGAAGACCTATCATGATAAAAGGAGGAAAGATCTGGAGTTTCAAGAAGGAGACCATGTGTTTTTGAGAGTCACCCCGGTGACCGGTGTTGGACGAGCGCTGAAGTCGAGGAAGCTTACTCCTCGGTTTATTGGTCCATATCAGATTTCTACAAGAGTTGAACCTGTTGCCTACAGAGTGGCGTTGCCACCCAATTTGTCGAATTTGCATGATGTGTTCCATGTGTCACAGCTTCGGAAGTATGTTCCGGATCTGTCGCATGTGATTCTGATGGATAATGTGGAAGTAAGGGATAACCTTACGGTTGAGGCCTTACCAATACGGATTGAAGATCGCGAGGTAAAGCAATTGAGGGGTAAAGAGATCACCCTTGTGAAGGTAGTGTGGAGAGGCGCTGTCGGTGGAAATATGACTTGGGAGTTAGAGAGCAGGATGCGAGAATCGTATCCGGAGTTGTTCGAATAAGGTGAATTTTCGAGGACGAAAATATTCTAAGTGGGGGAAAGTTGTAACACCCCGATTTATTTTATTGTTTTTCATAATTGGAATTATATGTTGTGGTGCATTTGTGTATGGTTGTGTTTGGGGTTGCCCTTAGTATGGGGTAGTGACCTTAGAATTATAGGGATTAAGATGTTGGAGGTGCGTGACTAATTAGGTAGAACTTGGTGGTGTGGTGAGAATGGTTATTTGGTTAATATTATTATTTTAAATTATTAAGGGATATTATTATTATTATTTAATTAGTAAAATAATAATAATAATAATAATAATGCAACAATAATAATATTAATAATATTAATAATAAAAGGATATTAGAAAAGAAAATAGAAAAGAAGGAATTAGGGGGAGAACTCATTCAGTACGTGAAAAGCTGAGAAAGAGAAAGAGGAGAGCTAGGGCAGATGGGAGGAGAAAAGTCATTGTTGAGGCCGAGGTTTTCGTCAAGAACTCTAAGGTAAGGGTGGGGTTCTTTAATCTCTTAAGGGTTGCATAATATTTGTATGAGGGTAGATAAAACTTTAGGATCATCCCTTATGTGTGGTTAGTGTTGATTTGGGAATTGGGGTTTGGTATTTTGGAGGTTTTGATAAGGGGAAAAATGTATAAATTGATCGGCACAATTGTGGTCTATGTATTCCTAATTGTATGTGTGGTAATCTGTGATTATATGTGCGTTTAGGGGCTGTTTGGGAGTAAAATCGGAGAAGGGTTGGGGTTGAATAGTGCTGAAATCGCAACTGCAGAATTGCAGGATCGCGTACTTCGTAGTGCGAATAATAGTTCTATGGGCGAATGTTTGCTCCAGATTCGCATAGCGAATGAGGTAGCGAACAAAGGAAAAGAAGATAAATTCGGGAAAGTGTGGTGGGGAAGTTCGCCCCAGGTTCGTTGGGCGAATGTGACGCGAATGAGGGAAGAAATGAGCGAGTCTCTGGTTTTTGTATTGGAGGAGTTGTTCGCTGGAAAGTTCGCTAGGCAAAATCCTAGCGAATGAGAGTTCTCTGAGCGAACTCGCAGCGAGCATGACAGTGCTGTTTTCTGCTGTTACGGACAGAATTTTATCAAACTTCAAAAATTCATAACTTTTAATCCGTATGTCCGTTTCAGTCGCCGTTCGAATTGTTAGAAAGCTGGTTTCATATACTTTTTGATAAAATTAATTTCAATACCAAAATTCCAACTATTAAATGCAGTAGTTGGGTTTTCGTGTAGGTGTTATGTGTTGTACGTTGAAATGATGAATTCGGTTGTGTGTATGCCTGTTGTGGTTGTGGATTGCTGTTGTTGTATGTGTTGACAGGTATATGTTGTGTGTTGGATAGTTGTAGTATGATGTATTGAGGCATTGTTAGTCATATGCATTTAGTTGTCGTTGTACGCATGCCATGTTGCATAAGTTGTGCGATAAGTCGTGTGCCCATGTGGGGCGTGAGCGTCTTATCAGGATTCTTTGAAATAGAATCGTGTTGTTGTTGTTTTTGTTGAGGTGATCGTGTGCCCATGTGAGGTGTGAGCGATCACGGATGTCGTGTTCCTATGTGGGGTGTGAGCGACTGATATAGAAATTCCGACGGGGATTATGATCATGAAAAAGGAATCGAATTGGTACCACATGCATTGAGTCAAGTCGTGGGTCTCATTGCATTGCATTATGTTGTGTTGTATGGTGGATTATACGGCCGTCTGCTTATGTGGAAGAGTGTGATTTCGTTGATGTAGTAATGATAGGATGAATTATATAATTGGTTAAATGCTTTTATATTTATATTATGCATTTCTCTTGTTGATTGAGAATCTCACCCCTTCTGTTTGAATGTTACCTCTACTTGGGTAACATGCAGATAATCAAGATTAGTCCGGAGTTGAAGTTAGTGAAGATGGAGTCTTCTATCTTATTTCGTTGTGTCAGCGTCTGCTCTGATGTGTAACACTGGGGAGTTGGAATGCTTGTTGTTATTTATTTTATTATTTGTTATCGCTCTATTTACTCAATGATGATTATGTGGTATTAAACATGTTATATTTTCGTTGAACTTCCGCTGCCGTAGTAAAGATTAATTAAGTATGGTTTTAATTATTGATATTTAAGTGTTACATATCGTATGCATGAGAAGGTTATTGCTGAAGGTAGCATCCTAAACGTTGTATGTTTTATTTTACTCTGATATTCTATTATTAATTATCTCGGGGGTTTAGGGTGTTACCCCAGTAGCACCAATAAAGATTGGACTTGCTACAAATGTCAACAATAAATGGAAATTCACCGAAGATTATTAGTAACGACTAAACTTCCTGGGGATATAGACAATAACCAAAGTTTGACAAAAAGCCAGTAATAACCAGACTTAGACAGGAAACTGGTGATGACCATCGATCTCAAAAGAGGTGCCAATTACGATTGAACTTGAGGTAGAAGCCACTGATAACCCAAGATCTTAACAAAAATTCCAGTCATAACTGGACTTTACTGGGGATCTCACAAAAGAGATGTTGGTTGGATGATTTATGAGCAAATTTTCTCAAATAAAGAGAAAAATCATCAGAGTCTTCATCTACTTTCTTCAAAGAGATGCCATTTGATAGAAGTAAAACTAGACAAAGGATTTATCGAGGAATCATCTCTTACAATACAATCCTTGTGGATAGGGTAACTCAAATAAAGAGAAACTGTTTATAAGGTCTTTGACAAAATCCTTCTGACAAACTTTGAGGGGAGTGCCCCTTGTAATTGCAAAAAGGTTAAATAACATCAAGGACGGATAAGCTTCTCGGGAGAGACTGCCACCTATCGCCATATAAAACAAGCTTCTCAAAGAGATTGCCACTTGTCGTTGGGTATAAATTCCAAAGAGATGTTGTTACAACAACACTGTTTAAGAATATCTTCTGTCTTCAATGAGGATCTGTAAAAGATTCTTCCTGCGAGACACCGTGCAAAATAAGTACACGTTCAAACTAGGTTCAGCGACCTAATCAGGTTCAAAAACAACACCCGCCAGGGACCAAAGTTCAATCTAGGAACAAGCTAGAAAGAAACGCTCAAACAAGACTCCAACCATTGAGGAATGAACTCAGATGGGATCTATCTTATCCAAACATGGAAAAGATAACTAAACCAACCATCATCCACGAGAATCAAGCTCTGTGGGGAATTCCATAAAGGATGGGCACTTTATGCCTTAAGGCGACGACCCTATTGGAAAGAATAGACAAACCCAATCACTTGGGGAGTAATCGCCAAAGTGAACCAAAACAGGTAAACACCAGAGAGGTAGCGAAAATGCTTGGATGCCATGCATATGTATGAATGCATGTATGCCATGTTTATGCTTATGCTGACAAAACAGACAAGAGAAAGTACTCTGGAGACAAAATAAATATCTCGACAAGGATACCCAGCCAACCTCGTCAGATTGGACCAGTAGGGATGAATAATGAAGAACGAACAATCCTTCTTGAAGGTTACAACCTTCTCTGGGGGGAAAAAGTATCCCACTCGGAGTATAACGTCATGACTTCACTAGGATTGCCATAATGAGCCCGATTTCCTTGTTGGAGGAGGAGATCCATGGAGATTGCCAAGATCAAACTGAAGTAACAACTTACTAGGGAGCTGGCACAAGATGCCAAAAGAATAATGTAGTTCTGTATTTCAATTGCAATAACAATCATCACAATGAGTAACAACTCTTGTAACAAATAATCTTCAAATCTTCTCTGCCCCAGATTACACGGTCTAAGGGAAAAATAATACCAAGAGGATTTTACAGAATAATTGGCATGCAAAATGCTTCAATATCTTTAAACTCTTGATAGATTCACAAATCTCGATGTAAGTGCCCTAGTTTAACCGCATTTGCAAAACAAAGTCCTCAGACTTGTCTTTCAGACCGTGGGAGTAACAACTAGGAAACAAACTTGTCCCATGCTAGGTGATTGATCTGTGAAGGAGTTGCCCCCAAACTGAACTGGCCTTTGAGAGATTTAATCTTGACCTTATTGCTTTTGATTGACTGGTCTTCAAGAGATTTACCGAATCTCGATTTGACTACCGCAGATTGCATGGTTTATGAGGATAAGCCATAAAGAGGATTTTACAGAAGAATTGGCATACAAGATGTCTCAATATCTTCAAAATGTTGGAGTGATTCACAAATCTCGACGCAATTACCCTAGATTAACTGTATTCGTAATATAAAGTCCTCGGACTGCGGTAGTATCAACTGGGAAACAGACTTGCCCCTGTCGGTGGGTCATTGGAGTCCCTGCCTCGAAAGAAGTTGGGAAACAATTTTCCATAAGATGACCTCAAGACGGCTTGCCCCCATACTTTGAAGAGTTGTGCCCCTGATTCGATAACTCTTGAAATGCTTGATTAACAATCCTTCCAATTGGTTGCCCCATTCTGAACTTTCTTTACCAAGTCAAATTACCTAGCTGGCTGTATTTGTTAGGATTCCTTTGATTTTGAGTTGTCTTGCAAACCGTATTGTTCATTAAAAATTGGCAATTTCAATGCAACGTTATGCAAGCTTTTGAAATCAAGTTTATTGATAAAACGCACACAATGGAGCGATTAAATAATCAAACACAACACAGATCTAGTCATTTACGGAATGACAGATGAAGTGATCAACACACACAATTAGCAAAGATCATTAGGAGTCAGGTTATCCAACCTTGTTGTAGTATGCTTTCAAAACAACCTTACCTCAATTAGGTCTTTTAAAGGTTGTAACGTGGCTTGGTTCACGGTTCATGAAACAAAGGATAAAGGCTCAAAGTTTGTTTGTCCCCACCCAATCTTCATGATGAACTTCAATCCTACACTCAGTTAACTCTGGCTATACATTCAGGTTCCTATAGGCTAGGAATAGAACTGATGATATTTGGTGATGGTTCAAAACCCTAAGGGAGTCACTACTCCCTTACAACGTTTGGTTTTCTTTACCTATTGAGGGAATTTCGTGGTGAAAGCTTTGAAGAATTCCTCTTTTATTATCCCTAACTTTTGCATGAACTGCTCTTTTTGGATTTACAGTCAGCGGGATGCCCCAGTCTTTTGCCTAAGTCTCCTTATTAGGTTTTGACTTAGCGGGCTTTTTCTCTCTTTTCTTTTTTCCATTTCCCCTTTTTGAGAAAGAAGGTGACTACCTGGTTTTATGGCTACGACGAACCATCATTGGCCTTTGGGCTTGGAAAATACTTTCAACACTTGCATGTTGTGTGTAAAGGAAAACCTGTGAGCATAACCTTTACATGAATGGTGTCTTGTATGCACATATCACCAAGTCAACTGAGAACTACCCACCTCAAGGTTGAGATTGCGGGTTTTTTGTAAGGAGAGAAAACTCCTACTTCTAAGCTCGAAGGGGTTAGCGAGGGATTATCTTCCTTATTTCTCTAGTATTTGGGAATTGAAACAATGCCTTACATCATCAGCAAAGCTTAGTTAAAAGCATACCAACAGCAGTTATGGATATAATGTTTCGTCATCCTCCCCAATCTTTTCTTAAACGACAGTTTGATAAAGATAAGCGGATGGAAACAAAATTAATATTTTTGCTATTATGAAAATAAAAGAAAATGAGTCAAAAAATGCATAAACATTTCATTAATCTTGCCAATTCAATAAACAACAAAGCTTGTAAGCAGGCATCAAATCAAAAAGCAAGGAAAATACAACTGAAAATATCAAAAGACAACCAGCTTTGGCGAATTGATTTTAGAAGCCTGCAATCTCCAGGTCCAAGCAGGGGGACACCTCCATCAGTGATTACTTGCTCTTTATGGTACAGAACCTTGAGAGGCTTCATAGGTCCTTTGTCGAGTGTGTTAACGTGACTGACGGCGGTCTGACTATTGATACTGAGGAAATTCTTGAGTTGGAAGAACCACAGGAGATGACGAAGTGACAACTTCTTTGGGTTCAACAGTGTAAGAGTGCCCCTCTTTCTTCATCAAGTTTTGCAAAGTCTCCAAAACCCAGTTCAACTAACTTCTGAGGACTCTGATCTCCTCCTTCAAGGCTTTCTAACCTTTCAAAAGCTCATTCATCGTCACCATTTGTCCAGAGTGCGTGCTAGGTATCCTCTAGAGATAGAAGAAGAAAATGAGACTCAAGGCTGGGAAATGCAAACGAGATGCGAATGTGACGACATGTGCATGCAATGCAAATGCACGCCAAATGGTTTTAAGGAACTCAAAGGCAAGTTGCAAATATTTTGAAAAACTGAAAAAGTTTCACTTTAAAAACCATGATCTCTATTGATCTTTGCAAAGGAATGAATGTCTGAATTCCTTGAAACCAAAGGGTTATTCATAAATGAATGAATGTATGGATGGATGGATGCACAAACACACGTATTCAGATATTCACACACATACTGACAAGCAAATGAGGGCCTAAGTTTGAAGATCAAGAGCATGAAGCCATGGTCTACCTATCCCAAAAGGTGTGTACTATGGGTTTATGATCTGCAGAACAAGGTTCTAAAAAGTTCCCAGAGTCAACAACTCATCTTTCAGATATTATCGATTTCCCAAATAACTTGGTAGTTAGTAATATTCTCAAGAGTGTCTCATCCGAGTGTAGTATCGCGTATCAACTATTTTGGGACTACTCCCTCATAGCCATCGCACTACGTCCTAAAAAGGCAAAAGTGGGGTGAAAGGGTGACTAAAGGTCATCAGTGTCATGGGCTCCTAGGTCGAGAGTAGTAACGTTTTCACGAATAGACTCGTTCAACATGACTAACTCTCAAGAGGGCCTCAACTGAGTGATGGTTTCTCAAGTCAACTTTTTTGGGAATCGACTCCCTCAAAGTCTCCTTAAATATACCATCATCCTATCATAGGTGCACTCAAGTCCGGGTATAACACATATCCTCACCACTCAAAGTAATAACCTTGCATACAGAAAACTCAAGCACAGACAGATATATACAGATATACAGATGTACAAGTATACAGGCAAGCAAACATATAAAATAACACAAATACAAAAAAGGTGGGCTTAACCCTCTTAGGGGAGATGTCCCCAGTGAAGTTTCCATTTCTGTTGCGGTGAGAATCAGATATCAAGCTATTAAATTAAATTGAATCACAAAACATGAAGTTCACCACCGAACTTTGATTTATCCAAAGGAAAGGGAAAAGATCGGAAACCCTACTTGTAATGTAAAAACAATGCAAGAGACCTAAGGTTTGGGGGTTGGTTATACCTAGGGAAGGTGTTAGCATCCTAAGTATTTGTAGTACTCTACATGAACCTCTTGTTAGTATTTGTGTCATGTTATTGTTTGCTTGCTAAGGGAACTGTGCTAAGGTAAAGACCTAGGGGTATGTACACTAAGTATGCTCGCCAAGATGTCACATCTCGTGCCTAGTGTCCTAACTGGGATAGAATCAGACCATTCGTAGTTCACCTCACTAAGGATGAGGAACTTTTGATAATGATCAAGGTTCCAAAGGGAAATGAGTATTCATGATCATGATACTCACATAGAGTTAAAGAACTCTCTAGGTCTAAGTTGAAAAGTTAACCTAAATCTAACTTTAAACAAAGTCAAAAGGGGAAGTGAGTACACATCATAATGGTACACACATGGAGTTCAAAAACTCCATACCTAACTCTAAGTTGAAAAACAAAATGGCTCTAATAAGACCAAGAGGAAAAGTAAGTATCTATAATGATAGTACTCACATAGGGTTTAAAAACCCTAACCTAAACTAGGTCAAAGAGAGAAGAAAGGCTCTAATAAGGCCAAGGGAGATGATCCTAAAGAGGTCATGGAAGTAAAGAGGGAAAGGTCTAAACCATCCTAGAAAATGACTTATAAGTCACAATGATAACTTTCCTTTGGAATAAGGGATACACTACTTGTAATGACAAGTGTTGGAAAAAGAAGTTTTAAGATAAAGATGATAACAATCAAAGCATCAAAGCCAAATGATTCAAATGTGATAACAAATCAAGAGAGCAGCAATTACATCATATCATGCTCAACATGCCAAATGACCAAGAACAATGTCAAACAAGAATCAACACAAGTATCAAATGAACCAAGTAAGGTATAAACTCATGTCAAAGCATCACAAGTATCATGAAAAGTAGGCATCAAGAAAAGTCAAAAACAGACATCAAACAACTAGTAAGAGATGGAAAGATCTAACCAAATAGATATTGCATGACAAACATTCCCCTCTTTTGGACTGGTGAGCCAACAGCAAGCCAAGCAATAGATGAAAATAGAGGATCCTAGCCATGT
The DNA here is from genome assembly GCA_022829125.1 of Lathyrus tuberosus. Lineage (NCBI taxonomy): Eukaryota > Viridiplantae > Streptophyta > Magnoliopsida > Fabales > Fabaceae > Lathyrus > Lathyrus tuberosus. The sequence goes on from JALAZF010000405.1 coordinate 319,728, forward strand.
CTTTATGAGGATCAAAGACCAAATAGAAGCTTCATGTATCAGATGACTTCAATACCAAAATATCAACACCTGCACACTGAAAACTTCCAATACAGACAAAACAACATAACTGGTCCAAGGATCAAAATCTCAACTCCAAGAGCACAGGACTAAGGGTCCTAAATCTAAGTCCTCAATCCAAAGCTCGAGACAGTAACCACAGTCCACCAGTTAAAATTTTTTTAGGGTTTCGATAATTTTATCATGTTTTTGTGTTTTGAATAAGATGAACAAGATGATAGTATGAATATGAACAATGATGATAATATGAACAGTGATATATTAAAGTTAGTGGTTGGTGATTAATTAATTGGATGAATCGGGTCCAATGTAGTGCTAAACCATCGTAGCACGATCTATGAGGAAGATCATGCTATAGCAGGCCACTCAAGAAGAATATTTGTGTTAAAACACAATGGAGAAATGATATTGTGAATAATTCTCAAAGAAATCGTGCCATACGAATAGAAAAGCGGATGGTCTCGTCTTAATCACAAACTTTTGTCGGTTAGTCGAAATTAACCTATCACAATCTCAAAGTATAGAAAATGATCCAAATGATCAATCACTACAGACTTGAAAGCATGAAGGTTAAACAACCTCAACAACCAATATTCACGATTTTAAAGACTTCATCAATCAATCTAGAAAAGAAAATTGAAATGGAAATAAAATCGGTCTCATCCTAATCAAGATTTTAAATCGATAAATCGACAATCTATGATATTAGACTTTCATTGACCAAAATAAAATGAAAAGGAGATCGAAATGTAATGATGATAATAGATCAATAATAACTTAAAACATTATGAAACAAATATTCTAAAAGGAATAAATTAAAAAAACAAAAGGATAGTAAAAGAATAAAAAAAGCAAATATGAAAATATAAAGGGGGGAGGGCACAACAACTTGAAGGTATGTATGAAAAAAAAATGGAAATCATTTGGGCTAAACAAAAGCCCATCATTCCCAAAAAGAGGTTGGTGTGATTAGAAAAAAATAAGGGTGGCCAGTATTAAATCCAACGAAATGGACTTTCCAACTCATAAAACACCTACCAGATTTCCAAAGTCAAAACATCACATTTTTCTTAAAATGAAAACAGGACACGGTTAAACCAAGAATATCATCAAAACATTTTCCAATTTAAAAAAAAACAGCACATCAGAAAAGAAAACAGAGTAACATCATCGCACGCAATCTCGTTTTCAACTTGACCTTCAAGTCACACGAACCATCATGCTTCACCGTGCCAAAGATCTCACGCTACTCGGTTTTGATTCACCTTTAGATTTTCATGATTCAGTTTCAACTCCCTTCGATTCAGGTTTGGATTTGTGGTGAGTCCCGTTCTCTTCATCTCACTCTCTGGATCTGAGCACGATTTGGTTTTTGTTCTGTTTGGGTTTTGTGAATCACTGCTCATTTCATCTCAGTTTCCGATTTGGGTCGATTTTGGAAAACAGGTATTAAAAGAGAAAGGTCTATGGTTTGAAGGTTATAATGGCTTGGTTGTTGAGTGAGGTTATGAGGTCTGAAGAAGAAGGAAGAGGGTTGAAGATTGGAGAATGATTGGGTTTGAAGATTGGAGAAGGATTGGGTTGTGAATTGTAAGTTCAAGAAAATGGGAGATGGGTTTTGTGGTGTTCTAAATGAAACAGAAGGTTGAAGGCATTGAAGGGCTTGTGGTTATTGATGAGGAAACGAGAAGGAGGAGTTCGGTGAAGGTCGGGTTAAGGTTGCGAAGGATTAATGGAGATTTTTTGTGAAGGAGAAGTTTGCAAGGTATCGAAGGTTTGTTGTTGAATTTGTGAGTTGACTGAAAAATGGAGAATTGTCTGTGATTATTGCAGCAAGGTTTGTCTTTTATTTTTGTGAGTTGTGGATTTATTGTGAGTGGGAATCAAAAACGTGATTTGGTTGTAGGAATTTGGTTCGTACGTTGTGGAGGCATAGCAGCGACTTGTACAGGTTTATGAGGCAGGGTGCAGGGTTTCTGTCAAAGGTTATAACGATTTTTGGCACATTGTGTAGGGATGTAGCATTGGGAGCAGCATTGTGTTGATGCGTGGAAAAGGCAATGGTATGGTGCGTAGTTTGTGTCGTCTTCACGTGGCTTAAGGTGGGGGTTGCTACAGGTTTGCTGGAATTCATACGTCCTTTGATTCTGAGTTGCGGAAAGCTTGGTAAAACGTTGTGATATGGTGTGGCTTTGTGGGACCAGTGATCCGTATAAGGCTGGCTTGTGGCAGAAAAATTGTGCCGGTATTAGCATAGCACCAGTGTGGAGATGGCATGGTGTAGGATCTGTGCATGAGGGATTTTTGGGGTGTAGAGTTTCTCGTCTTGTTGTGGTGTGTAGGGTCAAAGTATCACGTTTTTCTTTTGAATTTTGTTGTAAAAAAAAGTAAATGGGCTCTCTTGTAAATTGAACTTTGAATAATTTTTTTTAAGACAATGGACCTTTTTTATTTGCTCTTTTTTTGTGATTATTGTGTAAAGATGGATTTTTGGAACAATGTTCATGTCACTTGCAATTTATTCATGAGCCTGTAAATTGATCTTGATTGATTTTTGTGTGAAGGATATGGAAGTGGAAATGCTATGAAAGATGAATTCTAATAAAATGTGGACAATTTGGAATGATTGGATGTCATATTAAAATGGATACGAAATGAATAAAGTGGATTAAAATTTGGATGAAGTTTAGAATGAAGATTAGCTATGGAAAATTGGATAAAATTTGGAAATGTGAATCGAAAAATGGTTATGGGAATGGATATGGGTTTGTAACGCGCCTCTACAATAGTTAAACTCCACAAATGCACCTGACCACCACAAATCCTGGACAATGACACAAATTCGAATCTATCGTGAAATGACCTTGATTGGACCACAACTTGACGAATCCTTGGATCAATGACGATAACTGAAACCACATAATCAGGACTCACACATAATTACACTGCTTTGACCTTTGATGGTTTTATACCTTCAACAAACACTTTGCATTGACACGAAACCCCAGTCTAACGATCTTCGAACATAGAGACTGAACAATCTCCACACCGTGCTGCTAGCCTCAAATAGACCCAACAGAATACCACTTGCCTATCCTAAACACCAAGGGTTAGAAACCCTAATCTTCGCCTTGAGTGCACACTGAAATAATGACTTTATGAGAACCAACAACCTGATTCAGAATCTTTGCCACTGCCTGATAACCTGATACTGAAACAAAACACTTCTTCGACCAAAAATAGGTCAAATTCCACTGAATTCCAACAACACTGCACACAGAACCTTAACCTGGTAACCTTGCCTGATCCTCGATTCAATCTTACAAGACTTGAGCCTCGGAGAACTTGTGATGAAATCAAATTACACTGGATTATTGAGGAGAGGAGGTCTCTTAGGAGTATGAGAAACTCTCTTGGTCCAGTGATCCATCCAAAACCTTGATTGATCAGTCCTTGAAGCCTCTTGAAATAAAAACTGATTAACAAATGAAACAAAATAAACAAAGTCTGATAAAATGGTTAGTTATGCAATTTGATTGACCTATGATGCTCATGCAAATGACGATGACATCAAAGGGGTAAAATTTGGGGTATGACAATCTTATTATTCAAGCTAGAATCGTTGTCAGTAATGATCTTACTTGGAACACCGTATCGACAGATGATTTGATCCTTGATAAAACGGACCACCTCTTGCTTAGTCACATTGGCGTATGAAGTCGCTTCAACGCATTTGGTGAAGTAATCAATAGCTACCAGAATGAACCGATGCCCATTTGAAGCTTTGCGCTCAATCATGCCAATCATGTCAATTCCCCGCATAGAGAATGACCATAGAGATGAAATAATATTGAGTAGAGTCAGAGGCACATGCACCTTGTCCGCATAAATCTGGCATTTATGGAACTTCTTAACAAATTGACAGCAATTAGATTCCATTGTCAACTAATCGTAACCAGCTCTAAGCATCTTTTTAGCCATAGAATGTCCATTGGCATGGGTACTGAAGGACCCTTCATGGATTTCTTGCATTAACATGTTTGCTTTGTGTCCATCCACGCATCTGAGCAAGACCATGTCGTAATTTATTTTGTATAACACATCTCCATTGAGAAAGAAGTTTTATGCCAATCTTCTTAAAGCATTTTTATCTTTATTAGATGCCCCAGTTGGGTACTCTCGACTCTGGAGGAAACACTTGATATCATGATACCATGGTTTATTGTTTATTTCCTTTTTTGATACAAACACGTGAGCATGCCTATCCATACGTCTGATCGTAATTTGAGGTGACTCATTGCAGAAATTTACCCGGTACATGGAGGACAAGGTGGCTAAAGCATCAGCCATTTGATTATCCTCTTGAGGTATATGATGGAAATTAACTTTATAAAAGAAAGGCAGCAACCGCCTAACATAATCTTGTATGGGATCAAACCTGGATGACCAGTTTTCCATTCACCTTTGATCTGACTGATAACTAAAGTTAAATCCCCAAAGATATCAAGATTCTTGATTCTGAGATTAATGGCTTCTTCGACGCCCAGGATACATGCTTCATGTTCTGCCATATTATTCGTACAATCAAAATATATCCTTGCAGTAAAAGGAATATGAGAACCTCGATGAGTGATTATAATTGCTCCAATTCCATGGCCATATGCATTAGAGGCTCCATCAAATATCAAACCCCATTGGAATCCTGGCTCTGGTCCTTCCTGTAATACCCCAAATTTTGACCACTTAGATTTACCATCATTGTGAAAATCATCATCACAATGTGGATGAACCATCATGCTTCATCAGTCTCCCCAAAGATGGGTGAGCATCCAATACAATCAAAATTAGGGTTTCAAGCCCTCTCTGAGCTTTAGACAAAGGATCAATCAAGAAATGACATGATCTTCAACTTGTCTAATCTCTCAAACATCCACAATGGATCAAAAAGGACTCCCACTTCAAGGATTAAGCACAAGGCTGCTCCCTTCTAGGTGGATCAAGTCTCAAGATCGCCAGTGTCACCAAATTAGGGTTTTGATCGACCAGGGCCTCCAGATGGAAATTTTCATCTGGGCACAAGGCAATGATCCAAAACATAACCTAATATACTTCATGGAACCTCATTAACCCATGCATCAAGTCAATTTTGCCTCAGGGGATGCATTCATAAAAAATTAGGAATTAGGGTTTCTTGACCTAATTCACCCCTAAGTTGACTTTTGGGACAAACCATGAGCCAAGACCTCAAGACATGATTTGAGGGTCTCTAATACACCATATTGATCCATTTGGAACAATGGATTGATCCAAGAAGCTTGAGCAACAAGTCTCATTTTCATCTGCACCACAATTAGGGTTTTAAGGGAAAAGTCAACTGTAACTTTGACTTTTGACCAAGACATGCTCCCAAACCCTAATACATGATTGAATATACCCTATGACAACCATGGAACATGTCCATCAAGTTTGATTTAGGTCAAGGACATGATTTCCTGAAGAATTGCACAGTTTGGAATTCATCTGATAAAAAGTCAACTGTGCACAAAAGTCAACTTTGACTTTTTGAGATTTTTCACTAAAATGGATTTTTAACCCTAAAATGATGTTAATGTATGATTTGAATCATCATTCATCAAGAAAAATCAAGAAAAGTGAGATAACTTGTAAAAGGGGTAACCATAAAACTTAGAAATTTTTCTAAGTTAAAAATAAAGTGGCAAAGGTACCAACTTTGGAGGACCATAACTCCTAAACCACAAGGCCATTTTTTCTCATCCAAAGATGGATTTGTAGCCCTCATTATCACCTACAAAAACTTCAACTACAAGTCATTCCAATTCATTAAGGATTTTGAGTTATGGAGTGATCAAAGTGGCTGAAAAGTGAAAATGTCACTTTTTCCAACACTTAGTGAAATTTTCACTAAGTCAGAATTTTCCTTCACTTTTTGCCAAATGTAGGGGGATTTTTCACTTGGAATCAAAAGAGATCAAAACTAAACTTGTTCAAACAGTTGTTGTATCATGTAAGAGCTTTCCAAAATGGCCAAGAACATTGCCAAATTCAACCTACACCATGAGATACAACATTGCCAAGTTGCCTTACTGAAATCTGTCAAGGCAAGGCAGAATTTGCATTTTGGCTCGATTTGCCAAAATCAGCCAATTTCAATTGCTCAAATCCACTTGGACACCTCAGAGGATTGAATCTAAAGGGGACAATCACTGAGCCAAGCCTCCAAGGTCCAAGGAACAAGGAATAGCATGTTGAACCTAGAGTTGCCAAAATAGGGACAAGACTTCAAATTTGGAATGAGGCATTCAATGGAACCATCAAGGTGGCATGGACTGAGCCATTCTCATCTGAAATTAGTCAAGACTTATCCAAGACCAAGGGGACCAAAGCTCTGTGCCCTAACCTCTAGTCAATGGCTAGAGGAGACTTGGATTTTCATTTGCCAACATTGGCCAAACCTACTTACCTGCTGCCATGCACTATTCCTTGCAAAACAAACTTGCTCTACTATAAATAGAGCTCAATTGTGGTCAGTTTAAGTACACCAAAGCCATCTAACAGATGCTTTCATCAAAATCTCTTTCTCTTGGCAAAAATGCCTTTCTTAGCAAGGTAGCTATCGGGTTTTGAGTTTGAGAGCAATTCTGCGCAAACCAATCACTCACACACCTCACATACATCACATATGAGCTGATCAAACACTCACATAACTTCTGAAACATCAATTTCATGAAATCACCAGCTGGTTGCTCAAATTTTCAAACAAGGTGCAGCTGAGGTACCACAAAGTGATCCAGTCCATTTCAATTCAATCCAAGTGTTCAAACACACTCCATATGGTGTAGGGAAGCTGTTCAGATCATCACCACTCATCTGTAACACCTCCAAATTCAAAATCACTCTGAACTTGCTGTCACGGCTTGGAGGTAAGCACATACTTGGTCATCTCTCAATCTATGCATATTTCCTCGCACAATAATTTGGCCATATGTTCATAATCATGCATGGAATGTTTTCCCTAAATTAATTGCATTGTTTGAATCGTGTATCAAAAATCCTAGCCTTCATGCAGAAATTAGGGTTCTTGAGGTTTCTTCGTGATTTCTTGTTGTATGTTTAATTTAAATGAAATTAAAGTACATAGACATGATCGTGAGGTTGAGACGAGCATAATGATATGTGAATTGCATGATATGATTACGTATTCATGGAGATTGGATAGAAAACGCAAATCTGAGAATTCAAGAACACGCGCGTGTTCTTCAGCCTGTTCTTGGCGCCATTTTTTCAAATTCAAATATTTGAATTTTGTGATTTTGTTTAATTGATTCAAAAATTAATTTCTCTCTGAGTTTTAATGATTTTGAGTTGATTCTTTTTTTAATAATTCACAAAAATGTTAAAATATTTTATTTTATCAAAAAATCCCAAAAAAATTATTTATTTCATATAATTGATATTTTTGTAAAGAATTAATATTTTGATTGTTTTTGGCATTTTAAATATTTTTTTCTACATTGATTTTGCAACTTTTAATGCTTTCTAATTATTTTGTAGGTCAATACTTAATTTTTGAAGCATTAATCCAAGATCAAAATTTGTTTTCCATGTGTTAAACAATTTTTGATCATTTTAATTGAATTTTTATTCAATTAAATACATTTTGAAAACAAATTAGGGTTTTGGATTAATTCAACCCTCATAAATCATTTTTAAAACACTTTGGGCCTCTATTAGAGTGTAAGACCCAATCCTTTTTTTGACCAAATCATCTTTGGGCCTCACTTATTGTATAAGTCCCGATACCGTCAAAAAAACAAACGGCGCGATCGTCGCCTTTTCAAAAATCATCTGGGCCTCTCCTTGAGCTATAAGACCCATTCAAAACACTTTAGGTCTCTATTAGAGTGTAAGACCCAATCCCCTTTTAACCAAAACATTTTGGGCCTCACTTATTGTATAAGTCCCTCTGCATTAAAAGAAAACCTCGGCGCGATCGCCATTTTTAAACGAAAAATCATTTGGGCCTACCCTCGTGTTATAAGCCCCACTCTTTTCTTTAAACCTTTTTGGGCCTCTTGAGAGAGTGTAAGACCCATCCCTTTGTACAGAAAACTTTTTTTGGGCCTCAGTCACTTGTATAAGTCCCGCTGTACAAAGTCAAACAGTGTGCTCACTGATAAAACCCTGGGCATCTCCTTGAGCTGTAAGCCCCAAATCTTTCTTTTTCAAAGCACTTTCTCCTTTGATTTTGAATATACTGTTGTTTTTAATCTTTCTTTGTTGAACAACTAACCAAACAGCATGGAAGCACTACAACCGAGTAAGTGGTTATCGCTTTCATTTACTGCTTTCATATTATAAACTGTATTGTGGGGCTGCTCACTGTAAGTCTTCTTTCATAAACTCATATCTACTGTGTAATATAGATATTTCGAGTTTCCCCGGCAACTACGTCTAGAACTAGGTGACGCCGTTTCATTTATTCGTAGAAATAGACGCCTAGATCCCCAATAGGAGCACCAGATACAGTCTTCTCTTCGGCTGTCCTCCTTAGGAATCGTCAAGAAGCTCTACTCCCCAAGATGAATGTATTCTCCGTGAATGGCATCTTTGAGTTTCTTCCCAATTCTCGAACTTTCCTGACTTGATCTATTCCTTGTGGATAGCTTGCCTTGAATGTCTCGGGGTTTGGGTACCCACTACGGTCATAATCTTGGACCTTAACTAAGGAACCCTCTTTAAAAGCTAAAAGTCGCTGGATAGTAAACCTCGCACGTTTACCAGTGGTTTTCATCTTTAAAAGAGTTATCTCTCCTAATGGAAAGGAGATGATAGACCCACGGGCTTCTTAAAAGCATCGACCTCTTTTTGGGCATTATTCAAGGACCCTACGGCTTCTTAGAAGTATTCACAGCCTCCTTTTAGGCTTCGTATAATGATCTCTTCCTCCGGGAATGATAGCCTCCTCTTGGGCTTCGTACAAGGACCCGTCGGCTTCTTAAAAGATTCCAGCCTCCTCTTGGGCTTCGTACAAATTGTCCCGACGACCTCCTAGAGGTATAGGAACATAACCTAGTCATCCTCATAGAACAGTCCTTTCATAGAGTCTACTACTGTTTCTCAAAGCATAGTACAAAAGATAAAACTCTAGACTTGGACAGTCTAACTTCCTTGAGTCTCAAAGACATTCTCAAGCACCCTTCGTTAAATAGGAAGGAAACCCGCAGACTCGGATAGTCTCAATACCCTTTGGATTTCCCGTTTCCTCAAAGAGAAGGAAATATCCCTGATCCTCAAATTAAATCCCTGTGTACAGTGTTACTCATATAAGAACTGATTTTCTCTTTTAAATCAGTATATTGGATCTGTCACTCAACTGAAACAGTTACAATAGCCTCCATCTCGGGCTTCGTACGAGATACCAAAATTCTCCCCAGTGGAGTCAAAACAACCTTTTCGCCTCTCTCTCAGGCTTTGTACGAGATACAAAAACACTCTCTTACTGAGTATAAAAGATTCTCCAACTGAGTCAACTCTTTGCTAGCCTCCTCTTAGGCTTTGTATAACGATATGCCCCACTGGGTCAAAACCGTTTAGCCTCTCTCTCGGGCTTTGTACGAGACACAAAATAGCCTCCTCTTAGGCTTTGTATAATGATTTTCCTAGCGGAAATTAGCCTCCTCTTAGGCTTTGTATAAGAAAACCACTGGTTGATCCAATCGACCTTTTAGCATCCAAGATGTGCCTCGTTCACAGTACACAAACATCAACAACTCCTTTCCCTTTCATCTAATCGCTGTAAGCGGCAAGCCTTTGGATCATCTATATCCATGCCACTGTCCCTCTTTTAGCATGAGAAATTCCTAAGGAAAGATGGCATTGCTCTACACTGAGATAAAGTCTTCTCCTTCAGGTTAAAACCCTTTCTTCGGAAATTATGGCATTGCTCGGATCCGCGTATCCCAGTTAAAGTAATTCTCCTTCTCCCCTCTTTAGAGATGACAAATTCTCTCTAAAGCCGAGGTCTTTCAGCTTCACGTCTTGGGCTTTAAACAAGACACAAATAGACCTTTTAGCTTCACATCTTGGGCTTTGAACAAGATATAAATCACCTTTCGCTTCATGTCTTGGGCTTTGAACAAGACACCAAAAACCAATTTCCTCCCATAGAATAGGAGGAACTACGAACGCTCTGATTTCCCTGTTTCGGTAAACGGGAATACGTAGGCATAAGATCGAAAGAAAAGATCTTAGCGAGCGCAATCAACAAAAAACCCAAATCCCATATCTCCGTCAATCAAAAGCAGTATTTCAAAAGCACCAGTCCTAACATCCTAATCTTTGTTCCCCGCTAGAAAGTCCTAGAAAGAAAGAAAACCTGTATTGGCGAAATACGAATAACCAGTACAAAGGCCCCCCCACATTGATAGCATTCGTAACCTAACAGACCGCTGTTTAAACTCAGTATGCAAAGCAGGGTTAATTGGAGACATCTATTTCCCTTCCTTATTCAGCTCACAATAGGATAAAAAATGAATCGACCTGTAGTCAAAGCTCAAACCGCAGAGAGCGACCAGCGCTTAAGAACTGCGTCCAAAATCGCTCGCTACAGAAAAGTGGCGCCCACCGTGGGGCCCGTTCCTTTCTTTCTACTTCTCTTGTGTGAAAAATTACACAAATGGCGACTCTGCTGGGGAGTCTCCTTTTCTGCCTTAGGGCATCATCCCCGTTTTCTACGGAAAATGGGAACTTTACCGAAGAGAAAGATTGACCTAGGCTGGTCCATCTCTTAGGCAGGGAACCACAGATTGGGGCTTCCGTCGGGGAACCCATTTCTGTCAGGAACTTAAGAATCGTAGCTTTATAAGTCTAGGATGATTAGGACAAATATATATACTGCTTTTCCTAATTGCTATACATATTTATTTTTCTGCTAATGGGAATGCGTGTGAGGCCGCATGTGGTGAGATTGAGTATACACTTAAGAAAAGCCAACCCTTTCGTAGTGCGGAAGCTATCGGAAATAGCTGTTACGCGATACTACCCTCATTTGAGGCTGGTGATCTATTCTCGGTGAATAGCACTTACTCTAAGATTGCACACAACTCGCTGGCGATCCGCTTGTTGTTTTGCTTTCCTGGGAGGAGCTGAGGATAATGAGTACAGGTACAAAAATCACCCTAGTATAAACCTTTGGGGATGGGTAGAGCCTTGACTTCATGACAACGACCCTTTGACCCCATGTTTTTTCTATGTTTTTGTGTGCTGCATTCATGCATTCATTTAATAAAACATTAAAACATTCAAAAAAATTTCTCTTCTAGTCTCTCTGTTTTTCAAATTAAACTAAGACTGTGATTGTAAATATCAGAGAAAAAGATTACGCTAATGGATTTCGGTAGAAGGAGAACTCGCCAGTATACCTTCAAGGTTCCAAAACTAGGGGATTTGAGAAGGTTAGCAAGGATGATCGTTAACTCAGAGGCTTTTAGAGCCAAGCACGGTGGTTTGCTACCACTGTTAAGAGTCAATGTGATTAAGGGGATCATGGACGCGCTCATTCAGTTCTACGATCTGGTTTATCACTGTTTCACATTCCCGGATTACCAGCTATCACCAACGCTGAAGGAGTATTCTCATCTGACTGATTTACATATCACTGATCGAGCTCCATTTTCTGGACTGGAAGAAATTCCAAAGAATCAGACTATTGCAATAGCAATTCATTTGGACGAGTCTGAGGTCAGGACTCACATGACCACTAAGGGTGACATCCAAGGTTTGCCAGCCCAGTTCTTGACAAAGAAAGCTCTGTACTTCGCTAGTATAGGGAACGAGACTGCTTTTGAAATCATCTTTGTCTTGCTCACCTACGGGTTATTTTTGTTTCCCAACATCAATAACTTCGTCGATATCAACACTATTAAGGTTTTTCTCATTGGAAACCCTGTGCCAATTTGCTCGCAGATGCGTATCATTCTGTACACTTAGGAAATTTGTACAGCGGAGGGGAGATCACATGCTGGGTACCTTTGCTCTACAAATGGTTTATCTCTCACTTGCCCAAGTCTGCTGCTTTTTGGGATTGCAAGAGTGTCTTACGTTGGTCGCAGAAGATCATGTCTCTCACCAATTCCGATATAGATTGGTGTAATAGGATTTATGAGGGAATCAGAATCATTGACCATTGTGGAAACTTCCCCAGCGTACCCCTCATAGGAACTAAAGGAGGAATCAACTATCATCCGATATTAGTTCTTCGTCAATTTGGATACCCGATGAGACACATCCCACTGGGTGTTCATCTGGAAGGTCTTTTCTTCAAAGAAGGAGAAAGTGACAGAGCACTAAAGATGGAAATAGTGCAAGCTTGGAAACATGTTCATAAGAAAGGACGAGAGTCTCTGGGAAAACCGGACTGTGTCTCGGTGGAGTCTTATCTCCATTGGGTACAAACTAGAGCTCTCAAGCTAAAGATGCCTTATCCTCGTTACGAAATTCTTCCGCCGAGGGAAATTGTCATGTACTTCATGACGGAAACTGAAAGGCTTCAGGTTACTCTCAACAAGGTTCAAAAGGAAAGAAGGTCTTGGAAGAACAAGTACCGCACCCTCGACGTAGAGTGTATCCAAATACAGCAACTACTAAAAGAGAAAGATGCTCTGATTGAAATTTTGGAGCAGCATGCTGTAGAGAATCAAGATGACCAAAGGAATTTGCTCGCTCCTTTCACCTGGCAAAGGAATGACAACCCGACAACGGCCCAAGCGCCCCGGTCAAAGAAGAGGACTCGGGACCCATTAGTTTAGGTTTCTGTTTCTGCACTTTGTAATCTACTGTATTTCCATTTCTGTAATCCTTTGGAATTCAATAAAAAGGGGTTTCCCCACTGTTTGATATTTGCAATCTAATTGTCGAAGTTTATTTTAATTAAACCTAAAAACAATTAATATAATCATTGCATTCATCATTCTCACATCGCGTATTCTCCTTACCTACGAATCTCACGTTTATGTCTCAATTCTAGAGTCAAACTGTCTCATTCGTATAATACTCGGGCCAATCGTCAGAAAAAGATGGATGATCTTGAGGAAGAAAACAGAGAGTTGAAAGAAGAGATCGACGCTCTGAGAGAGGATATGAGAAAGCTTCGTAACGACATGCAAGCCATGGCAGAAGCTCAGCTACAAAGAACTGTGATCTCAGAGATCACCTCAACGCCCATCATAGAAAAGTATGATCCTAGGTATCAGATGCCAAAAGATCGTCCTTGGGGCATGCCTGTTAACTATATCCCGGAAGGATATATTCCGCCGATCACTGAAGATCAGGGAATCGCAACAGAAGCCACTGGGCCTGAAGGTTACAAACTTCAGGAAAGCGAAGATGCCAGGGGCATACTCAAGACTCCTGAAGGTTACAAACTTCGGGAGGCGCCAAGACTTACTGCCGTAGTCACGGTACTACCCCCTGTGGTGCACACTGTCCCGGAAGGACAGATTCCACCAACACCTTATGGTAAGAAGGAAACTATGTTCGACAGAATGGAGGAATTCCAGGAACAGTTCTTGGAAATGCAGAAAGAGCTACAAGCCATTCGCGGTCAGGATCTATTTGGAAAGGACGCCGCAGACCTCTGCTTGGTCCCAAATGTAAAAGTCCCGCACAAGTTCCAAGTGCCCGACTTTGAAAAATACAAGGGTAACTCTTGCCCTCAGAGCCATCTGGTGATGTACGCTCGGCGGATGTCAGCTCAGACGGAGAATCAGGACCTGCTGATTCACTACTTCCAGGATAGTTTAACCGGTGCCGCACTCAAATGGTACATGGGTTTAAACCGTACTACGATCAGTACATTCAGAGATCTTGGTACTGCCTTCGTCCAACAATACAAGTATAATTTGGACATGGCACCCGACAGAGATCAACTCAGATCAATGTCGCAAAAGGACAAGGAAACCTTTAAGGAGTATGCTCAAAGGTGGCGTGAAATTGCCGCTCAAATTTGTCCACCTCTTGAGGAAAAAGAGATGACAAAGATCTTCTTAAAGACCTTAAGCTCATTTTACTATGACCGAATGGTTGCCAGTGCACCCAGTGATTTCACCGAAATGGTCGGCATGGGTGTACGTCTTTAGGAAGCCGTCTGAGAAGGACGTTTGGTAAAAGACACTGGATCAACGAGCGATACCAAAAAATACGGCAGTGCTCTCCCTAAGAAAAAAGAGCAAGATATTGGGAATATCTCTCTCGGAAAGCAAAGGCGACGTATCAGCCAGTAGCAGTTGTTACTCCTGCTATCGGCCCTGCGCCTGTTCCTATGTATCAACCTCAGGTTGCGTAGAGCCAACCTGACCAACAAAGGACACAACAGCCTCTTCAGCAGGCTCGTCCTCCATATAACAACAACCGTACAACACGGCCATCAGGATTTGATCCTATACCTGTAACGTACGCAGAACTGTTTCCGTTACTGCTAGCCAAGTGGCACATCCAGACTAAGTCTCCCCTTTCAGTTCTGGAAAATCCGCCTTTCTGGTTTAAAGCGGATCAAACATGCCCTTATCATCAAGGAGGTTCAGGGCATAACATTGAGACTTGCCTCAATTTCAAATCCGACGTGCAAAAGCTTGTTAGGAGCGGGCTCTTATCTTTCAAAGATACGAATCCTAATGTTCTTACGAACCCGCTGCCTCAACATGAGAAAGCTGCAGTCAATCTGATTGAGAAAGAGACTAACAATGTCTATCAAATTCACGATGTACTCTTATTGGGGACCAATCTGGTCAAGATGCATTGTAGACAGAGTGGATATGGCCATGTCCCACCTCATAATTATCACCAGTGTGATATCTGCTCTAAAGACAACCAGGGATGTTCTGTAGTGCAATCAGCTCTACAGGAACAAATGGATCTTGGATGGATCCAAGAGCACCGAGTTCGTGGAGTTAACATGGTCTCTACGAATTCTAACGTCATTCAAAACCACGACATCCGTGTGATGAATGTCAACTTGGTGGCGATGCACTCAAGGCAAAGCCAGTATCATAATCTGCCGCGGCACGATTACAGTTCCTGTCTGATTTGCTCGGTAAACAAACAGGGATGCTCTTTCATACAAGAGGCCCTCCAGCGTCAGATGGATCTTGGATGGATCCAAGACTACCATGATAGGAACTCCTATCAAATCAACATGGTTCAGATCTTCGACATCCGCGTAATGGATACCAACCTGGTAGAGTTACATGCTGAGCAGGTCCGACTTGGATTCTTAATATCACATGACTATCAAAATGGTAAAGCGGGTTGCGAAAACGATCGAGGTTGTACCCTTGTCCAGGAGGCACTTCAGCACCTGTTAAATCACTGGTGGATGCCAATCTATATGGACGAAGATACTCAGCAGATTAGTATCAATAACAGGAATCCTTCTCGTCGTCAAAGTCAGGATGTCCGATCAATGGAAGGTAACCTAGTGAGGTCACATTGTATTCAAAGTGGGCGTGGCCAGGTGCCACCACACAACTATGACAGTTGTAGCGTTTGTTCGGAAAGTAACCAAGGGTGTTACCTTGTGAGAGAAGCTCTTCAGGGTCAGGTCGATCATGGAGAAATTCGTCCATATCCAGGTTCAGGACCCATCATTTGGTCGCCGAACTACCTTGCCGAGCAAGCTGAGGATGTTGTCACGATCTCTGTTCATCACAGGACCAGGGATGTTTTTGCCATCATCCCTCTACTTGACGAATCTAGAGTTCCCAACCGGGAACGGATCGAGATTACTTATGATGGTCAGAAAAATCAGAAGGTTCCCATAGTCATCTATCTACCGGGGCCACTACCGTATGAATCAGCTAAGGCAATCCCTTACAAATACGGTGCAACAATAATCGAGAATGGAAAGGAAATTCCATTACCCTCCGTCGTGAATATTGCAGACATCAGTCGTGTAACACGGAGCGGTCGAATCTTCAACCGAGGGGTTGGAGAATCCAACAAAGAAAAGGAACTTCAGGCAGAAATTCTTGATCCACCAGTCAGTCAATCTGGTAATCCCGACTTTTCAAAAGACAAAGATGAGATGCTAAAGCTCATCCAAAGGAGTGAATATAACATTGTTGATCAACTGTTACAGACTCCTTCAAAGATCTCAGTATTATCACTGTTACTCAGTTCAGAAGCACACAGAGAGGCTCTACAGAAAGTATTGGAGCAAGCCTTTGTGGAACAGGATGTAACAATCAGACAGTTCGATAGTATTGTCTCTAACATCACTTCCTGCAACAATTTGGGATTTAGTGATGAGGAATTACCTGAAGAGGGTCGCCGTCATAACATGGCGCTCAACATTACAATTAACTGCCAGGGCGATGCTTTAGCCAACGTACTGGTAGACACAGGGTCAGCCCTGAATGTTATGCCGAAGTCCACTTTGACGCAATTATCATTCAAGGGCCCTCCGATGAGAATCAGCGAGGTCGTCGTCAAAGCATTCGACGGATCCAGAAAAACAGTTATCGGCGAAGTTGATCTTCCCATAACTATTGGTCCTCACACTTTCCAAATCACTTTCCAGGTCATGGACATCCGGGCAACATACAGTTGTTTATTAGGAAGACCTTGGATACATCAGGCTGGAGCGGTTACTTCAACCCTCCACCAAAAGCTAAAGTTCGTCAAGAACGATCAACTTGTCACGGTTTATGGGGAACAAGCCTTGCTTGTGAGCAATTTATCATCATCTACTTGTGTGGAACCCGAGGAGGTTATTGGAACTCAGTTCCAAGCACTATCGGTGAGCAAGGACAATCAATCCGCAGGAGGAACTTCGATTTCTTCATACAAAGATGCTATCAAAGCGGTCGAGAGTACCGATACAACCGGATGGGGACAACTTGTCATTCCTATTGACAATAAAACAAAGAAGGGTCTTGGTTTTTCTGCGACCTGTACCCAGACAGCCGCCAACGATGAAAGTCTTCATCCCCTTAAAAACTTCTTCCACAGTGGAGGTTTTCTTCACCCAGTGTCTCAGACAGTTCATGCTATCAATGAGGAAGATCCCTCTGACACAGATGAAGAATGGAAGTCCTATCTTAATAAGGACGGCTATATGTCTCAGGAAGAGGTGCCTATGCCTTTTTGCTTTCCTACAGAAAGTCCGAGATTTATACCAAGATCAGATGTTGAAATGATCTACGGAGATTATAATCCGGAAGGATGCCGCGCTCCACCAAATTCATTAGAGGAAGACACTCTGATGAAAGAAAACTTTGATTACAATTACTATGGCCCAATGGATGGTCTGCCAATGTGGCAACCTTATCCAGGAGATTTGGGGCAAGAGAGTCAGCCGAACAATGAAAATCAGCTGACCGTCATTGAACAGAATACCTGTGTCCCCACCATGTCATCGGATCAACACTCAGGTCATTCGGAAACTACTCAACATGAAGATGAATTCGCAACGTTTGCAGGACCTGAATTCATCAACTATGCTTTTCCCGAGGTCAACGTCATCGAGAGAGATGACTCCTCCAGTTCCAAAGAAGTTTGGGACACTCTGGGACAACCAAGTGGAAAATATGACTTTATGGTCAAGTACACTGCTCCCGAAAGCTCTCGTATCAGGCTCGAAGATATCCAGTCAACTGGATGGGGAGATACAGCTGAGAGCTCCAATGCTATGCAAAATGCAACAGAGGAATCCTCCTACGACAATTCTGCCTGGGAGACAGATTCCAATGATCCTGCTCCACCAGAAATCAGCGTCATTTCTGAAGACAAATCAAGGAAGGTGCCAGACTTTGTGATTCACCGAGGAGTTCGCCGCCAGTGGGTTGCTGTCGAGGTTCCGAAGGTCGTTCATCAGTCAAAGTAAATGCCGTCTTTAAGCCTTTCACCCTGCCCAGGTGAAACGAATATTTTGATAGGGCTCGTTTTCTGTAAATTTCCCTCTTCGCTTTGCCCAAAGCGACAGAGTTTTGTTTTATAGGGCTGTAGTTTCAAGATTCGACTTGTTCATTAATAAAATAACGTCGTTCTGTAATTTCAGCATTAATTGCTGTTTTCTCTTTTTGCTTTTTCTCAGAAAATGGTAATCCTAAAAAACATTCAAAAATAAAAACAAGCAGTAAAATAAATACACTGCACACACTTGCATTTCTCTCTATCTCTTCTAAACACGAATCATCACGTCATGCAGATTGCTTGTTTTAAACCCCGTTGAAACATACGATCCGATGCCTTCTCCCAACTTTGAGTTCCCGGTATTCGAGGCTGAAGAAGAAGTTGACAACGAAATTCCAGAAGAGATCTCCCGACTACTCAGACAAGAGGAAAGGTCCATTGAACCTCGCAAAGAGCCGTTGGAAATGGTAAACTTGGGTTCAGAAAAAGAGAGAAAAGAAATCAGGATCGGAGCACTGCTCAGTCCAACTACCAGAGAGGGTTTGATAAAGCTTCTCAAAGAATTCCCCGATGTATTCGCTTGGTCCTATCAGGATATGCCAGGGTTGGATACCAGCATCGTGGAACATCACTTACCACTGAGATCAGAATGTCCGCCAGTAAAGCAAAGGTTGAGACGCACTCACCCAGACATGGCCATCAAAATCAAAGAGGAGGTACAAAAACAGATCGACGCGGGTTTCCTCGCTACATCTGAATATCCTCAATGGTTAGCCAACATCGTACCCGTTCCCAAAAAGGATGGAAAGGTCAGAATGTGTGTTGATTACAGAGATCTAAACAAGGCAAGTCCAAAGGATGACTTTCCTTTACCACACATTGACATGCTGGTTGACAGCACAACAAAGTTCAAAGTATTCTCCTTCATGGATGGATTCTCGGGCTATAATCAGATCAAGATGGCGCCGAAAGACATGGAGAAAACTTCGTTCATTACCCCATGGGGTACCTTTTGTTACAAGGTAATGCCGTTCGGTTTGAAGAATGCCGGGGCAACCTATCAAAGGGCCATGACTACTCTGTTTCATGACATGATACACAAAGAAATCGAGGTATATGTCGATGATTTGATTGCAAAATCAAGAACAGAGGATGAGCACGTTGAACATCTGTCAAAATTATTCGAACGTCTAAGAAAATTCAAGCTCCGCTTGAATCCTAACAAGTGCACCTTCGGTGTCCGTTCGGGGAAACTACTAGGGTTCATCGTCAGCCAGAAAGGAATTGAAGTTGATCCTGACAAGGTCAAGGCCATTCAAGAAATGCCTTCTCCGAAAACTGAAAAACAAGTCAGAGGATTCCTGGGACGTTTGAACTACATCTCCAGATTCATATTCCTTATGACCGCGACATGTGCGCCGATTTTCAAGCTACTTAAAAAGAACCAGGATTGCGTTTGGTCAGAAGATTGCCAAACCGCCTTCGACAGTATCAAGGAATATCTGTTGAATCCTCCGATTCTATCACCTCCAGTGGAAGGAAGACCACTGATCATCTACCTCACAGTCTTGGAAGACTCAATGGGGTGTGTACTTGGCCAACAAGACGAAACCAAATGGAAAGAGTCTGCTATTTACTATCTAAGCAAGAAATTCACCGACTGCGAAACTCGGTACACGATGCTTGAAAAAACTTGTTGCGCTTTGGCTTGGGCAGCCAAACGTCTTCGCCAGTACATGATTTGTCATACTACTTGGTTGGTCTCCGAAATGGATCCAATCAAGTACGTTTTCAAAAAACCTGCTCTCACGGGAAGGATTGCCCGTTGGCAGATGTTACTATCAGAATATGACGTAGAGTACCACGCTCAGAAAGCCGTTAAGGGAAGTATTTTAGCCGATCATTTGGCTCATCAACCGATTGACGATCAAGAATCAATCGGGTTTGACTTCCCAGACGAAGATGTCATGTATCTAAAGATGAAAGATTGTGATGAACCGCTACCCAGTGAAGGGCCAGAACCAGGTTCCCAGTGGGGACTTATCTTTGACGGAGCAGTCAATCATTATGGAAACGGAATTGGGGCAATCATTGTTACCCCTCAGGGTTCCCACATTCCTTTCACTGCCAGACTTACGTTCAAATGTACGAACAACGAGGCCGAATACGAAGCTTGTATTATGGGTCTCGAAGAAGCAATGGATTTAAGGATAAAAAACTTGGACGTATACGGTGACTCAGCCCTGGTTATTAACCAGATAAAAGGAGATTGGAACACATACCAATCAGGATTGATTCCTTACAAAGACTATGCAAGAAGGTTGTTACCCTTCTTCAACAGAGTCGACTTTCATCACATCCCTCATGATGAGAATCACATGGCTGATGCATTAGCCACTCTCTCTTCCATGATTAGTGTAGGTCGATGGAATGACATACCTAAGATCGACATCATGCGCCTTGAAAGGCCCGCTTACATCTTCGCGATTGAAGCAGTCATAGACGACAGACCTTGGTATCACGATATCAAATGCTTCCTTCAGAAACAAGAGTACCCATCTGGGGCACTCAGAAAAGATAGGAAAACCCTCAGAAGATTGGCTGGAAACTTCTTCCTGAGCGGTGACACTCTTTACAAGAGAAATTTTGACATGGTCTTGCTCCGATGTGTCGACAGACCAGAAGCAGACATGCTCATGAAAGAAATTCATGAAGGATCCTTTGGCACTCATGCCAACAGACACACAATGGCGAGAAAAATTCTCAGAGCCGGGTATTATTGGTTGACCATGGAATCCGACTGCTACAAGTACATGAGGAGGTGTCACAAGTGTCAGATATACTCCGACAAAATTCATGTACCGCCATCACATCTCAAAGTTCTTTCTTCCCCGTGGCCATTTTCCATATGGGGAATCGACATGATTGGTATGATTGAGCCCAAGGCATCAAACGGACATCGGTTCATCCTGGTAGCCATTGACTATTTCACCAAGTGGGTCGAAGCAGCGTCATTCGCCAATGTAACCCGACAAGTGGTGGTCCGATTTATCAAAAACAATATCATCTGCCGTTATGGTGTTCCCAGCGAGATCATTACTGATAATGGATCTAACTTGAACAATAAGATGATGAAAGAGTTGTGTGCAGAGTTCAAGATCGAACACCATAACTCATCTCCCTACCGACCCAAGAGGAACGGAGCGGTAGAAGCGGTTAACAAGAACATCAAGAAGACCATTCAGAAGATGGTTGTAACCTATAAAGATTGGCACGAGATGCTACCCTTTTTTCTTCACGGTTACCGAACATCTGTCCGCACTTCAACAGGGGCAACCCCTTTCTCTCTAGTATATGGCATGGAAGTAGTGCTCCCCATAGAAGTAGAGATCCCATCAATCCGGGTATTGATGGAAGCTCAGCTCACCGAAGCTGAATGGTGTCAAAGTCGACACGACGAACTGAACCTGATCGAAGAGAAGCGAATCACGGCACTATGCCACGGTCAGTTATATCAACAGAGAATGAAAAGGGCGTTCGACAAAAAGGCCCGACCTCGTATTTTCAGAAAAGGAGACCTCGTGCTCAAGAAGATACAATCATTTCTCACTGACTCTCGGGGCAAATGGACCCCAAATTATGATGGCCCCTATGTGGTCACGAAAGCTTTCTCAGGCGGCGCCTTGAGACTTGCAACCATGGACGGAGAAGAATTTGCCTACCCCACGAATGTTGATGTAGTCAAGAAATACTTCGCCTAAAACTAAAGAAAAAAAACGTCTCAGTGGATTGAAAACCCGAAAGGGCGGTCCAGGCAAAAGTTAGAGACATGAAAAAAAACATCCCGATGGATTGGAAATCTCATAGTACAATCCAGGCAAAAATTAGGGATAATGGCAAGTAACTATGTTTAACAGAGGCAAGTCCCTCAGCAGAAGTTACAACATCATCTGTCAGAAAACTCCAGTCAAAGGTCATCTTCGACGGAAGCTCAGGATGTCCCGAACTCAAAGTTGGTAGAAGGATAGTGGTCGTTATGTTTCAACGTAGCCCTTTTCCCTGTAAATTACCATTTTCTAACTTTGTATATACTCTTTGGAATCACGCGTTTGGCTGATCTCCATCTTATCAATAAAATTTGAGCCCTTGTGCTTTTGTTTGTAATCCTTTACTTGTTTTAGCTTTACAGAATGACGTTGTTTAAACTTAATCAGCGATTCTTGAAATAAAACAAAAATAAATTTACTTGTTAAACTTTTTCTGCTTTTAAATTAAAGATGACATTTCTTTTGACTGTTGAACATCAGAAGAACATCGATCGCTTCTCCCGAAGTAAGCGAACTTCAAAGTGCAGAACCAAAGTACCCCTTCTAAACCAGTTCGCCTGAATGAAGGGATCAACTGTGTCAGAGACCTTGTTTCGTCTGACATCCTCGGCCGAGTTCTCATCTCCTAAGCCCGATCAACATAGCTCCCAACGGGACTATCTCTCTTAAGCAAGGTGGAATTGCTATTTTGAATCAACGGTACTTCTTCGCCCCGCGATGGCCGAGTATCCAATTGTGTTCATCTCTTAGTCTGTATGTCGCGTCTGTTTTGTCAGCATATACATACATACATCATGCATTTTTTATTTGCATTTACATTTCATATCGCATCACTATCACTCTAGTCGGTTCTGTCCCCTAGTGGTAGAAGTCCTCTCAATCGAGTTGTCAGTTCTTGCCTCGTCAGGAAATACTGTGTCTGAACAACCTCGCTTCCAGTTTAATTCTGGAAAGAAGTTGGTCCTTGACCACTTTGATAACTTGAACCTCCGAAAAGCCAGAGAAAAATTTCAATAAGCATCACTCTTCGCCATTGAAGATGATATCCTTGCTTTCCCGGATTAAGGAAAATCCACAGAGAAAGCCTCGTGATCAGAGATTCGGCAGCACGCCAGTTTTGCTCCGAAAAACCACTGATGAGAAGGTCATTGGCACCTCAAAATTGGATCCCATCATATGGCATTTCTCCGGGAAGATCCCGAGAAAAGTATGATGTAACCTCAAACGAAAACAGTCTCTCAAGAGACTCGCTTTCCCCAGTAGAATCGACAAATGGCGTCTCCAAAACAGAGAAGTTTGTACAACTCTACAACTCAGACGAATGAGTTCCCCAGCAGGTCTGACATCAAAGCTTTTTCCACTCAAATGGCATCTCCCCAGGAAAATTCGGCGAGAAGTTTGAAGGAAAGCCGCTACGAATAGCGTCCCTTGTCAGTAAAGTTTATTGACAAAAGAAACTAAGACCAGTTCCTTGGTAGGAAACCAAGAACGAGGGGAAGTTTAAATCAGAAACTAAGACCAGTTCCTTGGTAGGAAACCAGGATCGAGGGGAAGTTTAAATCAGAAACTAAGACCAGTTCCTTGGTAGGAAACCAAGAACGAGGGGAAGTTTAAATCAGAAACTAAGACCAGTTCTTGGTAGGAGACCAGGATCGAGGGGAAGTTTACCTTTTCTAAGCATCATTGCTTAGCTAAAGAAGATGAATGCGTAAGCTACAATTCATAACCACCATCAAAATTTTGGGTATTCCGATATTTAATCCTCTTGCACCCCGAATGCCCGAATCCCTTCGCCATTCACACCTTCGGGTCCAAGAAGATTAAATAGGGGCATCTACAATACCCCAAATTTTGACCACTTAGATTTCCCATCATTTTGAAAATCATCATCACAATGTGGATGAACCATCATGCTTCATCAGTCTCCCCAAAGATGGGTGAGCATCCAATACAATCAAAATTAGGGTTTCAAGCCCTCTCTGAGCTTTAGACAAAGGATCAATCAAGAAATGACATGATATTCAACTTGTCTAATCTCTCAAACATCCACAATGGATCAAAAAGGACTCCCACTTCAAGGATTAAGCACAAGGCTGCTCCCTTCTAGGTGGATCAAGTCTCAAGATCGCCAGTGTCACCAAATTAGGGTTTTGATCGACCAGGGCCTCCAGATGGAAATTTTCATCTGGGCACAAGGCAATGATCCAAAACATAACCTAATATACTTCATGGAACCTCATTAACCCATGCATCAAGTCAATTTTGCCTCAGGGGATGCATTCATCAAAAATCAGGAATTAGGGTTTCTTGACCTAATTCACCCCTAAGTTGACTTTTGGGACAAACCATGAGCCAAGACCTCAAGACATGATTTGAGGGTCTCTAATACACCATATTGATCCATTTGGAACAATGGATTGATCCAAGAAGCTTGAGCAACAAGTCTCATTTTCATCTGCACCACAATTAGGGTTTTAAGGGAAAAGTCAACTGTAACTTTGACTTTTGACCAAGACATGCTCCCAAACCCTAATACATGATTGAATATACCCTATGACACCCATGGAACATGTCCATCAAGTTTGATTTAGGTCAAGGACATGATTTCCTGAAGAATTGCACAGTTTGGAATTCATCTGATAAAAAGTCAACTGTGCACAAAAGTCAACTTTGACTTTTTGAGATTTTTCACTAAAATGGATTTTTAACCCTAAAATGATGTTAATGTATGATTTGAATCATCATTCATCAAGAAAAATCAAGAAAAGTGAGATAACTTGTAAAAGGGGTAACCATAAAACTTAGAAATTTTTCTAAGTTAAAAATAAAGTGGCAAAGGTACCAACTTTGGAGGACCATAACTCCTAAACCACAAGGCCATTTTTTCTCATCCAAAGATGGATTTGTAGCCCTCATTATCACCTACAAAAACTTCAACTACAAGTCATTCCAATTCATTAAGGATTTTGAGTTATGGAGTGATCAAAGTGGCTGAAAAGTGAAAATGTCACTTTTTCCAACACTTAGTGAAATTTTCACTAAGTCAGAATTTGCCTTCACTTTTTGCCAAATGTAGGGGGATTTTTCACTTGGAATCAAAAGAGATCAAAACCAAACTTGTTCAAACAGTTGTTGTATCATGTAAGAGCTTTCCAAAATGGCCAAGAACATTGCCAAATTCAACCTGCACCATGAGATACAACATTGCCAAGTTGCCTTGCTGAAATCTGTCAAGGCAAGGCAGAATTTGCATTTTGGCTCGATTTGCCAAAATCAGCCAATTTCAATTGCTCCAATCCACTTGGACACCTCAGAGGATTGAATCTAAAGGGGACAATCACTGAGCCAAGCCTCCAAGGTCCAAGGAACAAGGAATAGCATGTTGAACCTAGAGTTGCCAAAATAGGGACAAGACTTCAAATTTGGAATGAGGCATTCAATGGAACCATCAAGGTGGCATGGACTGAGCCATTCTCATCTGAAATCAGTCAAGACTTATCCAAGACCAAGGGGACCAAAGCTCTGTGCCCTAACCTCTAGTCAATGGCTAGAGGAGACTTGGATTTTCATTTGCCAACATTGGCCACACCTACTTACCAGCTGCCATGCACTATTCCTTGCAAAACAAACTTGCTCTACTATAAATAGAGCTCAATTGTGGTCAGTTTAAGTACACCAAAGCCATCTAACAGATGCTTTCATCAAAATCTCTTTCTCTTGGCAAAAATGCCTTTCTTAGCAAGGTAGCTATCGGGTTTTGAGTTTGAGAGCAATTCTGCACAAACCAATCACTCACACACCTCACATACATCACATATGAGCTGATCAAACACTCACATAACTTCTGAAACATCAATTTCATGAAATCACCAGCTGGTTGCTCAAATTTTCAAACAAGGTGCAGCTGAGGTACCACAAAGTGATCCAGTCCATTTCAATTCAATCCAAGTGTTCAAACACACTCCATATGGTGTAGGGAAGCTGTTCAGATCATCACCACTCATATGTAACACCTCTAAATCAAAAATCACTCTGAACTTGCTGTCACGGCTTGGAGGTAAGCACATACTTGGTCATCTCTCAATCTATGCATATTTCCTCGCACAATAATTTGACCATATGTTCATAATCATGCATGGAATATTTTCCCTCAATTAATTGCATTGTTTGAATCGTGTATCAAAAATTCTAGCCTTCATGCATAACTTAGGGTTCTTGAGGTTTCTTCGTGATTTCTTGTTGTATGTTTAATTTAAATGAAATTAAAGTACATAGACATGATCGTGAGGTTGAGACGAGCATAATGATATGTGGATTGCATGATATGATTACGTATTCATGGAGATTGGATAGAAAACGCAAATCTGAGAAACCAAGAACACGCGCGTGTTCTTCAGCCTGTTCTTGGCGCCATTTTTTCAAATTCAAATATTTGAATTTTGTGATTTTGTTTAATTGATTCAAAAATTAATTGCTCTCTGAGTTTTAATGATTTTGAGTTGATTCTTTTTTTAATAATTCACAAAAATGTTAAAATATTTTATTTTATAAAAAAAATCCCAAAAATATTATTTATTTCATATAATTGATATTTTTGTAAAGAATTAATATTTTGATTGTTTTTGTCATTTTAAATATTTTTTCTACATTGATTTTGCAACTTTTAATGCTTTCTAATTATTTTGTAGGTCAATAATTAATTTTTGAAGCATTAATCCAAGATCACAATTTGTTTTCCATGTGTTAAACAATTTTTGATCATTTTAATTGAATTTTTATTCAATTAAATACATTTTGAAAACAAATTAGGGTTTTGGATTAATTCAACCCTCATAAATCATTTTCAAAACACTTTGGGCCTCTATTAGAGTGTAAGACCCAATCCTTTTTTTGACCAAATCATCTTTGGGCCTCACTTATTGTATAAGTCCCGATACCGTCAAAAAAAACAAACGGCTCGAACGTCGCCTTTTCAAAAATCATCTGGGCCTCTCCTTGAGCTATAAGACCCATTCAAAACACTTTGGGCCTCTATTAGAGTGTAAGACCCAATCCCCTTTTAACCAAAACATTTTGGGCCTCACTTATTGTATAAGTCCCTCTGCGTTAAAAGAAAACCTCGGCGCGATCGCCATTTTTAAACGAAAAATCATTTGGGCCTACCCTCGTGTTATAAGCCCCACTATTTTCTTTAAACCTTTTTGGGCCTCTTGAGAGAGTGTAAGACCCATCCCTTTGTACAGAAAACCTTTTTTGGGCCTCAGTCACTTGTATAAGTCCCGCTGTACAAAGTCAAACAGTGTGCTCACTGATAAAACCCTGGGCCTCTCCTTGAGCTGTAAGCCCCAAATCTTTCTTTTTCAAAGCACTTTCTCCTTTGATTTTGAATATACTGTTGTTTTTAATCTTTCTTTGTTGAACAACTAACCAAACAGCATGGAAGCACTACAACCGAGTAAGTGGTTATCGCTTTCATTTACTGCTTTCATATTATAAACTGTATTGTGGGGCTGTTCACTGTAAGTCTCCTTTCATAAACTCATATCTACTGTGTAATAATAGTATAGATATTTCGAGTTTCCCCGGCAACTACGTCTAGAACTAGGTGACGCCGTTTCATTTATTCGTAGAAATAGACGCCTAGATCCCCAATGGGAGCACCAGATACAATCTTCTCTTCGGCTGTCCTCCTTAGGAATCGTCAAGAAGCTCTACTCCCCAAGATGAATGTATTCTCCGTGAATGGCATCTTTGAGTTTCTTCCCAATTCTCGAACTTTCCTGACTTGATCTATTCCTTGTGGATAGCTTGCCTTTAATGTCTCGGGGTTTAGGTACCCACTACGGTCATAATCTTGGACCTTAACTAAGGAACCCTCTTTAAAAGCTAAAAGTCGCTGGATAGTAAACCTCGCACGTTTACCAGTGGTTTTCATCTTTAAAAGAGTTATCTCTCCTAATGGAAAGGAGATGATAGACCCACGGGCTTCTTAAAAGCATCGGCCTCCTCTTGGGCATTATTCAAGGACCCTACAGCTTCTTAGATGTATTCACAGCCTCCTCTTAGGCTTCGTATAATGATCTCTTCCTCCGGGAATGATAGCCTCCTCTTGGGCTTCGTACAAGGACCCGTCGGCTTCTTAAAAGATTCCAGCCTCCTCTTGGGCTTCGTACAAATTGTCCCGACGACCTCCTAGAGGTATAGGAACAGAACCTAGTCATCCTCATAGAACAGTCCTTTCATAGAGTCTACTACTGTTTCTCGAAGCATAGTACAAAAGATAAAACTCTAGACTTGGACAGTCTAACTTCCTTGAGTCTCAAAGACATTCTCAAGCACCCTTCGTTAAATAGGAAGGAAACCCGCAGACTCGGATAGTCTCAATACCCTTTGGATTTCCCGTTTCCTCAAAGAGAAGGAAATATCCCTGATCCTCAAATTAAATCCCTGTGTACAGTGTTACTCATATAAGAACTGATTTTCTCTTTTAAATCAGTATATTGGATCTGTCACTCAACTGAAACAGTTACAATAGCCTCCATCTCGGGCTTCGTACGAGATACCAAAATTCTCCCCAGTGGAGTCAAAACAACCTTTTCGCCTCTCTCTCGGGCTTTGTACGAGATACAAAAACACTCTCTTACTGAGTATAAAAGATTCTCCAACTGAGTCAACTCTTTGCTAGCCTCCTCTTAGGCTTTGTATAACGATATGCCCCACTGGGTCAAAACCTTTTAGCCTCTCTCTCGGGCTTTGTACGAGACACAAAATAGCCTCCTCTTAGGCTTTGTATAATGATTTTCCTAGCGGAAATTAGCCTCCTCTTAGGCTTTGTATAAGAAAACCACTGGTTGATCCAATCGACCTTTTAGCATCCAAGCTGTGCCTCGTTCACAGTACACAAACATCAACAACTCCTTTCCCTTTCATCTAATCGCTGTAAGCGGCAAGCCTCTGGATCATCTATATCCATGCCACTGTCCCTCTTTTAGCATGAGAAATTCCTAAGGAAAGATGGCATTGCTCTACACTGAGTTAAAGTCTTCTCCTTCAGGTTAAAACCCTTTCTTCGGAAATTATGGCATTCCTCGGATCCGCGTATCCCAGTTAAAGTAATTCTCCTTTTCCCCTCTTTAGAGATGACAAATTCTCTCTAAAGCCGAGGTCTTTCAGCTTCACGTCTTGGGCTTTAAACAAGACACAAATAGACCTTTTAGCTTCACATCTTGGGCTTTGAACAAGATACAAATCACCTTTCGCTTCATGTCTTGGGCTTTGAACAAGACACCAAAAACACCCATTTCCTCCCATAGAATAGGAGGAACTACGAACGCTCTGATTTCCCTGTTTCGGTAAACGGGAATACGTAGGCATAAGATCGAAAGAAAAGATCTTAGCGAGCGCAATCAACAAAAAACCCAAATCCCATATCTCCGTCAATCAAAAGCAGTATTTCAAAAGCACTAATCCTAACATCCTAATCCTTATTCCCCGCCAGAAACCTTCTGCCCAGATCGAAAGAAAGAAACCTGTATTGGCGAAATACGAATAACCAGTACAAAGGCCCCCCCACATTGATAGCATTCGTAACCTAACAGACCGCTGTTTAAACTCAGTATGCAAAGCAGGGTTAATTGGAGACATCTATTTCCCTTCCTTATTCAGCTCACAATAGGATAAAAAATGAATCGACCTGTAGTCAAAGCTCAAACCGCAGAGAGCGACCAGCGCTTAAGAACCGCGTCCAAAATTGCTCGCTACACTTCCTTAGGACATGGTTCATTATAATCTTTAGCTCTAATGGCCATAACATCCTCATCAGGAATGTCAAACTGGATAGGCTGATAATCTTCAATCGGTTGATGAGCCAAATAATCCGCCAACACACTTCCTTTAGTAGCTATCTAAGTACGATATTCAATGTCATTTTCTGATAACAACATCTGCCAATGGGCAATTCTTCGTTTCAGCGCAGGCTTCTCAAAAATATACTTGATAAGATCCATTTTAGATATCAACCAAGTGATATGGTTTAACATATACTGCCGGAGACGCTGGGAAGCCCATGCCAAAGCACAACAAGTTTTCTCAAGCAACGAATACCAAGATTCGCAATCTATGAATTTCTTACTCCGATAATAAATTGCATTCTTTTTCTACCTGACTCATCATGTTGTCCAAGGGCACAACCGATTGATCCTTCCAAGACTGTCAAGTACATAATCAAAGGTTTCCCTTCTACAGGCAGGATCAAAATAAGAGTCTTAAGCAAATAATCTTTAATACTGTCAAAGGCCTTCTAAAAATCTTTATTCCACACAACACTTTGATCTTTACAAAGCAATGTGAATATTGGCTCACAAGTGGCAGTCATGTGAAAGATAAACCTGAAGATATAATTCAAATGTCTGATAAACCCTCTGACTTGTTTTTCTGTTGTTGGTGCAGGCATATCTCAAATGGCCCTGACTTTGTATGGATCCACCTCTATACCTTTCTAGCTGACAATGAAACCCAAAAGCTTTCCGAAACAAACGCAGAAAGTGCATTTATTTGGATTCAAGCGGAGTCTGTATTTTCTCAAATGCTGGAACAACTTCAGTAGATATTCCACATGATCCTCTTTAGTCTTTGACTTAGCAATCATGTCAACAAATTATACCTCAATTTCCTTGTGCATCATGTCATGGAATAGGGTAGTCATAGCCTTCTGGTACATAACACCAACATTCTTCAGGCCGAAGGGCATTACTCTATAGCAGAATGTTCCTCATGGGATAATGAGCGTTATTTTTTCCATGTCCTCGGGTGCCATCTTAATTTGATTATATCTAGAAAAGCCATCCATAAAGGAGAAAACATTGAATTTAGCTTTATTGTCTACCAACATATCAATATGTGGCAGAGAAAAATCATCTTTTGGACTTGCTTTATTCAGATCTCTGTATTCTACACACATTCTGACTTTTCCGTCATTCTTTGGAACTGGCGCAATATTGGCCACCCATTGAGGATAAATAGATATGACAAGAAAACCAACATCAATATGTTTCCGTACTTCTTCTATAATCTCGATAGCCATCTCAGGATGAGTTCTTCTTAACTTTTGCTTCACGGGCGGACATTCTGGTTTAAGCGGCAGTTTGTGCTCTACAATATCAGTATCCAATTCTGGCATATCTTGATACAACCAAGCAAATACATCAACGTAATCTTTTAACATCTCTATCAACCTCTTCTTGACATCTTCACCAAGCAGTGCCCAAATCTTGACCTCTTTCTTATTCTCTTTGGAACCCAAGTTGATAAGTTCGACATGCTTTTTATATGGCTGAATAATTTTTTCCTCGTGCTCAAGCAGCCGAGTAATTTCTTCTGGAATATCATTGTCTTCCTCACTCTCTTCTTCCGCTTTAAATACAGGGAATTCAAAGTTATGAGAGGGCGCAGGATCATTGTTTTCAATATTTTTATTGCTTATGCAATAAATGAAATTGTTTTTAACAGGTTTTTCAGTTACCATTTTCCAGAAAAATGCAAAAAGAAAACACATTGAGTAACAAAATGTCTTTTATTAATGATCTTAAAATTTGAAACAAAGGTGCCTGAACAATATCACTTTCACCTTCGGCAGAGTTAAATGAATTAATTGAAAAACACAAACAAATTACTTTGACAATTGAACGACATTAGGAACATCCACGACATTCCAATTTTGGTTAGTCTCTCCATGTTTCACAAAGCAAGGCCATTCCGTATCAGAACTGTCTTCACTGATGGCAGCAACAATTGGATTCCCAGGATGAATAAAGTCAGCATTTTGAAACACCCCTTGAATAGGTCTGATAACATCTTCATGCTTCACTGATCTTCTAGTTGCATAAGGTGAGAACCCTAGACTGACTATGTTCTTATTCTCGGGAAGCTTAACAATTTGCCCCCAACATTCTGATTGACCACTCTTCACAACCTGTTGTGTTTCTTTCAAAGAAGTAATAGATGACATATTCTTATGAACAACATTGACAATATCAAAAGCTTGGAACGGAGTTCCAACAGCCTCATCATTTGCATTTATATATTGAAAAGAAGAAAGGTGATTGACTAGCAATGCTTGCTCACCATAAATAATTACCAGTTTACCATTCTTAACAAACTTGAGTCTCTGATGAAGAGTTGACGTTACTGCCCCAACCTCATGTATCCATGGTCTTCCAAATAAACAACTGTACACTGGGTAAATATCCATCACCTGAAAAGTGACTTGGTAAATTTGTGGACCTATCATCATCGAAAGATTTACTTCACCAATTATCGTTCTCTTGGAACCATCAAAAGCTTTGACTACAACCCCATTGTTTCTCATAGGAGCACCTTGATAAGCAAACTTAGACAAAGTGGTCTTCGGCATGACGTTGAGTGAAGAACCAGTACCAACCAAGAAGGATAGAAGCGTTCCTCGCTTATATCAGAATGGAAGAATAACAAGATTAACAATAGCAACGCAATCGAGTATGCAGAATTTCTGTTATATGTTGTAAATTGTACAAAGCCTTAAGATTTCTTAAACATTGAATATCTTATAAATCTTAATTGTTGTGATATTTGTTATGTTCATTGCCCTGTACCTCTGATTATTTATCAAGTACACCTTGTTCTTGTTGGTGTAAGCCTAAGAGGCCAATACTTTTGGTACTTGTATCGAATTACTTATTATTAATAAAAGGCATTTCTTTATTATGGTTGTTTTTCAAGAATAATAAAGTCCGTAGAATAGCTACTTCATTTAATGAAATAATAAGTGTGACTTAATCATGAGATCCCATTAAACATAAGGACACTATTCTTAAAGTATCTGTTGTCGAGCTTTACTGTGAAGTGGGATAATCTTAAAGCATTAAGACTATTATGTAGATAAACTGATGATCACATCTCATTGATCATGGATAAGGAGTTATCAAGTGTTAACATATGTATGAATATTAGGAGTAATATTTATACTGGATTGATCCGCTATGAGAGTACTACATAGAATGTTATGCAAAGTGTCATAAGTTACTCTCATGGTGATAGTGGTGTATACCACCCTTCGACCTAAAACCACTATGGACCCTAGATGTAGAGTCGAGTACTTTATTACTGATCTAACATTGTCCGTAACTAGATGACCATAAAGACAGTTGATGAGTACTCCACAAAGCATGTTGAGGGACATGAGTGACCTAGATGGAATTTGCCCATCCTGCATAACAGGATAAATATCTAAGGGCCCAATATTGAACTGGACAAGGAAGACACAGTATATGCCTTGTGTTCAATATACACATAAGGGAAAAAGAGTAATTATACACACAAGTACTATCACAAAAGGTTTGTTAGATCACATGACATTTTCGTGACTTGGGTAGCAGTGATGTGTTGATAGATACCGCTCATTGTTTATTATATTAAATATATGATTTAATATAATTGTCAACGTCACAAAAACCTACATGGTCACACACATAAGTGTAATAACCCAAAATTTTCCCTCTCATTTCTTCATATCACTTAGCATGAGCTTTCATTTCATTGCATTGCATTCAAGCATAGAAAAATAAAACATTAAGCATTTAGCATTGCATCTTGCATAAGGGCATGTGATAAGTTGTTTCTCAAAGATGTGGATCATCCAAAGCAAGAGAACAAGAGCCAAGGGTATCTCAACAAGCCTCAAGGGTTTATTACATCATATATCATCCCACTTGATCTCACAAGTCATTGGAAGATGGGAACTCATCAAGAAGATTGGGCAGTGCATCACCTCCTATAAAAAACAGTCCAAATTAGGGTTTTGAGTTCAAGTGGTCTCCTGATGAAATTTTGATTCAAACTTGATTTCAATGTTTTCTACATGATATTAAGTGTCTAAGGATGGAAGAGTGGCCATTGGTTCATCTCAGAAGAGGTTCAATTGATTAGTTGCTTGATAATCAAGAAATTGGGGAAAAAAGTCAACTGTGCAGTGGAAAAAGTCAACTCCTAACTTTTTAAGGTCAAATTCATGAAATTCAAGTTATATATGTTCATTGGACAAGATTTGATCAAGAAATGATGGAGGAATCATGAAAAATCAAGAAATCACAAAACTGCCAAAAATAGAAACTTTAGGGTTTCCAAAAATGGCAAGTTTGGACCATTTTGTACCACACTTTGAGGCTCTCTTTCTCCATGATAAAAGTTCCAAACTTCAGGGCCAAGTTGAGCCAATTAAAGTTCATGTTCTAAGCTTCAAATCCATATAAAGAACTCTTCCATTGGATCAAAATTGAGGGAGTTATGATCAATCAAAGTTTGACAAAACTAGGTCACAAACCAAGTCATGACCAAGCAAGACTAGGCCCATGCGCCATAATTTCATCAAACATGTGGTGGGAAAAATGTCAAGCTACTTTTCTCATTGAAGGAAGCCTCAAATGAAAAAATTTTGAACATCAAAGTTGTTCATCTCAATGTCCTCTTCAACTTTGATGTTGGACATTTTTCCATTTGAGCGAGTTATGATGGAGTTATGAGGGCCTCAAGTTGATATGATCATGCTGAATCTCATAGGCCATTTTACCATGCCAGCCTACCACTTGCCACACATTTGTACCAGTTTCAAACCTTGATGTTCCAAGCCATTTTTCATTATTTTCCAAGCCTCCATTCAATTCAATTTCCATATCAAATATGTTCTATGATTTATCCTCTTTCCATTGACACCTAAAGCTCATGATTTCATGCACTAATGTGAGAGAATTTCATCACCAAACCTCCATGTTTCAAGCTTCCAAGAATAACATGTTG
Source organism: Lathyrus tuberosus (assembly GCA_022829125.1). NCBI lineage: Eukaryota > Viridiplantae > Streptophyta > Magnoliopsida > Fabales > Fabaceae > Lathyrus > Lathyrus tuberosus. The sequence goes on from JALAZF010000405.1 coordinate 354,371, forward strand.
TTTTACATTGATGTTGATGAGCATTCACACGCATACACCAGTCCACTTCTTTTCCTCATTAAGCCAAACATTTCCTACATACTATGTACTTACCATGTTTCTTCATACATGAAAGAAGAAAATGAAGCTTGCCATGCAAGCTTCTGCTACATCAGAACTAACATCACCACCATTCTTTTCTCCACCTCACCATAACATCATGAAACTCACCCACACCATAGGCAACCTATCCTCACTCGCCCTAACTAACTTGACTCAGTTAGTTAGAGGCAACTCATTTAACCAACTCAGAACTCAATTAACCATGCCAGTTAACACACTTAACTTAACATATAAATTCAAATCTCACTCACAATTTCATTTTCAACTTTCATTTTTCCACTCTCACTCCAAAAACACTCTCAAATTCTCTCTACTCTCTCTGAACTTTTTCTCTTTCTGCACACGATTTCACCATCATCTTCATTGGAATTCAGTTTCAAGCTCCATTATTAAGCAGCATTGAAACTTGGAAGCATTGAAGAGCTTAAGTATCTTCCACTGCAGATTCATCTTCATCTATATTTTCAAGGTTTTGAGCCTTTATTTGGCCAATTCGAAGCTCAAAGAGGAAGCACACTTCTCTGGTTTTCTTTGGTAGAAAGACTTCATCAGTTTCGGGTTTTAATCTCTCAAACTTTCTCTGTACGATTTCATTTAATTTTAAGTTGTTTTACACTTATTTGAGCTTAGTAGAAGCTCCTAAGTATCCAGCTAGATGATAGGCTCATTAGGAGCATAGTTGTGAAATTTAGGGCAAAATGTTTGGATTCTGTTCTTGCTATGTGTGCATGATATATTGATTCTATGATTGGATTCATGATGTGAGTAACTTGAGCTTTCGATTGGTACCATTTTTGTGCATTTCTGGGAGTTTGAAGAGTTGCAGGTGGCGGAGAGTGGCCGGAGAAGGCGACCGGAGGTCCTTCTCTGGTCGGTGAGGTTTAATGCTAGGGTTTTCCTCAGTTTAAATCTTGGCCGTTTGATCTTGTGCATCCTATGGTTGTCATGTTGCCAACACATTAAAATCATTGTGTGACCTGAGTGGTTGTGTGTGTGTGCATCATGCTTGTCATTGTGTGTCTCTAATCTGAACCATTCGTTTTGCCTGCTTAATCACCATAAGATTAATCCAACGCTTGATTTTATGCCAACACATTAATGAAGGAGGGTCTATGTCACGTGCTTTCTTTTGTTCCTCTCAGACGTGTACATGTGGGTGCGTGCGTGATAATTACCATGTGCTTGATTTGTGAGACGTTGGATTGATGACTGATTGTGATTAATATCATCCTATGGCTATGATTGCATCTGATTATTGACTGCACATACACACTATCACACACAAGCACACGTTAGTGGACTGGATTCATTAATTGATACTGGCACCCCCTGTTAAGCCCAATGTGATTTTTCAATATGCCAATTACTTTCGCCACACCCCCCAATGCTATTTCTTTTGGTTTTATTTTTATTTCATATATTGTTTTGATTTTCTTATTTTTAAAAAATACCAAATCATCTCTAAAAATCCCAAATTAATTCATGTGTTTTATTTATGCATTTAAATAATTGTTTACAATTTTTAATTCGGATTTTATGAATTTTTGAGCATAATTCCATTATTTTCTTTTAATCCCTTTTTAATTGATGTTCATCATTGACACTCAAACTTGCACATTTTCTTTCTCCCATCTCACAATATTTTCACCCATTCTTTTTGCATTTGTTAGATAACACATTAAATCATAAAAATAAATTTTCTTTTGATTTTTAAAGTCATTTAATCATATGTTTTGGTGTGCATGTTTGAGCATTTTTGTGGAGTGTTTCAATGTGATATTGTGCAATCTTTTGGCCATGTTTTCTCTTGAATTTTGCTATGAGCTTGGAGGTATGTTTGTACTTCTGACTTGGCTTGTTTAGGGTTTGTTTTTTCCAATTTTATCATGTGCTTTGATAGTTGTTTGGTGCCTTGCATTTGAAGTAACATGTATGCACTTTCTTCTTATTCCTTCTAACATGTTTTGATGAGGCACTTGTGCCATCCTTCTATGATTGTCTTGTGTGATATTATAGGTATCCTTTAGAGAATTATAGGTCACCTTTGTTGCATTATAAGTCACTTTGGTTTGCATTTACATTTGACATGAGTTTGTGCATTCTAATTTGAACTTTGACATGTTTTCATCTCCCACTTCCTCTTATACTATATGTGATTCATGTTTGCATTTTTGTGTGCCATTTCACATGTTCCATTTGCATCTTATCATTGGTATTCTACTGCCCATGTGCATTCATTAACCATTTCACATGTTATGCATCTCTAATATGTTACTTTGTGCACCTAATTGAACATGTCTCTCTTATACTCACTTCTTCTTCATCTTACTTCTCCTACTTGTATCCTTTTACTCATGATTTGTATGATGATCCATGTGCATCTTAAGACATTGACAAATGGTATATGATTCTGACTTTGACTTTTTGTGAAGCATTATTGCATGATCACTTTGCATTCTCCCTCATCTTTCATTTATTTCTTGCATGTTGCACTTCTTTGATGTTTAAGACTTTGATTGTGCATAGTTTGTCCATATTTAACATCTTAACCTTAGGGAGCATCCTTTAGACATAGGTTCTGACCTTGATTGATTTTAATCTCTTAGGACCCTTATTCATTGATTCTTGTTTTGTTTGATCATTACTTGTCATCCTTTCTTCATTCCACTACTTGTAAATGGTTTTTGAACTAACCTTTTCATGTAGGTGCCAAAGGTAAGTAAGTGTGTGGATATGCTTCCACATACAATTCTTTCTTTCATCTTCTCTTATTTCTTTTAATAATTCAACTTGTGATCATGATAAGCATTTATATGCTTTCCTTGGATAACTTCTTTCTCCTCCCTTTTGAGTTACAACTCATCTTCTACTTTTGAAGTGAGTTGTTTAATTCATTCTTTTCCTCCTTTCTTTTAGGATTAGATTTCTTAAACCACATTAACCTTAGGATATCCATGTATGCTAACTCTAGGGTTGAGTCTTAGTCTCCCTCATTAGATTTTACCTTTCTCGAACATTTGAGTCTCTCTTCTTCTTACCTCAAAACCAAAAGAAAAAACACTTAATAAAGGCATAACAAATATTGTATTTGAGCCTTTCATGTAAGAATGAGATAGTGAGGGGTCCTCTCTCACTTTCTTAGAATGTTTAGCGTACGTCCCGTCTCGGGTCGATATGCGAGGCATTCGATCCTACATGAAAGACTTAAATACAATGTGCGTTACAAAACACAAAACAATCAAAACACTTCTTTCTTAAAAGACAAAAACAAATAAACAATTCTTTTCTCATCTCTTCATTCCCTCCTTAAGGACTCGCCAAGTCCGTTCTACCGCAAACAGGTAACGCGTAAGTCTCCCTACAGCGAGCTGCAACACCTAACTGCTGGGACGCGCACTCTGACGTCTCTACTAAAAAATACAAACAAAGCGACCCTCGTTGAGAGGAACTACGTCGCTCTGATTCTCATGTTCCCGATGAGATACGTAGGCAGTGGGGTAGGGCCCATTCGAGCACTTATTTTATTTTCCCTACATTTGTTTTTCGTTCTCGTTCCTTTCCCTTTTCTCCAGTTGGCAGTTCCTTTTCCAGTATCTTTTCTATCACCCTTTGATCGAAGCAGCAAGCGTGGATCCCATCGGGTACGATGGACGCGTGGGGGTGCTAATACTTTCCTTGCGCGTAACCGACTCCCAAACCCAGTTCTCTTGGTCACAAGACCATGCTCTTTCCTTTCCCTCAGGTTTACGCAGTGTTTCCTTTCCCTCTCTTGGGATAAATACACATTGTTGGCGACTCTGTTTCCGTGCCATTTTTGCGTTTGCACCTGGATGAAAATCCCGGGAGCGACAACTGGCGACTCTGCTGGGGATCGAACTCAGAATCTCTGGTTTCCTTAGCGAGTTAATCCTAGCGCTTGTTTGTTTTTCTTTCATTGGGTGTTTACTTGGATGTTGTATGTTATTGTTTTACTATTTTTACTGTATTGCTATTTACTGTATTATTGCTTTACTGTACATTACTGTATTTACATTACATATCATTATTATACTGGACTGTGCTGTGCTGGTTTTCTGTTTGACAGGCTTGAGTACATACATAGGACTAGAGTGGATGGTAGTGTGGCCTACGTAGCGTCTTGTTATGTATGGTTTACACGAAATCCACAGCCAGACGAGGTTTTCTTGGGAGATGTTCTGATTTGCGCGTCCTGTGCATTTCAGAGTGTTAACCTAGAAAGTTGTCGACTCTGGTGACCGATCATTGACGACCTTAGTGGAAACATCCCTCTTTAGTGGTGACAGTGGCAGACCACATTCTGTGGCAAACCCATTCGCACCCGAGGGCCCACTTTGGAACTTGCATAGGATGGCCTTTATTTTTGGGGAATCAGTGGATGATCTCTTTGTTTGGCGATAGCATTGTATCCTACGGGCTGAATGTGCTTTTGCTTCTCAAAATAGAGAATCCGAAACTGAGGAACCGCTGTTTTAGTACCCACATGTGAGTATGGGCGGGTGTTTACAGGTTTGCAGGTGACCATGCCTCCCACATACCTTGATACTCTGGTATTTTCACAGACAAATGATGTAACTTATTACAGTCAGTGGGTTTCTATCTGCAGTATTATTCTCAGACTTGTATAGACACCGTGCACACAGTCCATCACAGACACAGAGCACGCTATTACCATGCCCTTTTGCATTGCATTATCATGTCATAACATTCATGTTTGTCATTTACAGGTGCTTATTACACTTATGATTCCAATCAATGGGCTCGACAGAGACAGTTCTCGAGAGAAAGCGCAATGTTACCTACAAGTTCCCAGAACCTGCTTTGGACTTACTGCATAAGGTGATAGCCATGGCTGACTCGGGTGTTCTTGTCAACTTCCAGAAGAAATATGGGAAATTGGTTGAGATGGTCCGCAGAATCACACAGTATGAACATGATGCTCTTCACACGTTGCTGCAGTTTTATGAGCCTTTGTTGAGATGTTTTCTTTTTCCTGATTACATTTTGATGCCTACTCTGGAAGAGTTCTCATTTATTTTGGGAACTCCGGTCGAATCAGCTTTGCCATTCTTTTTTGGAAGTCATCCTAGCATAGAGGAGATTGCAACTGCGGTACAGGTGAAAGATTCAGTGTTAAAAGGAAATGTGGCTATCAAAAATGGGGTCAAAGGTTTTCACTTAGCCTTTCTTACTGACCAAGCTCAAGAGGCTGCTGAAGTAAAGAATTGGGCGGTTTACAACTCCATCCTGGCTTTGTGCATCTATGGCATTGTTCTTTTCCCTAATCAACAAGATTTTGTGGATATGCAGGCTATAAGAATTTTTGTTCTAAAAAACCCGGTTCCCACTTTGTTAGGAGATTTCTACTACTCAGTGCACTTCAAGAATGAAAAAAGAAGGGGAGGACCTGTCAATTGTTGCACTCCACTTTTATCTCGTTGGTTTTTGAAACATTTACCTCAAACAGGTGCTTTTGTAGAGACAAAGGATTCCTTAAAATGGTCCAAGCGGATGATGGGATTGACTGTTGATAACATCGTCTGGTTCGATCGTATGTTGATGGGTATAGAGATTATCGTCAGTTGTGGGAATTTTCCCAATGTGCCTCTAATCGGCAGGAAATGGGGAATTAACTATAACCCGATCCTAGCCATTAGACAGTTTGGATACGCTTCCAGGTCTCCTCCCACAGATCAGGGTGTTGAGAAATCTTTTTTCTTTACAGGGACTGAAAATGAGGAAATGTTGCAAGAAATTGTGAATGCTTGGGGTCACCAGCATAGAACAGGAAAAACAGTTTTTGGAAGGATGGATTGTAGATATTACCCTGAGTACGAAAGATGGCTTGAAATGAAGGTGAATGAGTTGCTCTTGCCTTTTTCAAAGGAACCCCCTCTCTATCCTATAATGCCAGAGCAGCCTACCATGGTAGCCATTGAGGAGTTTGACAAGCTGCAGAAGTTGGTAAAGGAGCTTCGGGTGGAGAATTCAGATCTGAGTAGTCTTCTTCAAAATGCTTTGCACGCCAAAAAGAATTGGAGCACAAAGCTCAAGACGCCGAAAGAATCTTAGCTGCAAGAGAAGAGGATTTCGCCGAAAGAGCTCAATACTTCCAGAAAATTAGTAAAGGTGCCGATGCTACTACTCAAGCTCATAAGAAGACCAAACAGGTTTTAGCTCAGACCAAGGACACGCTAACCAAGCTTCAACAAGTCTGGGATGAGGTTAGGATCGAAAACGCAGAGCTGCAGGAACAGCTGAAGACCAAGGATGATGAGCTCAAAAAGGCACATGAACAACGGAGAAATTATCGGGAGAACCTTGGTGAAAGTCAAGAGCAGTTGGTAAGCGCCAGAGAGGAGCTGAAGACTTCCAAGAGCGAGCTTGAAGAGGCCAGGGTAGAAGTGGAGAAACTCAAGATACAAGCCGATGTGAAGAGGTAGAAAGGGGTTTGTGATGATGAAGCTCTCCTGATGCATATGGGTTCACTGACCGAGGCTCTCATGAAAAGAGATGTTCTGATCAAGGAATTAACCGAAAGACCAAATCACCAGCGCACTCGCATATTATTCGAGGAGGTCAAGTATTCAAGTGATAATTTGAAGGATTTAGAGTTGTCGGATTGACAGTTTGTTTATTTCTCTTGATGTAATTTTGTTGATGGATATCATCAGGCTTGTTGATGAATCCACCTTTTTGATACATGATGTTTGACTTCATTGTTGAACACCGCATGTATGTTTCTTTTTAATTGGAATGAGCAATTTATTCAGAAAGGTTCCTTTGGAAGCTATTTGTACACGAGCACATAATCACGGCGCGCCTCTTCATATCACGATTTCTGATCTTCAGATTTTTGTGGTTAAGATTGGAATCAGAGTGTAGAGCACCTCGGAAGTGATAAACATGGTCGTTGCATTGCATGGCATATCATTTTTGCATTTTTGTTGCTTGTTTTTCAGGTACTCGTGGCAGGGTCTCTAACCTTTATTTGGTTTCAGGCATTATAGCTAATACCCACGTTCACCGATACACAACTCATAGGAATCAAGCAAGGATCATGGATCAAATGCAGAATGATTTGGCTGAGATGAGGGCACGCATGGACCAGTTCATGACTCTCATGACTGGTATGGCACAGACTCAAGAGAGATTGAGACTTCTGGTCGAGCGTCCATAGGCCACACCGGGAGGTAATCAGAATGACAATTCACAGACACATGGCACTCCTCCTCCTGTTGGCAACCCTCCTCCTGTTGGTAATCTGGGTAATGGAAATGGTAGAAATGTTGGCGGTGTTCAGGAAGATGTTCAGGAAGACCAATTTACCCTGTTGGATGCTGATATGGGTAATGCCGATGACAGAAGGTATGATGAGCTGGCTGAGAAGATCCGGGCTATAGAGTGCAAGAATTCTCTGGGCATTGATGTTACTAGTTTGGGTCTGGTACTAGGAGTCAGAATTCCTCCAAAGTTCAAGCCGCCCACTTTTGACAAATATCATGGCAATACGTGTCCCCAGACACATATTCAGGCTTATTTTGAGAGGATCTCAGCCCACACTGATGATGAGAAGTTATGGATGCATTACTTTCAAGACAGTTTGGCCGGAGCTTCATTGACGTGGTACATGAAATTGAACAGAGCTGCTGTGAGAAGCTGGAAGGATCTGGTAGAAGCATTCTTGAAGCAGTACCAGTATAATATCGACATGGCTCCCAACCACACTCAACTGCAAGGGTTGTCACAGAATGCTAAGGAAAGTTTCAAAGAATACGCTCAAAGGTGGAGAGAGATGGCTGCCCAGGTTCAACCCCCTTTGCTGGATAGAGAAATGGCAGATATGTTCATGGGCACCTTGCAAGGGGCATTTCTTGAAAGATTAGCTGCTTGTCCATCGACCGGATTTTCTGATATCGTGATTGCTGGAGAAAGGATCGAGAGTCTGTTGAAACTCGGGAAGATTCAAGATGTAAGTGGGGCTGGCTCTTCTGGAATAAAGAAACCCTTTGCTAATGGTCAAAAAAGAAGAGAATGTGATACAAATGCTGTGTATAGAGGACGGGGAAGAGGACGTTCTCAGGCTTATCACCAAGTAGGTGCAGTGACGATCCCAACACCGTCTGTTCAGCAACAACAGCCACAACAGCAAGCTCAGCAGCAACAATAGCAACCTCCTTTCCAGCAAAGGTCTAGGCAGAGGGACCGTAAGATTGACCCTCTCCCTATGACCTACTCAGCATTGTTACCTCAGTTACTCCAATTGAAGTTGGTTGAACTTCGTACCATGAGACCTCCTGCCGCTGGCAACTTGCCACCTAATTTTGATGTTAACGCTCGCTGTGATTTCCACTCAGGTGCTCAGAGGCATACCATTAAAAAGTGTTGGGTATTTCAGAATAAGGTGCAAGACTTGATCGATGCTAAAGTAATCAATTTCTCTCTACCTCCTAATGTTATCCAGAACCCCATGCCTAACCATGGTGTGGCAGATGTGCACGCTATGGAGGAAGGAAAGAGATTGAACTTGGTGGCAGATATCAATCCGGTTAAGACCTCATTGTTGGTGGTGAAAGATCGTCTGTTGAAGGGACAGGTGTTCCCAGGTTGTGACCAAGATTGTTCTAAATGTATGGGCGAAGAGAATGGCTGCGATAAATTGAGATTCAGCTTGCAGAGTCTGTTTAATGAAGGCCATCTACAGTTTGACCGAGTTGTGAAAAATATTGATGAGGTGTCAACTGTGACAATTTATTATACTCCTGCTGAGATTCAGGTACCTGCAAGGGCAGCTCCTGTAGCAAGTGTTGTGCCAGAAAGATCCAGTCCTGTCACCATCACGGTGCCAGGACCAGTTCCGTTTACCTCTACGAAAGCAATCCCATGGCACTATGGGGCAGACGTGTACTATGAGGGAAGAAAGCAGGAAGTCGAGACATCGGCCAGTTCAAATATTGATAACGTGGGTGGTGTAGGTGCCTTTACCAGGAGTGGAAGGTTGTTCGCTCCCCAAACTTTGCGCAGTGATAAAGAAGTTGAGGCTGCGGCAAAAGCTAAAGGAAAACAGGTGGCTGAGAGTGTGCCTGTGCCTGAAACAGAGGCCAAGATTACCTTTGACAATGAGGTAGAAGAGTTTATGAGGATAATAAAGAAAAGTGATTACAAAATTGTCGATCAATTGAACCAGACGCCCCCGAAGATCTCAATTTTGTCATTGTTGATGTGTTCTGATGCACACCGAGAAGCTTTGCTGAAAGTGTTGAAGAGAGCCTATGTTCCAGAGGAAATTACTGTCAATCAGCTCGAGGGTGTGATTTCTAATGTCAACGTCAGCCATGGATTGGGTTTCACGAGCAGAGATTTGACTTCTAAAGTTAGAAACCACAACAAAGCTTTGCACATCACAATGGAGTGCAGGGGTGCAGTGTTGTCTCACGTGTTGGTAGACACTGGTTCCTCGCTCAATGTCTTGCCTAAGAAGGCACTGATGAAGCTAGAAGTTGATGGATTGATTTTAAGGCCAAGTGATTTGGTTGTCAGAGCATTCGACGGGACAAAAAGATCTGTATTTGCTGAGGTGGAATTACCTGTGCAAATTGGACCGCAAGTGTTCAAGTCTACATTCCATGTGATGGATATACAGCCTGCGTATAGTTGCTTATTAGGTCGCCCATGGATTCATGCGGCCGGGGCTGTTACATCCACATTACATCAGAAGCTAAAATATGAGTTTAAGGGACAAGTAGTGACAGTGTGTGGTGAAGAGGACATTTTTGTCAGTCATTTGTCCACGTTCAAGTATGTTGAGATGGATGGGGAAATCCACGAAATGCTTTGCCAGTCGTTCGAGGCAGTGAACATAGATAAAGTGCCTGAATCTTCCCCTACACCAGATAGAGCCGGAACGTCCATTTCATCTTATAGGCAAGCTGTCGAGGTTGTCAGAGCAGGTAATGCCCAATGCTGGGGCAAGCTGATAGAGACACCAATGAAGGAGGACAAGTTTGGTATTGGCTATCAACCCTCTATGGATTCGGTTGCAACACACAGTGGACCCATCACTTTCAGCAGTGGGGGAATCATTTACCCAGATCAGTCTTGTTCAGCTATAGAAGATGGCATTGACAGTGACTGTGACTTGGACAATTGGGTACGCCTACGTGCTCTGGGACAACAGTTGCAGAACTGGTCCGTTGAAGAAGTCATTCAAGTTACTCTTCAAACAGAGTAATTTTCTTTGTTTTTCTAACCATAATGCATGTTAAAATCTTGCGCTCTGCCCAAGGCATATAGATTCATTTGTAGGGCCACCTTGTTTTCATTTGCAATTTTAATCATCAATAAAGGACATTTTGCACTCAAATTTTGTTCTCTGTCTTTCATTTTTATTTTTGCACAAAAATAATAAAATGGCAATGTTTCGTTTCTTTTTGTTTTAAAAATAAATTCTAAAATAAAGCATGAACCCGTTCGTGCAGACTTGATCCTCCGGATTCCATTGATAACGGTTCTGCTATGGCCATGTATGACTTTGACACACCTTTATCAAGCCGAAGAAGGGGATGAGAAAGGCTGTGAACTCCCTGAGGAACTGGCCAGATTGTTAAAACAAGAGGAAAGGGTCATCTAGCCCCATCAAGAGACTATAGAGATCATCAATATTGGTACCGAGGATGCTAAGAATGAGATCAAGATTGGCGCTAGCCTGCAAGCATATGTGAAGAAAGCTTTGACTGAAATGTTGTGTGAATATGTTGATATCTTCGCCTGGTCGTATCAGGACATGCCAAGGTTGGATACTGATATTGTTGTACACAGGCTGCCATTGAGAGAAGAATGCCCTCCAGTCAAGCAGAAACTTCGTCGGACTCATCCCGATATGGCCATAAAGATCAAAGAAGAAGTTCAGAAGCAGTGGGACGCAGGGTTTCTTGCTGTGACTAATTATCCTCCCTGGGTTGCCAACATCGTGCCGGTACCGAAGAAAGACGGAAAGGTTAGAATGTGTGTGGATTATCGAGATCTTAACAAAGCTAGTCCAAAATATGATTTTCCACTACCCCACATCGATGTGGTGGTTGATAATACAGCTCAGTTTTCAGTGTTCTCGTTTATGGACGGTTTCTCCGGGTACAACCAGATCAAGATGGCACCTGAGGATATGGAGAAGACCATGTTCATTACCCCATGGGGTACATACTGTTATAAGGTGATGCCTTTTCAGTTGAAAAACGCAGGGGCAACGTATCAGCGGGCAATGGTAACATTATTCCACGACTTGATTCACAAAGAGATTGAATGTTATGTGGATGACATGATTGCCAAATTGCGAACGGAAGAAGAACATCTGATTAACTTGAAAAAGTTGTTTGAAAGGTTGAGAAAGTTCCGTTTAAGGTTGAATCCGAACAAGTGCACTTTCGGGGTGCGTTCTGGAAAGCCGCTGGGTTTCATTGTGAGTGAAAAAGGGAATTGAGGTTGATCCTGCCAAAGTGAAAGCAATACAAGACATGCCTGCACCGAGAATAGAAAAAGAGGTTCGTGGTTTTCTGGGTAGATTGAACTACATTGCAAGGTTCATATCTCACCTAACAGCCACATGCGAACCAATATTCAAACTGCTAAGAAAAGATCAAACGGTCAGGTGGAATGACGATTGCCAATTGGCATTTGATAAAATAAAAGAATACTTGCAGGAACCTCCAATTCTCATGCCTCCAGTTTCAGGAAGACCTTTGATAATGTATTTGACAGTGCTTGAAGGTTCTATGGGTTGTGTTCTTGGTCAACACGACGAGACAGGTAGGAAGGAGCATGCTATCTACTACCTGAGCAAAAAGTTCAATGATTGCGAGTCCCGGTACTCAATGCTTGAGAAGACATGCTGTGCACTTGCATGGGCTGCTAAGCGATTGAGGCGGTATATGATCAGGCACACAACTCTGTTGATTTCAAAAATGGATCCTATCAAATACATTTTCGAGAAACCAGCACTAACAGGCAGAGTTGCACAGTGGAAAATGGTTTTGACAAAATATGATATCCAGTATACTTCTCAAAAGGCCATCAAAGGAAGTATCTTGTCAAACTATCTTACGCAACAGCCGATTGATGATTACCAATCCATGAAATTTGATTTCCCTGATGAGGACATCATGTTTCTCAAAGCTAAAGATTGCGAGGAACCACTCCCGGAGGAGGGGTCAGACCCTGAATCTAAATGGAGTTTGATGTTTGATGGGGCTGTCAACATGAATGGTTGCGGAGTTGGAGCAGTTCTTATCACACCGGAAGGAGTTCATATGCCCTTCACTGTACGAGTAACTTTCGGATGCACCAACAATGAAACAGAATATGAAGCTTGTATAATGGGGATTGAGGAGGCGATTAATTTATGAATTAAGACCCTCGATATCTTTGGTGATTCAGTTTTGGTAATCAATCAAGTGAATGGGGACTGGTACACGCACTAGACACATCTGATTCTGTATAGAGATTATACGAGGAGATTGCTGACATTTTTCACAACGGTGAAGTTGTACCATATTCCTCGAGATGAGAATAAGTTTGTTGATGCCTTGGCCACATTGTCTTCCATGATCAAAGTGCAAAGGTGGAACCATGTACCTAAGATTGAAGTGTCTCGTCTTGACTGACCTACATTTGTGTTTGTTGTTGATGCAACGTCTGATGACAAGCCATGGTTTCATGACATCAAGTGTTTCTTGAAAAGTCAAGAGTACCCGCCTGGGGCATCTACTAAAGATAAGAAGACGTTGAGAAGGTTGTCTGGTAGCTTCTTCTTGAATCAAGATGATGTGCTGTACAAACGGAATTTTGACATGGTTCTGCTCAGATGTGTGGATAGACACGAAGCATACTTGTTAATGCAGGAAATGCATGAAGGCTCTTTCGGTACCCATGCCGGAGGACATGTAATGGCAAAGAAACTATTAAGGTCAGGATATTATTGTTGACAATGGAGGCAGATTGTTGCAAGTACGCCCGCAAGTGTCACAAATGCCAGATTTATGCAGACAAAGTGCATGTGCCTCCAAATCCGTTGAGTGTCATGTCCTCTCCTTGGCCCTTTGCTATGTGGGGCATCGACATGATCGGAAAGATTGAGCATACTTCTTCAAACAGCCATCGTTTCATCTTGGTCGCCATTGATTATTTCACTAAATGGGTTGAAGCAGCATCTTATGCCAACGTCACTAAGCAGGTGGTAGCTCGTTTCCTGAAACAGGATATCATTTGTCGCTACAGAGTGCCCAAGAGAATCATTACTGATAATGGTTCTAATCTGACCAACAAAATGATGGCTGAGCTGTGCCGGGACTTCAAAATTGAACATCACAATTCTTCTCCGTATCGCCCGAAGATGAATGGCGCTGTGGAGGCGGCCAACAAGAATATTAAGAAGATTGTGCAGAAAATGGTTGTCACATATAAAGATTGGCATGAGATGTTACCATTTGCTTTGCATGGGTACCGAACGTCAGTACGCACGTCCACTAGGGCAACACCATTCTCACTTGTATACGGTATGGAGGCAGTACTACCGGTTGAAGTTGAGATTCCATCCCTCAGAGTCATGATTGATGTCAAGTTAGATGAAGCTGAGTGGGTTCGTGCCAGATTTAATCAGTTGAGCCTTATTGAAGAGAAGCGACTGGTAGCTGTGTGCCATGGGCAGTTATACCAGCGGAGGATGAAACAGGCATTCGACCAAAAGGTGCGTCCTCGGGTTTACAAGGTTGGAGATGTGGCACTCAAGAGGATCCTCCCTCCTAGTACATATCATAGGGGCAAATGGACTCCCAACTATGAAGGTCCATTCGTGGTTAAGAAGGTCTTCTCGGGCGGATCCTTGTTACTTACAACCATGGACGGCGAAGACTTTCCATCCCCTGTCAACTCAGACATAGTCAAAAAATACTTCGTATAAATAGACCCGCTGGACAAAAAAAGAAAAGTCCAGGCAAAAAAGGGCATCCCGGCGAACCACAAAAACAGAATAAAAAGGTTCGAGCAAAAATTAGGGATATAACATAAAAAATGGTACACTCGGTGAGTTGAAAATCCGCAAGGACAACTCAGGCAAAAAAGGGTATCCCGATGGATTGAAAACCCGAAAGGGCGGTCCATGCAAAAGAGGGATTTTAGCGAATGATTACGGTCTGAGTTATCTGTACTCCATCACCGTTTCAGCAACTGACTTTCCAAAGGGTAGGAATCATGCTAATCACTCCTCAGAAGGCAAGGTCGGGGAGTCTTGAAGACATACTGGCCATAGCAGAATTGAAACTCAGTGGAATGCCGTTTTCACATTGCCATTAGGATAGTTTCTTTTCTCAATTTACAACAATCTCCTCTATCTAGGGTTTGCTTCCCAATTGTACTTGCCTATTCTTGGCATTTCAATCAATAAATTGAATTCCAGTCAAAAACTTCTTATTTTGTTTTTACTGCTTTGTTTGCAAAAACGTCCGAATTTTTGATAAAACATTGCATTTGAAAACACTGTGGCTTTACAAATAACGTGCGCAGAAGAACATTTAAAATCACTTTGAATGTTGAGTAATCCTGGATGGTGGATTCAAACCACGCAATATCCTAGGGCATGTGTGCATATTCTTTTGTTGCAAGTAACAGGTACAAGTCCTCTAAGCAGGGATCATGTCTTCTAGACAAGGAATCACTTACCCCCATGCAGAAGACTGGGGCAGGCAGGTTCAGGAAAAGGTTCACATGTCACCTTTTGTCACAATGTTTACTGATTGAGTCCATCTTCGGCCGACGATCGCTTGCGACGATTCGATATCGATAAGTTAATCTCAACTGGGTATTGTTGTATCTTATTAAGTTGATTTTCCTATTCAGTACTTCCAATAGCTACAAGCTTTTCTGTGTCGATAACGGTTGTAAATTCCCCAGTAGAGTTGCCTCGCTGTTAATGTTCAAGACTCAACGAGTGTCCAGGAGTTTGAAGATACCAAGTCTTCTGTAAAATCCTTTTGGGACGTTTTCTTCAGATACACCGTGTGATCTGGGGCAAAAGCAAGTTGTTGAACCTCCCAAACATGGGGCATCATAAAATTCCCTAGAGATACCATCCTTTCAGGAGTCTCTAATGTCAAATCAATGATCATTATTCCTCAGCAGAGTCAGCAGAGATGTCTGACATGCATGCAGAGCATTATCCAATATTGAAATCAGCAAAGTCCAACCGTATATTGGCAAAAGTCCATCCAAGGGTGGCAAAGCAGCAAAGTCCAACCGTAGATTGGCAAAAGTCCATCCAAGGGTGGCAAATCAGCAAGTCCAACCGTAGATTGGCAAAAGTCCATCCAAGGGTGGCAAAGCAAGGAAAAGTCCAACCGTAGATAGGCAAAAGTCCATCCAAGGGTGGCAAATCAGTTGCAAGTCCAACCGTAGATTGGAGAAAGTCCACCCGCAGTGTGGCAAGTCAGTAGTCGTCTGACTCCATTTAAAAAGATAGTTTAAAGTCCAACCATAGATTGGCGAAAGTCCACCAGCAGTGTGGGAAGTCAGTAGTCGTCTGACTCCATTTAAAAAGAAAGTTTAAAGTCCAACCGTAGATTGGCGAAAGTCCACCTGCAGTGTGGCAAGTTAGTAGTCGTCTGACTCCATTTAAAAAGACAGGTTCAAGACCAACCGTAGATTGGCGAAAGTCCACCCGTAGTGTGACAGGCCAGTGGTCGTCTGGCGTTGTACAAAAGACATTGCTAAAGTCCACCCGTAGTGTGGCAGGCCAGTAGTCGTCTGGCGTTGTACAAAAGACATTGCTAAAGTCCACCCGTAGTGTGGCAGGCGAGTAGTCGTCTGGTGTTGTACAAAAGACATTGCTAAATTCCACCCGTAGTGTGGCAGGCCAGTAGTCGTCTGGCGTTGTACAAAAGACGGTGTTAAAGACCACCCGTAGTGTGGCAGGCCAGTAGTTGTCTGGCGTTGTTCAAAAAGACATCCCTTCAGTGTTATTCTTCCCATCAGAGTTTTATACAAGCAGAGTTCATTTGGTGGGGTTTATATCCCTTTTTCTTCTTCTCCACAGAGTGCAAATTTTCTGGTTATTTTCAGTATTCAATCCCTCCACACCTTGAAAGTCTGACAGCAATCACTATCATTCATTCAGGTCTACAGTGATTGAATAGGGGCAGCTGTAATACCCCAAAATTTTCCCTCTCATTTCTTCATATCACTTACCATGAGTTTTCATTTCATTGCATTGCATTCAAGCATAGAAAAATAAAACATTAAGCATTTAGCATTGCATCTTGCATAAGGGCATGTGATCAGTTGTTTCTCAAAGATGCAGATCATCCAAAGCAAGAGAACAAGAGCCAAGGGTCTCTCAACAAGCCTCAAGGGTTTATTACATCATATATCATCCCACTTGATCTCACAAGTCATTGGGAGATGGGAACTCATCAAGAAGATTGGGCAGTGCATCACCTCCTATAAAAAACAGTCCAAATTAGGGTTTTGAATTCAAGTGGTCTCCTGATGAAATTTTGATTCAAACGTGATTTCAATTTTCTACATGATATTAAGTGTCTAAGAATGGAAGAGTGGCCATTGTTTCATCTCAGAAGAGGTTCAATTGATCAGTTGCTTGATAATCAAGAAATTGGGGAAAAAAGTCAACTGTGCAGTGAAAAAAGTTAACTCCTGACTTTTTAAGGTCAAATTCATGAAATTCAAGTTATATATGTTCATTGGACAAGATTTGATCAAGAAATGATGGAGGAATCATGAAAAATCAAGAAATCACAAAACTGCAAAAAATAGAAACTTTAGGGTTTCCAAAAATGGCAAGTTTGGACCATTTTGCACCACACTTTGAGGCTCTCTTTCTCCATGATAAAAGTTCCAAACCTCAGGCCCAAGTTGAGCCAATTAAAGTTCATGTTCTAAGCTTCAAATCCATATAAAGAACTCTTCCATTGGATCAAAATTGAGGGAGTTATGATCAATCAAAGTTTGACAAAACTAGGTCACAAACCAAGTCATGACCGAGCAAGACTAGGCCCATGCGCCATAATTTCATCAAACATGTGGTGGGAAAAATGTAAAGCTACTTTTATCATTGAAGGAAGCCTCAAATGAAAAAATGTTGAACATCAAAGTTGTTCATCTCAATGTCCTCTTCAACTTTGATGTTGGACATTTTTCCATTTGAGCGAGTTATGATGGAGTTATGAGGGTCTCAAGTTGATGTGATCATGTTGAATCTCATAGGCCATTTTGCCATGCCAGCCTACCACTTGCCACGCATTTGTACCAGTTTCAAACCTTGATGTTCCAAGCCATTTTTCATCAATTTCCAAGCCTTCATTCAATTCAATTTCCACATCAAATATGTTCTATGATCTATCCTCTTTCCATTGACACCTAAAGCTCATGATTTCATGCACTAATGTGAGAGAATTTCATCACCAAACCTCCATGTCTCAAGCTGCCAAGAATAGCATGTTGTTTTACATTGATGTTGATGAGAATTCACACGCATACACCAGTCCACTTCTTTTCCTCATTAAGCCAAACATTTCCTACATACTATGTACTTACCATGTTTCTTCATACATGAAAGAAGAAAATAAAGCTTGCTATGCAAGCTTCTGCTACATCATAACTAACATCACCACCATTCTTGCTATGCAACCTCTTCTCACTCGCCCTAACTAACTTGACTCAGTTAGTTAGAGGCAACTCATTTAACCAACTCAGAACTCAATTAACCATGCCAGTTAACACACTTAACTCAACATATAAACTCAAATCTCACTCACAATTTCATTTTCAACTTTCATTTTTCCACTCTCACTCCAAAAACACTCTCAAATTCTCTCTACTCTCTCTGAACTTTTTCTCTTTCTGCACACAATTTCACCATCATCTTCATTCGAATTCAGTTTCAAGCTCCATTATCAAGCAGCATTGAAACTTGGAAGCATTGAAGAGCTTAAGTATCTTCCACTGCAGACTCATCTTCATCTATATTTTCAAGGTTTTGAGCCTTTATTTGGCCAATTCGAAGCTCAAAGAGGAAGCACACTTCTCTGGTTTTCTTTGGTAGAAAGACTTCATCAGTTTCGGGTTTTAATCTCTCAAACTTTCTCTGTACGATTTCATTTAATTTTAAGTTGTTTTACATTGATTTGAGCTTAGTAGAAGCTCCTAAGTATCCGGCTAGATGATAGGCTCATTAGGAGCATAGTTGTGAAATTTAGGGCAAAATGTTTGGATTCTGTTCTTGCTATGTGTGCATGATATATTGATTCTATGATTGGATTCATGATGTGTGTAACTTGAGCTTTCGATTGGTACCATTTTTGTGCATTTCTGGGAGTTTGAAGAATTGCAGGTAGCGGAGAGTGGCCGGAGAAGGCGACCGAAGGTCCTTCTCCGACCGATGAGGTTTAATGCTAGGGTTTTCCTCAGTTTAAATCTTGGTCGTTTGATCTTGTGCATCTTGTGGTTGTCATGTTGCCAACACATTAAAATCATTGTGTGACCTGAGTGGTTGTGTGTGTGTGCATCATGCTTGTCATTGCGTGTCTCTAATCTGAACCATTCGTTTTGCCTGCTTAATCACCATAAGAATAATCCAACGCTTGATTTTATGCCAACACATTAATGAAGGAGGGTCTATGTCATGTGCTTTCTTTTGTTCCTCTCAGATGTGTACATGTGGGTGCGTGCGTGATAATTACCATGTGCTTGATTTGTGAGACGTTGGATTGATGACTGATTGTGATTAATATCATCCTATGGCTATGATTGCATCTGATTATTGACTGCACATACACACTATCACACACAAGCACACGTTAGTGGACTGGATTCATTAATTGATACTGGCACCCCCTGTTAAGCCCAATGTGATTTTTCAACATGCCAATTACTTTTGCCACACCCCCCTATGCTATTTCTTTTGGTTTTATTTGTATTTCATATATTGTTTTGATTTTCTTATTTTTAAAAAATAACAAATCATCTCTAAAAATCCCAAATTAATTCATGTGTTTTCTTTATGCATTTAAATAATTGTTTACAATTTTTAATTCTGATTTCATGAATTTTTGAGCATAATTCCATTATTTTCTTTTAATCCCTTTTTAATTGATGTTCATCATTGACACTCAAACTTGCACATTTTCTTTCTCCCATCTCACACAATATTTTTCACCCATATCAAAATAAATTTTCTTTTGATTTTTAAAGTCATTTTATCATATGTTTTGGTGTGCATGTTTGAGCCTTTTTGTGGAGTGTTTCAATGTGATATTGTGCAATCTTTTGGCCATGTTTTCTCTTGAATTTTTCTATGAGCTTGGAGGTATGTTTGTACTTCTGACTTGGCTTATTTAGGGTTTGTTTTTTCCAATTTTATCATGTGCTTTGATAGTTGTTTGGTGCCTTGCATTTGAAGTAACCTGTATGCACTTTCTTCTTATTCCTTCTAACATGTTTTGATGAGGCACTTGTGCCATCCTTCTATGATTGTCTTGTGTGATATTATAGGTCTCCTTTAGAGAATTATAGGTCACCTTTGTTGCATTATAAGTCACTTTGGTTTGCATTTGCATTTTACATGAGTTTGTGCATTCTAATTTGAACTTTGACATGTTTTCATCTCCCACTTCCTCTTATACTATATGTGATTCATGTTTGCATTTTTGTGTGCCATTTCACATGTTCCATTTGCATCTTATCATTGGTATGCTACTGCCCATGTGCATTCATTAACCATTTCACATGTTATGCATCTCTAATATGTTACTTTGTGCACCTAATTGAACATGTCTCTCTTATACTCACTTCTTCTTCATCTTACTTCTCCTACTTGTATCCTTTTACTCATGATTTGTATGATGATCCATGTGCATCTTAAGACATTGACAAATGGTATATGATTCTGACTTTGACTTTTTGTGAATCATTATTGCATGATCACTTTGCATTCTCCCTCATCTTTCATTTATTTCTTGCATGTTGCACTTCTTTGATGTTTAAGACTTTGATTGTGCATAGTTTGTCCATATTTAACATCTTAACCTTAGGGAGCATCCTTTAGACATAGGTTCTGACCTTGATTGATTTTAATCTCTTAGGACCCTTATTCATTGATTCTTGTTTTGTTTGATCATTACTTGTTATCCTTTCTTCATTCCACTACTTGTAAATGGTTTTTGAACTAACCTTTTCATGTAGGTGCCAAAGGTAAGTAAGTGTGTGGATATGCTTCCACATACAATTATTTCTTTCATCTTTTCTTATTTCTTTTAATAATTCAACTTGTGATCATGATAAGCATTTATATGCTTTCCTTGGATAACTTCTTTCTCCTCCCTTTTGAGTTACAACTCATCTTCTACTTTTGAAGTGAGTTGTTTAATTCATTCTTCTCCTCCTTTCTTTTAGGATTAGATTTCTTAAACCACATTAACCTTAGGATATCCATGTATGCTAACTCTAGGGTTGAGTCTTAGTCTCCCTCATTAGATTTTACCTTTCTCGACCATTTGAGTCTCTCTTCTTCTTACCTCACAACCAAAATAAAAAACACTTAATAAAGGCATAACAAATATTGTATTTGAGCCTTTCATGTAAGAATGAGATAGTGAGGGGGTCCTCTCTCACTTTCTTAGAATGTTTAGCGTACGTCCCGTCTCGGGTCGATATGCGAGGCATTCGATCCTACATGAAGGACTTAAATACAATGTGCATTACAAAACTCAAAACAATTAAAACACTTCTTTCTTAAAAGACAAAAACAAATAAACAATTCTTTTCTCATCTCTTCACTCCCTCCTTAAGGACTCGCCAAGTCTGTTCTACCGCAAACAGGTAACGCGTAAGTCTCCCTACAGCGAGCTGCAACACCTAACTGCTGGGACGCGCACTCTGACGTCTCTACTAAAAAACACAAACAAAGCGACCCTCGTTGAGGGGAACTACGTCGCTCTGATTCTCATGTTCCTGATGAGATACGTAGGCAGTGAGGGTAGGGCCCATTCGAGCACTTCTTTTATTTTCCCTGCATTTGTTTTTCGTTCTCGTTCCTTTCCCTTTTCTCCAGTAGGTAGTTCCTTTTCCAGTATCTTTTCTATCACCCTTTGATCGAAGAAGCAAGCGTGGATCCCATCGGATACGATGGACGCATGGGGGTGCTAATACCTTCCTAGCGCATAACCGACTCCCGAACCCAGTTCTCTTGGTCGCATGACCATGCTCTTTCCTTTCCCTCAGGT
Source organism: Lathyrus tuberosus (assembly GCA_022829125.1). Classification (NCBI taxonomy): domain Eukaryota; kingdom Viridiplantae; phylum Streptophyta; class Magnoliopsida; order Fabales; family Fabaceae; genus Lathyrus; species Lathyrus tuberosus. Next base: position 375,772 of record JALAZF010000405.1, read on the forward strand.
TTACGCAGTGTTTCCTTTCCCTCTCTTGGGATAAATACACATTGCTGGCGACTCTGTTTCCGTGCCACTTTCGCGTTTGTACCTGGATGAAAATCCCGGGAGCGACAATAAGGACAAATTCATGAAAGATAGAATAAATAAGGAACACTGTAAGGTACGATGTACTTGAGAGAATTATGGAATACCGTAAGGTACGACGTACTTAAGTGAAATATGGAACATCGTATAATATAATAAGAGTTATTATTATTATTATTATTATTATAATAGTTATTAAATATAATAATGAAATATGTTTATTATAATAATGGTTATTATTCTTATTATATTATTATTATTATTATTATTATTATTATTATTATTATTATTATTATTATTATTATTATTATTATATGGTGCACTTAAGTTGAGCTATTTAGCTTGCAACCCACACAAGTGGTTCTATAAATACAATTCTTGTGTAGAAGCTTTTTGAACTTGATGAAATTCAGTTGGTGAAACCCTGGTCGTATTTCTCTCTTTCTCTCTCTCTCTCACTCAAAGTCTTCATTTGTAGTAGCTAGCATTGAGATTAAAGGCACTATGTTTGTGTGGATTGAGTAGAGGCGTTGTTCTTCATTCAACGGTCGTGATAATTCATCCGGATCTGCATCAAAATTGTAATCACCACAAGAGGTAACCGTTTCTATCACTGATTATGCTCATTCTTAAGGATCACTAAAGGGAAAATTTTAATTTTTGCTGCGTTTTGGGTCACGATTTCCCTTCAGTGGTATCAGAGCCACTTACAAAACCATGAATCTGGTAGATGTTTATTTTGTGTACTTTCTAATTTAATTCGATTAAAACACATAATAAACTAAATAATAAAGAAAATTTATTTTGGCATCATATTGTGTATGAATTGGATGATTCGATGTTGACTATGCTTCGGAATCCGACTTTTGTATGGTGAAGCAGCGATACATCAATCATTCATAAGTTACACAAAAGTGATTGATCAATTTCATATAAAATATGAATAATTTGGATGCAACGGAGGTATATTTGATATGCCTTTTATTTCATTGATTCGATTTCTGTGATGATTGTATTTCATGTGATTGGTCAATGTTCTTTTGCTTCAGAATCTGACATTTGTATAGTGAAAACATGGCATTTCGATCAATCGATTTGAATAATCGATCGCTATGATTTTGATAGTATGAATGAGTTGCATTAGAGTTTTTGACGGCACAAGATTTGTGTTTTCAAGAGTTATTTTAAGGTTTATAAAATTTTATATTATAATAATAATTTTTATTATTATTATAAGTATTTTATTTTATTTTATAATTTAATAACAAATGTTGTTATTGTTATTATAAATTAAATACACATGTTGCGGTAACAGTAACGAGATGTTGCCTATATCATACAATAAATATAATAAAAGTTATTATAACAATATTTGTATGTATTACTGTGTATACAAAATGTCGGTTTTCTGTACCGAAATACTCTTTCACGGTTACCTCACGGTTACTGTGTATATGTAGAATGAAAAGTTTTCAAAAGAACATGATAAAGTATCATGTTATTATTTAATTAAATAATAATAAATTGTTGTTATTATTTATTTTAAAATAATTTGGTATACGTTAATAATCGGACAGTAGAAACGCCAATTAACTCATTGATAGTTCCTGGATTGGCTGGAATTTTGGTAAAACAAAGGATATTCAATGTTGATGTCAAGGTGCTGATGTTGTAACATTGAAGTCTTAACACTGGGCTGTGTTAAGTAGTTAAGTGCTGAAGTTGGATGTCTGATGTCACACAGGTGATGTTGTAACATCAGACCTGCAGAATTAACAACAGCAGGACATGTTATTAGGGCACGCGTATTAGCTGGAATTGTGGAGAGTGGTTGACTCATTGGATGAGAATATCTTGGGATAGATATTTTCTGTTACATGGGAGATTTGATTGCAGGTCTGTTGGAGAATTAAAAGGTTGAAGATTTAAAAAGATTTTGGGGATAAAATCTGTTTTGAAGATTCAGTTTTAATTAACAAATCTGATCAAATATTGTGACGAGTCCAAGCCCAATTCAGGAGCTATATAAAGCGCACAAGACCAAAGGAAAAAGTACAGAAAACATTCAGAAGATCAAGAGCAGGAGGCTTAGTGTCTAGAGTTTGTTTAAAGTGCTTGTATTTACACTATTCTAGGGTTTGAATAGGTGTTGAGTTTCTGTCCTCTCTAAAGCTGTGAAGCAAAGAGAGTTGTGTGATTTGATCGAAGCTGTGAAGTAAGATCAAGGGTACTCAAAGTGGTTTCTTTGAGTGTTTGTAAGGGATTGAGTGGTGTTCTCATACCTAAGTGGTTTCTTAGGTAGGAAGTCATTAGTAGAGTATAAGTTTAGGAGATTGTCAACGGGTCGTTGAGTCTGTAAATTATATCTACAAGTAGTGAATTCCATCCCTGGCTTGGTAGCCCCCAGAGTAGGTTGGTTGTAACCGAACTGGGTCAATAATTCTTGGTGTTATTTTACTGTTATTGCTGTCCATTGTGCAGAGTGTGTTGTTGTGACATCACACCTTAACATCACACGTCTGATACCAGAATTTCAATTGGTATCAGAGCAGGCATCCTGTCTGTCTCTGGGTGAGATCTAGGGAAGTTACTTTCTGGTGAAAAGATGGACAAAGAAGTTGGAGGATTCGTCAACAGACCCCCTATTTTGGATGGATCCAATTATGACTATTGGAAGCCAAGGATGACCACCTTCTTAAAATCCTTGGACAGTAGGGCTTGGAAGGCTGTTATTAAAGAGTGGAAAGCACCTGTCATGTGTGAGAAGGATGATGCTGGCAAAGATAAACAAGGCACCTCTAAGCTAAAGCCTGAAGAAGAGTGGACCATGGAGGAAGATGAGCTTGCCCTTGGAAATTCCAAAGCTCTGAATGCTATCTTCAATGGAGTGGATAAGAATATCTTCAGGTTAATCAATACATGTGAAGTTGCTAAAGAAGCGTGGGATATCTTGCAGGCTACTCATGAAGGAACATCTAGAGTCAAGATGTCACGACTTCAAATTTTAACATCAAAATTTGAAAGCCTGAAGATGAAGGATGATGAGACCATTCATGACTTCCACATGAATGTTCTGGAACTGGCTAATGCATCCAGTGCTCTTGGTGAGAAGATGTCAGAGGAAAAGCTTGTAAGGAAGATCCTTAGGTCCTTACCTAAGAGGTACAAGATGAAAGTGACTGCCATTGAAGAAGCTCAAGACATCAGCAAGATGAGAGTTGATGAGCTCATTGGATCTCTTCAGACTTTTGAACTTGGTTTAAATGAAGAAGAACCAGAAAAGAAACCCAAGGGGATTGCTTTGGTCTCCACTCCTGCAGAAGATAAGGTAGTCAAAGACTCTCAGGAAGATTTGTCACAAGCCATTGCAATGTTGGGAAGGCAGTTCAACAAAGTGTTAAAAAGATGGAACAATAACCACAAGCCTAGTGTTAGGAACAGTTCCTCTGACACCACCAATCCAAAAGAGAAAGATGAAGAGAAGACTGCTCAGGATAGAGGTGTTCAGTGCTTTGAATGTGAAGGGTATGGACATGTCAAGAAAGAATCTCCCACATTCTTGAAGAAGCAGAAGAAGGGCATGTCAATTTCCTGGTCTGAATCTGATAGTGAAAGTGATGGTGAGTCAGCAAAGCATGCTAGAGCCTTAACAGGAACTGTTGTGTCTGATGATGGTAGTGATGAAGAAATAACTTATGAGGAGCTAGCTTCTACTTATCGAGAGCTGTGTTTGAAAAGTGCTGAGATTTGTCAAGAGAACAAGTATCATAAGCAACAGATTGCTCAGCTTGAAAATGAAAAAGCTGATCGGGAAGACGAAGTTGTGCTAGTTAAGTCCCAACTGGATCAGATGACTAAATTCATTAGGATGATGAACAGTGGTACTGCTGATCTTGATAAAATTCTTCAGTTAGAGAAATCTGCTGGAGATAAATCAGGCATAGGATATGTGGCTAGTACTTCAGGAACAAAAAGGGAGATGTCTCAACAGTTGTCTCAACATCAACCTACGAAGGTTGTTCAGCCCCAGAATGCTGAGAAGAAGAATGACCCTCATCAAAGGAAGATACAACCCCAAGGAGCTAGTCAGTATATGCCTCCGCAATATCACCAGAATATGCAAGCTGTCAAGTTCAAGCAGAACATGTCTCAGCAGAGGTATCAACATCAGGAAAAATGGTATGGTTATGCTTACAACAATGCTGTGACTTATGGAAGAAGGAAACCTCATCACCATAGAAGACAGCCTAAGAGACAGCATCATCTATACAGCAGAAGACAATTCAACTATGGAATAAGGAGACAACAGTATGGGTGGCAGCCACAGAATTATCAAAGTGGGAGAAGATTTAACCACTTTAGAAACGGCAAAGTCAGATGCTTCTATTGTGGCAGGATTGGTCATATGCAGTCCTCGTGCTTCAAGCTTCACGGATATCCTAATTCTGCTCATCAACCCAAACAACAAGAGGTTAGGCCTAAGGTGATGAAGAAATGGATACCTAAAGTTACCAGCTTGATAGCTCACACGTCCTTGAGGGTTTCTACCAAAGATGACTGGTATTTTGACAGTGGGTGTTCAAGACACATGACTGGAGTAAAGAATTTGCTTGTTGATGTAAAATCTCAGTCTTCTGGATATGTTACATTTGGTCATGGGATCAAAGGAGAGATAAAGGGAATTGGAAGACTGAACTGTGACAGTACTCCCAAGCTGGAGAATGTTCTTCTTGTTAAAGGACTAACAGCTAATTTGATTAGTATTAGTCAACTTTGTGATCAAGGATTCAAAGTAGACTTCACAAAGTCCAAATGTAATGTGAAAGATGACAAAGGAGAAGTCATTATGAAGGGAACCAGATCTAAGGACAATTGTTATCTTTAGGTGCCGCAAAATTCAAATTCCTCCACGTGTGTGCTTGCTAAAGAAGATGATGTCAAAATCTGGCATCAGAAGCTGGGATATCTTCACCTAAAGGGAATAAAGAGAATTATCTCCTCAGAAGCAGTCAGAGGGATTCCCAAACTCAGTATTGAGGAAGGAAAGGTGTGTGGAGACTGTAAAAAAGGAAAGCAGATAAAGACGTCTCATCCGAAGCTTCAACATGACACCACCTCCAAAGTATTGGAACTCCTTCATATGGATTTGATGGGACCTATGCAGGTCGAGAGTCTGGGTGGAAAGAAATATGCTTATGTAGTTGTGGATGACTACTCAAGATACACCTGGGTGAATTTCATCAAAGACAAATCTGAGGTGTTTGATGTCTTTAAAGAGCTCTGTCATAAACTCCAAAGAGAAAAGGAGAGTAAGGTCATCAGAATTAGAAGTGATCATGGAAGAGAGTTTGAAAATAGTAAGTTTGAAGAATTTTGCTCGTCTGAAGGTATAAGTCATGAGTTTTCATCTCCTATCACCCCTCAGCAAAATGGAGTTGTTGAGAGGAAGAACAGAACTATACAAGAGTCGGCTAGAGCAATGATTCATGCCAAGAAACTACCTTATCACTTCTGGGCTGAAGCCATGAACACTGCCTGCTACATTCACAACAGAGTTACCCTAAGAAGAGGCACTTCATCCACTCTATATGAACTATGGAAGGGAAGAAAACCTAATGTTAAGTACTTCTATATGTTTGGTAGTAAATGTTACATTCTAGCTGATAGTGAGCAGAGAAGGAAATTAGATTCCAAAAGCGATGAAGGGATATTTTTGGGGTACTCCATCAACAGCAGAGCTTATCGAGTCTTCAACTCCAGGACCAAAGTGATGATGGAGTCAATCAATGTTGTGATTGATGATGAAGAAAAGCATGAAGTTGAGGATGTCATAGAAGATGTTGGAACATTAACTGATGAGGTAGCTGTTGAAGTTGAAGAAAGAAATCCATCCCCAAGTACTGCTAACACTGAGACTGAGAAACCTCATAAGGATCCTTCTATCAGGATTCAGAAGGATCATCCTAAGGAGCTGATCATAGGTGATCCAAATTCTGGAGTAAGAACTAGGTCCAGAGATATCATAGCTAGCTCGTGCTTCGTATCCAAAATTGAGCCAAAAAATGTCAAGGAAGCTCTGACAGATGAATTTTGGATAAATACTATGCAAGAAGAACTAGAGCAGTTCAAGAGAAATGAAGTCTGGGATCTTGTGCCAAGACCAGAAGGGGTGAATGTTATTAGAACAAAGTGGATCTACAAAAACAAGTCAGACGAGCTTGGAGTGGTTACAAGAAACAAAGCGAGACTTGTTGCACAAGGCTATACTCAAGTGGAGGGAATCGACTTTGATGAGACATTTGCTCCAGTGGCGAGACTAGAATCCATCAGACTACTTTTGGGTATGGCTTGTAACCTAAGATTCAAGCTGTACCAAATGGATGTGAAGAGTGCCTTTATAAATGGCTATCTGAATGAAGAAGTCTATGTAGATCAACCTAAAGGATTCACTGACTCAAACTTCCCCAATCATGTGTTCAAACTGAGGAAGGCACTGTATGGCTTAAAACAAGCTCCAAGGGCCTGGTATGAGCGGTTGGCAGAATTCTTAGTAGAAAATGGGTATAGAAAAGGAGGCATTGACAAAAGCTTGTTTGTCAAGGAAGAAGGAGGAAAATTAATGGTAGCCCAAATTTATGTGGATGACATTGTATTTGGGGGAATGTCAGATGCCATGGTAAAACATTTTGTCCAACAAATGCAATCAGAATTTGAAATGAGTTTGGTTGGAGAACTTAGCTACTTCCTTGGGTTGCAAGTCAGACAAATGGAGGATTCTATCTTTATTTCTCAAAGCAAATATGCTAAGAGCATAGTAAAGAAGTTTGGCCTAGATAAAGCCAATCACAAAAGGACACCTGCTCCCACCCATTTGAAGCTATCCAAGGATGAGAATGGAGTAAGTGTGGATCACAGCTTGTACAGAAGTATGATTGGGAGTTTACTATATCTCACAGTAAGCAGACCTGATATTTCCTTTATTGTTGGAGTGTGTGCTAGATATCAGTCTGATCCTAAGGTAAGTCACTTGAATCAAGTGAAGAGGATTCTGAAATATGTAAATGGCACAAGTGACTATAGAATGCTATATAGTCGTGATTCTGGGACAGTTTTAAAAGGATACTGTGATGCTGATTGGGCTGGAAGTGCAGATGATAGAAAAATCACTTCAGGAGGGTGTTTCTTTCTAGGGAACAATTTGATTTCCTGGTTCAGCAAGAAGCAGAATTGTGTATCTCTCTCAACTGCTGAAGCGGAGTATATAGCAGCAGGAAGTAGTTGCTCTCAGCTGGTATGGATGAACCAGATGTTGAGTGAATACAATGTTAAACAAGATGTTATGACTTTGTACTGCGATAATCTGAGTGCAATTAATATATCTAAAAATCCTATACAGCACAGTAGGACAAAGCACATAGACATAAGGCATCATTTCATAAGGGATCTGGTAGAAGAAAAAGTTGTTACCTTGGAACATGTAGCCACAGAGAACCAGCTGGCTGACATATTCACTAAATCCTTGGATGCAAACCAATTTGAAAGGTTAAGAAGCAAATTGGGAATCTGCATTTATGAAGACTGAATCTGCTAGAGGGGTTGTGGGCAGTTGGGGTGGTTCTGAAAATGTGTAGTCAACTGCCAACTGAAGTTTGTCTAATTATGGCTAAAAAGGGGGAGAAAATAGCCAAGATAGTCAAGAGTATTATTGCCATATGCTGCTGATGTGATGCAGAGATTAAGGGGGAGTTAGATTGATGCTGCTAAAAGGTGTTTAGTTGAAAAGTGGTTTTGCAGTTATAAAGGGGGAGTTTTGACTGAACTAGTGAAGATATCATGACATTTGAAGAGTGCAGCCAAGCAGACATCTAGGGGGAGTAATGCGCTGCACATTGTGAGCTACTGAACAGTTGTAATGCTGGTTCATGTTTTTGAGGGGGAGCACCAATTGGCTGTTGTTAATAATGAAGATGGTGTTGCAGCAGATCAAGTGATGAAGACTTTGAAGATTGTCAAACTGCTGCAAATGAGTTTCAAATTTCTGAAGATTATTCCGCTGTTGAAATCTCTGAAGGTGCAGAGTGCAGAAGTTGATTGCAGAGTGCAGAGATTGTTTTAGCCAAAATTAGCCAAAGGGGGAGATTGATAGTTCCTGGATTGGCTGGAATTTTGGTAAAACAAAGGATATTCAATGTTGATGTCAAGGTGCTGATGTTGTAACATTGAAGTCTTAACACTGGGCTGTGTTAAGTAGTTAAGTGCTGAAGTTAGATGTCTGATGTCACACAGGTGATGTTGTAACATCAGACCTGCAGAATTAACAACAGCAGGACATGTTATTAGGGCACGCGTATTAGCTGGAATTGTGGAGAGTGGTTGACTCATTGGATGAGAATATCTTGGGATAGATATTTTCTGTTACATGGGAGATTTGATTGCAGGTATGTTGGAGAATTAAAAGGTTGAAGATTTAAAAAGATTTTGGGGATAAAATCTGTTTTGAAGATTCAGTTTTAATTAACAAATCTGATCAAATATTGTGACGAGTCCAAGCCCAATTCAGGAGCTATATAAAGCGCACAAGACCAAAGGAAAAAGTACAGAAAACATTCAGAAGATCAAGAGCAGGAGGCTTAGTGTCTAGAGTTTGTTTAAAGTGCTTGTATTTACACTATTCTAGGGTTTGAATAGGTGTTGAGTTTCTGTCCTCTCTAAAGCTGTGAAGCAAAGAGAGTTGTGTGATTTGATCGAAGCTGTGAAGTAAGATCAAGGGTACTCAAAGTGGTTTCTTTGAGTGTTTGTAAGGGATTGAGTGGTGTTCTCATACCTAAGTGGTTTCTTAGGTAGGAAGTCATTAGTAGAGTATAAGTTTAGGAGATTGTCAACGGGTCGTTGAGTCTGTAAATTATATCTACAAGTAGTGAATTCCATCCCTGGCTTGGTAGCCCCCAGAGTAGGTTGGTTGTAACCGAACTGGTCAACAATTCTTGGTGTTATTTTACTGTTATTGTTGTCCATTGTGCAGAGTGTGTTGTTGTGACATCACACCTTAACATCACACGTCTGATACCAGAATTTCACTCATGATCAATCGCCAAAGTTTAATTTAATTTATTTAATTAACAGAAGTTAAATTCATAATAATAATAATAATAATAATAAAATATGTTAATTATTGTTTTCTTGTGGTGAACGGTTATGGCCTTAGTCTTTTTTTTTTTTGGTATTTTTAAATACGGCCTGCGTGTCGTGTCTTTCTCTATACACTCTTTATGTGACTTCTTTTATCATTTCACTCTCTCGTATGTAAAACGAGTATTCTTTAATGTAATTTAATAAAGAAAAGAAGAAGACAATATCAAAGGAGGACAACCATGGAGGTCTAGCGTAGATAAGCATAGATCGTTATTAGGTTTAGCTTAGGTTCTCTCATTAGCTTGAGATGACAATTGCGCTAGGGGCAATAACTGTTTCATATTTTATATGTATGTTGATGCATGTGATTGTATGTTGATTCATGTGAGAGACGATTTATATGATAAATAAGCCGGTGAAATCAAACTAATTGAAAATTCCCTTAAAATTGAATATTAAGTGAAGTTCTAGTAGCAGATCTCGAATGTCCTGAGAGATGTCGAGACATTGATCTCTGCTTCACTAAACAAGGACAAAACAAGAACATCCAAATACTGCAAATACATAACAGTGTCACGACGGATGTTTCAACATCTGTCAAGACAAATATTTCAGAGCAGACTGAATTGAACATAACAGAACGATATAAAACACCAAGATATGATGACCCAGTGTAATACCCCAAATTTTGACCACTTAGATTTCCCATCATTGTGAAAATCATCATCACAATGTGGATGAACCATCATGCTTCATCAGTCTCCCCAAAGATGGGTGAGCATCCAATACAATCAAAATTAGGGTTTCAAGCCCTCTCTGAGCTTTAGACAAAGGATCAATCAAGAAATGACATGATCTTTAACTTGTCTAATCTCTCAAACATCCTTAAAGGATCAAAAGGACTCCTACTTCAAGGATTAAGCACAAGGCTGCTCCCTTCTAGGTGGATCAAGTCTCAAGATCGACAGTGTCACCAAATTAGGGTTTTGGTCGACCAGGGCCTCCAGATGGAAATTTTCATCTGGGCACAAGCCATTGATCCAAAACATAACCTAATATACTTCATGGAACCTCATGAACCCATGCATCAAGTCAATTTTGCCTCAGGGGATATATTCATCAAAAATCAGGAATTAGGGTTTCTTGACCTAATTCACCCCTAAGTTAACTTTTGGGACAAACCATGAGCCAAGACCTCAAGAGATGATTTGAGGGTCTCTAATACACCATATTGATCCATTTGGAACAATGGATTGATCCAAGAAGCTTGAGCAACAAGTCTCATTTTCATCTGCACCACAATTAGGGCTTTAAGGGAAAAGTCAACTGTAACTTTGACTTTTGACCAAAACATGCTCCCAAACCCTAATACATGATTGAATATACCCTATGACACCCATGGAACATGTCCATCAAGTTTGATTTAGGTCAAGGACATGATTTCCTGAAGAATTGCACAGTTTGGAATTCATCTGATAAAAAGTCAACTGTGCACAAAAGTCAACTTTGACTTTTTGAGATTTTTCACTAAAATGGATTTTTAACCCTAAAATGATGTTAATGTATGATTTGAATCATCATTCATCAAGAAAAATCAAGAAAAGTGAGATAACTTGTAAAAGGGGTAACCATAAAACTTAGAAATTTTTCTAAGTTAAAAATAAAGTGGCAAAGGTACCAACTTTGGAGGACCATAACTCCTAAACCACAAGGCCATTTTTTCTCATCCAAAGATGGATTTGTAGCCCTCATTATCACCTACAAAAACTTCAACTACAAGTCATTCCAATTCATTAAGGATTTGAGTTATGGAGTGATCAAAGTGGCTGAAAAGTGAAAATGTCACTTTTTCCAACACTTAGTGAAATTTTCACTAAGTCAGAATTTGCCTTCACTTTTTGCCAAATGTAGGGGGATTTTTCACTTGGAATCAAAAGAGATCAAAACCAAACTTGTTCAAACAGTTGTTGTATCATGTAAGAGCTTTCCAAAATGGCCAAGAACATTGCCAAATTCAACCTACACCATGAGATACAACATTGCCAAGTTGCCTTGCTGAAATCTGTCAAGGCAAGGCAGAATTTGCATTTTGGCTCGATTTGCCAAAATCAGCCAATTTCAATTGCTCTAATCCACTTGGACACCTCAGAGGATTGAATCTAAAGGGGGCAATCACTGAGCCAAGCCTCCAAGGTCCAAGGAACAAGGAATAGCATGTTGAACCTAGATTTGCCAAAATAGGGACAAGACTTCAAATTTGGAATGAGACATTCAATGGAACCATCAAGGTGGCATGGACTGAGCCATTCTCATCTGAAATCAGTCAAGACTTATCCAAGACCAAGGGGACCAAAGCTCTGTGCCCTAACCTCTAGTCAATGGCTAGAGGAGACTTGGATTTTCATTTGCCAACATTGGCCAAACCTACTTACCAGCTGCCATGCACTATTCCTTGCAAAACAAACTTGCTCTACTATAAATAGAGCTCAATTGTGGTCAGTTTAAGTACACCAAAGCCATCTAACAGATGCTTTCATCAAAATCTCTTTCTCTTGGCAAAAATGCCTTTCTTAGCAAGGTAGCTATCGGGTTTTGAGTTTGAGAGCAATTCTGCACAAACCAATCACTCACACACCTCACATACATCACATATGAGCTGATCAAACACTCACATAACTTCTGAAACATCAATTTCATGAAATCACCAGCTGGTTGCTCAAATTTTCAAACAAGGTGCAGCTGAGGTACCACAAAGTGATCCAGCCCATTTCAATTCAATCCAAGTGTTCAAACACACTCCATATGGTGTAGGGAAGCTGTCCAGATCATCACAACTTGTCTGCAACACCTCCAACTCAAAATCACATCTGCTCTTGCTGTCACGACTTGGAGGTAAGCACATACTTGGTCATCTCTCAATCTATGCATATTTCCTCGCACAATAATTTGGCCATATGTTCATAATCATGCATGGAATATTTTCCCTCAATTAATTGCATTGTTTGAATCGTGTATCAAAAATCCTAGCCTTCATGCAGAAATTAGGGTTCTTGAGGTTTCTTCGTGATTTCTTGTTGTATGTTTAATTTAAATGAAATTAAAGTACATAGACATGATCGCGAGGTTGAGACGAGCATAATGATATGTGGATTGCATGATATGATTACGTATTCATGGAGATTGGATAGAAAACGCAAATCTGAGAAACCAAGAACACGCGCGTGTTCTTCAGCCTGTTCTTGGCGCCATTTTTTCAAATTCAAATATTTGAATTTTGTGATTTTGTTTAATTGATTCAAAAATTAATTTCTCTCTGAGTTTTAATGATTTTGAGTTGATTCTTTTTTTAATAATTCACAAAAATGTTAAAATATTTTATTTTATCAAAAAATCCCAAAAATATTATTTATTTCATATAATTGATATTTTTGTAAAGAATTAATATTTTGATTGTTTTTGGCATTTTAAATATTTTTTCTACATTGATTTTGCAACTTTTAATGCTTTCTAATTATTTTGTAGGTCAATACTTAATTTTTGAAGCATTAATCCAAGATCACAATTTGTTTTCCATGTGTTAAACAATTTTTGATCATTTTAATTGAATTTTTATTCAATTAAATACATTTTGAAAACAAATTAGGGTTTTGGATTAATTCAACCCTCATAAATCATTTTCAAAACACTTTGGGCCTCTATTAGAGTGTAAGACCCAATCCTTTTTTTGACCAAATCATCTTTGGGCCTCACTTATTGTATAAGTCCCGATACCGTAAAAAAAAACAAACGGCGCGATCGTCGCCTTTTCAAAAATCATCTGGGCCTCTCCTTGAGCTATAAGACCCATTCAAAACACTTTGGGCCTCTATTAGAGTGTAAGACCCAATCCCCTTTTAACCAAAACATTTTGGGCCTCACTTATTGTATAAGTCCCTCTGCGTTAAAAGAAAACCTCGGCGCGATCGCCATTTTTAAACGAAAAATCATTTGGGCCTACCCTCGTGTTATAAGCCCCACTCTTTTCTTTAAACCTTTTTGGGCCTCTTGAGAGAGTGTAAGACCCATCCCTTTGTACAGAAAACCTTTTTTGGGCCTCAGTCACTTGTATAAGTCCCGCTGTACAAAGTCAAACAGTGTGCTCACTAATAAAACCCTGGGCCTCTCCTTGAGCTGTAAGCCCCAAATCTTTCTTTTTCAAAGCACTTTCTCCTTTGATTTTGAATATACTGTTGTTTTTAATCTTTCTTTGTTGAATAACTAACCAAACAGCATGGAAGCACTACAACCGAGTAAGTGGTTATCGCTTTCATTTACTGCTTTCATATTATAAACTGTATTGTGGGGCTGCTTACTGTAAGTCTCCTTTCATAAACTCATATCTACTGTGTAATAATAGTATAGATATTTCGAGTTTCCCCGGCAACTACGTCTAGAACTAGGTGACGCCGTTTCATTTATTCGTAGAAATAGACGCCTAGATCCCCAATAGGAGCACCAGATACAGTCTTCTCTTCGGCTGTCCTCCTTAGGAATCGTCAAGAAGCTCTACTCCCCAAGATGAATGTATTCTCTGTGAATGGCATCTTTGAGTTTCTTCCCAATTCTCGAACTTTCCTGACTTGATCTATTCCTTGTGGATAGCTTGCCTTGAATGTCTCGGGGTTTGGGTACCCACTACGGTCATAATCTTAGACCTTAACTAAGGAACCCTCTTTAAAAGCTAAAAATCGCTGGATAGTAAACCTCGCACGTTTACCAGTGGTTTTCATCTTTAAAAGAGTTATCTCTCCTAATGGAAAGGAGATGATAGACCCACAGGCTTCTTAAAAGCATCGGCCTCCTCTTGGGCATTATTCAAGGACCCTACGGCTTCTTAGAAGTATTCACAGCCTCCTCTTAGGCTTCGTATAATGATCTCTTCCTCCGGGAATGATAGCCTCCTTTTGGGCTTCGTACAAGGACCCGTCGGCTTCTTAAAAGATTCCAGCTTCCTGTTGGGCTTCGTACAAATTGTCCCGACGACCTCCTAGAGGTATAGGAACAGAACCTAGTCATCCTCATAGAACAGTCCTTTCATAGAGTCTACTACTGTTTCTCGAAGCATTGTACAAAAGATAAAACTCTAGACTTGGACAGTCTAACTTCCTTGAGTCTCAAAGACATTCTCAAGCACCCTTCGTTAAATAGGAAGGAAACCCGCAGACTCGGATAGTCTCAATACCCTTTGGATTTCCCGTTTCCTCAAAGAGAAGGAAATATCCCTGATCCTCAAATTAAATCCCTGTGTACAGTGTTACTCATATAAGAACTGATTTTCTCTTTTAAATCAGTATATTGGATCTGTCACTCAACTGAAACAGTTACAATAGCCTCCATCTCGGGCTTCGTACGAGATACCAAAATTCTCCCCAGTGGAGTCAAAACAACCTTTTCGCCTCTCTCTCGGGCTTTGTACGAGATACAAAAACACTCTCTTACTGAGTATAAAAGATTCTCCAACTGAGTCAACTCTTTGCTAGCCTCCTCTTAGGCTTTGTATAATGATATGCCCCACTGGGTCAAAACCTTTTAGCCTCTCTCTCGGGCTTTGTACGAGACACAAAATAGCCTCCTCTTAGGCTTTGTATAATGATTTTCCTAGCGGAAATTAGCCTCCTCTTAGGCTTTGTATAAGAAAACCACTGGTTGATCCAATCGACCTTTTAGCATCCAAGCTGTGCCTCGTTCACAGTACACAAACATCAACAACTCCTTTCCCTTTCATCTAATCGCTGTAAGCGGCAAGCCTCTGGATCATCTATATCCATGCCACTGTCCCTCTTTTAGCATGAGAAATTCCTAAGGAAAGATGGCATTGCTCTACACTGAGTTAAAGTCTTCTCCTTCAGGTTAAAACCCTTTCTTCAGAAATTATGGCATTGCTCGGATCCGCGTATCCCAGTTAAAGTAATTCTCCTTTTCCCCTCTTTAGAGATGACAAATTCTCTCTAAAGCCGAGGTCTTTCAGCTTCACGTCTTGGGCTTTAAACAAGACACAAATAGACCTTTTAGCTTCACATCTGGGGCTTTGAACAAGATACAAATCACCTTTCGCTTCATGTCTTGGGCTTTGAACAAGACACCAAAAACACCCATTTCCTCCCATAGAATAGGAGGAACTACGAACGCTCTGATTTCCCTGTTTCGGTAAACGGGAATACGTAGGCATAAGATCGAAAGAAAAGATCTTAGCGAGCGCAATCAACAAAAAACCCAAATCCCATATCTCCGTCAATCAAAAGCAGTATTTCAAAAGCACCAATCCTAACATCCTAATCCTTATTCCCCGCCAGAAACCTTCTGCCCAGATCGAAAGAAAGAAACCTGTATTGGCGAAATACGAATAACCAGTACAAAGGCCCCCCCACATTGATAGCATTCGTAACCTAACAGACCGCTGTTTAAACTCAGTATGCAAAGCAGGGTTAATTGGAGACATCTATTTCCCTTCCTTATTCAGCTCACAATAGAATAAAAAATGAATCGACCTGTAGTCAAAGCTCAAACCGCAGAGAGCGAGCAGCGCTTAAGAACCGCATCCAAAATCGTTCGCTACAGAAAAGTGGCGCCCACCATGGGGCCCGTTCCTTTCTTTCTACTTCTCTTGTGTGAAAAATTACACAAATGGCGACTCTGCTGGGGAGTCTCCTTTTCTGCCTTAGGGCATCATCCCCGTTTTCTACAGAAAATGGGAACTCTACCGAAGAGAAAGATTGATCTAGGCTGGTCCATCTCTTAGGCAGGGAACCACAGATTGGGGCTTCCGCCGGGGAACCCATTTCTGTCAGGAACTTAAGAATCGTAGCTTTATAAGTCTAGGATGATTAGGACAAATATATATACTGCTTTTCCTAATTGCTATACATGTTTATTTTTCTGCTAATGGGAATGCGTGTGATGCCGCATGTGGTGAGATTGAGTATACACTTAAGAAAAGCCAACCCTTTCGTAGTACGGAAGCTATCGGAAATAGATGTTACGCGATACTACCCTCATTTGAGGCTGGTGATCTATTCTCGGTGAATAGCACTTACTCTAAGATTGCACACAACTCGCTGGCGATCCTCTTGTTGTTTTGCTTTCCTGGGAGGAGCTGAGGATAATGAGTATAGGTACAAAAATCACCCTAGTATAAACCTTTGGGGATGGGTAGAGCCTTGACTTCATGACAACGACCCTTTGACCCCATGTTTTTTCTATGTTTTTGTGTGCTGCATTCATGCATTCGTTTAATAAAACATTAAAACATTCAAAAAATTTCTCTTCTAGTCTCTCTGTTTTTCAAATTAAACTAAGACTGTGATTGCAAATATCAGAGAAAAAGATTGCATTAATGGATTTCGGTAGAAGGAGAACTCACCAGTATACCTTCAAGGTTCCAAAACTAGGGGATTTGAGAAAGTTAGCGAGGATGATCGTTAACCCAGAGGATTTCAGAGCCAAGCACAGTGGTTTGCTACCACTGTTAAGAGTCCATGTGATTAAGGGAATCATGGATGCGCTCATTCAGTTCTACGATCCAGTTTATCACTGTTTCACATTCCCGAATTACCAGCTATCACCAACGCTGGAGGAGTATTCTCATCTGACTGATTTACATATCACTGATCGAGCTCCATTTTCTGGACTGGAAGAAATTCCAAAGAATCAGACTATTGCAATAGCAATTCATTTGGACGAGTCTGAGGTCAGGACTCACATGACCACTAAGGGTGGCATCCAAGGTTTGCCAACCCAGTTCTTGACAAAGAAAGCTCTGTACTTCGCTAGTATAGGGAATGGGACTGCTTTTGAAAGCATCTTTGTCTTGCTCACCTACGGGTTATTTTTGTTTCCCAACATCAATAACTTCGTCGATATCAACGCTATTAAGGTTTTTCTCATTGGAAACCCTGTGCCGACTTTGCTCGCAGATGCGTATCATTCTGTACACTTAGGAAATTTGTACAGCGGAGGGGAGATCACATGCTGTGTACCTTTGCTCTACAAATGGTTTATCTCTCACTTGCCCAAGTCTGCTGCTTTTTGGGATTGCAAGAGTGTCTTACGTTGGTCGCAGAAGATCACGTCTCTCACCAATTCCGATATAGATTGGTGTAATAGGATTTATGAGGGAATCAGAATCATTGACCATTGTGGAAACTTCCCCAGCGTACCCCTCATAGGAACTAAGGGAGGAATCAACTATCATCCGATATTAGTTCTTCGTCAATTTGGATACCCGATGAGACACATCCCACTGGGTGTTCATCTGGAAGGTCTTTTCTTCAAAGAAGGAGAAAGTGACAGAGCACTAAAGATGAAAATAGTGCAAGCTTGGAAACATGTTTATAAGAAAGGACGAGAGTCTCTGGGAAAACCGGACTGTCTCTCGGTGGAGCCTTATCTCCATTGGGTACAAACTAGAGCTCTCAAGCTAAAGATGCCTTATCCTCGTTACGGAATTCTTCCGCCGAGGGAAATTGTCATGTACTTCATGACGGAAACTGAAAGGCTTCAGGTTACTCTCAACAAGGTTCAAAAGGAAAGAAGGTCTTGGAAGAACAAGTACCGCACCCTCGACGTAGAGTGTATTCAAATATAGCAACTACTAAAAGAGAAAGATGCTCTGATTGAAATTTTGGAGCGGCATGCTGTAGAGAATCAAGATGACCAAAGGAATTTGCTCGCTCCTTTCACCTGGCAAAGGAATGACAACCCGACAACGGCCCAAGCGCCTCGGTCAAAGAAGAGGACTCGGGACCCATTAGTTTAGGTTTCTGTTTCTGCACTTTGTAATCTACTGTATTTCCATTTCTGTAATCCTTTGGAATTCAATAAAAAGGGGTTTCCCCACTGTTTGATATTTGCAATCTAATTGTCGAAGTTTATTTTAATTAAACCTAAAAACAATTCATATAATCATTGCATTCATCATTCTCACATCGCGTATTCTCCTTACCTACGAATCTCACGTTTGTGTCTCGATTCTAGAGTCAAACTGTCTCATTCATATAATACTCGGGCCAATCGTCAGAAAAAGATGGATGATCTTGAGGAAGAAAATAGAGAGTTGAAAGAAGAGATCGACACTCTGAGAGAGGATATGAGAAAGCTTCGTAACGACATGCAAGCCATGGCAGAAGCTCAGCTACAAAGAACTGTGATCTCAGAGATCACCTCAACGCCCATCATAGAAAAGTATGATCCTAGGTATCAGATGCCGAAAGATCGTCCTTGGGGCATGCCTGTTAACTATATCCCGGAAGGATATGTTCCGTCGATCACTAAAGATCAGGGAATCGCAACAGAAGCCGCTGGGCCTGAAGGTTACAAACTTCGGGAAAGCGAAGATGCCAGGGGCATACTCAAGACTCCTGAAGGTTACAAACTTCGGGAGGCGCCAAGACTTACTGCCGTAGTCACGGTACTACCCCCTGTGGTGCACACTGTCCCGGAAGGACAGATTCCACCAACACCTTCTGGTAAGAAGGAAACTATGTTCGACAGAATGGAGGAATTCCAGGAACAGTTCTTGGAAATGCAGAAAGAGCTGCAAGCCATTCGCGGTCAAGATCTATTTGGAAAGGACGCCGCAGACCTCTGCTTGGTCCCAAATGTAAAAGTCCCACACAAGTTCCAAGTGCCCGACTTTGAAAAATACAAGGGTAACTCTTGCCCTCAGAGCCATCTGGTGATGTACGCTCGGCGGATGTCAGCTCAGACGGAGAATCAGGACCTGCTGATTCACTACTTCCAGGATAGTTTAACCGGTGCCGCACTCAAATGGTACATGGGTTTAAACCGTACTACGATCAGTACATTCAGAGATCTTGGTACTGCCTTCGTCCAAAAATACAAGTACAATTTGGACATGGCACCCGACAGAGATCAACTCAGATCAATTTCGCAAAAGGACAAGGAAACCTTTAAGGAGTATGCTCAAAGGTGGCGTGAAATTGCCGCTCAAATTTGTCCACCTCTTGAGGAAAAAGAGATGACAAAGATCTTCTTAAAGACCTTAAGCTCATTTTACTATGACCGAATGGTTGCCAGTGCACCCAGTGATTTCACCGAAATGGTCGGCATGGGTGTACGTCTTGAGGAAGCCGTCTGAGAAGGACGTTTGGTAAAAGACACTTGATCGACGAGCGGTACTAAAAAATACGGTAGTGCTCTCCCTAAGAAAAAAGAGCAAGATATTGGGAATATCTCTCTCGGAAAGCAAAGGCGACGTTATCAGCCAGTAGCAGCTGTTACTCCTGCTATCGGCCCCGCGCCTGTTCCTATGTATCAACCTCAGATTGCGCAGAGCCAACCTGACCAATAAAGGACACAACAGCCTCTTCAGCAGGCTCGTCCTCCATATAACAGCAACCGTACAACACGGCCACCAGGATTTGATCCTATACCCGTAACGTACGCAGAACTGTTTCCGTTACTGCTAGCCAAGGGGCACATCCAGACTAAGTCTCCCCTTTCAGTTCCAGAAAATCCGCCTTTCTGGTTTAAAGCGGATCAAACATGCCCTTATCATCAAGGAGGTTCAGGGCATAACATTGAGACTTGCCTCAATTTCAAATCCGACGTGCAAAAGCTTGTTAGGAGCGGGCTCTTATCTTTCAAAGATACGAATCCTAATGTTCTTACGAACCCGCTGCCTCAACATGAGAAAGCTACAGTCAATCTGATTGAGAAAGAGACTAACAATGTCTATCAAATTCACGATGTACTCTTATTGGGGACCAATCTGGTCAAGATGCATTGTAGACAGAGTGGATATGGCCATGTGCCACCTCATAATTATCACCAGTGTGATATCTGCTCTAAAGACAACCAGAGATGTTCTGTAGTGCAATCAGCTCTACAGGAACAAATGGATCTTGGATGGATCCAAGAGCACCGAGTTCGTGGAGTTAACATGGTCTCTACGAATTCTAACGTCATTCAAAACCACGACATCCGTGTGATGAATGTCAACTTGATGGCGATGCACTCAAGGCAAAGCCAGTATCATAATCTGCCACGGCACGATTACAGTTCCTGTCTGATTTGCTCGGTAAACAAACAAGGATGCTTTTTCATACAAGAGGCTCTCCAGCGTCAGATGGATCTTGGATGGATCCAAGACTACCATGATAGGAACTCCTATCAAATCAACATGGTTCAGATCTTTGACATCCGCGTGATGAATACCAACCTGGTAGAGTTACATGCTGAGCAGGTCCGACTCGGATTCTTAATATCACACGATTATCAAAATTGTAAAGTGGGTTGCGAAAATGATCGAGGTTGTACCCTTGTCCAGGAGGCACTTCAGCACTTGTTAAATCACTGGTGGATGCCAATCTATATGGACGAAGATACTCAGCAGATTAGTATCAATAACAGGAATCCTACTCGTCGTCAAAGTCAGGATGTCCGATTAATGGAAGGTAACCTAGTGAGGTTACATTGTATTTAAAGTGGGCGTGGCCAGGTGCCACCACACAACTATGACAATTGTAGCGTCTGTTCGGAAAGTAACCAAGGATGTTACCTTGTGAGAGCAGCTCTTCAGGGTCAGGTCGATCATGGAGAAATTCGTCCATATCCAGGTTCAGGACCCATCATTTGGTCGCCGAACTACCTTGCCGATCAGGTTGAGGATGTTGTCACGATCTCTGGTCATCACCAGATCAGGGATGTTTTTGCCATCGTCCCTCTACTTGACAAATCTAGAGTTCCCAACCGGGAACCGATCGAGGTTACTTATGATGGTCAGAAAAATCAGAAGGTTCCCATAGTCATCTATCTATCGGGACCACTACCGTATGAATCAGCTAAGGCGATCCCTTACAAATACGGTGCAACAATAATTGAGAATGGAAAGGAAATTCCATTACCCTCCGTCGTGAATATTGCAGACATCAGTCGTGTAACACGGAGTGGTAGAATCTTCAACCGAGGGTTTGAGGAATCCAACAAAGAAAAGGAACTTCAGGCAGAAATTCCTGATCCGCCAGTCGGTCAATCCAGTAATCCCGACCTTTTGAAAAACAATGATGAGATGCTGAAGCTCATCCAAAAGAGTGAATATAACATTGTTGATCAACTGTTACAGACTCCTTCAAAGATCTCAGTATTATCACTGTTACTCAGTTCAAAAGCACACAGAGAGGCTCTACAGAAAGTCTTGGAGCAAGCCTTTGTGGAACAGGATGTAACAATCAGACAGTTTGATAGCATTGTCTCTAACATCACTTCCTGCAATAATTTGGGATTTAGTGATGAGGAATTACCTGAAGAGGGTCGCCGTCATAACATGGCGCTCAATATCACAGTTAACTGCCAGGGTGATGCTTTAGCCAACGTACTGGTAGACACAGGGTCAGCCCTGAATGTTATGCCGAAGTCCACCTTGATGCAATCAAGGGCCCTCCGATGAGAGTCAGCGAGGTCGTCGTCAAAGGATTCGACGGATCCAGAAAAACAGTTATCGGCGAAGTTGATCTTCCCATAACTATTGGTCCTCACACTTTCCAAATCACTTTCCAGGTCATGGATATCCGGGAAACATACAGTTGTTTATTAGGAAGACCTTGGATACATCAGGCTGGAGCGGTTACTTCGACCCTCCACCAAAAGCTAAAGTTCGTCAAGAACGATCAACTTGTCACGGTTTGTGGGGAACAAGCCTTGCTTGTAAGCAACTTATCATCATCTACTTGTGTGGAACCCGAGGAGGTTATTGGAACTCAGTTCCAAGCACTATCGGTGAGCAAGAACGATCAATCTGGAGAAGGAACTTCAATTTCTTCATACAAAGATGCTATCAAAGCGGTCGAGAGTACCGATACGACAGGATGGGGACGGCTTGTCATTCCTATTGACAATAAAATAAAGAAGGGTCTTGGTTTTTCTGCAACTTGTACCCAGACAGCCGCCAACGATGAAAGTCTTCATCCCCTTCAAAACTTCTTCCACAGTGGAGGTTTTCTTCACCCAGTGTCTTAGACAGTTCATGCTATCAATGAGGAAGATCCCTCTGACACGGATGAAGAATGGGCTGAAGCCATGAACACTGCCCATTCTCACTTCTGGGCTGAAGCCATGAACACTGCCTTCCACAGTGAAGCCATTATCACTTCTGGGCTGAAGCCATGAACACTGCCTGCTACATTCACAACAGAGTTACCCTAAGAAGAGGCACTTCATCCACTCTATATGAACTATGGAAGGGAAGAAAACCTAATGTTAAGTACTTCCATGTGTTTGGTATTAAATGTTACATTCTAGCTGATAGTGAGCAGAGAAGGAAATTAGATTCCAAAAGCGATGAAGGGATATTTTTGGGGTACTCCATCAACAACAGAGCTTATCGAGTCTTCAACTCCAGGACCAAAGTCATGATGGAGTCAATCAATGTTGTGATTGATGATGAAGAAAAGCATGAAGTTGAGGATGTCATAGAAGATGTTGGAACATTAACTGATGAGGTAGCTGTTGAAGTTGAAGAAAGAAATCCATCCCTAAGTACTGCTCACACTGAGCCTGAGCAACCTCATAAGGATCCTTCTATCAGGATTCAGAAGGACCATCCTAAGGAGCTGATCATAGGTGATCCAAATTCTGGAGTAAGAACTAGGTCCAGAGATATCATAGCTAGCTCGTGCTTCGTATCCAAAATTGAGCCAAAAAATGTCAAGGAAGCTCTGACAGATGAATTTTGGATAAATACTATGCAAGAAGAACTAGAGCAGTTCAAGAGAAATGAAGTCTGGGATCTTGTGCCAAGACCAGAAGGGGTGAATGTTATTGGAACAAAGTGGATCTACAAAAACAAGTCAGACGAGCTTGGAGTGGTTACAAGAAACAAAGCGAGACTTGTTGCACAAGGCTATACTCAAGTGGAGGGAATCGACTTTGATGAGACATTTGCTCCAGTGGCGAGACTAGAATCCATCAGACTACTTTTGGGTATGGCTTGTAACCTAAGATTCAAGCTGTACCAAATGGATGTGAAGAGTGCCTTTCTAAATGGCTATCTGAGTGAAGAAGTCTATGTAGATCAACCTAAAGGATTCACTGACTCAAACTTCCCCAATCATGTGTTCAAACTGAGGAAGGCACTGTATGGCTTAAAACAAGCTCCAAGGGCCTGGTATGAGCGGTTGACAGAATTCTTAGTAGCAAATGGGTATAGAAAAGGAGGCATTGACAAAAGCTTGTTTGTCAAGGAAGAAGGAGGAAAATTAATGGTAGCCCAAATTTATGTGGATGACATTGTATTTGGGGGAATGTCAGATGCCATGGTAAAACATTTTGTCCAACAAATGCAATCAGAATTTGAAATGAGTTTGGTTGGAGAACTTAGCTACTTCCTTGGGTTGCAAGTCCGACAAATGGAGGATTCTATCTTTATTTCTCAAAGCAAATATGCTAAGAGCATAGTAAAGAAGTTTGGCCTAGATAAAGCCAATCACAAAAGGACACCTGCTCCCACCCATTTGAAGCTATCCAAGGATGAGAATGGAGTAAGTGTGGATCACAGCTTGTACAGAAGTATGATTGGGAGTTTACTATATCTCACAAAAAGCAGACCTGATATTTCCTTTGCTGTTGGAGTGTGTGCTAGATATCAGTCTGATCCTAAGGTAAGTCACTTGAATTAAGTGAAGAGGATTTTGAAATATGTAAATGGCACAAGTGACTATAGAATGCTATATAGTCGTGATTCTGGGACAGTTTTAAAAGGATACTGTGGTGCTGATTGGGCTGGAAGTGCAGATGATAGAAAAAGCACTTCAGGAGGGTGTTTCTTTCTAGGGAACAATTTGATTTCCTGGTTCACCAAGAAGCAGAATTGTGTATCTCTCTCAACTGCTGAAGCGGAGTATATAGCAGCAGGAAGTAGTTGCTCTCAGCTGGTATGGATGAAGCAGATGTTGAGTGAATACAATGTTAAACAAGATGTTATGACTTTGTACTGCGATAATCTGAGTGCAATTAATATATCTAAAAATCCTATACAGCACAGTAGGACAAAGCACATAGACATAAGGCATCATTTCATAAGGGATCTGGTAGAAGAAAAAGTTGTTACCTTGGAACATGTAGCCACAGAGAACCAGCTGGCTGACATATTCACTAAATCCTTGGATACAAACCAATTTGAAAGGTTAAGAAGCAAATTGGGAATCTGCATTTATGAAGACTGAATCTGCTAGAGGGGTTGTGGGCAGTTGGGGTGGTTCTGAAAATGTGTAGTCAACTGCCAACTGAAGTTTGTCTAATTATGGCTAAAAAGGGGGAGAAAATAGCCAAGATAGTCAAGAGTATTATTGCCATATGTTGCTGATGTGATGCAGAGATTAAGGGGGAGTTAGATTGATGCTGCTAAAAGGTGTTTAGTTGAAAAGTGGTTTTGCAGTTATAAAGGGGGAGTTTTGACTGAACTAGTGAAGATATCATGACATTTGAAAAGTACAGCCAAGCAGACATCTAGGGGGAGTAATGCGCTGCACATTGTGAGCTACTGAACAGCTGTAATGCTGGTTCATGTTTTAGAGGGGGAGCACCAATTGGCTGTTGTCAATAATGAAGATGGTGCTGCAGCAGATCAAGTGATGAAGACTTTGAAGATTGTCAAACTGCTGCAAATGAGTTTCAAATTTCTGAAGATTATTCCGCTGCTGAAATCTCTGAAGGTGCAGAGTGCAGAAGTTGATTGCAGAGTGCAGAGATTGTTTTAGCCAAAATTAGCCAAAGGGGGAGATTGATAGTTCCTGGATTGGCTGGAATTTTGGTAAAACAAAGGATATTCAATGTTGATGTCAAGGTGCTGATGTTGTAACATTGAAGTCTTAACACTGGGCTGTGTTAAGTAGTTAAGTGCTGAAGTTGGATGTCTGATGTCACACAGGTGATGTTGTAACATCAGACCTGCAGAATTAACAACAGCAGGACATGTTATTAGGGCACGCGTATTAGCTGGAATTGTGGAGAGTGGTTGACTCATTGGATGAGAATATCTTGGGATAGATATTTTCTGTTACATGGGAGATTTGATTGCAGGTCTGTTGGAGAATTAAAAGGTTGAAGATTTAAAAATATTTTGGGGATAAAATCTGTTTTGAAGATTCAGTTTTAATTAACAAATCTGATCAAATATTGTGACGAGTCCAAGCCCAATTCAGGAGCTATATAAAGCGCACAAGACCAAAGGAAAAAGTACAGAAAACATTCAGAAGATCAAGAGTAGGAGGCTTAGTGTCTAGAGTTTGTTTAAAGTGCTTGTATTTACACTATTCTAGGGTTTGAATAGGTGTTGAGTTTCTGTCCTCTCTAAAGCTGTGAAGCAAAGAGAGTTGTGTGATTTGATCGAAGCTGTGAAGTAAGATCAAGGGTACTCAAAGTGGTTTCTTTGAGTGTTTGTAAGGGATTGAGTGGTGTTCTCATACCTAAGTGGTTTCTTAGGTAGGAAGTCATTAGTAGAGTATAAGTTTAGGAGATTGTCAACGGGTCGTTGAGTCTGTAAATTATATCTACAAGTAGTGAATTCCATCCCTGGCTTGGTAGCCCCTAGAGTAGGTTGGTTGTAACCGAACTGGGTCAACAATTCTTGGTGTTATTTTACTGTTATTGTTGTCCATTGTGCAGAGTGTGTTGTTGTGACATCACACCTTAACATCGCACGTCTGATACCAGAATTTCACTCATGATCAATCGCCAAAGTTTAATTTAATTTATTTAATTAACAGAATTTAAATTCATAATAATAATAATAATAATAATAATAATAATAATAATAATAAAAAAATATGTTAATTATTGTTTTCTTGTGGTGAACGGTTATGGCCTTAGTCTTTTTTTTTTGTTGGTATTTTTAAATACGGCCTGCGTGTCGTGCCTTTCTCTATACACTCTTTATGTGACTTCTTTTATCATTTCACTCTCTCGTATGTAAAACGAGTATTCTTTAATGTAATTTAATAAAGAAAAGAAGAAGACAATATCAAAGGAGGACAACCATGGAGGTCTAGCGTGGAGAAGCATAGATCGTTATTAGGTTTAGCTTAGGTTCTCTCATTAGCTTGAGATGACAATTGCGCTAGGGGCAATAACTGTTTCATATTTTATATGTATGTTGATGCATGTGATTGTATGTTGATGCATGTGAGAGACGATTTATATGATAAATAAGCCGGTGAAATCAAACTAATTGAAAATTCCCTTAAAATTGAATATTAAGTGAAGTTCTGGTAGCAGATCTCGAATGTCCTGAGAGATGTCGAGACATTGATCTCTGCTTCACTAAACAAGGACAAAACAAGAACATCCAAATACTGCAAATACATAACAGTGTCATGATGGATGTTTCAACATCTGTCAAGACAAATATTTCAGAGCAGACTGAATTGAACATAACAGAACGATATAAAACACCAAGATATGATGACCCAGTGTAATACCCCAAATTTTGACCACTTAGATTTCCCATCATTGTGAAAATCATCATCACAATGTGGATGAACCATCATGCTTCATCAGTCTCCCCAAAGATGGGTGAGCATCCAATACAATCAAAATTAGGGTTTCAAGCCCTCTCTGAGCTTTAGACTAAGGATCAATCAAGAAATGACATGATCTTCAACTTGTCTAATCTCTCAAACATCCTCAAAGGATCAAAAGGACTCCTACTTTAAGGATTAAGCACAAGGCTGCTCCCTTCTAGGTGGATCAAGTCTCAAGATCGACAGTGTCACCAAATTAGGGTTTTGGTGGACCAGGGCCTCCAGATGGAAATTTTCATCAGGGAACAAGCCATTGATCCAAAACATAACCTAATATACTTCATGGAACCTCATGAACCCATGCATCAAGTCAATTTTGCCTCAGGGGATGTATTCATCAAAAATCAAGATTAGGGTTTCTTGACCTAATTCACCCCTAAGTTGACTTTTGGGACAAACCATGAGCCAAGACCTCAAGAGATGATTTGAGGGTCTCTAATACACCATATTGATCCATTTGGAACAATGGATTGATCCAAGAAGCTTGAGCAGCAAGTCTCATTTTCATCTGCACCACAATTAGGGTTTTAAGGGAAAAGTCAACTGTAACTTTGACTTTTGACCAAGACATGCTCCCAAACCCTAATACATGATTGAATATACCCTATGACACCCATGGAACATGTCCATCAAGTTTGATTTAGGTCAAGGACATGATTTCCTGAAGAATTGCACAGTTTGGAATTCATTTGATAAAAAGTCAACTGTGCACAAAAGTCAACTTTGACTTTTTGAGATTTTTCACTAAAATGGTTTTTTAACCCTAAAATGATGTTAATGTATGATTTGAATCATCATTCATCAAGAAAAATCAAGAAAAGTGAGATAACTTGTAAAAGGGGTAACCATAAAACTTAGAAAATTTTCTAAGTTAAAAATAAAGTGGCAAAGGTACCAACTTTGGAGGACCATAACTCCTAAACCACAAGGCCATTTTTTCTCATCCAAAGATGGATTTGTAGCCCTCATTATCACCTACAAAAACTTCAACTACAAGTCATTCCAATTCATTAAGGATTTTGAGTTATGGAGTGATCAAAGTGGCTGAAAAGTGAAAATGTCACTTTTTTCAACACTTAGTGAAATTTTCACTAAGTCAGAATTTGCCTTCACTTTTTGCCAAATGTAGGGGGATTTTTCACTTGGAATCAAAAGAGATCAAAACCAAACTTGTTCAAACAGTTGTTGTATCATGTAAGAGCGTTCCAAAATGGCCAAGAACATTGCCAAATTCAACCTACACCATGAGATACAACATTGCCAAGTTGCCTTGCTGAAATCTGTCAAGGCAAGGCAGAATTTGCATTTTGGCTCGATTTGCCAAAATCAGCCAATTTCAATTGCTCCAATCCACTTGGACACCTCAGAGGATTGAATCTAAAGGGGACAATCACTGAGCCAAGCCTCCAAGGTCCAAGGAACAAGGAATAGCATGTTGAACCTAGAGTTGCCAAAATAGGGACAAGACTTCAAATTTGGAATGAGACATTCAATGGAACCATCAAGGTGGCATGGACTGAGCGATTCTCATCTGAAATCAGTCAAGACTTATCCAAGACCAAGGGGACCAAAGCTCTGTGCCCTAACCTCTAGTTAATGGCTAGAGGAGACTTGGATTTTCATTTGCCAACATTGGCCAAACCTACTTACCAGCTGCCATGCACTATTCCTTGCAAAACAAACTTGCTCTACTATAAATAGAGCTCAATTGTGGTCAGTTTAAATACACCAAAGCTATCTAACAGATGCTTTCATCAAAATCTCTTTCTCTTGGCAAAAATGCCCTTCTTAGTAAGGTAGCTATCGGGTTTTGAGTTTGAGAGCAATTCTGCACAAACCAATCACTCACACACCTCACATACATCACATATGAGCTGATCAAACACTCACATAACTTCTGAAACATCAATTTCATGAAATCACCAGCTGGTTGCTCAAATTTTCAAACAAGGTGCAGCTGAGGTACCACAAAGTGATCCAGCCCATTTCAATTCAATCCAAGTGTTCAAACACACTCCATATGGTGTAGGGAAGCTGTCCAGATCATCACAACTTGTCTGTAACACCTCCAACTCAAAATCACATCTGCTCTTGCTGTCACGACTTGGAGGTAAGCACATACTTGGTCATCTCTCAATCTATGCATATTTCCTGGCACAATAATTTGGCCATATGTTCATAATCATGCATGGAATGTTTTCCCTCAATTAATTGCATTGTTTGAATCGTGTATCAAAAATCCTAGCCTTCATGCAGAAATTAGGGTTCTTGAGGTTTCTTCGTGATTTCTTGTTGTATGTTTAATTTAAATGAAATTAAACTACATAAACATGATCGTGAGGTTGAGACGAGCATAATGATATGTGGATTGCATGATATGATTACGTATTCATGGAGATTGGATAGAAAACGCAAATCTGAGAAACCAAGAACACGCGCGTGTTCTTCAGCCTGTTCTTGGCGCCATTTTTTCAAATTCAAATATTTGAATTTTGTGATTTTGTTTAATTGATTCAAAAATTAATTTCTCTCTGAGTTTTAATGATTTTGAGTTGATTCTTTTTTTAATAATTCACAAAAATGTTAAAATATTTTATTTTATCAAAAAATCCCAAAAATATTATTTATTTCATATAATTGATATTTTTGTAAAGAATTAATATTTTGATTGTTTTTGGCATTTTAAATATTTTTTCTACATTGATTTTGCAACTTTTAATGCTTTCTAATTATTTTGTAGGTCAATACTTAATTTTTGAAGCATTAATCCAAGATCACAATTTATTTTCCATGTGCTAAACAATTTTTGATCATTTTAATTGAATTTTTATTCAATTAAATACATTTTGAAAACAAATTAGGGTTTTGGATTAATTCAACCCTCATAAATCATTTTCAAAACACTTTGGGCCTCTATTAGAGTGTAAGACCCAATCCTTTTTTTGACCAAATCATCTTTGGGCCTCACTTATTGTATAAGTCCTGATACCGTAAAAAAAAAACAAACGGCGCGATCGTCGCCTTTTCAAAAATCATCTGGGCCTCTCCTTGAGCTATAAGACCCATTCAAAACACTTTGGGCCTCTATTAGAGTGTAAGACCCAATCCCATTTTAACCAAAACATTTTGGGCCTCACTTATTGTATAAGTCCCTCTGCGTTAAAAGAAAACCTCGGCGCGATCGCCATTTTTAAACGAAAAATCATTTGGGCCTACCCTCGTGTTATAAGCCCCACTCTTTTCTTTAAACCTTTTTGGGCCTCTTGAGAGAGTGTAAGACCCATCCCTTTGTACAGAAAACCTTTTTTGGGCCTCAGTCACTTGTATAAGTCCCGCTGTACAAAGTCAAACAGTGTGCTCACTGATAAAACCCTGGGCCTCTCCTTGAGCTGTAAGCCCCAAATCTTTCTTTTTCAAAGCACTTTCTCCTTTGATTTTGAATATACTGTTGTTTTTAATATTTCTTTGTTGAACAACTAACCAAACAGCATGGAAGCACTACAACCGAGTAAGTGGTTATCATTTTCATTTACTGCTTTCATATTATAAACTGTATTGTGGGGCTGCTCACTGTAAGTCTCCTTTCATAAACTCATATCTACTGTGTAATAATAGTATAGATATTTCGAGTTTCCCCGGCAACTACGTCTAGAACTAGGTGACGCCGTTTCATTTATTCGTAGAAATAGACGCCTAGATCCCCAATAGGAGCACCAGATACAGTCTTCTCTTCGGCTGTCCTCCTTAGGAATCGTCAAGAAGCTCTACTCCCCAAGATGAATGTATTCTCCGTGAATGGCATCTTTGAGTTTCTTCCCAATTCTCGAACTTTCCTGACTTGATCTATTCCTTGTGGATAGCTTGCCTTGAATGTCTCGGGGTTTGGGTACCCACTACGGTCATAATCTTGGACCTTAACTAAGGAACCCTCTTTAAAAGCTAAAAATCGCTGGATAGTAAACCTCGCACGTTTACCAGTGGTTTTCATCTTTAAAAGAGTTATCTCTCCTAATGGAAAGGAGATGATAGACCCACAGGCTTCTTAAAAGCATCGGCCTCCTCTTAGGCATTATTCAAGGACCCTACGGCTTCTTAGAAGTATTCACAGCCTCCTCTTAGGCTTCGTATAATGATCTCTTCCTCCGGGAATGATAGCCTCTTCTTGGGCTTCGTACAAGGACCCGTCGGCTTCTTAAAAGATTTCAGCCTCCTCTTGGGCTTCGTACAAATTGTCCCGACGACCTCCTAGAGGTATAGGAACAGAACCTAGTCATCCTCATAGAACAGTCATTTCATAGAGTCTACTACTGTTTCTCGAAGCATAGTACAAAAGATAAAACTCTAGACTTGGACAGTCTAACTTCCTTGAGTCTCAAAGACATTCTCAAGCACCCTTCGTTAAATAGGAAGGAAACCCGCAGACTCGGATAGTCCCAATACCCTTTGGATTTCCCGTTTCCTCAAAGAGAAGGAAATATCCCTGATCCTCAAATTAAATCCCTGTGTACAGTGTTACTCATATAAGAACTGATTTTCTCTTTTAAATCAGTATATTGGATCTGTCACTCAACTGAAACAGTTACAATAGCCTCCATCTCGGGCTTCGTACGAGATACCAAAATTCTCCCCAGTGGAGTCAAAACAACCTTTTCGCCTCTCTCTCGGGCTTTGTACGAGATACAAAAACACTCTCTTACTGAGTATAAAAGATTCTCCAACTGAGTCAACTCTTTGCTAGCCTCCTCTTAGGCTTTGTATAACGATATGCCCCACTGGGTCAAAACCTTTTAGCCTCTCTCTCGGGCTTTGTACGAGACACAAAATAGCCTCCTCTTAGGCTTTGTATAATGATTTTCCTAGCGGAAATTAGCCTCCTCTTAGGCTTTGTATAAGAAAACCACTGGTTGATCCAATCGACCTTTTAGCATCCAAGCTGTGCCTCGTTCACAGTACACA
The DNA here is from genome assembly GCA_022829125.1 of Lathyrus tuberosus. Classification (NCBI taxonomy): domain Eukaryota; kingdom Viridiplantae; phylum Streptophyta; class Magnoliopsida; order Fabales; family Fabaceae; genus Lathyrus; species Lathyrus tuberosus. The sequence continues at coordinate 407,511 of JALAZF010000405.1, forward strand.
AACATCAATAACTCCTTTCCCTTTCATCTAATCGCTGTAAGCGGCAAGCCTCTGGATCATCTATATCCATGCCACTGTCCCTCTTTTAGCATGAGAAATTCCTAAGGAAAGATGGCATTGCTCTACACTGAGTTAAAGTCTTCTCCTTCAGGTTAAAACCCTTTCTTCGGAAATTATGGCATTGCTCGGATCCGCGTATCCCAGTTAAAGTAATTCTCCTTTTCCCCTCTTTAGAGATGACAAATTCTCTCTAAAGCCGAGGTCTTTCAGCTTCACGTCTTGGGCTTTAAACAAGACACAAATAGACCTTTTAGCTTCAAATCTTGGGCTTTGAACAAGATACAAATCACCTTTCGCTTCATGTCTTGGGCTTTGAACAAGACACCAAAAACACCCATTTCCTCCCATAGAATAAGAGGAACTACGAACGCTCTGATTTCCCTGTTTCGGTAAACGGGAATACGTAGGCATAAGATCGAAAGAAAAGATTTTATCGAGCGCAATCAACAAAAAACCCAAATCCCATATCTCCGTCAATCAAAAGCAGTATTTCAAAAGCACCAGTTCTAACATCCTAATCCTTATTCCCCGCCAGAAACCTTCTGCCCAGATCGAAAGAAAGAAACCTGTATTGGCGAAATACGAATAACCAGTACAAAGGCCCCCCCACATTGATAGCATTCGTAACCTAACAGACCGCTGTTTAAACTCAGTATGCAAAGCAGGGTTAATTGGAGACATCTATTTCCCTTCCTTATTCAGCTCACAATAGGATAAAAAATGAATCGACCTGTAGTCAAAGCTCAAACCGCAGAGAGCGGCCAGCGCTTAAGAACCGCGTCCAAAATCGCTCGCTACACCCAGTTTGGTGAACAGCAACACCTACATCTGGGGGCTACCAAGCCAGGAATGAATTCACTATCAGTAGTATTAATTCTAAGTATACAACTTCTGGTAACTTATCACTTAATTCCCTACCCAGTGCAATTCTATCTAGAACCCCATCTAGATAAGAGAAGCCCATCTCAATTCCTAAATCACCTCAGTGATATCTAACAGTTACAACCTCTGGTAACTGCATCAAACTGTTCAATTGAAAGACAACCCTTTCAACACAGTATTCAGTCAAGACTCTTTACTAACACTAATACTTGAATTTTCTTAATAGCTTCATCCAAGAACAATACAAGATTCATTACCTACATGTTTCTAAATATGAAAAACTATGTCTACCATAATGTATCAAACTGATACAAGGGGTGACTTACAATACAAGAAAGTACGTGACTCTCAAAACCATAAACCCTTATTTTTACTTTACAAAAGTCTTAACAAGGACTAGTTATTTTCCCTAGGTTTTGGTCTTCCTTTTATAATCTTCAGATGTCCATGGGCTTCGAAATCTCTATTTAATCATCTCTTGATCCATGTTCTGATTGCACCTGAAATCTTGGAACAAATCTGCAACAAAACTGTTGTATTAGACCAAGATGTCGAGTCCTCAAGATAGGACATCTTGTCTGGCATGTTTTCTTTTAACAAATTTCTTCATGTTAGGACATCTTGTTCAACATCTTGTTTTACCTCCCCCTTTTGACAAATTTTGTCTAAAACTCCTTTTGCACAATAAACCCAGGAAATCAAGGAGAGAAGAAGTAGAAAGCCCTAAAGTCATTTCAGCCAGCCTGTGACGAGTCTAGCAGAAAGTAATGTGACTCCTAAAAGCTTTCATTCTTTCTGTCCAGCTGTATGGATAGTTTACACATCACACACCACATGTTGTATGTTGAGTACCCCTTTCCCTGGCGTACATGAGGAAGAACATGCGCGACATTCCCCCTCAAAACCAGTCCCAATATACCATCCTCCATTATTCAGATCAGGGCTCAGGGGATCAAACCCTACCTCCGGATAACTCAAAACACAAGACACAAATGTGTTCATAACTCAGATCACAAGACACAAAAAGAAAACTTAGAACAAAAAGAACTGAGACATATACATGATGTTAGAACATCTTATCCAACATCCTTGCAAAACAACTGCAAGAATGAAATCAACACACAAAAGAAGATCAATCACGTGTTATAAGGAATAACACACAACTGAGATGGACACACATTTCTCCCCCTTTTTAGCCAAAAATTAGCAAAAGTAACCAACACAGTTCCAGACCCAAACAATACTCACCCAAACCCGGACAAATTCCATAACCTTACAACCCACCAAAAGAGACAACCTGAGACACAAGAGGCAATGACCCCCTTTAAATACATAAGCAGTTTCCTTAGGAATTAACGGTCCATAGAAGTTACCGAAGAACAATTCAATAAAGATATAAATTGAGGTAGATAACTTCATCATAAATGATTGTGCACCGCCTAATTCAGATTTGACTGTTTCTTCTTTAATGAGAACCGTCCAAAAAATGCGCATGTACCAAGAAACATGTTTTGCACGCCTTCTTTAAGGCATGCTTTCCATCGTCCAAGGAACACCGTCTAAATTGAGCTACTTAGAAATAACCACAAGTCCTAAATAATGTCCTGACAATTGGTCAGACTTTTTCTACTCTCTCTTATAGCCTCTGAGGCATAGTCACAATGTCTTCCAATAACCTCAACATACTCCTTTCAACCAGAATTAAAAGAAACTGACCAAGATGTTAAGACATTATGTCTGACATCTCCCTTTTATCACCAAGGACTCCCAAGAACCTTATTTCAATCCACGGAGAAAACAAAATTCTTCCAGACAATATCCAATCTTATTTCTCAGTTCTCTCCTAAGAATTAAGAACATAGTTGAAATAAGTCAATAGCCTTAACAGTTCAAACTCACAAGCAGAACTTATTAAGCTAAAGTATCAACACATCATGATGTCAAGATATCTTGTCTAACATCACAACCTCATATAAATCACATGAACATCTTCATGCTCGTAAGTGGGAAAATACCAAACTCACACTCCTTGTACCGTAACCAACAGACTCTTAGAATAAGACCAAATCACACTATTGATCACTCCCCCCTGAACACAACCACATATTGTACAAATCCATCTTGAATCTTACAGACATAGACAACCTTGTTCGTTAAGAGTAGATCCAATTAAATCTCAAATGCTCACATCCCAGAAAGAGACGTATAAATTCTCTTAGCTCCTTGGTTAGGCAAGATGTCATCCATACTTGGAATACTTCAAACCCCTTCTCCATATGATGAGTGATACATCCTCAGCCTGCTTCCTACTCAAGATTCATCATGATAAAATCTTTTACAGTGCTACTACAAGCAGACCCTATCATCAGAATCCACACACTTTTGACCAATAGTTGTACACCATACTAAACAATAAATAGATATAGCTCCAAAGATGAAAATCAAACTCAGTCATCCTCCAAAAATAACCAAAACCAGGAATGATGTTCCAACATCATTTAGGACATCAGTCTCAATCAGAGGAGTCATGAAATTTGATTCTTGAAACACCAATCATTGGACTTACCATTCTTACTCCTCCAAGGTACCCATGAAGATCTTAATATGATACACACTTGTATCAACTTAATCTTCACACACATCAGAGAATCACTGAGGGAAATAAAATCTCATAAAGCTTCTTACCAGAAGTAGAATGTGTAAACAAGCTATCTGATGTTTAATAACATCAATCATCCTTAAGCACCTTGGGATTTCTTTTATCTTAACAGAACAAGAGTTCCATGTTCTCATAGACTTGAACAATATATTCAAGTTTGAGTAAACAACCTCTATCCTATTTTAAGCAGTACAAAAACATCTTGATCACATTTAGGGACAAGATAAGGATCTTTTGATAACTGCACAAAAGATACCAACTGTATCCATTCTTCAAGACACATCAGATGCAAGGAATAGATTCTTGAGTTCTTGAAATTGTCTGGAGCTGCACCTTCTGGTGTGCCATCATCTTTCTTCAACACCAAGCAAAAGGATAACCAATTACATACTTGCTAAGGCCACAAATAGCAATTGATTTTAAATCCCAATTCTGTATTCTTCAGTCACCAAATGTCACTAGTCTCCTTTACAATGTTGAGACATTAAGATTAACATCCATGACTCAACTTGCTTCACAACCTTTTGACAGATCAGTGTTCTCTTTGGTGTTCAGACTAGGAAAACCATATCCTCCTGAATCTTTCAAAAGCTTCTTCACTGGATGAGCCCTCTGCAACTGTTCAGTCCTTATAGACTCCTATTTCTTCAGATTTACAACCCTCCTTACTCTAGCTACAAAACCAAGATTAAAACATCTAGCACAACCTAAGAAGAAATCTTCAAAGCATAAATCTTCCTTAGAAGACCATCTTCAGACAAACCAGAAACATCCTTGGATAAACAAAATCACTTTCCAAGACAAAGATCCAATGTCTTCACACTCATAAGACTGCTTTGACATTGATCAGCTTTTACTCCAGTTCCAGCCTTGTTGAATGTCAGTGCAATTGCAACCATACCATTCCTTATTTTCTATTTCAGAATAGATTGCCTTCCAAGACTTCTGATAGGGAATCCTTAAACATATACAATCTCTTATAGGACTGGGAGCAAAAATAAATTGCTCTTGCCACTCTTCTATGGTATGACATTATCATGGCACACTTCTTAAATAAGTACCCTTGGAACTTTTTCTCTTCTGAGCTCTATTCAGCATACACGTTCAGAAGTGCCTTTATGAGTGGACTTAAGAAAAAACTCAAGTTTCTTGGGCTAATTTAAGCATGACATAGAGACTTTTACCAAATCCATAGATCATGAACTTGATAAATAAGACCTCAACTCGACATTTTTCCTCCTATTACCCTTCATAGTACCTGGTTGAAACTATCTCCCAAGCAACATAGGAAGATCCTTCAGAGGAAGTCAGATCATGATGCTCTCTCCCATATATTACTCCCAGCTAGAGATGCCCTGAACAATTAAAGAAGCTAACCTCAACTTCAACAAGAACCAAGTAAGATGTCAGAACATCTTATAAGACACAATGTGTAGCAATAACATCATTATCAGCAGCAGCATTAGAATCTTCACGAACTATCAGTCAACCAATAGTAGTTGTTTGGCTGGATTCAAAACTCTATCATCCTAGCCTTCAATCCCACAACAACAATGGATTGCATGATCATGCAAATTCCTTCCTTGTTCAATAGACCAGAAAGTATCATCCCTATAACTCATCCAGAAATAGAACAGGACGCCTGCTCTGATACCAATTGAAATTATGGTAGCAGATCTCAGATGTCCTGAGAGATGTCGAGACATTGATCTCTGCTTCACTAATTAAGGACAAAACAAGAACATCCAAATACTGAAAATACATAACAGTGTCATGACAGATGTTTCAACATCTTCCAAGACAAATATTTCAGAGCACACTGAATTGAACATAACAGAAAGATAAATAACACCAAGATATGATGACCCAGTTCGGTGAACAACAACACCTACATCTGGGGGCTACTAAGCCAGGAATGAATTCATTATCAGTAGTATTAGTTCTAAGTATACAACCTCCAATAACTTATCACTTAATTCCCTATCCAATGCAATTCTATCTAGAACCCCATCTAGATAAGAGAAGCTCATCTTAATTCCTAAATCACCTTAGTGGTATCTAACAATTACAACCTCCAGTAACTGCATCAAACAGTTCAATTGAAAGACAACCCTTTCAACACAATATTCAGTCAAGACTCTTGACTAACACTAATACTTGAATTTGCTTAATAGCTTCATCCAAGAACAATACATAATTCATTACCTACAGGTTTTTGAATATGAAAAACTATGTCTACCACAATGTATCAAATTGATACAAAGGGTGACTTACAATACAAGAAAGTACGCGACTCTCAAAACCCTAAACCCTTAATTTTACTTTACAAAAGTATTAACAAGGACTAGTTATTTTCCCTAGGTCTTGGTCTTCCTTTTTTAATCTTCAGTTGTCCATGGGCTTCAAAATCTCTGTTTAATCATCCCTTGATCCATGTTCTGATTGCACATGAAATCTTGGAACAGATCTGCGACAAACCTGTTGTATCAGACCAAGATGTCGAGTCCTCAAGATAGGACATCTTGTCTTGCATGTTTTCTTTTAATACATTTCTTCATGTTATGACATCTTGTTTTACCAAAAGTTAGTCAAATCTTAGAGCCTTCATTAAGTTTATGTTTTCCAAGTTTTAGAACTCATCAAGACTAGTATCGAATAATGTAGGTTTCACCTAACGCGACGTGCACGTTCTATATTGGTAAGGTGCGATGGGATAAATGTAATATCCAATTTCTAAAACAATGGGTCAAACTTAAACAAATTATAATAAGATTATATACATTTAGAAGCAAGAGTTGGGAATGATCCATATGATGGATTAGAATAAGGAGTTATTTACCCTACTGAAAATATTCGAGAATTGTATTAGATACAATTGGAAGGAGTTTCTACCTAAATAACTGCGTTTTGTGTAATCGGTCTAACGCTGACTTAAAACAAAGTGAAATATGGATCTTGATCCATTAGAAAATCTTCCAACGGGATTTTCCGAACCAAATGGTGAGGGTCATTTGGTTTGAGTAAAATAGTGGGATCATATTTAATTAAAGGCCTAACTGAATATGTTGGTTTTAATTGATACTTTTAATTTCACATTTTTTTAAGTAGATTACCATGACAATAAACACCTGTAACAACATTTTGCGATCAATCCTTGATAAGGAAAAATTGTCTGGGACACCTGTTCAAACATGATAAAAAGTTGTATGTCTTAGAGACACCTGTTCCTGAAAAGGAGCCTCCTAGTTCTGCTTCTAAGACTGAAAGAGATGCTTATAAGAAGCATGTCGATGATGCCAATGAAACTGCTTGCCTCATGCTGGATACTGTGAATTCTGAATTGCAAAAGCAACATGAAAATATGCAGCGTTCGATATGATCGAACACCTGAAGATGCTTTATCAAGAGCAGGCAAGGCATGAGAGGTTTGAAGTTTCAAAAACCCTTTTTCAAGGCAGGCTAGTTAAGGGAGCCCCAATCTGCCCCATGTACTCTGGATGATTGGGTATGTGGAGAACCTTGAAAGATTGGGTTTTCTCCTCAAAAGGGAGCTTGCGACTGGTTTGATCCTACAATCGTTACCGGAGAGCTTCAGTCAACTTGTCCTGAATTTCAACATGAATGATATGGACAAAAGTCTTCCAGAGCTGCTAAGCATATTAAGAAATGATGAGCAGAATCTGAAGTCAAAAGGGAAGTCCATTGTGATTGTCAGTAATGGAAAGAAGCAGAACAAAAGGCCCACCAAGCAGGGTGGTAAAGGGAAGGGCAGAGAAGTTGCCAGACCCAAACCTACTGCTCATGATTTGAAACCCAAATGAGGCATAGCTGATGAGTCCAAGCTTTTGAGGTTGACATCAATTTTGGCTAAACTAACTTGACAACAAGATGTTGGACAAGATGTCCTAACATGAAGAACTAACTGAAGATCAAGATGTTGGACAAGATGTCCTATCATGATGATTCGACATCTTTGTCTGTTACTTTTCAGTTTTTAATTATGTTATTCCATATTTCAGATTATTATGGGATTATTTGTTTTTCCTAGGTGGCGTCCAAGATTGAGGAATCAGAGATTCTGATTATAATTTGAAGATGTTGTTTCTAAGTGTGGAGACACTTTAGGAAACTTAGGATTGAAGAAACTATTCTAGAGGAGAATTAGTTGCAGATTCTGTGGAGCAAAATTGTTGCGTTTCTGAAGCCCAAATCAAGTCATGTTTATGGTTATAAATAGGATGGATTTAAGCTAGGAAAAGCTTGGAAAAATACATTGTTGCTTATTGAGTTTAGGATTTGTATTTTGTGAGCCTCTCTTGTGTCGTGTTGATACTAGAGATGGACTGTTTACATTGAGTTATAATTTCTCTCACTACTGTGATTGAAAGGGAATTGAGAAGGGTCTCATACCTAGGAAGTGTCTTAGATAGAAATTAAGCACGGGTAGTGATTAAGTGATAAGTTGTAAACCGGAGGTGTTTAGCTTAGAATTAATACTATCTAGTGGATTTCATTCCTGGGTTGGTAGTCCCCAGACGTAGGTGTTGTTGTTCACTGAACTGGGTTAACAATCCTTGTGTGTTACTTTATTTTCTGCAAGATGTATTTTGTTTCTAATTATCCTTGTGTGTGAAGCAGAGATCAAGTGTCTCGACATCTCTCAAGACATCTGAGATCTGCTACCAGAATTTCAATTGGTATCAGAGCAGGCATCCTGCTCTGCATCTGGGTGAGATTCAAGGACGAGACTTTCTGGTTCAATGGATAAAGAAGGAGGAATATTAAATAGACCACCCCTTTTTATGGTTCCAATTATGAATATTGGAAAGTGCGCATGGTGGCATTCATTAAGTCTATGGATGGAAAAGCTTGGAAGTCTATGGTCAAAGGGTGGGACCCACCAAAGGCCAAAGTTAAGGATGGGAAGATCACTAATGAGTTAAAACCCGAGGAAGACTGGGATGATGAAGATGATAAGTTTGCTCAAGGTAACTCCAAAGCTTTGAATGTTGTTCAATGGTGTTGACAAGAACATCTTCAGGTTGATCAAAAATTATGTTGTTGCCAAGGATGCTTGGGAGTCTTGAAGACTACTGTCATACCCCAAATTTTGACCACTAAGATTCCCATCATTGTGTCAATCATCATCACAATATGGATGAGCCATCATGCCTCATCAAATGCCTCAAGGGTTGTTGAGCATTCACTACAATCAAAATTAGGGTTTTATGCCCTCTCAGAGCCTTCGATAAAGGAGCAATCAAGGAATGTCTTGTTATTCAACTTGTCTAGCCTCTAAAAATATCCACAATAGATCAAAAGGACTCCCACTTCAAGGATTAAGCACAAGGCTGCTCCCTTCTAGGTGGATCAAGTCTCAAGATCGACAGTGTCACCAAATTAGGGTTTTGGTCGACCAGGGCCTCCAGATGGAAATTTTTCATCTGGGCACAAGGAAAAGATCCAAAACATAACCTAATATACTCCATGGAACCTCATGGACCCAATCATCAAGTCAATTTGACCTCAGGGGATGCATTCATAAAAAATCAGGAATTAGGGTTTCTTGACCTAATTCACCCCTAAGTTGACTTTTGGGACAAATCATGAGCCAAGACCTCAAGACATGATTTAAGGGTCTCTAATATACTATATTGATCCATTTGCAACAATGGATTAATCCAAGAAGCTTGAGCAACAAGTCTCAATTTCATCTGCACCACAATTAGGGTTTCGCGAGGAAAGTCAACTGTAACTTTGACTTTTGACCAGGACATGCTCCCAAACCCTAAGACATGATTCAATATACCCTATGACACCCATGGAACATGTCCATCAAGTTTGATTTAGGTCAAGGACATGATTTCCTGAAGAATTGCACAGTTTGGAATTCATCTGATAAAAAGTCAACTGTGCACAAAAGTCAACTTTGACTTTTTGAGATTTTACACCAAAATGGATTTTTAACCCTAAAATTATGTTAATGTATGATTTAAATCATCATTCATCAAGAAAAATCAAAGAAAGTGGGATAACTTGTAAAAGGGGTAACCATAAAAACATAGAAAAATTTCTAAGTTATGGAAAAAGTGACACTAATGTGCCAACTTTGGAGGACCATAACTCCTAAACCACAAGGCCATTGTTCCCCATTCATAGCTTGATTTGTAGATCACATTGCCCTCTACAAAAGCTTCATACTGACCTATGTCCAAATTCCTCATGGATTTTGAGTTATGGAGTGATCAAAATCAAGAAAAGTCACTTTGTTCCAACACTTGGTGAAAATTTCACTAAATCAGAATCTGCCTTTACTTTTTTCCAAATGTAGGGGGATTTTTCACTTGGATTCAAAAGAGATCAAAACAAAACATGTTCAAACAGTTGTTGTATCATGTAAGGGCTTTCCAAAATGGCTAAGAACATTACCAAATTCAATTTGAGCTATGAGATATGACATTGGCAAGATGCCTTGCTGAAATCTGCCAAGGCAAGGCAGATTTTTGCACTTTTGGTCGTTTTGCCAAAATCAGCCAAATCCAAACACTCCTATCCACTTGGACACCTCTGAGGATTGAATCTAAAGGGGACAATCACTGAGCCAAGCCTCCAAAGTCTTTGGAACAAGAAATAGCATGTTGAACCTAGAATTGGCAAAATAGGGACAAGACTCCAATTTTGGATTGGAGCATTCAATGGAAGCATCAAGGTGGCATGGACTGAGCTCTTAGCAACTGAATTCAGTCAAGACTTATCCAAGACCAAGGGAACCAGCAGCCTGTGCCCTAACCTCTAGTCAATGGCTAGAGGAGACTTGGATTTTCATTTGCCAACATTGGCCAAACCTACTCAGCAGTTGCCATTCACTATTCCTTGCAAAACAAACTTGCTCTACTATAAATAGAGCTCAATTGTGATTAGTTTGAGTACACCAAAGCCATCAAACAGATGCTTTCCTTAAAATCTCTTCTTTCACTCCAATTTTTCCTTCTAAGGCAAGTCACTATCGGGTTTTGAGTTTGAGAGCTTTTCCAATCAAACCAATCACACACACACACCTCATATACATCACATATGAGCTAATCAAACACTTAAACAACAATTGGAACACTGATTTCTCAGAATCACCAGTCAATTGCTCAAGGTTTTAACCAAGTTGCAGTTGAGATGCCATGAAGTGATCCAGCCAGTTTCAATCAAGTCCAAGCATTCAAACACACTCCATAGGGTGTAGGGAAGCTGTTCAGATCATCACAACTCATCTGTAACACCTCCAACTCAGAAATCAATTTGCTCTTGCTGTCATGACCTAGAGGTAAGCCTAAACTTGGTCATCTCTCAATCCATGCAATTTTTGCTGCACAATAATTTGGCCATATGTTCATAATCATGCATGGAATGTTTCCCCTCAATTAATTGCATTGTTTGAATCGTGTATAAAAAATCCCAGCCTTCATGCAGAATCTAGGGTTCTTGAGGATTGTTCATGATTTCTTATTTTATGTTTAATTTAAATGAAATTAATTGTCATAGACATGATCGTGAGGTTGAAACAAGTTGATTGGTATGTGGATTGCATGATATGATTAAGTATTCAGTGAGATTGGATAGAAAATGCAAATCTGGAAAACTCAGAACACGCGCGTGTTATTGCCCTTGTTCTTGGCGCCATTTTCCAACATTTGAATATTTGAATTTTGTGATTTTTATTTAATTGATTCAAAAATTAATTTCTCTTTGAGTTTTAATGATTTTAAGTTGATTCTTTTTTTAATAATTCACAAAAATGTTGAAATATTTTATTTTCCCAAAAAATTCCAAAAATATTATTTATTTCATATAATTGATATTTTTGCAAAGAATTAATATTTTAATTGTTTTTGACATTTAAAATATTTTTCCCTCTTGATTTTTGAAGCATTAATCCAATATCATAATTTGTTTCCCACATGTTAAACAATTTTTGATCATTTTAATTGAATTTTTATTCAATTAAAATACATTTTGGAAATAAATTAGGGTTTTTGATTAATTCAACCCTCACAAATCATTTTTAAAAAACGTTTTGGGCCTCTATTAGAGTGTAAGACCCAACCCACTTGTACAGAAACAATTTTAGGCCTCACTTATTGTATAAGTCCCTCTGTACATTTTTTAATTCGGCACGATCATCACCAGTTTAAAAATAAACCATCTGGGCCTCTCCTTGAGCTATAAGACCCATTCAAAACTTTTGGGCCTCTAATAGAGTGTAAGACCCAATCCTCTTTTAACCAAAACAATTTTGGGCCTCACTTATTGTATAAGTCCCTATGCATTAAAAGAAAACCTCGGCGCGATCGCCATTTTAAACGAAAAAATCTGGGCCTACCCTCGTGTTATAAGCCCCACTCTTTTTCTTTTAAAAACTTTTTGGGCCTCTTGAGAGAGTGTAAGACCCATTTGTACAGAAAACCTTTTTGGGCCACAGTCACTTGTATAAGTCCCTCTGTACAAATTCAACTGTGAAATCACTGGTAAAACCCTGGGCCTCTCCTTGAGCTGTAAGCCCCAAATCTTTCATTTCAAAGCACTTTCTCCTTTGATTTTGAAATATACTGTTGTTTTCAATCTTTCTTTGTTGAACAACTAACCAAACAACATGGAAACTCTACAACCGAGTAAGTGTTTATACACTTTCATTTACCGCTTTCATATACATATAACTGTATTGTGGGGCTGTTTCACTGTAAGTCTTCTTTCATAAACTCATATCAACTGTGTAATAATAGTATAGATATTTAGAGTTTTCCCGGCAACTACGTCTAGAACTAGGAAAAGCCGTTTCGTTTATTCGTAGAAATAGACAGCTAGATCCCCAATAGGATCACCAGATACAGTCATCTCTTCGGCTGTCCTCATTAGGAATTGTCAAGAAACTCTACTCCCAGAGATGAATGTATTCTCCGTGAATGGCATCTTTGAGTTTCTTCCAAATTCTCGAACTTTCCTGGCTTGATCTATTCCTTGTGAATAGTCTGTCTTGAATTTCTCAGGGTTTGGGGACCCACGGGCTTCTTAAAAGCATCGGCCTCCTCTTGGGCATCGTACAAGGACCCACAGGCTTCCTAAAAGCAACCCCGCCTCCTCTTGGGCTTAGTACAAGGACCCGTCGGCTTCTTAGAAGTATTCACAACCTCCTCTTAGGCTTCGTATAATGATCTCTTCCTCCGGGAATGATAGCCTCCTCTTGGGCTTAGTACAAGGACCCGTCGGCTTCTTAGAAGTATTCACAGCCTCCTCTTAGGCTTCGTATAATGATCTCTTCCTCCGGGAATGATAGCCTCCTCTTGGGCTTAGTACAAGGACCCGTCAGCTTCTTAAAAGCTTCCAGCCTCCTCTTGGGCTTCGTACAAATTGTCCCGACGACCTCCTAGAGGTATAGGAACAGAACCTAGTCATCTTCATAGAACAGTCCTTTCAAAGAGTCTACTACTGTTTCTCAAAGCATAGTACGAAAGATGAAACTCTAGACACGGACAGTCTAATATCCTTGAGTCTCAAAGACATTCTCAAGTGACCCCTTCGTTAAAATAGGAAGGAAACCCATAGACTCGGACAGTCTCAATACCCTTTGGATTTCCCGTTTCCTCAAAGAAAAGGAAATGTCCCTGAATCAAATCCTTGAGTACAGTGTTACACATATAAGAACTGATTTTCTCTTTAAAATTAGTATAGTGGATCTGTCACTCAACTGAAACAATTGCATTAGCCTCCTCTTGGGCTTTGTACAATGATTCTTCCTAGCGAAGCAAACATTTAGCCTCTCTCTCGGGCTTTGTACGAGACACATAAGAGACTCCCTCGTTGAGTCAATCACCCTTTTAGCCTCCATCTCGGGCTTTATACGAGATACAAAAAGGTTCTTATTGAGCCAAACAAATTTTAGCCTCTATCTCGGGCTTTATACGAGATACAAAAACACTCTCTTGTTAAGTATAAAAGATCCTCTTGTAGGATCAACCCCTTTTGGCCTCTCTCTCGGGCTTTGTACGAGACACATATTAGCCTCCTCTTAGGCTTTGTATAAGAAAACCACTGGTTGATCCAATCAACCTTTTAGCATCAAAACTGTGCCTCGTTCACAGTACACAAACATCAACAACTCTTTCCCCTTCATCTAATCGATGTAAGCGGCAAGCCTCTGGATCATCTACATCCATGCCATTGTCCCTCTTTTAGCATGAGAAATTCCTAAGGAAAGATGGCATTGCTCTACACTGAGTTAAAGTCTTCTCCTTCAGGTTGGAAATCTCCTATAAAGGAAATTATGGCATTACCGGATTCACACATCCCGGTTAAAGTAATTCTCCTTTATAAACAGTTGTGACATACAACCCCCTCTTTAGAGATGACAAATTCTCTCTAAAGTCAACACCCTTCTAGCTTCACATCTTGGGCTTTGAACAAGATACAGATCACCTTTTTAGCTTCACGTCTTGGGCTTTGAACAAGACACCAAAACAACCATTTCCTCCCATAGAATAGGAGGAACTACGAACGCTCTGATTTCCCTGTTTCGGTAAACGGGAATACGTAGGCATAAGATTGAAAGAAAAGTCTTAGCGAGCACACTAAACAAAAAAACCAAAAGCCCCATACTTTCATATATCCGTCCTAACATCTTAAACCCCCACCAATTAACCGAACACCACTTTTAAAAAAAATAAACCTAATAGAGACCCCGAATCTTTGTAGCATCTGTAAACCAACAGTTTTGACTGTTTAAACTCAGTTTGCAAGCAGGGTTAATTTGAGACATCTATTTCCCTTCCTTCATCAGCTTTAATAGGATAAAAAATGAATCGAGCTGTAGACACCAAAGAACGATAGCGCTTCGCAACCGCGTCCAAAATCGCTTGCTACAGAAAAATGGCGACTCTGCTGGGGATATGGCGATTCTGCTAGGGGCATGTCATTAGGATCTATCTCACCTTTGTAGCAAGATCTTGTTCTCTTCCCATCTATTAGGTGGAAACTTTAAAAGTGGCGCCCACCGTGGGGTTCTTTACCCTTTTTTCTCTTCTCTTGTGTGAAAACCACAGATTGGGGCTTCCGCCGGGGAACCCATTTTCTGTCAGGAACATAGGATTCATAGCTTTAAAGGTCTAGGATGATTAGGACAAATATATATACTGCTTTTCCTAATTGATATCCGTGTTTATTTTTCTTCTAATGGGAATGCGTGTGATGTCGCATGTGGAAAGATTGAGTATACACTTAAGATAGGTGATGGCGACGAGGTCGACCATCAACCTCAGTGGAGGCTTCCTAATGCAACCCATTCCCTCTCACAGGAAATGGGTCGATTGTGAAGTCTGAGAAGCTGAGGATCAAATTAGTGGCGCAGAGGCTATCGGAAATAGTTGTCATGCGATGCCACCCTCTTCTGAGGACTCTTCAAAAAACATCACCTAGCACGGTTCCCGGCCCGCTGGTGTTTTCTTGACAAGAGTTGATGATGATGAGAGACAGGTATAAAAGTCACTAGTAAACCTTTGGGATGGGTAGAGCCTTGACTTCATGACAACGACCCTTTGACCCCATGTTCTTTCTATGTTTTTGTGTGTTGCATTCATGCATTCATCTAAAAAACATTAAAACATTCGAATTTTTTTTCTCTTCTAGTCTCTCTGTGTTTCAAATTAAACTAAGACTGTGATTGCAAATATCAGAGAAAAGGATTGTGCTAATGGATTTCGGTAGAAGGAGAACTCATAAGTACACCTTCAAGGTTCCAAAACTAGAGGATTTGAGAGGTTTGGCGAGAATGATCACAAACCAAGAGGCCTTCAGAGCCAAGTACGGAGGTCTGCTACCTCTGTTAAGGGTCCATGTGATTGAGGGAATCATGGATGCGCTCATTCAGTTCTACAATCCGATTTATCACTGCTTTACATTCCCGGATTACCAGCTAGCACCAACGCTGGAGGAGTATTCTCATCTGATCGATTTACATATCACTGATCGAGTTCCATTTTCTGGATTGGAAGAAATTCCAAAGAATCAGACCATTGCAAGAGCAATTCATTTGGACGAGTCTGAGGTCAGGATTCACATGACCACCAAGGGTGGCATACAAGGTTTGCCAGCCCAATTTCTGACAAAGAAAGCTCTGTACTTCGCTAGTATAGGGAACGAGACTGCTTTTGAAAGCATCTTTGTTTTACTCACCTACGGATTATTTTTGTTGCCCAACATTAATAACTTCGTCGATATCAACGCTATTAAGGTTTTTCTCATTGGAAACCCTGTGCCGACTTTGCTCGCAGATACGTATCATTCTGTACACTTAGGGAATTTGTACAGCGGAGGGGAGATCACATGTTGTGTACCTTTGCTTTACAAATGGTTTATCTCCCATTTACCTAAGTCTGCTGCTTTCTGGGATCATAAGAGTGCCTTGTGCTGGTCGCAGAAGATCGTGTCTCTCACCAACTCTGACATAGATTGGTGTAATAGGATTTATGATGGAATCAGGATCATTGACCGTTATGGAAACTTCCCCAACGTACCCCTTATAGGAACTAAGGGAGGAATCAACTATCATCCGATATTGGTTCGTCGTCAGTTTGGATACCCGATGAGGCATGTTCCCCGGAATGCTTATCTGGAAGGTCTTTTCTTCAAGGAAGGAGAAAATGACAGAGCACTAAAGACGGAAATAGTGCACGCTTGGAAACACGTTCATAAGAAAGGACAAGAGTCTCTAAGAAAACCGGACTGTGTCTCGGTGGAGCCTTATCTCCACTGGGTACAAACAAGAGCTCTCAAGCTAAAGATGCCTTATCCTCGTTACATAATTCTTCCACCGAGGGAATCTGTCATGTACTTCATGACTGAAACGGAAAAACTTCAGGTTACGCTCAACAAAGTTCAAAGGGAGAGGAGGTCTTGGAAGAACAAGTACCGCACCCTCAATGTAGAGTGTATCAAAATACAGCAACTGCTGAAAGATAAGGACGCTCTGATTGAGATTTTAGAGCAACATGCTGTGGATAATCAGGATGACCAAAGGAATTTGCTCGCTCCTTTCACTTGGCAAAGGAATGACAACCCGACAACGGCCCAAGAGCCCCAGTCAAAGAAAAGGAAAGTACCAGAGTCAGCACCCGATTTCTCTTCAGAGAGGACTCGGGACCCATTAGCTTAGGTTTCTGTTTCTGCACCTTGTAATCTACTGTATTTCCATTTCTGTAATCCTTTGAATTCAATAAAAAGGGGTTTCCCCACTGTTTGATATTTGCAATCTAATTGTCGAAGTTTATTTTGATTAAACCAAAAAATAATTAATATAATCATTGCATTCATCATTCTCACATCGCGTATTCTTCTTACCTACGAATCTCACGTTTGTGTCTCGATTCTAGAGTCAAACTGTCTCACTCGTATAATACTCGGGCCAATCGTCAGAAAAAGATGGATGATCTTGAGGAAGAAAATAGAGAGTTGAAAGAAGAGATCGACGCTCTGAGAGAGGATATGAGAAAGCTTCGTAACGACATGCAAGCCATGGCAGAAGCTCAGCTACAAAGGACCCTAATCTCAGAGATCACCTCAACGCCCATAGTGGAGAAGTCTGATCCTAGGTATCAAATGCCGAAAGACCGTCCCTGGGGCATGCCTGCAAACTATATCCCAGAAGGATATGTTCCGCCGATCGCTGAGGATCAGGGAATCGCGACAGATGCCGCTGGTCCTGAAGGTTACAAACTTCGGGAAAGCGAAGATGCCAGAGGCATATTGAAGACTCCTGAAGGTTACAAACTTCGGGAAACGCCAAGACTCACTGCCGTAGTCACGGTACCACCCCCTGTGGTGCACGCTGTCCCGGAAGGACAGATTCCACAGATACCTTTTGGTAAAAAGGAAACTATGTTTGACCGGATGGATGAATTCCAGGAACAGTTCTTGGAAATGCAGAAGGAACTGCAAGCCATTCGCGGTCAGGATCTATTTGGAAAGGACGCCGTAGACCTCTGCTTGGTCCCCAATGTGAAAGTCTCGCACAAGTTTCAAGTGCCCTACTTTGAAAAATACAAGGGTAACTCTTGCCCTCAGAGCCATCTGGTGATGTACGCTCGGCGAATGTCAGCTCAGACGGAGAATCAGGACCTACTGATTCACTACTTTCAGGATAGTTTAACCGGTGCCGCACTAAAATGATACATGGGTTTAAACCGTGCTACGATTAGCACATTCAGAGATCTTGGTACTGCCTTCGTCCAACAATACAAATATAATTTGGACATGGCACCGGACAGAGATCAACTTAGATCAATGTCACAAAAGGACAAGGAAACCTTTAAGGAGTACGCCCAGAGATGGCGTGAAATTGCCGCTCAGATTTGTCCACCTCTTGAGGAAAAAGAGATGACAAAGATCTTCTTAAAGACCTTAAGCTCATTTTACTATGACAGAATGGTTGCCAGTGCGCCCAGTGACTTCACCGAGATGGTGGGCATGAGAGTTCGTCTTGAGGAAGCCGTCCGAGAAGGACGTTTGGCAAAAGACGCTGGATCATCGAGTAGTACAAAACGATACGGTAGTGCTCTCCCAAAGAAAAAAGATCAAGATATTGGGAATATCTCTCTCGAAAAGCAAAGGCGACATTATCAACCAGTAGCAGCTGTAACTCCTGCTATCAGCCCTGCGCCTATTCCTACGTATCAACCTCAGGTTGTGCAAAGCCAATCTAATCAGCAAAGGACACAACAGCCTCTTCAGTAGGCTCGTCCTCCATATAACAACAACCGTACAACACGACCATCAGGGTTTGATCCTATACCCATATTGTACGCAGAACTATTTCCGTTACTACTGGCTAAGGGGAACATCCAGACTAAGTCTCCTCTTACAGTACCGGAAAATCCGCCTTTTTGGTTTAAGGTGGATCAAACATGCCCTTATCATCAAGGAGGATCAGGGCATAACATAGAAAACTGTCTCAATTTCAAATCTGACGTGCAAAAGCTTGTTAGAAGCGGGCTCTTATCTTTCAAGGATACGAATCCCAATGTTCTCACGAACCCGCTGCCTCAACATGAGAAAGCTGCAGTCAACCTGATTGAGAGAGAGTCTAACAATGTCTATCAAATTCACGATGTACTCTTATTGAGGACCAATTTGGTCAAGATGAATTGTAGACAGAGTGGATATGGCCATGTGCCACCTCATAATTATCATCAATGTGATGTCTGCTCTAAAAGTAATAGAGGATGTTTTGTAGTGCAAGCAGCTCTACAGGAACAGATGGATCTCGGATGGATCCAAGAGCACCGAGTTCGTGGAGTTAACATGGTGTATACGAATTCCATTATCATTCAGAACCACGGCATCCGTGCGATGAATGCCAACTTGGTGGCAATGCACTCAAGGTAAAGCCAGTATCATAATCTGCCACGACACGATTATAGTTCCTGTCTGACTTGCTCAGTAAACAAACAGGGATGCTCTTTCATACAAGAGGCCCTCCAGCGTCAGATGGATCTTGGATGGATCCAAGACTACCATGATAGGAACCCTTATCAGATCAACATGGTTCAGATCTTCGATATTCGCGTGATGAATATCAACCTGGTAGAGTTACATGCTGAGCAGGTCCGACTCAGATTCTTAATATCACACGACTATCAAAGCTGTAAAGCAGGTTGTGAAAACGATCGAGGTTGTACCCTTGTCCAGGAGGCACTTCAGCACTTGTTAAATCACTGGTGGATGCCAATCTATATGGATGGAGATACTCAGCAGGTTAGTATCAGTAACAGGAATCCTACTCAACGTCAAAGTCAGGATGTCCGATCTGTGGAAGCTAACCTAGTGAGGTTACATTGTATTCAAAGTGGGCGGGGCCAGGTGCCACCACATAATTATGACCGTTGTAGTGTCTGTTCAGAAAGTAACCAAGGGTGCTACCTTGTGCGAGCAGCTCTCCAGGGGCAGGTGGATCGTGGAGAGATTTGCCCATATCCGGGTTTTGGACCCATCAACTGGACGCCAAACTACCTTGCCAATCAAGTCGAGGATGTTGTCACAATCTCTGGTCGTCACTAGACCAGAGATGTTTTTTCCATCATCCCTCTACTTGACGAATCTAGAACTCCTAACCGGGAACGGATCGAGATTACTTATGATGGTCAGAAAAATTAGAAGGTTCCCATAGTCATCTATCTACCGGGACCACTACCGTATGAATCGGCTAAGGAGATCCCTTACAAATACGGTGCAACAATAGTTGAAAATGGAAAGGAAATTCCATTACCATCCGTCGTGAATATTGCAGACATCAGTCGTGTAACACGGAGCGGTCGAATCTTCAACCGAGAAGTTGGAGAGCCTAACAAGGAAAAGGAACTTCAGGCAGAAGCTCCCGATCCATCAGTCGGTCAATCCAGTAATCCCGACCTTTCGAAAAATAATGATGAGATGATGAAGCTCATCCAAAGGAGTGAATATAACATTGTTGATCAGCTGTTACAGACTCCTTTAAAGATCTCGGTATTATCACTGTTACTCAGTTCAGAAGCCCACAGGGAGGCTCTACAGAAACTCTTGGAGCAAGCCTTTGTGGAACAGGATGTAACAATCAGACAGTTCGATAGCATTGTCTCTAACATCACTTCCTGCAATAATTTGGGATTTAGTGATGAGGAATTACCCGAAGAGGGTCGCCGTCATAACATGGCGCTTAACATTACAGTTAACTGCCAGGACGATGCTTTAGCCAGCGTACTGGTAGACACAGGGTCAGCCCTGAATGTTATGCCAAAGTCCACTTTGATGCAATTATCATTCAAAGGCCCTCCGATGAGAATCAGCGAGGTCGTCGTCAAAGCGTTCGACGGATCCAAAAAAACAGTTATCGGCAAAGTTGATCTTCCCATAACTATCGGTCCTCACACTTTCCAAGTCACTTTCCAGGTCATGGACATCCGGGAAACATACAGTTGTTTATTAGGAAGACCTTGGATACATCAGGCTGGAGCGGTCACTTCAACCCTCCACCAAAAGCTAAAGTTCGTCCAGAACGGCCAACTTGTCACAGTCTGTGGAGAACAGGCCTTGCTCGTGAGTAACTTATCATCATCTATTTGTGTAGAACCCGAGGAGGTTATTGGGACGCAGTTCCAAGCGCTGTCAGTGGGCAAGGACAATTAATTCGGAGGAGGAACCTCGATTTCCTCATACAAAGATACTATCAAAGCGGTCGAGAGTACCAATACAACCGGATGGGGACAACTTATCATTCCTATTGACAATAAAACAAAGAAGGGTCTTGGTTTTTCTGCAACCTGTACCCAGACAGCTGCCGGCGATAGAAGTCTGCATCCCATTCAGAACTTCTTCCACAGTGGAGGTTTTCTTCACCCAGTCCCTCAAGCAGTCCATGCTATCGATGAGGAAGATCCCTCTGACACAGAGGAAGAGTGGAAGCCTTATCTTAACAAGGACGGTTATATGTCTCAGGACTAAACGCAAACTCCTTTTTGCTTTCTTACAGAGAGTCCGAGATTTATACCCAGGTCAGACATCGAAATGATATACGGGGATTGTGATCCGGAAGGATGTCGTGCTCCGCCAAATTCATTAGAGGAAGACACTCCGATGAAACACAATTCTGATTACACCTATTATGGCCCAATGGATGGTCTGCCAATGTGGCAACCTTATCCAGGAGACTTGGGGCAAGAGAGTCAGCCGAACAATGAAAATCAGCTGACCGTCATTAAACAGAATACCTGTGTACCCACCATGTCATGGGATCAACACTCAGGTCATTCAGAAACTACTCAACATGACGATGAATTTGCAACGTTTGCCGGACTGGAATTCATCAACTATGCTTTTCCTGAGGTCAACGTCATCGAGAGAGATGACCCCTCCAGTTCCAAAGAAGTGTGGGACACCTTAGACAACCAAGTGGAAAATTTGACTATATGGTCAAGTACACCACTCCCGAAAGCTCACGTATCAGGCTCAAAGATATCCAGCCAACTGGATGGGGAGATACAGCTGAGAGCACAAATGCTATGCAAAATACAACAGAGGAATCCTCCTACGACAACTCTGCCTGGGAGACAGATTCCAATGATCCTACTCCACCAGAAATCAGTGTTATTTCTGAAGACAAATCGAGGAAGGTGCCAGACTTTGTGATTCGCCAAGGAGTTCGCCGCCAATGGGTTGCCGTCGAGGTTCCGAAGATCGTTGATCAGTCAAAGTAATTGCCATCTTTAACCTTTCACCCTGCCCAGGTGAAACAGATGTTTTGATCGGGCTTTATACGAGATACAAAAAGGTTGTTATTGAGCCAAACAAATTTTAGCCTCCATCTCGGGCTTTATACGAGATACAAAAACACTCTCTTGTTGAGTATAAAAGATCCTCTTGTAGGATCAACCCCTTTTGGCCTCTCTCTCGGGCTTTGTACGAGACACATATTAGCCTCCTCTTAGGCTTTGTATAAGAAAACCACTGGTTGATCCAATCAACCTTTTAGCATCAAAACTGTGCCTCGTTCACAGTACACAAATGTAACACCCCAAATCTACCCGGTAATTATAATAAAAAAATATCAGAGTATTTAAAAAAAATTTCAACACCGCATGGGATGTCACATTTCAACTTAAAACAACAAACAACTTATATTTCATTTAAAAGTGATACATAGCATTCGGCATTCACAACTTATAAATCAGCTAACAACTTTATTCAACTAGATCAAAACTTCGTTTAATTTATAATTATTCAACAATTAGTAATAACAACAACTTAGAAACAACAACATAAACATTCCCCCCGAGTGCTACGTATCAGAGCAAGACCAACTCGAACTAACAGCAACTAAAGGACTTCATAAAATTACTTCACTTCCACAGCTATTCTTCACTACCTGCTCAATTACCCATAATAGGTAACATCATTACAGAAGGGGTGAGATATCGAATAATATAATCAAAATCATGATAATTAATATATTAGACTAGAATCATACAATTTCACCGCTTCATACAACAGTCATACAACAACTATTAGTAACAACTTAAGAGCAACCACAACTTATAACAAACAACAACTTATAACAACAACCTGTATCAAGCGACAACTTACAGCAATAACAATTTATAACAACAATAACTCACAACAATAACAACTTATATCAACAACACCAACAATCAAAACACAACGTAGTAATATTAACAACTTCAACATGCAACTCAAATGCGACTCAACTATGCAAATGCATGTGGTACCATTCGGAGTAGAACTCCCAACTTAAACATATGCCAGGTTATCGAGGCATTTCAACAAGGCATAAGCCTTCAACGTGGTGCCATCAAGGCCAACTTAAACAGGTGCCATCAAGGCCAACTTAAACAATGCAATGTATGCCATGCAACCTCAACTTCAACAATAAATTCACGACAACGAAAACAACAACTTAAACATGCATCAATTGCATCAACTTAATCCAACATTGGTCATTCGACCTACAACTTAACCAACAACTCAACTCAAACCATATTGGTCATAAGACCTGCAACTTAAATAATTCGCCCGTAAATCGGGACAATACAACTTATCCGACTGTACCTGCAAATCAACTTAATCGACATAGTTATCACAAAACAAACCAACCAAGAATGCCTACTAATTTTATATTAGTTATCCCGCCAGTTTTCATTAAATTCCGGACAACTAATTCTCCGCTTAATTTGGCTAATCGGGACTGTTTTATAAATATTGTACTGCTACTTAAATGGTCTACTATTAAAGACACGTACCAATTCTTTAAATAAAAATATTCTATTACCTACTAATAGCAACCAAAATAAGGTGGTTAGTACATGTATATTATTAATTATGATACTACTATTAAATCACTTAGTGGATTTTGTAGAGAAACCATAATATAAAACTAATATAATGTTTACCCAGCTGTACCTGCAATTCCACACAATCAACCTAATTTAACAAAAATAAACACCATTCACGTATCTACTCGTATATCCGAACTTCCCCATAAATTTTCATTCGATTCTGGGTAACTAAATATACCGCTTAATTTCTACCGGGCGACTAAAATTCCTACTGTTTTCAACTTCCAGCATTTTTTCAACAAAATAAATCACCCACACTGCCTACTAATTATTACGAACTTCTCCAAAAATTTTCATTCGATTCCGGGCAATTAATTATACCCGCTTAATTTCGCTCTCGGCACTGTTTTCTGTCCAGTTCTGTTACTAATTTATGTTTCTGCTACAACATATAAATTTACTATCTTGATTATATTAAATAATCCAACTATATATTTATATCTCTAAATTCAACATGCCTAATTAATATATTATCACTAATACAGTAGCTATTATCATTACTATACTTACTATTATTTAACTATACTAATAATATATGTATATACATAGAGAAAAGTAATGTCTACAGAAACAAGCAAAACAAAAAGGCACACGTAATGATTTAGAAAAATAGTGTACCGCCCACCCCTCACACACAGAGCTACAGCGCCCCCCTCTCATTTCCAGTATGTGTACACAAATCGATTTCCCCTTTTTTTTGTTTTTTTTTCTTACTTTCTTTCATGTGCATAACTATATATTATATCTATCCCCACCTTTCAATTATATTATATAAACCTCACAAAACCATTGGTTGGAAAAAGAGAAGGAACTTTATACTATTCCAGCAACCAAGTCAACAATCACTACAGGCAATGGAATTCAAATATGGTTTCTAATTACTCTATCAAATGATAATGGGTCTCTATAATATACCAATTTCAATCCAATAAATACCACATAGTGAAAAATTATATAAATCCCAATTTCTACATACTAACTATCATTCTCCCGGTTATAAAATTCGAACCCCACCCTTACCTGATTGGATCGAAGGTAGCTCGAATTTCTTGATTTTTCCACACCTGTAGCAATTTTTCTTCGTCTTCTTCTCCCTAAAATGGTTCGCAGCTTTTCTTCTCCTTTCCCCCAATTGCTCACGTTCTGTTTCTTTTTCCTCTAACTGATATCCCACTCCCTACTATTCTTTTTTATTATTTTAATTTAATAGAATTATAAGCCTTAGTTTCTAATTGGGCTTAAGTTCTCACACACCCTTAATTGCTACTAAAACCCCAATGTAGGCCCAATAGTACTATTTCTCACAAAATCAATTTAATAAAAAAATACAATATTAATCCTAGTGTTAATTTCTCGGCTAATTTTACCCGACTATCAACTTAACGACTTAAACCATATAATCGACATATTCATCAATTATTCGGGAATTACTTAATAATATTTTAATTATATTATTTCTAATATAATTCTTCGACTAAACCAACTTAAATACCAACTTACCAATTAAATCTCCTCAACACAAAATTAACCGAATAATCACAAATAATTCGCGACCAACTACTTACTCCCGTCTTAATAGATTAATTCCAATTATTAACCAAATGGTCCAGCAATTCAACTTAGTTAATTAAATAAGATAGTCCAATAAATAAATAATATTATTCTTAATATTATTCCTCCGATTTAACCGACTAAAATCCGACTTTAACTTAATAATCCCAATACGCCTCTTAAAATAATACCGACAAATCCAACTACTCCGATTAATTCTCAACTTCGTCTAAATCCAATAATTAAATCCTTCAATAATTTAATTAACTAATTAATTAAATTTAGGCGTTACAACAAACATCAACAACTCTTTCCCCTTCATCTAATCGCTGTAAGCGACAAGCCTCTGGATCATCTACATCCATGCCACTGTCCCTCTTTTAGCATGAGAAATTCCTAAGGAAAGATGGCATTGCTCTACACTGAGTTAAAGTCTTCTCCTTCAGGTTGGAAATCTCCTATAAAGGAAATTATGGCATTACCGGATTCACACATCCCGGTTAAAGTAATTCTCCTTTATAAACAGTTGTGACATATAACCCCCTCTTTAGAGATGACAAATTCTCTCTAAAGTCAACACCCTTCTAGCTTCACATCTTGGGCTTTGAACAAGATACAGATCACCTTTTTAGCTTCACGTCTTGGGCTTTGAACAAGACACCAAAACAACCATTTCCTCCCATAGAATAGGAGGAACTACGAACGCTCTGATTTCCCTGTTTCGGTAAACGGGAATACGTAGGCATAAGATTGAAAGAAAAATCTTAGCGAGCACACTAAACAAAAAAAACAAAAGCCCCATACTTTCATATATCCGTCCTAACATCGTAACCCCCCCACCAATTAACCGAACACCACTTTTAAAAAAAATAAACCTAATAGAGACCCCGAATCTTTGTAGCATCTGTAAACCAACAGTTTTGACTGTTTAAACTCAGTTTGCAAGCAGGGTTAATTTGAGACATCTATTTCCCTTCCTTCATCAGTTTTAATAGGATAAAAAATGAATCGAGCTGTAGACACCAAAGACCGATAGCGCTTCGCAACCGCGTCCAAAATCGCTCGCTACAACTACGTATGAAGGAACTTTTAGGGTAAAGTCTTCAAGACTTCAACTTCTCACCACCAAGTTTGAGAACTTAAGGATGAAGGAGGACAAAAGTATTCAAGACTTTCATATGAACATTGTTGATATTGCCAACACTTCAATTGATCTTGGAGAAAAGATTCCAGAAGCTAAGCTAGTCCAGAAAATCCTAAGATCTTTTCCCAAGAATTTGACATGAAGGTGACAGCCGTCGAAGAAGCCCAAAATATAAATACCCTAAAGGTAGATGAACTCATGGGTTCTCTACAAACTTTTGAAATGGCCTTGAATGAGAAAACTAAGAAAAATAAAAGCTTAGCCTTGGTGTCTGTCGTAACCCGAAATTTTACCTCCCTTTTTGCCTTTTTACATGAGCATGTGCATTCGCATCGCTGGCATAAGCATTCACACTTTTTCTGTGTGATTTTTGTTGCAGGAATATTCAGGTTTTCTAAGCCCGATTAATCACATCTTCACAAGGTCATCACATCATCAAAACAAGCATAAAATAAGGGTTTCCATGGTTATTCATCAAAATAAGAGGTGGAAAATCGAAACCGGGGCCACCGCACCATTTCCTAAGCAATCTGGGCAAAATTTGCCTAGAGTAACCGATTACTCAAATAGGGTAATCGATTACTCTGGACGAATTTGCAATTTCTGCTGCTTTTTTGGTACATCAACTATGCACACTCTTTGGTCTTTGATTCGACATAGTTCTAGCAACATGTGGAATATTCTAGACTCTTCAAGTAATTCATTTGTATTTGCTACAATGTATCCTTTCCATTCAAGACTACCATGCCCCCTATTTTCCTAAGATGTGGACCTTTGGATTTGAAGCTTACATTGGGATGCTCCCACTGAGTTAACAAATAACTAACTGAGTTAGCCTCTAACTCAGTGAGTTAGATGTAACTAACTCCTAGCCTAATTCCAAACCACCCTAAGCTAGCTCCTAACCTGATTCCAAACCTCTCATACTCTAAACCAAAACTCTATATAAACAAACCTTCAATCATTTTTCAAAGGAGGAACCATTTCATACATATTTCTCACACTTAACTCTCAATTCTCTCACATTCTCTCTGAATTTTTCTGCAACTTCTTCATCTTCATCTACATTTTCTTCACAAACCTCACCATAGCTCTTCACTATTGAAGAATAATCACTTCTACATTGGAAGTGATTATTTCTTGAGATTAACCTTCACCACCTTGCAATTTTACTTGATTTTATGGAGTTTTATTAGCTTTTGGATTCATCTCAAGTGTTTGCTTCAAGATTCTACAGTTCGAATTCGTATTTTAGAGTTTCGTCGCAATTTGCTCGGTTTCGGTACGATTCGGCTACGATTGAAGATTCTTCTGGTTTTATTTGATTATCTTCATCAAGATCCATTTGCAACAACGTCGAAGGCCATCTCAGCCTTGTAGGTTGGTCTTTCTTTGCACATTTTACTGTTTCGAATGTTTTCGTATCATCCGCGATGTAGTTTCGATGCTTTTTGTGTGTGAATTGATTATGCCATTACTTGATCCATGATCTTGATGTGTTAATTGATTCCATTGCTGTTTATTTGCTGCGATTAAACTTATTTTTTGTGTACAAATTCATACCCTAGCATGTGGTAGTTTGGACAAGTGATTTAGGTGCTCAAAGTACTTTTTGAAAAGCTATTTTTGCCATTGTTACAGTGGTAATCGATTACTCAAAGAGAGTAACCAATTACTCTTCAAAAATTTGCACCAGCGCTGTTTTTTTCAACTAAGTAATCGATTACTCAAATAGAGTAACCGATTACTCTGCACAATTTTCACCAGATTTGCTGTTTTTTAGCAAGTAACCGATTACCTACTTAGGGTAATCGATTACGACTGTAACAGAATGCCAATTTTGATGTTTTCAAGCTTGTTTGCCATGCTTTCCTCCTCTAACTTCCATGGATTGACATGATTATTTTTAGGGATGTTTTAGGTGCTGATTCACTTCAGTTTAAAGCATGCTTGTGAATTTTTCAATGCTCGATCTTTCGATTTCATGATTGTGCACATTCTTGGCATTGCATAAACATAATCATTCTTGCACAATTTCATCCACATAATGACATGATTCATGATGCATTTTGGTTGTAATTTGGTATTGTTTTGCACTTTCCATTCATGTTTGAATTAAGCTTGTTCTTCAAAGGATAAGCTTAATCTTGTATAATCAATAATGCACCCTTTTGCTTTAATAATTTTTCATTCTTTTGGAAAATTATTAGCATATTCCTCCCTTTGGATTAATTAATCGAAACCTCGTTTCGATTATTGATCTTCCCTTTGGCGCTTCTCTTAGGCTTCCTTTAGAGCTTTCTCTCTTTCTTCCCTCCCGCGGAGTCGGAGTTTCACACGATGCACTGGAGCACTGTACAACTTGGAGCTGTTACGTTGTCCGATTCAACTTCTGCATTACACCCTGTGTGTTAGAGAAGGAATGAGAATGGAGAATTCCTACTCTCATTCTGACTACTTCAGGTAGGGGATGAATGACCCTGTGCGTGGCTTAGTCACCTCTATCTCCAGGAGGTAGTGTATCTCCATCCCCAGTTGAGTCGATCCCTGATCACTCTTATCTCTTTCAATCTCTCTTTTGATCAATCACCATCCTTCTTATTTAAGATCATTTTCTTGGGTTAGCATTCCTCCCTTTTGTCCCAATATTCTTTTCTTGCGGTCAATCATTGCTTTTTGATTCCCCTGAAGAGTCTCAATCCCTTTTCTTCGGTTAAACACAGTTTTCCAGTTAAATACCAAAATTCTTGCGGAGTTCACAACCTTCTCTTGGTTATTCTCTCTTTAATTGGTTAATCATTTCCTGATAGTTAAAACACCAAATTATACATTTTATCAATTAGCCACAGTCTATCAGTTAACATACTGAGTTTCCTCGTGGGTTAATCACCTTCTCTTGGTTAATCACCCATTTTTTCAGTTAACCACAACCTGTCCGTTAAAATGCTGAGCCCCTCCCCCCTTTGAGTTAATCACCTTCTCCTGGTTAATCACTCATTCTTTTTTGTTAATCACAGTCCTTTTGTTAAAACCAATACCCATGTGAGTTAGTAACCTTCTCTTAGTACGAATACTCGCACCTTTGGGTTAGTAACCTTCTTTTGGTTCAAATACCCTTTCTTCGGTCAAGTACTGTTTGTTCAGTTAGTGTACCGACGTCCTTTGGGTCACGACCTTCGCTTGGTCCCACACTCGTTCTTTAGGTCACGACCTTCGGTTGGTCCCACACCCGTTCTTTGGGTCACGACCTTCGCTTGGTCACACACCCGTCCTTTGGGTCACAACCTTCGCTTGGTTCTACACCCGTTCTTTTGGTTAATCACAATCTATCTGTTAAAACCTTTTCCCCCATAGAGTCTTAATCTCTTTCTCTTCGATTAACCACTGTCGGTCAGTTAACATACCGAACCCCTTTTCTCTCGGTTTCAACACCATTCTTTTGTTTGCTCCTCAGTAGGGTCGTTAACCCTCTGATCCCCAGCATAATTCTTTGTTCTCTCACTCCCCAGTGGAGTCTCTTTTATTCCTTTTTGCTCCTTTATCTTCTCGGTTTCGACACCACTCTTGCACTTTATCTTCAGCACAGTTACTATCTTTCCTTTGCACTCCTTTCTTGGTTCTGACACCATTCCTTCTTTGGAATCCCCAACGGATCTGTTCCTTCTTTCTTTTTCTCTTGGTTTTGACACCACTTTTCTTTCCCTTTTCCGTCTTAGTTTCACGAACTACGGACGCTCTGATTCTTCATTCATTCGAATGTAAGATACGTAGGCACAAGATTGCGATGATCTTGGCGAGCACACTTCCACCTTCTTCCGTTCTTCTTCTCTTTCCCTGGTTCCATGAACTACGGCGCTCTGATTTCCTCATTGCACTATGAGGGTACGTAGGCACGAGGGCCCAAATCCTCCGCAAGCACTTTCTTTCTTTCTCTTTCTTTTTCTTCTTTCTCTCCTCTTCTTTTTTAGCTAGAAGCCTTTAGATAGATAACCCATCCAAGCCTAGAAGTAAGCGAAATGGTTCCCATCGAGTACGACGAATGCGTAAGGTGCTAGTACCTGCATAACCGACCCCCTGACCCGTTTCTCTTCCCTTTGGGTTTTATCGATATTTTCCCTATCCTCTAGGACTAAATAAAGTTCGGTGGCGACTCTGTTGTATCTTTGAGTGTGCAATTCACTCAGGTATAATCCTGCTAGCTTCTGCTGGCGACTCTCCTGGGGAATCCTTGCTCTTTCAAGTTGGGGTCTCGCCTAATTTTGTTTGCTCTTTTGCTTGCTTGGTGTCATACCCCAAATTTTGACCACAAAGATTTCCCATCATTGTGCAAGACATCGTCACAATATGGATGTACCTCCATGCCTCATCAATCTCCTCGAAGATGGTTGAGCATTCACCACAATCAAGAAATGATATGATCTTCAACTTGTCTAACCTCTCAAGCACCTATAAAGGATCAAGAGGACTCCCGCATCAAGAATCAAGCACAAAGTTGCAACATTCCAAGTGGATCAAGCCTCAAAATCGCCAGTGTCACCAAATTAGGGTTTTGGTCGAATGAGGCCTCCAGATGAAAATTTTCATCTAAACATGAGCCAAGGCTTCAAAGCATAACCTAAGATACTCCAAGGGACCTCATGGACCCAATCATCAAGTCAATTTAACCTCAGGGGATGCATTTACCAAAAATAAGGAATTAGGGTCTCTTGACCTAATTCACCCCTAAGTTGACTTTTGGGACAAAACCTGGGCCAAGACCTCAAGACATGATTTGAGGGCCTCCAATACACTACATTGATCCATTTGCAACAATAGATTGACCCAAGAAGCTTGATTCACAAGTTTCAATTTCATCTGGATCACAATTAGGGTTTTGAAGGGAAAAGTCAACTGTACCTTTAACTTTTGACCAGGACATGCTCCCAAACCTTGGGACATGATTCAATACACCCTATATCACCTATGGAATCCATCCATTAGGTTTGATTTAGGTCAAGAACTTGATTTCACAAAGGATCGCACAGTTTGGATTTCATCCGATAAAAAGTCAACTGTGCACAAAATCAAGTTTGATTTTTGGAATTTTTCACTAATATGGTTCCCCTAAGTCAAAAATAATGTAAATATGTGACATTGATCATCATTCATCAATAAAAATCAAGAAAAGTGAGGTTTCTTGCAAAAGGGGCAACCTTGAGAAACCAAAATTTTTCCAAGTTATGGAATAAAAGTGGTTTTGGTACCAACTTCCAAAGACCATAACTTGAGATCCAAGCAACCATTTTGGGTGATACAAAGCTGGATTTGTAGGTCTTGCTACACTCTACAAAAGCTTCAACTACCTCCAACTCCAATTCTTTATGGATTTTAAGTTATGGAGTGATCAAAATGACAAAAACATGAAAATAACACTTTTTCCAACACTTAGTGAAAATCTGCCTAAGTTATCAGCCTTGAACATCAATGTTCACGATGATTTTTCAATGGGATCCAATTAGTTTCAAAACAAACTATGATAACACATGTTTTGTGTAACACCCCAATTCCCATCACGAATAAATAATACATAATTAAATCAGAGTAAATAAAAATTTATTTTTCCGACAGAAACAAGGATGCCACAATTTAAAGAGAGAAAACACAATCCCTGCTCATAAATTTGATACATAACACAAAATGGAATAACCTCAAAGAGAAACTTTTTCCATATAAAAGGAAAGGTCAATCATGGTATAAAGCGGAAAGATCCATAACTGCCCTGTTTTACAAAATAAATCATTTTATCACGTCAAGATATTCATACAAAAGTAATACAAAATATATTCAACAAATGTGTGTATATATGTATATATATATATCTACAGCGTTCCCCGACTCCCGTGTTACGTATCAGAGCAGACAGACTGACAAACGGATGGAGAACTAATCTTCACAAAAGCCTCCAAAACCACTAATCTACAATTGCCTCATAGAGCAACAAACCACAGTAGAAGGGTGAGAAATAACAACTAAATCAAGATTGCATAATAATATGCCAACACATAAAAATTCACATGCCTAGTTATTCTCACCACAAGCATCACATGCTAATACATATAACATGCCATAAATACATAACATATATCGATTATACCAACATAATCACATATTCTCACATAATGCATCCCAAATTTATCACATATGGAAACATACCACCACATCACGGATATTCACATATAACATACCATAGAGAATTAATACCATCATTGTAACTCACCACGTCTCCACAAAACCTAGCATATGGCTATACATAAAACATTTCATCCACAACCAAGGCATTTATCACATATGCACATCCATTTACCAATTCAAACATAAATCTCAATACACACTCAATCAATTCATGATTTTCCGCACATAATCAATCCATTCACAATTCTCACACATAATCAATCCATTCATGATTTATGCAAATGCACAGAGACCGACACAACGACTCTATGCAATGCATATGCGGTACCATCCATCCATCATTTCTCATCACCAGTTCACTCAAGAACTATTGGAACCATTGCTTGTTACTTAGTGTAACTCCCCGTCGGGCAAACGATGTTCCCCGTCGCTCACACCTCTTTGTATAAGGCACACGACGTTTATGGATCGCTCACACCTCTTTGTATAAGGCACACGACCTGATCGCTCACACCTCTTTGTATAAGGCACACGATCGTCTATAATCATCGCTTTCAGTCCTCTCGGTATAGGGCTCACGATGTTATAGCGGATTCCCTCTGGAATCGTTTCGTCGCTCACACCCACTAGGGCACACGACATCACAAGAATGCATATCATGATGCTTGGCATACAATGACTCATGACATTCCAATGCACACATATACACATCCATAATCATGCATATATCATCAAATACAACACAATGCATTTTCTTGCCCTTAGGCCACAAACCATCATCACAACATTTCATCACATGCATTTTCATCATTCAACAGCACACAAGTCATACGATATCCATATCGACAGCACATTGCATGTTACACATCAATTACACCCAATTATAACGGTAAAAGTCGACAAAACGATACATTTCCAAATTCTCGACATAATTAAATTGTTCAACAATCTCAAAACCATTTTAATAAGAAAGAACATTCTATTAGCTTTCCAACGATATCAAAAATATTCAAAACGGATAATCGGAACACAAGTTACGGAATCAAAAAGAAAAGGAATCGCGAAAACACAACATTCTGCACTCTCACTGGCCATACGCGTATTGCCTTGCTCGCTCGCCCATTCCATACGCGTATTGCCCAAACTGATACGCGTATGGGCAGAGACTGATTTTCCCAACAAATTCCACTAAAAATCCAATACGCGTATTGCCTCACTCCATACGCGTATTGCCCACTCTCATACGCGTAATGCCTGCATTCCTTCCTTACCATACGCGTATTGCCCAACCCAATACGCGTATTGCCTTGCCTGATACGCGTATGGGCAGTGAAAACCCAGAATTTTTCCTGCATAATTTTCCTATGAATTTTCCCCCAAAAATCCCATTTTTCATCCCCAAATCCATTTTCAACAGCAAAACAAGTACCATCAATTGTTCCTAAACACAGGGTAATCATACAACGCGATTTATGTCGATTTCTGACAATGGTTCATCAATTTATCAATAAATAAAACATTGTAAAAACAACCAAAACACATACATAAACAACACATATACATATACAAGCAAGATATAATTGAAACTTCTCACCCTTACCCGATTAATCACGATTGAGACGGATGAATTCTCGATTTTCCTATTCTCCTCTTTTTCCCTTCTCTTCCTTTCTCTCTTCTCTTTTCCTTATTTCTATTTTATCTCTTTTTCTCCCCACTTTCTATTTTATGAAAAATAACCCAGCAAAAAGACCAAAATACCCCTCAGCTCAAATATCTCGCAAACGCTCTCAAAACGCGATAAAACATAAACAGCGATGAAATATATTTTGGGAAATAAAAGTTGAAAAGAAATTATAATTTAATGCAAATATTTTTCTATCAGGGAAATTAGCCAATTAACTCAATTAGCAGGTAAAATACGATAAATTCACACATTTTACAAAATTCACATAAATGAAATAAATAAATACAATTAAACAAATCGGGGCATTACATTTTGTATCATATGAGGGCTTTATAAAAAGCACAAGAGACTCCCATAACTCAACCTGAGCAGGGAGATATGAATCCCTCAAAATCACCATTTCCAACTGTCTTGGACAAGGCAGATTTTGGCATTTTGCTCGATTTGGCAAAATTGAGCAACTCCAAGCCTTGTCATCCATTTGGACACATCTGAGGATAAAACAAAAGGAGAAAGATATGATCCTCAAGCCTCCAAAGTCCAAGAATCTACACTTAGCCATAACAAACCTAAAAAGGCTAAAAAGGTGCCAAGACTCCAATTTTGTTGCAATGCATTTAATGGATACACCAAGGTGGCATGGACTGACACATTCCTAACTGAATGAGTCAAGAATAAGCTCTAAATCAAAGGACCATAGGCTTGTGCCCTAACCTCAAGTCAATGGCTAGAGGAGACTTGAGATTCCTTTTGCTCAACATTGGCCACAGGCCTGTTGCAGCTGCCATTCACTATTGTTGCCAAAACAAACTTGACACACTATAAATAGAGCTTAATTGTGATCAGTTTGAGTACACCAAAGCACTACACCACTTGCTTTCCTCAAAATCTCTTTCTTTAGGCCAAAATGCCTTCTTTTGCAAGGTATCTCTGAGTTTTTGAGTTAGAGAGCAATTCTACCATAGCTCATGATCCAAACACCTCGAATATGTTATATCTAAGCTGTTCAAACACTCACTTGTGACCTGAAACACCAAAATCAAAAAGTCAGCCTCCAAAACCTCAAAAATTGACTTTTTTGCATTTTCCAAGCCATTCCTTAATTCAGTCACTTCCAAAACCAAACAAAGCCTCAAACACACTCCAAATATCATCCTCAAACTGTCCCAAATGGTTCCCCTCATCTGGAACACCATTTGAGAGAGTTGCCATATTGGTCACTTAAGCCCCTTTTGCAAGAAAGTGCCAAAACTTGTTCCTGAGGATTCCAGCCGGTTCTAATCATTCTAAAAGCTTCCAAGGGATCAATTGAGAGTGTCCAAAGCATCAAATTACTTCTGGCATAAGGAACTTGGCAGATAGCACAAAAACCTCCAAGAGGTAAGTGCATGACAACTTGAACTCTTTGAATTATGCTTTCCTTTGATGTCCATTGATCATAAACATCTCATACATGTTGTATATGTTGTGTTTGAACCAATTTGCCATGTAATTCTTACCTGTACCATGAGATAGCATAGAACATGCAAAAATAGGCCTATTTTGAAATCACTATCGGATTTTGAGGAGGAAACATTTTCTGAAAATTCCAAAGGCACCATTGGATTCCTCGTGAAATTCTAGGTCAAATGCTCCTAAATTTTGTCCCAATCCATGGAGAAATGAGAAAGTTAGAGGCTTCACGTAAATTGCCAAAACTTGCCTTGCCTTGCCTTGCCTTAGCCAGGCCTGAAAACTTGGCACCCCTTATGTATTTATGGGGTGGTTTTGATACACGAATGTATCACCACCCCAGTGGTAGCGCGCATGTGTGTTTGGCTTGATGGTCGTGGGTTCAAACCCCACCCAGACCATTTTTCCATTTTTCTACGTTTTTGCTATTTTTTCCATATTTTCATGTTTTTGTTAATTAATTGAAAAATTAATTTCTCTCTCAGTTTTAATCATTTTTGGTTGATTCTTTTTTTGAAAATTCACATAAATATTAAAATATTTTACTCCATGAAAATTTCACAAAAATGTTATTTATTTCATATATTTGGTATTTTTGTAAAGAATTATATTTTTATTTGTTTTTAAACATTAAAAATATTTCTTTCTCTTGGTTTTGCAAAATTCAAATGATTTTTAAATCATCCCATGAATGAAACATGATTTTCCAAATATAAATCCAAGATCACAACCTTTTTTCATATGTTTGATTATTTTAATTGAATTTTTATTCAATTAAAATACATTTTAAAACCAAAAATTAGGGTTTTGATCACTATCACCCTAACAAATCTTTTCAAACATATTTGGGCCTCTAATAGGGTGTAAGACCCATCCCTTGTAAATATAAAACCTTTTTGGGCCTCAGTCATTGTATAAGTCCCACTGTGTTTTCAAAATCTCGGCGCGATCGTCGCTTTTCAAAACATTTTCATCTTGGCATACCCTTGTGTTATAAGTCCCATTTCTTTTCTTTTTTAAACCTTTGGGCCTCTCCTTGAGTTGTAAGACCCATCCCTCTGTACAGAAAACCTTTTAGGGCCTCAACCGCTGTATAAGTCCCGATACAAATTTCAGATCAACGGTACGATTACTGTTTTTCATCTGGGCCTCTCCTTGAGTATAAGTCCCAATCTTTTCAAAAACAACTTTCCCTTTTGATTTAGGTTCAAATCCATGGTTGTTATCAAAACTTTCTTTAATTTCTTGAACAACTAACCATACAGTTGTTACAATGGATGCTTGCTCTCCTGTAAGTTTTATCAGCTTTCATTTACTCGCTTTCATATATATATATATATATATATATATATAACTGTATTGCTGGAAGCTTGCTCACCTGTAAGTCCTTCTTTCATATCCTTTTAAATACTTGTCATATATCAACTGTATATATACTAGTATATCTGCTTAGAGTTTTCCCCGGCCACTAGATCTAGAACTAGGTAAAGCCAGTTGGTCACTCTTAAATACAGTCAAAACTAGATCCCCATAGGATTTCCAGATATAGTCTTGCCTTCTCTTGGGCTTAAACAATATGGAACAAAGAGAAAGGTATTATTCCCGGTGAAACTTTTCTCAGACTGTCACTATTAGAAATTGTCAGAGAAATTCATTTCCCCATAAAGGATTAATTCTCGGTGAAACCTCTCTTGAATTTCTTCAAACCCTAGACATGTTCACTAAAGGATTAATTCTCAGTGAAACCTTTCTTGAACTTTTCTTAGGTTTGGGACCCACAGGCTTCCTAAAAGCATCCCCGCCTCCTCTTGGGCTTTGTACAAGGACCCTCCGGCTTCTTAGAAGTTCCCATGCCTTCTCTTGGGCTTAATACAATGACCTCAAAGACCTCTTATAGGTATAGGACATAACTTAGTCATCCTTTGATAGAGCAGTCTTTCCAGAGTCAAAACCTCCGACCAATTTTAGGGTTGATACTCATCCCTTAAAACACCTGCCTCCTCTTGGGCATCATACAAAAATAAACTCTTCCATACCAGTAGACTTAAACAGTCTAATCCCCTCTTGAGTCTCAAAGACCTTCTCAAGTTCCTTCCTAACACAGGAAAAACCCTGGTCGTTCAATTAATCTCCTTTAGAGTTAAAACCCATGGGTTCCTAAACCCAGTCTTTCTCCTAAAAATTCCCCAGCCAGGGTCAGTTTATCACTATCCCAAATCAGAACCTCAAGGCATCTGATATCTCAACTCTTCTGGAAACCCTTAGAAGAGTTGATTTCCCATTTGGACCTGCCTCTGGATCTCAATAATCCTTAGCAGAAGTTAGCCTCCTCTTAGGCTTTGTATAATGATCCTTCCTTTCCTCAGTATATTCAGCCTCCTTTTAGGCTTTGTATAATGATTTCTTTCTTTGTTCTCCCCTAGAAAAGTCACCCTTCTCTTGGGCTTTGTACAATGATTTTCCACATCTGAGCTAACTCTTTTCAGACTCTCTTGTTGAGTCAATCACCTTTCCACACTCTTTTATTGAGTCAATGGTATAAAATAAAAACACTCTCTTGTTGATTCAACCCTTTCAGCCTCAATCTCGGGCTTTGTACGAGACAGATATAAACACTCTCTAGTTTAGTCAATCATTAACATTTCAGCCTCAATATTGGGCTTCGTACAAGACACCATATAAGCACTCTCTTGTTGAGTCAGTCATCTTTTTAGCCTCAATCTTGGGCTTTGTACAAGACATATATAAGCTTTCTACAACAAAGTCAAAATCTTCGTAACCTTCTCTTAAGCTCTGGATAAATATCTTCCCCAGCGGAGTCAATTCCTCCCAGCCTTCTTTTAGGCTTTGAGAAATAATATCCCTAAGCTTAGTCAATCCTCTTTTTCAGCCTCAATCTTGGGCTTTATACAAGACAGATAATACTCTTCGGCAGAGTCAAACTCTTTTCAGCCTCAATCTTGGGCTTTGTACAAGACACCTAAAATATTCTCAGCTAAGTCAGTAAAATCTCATTTTAGCCTCAATCTTGGGCTTTGTACAAGACAGATAAAGATTTCTTTCCCACAGAGTCAGTCTTCTTTTCAGCCTCAATCTTGGGCTTTGTACAAGACACATATAAAACCTCCCCAGTGGAGTCAAAAACCCTTTTTTAGCCTCAATCTTGGGCTTTGTACAAGACAGACAGAATATTTTCCCTGGAAAAATCAAAATTTTAGCATCCTCTTAGGCTTTGTATAATGACATCCCCAAAAGAGTCAGTCTCTTTTTAGCCTCAATCTTGGGCTTTGTACAAGACAGACAAACACTCTCTTGTTGAGTCCGTCTTTGCCAGCCTCCTCTTAGGCTTTGTATAAGGACTTCCGCAGTGGAGTCAATCAACCTCTTAGCTTCAACCTTGGGCTTTGATCAAGGCACATAAAAATCAACATCCCTTCAGAGGAAATCAAAATCTCTCTGTAGGAAGACATTTCTCTGTTTATCACTCATCAAAACAGAAAATCAAAACAAAACCCTGATCCTAGATAATTGATGTAAGTGGCACACTTGTTGATTCAAATATCCAAGCTGTCGTCCATCTCTTATCCTGGTAAACTTCCTTCTTTCATCTAATTGCTGTAAGCGACAAGCCTCTGGATTATTTACATCCATGCCACTGTACCTCTCTTAATATGAAAGATTCCTAAGGAAAAATGGCATTGCTCAACACTGAGTTAAAGTTTTCCCCTTCAGGAAAAATCCCTCCTAAAGGAAATTATGGCATTACTGGATTCACATATCCCAGTTAAAGTAATTCTCCTTTATAAACAGTTACCCAACAAATTGTGATAAACAGATGAGATGTCTCCCTTTAGAGATGACAAATTCTTTCTCAGTCAAACCTTTAGCTTCAATCTTGGGCTTTGAACAAGACACAAATAACCTCTAGCTTTAATCTTGGGCTTTGAACAAGACAACAAAACTTCATCTTTTCCTCCCATAGAATAGGAGGAACTACGATTGCTCTGATTTCCCTGTTTCTTTAAACGGGAATACGTAGGCATAAGATTGTGAAATCTTAGCGAGCATACCAATCAAAACTCTAGGTCCAGTACCTTCACACATACCAATTAAAACTCTAGGTCCAGTACCTTCACACATACTAATAAAAAACTTTAGGTTCAGTACCTTCATTCATCAAAATCATCAAAAACTCTCTCTCTCTCTCTCTCTCTCAAACAAGAAACTTTCCCAACCCATAATGGATAAACACCATCAAGTACAAAGCAGAACCTAAAACTAACAACCTGTGGATAACCACATATAGGATAGGTAATTGATAACTCCCCATTGTATAACCTGACCCCGAACTCCCCGAATCTCTCTTAGCATTTGTTCAGTTAAACATTCGCATGCAAGGTTAGTTTTAGATAGCTTCCCTTTCCCTTCCAGCTTCACGGGATAAATAAGAAATCAGAAAGTAGCACCCCACTCCCCCTCACCACGGTGAGGAGAGAACCCAATGGCGATAAGGTGGTCGCGTCACCGACAAAAATCGCACGCTATAGTAAAATGGTGACTCTGCTGGGGACGTCACTTTGTCTGTTTAGGATTATAGACTAGAATTCCTAAGAGGTCTAGGATGTTAGTTTTAGGAATCATACTATATATATATATATATATATATATCGCTTTCCTACTTGATATCCGTGTTTATTTTTCTATCAATAGGAATGCGAGTGATGTTGCATGCGGAAAGTTTGAGTGATACCTAAGATAGGTGTTCTGGACTGGGCCGTGGTTTCCTACAATCAAACAGGCCCAATCCATACAACTTGAAGAAGCCCAATAAAGTCATAGAGAAAGACACATGACTGCCATACGCAAGGCCAAAATTATGTCAGACACCTGACACCTTGACAGTGTCGAGCATCTGAGGACAAACAGAAAAGGAAGACATCACACCCTGATGAAATGGACCTCCTCGACAGATTAACTTCTCCCCGCGAGAATACTCCTAATCTCGTTGACTCATAGGTCCTCGACAAGCATGGTTCTCATCCGTTAAATCATGTCCAGACCACGACCACCATATCTTCTCGACATTGTATACTCTACCCCGAGGAGTCTACTAACAGTCTTACCTACACAGGTACGTTTCATGTAACCGTCTACTAATGGCATTAAAGGGACGGTTACACTAGGGTGTTGACCACGAGCTGGTCATTATTACTACACGTAAGCCCTAGCAGTTACTTGGAACGGGTAACACGCTGGTCCCACCCGTTGCAAGTGACCGTTGGCCACGCGACGGGGGTCTCCTATAAATACCCTCTCACTTGAGAGGGTCAGGATAAATTAACTTCTTACTCTCACTCATTTTCTCTGTATTTGTTGTGCACTCACTGACTTAAGCATCGGAGTGTCCTGCAGGTACACCCCCCACCGTCTTTCATCATCATTGA
Organism: Lathyrus tuberosus; assembly: GCA_022829125.1. Lineage (NCBI taxonomy): Eukaryota > Viridiplantae > Streptophyta > Magnoliopsida > Fabales > Fabaceae > Lathyrus > Lathyrus tuberosus. The sequence goes on from JALAZF010000405.1 coordinate 448,480, forward strand.
AGTAGCAACAAGTCCAGACGTCGTTGGCTATCCTTAAACTGTCTGATCCAGGTAAGATCAGTGGCGCCGTCTGTGGGAATTCATAAGCTTCCCCGTTTTCCCTTGCAATAAACCAAAGTCTCCTTATTCAACTACCAGCAATGCCCAACCCGTCAGCGAATCAAGCTATAGATAATGTCATCACACAACTTGGTGGTAACACCCATGGCGACAACAATGTTATTCAGCCTGTCGTGGAGAATGGCGTCAGAGATGGAATCACCGCCTCCCCATCTTTCGATGAGGTAGAATACGAGACTGCTCAACAAGATGGACAGGAAGCAATCTTCCAGCCCACATACCATCTTGTGGATCCACCGCCAAATGCAGATCCAAACACTGCTGCCTTGTTTGCGTTGGTCAATCAGACCAATCAAATGATCTTCAACCAAAGCTTACGGATCGAGAAGCTAGAAAAAGGTCGTGGTCGATCTTCTCCGTGAAGACATCCACCACCTCCGTATCTCGGACGTTCACAATCTCCAGTGGAATCTCGCAGCCCCTCCCCAGTAAATAGAGGTCGCAGGCCACGTTTGGAGCGTAACCAGACCGAGAATCCACAGAAGCGTCATCGCTCCCCGCCACCAAAAGGGCCCACTCGTCCCTTGAAGACTAAGAAGAGTAAACCTGATGTCGAGGAGCCAAGAGGCCGTCATAAAGAAAACTCCCCGAGACGTCACTATGTTCGTGGTCATAATTCTCCTTCTGTATCCCCGGGAGGCAGCGATGATGACGACTACCGGACTCCTCTATCCAGACAAATAATGGAAGCTCCTTTTCCTAAAGGCTTGGAGAGACCTCCATCCTTGGGGACTTACGAAGGAACATCTGATCCGGACGACCATGTCGAGAGCTTTGAGGCTCTTCTCGACTTTAGAAACGTCTCCGGCGCTATCAAATGTCGATTATTCCCTACGACTCTTCGGAAAGGGGCCATGGCTTGGTATAAAAACCTAGCACCTGAATCAATAACGTCGTGGAAAGCTCTGAGGGAACGTTTCAGGAAGCATTTTACAGCTTCTCGAAGACATCCAAAAACTATATCATCCTTGGAGGCCATCTTCCAAGATAAGAAAGAATCTCTCCGGAGCTACATAGAAAGATTCAACAAAGAAGCGGTCGAGGTCCATACAACCGACCATATAAAATTATATCTCATCATCAAAGGACTGCGGGTTGGTTCCAAGTTCGCAGAATCTGTCGGATTACACCGTCCTCGCAGCTTCGAAGGTTTCCTCGAATGAGCTCAATCACACATTGAGTTTGAGGAAACAGAAGCAGCCCAGATTGCCCTGGATTTAAGAAGCAGAGAAGGCCCCCGCGGCCGAAACAGGGAAGACTCCCCTCCACCTAGGAGAGGAGGGGATAGGAGAAGAGAAGATTCCCCTCCACCTAGGCGAGGTGGGGAGAGGAAAAAAGAAAATCGGAATAAAGACTCCCGCGAATCTCGGGGACCTGCCGGTCTTTTCAAAGACTACACTCCACTTAACGTGTCCCGGGCACGCATTTTTAGTGAATGTGCAAATTCGGAGTTCGTGAAAGGGGGAATCTGCTTCCCAAAACCAACAGCTCCCAAACCAAATGCGGATAAATCCAAGTACTGTCGGTTCCATCGCAGTCACGGGCATGTTACTGAGGATTGCATCCACCTTAAGGATGCAATCGAAACGTTGATTAAAGAGGGCTACCTGAAAAAGTACGCCAAACAAGACGAGGCTCCTCATCCCACCGGCCAAGAAGCTCTAAATACCGAGGAGTCAAACCATCCGGACACTGGAAAACTGCAAGTTGCCTTAAGCATCACACGGCCTGAAGACTTCGATTTCCAAGGAAATGTTAGCGATGCCAAAGCTGTTCGAAACATGTGGAAGAGCTTCCCGACGGAAGAACTAATAAGCGTTCGCAGTACCTGGGAAAGTTTCCCACAAGCCCTAGTCATATCGGGCGGAGACCCTGAACGAGTGACCGTCGGTTCAATAAAGAGGAAGTTCGACGAACTGAGGACATCCACTCCTCGAGACCCAACTCTCAGCTTATCTCGTGGAAAATCATGCCCTATAAGTTTCTATCTCGAGGAATTACCAGATGGATCCCCGAATGCTAATATACCCCTCCTAATTCGGGCACAAATGGCCAACTTTGATGTGCATCGGATTTTGGTCGATCAGAGAAGCTCGGTGGACATCATGTACACTCACCTCTTCGACACTCTCCAGCTGACAAAACATCACCTGTCCCCATATGTGGGATCTGATCTACAAGGCTTCAACGGCGTATCTACTAGACCTCGAGGTTATGTAGAATTGTTGGTCATTTTCGGAGCAGGCGAAACAGCTCGACAGGCGAAGACGCGTTTCCTAGTGGTCGACTGCCCTTCCCTCTACAACTGCATCTTGGGAAGGACCACTTTGGCTGAAATAACAGTTGTACCATCCACTGTCCACCTAAAAATAAAGTATTATACGACACGAGGATGTGTGGTTACCCTCCATGGGGATATTGAAGCAGCTAGAAGATGTTTCGATGCAGCGATCAAAGGTCTAAGTGTTGTTGGTGGCGTCTACCCCAGAAGAGCAACTTCAGATGTCGCAAGGTTCCACTATCGCTGGTCAGCGCGATCGACCTTGATAGCAGGTTCACCGGGGAATAGGAAGAAGTTGCAAGAAAAGACCTCCCAGTCGAAGTCAACGGGCAGCCTCTCTACCCAACGCGCCCCATCCCAGATGGAGATTTCGAGTTGACCCCTCTTGGCGACGACCCAGAGCGAACTGTGAAGATCGGCCATGGACTCCCCGACCTGACGAGGAGGCAACTGAAGGCATGTCTACGAGAGAATGTAGATTTGTTCGCTTGGAGCGCTTCAGAGATGCCCGAATTAGATCCTCAAGTGGCTTGTCACCAACTGACTATAGATCCAAATGTTAAGGCTATAGCTCAACGTAGGCGTAAGCAGTCTCCAGAAAAAATGGAGGCTGCTGAAAAAGCTGTAAAAGACCTCCTAGAGGCAAACTTTATTTCGGAGGCCAAGTACACCACTTGGTTGTCCAATTTTGTACTTGTTAAAAAATCTAATGGAAAATGGAGAATATGCGTTGACTACACGGATCTTAATCGGGCATGCCCGAAAGACTCTTACCCATTGCCTAACATCGACCGACTGGTCGACAACTCTGCAGGATTTAAATTGTTGTCTTTCATGGACGCTCATTCGGGATATAACCAAATTCCCATGGATGAGGCCGACAGAAAGCATACAGCTTTTATGACTGAGTCGAGCAATTACTATTATAATGTAATGCCCTTTGGTCTGAAGAATGCTAGCGCCACCTACCAACGAATGATGAACAAGGTCTTCCGAGCAGAAATTAGTGACATGCTCGAAGTCTATATGGACGACATGATCGTCAAATCCGCAGAAGAAGTCGACCATGCTGCCCATCTTAAAAAGGTGTTCGACAAGGCGAGGAAATGTCGCATGAGATTCAACCCCGACAAGTGCACTTTCGGCGTTTGAGCAGGGAAATTCCTCGGCTTTTACCTTACGGAGAGAGGAATTGAAGCGAATCCCGACAAATGTAAGGCCTTTTTCGAGATTCCTACTCCAAAGTCAAAGAAGTCGATACAGTCACTTAACGGGATGCTAACTGCCCTCTCTCGTTTTATCGCGAAATCTGCCCAATACGCGCTCCCATTTTTCAAACTTCTTTGACAGAAAGCAACATTTGAATGGAGTGAAGAATGCGAACAAGCCCTCCTCCATCTAAAACAAGTCTTATCACAACCCCCGGTCTTGTCCCGACCAGATAACGGGGAAACACTTTTCTTGTACCTGGCCATCACCAGCGAAGCGGTAAGTGCTGTCCTCATACGGGAGACCCCCGACGGACAGAAACCGATTTATTTCACGAGCAAAGCTCTTCAGGGTCCCGAGCTCAGATACCAACAGATCAAAAGGTCGCCTTGGCCCTCATAACTGCAGCCAGAAGACTACGCCATTACTTCCTGGCCCACACAATTGTGGTAAGAACTGAGCAGCCTATCAGACAGCTCCTTAGTCGGCCAGATATGGCGGGGAGAATGCTCCGGTGGTCTCTCGAGCTATCCGAGTTCGACGTTCGATACGAAGGAAGAAAAGCTTTGAAAGCTCAGGTACTGGCCGACTTCGTAGCGGAAATGACAGTCCCCGAATCCTCGACCAATGGCTCCCAAAAATGGATAATTTACGTCGACGGAGCCTCTAGTACAAAGGGCAGCGGGGCAGGCATTATCCTCGAAAAGGAGGAGGGCATCTTGATAGAAGTCTCACTAGAGCTATCTTTCAAAACATCAAATAACCAAGCCGAGTATGAGGCATTCCTCGCAGGACTCCGACTTGCAGAAGACCTTGGCGCAAAAGAAGTCAAAATCTTTACAGACTCTCAGCTCGTAGTATCACAAGTTCGGGGAGAATTTCAGGCCAAAAATGATAGTCTCATTGAATACCTAACCTTGGTACAAGAAAAGTTGAAGAAATTTGTCTCCGCGGAGGTGGCTCACATTCCGCGCTAGCGTAACACTCGAGCAGACGTGCTCTCCAAGCTAGCGAGCACTAAGAAGAAAGGAGGGAACAAATAAGTGATCCAAGAGATATTGACCCATCTGAGCATCAACAAACCTACCTTGACCACAGAGGTGAACATTATCGGAGACGCAAACTGTTGGATGACTCCAATTTACGAATACCTGATGACGGGCATACTCCCCTACGATCCTAAAGAAGCTGGAATAGTTAGGAGGCAGGCGTGTGCATACACCATAGTCGAGGGTAAACTATATCGCCGAGGATTCTCCATCCCTCTACTCCGGTGTGTCGAGGAAAGTAAAGTTTCAGAGATTCTCCAGGAAATACATGAAGGAATCAACACGCAACATCTAGGCGGAAGATCTTTAGCTCGAAAAGCTCTCCGAGCAGGATATTACTGGCCCACTATGCAACAAGACGCAAAGGAACACGTCAAAAAGTGCGACCGTTGTCAGAGGCATGGGGACATGCACCTCGCTCCTCCAAACGAGCTCAAATCATTGTCATCCCCATGGCCCTTTGCGTGGTGGGGAATGGATATCCTCGGACCTTTAGTCGTAGGATCGTACCAGAATAAGTACCTCATCATCGGGGTAGATTACTTCACAAAGTGGATCGAGGCGGAAGCATTAGCCAAGATCACTGCTTTCAATATATTACGTTTCTACAAGAGAAACATACTCGCCCGATTCGGCGTGCCTCAGGCCATTGTCACAGACAACGGGACACAGTTCACCGACGGAAACTTCCAAGACTTCGTTTCCAAACTGGGTACGAAACAACATTTTACGTCGGTCGAACACCCACAAACCAACGGGCAAGCTGAAGCAACGAACAGAGTAATACTCCGAGGACTCAAACGACGACTCGGCGAAGCCAAACAACGGTGGGTCGAGGAGTTACACAGCGTTCTCTGGGCATATCGAACTACCCCTCATTCCACGACCGGGGAGACCCCGTTCCGGTTAACATATGGAACCGAGGCAGTAATTCCCGTGGAAATCAGAGAACCGTCGAGAAGGACAGAAGCTCCTTTTGACAAAGAAGCGAACAACGAAGCCCTTCGCGAGGAACTCGACCTGGTCGAAGAAATAAGGACGGGTGCATCCCTCCGAGAAGCCTCTTTAAAACAAAAAATAACTTTGCGTTATAACGACAAAGTCATCAAACGAGATTTCCAAGTAGGCAATCTTGTCCTACGGCGAAATCAGAAAAATTCACGTGAAGGAAAGCTGGCCGCAAACTGGGAGGGCCCCTACCGCGTCATTGAAAAGACGGGGACAGGTGCTTATTACCTCGAAAACCTCCAAGGTGAACAACTTGCTCGACCATGGAATGCTGAGAAGCTTAAACAATATTACAGTTGAACACTGCATGTAACTATACAAAAGTTGCCGTTACGGGGAGCGTGCCATGGTACAGGCACGACACCTCTATATGCTGACGAAGGTCAAAAGTCACGTTGTGTATGCGTTGAACTTTTGGCCCGACGAGGAGTACTCTATCGAGCTCCGTCGTCAACGTACCTTGTAGGCAGAACACCCAGCTCGCGAGGGGAAGTTCACACCACGAAACTAAGACCTCGATTGACCTCTTAGCTTCGTTGAAGGTCGGGGGGTACAACCCCTGACCACTCGACCAGCTCTCTTCGTAGTCGAGGATCATTAGAGTCGAGCAAACTCCCAAGTATCCAGCAATTTCAAAATAACTTAGATAAAAATAAGTAAAACACCACACACAGAGCAGATAAAGAGGCAAAATGGAAATACAAAGTCGGGCAAGCCCATTGTAAAAATATTACGTAAAGCCCTGGCTCTTAGGCCGGGCAAATAAAAAAGTATGGCACACAGGCCAGTCAATACAAAAAATTGGCACGCAGGCCAAACTGACTACACTATCATTCCACAGTAGCATCAGCTGCCTCGGGATTCTCCTGCTCCCCGTTTCCCCCATCAGCATTCACTGTTTGTCCGGGCAACACAATCGCACCGTCGACCACCTCAAACTTGGAATCAGCTCCATCGGTTACAAGGTCCGGATTCAGGAGTTTAAGCTGCGCCACAGCGTTCTGGAACCCGACATCTGCAAACTCTAGAGCATCATCTTCAGCCAACCGAAGATCCTTCTCGACTTCCCTGAGCTTGGCTATCAGGGCTGCTCAAGAGGTTAATAGTTTGTCCTCCTCAGTTTCATCTTCGGCTGGCCGAACATCCTCTTCCAGTTCAACTATCTTATCCTTGAGACGCTGCCCTTCCCCCTCCAAAGCAGTGACCCGAGCAAGGTGACCCTTCGCCGCATCCTCAGCTTCCTTCAACTTCTTCTCCGACCGTTCTTGCTGCTCGCTTTATTCTCTATTCAACTCCCTGCAGTCCTTCAAGTCCTTCTGCACGCCGAGCAATTCAGCCTCCAAAGCTTGAAGTCTTTCTTCCAGTCGAGAAAACTCAGCAGCAGAGCAACTCTCGTCATTCAGAACGAGGGCAGCCGAACAGAGCCGCATGACGGCAGACATATCCTCGACAATTATTTTCCTTCTCGCTTCCGAAGCAATCCCCAACAAAGCCTGGACTTCAGCAGGGGCGACAGGAGGACAAATAACCTCAGAGAAATAGCGACGCTGGAGATGACACGGAGGAATCTCGAAGCTTGCAGGAGGATGAGGAGGACTACCCTCCACGTCAATAATGGGTACCCCAGCAGTCCTTGCCCACTTAGGTGTCCTTTGGGCCCCCGGGGACTGATCCTCAGAGGTCGCAGTTGCGGTTAACACTGCATGAGATTGCTCGGAACCCTCGGGCACTGCAGTAGAGGGAGCATTCTCGGGCACTATCGTAGAAGAGGTAGGCAGAGGGGTACTTTGTTCGGTTGGACGAGATTGTTCTTCCCTAGCCCTTTTTGCCCTTAGCCTCGAGTATCTTTCTGCAGCTTTGACCATTTTCCCTACAAAAAGAAAGAAAAATATTAGTAAAACAAGATACACGAACATGAGAGAAATCTAAGTCGGGGATCTTTGCACCACCTAAGAGCTCGACAGCCTCCTCATCGGAGAAAGTCTCGAGCAGAACACGAGTATTAATCAAGCGCTGAGTCTTCGTCACCTGCTCTTTCCCACCTGTCGAGGTCTCTCCGTCCTCGGATACGCTCAGAATTTTATTCAAACTCTCCACGTACTCAACAATCTTGCCATAAGCATCGCAATCCTCGACACTGAGCTTATTATGTCTTACTTTGTATTTGTCTACCCCCTCTTTGTAATGCTCTTCTGTCCAGAAGAGGGGGAATTTTGGCACCATCACTTCGGTAGACAGCCCATCCACTTCTTGAGTCACCCTTTCATATATTGAATTAATAGCCTCGGGAGTGACCGGCTTCACAAAATAGTAACGCCACTTGAAATCTCGAACTGAGTCCAAGTAGGTGTGGAATAAAGCTTTATTTTGTTTGAACGATACCCAGCCGTGTCGACCATCGGTTGTAGACCGCTGCAGATGAAAAATTCAGAAGAAAAGGGACACTGTTGACCTGATGTCCAAGTATTTGCAGACGAGCTCAAAAGCCCGGAGAAAGGCCAATGAGTTCTGATGGATTTGAGACAGAGCCAATTTTAACCATTTGAAGACCCCCTCTTGGAAGTCTGTGAAGGGGAGCCTCCACCCCGCCTCTTGAAACATAAACTCATACACCAGGAAACGCATTCCCATGTAAGGTGTACAAATACGCTGGTCCTCGTTAAGGAGGTACACTTTCCAGGATTGCTCGGAACCAAGCAACCTATGCTCAACAGTACAAAATCCATTTTCGTCGGGGAATGTGAAAACGGACGACATGGTGAGGGCCTCATCACACACCCAGTCCTCAAGCGGACGCTCTTGTCTAAAAGCCATATGGGCCATCGGAATTTTGGTTTGGTTATCCTCTTCGAATTCACCTACGACCACTTCAGCAGCCAATCTGTCCATCAACCTAAAAAGCAGAAGGGAACAGGTGAATTCGACGAGTCATACCAAACTAACCAGTCGGAGACGAATAACGGATGTCCCCGGGAAACTCATCGCTTCCCCGGAAATCTTGCCCCCTTTTTTCCGTGAAATCAATGAAAAAGAGTAATTTTTGGGGACCCAAAACATTATCAGGTCCCCGCGATATTCATCACGCTCCCCGGAAATTTTCTACAAGTCCCTGGAATATTCATCCAATCCCTCGGTTTTGTTCAACAAAAACAGAAACAGAGAAAAATTCATACACTCTTTCTCTTAAAACAGCCAAAGATCCCTACCGTATTCGCCAGGAATCCTTCCATTTCTCATGAGAACTTCATCAGTTCATCAGAGAAATGATTTCAAGCAAAGTAAACTTAAAGGAAATACCAGAAAAAACAACAGTGTTGAAGAAAATACCTTGTAGATGGTGAAATAGGGTTCTGGCACGGCATAGCACGGCGGTTCACGGCGGGCTTGCGGTGGTTGATGGTGGCGAACGGAGGATGAGAAAAAGGAGAAGGAAGAGGAAACGATTCTTGAAAGAAAAAGCGAAAAATGATAAATGAAGGGAAGAGAGAGTATTTATAGACAAATCACGGAACTCGAGAAGCCTGAGGCACTCGAGTACTCTACCCTAGGCAGCCACCCTATGCAATGATGATAAGTGACACGTGGCACACTTCCACCGATCAAAAATCCACATGTGTCCTTTCGTCATCCCATCATTTCAAAATAGAAACTCCTCACCTCCCCAACATTTCAACCAGAAACAACTCCCCGTTGCCCGCAAGCTATCAGTACCCGCCTCAGGATAATTTCCCGCAAGATATCAATGCCCGACGTCATGAGCATCGTAAATATTTCAACTGTGCTGATATCATCCTCGGATCATCCCTTGGCATTTCCCCAACACGATCATTGACCCTCAAGTCATTACTCTGATACATCAAAGCAACGACTTGGGGAGGGCTCCTGTTCTGGACTGGGCTGTGGTTTCCTACAATCAAACAGGCCCAATCTATACAACTTGAAGAAGCCCAATAAAGTCCTAGAGAAAGACACATGACTTCCATACGCAAGGCCAAAATTATGTCGGGCACCTGACACCTTGACAGTGTCGAGCATCTGAGGACAAACAAAAAAGGAAGACGTCACACCCTGATGAAACGGACCTCCTCAACAGATTAAATTCTCCCCGCGAGAATACTCCTAATCTCGTTGACTCATAGGTCCTCGACAAGCATGGTTCTCCTCCGTTAAATCATGTCCAGACCACGACCACCATATCTCCTCGACATTGTATACTCTACCCCGAGGAGTCTACTAACGATCTTACCTACACAGGTACGTTTCATGTAACCGTCTACTAATGGCATTAAAGGGACAGTTACACTAGGGTGTTGACCACAAGCTAGTCATTATTACTACACATAAGCCCTAGCAGTTACTTGGAATGGGTAACAGGCTGGTCCCACCCGTTGCAAGTGACCGTTGGCCACGCGCTGGGGGTCTCCTATAAATACCCTCTCACTTGAGAGGGTCAGGATAAGTTAACTTCTTACTCTCACTCATTTTCTCTGTATTTGCTGTGCATTCACTGACTTAAGCATCGGAGTGTCCTGCAGGTACACCTTCCCCCCCACCGTCTTTCATCATCATTGAAGTAGCAACAAGTCCAGACGTCGTTGGCCATCCTCAAACTGTCTGATCCAGGTAAGACCAATAGGTGATGGAAGAGACGGACGGTCTTATAGGGAGTGAATCCCGAATAAGCTGTCCCGGTAGACCATCAAATCAGTGGAGGTACCCTTTGCGGATTCAATGTCTAACGACTTCGGTTGTGAAAGTAGATTGTCCGATTGTGGTACCCATGAAATTGAGGATTTAGTAGATAATAACCATGTGGCTATTTAGTAGTGCGGTAGCTATCGAAAATAGTTGACACGCGATACTACACTCAATTGAGATTACCCTAAGATGCTACAGCTCGCTCGGGTGAACCAGCCTGCTGTTGTTATCCCAAGGGGGGTCACTGATTTTGAGAACAGGTACAAAACTTCACCATAGTACAACCTTTGGGGATGGGTAGAGCCATGACTCCATGCTCGTGACGCTGAACCTTTGAACCCATATTTTTTCTATGTTTTTGTGTGCTGCATTCATGCATTCATTTAAAAAACTTTTAAACAAAGAAAAAAATGTTCTTTTCTAGTCTCTCTCTTTTTTTCAAATTAAACTAAAACAATAACTGCAAATATCAGAGAAAAAGATTGCGTTATGGATTTCGGTAGAAGGAAGACGCACAAGTACACCTTCAAGGTTCCAAAACTAGAGGATTTGAGAGGGTTGGCAAGGATGATCACCAACCCTGATGCTTTCAGAGCTAAATACGGAGGACTGTTGTCTTTATTAAGGGTCCATGTAGTTGAAGGAATCCTATCTACGCTAATCCAGTTTTATGATCCGGTTTATCACTGTTTCACGTTCCCAGATTATCAACTAGCACCAACACTGGAAGAGTATTCTCACCTGACTGATTTACCCATCATTGTCCAAGCTCCATTTTATGGACTGGAAGAAATTCCAAAGGATCAAACCATTGTAAGAGCAATCTATTTGGACGAGTCAGAAGTCAGGACTCACATGACCACTAAGGATGGAATCCAAGGTTTACCGGCCAAGATTTTGGTAGAGAAAGCCCTATACTTTGCCAGTGTAGGAAACATTACGGATTTCGAAGATATCTTTGTCCTACTCACATACGGGTTATTCCTTTTTCCCAACATCGATAACTTCATTGATATCAATGCCATTAAGATATTTCTGATTGGAAACCCCGTACCAACCCTGCTCGTAGATGCTTATCATTTTGTACACTTAAGGAATTTGTACAGCGGAGGAATGATCATCTGCTGTGTACCCCTGCTATACAAATGGTTCACTTACCATTTACCCAAGTCTGCTGCTTTTTGGGATCATAAGAGTACTCTACGTTGGTCACAGAGAATCATGTCTCTTACCAACTCTAACATAGATTGGTACAATCGGATCTATGAAGGGATAAGAATCATCGACCGTTGTGGAAACTTCCTTAATGTACCCCTCATAGGAACTAAAGAAGGAATCAACTATCATCCGATTTTAGTTTGTCGTCAACTCGGATACCCGATGAGACATATCCCGCGTAATGTTCATCTGGAAGGTCTTTTCTTCAAGGAAGGAGAAAATGACAGGGCACTAAAGACAGAAATAGTGCATGCCTGGAAACATGGTCATAGGAAAGGAAGAGAGTATCTAGGGAAACCAGACTGTGTCTCTGTGGAACCTTATCTCCATTTGGTACAAACTAGATCCCTTAAGCTGAAGATGCCTTACCCTCGTCAAGAAGTTCTTCCGCTAAAGGAATATGTCCTCTATTTTATGTCTGATGCGGAAAAACCTCAAGTCACTCTTAACAAAGTTCAACGGGAAAAGAAATCTTGGAAGAATAAGTACCGTATTCTCAATGTGGAGTGTACCAAAATTCAGGAACTGTTAAAAAAAAGGATGCTCTGATCGAGATTCTAGAACAGCGTGTTATAGAAGATCAAAGGAACTTGCTAGCTCCTTTAACTTGGCAAAGGACTGACAACCCGACAACGGCTCAAGAGCCCCGGTCAAAGAAAAGGAAAATATCAGAACCAGCACCTGAGCTCTCCTCAGAGAGGACTCAGGATCCATAAGCTTAGACATTTCCTTTTACAGCACTTTGTAAAATACTGTATTTCCATTTCCGCAATTTTTCAAATTCAATAAAATGGGGTCTTCCCACTGTATGATATTTGCAGTTTATTTGTTGAAGTTTCTTTTTGATTAAAAAAAAAATTAATATATATATATATATATATATCATTGCATTCATCCTTCTCAAATAACGCATTCTTCTTACCTTCGAATCTCACGTCTGTGTCACGATTCTAGAGTCAAACTGTCTCATTCGTAGAATACTCTGGCCAATCGACAAAAGAAAATGGATGATCTCGAGGAAGAGAACAGAGAGCTGAGAGAAGAAATCGACGCTCTAAAGGAAAAGTTGAGGAAACTTCACAGTGACATGCAATCGCTGGCAGCAGCGCAGAGACAACAACAAAGGACTGTGATCTCAGAGATCACATCTACGGCCATAGTGGAGAAGTATGATCCTCGGTACAACATGCCTAAAGATCGTCCCTGGGGCATGACTAACAACTTTATCCCTGAAGGATACATTTCGCCGGTCACGGAAGACCCAGAAACTGCAGCAGGAACCGCTGGGCCTGAAGGTTACAAACTTCGGGAAAGCGAAGACACAAGAGTGATGGTAGCAACTCCTGAAGGTTACAAACTTTGGGGCATAGAAGAACCAAGAGTCACCGCCGTAATGCCTATACCACAACCAGTGGTACACACTGTCCCGGAAGGACAGATTCCACAAGTAATCTCTGGTGGAAATGAAAGTATGTACGACAGGATGAATGAGTTCCAGGAATAATTTTTGGAGATGCAGAAGGAACTGCATGCCATTCGCGTTCATGATTTATTCGGAAAGGACGCCGCAGACCTTTGTCTGGTCCCTAATGTGAAAATACCGCACAAATTCAAGGTTCCTGACTTTGAAAAATACAAGGGCAACTCTTGCCCTCAAAGTTATTTGGTGATGTACGCTCGAAAGATGTCAACTCAGACAGAGAATCAACAGTTACTAATCCACTACTTCCAAGATAGTTTAACCGGTGTCGTACTCAAATAGTACAAGGGGTTGAACCGCACTAAGATCGTCACTTTCAGAGATCTTGGGGCAGCCTTCATCCAACAATATAAATATAACCTGGACATGGCACCAGATAGAGATCAACTCAGAGCAATGTAATAGAAGAACCAGGAAACCTTTAAGGAATATGCTCAGATATGGCGTGAAATTTCCGCCCAGATTTGTCCCTCTCTTGAGGAAAAAGAGATGACAAAAATCTTTTTGAAAACCTTGAGCTCATTCTATTACGACCGAATGGTCACCAGTGCGCCCAGTGACTTCACTGAGATGGTGAACGTGGGAGTACGCCTTGAAGAAGCAGTCCGAGAAAGACGTCTGGTCAAAGATACGGGACCATCAAGCAGTACCAAAAGATACGGTAGTGTTTTCCCTAAGAAAAAAGAGCAAGATATTGGTAATATCTCTCTCGGAAAGCAAAGGCGAAGGTATCAACCAGTAGCAGCAGTAACTCCTGTTATCAACCCTACGCATGTTCCAACGTATCAACCTCAGGTTGCTCAGAGCCAACCGAATCAACAATAGTATCAGCAAAGGACACAACAGCCTCTTCAGCAGGCTCATCCTCAGGACAACAATAACAAACATACAATGCGACCGCCAGGATTTGACCCTATACCGATGTTGTACGCAGAACTATTTCCGCTACTACTGGTCAAGGGGCACGTCCAAACCAAGTCTCCTCTTACAGTACTGGAAAATCCACATTTTTGGTTCAAAGCAGATCAAACTTGCCCTTATTATCAAGGAGGACCAGGGCACAATATTGAAAATTGTCTCAGCTTTAAATCCGATGTGCAGAAGCTTGTCATGAATGGGGTCTTATCCTTCAAGGATACAAATCCAAATGTTCAGACGAACCCGTTGCCTCAACATGAGAAGGCTGCAGTAAATTTGATAGAGGAAGGATCTAACCACATCTATCAAATTCACGATGTACTCCTATTATGAACCAATCTGGTAAAGTTGCATTGCAGACAGAGCGGATACGGTTATGTGTCGTCTCACAATTATCACCAGTGTGATATCTGCTTCAAGAATAATCAAGGATGTTCCGTAGTGCAATTAGCTCTACAAGAACAGATGGATCTCGGATGGATCCAAGATCATCGAATCCGTGAGGTCAATATGGCCCACGCAAATCCCAACATTATCCAGAACCACAACATTCTGGCAATGAATGTCAACTTGGTGGCAATGCACTCAAGGAAAAGCCAACATCATGACCTACCACGGCACGATTATAATTCTTGTCCAATCTGCTCGACAAATAATCAGGGATGCTCTTTTGTACAAGAGGCCCTCCAGCGTCAGATGGATCTCGGAGGGATTCAGGACTACCGTGATAGAAGTCATTATCAAGTTAATATGATTCAAATCTTCGATATTCGCTTGATGAACACTAGTCTGGTAGAATTACATGCTAAGCAGGCCAGGCTCGATTTTCTGGCTTCACATGATTATCAGAACTATAAAGTATGTCGTAATGACGACCAAGGATGTGCACTTGTCCAAAGAACACTTCAACACTTGTTGAACCACTGGTGGCTTCCGATCTACCTAGATGAAGACACACAAAAGTCAGTATGACTGACGAGAATCCTACTAGGCATCAAAGTCAGGATGTTCGCTCGATGGAAACAGATCTAGTAAGATTGCACTGCATACAAAGCGGGCGTGGCCGGGTGCCACCACACAACTATGAGTGATGTAGAGTCTACTCAGAGAACAACCAAGGATGTTATCTTGTACGATCAGCTCTGCAAAATCAGGTGGACCGAAAAGATATTCGACCGTGTTCAAATTCTGGGTCGACCAACATAATGTCAGACTATTTCCCTGATCAAAGTAAAGACGTCGTCATAATCTTTGATCATGAAAGGATCAAAGATGTATGCGCCATAATCCCTCTACTCCATGAATAAAGAGTTCCTCTTGATAGTAGAAAGATTTTCAACCTCGAACCAATTGAGGCCGGCTACGATGGTCAGAAAAATCAAAAGGCTCTTGTAGTTATCTATCTACCAGGACCAATGCCGTACCAATCCGATAAGGCTATCCCTTACAAATACGGTGCAACAACAATCAAAAATGGAAAGGAAACTCCATTACCCTCCATCGTGAACATTGCAGACATCAGTCGAGTGACACGGAGCGGTCGGATCTTCAACAGAGGAGTTGGAGAACCCACCAGAGAAAAGGAACCTCAAACAGAAGTTCCAAACCAACCAGTCAGGCAATCCAGTAATCCCGACCTTTCAAAGAACAACGATGAGATGCTGAAGCTCATCCAGAAAAGCGAGTACAACATTGTAGACAAACTATTGCAAACTCCTTCAAGAATCTTTGTACTATCTCTTTTGCTTAGTTCCGAAGCTCACAGAGAAGCTCTACAGAAATTCTTAGAGCAAGCCTTTATGGAACAAGATGTAACGATAAGACAATTTGACAGCATCATCTCCAATATCACTTTCTGCAACAACTTAGGATTCAGTGATGAAGAACTGCCAGAAGAAGGAAAAAATCACAACATGGCACTTAACATTACGGTCAATTTCCAGGATGATGCTTTAGCCAGCGTACTGGTAGATACCGGATCAGCTCTGAATGTTATGCCAAAATCTACTCTGATGCGACTATAATTTCAAGGATCTCCGATGAGAGGCAGTGAGGTCATTGTCACAGTCTTTGACGGATCCAGAAAAACAGTTATCGACGAAGTCGACCTTCCCATAACTATCGGTCCCCACACTTTCCAAGTCACTTTCCAGGTCATGGACATCCGGGAAGCATATAGATGTGTATTAGGAAGACCTTGGATACACGAGGTTGGGGCAGTCACTTCGACACTTCACTAGAAGCTGTAGTTCGTCAAAAACGACAAGTTAGTCACAGTCTGTGGAGAGCAAGCCTTAATCGTAAGCAACTTATCATTCACATGTGTAGAACCAGAGGAGGTTGTTGGAACCCAGTTCCAAGCACTTTCGGTGAGCAATGAGAATCAATCAGAAAAAGGAACATCGATTTCCTCGTATAAAGATGCTCTCAAAGTAATCTAGAGTAACAACGCAAAAGGATGGGGGCAACTTGTCCTTCCTACTGATAACAAGATGAAGAAAGGTCTTGGTTTTTCCTCAACCTGTACCCAGACTTCTACTAACGATGAAAATCTTCATCCCATTCAGGACTTCTTCCACAGTGGAGGCTTCCTTCACCCAGTGTCTCAAGAAGTACATACCATAAATGAGGGTGACTCCTCCGATACAGATGAAGAGTGAAAGTCCTATCTCAATGATAACGGTTATATGTCTCAGGAAGAAACGCATACGCCATTTTGCTTTCCCACACAAAGTTCAAGATATATACCAATGTCAGATGTCAAGATGATGTACGGAGATTGTGATCCGGAAGGATGTTGTGCTCCGCCAAACTCATTAGAGGAGGACACTCTGATGAAAGACAACTTCGACTATGACTATTATGACCTAATGGATGACTTACTTATCTGGATGTCGTACCCAGGAGACTTGGGGCAAAAGAGTCAGCCCAACGATACATATCAGCTGAGCATCATTGAAAAGAATACCTGCGTCCCCACTAAATCATGGGATTATTACTCAGGGCATTCCGAAAATATCCAGCACAACGATGAATCTGCAAATATTATAGGACAGGAGTTCATTAACTATGCTTTTCCCGAGGTCAACGTCATCGAGAAGGATGACTCCTCCAGTTCCATCGAAATATGGGACACCTTGGGACAACCGAGTGGCAAGTACGACTTCTTGGTCAAGTACACCGCTCCTGAAAGCTCTCGTATCAGGCCCGAAGACATCTAGCCAACTGGATGGGGAGATCTTCCTGAGAGTGAAAATACTGTGCAAGATACAACATAAGAGTTCGTCTACGACAACTCTGCATAGGAGAAAGACTCTAACGATCCTACTCCGCCAGAAATCAGCATCATTTCTGAGGACAAACCAAGAAAGAAGGTACCAGACTTTGTGATTCACCGAGGAGTTCGCCACCAATGGGTTGCTGTCGATGTCCCAAAAGTCGTCCATAAGTCTAAGTAATTGCCATCTTTGTTTTAACCTTTCACCCTACCCAGGTGAAACAGATGTTTTTATAGGGCTTGCTTTTTGTAAATGTTCCTCTTCGCTTTGCCCAGAGCGATAGAGTTTTGTTTTATAGGGCTGTAGTTTTAGGAATCGACCAAATCATAAATAAATAAACCTCGTTCTATAATTCCCGCATTTATTGTTGTTTTCACTTTTCGCTTTTTCAGAAAATGGTAATCCTCGTTCTATAATCTCCCCCACTAGTCCTCTTGCCATCAACCACTTTCTGTTTACTTTTTCCAGCTGGAGCATCATAAGGTTTGCCACGATTCTGTTGGTGTTTGCTCTTCCTCTCATTAATGATCTTATAATGAGCGTTGTTATCCTCTTCAAAAATTCTGCAACTATCAATCAAATCAGCAAAATTACGAATCTTCTGATATCCAACTGCCTTCTTGATCTCTGGGCACAACCCACTCTCAAACTTGATGCATTTTGAAAACTCAGCATCATCATCGTTATAGTGCAGATAAAACTTAGCCAATTCAACAAATTTTGTAGCATAATCAGTAACCGACATGTTCCCTTGCTTCAGCTCGAGAAACTCGATTTGCTTCTTACCACGAACATCCTCTGGATAATACTTCCTCAGGAACTCTCTTCGGAACACATCCCAAGTGATACCTTCACCTGCAGTTTCCAACCTCAGACGAGTCTCTAGCCACCAGTCATCAGCCTCAAATGCTAGCATATGTGTCCCATATCGAACCTTCTGCGCTGGAGTGCAGTCCATCACACGGAATATTCTCTCCATCTCTTTCAACCAATCCAACGTTCCATCAGGATCATACTTGCCCTTGAAGGTAGGCGGATTCTCCCTCTGAAAAGTTGCCAAACTGCGAGATCCAACATTCTCGTCAGCGTTCGACTGATTCTACAAAGCCTGAACCATTGCTTCCAACGCAGCAGCAATTGCAGCATCGTTCCTTCCAGCCATCTCAGCTTGTCACTTCAACACAAACAAAAGTTAGAACTAGTTAACAATACTCGATTGTTAAACAAACTACGACTTGACAACTTGGTCGGACGGACCGACCTGCTCTGATACCACTAATGTAACACCCTTCTACCCCACATACCGTTTTAGTTAAACACTTAATATTATCAGAGTAAAAATCAGCAAGAAAGGTGCCACATGTAACACCCCAAAATTTGCTCTTTTGTTTTGAAGCTAACTGGCTTATGTTTCTTTGCATTTCTTGCATTAGCATTTGTGCATAGCATTGGTTCTTAGCATGGGATCAAGGTACTTGGTTCATCTCAAAGGAGTCTCAAGCCTCAAGGTGTTTTGTGGAGGTCATCATATCTTCATAAGATCAAGAATGGCAAACGATTTCAAGTGATTTTTTCCCTCCTAACCAGAGGGACCAAATTAGGGTTCTTGGGTTCAAAGAGCTTCTTGAGAAAACTTTGTGGATTCAAGCATGCTCTCATGGGTTCCATATGCTCCTAAACACTCATAGAGGAAGGCTTGGCTAGTGGTTCATTGTGGAAGATGTTCAGTGGATCAGTTGCTTGTGAACCAAGAAAAGTCAACTGTAAGGAGGAAAGTCAACCATGGAATTTTGAGGTCCTCTTCATGATTTTTAAGGTCTTATGCCCTCATATGGTCCTCAAAGGCTAGGATTCATACCATTCATTAAGAGTCAAGAGTTTGTGCAAAAGTTACTATTTTTGGAAAATGACCTATAATGTGAAACTTCCATTTTTGGCAACTTTTCAAACCATCTTCAACTTGACTTTTCATCATCAAAGAAGCTTCAAATGAATTTTCCTCAAACATGAAAGTTGAAGATCTCTCTCTCCCCTTTCCAAAAAGTACTAGATTATCTCCATACCATTTGTGAAACTCAAGTTATGATCAAAAGAAGGCAAAGTGTTTTTAGGGTTTTCTCATGTATCCATTTTTCTACCTTTTGCATTTTGATTCAAAATGACTTGTACTGACCTCTAATGCTTCAAGTCATATTGCAACATCCAAGTACACATCCTAAGGACCATTTTTTACCCTTGAATCAAGTGAATCCGTGCCATGTACCTCATGTATTTTTCAAATGCATTTTTGCAAGATGGATCAAATCTCATGAATTAAGCATCCACAAAGCCCAAACCTAATTCAAATGTGATCAGCAAGAGAAATGTGAATGACTCAGGATGAAAAGCATGACAATGCACGTGTGGATTAGTGGTTTCATCACAACTTACATTTTTGTAAATCACTTTGGATAGCCTTAATCAAGGGATTAATCAAACCCTAATCATGCTCAGAGCTCTAACTAAGTGTATATAAGGAGACTCACACCTTCATTCACACCTCATGCACTCTCATTTGCTCTGAATTTCATTTTTCACTCAAAACTTTCCTTCTTCGAAACTCACTCCTCACAAGGGTTTCTGAAGAACTTTTTCCATATTCTTGATCCACATAATCCATAGAACAAGAATCAACCATCGCTTGAAGCTTTAAGCAAGGATCTCACCATATACGAATTTGAGTTGCTCACTTTCAAAATCCAAGATCCAGCTTGATTCAAGCCTCTAATTGCATTTATTTTGCAATCAGAGGTCCTAAGGAGTAGATCTGCAGCTTTCTGAAGGATTTCTTGGTGTATTTTGAGCTCTACAAGTTTCAGGTTAGTGTGATTTTCTTGATCATAGAACTCAGTTTTCTTGTGTGCTTAATGATCCTTATGCTTTGCTGATCATCCTGGTGTGTTTAGATCTTGATTTGAACGTGTATTATGGTTGTAATGTGGATCTGAAGTTTTGAATCTCAAATTTTCTCTCTTCGTTTTGCTTTGTGTGTTAATTGTTTGAAGAGACGGTTTGCATATTTGGAATCCTGGTGAAATTATGGTTTGAATGATGCACGTGTTTAAAATTTCTGGGAAATTTTAAGTTGATGTCCACCGGAGAAGACGACCGGAGCCCTAGCTCCGGCGTCTGGTTTGATTTTCAGTCCGGCGAGGGTTTGATGTAGAAGACACAATCTGGACCGTTGGTGGTCCAGATCTGATGGCTCTTGTGTTGCCAGATCATTTAAAATCTTCACATATTTTATTAATTGTGTGTTTATAATCCATGCTTCTTATTGTGCACACACAGATCTGGACCCTTGATCTTGCATGATTTTGTGATCTGTTGACTTGATCTGGCACGTTTGATTAATCTGATGATGGTGATTCTGCCAACACATTAAAATAACATGTGCTATTCACGTGCTCTGCTTTTAATTTCTGAATGATGTGGATGTGCGCGCGTGTACCTTTGTTATCATGAACTCTTGATCCTGGCCTTTCATCTTGTACACTGAGTGGACTTGTTGACTTGATATCATGCGTAGATCTGATCCAATGGTTGATGTTGAGTCAAGTTGTTTGACTGGATCCTTATTTTTGTTGGACTGCGCTTGTTTTTTTTGTTATGGACTGGGTTGATATCTGCACCCCCCTCCTTGAGCCCATTTAATTTTCCAACGTGATTATCTTGCTGTTTGCACCCCCTGGCATCATCTCTTTGCATTTTTATTTTCTTTGTGCATAGTCTTCTTTTAATTTTTAAAAATATATTTATGCATCTAAAAATCACCAAAAAAAATCATGAAGCATCTTTGGAATTTTATAAAATTTTGTCAAATTTTATTTTTCCATTTTATTTTATTTTGGGCGTCTGAATTAATTGTTTGATTAATTTCCTTTGGAATTCTCTCAATTGTGCACACCCTGCCTTGTTGATTTTTGTTCTCATCATTGGTGTATGATTTGCATCCCATTCTTTTTGGATAATTCAGAAGACATCTTGAGGTCCTTAAAAACATTTTTCTCATATTTTTAAACTCATTTAATATTGCATTTTAGTCCCTCTATTTGTGCATTGTTCTTCTTTGTTCTTATGCAACTTTGAAGCATTGTTTGAGGTACTTAACCTGTGAATTTTTGTGTGATATTTTGGCATGTTTCTAGCTTCTGAATTAGGTCACTTGGGTTTTAATTCCACAATTTTTGAATGTCATTGTATATAAGTTTGATTATTTGTGCTTAAGTGAATTATGCATGATCATCTCTTGACATCTCTTAACCCTAATTGTTTTGCCATGCCTAATTGTTTGAATTTCTTCTGGATTCTTTGCATGAGTATTTGATATGATGTTTACCCCTGGTTGAGGTCCCTTGTGACCAAATTTTGCAATTTGTGGATCATGTTTGGGTATGCTTTAAGTGCTTGAACTTTGACTTCCTTTTGTGGACTTTCTTTGGTGCATAATGTTTCATGTTTTGATCTTCTCTTACACATGAGAATTGTTGATGATGGTATGATATTGATTCTGACTTGCTTTCATCTTCATCTTATTTTTCTCATTTCATCTTGATATGAAGTTTATTGGTGCTTAATTGTGCATTTCATATAAGTATGCTTGCATTCTTTCATGATTACCTTTGCATGCTTACTTGAGATGTTTTGCATGATCTTTGAGACTTGTTTATTGATGTAAGTTGGATATACTTGATATGATGTGCTTGTTGCCCTATCTTGTTTCTTATCTCATCCTTCTCTTTCTCATTCTTCTCTTTCATTTTCTTTCTCCCATGAATCTCAAGACTTGTTTAAGTCTTGGATTCTCTCCCTTTAGAGCTACCTAGTCCAACTTAATTTTTGATTAAGCTTGGAGTAGGATTAGCATTAGATTTTAGGTAGTTGTCCCTCCTAAGCCTCACTAACCATAGGTTACCCATGCATGATAATATTAGTACTCTTAGTTTCCCTTTAGAGTTTCCTTTGGGTCTTCTCTCTTCTCATCTCAAAACTTCTTGAAAACACTTAATAAAGATAAAGTGTATTGCGCACGAGCCTTAAGCGTGGGGAATGAGAAATGAGGGGCTTCCTCTCATCTTTCTAGAGTGCTTAGCGGGCGTCCTGTCTAGGGACGATTCGTTAAGTATTCGTCCATGTGCCCTAGACTTTGGTGCAATGCAAGTTATGAACTAACTTAAAAAGAAAACACTTATGTCTAAAAAACACAAAAACAAAGTCAAATCTTTTTATCCTTCGGGATTGTTGGGTTTCAAATTTCATTTTCAGAAAAGAGCTCGTCGCTCACGTAAAAAACACTTACCCATCCGTGGTCGTACCCACGAACTACATTAGCTCTGATTCCTCTCTCTCGTCCGATTGAGGATATGTAGGCACAAGACAACGATTGTCTTGGCGAGCAACCTTCCCCCACAGCTCCCGTCCGAACTACGTTGACTCTGACTTTCCCATTGCACTGAGGGAGTACGTAGGCCTAGGGCATCGAATATGTCCTACCGAGTCCTTCTTAGTCACCCCCATCCCCGTTTTCTTTTGCACAACCATAGATAGTAGGACAGCTCACCCTCCGTTTAGACAACAAGCGTGGATCCCATCGAGTACGATGGATGCGTGGGGTGCTAACACCTTCCCCTTACATAACCGACTCCCGAACCTGGACTATGGTTGCGATGACCATGTCTTTCCCCCTTTCTCTTCAGGTTTATGCAGTGTTTCCTTTCCCTCTCTCGGGATAAATACACATTACTGGCGACTCTGTGTTTTCTGCGCCACTCTCGCGTTTGTACCGTTGGATGCGAATCTTTTGGGAGCGACACCACTTATATTCAAACAACATTCAAAATTATTGTCCTGTCCCGTAACACGGGTTATTCATTCATCATTAACATAAATTGACAACTACGCAGCGGTAATCATACTTTAAATTCAAATTAATAAAATGCTTCATAAAGAAATGTATCCAATCAAAATAACATCAACAATATGAAAACTCTAACATGAAGCCAAAAGGAAACACACGAGGTTCACAATTAATCCCAACCCGATGTTACATGACACAGAGCAGGACACCACTTAAGCATGACTAAAACGACATACGAACGCTCCAAGATTCAATCCTCCAGCACCGCAAGTCTACTCTTGGTTATCTGCAAGTTACCCACATAAGAGGCAACATTTTCAAGCAGGCATGGTGAGAAATCGCAATTCATTATAGTAATATAAGTACATGGAAAATAAACAGAATAAGCAACACAACATCATAGCATCATCAACAGAATCTTCACAACACAATCACAATTACATCATTCATATGCAATGTCAACTATAATGGAATGCAAAGGATGCATGTGGTACCGGTTCAACGTGGATGGACACTGGCCATCAACCCTCCAAAAGGAGCACAACGTAATCAACGTATCACTTCAATCCGCACAATGGGCTTGAAGCTACCAATAGGCTGAAGCCCCAACATAAAATGCTATGAAATGCAATGATGCTAATTCTCCGCAATTCATCAAACATCAACGTGTGCATCATTCATTTCATATTCAATAAGTAATCATCATACAATCATGTTTTATCATCTTACATCAACAACAACTCGACAACAAAAAAATCAGTACAATAAAACATCAAGAAACAATCAAGAAAACAACAAAAACAGCAAAACAGCTGCCTGACACGGCCACCTGTGTCCTGTGACACGGCCCGTGTCAGAAGCCCTGAAGCACAAATCTAAAAACAGAAAAAAAGTTACAGCCAGACAGTAGGCTGACACGGCCGCCTGTGTCCTGTGACACGACCCGTGTCAAGCAACCTGCTAATAAAATTTCACATGCCATCAACCCGAAAGCTGACACGGGTGCCCGTGTTGCGTGACACGGCCCGTGTCAGGGTGCGACAAAACCCAACTTTTCCTGAAAAGTGATTTTCTGCGTTTTTGACTTCGATTACCCCAAAAATCAGTTTTTCCCCCACGAAAATTTGATCAAAAGGCTCACATAATACACATAAATCAGCACATACCACTCAATTTCATCATATTCTCATCAAATCATTCATTCTACATCAACATTCACCACAATTATACCCAATTCATGAATACTTACTCTATTCATCACCATGTCCTAAAGAACTATAAGAAATTATGAAATCTCCCCATACCTTAGAGTAATTCGAAGCTTTTTCCTTCTTCCTTCAAGATTCTCCTAGCAATCCTTCAAAACCCTAGGTTTCCTCCTCCTCTCCTCTTCTTCAGCGTTCTTCACAAAAACACGATCAGTTAGAAAAGTGATCGGTATTTTCTTCTTTAAACAAAAATATCCCAATTTATGAACTTCCACTTCTATCCTTACTCTTTTTCCTTTAAGACCACCTTGCCCTTTTCTTATTATTTTTAATAATAATAATAATAGTATAAATAATACATTAATTATTCATTCTACTAAATTATTAAAAAAATACTTTTTTGATCCAAAATTCTCCAAAATTACCAAAACTTCGTAATTCCTTCTAAATTAATTAAATAAATAAATAAATGATTAATTTAGATTTTCGGGGCGTTACACGTAGCATCCTACTTTTTGGTTACAACTCTGATTATTTTCATAATATTTTTATATTTTGAAAAATGGGAAAGTGGGGTGTTACAATTGGTATCAGAGCAGGTTGGTCCGTCCTGCCAGGTATGGTAGTGGAGTCTGTCCTTAGAATAGGAGTAGGTTGTGTGTTCTAACCGTGTCTTGATTCTTGAACAGTATGGCAGGAAGGAATGATGCTGCTCTTGCTGCTGCTATGCAAGCTATGGCACAAGCGGTAGAGAACACTAATTAGGCTCGGGGTGCGCAGTTCCACGACTTAGCACAGTTCCCGAGCAATAAGTCGCCTACATATGAGGAAGGTATTCTAGATCCTGAGGCTGCACAGAAATGGCTGAAGGCTATTGAGAAGATCTTCAGGACCATGGGATGCAGTGATGCTCAGAAAGTACGATTTGGCACTCATATGTTGGAGGGATGTCATACCCCAAATTTTGACCACTAAGATTTCCATCATTATGTTAATCACCATCACAATATGGAAGTCCCTTTATGCCTCATCAATCTCCTCAAGGAATTGTTGAGCATTCACCACAATCAAAATTAGGGTTTCAAGCCCTCTCAGAGCCTTAGACAAAGGATCAATCAAGTAATGACATGATCTTCAACTTGTCTAACCTCTCAAGTAACTACAAAGGATCAAAAAGACTCCCACTTCAAGGATCAAGCACAAGGTTGCTCCCTTCTAGGTGGATCAAGTCTCAAGATCGACAGTATCACCAAATTAGGGTTTTGGTCGACCAGGGCCTCCAGATGGAAGTTTTTCATCTAGGCACAAGCCAATGATCCAAAACATAACCTAAGATACTCCATGAAACCTCATGGACCCAATCATCAAGTCAATTTTGCCTCAGGGGATGCATTCATCAAAAATCAGGAATTAGGGTTTTTTGACCTAATTCACCCCTAAGTTGAATTTTAGGGCAAATCATGAGCCAAAACCTCAAGAGAGGATATGAGGGTCTCCAATATGCCATATTGATCCATTTGGAACAATGGATTAATCCAAGAAGTTTGAGCAACAAGTCTCAATTTCATCTGCACCACAATTAGGGTTTTAAGGAAAAAGTCAACTGTAACTTTGACTTTTGACCAGGACATGCTCCCAAGCCCTATGACATGCACCAATATACCCTATAACACCCATGGAACATGTCCATCAAGTTTGATTTAGGTCAAGGACATGATTTCATGAAGAATTGCACAGTTTGTAATTCATCTGATAAAAAGTCAACTGTGCACAAAAGTCAACTTTGACTTTTTGAGATTTTTCACCAAAATGGATTTTTAACCCTAAAATGATGTTAATGTATGATTTGAATCATCATTCATCAAGAAAAATCAAGAAAAGTTGGATAACTTGTAAAAGGGGTAACCATAAAAACTTAGAAAATTTTCTAAGTTAAAAATAAAGTGACAAGGGTACCAACTTTGGAGGATCATAACTCCTAAACCACAAGGCCATTTTTTTCCATCCAAAGCTTGATTTGTAGATCTCATTGCCCTCTACAAAAACTTCAACTAGACCTAACTCCAATTCATTGTGGATTTTGAGCTATGAGTGAGCCAAAATGCCTGAAAATGTGAAAGTACACCATTTTCCAACACTTAGAAAAATTTTGGGCAAGGCAGATTTTGTGTTGAAACACCAAAACTTGTGAGATCTTTTCACATAGATGCAAGCTGAATCAAGTCCAAAGTTAAACATCAATGTTGTTGCATATGTTGCCAAGAATTTAAAGAGCTTAACAGCATGAATTGATTCAACTTGAGCTAAGAGAAATCCATACCCAAAGTCATGCTGCTGCAAGCTGTTTTGGAAAACTCAGTTTGCATATTTGCTTGCCACACACGATTTTGAACCAAAAACTGAGGATCAGCATGCCACATGTATTCAAACCAATCACATTGCATCTGATCCAACTGATAAATCTGAGTCAAAAGGCCAAGGAATCTTCCAACTTGAAATTCATCCACTTTGGCACATTTTTCCTTGAATTCAAAGTGCAATAATGTGGAATAGTGCATTGTCAAGGTAGCTACCCTACTCAGTCAAGTTCTCTGATTAAACAACAATAAAAACATCTGAGGAATATGATTTTGGTCAAGGCATAACCCTGCTCTTGGGAATGGCTAGCTTGCCTTGCTTGAGAAGAAATCCTCCAAGCCAATCCATGCAAATGTGATCTGATCAGCAGCCATTCACTATTCCTCCAAAACAAAAGTTGATCACCTATAAATAGAGGTCCCAATGGATCATTCAACTCACACCAAAGCCAGTTACAGCACTGCTTTCTCTCATTCTTCCTTGAACCTCAAGTTTTTTGGTCTTTGAGTAACCACTATCGGGTTTTGAGTTGCAGCTTTAGGAATTCAATTCCAATTGCTCAAACACATCATATATGATGTATTTGAGGTGTCCAAACACTTAAACACTGACTGTAACACCCCAGGCTCAAAATCACCCTTCAACCAAGCCATTATACCTCAATTATGCAGGTGGAGGTCTCCAGCTTGATCCAAAGAGTTTCAAAGTGTTCCAAATCTTGTAACACACTCCATAACATCCATTGAAGCTGTAGGGATCATCAGTTCACGACTGGAACAAAGTTTGTGCAGAGTTCCATTTCAGCTTGCATCAAGGTAAGCCTCACAACTCAAACTCCATGATCCATGCATATTTCCTCGCATGATATTTTTGCCAATTGCTTGCCATCATATGCTGATTGTTTTCCCTCAAAAAATTTGATCATTGCACTTATAATCATGCCTACTCGATTGCTTTTGCAAAATTAGGGTTCATACGGCCACAATGATATAATTTGTTATACACTAAAAATGAATTAAATTGGGTATTGCCATCTTCTTCCTTGTGGAAAAATGCGTGAGTTTGGTGTTTGAATGATGTCCAATGGTTGAGAGATGAGTGAGATATGGTGCTTCACGCACGAGCTCGAGGAAGAAGATGGCCATAGCGCCATTCTCAGAAAATCCAACAAGTTCTCTATATATTTTTCCTTTGCCATGTTATATTTGAATTGGCATTGCGCCCCAGCGGTTCATCAGCTGGTTTTGTGTGTATTGGCAAGCGAGAGGTCTGGGGTTCGAATCCCCCTCGCCCCAGACTTCTTTTTATCACTTGTTTATTTTGTTATTTTTCATATTATTATTTTTAATGATTTGAAAAATTAATAACTCCTTCAATTTTTATCATTTTTTATTGGTTCTTTTTGCAACAATTCACAAAAATGTTGAAATATTTTATTCCACCAAAAAATTAGATTTATATTATTTATTTAATATAATTAGTATTTTTGTGAATAAATTCATTTTTAATTGTTTTTAAACATTCTAAAAGTGAATATTTACTTTGAAAATCAAAACCTAATGAGTTTAAATATTCCTTGTGATTATCCCTCATTTTTTCCAAACCTTAAACAAAATCATAAATGGATTATTCAAATTTATTTTGAATTTTGTTTGATTTTCTTTAAATATTTACTTTTAAAGATTAAAATTAGGGTTTTTGATTTATTCAACTTTCAAAATTGATCTTTAATAACTTTTTGGGCCTCTTGAGAGAGTGTAAGACCCATCCCTTGTACAGAAAACATTTTGGGCCTCATTCATTGTATAAGTCCCTCTGTACATTTTCAAATAAACGGCGATCGTCGCCTTTTCAAAATCATTTGGGCCTACCCTCGTGTTATAAGCCCCACTCTTTTTTTAAAACTCTTTGGGCCTCTTGAGAGAGTGTAAGACCCATCCCTTGTACAGAAAAAATTTTGGGCCTCATTCATTGTATAAGTCCCTCTGTACATTTTCAAATAAACGGTGATCGTCGCCTTTTCAAAATAACACTGGGCCTACCCTCGTGTTATAAGCCCCACTCTTTTTCTTTCAAAACTTTTGGGCCTCTATTAGAGTGTAAGACCCAACCCCCTTTTAACCAAAACATTTTGGGCCTCACTTATTGTATAAGTCCCTCTGCGTTAAAAGAAAACCTCGGTGCGATCGCCATTTCAAACGGAAAAATCATTTGGGCCTACCCTCGTGTAGTAAAACCCATTTCTTTGCTTTAAACCTTTTGGGCCTCTTGAGAGAGTGTAAGACCCATCCCTTTGTACAGAAAATAATTTTTGGGCCCCAGTCACTTGTATAAGTCCCTCTGTACAAATTCAAACAGTGCGCTCACTGATAAAACCCTGGGCCTCTCCTTGAGCTGTAAGCCCCAAATCTTTCTTTTCCAAAGCACTTTCTCCTTTGATTTTGAATATACTGTTGTTTTCAATCTTTTTTCTTTGTTGAACAACTAACCAAACAGCATGGAAGCTCTACAACCGAGTAAGTGGTTATTGCTTTCATTTACCGCTTTCATATACATATAACTGTATTGTGGGGCTGTTTCACTGTAAGTCTTCTTTCATAAACTCATATCAACTGTGTAATAATAGTATAGATATTTAGAGTTTCCCCGGCAACTACGTCTAGCATTAAGCCCGTTGATCACTCTTAGAAATAGTCTAAACTAGATCCCCATAGGATTACCAGACACAGTCTTCCCTTCTCTTGGGGTTAAACAATATGGAGATATGAAAGGCAGCATTCTCTGTGAACCCTTTCATAGACTGTCACTCATAGAAGTTGTCAAAAAACTCTATTCCCCATAGATGATCTTTTCTCCGTGAATGGCATCTCTTGAGTTTCTTCCAAATTCTCAAACTTTCCTGACTTGATCTATTCCTTGTGGATAGCTAGCCTTGAATTTCTCGGGGTTTGGGGACCCATCGGCTTCTTAAAAGCAAACCCGCCTCCTCTTGGGCTTAGTACAAGGACCCTACGGTTTCTTAGAAGTATTCGCAGCCTCCTCTTAGGCTTCGTATAATGATTTCTTCCTCCGGGAATGATAGCCTCCTCTTGGGCTTCGTACAAGGACCCGTCGGCTTCTTAAAAGTTTCCAGCCTCCTCTTGGGCTTCGTACAAATTGTCCCGACGACCTTCTAAAGGTATAGGAACAGATCTTAATCATCTGCATAGAACAGTCCTTTCATAGAGCCTACTACTGTTTCTCAAAGCATAGTACAAAGGACAAAACTCTAGACTTGGACAGTCTAATCTCCTTGAGTCTCAAAGACATTCTCAAGCACTCTTCAAGAATAAGAAGAAAACCCCGTAGACTCTGACAGTCTCAATACCCTTCAGATTTCCCACTTCCTTAAAGAACAGGCATAACCCGGACCCTTGAATCAAATCCTTGAGTACAGTATTGCTCATATAAGAACTTATTTTCTCTGTAAAGATCAGTATACTGGACCTGTCACTTAACTAAAACAGTTACTATAGCCTCCTCTTAGGCTTTGTATAATGATCCTTCTCCATTGAAGTTAGCCTCCTATTGGGCTTTGTACAAATGATTCTCCCCAGCGGAGTCAAACAACGTTTAGCCTCTCTCTCGGGCTTTGTACGAGACACATAAGAGACTCCCTCGTTGAGTCAATCACCTCTTTCGCCTCCACCTCGGGCTTCGTACGAGATACAAAAAACTCTCTTATTAAGTCAAATAGCCTCTATCTCGGGCTTTATACGAGATACCAAAAGACTCCCTCGTTGAGTCAAAAACCTTTTAGCCTCTCTCTCGGGCTTTGTACGAGACACATAATAGCCTCCTCTTAGGCTTTATATAAGAAAACCACTGGTTGATCCAATCGACCTTTTAGCATCCAAGCTGTGCCTCGTTCACAGTACACAAACATCAACAACTCTTTTCCCTTTCATCTAATCGCTGTAAGCGGCAAGCCTCTGGATCATCTACATCCATGCCAATGTCCCTCTTTTAGTATGAGAAATTCCTAAGGAAAGATGGCATTGCTCTACACTGAGTTAAAGTCTTCTCCTTCAGGTTAAAATCCCCTATAAAGGAAATTATGGCATTGTCGGATTCATATATCCCGGTTAAATTAATTCTCCTTTATAAAATAGTTGTGACATACAACCCCCCTCTTTAGAGATGACAAATTCTCTCTAAAGTCAGGACTTTTAGCTTCACATCTTGGGCTTTGAACAAGATACAAACTACCTTTCGCTTCACGTCTTGGGCTTTGAACAAGACACCAAAAACACCCATTTCCTCCCATAGAATAGGAGGAACTACGAACGCTCTGATTTCCCTATTTCGGTAAACGGGAATACGTAGGCATAAGATTGAAAGAAAAATCTTAGCGAGCACACTAAACAAAAACCCAAAATCCCATACTCTCATGTATCTATCAAAAGCATCAGTCCTAACATCCTAATCCTCGTTCCCCGCCAGAAAATCCAAGAAAGAGAGAAAACCATATTGGCGAAAATACAAATAACCAGTACAAAGGCCCCCCCCCCCCACATTGATAGCATTCGTAACCTAACAGACCGCTGTTTAAACTCAGTATGCAAAGCAGGGTTAATTGGAGACATCTATTTCCCTTCCTTCATCAGCTTTAATAGGATAAAAAATAAATCGACCTGTAGTAAACTCAACCGCAGAAAGCGACCAGCGCTTAAGAACCGCGTCCAAAATTGCTCACTACAGAAAAAATGACGCCCACCGTGGGGCCTGTCTCTGTTTTTCTTCTTCCTTTTCACCTCTTGTGTGAAAACCACGGATTGGGGCTTCCGCCGGATTAGGACAAATATATATACTTCTTTTCCTAATTGATTTATGTGTTTATTTTTCTGCTAATGGGAATGCGTGTGATGCTGCATGTGGAAAGATTGAGTATACACTTAAGATAAGTGATGGCGACGGGGTCGACCATCAACCTCAGTGGAGGCTGACCAATGCAACCTATTCTCTCACCTAGACAATGGGCCGATTGTTAAGTTTGAGAAGCTGAGGAGCCAAACCCTTTCATAGTGCGGAAACTATCGGGAATAGTTGTTACGCGATACTACCCTCATTTGAGGCTGGTGATCTATTCTCGGTGAATAGCACTTACTCTAAGATTGCTCTACAACTCGCTGGCGATCTGCTTGTTGTTTTGCTTTCCTGGGAGGAGCTGATGATAATGAGTACAGGTACAAAAATCACCTTAGTATAAACCTTTGGGGATGGGTAGAGCCTTGACTTCATGACAACGACCCTTTGACCCCATGTTTTTTCTATGTTTTTGTGTGCTGCATTCATGCATTCATTTAAAAAAAATATTAAAACATTCAAAAAAATTTCTCTTCTAGTCTCTCTGTTTTTCAAATTAAACTAAGACTGTGATTGCAAATATCAGAGAAAAGGATTGTGCTAATGGATTTCAGTAGAAGGAGAACTCATACGTATACCTTCAAGGTTTCAAAACTAGAGGATTTGAGAAGGTTAGCAAGGATGATCACTAACCCTGAGGCTTTCAGAGCCAAACACGGAGGTTGGCTACCACTGTTAAGAGTCCATGTGATTGAGGGAATCATGGATGCGCTCATTCAGTTTTACGATCCGATTTATCACTATTTCACATTCCCGGATTACCAGTTAGCACCAACGCTGGAGGAGTATTCTCATCTGATTGATCTACACATTACTGATCGAGCTCCATTTTCTGGACTGGAAGAAATTCCAGAGAATCAGACCATTGCAAGAGCAATTCATTTGGACGAGTCTGAGGTCAGGACTCACATAACTACTAAGGGTGGCATCCAAGGTTTGCCAGCCCAGTTCTTAACAAAGAAAGCCCTGTATTTTGCCAGTATAGGAAACGTGACTACTTTTGAAAGCATCTTTGTCTTGCTCACCTACGGGTTATTTTTGTTTCCCAACATCAATAACTTTATAGATATCAACTCCATTAAGGTTTTTCTCATTGGAAACCCTATGCCGACTTTGCTCGCAGATGCGTATCATTCTGTACACTTGGTAAATTTTTACAGCGGAGGGGAGATCACATGTTGTGTACCTTTGCTTTACAAACGGTTTATCTCCCACTTGCCCAAGTCTGCTGCTTTTTGGGATTGCAAGAGTGCCTTATGTTGGTCGCAGAAGATCATGTCTCTTACCAACTCTGATATAGATTGGTGTAATAGGATCTATGATGGGATCAGGATCATTGACCGTTGTGGAAACTTCCCCAACGTACCCCTCATAGGAACTAAGGGAGGAATCAACTACCATCCAGTTCTCGTTCATCGTCAATTTGGATACCCGATGAGACACCCCCCACGGGGTGTTCATCTAGAAGGTCTTTTCTTCAAGGAAGGAGAAAATGACAGAGCACTAAATATGGAAATAGTGCACGCTTTGAAGCATGTTCATAAGAAAGGACGAGAGTCTCTAGGAAAACCGGACTGTGTCTCGGTGGAGCCTTATCTCCACTGGGTACAAACTAGAGCGCTCAAGCTAAAGATGCCTTATCCTCGTTACGGAATTCTTCCGCCAAAGGAATCTATCATGTACTTCATGACGGAAACTGAAAAGCTTCAGGTTACTCTCAACAAAGTTCAAAAGGAGAGAAGGTCTTGGAAGAACAAGTACCGCACCCTCGACGTAGAGTGCATCAAAATACAGCAATTACTAAAAGAGAAAGATGCTCTGATTGAAATTTTGGAGCAACATGCTGTAGAGAATCAAGATGACCAAAGAAATTTGCTCACTCCTTTCACCTGGCAAAGCAATGACAACCCGACAACGGCCCAAGAGCCCCGGTCAAAGAAAAGGAAAGTACCAGAATCAGCACCTGATTTCTCTTCAGAGAGGACTCTGGGCCCATTAGCTTAGGTTTCTATTTCTGCACCTTGTAATCTACTGTATTTCCATTTCTGTAATCCTTTGAATTTCAATAAAAAGGGGTTTCCCCACCGTTTGATATTTGCAATATAATTGTCGAAGTTTATTTTGTTTAAACCATAAACAATTAATATAATCATTACATTCATCATTCTCACATCGCGTATTCTTCTTACCTACGAATCTCACATTTGTGTCTCGGTTCTAGAGTCAAACTGTCTCATTCGTATAATACTCGGGCCAATCGTCAGAAAAAGATGGATGATCTTGAGGAAGAAAACAGAGAGTTGAAAGAAGAGATCGACGCTCTGAGAGAGGATATGAGAAAGCTTCGTAACGACATGCAAGCCATGGCAGAAGCTCAGCTACAAAGAACTGTGATCTCAGAGATCACCTCAACGCCCATCGTGGAGAAGTATGATCCTAGGTATCAAATGCCGAAAGATCGTCCTTGGGGCATGCCTGTTAACTATATCCCGGAAGGATATGTTCCGCCGATCACTGAAGATCAGGGAATCACAACAGAAGCCGCTGGGCCTGAAGGTTACAAACTTCGGGAAAGCGAAGATGCCAGAGGCATACTGAAGACTCCTGAAGGTTACAAACTTCGGGAGACGCCAAGACTCACTACCGTAGTCATGGTACCACCCCCTGTGGTGCACACTGTCCCGGAAGGACAGATTCCACCGACACCTTCTGGTAAGAAGGAAACTATGTTTGAAAGAATGGAGGAATTCCAGGAGCAGTTCTTGGAAATGCAGAAGGAACTGCAAGCCATTCGGTGTCAGGATCTATTTGGAAAGGATGCCGCAGACCTCTGCTTGGTCCCCAACGTAAAAGTTTCGCACAAATTTCAAGTGTCCGACTTTGAAAAATACAAGGGTAACTCTTGCCCTCAAAGCCATCTGGTGATGTACGCTCGGAGGATGTCGGCTCAGACGGAGAATCAGGACCTACTGATTCACTACTTTCAGGATGTTTAACCGGTGCCGCATTAAAATGGTACATGGGTTTAAACCGTGCCACGATTAGCACATTCAGAGATCTTGGCACTGCCTTCGTCCAACAATACAAATACAATTTGGACATGGCACCCGACAGAGATCAACTCAGATCGATGTCGCAAAAGGACAAGGAAACCTTTAAGGAGTATGCTCAAAGGTGGCGTGAAATTGCCGCTCAAATTTGTCCACCTCTTGAGGAAAAAGAGATGACAAAGATCTTCTTAAAGACCTTAAGCTCATTTTACTATGACCGAATGGTTGCCAGTGCACCCAGTGATTTCACCGAGATGGTGGGCATAGGCGTACGTCTTGAGGAAGCCGTCCGAGAAGGACGTTTGGTAAAAGACATTGGATCTACGAGCGGTACTAAAAAATATGGTAGTGCTCTCACTAAGAAAAAAGAGCAAGATATTGGGAATATCTCTCTCGGAAAGCAAAGACGACGTTATCAACCGGTAGCAGCTGTGACTCCTACTATCAATCCTGCGTCTATTCCTACGTATCAACCTCAGGTTGCGCAGAGCCAACCTGATCAACAAAGGACACAACAGCAGGCTCGTCCTCCATATAATAACAACCGTACAACACGGCCACCAGGATTTGATCCTATACCCGTAACGTACGCAGAGTTGTTTCCATTACTACTGGCTAAGGGGCACATTCAGACTAAATCTCCTCTTACAGTACCAGAAAATCTGCCTTTTTGGTTTAAGGTGAATCAAACTTGCCCTTATCATCAAGGAGGATCAGGGCATAATATAGAGAATTGTCTCAATTTCAAATCTGACGTGCAAAAACTTGTTAGGAGCGGGGTCTTATCCTTCAAGGATACAAATCCTAATGTTCTCACGAACCCGCTGCCTCAACACGAGAAGGCTGGAGTCAATTTGATAGAAGGAGAGACTAACGATGTCTATCAAATTCATGATGTACTTTTGTTAAAGACCAATCTGGTCAAGATGCATTGTAGACAGAGTGGATATGGCCATGTGCCACCTCATAATTATCACCAGTGTGATATCTGCTCTAAAGACAATCAGGGATGTTCTGTAGTGCAAGCAGCTCTACGGGAACAGATGGATCTCGGATGGATCCAAGAGCACTGAGTTCGTGGAGTTAACATGGTCTACATGAATTCCAACGTCATTCAGAACCATGGCATCCGTGCAATGAATGTCAACCTGGTGGCGATGCACTCAAGGCAAAGCCAGTATCATAATCTGCCGCGGCACGATTACAGTTCCTGTCTGATTTGCTCGGTAAACAAACAGGGATGCTCTTTCATACAGGAGGCCCTCCAGCGTTAGATGGATCTTGGATGGATCCAAGACTACAATGATAGGAATTCTTATCAGATCAACATGGTTCAGATCTTCGATATTCGCTTGATGAATACCAACCTGGTAGAGTTACATGCTGAACAGGTCCGACTCGGATTCTTAATATCACATGACTATCAAAGCTGTAAAGCAGGTTACGAAAACGATCGAGGTTGTACCCTTGTCCAGGAGGCACTTCAGCACTTGTTAAATCACTGGTGGATGCCAATCTATATGCATGAAGATACTCAGCAAATTAGTGGAAGCTAACCTAGTGAGGTTACATTGTATTCAAAGTGGGCGTGGCCAGGTGCCACCACACAACTATGAACGTTGCGGCGTCTGTTCGGAAAGTAACCAAGGGTGTTACCTTGTGAGAGCAGCTCTTCAGGGTCAGGTGGACCGTGGAGAAATTCGTCCATACCCGGGTTCTGGACCCATCAACTGGACGCCGAACTACCTTGCCGATCAAGTTGAGGATGTTGTCACAATCTCTGGTCATCACAGGACCAGGGATGTTTTTGCCATTATCCCTCTACTTGATGAATCTAAAGTTCCCAACCGGGAACGGATCGAGATTAATTATGATGGTCAGAAAAATCAAAAGGCTCCTGTAGTCATCTATCTACCGGGACCAATACCGTATGAATCAGCTAAGGCAATCCCTTACAAATACGGTGCAACAACAATTGAGAATGGAAAGGAAATTCCATTACCCTCCGTCGTGAATATTGCAGACATCAGTCGAGTAACACGGAGTGGTAGAATCTTCAACCGAGGGGTTGGGGAACTTAACAAGGAAAAGGAACTTCAGACGGAAACTCCCAATCCACCAGTCGGTCAATCCAGTAATCCCAACCTTTCAAAAAATAATTATGAGATGCTGAAGCTCATCCAAAGGAGTGAATATAACATTGTTGATCAGCTGTTACAGACTCCTTCAAAGATCTCGGTATTATCACTGTTACTCAGTTCGGAAGCCCACAGGGAGGCTCTACAGAAAGTCTTGGAGCAAGCCTTTGTGGAACAAGATGTAACAATCAGACAGTTCGATAGCATTGTCTCTAACATCACTTCCTGCAATAATTTGGGATTTAGTGATGAGGAATTACCCGAAGAGGGTCGCCGTCATAACATGGCGCTCAATATTACAGTTAACTGCCAGTACGATGCTTTAGCCAGCGTACTGGTAAACACAGGGTCAGCCCTGAATGTTATGCCGAAGTCCACTTTGATGCAATTATCATTCAAAGGCCCTCTGATGAGAATCAGCGAGGTCGTCGTCAAAGCGTTTAACGAATCCAGAAAAACAGTTATCGGCGAAGTTGAACTTCCCATAACTATCGGTCCTCACACTTTCCAAGTCACTTTTCAGGTCATGGACATCCGGGAAACATACAGTTGTTTATTAGGAATACCTTGGATACATCAGGCTGGAGCAGTCACTTCCACCCTCCACCAAAAGCTAAAGTTCGTCAAGAACAATAAACTTGTCACAGTCTGTGGAGAACAGGCCTTGCTTATGAGTAACTTGTCATCACCTGCTGGTATAGAACCCGAGGGGGTTATTGGAACTCAGTTCCAAGCACTGTCGGTGAGCAAGAACAATCAGTTCAAAGGAGGAACCTCGATTTCCTCATACAATGACGCTATTAAAGCGGTCGAGAGTACCGATACAACCGGATGAGGACGGCTTGTCATTCCTATGGACAATAAAACAAAGAAGGGTCTTGGTTTTTCTACAACCTATACCCAGACAGCTGCCAGCGATGAAAGTCTTCATCCCCTTCAAAACTTCTTCCACAGTGGAGGTTTTCTTCACCCAGTCCCTCAAGCAGTCCATGCTATCAATGAGGAAGATCCCTCTGACACAGAGGAAGAGTGGAAGTTCTACCTTAACGAGGACGGTTATATGTCTTAGGAAGAGGTGCCTACGCCATTTTCCTATCCCGCACAGAGTCCGAGATTTATACCCAGGTCAGATGTCGAAATGATATACGGAGATTGTGATCTGGAGGGATGTCGTGCCCCGCCAAATTCATTAGAGGAGGACACTCTGATGAAAGACAACTTTGACTATAATTACTATGGCCCGATGGATGGTCTGCCAATGTGGAAGCCTTACCCAGGAAACTTGGGGCAGGAAAGTCAGCCGAGCAAGGAAAATCGGCTGACCATCATTGAACAGAATATCAGTGTCCCCACCATGTCATGGGATCAACACTCAGGTCATTCAGAAACTACTCAGCATAAAGATGAATTCGCAACATTTCAGGACTTGAATTCATCAACTATGCTTTTCCCAAGGTCAACATCATCGAGAGAGATGACTCCTCCAGTTCGAAAGAAGTGTGGGACACCTTGGGACAACCAAGTGGAAAATACAACTTTATGGCCAAGTACACCGCTCCCGAAAGCTCTCGTATCAGGCTCGAAGATATCCAGCCTACTGGATGGGGAGATACAGCTGAGAGCACAAATACTATGCAAAGTGCAACAGAGGAATTCTCCTACGACAATTCTGCTTGGGAGACAGATTCCAATGATCCCGCTCCACCAGAAATCAGTGTTATTTCTGAAGACAAATCAAGGAAGGTACCAGACTTTGTGATTCACCAAGGAGTTCACCGCCAATGGGTTGTGTCGATGTTCCGAAGGTCATTCATCAGTCAAAGTAATTGCCATCTTTAACCTTTCACCCTGCCCATGTGAAACGGATGTTTTGATAGGGCTCGCTTTCTGTAAATTTTCCCTCTTCGCTTAGCCCAAAGAGACAGAGTTTTGTTTTATAGGGCTGTAGTTTCAAGGATCGACTTGTTCATTAATAAAATAATGCCGTTCTGTAATTTCCACATTAATTGTTGTTTTCTCTTTTTGCTTTTTCAGAAAATGGTAATCCTAAAAAACAATTAAAAATAAAAACAAGCAGTAAATAAAAACACTGCACACACTTGCATTTTCTCTATCTCTTCTAAACACGAATCATCACGTCATGCAGATTGCTTGTTTTGAACCCCGTTGAAACATATGATCCGATGCCTTCTCCCAACTTTGAGTTCCCGGTATTCGAGGCTGAAGAAGAAAATGACAACGAAATTCTAGAAGAGATCTCTCGACTACTCAGACAAGAGGAAAGGTCCATTGAACCTCACAAAGAGCCATTGGAAATGGTAAACTTGGGTTCAGAAAAAGAGAGAAAAGAAATCAAGATTGGGGCACTGCTCAGTACAACTGCCAAAGAGAGTTTGATAAAGCTTCTCAAAGAATTCCCCGATGTATTCGCTTGGTCCTATCAGGATATGCCAGGGTTGGATACCAGCATCGTGGAACATCACTTACCGTTGAGATCGGAATGTCCGCCAGTAAAGCAAAGGTTGAGACGCACTCACCCGGACATGGCCATCAAAATCAAAGAGGAGGTGCAGAAACAGATTGACGCGGGTTTCCTCGCCACATCTGAATATCCTCAATGGTTAGCCAATATCGTACCCATTCCAAAAAAGGATGGAAAGGTCAGAATGTGTGTCGATTACAGGGATCTGAACAAGGCTAGTCCAAAGGACGACTTTCCTTTACCACACATTGACATGCTGGTAGACAGCACAGCAAAGTTCAAAATTTTCTCCTTCATGGATGGATTCTCGGGCTATAACCAGATCAAAATGGCGCCGAAAGACATGGAGAAAACTTCGTTCATTACCCCATGGGGTACTTTTTGTTACAAGGTAATGTCGTTCGATTTGAAGAACGCCGGGGCAACCTATCAAAGGGCCATGACTACTCTGTTTCATGACATGATACATAAAGAAATCGAAGTGTATGTCGATGATATGATTGCAAAATCTAAAACAGAGAGTGAGCACGTTGAACATCTGTCAAAATTGTTCGAACGTCTAAGAAAATTCAAGCTCCGCTTGAATCCCAACAAGTGCACCTTTGGTGTCTGTTCAGGGAAACTATTAGGGTTCATCGTCAGCCAGAAAGGAATTGAGATTGATCCTGACAAGGTCAAGGCCATTCAAGAAATGCCTTCTCCGAAAACTGAAAAACAAGTCAGAGGATTCCTGGGACGTTTGAACTACATCTCCAGATCCATATTCCTTATGACCGCGACGTGTGCGCCGATTTTCAAATTACTCAAAAAGAACCAGGATTGCGTTTGGTCAGAAGATTCCCAAACCGCCTTCGACAGTATCAAGGAATATCTGTTAAATCCTTCGATTCTATCACCTCCAGTGGAAGGAAGACCACTGATCATTTACCTCACAGTTCTGGAGGACTCAATGGGATGTGTACTTGGCCAACAAGACGAAACTAAACGGAAAGAGTCTGCCATTTACTATTTAAGCAAGAAATTCACCGACTGCGAAACTCGGTACACGATGCTTGAAAAAACTTGTTGCGCTTTGGCTTGGGCAGCCAAACGTCTTCGCCAATACATGATTCGTCATACTACTTGGTTGGTCTCCGAAATGGATCCAATCAAATATGTTTTCGAAAAACCTGCTCTTACGGGAAGGATTGCCCGTTGGCAGATGCTGCTATCAGAATATGACATAGAGTACCACGCTCAGAAAGCCGTTAAGGGAAGTATTTTAGCCGATTATTTGGCTCATCAACCGATTGACGATCAAGAATCAATCGGGTTCGACTTCCCAGACGAAGATGTCATGTATCTAAAAATGAAAGATTGCGATGAACTGCTACCCAGTGAAGGCCCAGAACCAGGTACCTAATGGGGACTAATCTTTGACGGAGCTGTCAACCATTATGGAAATGGAATTGGGGCAATCATCATAACACCTCAGGGTACCCATATTCCTTTCACTACCAGATTAACATTCAAGTGTACAAACAACGAGGCCGAATATGAAGCTTGTATCATGGGTCTCAAAGAAGCGATCGACTTGAGAATTAAGAACTTGGACGTGTATGAAGACTCAGCCCTGGTTATCAATCAGATCAAAGGAGATTGGAACACATACCAATCAGGACTAATTCCTTACAAAGACTACGCAAGAAGGTTGTTTCCATTCTTCAACAGAATCGAGTTTCATCATATCCCTCGTGAGGAGAATCACATGGCTGATGCAATAGCCACTCTCTCTTCCATGATTAGTGTAGGTCAATGGAATGACATACCTAAGATCGACATAATGCGCCTTGAACGACCCACTTACGTCTTCGTGATCGAAGCAGTCATAGACGATAAACCTTGGTATCACGATATCAAATGCTTCCTTCAGAAACAAGAATACCCACCTGGGGCATTAAGAAAAGACAGAAAGACCCTCAGAAGGCTAGCAGGCAGCTTCTTCCTGAGCGGTGATACACTCTATAAGAGAAACTTTGACATGGTCTTACTTCGATGTGTAAACAGACCGAAAGCAAACATGCTGATAAAAGAAATTCACGAAGGATATTTTGGCACTCATGCCAACGGACACACAATGGCGAGAAAAATTCTAAGAGCAGGGTACTATTGGTTGACAATGGAATCCGACTGCTACAAGTACATGAGGAGGTGTCACAAGTGTCATATATACTCAGACAAAATCCATGTACCGCCAACACATCTCAAAGTTCTCTCTTCCCCATGGCCTTTTTCCATATGCGGAATCGACATAATTGGCATGATTGAACCCAAGGCTTCGAACGGACATCATTTCATCCTAGTAGCCATTGACTACTTCACCAAGTGGGTCGAAGCAGCATCATACGCCAATGTAACCCGACAAGTGGTGGTCCGCTTTATCAAAAGCAATCTCATCTGTCGTTATGGTATTCCAAGCCAAATCATTACTGATAATGGATCTAACTTGAACAATAAGATGATGAAAGATTTGTGCGCTGAGTTCAAAATCGAACACCATAACTCATCTCCCTACCGGCACAAGATGAACGGAGCGGTAGAGGCAGCTAATGAGAACATCAAGAAGATTGTTTAAAAGATGGTTGTAACCTACAAACACTGGCACAAAATGTTACCCTTTGCTCTTCACGGTTATCGCACATCTGTCTGCACTTCAACAGGGGCAACCCATTTCTCTCTAGTGTATGGCATGGAAGCAGTGCTCCCCATAGAAGTAGAGATCCCGTCAATCCGAGTGTTTATGGAAGCTAAGCTTACAGAAGCTGAATGGTGTCAAAGCCGACACGATGAACTGAATCTGATTGAGGAAAAGCGAATCACGACACTATGCCATGGTCAGTTGTATCAGCAGAGAATGAAGAGGGCGTTTGACAAAAAGGTCCAACCTCGTGTCTTTAGAATAGGAGACCTCGTGCTCAAAAAGATACAATCATTTCTCACTGATTCGCGAGGTAAATGGACTCCGAATTATGATGGCCCCTATGTGGTCACGAAAGCTTTCTCAGGCGGCGCCTTGAGACTTGCAACCATGGACGGAGAGGAATTTGCCTACCCCACAAATGTTGATGTAGTCAAGAAATACTTCGCCTAAACTAAAAAAACGTCTCGGTGGATTGAAAACCCGAAAGGGTGGTCCAGGCAAAAGTTAGAGACATAAAAAGAAAAAAAATCATCCCGGTGGATTGGGAACATCAAAGTTATGGTGTAACTATATTCAACAGAGGCAAGTAACTATATTCAACAGAGGCAAGTCCCTCAACAATAGTTACATCATCTATCAAAAAACTCCAGTCAAGGTCATCTTCGACAGAAGCTCAGGATGCCCCGAATTCAAAGTTGGTAGAAGGATAGTGGTCGTTATGTTTCAACGTAGCCCTTTTCCCTGTAAAATTACCATTTTCTAACTTTGTAAATACTCTTTGGAATCACGCGTTTGGATGATCTCCATCTTATCAATAAAATTTGAGCCTTTGTGCTTTTGTTTGTAATTCTTATTTGTTTTAGCTTTACAGAACGACATTTTAACATGATCAACGATTCTTGAAATAAAACAAAAATGAATTTACTTGTTAAAACTATTTCTGCTTTTAAATTAAAGACGGCAATTTCTTTTGACTGTTGAACATCAAAGGAACATCAATCGCTTCTCCAGAAGTAAGCGAACTTCAAAGTGCAGAATCAAAGTACTCTTTCTAACCCAGTACGCCTGAATGAAGGGATCAACTGTGTCAGAGACCTTGTTTCGTCTGACACGCCTCGGCCGAGTTCTTACCTCCTAAGCCCGACCAACGGTAGCTCCCAACAGGGACTGTCTCTCCTAAGCAAGGTGGGATTGCTATCTTGAACCAACGATATTTCTATACGCCCCGCGATGGCCGAGTATGCAGTCATGTTCACCTGTCAGTTTGTATGTCACGTCAGTTTTGTCAGCACATACATACATATATCATGCATTATTGATTTGCATTCACATGGCATATTGCATCACTATCACTCTAGTCGGTCATATCCCCTAGTGATAACAGTCCTCTCAATCGAGTCGTCGATTCTTTCCTCGTCAGGAAGTGTCGCGTCTGAACAATCTCTCCTCCAGTTTATTTTTGGATGGAAGTTGGCCATTGACCACTTTGATAACTTGAACCTCTGAAAAGCCAGGGAAAACGTTCAACAAACATCACTCTTCGCCATTGAAGATGATATCCTTTCTTTCCCGGATTAAGGAAAATCCACAGAGAAAGCCTCATAATCAAAGATTCGGCAGCATGCCAGTTTCGCTCCGAAGAGGCCGCTGATGAAAAGGTCATCGGCACCTCAAAATTGGACCCCATCATATGGCGTTTCTCCGGGAAGATCCCGAGAAAAGTATGATGTAATCCCAAACGAAGGCAGTCTCTCAAGAGACTCGCTTTCCCCAGATAGAGTCGGTAAATGGCATCTCCAACAAAGAAGTTTGTACACCTCTACAACCCAGATGACTGGGTTCCCCAACAAGT
This sequence comes from Lathyrus tuberosus, assembly GCA_022829125.1. Lineage (NCBI taxonomy): Eukaryota > Viridiplantae > Streptophyta > Magnoliopsida > Fabales > Fabaceae > Lathyrus > Lathyrus tuberosus. Next base: position 492,308 of record JALAZF010000405.1, read on the forward strand.
CTGGCGTCAAAACTTTTTCCGTCAAATGGCATCTCCCCAGGAAAATTCGGCGAGAAGTTTGAGGAAAGCCGCTACACATAGCGTCCCTTGTCAATTAAGTTTATTGACAAAAGAAACTAAGACCAGTTCCTTGGTAGGAAACCAGGATCGAGGGGAAGTTTAAATCAGAAACTAAGACCAGTTCCTTGGTAGGAAACCAGGATCGAGGGGAAGTTTAAATCAGAAACTAAAACCAGTTCCTTGGTAGAAAACCAGGATCGAGGGGAAGTTTAAATCAGAAACTGAGACCAGTTCCTTGGCTGAAGACCAGGATCGAGGGGAAGTTTTACCTTTTCTAAGCATCATTGCTTAGTAAAAGAAGATAAATGCGTAAGCTACCATTCATAGCCATCAAAATTTCGGGTATTCCGATATTTAATCCTCTTGCACCCCGAATGCCCGAATACCTTCGTCATTCACATCTTCGGGTCCAAGAAAATTAAATAGGGGCATCTGTCATACCCCAAATTTTGACCACTAAGATTTCCATCATTATGTTAATCACCATCACAATATGGAAGTACCTTTATGCCTCATCAATTTCCTCAAGGAATTGTTGAGCATTCACCACAATCAAAATTAGGGTTTCAAGCCCTCTCAGAGCCTTAGACAAAGGATCAATCAAGGAATGACATGATCTTCAACTTGTCTAACCTCTCAAGTAACTAAAAAGGATCAAAAGGACTCCCATTTCAAGGATCAAGCACAAGGTTGCTCCCTTCTAGGTGGATCAAGTCTCAAGATCGACAGTATCACCAAATTAGGGTTTTGGTCGACCAGGGCCTCCAGATGGAAGTTTTTCATCTGGGCACAAGCCAATGATCCAAAACATAACCTAATATACTCCATGAAACCTCATGGACCCAATCATCAAGTCAATTTTGCCTCAGGGGATGCATTCATCAAAAATCAGGAATTAGGGTTTCTTGACCTAATTCACCCCTAAGTTGACTTTTAGGGAAAATCATGAGCCCAGACCTCAAGAGAGGATTTGAGGGTCTCCAATATGCCATATTGATCCATTTGGAATAATGGATTAATCCAAGAAGTTTGAGTAACAAGTCTCAATTTCATCTGCACCACAATTAGGGTTTTAAGGAAAAAGTCAACTGTAACTTTGACTTTTGACCAGGACATGCTCCCAAGCCCTATGACATGCACCAATATACCCTATAACACCCATGGAACATGTCCATCAAGTTTGATTTAGGTCAAGGACATGATTCCATGAAGAATTGCACAGTTTGGAATTCATCTGATAAAAAGTCAACTGTGCACAAAAGTCAACTTTGACTTTTTGAGATTTTTCACCAAAATGGATTTTTAACCCTAAAATGATGTTAATGTATGATTTGAATCATCATTCATCAAGAAAAATCAAGAAAAGTTGGATAACTTGTAAAAGGGGTAACCATAAAAACTTAGAAAATTTTCTAAGTTAAAAATAAAGTGACAAGGGTACCAACTTTGGAGGATCATAACTCCTAAACCACAAGGCCATTTTTTTCCATCCAAAGCTTGATTTGTAGATCTCATTGCCCTCTACAAAAACTTCAACTAGACCTAACTCCAATTCATTGTGGATTTTGAGCTATGAGTGAGCCAAAATGGCTGAAAATGTGAAAGTACACCATTTTCCAACACTTAGAAAAATTATGGGCAAGGCAGATTTTGTGTTGAAACACCAAAACTTGTGAGATCTTTTCACATAGATGCAAGCTGAATCAAGTCCAAAGTTAAACATCAATGTTGTTGCATATGTTGCCAAGAATTTAAAGAGCTTAACAGCATGAATTGATTCAACTTGAGCCAAGAGAAATCCATGCCCAAAGTCATGCTGTTCAAGCTGTTTTGGAAAAATCAGTTTGCATGTTTGCTTGCCACACACGATTTTGAACCAAAAACTTAGGATCAACATGCCACATGTATTCAAACCAATCACATTGCATCTGATCCAACTGATAAATCTGAGTCAAAAGGCCAAGGAATCTTCTAACTTGAAATCCATCCACTTTGGCACATTTTGCCTTGAATTCAAAGTGCATTAATGTGGAATAGTGCATTGTCAAGGTAGCTACCCTACTCAGTCAAGTTCTCTGATTAAACAACAATAAAAACATCTGAGGAATGTGATTTTGGTCAAGGCATAGCCCTGCTCTTGGGAATGGCTAGCTTGCCTTGATTGAGAAGAAATCCTCCATGCCAATCCATGCAAATGTGATCTGATCCAGCAGCCATTCACTATTCCTCCAAAACAAAAGTTGATCACCTATAAATAAAGGTCCCAATGGATCATTCAACTTACACCAAAGCCAGTTACAGCACTGCTTTCTCTCATTCTTCCTTGAACCTCAAGGTTTTTGGTTTTTGAGTAACCACTATCGGGTTTTGAGTTGCAGCCTTAGGCAATCAATTCCAATTGCTCAAACACATCATATATGATGTATTTGAGGTGTCCAAACACTTAAACACTGACTATAACACCCCATGCTCAAAATCACCCTTTAGCCAAGCCATTATACCTCAATTATGCAGGTGGAGGTCTCCAGCTTGATCCAAAGAGTTTCAAAGTATTCCAAAGCTTGTAACACACTCCATAACATCCATTGAAACTGTAGGGATCATCAGTTCACGACTGGAATAAAGTTTGTGCAGAGTTCCATTTCAGCTTGCATCAAGGTAAGCCTCACAACTCAAACTCCATGATCCGTGCATATTTCCTCGCATGATATTTTTGCCAATTGCTTGCCATCATATGCTGATTGTTTTCCCTCAAAAAATTTGATCATTGCACTTATAATCATGGCTACTCGGTTACTTTTGCAAAATTAGGGTTCATACGGCCACAATGATATAATTTGTTATACACTGAAAATGAATAAAATTGGGTATTGCCATCTTCTTCCTTGTAGAAAAATGCGTGAGTTTGGTGTTTGAATGATGTCCAATGGTTGAGAGATGAGTGAGATATGGTGCTTCATGCACGAGCTCGAGGAAGAAGATGGCCATGACGCCATTCTCAGAAAATCCAACAAGTTCTTTATATATTTTTCCTTTGCCATGTTATATTTGAATTGGCATTGCGCCCCAGCGGTTCATCAGCTGGTTTTGTGTGTATTGGCAAGCGAGAGGTCTGGGGTTCGAATCCCCCTCGCCCCAGACTTCTTTTTATCACTTGTTTATTTTGTTATTTTTCATATTATTATTTTTAATGATTTGAAAAATTAATAACTCCTTCAATTTTTATCATTTTTTATTGGTTCTTTTTGCAACAATTCACAAAAATGTTGAAATATTTTATTCCACCAAAAAACTAGACTTATATTATTTATTTAATATAATTAGTATTTTTGTGAATAAATTCATTTTTAATTGTTTTTAAACATTCTAAAAGTGAATATTTACTTTAAAAATCAAAACCTAATGAGTTTAAATATTCCTTGTGATTATCCCTCATTTTTTCCAAACCTTAAACAAAATCATAAATGGATTATTCAAATTTATTTTGAATTTTGTTTGATTTTCTTTAAATATTTACTTTTAAAGATTAAAATTAGGGTTTTTGATTAATTCAACTTTCAAAATTGATCTTTAATAACTTTTTGGGCCTCTTGAGAGAGTGTAAGACCCATCCCTTGTACAGAAAACATTTTGGGCCTCATTCATTGTATAAGTCCCTCTGTACATTTTCAAATAAACGGTGATCGTCGCCTTTTCAAAATCATCTGGGCCTACCCTCGTGTTATAAGCCCCACTCTTTTTTTAAAACTCTTTGGGCCTCTTGAGAGAGTGTAAGACCCATCCCTTGTACAGAAAACATTTTGGGCCTCATTCATTGTATAAGTCCCTCTGTACATTTTCAAATAAACAGCGATCGTCGCCTTTTCAAAATAACACTGGGCCTACCCTCGTGTTATAAGCCCCACTCTTTTTTTTTCAAAACTTTTGGGCCTCTATTAGAGTGTAAGACCCAACCCCCTTTTAACCAAAACATTTTGGGCCTCACTTATTGTATAAGTCCCTCTGCGTTAAAAGAAAACCTCGGCGCGATCGCCATTTCAAACGGAAAAAACATCTGGGCCTACCCTCGTGTAGTAAGACCCCTTTCTTTGCTTTAAACCTTTTGGGCCTCTTGAGAGAGTGTAAGACCCATCCCTTTGTACAGAAAACAATTTTTGGGCCCCAGTCACTTGTATAAGTCCCTCTGTACAAATTCAAACAGTGCACTCACTGATAAAACCCTGGGCCTCTCCTTGAGCTGTAAGCCCCAAATCTTTCTTTTTCAAAGCACTTTCTCCTTTGATTTTGAATATACTGTTGTTTTCAATCTTTTTTTCTTTGTTGAACAACTAACCAAACAGCATGGAAGCTCTACAACCGAGTAAGTGGTTATTGCTTTCATTTACCGCTTTCATATACATATAACTGTATTGTGGGGCTGTTTCACTGTAAGTCTTCTTTCATAAACTCATATCAACTGTGTAATAATAGTATAGATATTTAGAGTTTCCCCGGCAACTACGTCTAGCATTAAGCCCATTGATCACTCTTAGAAATAGTCTAAACTAGATCCCCATAGGATTACCAGACATAGTCTTCCCTCCTCTTGGGGTTAAACAATATGGAGATATGAAAGGCAGCATTCTCTGTGAACCCTTTCATAGATTGTCACTCATAAAAGTTGTCAAAGAACTCTATTCCCCAGAGATGATCTTTTCTCCGTGAATGGCATCTCTTGAGTTTCTTCCAAATTCTCGAACTTTCCTGACTTGATCTATTCCTTGTGGATAGCTTGCCTTGAATTTCTCGGGGTTTGGGGACCCATCGGCTTCTTAAAAGCAACCCCGTCTCCTCTTGGGCTTAGTACAAGGACCCTACGGCTTCTTAGAAGTATTCACAGCCTCCTCTTAGGCTTCGTATAATGATTTCTTCCTCCGGGAATGATAGCCTCCTCTTGGGCTTCGTACAAGGACCCGTCGGCTTCTTAAAAGTTTCCAGCCTCCTCTTGGGCTTCGTACAAATTGTCCCGACGACCTCCTAAAGGTATAAGAACAGAACTTAATCATCTGCATAGAACAGTCCTTTCATAGAGTCTACTACTGTTTCTCAAAGCATAGTACAAAGGACAAAACTCTAGACTTGGACAGTCTAATCTCCTTGAGTCTCAAAGACATTCTCAAGCACTCTTCAAGAATAAGAAGAAAACCCCGTAGACTCAGACAGTCTCAATACCCTTCAGATTTCCCACTTCCTTAAAGAACGGCATAACCCGGACCCTTGAATCAAATCCTTGAGTACAGTATTGCTCATATAAGAACTTATTTTCTCTGTAAAGATCAGTATACTGGACCTGTCACTTAACTGAAACAGTTACTATAGCCTCCTCTTAGGCTTTGTATAATGATCCTTCTCCATTGAAGTTAGCCTCCTCTTGGGCTTTGTACAAATGATTCTCCCCAGCGGAGTCAAACAACGTTTAGCCTCTCTCTCGGGCTTTGTACGAGACACATAAGAGACTCCCTCGTTGAGTCAATCACCTCTTTCGCCTCCACCTCGGGCTTCGTACGAGATACAAAAAACCCTCTTGTTAATTCAAATAGCCTCCATCTCGGGCTTTATACGAGATACCAAAAGACTCCCTCGTTGAGTCAAAAACCTTTTAGCCTCTCTCTTGGGCTTTGTACGAGACACATAATAGCCTCCTCTTAGGCTTTATATAAGAAAACCACTGGTTGATCCAATTAACCTTTTAGTATCAAATCTGTGCCTCGTTCACAGTACACAAACATCAACAACTCTTTCCCCTTCATCTAATTGTTGTAAGCGGCAAGCCTCTGGATCATCTACATCCATGCCAATGTCCCTCTTTTAGTATGAGAAATTCCTAAGGAAAGATGGCATTGCTCTACACTGAGTTAAAGTTTTCTCCTTCAGGTTAAAATTCCCTATAAAGGAAATTATGGCATTGCCGGATTCACATATCCCGGTTAAAGTAATTCTCCTTTATAAAACAGTTGTGACATACAACCCCCCTCTTTAGAGATAACAAATTCTCTCTAAAGTCAGGACTTTTAGCTTCACATCTTGGGCTTTGAACAAGATACAAACTACCTTTCGCTTCACGTCTTGGGCTTTGAACAAGACACCAAAAACACCCATTTCCTCCCATAGAATAGGAGGAACTACGAACGCTCTGATTTCCCTATTTCGGTAAACGGGAATACGTAGGCATAAGATTGAAAGAAAAATCTTAGCGAGCACACTAAACAAAAACCCAAAATCCCATATTCTCATGTATCTATCAAAAGCATCAGTCCTAACATCCTAATCCTCGTTCCCCGCCAGAAAATCCAAGAAAGAGAGAAAACCGTATTGGAGAAAATACAAATAACCAGTACAAAGGCCCCCCCACATTGATAGCATTCGTAACCTAACAGACCGCTGTTTAAACTCAGTATGCAAAGCAGGGTTAATTGGAGACATCTATTTCCCTTCCTTCATCAGCTTTAATAGGATAAAAAATGAATCGACCTGTAGTAAACTCAATCGTAGAGAGCGACCAGCGCTTAAGAACCGCGTCCAAAATCGCTCGCTACAAGGGAGAGGCTGAAGTCTGGTGGGACAATAGTCGTTAGAGGTTGGAAGCTGCGGGTACTGATATTACTTGGACAATGTTTCAGGCTGAGTTTCTGGAAAAGAACTTTCCGAAAGATGTTCGTAGTGCGAAAGAGATTGAATTCTTGGAACTGAAACAGGGTAACATGACTGTTGCTGAATATGCTACTCGGTTTGAAGAGTTGGTACAATATTATGCTCATTACAATACAGAAGAAGCTATGAATTCGAAATGCTTGAAGTTTAAGAATAGGCTACGTCCCGAGATCAATCAGGCCATTGCTTGTCAGAAGATAAGGAATTATCCAGAACTGGTTAGCAGAAGCAGGATTTATGATAATGATAACTAGGCCCGAATTGCTTATTATAAGGCTGTGAGTGACCGGAAGGGTAAGTAGAGGTTTGGGGGTACTCCTTATAGTGCTCCAGCTGATAAAGGAAAACAGAAAACTGCTGTGGGGAAGAAACCAAAAGAGGGAGGAGTGGTTCCTGATACTCTCAAGTGTTTCAGATGTGGTGGTGCAGGTCACCGTGCTAATAATTATCCGAACGAGGTGAAGAAGTGCTTCAAATATGGGCGACCAGGTCATGTTATAGCAGATTGTAGGGCCACTATGCCTACCTGTTATAATTGTGGAGAACAGGGTTATATCAGCACTCACTGTGAGAAGCCAAAGAAATCTCAGACCAGTGGGAATGTGTTTGCGTTGGTGGGAACCTAGTCCACCAATGAGGAGCATTCCATCAAAGGTACTTACTTTATTAATGACATTCCTTTAATTTCTATCATTGACACGGGTGCATACCACTCGTTCATTTCTGTTGATTGTGTGAAGAGATTAGGAATTGTGTCGTCTACTCTAGATCAGAGGATGACGATTGAAACTCCATCTATTGGTTTTGTGGTTACTTCCTTAGTGTGTTTGAAGTGTCTGTTGACTATGTTTGGTAGGGATTTCAGAGTGGACTTGATTTGTTTGCCACTCGGTAATCTCGATGTTATTTTGGGGATGAACTGGTTGGATTTCAACCGGATTTATATTGATTTCTTTAGGAAGACGTTATTGTTTCTTACTCCTGAAGAGGAAGCATTAGCGGATTCTTTGTCTAACAGGGAGTTGAGAACGTTGTTGGAGGATGAAGCTAAGATGTTTGCAGTGTTTGCCTCGTTATCTGTTGAAAGCAAGACTTCAGTTAATGAGTTACCGGTGGTGAGTGAATTTCCTGAAGTGTTTCCAGATGATATTACAGAATTGCCTCCGACGAGGGAAGTCGAGTTTACTATTGATCTTGTTCCTGGTACCAGACCTATATCTATGGCACCGTACATGATGTTTGCATCAGAATTGGCAGAGTTGAAGTCTCATATTGGAGAATTACTCTATAAGAAGTTTATTAGACCAAGTGTGTCGTCGTGGGGAGCTTCGGTGTTGTTAGTGAAAAAGAAGGATGGTAGTATGTGTCTGTGCATTGATTATCGTCAGTTGAATAAAGTGACCATTAAAAATAAGTATCCACTTCTGAGGATTGATGACTTGATGGATCAGCTTGTGGGAGCTCGTGTTTTCAGCAAAATTGATTTGAGGTCGGGTTACCATCAGATTAGAGTAAAGGAATATGATATTCAGAAGACTGCGTTCAGAACTCGCTATGGACACTATGAATATGCAGTGATGCCTTTCAGAGTGTCTAATGTGACGGGTGTGTTTATGGAGTATATGAATCGTATCTTTCACTCTTATCTTGATCAGTTTATTGTAGCATTCATTGATGACATACTGATTTATTCTAAGTCTGACGAAGATCATGCAGGACACTTGAGAATTGCATTACAGGTGTTGAAAGATAATAAATTGTTTGCAAAGTTCTCGAAATGTGAATTCTGGTTGAAGACTGTGAGTTTCTTGGGTCATGTTATTTCTAGTGATGGCATAGCGGTGGATTCATCTAAAGTAAGTGCGGTACTTCAGTGGGAGCCACCGAAGACAGCGACGGAAATCAGAAGTTTCTTGGGTTTGTCAGGTTATTACCGAAGGTTTATTAAAGGGTTTTCTAATTTGGCGTTACCATTGACTCAGTTAACTAGAAAGAATCAAGTTTTTGTTTGGGATGCGACTTGTGAGGAAAGTTTCGAAGAGTTGAAAAAGAAATTGACTACGGCACCAGTATTAATTCTACCAAGTCCAAGTGAACCTTTTGTGGTGTATTGTGATGCGTCTAAGATGGGATTAGGCGGTGTGTTAATGCAAGATGACAAGGTGGTAGCATATGCTTCGCGGCAATTGAGGGTACATGAGAGGAATTATCCTACTCATGATCTTGAATTAGCTGCAGTGGTTTTTGTATTGAAAATTTGGAGGCATTATTTGTATGGATCGAGATTCGAAGTATTCAGTGATCACAAAAGTCTGAAGTATTTGTTTGATCAGAAGGAATTGAATATGAGGCAGCGAAGATGGTTGGAGTTCTTGAAAGACTATGATTTTAATTTGAGTTATCATCCGGGGAAAGCTAATGTGGTAGCGGATGCGCTAAGTCAGAAGACAATTCATATGTCGGCATTAATGGTAAAAGAAATGGAGTTGATTGAGCAATTTAGAGACTTGAGTATGGTTTGTGAAACTACACCTGAGAGTGTTAGATTGGGTATGCTTAAGGTGAATAATGACTTTTTGGATGTAATTAAGGAAAATCAGAGAATTGATGTGAAGCTAGTGGACTTGATGCCTACAGGAGGAGATGATCCTGATAATGATTTTAAAGTGGATAATGTTGGTGTATTGAGGTTCCGGGGTAGAATTTGTGTACCGGATAATGATGAATTGAGGAAAGCGATCTTAGAGGAAAGTCGTTGGAGTAGCTTGAGCATCCATCCAGGAGCTACGAAAATGTATCATGACTTGAAGAAGTTATTTTGGTGGTCCGGTATGAAGAGTGACATAGCTCAGTTTGTTTATGCTTGTCTGACATGTCAGAAGTCAAAAGTGGAGCACCAGAAACCTTCGGGGTTAATGCAACCGTTGTAAATTTCGGAATGGAAGTGGGAAAGTATTACTATGGATTTTGTTACTGGTTTGCCAAATACGACGAGAGGCTTCGATGCTATTTGGGTAGTGGTGGATCGACTTACGAAATCTGCACATTTTATACCAATTAACATCAGTTTTCTGTTGTCAAAGCTGGCGGAGATTTATATCAAAATAATTGTGAAGTTGCATGGTGTTCCGTCGAGCATAGTATTGGATAGAGATTCGAGGTTCACTTCAGAGTTTTGGAAGAGTCTGCAGGAAGCCTTGGGTTCTAAATTGAAGTTGAGCTCGGCTTATCATCCACAGACCGATGGTCAGTCAGAGAGGATTATTCAGTGGTTGGAAGATTTGTTAAGAGCCTGTGTGTTGGATAAAGGTGGTACGTGGGACACTCATTTGCCATTGATCGAGTTCACGTATAACAATAGTTACCATTCTAGTATTGGAATGGCACCTTTCGAAGCTTTGTATGATAGGAGGTGTAGGACGCCTCTGTGTTGGTATGAGACTGGTGAAAATATGGCGCTTGGACCTGAGATTGTGCAACAGACTACTGAGACAATTCAGATGATCTGCGAGAAGATGAAAACGTCTCAGAGTAGGCAGAAGAGTTACCATGACAACCGGAAAAAAGACTTGGAATTCAGTGAAGGTGACCACGTGTTCCTTAGAGTCAACCCAGTGACCGGTGTTGGACGTGCATTGAAATCAAAGAAGCTGGATCCTAAGTTTATTGGACCGTATCAGATCTTGCAAAGAGTAGGTACAGTTGCTTATAGGGTGGCGTTGCCGCCTGAACTTTCAAACTTGCATGACGTGTTTCATGTGTCGCAACTTCGGAAGTATATATCTGATCCATCTCATGTTATCCAGAGGGATGAGGTGCAGATTAGAGAAAATCTTACTGTGGAGGCGATGCCGATAAGATTTGAGGATCGCAAGATGAAGCAACTTAGAGGAAAGGAGATTCCTTTGGTGAGAGTAGCTTGGGGAGGAGTTGTTGGAGGAAGTGTGACCTGGGAGTTGGAGAGCAGAATGCGAGAGTCGTATCCAGAATTGTTTCCATCAGGTATATTTTCGAGGACAAAAATAATTTAAGTGGGGGAGAGTTGTAACACCCCATTTTAAATTATTTGATCGTCGTGTTTTTCTTTTTATTTGGCCTTGTTAAGGGTGGGTGTGGTTGAGCGCGTAGGGGTGGTATCCTTAACGGAGCGGGTAAAATAGAGATGTCGAGATAATAAAGTAATATTGGATAATTAAATGGTATATTTAATAATAGTAGTATAAGGAGGGATATTATTATTATTAAGCCTAATATTATTGATATTACTATTATTATTAATATTATTTCTATTTTATTATTATTAATTAAAAGAAAATCTGGTTAATTAGAATTAAGGAGGGTTTAGAGGAATAACTGCATTTTTCACGTAAAAAGAAAAAGAGCTAGGGAAGGAAGAACAAGGGTGTTAGGGCAAGAATTCTCCACCAATTTTCGCAGGATTTCTGAGCAAATTCGAAGTAAGGGGGGAGAATGGGTTCAATATAGGTGATAATTCCATGAAAGGGTAGTGAGGGGTCCTTTCCCTCATAGGATTTTCGTATGCCTGTGTTGTTGATGAATCCTGAATCTGATATGAATATTTTGTGGTTGATCTGTGTGAAATTGTTGATGATAGTATGAATTTCGTGTATACTTTGCATTGTTGATGCTGTGTGATTGTATCTGTGTTGCAGATCTGTTGTGTTGTAGGTTGAGAGAACGATCGTAGTTCAGTAGGGGTTAATCTTGCAAGAATAATGAAATATGATAGTAAGATGAAATTACAGGTCCTAAAATCAATGTAGAAACCAATTTAGGATAGATCTGGGTGTTAGAAGTGAGAGTATAGGGGTAGAATTCGGACTGATATGAAAAATGGGTATTTTTCACAGTCTCTGCCCATACACGTAACAGGGAAGGCGTTACGCGTATGGCATTGTGTGCCAGGGGGCCAATACGCGTAACAGGCAAGTCGTTACGCGTATGGAAAAGTGTTACGTGGGTATACGCGTATGGAACTCATTTTTGGACACGATCCTCTGCCATGATACGCGTATGGAAGCTTGGCCTTACGCGTATGAGAAGGATTACGCGTATTTGGATCTGAAAGTTGAATTTTAAGGGAATGACACGTCTTTGCCCATACGCGTAATAGGCAGGGCAATACGTGTATGGCATGTCAAGAGGAGAGGCCTTACGCGTCAGGTACGCTGCTGGGTGGGCGAGTGAGCTGGGTAATACGCGTACGGCACAAGGCAATACGCGTATGACCAGCGAGAGTGCAGAATTCTGATGTTCTACGATTTCTTTCTCGATTTTGCGTATGATGCAGTTCTTTTGGGTCTGAGAGGTTGGGATAGATGTCAGAACTTGTTGAAACTAAGAATGGTGGTGAACATAATTAAAAATGGAATTTAGGTTAATTAATTAGATACTTAACTAATTGACGCCAAGTGAGGGAGGCCCGGTTGTGGGGTGTATTGCGGTGAATGAATATTTCATGTGTGATCAGGAGGATCATGAGAATGTGTAATTTTATATTATACATGTGTGTTGTATGCATATTTATTGTCATACATTCATGGTGTGTCGGTGGTGATGAATCATTGCTCAGGAGAAGTGTATGTGATTCATCCAAACTCCAATGTGGAGTATGGTGGAGATAGATCATTGCCAAGTAGGGGTGTATGTGATCTATCCGGATTCTATTATGAATCGGGTTCGATTGAATGAACCATGGTGTATTGGTACCACATGCATTGTGTCAGTTGTTGAGTCACATTGCATCATTATGTGTGTAATGAATTATTATTGTAAGTGACAAGCGTGTCGTGATAGTATGTGACTATGTGTGGTTTTGTGATTACTACTCTTAACATGTATTATGCACCGTTTATTATTGAATGTAGTTCTCACCCCTTTGTTGTTTGCTGCGTCTGTGCTTCTTCAGAAGTACAGATAATCCAGGTACTTGAGTTTGCATGGAGTGCGTGTTGGTTGATCGAGTCTTAGGAGTCGCTCTGATACGTAACACGGGATTTTGGGAATTTTATCATTTGTTATTCTTTATTTGTTTTGTTACGTATCACTTTTTACTTGAATATGGTGGACCACGATTTAGGTGGATTATTGATGTTGTTGGCAAATGGTTGTGATTGAATAACCAATTATTTCCGCTGTTTTATTTCATTAATGAAAAGAGTTTTGTTGTTGGTTTTAATGACGTAGCATCCTACTTTTTGGTTGCAACTCTGATTATTTTCGTAATATTTTTATATTTTGAAAAATGGGAAAGTGGGGTGTTACATTATCCGCTTTCATTTACTTGCTTTAATATATATATATGTATTGTGGGAAGCTGCACATTGTGAGTCTTCTTTCATTCTTTTAAATACATGTCAAAATGTATATAACTTTATTGTGGGAAGCTGCGCATGGTTAGTCTTCTTTCATACCCTTTTAAATACTTGTCATATATCAACTGTATATATACCAGTATAGTTATTTAGAGTTTTCCCCGGCAACTAGGTCTAGAACTAGGTAAAGCCATGTTGGTCACTCTTAAATACAGACAAAACTAGATCCCCATAGGATTTCCAGATACAGTCCTGCCTTCCCTTAGGCTTAAACAATATGGAACAAAGAGAAAGGCAATATTCTTCGTGAACCTTTTCTTAGGCTGTCACCCCTAGAAATTGTCAAAGAAATTCTACTCCCCAGAGTTGATCTATTCTCGGTGAATATCATCTCTTGAGTTTCTTCAAATCACAGAACTTTCACTAAATGATCTATTCTTGGTGAATAGAATTTCTTAAACTTTTCTTGGTTTGAGACCCGCGGGCTTCCTACAAGCATCCCCGCCTCCTCTTGGGCTTTGTACAAGGACCCTCCGACTTCTTAGAAGTTCTCATGCCTTCTCTTGGGCTTAATACAAGGACCCTGACGACCTCTTAAAGGTATAAGATAGAACTTAGTCATCCTTTGCTAGAGCAGTCTTTCCAGTGTCAAATCACAGACCAATTTAGGGTTGATTCTCATCCCTTAATACCCATGCCTCCTCTTAAAGGCATCATACAATAGATAAAACTCTTCCACACCAATAGACTTGGACAGTCTAATCCCCTTGAGTCTCAAAGACATTCTCAAGTTCCTTACAAATATAGGCAGAAACCCAGCCTCTCTCTTGAGAATTCCCCAACCAGGGTCAGCTTATCCCAAATCAGAACCTCAAGGTCTCTGATATCTCAACTCTTCTGTAATCCTCAGCAAGAGTTGATTCCCTATTTGGACCTGCCTCGGGATCTTAACAATCCCTGGCAAAAGTTAACCTCCTCTTAGGCTTTGTATAATGATCTTTCCTCAGTAAAGTCAGCCTCCTCTTGGGATTTGTCCAAAGATTTTCCCCGTTGGAGCTAACCTTTTCAGACTGTCTTGTTGAGTCCATCACTTTTCCAGACTCTCTTGTTGAGTTAATCAACTTCCAGACTCTCTTGTTGAGTCAATCAACTTTCAGACTCTCTTGTTGAGTCAACCTTTTTTAGCCTCAATCTTGGGCTTTGTACAAGACAGATAAAAGCACTCTCTTGTTGAGTCAGATCTTTTCAGCCTCAATCTTGGGCTTTGTACAAGACATAAATCTCCCTCTCTTGAGCTTAGGACAGATATCTTCCCTAGCAGAGTCATTTCCTCCTATCCTTCCTCTAGGCTTCGAGGAATGGTCATCCCCAAGAAGAGTCAAACTCATTTCAACCTCAATCTTGGGCTTTGTACAAGACACATACAAACCTCCCCGGCGGAGTCAAAATCCTTTTTTAGCCTCAATATTGGGCTTTGTACAAGACAGATAGAACATTTTCCCCTAGAAAAGTCAAACTTTTAGCCTCCTCTTAGGCTTTGTATAATGATATCCCCAAAGAGTCAGTCTCTTTTTTGCCTCAATCTTGGGCTTTGTACAAGACACCAATATATACACTCTCTTGTTGAGCCGGTCTTATCCAGCATCCTCTTAGGTTGTGAGTAAGGATTTCCCCAGTAGAGTCAATCAACCTCTTAGCTTCAACCTTGGGCTTTGATCAAGGCACACAAAAATCAACAATCCCTCTTTAGAGATGACAAGTTCTCTCTCAGTCAAACTATTTAGCTTCAATCTTGGGCTTTGAACAAGACACAAATAAACCTTTTAGCTTTAATCTTGGGCTTTGAACAAGACACCAAAACAACTTTTTCCTCCCTTAGAATAGGAGGAACTACGATTGCTTTGATTTCCCTGTTTCGTTTAAACGGGAATACGTAGGCATAAGATTGCGAAATCTTAGCGAGCATACTAATCAAAAACCCTAGGTCCAGTACCTTCACACATCAACCAAAACTTAGGTCTGGTACCTTACCAAAAGCATCGGGAACACCCGAGCATCAACATCAACTCACTCATACTTCCCAAGAAACTTTCCCAACCCATTAACAGATAAACATTATCAATTACAAAGCGAAACCTAAAGCTAATATCCTGTGGATAACCACATATAGGATGGGTAATTGACAACTCCCCATTGTATAACCTGACCCCGACTCCCCGAATCATTTTTAAGCGTTTGTTCAGTTAAACATTCACGTGCAAGGTTAGTTTTAGATAACTTCCCTTTCCCTTTCAGCTTCATGGGATAAATAAGAAATCAGAAAGTAGCACCCCCTCCTACCATTGCGGTAAGGAAAACCCAGCGATAAGGTGGTCGCGTCATCGACAAAAATCGCTCGCTACATGTGGGAAGAAGAGCATGTGGTTGCACCTCTTATTGGAAGGTTTATATATGAATTGATTCTCTTGCAATTTGAATGCATCGTCAAACTAATTGAATAAAACTACCATGCCCCTAGTTAAGCGTAAGGGTTTCTTAATACATGAAGGAACACCAATTTTTGGGCTCAAAGGGGTTGATAGGGATTAACTCCTTAAATCCTTAGTGTTTGGGGATTTTAAACAATGTCTTACATCATCAACAAAGTTTTATTCAAAAGCATACCGTAGCAATTTTTGGTATTTCATTTTCATCATTCTTCCTCCGATCTTTGCTTAAACAAAAGTTTGATAAAGATAAGTGAAAGAGAGAAGTGTATGTATATATATTGTAATAAACAAGAAAAAACGAGTGAACACAAAAGGATTGATTCAAAAGATGCATGATCATTTCATTAATATTACCATTAAAAACAACAATTCTTAAAAGCAAACAAGTGCTCATCATGCAAAGAAATTACACATGCAATTATTGTACTTTAGCTTTAAAGTTTTCCAGTCTCAAGTTGAGTGCCCTACTGATCCGGCGTGGTATTCTCATTGCACATCAGGATCATATATAGGTGCGAAAGGTTGTGGTACTGGCTTTAGAGATATGGGAAACACCAGCGAGCTTTTAATCAGATGTGGCAGCAGTTCCCTATATGTCATAGGAATTGGGTCAGGGGGAGCATTTCTTTTTTCCAGATTATTTTGAGGCATAGGCTGGTTGTGCTGCTGATTCTAATATTCCCGGCTCTGGGCTTGCTGACTTACTGGAGGAACAATTTAGGGTTGCTGGTATGGCGCTCTAGACATTGTTGGTTACCCTTAAGGAGTTAGCGATGCCACTTCCACAAATGGATACGAATAGTATGGCGCTAGAAATAGTGACTATTAAAAAGATGAGGGACCGTAAGGTCCTACCGGTGCATCATGAGAATACCTGACACCTGCCATGATTACATTGGTTTCACCCTCTTTCTTCTTCTAGAGGTTGTTAGGGGATTCCTTCTCACCAGTCTGGCTACTCGAGGCATCTTGGCTTTTGAGGCTGTTTTCTATGCATTCTCCCACCATCACTAAGTCAGAGAAGTTTGATGACACTGCCTATCATTTCTCAAAATAAGAGCCTTGCAGAGTATCCATGAACATGTTAACAAGTTCCCTCTCTAAGAGTGATGCTTGCATTTGGTATGCTAATTCACTCCACCATTGTGCATGTGCCTTGAATGGATTCACAACTCTTTTGAGATAAGTTTTGTAATTGCATGCAACTGGGTCCCTCTATGACTGAATACGACTCCTTTCTAACTCTATGTACCAACTCAATGATGCCCCACTCAAACTATCTTGAAAATAGTGAACAATTACCTTACCATTGCGGGTATAAGAGGCCATTTTTTGGCAGAACATCACCAAATGGCGCCGCGGGAAGCTAAGACTGTTGTCTGCTTTCTAAGTGTTTACTTTATGATATTTGTTTTAAAGCAAGTGTGTCACATGCAAGTATACATGTATGTTTGATTGTAGCAAGTAATGAAATAAGAGATCGTACCCACAAGAAGTGGATTTGATGTAGCTTTGAACTTTAAAGTATTCAACTCTTGTTTAAAACTAGTATGAGCAATGTAACAAAATAATAATAATAACAGCAGCAAGAAATTCACACAACAAACTAAATACTAAATAAGAAAAGATAAGATATTAGAGAGAATGATTGATGAGCTAAGATCCATTAATATATTATTGCTAAAATGTACCCATGATGTGAAATGTCGTGCCTCAAAAGGCCAGAACGTGATCTAGTGGTGTATCTCTACAACATCAAAGTATGCATAACTAGGGCAAGGGAACAAATCTCTAAGCCTCACTTATAACCCTAAAATGCATCTGGTTTTAATTATGAAAATATTTATGGTCTCAACTTCTTATCTTTAAGCAAGTTGAATTAAGTGAATATCTCTATCCTACTTTATTAACCACTTTTGTTATGAAATCCACATGTTGTTGTATCTCTCTCAACAACATGCTTGTACCTTTTTCTAAGTTGATCATTCTAAGAAGAATGTGTATAGAATAAAAACACATAACGAAATAAGACACTATTCAACACATTATTTCAACATAAAAATAACTGTATATTAACTTCACTTTGCTCATCAAATACGAATTTAGCTCATAATGAGCTGAGTATAAACTACTGGAATGAAGCTACAGGATGACATATTCTTAGCAAAATTATGTAAAAGAAATGACTACCTAGTAATAACTTGAAGATTCTTTGTGTTGGGTAAACAGCAACAGACCTCTTCAGTCACGACAACTCCAAGCAGTAAATACAGGATTAGATGAGAAGAAGAAAACTCTCTAAATTTTCTTAATCCTCAAAGTAAAATAAACTAATACTAAAAATATGAATGTGTGATTTCTGGCTCGTGGTCTCTCTCTCTTTGATGAACAAGGCTTGCTTTTATAGACTTTGAGTGTGAGTGTGGAAGTTGATGGGTCTTGGATCATGGGCTTTTGATGAAAATAAGGTTCAACCCATATCAAATCACTAAAAATTACAGTTGTCCCTTCTCCCTTTGTGAACAAGTTATCAGGTACAGATAGCATTGGGAGACAAGGTGTCTCTTGCAGGCTACTGCAGTAGGTAGTGGCGCAGAGCAGACGGCGGGTGGCTGGGTGCAGGATGCGTTTTTGCAGGCGTGGTCCCTAATGTACCACCTTTTGTCCTCTAGCTTCTTTGATCTTATCTTTATGCTCTAGCTCCTTCTTGACATGAACCCTTGCCACATATGCCCTAGTGACAGACATCCTTCCACGCTCTTGGTGAACTTGTAGCTAACAAGATTTAACATCTTCCTTCCTTATATCTTCATTCTGCTCCAGACTGTGTCTTGAGGTGTCATGCTTCAGCTTGCCTTTATTAGATTCTCTTTAAGACAAAAACACACAATAAACCATAAAAGGTGCATCTAGTGCACTTAAGGTAAAAACATACTAAAACAAGCCAAATATAGATAAATCCTAATTAAACCTAACTGAATTACTAAGAAAAAATGGATCATCATGACACACTAAAATAGCATTATCACTCCCCCAAATCACCTGTCCTCAGGTGATGCGACAGTGATTAACAAGAGAGATTTTCAAGAACAAAGTAGGATCATATCAGTGAAGGGGCTCAGTCATTTACTGGATGGATAGCCTGGGTTGCGAAATAATTGGCGCAACTCAGCCTGTTTTTAGCCCAAAGATGTTATTACCAAAGTGATTAGACACCTACTGTCACGCCACTACCCTTCAGAAGAATGAGCTAATTTTTCTTTGTGATTCCAATTTGAGTACTTTTGTGAATTAAGTTTTCTTCCTCTTGGGTCTTAAGGTGGAATTTTGTTCTGACTTTTCTATTGACTTTTGACTTTCACGCCCTAGATCACACCCTTTCCAATTTATTTTCTTTTCTTTTTTTTAGCTCAACACTCCACCTTTTCACTCAACGGGATCTCACTTGTAATGAGTCCAACTGGCTATTATGATGAAGATGTTGGTTGTTCCTCCAATTTCGGGCACAGGAACTTTTCAACAAGAGTGGTTTTTGCCACCTTTTTGCACACTTTGTGTGTTTCATTAGCAACGATTGGGGTGTGCTCTTTTTGTGTGAAGAGTCTAAATCTTTATCAAAACCATATCATCTTTCCAGAGTAATTCCCTAAGGTTTCTACTTGCTTCTCAATTTCCAACAAATAAGTTTCTAAATTTTTTTTTACTAATTCAGCTGACTAGCGGAGGCGGGATTGAAGTTATCGGCTTCCTTTTGCAACAACACCCTAAGTAATAACTTGGTTTTGCTTTCACAGGCAGACTCATCATCCAGGTTTTTTTTTTTTATTCTAAGCACTAAAAAGAATATTTTTTCTGATCCTTGGTTGTTCTTTACTAAACTCTCAGCTATCCTAAAAAAAACTACTCATGCAAATTGAATATGAACAAAAATAAGCTACACAAAAAGAAGTTTAGTGTAAACTAGCTGAGTTAATTATCCAAACATCAATCTTTGGCCAAAAACACGGCCTCCAAAATACCAAAATACTTAGCAATTATCCAAACAAAACATAGCAAACATCCCAGCAAATTGTTATCCTAACATAAGCAGAAACAGAAAATAGAAGATAGGGGAAAGAAAGAGAGAAGGTCAAGCTTTTATCTACCTCTCCCCCAAACTTAAAGTAAGGACAGTGTCCTCACTGTCAAGTGTCAAAGGGAGTCAAGACTAGGCTAGCCTCTGTATGATATCCAATAGGCCCTAAGCCTGGTGCTTTTGCACGCAGGCTGGATGTCACCTTTCTTTTTCTTCTTGGCTTCCTTCTTCGCAACCTTTGGTTTCTCAGGCTCCTTAGCTTGTTCCTTGAAGACTTCAAGCATGACAGCTTCTTCCTGTACAGGTTCCTCCATAGAAATCTTTTCTTTCTTCTTCAACCCCTTTTTACTTGGGCTAATCACCTACTCTTGGACAATCTATTCCTCGCTTTCTGCAGTTGTCTTCTTGATTGCGACCACGACGGGAGTACTCACAGTAGTAACTATCACTTCTTCGCCCTTGCTTGACTCGCCATCAGCTTCCTCGCCTTTATCTTTTTCTTTATTCTTTTTCCCTTCTGCCTTCAAGGATCCAGGGGGGATTCCTCAGTGGTTGAATAGTACTTGGGTAGACTTTCATCCACGAGCTGGTCTTCATCTTCTATCAATTTTTCCTCTGCCTTGTCATCTTCTCCATTGCCTTGATCTTGATTCATCTCATCATTGTCCTTGTCAGCTTCTTCAATCAATTCGTCTAAGACATCATCCTTCTCCATTGGACTCAATTTTGGGTCAGTTTGATTTAAATCAAAGACTTTGGGGGGATTGTTTTCTGGGGTTTGGACATCATGGGTCTTCTTCTTCTTCCACTTTTGCCTTAACTTTTTCTTCCTTGGAGAGCTGCGAGTGTCCCTTGGGGGCTCAACTCTAGCTTTCTCAGCTTTCCCACTCTTTTTCTTCTTGTGTTGAACTGGGTTATCCTGAACAGGCATGCCTCCACTTGTCTCTACAACAACCTCTTAATTTTTCTTCTTCTTCAAACTTTTTCCTTTTTTCTCTTCTTTCTTTTTCTTTGACTTCTCCTTCTTTTTCACCTTCTTCTCTTCAGGAACTGGCCTCTCCTCCTTCTTGCTCTCTTCTAGTTCTCCCAAGATGTGATTAGGAAAAACTGGTGGATCCAACATATTAGACGGGAATTGCAAAGCAATAGCGTTTTCCTACCAATTGAACTTGTCTTTTTGAAACTTGAAATAATCCCTTTGATCTTTCTGCATTTGCAGAATGACATCCCACAACATCCTGTAGCGAGCGATTTTGGACGCGATTCTTAAGTGATGGTCGCTCTCTGCGGTTTGAGCTTTGACTACAGGTCGATTCATTTTTTATCCTATTGCGAGTTGAATAAGGAAGGGAAATAGATGTCTCCAATTAACCCTGCTTTGCATACTGAGTTTAAACAGCAGTCTGTTAGGTTACGGATGCTATCAATGTGGGGGGCCTTTGTACTGGTTATTCGTATTTTGCCAATACAGGTTTCTTTCTTTCGATCTGGGCAGAAGGTTTCTGGCGGGGAACAAGGATTAGGATGTTAGGACTGATGCTTTTGAATTACTGCTTTTAATTGATGGAGATATGGGATTTGGGTTTTTTTGTTGATTGCGCTCGCTAAGATCTTTTCTTTCGATCTTATGCCTACGTATTCCCGTTTACCGAAACAGGGAAATCAGAGCGTTCTTAGTTCCTCCTATTCTATGGGAGGAAATTGGTTTTTGGTGTCTTGTTCAAAGCCCAAGACGTGAAGCGAAAGGTGATTTGTATCTTGTTCAAAGCCCAAGATGTGAAGCTAAAAGGTCTATTTGTGTCTTGTTTAAAGCCCAAGACGTGAAGCTGAAAGACCTCGGCTTTAGAGAGAATTTGTCATCTCTAAAGAGGGGGAAGGAGAATTACTTTAACTGGGATACGCGGATCCGAGCAATGCCATAATTTCCGAAGAAAGGGTTTTAACCTAAAGGAGAAGACTTTAACTCAGTGTAGAGCAATGCCATCTTTCCTTAGGAATTTCTCATGCTAAAAGAGGGACAGTGGCATGGATGTAGATGATCCAGAGGCTTGCCGCTTACAGCGATTAGATGAAAGGGAAAGGAGTTGTTGATGTTTATGTACTGTGAACGAGACACAGCTTTGATGCTAAAAGGTCGATTGGATCAACCAGTGGTTTTCTTATACAAAGCCTAAGAGGAGGCTAATTTCCGCTAGGAAAATCATTATACAAAGCCTAAGAGGAGGCTATTTTGTGTCTCGTACAAAGCCCGAGAGAGAGGCTAAAAGGTTTTGACTCAGTGGGGCATATCGTTATACAAAGCCTAAGAGGAGGCTAGCAAAGAGTTGACTCAGTGGGAGAATCTTTTATAATCAGTAAGAGAGTGTTTTTGTATCTCGTACAAAGCCCGAGAGAGAGGCGAAAAGGTTGTTTTGACTCCACTGGGGAGAATTTTGGTATCTCGTACGAAGCCCGAGATGGAGGCTATTGTAACTGTTTCAGTTGAGTGACAGATCCAATATACTGATTTAAAAGAGAAAATCAGTTCTTATATGAGTAACACTGTACACAGGGATTTAATTTGAGGATCAGGGATATTTCCTTCTCTTTGAGGAAACGGGAAATCCAAAGGGTATTGAGACTATCCGAGTCTGCGGGTTTCCTTCCTATTTAACGAAGGGTGCTTGAGAATGTCTTTGAGACTCAAGGAAGTTAGACTGTCCAAGTCTAGAGTTTTATCTTTTGTACTATGCTTCGAGAAACAGTAGTAGACTCTATGAAAGGACTGTTCTATGAGGATGACTAGGTTCTATTCCTATACCTCTAGGAAGTCGTCGGGACAATTTGTACGAAGCCCAAGAGGAGGCTGGAATCTTTTAAGAAGCCGACGGGTCCTTGTACGAAGCCCAAGAGGAGGTTATCATTCCCGGAGGAAGAGATCATTATACGAAGCCTAATAGGAGGCTGTGAATACTTCTAAGAAGCCGGAGTGTCCTTGAATAATGCCCAAGAGGAGGCCGATGCTTTTAAGAAGCTCGTGGGTCTATCATCTCCTTTCCATTAGGAGAGATAACTCTTTTAAAGATGAAAACCACTGGTAAACGTGCGAGGTTTACTATCCAGCGACTTTTAACTTTTAAAGGGGGTTCCTTAGTTAAGGTCCAAGATTATGACCGTAGTGGGTACCCAAACCCCGAGACATTCAAGGCAAGCTATCCACAAGGAATAGATCAAGTCAGGAAAGTTCGAGAATTGGGAAGAAACTCAAAGATGCCATTCACGGAGAATACATTCATCTTGGGGAGTAGAGTTTCTTGACGATTCCTAAGGATGACAGCCGAAGAGAAGACTGTATCTGGTGCTCCTAGTGGGGATCTAGGCGTCTATTTCTACGAATAAATGAAACGGCGTCACCTAGTTCTAGACGTAGTTGCCGGGGAAACTCGAAATATCTATACTATTATTACACAGTAGATATGAGTTTATGAAAGAAAGATTAAAAACAACAGTATATTCAAAATCAAAGGAGAAAGTGCTTTGAAAAAGAAAGATTTGGGGCTTACAGCTCAAGGAGAGGCCCAGGGTTTTATCAGTGAGCACACTGTTTGACTTTGTACAGCGGGACTTATACAAGTGACTGAGGCCCAAAATGGTTTTCTGTACAAAGGGATGGGTCTTACACTCTCTCAAGAGGCCCAAAAAAGGTTTAAAGGAAAAAGAGTGGGGCTTATAACACGAGGGTAGGCCCAAATGATTTTTCGTTTGAAAATGGCGATCGCGCCGAGGTTTTCTTTTAACGCAGAGGGACTTATACAATAAGTGAGGCCCAAAATGTTTTTGGTTAAAAGGGGGATTGGGTCTTACACTCTAATAGAGGCCCAAAGTGTTTTGAATGGGTCTTATAGCTCAAGGAGAGGCCCAGATGATTTTTGAAAAGGCGACGATCGCGCCGTTTGTTTTTTTTTTACGGTATCGGGACTTATACAATAAGTGAGGCCCAAAGATGATTTGGTCAAAAAAAGGATTGGGTCTTACACTCTAATAGAGGCCCAAAGTGTTTTGAAAATGATTTATGAGGGTTGAATTAATCCAAAACCCTAATTTGTTTTCAAAATGTATTTAATTGAATAAAAATTCTATTAAAATGATCAAAAATTGTTTAACACATGGAAAACAAATTGTGATCTTGGATTAATGCTTCAAAAATTAAGTATTGACCTACAAAATAATTATAAAGCATTAAAAGTTGCAAAATCAATGTAGAAAAAATATTTAAAATGCCAAAAACAATCAAAATATTAATTCTTTACAAAAATATCAATTATATGAAATAAATAATTTTTTAGGATTTTTTGATAAAATAAAATATTTTAACATTTTTGTGAATTATTAAAAAAAGAATCAACTCAAAATCATTAAAACTCAGAGAGAAATTAATTTTTGAATCAATTAAACAAAATCACAAAATTCAAATATTTGAATTTGAAAAAAAGGCGCCAAGAACAGGCTGAAGAACACGCGCGTGTTCTTGAATTCTCAGATTTGCGTTTTCTATCCAATCTCCATGAATACGTAATCATATCATGCAATCCACATATCATTATGCTCGTCTCAACCTCACGATCATGTCTATGTACTTTAATTTCATTTAAATTAAACATACAACAAGAAATCACGAAGAAACCTCAAGAACCCTAATTTCTGCATGAAGGCTAGGATTTTTGATACACGATTCAAACAATGCAATTAATTGAGGGAAAACATTCCATGCATGATTATGAACATATGGCCAAATTATTGTGCGAGGAAATATGCATAGATTGAGAGATTACCAAGTATGTGCTTACCTCCAAGCCATGACAGCAAGTTCAGATGTGATTTTGAGTTGGAGGTGTTACAGATGAATGGTGATGATCTGAACAGCTTCCCTACACCCTATGGATCGTGTTTGGATGGTTGGACTTGATTGAAATTGGCTGGATCATTTTGTGGTACCTCAGCTGCACCTTGTTTGAAAATTTGAGCAACCAGCTGGTGATTTCATGAAATTGATGTTTCAGAAGTTATGTGAGTGTTTGATCAGCTCATATGTGATGTATGTGAGGTGTGTGAGTGATTGGTTTGTGCAGAATTGCTCTCAAACTCAAAACCCGATAGCTACCTTGCTAAGAAAGTCATTTTTGCCAAGAGAAAGAGATTTTGATGAAAGCATCTGTTAGATGGCTTTGGTGTACTTAAACTGACCACAATTGAGCTCTATTTATAGTAGAGCAAGTTTGTTTTGCAAGGAATAGTGCATGGCAGCTGGTAAGTAGGTTTCCTCAATGTTGGCCAATGGAAATGAAAGTTTCCTCTAGCCATTGACTAGAGGTTAGGGCATAGAGCTTTGGTCCCCTTGGTCTTGGATAAGTCTTGACTGATTTCAGATGAGAATGGCTCAGTCCATGCCACCTTGATGGTTCCATTGAATGCCTCATTCCAAATTTGAAGTCTTGTCCCTATTTTGGCAACTCTAGGTTCAACATGCTATTTTTTGTTCCTTGGACCTTGGAGGCTTGGCTCAGTGATTGTCCCCTTTGGATTCAATCCTCTGAGGTGTCCAAGTGGATTTGAGCAATTGAAATTGGCTGATTTTGGAAAATCGAGCCAAAATGCAAATTCTGCCTTGCTTTGACAGATTTCAGCAAGGCAACTTGCCAATGTTGTATCTCATGATGTAGGTTGAATTTGGCAATGTTCTTGGCCATTTTGGAAAGCTCTTACATGATACAACAACTGTTTGAACAAGTTTGATTTTGATCTCTTTTGATTCCAAGTGAAAAATCCCCCTACATTTGGCAAAAAGTGAAGGCAAATTCTGACTTAGTGAAAATTTCACTAAGTGTTGGAAAAAGTGACATTTTCACTTTTCAGCCACTTTGATCACTCCATAACTCAAAATCCTTAATGAATTGGAATGACTTGTAGTTGAAGTTTTTGTAGGTGATAATGAGGGCTACAAATCCATCTTTGGATGAGAAAAAATGGCCTTGTGGTTTAGGAGTTATGGTCCTCCAAAGTTGGTACCTTTGCCACTTTATTTTTAACTTAGAAAAATTTCTAAGTTTTATGGTTACCCCTTTTACAAGTTATCTCACTTTTCTTGATTTTTCTTGATGAATGATGATTCAAATCATACATTAACATCATTTTAGGGTTAAAAATCCATTTTAGTGAAAAATCTCAAAAAGTCAAAGTTGACTTTTGTGCACAGTTGACTTTTTATCAGATGAATTCCAAACTGTGCAATTCTTCAGGAAATCATGTCCTTGACCTAAATCAAACTTTATGGACATGTTCCATGGGTGTCATAGGGTATATTCAATCATGTATTAGGGTTTGGGAGCATGTCTTGGTCAAAAGTCAAAGTTACTGTTGACTTTTCCCTTAAAACCCTAATTGTGGTGCAGATGAAAATGAGACTTGTTGCTCAAGCTTCTTGGATCAATCCATTGTTCCAAATGGATCAATATGGTGTATTAGAGACCCTCAAATCATCTCTTGAGGTCTTGGCTCATGGTTTGTCCCAAAAGTCAACTTAGGGGTGAATTAGGTCAAGAAACCCTAATTCCTGATTTTTTATGAATACATCCCCTGAGGCAAAATTGACTTGATGCATGGGTTCATGAGGTTCCATGAAGTATATTAGGTTATGTTTTGGATCATTGCCTTGTGCCCAGATGAAAATTTCCATCTGGAGGCCCTGGTCGACCAAAACCCTAATTTGGTGACACTGTCGATCTTGAGACTTGATCCACCTAGAAGGGAGCAGCCTTGTGCTTAATCCTTGAAGTGGGAGTCCTTTTTTATCCATTGTGGATGTTTGAGAGATTAGACAAGTTGAAGATCATGTCATTTCTTGATTGATCCTTTGTCTAAACACTCAGAGAAGGCTTGAAACCCTAATTTTGATTGTATTGGATGCTCACCCATCTTTGGGGAGACTGATGAAGCATGATGGTTCATCCACATTGTGATGATGATTTTCACAATGATGGGAAATCTAAGTGGTCAAAATTTGGGGTATTACAGATGCCCCTATTTAATCTTCTTGGACCCGAAGGTGTGAATGACGAAGGGATTCGGGCATTCGGGGTGCAAGAGGATTAAATATCGGAATATCCGAAATTTTGATGGTGGTTATGAATGGTAGCTTATGCATTCATCTTCTTTAGCTAAGCGATGATGCTTAGAAAAGGTAAACTTCCCCTCGATCCTGGTTTCCTACCAAGGAACTGGTCCTAGTTTCTTTTGAAATAAACTTCCCCTCGATCCTGGTTTCCTACCAAGGAACTGGTCTCAGTTGTGGAAACAAACTTCCCCTCGATCCTGGTTTCCTACCAAGGAACTGGTCTTAGTTTCTGATTTAAACTTCCCCTCGATCCTGGTTTCCTACCAAGGAACTGGTCTTAGTTTCTGATGTAAACTTCCCCTCGATCCTGGTTTCCTACCAAGGAACTGGTCTTAGTTTCTTTTGTCAATAAACTTTCTTGACAATGGACGTTATTCATAGCGGTTTTCCTCAAACTTCTCGCCGAATTTTCCTGGGGAGATGCCATTTGAGTGGAAAAAGTTTTGATGTCAGACTTGCTGGGGAACCCATTCGTCTGAGTTGTAGAGGTGTACAAACTTCTCTGTTGGAGACGCCATTTGTTTCTACTGGGGAAAGCGAGTCTCTTGAGAGACTGTTTTCGTTTGGGGTTACATCATACTTTTCTTGGGATCTTCCCGGAGAAATTCCATATGATGGGATCCAATTTTGTGGGGCCGATGACCTTTTCATCAGCGGTCCTTTCGGAGCAAAACTGGCATGCTGCCGAATCTCTGATCACGAGGCTTTCTCTGTGGATTTTCCTTAATCCGGGAAAGCAAGGATATCATCTTCAATGGCGAAGAGTGATGTTTATTGAGAGTTTTCTCTGGCTTTTCAGAGGTTCAAGTTATCAAAGTGGCCAAGTGCCGACTCTGATCTAAAGATACACTGGTGGCGAGATTGTGCAGACGCAACACTTCCTGACGAGGAAAGAACTGACAAACTCGATTGAGAAAACTATTTATCACTAGGGGACAAGACCGACTCAAGTGATAGTGATGCAATACGAAATGCGAACGCAAATAAAATGCATGAAGTATGTATGTATATGCTGACAAAACAGACGCGACATACAGACTAATGGATGAACACAATTGGATACTCGGCCATCGCGGGGCGAAGAAGTACCGTTGATTCAAAATAGCAATTCCACCTTGCTTAGGAGAGATAGTCCCGTTGGGAGCTATGTTGATCAGGCTTAGGAGATGAGAACTCGGCCGAGGATGTCAGACGAAACAAGGTCTCTAACACAGTTGATCCCTTCATTCAGGCATACTGGCTTAGAAGGAGTACTTTGATTCTGCACTTTGAAGTTCGCTTACTTCGGGAAAAACGATCGATGTTCTTCTGATGTTTAACAGTCAAAAGAAATGCCATCTTTAATTTAAAAGCAGAAAAAGTTTTAACAAGTAAATTCATTTTTGTTTTATTTCAAGAATCGCTGATTAAGTTTAAACAACGTCGTTCTGTAAAGCTAAAACAAGTAAAGAATTATAAACAAAAGCACAAGGGCTCAAATTTTATTGATAAGATGGAGATCAGCCAAACGCGTGATTCCAAAGAGTATATACAAAGTTAGAAAATGGTAATTTACAGGGAAAAGGGCTACGTTGAAACATAACGACCACTATCCTTCTACCAACTTTGAGTTCGGGACATCCTGAGCTTCAGTCGAAGATGACCTTTGACTTGAGATTTCCTCTGATAGATGATGTAACTACTGCTGAGGGACTTGCCTCTGTTGGACATAGTTACTTGCCATTATCCCTAACTTTTGCCTGGATTGTACTATGAGATTTTCAATCCATCGGGATGATTTTTTTTCATGTCTCTAACTTTTGCCTGGACCGCCCTTTCGGGTTTTCAATCCACCAAGACGTTTTTTTTTTTTTTTTTTAGGCGAAGTATTTCTTGACTACATCAACATTCGTGGGGTAGGCAAATTCCTCTCCGTCCATGGTTGCAAGTCTCAAGGCGCCGCCTGAGAAAGCTTTCGTGACCACATAGGGGCCATCATAATTTGGGGTCCATTTGCCCCGAGAATCAGTGAGAAATGATTGTATCTTCTTGAGCACGAGGTCTCCTTTTCTAAAGACACGAGGTCGGACCTTTTTGGCGAACGCCCTCTTCATTCTCTGTTGATACAACTGACCGTGGCATAGTGCCGTGATTCGCTTCTCTTCGATCAGGTTCAGTTCGTCGTGTCGACTTTGACACCATTCAGCTTCGGTGAGCTTAGCTTCCATCAATACCCGGATTGATGGGATCTCTACTTCTATGGGGAGAACTGCCTCCATGACATATACTAGAGAGAAAGGGGTTGCCCCTGTTGAAGTGCGGACAGATGTGCGATAACCATGAAGAGCAAAGGGTAGCATCTCGTGCCAATCTTTATAGGTTACAACCATCTTCTGAACGATCTTCTTGATGTTCTTGTTAGCCGCTTCTACCGCTCCGTTCATCTTGGGTCGGTAGGGAGATGAGTTATGGTGTTCGATCTTGAACTCTGCACATAACTCTTTCATCATCTTATTGTTCAAGTTAGATCCATTATCAGTAATGATCTCGCTGGGAACACCATAACGGCAGATGATATTGTTTTTGATAAATCGGACCACCACTTGTCGGGTTACATTGGCGAATGACGCTGCTTCGACCCACTTGGTGAAATAGTCAATGGCTACCAGGATGAACCGATGTCCGTTTGAAGCCTTGGGCTCAATCATACCAATCATGTCGATTCCCCATATGGAAAATGGCCACGGGGAAGAAAGAACTTTGAGATGTGATAGCGGTACATGAATTTTGTCGGAGTATATCTGACACTTGTGACACCTCCTCATGTACTTGTAGCAGTCGGATTCCATGGTCAACCAATAATACCCGGCCCTGAGAATTTTTCTCGCCATTGTGTGTCCTTTGGCATGAGTGCCAAAGGATCCTTCATGAATTTCTTTCATGAGCATGTCTGCTTCTGGTCTGTCGACACATCGGAGCAAGACCATGTCAAAATTTCTCTTGTAAAGAGTGTCACCGCTCAGGAAGAAGTTTCCAGCCAATCTTCTGAGGGTTTTCCTGTCTTTTCTGAGTGCCCCAGATGGGTACTCTTGTTTCTGAAGGAAGCATTTGATATCGTGATACCAAGGTCTGTCGTCTATGATTGCTTCAATCGCGAAGATGTAAGCGGGCCGTTCAAGGCGCATGATGTCGATCTTAGGTATGTCATTCCATCGACCTACACTAATCATGGAAGAGAGAGTGGCTAAAGCATCAGCCATGTGATTCTCATCACGAGGGATGTGATGAAAGTCGACTCTGTTGAAGAAGGGTAACAACCTTCTTGCATAGTCTTTGTAAGGAATCAATCCTGATTGGTATGTGTTCCAATCTCCTTTTATCTGGTTAATAACCAAGGCTAAATCGCCGTATACGTCCAAGTTTTTTATCCTTAAATCCATTGCTTCTTCGAGACCCATGATACATGCTTCGTATTCGGCCTCGTTGTTCGTACATTTGAACGTAAGTCTGGCAGTGAAAGGAATGTGGATACCCTGAGGGGTAACAATGATTGCCCCAATTATGTTTCCATAATGATTAACTACTCCGTCAAAGATAAGTCCCCACTGGGAACCTGGTTCTGGCCCTTCACTGGGTAGCGGTTCATCGCAATCTTTCATCTTTAGATACATGACATCTTCGTCTGAGAAGTCAAACCCGATTGATTCTTGATCGTCAATCGGTTGATGAGCCAAATGATCGGCTAAAATACTTCCCTTAACGGCTTTCTGAGCGTGGTACTCTATGTCATATTCTGATAACAGCATCTGCCAACGGGCAATCCTTCCCGTAAGAGCAGGTTTTTTGAAAACGTACTTGATTGGATCCATTTCGGAGACCAACCAAGTAGTATGATGAATCATGTATTGGCGAAGACGTTTAGCTGCCCAAGCCAAAGCACAGCAAGTTTTCTCAAGCATCGTGTACCGAGTTTCGCAGTCGGTGAATTTCTTGCTTAGATAGTAAATGGCAGACTCTTTCCTTTTAGTTTCGTCTTGTTGGCCAAGTACACACCCCATTGAGTCTTCCAAGACTGTGAGGTAGATGATCAGTGGTCTTCCTTCCACTGGAGGTGATAGAATCGGAGGATACAACAGATATTTCTTGATACTGTCGAAGGCGGTTTGGCAATCTTCTGACCAAACGCAATCCTGGTTCTTTTTAAGTAGCTTGAAAATCGGCGCACATGTCGCGTTCATAAGGAATATGAATCTGGAGATGTAATTCAAACGTCCCAGGAATCCTCTGACTTATTTTTCAGTTTTCGGAGAAGGCATTTCTTGAATGGCCTTGACCTTGTCAGGATCAACTTCAATTCCTTTCTGGCTGACGATGAACCCTAGTAGTTTCCCCGAACGGACACCGAAGGTGCACTTGTTAGGATTCAAGCGGAGCTTGAATTTTCTTAGACGTTCGAACAATTTTGACAGATGTTCAACGTGCTCATCCTCTGTTCTTGATTTTGCAATCAAATCATCGACATATACCTCGATTTCTTTGTGTATCATGTCATGAAACAGAGTAGTCATGGCCCTTTGATAGGTTGCCCCGGCATTCTTCAAACCGAACGGCATTACCTTGTAACAAAAGGTGCCCCATGGGGTAATGAACGAAGTTTTCTCCATGTCTTTCGGCGCCATTTTGATCTGGTTATAGCCCGAGAATCCATCCATGAAGGAGAATACTTTGAACTTTGCTGTGCTGTCAACCAGCATGTCAATGTGTGGTAAAGGAAAGTCGTCCTTTGGACTTGCCTTGTTTAGATCTCTGTAATCAACACACATTCTGACCTTTCCATCCTTTTTGGGAACGGGTACGATGTTGGCTAACCATTGAGGATATTAAGATGTAGCGAGAAAACCCGCGTCGATCTGTTTCTGTACCTCCTCTTTGATTTTGATGGCCATGTCCGGGTGAGTGCGTCTCAACCTTTGCTTTACTGGCGGACATTCCGATCTCAACGGTAAGTGATGTTCCACGATGCTGGTATCCAACCCTGGCATATCCTGATAGGACCAAGCGAATACATCGGGGAATTCTTTGAGAAGCTTTATCAAACCCTCTCTGGCAGTTGGACTGAGCAATGCTCCGATCCTGATTTCTTTTCTCTCTTTTTCTGAACCCAAGTTTACCGTTTCCAACAGTTCTTTGTGAGGTTCAATGGACCTTTCCTCTTGTCTGAGTAGTCGGGAGATCTCTTCTGGAATTTCGTTGTCATTTTCTTCCTCAGCCTCGAATACCGGGAACTCAAAGTTGGAAGAAGGCATCGGATCGTATGTTTCAACTGGGTATAAAACAAGCAATCTGCATGACATGATGATTCGTGTTTAGAAGAGATAGAGAAAATGCAAGTGTGTGTAGTGTATTGATTTTACTGCTTGTTTTTATTATTGAATGGTTTTTAGGATTACCATTTTCTGAAAAAGCAAAAAGAGAAAACAGCAATTAATGCAGAAATTACAGAACGACGTTATTTTATTAATGAACAAGTCGACTCTTGAAACTACAGCCCTATAAAACAAAACTCTGTCGCTTTGGGCAAAGCGAAGAGGGAAATTTACAAAAAGCGAGCCCTAACAAAATATCCGTTTCACCTGGGCAGGGTGAAAGGTTAAAGATGGCAATTACTTTGACTGATGAACGACCTTCGGAACCTCGATGGCAACCCATTGGCGGCAAACTCCTCGGTGAATCACAAAGTCTGGCACCTTCCTTGATTTGTCTTCAGAAATAACGCTGATTTCTGGTGGAGCAGGATCATTGGAATCTGTTTCCCAGGCAGAATTGTCGTGGGAGAATTCCTCAGTTGTATTTTGCATAGCATTTGTGCTCTCAGCTGTATCTCCCCATCCAGTTGGCTGGATATCTTCGTGCCTGATACGAGAGCTTTCGGGAGCAGTGTACTTGACCATAAAGTCGTATTTTCCACTTGGTTGTCCCAAAGTGTCCCAAACTTCTTTGGAACTGGAGAAGTCATCCCTCTCGATGACGTTGACCTCAGGAAAAGCATAGTTGATGAATTCTAGTCCTGCAAACGTTGTGAATTCATCTTCATGTTGAGTAGTTTCCGAATGACCTGAGTGTTGATCCCATGACATGGTGGGGACACAGGTATTCTGTTCAATGACGCTCAGCTGAGTTTCATTACTCGACTGACTTTCTTGCCCCAAGTTTCCTGGGTAAGGCTGCCACATTGGCAGACCATCCATTGGGCCATAGTAATTGTGATCAAAGTTTTCTTTCATCAGAGTGTCTTCCTCTAATGAATTTGGCGGAGCACGGCATCCTTCCGGATCACAATCTCCGTAGATCATTTCGACATCTGATCTTGGTATAAATCTCGGACTTTCTGTAGGAAAGCAAAAAGGCATAGGCACCTCTTCCTGAGACATATAGTCGTCCTTGTTAAGGTAGGACTTCCATTCTTCATCCGTGTCAGAGGGATCTTCCTCATTGATAGCATGAACTGTCTGAGACACTGGGTGAAGAAAACCTCCACTGTGGAAGAAGTTTTAAAGGGGATGAAGACTTTCATCATTGGCAGCTGTCCGGGTACAGGTTGCAGAAAAACCAAGACCCTTCTTTGTTTTATTGTCAATAGGAATGACAAGTCGTCCCCATCCTGTCGTATCGGTACTCTCGACCGCTTTGAAAGCATCTTTGTATGAAGAAATTGAAGTTCCTTCTCCGGATTGATCGTTCTTGCTCACCGATAGTGCTTGGAACTGAGTTCCAATAACCTCCTCGGGTTCCACACAAGTAGATGATGATAAGTTGCTCACAAGCAAGGCTTGTTCCCCACAAACCGTGACAAGTTGGTCGTTCTTGACGAACTTTAGCTTTTGGTGGAGGGTTGAAGTAACCGCTCCAGCCTGATGTATCCAAGGTCTTCCTAATAAACAACTGTACATTGCCCGGATGTCCATGACCTGGAAAGTGATTTAGAAAGTGTGAGGACCAATAGTTATGGGAAGATCAACTTCGCCGATAACTGTTTTTCTGGATCTGTCGAATGCTTTGACGACGACCTCGCTGACTCTCATCGGAGGGCCCTTGAATGATAATTGCATCAAGGTGGACTTTGGCATAACATTCAGGGCTGACCCTGTGTCTACCAGTACGCTGGCTAAAGCATCGTCCTGGCAGTTAACTGTGATATTGAGCGCCATGTTATGACGGCGACCCTCTTCAGGTAATTCCTCATCACTAAATCCCAAATTATTGCAGGAAGTGATGTTAGAGACAATGCTATCAAACTGTCTGATTGTTACATCCTGTTCCACAATGGCTTGCTCCAAGACTTTCTGTAGAGCCTCTCTGTGTGCTTCTGAATTGAGTAACAGTGATAATACTGAGATCTTTGAAGGAGTCTGTAACAGTTGATCAACAATGTTATATTCACTCCTTTGGATGAGCTTTAGCAACTCATCTTTGTCTTTTGAAAAGTCGGGATTACTAGATTGACCGACTGGTGGATCAGGAATTTCTGCCTGAAGTTCCTTTTCATTGTTGGATTCCCCAACCCCTAGGTTGAAGATTCTACCACTCCGTGTTACACGACTGATGTCTGCAATATTCACGACGGAGGGTAATGGAATTTCCTTTCCATTCTCAATTATTGTTGCACCGTATTTGTAAGGGATTGCCTTACCTGATTCATACGGTAGTGGCCCCGGTAGATAGATGACTATGGGAACCTTCTGATTTTTCTGACCGTCATAAGTAACCTCGATCCGTTCCCGGTTGGGAACTCTAGATTCGTCAAGTAGAGGGACGATGGCAAAAACATCCCTGATCTGGTGATGACCATAGATCGTGACAACATCCTCAACCTGATCGGCAAGGTAGTTTGGCGACCAAATGATGGGTCCTGAACCTGGATATGGATGAATTTCTCCATGATCGATCTGACCCTGAAGAGCTGCTCTCACAAGGTAACACCCTTGGTTACTTTCCGAACAGACGCTACAACTGTCATAGTTGTGTGGTGGCACCCGGCCACGCCCACTTTGAATACAATGTAACCTCACTAGGTTATCTTCCATTGATCGGACATCCTGACTTTGACGACGAGTAGGATTCCTGTTATTGATACTAATCTGCTGAGTATCTTCGTCCATATAGATTGGCATCCACCAGTGATTTAACAAGTGCTGAAGTGCCTCCTGGACAAGGGTACAACCTCGATCATTTTCGCAACCCACTTTACAATTTTGATAGTCATGTGATATTAAGAATCCAAGTCGGACCTGCTCAGCATGTAACTCTACCAGATTGGTATTCATCACGCGGATGTCAAAGATCTGAACCATGTTAATTTGATAGGAGTTCCTATCATGGTAGTCTTGGATCCATCCAAGATCCATCTGACGCTGGAGGGCCTCTTGTATGAAAGAGCATCCCTGTTTGTTTACCGAGCAAATCAGACAGGAACTGTAATCGTGCCGCGGCAGATTATGATAATGGCTTTGCCTTGAGTGCATCGCCACTAAGTTGACATTCATCACATGGATGTCGTGGTTTTGAATGACGTTAGAATTCGTAGAGACCATGTTAACTCCACGAACTCGGTGCTCTTGGATCCATCCAAGATCCATTTGTTCCTATAGAGCTGATTGCACTACAGAACATCCCTAGTTGTCTTTAGAGCAGATATCACACTGGTGATAGTTATGAGGTGGCACATGGCCATATCCACTCTGTCTACAATGCATCTTGACCAGATTGGTCCCCAATAAGAGTACATCGTGAATTTGATAGACATTGTTAGTCTCTTTCTCAATCAGATTGACTGCAGCTTTCTCGTGTTGAGGCAGCGGGTTCATAAGAACATTAGGATTCGTATCTTTGAAAGATAAGAGCCCGCTCCTAACAAGCTTTTGCACGTCGGATTTGAAATTGAGGCAAGTCTCAATGTTATGCCCTGAACCTCCTTGATGATAAGGGCATGTTTGATCCGCTTTAAACCAGAAAGGCGGATTTTCCGGAACTGAAAGGGGAGACTTAGTCTGGATGTTCCCCTTAGCCAGCAGTAACGGAAACAGCTCTGCGTATGTTACGGGTATAGGATCAAATCCTGGTGGCCGTGTTGTACGGTTGTTGTTATATGGAGGACGAGCCTGCAGAAGAGGCTGTTGTGTCCTTTGTTGGTCAGGTTGGCTCTGCGTAACCTGAGGTTGATACGTAGGAACAGGCGCGGGGCCGATAGCAGGAGTAACAGCTGCTACTGGCTGATAACGTCGCCTTTGCTTTCCGAGAGAGATATTCCTAATATCTTGCTCTTTTTTCTTAAGGAGAGCACTATCGTATTTTTTAGTACCGCTCGTCGATCCAGTGTCTTTTACCAAACGTCCTTCTCGGACGGCTTCCTCAAGACGTACGCCCATGCCGACCATCTCGGTGAAATCACTGGGTGCACTGGCGACCATTCGGTCATAGTAAAATGAGCTTAAGGTCTTTAAGAAGATCTTTGTCATCTCTTTTTCCTCAAGAGGTGGACAAATTTGAGCGGCAATTTCACGCCACCTTTGAGCATACTCCTTAAAGGTTTCCTTTTCCTTTTGCGACATTGATCTGAGTTGATCTCTGTCGGGTGCCATGTCCAAATTGTACTTGTATTGTTGGACGAAGGCAGTACCAAGATCTCTGAATGTACTGATCGTAGTACGGTTTAAACCCATGTACCATTTGAGTGCGGTACCGGTTAAACTATCCTGGAAGTAGTGAATCAGCAGGTCCTGATTCTCCATCTGAGCTGACATCCGCCGAGCGTACATCACCAGATGGCTCTGAGGGCAAGAGTTACCCTTGTATTTTTCAAAGTCGGGCACTTGGAACTTGTGCGGGACTTTTACATTTGGGACCAAGCAGAGGTCTACGGCGTCCTTTCCAAATAGATCCTGACCGCGAATGGCTTGCAGCTCTTTCTGCATTTCCAAGAACTGTTCCTGGAATTCCTCCATTCTGTCGAACATAGTTTCCTTCTTACCAGAAGGTGTTGGTGGAATCTGTCCTTCCGGGACAGTGTGCACCACAGGGGGTGGTACCGTGACTACGACAGTAAGTCTTGGCGCCTCCCGAAGTTTGTAACCTTCAGGAGTCTTGAGTATGCCTCTGGCATCTTCGCTTTCCCGAAGTTTGTAACCTTCAGACCCAGCGGCTTCTGTTGCGATTCCCTGATCTTCAGTGATCGGCAGAACATATCCTTCCGGGATATAGTTAACAGGCATGCCCCAAGCACGATCTTTCGGCATCTGATACCTAGGATCATACTTTTCTATGATGGGCGTTGAGGTGATCTCTGAGATCACAGTTCTTTGTAACTGAGCTTCTGCCATGGCTTGCATGTCGTTACGAAGCTTTCTCATATCCTCTCTCAGAGCGTCGATCTCTTCTTTCAACTCTCTGTTTTCTTCCTCAAGGTCATCCATCTTTTTCTGACGATTGGCCCGAGTATTATATGAATGAGACAGTTTGACTCTAGAATTGAGACACAAACGTGAGATTCATAGGTAAGGAGAATACGCGATGTGAGAATGATGAATGCAATGATTATATTAATTGTTTTTAGGTTTAATTAAAATAAACTTCGACAATTAGATTGCAAATATCAAACAGTGGGGAAACCACTTTTTATTGAATTCCAAAGGATTACAGAAATGGAAATACAGTAGATTACAAAGTGCAGAAATAGAAACCTAAACTAATGGGTCCCGAGTCCTCTTCTTTGACCGGGGCGCTTGGGCCGTTGTCGGGTTGTCATTCCTTTGCCAGGTGAAAGGAGCGAGCAAATTCCTTTGGTCATCTTGATTCTCTATAGCATGCCGCTCCAAATTTTCAATCAGAGCATCTTTCTCTTTTAGTAGTTGATGTATTTGGATACACTCTACGTCGAGGGTGCGGTACTTGTTCTTCCAAGACCTTCTTTCCTTTTGAACCTTGTTGAGAGTAACCTGAAGCCTTTCAGTTTCCGTCATGAAGTACATGACAATTTCCCTCGGCGAAAGAATTCCGTAACGAGGATAAGGCATCTTTAGCTTGAGAGCTCTAGTTTGTACCCAATGGAGATAAGGCTCCACCAAGACACAGTCCGGTTTTCCCAGAGACTCTCGTCCTTTCTTATGAACATGTTTCCAAGCTTGCACTATTTCCATCTTTAGTGCTCTGTCACTTTCTCCTTCTTTGAAGAAAAGACCTTCCAGATGAACACCCAGTGGGATGTGTCTCATCGGGTATCCAAATTGACGAAGAACTAATATCGGATGATAGTTGATTCCTCTTTTAGTTCCTATGAGGGGTACGCTGGGGAAGTTTCCACAACGGTCAATGATTCTTATTCCCTCATAAATCCTATTACACCAATCTATATCGGAATTGGTGAGAGACATGATCTTCTGCGACCAACGTAAGACACTCTTGCAATCCCAAAAAGCAGCAGACTTGGGCAAGTGCGAGATAAACCATTTGTAGAGCAAAGGTACACAGCCTGTGATCTCCCCTCCGCTGTACAAATTTCCTAAGTGTACAGAATGATACGCATCTGCGAGCAAAGTTGGCACAGGGTTTCCAATGAGAAAAACCTTAATAGCGTTGACATCGACGAAGTTATTGATGTTGGGAAACAAAAATAACCCGTAGGTGAGCAAGACAAAGATGCTTTCAAAAGCAGTCCCGTTCCCTATACTAGCGAAGTACAGAGCTTTCATTGTCAAGAACTGGGCTGGCAAACCTTGGATGCCACCCTTAGTGGTCATGTGAGTCCTGACCTCAGACTCGTCCAAATGAATTGCTATTGCAATAGTCTGATTCTTTGGAATTTCTTCCAGTCCAAAAAATGGAGCTCGATCAGTGATATGTAAATCAGTCAGATGAGAATACTCCTCCAGCGTTGGTGATAGCTGGTAATCCGGGAATGTGAAACAGTGATAAACTGGATCGTAGAACTGAATGAGCGCATCCATGATTCCCTTAATCACATGGACTCTTAACAGTGGTAGCAAACCACCGTGCTTGGCTCTGAAAGCCTCTGGGTTAACGATCATCCTCACTAACTTTCTCAAATCCCCTAGTTTTGGAACCTTGAAGGTATACTGGTGAGTTCTCCTTCTACCGAAATCCATTAATGCAATCTTTTTCTCTGATATTTGCAATCACAGTCTTAGTTTAATTTGAAAAACAGAGAGACTAGAAGAGAAATTTTTTTGAATGTTTCAATGTTTTATTAAATGAATGCATGAATGCAGCACACAAAAACATAGAAAAAACATGGGGTCAAAGGGTCGTTGTCATGAAGTCAAGGCTCTACCCATCCCCAAAGGTTTATACTAGGGTGATTTTTGTACCTGTACTCATTATCATCAGCTCCTCCCAGGAAGGCAGACAACAAGCGGATCGCCAACGAGTTGTGTGCAATCTTAGAGTAAGTGCTATTCACCGAGAATAGATCACCAGCTTCAAATGAGGGTAGTATCGCGTAACAGCTATTTCCAATAGCTTCCACACTACGAAAGGGTTGGCTTTTCTATGTGTATACTCATTCTCACCACATGCGGCATCACACGCATTCCCATTAACAGAAAAATAAACATGTATAGCAATTAGGAAAAGCAGTATATATATTTGTCCTAATCATCCTAGACTTATAAAGCTATGATTCTTAAGTTCCTGACAGAAATGGGTTCCCCGGCAGAAGCCCCAATCTGTGGTTCCCTGCCTAAGAGATGGACCAGCATAGGTCAATCTTTCTCTTCGGTAGAGTTCCCATTTTCCGTAGAAAACGGGGATGATGCCCTAAGGCAGAAAAGGAGACTCCCCAGCAGAGTCGCCATTTGTGTAATTTTTCACACAAGAGAAGTAAGAAGGAAAGGAACGTGCCCCACGGTGGGCGCCACTTTTCTGTTGGCGGCCACCGCCATGAAAATGACTTACCCAAGGTTTAAATTGTAAGAAAGAAAGAACGGCCCCACGGTGGGCGCCACTTTTCTGTAGCGAGCGATTTTGGACGCGGTTCTTAAGCGCTGGTCGCTCTCTGCGGTTTGAGCTTTGACTACAGGTCGATTCATTTTTTATCCTATTGTGAGCTGAATAAGGAAGGGAAATGGATGTCTCCAATTAACCCTGCTATGCATACTGAGTTTAAACGGCGGTCTGTTAGGTTACGGATGCTATCAATGTGGGGGGCCTTTGTACTGGTTATTCGTATTTCGCCAATACAGGTTTCTTTCTTTCGATCTGGGCAGAAGGTTTCTGGCGGGGAACAAGGATTAGGATGTTAGGACTGATGCTTTTGAATTACTGCTTTTAATTGATGGAGATATGGGATTTGGGTTTTTTTGTTGATTGCGCTCGCTAAGATCTTTTCTTTCGATCTTATGAATACGTATTCCCGTTTACCGAAACAGGGAAATCAGAGCGTTCGTAGTTCCTCCTATTCTATGGGAGGAAATTGGTTTTTGGTGTCTTGTTCAAAGCCCAAGACGTGAAGCGAAAGGTGATTTGTATCTTGTTCAAAGCCCAAGATGTGAAGTTAAAAGGTCTATTTGTGTCTTGTTTAAAGCCCAAGACGTTAAGCTGAAAGACCTCGGCTTTAGAGAGAATTTGTCATCTCTAAAGAGGGGGAAGGAGAATTACTTTAACTGGGATACGCGGATCCGAGTAATGCCATAATTTCCGAAGAAAGGGTTTTAACCTGAAGGAGAAGACTTTAACTCAGTGTAGAGCAATGCCATCTTTCCTTAGGAATTTCTCATGCTAAAAGAGGGACAGTGGCATGGATGTAGATGATCCAGAGGCTTGCCGCTTACAGCGATTAGATGAAAGGGAAAGGAGTTGTTGATGTTTGTGTACTGTCAACGAGGCACAGCTTTGATGCTAAAAGGTCGATTGGATCAACCAGTGGTTTTCTTATACAAAGCCTAAGAGGAGGCTAATTTCCGCTAGGAAAATCATTATACAAAGCCTAAGAGGAGGCTATTTTGTGTCTCGTACAAAGCCCAAGAGAGAGGCTAAAAGGTTTTGACCCAGTGGGGCATACCGTTATACAAAGCCTAAGAGGAGGCTACCAAAGAGTTGACTCAGTGGGAGAATCTTTTATACTCAGTAAGAGAGTGTTTTTGTATCTCGTACAAAGCCCGAGAGAGAGGCGAAAAGGT
The DNA here is from genome assembly GCA_022829125.1 of Lathyrus tuberosus. NCBI lineage: Eukaryota > Viridiplantae > Streptophyta > Magnoliopsida > Fabales > Fabaceae > Lathyrus > Lathyrus tuberosus. The sequence goes on from JALAZF010000405.1 coordinate 533,275, forward strand.
TGTTTTGACTCCACTGGGGAGAATTTTGGTATCTCGTACGAAGCCCGAGATGGAGGCTATTGTAACTGTTTCAGTTGAGTGACAGATCCAATATACTGATTTAAAAGAGAAAATCAGTTCTTATATGAGTAACACTGTACACAGGGATTTAATTTGAGGATCAGGGATATTTCCTTCTCTTTGAGGAAACGGGAAATCCAAAGGGTATTGAGACTATCCGAGTCTGCGGGTTTCCTTCCTATTTAACGAAGGGTGCTTGAGAATGTCTTTGAGACTCAAGGAAGTTAGACTGTCCAAGTCTAGAGTTTTATCTTTTGTACTATGCTTCGAGAAACAGTAGTAGACTCTATGAAAGGACTGTTCTATGAGGATGACTAGGTTCTGTTCCTATACCTCTAGGAGGTCGTCGGGACAATTTGTACGAAGCCCAAGAGGAGGCTGGAATCTTTTAAGAAGCCGACGGGTCCTTGTACGAAGCCCAAGAGGAGGCTATCATTCCCGGAGGAAGAGATCATTATACGAAGCCTAAGAGGAGGCTGTGAATACTTCTAAGAAGTCGTAGTGTCCTTGAATAATGCCCAAGAGGAGGCCGATGCTTTTAAGAAGCCCGTGGGTCTATCATCTCCTTTCCATTAGGAGAGATAACTCTTTTAAAGATGAAAACCACTGGTAAACGTGCGAGGTTTACTATCCAGCGACTTTTAACTTTTAAAGAGGGTTCCTTAGTTAAGGTCCAAGATTATGACCGTAGTGGGTACCCAAACCCCGAGACATTCAAGGCAAGCTATCCACAAGGAATAGATCAAGTCAGGAAAGTTCGAGAATTGGGAAGAAACTCAAAGATGCCATTCACGGAGAATACATTCATCTTGGGGAATAGAGTTTCTTGACGATTCCTAAGGAGGACAGCCGAAGAGAAGACTGTATCTGGTGCTCCTAGTGGGGATCTAGGCGTCTATTTCTACGAATAAATGAAACGGTGTCACCTAGTTCTAGACGTAGTTGCTGGGGAAACTCGAAATATCTATACTATTATTACACAGTAGATATGAGTTTATGAAAGGAGACTTACAGTGAGCAGCCCCACAATACAATTTATAATATGAAAGCAGTAAATGAAAGTGATAACCACTTACTCAGTTGTAGTGCTTCCATGCTGTTTGGTTAGTTGTTCAACAAAGAAAGATTAAAAACAACAGTATATTCAAAATCAAAGGAGAAAGTGCTTTGAAAAAGAAAGATTTGGGGCTTACAGCTCAAGGAGAGGCCCAGGGTTTTATCAGTGAGCACACTGTTTGACTTTGTACAGCGGGACTTATACAAGTGACTGAGGCCCAAAATGGTTTTCTGTACAAAGGGATGGGTCTTACACTCTCTCAAGAGGCCCAAAAAAGGTTTAAAAGAAAAAGAGTGGGGCTTATAACACGAGGGTAGGCCCAAATGATTTTTCGTTTAAAAATGGCGATCGCGCCGAGGTTTTCTTTTAACGCAGAGGGACTTATACAATAAGTGAGGCCCAAAATGTTTTTGGTTAAAAGGGGGATTGGGTCTTACACTCTAATAGAGGCCCAAAGTGTTTTGAATGGATCTTATAGCTCAAGGAGAGGCCCAGATGATTTTTGAAAAGGCGACGATCGCGCCGTTTGTTTTTTTTTACGGTATCGGGACTTATACAATAAGTGAGGCCCAAAGATGATTTGGTCAAAAAAAGGATTGGGTCTTACACTCTAATAGAGGCCCAAAGTGTTTTGAAAATGATTTATGAGGGTTGAATTAATCCAAAACCCTAATTTGTTTTCAAAATGTATTTAATTGAATAAAAATTCAATTAAAATGATCAAAAATTGTTTAACACATGGAAAACAAATTGTGATCTTGGATTAATGCTTCAAAAATTAAGTATTGGCCTACAAAATAATTAGAAAGCATTAAAAGTTGCAAAATCAATGTAGAAAGAATATTTAAAATGCCAAAAACAATCAAAATATTAATTCTTTACAAAAATATCAATTATATGAAATAAATAATATTTTTGGGATTTTTTTATAAAATAAAATATTTTAACATTTTTGTGAATTATTAAAAAAAGAATCAACTCAAAATCATTAAAACTCAGAGAGAAATTAATTTTTGAATCAATTAAACAAAATCACAAAATTCAAATATTTGAATTTGAAAAAAAGGCGCCAAGAACAGGCTGAAGAACACGCGCGTGTTCTTGAATTCTCAGATTTGCGTTTTCTATCTAATCTCCATGAATACGTAATCATATCATGCAATCCACATATCATTATGCTCGTCTCAACCTCACGATCATGTCTATGTACTTTAATTTCATTTAAATTAAACATACAACAAGAAATCACGAAGAAACCTCAAGAACCCTAATTTCTGCATGAAGGCTAGGATTTTTGATACACGATTCAAACAATGCAATTAATTGAGGGAAAACATTCCATGCATGATTATGAACATATGGCTAAATTATTGTGCGAGGAAATATGCATAGATTGAGAGATTACCAAGTATGTGCTTACCTCCAAGCCGTGACAGCAAGTTCAGATGTGATTTTGAGTTGGAGGTGTTACAGATGAATGGTGATGATTTGAACAGCTTCCCTACACCCTATGGATCGTGTTTGGATGGTTGGACTTGATTGAAATTGGGTGGATCATTTTGTGGTACCTCAGCTGCACCTTGTTTGAAAATTTGAGCAACCAGCTGGTGATTTCATGAAATTGATGTTTCAGAAGTTATGTGAGTGTTTGATCAGCTCATATGTGATGTATGTGAGGTGTGTGAGTGATTGGTTTGTGCAGAATTGCTCTCAAACTCAAAACCCGATAGCTACCTTGCTAAGAAAGGCATTTTTGCCAAGAGAAAGAGATTTTGATGAAAGCATCTGTTAGATGGATTTGGTGTACTTAAACTGACCACAATTGAGCTCTATTTATAGTAGAGCAAGTTTGTTTTGCAAGGAATAGTGCATGGCAGCTGGTAAGTAGGTTTCCTCAATGTTGGCCAATGGAAATGAAAGTCTCCTCTAGCCATTGACTAGAGGTTAGGGCATAGAGCTTTGGTCCCCTTGGTCTTGGATAAGTCTTGACTGATTTCAGATGAGAATGGCTCAGTCCATGCCACCTTGATGGTTCCATTGAATGCCTCATTCCAAATTTGAAGTCTTGTCCCTATTTTGGCAACTCTAGGTTCAACATGCTATTTTTTGTTCCTTGGACCTTGGAGGCTTGGCTCAGTGATTGTCCCCTTTGGATTCAATCCTCTGAGGTGTCCAAGTGGATTGGAGCAATTGAAATTGGCTGATTTTGGAAAATCAAGCCAAAATGCAAATTCTGCCTTGCTTTGACAGATTTCAGCAAGGCAACTTGCCAATGTTGTATCTCATGATGTAGGTTGAATTTGGCAATGTTCTTGGCCATTTTGGAAAGCTCTTACATGATACAACAACTGTTTGAACAAGTTTGGTTTTGACCTCTTTTGATTCCAAGTGAAAAATCCTCCTACATTTGGCAAAAAGTGAAGGCAAATTCTGACTTAGTGAAAATTTCACTAAGTGTTGGAAAAAGTGACATTTTCACTTTTCAGCCACTTTGATCACTCCATAACTCAAAATCCTTAATGAATTGGAATGACTTGTAGTTGAAGTTTTTGTAGGTGATAATGAGGGCTACAAATCCATCTTTGGATGAGAAAAAATGGCCTTGTGGTTTAGGAGTTATGGTCCTCCAAAGTTTGTACCTTTGCCACTTTATTTTTAACTTAGAAAAATTTCTAAGTTTTATGGTTACCCCTTTTAAAAGTTATCTCACTTTTCTTGATTTTTCTTGATGAATGATGATTCAAATCATACATTAACATCATTTTAGGGTTAAAAGTCCATTTTAGTGAAAAATCTCAAAAAGTCAAAGTTGACTTTTGTGCACAGTTGACTTTTTATCAGATGAATTCCAAACTGTGCAATTCTTCAGGAAATCATGTCCTTGACCTAAATCAAACTTGATGGACATGTTCCATGGGTGTCATAGGGTATATTCAATCATGTATTAGGGTTTGGGAGCATGTCTTGGTCAAAAGTCAAAGTTACAGTTGACTTTTCCCTTAAAACCCTAATTGTGGTGCAGATGAAAATGAGACTTGTTGCTCAAGCTTCTTGGATCAATCCATTGTTCCAAATGGATCAATATGGTGTATTAGAGACCCTAAAATCATCTCTTGAGGTCTTGGCTCATGGTTTGTCCCAAAAGTCAACTTAGGGGTGAATTAGGTCAAGAAACCCTAATTCCTGATTTTTGATGAATACATCCCCTGAGGCAAAATTGACTTGATGCATGGGTTCATGAGGTTCCATGAAGTATATTAGGTTATGTTTTGGATCATTGCCTTGTGCCCAGATGAAAATTTCCATCTGGAGGCCCTGGTCGACCAAAACCCTAATTTGGTGACACTGTCGATCTTGAGACTTGATCCACCTAGAAGGGAGAATCCTTGTGCTTAATCCTTGAAGTGGGAGTCCTTTTTGATCCATTGTGGATGTTTGAGAGATTAGACAAGTTGAATATCATGTCATTTCTTGATTGATCCTTTGTCTAAGCACTCAGAGAAGGCTTGAAACCCTAATTTTGATTGTATTGGATGCTCACCCATCTTTGGGGAGACTGATGAAGCATAATGGTTCATCCACATTGTGATGATGATTTTCACAATGATGGGAATTCTAAGTGGTCAAAATTTGGGGTATTACACATCCCATCTCTTTGATGTTCCTCAGCAGCTTCTGTCGACGCCTGTCATACCTCAGCTGGCCTCTTCCTTCCTTTTGGCTTCATAAGTGTTTGGATTAAAGCTTTATCCAACGCAGCTTAAGGCTGCCCAGTTTCATCAGTGTCAAGTTCTGGTACTCCATGCCTCCTACACAACATAGTGATCACACATGGGAAGTACAACATTCCTTCTTTCTTTCTTGAACAAGCCTGGATCTCCTGCATAATGATTTTTCCTACGTTGATCTTGATCAGTGTTGTGATACAGTGAAGCAAAGCAAGTCTTGCCCTGCTCACCGTTTCATTGTAAGCAGTGGGCTTCAATGAATGTTTCATAAATTGATACCACACTTTTACTACAGGCAACAGATTCCTCCTTCTCACAGCTTTTTCAGAACTAGATTCCACCCACTTAGTTCCTGGGGTGCACAACGATTGCATAATCACATCAAAATCCCCCTCGTCCAACTTCAACAACAAGTCTTGATACTCATCACCTGTTTCCTTGATATTCAGAGTAAGGTTTATAGTGGCCTCATTGTATACCACTTTTGTTCCTCTCACAACAACTTCAATCCTTTTGTGCCCAGGATCAGTTAGGTTTGAATAGAACTCCTTCACCAGAGAGATATTGTATGGGCCTGGCTGGCAGCATAGCTTCATCCACCCCATACTTTTGATGGTAGTTCCCAAATCCCCAGCAAGTCCTAGGTTTTCTTCTTGGTTGTCGAAGACAAAACCCCTTTCAGCGTGAAAACCTATTTTGCTTAAATATTCCATGAAGCGGCGAGAGGCTTCGCTGTTGATGAACTTCTCATGCCCTTCTTATTCTTTGTCAGAGTAAAGTACATACTGCGTAGTATTTTTCCTTGCTGCCATTTTAACTCGTCTTCTAGTAGGTATCTCCATTATTTTTGGGGTGAGGGAAGAATAGTGATTAAGGTTTAGATGAAGGTGGAGAGAAACAGACAAAAGAGATAGTGATGGGAATTTGAGAGAGAGAAAATGAGATAGCGTGATAGTGAAATGGAAGTTGTTTGGAAAGAGAAAAGTGAGAATTATCTTTTTGTGAAAATTAGGGCAAGAAACTGAAGGGTCTGGTTGATGTAACTCGTGGGAAAAGACAAAATTTTGAATTTTTAGCATGGAAGAGGTTTGGCGTGTTGCTATGTCCCACCAGTCTGACGTGCCTGACTGGTCATCATGATCTTCCTAGCACAAGGCTCTAGGCGCGTGCAGTCCACCCATTCAGTTTCTCTCTCCATCATTCAAAACTCTTTAATTCCCGTCCAAGAGAATAAAATAAAAAATGCCAGCTCAGCATTTTATTTAATGCTCAGGACTTAGGAATATTTGCTCTGAATGTCACTTTGTTCTTTTCTCATTTGTTACCGTACCAACTGTCGTGACTCCAAATGCATGTTGATGCCATCAAAAACTACTCAACTGTACAAACTAAAAAGAAAATTTCATTAAGATGGGCTGCCTCCCAGTAGCTCTATTTTAAGATCTTATAGCCTGACCAACACAAAAATCCTTATTCAATAGAATGAATGGTTCCCCTAGTACTATTTGAAGGGTCACCAAAATAGGTTTTAATCCTTTGGCCATTAACCTTGAATTTTTCACCATTTTTTTCATTCATTAACTCCACAGCTCCATTAGGGTAAATTGTCATTAACTTGAAGGGTCCTGACCACCTTGACTTTAACATTCCAGGGAATAATTTCAGTCTAGAGTTAAAGAGCAAAACGCTTTGACCTTCCACTAATTCCCTTTTCTGGCATTTCCTGTCATGCCATCTTTTGGTCTTTTCCTTATAGAGTTCAGTATTTTCATAAGAGAACAGCCTATGTTCTTCTAACTCGTTGAGTTTGAGCATTCTAGCTTGGCCAGCAGTTTTTAGGTTGAAATTTAATTGTTTAACTGCCCAAAAAGCTTTGTGCTCTAATTCAATGGGTAGATGACAAGCCTTCCCATAAACAAGTCTATAAGGAGACATGTCTAGTGGAGTCTTGTAGGCAATTTTGTATGCCCAAAGAGCCTCGTCCAAATGCTTGGACCAATCCTTCCTTGTGGGGTTAACAACTTTCTCCAAGATCCTTTTAATATCTCTATTAGATAGCTCTACTTGGCCGCTTGTTTGAGGATGATAGGCTGTAGCAACCATGTGTTTGATCCCATATTTTGCCATTAAATTCTCAAAAATCATATTGAAAAAATGAGATCCACCATCGCTAATGATTGCTCTAGGTGTGCCATGCCTTGTTAGAATATTTTTAAGCAAAAATTTGGCCACAAATCCAGCATCATTAGTGGGTGTTGCTACTGCCTCTATCCATTTAGAGACACAGTCTACAGCCATAAGAATGTATAGATTACCAAAAGATGGAGGAAAAGGCCCCATGAAGTCAATGCCTCACACATCAAAAATTTCAATTTCAAGTATGTTGGTGAGTGGCATCTCTTGCCTCATGGAAATATTTCCTACCTTTTGGCATCTATCACATCTCTTAACTAACTCATGAGCATCTTTAAAAAGGGAGGGCCAGAAATAACCTGATTGTAAAACTTTTACAGCAGTTCTGGTTCCTCCAAAGTGTCCTCCATATGGAGCTTCATGACAGGAAGACAAGATCTATCGTGCCTCTGTATGATCTACACATCTTCTTAGCAATTGATCTGCACATTTTTTGTAAAGGAAAGGTCCATCCCAAAAATAGCTCTTGACTGTATGAAAGAACCTTTTCCTTTGCTAGAAGTTGAAATCAGGGGGCACATATCTGCTGACCAGATAATTCACTATATCAGCATACCATGGTGTCATGTTAGTGCTTATCAACAGTAACTTCTCATCAGGAAAAGTTTCTTGAATGTCTCCACTGTTATTATTTTGAAATTCTCCTGGTAGTCTTGAGAGATGATCAGCAACAAAATTTTATATCCCTTTCTTGTCTCTAATCTCTAGGTCAAACTCTTGCAAAAAGAGAATCCATCTTATGAGCCTCGGTTTAGCATCTTTTTTAGCAATTAAGTACTTGATAGCTGCATGATCTGTGTATACAATGACTTTTGTTCCAACCAAGTATGGCCAGAACTTGTCAAATGCAAACACTACAGCAAGCAACTCTTTCTCAATTGTGGTGTAGTTGATTTGTGCTTCAATCAAGGTCTTACTAGTGTAGTAGATGGAGTGAAAAACCTTGTTGTACCTTTACCTAGCACAACTCTAATAGAAAAATCACTTGCATAACACGTCAACTCAAAGAATTTTGACCAATCAGGAGTCTTCACAATGGGCGCAGAAATGAGGGCTTTCTTCAACAGATTAAAGGAATCTAAACATTCCTGACTGAAAACATATGGCACGTCATGATGCAGCAGCTGGCACAGAGGTTTAGTAATTTTTGAAAAATCTTTGATGAACCTTCTGTAAAAGCCAGCATGCCCTAAAAACTTCTGATTCCTTTTATGTTCATAGGGGGTGGTAATTTCTCTATTACCTCCACTTTTGCTTGATCTACCTCTAAACCCTTCTTTGAGATTTTGTGCCCAAGAACAATTCCCTCTTTTACCATAAAATGGCACGTTTCCCAATTAAGGACCAAATTATTCTCTTCACATCTAGCTAATACCAGATCTAAATTCTTCAAGCAATTCTTGAATGATTCTCCAAAAACATAGAAGTCATCCATGAAAACTTCCATGGAATTCTCAATGATATATGAAAATATGGCCATCATACAGCGTTGGAAGGTGGCTGGAGCATTGCACAATCCAAAAGGCATCCTTCTGAAAGCAAAAGTTCCATAAGGACAGGTGAATGTTGTCTTCTCTTGGTCTTCCAGGGCTATGGAAATTTGATTGTACCTCGAGTATCCATCTAAGAAATAATAATATTCTTTTCCAGCCAATCTATCCAGCATCTGATCAATAAAAGGGAATGGGAAATGGTCCTTCCTTGTTGCTTTGTTCAACTTTTTGTAGTCCATGCAAATTCTCCAACCAGAAATTGTTCTTGTGGGAATTAATTCATTCTTCTCGTTGACAATCACAATCACGCCTCCTTTCTTTGGAACATATTGAATGGGACTTACCCACACACTATCAGAGATAGGGTATATAATTCCAGCATCCAACCACTTAAGAATTTCCTTCTTGACAACTTCCTTCATAATTGGATTAAATCTTCTTTGACTTTCAATGTTATTCTTAGAATTTTCTTCCAACAAAGTTCTATGCATGCAAAGTGTTGGACTGATCCCCTTAATGTCTGAGATCTGCCAAGAAATTTCCTTTTTGTGCTTCTTCAACAGTGCTATTAATTACCCCTTTTGATCTTCTTTCAAATCTGTAGCAATAATGACTGGCAACTTTTGGCATGCCTCCAGATAAGCATATTATAGGTGCTCGGGCAGTTGTTTTATTTCTAATTCAGGAGGTTCTTCTATGGAAGGTAGATGTTGCTTGTGACCAACAATTGTTGATTCTATTACTTCCACATATTCTTTCTCATGCTTATTCATTAGACCATAAATTATTCCACATTGTGACTCTTCTTCTTTTAATTTCCCTAGCTCTTGTTCCAACACATCACTAGTCTTGAGAAGGTTTTTATGAATTATACCTTCCCAACTAGATATCATGGAATAGTCAGCTACATCTTCTTCAGGATACTGTAGAGCATTGAGTACATTGAATAATACTTGTTGTCCATTGACTCTCATGGTGAGTTCTCCTCTTTCCACATCGATCAATGTTATACCCGTTGCTAGGAATGGTCTTCCCAATAATATAGGTGTTTCTTTATCAGCATCAAAATCCATGATAATGAAATCAGTAGGGAAGAAAAATTTGTCAACCCTTACTAACACATCTTCTATCTTTCCTTGAGGGTAACAAATACTCCTATCTGCCAATTGTAAGGTGATAGTTATAGGCCTGGCAACTCCTATCCCTAACTTTTTAGAGATGGACAGGGGAATAAGATTAATGCGGGCCCCAAGATCACACAGAGCTTTTCCACAAAAGGTATTTCCAATGGTGCATGGAATGGTGAAACTTTTATGATCTTTTAATTTAGGTGGAAGCTTGCCTTGCACCAACTGACTACACTCATGAGTGAGTGCAACCGTGGTAAATTCTCCTACCCTTTTTCTCTTGGCGATCACATCCTTCATGAACTTTAAGTAATTTGGAATTTGCTGAATAGCTTCAATTAAGGGTATGTTGATATGAAGCTGCTTCAGAATCTCCATAAACTTTCCAAACTGTTGTTCTTCCTTGGCCTTCCTAATCCTTTGTGGAAAAGGTGGGGGAGGCCTCTCTTGAATAAACTTTGGCTTCCTACAGGTGTCAGTCGTGACCTCCTGCGTCTCTTGAGGATTCAAATCTGTATTAGTGACCTCTTCATTCTGTTTCTGATATTGAGACGATTCTCCATTAGTGTTTCCTTTCGCCCCAGAATTTTCTGGCTCAGGCAATTCTGTACTTGTCTCTTTGCTTCTTGAAATAGACTCCTCAACTTCTTTCCCACTTCTAAGCTAGATAACTTGGCATGTCTCAATATTCGTTACTCCAGGAGGTGCAGTTGGAGTTTAAGTGGAACTTGGGAGAGTTCCCATGTTTCTTGAACTCAAGGCAGTAACTATTTGGCCTACTTGATTCTCCAAGTTCTTGATACTTACTCCTTGTGCTTGAAATTGATTCTTTGCTTGTGGTGTTGGTGGTGCTTGAGGCTTCGGTTGATTTTGATTATTACTCCAAGAAAAATTTGGATGGTTGCGCCACCCTGGATTGTATGTGTTGATGTAAGGATTGTTGTATCCATTGTTTTTGTTGCCGACATAGTTGAGTGAAACAGGATTTGAAGAACATTCTTCAAACAGATGGGGTCCTCTACAGTAGACACAGGCAATCGGAGCCGTGTCAATAGCCACCTTAACTGGCTCAGGTTTTGCCACTTCAGGGGTCATCATATTCTTCATCATCTGGTAGATTTGAGCCACTTGAGCAACAAGGGTTGTTGTCTCAGTGACTTCATAAACTCCAGCAGGTTTCTTGTGAGTTGAGTTTGCAGTAGCCCTTGTGTCAGGCCACTGGTACGTGTTGGCTGTAATGCTCTCAATTAACTTTCAGTCTTTTTCATAAGATTTAGACAAAAGAGCTCCACCACTGGATGCATCTAGCATGTTCCTTGAGGATGGAATTAAACCATTATAGAAAGTCTCAAATTGAATGCAGATGGGGATCCCATAATGAGGGCATTGTCTTAGCAACTCTTTAAATCTTTCCCAAGCATCAAACAACGATTTGTCATCTCCTTGCCTAAATGAAGTAATCTCATTTCTCATTTTTGCATTCTTTGAAGGAGGGAAGTATTTTGCCAGAAATTTTTCTGCCAAGGTATTCCATGTGGAAATGGAATTTGGTTCCAAGGAATTTAGCCAGCTCTTGGCTCTATCCCGTAGAGAATAAGGAAATAGCCTTAACCTAAAGGCGTCATTAGTCACGCCAGGAATCTTGAAATTATCAGTAACATCTAGAAATTGTCTCAAGTGCAAGTGTGGGTCATCATGAGGAGAGCCTGAGTATTGACCAGTGGTTTGCAGCATTTGGAACATTATAGGTTTAAACTCAAACTGTGGTGCTGTGATCTCTGGTCTAACAATACCAGTGCTCATGGCAGCAGGATCAAAGACAGCATAGTCCTTAATGTTGCGCGCCCGGTCATTGGCAATGGCAATGATGTCTTGCTCAACCATGATAGCTTCTGGTTGTGTCTCGTCTGATGATGATGACAAAGATTCTTCGTCTATTTCCACGTGCACTTCTTCCTCCGGTTCAGCAACAACTGATGTTGATGGATCTCCAGATGGTTGTTAAGAATGCAAAAATCTCTTTCGTGCTCTTAGAATTCTTTCAGGTTCAGGATAACCACTGTAAACTGGTTATAACGACCTGCGCATGCAATAACTTAAGCCCGTCGTAACACCAAATCATAGCAAAAACGTTAAAAGGCTCAAATACAAATTTTAAACAAAAATAACAAATACAGTAGTTCAAAGTATATCTTTCACTCCCCGACAACGGCGCCAAAAACTTGTTGTCTGCTTTCTAAGTGTTTACTTTATGATATTTCTTTTAAAGCAAATGTGTCACATACAAGTATACATGTATGTTTGATTGCAGCAAGTAATGAAATAAGAGATTATACCCACAGGGGGTGGATTTGATGTAGCTTTGAACTTTAAAGTATTCAACTCTTGTTTAAAACTAGTATGAATAAGGTAACAAAATAATAATAATAACAACAACAAGAAATTCACACAACAAACTAAATACTAAATAAGAAAGGATAAGATATTAGAGAGAATGATTGATGAGCTAAGATCCATTAATATATTATTGCTAAAATGTATCCATGATGTGAAGTGTCGTGCCTCAAAAGGTCAGAATGTGATTTAGTGGTATATCTCTACAACATCAAAGCATGCATAACTAGGACAAGGGAACAAATCTCTAAGCCTCACTTATAACCCTAAAATGCGTCTGGTTTTAATTCTAAAAATCTTTATGATCTCAACTTCTTATCTCTAAGCAAGTTGAATTATGTGAATATCTCTATTCTACTTTATTAACCACTTTTGTTATGAAATCCACATGTTGTTGGATCTCTCTCAACAACATGCTTGTACCTTTTTTCTAAGTTGATCATTCTAAGAAGCAGGTGTACAGAATAAAAACACATAACAAAATAAGACATTATTCAACACATCATTTCAACATAAAAACAACTTTATATTAACTTCACTTTGCTCATCAAATACGAATTTAGCTCATAATGAGCTGAGTACAAACTACTGGAATGAAACTACAGGATGACATATTCTTAGCAAAATTATGTAAAAGAAATGACAACCTAGTAATAACTTGAAAATCCTTTGCGTTGGGTAAACAGCAACGGGCCTCTTCAGTCACGACAACTCCAAGCAGTAAATACAGGATTAGATGAGAAGAATAAAACTCTTTAAATCTTCTTAATCCTCAAAGTAAAATAAACTAATACTAAAAATATGAATGTGTGATTTCTGGCTCGTGGTCTCTCTCTCTTTGATGAACAAGGCTTGCTTTTATAGACTTTGAGTAAGAGTGTGGAAGTTGATGGGTCTTGGATCATGGGCTTTTGATGAAAATAAAGTTCATCCCATATCAAATCACTAAAAATTCTAGATGTCCCTTCACCCTCCATGAACAAGTTATCAGGTACAAACAACATTGGGAGACAAGGTGTCTTTGGCAAGTTGTTGCAGCAGGTAGTGGCGCAGAGCAGACGGTGGGTGGCTGGGTGCAGGATGCGCTTTTGTAGGCGTGGTTCCCACTGTACCACCTTTTTTCCTCTAGCTTCTTTGATCTTATCTTTATGCTCTAACTTCTTCTTGACATGAACCCTTGCCACGTATGCCCTAGTGATATACATCCTTCCACGCTCTTGGTGAATTTGCAGCTAACAAGACTTAACATCTTCCTTCCTTATATCTTCATTCTGCTCCAGACTGTGTCTTGAGGTGTCATGCCTCAACTTGCATTTATCAGATTCTCTTTAAGACAAAAACATACAATAAACCATAAAAGGTGCACCTAGTGAACTTAAGGTAAAAACATATTAAAACAAGAAAAATATATATAAATCCTAATTAAATCTAACTGAATTACTAAGAGAAAATGGGTCATCATGACACACTAAAATAGCATTATCAAAGACCTGTGTACTTCTCGAAGTTAGGTGCTTTGAAATTTAGGGGTATAACCACGCTCGACGCCAAACATAAGGCAAATGCATTAAAGCCTTCCACAACCCTCAATCATTTCTCTAGAGCGTGATATTTTTCTATGGTTTTAACATCTCAAGGACCCTCCATATTTGTCATATGGTGGGCACCCTTATAATTCGACACGTACCTCGTAAACCGAGGATCTCCTTCATCAATATGAACAACGAGGTTCTCCTGTATAATTGGGACCTCATTAGATACTGTGATATGCACATGCTGAGAGGTTGAGTAGGAACGTCCACTTATGGAGGATCATAGTCAGGGGGGAGACCGTACATTAGGTTAGTCACCACAGTAAAGCCTGATGCAGGACCAAAATTCTCCGTAACAGCATGTTGAAGATTGCTCTTTTACCTAGCTAGTAGAGATTCTAACATCTGGTCCACCTTGCCTTTTATGACGTCCATATCCTCTCTCAACTCAACTTGATTATGTTCCAACTACTCCGTTATCTTTCGATAGCTACCACGAGTTCGATATGAGTGTCGGGAAGTAAGCTTGCTGGTTATGGACAAAAGGTGGGATGAGTTCTTTTTTTTTTGTTTTTTTTTTTTGGAAAAATGTGTATGAACGTTGATGAATGCAGATGTATGATTTTTTGTTTTGTTTTTCAATATGAAAAAAAATGCAATGCCATGTTATGCATGTTTTCATGTAATGTCATATGTGGATTCTGGACGATATGAGTAATAGAACCACATAACAACCTATTTAGGAAGGCTCCTTACTACAGGATAACTCTAAGTTTATTTACTTAACCCTTCATAGGGGACAACTCTACGGTGTTTTAGTAAAAGATTCATAGAGTCACGGACCTTAGCCAGACCTACGTCATGCAACAGGCGAGCCATTATATGACGATATTCACGAAAAAAGTCTACTCTAGGCGGAGTCTTTATGTTATCCCTACGAAATTTAAATCTCCATTTAAATCTGACTCAATTTTCATCTCGCTGTCAAACAAATTACTTAATCATATTGTTAAACCAATTAGCAGTAAAATATGGTCTAATCTTTGACTAGAAAGTCGTATCAACATGCTGTGACATTGCGTCCAACATGTGTCCCTTCTGCACATTCATATAACTTAAGCAAATCATACTAAATTATAATTCTACAACTTCTTCCACTAAATTTTCCCGCCAAAATCTACAATAATTAATGAATTAACCAAAAATATAAAAAATTAATAAAAATGATAAGCTATTCACTAAATATTAATTAATTAAAAAATGACTTAAAAAATAAAACATGTCCACTAATTCCTTTGCATACTGTTGAAATTAATAAGAAATAAATTAATTAATAATGACTAAAAATAGGTGTCCACTATTTCCTTTACATACAGTTGAAGTTAATCTTGCTCACTTTAAACACTTCGATGTACTACTGTTTTGCAAAAATACAATCAATCTAAAAGAATCATAATCACAAAATGTCTTAATGTGAACAAACTACTACTCATCCCAAATTTTTTTCAATGCCTAAAAAAAGGTAATTTTTAGTCGTTTTTTAAAACACCCTTCTTTCATGTTAACGAGGTAAGAAGAAAAAACTCAACCATCTATGTAGTCTATTTTCATTAGACAATCATTCCACTCATAATGCATCAAACTCACAAAATTGACTAAAAACACAACAAAAATATACTTGAAACATACATATTTACAAAATTAGAATGCTAATGGCATATCCTTATGCTAGTATGTGTTTTCTATATAGCCAAAAAAGAATGAGTTAACTAATCGAATAAAACGAAGATGTGGTTGGTTTAAGTTCAAAATAAAAGAGGTCCCCGTGATTGACTCTCAATAAGACTACCCCATGTTCCTCACGAGTACGAGGGATGACAACGACAATTCCTTTGTGGCCTCGCCGATTCCTACGCGACATCGTTTTCTATTTTTCCTATTACCCCCGGCGCACATTAGACGACACCGGGCATCTACCTTTCTCTACCGCTTTTTTGTTTTATCCTTCATCCTCTGTCTATTAATTAAACCAATTAATACTAATAACCACAAAATAAGTTCATCTTGATGTACTCTTTGTTTTTTTTAAAGAATAATGCTAACGAAAATATTTTTTAATTCACACTATCTTATGACAGTTAATACTTAATACTTCCTCCCTTTCATGAAAGTATATCTGTACTTTATTTTAATATTAAAATAATAAGTATTTTAGAATACAAATGTTATATTTATTATTATATTCTTATTAATATATTTTTATTTGTTTAACATAATTTTTTTAAATTATTAAATTATAAATATCAAAATATTATTTACATTAATCTTAACATAATTATTTTGTTAATTATAACTAAAGATTAACCATAATATTTTATTAAATAATAATATTAAATCAATATCAAAATTAATTTAGTTAACTTTTATTAAGAATGCCACATAAATTAAACGCAACATTTTATCTTTGAGTGGATTCTAAATAATTTGATGAGATATATCAAATATAATGGATAAAATGAGTTTTGAAGGATCAATTAAATAAATTTATTGGTAGTTCAGCTGGTAGTTGTGCTAGAACATCAAAGATATAATCGCAGATTCGAATCAACGATATTCACTTATTCAATTATAACTAGTGGAAGACCCGTGCGACTGATATGGGACGGATATTTTTTCTAAAATATAATAAAAATGATATTTAAAAAATTAAATTTTTCAACCAAAAAAGTTATTATTTTTTAAAAATATAATAAATTAATACCTATAATTCATTTCATATATAAAAATATTTGAATCAACAATATATTATTTGTTATATAAATATTATTTTTGTTTTGACATTATTTACAAAAAATATTAGAACCAATAATAATTTTTTTTCATTATTAATCAATTTTTTTATCAATAAGTGTTTTAATAAACTTGTTCACGTTTATAACAATAATATTTTTTCCATTAATCTTTTCATATATTTGAAAAAATGATCGATACATTTATATTATTCACTAATTGAAACAATTAAAATTGTTCTCGTTTATAACAATAATATTTTTTCCGTATATATAAATAAATTAATCAACAACGAATTTGATCCCGTATATAAATATTAATTTTGTTTTAACATTACTTATATATTTGAATCTATATAAAAATATTTAAATTAACAATGTATTTTTAACCGTAAGTAAATAATATTTTGTTCAATGACATATACTTTTATTTATATTTTATAATTTATTTTAATTAAAAAATTATAATTTATTTAAAATAAAAAATATGATTTATTTAAATCAACAATGTATTTTTAACCGTATATAAAAAATTTTAAATCAACAGTGTATTTTTTTGTATATAAGTATTATTTTTATTTTGACAAATTTATAAAAATATTTGAATCAATAATAAAATTGTATGTATATATAAAAATATTTGAATCAACAATGTATTTTTTCCGTATATAAATATTATTTTTATTTTGATAATATTTATAAAAATATTTGAAATAATAGTAAAACTGTTTTTGTATATAAAAATATTTGTATGATATATTATTTTAAGTGAATACTATGGGGTTATTGAGATTTTCCGGTAATTATTCATTGTCAAATCATTGAATTGTCATATATTCTTTCATATATTATTTTTAAAAATTTATTTAAGTTTAAATCAATTTTTTCTATAAAATTCAAGGTATAAAAGAATTTCTTTGTTATAATACTAAAATCAATTATTGCTTTGATACATTAGATTAAATTTCTTAAATGTACGATCAATCAAAATGTAAAATACTTTCACATATGTCCTTTTTCTCAACAAATAAAATTGGAATTAAAACAGGGATTTTGGAATCAAAAGAATGGGAAATAAAATTGTCACGATGGGAACCCGAAAATCTCCAAATCCTTACTGCCACCTACCGCTTGTCGCCTCCAGTGGTTCATTCATTTTCGACTCGGGCCATCACTGGTTTGTTGTTGTTGCCTCTGACAGTCTCATTTGGTTGTCTTTGTCTTGTTGTCGTCTTGTCGTCATCACCAGATCCAATTTGAAAAATTATTAAATTCCAATTATGAGTTGAATTCAATGGTTCTTGTTTAGTTATGAGTTGAATTCAATTGTAAATTTCTCAACCTTGATTCTCTTTATGAAACCTAAAACTCTCCCTATATCATGTCAAAATTGGAACTGATATATTTGTATTATGCATGGCAAATACTTATAAGGCATGAAGAAGAAAATTTGATGCATTTATGCCGACACTACTTGTGAATTTCTGCTACTTGGAAGTGTAACACCCTTTTCGACCCCCACAAATGTTGCAGCAGAAACAACTCAAATATCAGAGTAAAGTGTCAAAATCACCTCAAAGGGTGCACATTTCTCATTTAAATCAAAATAATACACTTTCCCTGTAAACAAAGGGTCTTTCCCAAAATAATTCAAAAGCCTTCATCTGGCAGCGGAACTCAAAATTCTCAATTAAAAGGTTTTCAACAAACATCGTAATAATCCAAAAAGGTTTTCAACATATAAAACTATATCATTAAATGACAACAAAAATAAGGAAACAACATAGTTCGACACAAAGGACCTCAACCCGATGTTACACTATCAGAGCAAGACCTTCTAAATCGACCAAAAGCAATTAAACTTCAAGGTCCTCGAAAGCATCCACAGCTAAACTTGATCCCCTGCACGTTACCCACGTGGAGGCAACATTCAAACAGGCAGGGTGAGTAATCACAATTCATAATAATCATTATAAAACAAGATATACATAAAATGGCATTATCTTCATATACAGCATCTTCAGGGTCATCACAAGGAAACATCGAAATCACGAACAACATCATAAAATACAGCAATGCCAATTAAATGCAAATGCACAACAAGACTCATGCATGTGGTACCAATCGTCATAATAGATGGACACTAGGCCATCAACCCTCCAAAGATCCCCGTCAATAGGATCGATCCCGCAATTGGAACAGAAGAACGTCATAATTACCTCATATCCGCACAATGGGAATAAAGCGTCGTCACAGAGTATGCATATGAATGTATGATACACAACATCACTAATCGTCATCATCAAATAAACATCATAATGTGCATCATCATTCATCAATTCTCATATACGTCATGTCATCACATATTCGTCAAATAATCACCAAAACATCATCATATAATCACCAGTAACATCAGAGAAAATCATCTTGGAAATCACATCATCAAGACATCACAACAGCATAAACAAAATTTCGCGAACAGTAGACGTTCGCTCCAGGGTTCGCTAGGCGAACCTGTTTGCTGAAACCTTCGCTTAGCGAAGCGTCCAGCGAATCCCACAGACACCATACTAAGACACCAGAACCCATCATCTGTCACGCTCACTGGTTTATTCGCTGGGCGAAGCTACTCGCTAATTTGTTCGCTTAGCGAGACTTCCAGCGAATCCCCACTTCAACTCCAAAATCATCTCAGTACCTACACTCATGTTATCGCGCATTCGCTGCGCTGTTCGCTTAGCGAACCTTGGCGAACATTCGCCTAGCGAAGCTAGGGTTCGCTTAGCGAACCAGCGTTTATAGCAGATTGCTGCTACACACCAGTGGTTCCACAGCCTCAAAGGTACCTGCGATTACAGCTCCAAATGACCCAAAAACATCCCTATAACAGTTCTAATACATCACGGAGATCAACGGCATAAAACCTACGTCTATTAGGTCGATTCGGGACCCTACGGAAACCTTAAATTCCCTAAACCTTCAAAACTCTCAAGCTTCCTATCAACTTCATAAATCCCTTCACCACAAGATTGAAACTACAACAACGGGGAAATCTGCCCCAAAGGTCTATTTTTATCCGATTAAATTCAACCCTTAATAATCAATTCACAAAATACCTTCAAATCATCAATTCGTCACAAAAATCCCATAAACCCTCAAACACAAAACAACCACTTCAATTACATCGAATCCTATAATGAAAACAATGAAAGGTAATTACTCCCCATACCTTAGATTGTCGATCCGAAGTGTTTTCTCTTGAGTTTTTGGGAACCTTCACGAATTCCTCGCCTTTTCCCTTTTTCCTCAGAGCTCTCCTTCTTTTCACGGTTAACCAAAAATGAACCCCATTCTCAAAATCCCCCTTAAATATTCAACCTAATCCTTGGGCCTCAAAATTGGGCTTTCTCCATAATGCCCTCACTAATTCTCCTCAACTGTCTGTCTTACCCTTAATTCCTCTAATATTATTTAAAATAAATAATAATACAATATATTCCGTAATATATACTATTATTTAATTAAATAACCAAAACTTCACAAAACACCGACATCGATACGAAACACCAAAATTCATAGAAATCAACGAATATAATATTTAAATAAATTAAATAAAATATTCTTACGAAATTTGGGGTGTTACAACTCTCTCTCACTTAAAGGATTTTCGCCCTCGAAAATTACCTCAAGAAAATAGAGTCGGATACGACTCCCTCATCTGATCTTCACGTTCCCAAGTCCAACTTTTGCCAGCTGGTCCACCCCACAGCACCTTCACCAAAGTTATGTCCTTACCCCGTAATTGCTTCGTCTCTCGACCATCGACACGCACAGGCAATGCTTCCACAATCAGATTATCCCTCACTTGTACATCATCCATCTGAATCACATGCGATGAATCCAAAATGTACTTCCTCAACTGAGACACATGGAACATGTTATGCAAATTCGCAAGTGACGGCGGTAAAGAAATTTGATAGGCTACCTCTTCTATCCTCTGCGATATCTGATATGGACCAACAAAACGTGGAGTGAGCTTCCAAGACTTCAAAGCTCGACCCACACCAGTCACTGGCGTCGCCCTCAAAAACACGTGATCTCCCTCTTGGAATTCAAGTGTTTTCCTCCTCTTATCATGATAGCTCTTCTGACGACTCTGTGAAGCTTTCATCCTCTCTTGGATCTTCTTAATCTTCCTAGTCGTCTCTTGCACAATTTCAGGTCCAAGTACAACACTATCGTCTGATTCATACCAACACAACAGAGTCCTACACCTTCTCCCATACAAAGCTTCAAAGGGCGCCATTCCAATACTAGCATGAAAACTATTATTGTACGTGAACTCAATCAACGGTAAATGGCTATCCCACGATCCTCCATGATCCAACACACAAGCCCTCAACAAATCCTCCAAAGATTGAATAGTCCTTCTGTCTGACCGTCCGTCTGCGGATGGTATGCAGAACTCATCCTCAACTTGGTACCCAACGCGTCTTTCAAACTCTTCCAGAACCTAGATGTAAACCTCGGATCTCTATCCGATACAATACTCGAAGGTACCCCATGTAACTTCACAATCTCCTCAATGTACATTTCGACTAGCTTCTGCATGGAATGATTAATCTTTATCGGCAAGAAATGAGCCGACTTAGTTAATCTATCCACGATCACCCAAATTGAAGCATTTCCTTTAACAGTCTTCGGCAATCCCAGCACAAAATCCATGGAAATACTATCCCATTTCCATTCTGGAATCCTCAACGGCTACATCATACCTAAAGGCTTTTGATGCGTAACCTTCAACTTCTGACAAGTCAAACACGCATAAACAAACTCCGCGACATCCTTCTTCATACCTGGCCACCAAAACAACTTCTTCAGATCCTGGTACATATTCATAGCACCGGGATGAATGCTCAATTTACTTCGATGTCCTTCTTCAAGAATGCTCTTCTTAATATCTGGGGCATCGGGGACACACACCCTGTCTCTGAACATCATTACGCCATTCTCGTCAATTAGGAATTCACCTCCATTACCTTGGTTAATCAAAGTCAATTGGTCAACCAACTTTAAATCAGATTGCTGCCCCACTCTGATTTCTTCCAGAATACTACTAGTCAACTTCAACATTCCCAACTTCACACTGTCAGGAGTCACTTCACATACCAGACTCAAATCTCAGAATTGCTCAAGCAAATCCAATTCTTTCACCATAAGCATCGACATATGTAATGACTTTCTGCTCAATACATCGGCCACTACATTTGTTTTGCCTGGATGATAGCTTAAATCAAAATCGAAATCCTTCAACAGCTCTAACCACCTCCTCTGCCTCATATTCAATTCCTTCTGATTAAATAAATACTTCAGACTTTTATGATCACTGAACACCTCAAATTTAGAGCCAAACAGATAATGTCTCCAAATCTTTAACACAAACACCACCGCAGCCAACTCCAAGTCATGTGTAGGATAATTCCTCTCATGAACTCGCAATTGTCTCGAAGCATAGGCAACAACTTGCCCAGTCTGCATCAAAACTCCGCCAAGACCCATCTTCAACGCGTCACAATACACCACAAAAAATTCACTTGGATTAGGCAAAATCAACTCTGAAGCAGTAGTCAATCTCTTCTTGAATTCCACGAAACTCTCTTCAAAAGTTACATCCCACACAAAAGCTTAACCCTTTCAAGTCAACTGAGTCAAAGGTAATTCCAACTTAGAAAAGCCTTCAATAAACTTGCGGTAATAACCCGCTAATCCCAGAAAACTTCGTATCTCAGTAGCAGACTTCGGAGTCTCCCACTGTAACACGACATCAATCTTAGAAGGATCAACAGCAATCCCGCCACTCGAAATCACGTGGCCAAGGAAACTCACTTCCTTCAACCAGAACTCACACTTGGATAGCTTTGCATACAACTTCTTCTCTTTCAACACTTGCAACACAGTCCTCAAATGCTCGGCATGTTCTTCTTCAGATCGAGAATATATCAAGATATCATCGATAAACACCACCAAAAACTTATCCAAATACTCATGAAAGATCCGATTCATATACTCCATGAACACACCAGGTGCATTGGATACACCAAACGTCATCATAGTGTATTCATAGTGTCCATACCTCATCCTGAAAGCCGTCTTCGGAATATCATCAGGCTTAACTCGAATCTGATGATAACTAGACCTCAGATCAATCTTGCTAAACACACAAGCACCTACTAACTGATCCATCAAATCGTTGATTCTCGGAAGCAGATACTTATTCTTAATAGTCACCTTATTCAACTGCCGATAATCGACACACAACCTCATGCTGCCATCTTTCTTCTTCACTAGCAACACCGGAACACCCCACAGAGAAACACTCGGTCGAACAAACCTCTTCTCGAGCAACTCTTCCAAATGTTTCTTCAATTCCCTTAACTCAGAAGCTGACATCCGATAAGGAGCCATCGACACTGGACTCGTACCTGGTATTAAGTCCACTGCAAACTCTACTTCACGCTCTGGAAATTCACTGACAACAAGAAACTCCACACTCGCAGCTTCACGATCAATTTGCAACGATGCAAACATTGCAAACACCAAGGCTTCGTCCTCCACAAGTCCATCTACTTGCTTAGCAGATAAGAACATCAACTCCCCACTATCATCAATCTCAAGAAACTCTACAGTCTTGTTATAACAATTGATATGAACCCGGTTGAACTCCAACCAGTTCATTCCAAAGATCACGTCAAATTGGTGCAAGGGTAGGAACACCAAATCCATCACAAAGCTCTTCTTAAAAATCATCACATGACATCTCAAACACACAAGGGTAGTAGTAACAGAACCATTAGCTGGAGTTTCTATTACCATATTACCATTCATATCAGATAACTTCAAACCCAATCTATTAGCACATTCAAGCGAGATAAAAGAATGAGTAGCACCAGTATCAATAATAACAACCAATTTGATATTATTAATAAAACATGTACCTCGAATCAGATTGTCCTTCTCTGACACTTCTACACCACTCAAAGCAAACACTCTGCCATTGGTCTGAGCAGCAGTCGCAGTCTTCTTCGGCTTCTGACATTGAGTACTAATATGACCTTTCTCACCATAATTGAAACATGTCAGACCCTCATCTTTGCAATCAGTAGCTCGATGACCCTTCTTACCGCATCTATAGCACCTCAGTACATTATTGGTGCACACATCAGCACGGTGACCTTGCTCGCCAACTTATGACACTTTCCAGAAGCGGGAGCTGCTCCCCCACTTGCCTTTTTCCCATATGAAGCCTTCTATTTCCCTTTGTCAGTTGAAGTTGTATAAGGCTTCCCCCTATACTGCCCTTTCTTCTTACTCAATTGCTTATAGTGAGCAGATCGAGCTCGGCTATCCTCATCGTAGATTCTGCTCTTGTTCACTAACTCAGCATACCTGCGGATCTACTGATACCCAATACCCTACTTTATCTCTGGTCTCAGCCCATTCTCGAACTTGAGACACTTGGACATCTCAGCATCAGCACGATTGTAGTACGGACAGAACCACCAAAGCCTCGAACTTTACGGCATACTCTGCCACAGTCATATCTCCTTGCTTCAGCTCAAGGAATTCCACTTCCTTCTTGCCACGAGCATCCTCTGGAAAATACTTCCCCAGAAACTCCTGCTTAAAGACAATCTAAGTTATCACAGTGCCAACATCCGTGAGCCTCTGACGGGTGTTATCCCACCAGTCCTCAGCCTCTTCTTCCAGCATATGCGTTCCGAACTGAATCTGTTGCTCATATGAACACCCCATCACTCAGAAGATCTTCTCGATCGCCTTCAGCTACTTGTGTGCACATGCTGGATCATGCGTACCCACAAAAGTCGTGGATTGTTCCTTTGAAACTTCCCTAAAGCACGAAACTCATCAGGAGCTCCACCATTTGGATTCAGCTGCGCCATCACATTAGCAACCGATTCCAACGCATCAGCAATCGCACGATCGTTTCTTCCAGCCAGCCTGCACACCACCAACAAGGTTAGAAGAACTAAAACATCGACAGTGTACACACACTCGTCAACTGACAGGGGACTGACATCACGTAAAAACCTGGCTTGACAGACCGACCTGCTCTGATACCACTAATGTAACACCCTTTTCTACTCCCACAAATGTTGCAGCAGAAACAACTCAAATATCAGAGTAAAGCGTCAAAATCACCTCAAAGGGTGCACATTTCTTATTTAAATCAAAATAATACACTTGCCGTGTAAACAAAAGGTCTTTCCCAAAATAATTCAAAAGCCTTCACCCGGCAGCGGAACTCAAAATTCTCAATTAAAAGGTTTTCAACAAACATCGTAATAATCCAAAAAGGTTTTCAACATATAAAACCATATCATCAAATGACAACAAAAATAAGGAAACAACATAGTTCGACTCAAAGGACCCCAACCCGATGTTACACTATCAGAGCAAGACCCTCTAAATCGACCAAAATCAATTAAACTTCAAGGTCCTCGAAAGCATCCACAGCTAAACCTGATCACCTGCACGTTACCCACGTGGAGGCAACATTCAAACAGGCAGGGTGAGTAATCACAATTCATAATAATCATTATAAAACAAGATATACATAAAATGGCATTATCTTCATATACAACATCTTAAGGGTCATCACAAGGAAACATCGAAATCACGAACAACATCATAAAATACAACAATGCCAATTAAATGCAAATGCACAACAAGACTCATGCATGTGGTACCAATCGTCATAATAGATGGACACTAGGCCATCAACCCTCCAAAGATCCCCGTCAATAGGATCGATCCCGCAATTAGAACCGGAGCACATCATAATTACCTCATATCCACACAATGGGAATGAAGCGTCATCACAGAGTATGCATATGAATGTATGACACCCAACATCACTAATCGTCATCATCAAATAAACATCATAATGTGCATCATCATTCATCAATTCTCATATACGTCATGTCATCACATATTCGTCAAATAATCACCAAAACATCATCATATAATCATCAGTAACATCATAGAAAATCATCATGGAAATCACATCATCAAGACATCACAGCAGCATAAACAAAATTTCGCGAACAACAGACGTTCGCTCCAGGGTTCGCTAGGCGAACCTGTTCGCTGAAACCTTCGCTTAGCGAAGCGGCCAGCGAATTCCACAGACACCATACTAAGACACCAGAAACCACCATCTGTCATGCTCACTGGTTTATTCGCTGGGCGAAGCTACACGCTGATTCGTTCGCTTAGTGAGACTTCCAGCGAATCCCCACTTCTACTCCAAAAATTATCTTAGTACCTACACTCATGTTATCGCGCATTCGTTGCGCTGTTCTCTTAGCGAACCTTGGCAAACATTCGCCTAGCGAAGCGATGGTTCGCTTAGTAAACCTGCGATTACAGCAGATCGCTGCTACACACCAGTGGTTCCACAACCTCAAAGGTACCTGCTATTACAGCTCCAAATGACCCAAAAACATCCCTATAACAGTTCTAATGCATCACGGAGATCAACGGCATAAAACCTACGTCTATTAGGTCGATTCAGGACCCTACAGAAACCTTAAATTCCCTAAACCTTCAAAACTCTCAAGCTGTCTATCAACTCCATAAATCCCTTCACCACAAGATTGAAACTACAACAACGGGGAAATCTGCCCCAAAGGTCTATTTTTATCCGATTAAATTCAACCCTTAATAATCGATTCACAAAATACCTTCAAATCATCAATTCGTCACAAAAATCCCATAAACCCTCAAACAAAAAACAACCACTTCAATTACATCGAATCCTATAATGAAAACAATGAAAGGTAATTACTCCCCATACCTTAGATTGTCGATCCAAAGTGTTTTCTCTTGAGTTTTTGGGAACCTTCATGAATTCCTCGCCTTTTCCCTTTTTCCTCAGAGCTCTCCTTCTTTTCACGGTTAACCAAAAATGAACCCCATTCTCAAAACCCTCCTTAAATATTCAACCTAACCCTTAGGCCTCAAAATTGGGCTTTCTCCATAATGCCCTCACTAATTCTCCTCAAATGTCTGTCTTACCCTTAATTCCTTTAATATTATTTAAAATAAATAATAATACAATATATTCCGTAATATATACTATTATTTAATTAAATAACCAAAACTTCACAAAACACCGACATCGACACGAAACACCAAAATTCATAAAAATCCATGAATATAATAATTAAATAAAATATTCTTATGAAATTTGGGGTGTTACAAGAAGCACACAGTTGTGAATTTCTGCAACTTGGAAGCAGGACATATGAAGTAGAAGATAAAGGTACATAATAGTTTTAGGAACACTAAACTACACTTGTTGAAAGTTTTAGGACACTGCTGAAGTGAAATAATTTGTTTTTTCAAATTTAAATTCATGTAAGAGGATTAATTTATGGTCTCTATCAATGTAATGCAAATTTATTTATGAATAAAAAGTTGACAGTTGATTTTCAATTGAATTGGAACATGAATTCTTACTTATCAAGGCTAGTTCTAGTTTGCCAATTGTTACTGTCATATACTGATAAATTCATATAGTCTAATTCATTATATGAAAGTTGTCAATTGAATGGATAAATTCATACTGTAAAATTGATGTTTAGATACTCTAGTGTTGGAATAGATAAATTCATAATGTCAATTAAATATAATAGATAAATTCATCAAGTAAATATTGTTCCTATTTCCTGTTAGTAATTGATGGAGATATTGTTACTAATTTATGCATACACTTTGTATAAATATATCAGTGTAAAATATAATATATTTGATATTCTGCATAACTTTCCAAATAATTGATATCCAAATAATTGATATTTTGCATAACTTTTCAAATATATTTGATATATCAGTGTAAAACATAATTGATATTCTGCATAATTTCTAGCAGGATGTTACAAATGAACATAACTTTATTATTCAAAAAATACACGCACCTTCCAAAATATCAAATTAACATGAACTACATAATTACAATTTCTAATTCATCTAAGTATTGTACCAAAAAAGCAGTAACACCAAAATATAAGCATAATGGCTAATATTCAAGCATGCGGACGACTTGACTCATATTTGGTCTTTTTTCAGAATTTGGATCAACACACCTCAAAGCAATCAAAAAGGCTCTTTTAAAGGAACTTGTTGATAGTCTCGTCTCTATGTTTGGGCCCACTACCTCTTTTGCATGCCTATTACAGACCATCATCTTTAGCCAATTGACCACTTTTACCTACAACAATCACCCAAATTATAGTTAGGAGGGCTGAAAAATCCAAACCATATGAAATAGAGTTCTACGAAAATAACTATAATTGCATAACACTTCGAAGAAATTTCTAATGAATCTTATTCTTCGCATTCTAAATTCAAGATATATATTAGTGAAGAAAATGGAAGTTTGTTAACAAACTCTCGTCAAAATGAAATATACGTGACAACATGTGTATCAAAGTCGCAACCAAGTGATAAAATAAAACACTTGATCCCTATCTTGCAGAGAGGTATTAACTGTAGAGAGCACTGAAAGTATATGAAGAGACTGAAACAATACCTTTGGTTGAATGACTAAAGCAGAAGCCCCAATAGCAGTTGTAACAGTACCAACCATGTAATTATTTTTGTTTGAATCTTCTAATTCACTTTCTACAATGATGGGATATATTACCAGCAAAATAACATTAGTTATAGATCAATTTAGGATCACTTTGGAATATGGTAAATGAAATCACCATGTGTGCATCTATAGATCAATTGCTACTGAAATCACCATGTTCTGTGCTAAAATGCTATGAATGTCATTCCTAATGTAGCTGTAGCACTTGCTACCTGCAAGATCATCAAATACTATAAGATAACTATAGATTATCATTAATTAATGTAATGATAGAAATAATATAGTAGAACTTACCTGAGGCGTAATTCTGAAATCGATAAACAAAAGACCTATAACAAATCCAACACCTACACCAAGAAGTCCACCCAATATTCCAGCTAGCAATGAACAGGAAAGTGATGGAATTAGAAGTCACAAATTTAAAGGCATAAGATTCTCAAAATATTGCTGATCAATAAAAATAAAGTTGGTACAACAAATTTAACATACAAAAGCATCTTAATGTAATATTATACATAGGCATTTAAATTATTTTAAACATACACTTGAGGCAATAACTAAACCAGTAAGTTTCTGCGCTCAAAATTATTTGTGTTCTCAAAATCAGTTGATAACAGAAAGGTTCTGCATCTTAATGTAATACTAATTTGAGATTTCAAAGAATCAATGGCAGATCAAAGTGAAAATTATCAGTATACCTTTCAATGTCGTTATGTGAGATTATTTGTTCTTCTAATCATTGGAAACAAACACACAAAAATAATGAAAATTTGGGGCATGCTCCTGCCACACATGCTAACCTCGGAGGTGGACTATCAAAATCTGTAATATGCACTACTGTTAGCAAAGTTTGTGCATCAAGAGTGAAATCTACAATACTTATGTAATAGGTTGGCCTAAACCTGAAATTTTAACAAAATCATGTTATATAAAAATTGTAATAACAAATATAGTTTGGATAAATGACAACAAAATTACTATAAAAATATTAAACCAGGACAATTCTATTCTAACTCTTGCAAGTTGCGGAATAGTACACTTCTACATGCCACTTTGTTTTGTCTTTAAGAATTGTTTTGAGAGCTAGCAAGCACTACTTGACTCAATGGTTGACTTATCTTGCCACAATAAGCCAGGATCATTCCGCTTCAACACCAAGTATGCATCTTCCTTCCCAAGATTATCAAATATAACATCGTCTCTGAAACCAACGAAAGAGAGAATTTCCAAGGCAACTGTAGCAGGTGGAAAAAATGAGAAAGATATTAGCCCAATTTTGAGCATGTACAAAGCCAATATGCCACATCACACATAAATTCTATTTCTAAGCCATCTCAACTCTCGCCTCATATCGCTATTATTTAAGTTGTACCAGAATTACCTAATATCTAGGATCTTGCAAAAAATGTATACATAGGAAACATGTTTTGTGTAGATGTAAGTTCTACAAAACCAGAACTACTGAAATTAAAATTCAATGGTCAAAAGATGCAAACCTTTATTAGTCAGGATATTCCTCTGAATGACAGGATTAGCCTGCAAAAATAGTGTTGATTATTATATAGGAAATGAAAATAAAATAACTGCAAATGTAAGAATAAAGCAATAGCTCAAACAACATTGCAACTTGCAAGAGGTAGAATATATTATATACCTTCCGCAATCTATTGTAAAATATAATAGTAAAATGTAATAGTAAAACAATATCTATTACATGTTTCCAAGACAATTTTGCAAAGAGGACGGTGCTGGCAGCGATCAATGTTAACCCGACACCTCCAGCTTTGATAGATAGTTGCAGGACAGCAAAATCAACAGGAAATATCCTAGAACATGAAATATTTATTTATTCATTTGAAATTAAAGGTTATGCTGCAAACAACAGAAACCTTAGTAACCATCACCAAAACTGCTGCCAATGAATAGGAAAAAAATCACTATTACAATATTTACTTTGCACCTATGACTTCACCTTCAGATTTCCAGATTGCAAACATCTGCAAAAACTGGCATCATTATCACCAGAAATTTTGTTTATAGAAATAGTGAGGCAAATAATGATGACAATACCTGGAAGGAGTTGGTTATAACCAACGTGACCACTACCAAGCCTCCCGCATTTGTGGCATATGTGTCTCCACGTCAGCATTTGTGGCATTACTCTTTCTACATCTTCGATCCTGAAAAACCAGTCACTTCATTTGATTAAAAAAATCAAGTTTCAAGCACATAATATGAGCATCTTAACACATGTAACAATAGCAGCTTGAACTTCATCTAAATATAAAACAAAATATAAGTTTAAAGATTAAGTGATGCCCGTAATGCAAAAACTTAAAACAATTGAGACCAATGCTTTTTCGAAGCCATAATTTCGTGCATCTTCTTCATATTCATAGGATTTCTGAAACCTAACAAAATAGAAAAATAACTAAACAAATCACGTAACAATTGTTTCAGCTTGGACTTTCAACTACCGTGTGATCCACATCTTGTGATGACCTTTATCATCTGAACAACTAAAGCAGAAATAAAAATACATCCAGGTGAAGTGAGAAAATGAAAACACAATTCAATGTGTCTCTAATATATGAATCAAAACCTAATGCAGTATTTTTTCATACCTAGTTTCCAAACAAAATACTCATCTGTTTTCTTCTTCCCAAACCCCACTCTAATCTTGTTTTTCTTCACAGATGTTGTATCTTGTCTCAGAATCAATTTCATAATCATGTCAATAATAGTCTCCTTAATGAAAACCATAAAGGATAATAATTATTGCTTACCCCAGGTTGGATTTTCAACTCAGTAATCTCATATTCCTGCAAGATCTACAACACAATTGTTGTAGTGAAAATAGTTTCTCCATCAAATAAAACATATCAGAACATAAAACGACTAATCCAGCATTAACTTCAACAAATAACAAAATCGAAATATACCATGGGATGTAGAACTCGACAACGAACATTTAACCTAACAAATTGCTTCTGATGCACTTCAACATTCAAACAATAGGAAGAAGGAAGAAGGCATCATTATTGTTTGTAAAGAAAAGGAAGGAGGAAGAAGAAGACGGAGAACGAAGAAGACGAGGAAGGAAGAAGAAGAGAGAGAGTGAAGGAAGAAGAAGAGGGAGAACGAAGAAGAGGAAAAATGAAGAAGAAGAGAGAGAGTGAAGGAGGAAGAAGAGGGAGAACGAAGAAGAGGAAGAAGAAAGAAGAAGCGAGAGAGTGAAGGAAGAAGAAGAAGAAGAAGAAGAAGAAGAAGAAGAAGAGAGAGAGTTACAGTTTTTGAGCAAAAGGAACCTTGGGAGTTATTCCCAAGTTCAAATTGTTTGTTTATTCAGTACCATTGTGTGGTTCAAGTTTGAAGAGTGTTTACACTATTCAGTTACAGTATGCCACTTATTATGTTTATTTCATGCTAACTGTGTAGTTGTTGTGTAACCAATGTCTAATCCAGTTGTAAATTGTTAGATTTAGACACAATTTACCCCTTAATCCATGATGTGGCATTGTTTGGCAAATGGTTAGTGTAGTATTAATCAGAACAATTAATGTTCTTATATTATAGATGTTATGTTTGGATATAGTAAAACGAATTATTTAAATATTTTATGACATAATAGATTAATTTTTTCATTCCACACAAATAGCAAATAGGAGGGTATAAAAGTGATTTTCACTTGTTCAATTATAATGTTTGAATATGATAAAACGAATTACTTAATTATTTTATGACATAATAGATTAATTTTTTCATTCCACTCAAATAGCAAATAGAAGGGTATAAAAGTGATACAACGAAATGAAAGTATTTCATTTTTAATTAAATTTAACAATTGAATATAAATTTATATCATTTTATTCTGTCTCGTTATGTTCTATTAATCTAAATATAGCAGAAAAGATAAATTCCAGCTATTAGACTAAAAAAACTAGTTTTACTAATTTTTATTATATATATATATATATATATATATATATATATATATATATATAAATTGACTATTCTCTTTTTAATTCTTCTAATTGTGAAATATCATAATAAACGATAATTGTTTTATTTTATTAAATTTAACACAATTGCATTTTTAATATTTAGTTTAAAGTTAAGTTATCCAACTACAAGAAAAAGATTATTAATATCTAGGGATGTTCAGTGGTTCGGGCAAATCCAAATTAAACCGGAATCCAACCCAAACCAATATGTTTGAGTTGGACATTTTTCCAGTTCGGGCAAAAATAGAACCGAACTAATTAAAACCGATGTTAATTGGTTCGGGTAACAGATTTCTAATTTTCTACCCATAAACCCGAACCAAACTAATAACAATCAACATAACTAATTCATATAATACATTATTAATTTTAATTGAGTTATTACTTATTTATTTGAATGAAGAGAATAATTGTAATAGCAATTATCCGGTACAAACCATAATAAAAGAAACAAAGAGGCACAATCAATGGACATTTCCAATGAAAACGGAACGACATATTTCAAATTATCACAAGCATATCAATCAATGATGAAATATAGAGAAACTAAACATCATCACCATTATAAATCAAACAAACAAATTGTAAAATACAAGTATCTTCAAATCATAACCTTCTTTCTAAATCGCAAAACCTCAAATCATAAGTATCTGCAAACTACAAACCTTCAATTTTATGCTATGAAATGGAGTATGAGTATGCAGTAAAATTGTTTTAAGTTATTGAGTATTTAAGTGAAATACAACAACTATATGACTATAGTGGTCATAACTTATTTAAAAATGTGTGTGTCATGTGTTCA
This sequence comes from Lathyrus tuberosus, assembly GCA_022829125.1. Taxonomy (NCBI): domain Eukaryota; kingdom Viridiplantae; phylum Streptophyta; class Magnoliopsida; order Fabales; family Fabaceae; genus Lathyrus; species Lathyrus tuberosus. The sequence continues at coordinate 566,131 of JALAZF010000405.1, forward strand.
ATATTTATTTTTTCATATTTTAGTGTCTAAACAAATAATTTTTAATTTTTTTTTTATATTTATTTTTAATATATCCGATCAATCCAATCCAAACCAATCCATTGTTTTTCGGATCGGTTTGGTTTGAGTTTTATTGCAAAAATACAAAAATCCAATCCAAACCAATCCATTTATTTTTTATTGGTTCGTGTATCAGATTCTCTCAAAACCGAACTAAACTGGTCCGCGAACACCCCTATTAATATCTCATTGAATTGAAGTGTTCTTATCACTATCTTTCTTTTAAATAAGTATCTTTTATTACTCAATCTCTTCTTTTAATCCTTTTAATTTCACTTTTGTATGTGATGAAGAATAATTTTATACTTGTCAAAATAACTTATTTGGAATGAGAGAAAAATGAAATAAACTTTATTTTTAAAACTAAACAACAAAATAGTAAGAGCTCGAAATCCCATAAAAATAGTATATATGTGAGAGAGGTTGAAAACACTGTTTCAACTCAAAGCTGCATAATTTTGGAAGAGGAAACTCGGTATTTGACTCAGTGAGTCATGAATCAACTGCTAAAAGTAAAAGGGTATCTTCTCCTGCTTTTGATTCACTCTCTCTCTCTATATCTTCTGCATAAGTTTCAGTGTTTCAGTTGAATTCACCTTTAGCTTTCTCATCACTGGATCTGCATTTTTTTTCATGCAATAGGGTTCCTTTTTCTTTCCGAAAGTTTCAAACTTTTTTTTAAGCTTTGGACAATTCAACTTTTTTTTTTTGAAATTAGGGATTTTCTGAGGTTTATTGCTCTTCAGGAACCGAGTTTGTTAACTATGAGTTTACTTAGAATCAAACAGTTCAAATAGTTATTTATTTATTTGCCATTATCTCAATTTTGGTGAGATCTATTTATTTTATTCATGATGTTATGAGCAATGATTCTTATTTGGTATGAAATTAACTCTACATTAGTTGAAAAATCATTTTTTTCCCGAATTTGTGGAGTATCTTGTTAGTGGTTAGTTTCTTACGGCGGGGAACTTGTTAGCCGTGGAGATTGAACCCTGGACCGCGTTGTTCCCGAATTCAGTTCACATTTTGGCTGATGAGGACTGTGTTATATAGTTGACTGGTTTGCATTGACTTGGGCAGAAAATTGTAAGGGTTGTGCTAGATTGAAATTAGAGTGAACGACGAGATGGGTGTCCCGGGGAAGTGGATTAGAGCATTGGTTGGTTTAAAGAGATCAGAAAAGCGCGAGTCCTTAGAGAAGGATGGAAATGTGAGTATAGCTTTCTCTGTCTGAATTATCTCTTTTATTTTCTATGTACTATTTGTTGCTCGTAGTAGTTATTATATTTGTGTTTTTGGCTTAATTTGTAAAATCACTTAGTTCTTTATGTTCTTTCTTCCTCCCCTGTTACAAAAAACTAAACTCATAAGTAAAGCATATAATTTTGCTTGTTATGGTTCACCTTGTGAGCATAGGTTTTTTGTGCTCTATTATGTCACTCTTTTATGGTTTCTGTTCCTGAAATCTGAAGAAAGTGTGTTTGTTTAGTTTAAATGAATTCATTTTATCATTCAAATTTGCTTATTAAGGTTAAATGAGAGTATGGAAAGATTGTATGCTATATATCAGTTACAGACCTGAAAGTTTGATTTATCCATTTGAAATTTGCACTACAAAGCCGTAATCAAACTTTAGAACGGCAAATCATTAGCTATCCACGTTTTGCAGTAGCGGCAAAATAGCCCTTTAGCAGCCGCATATTGGTTAGGGTTTATATTTTTCCAATTTATGTATGTTTCCCTACCTCTCTTCCTACTCATCAACGATAAAATCGAAGAGACCCTCTGTTCTGCTCTGCATTTCTACAACTTCAAGGACTAAAAATAGAAACACGACTCTTCGTTTCTGGTGACAGCAACTGTGTTTGCAACAGGTGAATGTCACATTCAGGTTCTCGCCATTGCTTTTCGATATTTGCGTATCTGTGAAGTGCAATGGCCAACCAGCACCCTACACACTTGCATATCTGCTGTTAATGTTGAAAGTTATGAGGTCTTAGATAAGGAAATAGAGAAGAGAAAGATTACAAACTTGTGATTTATGTTCATACTTCAATTATACTAATGAGCAAGCACTAACCCTTATTTATACTGATATCGATTAAATAAGAAAGTTCATCACATTAGTTGCAGGACTCATTCTCCAAAATAATTATTTGAAACAAACAGATTATGAAATGTAAAGAAACGGGGAAACCAGGCCTAAGAGTTCATCTAAGATATTAAGAACTACTCCACGATACAATACAACCCAAATATCATGAGATATTTTCCATATATTTTAGTAGTTAGTAGCAGAACTTCCTTCTTTTTTATCTAAGTGATTGTGAATGATGGGAAAGTTTTGGGAATGCTTTACAAGTTAATTTCTGAATTATACTTTCCACTTTCATAATGCTAAACTACTAATGTCTAAGTTATTTTAGACTTTTTGCCTAGCACCGTAAAATGCAGTGCTTGACAAACTTCTTTCTGGCTGTTGTATAATTTTATGATATCATAAAAGACGTTTTTTTTTCCTTCCCGAAAATAAGGCTAGCAAGTTTCGCCATCGAAGAAAGCATTCCATCGAAATTGACAGTAGCAAACTTCAAAATGAGTTTGGCAATGATGGCGCTACACCTATTGGAGATGCAGATCATGCAAATTCCCAATCAGTTATTGATGCTCATTATTCTCCTTCTACTTCACAACAAGCACCGGATGTTGCACATAATCATCAAATCACAAGTGAAGAATGGGCTGCAATATGCATTCAAACAGCATTTCGAGGATTTCTGGTAATTGATCGCTTCATTTTGGTTTAATTTATCGTCATATTTTGAGGATTTCTTTCTGTATTGATTTGATTACATGTACTGTTTTTTTTTTCCTTCTTTATACTATAGCAGGATATCTTGCTCTTTGTTTAATATCTGCTAGGGTTTTATATTATTGATTTGTTTATGTCAAAATGCATTTCATATCTATAGGAAACTTTTATTTTTTGCGTTAACCCTATCTTAAACTTTTTTGTGTTAACTCTCACAAAACATGTTACTATTCTATGTATTAGGCCAGAAGAGCACTACGTGCTTTGAAAGGATTGGTAAGGCTTCAGGCCCTTGTAAGAGGCCATGCAGTAAGAAAACAAGCTGCAATAACTCTCCGTTGTATGCAAGCTTTGGTGAGGGTTCAGGCCCGTGTTAGAGCAAGGCGTGTTCGCTTGGCATTGGAGAGTCAAACAGATCAACAGAAACTTCAGCAACAGCTTGTAAACGAAGCCCGTGTTCGAGAAATTGAAGTAAGCAGTACTATTCCAAAAGCTAAATTGTTTTATTAGTAAGGAATATATTTGTTTTTTCATCATTATTTTCATTTTTCTTATCTATTTCCCAATCCCGTCTTAACTCCCGTTCTAGTGATATGAGTTTAATATTTCACTTGCATCTTGGCAACCTAGACATAAATTGAAAACAAAGAATGAAAGTAAGGAACATAGTAAAAAAGAGGGGAAATAATGTCCTAAACTAACAAACCAAAATGAAGTTTTATTTATGTCATTTGATTGGTTTTAAATTTAAAAACAACTCAATTCTTTTGGTCAAGCTGCATAAGAATCCAATTTGTGCTGAGGTGTTTTTACGTGGGATACACTGCGTTTTTTTTTCAAACAAAATTAGGAGGCTCCTGTTAACATAATATTAATAATAGTTACCAGCAACTTAGGTTGTGTATTTCTCGTATTTGTTTGTTACAGGAAGGTTGGTGTGACAGTGTGGGATCTGTTGAAGAAATTCAAACCAAAATATTAAAGAGACAGGAGGCTGCAGCAAAACGTGAGAGAGCCATGGCATATGCTCTAGCTCATCAGGTAAATTTACAATTGCATCTTATTGAATTGCAATTTACAATCAAAGGCATTAGAATTGCAATTTACAATAAATTTGAAAATGAACTTCAGATGCATTCTTCATATGCAGTAATTATCACGTGTCTGTTTTAATCAAGAATGATGTGAAAATATACTATCATGTTTATTAGGAAAAGCATGGTATTTGTGGAGCATCCAGTGTAGAGATATGGGACCAATTAAGTCCCTAAAATTTTAGGACTCGACTAATTTTGTCCCCAAAATTATTGAAATTCTAAAATCATCTCTGAAATTAAAAATCCTTGGTCTTTGCGACATTTTCATTGACTAAGTTGACCGACCCTCGGGCATCATGTTTTAATTTCGTTAACTTTAGAGTCCAATTGTCCAATGCCGGTAATTTCTTCGACTAAGTTAGCGACATAGTCTAATTTTTCAATGTATGATTGTATTAGTACATGTTTAGACAAAAGTATTTTAATATTGTTATCCATGTCAGTTGTTATTCCATTATTATCTTCGAGCACATTTTTTGCTTTGAATACTTTCATACCAGGAGCTTGGTCATGAGATATTTTTCTTCCTCTTTGCAGTGGCAGGCAGGATCAAGGCAGCTTGCTGCTTCTTCAGGGTTCGAACCCGATAAAAGTAGTTGGGGTTGGAATTGGTTGGAAAGATGGATGGCTGTACGTCCTTGGGAGAATCGCTTTCTCGACATTAATACAAAAGATGGAGTAAAGGAAGACGAAAATGATGTTATGGATGGTAGCGATGGGGTCAGACCTCAGTTCAAGCCTACTAATGCAAAATCAAATCTGCCAAACATCCATCCAAGCGTCGTCAGTCACAAAACCGGCCCCGCTCTCTCTGATGGCTGTGATTCTTCTTCCACTAGCAAGTCAGCAGGTTTGCTCGAGACATCGAACACACAATCCGTTAGACCAAAGTCTAATGCAAATGTTCAAATTCCCGTTGAAGAAAACAACTCAAAATCTAGTTTTCCAAGATCTCAAAGTAATCCAAAGGAGAGAATCTCACAGGTAGATAAAGATAAACAGGCGAAAAAGCGGTTATCTCTTCCTAACAATGGTTAGTTTGTTCTCTTTCTCTACATTGTCCTAATGTAATTAGGTTATCACCTATGCGAGTGCAAAACATCATCAAAGTTTGCTCAACATAAAACATGATCACAAATATTTTCTAAAAGGTAGCAGGATAAAAAGCACGATATTGCCAAATCCTGTTGAATGGTGTGTTTGATTATCTGAAAATGCCATCTCTAAGTTTAATTTGTCATGTATTTTAGCAGGGGTTGGTTCCGGGACTCAAACGGCACGATATCCTACCAGAACTAATGTGAAAGGGACACGTAGCACACAAAAGCCTATAAGGAATAAACCTAAGCTCAGTGAGGAAGGGAATAAGAATCTTACTAAATCTGTTCCACAGCAAACGGGTGTGTAACTTCTAAGTATTAAGAAACTACTTCATCCCACCTTCGAGAGATCCTGATATGACATTTGTCTGTGTCAAATGTAATGTGTGGCGCAAAGCGTTTAGGGGTTGCAACCGCAATGTACATGTTCTTCTCTTCTCTTCTACGAAGACACTGGTGTGGTTTGATTGTTGAGTTTGGTTTGGGTTTTGTGAGGTGGATACACATATCTGTTGTAATTATATGCATATTTGTTGTTGTGAGCTATGTGATAATGAATGCTATATGATATGTATGTTCAAATGTACAACTTTCAGAGTGCCATTGCCTTCCATTTCATTGCTATTGCCAACTTGAAAGGTATTTTATTATTGCTAACTTAAATATTACGTATCCTCTAAAACGTACATTGTTGCACTCTAACATTACTCTTTCAAAATATTCATTTTAAATTTTTTTTTTGGAAACTAAGGAAAAAAGTTATTTATTATCAAATATGTTCAAAACGGCTTGAGATACAAGTATCAGAGGTTTTATCCTGCCCAGTTTAACCTCATACCACATATTTTTCATAATATTTGTATTTCCTTTGTCAATTTTGTAAAATAAATTTGGTAGAACAAATTAAAAATCCGGTATAAATCGAAAATTCTAATAGCGTATTTAAAAAGTTCTATATGCATTATTATCTTTTTTTTTTTTAAATATGAATTTAACACACCAGATTTTTTTTGATAAATCTGATATCTTTAGTAATTTTCTGAATTTTTGAAAAATATCGATAGTTTATATTTTTGATATGCAAATAAAAAAAAATTAACACTATCGAATTTTTCGAAATGTTTTGTAGTTGACCAGATTTTTAAAATGTTTTGTAGTTGTTTGGTATGAAAAACTACAAAAACATTTCGAAAAAATCTGGTAGTGTTAAATTTTTTTCTCATCGAATATGACTTACTGACATTTTTTTAAAAACCAAAAAACTATAAAACATTTTGAAAAATATGGTATTTTTTCAAACATTTACCAGTAATCAATACGTTTTTATCAGAAATTTCAGAAATTTTTGATATTTCTTAAAAAAAAAACTCAAAATATCTAGTATTTGTTTTGTAACATCCGATATTTTTTCATATAAACGGAAAAAAAATCCGGCATTTCTTTGAAAAATCCTATATTTTATGGCATTTTTAAAAATTCGGAAATATTTAATAAAACCATAAAGGTAATAACAACCCTCATGTGGGGCTGTTAGGTCAAACTGGAGGGTGGTATGATAAATTCCCATAGGATTGGGCTTGAAAATCCTTATTTCATTTTTGACATGAATGACATTTTGGGCGTGTCTATGGATTTGGTTATTCAGATCCATTCTAATGAACTCGATAGTACCTTTTTCAAAACTATCTAGGGGTTTCTCTAATGTGGTTAATCTGATATTCAATGTGAGACATATCTTTTTCTATTCCTTCGTCGCATTTCTTTTTTCTAACTCTATTCACTATCATTTTGCAATCTATTTTGATATGGATATTCTTTATCTCCATGATTCTAGCTACTATGAACATGTTGATAATTGCTTGGTCTTCAACTGTAAGAGGGTTTTTATATCATATTTAATTCCAACTTATCTCAGCTATAACTACGTCATTATCGCTATTGATGACAATTCCAAGGTTTCATTCTGTTTTAATGGCCATGTTGGCATCCATGTTGATGGTGAAAGTGATATTCTTAGTATTCTCAATTTTAGGGTGATTTGTAGAAGTTTCATCTTTGTTCTGTGGTTCGTCATCTATTTTATGCTTTTCTTTGTTGTCTCTAACTCTAGTTTTCTAATTGTCATTTTGCCTTTGTTCATTAGCTTGCTTGTTACTTTGCATGTGTTTAGTAGTATGCTTTTTCTAGATATCGAGAATAGCTATATAATCTGAGCAATTATTGTTCTAGATATGATGATTTTTGTCATCCTTCATGTTCGTAATGTAAGCATCCTTGAGTTTTTCCTTTCGATTGATACTTTTTTCTTTTTGCATGTGATTATTATTGATTTCTTTTTTTATCCTTTTGTATGATTTCTTTGATCTGATTGTTCTCCTTGCTCTACTTGTTCAAGATATAACATCTCTTAGAAGAAAATTTTGAATATCATCTCCTCTTTGTTGAGGTTTAACTTCTGGGTATAATTTTCTTCATCTTCTATTTTTTTCTTTAGCTTTTGCTTGTTGCTATTGACTTGGATTGACTTTCTTCTATGGTTGTTATGTTCAGGGTTACGAGGTTTATTGGTGTTATAACTAGTGTTTATGGATCTTATGTCTTGATGATGAATGTGTACATGATGGGTATTACAGGGTTTTCCTATAGCATCAAATAGGAGATCTCTGACGTTAATAGGTATGTTGGTATTTTTGTTCTTTCTGTTTACCATATCATAACACTTCTTCTTCTTTCTTTGATTATGTTGTTGTTGCTTTTGTTTTTATTCTAGGTAGAGTTATCCTTATTGTTTATGGTAGACCCTCCTCGTCTGATTCCCTTGCTGCTATCAATTAAGGTGATTTTTTGGTTGTCTTCTACTATGTGTTATGTGTTCATCTTATTATTTCTGCAAATAACATTGTTGTGATTTTTGTTGTAGTTTTGCTGGTTTATATGTTCTTTCTCATAGTCTTCCATAAGGATAACATTGCTTTTACCTTTGTCTTTTTTTCTGGCCTTCTTTATTGTTAGTTTAGTCTCTAATATTAAAATTTTGATCATTATTGTAGATCTTTCGCATTATATTGCCTTGGCACAATCTCTCTGACACATTCTCATAAAAGGTGATACCTTTGTTGTTCTGACTCATCTGATTGTATATTGTTGAGGTGAGAATCAGATATCAAGCTATTAGTTAACTTGAATCACAAAACATGAAGTTCACCACCGAGCTTTGATTTATCCAAAGGAAATGGTAAAGATCGAAAACCCTAATTGCGCTATGTAAGAACAAAGCTAGAGATATAAGGTTCGGAGGTTGATTATACCTAGGGAATGTGTTAGCATCCTAAGTATCTGTAGTACTCTACAGGAACCTCTTGTTAGTATTTGTGTTATTTGTTATTTGCTTGCTAAGGGTACTACTAAGAGAAAGACCTAGGGGTTAGTTTCTAAGTATGCTCGCCAAGACATGGTATCTCGTGCCTACGTATCCTGACGGGAATGGAATCAAAGCATTTGTAGTTCCCCTCAAAGAGGGTGAGAAACTCTTGACTGTGGTCAAAGTTCTAATGGGAAGTGAGTGTCTATGGTAAGACACTTACATGGAGTGCGGTGACTCCAAAGTTAAGGTTAAGTTGAAAGGGCAATGAAGTAAATGTCCAAGGCAGAACATCTACATGGAGTGCGGCGACTCCGATCCTAAGACAAGGATAAAGGGAGTGAAACGTCTATGGCAAGACGTAGAGCACGACGACTCTAATCCTAAGGCTAGGATAAAGGTAAGGAAGTTAATTTTAGGCTAAATTGTGACATGGCAGTGAACAGGGAATCCTTTCCTTTAGAATCAGGGCATAGGTAGGCAACATCCAGAGCACAGGGTGAAACTTAAACATGTGCTAAATAAATGATCAACTCATAAGGTAAACACTCGAGAAAACATCAGCTAGCTTCACATCCCAAATACATAACATTAAGCACATATCAAGAAGAGACCAATTCATGATACTACCATACACACAAATAGAATCAGGAAAAGAGGAATACTAAGACATGGACGGTCAGAATGACGAAGTCGGAATCACAAGTTCACACTAAAAAAAGTTTGAATTATAAACCCACCGAGAAGATAGTTAAATTAATCAAAGAAAATAGAAACTAAGTCTATAAGTTTTAATTTTTAAACAAAAATACTTAAAATAAAATAAATAAACTATTAAAAATATTTTGAGTTTTTCTTTAATTTTAACAATCAAACTAAAAAAAAAAAGTTCTTAAATTTAAAATTAACTAATTAAGAAATAAATATACTAACAAATTATTAGAAATAATAAAAACTAAATAATAAAACAAAAACTAAATAAATAAAACAAAATATAAAAGGAAAATGAAATAAAACTAAGAAAAAAAAGAAACAAAAAAGAAGCGAAATGGGCTAGATGATAAAGGACTGAGCCGGGTCGGTTCTGACCCGGTTTGGTTCATATTAAGAAAAGTGTTGGAAAGAAAACTAGCAGCCGTGTAAACTTGAGGAATTCTTACGATCACACTCTTTCCTTTTCCTCAATCCTCTTCTTTAATCACTACGCTTAAAGAAACAACGAACTCCACCGTGGCTTTCCTCAACCTCGTCTCGTTCTCGTCCTCATTGCAACCTCTCTCGCTCGAACGCGACTTTCTCTCTATCACAACCATGGATGAAGCTTATGAAGCTTCAATCCTCACACGAAACTCTTCGTTTCTCTCTCGGACCTCGCAGAACTCTCTCTCTCTCTCTCTCTCTCTCTCTCTCTCTCTCGATTCGCAACATCTCCTCTTTCGAACGTCACGGCATTTTTCGGATAGAACAAAATGGTGGCAACAATCAACAATTGACACTTAAATATGTAATACAAGAGCAAGATTGAGCGGAATTACCTGTCGGAGTTCGTCCGACGCGTCTTTGGCGGCGAAATTCAATGATATCGGTATGTTTCAAACACTCCTTTCCTTTTCTCTATGCTGATGGGTGTGAATCGTATGATGTTGTCGTTGATGCTCTGCTATGCGTGGAGGTTGTTAAACTGTGATTCTTGTGTGAATGCCCCTTTTTGAATCGTCTGAATTTGGTCGCAATTTTTGTGATGAATTTGAATTTGTGGTCGTGAACCTTCTGCAGTATGTGTGTATGAATGTTTTGTGTTATGGTATACTGTTTATTTTTTCTTAGTGCCAACTTGTCCCCCTCTGCGTTCTGCTATTGCTTCCTTTATACACCTGAATGAATTCAAAGCTTTCGATTTTTGTCGGTACCGTTTTGGAAATTACTTGAACCTGTCTCAACATGTTTTGGATGTGTCTACTGGCTGTTTTGGAAACAAACTAAGCTGCTAATTCTTGTCATTTGAAAATGATTTTTAGTGATAAACATGTTTCCGTTTTCGTGTCGATATGTTTTGTGAACTGTTTTGGAAACAAAATCGATATTGTCTGCATCATGTTTGGGACCTTGATGATGATTGTTTAATTCTTGGTCATAAATTCTGATCTTGTGTGATTGTATTTGGGAAAGAAAATAAACTAGTTTTAATGACTCATGACTTGATGATTTGCAGTTTGTGCGGTACCGTTTTTGATGCAACCGTCACAAGGACTGGTATAAACACTTCAGCGTGTATTTCAAAATTGCCCAAAAGTTCCTTTTAACAATGAGTACAATAAATGGCAACCTGCTCTTTCTGACAATGGTGTACTTAAAGGTCTCCCAAGTTGCCCAAGGGGTCCACAAAAACAAGCCTATAACGAGAACTTCCATTCTCCATATAGCAGCAGCCACTTTGCTTTTGAATTATTATTAGAACTGTGATTTGTAATTGTAAAATTTGAAAACATGGAAAAAAAGGGTGTTGAAACTTTGCGTTTGGTCTTATAACTTCATCATGAAAGTTTGAATTTGGAATCTTGAACTTGATTGGATTTTGAATTTTGGAATGACATACAAAAACTCAACTTTGCACCTTACTTTGAACACAACCTATTCTTGAGTTTGTGACTTGAATATATCCAATTGTAACTTGAAGTTAGACAAATGAGCCAACTTGAGTTTTGTAAAAGACATGAACCTGAATTTCACTTTAAAAACTCCTTACTAAATTTTGACTCAAGATTTTATCCAAGCCTATCATTACCAACAAGAGAATCCACACTTCATTCTCTTAAAAAAAAATTAAATGATGAACTTGAACTTTGAATCTTGGAGAACTTTTAACAATGGCCAACTTTCCTAACCACGATATCCTCAAAGCATTGATCCACAAGTAGCCTAAGAATGAAGAAAGAACCCTAGAAGTGAAGCTCGATTCCAGTAAAAAAACCTGAGACCACTGAAATTAAAAAAATCATTGGTCATGCCCTGAATATCTTAAATGAGAGAACCAGTACGCTTGAAATCAATGTACCTGCACAAATTGGTTCGTGATAATAAACGCACACACAAGACCTATGACCTGAAGATGCTATGCAGGATGAGGCACAAAGAGGGTGGACAAGGAAGTGGAATCTTAGCGTAAAAAATTAGGGTGTGACATATATCTTTTCTTGATCACTCCTTCTATTATCACTTCTAACCTCTTTGTTATATTTTGTTTGGTCTTGAGTTTCAATGATACTTTTTCATTAATGTTCTCTTGATACTTCTAGATGTTATGCTCAATGTTCAAGAAATCCATTATCTTCCTTTTGTTATTGACCATGTTGGTGTGATTGCTTTTGTTGTTGTTCGCATGCTGACTTTTTCCTTGGTTTGATGAGTGTACATCATCTGATATGTGTTGTTTAGAATACTTTTATCGAGATTGTTTCTGTTAGTGCCATTGTTATTGGCCACTTGATTGTTGATATGCTCAGCATATCTTATAGTGTATTTGCTAGTTATAGAAATATCTTCAAAAACTTATTGTTCCTAGCTCACCAGATGTTGTAAAGAATGACCATGACATTTGTTTAAGCATATTCATAAATGATCCTTAAGAGGCAACATGAAGATCTCTAGTCATCTGTTTATCAGATCAACTACCCTTTTATCGAATGTGTCATCCTTTTGTTAGATGCCTTGCCCCTGTCTAGGATAATTTCCCTGCAGTGAAAATGAGTGACATGTCCTCCCTCTATAACGACACAAAAGAAGTCGTGAGAGAGGTGAACCACGCTCCGCTGAATATCAGGAGGTAAACTCTCCACTCCCTGAATGGTTTCTATTTCAAAGGAAGCCTAAGACACATGCCTATCATAGGTATATATATATCCCATCACCGTGAAGGAAAAAGAAGACTTAACAACCACATTAAAAACACACAATACAAAGCTTTTCATCCCACGTGAGCTAGATCTCAACCTGATAACAACCTTAAAGCCTCTGATAACCCTTAATCACTAGGGGCTGTCATGCATTTATACTTTTACAAGTATAATTGGCGTCCACTATGACCCCCAGTAAAATTGACATGGGCCATCATAACATCATTAAGCCATAATATTGTCCTCACGTTCACCCTTCTTGTCCATCATGGTAAACAAAAAGACAACAACTTCGGCTATCCAGGAATCTAATAGGGGATGAAGGTGTCATAATGGAGATGTGTGATGCTATGGACGATCTTCGTCGCCATAACCAAATCCTAAACGATAACATACTTGATATCCAACAACGCGAGTAGGAGACAATCATGGTGGATGAATTGAATGTATTGGATCTACAACCTCTATAGGATGAGATTTGGCACACGCCTATCTCAAAGAACTTCAAGCCACAATCATTGGCTAAGTTCGACGAGTGCAACGAATCGTACGAACATGTAGCCATCGTCAACACTCATATGGACATCATTAGGGCACCAGAATCCTTGAAGTGCAAGCTCCTATTTGGAAACTTCAGAGACACAACCCTGGGTGGTTGATAACGTGAAAACGTATCGTATATTCCAACCCAATTCACATGCTACTTAGTGTCTTTTTATCATGTTTTTGTACTATTATGTCATGTTATGTTTTAATTTCAGGTACTTGTCGAATATAGAGTGTCATTGTAAGAAAACGACGAAAAGAGCAAGAAAAAGGGAGTTTTTGACAGGATCTGCACTTTTTCGGGAGCATGGCATTCGCCACAACCTCATGGCGTTCACCAGGTACCCCAGCCAGGTCACATTTCACTTAAGCCCATGGCGTTCGCCATGGACCTCATGGCTATCTCCATGAATGCGCAAAATCAGCAAACACAGAAAACAGAATTTGGCCCATTCTTCCCCACTTCCCTACATTTTCTCCATGACTTCTTCACGAATTTGAAGGCAGTTATCAGCAGCATACCTCTATATAAGATCAGTTTTCATAGGTTTTGAGTGTCCAAGTTTATGCGCGAAAGCTCTGTCGATTTAGTTTTAAGTAAATATTTACCATTCAAAGTGACAATCTCTTGCGTTGAGAGGTTATCACACCATTAGTCTTAAGTTCTATTATTGTACGCTTGGATCATAATCTTGCCGGCATTATTGAAGTTTATTTCGTTTCCGTCCGTTTTACTTGAAGTATTCCACAATTTAATTCCAGTTTTACAGGTTTCTTATATTATTGCTTTATATATTTCCGTTATCGCATTTTAATTTGTTTATCATGCTATCCTTAAATTCAATTACCATTATTTCTATGTTTAAGTTTCAAAGCATGTCCGGCTAAACCTCTTTGAGCCCGGTATGTGAGGACCGTCATTCCGACGGGGCTCGGTAATAAAATTGGCGTTAACTTTTCATAAATTTCTCTTCTGGCTTTAGTTTTCAATTTTTATTCAAATGGTTTTTCACGAGAGTGAGAAAAATAAAGGTTCAAGCCGATAGCGCGAGAGTGTGAGGATTGAACCAGATAGTGAAAATTGGGCATTGATCCTAAATACAGCGAGAGCGCTTTAGGCATCAATTAGGACTTATTTAGTTTTCAAAAAACACTTCTTGATTAAAATGGGCGAGCGAGAGCAAAATCTCATGGCCAGGGAGTGTAGCTTTAATCAATAGCGGGAGAGTGTGAGATAGAGTTTTTAAACTCATATTTTTTACTGAAAGAAATTTAACAGTAAACTAACGCCAACGAATTACAGAGTCCCCAAGGTACACGAAATCCACATTCCAATCTCTCTTTTTTGATACATTTCTTAATCTTATTTTAGTTTTAGCTTTTATTTCCGTTCAAAACAAAACTTCATTAGCCTTAGATTTATATAGTATCAATAGATAACAATAGATTGGTTATTAGTCTCTGTGGGTTCGATATCTTTTAAAACTACGCAATGGATTGTATACTTGCAGTTAGATAATCCAATAGACCCATAAAGTCACGATCAGCGGTATATGAGCCACCCTCAGTATCTCTTTCTCTGACTATCAAGACCCGGTAAAGAAGCTAGTCCACCAATTTTCCGTAAAAAGGCATATGAAGTTGACCGCCACCAGTATATTCAACATTCGCGATGGTACCTCAGATTCGGTGAGGGAGTATCTCGCCCACTTCAACCAACCAAAAATCAACATAGTCCATCCAAACCAAGAAATGTTAGTAGGATCATTTCAGAACGAGCTCAGGGTGGGGCACTTCAAGGAATCCCTCGCCCAGAGGCCAGCGATGTCCATGGATGAAGTAGTAGAGTGAGGAGAATGTTAGATCAAAGGAGAGGATAGAAATGTGGAAAATAAGGTCTAGGATGCAAAAAGAACTCTCTTAACACATACATCTCACGGAGAAGCTAATACACGTCTCCCACGAGAGATATAACAATAATTAAACGATGTGGAAAGTCCACCAAAAGCTCCACTTCCTTGAATGCCCACCGGGAGAAATATGGCGAGAAGTTTCATATATGCATAACTTCCCTTAGTCGCAAGCTCCCAAGACAGACATCTTGGGACCTGATCCTCTCAGTTGGTGCAATTTCCATAAAGTTAAAGAACATCAAACAGAGGATTGCTACCAACTTAAAAAGGAGATAAAATGCCTCATTCAAGAGGGGCACCTGAAGAAATACATCAAGGACAATTCCACTAGGGGACCAGGTGAATCCAATTCTTAGGGGCGAGATTCCTTAGATAGTCCAGAATTCAAGAAGGGGGAAGAAGCCAACCAAGGGAGAGACCAGTTCCACACGGAAGGTATATGTCCTAAAAAATCTAGCTGTTAATGTTTTTACCATTGATCCCGAAGTAGAAGAATCGGGAGCTTTAGAGGCGAAGATTACCTTTCTCAAGAAGGATTTTTTTAACATTCACACGCACAATGATGACCCCATGGTTATGACCATTCATGTGATGGTTGGGAAATAAAATGAGTTCTAATTGATTAAAGGAGTTTGCATATATCCTTTATTGGAATGAATTCGAGAGGCTCCACCTAGATTTAGATAACCTAAAGCCCTTCAAGGGATCGTTGGTGGGTTTTTCATACGAGCTAGTACAAGTGAAGGGTTGCATAACTTTGAAAACCACCTTTTGAATAGAAGGTAACACCAGACTGATCAAGGTAAACAACCTTATCATATAAAATGGTCATAAGGATTCCCACCTTTAACTAGGTGGGGGCCACTCTATCTACCTTATATCAATGTATGAAATACCCACTCTTAAATGGACGAGCTAAGGGGAGATTTCCTTAGAGTATTATGTAGAAAGCTTAAAGTTGAAGAAGGTAAAAATAGTAAGTGTGAACGCCTTGGGCATAAAAGCAAAGGTAAAATAGTCAGGAGAAGCTCTCACAGAAGAAGCCCTAACCATTCCAGAAGAGATGAATGTAAAGGTCGTGAAAGAAATTCTCAGGTCATAAAGTGACTGCTAAGGCAACAAGCCTCATTTAGTTCAGACTACTTGATGTTTATTTTGTTTAGGCGAGTTATATTCTCGACTGTTTTTGTATGGATAATGATGTTTTTTTTAGGGCACACTTTTCCTGTGCTATTAAACTAGCACACAGTTTTTAATGAGACCCTCACTTTATTTATATAAGTTTTGGATTATTGGTGATTTATCTGCAGTATATCATAGGGCAAATATATATTGTCAAGGTTGTCTGTAAAACTATTGAATATCCTGGATCCTTATGTGAGAATCCTTTCCGCCTTTTAGTGTATTGAATATGTTTGATCCTTATGCGAGAATCCTTGCCACCTTTAAGGCAATTGAATATGCTAAATCCTTATATGGGAATCTCTGTCACCTTTAAGGCTATTGAATATGATGTATCCTTTAGTGGAAATCATTTTCGCAATTAAGGCTATTGAATATGATGAATCCTTATGTGGGAATCCTTGCCGCCTTTAAGGTTATTGAATATGTTGGATCCTTATGTGTCGCTCCCGGGATTTTCATCCAAGTACCAACGCGAAAGTGGCACCGAAACAGAGTCGCCAGCAATGTATATTTATCCCAAGAGAGGGAAAGGAAACACTGCATAAACCTGAAGGAAAGGAAAGAGCATGGTCTTGCGACCAAGAGAACTGGGTTCGAGAGTCGGTTACGCGAGAGGAAGGTATTAGCTCCCCCACGCGTCCATCGTACCCGATGGGATCCACGCTTGCTTGTCTCGATCAAAGGGTGTCGTCGTTTGGAGCTCCGCTGCTACTGGAAAGGAAAAGGAACGGGAAAAAGGAAAAAAAAGGAGAGAGAGAGAGAGCAAGAAACAAATGTAGGGAAAATAAAAGAAGTGCTCGAATGGGCCCTACCCCACTGCCTACGTATCTCATCGGGAACATGAGAATCAGAGCGACGTAGTTCCCCTCAACGAGGGTCGCTTTGTTTGTGTTTTTTGGGAACGACTGACGTTCTAGCTTAGGTGTTGCAGGCTCGCTGGTCCGAGTGCGTTACCATCTTGCAAGAGAACGAGTAGAAACACGTTCGTGCGTTGAGAGCGGATGAGATGAGAAAAGAATTCCCGAAGGAAAGACGTTATTGTTTGTTTGAAGTTTTTAGGAAGAAGTGTCTTTTACAGTTGGTTGCAACTTGCATTTGACCAAAGTCTTAAATATAGGAACGAATACTTTCGCGCATCGTCCCCAACAGGACGTACACTAGGTATCCTAGAAGAAGGAGAGAAAGCCCCTCGTTCTCCACTTCCCACACATAAGGTTCAAGTGCAATACACGTTAACCTTTATTAAGTGTTTTTTTACTTTTCTTTTGAGATGAGAAGAGAAACAACGCGAGGGAAATTCTAAAGGGAAACTAAGAGTCATAACATTATCATGCATGGATATCCTAGGGTTAGTGAGGTTTAGGAGAAAAGACTACCTAACCTAATGCTAATCCTACTCCAAGCTTTATAAAAAATTAAGTTGGACTAGGTAGCTCTAAGGGGAAGAGAATCCAAGACTTGAGCAAGTCTTGAGATTCATGGGATGATAAAGAGTGAAAGAGAAGAAAAGAGAAAGGAAGAAAAAGAAAAGAGATAGGGCAGCAAGCACACCATGCATATCACATCCAAATCATATCATTAAACATGCTTCAAAGATAATATAAGCACATATCAAGTATACAAGTGAAGGCACACAAGAAAGGATGCAAGTAAACTGGCACAAGATTCACAATTTCACACACTAAGAGTTCATACAAAGATGACATGAACAAAATAAGATGAAAGTGAAACCAAGTCATAATTCAATTCATATCATGATCATCTAATCCAAACATGCAAGATGGTTTCACATTATGATGCATTATGAGCCAAAGAAACCACAAAACCAATGATGATGATATGCATCATACAAATCAAACCATGATGATCAAGTGAGATGAAAACCAAGTAATGAACTCAAGGGGCAGTAGCATATGTATCAACATCATACCAAAATCAAACTCAAGTCATGCAAGATGAAACCTTAAGCAACACATTCAAAACATGCATCAAAGTTAATCAAAGCATCCACTTATCATTCATGCCAACAAACAAAGAAACATGTGAAGCAAAGAGTGAGAACATGTCACATAAAGCACCTTAAACCAAGAAGGTCAGAACCTCTAGCATGTCATACAAATAAAACAAAAGGTCTCATGCATTGGTTGAGATCAAGCAAGGAAACATCGTAAGATTAGGTTGAACATATCACAAGATTCAAGTCCAAAACAACATCAACTTGTAAAATCAAGAACAAAATGAAAAATGATCAAATAAGGATGATTCCAAAGCCACAAGTAAGCTCAAACAGAACATGATCATACCATAAAAACATTTCAAGCATCAATCAATCACAAGTAAACAAATGCGCTCAAACTAGGTCAAGTGTCAAAGTATACCTCAATCAAACTTGCATCACAAACAACACTCAACCAAAAATAGCAAAGTGAATTAATAAAATCCGAAAAAATATCCAAACAGAAGTTAACTCAGTCAATTAACATGTGAAAAAATATCAAACCAAAAATCACAAACTAAGTATCTCAAACAATTGGGCAAAGATCACATAAGAACAATGATTCAACATGCAAAACAAAGGGACCAAAATGCAATATGGAAAAGTTTTAAAAATGAAACAAAAATGTTTTTATGCAATAAAATATGTCACCTAACAGATGCAAAAAGAATGGATTAAAAATGTATTATAGATGATGAGAAAGAAATTTCACAAGTTGGTGTGTGCAAGTGAAACAAATAAGAAAAGAAAATAAAATAATTAATTAGAACAGATGCCAAAAATAAAATGAAATGAGAAAATAAAATATGGAAAATTTTTATAAAACTAAAAATAAGTTTAATGATTTTTTGTATGATTTTTAGATGCATAAAAGTAATTTTAGAAATTAAAAGTGCAAGACAAATAATAAAAGTAAGAAAAGAAAAGGAAATAAACTTGGGGGTGCAAACAGTAAAGAAAACACATTGGAAAAAGGAAATGGGCTAACGGGGAGGGGGGGGGGGGGGGGGGGGGGAGGTGCGAAAAATAAAGGCCCAAAGGAAAGCAAGCCCAAACGGAGTCAATGAGGGAGTATGGGAGCGGTTAAACATGCAAGTGAAATCTCAGCCATCCAAGTGATCCAACGCGTACAGACAAGATAAACAACAGCCACGAGATCAAATGGTAATTAAAAACAATGGATCAGATTCGAAAGGCCCACCATAACCACGTGTACACGCCCACACAAACGTCTCAGCAGCCCATCATGCTCCCCCCCATGTGCCATGCACATGATTCACTTAAGTGTTGACATCATCACCACCACACGATCAAAAACTAAACATAAACAAAGGCCGTGATGTGAGGATGCACGGTAATAGACGTGGTTGGCAAACATGAAATCCAAAAAATAAAACATAAACAAAACAGACATGTGGCGCAAGAATGAGCGCACGATCAAGGAACGGACGGTCCTGCTTCGTCTTCTTCACTTGCCTTCTTCGCCGGACTGGTTCTCTGGCAGCCGCCGGAGCTAGGGCTCCGGCCACCCTCTCCGGTGAGATGCTGTGCACTTTTTTTCCAGAAAATACATATAGGTACACTATTTTGACCAGAAAAACGCAAGGATCTCAAATATGCAATTATTTTTCACAAATAACCAACCAATAATGCAAATCGAAGAGAAACAAGTTTAGATCTAAAACTTTAAATCCACAGTATGCACAAACCACACGTCCAAACTTCAAATAAAATAGCTCAGAATAATCGGTGCACATCATAGATCATTATGCATATAAAAAATTCAAGTTCTGTGAGTATGAAAAAATCACCAACCTGAACCTTGAAGAACAGGAAATACACCAAGAAATCCTTCCAAATTCTGCAGATCAACTCCTTTTGATCTCTATTTGCAAAATAAATGCAAATAGAGGCTTGAATCTGGCTAGATCTTGAAGTTTGAAGATGATCCCTCTTGAATGGCACTTGATGAATTCTTTAGTATGAGCTCAAAACAACGGTGGATTCTTGCTCTATTCTCTTCACTGATCAAGAATGTGAAGAGAAAACTCAGAGAAGCTCCAAGAAGAATGAGATTCAATGAGAGAAAGTGTGAGAGCAAAAAACCACAAGTGTGCAAATGAGAGCTTCTACCCTAGCTGTGAGGGCATGAGTAAGCATATATACCATTCATTAGTTCACTGATTAGGATTAGGAAGTGATTAGAATTCTTGTTAATGAGATTTGAGTGAAATTATAAAAATGCATTTTACACCACCACCACCAATTTGCACGTGGGAAACCCTTGTACCCTGCAAAAATCACCTCCAATTTACTCATGTACCACTTCTGAATTGATTTTGGACCTTGTACTTTCTTGGTTTGCAAGTTTTGAATTAATTTGGCATTTTTGCACTTTGTGAGAATAATGAGAAATATGGCATGGCATGAATTGATTCAAAGGCCACAAATGATCTTCTTGACTTGTATTTTGATATTGTAATATGACATGAAGTAATTGGGAACATTACAAGTCCATTTGTGCAAAAATGCAAAAGGTGGAAAATTTGACTTATAAGGAATCCATGAAAAACACCTTGCATTGTTTTGGCCATAACTAAAGTTCCAAAAATGATATGGAAATGTTCTAGTACTTTTTGGAAATGGGAGAGAAAGATCTTCAACTTTCATGTTGGAGGAAAATTCATTTGGAGCTTCCTTGATGATGAAAAGTCAAGTTGAATGTGATGGAAAAGTTGCCAAAAATGGAAAGTTTTCATTATAGGTCATTTTCCATATTTAGTAACTTTTGCACAAACCCTTGATTCTTGATGAATGACATGAAACTTGGCATTTGAAGACCATAAGAGGATGTGAGACATTGAAAACCATGAAAATAAGCTCAAAATTCCACAGTTGACTTCCTCCTTTTGAACTGTTGACTTTTGTTTATTACACAAGTAACTGATCCATTGAACATCTTCCTCAAAGAACCAATGGCCAAGATTCCCTCCATGAACACTTAAGAACATAAGGAATGCCATGAGATCAAGTCTTTACCAAGAAATCAGAAATAAACTGATTTAGGTCCAACCCTAGTTTTGGCACCCTCTGGTTAGGAGGAAAAAACACATCCTCCAAATCTCAATTCCTCTGAATATGTTGTGTATCCTCTCAAACAAAGATGAGATATGTCCTTTGGAGGTGATAAAAACTCAAAGAGCTTGCACATTTGGGGGTTAGATCCCAACTTTTGACTGCCTTGTGTAGGAGATCATGCACTGTCCAATCTTCTTGGTGAATTCCCTTCTCTCAATGACTTGTGATATCAAATGGAGATGATACATGATATAAGAGATCCTTGAAGCTTGTGAGAAACACTTGGTATTCTTCTTTGGATGATCAACACCTTAGAGAATCACCTGATCACATGCCCTTATGCAAGATGCAATGCTAAATGCTTGATGCTTTGTTTTTCTATGCTTGAATGCAATGCAATGCAAATGAAAACTCATGCTCAAAGATATGAAAGAAAGAGAGGGCAAATTTTAGGGTATTACAGCTGCCCCTATTCAATCACAGTAGACCTGAACGGATGATAGCAATTGCTGTCAGCCTTTCAAGGTATGGAGCGATTGAATACTGACAATAACCCAAAAATTTGCACTCCGCAGGGAAGAAGAAAAGGGATAAACCCAACCAAACGAACTCTGCTTGAAGAAAACCATGGTGATGAAGAAAAACACTGAAGAGATGTCTTTTATATAACGCCAGACGATTACTGGCCTGTCGCACTACGGGTGGACTTTAACAACGTCTTTTAGCACAACGCCAGACGACTACTGGCCTGCCACACTACGGGTGGACTTTAACAATGTCTTTTAGCACAACGCCAGACGACTACTGGCTTGCCACACTACGGGTGGACTTTAACAATGTCTTCTGTACAACTCCAGACGACTACTGGCTTGCCACACTACGGGTGGACTGTCTTGTTGAATGGAGTCAGAAGACTACTGACCTGCCACACTACTGGTGGACTTTTGCCAAGCTACGGTTGGACTTTGCAGCTGAGATGCCACACTACGGGGGACTTCTGCCAATCTACGGTTGGACTTGCTGAGATGCCACACTACGGGGGACTTCTGCCAATCTACGGTTGGACTTGCTGAGATGCCACACTACGGGGGACTTCTGCCAATCTACGCTTAGACTTGCTGATGATCTGCCACCCTTGGATGGTATTTCGCCAATCTACGGTTGGACTTGCTGAGATGCCACACTACGGGGGACTTCTGCCAATCTACGGTTGGACTTGCTGATGATCTGCCACCCTTGGATGGTCTTTCGCCAATCTACGGTTGGACTTAGCTGCTGAAATGCCACACTACGGGGGACTTCTGCCAATCTACGGTTGGACTTGCTGATGATCTGCCACCCTTGGATGGTCTTTCGCCAATCTACGGTTGGACTTAGCTGCTGAAATGCCACACTACGGGGGACTTCTGCCAATCTACGGTTGGACTTGCTGAGATGCCACACTACGGGGGACTTCTGCCAATCTACGGTTGGACTTGCTGATGATCTGCCACCCTTGGATAGTCTTTCGCCAATCTACGGTTGGACTTGCTGAGATGCCACACTACGGGGGACTTCTGCCAATCTACGGTTGGACTTGCTGATGATCTGCCACCCTTGGATGGTCTTTCGCCAATCTACGGTTGGACTTAGCTGCTGAAATGCCACACTACGGGGGACTTCTGCCAATCTACGGTTGGACTTTAAGAATTTGCCACCCTTGGATGGACCTTTCGCCACTCTACGGTTGGACTTAGCTGCGGTCTTTTAAAGGGAGTCAGACGACTACTGACTTGCCACACTACGGGTGGACTTTGCCTTGCTTTGCCACCCTTAGATGGACCTTTTGCCAATCTACGGTTGGACTTTCCAATGATTTGCCACCCTTTGATGGACCTTTTGCCAATCTACGGTTGGACTTTAAGAATTCCAAAATTGGATTACTCTCTGCATCCGTGTCAGACATCTCTGCTTACTCTGCTGAGGAACAATGATCAATGATTTGACTTTGGAGACTCCGGAAAGGATAATATCTCTGCTGAAGAATGAATGAACAATTTGTCTGTTCTGAATTGTCAAGTTTGTCAAAAATAAATTGGACTTTGGAAATATGAGGAAATGATGGTTCTGCCAGGAATTATTTCATCTGCTTGGGGGATGAGTTCTGGTCACAGCAACTCCGCTGGGGATGAGAATTTCTTTACATGACGTCTTGCTAGGGAAGAAAAGTCATTAAAGCTCTGCTTGAGGATCTATCAAACCTGAGATCCTTTGCGGGGAGACTCAACCTGTTATCTGACTAGGGAAAACATGTACTACCACTCTGCCGAGGAATAGATTTTGTTGATCAATAGGCCTCTGTGGGGAGAAAACAACTCAGCTGGGGAGTATTGTTAATAAGATTCAATGTTGAACTCTGTGGGGATTTCGCTACCAGAGATACAATCTTGCTGGGGATCAGGGCTACTCTGCCGGGGATATGCGAATCCTAGTTGGAACATTTCACTGCAACTTGCTGGGAAAAAAGTCCCTATATCTGCTGGGGAAACCCCAAGCAATTCCATGGTAGTCTGCTGAGGACTAAGACTGTCAAGCTTAGGATAAGTATCACAATGCCCCATGTTGGGCGAATCTTCCGTTTGACAACTCCGTTGGGGACAATGAGTTTATAACAAACTCTGCTGGAGAAAACCGCTTCAAAGCGTCTCATGCTGGGGAATGCCTTTTGAGAGGATTTTACAGAAGACCAAACATCCTCAAACTCTACTGGGGATAATAGACCCGGAATATCTCTTGCTGGGGAAATCCAAAATGCCCCATGCCTGGGGAAGTCAACAACTTGCTTCCTGCTCCATGATACAAGACTTACCTGAAGAAACGTCATAAGAGGATTTTATAGGAGATTAAGCATCTTCAAACTCCTGACGACTTCACTGGGTATTAATCATCAACTTCGGTGTCTGCGAAACAACTTTACTGGGGAATTCGCAACCGTTATCAGCACAGAAAAACTTGTAGCTGTTGGAAGTACTGAATGAGAGAATCGGCTTAGTAAGATACACCGATACTCAGTTGATCTCAATTTACTGATACCGAGACATCGTGAATGACCGTCGACCGAATGATGGACTCAATCAGTAAACATTGTGATAAAAAGGGTAACAAAAGAACCCTTCCCTGAACATAATTTCCCCAATCTCCTGCGTGGGAATAAATGATCACCCGTCTTGTGCTTGAAATCATCTGAATCTGTTACCTGCAACAAAGACATGCCCCAGGATATGACTTCTGCAACAGAGAACATCTAACGCTAAACCACCACCTATTGGGAGAAAGGTTTCAATACGTCTCTTGCTGGGAACATTATTAATGAAGCCTGCTGAAGACGGGGACCACAAATGCCTTGGGTTGGAATGCCCCTTTGTTTCAAACCTTTTGGCTGATTGGCTGCATATGCGTGACCAATAATTTTTCTTTACTTGCCCCAGACCAGCATGGTCTGCCAAAAGAAATTGTTTCAAGAGGATTTTACAGAAGACTTGACATCCAAAATGCCTCAATGTCTTCAAACTCTTGGAGAGATTCGTCAGATCTCGACGTAACTGCCCCAGACTGTATGGTCTACAGAAAAATCTTGAAGTAATTGCCCCAGTTTTCTAAACTCTGAAGGGATTCTTTGACGTGATCGGCCCAAATGAGGTACACTTTAAAGAGATGGTTCGACGTGATTGCCCCAGATCGACTACGTCTCAGCACAACTTGTTGGGAAAGACCCCACTCAACAAAATTTCTGGAAGAGGTAACACTGGATGTGGCTGCCCTTCAGGAGTTTCAGGATTCTCAACTCAGCAAGATTAAGTTTCTGGACTGAATTTCCATATGTAAACTTCTTTTGATGTCAAACAAACGTATGCAAGCAGAAAATGCTTTAATCTGAGAATGAAAATTCTAATGCAACACACATGTTGATCTTGAAGTTTTACTGAAAAGATGTCGCAAACCCTTTGTGAACGAATCACGGGTTAGGATACGACATTAATCTTTGAATGAAAGAATGCAATGCACATGCAACACCAACAAAGATCTTTTAGCACGACTCAAAGGAGTCAGGAACGCTATCTCTTGGTAGTGTGCTTTGAAATAACCCTGTTTCAATTAGGACCTTTGAGGGTTGTATCGTGGCCTGGTTCACGGTTTTGAGAAAAAAAGATTTAAGGCTCAAAGTGTATCGGTGCCCACCCACTCTTCGTGATGTTCTCCAGTCCTACATTCATCTAATTTGACACAAACGCTCATCTCTCAAAAATATTTCATGATCTTTAAGGAATCCATGCACTGATAGTTTGACACCTAATGAGGCTTTGGAGTAACAATCACCCTTTTTGTCTTTTTGTTCGTAGTCACACGACTTTGTTCTTGCTTGAGGATTTATTTTGTAATCCTTTTGTTTTTCACTTTCTCATTCTTTTTCTTATCCCTAACTTTTGCCTGGACAGATTCTTTTGAATCTTTAGATTTTGAAGTCCAGCGGGATGCCCTAACTTTTGCCTAAGTCGCTTGTTTTCAAGTTTTGACTTAGCGGGCTTTTTTTTTTTTTTTTTGAACACGTCGTGTGACACCGGCTCGTCTTGACTTTGTTGAAAGGGTATGACTGCCTCAGTCTTCGATTATTGATGGATAACCATTGAGGTTTCGCATCTCTTGACCTCTTGATGGTGGAATAAAAGGTAATGGATTCTCAGATGCACACTCTTTTAGAAATTTGAACGCTCAGTCAAATTAACTGAAGACTACCCTGCTCCTGGTTAAATGTGAGGGTTTTTTCATACGGAAGAAACTCCTACTTCAAGGCTCAAAGGGGTTAACGAAGGGTCTATCTCCCTTATCTCTCCAGTGTTTGGGTATTCGAAACAATGCATGTACATCCTCAACAGGGTTCTGTTCAAAAGCACACAATTAGAGATTTTTGCGTTCTTACCTCATCATCCTCCCTCACAGAGTTTAAACAAGAAAAATGGTATTGCAGTGCGCATTAGCATTAAATGAGTAAATATGAATGAAATTAATCAAGAAAACATATCCATTGCATTAAAATCAACAAACCAAATACAAACAAGTTTTAATCATGCAAACAATGTCTGAACAAACAAATAAAGGCTACATATGAAAATGCAGCAAAGAAACTAAATGATTGTCCTTGTTGAGGAGGCCTGACTCCGTCTGGACTGACTGCTTCTGATGATGGCTTTCCCTTTTTACGTGCTGGCTTGGGAAGCTTTAGTTAACATACAGCCCATCCGCAGTGAAAATAATGATCCCAGCATCAATCAGATCTTGCACTTTATGCCTGAACACCTTCCAATCTTCAATGGCATGCCCCGGTGCCCCTGAGTGGTACCTGCACCTAGCATTCTTGTTATAACCCGGCGGAAGAGGATACGGGACAGGAGCCATTTCCTTTAACTGAATCAAAGAGTCTTGAAGCAAACAGTCAAGTAGCTGACTGTGAGGAACAGTAATAGGATCAAATTTTCTCTCAGGCCTTCTGGGTCTCTGATACCTCCTCTGGGAGCTAGCCTGCTGCTGATACTGATTCGAGTACTACTCTTTTCTCGTCACTTTTCTTTTCAAACTTGGCCTAAGATCGGGAACAAGTTGCTGATATGGGGATTTTGAGACCAAAGACTGCAAGATATGCCCTTGACTTGATGCCGCTTCAAGAGGGAATGCCAGGGAATTCACATTTCCTGCAGCAGTAGGAGTAGAATTACTCTGCATGCTTACGCCGCCCGACGCGAAATTTATCGCCTTTGAATCAATCAAATCTTGGACCAAATTATGAAAGGCTTTTCATTTTTCCACATTGTGCCCCGGCGCACCAGAGTGAAAGTCGCAATGGGCACTTGCATCATAATTGAGTGGGAGTTTTCCATCAGGGCGATTTATTGTCCGAAGTTCAACCAATTGGAGTTGGAGTAGATGCCTCAACAGCTGGGCATAGGACATGGGAAGCGGATCAAAGATTCTGTCAGGTTTCTTCGACTTTGGTAGGTACCTCCTAGCCTTGGGACCGTATGGGGAAACAAGAGGTAACTATTGGTGAGTAAGTTGCAGAACTCCAGGTGGTACAGAAAATCTGGGAGACACATCACTCTTGGGAATAGGTTCCACGGGCAAGGGTGGAACGACAACCTTTGTTACAGCCTCAGGTGTGGGATTACCATCCTTTCTGAGCACATTTCTCACAACTTCCATAACAAAACTCATCTGGGTCTTCACTTGATTGACCTCCTCCTTCAGCATCTTCTGGCCTTGAATCAAAGCTTGCATGTCCACCATAAAGTGCCCCAGTTGGGCTTTCATCTCAGTCACCTCCACTCGGAGTTGTTCCACATCTGAACCCTGATTGTGATGAAAAGAGTAGTCGGAAGAAGTCATGTTTGCTATCCTGCAGAGAATACCCAGTCAGAACAAGAAATCCGCTCCGGAACACCTGTTATGCAAAAATGCTTATGATTATGAGGATGTAAATGCAAAATACAAACAATCAGATTTAAACATTTCCAGGCCGAATCTGCTTTGATTCTAGCTTTGGGCAAGGGATCAGACACAACATCGAAAAATAAATCCGAGTCCAGTAATACTGCAGAATCAATCAAAAGATAACCCCTTTCAAACAGCTGATGACCATTGAAACAAACGTTGCAATAACATAGCATAAGAAGTCATACAAATAGGTTCAATACAATCAAAAGTGATTCCATCAACAATCCTGATGGTAATCACAACAAAAACAAGCAACAGAAATACTACAAGTCAATTCCAAATAAACCGGCTTCAATCTCCTCAAGAAGGTTCACAGTATCTGGATGAGCAGGTCTTTCTAGCAAACCCTTGATCAACCTGTTCCTCTTCACAACATCCTGCTTCAGCCTAGCAATCTGCTCTTCAACATCGTTGCCTTCGTGCTTTGGTTTCTTGATTCCCGCTTGGCTTAAGCTCTTCAATTTCTTTCCGGGCTTCTTTCCATTTGGCAAAGTAACAGTCTTTCCTCGCTTTCACTACCTGAAGCTCTTCTTGCAGCTCTTCATTCTCAATCTTGGCTTCCTTCCACATATCCTGATACGTGGCCAACTCGTCCTCTGCTTTAGTCAAAAGCTTCTTGTTTTTCCTCTTAGCTTTGACTGACGAATCAGCACCCATAATGATCTTTTTGAAGTGTTGAGCCCTGTCAGCAAAATCTTTCTCTTTTTTCTCTAGGTGCGTAGTCATGTCTTGAACCTTCCATTTCAGCTCCAAGTTGTCATGTAGAACACTCTGTAGTCGACTACTCATGTCAGAGTTTTCCACCTTCAGATCAGATATCAACTTACGCTGCTTATCAAATTCTTCAAATGGTACAGTGAGTCTTTCCTCCACACTTTCTGGGTACAACATAGGTGCTCAATCAAAAGGCAAGTAATACTCCTCAACTCTCTGTTTTACCCAATCCACATAAGGAAGGAAAGCCTGATTGTTAGGTTTGCCCAGAACGGCCTTACCTATCTTCTGTCTGCTAAGCCAAGCTTGAGAAGCTTCTTGTGCAATAGCCACACCATCGGTCATGTGAAAGTACAAAGATTCTTCTAAATCTTTCCCAGCCGGAGGACCTTTTAGAGCATATGCAAACTGCCTAATAGCCAGAGACGGGTTGTAATTAATACCCCCTTTTCTTCCAATCAAGGGTACATTAGGATACCGACCACAGCTATGCAAAATATCAGCCCCTACTAATCCCTTGTCCACCCACAGAATATCCTTAGCAGCTAAGCCCATCAGACGCTTACTCCACTCTAAAGAAATCCTTGAATCAACAAAAGCACCAGATTGGGGTAAATGTTTGCCAAACCACTTGTAAAAGAGAGGTGCGCAACAACAAACCACCCCACCTCGTCTTTTCTCATTCCTGTTGTATAGGGAGTAGTGGAGGTCACCTAACAAAGTCGGCACCGGATTCTGAGCTGTAAATATCTGAATAGCATCCGTATCGACAAAATCAGACTCATTAGGGAATAACACAATGCCATATATGCACAGAGCCAATATTGCATTGAAAGCCATCCACCTCTTTTCTTTTGCTTCCTCTTGAGCCTTCTTCACTAAGTACCCCAAGTGATAGCCTCGGAATTTACCTTTCTTAGAAAAGTCAGCCTCCACTATAGATCTGCTCAAGTAAAGAGCCTCAGCCACTGCCTGGAAATCACAATCTCCTGGGGAACCACAGAAAGGAACACCTTCTCTGATAGGAATCTTCAAAAGGTCGGAGTACTCCTCCAGGGTAGGAACCAACACATAATCTGGCATCACAAAGCACCTCAAGGAAGGGTCATAAAATTGCATCAAGGTGTGTAGCCCATTGTATTCGTACTCACTAAGACTCCGAACTAGGGGTAAAATCCAACCATACTTCTCTTCAAAGGCTCCTAAAACTTCTGGACCAGCTATACTCTGCAGACTGTTCAACGGGCCAAGAGTGATCTTCGGGAACCTGTAGACGATGATATGCTTCTTACCCCTCTTAGTGTCCATCCCTATGAATTCCTTCTGACTGGAATCAAAGACTAGATACTACCTGAAAATGCACAAACATGAATGTCAGAAAAAAGGAATGCAATGCGGAGCATGTGATCAAGGTGTCCACACAAACTGGCTGCACTGCGCTGACTGAACAAACCAAGTCTCTGTACCAAAACTCAGAACAAAATAACCACCATAGTGATAGAACCAGAAAACTAGGTAGGTTGAAAGTCACGGTTACCTGCAAACCTGTAAACCCCATCCCTCTCACATGTGGGTACTAGGATGTTCAGTATCCCGAGCTCTCAGGTCGAGAAATGATGATACGTTCACCATTTCTGGTTTGGCATCATCATCATCAATCGAGGAGGCCTCAACTGATTCTCCAAGACAAAAGATCCTCAGCTTCAGAGGTTTGAGAAGCAATAGCACATTCAAACCGAAGGATACAATGCTATCGCCAATCAAAGAGGTCGTCCACTGATTCGCTACAACAGGGAAATCCTATAGCAAGTTCCCAGCATTGGGTCCTCGGATCGAGAATGTGCAATGGGTTTGCCACAGAACGTGGGCTGCCACTGTCACATCTCAGGAGGAGTGCCGCAACTGAGTCCTCGGGAATGGTCATCAGAGTCGACAATTCCTCCAGAGAATAACTACTGGCCTGTATCAACATACAGTAGCAGATAGCTCCGGATAGAACTTCATCTGATTGTAGGGATCGTAATCACCCACACGTGGCCAACACCACGGGAGCGTCACGCCTGCCCACGCTAAAACCTAGGTGTATACTCGAGCCTGGGTATTGGGCTCATCTCTCAAAGCATCCCAACCCGCCAAACAGAAAACCAGCCAGCACAGTGTAGTAATATCCAGCATATAATGATATGTAATGCAGTAAAATGCGATAAAAACAGTAAAGCAGTAAAAAAATACAGTAAACAACAATACACTAATATACAACACACAGCAAAACACAGCACCAGAATAAACAACCAAAGAAAGAAAACGAACAAGCGCTAGGATTGACTCACTAAGGAAACCAGAGATTCTAGGTTCAGTCCCCAGCAGAGTCGCCAGCTGTCGCTCCCGGGATTTTCATCCAAGTACAAACGCGAAAGTGGCATCGAAACAGAGTCGCCAGCAATGTATATTTATCCCAAGAGAGGGAAAGGAAACACTGCATAAACCTGAAGGAAAGGAAAGAGCATGGTCTTGCGACCAAGAGAACTGGGTTCGGGAGTCGGTTACGCGAGAGGAAGGTATTAGCACCCCCACGCGTCCATCGTACCTGATGGGATCCACGCTTGCTTGTCTCGATCAAAGGGTGTCTTCGTCTGGAGCTCCGCTGCTACTGGAAAGGAAAAGGAACGGGAAAAAGGAAAAAGAAAGGAGAGAGAGAGAGCAAGAAACAAATGTAGGGAAAATAAAAGAAGTGCTCGAATGGGCCCTACCCCACTGCCTACGTATCTCATCGGGAACATGAGAATCAGAGCGACGTAGTTCCCCTCAACGAGGGTCGCTTTGTTTGTGTTTTTTGGGAATGACTGACGTTCTAGCTCAGGTGTTACAGGCTCGCTGGTCCGAGTGCGTTACCATCTTGCAAGAGAACGAGTAGAAACACGTTCGTACGCTGAGAGTGGATGAGATGAGAAAAGAATTCCTGAAGGAAAGACGTTATTGTTTGTTTGAATTTTTTTAGGAAGAAGCGTCTTTTATTGTTGGTTGCAACTTGCATTGGACCAAAGTCTTAAATATAGGAACGAATACTTTCGCGCATCGTCCCCAATAGGACGTACACTAGGTATCCTAGAAGAAGGAGAGGAAGCCCCTCGTTCTCCACTTCCCACACATAAGGCTTAAGCGCAATACACGTTAACCTATATTAAGTGTTTTTTACTTTTCTTTTGAGATGAGAAGAGAAACAACGCGAGGGAAATTCTAAAGGGAAACTAAGAGTCCTAACATTATCATGCATGGATATCCTAGGGTTAGTGAGGTTTAGGAGAAAAGACTACCTAACCTAATGCTAATCCTACTCCAAGCTTAATCAAAAATTAAGTTGGACTAGGTAGCTCTAAGGGGAAGAGAATCCAAGACTTGAACAAGTCTTGAGATTCATGGGATGATAAAGAGTGAAAGAGAAGAAAAGAGAAAGGAAGAAAAAGAAAAGAGATAGGCCAGCAAGCACACCATGCATATCACATCCAAATCATATCATTGAACATGCTTCAAAGATCATATAAGTACATATCAAGTATACAAGTGAAGGCACACAAGATAGGATGCAAGTAAACTGGCACAAGATTCACAATTTCACACACTAAGAGTTCATACAAAGATGACATGAACAAAATAATATGAAAGTGAAACCAAGTCAGAATTCAATTCATATCATGATCATCTAATCCAAACATGCAAGAATGTTTCACATTATGATGCATTATGAGCCAAAGAAACCACAAAACCAATGATGATGATATGCATCATACAAATCAAACCATGATGATCAAGTGAGATGAAAACCAAGTAATGAACTCAAGGGGCAGTAGCATATGTATCAACATCATACCAAAATCAAACTCAAGTCATGCAAGATGAAACCTTAAGCAACACATTCAAAACATGCATCAAAGTTAATCAAAGTATCCACTTATCATTCATGCCAACAAACAAAGAAACATGTGAAGCAAAGAGTGAGAACATGTCACATAAAGCACCTTAAACCAAGAAGGTCAGAACCTCTAGCATGTCATACAAATCAAACAAAAGGCCTCATGCATTGGTTGAGATCAAGCAAGGAAACATCGCAAGATTAGGTTGAACATATCACAAGATTCAAGTCCAAAACAACATCAACTTGTAAAATTAAGAACAAAATGAAAAATGATCAAATGAGGATGATTCCAAAGCCACAAGTAAGCTCAAACAGAACATGATCATACCATAAAAACATTTCAAGCATCAATCAATCACAAGTAAACAAATGCGCTCAAACTAGGTCAAGTGTCAAAGTATACCTCAATCAAACTTGCATCACAAATAACACTCAACCAAAAATAGCAAAGTGAATTAATAAAATCCGAAAAAATATCCAAACAGAAGTTAACTCAGTTAATTAACATGTACAAAAATATCAAACCAAAAATCACAAACTAAGTATCTCAAACAATTGGGCAAAGATCACATAAGAACAATGATTCAACATGCAAAAGAAAGGGACCAAAATGCAATATGGAAAAGTTTTAAAAATTAAACAAAAATGTTTTTATGCAATAAAATATGTCACCTAACAGATGCAAAAAGAATGGATTAAAAATGTATTATAGATGATGAGAAAGAAATTTCACAAGTTGGTGTGTGCAAGTGAAACAAATAAGAAAAGAAAATAAAACAATTAATTAGAACAGATGCCAAAAATAAAATGAAATGAGAAAATAAAATATGGAAAAATTTGATAAAACTAAAAATAAGTTTCATGATTTTTAGATGCATAAAAGTAATTTTAGAAATTAAAAATGCAAGACAAATAATAAAAGTAAGAAAAGAAAAGGAAATAAACTTGGGGGTGCAAACAGTAAAGAAAACACATTGGAAAAAGGAAATGGGCTAACCGGGGGGGGGGGGAGGTGCGAAAAATAAAGGCCCAAAGGAAAGCAAGCCCAAACGGAGTCAATGAGGGAGTATGGGAGCGGTCAAACTTGCAGGTGAAATCTCAGCCAGCCAAGTGATCCAACGCGTACAGACAAGACAAACAACAGCCACGAGATCAAATGGTAATTAAAAACAACGGATCAGATTCGAAAGGCCCACCATAACCACGTGTACACGCCCACACAAATGTCTCAGCAGCCCACCATGCTCCCCCCATGTGCCACGCACATGATTCACTTAAGTGTTGGCATCATCACCACCACACGATCAAAAACTAAACATAAACAAAGGCCGTGATGTGAGGATGCACGGTAATAGACGTGGTTGGCAAACATGAAATCCAAAAAATAAAACATAAACAAAATGGACACGTGGCGCAAGGATGAGCGCACGATCAAGGAACGGACGGTCCTGCTTCGTCTTCTTCACTTGCCTTCTTCGCTGGACTGGTTCTCCGGCAGCCGTCGGAGCTAGGGCTCCGGCCACCCTCTCCGGTGAGCTGCTGTGCACTTTTTTCCAGAAAATACATATAGGTACACTATTTTGACCAGAAAAACGCAAGGATCTCAAATATGCAATTATTTTTCACAAATAACCAACCAATAATGCAAATCGAAGAGAAACAAGTTTAGATCTAAAACTTTAAATCCACATTATGCACAAACCACACGTCCAAACTTCAAATAAAATAGCTCAGAATAATCAGTGCACATCATAGATCATTATGCATATCAAAAATTCAAGTTCTGTGAGTATGAAAAAATCACCAACCTGAACCTTGAAGAACACGAAATACACCAAGAAATCCTTCCAAAATCTGCAGATCAACTCCTTTTGATCTCTATTTGCAAAATAAATGCAAATAGAGGCTTGAATCTGGCTAGATCTTGAAGTTTGAAGATGATCCCTCTTGAATGGAACTTGATGAATTCTTCAGTATGAGCTCAAAACAACGGTGGATTCTTGCTCTATTCTCTTCACTGATCAAGAATGTGAAGAGAAAACTCAGAGAAGCTCCAAGAAGAATGAGATTCAATGAGAGAAAGTGTGAGAGCAAAAAACCACAAGTGTGCAAATGAGAGCTTCTACCCTAGCTGTGAGGGCATGAGTAAGCATATATACCATTCATTAGTTCACTGATTAGGATTAGGAAATGATTAGAATTCTTGTTAATGAGATTTGAGTGAAATTCCAAAAATGCATTTTACACCACCACCACCAATTTGCACGTGGGAAACCCTTGTACCCAGCAAAAATCACCTCCAATTTACTCATGTACCACTTCTGAATTGATTTTGGGCCTTGTACTTTCTTGGTTTGCAAGTTTTGAATTAATTTGGCATTTTTGCACTTTGTGAGAATAATGAGAAATATGGCATGGCATGAATTGATTCAAAGGGCACAAATGATCTTCTTGACTTGTATTTTGATATTGTAATATGGCATGAAGCAATTGGGAACATTACAAGTCCATTTGTGCAAAAATGCAAAAGGTGGAAAATTTGACTTATAAGGAATCCATGAAAAACACCTTGCATTGTTTTGGCCATAACTAGAGTTCCAAAAATGATATGGAAATGTTCTAGTACATTTTGGAAATAGGAGAGAAAGATATTCAACTTTCATGTTGGAGGAAAATTCATTTGGAGCTTCCTTGATGATGAAAAGTCAAGTTGAATGTGATGGAAAAGTTGCCAAAAATGGAAAGTTTTCATTATAGGTCATTTTCCATATTTAGTAACTTTTGTACAAACCCTTGATTCTTGATGAATGACATGAAACTTGGCATTTGAAGACCATAAGAGGATGTGAGACATTGAAAACCATGAAAATAAGCTCAAAATTCCACAGTTGACTTCCTCCTTTTGAACTGTTGACTTTTGTTTATTACACAAGTAACATCTTCCTCAAAGAACCAATGGGCAAGATTCCCTCCATGAACACTTAATAATATAAGGAATGCCATGAGATAAAGTCTTGCCCAAGAAATCAGAAATAAACTGATTTTAGGTCCAACCCTAGTTTTGGCACCCTCTGGTTAGGAGGAAAAAACACATCCTCAAAATCTCAATTCCTCTGAATATGTTGTGTATCCTCTCAAACAAAGATGAGATATGTCCTTTGGAGGTGATAAAAACTCAAAGAGCTTGCACATTTGGGGGTCAGATCCCAACTTTTGACTGCCTTGTGTAGGAGATCATGCACTGTCCAATCTTCTTGGTGAATTCCCTTCTCTCAATGACTTGTGATATCAAATGGAGATGATACATGATATAAGAGATCCTTGAAGCTTGTGAGAAACACTTTTTATTCTTCTTTGGATGATCAACACCTTAGAGAATCACCTGATCACATGCCCTTATGCAAGATGCAATACTAAATGCTTGATGCTTTGTTTTTCTATGCTTGAATGCAATGCAATGCAAATGAAAACTCATGCTCAAAGATATGAAAGAAAGAGAGGGAAAATTTTGGGGTATTACATTATGTGTGAATCCTTGTCTCCTTTAAGGCTATTGAATATGCCAGATCCTTATGTGAGAATCCTTGTCTCCTTTAAGGCTATTGAGTATGATGGATCCTTATATCGGAACCCATGTCGCCTTTAAGGCTATTGAATATAATGTATCCTTATTTCGGAATCCTTTCATCCTTTAAGGCTATTGAATATGCTGGATCCCTATGTGGAAACCTTCACCACCATGAAGCAGCACTAGGGGTCATGACCCTCTATAAAGATATAAAATCTTAAACTTGGACAAGGAAATTCCTCGATGAGCCACAACAGAGATAAAGACAGATAAAAATATTAAATATCAAGGAAGCCATTGGGTGAAATATTTAACAAGAACATAAAAGGCTCTTGGGGGATAACCACCAGGGGCATGATTACAACAATGGAAAAAAGAAGAAAAATGAGAGGAAGAGCATGTAGTTCATCGGTTCTCTTCAAAATCCAAATTTTCCTCTGGAGTACCTCCAAGGTGAGTTGCCAGGTTGGCATCCTCTATATCCTTATCACCCTCAGGCTCAACTTCAGTATCCTTGATAGGGGAGGCGACCGGGTTGAAAGGCTGGGGATTTCCTATGTCATCCACTAGTTGGCCACCACAGACAAATATGTACATGTTTTTGGGGGCTTAAATCTAACCTAGGATAGAGGAATACCATATGCTTTTTCGCCCTCTCAAAGTAGATATCAAAGGTTTGTGCTAAATTGTCATTGAGTCTAGATACCCCATCCTCCAACTACTTCTAAGTACTAAGGGTCTTGTCCAAGGATTCTTGCAGCCCCTGATCTGATCTTTGGTATCAAACTCTTTGGACTTAGACTCCGCCTCTTGGAGCTTTCCCGATAGGGTCTCTTTCTTCTATAAAGTCTCATTTATCATCTGTCATTTGGTTAGGCCCCCTCTGTAGTTGGAAAGCTTCATCCTCAGTTCAATCTCTATCTTGGCATGCTTTTCCCTAGGCGGGTCTTGTCGCGGTGAGAATCGGATATCAAGCTATTGAGTTAACTTGAATCACAAATCATAATTCACCATCGAACTTTGATTTATCCAAAGGAAAGGGTAAAGGTCGAAAACCCTAATTGTGCTATGTAAGAACAAAGCTAGAGATCTAAGGTTCGGGGGTTGGTTATACCTAGGGAAGGTGTTAGCCTCCTAAGTATCTGTAGTACTCTATAGGAACCTCTTGTTAGTATTTGTGTCGTTATTATTTGCTTGCTAATGAAATGCTAAGGTAAAGACCTAGGGGTTACTTCTAAGTATACTCGCCAAGATATCGCATCTCGTGCCTACATATCCTGACGGGAATGGAATCAGAGCATTCGTAGTTCCCCTCACTACGAGGTAAAAGGGTGTAAAAAAGAAAAGGTTGTAAAAAGAAAAGTGTGAAAAAGAAAAGGTTGGAAAAAACAAAAGGTTGCTCGCCAAGGATTGGGGCCTCGTGCCTATGTATTCTCAAGAGGAACTTGAGAAATCAGAGCGTCCGTAGTTCGTGTTTACAGGTGAAAAACTTGAAAGCAAAGCTTGTGAGGATTGATTGTAAAGGTGAAGAGATTAATGTCTATCTCGTATTAATGGATTTGAATGAAGAGTTAAAGGTTGTAAATGGAGAAGAGATTAATAGCTATCTCTATGACAAATTTAATTGTAAATGTAAAGCCAAAGGTGGCAAACAGAGAAGAGATTAATAGCTATCTTTATGGAGAGTTAAAGGAAGGGTTAAAGGTTACAAGAGATTAATGGCTATCTCATGGGAAGGCTAATGGTTTGTAGATGAAAGTGGTTTAAAAGTCCCAAGGTTGAATTAGTCCTAATATGTGAATAGACAAGGAATGAACACAATGGAAGGTGTATCAATTAATTAATCAAAGTGTTTTTTTTAAAAGAACCAAAACTCTAATAAATAAATAAAAGAGTACAAACATTTTTGATATTTTTTAATATGAAAATGAAACAAATAAAAAGGATGAATAAAATGTTTTATTTTATTTTTAAGGTTCAAATTAAAAATAAACAAAGATAAACAATTAATACAACAATAATAAATATTTTGGGATTTTTTTTATATGAAAAATAAAATAAGAAGAAAATAAAGGAAAATGTTTTATTTTTATTTTTTAAGGTTTAAATAAAATGAAATCAAACATGACTAACCAATATCCATTTTCATGGGGTTTTCACTCAACATTTCAAGACAAACACAATGGTAACTTGAATGGGTGAAAATGATACCTTAAGAAGGGAGTTCGAAAATCAAGAAAGTTTACCTATTGGAGTGTGTCCAATGCACATTCTAGAGTACTTCCAGATGAGGTGTGATGATGTTTATAACTTCACTGAGCCCCCAGAAGTGTGTTGGAATGTTTGGCTTCAATGCATTCGATGAGTTATATTTGATATAAGGGAAGTGGAAATAATCGGGAGATTTGAGTTTTCGACGCTTATGTGACAATGGATTTTAGTGAGAATATGATGTTTGGAAGAATTTCATGACAATTTCCCTTGAATCTTTCTTGAATTCATCTTGAATGAATGCCAAAAAAATCCCCCTTTAATGAAGAAAACAAAATGGCTATATATAGAACTGTTGATCCTCTCCATTCTTGAGTACCAGGTTTGCCCTGAGTATCAGCTTCTAATTACAAGTTTACCACCAGTAATTAGAAAACTGCTATTAGTAGTGTAAATGAAAGGATCAGTATTTACAGAATTTCCATTGAGCGATGTTGATCCTCACGCTGATCCTTAACTACTTTTTGATAATTACAACTTTGCCATTGCTTGGTGCCCACGTTTGGTATATTCCTTCCTTGATCCCCAAGCGTGCACAAATATTACCATTTTGCCATTGAGTGATGCTGATCCTCAACTGCTTTTTGATAATTACAAAAATACCATTGCCTTCTGTCATACCCCAAATTTTGACCACCAAGATTTCCTATAATTGTGTAAATCATCACCACAATATGGATGTATCATTATGCCTCATCAGCCTCCCCAAAGATGGGTGAGCATTCACTATAAATAGGAATTAGGGTTTCAAGCCCTCTCTGAGCCTTAGACAAAGGATCAATCAATAAATGACATGATCTTCAACTTGTCTAACCTCTCAAACATCCACAAAGGATCAAGAGGACTCCCACATCAAGAATCAAGCACAAAGTTGCTACCTTCCAAGTGGATTAAGCCTCAAGATCGCCAGGGTCACCAAATAATAGACAACCGACAATCATGATGGGGCATAAACCGTCTTTACCAAACTATAATAGCATTTCTTGTATCCTGTGCGCAAAACTACCTAAGGCACAAATCCTTAGTCGACATAAACCTTACCTCCGCATTCCCTCCAGAATGGGGAAGAACACTGTCCAAACAACACTTACCCTCTTGCAAACAACGACACACTAAGCCAACGCTCCACCACTGAAGTAACTTGGAGAAGCACAAGCTTCTCCCCCACGTATCTCATTCTCCATCCTGAAGACAAGGGATTAGAAAACCAGAAAGCACTGACAGTGTTTCACACACATATCACGTACTAAGGGACAAACAACATCGACAGTATTCAACTGTCATGCCACACAGACTCAACAACTTGGCCGGACAGACCGACCTGCTCTGATACCACTAATGTAACACCCCAATTCCCATCGCAGATAAATAATACATAAATAAATCAGAGGGAATAAAATTTTATCCTTAGACAGAAACAAGGATGCCACATTTAAAGAAAGAAAACACAATCTCTGCTCATAAATTTGATACATAACACAAAATGGAACAAACCTAAAAGGGAAATTTTTTCCAACAAAAGGAAAGTTCAATTATGGAATAAAGCGGAAAGATCCACAACTGACTTGTTTTACAAAATAAATTGTTTTATAGCATCAAAATATTCATACAAAGTTAATACAAAATAGATCCAACAAATGTATACATATATGACAAAAGCGTTCTCCGACTCCCGTGTTACGTATCAGAGCAGACAGACCGATAAAAGGATGGAGAACTAATCTTCACAAAAGCCTCTAAGATACTAATCTATAATTGCCTCATAGAGCAACAAACCACAGCAGAAGGGTGAGAAATAACAACTAAATCAAGATTGCATAATAATATGCAAACACATATAAATTCACATGCATAATTATTCTCACCACAAGCATCACATACTAATACATATAGCATGCCACAAATACATAACATTTTTCTACTAATCCAACAACATAGCATATATCATTTATACCAACATAATCACATATTCACACCTAATGCATCCCAAAGTTATAACATATGGAAATACACCTCCACATCACGTATATTCATATATAAGATACCATAGAGAATTAATACAATCATTGTAATGTACAACATCTCCACAAACATAGCATATGTCTATACATAAAACATATCATCCATAACCAATGCATTTATCACGAATGCATCTCAAATCACCAATGTTATCACAAGCTCAACACATAATCAATCAATTCACAATCTCCCACACATAATCAATCCACTCATGATTTTTCACACATAATCAATCCATTCATGATTTATGCAAATGCAAAGAGACCGACACAGCGACTCTATGCAAATGCGGGTACCATCCATCCATCATCTCATCATTAATTCACTCG
The DNA here is from genome assembly GCA_022829125.1 of Lathyrus tuberosus. NCBI lineage: Eukaryota > Viridiplantae > Streptophyta > Magnoliopsida > Fabales > Fabaceae > Lathyrus > Lathyrus tuberosus. The sequence continues at coordinate 606,514 of JALAZF010000405.1, forward strand.
AGAATTATTGGAATCATCGCTTGTTACATAGTGTAACTCCTCGTCGGGCAAACGATGTTCCCCATTGCTCACACCTCTTTGTATAAGGCACACGACATTTATGGATCGCTCACACCTCTTTGTATAAGGCACACAATCGTCTATAATCATCACTCACACCTCTTTGTATAAGGCACACGATGTTATAGCGGATTCCCTCTGGAACCGTTTCATCACTCACACCCCACAAGGGCACACGACATCACAAGAATGCATATCATGATGCTTGTCATACAATGACTCATGACAATCAAATGCATACATATATACACCCATAATCATGCATATACAATCAAACACAACACAATGTATTTATTTGCCCTTAGGCCACAAAACATCATCACAACATTTCATCTCATGCATTCACATCATACAACAGCACACAAGCTATACGATATATATAAAAAGCATACCACATGATAACACATCAATCGCACACAATTACAACGGTAAAAGTCGACAAAATGACACGTTTCCAAATTCCCGACATAATTAAATCGGCCACCAATCTCAAAAACCACTTTTATAAGAAATAACATTTCATAAGCTTTCCAATGGTACAAAGAACGTCCCGATCCGAGTTACGGATCAAAAGTTACGGAATTTAGAAAACAGATTTAATTTTTGAAGTTCCAGGTCGCGCTAAGCGGGCTCCTCCCCGCGCTGAGCGCGTTCAGTGAGGTTGCGAATTTTCAAGACCGCGCTAAGCAGGAGGCTGCGCGCTGAGCGCGCACTGCGAAATTTAGAAAAATGAACTCTTCGCAAATCCAACCCACAAATCCTATTTTTCATCCCAAATCAATTCCAACAGCAAAATAAGCATCATCAATTGTTCATAAACACAGTGTGATCATGCAACACGATTTATATCGATTTCCGACCGTGAAAACATCGATTTCTACTCGTTTATCTCATTTCGACCTATATTTGAAAAACTAGTAAACAATCCAACACACCCATACATAATCCTACACAAACATCACATATACATACACAAGCAAGATATAATCGAGACTTCTCACCCTTACCCGATTAATCGCGCTTGAACAGATGATTTCTTTTATTCCAAGTTTTCCTCTTCTTTTCCCTCCTCTTCCTTTCTCTCTTCTCTTTTTCTTTCTTTCTATTTTTCTCTCTATGTTTCTATTTTATGAAAAATAACCAAGCAAAAGACCAAAATACCCCTACTCTCGAATATCTCGCAAACGCTCTCAATACGCGATAAAACATAATAACGATGAAAAATAATATATTGCCAAATAAAAGTCAAGAATAAAATAATATAAAAAATAAAAATAATTAAATCGACTCGATTAAATAAATCAGACAAAATGGGGCGTTACAATTCTCCCCTACTTAGACATTTTCGTCCTCGAAAATATAACCGATACGAACAACTCCGGATACGACTCTCGTATCCGACTAACAAACCAACATGCCAACCAAAGGCACACCACGAATAACACAAACTGACAAACCACCTTGCTAACAGTAGCTACAACAACGACACGACGACGACAACTACAACGACAAGATGCAAAGCCCATACAATGCACTTGACTACTAACTCACGACTCGAAGAATACCCAAGCTACGAACACACACAGGAATTAGCTACTCGCACTCGGACCATCACGATGGAAACGAGGCAACACACAAACAAGAACATAAAGTTCCACGACACAACATCGCTTCAACAACCTCTACGTAACCACAATACCAATATTCTTGTCACACAACAATATTGCAACAATGCTACGATTCACCAATCGAACATACAACCAAAACATCCATCTACATAGTAGCCCATGAATAATATTTAAACCTTTCACCTAATACTTCCATTCTGAAACGTCCAATAGTCTCGCCATTCCTACATGTTCCCAATGTTCAACCTATGAACTCTTACCAGTCCCACACGCAAATACAAAATGTGCCACATCACGCTTCCGCTGCGCACTCTGATTACTCGTAACCATCAAAACTACCAATCTCACGTCCAAAGTCTAACTCTTTCTCATATTCACCAAAAATCACTGTTCACTTTTAATATACCCAACCTCCTACTCTACTGTTTTATCTCACACACCAGACACAAGTCTTTGATTTGCCCAAATAATTTTAATTCTATGACCATCAAAACCACCATATGCAAAGGCTATCGACTTAACTCTTCAGGCACAACATTAGCTTTTCCCGAAGGATAATCCAAGCCAAATTCATAACTCGTCACGATTTCTAACCATCCTCGTTGTCTCATACTCTATTCCTTTAGACCAAACAAGTACTCAATATTCTTGTGATTACTAAACACTTCGAACCTAGGACCATAAAGATAATACCTCCAAATATTCCAACACAATACAACCGCAACCAATTCCAAATCCAGAATAGTATATATCCTTCTATAAATCCTCAATTGTCGTAACACATGAGCCACGACTTTACCCTCCTGCATTAACACCCTGACTAAACTCATCAAGACGCATCCCAATACTTCACAAACGGTTGATCAGGATCACGCAGTATCAAAACTGGAGCCGTAGACAACTTCTACTTTGGCTCTCTGAAACTTTCCTCACAATGAACATCCAAAGCAAATGACTTACCTTTTGCAAGTCAACTGGAGTAACGAAAACGCCAACTTGGAAAAGCCTTCCATAACCTTCGGTAATAACCAACTAAAGTCCAAAAAGATTCTAATCTCCTTAACCAACTTCGGAGCCTCTCATTGTAGAACTGCATCTACTTCCGATGGATCCATAACCATACTCTCATCTGAAATAACATATCCAAGAAAACTAACCTTTTTCAACCAAAATTCTCACTTGAATGACTTAGCATAAAACTTCGTCTCTTTTCAACACTTGTGATTCAATTCTCAAACACTCTGCCTGTTCTTTCTCTGAGTTTATAACAGATCCGAATATCCTCAATCAAGACCACTACGAACTTATCCAAATAAATATGGAAGATACAATTCTTCTACTCCATAAACATTACAGACGCATTACAAACACCGAATAACATCACTGTACGTTGTAACGCCCAACCAAATTCCAAAAGATATAAATTCTTAAAGCTTTTGCAAAAAAAAAATTTTCACTGGGTAACTGGTTACTCACATACAAGCTTAACCGAGTAAATAACAGCCTATCCCGACGATAATAAACATAACCAGTCACATTACGTCGATCAAAGCCTCAACTCACACAATTCACCACTCTTATCAAACATTCCAAATAATTGTGATTTCACTCAAACTCAACCAAACCAATTCCAATTATCTATTCATGAAAGTGGACACTTATTCTCAATCGTTACCTTATTCAACTGTCAGTAGTCCATACACAATTTCTTCTCTGGACAGTCCCAATTCCATAAATCCCAACATGTAGCAACAACTAACCAAAAAGAACTCTCAAATTGTTTGCGATTCGTCACAATCCAAAACTTAAGCTATCCAGAACACAACTGCAAGTTTCCCTACTACTCACTGATTAACACGCAACCTCATGCTATCATCCTATTCCTTACCAGCCATGCTGGACCTCGTCAAGTCAACACACTAATGTTCCATCCAAAAATACATCTGAAAACCATGCACAACTGACGGCCCATCACTGTGACTTTACTGCCAATTTCCAGAACACTATCATCATAAACATAACAAACGTCTTAGTCCCATCGACTAAGAGTTTTCTACTTACTTAGCAGATATAAACCTCAACTATTCACCTTCGTCCAATTTAAGTTCACTCTCTACTCTCTGAGAAGCAGCCCTTAAATAAAACCCAATCATTCTCTCTCAATGACTTCCCAACTTGACCAACAAACCAAAACCTCTAATCCGCCTCATCTTCCGATATAAGAATCTTCATCGACTCAACAAAACAATCTGTAACCATTTTCTTAAATTCCAAACAATTGATTGCACACACTATCAAAGCCAGAAAGACACGTCTATTCCATCCAACATAATTCCGTCTACTATCAACAAGAGATTAAGGGTGATCAGTTCCTCAATTTGTCAATAGACAGCCGACAATCATGATGGGGCATAAACCGTCTTTACCAAACTATAACAGCATTTCTTGCATCCTGTGCACAAAACTACCTAAGGCACAAATCCTTAGTCGACATAAACCTTACCTCCGCATTCCCTCCGAAATCGGGAAGAACACTGTCCAAACAACACTTACCCTCTTGCAAACAACGACACACTAAGCCAACGCTCCACCACTGAAGCAACTTGGAGAAGCACAAGCTTCTCCCTCACTTATCTCATTCTCCATCCTGAAGGCAAGGGATTAGAAAACCAGAAAGCACTGACAGTGTTTCACACACATATCACGTACTAAGGGACAAACAACATCGACAGTATTCAACTGTCATGCCACACAGACTCAACAACTTGGCCGGACAGACCAACCTGCTCTGATACCACTAATGTAACACCCTAATTCCCATCGCAGATAAATAATACATAAATAAATCAGAGGGAATAAAATTTTATCCTTAGACAGAAACAAGGATGTAACATTTAAAGAAAGAAAACACAATCCCTGCTCATAAATTTGATACATAACAGAAAATGGAACAAACCTAAAAGGGTAACTTTTTCCAACAAAAGGAAAGTTCAATTATGGAATAAAGCGGAAAGATCCACAACTGACTTGTTTTATAAAATAAATTGTTTTATAGCATCAAAATATTCATACAAAGTTGATACAAAATAGATCCAACAACTGTATACATATATGACAAAAGCGTTCCTCGACTCCCGTGTTACGTATCAGAGCAGACAGACCGGCAAAAGGATGGAGAACTAATCTTCACAAAAGCCTCCAAGATACTAATCTGCAATTGCCTCATAGAGCAACAAACCACAGCCGAAGGGTGAGAAATAACAACTAAATCAAGATTGCATAATAATATGCAAACACATATAAATTCACATGCATAATTATTCTCACCACAAGCATCACATACTAATACATATAGCATGCCACAAATACATAACATTTTTCTACTAATCCAACAACATAGCATATATCATTTATACCAACATAATCACATATTCACACCTAATGCATCCCAAAGTTATAACATATGGAAATACACCTCCACATCACGTATATTCATATATAACATACCATAGAGAATTAATACAATCATTGTAATGTACAACATCTCCACAAACAGAGCATATGTCTATACATAAAACATATCATCCATAACCAATGCATTTATCACGAATGCATCTCAAATCACCAATGCTATCACAAGCTCAACACATAATCAATAAAATCACAATCTCCCACACATAATCAATCCATTCATGATATTTCACACATAATCAATCCATTCATTATTTATGCAAATGCAAAGAGACCGACACAACGACTCTATGCAAATGTGTTACCATCCATCCATCATCTCATCATTAATTCACTCGGGAATTATTGGAATCATCGCTTGTTACTTAGTGTAACTCCCCGTCGGGTAAACGATGTTCCCCGTCGCTCACACCTCTTTGTATAAGGCACACGACGTTTATGGATCACTCACACCTCTTTGTATAAGGCACACGACCCGACCGCTCACACCTCTTTGTATAAGGCACACGATCGTCTATAATCATCGCTCATACCTCTTTGTATAAGGCATACGATGTTATAGCGGATTCCCTCTGGAACCGTTTCGTCGCTCACACCCCATAAGGGCACACGACATCACATGAATGCATATCATGATGCTTGGCATACAATGACTCATGACAATCAAATGCATACATATATACACCCATAATCATGCATATACAATCAAACACAACACAATGTATTTATTTGCCCTTAGGCCACAAAACATCATCACAACATTTCATCTCATGTATTCACATCATACAACAGCACACAAGCTATACGATATATATATAAAAAGCATACCACATGATAACACATTAATCGCACACAATTACAACGGTAAAAGTCGACAAAATGACACGTTTCCAAATTCCGGACATAATTAAATCGACCACCAATCTCAAAACCCACTTTTATAAGAAAGAACATTTCATAAGTTTCCCAATGGTACAAAGAACGTCCCGATCCGAGTTACGGATCAAAAGTTACGGAATTTAGAAAACAGATTTAATTTTTGAAGTTCCAGGTCGCGCTAAGCGGGCTCCTCCCCGCGCTGAGCGCGCTCCTCACTGCCTGGTGAGGTTACAAATTTCAAGACTGCGCTAAGCGGGAGGCTGTGCGCTGAGCGCGCACTGCGAAATTCAGAAAAATGAACTCTTCGCAAATCCAACCCAAAAATCCTATTTTGCATCCCAAATCAATTCCAACAGCAAAATAAGCATTAGCAATTGTTCATAAACACAGTGTGATCATGCAACGCGATTTATATCGATTTTCGACCGTGAAAACATCGATTTCTACTCGTTTATCTCATTTCGACCTATATTTAAAAAACTAGTAAACAATCCAACACACCCATACATAATCATACACAAACATCATATATACATACACAAGCAAGATATAATCGAAACTTCTCACCCTTACCTGATTAATCGCGCTTGAACGGATGATTTCTTTTATTCCAAGTTTTCCTCTTCTTTTCCCTCCTCTTCCTTATTCTCTTCTCTTTTTCTTTCTTTCTATTTTTCTCTCTATGTTTCTATTTTATGAAAAATAACCAAGCAAAAGACCAAAATACCCCTACTCTCAAATATCTCGCAAACGCTCTCAAAACGCGATAAAACATAATAACGATGAAAAATAATATATTGCCAAATAAAAGTCAAGAATAAAATAATATAAAAAATAAAAATAATTAAATCGACTCGATTAAATAAATCGGACAAAACGGGGCGTTACATTTTCCTTTAAGGAGATTGAGGACATCAACCATATTATTCTTGGCTGCGAAAAAATCATAACTATGTGGAGGGAATTGGAATCATGGCTAGGAGTCAAGCTTCCTAGAGGAACTAGCTACATTAATATGTTCTTAGATTGGGCCAAAGCAGACGGGATAAGAACAACAATAACATTCTTCTGGTTGACATCATGTTGGTGCATTTGGAGGACAAGAAATGCAATCATTTTCAATGATGCAGTGGCTAATTCGAAGAAATTGATGCAGGACATTCAACTGTTAACATGGAATTGGAAGAGGAGGAAGAAAAAGAAGGATGTTGTGGGCAGTTTTTATGAGTGGCACAAGTTGCCTTTGAAGTTCTATAGATATATCATATATTTGATTGTAGGTGTATGGTTTTCATCTGTTTGAACTTGCTGCTATCAATTAATTGATCTAGCTATAGCAGGGCTTTTTCGCTGTTTTCTATAGGCCTTGTAAATCTGTTTGGCTTTTAGAATTTATAGAGTTTCCATTCATTTGTAATTGGTCTATTTTTGACCCTATGAATGAAGTTTGAGTTAAAAAAAAAAAACAACTATGCAATATAAATACTAATAACTTAGATTATTATAACTCTTCTTCCGATCTATATACATTTCATAAATCTTTTCATTCACTGAGTTTAAGCTACTTTGAAGCTCAATTCTTCTTCTTTTTACATTGTTTAGTTTTATTAGATAATTGTTTACCAATGGTGACATTTCTCTTTTTAACAATTGTTTTTGATTTTATGAATGTCATGAGAATTTATATATTTTAGTTTATCTTTTTTGTTAATGAAAGTACACAAATTTTAACATTCTTTTATATTTTCAGTCGAATAAGTTTGTCAAATATCAAGGTTTAACAAAAAAAAAAAGGACTATCCTATAAAATAAAAGTTTAAATGCAGCCAAGACACTCTAATTCTCTTATAATTATTAATAATATTTTTTTAAAATGAAAAGAAAAAAAACTATTATACTTAATTTAGGGAAATTAGAGAATCTTGGCAATTTTTGCAAAACCAATAATGATGATTTTAAATTTTGAATTTTAAATTAAAAAACATGAAATTTTTAATTTGATTAAATAGAAAAAAAGGAGGAATACGCATTATTTTTCAATTCAATAAAGTATCTAGTAATTATTTTTAAAAAGCGGCTTTAGTATAAGCATGCATATTAATTTAGATCCTTTTCAGAAATGATGAATGTAAAATTATTTTATTTTACACATCTTTATTAAATACATTAGGGAGAAAGATTTCCTTAGGCACAAACCCAATTGTAAAATATTTGGGCACACACTCTTAAACAAAAATTAAAAAAAAAAAAAAAATTAATGATTAGAATTCATTCTTTAAAATTGGTTCAAATTGGTACTTTTGTATAACTATCAATTTATTTAATATTTTATTTTTATTTGATACATTTATGTGTGTGCTTTTGAATATTTTATATTTAAATTTGAGTTCATTTACATTTCTTTCGATATTTAGGTTAATATTAACTTGTAAAAAAGATTAAAGTTTAATACTACTATTAATTAGCAATAGATATATGAGAAAACTACTCTTAAATTCTAAGATTTGCTATAACATTCATAGTATAATTTTTGGTTTTAAAATATGCATCCGTATGCCAGCTTACATATATTAATAATACAAAAATTAATGACGACATAAAATCATAAATAAGTATAATTTATATTTTTTATTTTTTATTAACACTAAAAGTTAAAGATAGTGTCAGTGTTACTTGAATAAACCTCAAATATATATATATAGAAAATAGCAGTATCATTTTATTAGATCAAGTATATTAAATTAAATAGATTTAATTATAATTATGATCCCTTTATTTTTTTTTATCTCTTATTTTAAAATCCGAAATTTTGGTCACCCTATTTTTATTTATTTTTATATTTGGTCCTTCTATTTTAAAATCCGAAATTTTAATCCCTCTATTTTTATTTTATTTTTATTTTTGGCCCCCTATTTTAAGTTTTGTTTTTTTTTTTTTATAAGTAAAACTGTATATTATAAACAAAAGGGGACTAGGGGACCCCAACCCATATACAATCTCCAGGTTATAGTATTAGACCACCATAACTTAAGGATCTAATAAGAAACCATCCAAAAAATTAAAGAAAAACACAAGGAAAATTGCACCACTCATAATAAGAACAATTCTCATGAATGGTTGTTGACTTTCCTAGCCACCACCAAGAATTAAGCACACACCTTTGTGTCATTAATTCAGTATCTCCGATTTTATCGTTGAAGAGAATTTGGTTTCTCTCATACCATTTTCTCCAACAGATTGTACACCAAATACTGACTGCATTAGTAATTGAAATCTGCGATATAGTCATTTGAATCCACACTCGTAAGTGATCATAGCACGACGAGGGGCTTATCCCATCGACTCCAAACCAATGGCAAATGGCACCCCAAACTGACTTGGATTTGATACAATAAAAAAACGTATGATGTGCATCTTCTTCACATAAAAAACAGAATACGCACACCCTTTCGTGGGGATTAGAGATGATACCTCGTATCTCTAGATTACATCGAGTAGGTAATCTATCTAGTATCATACGCCGAACAAAAACTTTGATCTTTAACAGAATTGTAGCCTTCCAAATTAGTTTCAAAGCACAGTCTCGCTCTTCATCCTCCAACGAGTTTCCTTGTTCATCTAGAAGCCTGAAGTAGAAAGAGTTAACAGTGAAAAGGTCCATGGATGAATATGGCCACTTCGCGACGTCCTGACCTGTGAACTTCGGACAAACCCCACACAACAGTTCCCTTAATGAACTAGCTTTGCCCTGCAGTAACAGATCTTCACCAGAAATGTCACTGTCAAACTTCCAGCACCACCTATCTTCAATCCACTGGCCCATTTGCTTTACGTATCCCAATTGCATATTAGAGTTTTTGAATAAATTTGGATACAATAGCTACAACGGTTTATCACCATACCATTTTGATTTCAAAAATAATATCCTACTCCCCTCCCCAAGCGTGTGAGTTAAATGATCAACAAAGTTACCTTAGGTTGTATCTTCATTCAAAGACATTAGATATTTCCAGCACAAGGAGTGTGATTTTGCATTCTTAACTTTTTCTTTGCAATGTTGATTTTGAGCTCTGAGATCATTTCAAACCCCTTAAGGATTGTCTTTAGGGCCCAAAGGTTAGACCACTTACCGTAACAGATTAAGACAGTATCGTCTACGTATTGAAGAATGATATATGTCACACCGTTGTTAATCTTAAATTGTTGGAGAAAACCTGTCCCAATTGCCCTGTTAACCAATAGTGTCAACGATTCACCGATCATAGCAAATAGAAGTAGAGATAAGGGGTCTCCCTGACGAAGTCCTCGCGACACACTGAAATTACTCGAAGGACTGCCATTAATGAGAACTGATATATAACTATTCATGACAGTTCCCTCATTCCAACTCACCCAGGTCTTCCCGAATCCCATAGCCAACATAGTGTTTTTTAGGAATGTCCAATCCACACAATCATATGCTTTTTCAAAATCATTTTTCAACAAAATACAACTCTTTTTATCTCTCTTTTCCAGATCCACAATTTCATTAAGGACCAATACTCCATCAAGTAGTTGTCGTCCTTGAATGAATGTTGTTTGAGTAGCAGATATAAATTTTCCCATGTAGCGTTTCAGTCGTGCAGCCAAAAGTTTTTTGATTTTAGTCCCTTTCCAATTTGGAACTAATTTAATAGGGGGAACAAAAGTTTTAAAAAATAAAAATAAAGAGACAGAAATTTCGAATTTTAAAATAGAGGGACCATAACTCTAAAGAAAAGAAAATAGTGGGGACAAAAATTCTAAATTTTAATATAAAGGAACCAAAAGTTAAAAAAAATAAAAATTAAAGAACCAAAATTACAATTAACCTAATTAAGTAATTATAATATAAACAACGGATTTAAAGTTGTTTTTTAATATAGTGTCCCGATACGTTATTCATACAAACTTGTTTTTTTAAATCACATTTCAAATAAGTTTATGCAAATATTTTCTTAATAACTTTTCCAGATTTTCAATTGGATAAGCATGTCAGATATTTATTAAAAAAAAATTAAAATGGTGGCAAAGACCTTTTTCCCAAAATTGATTATTAAAAATTTAAAAATATTGTAATCTTTTTAAAATTTGAATTATAAAACATTACATCAACAACCTTATTTATTCAAGCATAAAGTCAGTTATATGAATGAAAATAATATTAAAACTTTAAATTTGATTAGGTAACAAAAATGGACAAACATCTTATATATATATATATATATATATATATATATATGGAAAATGCTAACATACACCTAAATTTGGTGGGCTCCACACAAAAATACACTACATCTATTTTCTTTCAATTTTTTTTCTTCATCTTTCTAATGTGGGTCCCACAAAAAATTGGTGGGTCCCACACAAAAATACACTAAGGTGTATGTTGCTAATGCACACCTACATGGGTGTGCATTAGCATAACCCTATATATATATATATATATATATATATATATATATATATATATATAGCTTAATACCTCCTTTAGTCCTTTAACTTAATTTAAGGTTTCAATTAGGTCCCTTATACAATAAACGTTCCTTTCAAGTCCTGTATTTTGTATTCCGTTAACAATTCTAGTCCTTTCTGTTAAATAGTCATACATTGCGTTAGTTATTGCCAATGTGTCAATTCAGCTGGTATTCAAGAAATGACATGACTTTATTATATCTAAGATAGTATGACTTTTCAAATTATGAAATTCTAAACGTTTTTAGAAAACTCATTTCATAATCTTCATCATTAGTTTCATTTTGTATCCTTTAACTCTCTAAAAACACCCTAAACAACGAGAAGAAGTATCATTGGAACAAATCCTTGCTTGTTCCTTGTTCGTTCGTTCGTTCGTAAAGGAATGGTAACAAATCCTCCCTTGTTCGTTTCACCATCTCAAACCTTTTTCATTGTCGTTCGTTTCTGAAACTTCATCTTCTTACGTTTTAGGGTTTCTGGAATCTTCGCCTGGGAACAAGAAGAAGATCGTTGGAATCTGCATTGTGTTAGGGTTTGTGGAATCTTCCTTTAAGGTACGAAATACATACTGGGTTTTTAATCTTTGTTGGTTATGTTTCTTATTTAGGGTTTTTTTATCTTCCTTTGGTATATTACTCATATAGTTACCATATCTAGGTCATGAATAGTCGTTTTAAGTGCATTGTTCATCATGGGGGCGAGTTTGCTGAGTTAACTAAGTTAGGGCATAATGGTCTTGAGGAAACCTGGGATGTAGAACCAGATTACTGGAGTTACTTTGAAGCATTGGGTGGGTTAAAAGATTTAGGTTATCCAACCATAGAAAACCTTTGGTATTATGATCAAATGGAGTGTAACAGCATAATGGAATTGAAAGATGACAATGGAGCTAGGAGGATGCAAATAATTACTGAGTTGACAGGGGAAGTTCATTTATATGTTATGCATCCTGTACTACAGGCTAATGTAATTGAGGAACCCATATTATCACTATAGTACAATGTAGAGGTGGGAGACACTGAAATTGACAAAATAGAGAATGTTATAAAAGGTGGAGACAATACTGATAAGGGGCCCACTGAGAATGTTATGGGTGAAAGAGACATTGTAGTTGAAGATGATGTGGAGGTTGGAGACTTAAATGAGAAGGGGACCACTGAAGTTCCACATGGTGTGGATGATGGAGACAAGGGGACCACTGAAGTTCCACATGGTGTGGATGATGGAGACAAGGGGACCACTGAAGCTGAACATGTTGTAGGAGCTAAGGGACTGACTTGTAACAATGCTGAAGGAGCTGAGGGACTGACCTGTAACAAAGAGGGAGCTGAGGGACTAACCTATAACATTGAGGGAGATGAGGGACCAAACTGTAACATTGAGGGAGATGATGGAATAGATGATGGTAGTGATGACAGTGCTTTGGGAATAAATTTCGAAGATTCTGTAGATGATGTGGTTATGAGTGAAGATATAGTAGTTGAAGAGGAAAGGGAAAGAAAAGGGCAAAAGGAAAGTTGGTAGGCCATGCAAGAAAGTTAATGATTGTGAAGCATCTAGTGAAAAAAGCCTCTTGGATGATAATAGTGAGGATGAAGGAGAAACAAATTTAAACTTGAAGGGTTTGAGTGACATTGAGGATAGTGAGAATGGTCTTGAAGAGTATTTTAGTGAAGATGAGGAAGTTGGAAAGGAAGTATGGCAAACTTTCAAAATGCCTAAAAGGATGGATGACTATAAGTGGGAGTTGGGGACATACTTTGCTTCCAACCAAGATATCAAGGATGCTATTAGGTCATATGCCATACACAATGGTAGGAACATGAAGTTCAAGAAAAATGACAAGAGAATGATGAGAGTAATATGTAAAAAGGGTTGTCATTGGGAGGCATATTATGCAAAACTTCAAAATAAAGATACATGACAGCTTAGGAAATTATTGATAGACACTCATGTGTTAGAGACTACAAGGTGAACTTACTTACATCTAAATGGCTCAGCAATAAGATACAAAACAATGTGAGGGAGAATCCTAGTTTAACGCTAAGTGACATTATGGAGAAGAAAGTATTGAGAATTCTGAAATTCAGTTGAGTCCTCATTTCCAAAGAATTTACATATGTTTTAAGGCATGCAAGGAAAGTTTTTTCAAGTGCAGGCCTATAATTGGTTTGGATGGCTTCTTTTTGAAAGGCTACTATGGTGGACAGATTCTTGCTGCAATTGGAAGGGATCCAAATGATCAGATGATGCCAATTGCATTTGCTGTAGTGGAAGGAGAAACCAAGGATTCATGGAGTTGGTTCCTTGAACTATTAATATCTGATCTACGGGGTACAAGGATATGCAAAACATACACTTTCATAAGTGACCAACAAAAGGTACTTGTTTAATTTCATTAAATTTGTTTACATGTTTCTGTCTGTTAATATCTCATATATTTGATGATTGTTTTTGTCATGTAGGGACTCTTACCAGCTCTTGAGGAATTGCTGCCACAGGTGGACTGGAGATTTTGTGTCAGGTATTTTATTTTACACCTCTACATTGGTATATATGTTGACTGTTCATGATTATGACATGTCCATTTTGTTTTATTAAGGCATCTATACAGCAACTTTAGGAAGAAATTCCTTGGAGTCAAGCTCAAAGAGTTAATGTGGAAAGCTGCTACAACAAGTTATACAAATGCCTTCGAAAAAGTCATGTTGGAAATGAAATATGTTAATGAAGAGGCTTTCAAGCATTTAATAAAGATACAACCTAGATTTTGGAGCAAGGCTTTCTTCAAGACCAATCCTTTGTATGACACCCTTGTGAACAACATGTCAGAGGCCTTTAATTCAGTTTTTGTGTCAACTAGGGCTAAACCAATCATAACAATGATTGAAGATATCAGGGTTTATCTCATGCAAAGGTGGGAGGCAAACAGGCAGAAAATTTCCAAGTATGAAGGTGACATTCTACCCAATATCAAGAGAAAGATTGAAAGAGAATCTGCAAGAACAAACAACTGGATTATGAGGTATTTTTTCAATAACAGCTGTGTTTTAAATCATTTAGTGTGTGGTATATCATTTAGTATGTTTTAACTTCATTTTGTGTAAACTAAACAGGCGTGCAGGTGAGCATGATTATGAGGTGAGGCACCCATCATATAATGGAGAAAAGTACACTGTTAAACTATCCACCAGGTTGTGCTCTTGTAGAAGATGGATGCTGACATGTTTACCATGCTGTCATGCAATGGCTTGCATGAAATCTCAACAACTGGACATTGACAGTTATGTGCCTGATTGCTACAAGAAAGATTTGTATGAGGCTTGCTATGCAACTGTTATTTTTCCAGTCAATGGGGAAAGTCTTTGGGAGATAAAGGGCTATGTTGAATTACAACCACCACCAATCAAAAGACAACTAGGAAGGCCAAAGAATAAGAGGACTAGAGATGCATCATAGAGTATAAGGGATACTACTCAGCTTAAGAGGGCTAATTTTGGTATCAAGTGCAGCCGATGTCACATGATGGGGCACAACAAAGTAACCTGCAAACTGCCACCACCAACTCAACCTGAACCATTTCAGCTTGGACCAAGTCATCCTGAAGCCACTCAGCCTGAAGTAAGCCAACTTGCACCTTCACAAGTTGACGGGACTCAGCCTGAAGTTGCTGCATAATTAGTCTTTTAAGTTTATGTAACTTACTGTCAATGAACCAATATTAGTAACATTTAACTAGTCATTTTTGTACTAAGGGTTAAGTTTATGTAACATTTAACTAGTCTTTTTTGTACTGAGGGTTAAGCCTTTTATAATGCTGAATATGTAATAAAGCTAAACCAGTATTAGTGCCAACATGCACCTTTTATGTAATAGAGCTGGATATTGGCTTTTTTATAATGCAATTACTTTTGTGTTCCTCAACTTAGTTAAATGAACATTATATCATTCTTACAATTTCATTTCTTTTACAATTACAATCAACAATCTGCAAATTCTTAACATTCTGGAATTCATTTCTTTTACAATTACAATTTCATTTATTTTACAATTTCATTTACTTTTGCAATTCTTAACATTCTGTAAATTTTACCAATAACAATCAACAAAAACTGAATAACATTAATAACATTCAACAAGTTTCATTTCATAACATTAAAATACATGTTGTGTTGGTGTTGAAGCGGTAAAGCGGCAAGCAAAAATTAATTTAGTACCCAGTTTTGTCGTCTCCACATGGATCGGTTCGAGGGAAAGAGTGTCGTTCGATAATCTCTACATATCTATGCTTGGTTTTAAATGGTATGAGAGAAAAATGCAAAAAGAAAACATATGAACAAGAAAATAAATACATTCTTTAGAGAGGAGAAAACTCGACACGAGTTGTATTTCCTTCTACCCATCAAATACACAATCTACCAATCAGTTGTACACAACCTAAATCTCTCATCAATACCCCCACGCATCGCTCACAATAAAAGTTATGTCTAACGTGAAGTTGAGAGAACAACCGCATCGCCTCATCGATGATGTCTTAAGCAACTCGACAACACGGAGCATTAAGAATCGATACCCACGGTGAATGTTAGATCTAAATCTATCTCTAGAGTTCAGAACCTAACAGATGTTCATCCTAGATCCAGATTCGAAGAGGATATGTCTACCGCAACTCAAATCTAAAACATAAAGCGAGTAAAACAAGGATAACACCGATAAAGATTTGTAAAATAGCTCGCATACAATGCCATGATCAATACATATACATAAAATCAGGGTAAACTTACATACAAACCCCACAAATGGAAACTACAAAGGGAAGAAAGGAGAAGAATCAAAATCTCTCGCGGTGTCAATCACGATTAAAGAAGCTTCAATCCCGGATCATCGAGTGGCAACCTCCATTGATGTTGTTAAAGCTCTCTAAACTCCAAAAATGTGTCTGATGAAGTTGGGGTTAAAAGATCCCAAAAAAATAACCTAAAAAATGCTGAAAAGTGACTTAAATAGGGGCTGGAATGACGCGAACCGCGCTAAGAGGGCGCTTAGCACCATCAGCAAAATCACAATTCTTATTTTCTTCATAACTTTCGAACTGCAACTCCGATTGACGCACGGTCGGAAGCGTTGGAAAGCTTATTCAATGCTCTATATGATAATGAAAAAAGGCTTAAATAATGTTTTCGTCCTTGTAAGTTGGCGAGTTTTTGGTTTTCATCCCTGAATCTTTTTTTTTCCGGTTTTAGTCCCTATATTTCACATTCGTGTTCGTTTTAGTCCTTAAAACCAAAACCCGCAGGAAACCTTTGGATTTTCCTACGGATTTTGGTTTTAAGGACTAAAACGAACACGAATGTGAAATATAGGGACTAAAACCGGAAAAAAAAAAGATTCAGGGACGAAAACCAAAAACTAGCCAACTTACAGGGACGAAAATACTATTTAAGCCATGAAAAAATATCCTTGCTTGAACACCTACAAAAATGAGATAAACTAAAATTAGAGAGAATGATATTTATTACAATCGCGCTAAGCGCGATCTCACGTAAAATACACTTAAACCGCCTTAATGCGCGCTAAGCGTGGTCAAGGATCCTTAGCTACTGTCTCTTCATCAAAACCGCGCTGAACCCGCGCTGAAAAATGCGCTAAGCGCGAGTGACAGTATTTTGTTGGTAAAAACTATATTTTAAAGCATCCTTCATGGTTCAAATGGGTCCATACTTTAACCATGCATTATTAACTATAAAAACAGATGAAAAACTGTCAAACTCCACAATATGTACACTAAAACGTATATTACGCACTATAATGTAAACTATACAAAATATATACAAAAACGGGGAATTATTAAAGGAAAACAAACGAATTAAGCCAATAAGTGCCATTTATTCACATTAAAAATCAGTACATTTTAGCACTTATCAGTTGGCCACAATTCTATTTCAAATACATTGTGACAAAAACTAAATTAAACCCTAAACTAATAATGTCAAACACAATTGCATTTTTCAACATCCCTCTTGTGCTCAAAACTTCATTCTTCAACTTGAAAATCTTCTTCCTTTGTCTTTCAATCTTCAAATCCCTTCCATCTACAACTTCATCACCTACCCATTTGAAAAAATTACATCCCTTCTCCAATTGATTTCTATAATTCTTGCAACCCCAAAACTTTTTCCCAGCATTGACATTATTCAGATCTGTAACAGTACACATTACACACACACTTCTTGACACCAACAATCCATCATTTTGTTTCTCTTTATCACAGATCCAAATGACCCATAACTTTTGGTGTTTATTTTTGAGGAGTTGCTAGAGCACATTGACATTTTGGGAGAACAATGGATGAAAACGATTTTGGAAGAAGAAGGATGAAGAAGATAACACGGTTCTTGAAGAAGAAGGATGAAGAAGATAACACACAATTTTGGAAGAAGAAGAAGGACGACAACGATTTTGGAAGAAGAAGAAGGATGAATAGTAATCCAACATTGATATAATGACCTAATGCTTACTCACAATTGCTTAATAATCCTTGTTGGCATGCCACCTCATCTCACTTAACGTTTTCTTCTCCAATTTAACGGATTGGACCAAGTTTGTTAACGTAACAAATGATAAGGGACTTACATGTAACGTTTATTAAGTAAGGGACCTAACTGAAACCTGAAATTAAGTTAAAGGACTTCAGGACTAAATAAGTCTATATATATATATATATATATATATGTGTGTGTGTGTGTGTGTGTGTGTGTGTGTGTATGTATATAAATATATATATATAGAGAGAGACAGAGAGAGGGAAGATGAAGTTTTTTTTTATAAAAGCCAATACCATTAAAACAAGAGGAACACAAAGGGTGTTCCAACCTTACAGAGACAGAACCAACAAGAAAACAACAGCAGAGAAACCCCTACCAATTTGACATCAACCGATTTCTCCTAATGGATTCATATAAAACAAATGAAAATCAGAATAAGGATAACTATTCTTACCCGCCCTAGACCATTTCCAAACAAAGAACTTGATATTCCAACAAAGATCTTCTATATTAAACTGGTCACTTTTGAAAATAATATTATTCCTTATAATCCAAATGCACCAGACTGAAATCAGCCATATAGCTCCGAATTTCGAATTCCCTTCACTCGCAGCTCCTTTACCACACCAATCGAGGAAAAACTGAACTATGTCACCTTCAAAAAAACTTCCAATGCCGCACCAATCACCAATTCTTTCCCAGGCCTCTTTTATTAGCCGGCAAGCAAAAAAAGAATGAGTGACGTTTTCCTCCTCTAACTGACAGAAAACGCAAGCGGGATTTTGCACGGCAAGACCTCTTTTTACCAATTCCACTCTAGTCGCAATCCTGTTCCAAAGTACCTTCCAACCAAAACACTAGACTTTCAAAGGCACCTTGATCTTCCATAACTCTTTAAACGCCAAACTTTTATAGTCCAACAGCTCGACCGGATGCACTTCCTGACAAAGGGCTTGATACACTTATTTGACACACAGACTGGCAGTGTTTCCCATTTCCAATCCAAAACATCATGCTTCTCTTCATCAGGACGCACAAACTTCAGCGCATACTGAAGCTCCCTCAGCCTAACCGAATTGGCTAGTTGATCAGGTCTTGATAAACCAAAATTTCCCCACACCCAATCTCCTTGGTGCCTGCTGGCCATATCCTGCACAACTGCTGTTTTTTCTATACTGCAACCAAAAAGATCAGCAAAAGAAACAGACAGCAGTTGGTCTTTAAACCACCTAGCAGACCAAAAGGGGATTGATCTACCATCTCCCAAATTAAAGTGCGTGAAATCTGCAAAACAAAAACTGTGATTAGTAGAAAAGATCCCACTCCTTAGTATGTCTCTCCACCAATAAGAGGAAGAACTTCTAGCAGCTAAGTTATTAGTAATGAGTTTATGTTCTATAAAACCGTATCTGGCCATAAGGATCTCCTTCAACAATGACTTACAGTCACTAAAAACCCTCCACTTCCATTTTGCCATAAGAGCATTGTTGAATTCCTCCATACGTTTTATCCCAAGGCCACCTTTCTCCTTAGAATAACAAACTAAATCCCATTTGATCCAATGGATTTTAGCCTTCACTTCGGTACCTCCCCATAGAAGCCTGCTCCTAATATTATCTATAGCTTTTAAAATCGCTAAAGGAGCTTTATAGAATAAGAGCCAATAAAGGGGTAAACTGGACATAACAACATTGATCAGAGTCACCCTACCCGCCATTGAAAAACTTCTAGCCTTCCAAGAATCCAACCTGGCTCTGATCTTATCGACAACCGGTTTCAAGCCAAGAATTCTTCTAGGATTGAATCCAATTGGCACTCCCAAGAACGAAAAGGAACTCTTCATAGTCTTACACGCAAGAAAAGAAGAAGCAACCAAAAGAAAATGAGGGCTAACGTTTACTCTAATTAGCCTGCTTTTGTTGAAATTCACCTTCAAACCAGATGCCAGCTCAAAGCCCCTCAAAATCATTTTTACACACCACAAATTATTCCAATCTCCTTCACCTATGATTAGAGTATCATCCGTGTATTGGATTAGGTCCACTCTACAACTATCTCCTACACAATACCCTTTGAATTTGTCCACTGCCACAACTTTTCTCATTAAGCTGGAAAGACCTTCTGCCACAATAACAAAGAGAAAGGGGGAGAGAGGGTCTCCTTGCCTCAAACCTCTTTGCCATAAATCCGCGTATTGAATGAAGTTATTCCAAGAGTTATTCCGTAGATATTATAGACATATCTAATTTATTTGTATTGAATGAAGTTATTCCAAGAGTTATTCCGTAGATATTATAGTCATATCTAATTTATTTGTATGCATGATCATTAAGTAATTTAAGTAAAAATTATTCTTAGAATGAGTTGATTTCGTATACAATTTATTTTTCACTTTAATTAATTAGGATCAGTTTGATGTGTTGTAGTAGGTTGTTTGGGGTCCACCTTCTGAACATCAAGTTACCTTAGATGTTGATGGAAGTTCATATAAAAATCTTGGTAGGGCGGATTATGGAGGCTTAATAAGAGACCACACAGGATTGTGACTGTTAGGATTTAGTGGACTATTGATTTTGATGATAGCCTAGAAGCTGAATTATTAGCCATATTGAATGGATTGATGGTAGCCTGGAATTCAGGTTATAGAGATGTGAGTTATAGATCTCACTGTATGAAAGTATTATATTTGATTCAAGCCACAACATTTATACCTCAGAAATATACTTATATTGTAAACACTATAAAAGAATATATTTTTAGAGATTGAACTATTTTATTTTACCATACTTATAGAGAAGGTGACCAATGTGTAGATTTTATGGCAAAGTTTTGAGCAAATAATATGGATTGTTTAGGAATTTTTATAGAGTCACCTCATTGCTTGTATTATTTACTTTTAAGTTATTAATCTATGAGAAATATATATACAAGAGTATAATTATTATTTTGTAGATGATTTTTCCTAGAAAATTAGGATTTCTTCAACCATAAATAGTTGTTATTTTGTGAGGCTTAAAAGATGTCATATTCTTTATGTAACACCATACATCAATTATATAGAAGTTAATATACAACGTTAATATAACGTATAATGTAGGTTGAGAATTCAGCTGCTCACTTCCTTGAAGACCTAGATTTCTTCTTCAAAATCTTCGGCTTAAATTCCTAACTTTAGGGTTAGGGCCCTTGGTTTTGGAGCTGTTTTTCTGGGGTTTCTGGGTTTTTCGAGTTGGTTTGGGAAGTGCGTTTTCTCTGGGTTTGTTTAGGTATCGGGGATTCGTTTTATGGATGGTGATAAGGGGTGGACAGAGGTGCGAAGGAAGGGTTTTCGAAGGGAAGTGCATCGATGGGATTATTTCCCAGTAGGTAGGGGATATAGTGGTGAGGCTGAAAAGGAATTATCATTAATCTTCTTCTCCGAATTCCCTGACAGAACAAAGGCGAAAGACATTTTCGCCCTTTTTGGGTGCGTGGGGGAGGTTGTTGAGGTGGTCATACCACCAAAAGGGAACAAATTTGGAAAGCGATTCGGCTTCGTAAGATTTAGGGAAGATGGGGACGCAAGGTTATTGGCGGTTAAATTAGACAACATCATTATTGACGGAAAGAAAATTCACGCAAATTTGCCGCGATTTGGAAGGAGCTCTGGGAAGTCAAAATCACATCATACAGGAGAGGTGTTTTTTAGGACTAAACCTCTACAGAAGGAGTCAACGTATAGAGGGGATAATGGTGTAGGGGATAAAATGTTTGTGGAGGTCGTGGCTAACAAGACATGTATAAAGTAGGGCGATGAAACGTACAAGGTGGTTCACTATGTGTCGAAGTCAGAAACCAAAGAAAGGCTGAAGAAGGCGTATGTAGGAAAATTTCTTATTCCAGGAGCAACGTACAACTTGCAAACTAGTTTTGAAATTGAGGGTATCTTCTCTATCAAAGTCACACCGATGGGTGAATCTCTTTGTTTGTTGGAGGAATTGGAGGAAGGTTTAATTCAGGATCTGTTAAGGGAGGGTGAACTATGGTGGAAAGAATGGTTTTCCACTATTAAACCTTGGGAGGAGAAAGACGTTGATGATGTCAGAGTAATGTGGGTGAGGGTTTACGGAGTGCCTGTTCACGTTTGGAACTCCGAATTTTTTGAAACTATAGGCAATTCTATTGGAACATTTGTTAGCATAGACGAAAGTACTATGATGGGATTGAATTTTGATGTCGGTAGGATCCTCGTGAAGATGTCTATTGCTTGTGAGCTCTGTCAGAATTTGAATGTGGATGTTGATGGAAACATCTTTCCTTTGGTGTTGAGGGAGGATACATTCGGGTCGGTCCGAGTACCAAAGGAAAATTCAGTAACCAAAACTGATTTTTTAAAGTCAGTTCAGTCTGAGGAAAGCGAAAGTGCTTGGACGGATAGTAATAAAAGTGTTAGAAGGTATGGAGTGAAGACTTTTTTGAAGATTTCAATGAAAGGGACAGTGTAGAAACCGGAAGTGGGATAAAACAATCGAGAAATTCGGTTGCTGTTCCTGTTGTTCAGGTGTCGTCCGCCCCTATACCTGAGGAAGGTTCTTTCGACGCGGCTGTTTCTCTATTGGGAGGAGCAGACAGCAGCGCAGATCATAGGGTGGAATTGTTATCGAGTAGTGATCTTATCTCCTACTCGTCTAGTTCTTATGTCGCCTGTTCTGTGGAGGCACATTTACGAACTACTGTTAGCGAGGTTCTGGCAAGGGATAGTCGTGTAAAAAAACCAAAGAAATTGAAATACCGATACTGTTCCGAACCGGGTATTTTATTTCACAAAAGAATGAAGAGGAGGCAGAAGGAGATAAGCAAGAAGAGAATATCTACTAGTTCAGGCGTTTTGCAGGGAGCCTGCAGTGATAAGGAGATTACTTTTAAAGGTGGAAATTCTGCAACCACCACTACCGGCAAAGGGGAGGGTTCGGTCTTGTATGGGGATCAATCGAAAGAATCGTAAATTCTTAGGAATAACAACAGAATGTGGGAGAATTTTGATAGCAATGAAGGCGTCAAATTATGGAATGCTATGGCTAATCTGGGAGGGACGAATGTTGATCCGAATAAAAGTTACAGGGTTAGTATTATTGAAAAGGACAAAGCTGATAAGGAGAGAATGTTAACAAGGAAGGAGCATAAAAATGGTTCTCAATGATCATAGCATCTTGGAACATTAGAGGGGGTGAAAGTAAGTTGAAAAGGAGGAGAATAAGTCAAGTGATTAAGAAAGAGCAAGCCGACCTTTTTTTGATCCAAGAATCGAAAATGTCTCAGATGAAGGAGAGTGTCATTAAGAGCTTTTGGAGAAATGAAGAGGTGAGTTTTTCTTTTTCGGAATCTAGAGGCTTTTCTGGAGGTCTAATCATTTTGTGGAAAGAAGGAAAATTCGATGTTATCAGTAGCTTTAAAGGTGAAGGATTTTTGGGTGTGAAGGTTGCGTGGAGGAATCACAATTACTATATTTGTAGTGTTTACTCTTCTTGTGAGCTGGCCAAGAAGAGAACTATGTGGGAAAGTTTGCTTGATTTAAAATACAGAAGTACGGATAGAGAGTGGATAATTGGTGGGGACTTTAATGCGGTTAAAAGTTCAAGAGAAAGAAAAGGGAGGGCCGTTGGTTATAGGAGGTCTGAGATGGAGGAATTTGGCACTTTTATTGGAAAAAGCAACTTGTTGGATGTTCCATGTAAAGGGAAGAACTATAGTTGGTTTAGCAGAGATGGGCAGTCCATGAGCCGGATCGATCATTTTTTAGTTTCTGAATCTATTGTGGAGAGATGGGGGGTGGTTGGTCAGTTAATTAGCCGGAGGGATATTTTGGATCATTGCCCAATTTGGTTGGTGGTGGATGAGGCGGATTGGGGCCCGAAGCCGTTTAGAGTTAACAATGAGTGGTTTTCGAATAAAAATTTCATTCCATTTGTTGAGGAGGAGTGGAGAAGAATGGTGGTGGTAGGTAGGAGTGATTTTGTTTTAAAGGAGAAGTTGAGGAAGCTTAAAGATCGACTTAGATGGTGGAATTCAGAGGTGTTTGATATGTATGAGTTGGAGGTGGAGGCGAGTTTGCGGGATTTGAACGAAGCGGAGGATCTCTTATCTAATTTTGAAGTTAGTGCGTTAGGTGACATCCTTTCCAAAAGGAAGGAAGCCTCTAACCGGTTTTGGCTTAATCTTAAAATGAAGGAAAATATGTTAATCCAAAAGGCGAGGTTGAAGTGGAATAACGACAGTGATAATAATAGTAGGTTCTTCCATAGAGTTATGAAAGAGAGAAGGAGGTGTAATCACATTGGCTCGGTTAATATGGAGAGTGGTAAGGTGGATTCCGTAAGTAAGTTAAAGAAGGAGGTTTTGGACCATTTTCTTGCAAGTTTATCGAAGAAGAAGTTGATAGACCTCTTCTTGATGGGATTAATTTTAAAAGTCTTAATAGCATCGATAGTGCGTTTCTTGAGTTACCTTTTTCGGAGGAAGAGATAGAGGAGGCGGTGTGGGGGTGTGAAGGTTCTAAAAGCTCGGGTCCCGATGGTTATACCATCTTGTTTTTTCGGAAGTGTTGGCACATTTTCAAAGAAGAGTTTGTTAATTTCTTCAACGAATTTCATTCGGGTACAGTATTATCGAAAGCTATCACTTCTTCTTTCTTGACGCTTGTGCTGAAGGTCGCTAATCCGTTGGAGTTAGATGACTATAGACCCATTTGCCTTGTGAGAAGTTTATACAAAGTGTTGTCCAAACTCTTAGCGGGAAGGTTGAAGACCATTTTGCATACCATTATATCATCTTGCCAAAGTGCTTTTGTTCCGGGGCGTCAACTTTTGGACGGTGTTCTTGTGGCGAACGAGTTGGTGGACTTTTGTAAGAAGGAAGGGAAGAGGTGCACTCTTTTCAAGGTGGATTTCGAAAAAGCTTATGACAAAGTGAGTTGGAATTTTCTTAGTTATATGATGAGGAGGATGGGGTTTGGGGAAACTTGGATGAGATGGATGAAGTTGTTGGTTTTCAATAGCAATATGTTGGTGTTAGTGTATGGGAGTCTGACTAAGGAGTTTAAGGTGGAGAGAGCCTTAAGGCAAGGAGATCCTTTATCTCCGTTCCTCTTTGTGATTATTGCGGAGGCTCTCTCGGGTTTGGTAAAAAAGGCGGTGGAAATAGGGGAGTATGAAGGAGTTCTTGTAAATAGGGATTGCTCGGTCGACATCCTTCAATTTGCAAATGACACCTTGCTAATCGGAGGAAGTAGTTGGAAACAAATGTGGGCCATAAAGGCGGTTCTTAGGAGTTTCGAGCATGTTTCGGGATTGGGAATTAACTACCATAAGAGTAAGTTAATTGGAATTAATTCAAATCCTTATTTTTTGAAGGCGGCGGCTTCTTTTCTTTCTTGTAGAAGAGAAGATAGTAGTTTTAACTTTCTTGGCATTCCTATTGGGTCCAATCCGAGAAGGTTATCCATGTGGAGATGCTTGGTCGATAAGATCAAAAAACGACTCTCTAGTTGGAAGTGTCGGTTGCTTAGTTTAGGGGGTAGAATTACCCTTCTTAAATCGGTTTTATGTTCATTGTCATTCTTTATGCTATCTTTTTATAGGATTCCAGCCAAGATTGCCAATGAAATAACATCGTTGCAAAGTAAATTTTTATGGAGGGGCACGGAGGAGCGGAGGCGGATTCATTGGGTTGGTTGGAAGGATGTTTGTTTGCCGTTGGAGGAAGGTGGTTTAGGGTTGCGTTGTATCGAGGATTTTAATGTTGCACTTCTTCTTAAATGGAGGTGGAGGATTCTGCAAGGCTCGTACTCTTTATGGTATAACATTTTGAGAGCTCGATATGGCGATATTTGTTTGAGTATGTTTAATGGGAATTCCGATCTTCGGTCTAGCGTCTCTAAATCAGTGTGGTGGAAAGATATCTTGACTATCGAAAAAAAATGTGAAGAAGATATATTTGCAAAGAATTGTAGGGTGGAATTGGGGAATGGATACATTACTTCTTTTTGGTATTCCAAGTGGATGGGAAATTTTAGATTGATGGATAAATTCCTGACTCTGTTTTCCGAATCTAGACTTCAAAATGCTTCCGTCGCCAGAATGGGAGGTTGGGTGGAAGGGGGTTGGAGTTGGGGTGATTTAGGAATTGATACTAATGTGAACTCTGTTTTGCAAGTGAGCAGACTGGTTTTAAAGAACTTCACTCTTAATGCAGGGCCTGCAATAAATGGTCGGGATAAGTTTGTTTGGCTTCCCGAACCTGAAACCAGTTTCACCGTCAAATCTTGTGCGATGGTTCTGGCAGCTAGAAGAACTGCTGCTGCTGGTGTGCTTTTGAACAGTACCGTTGGTACTGCTGTGTTGGACAGCACATCGGCTGTTCTGTCTCCTGTTGGCAGCAGCCTCACTGCGGGTAGCAGCTGGGTGAGTTTTGTGGCTGGAATCAGGTCGGATGGTGGAGGCACGACTAGCAGTACAGAGGACAGGGGGTGCGGGACAACCGGTGTGTGGGGGAGGCTTTGGAAGACGCAAGTTCCCTCGCGTATGAAAGCATTTGGTTGGCGTTTATTTTGGAAGAGGCTTCCAACCATGGATAACTTAATCTCTAGAGGTATTAATTTAAATGAGGCTAATTCTCTTTGTGTGTTTTGTTCTAATACTGTACAAAAGGTGGCGCGTGTGTTCTTGAGTTGTCTAGTGGTGAGGTTAATTTGGAGGGATATAAGGGAGTGGATTAGTTTTGTAGATAATATTGACGACAACTCGGAGTGTTGTAAAGAAAGTTTTGCGAGATGGTTTCTTTTTTGCAAATCTCAGGGAGTGAAAAATGGGAAAGCAGGAGTTGTTTGGTTGGCTTTAAATTGGAATATTTGGAATGTAAGGAATGGTTTCATCTTTGAGAACCATAGTTGGAATGTTTTCGACATCGTTTGGAATGTGTCGCTCCCGGGATTTTCATCCTGGTACAAACGCGAAAGTGGCACCGAACAGAGTCGCCAGCAATGTGTATTTATCCCAAGAGAGGGAAAGGAAACACCGCATAAACCTGAAGAGAAGGAAAAGCATGGTCTTGCGACCAAGAGAACTGGATTCGGGAGTCGGTTACGCGAGAGGAAGGTATTAGCACCCCCACGCGTCCATCGTACCCGATGGGATCCACGCTTGCTTGTCTCGATCAAAGGGTGATAGAAAAGGATACTGGAAAAAGAATTGGAAAAGGAATGGAAAAGGAAAGGAGAGAGAAAGAGAAACAAATGTAGGGAAAATAAAAGAAGTGCTCGAATGGGCCCTACCCCACTGCCTACGTATCTCATCGGGAACATGAGAATCAGAGCGACGTAGTTCCCCTCACCTAAGGGAAAGTTGTTTGTATTTTTTAGTGGAATACGTCAACGTTCGGGTCCTAGCAGTTCGGTGTTGCGGCTCGCTGTAGGGAGACTTAGGCGTTACCTGTGTGCGGTAGAACGGAAATGACGCATCCTTACGGAAAGAGTGAATGAGATGAGAAAAGAATTCCCGAAGGAAAGACGTTATTGTTTGTTTTTGTCTTTTAAGAGTTTTTTTCATTTATTTGCATATGATAGTGTATCCAAATCTTGGCAATTGGAATGTGTACATTCTCACATTCCAAGATGGAATGAGTGAGAAAGCACACTAAGGGTGAAGAAGACCCCCACACTTAGTTCCAATTGTCAAGGTTCAGACACACTAGCATACTTGTGTTTATTAAGTGTTTTTGTTGATTAAGAAATGAATAAGAGTTTTTATTTGTACCTTCAACAAGTATTGCATTTAAGTCCCTCACACAAGATCAAATGTTTAACACATTGACCCAAGATGGGCTATATGCTACACATTCTAAGATAATAAGAGAAGACCCCTTATAATCTTTTCTTTATATGAAAGGCCTAAATGCAATAAATGCCTACCTTTATTAGATGTTTTGCATTTTCTTTTGAGATGAGAAGAGAGACCCAAGAGAGGGAGAAAGGTAAAATCTATGTGATCTAAGACTCAATCCTAATTGATTATTAAAGGGAGTGATCCTAATGGTTTGTGAGGTTTAAACCTAAAGTCTAAAGAAAGAATGAATTAAATAATTCACTTCCAAAGTAGAAGATGAATTGTAATTCAAAAAGGGAAAGTGATGAGTTATTAAAAGAAAGCACATAAGTGCTTAACAAAACACAAGATTGAATTGTAAAAGAGATGAGAGGATAGAAGTTTGAATGTGGATCCCTTATCCACACTCAATTGCAACTTACCAAATCCCCTACATGGTTAGTAAACATGTATAAGAAGTATAAGAAGTAAAAGAACATTTAATGCACCATAAAACTCAAAAGAATTAGATGAGAAATCAAATCTTATTGGTCACAACCAGAATGTGCATCATATGGAAAACAAAAGATTATCATCAAGCAAGTTCAAGTGGATAGGCAACAATCATCATCCATGACATTAGCACATGCTACCATAAGAAAAGGGAGAATGAAAGGTGAAAAGAAAGAGAAGAAATATGCATAAATGAAACATGTAATCTAAGGATCAGAATTGAAATGAAATGAAAAATGATTCACAAACATCTCACAAGTGTTCATGCATGACACATCAAGACATTTAAGAAGTGATAGAAGAAGTAGAATTGAAATGGAAGTTCAAAAAGGAAAGTGCAAACACAACATGTTAAAGGTGCACAAAGTTCAAATGACAATCAACATGCAAAGATGACATATAATATGTATCAATGACCTATTATGTCTCATGAATGGTTCACCAAATATGCAAATGATCATGCAAGTATGTACAAAAGAAATCATGTAAACATGCACAAATATTAAGATGATATGACATGTTATTATGCTTCAAAGGTAATGCATTAAACAAAAATTAGATGGCCTCATGGAAATTAAGCAAGCATGGTTTAAAGATACACAAATCAGAAGTGAATCATATACCAAAATAGCATGCAAGAAATCAAGGCAAAAAGGCTTTATACAATGCACTTAGGTCAAGTATACACATCATACAAAGTAACACAAAAATGAACACCAAACATGCCATAAACTGACCTAAAAAAATCAAATAAAAATCACTCAACATACCTCAAGATTCTAATGACTTAATTCAAAAAGAAGAGCATCAAAACAATTTTTAATGATCAAGAACAAAAATGCACAAATTTATGTATCACATTAAGCATGCACACAAATGAAAAATCAAAGAAAATAATGGAGCAGGGGCAAAAAGGTCATAAAATCAAGAAATAAGATCATGAAAAATTTTCTAAATGTCTTAATAATGCTCATGAATTTTTGTGGAATTTTATGATGATATTTGATATTTTTAAAAATTGAAAAGTAAACGTGTAGAAAAATGGAAAAATAAAATGAAATAGAAATGAAGACTGGGGGGTGTGAACATAGCAATTGAACAGTTCAAATTAATTGGGCTTTCAAAAATGGAGGTGTGGATAGCAATCTGATTAGGTCCATTTACGCGCAAAACACATTAGTAACCATGCACTTCAGTCAACAAAAATTGACTCATTAACAGCCATTAGATCAAGTCAAGGTCAAGATTCAGTCAAAGTAATTGGAATCAACACACATGCGTGAAGGACCACACAACACACCATGCACCACACCACATAACGTTTAAATGAAATCAGAAAAGATGCACATGACATGCACATGCGTTTTAATGCGTTGCCATGCTCTTAGCCACACGATCATGCAAAATGAACGGACACTATTAAAACATACATAAACCCTAGTCATAACAGTCACCGGCCGGAGGGAACCTCCGGTCACCTTCTCCGGCCAACAGCCACCACCTGCAACTCTCACCTTTCACCAAAACACACAATCCACATACCAAAATGAAGAGGAAGTTATGGAGATCACGAATTCAACATTATTTTTCACATACCACACATACACATAGAGAACAGAGAAGATTAAAGCAAGCCCTAGGTTTTGCAACTAAGCCTTTAGGAGGCCTATCAACTAGCCGTTTTGAGCAGAGCTTCTAGCAAGCTTAAAGCACCAAAAACAAGTGAAAATAACCGGAGATTGTGCAATTTAATTTCAAGAGTTCAAACCTGAAAGTTATGGAGCTTTGAATACACAAGAATACCAGAGGAAACTGCTTCTTCCTCAAGCTTCGCCTGGCCAAATAAAGGCTTAGACGCAAAAATAGATGATGATTCAGTGGAATTGCAGTGTATTTGCTTCAACAATCTAGAGCTGATTCAAGCTTGATGATGATTGAAGATGAAGCTTGAAGAATGAATCAGAGGAGAATGATAAGAAACTTCGTGCACCTTGGAGAGAAAGAAACAGAGATGAAGGGATATAGAGATTGAAGTGTTTTGGAGTGAAATGTGAAAATGAAAACTGAAAATGAAAATGGAGTGTGTGGTTTTCTTTTATAATGTGAGAGCTAACCATGGTTTAGTGAGTTGGTTAGAGTGAGTCAAGGTGGTTAAACTGAGTCCATCCTAACTAACTGAGCCAAGTTAGTTAGGGGACGAGTTATGCTATGGCTGTGATGTTATGGTGATGACCTATGGTGTATTATGGTGGAGCAGCAAGAGAAACGAATGGCAAAAGCTGTTGCATTAGAAACTTGCTCAGCAAGCTTGTTTTTTCTATTTCCATGTAAAGCACGTGCTATTGTGCATAGTGTAGATGAGATGTGCTTGGTTAAAAGAGGAAAACTGAGGTGATGAAGTGTTTGTTGTGTGTGTGAACCAAACTGCAAATTCTGATGTGAAACATGATGAGATCAGTTGGTGTTTGAAGATGGAATTCTCCATGCATTGTGAATGGTTTGATGAGCTTTTGGAAACATTGGAAAGAGGAGACATTGGAGCACAATGTTGATGTGAAAATTGAAGTGAAATGAGGTTGGAATAAGTTGCAAAATGACTTAAAACACAAGGGTTTGGGAACTGGTATAAGGGTGTGCAAACTTGGGGCATGGCATGGCAAGCTGGCCTGTGGATTTTCAGCATTATCACCATGACTTTGGACCAAAATATCTCCACCATAACTTGATCAAATGGGATTTTGTCCAACATGAACATTGAAGGTGACATTGCAATGAACAACTTTCATGTTGAAAACTTTTCCATTTGAAGCTTTTATCTTGATGAAAAGTGAATGAACATTTGGCCCACCAACTGTTTGAGGAAATGATGTGCGCGTGACCTGAAAATTCTTGGTCATGACATGGTTTTTGCCCTACTTTCCTCCAACTTTGATCCATCGTATCTCCCTCAATTTTTATCCAATAGAGATGTTCTACACATGGATTTGAAGCTTAAAGCAAGACCTTTTGTTGTGGCTGAGTGGAATTTTCATTTGGTGCTTCAATTTTAAATGGCCTTGGTTCAAACTCTGATGCAAAATGGCCAAAACTTGCTATATTTGGAAACCCTACTTCTTCCAAAAATGGCAACTTTCCACATCTTGATTTTTTCATGATTCCTTTGGAGTTTCTTGACCAAATTTTGTACATTGGACACATATAACATGAATTTTATGAATTTGGCCTAAAAAAGTCAAGAGTTGACTTTTTCCTCTGATTATTTGACTTGGCCCCAATTTCTCTGATTTTTGATCTTTCTTCCAATTGAACCACTTCTAAAACCAATTGAGAGGAAATTTTCCACACTCATACACTTAAGGACATATAGGATACCATGACATCAAGTTTTGTCCAAAAAATCAGAGATTCCTTGATTTAATCAGAAACCCTAATTTTGACCTCCTCTGGTTAGGAGGGAAAAGTGCAGTCTTCAATTTCAAATTCCTCAGAGTATGTTGTGTATCCTTTTAAAGGATGATGAGATATGCCGCTTGAGAGTGATTTTGAATCAATGAGCTATCTCTTTTGAGGGTTTTCCTTCATTTTTTTGGATCTCTTGCATAGTGAAAGATGTAGGACTTCAATCTCCTAGTGAATTTCACCATCTTGAGGTTTTGGATAATCAATTGAGGTAGTAGGAGACATGAAAGACCTCTTGGCTTGCCTTGAGTGAACTTGTTTGACCTTTTTGTGCCTTGAATGGTTCCTTGATTGTCCACCTTTCACCTGATCACATACCCTGATGGTAAGAGGGATGCTATGCTTCATTTTTCTATGTTAAATGCAATGCAATTATGAGATGGATATGATATGATATATGATAATGCCATGCTATGATGTAAAAAAAAGAGAGAGCAAATTTTGGGGTATTACAGAATGTAAAGATAACAGCATGGAAATGGTCCTTATTAGGCGATATTGCTGAACCCAATTGTAATTTTTATGATTTTTGTAAAAATTCGTTGTTTTTTGTAACACCCACTATCCCGAACAAACAAATAATTAATATTCAATACGAAAATAATCAGAGTTCCCTTTATAAGTGGGATGTCACATCAAGAAAACATAACCTGAATTTCAATATTAACTTCATTCACTTCTTGTTTTTCCAAAGAAATCATTCAAAACAGCGGAATGAAATATCCAACCCAAAAAAAAAATATACATAACATGGCCCTTAGCCAACGAGATCATGGTCCACCTAAACACGTCGTTCACCATGTCTTAAGATGAGTAATGATACATAACACTATTCACAATATATACAACAAAAGATGAAATTCCCATTATCCCGTGTTACGTATCAGAGCGACTCCTAAGACTCGATCAGGCAACACGCACTCCATGCACTACTCAAGTACCTGGATTATCTGTACTTCCAAAGAAGCACAGACACAAGAAACAGCAAAGGGGTGAGAACTACATTCAATAATTAATGGTGTAAAATACATGCTAAGAAATATAGTTCAAGCAATCATACACCATGTACACACATTCACGACACACTTGTCACTATCACTCGTAATCCAACAAAGACATAATAATAAAGCAATGTGACTCAATGACACAATGCAATGCAAATGGTACCAACACACCATGGTTCATTCAATTGAACCCGGATAAATCACATACACCCCTACTAGGCAATGATTTATCCCCACCACACTCCATAATGGAGTTCGGATGAATCACATACACTCCTCTTGAGCAATGATCCATCACCACCGACACCATGATATGCACGACAACAATATGCATACACACACATGTATAGTAAAATTACACATTCTCACGATTCTCCTGATCACACATGAAATAATAATTCATCACAACACACCCCACAACCGGGCATCCCTCACTCGACGTCATTTAGTTAACTATCTAATTAATTCATTGAAATTACTAAATTAATTATTTTCATCACCAATTACACATTTCACAGGGTCTGACATCTATTCCCAACCTCTCAAACCAAAAGGAACCGTTTCGGACGTGAGAACGGGAAAGAAGTCACGAAAACGGCAAAATTATGCACTCTCGCTGGTCATACGCGTATTGCCTTGGGCCATACGCGTATTGCCCAGCTCGCTCGCCCTTCCATACGCGTATTGCCCAACGTGATACGCGTATGAGCAGAGACTGAGTTCTCTTAATAATTTCACTTCCAGATCTCCGTACGCGTATTGCCCTACTTAATACGCGTACTGCCCAGCCCCATACGCGTACCCTTACGCATTTCAGCAGAGGGCCGTGAGAAATGGGTTCCATGCGCGTATTGCCCAACCCAATACGCGTATTGCCTTGCCCATTACGCGTATGGCCTTGCCCAAGACGCGTATGGGCAGCGAATACCCAGAATTTTTCTGGTTTCACACCAGTCCATTTTCTGCTAAATTTCCACACCCAAACCTGCAATACCAGCAACATACAGCAGCAGCAACATAGTGTTTACACATATTAAGATAGAATGGATTGATTTACACACTTTTCATCACAATTTCAAACATTCAACACCAATTCCACAACAACCATAATTATACATACAATTCCTATAAGGAGAAAGAATCCTCACTACCCTCTAATGTTATCAATACCTATATTGAAATCCATTCTCCCCCTGACCTTGAATTATCGATTCAATTCTGGTGCAAATTGATGATGCCAAGCTTAGTTCTTCCTCTCCATTTTCTCTTGGTGAACAAATGTGTTTTTCTTCCCCTATTTTCTTAATCCTCCTCCTTACCTTGTTTTACTACTACTAATTATCTTATTAATAAAATTCTCATTTTATTTACTAATAACCATATTAATAGTAATAATAATAATACTAATAACAATAATGAGAATAATAATAATATTGGACATAAAAATAATAATACTCCTCTTTTTACTATCATTAAATATGTCTCCTCCTTATTCATTAATACCTTATTATTATTCCAACATCTCTATTTCTCCGCTCCGTTAAGGACCCTACACTCTACATAAGGCCAAACAAAAGAAATAACACACGGCGATTAAATAAATTAAAATGGGGTGTTACATTTTTCCTATCATAGAAGCAATTGGTTAGCAATCTCTTTTTGTTCGAATTGTTTTTAACTCGTTTCTTTTGTAACCAGATTTGAAACCCCTTATTTTTCGCTTTATTGGATAACTTGTTTAAAAAAAACGTATAATCAGAAGTTGTAGCCTAGTATTTTGATCAATAAGGTTGCCTCATAGTAAAGTTTAAAATAAAATAACAAAGTATACATATGTGCACTACAACAAACATTATTTTAAGCAACAATGATAAATATTGATCTAAAATATAAAATATTTTACCTATATTTTTAAGAAACAGGTTTCAAGACATTGAGTATGTGGTTGTTTTCTACTTCAATAAGCCACAATTATTTTTTTTTCCACATATTGACAAAAATACTACTTAAAATATATGAATGGAGCACGATTTTAGGAGTCGGTTTAGACCAGAAACACGATTTCCTACTTTAACGGAAGGATACTTTAAAAGACCTAGTCTGTTGATCTAAATTTGATGGTCTATATTGTTTTATTGTGTTAAATTTGTATTGATATCTTATTCATCTAATCTAAAATCAACTAATGTGAATGATTATAATGTGAAACTATGTGCAATATCTAGAGTAGGAAATCCTCATTTGTTTAGGCCATTATTTCGTTCAAGCCACACTTGTATAACATGATATTTTCAAGTGTGTGATAGATTGCTACTTAATCTCTCAATATCATTTCAATGAATGTTATCCCTACATTTGAAAATAAGTCTTCCTTAAAAAGTGATAAAAATATGTGATATAGATATCCATTTTAACAAAGGTTTGGGATGATATCACAAACTTGCTACGACACACTCCTCTTGAATAAGTATCACATAAACTCTCAATATCAGTCTCATAAAATCATGTCAAAGGAAAAGTTATATGCTTCTGAGGACACATCATTAGTAAATGTAGTAATGTAAAAGATATTGAGAATAAGTAACCCACTAAACGCACTGAAGTGTCGATCTATGCCTACGTTTGGTGTAACTGTTAGAGGAGTTTCACACTAGGGAACATTGATACATAGTATATGATTAGACACATTTTTATCCAATATAGGACTATTTATCCACTTACTCACACTTTCTTATATTATTTCAACAGCAACGACGTCTAGTTAATGAAAAACTAAGAAACCAATCATTCATTTGACGATAATTAAAAATTAAACTCACAAATACTATTAAAACCTCTATTAGAGAGTTAGGGCACACTTGTTTTGCCTTTTTTTAAAAATGATTTTTATAATGTAACATAATTTTGTGAAAAAAAAATTTACAAAGAAATTTTCATAAAAGCTTCAAATGAAAATTTGGTTTGAATAGTTATTTTTAAAATGTTATTTTAGGTATTTCATCATTTTATCGGAATATTTTTTTGATATCAAAATTTTAAAAAATCACTTAATTTTGAAGCTATTTCAAATAGTTTTTCATAAAAATCATTTTTGAAATACAATTTTTTGAAAAAATTGTGATTTTGACTATATTTTGATCCTCAATAATATATATTTATGTTATAGAATTTCAAAATTTGTCTTTTAATTTTTAAAAAATAAATTTAAAAAAATAACTTATAATATTTTGAAAAACATTTTTGTAGAATTCATTTTCAAAAATACAAAGAAAAAATCTATTTTTTTAAAACTAAAATAAACTGGCCCTCAGTCCTTAAATATGAAGAAAAAAAAACCTAACACAGATTAAACTAGAAGAGAAAAATCAGACACCCAAACTAAATTAAATTCAGAATTATCACAAAAAGCTTAAATAGTATAAAAATGGAAAACATCATATGACTTAATCCTCAGACAACCTATTATCTTAATCAATTTTTCTTTATAGTTGCAATTAAAAATAAAATTTTGTTTTTTGAACCTATGCCAACAACCTCGTCATATTGTACTTCCTCCGTCCCACAATGATTGATCCATTTAGAATAAAATAGTGTCCTAAAATATATGATCTATTTCAATTTTCAATGCAACTTTTTCAATTTTACTCTCTAATTAATATTACCTTTATTATTCCCAATACATCACAAGGGTACTTTAGTAAAAGTATCATTTTCTCTCATTCATTTATTTTTTTTTAATCTGTATGAAAAATCAACTGGATCACTCATTATGGAACGGAAGGAATATTAGATTGAACCAGTGGCCTTACATAATCATCAAAATAAACTGAAAAAAATCATACATTTTGTCTAATAGTATCATCCTGCAGAAACATAAATATAAGCGGATATTAGAATTGTAATATCCAAAAGGCTTAATTGTAATTTTGGTCCCTTTATTTTGGTTTTTTTACGGTTTTAGTCCCCCTATTTTGTTTTTAAGCAGTTTTGGTCCTCCATCCCAATTTTGACTCAACTGTTCATCTACGGTCGTGTACTGTTCATGTACGGTCATGTACTGTTCATGTACAGACAAAATGAACAGTACGCGATCGTGCATGAACAGTTGGATCAAAATTGAGATGGGGGACCAAAACTACTTAAAAACAAAATAGGGAGACTAAAACCGTAAAAAAACCAAAATAAGAGGACCAAAATTGCAATTAAGCCTATCCAAAATATAGATTGTTAATCTATATAAAATGCATCATAACAACTCTAGGAATAGAGTTTAAACACATTTCACGAGCCAATAAAAAATTATGTTGTACACTAATCCCAACATTCTAAAATGTCACACATTAAATGATATCAATAAACCAAATGCTAGTAACTCAAGTAGTAATATAGTCATAATTATGCTTGATTAGCATAATTTTGCATGAGATTTAAATCAAACTCATTATTCAAATACAAAAGCAAGATCTAGCGTGAGAATGAAATGGAGGGATATTGCTAATAAATTAAAAATTACATAACAAGATCAGCACTAGAGTTTGAGCGAATGTAAATAGTATAAGCTTACTTAACTCGTAATTAGTAAAACTACAAGATATCTGTCTCAATTATAATTAAGGAATCTACAATTACCTTAAACCCTAAACCATTAATAGACTCAAAATTATTATGAGTGGATTCAAGCAGAATCAGAGTAGACTCAAAACTATCATGAGTCGATTCAAGCAGAACCATGAGTTCACTCAAAAACCTGAAACCCAAAAAATTGACAATTTTTTAATATAAATTTATCCCTAAACCGACCTTGATCATCCCTAATCATCATCCATCAACTAAGAACATTCATTTAATCAATTAATCATATTGATTCACAATTATACAATAGCATAATCATGATAAAATCTTAAAGATTCTATTACAACTTCACCATACCATTGATCAACTATTATTACTATAACATGCAAGTCATGAAATAATCTGCTCTAAATCATAACATATTTAAGGAACCCACCTTAGCAAACATAATTTAAGGAACCCGCCTTAGCAATTGAAGATGACGATGATAAGTTTCCTTTCTCTCCTAGCCACATGAAGTCACAAATCTAAGCTTCTTTATGATCTTTTCATGTTGGCTCATCAAGGGTTCTTCAAGAATTCTTAAAGAAGGTAGTCCTATTCAAAAGAAATAATTTTGATGATGAAACTTCTTTTAAATACTTATTCATCTCATGCAATAACAAAAAGAAAAGTGATTAAGACTGAAGCTACTCGAATTTGGATAAGATGTGTAGGGGAAGCTTGCTTTTCTTAACTCGTCAATGCAGTGGAAGAAGTTCTTTTTCCTTTTCTTCTTCCCAAATGTGCAACATTTGAATAAAGAGGAGGGAAACTTCTTTGCTTCCAAGGCCTAAAATACCACTTTTCCCTTCACTTAGGCTAGGAAACTTCACAATTGCCTTTAATCCAAAAGCTTTGGTTTACCAACATAATGAACTTTTACACTTTCACTAGTATTCATTAGACTTAGAACTTTATATCTATCTTTGAATAATTACTAATTTACCCTTTATGGTAAAACGATATGTTTACCCTTATTCTCATAATTTTATTAATCTATGAGATAGATGGGTCTTTAATCAATAGCTTAGGTTTGGATATTACACTATCTAAGAGCCTAAACCTCATGAGCATGGAAATAAATTGGAGACCTATACATAAATAACAAGTAACTCAAGGGATTGTGATATGGTCACATAACAAGTTAGTTTACTTACTATAATTTGGTAAGATTTAAGATATATTAACTATACAAATAACGTTTTGCCTACTTCACAACTCGATAATTAAATAATTTACTTACTATAATTTGGTAAGATTTAAGATATATTAACTATACAAATAACGTTTTGCCTACTTCACAACTCGATAATTGCATAATAAAACATGTATAAAATATTAATATTAACCATTTTGAACCACATAATAAATAAACAACTCATTTGATAAGCAACACAATTACAAAAACACTTGGCATAAAAGCCTAAAAAACATTATTAGTTTGAAAGGCAGTTCATCACAAAAAAAATCAAGTAGAAAGATATGTAACATAAACAAATATAGGACAACTCAATCCTCTTGTGCTACGTATCAGAGCGACTTCAACTATAGCCCTAAACAACAAGAAACTAAAGAGGCACAACATTGTCCTAAACCTTAAGCTCCTACTCAAGTACCTGATTATTTGTACTTCAGAGGAACATAGACGCAGCAACACAAAAAGGGGGATGAGAATACATTCAAACAATAAACGGTGCATAAACATTCAAGATAGATTCACATATCTACAAAATCATCCACATATCAAAAAACACACCAACGTCATGTATTCACATCTCACCCATATCACAATATTCCAACCACAATCATGCAATATAATGCAACAATGACACGACTCATACTCGTCACAATCCCCACTCTGAACCGGACTCACAACTCAACTTTATATGTGCATGCGGTACCGACTCAATGTTTGGTTCTTCATACGAACCGAGTCTCAATCTCTACAAACCCCGAGCCCCCACTTTAGGCTCCAAACCCCCACTCAAGGCTTGGGACAAGTCACTAGCACCCACTCTGAACTAGCGAGCATGTCTCTTTCACAACAATGACACATATGATGTATGACATACAAAAATGCAATACAACCTCACTCTAACTATACATAGACACTCAACAACACAAGATACAATATAACCCCACTATGACTGTAAATAAATACTATTCCGCTACATCAATAGTAATCCATACCTCGAATTACGCATCTCAACAACTCATCAACAAGTATGCAAAATAATCCACACCATATTGTCATACCCCAAATTTTGACCACCAAGATTTCCCATCATTTGTGAAGATCATTACCACAATATGGATGTACCACCATGCCTCATCAATCTCCCAAAGATATTTGAGCATTCCCCACAATCAAGAATTAGGGTTCGGGCCCTCTCAAAGTATTTAGACAAAAATCAATCAAGAAATGACATGATCTTCAACTTGTCCAACCTCTTAAACATTCACAAAGGATCAAGAGGACCCTCACATCAAAAATCAAGCACACAGTTGTGGCATTCAAAGTGAAAGGAGCCTCGAAACACCCGATATCACCAAATTAGGGTTTTGGACGACTGGGATCTCCAGAGTGAGATTTTCACAAGGGCATGAGCCAAGACTTCAAAACATGACTCAATATGCTCAAAATAATCCCAGGAATCCATTTGCAAAGTTAAATTACCCTCAGAGGATGCATTCCTCAAAAGTCGGGAATTAGGGTTTTTACGCGCCGAACCGCTCCGGAGCCAAAAGTCAAAACATGACTTTTTTGGAAAAAATGATCCTTATGACTCATATTTTCATAAAATATGATTTATAATTTCATTTAAACAAGAATTGATCAAGAAATCATGATAACTTGTAAAAGGGGTAATCTTGAAAAATTGAAATTTTTTCTAAGTTACTAAATTTGAATGGTTTTGGTACCAACTTCCAAAGGCCATAACTTATGATCTAGATAGCCATTTTGAATGATCCAAAGCCTGATTTGTAGGTCTTCCTACATTCTATAAAAGCTTCAACTACATGAAACTCTGATTCTTCATGGATTTTTAGTTATGGATGGATCAAAATGGTGAAAAATCAAGAACATAACACTTAGTGCAAAACTGTCTAAGTGTCAGCTTTGGGCATCAAAGTTCATGAGGTTTTTTCAATTGGATTCAGATAGTTTCAAGACCAACTATGATCACACATGAATTGTACCATATAAGGGCTTTCTAAAAAGCACAAGAGTTTTTCATAACTCCATTTGAGCCGGGAGATATGACCCCTCAAAATCACCATTTCCATCTTTCTTGCACAAGACAGCATTTTGCATTTTTGCTCAATTTGGCAAAATCAGACAAGTACAAGCCTTGTCATCCATTTGGACACCTCTGGGGATAACATCAAAGAGAAATGATCTGGTCCACAAGCCTCCCAAGTCCAAGGATCTACATGTAGCCATAAATGTCCTAAAAAGGCTAAAAAGCTCAAAGACTCCAATTTTGTTTCAATGCATTCAATGAATTCACAAGGTGGCAAGCATCAAGACATTGCTAACTGAATTGAGTCAAGATTCAGCTCTGAACCAAAGGACTCATAGTATGTGCCCTAACCTCGAGTCAATGGCTAGAGGAGACTTGAGATTCCTTTTGATCAACATTGGCCAAGGGACTGTCCAAGCCTCCATTCACTATTGATGCCAAAACAAACTTGTTGCACTATAAATAGACATCAATTGTGATCAGTTTGAGTACACCAAAGCACCCAAACTGGTTCTTTACTCAAAATCTATCTTTCACTCCAAAAATCCTTTCATTTGCAAGTCACTATCGAATTTTGCATTAGGAAGTCATTCCATCATAACCAATTGATCTAACACCTTCCATATATCATATATGAGCTGATCAAACACCTCTTATGTAACGCTCGGTTTTTGTTAGATTTATTTAATCGAGTCGATTTAATTATTTTTGTCTTTATATTATTTTATTCTTGGTTTTTATTTGGTAAATGTGTTATGTTTATCGTTATTATGTTTTATCGCGTTTTGGGAACGTTTGCGAGAAAATTGAGTGTAGGG
The DNA here is from genome assembly GCA_022829125.1 of Lathyrus tuberosus. Lineage (NCBI taxonomy): Eukaryota > Viridiplantae > Streptophyta > Magnoliopsida > Fabales > Fabaceae > Lathyrus > Lathyrus tuberosus. The sequence continues at coordinate 648,082 of JALAZF010000405.1, forward strand.
GTATTTTGGTCTTTTTGGCTTGGTTAGATATTGTTTTTCATTTAAAATAGAAACATAGAGAGAAAAAGAGAGAAAATAGGAAAGGGAGAAAGAAAAGAAAGAAAAGAGAAAAAAAGAAGAAAAAGAGGAAAAACTTGAAAGTTTAGAGATCGATTCAACCGACACTTCAAAGCACGATTAATCAGGTAAGGGTGCGAAACTCGGTTATTCTATGCTTGTGTATGATTATGTATGTGGGTGTTGGAATGTTTACTAGTTTTTTTAATTATAGGTCGAAATGAGATAAACGAATAGAAATCGATGTTTTCACGGTCGAAAATCGGTATAAATTGCGTTGTATGATCACACTGTGTTTATGAACAATTGCTGATACTTGTTTTGCTGTTGGAATTGATTTGGGATGAGAAATTGGATTTTTGGGGTTGGATTTGCAAAGGGTTTATTTTTCTGAATTTCGCAGTGCGCGTTCAGCGCGGGTCTGCGTGCTTAGCGCGGTATTGAAAATTTGCAACCTCACCAGGCAGTGAGGAGCGCGCTCAGCGCGGGGAGGAGCCCGCTTAGCGCGACCTGGAACATCAAAATTAAAACTATTTTCTAAAATCCGTAACTTTTGATCCGTAATTCGGATCGGGACGTTCTTTGTACCGTTGGAAAGTTATTGAGCTGTTCTTTCTTATAAAAATGGTTTTTGGGATTAGTGGCCGATTTAATTATGTCGGGAATTCGGAAACGTGTCGTTTTGTCGACTTTTATCGTCGTAATTGTGTGCGATTGATGTGTTATCATGCAATATGTTTTTGGATATATAACGTATGACTTGTGTGCTGTGATATGATGTGAATGCGTGTGATGAAATGTTGTGATGGTGGGTTGTGGTCTTAGGTTAAGTAAATGCATTGTGTTGTGTTTGATTGTATATGCATGATTATGGATGTTGAAATGGTTCACATGGTTGTATATGTGTTTGCATTTGATTGTCATGAGTCATTGTATGCCAATCATCATGATATGCATCTTGTGATGTCGTGTGCCCTTGTGGGGTGTGAGCGACGAAACGATTCCAGAGGGAATCTGCTGTAACGGTCCTGAGCCTTATACAAAGAGGACCTAAAGTGACGTTATAGACGATCGTGAGCCTTATACAAAGAGGACCTAAAGCGATCGGACCGTGAGCCTTATACAAAGAGGAATTAAAGCGATCCATAAACGACGTGAGCCTTATACTAAGAGGAACTAAAGCGACGGGGAACATCGTTTTCCCGACGGGGAGTTACACTAAGTAACAAGTGATGATTCTAATAATTCCTGAGTGAATTAATGTTGAGAATGATGGATAGAATGGTACCTCATGCATAGAGTCGTTGTGTCGGTCTCTATGCACTTGCATAAGTCATGAATGGATTGATTATATGTGGGAATTGTGAATGAGATTGATGAGTTGATATATATATGTTGGTGATAAATGTATTGAGCATGATTGATATGCTTTAGTGATGGATGCATTAATTATGAATTGTTTTGTTGGTATTCGAACTATGGTGTACATTGTGGTGAGAATGTTTTGTGTGCGTATTTCATGTTATTACATAATTGTATGCAACTATATTATAATTATGTTTCTCACCCTTCTGCTGTTTTGAATGCTCTATGAGGCATTGCAGATTAGATGCTGGAGGTCTTTTTGTGAAGATTATGTCTTCATTATTTTGTCGGTCGGCTCTTATATGTGGCACCGGGTAGTCGGGGAGATTGTTATGTGACTATGTGTATATATATCTTTTGGATTTTACATGTATGACTCTGTATATGACAGACAAACTTTTATTATTATATATGAGATTTCAGTTGCAGATTTTCCGCTTTTATTTTGTATCTGAATTATGAGTGTTAGGAACTGAGTTCCTCTGTTTATGTTGCTACCTGATTGTTGCATATCTATATGAGCAGGTTGTTATATTTCGTTACTTTGATGTGACGCTCCCGTTTATGCCATGAATGTTTTAATTATACTCTAATTATTTGTTATCGCTTTAATTGCTCGGGGTATAGATTGGGGGTGTCACACTAAGTGGTATCAGAGCCAGTTTGTGTCAGTCCGTGTCAGTCCGTGTCGGTCATTTTGACCAAGTTGTTTGTTGTGCGTCAGTTGTGTTCTGGCGAGTTGATTGTTTAACCATAGTTACTGTTATTGGATATGAACAGAATATGGCTGGTAAGAATGATGCTGCTCTTGCTGTTGCTATGCAAGCTATGGCTCAGGCTGTGCGGAATGCACCTAATTCTGGTGGGAATGATGAGTTCAGGAAGAACAATCCGCCTGTCTTCAAAGGGAGACTTGATCCTGATGGTGCTCAGATTTGGCTTAAGGAGATTGAAAGAATATTTTGAGTGATGGACTGTGCTAAGGATCATAAGGTGAGACAGGGTACTCATATGTTGCAGGAGGAGGCTGATGATTGGTGGGTTAGCACGCGTCATGTGTGGGAAGCTACAAGTGAAGTTGTCACTTGGGCTTTGTTTAGCAGTGAGTTTTTGAGGAAGTATTTTCCTGAAGAAGTTAGAGGAAAGAAGGAAATAGAGTTATTGGAGTTGAAACAGGGTAGCATGTCTGTTACTGATTACACTGCTAAGTTTGTGGAGCTTGTTCAGTTTTATCCACATTATTCTGAAGCAACTGCAGAGTTTTCCAAATGTGTGAAGTTTGGGAACGGGTTGCGTCCCGAGATCAAACAGGCAATTGGTTATCAAATAATTAGGAGGTTTTCAGATTTGGTGGATTGTTGTAGAATTTATGAGGAGGATAGCAAAGCTCGTTCTACTCATTATAAGAGTGTGAACGAAAGGAAAGGAAAACAACCGTTTCGTGGTGGTCCTTATGTGTCACCAGCTGACAAGGGAAAGCAAAGGGCTAATTTTGATAAAAGTCCAAGTGGGGGAGGTATGTATAATCCTCTAAGATGTTTTAGGTGTGGTGACTTAGGACATCATCAGTTTGAATGTAGAAAGGATATGAGGAAGTGTTCCAATTGCGGAGGTATAGGACATGTAATAGTTGATTGCAAGAGGATTGGGGTGAAGTGTTTCAATTATGGTGAATCAGGTCATATTAGTACGAGGTGTCCGAAACCAAAGCAAGCTCAAGCTGGAGGGAAAGTGTTTGCGTTTTCAGGAACTCAACCTATTAGTGCAGATCGTCTGATCAGAGGTACTTGTTTTATTAATAATACACCTTTAGTTGCTATTGGGGTAGTTTGAATCTTTTGTTGTCATCGATGGGTGGAGAGATGGTTATCGATACTCCAGCATTGGGGTCGATAACTACTTCTCTGGTTTGTTTAAGTTGTCCTTTGACCATTTATGGTAAGGATTTTGCTATAGATTTGGTGTGTTTGCCATTGGAGGGTTTAGACGTAGTTCTGGGAATGAATTGGTTGCAGTTCAATCGAGTTCATATCGATTGTTATCATAATTTGGTAAGATTTCCTTCTCTTGAAGAAGACGAGGAATCGAGTTTCTTATCTACCAAAGAGTTGAAGAAACTTTTGGCGGATGAAGCTCAATTGTTCGGGTTGTTTGCATCGTTGACTGTGGATAGTCAAGTTGCAATTGATGTGTTTCCAGTCGTGTGTGATTTTCCGGAGGTGTTTCTGGAGGATATTTCTGATGTGCCTCCAGAAAGAGAGGTGGAGTTTTCTATAGATCTAGTTCCTGGTACTAGACCTGTGTTTATGACACCTTATCGTATGTCAGCATCTGAGTTGGTTGAGTTGAAGAAGCAGTTGAATGAATTGTTAGAAAAGAGGTTTGTGAGGCCGAGTGTATCGCCTTGGGGTGCTCCAGTTTTATTGGTGAAGAAGAAAGATGGAAGTATGTGATTGTGCATTGATTATCGCCAGCTGAATAAGGTGATGATTAAGAATAAGTATCCTCTTCTGAAAATTGATGATTTGATGGACCAGTTGGTAGGTGCGTGTGTGTTTAGTAAAATTGATTTGAGGTCAGGCTATCATCAGATTAGAGTGAAGGAGGAAGATATTCAGAAGACGGCTTTTAGGACACGCTACGGACATTACGAATATTCTGTGATGCCGTTCGGGGTTTCTAATGCGCCGGGAGTGTTTATGGAGTATATGAATCGCATTTTCCATGAACATTTGGATCAATTTGTTGTTGTGTTTATTGATGACATCTTGATTTATTCTAAGTCTCGGGAGGAACATGTGGAGCATTTGCGTATTGTATTGCAAATTTTGAAGGAGAAGAAACTTTATGCCAAGTTGTCCAAGTGTGAGTTCTGGTTGTCAGAAGTGAGTTTTCTTGGGCATGTGATTTCAGGTAATGGTATTGCTGTGGATCCATCCAAAGTAGATGCAGTTCTACAATGGGAGGCTCCTAGATCTGTTACTGAAATTAGAAGCTTTTTGGGTTTAGCTGGATATTATCGAAGATTCATTGAAGGCTTTTCCAAGTTAGCACTTCCATTGACCCAACTGACTTGTAAAGGTAAAGCGTTTATTTGGGATATTCACTGTGAGGAAAGTTTTAGTGAGCTGAAGAGAAGATTGACTACAGCTCCGATTTTGATCTTACCGAGTCTTAGTGAACCGTTTGTGGTGTATTGCGATGCGTCCTTGAGTGGTTTAGGTGGAGTGTTGATGCAAGAAGGTAAGGTGGTGGCTTATGCTTCGAGACAATTGAGGGATCATGAGAAGAATTATCCTACGCATGATTTGGAAATAGCTGTGGTGGTTTTTGTATTGAAAATTTGGAGACATTATCTCTACGGTGCAAGATTCGAAGTCTTTAGTGATCATAAGAGTTTAAAATACTTGTTTGATCAGAAAGAGTTGAATATGGGGCAATGGAGATGGTTGAAATTTTTGAAGGATTACGATTTTAGCTTGAATTACCATCCTGGTAAAGCTAATGTGGTAGCCGATGCGTTAAGTTGGAAATCCTTGCATATGTCTGCTTTGATGGTTAAAGAGTGGGAACTTTTGGAAGAATTTAGAGATTTGAGTTTGGTGTGTGAATTGACATTTGACAGCGTGAGGCTTGGTATGTTAAAGGTCACTAATGATTTTCTGTTGACCGTTAGCGAGAAACAGAAGCTGGATGTGAAATTTGTTGATCTGATGACGGTTGGAGGTAAAGGTGTGAATGGTGACTTTAAAGTGGATGATCAGGGTGTTTTGAGATTCTGTGGTAGGATTTGTATTCCTGATGATTCGGAATTGAAAAAGATGATTTTAGAGGAAGGACACCGGAGTAGTTTGAGTATACATCCGGGAGCTAATAAAATGTATCAAGACTTGAAGAAGATCTTTTGGTGGTCCTGATTGAAGAGGGGTGTGGCTCAGTTTGTTTATGCGTGTTTGATGTGTCAGAAGTCAAAGGTAGAACATCAGAAGTCTAGTGGATTATTGCACCCGTTGGATATTCCCGAGTGGAAATGGGAAAGCATTTCTATGGATTTTGTGACAGGGTTGCCGAATACTCAGAGGGGACATAATGCCATTTGGGTGATTGTGGATAGGCTGACTAAATCGGTGCATTTCATTCCAATTGACATCAGTTTTTCTTTGGAGAGGTTGGCTGAGATTTATATCTATGTGATTGTGAAGCTACATAGTGTTCCGTTGTGTATCGTTTCAGATCGAGATCCGAGGTTTACTTCCAGATTTTGGGAAAGTTTGCAAAAGGCGTTAGGTTCCAAGTTGAGATTGAGTTCTGCTTATCATCCTCAGACGGATGGTCAGACCGAGAGAACTATTCAGTCATTGGAAGATTTGCTGAGAGCTTGTGTTCTTGAGCAAGGTGGTGCTTGGGATAGTTATCTTTCGTTGGTGGAGTTCACGTATAACAACAGTTTCCATTCGAGTATTGGAATGGCACCTTTTGAAGTGTTGTATGGAAGAAGATGTCGAACACCTTTGTGTTGGCATGAATCTGGTGAGAGTTCGGTGGTTGGACCGGAGTTTGTTCAACAAACTACGGAAAAGGTGAAACTGATTTGTGAGAAGATGAAGGCTTCTCAGAGTAGGCAGAAGAGTTATCATGATCGAAGGAGGAAAAATCTTGAGTTTCGAGAAGGCGATCATGTATTTTTGAGAGTTACACCGGTGACGGGTGTTGGGCGTGCATTGAAGTCGAAGAAACTTACTTCTCGGTTTATTGGTCCTTACCAGATATCCGCGAGAGTGGGTGCTGTGGCTTATCGGGTGGCGTTGCCACCGAATCTTTCGAATTTGCATGATGTGTTCCACGTTTCACAGCTTCGGAAGTATGTTTCGGATCCGTCGCATGTGATTCCGATGGATGAGGTTGAGGTAAGGGAGAACCTTACGGTTGAGGCATTACCGATGGAGGTTTTGGATCGCGAGTTGAAGCGGTTAAGAGGCAAAGATATTGTGCTTGTGAAAGTAGCGTGGGGAGGCGCTGCTGAGGGCAATTTGACTTGGGAGTTGGAGAGTCGGATGCGGGAATCGTATCTGGAGTTGTTCGTCTCAGGTAATATTTTCGAACGAAAATTTCTAAGTGGGGGAGAGTTGTAACGCTCGGTTTTTGTTAGATTTATTTAATCGAGTCGATTTAATTATTTTTGTCTTTATATTATTTTATTCTTGGTTTTTATTTGGTAAATGTGTTATGTTTATTGTTATTATGTTTTATCGCGTTTTGGGAACGTTTGCGAGAAAATTGAGTGTAGGGGTATTTTGGTCTTTTTGGCTTGGTTAGATATTGTTTTTCATTTAAAATAAAAACATAGAGAGAAAAAGAGAGAAAATAGGAAGGGAAGAAAGAAAAGAAGGAAAAGAGAAAGAAAAGAAGAAAAAGAGGAAAAACTTGAAAGTTTAGAGATCGATTCAACCGACACTTCAAAGCACGATTAATCGAGTAAGGGTGCGAAACTCGGTTATTCTATGCTTGTGTATGATTATGTATGTGGGTGTTCGAATGTTTACTAGTTTTTTTAATTATAGGTCGAAATGAGATAAACGAATAGAAATCGATGTTTTCACGGTCGGAAATCGGTATAAATCGCGTTGTATGATCACACTGTGTTTATGAACAATTGTTGATACTTGTTTTGCTGTTGAAATTGATTTGGGATGAGAAATGGGATTTTTGGGGTTGGATTTGTGAAGGGTTTATTTTTCTGTATTTTGCAGTGCGCGCTCAGCGCGGTATTGAAATTTTGCGACCTGGAACATCAAAATTAAAACTATTTTCTAAAATCCGTAACTTTTGATCCGTAATTCGGACCGGAACGTTATTTGTACCGTTGGAAAGTTATTGAACTGTTCTTTCTTATAAAAATGGTTTTTGGGATTAGTGGCCGATTTAATTATGTCGGGAATTCGGAAACGTGTCGTTTTGTCGACTTTTATCGTCGTAATTGTGTGCGATTGATGTGTTATCATGCAATATGTTTTTGGATATATAACGTATGGCTTGTGTGCTGTGATATGATGTGAATGCGTGTGATGGAATGTCGTGATGGTGGATTGTGGTCTTAAGGCAAGTAAATGCATTGTGTTGTGTTTGATTGCATATGCATGATTATGGATGTTGAAATGGTTCACATGGTTGTATATGTGTATGCATTTGATTGTCATGAGTCATTGTATGTCAAGCATCATGATATGCATCTTGTGATGTCGTGTGGCCTTGTGGGGTGTGAGCGATGAAACGATTCCAGAGGGAATCTGCTGTAACGGTCGTGAGCCTTATACAAAGAGGACCTAAAGTGACGTTATAGACGATCGTGAGCCTTATACAAAGAGGACCTAAAGCGATCGGATCGTGATCCTTATACAAAGAGGACCTAAAGTGATCCATAAACGTCGTGAGCCTTATACCAAGAGGACCTAAAGCGACGGGGAACATCATTCTCCCGACTGGGAATTACACTAAGTAACAAGCAATGATTCCAATAATTCCTGAGTGAATTAATGATGAGAATGATGGATGGAATGGTACCGCATGTATAGAGTCGTTGTGTCGGTCTTTGTGCACTTGCATAAGTCATGAATGGATTGATTATGTGTGGGAATTGTGAATGGGATTAATGAGTTGATATATATATGTTGGTGATAAATGTATTGAGCATGATTGATATGCCTTAGTGATGGATGCATTAATTATGAATTGTTTTGTTAGTATTCGAACTATGGTGTACGTTGTGGTGAGAATGTTTTGCGTGCGTATTTCATGTTATTACATAATTGTATGCAACTATATTATAATTGTGTTTCTCACCCTTCTGCTGTTTTGAATGCTCTATGAGGCATTGCAGATTAGATGCTGGAGGTCTTTTTGTGAAGATTATGTCTTCATTCTTTTGTCGGTCGGCTCTGATATGTGGCACCGGGTAGTCGGGGAGATTGTTATGTGACTATGTGTACATATATCTTTTGGATTTTACATGTATGACTCTGTATATGACAGACAAACTTTTATGATTATATATGAGATTTCAATTGCAGATTTTCTGCTTTTATTCTGTATCTGAATTGTGGGTGTTAGGAACTGAGTTCCTCTGTTTATGTTGCTACCTGATTGTTGCATATCTATATAAGCAAGTTGTTATATTTTGTTACTTTGATGTGACGCTCCCGTTTATGCCATGAATGTTTTAATTATACTCTGATTATTTGTTATCGCTTTAATTGCTCGGGGTATAGATTAGGGGTGTCACATCTTACACCTCTGAAACATCAGGATCATCATCTTTATTTCTCACTTGGCCAGTTGCAGTCAGAGTTGAGCCAGCCTATCGAGAGAGTTTCAAAACATCCTGAAGGTTGCAACACGATCCTTGAGACTCAAGGAAGCTAACCAGGCCATTGTTTTACTTCTGTAACACCTCTACCATTGAAATCGAATCCTTCTTGCAGAGGTAAGCCTTAAACTTTCAAACTCAATGAATCATGCATCATAAACATGTTTTCAAATTACCATTGTGTTTCTGAATGTTTGTAGATCATTTTCCCTCAATCAATTGCTGTTTATCTTATGTGTATGTGATTTCATTGAGTTCTTGCACATTTTAGGGTTCATCTGGTTAGAGTGTAATATCTTTTATTACACTTAGTTAAAATGAAATTGAATAAAGCCATTGTATTCCTTATTTAAAAACGGACGATTTTCATCTTTATATCATGTGAAATGGTTGAGAAATGAGAGAGATAGAATGCTTCACGTAGCTTGCCCAAGGAAGAAGATGGCCATTGCGCCATTCTTCAGAAATCCAACTAAATTTGGTATATATTATTCAGTTGCCACTATATACTTGAATTGGCATTGCACCCTAGTGGAAACACTAGTATTTGAGTGTGTGTGTGTGTGTGTGTGTAGCGAGCGAGAGGTCTGGGGTTCGAATCCCCCACGCCCCAGACCTTTGGGTATTTTTTAAAACTTTTTTTCCAAAGGAAGTTTCACATATTATTCACTCTTGCCATCTTTTATCAGCCAACACACTTGGCTCAGTTGGTAGAGTTTTAACCTCACAACCCCAAGGACGTGAGTTCAAGCCATGGGAGGGCCATTCCCTATTTTTTTACCACTTTTTCTTTTCATTTTTTCTCACAATAACTTCTAAAATTAATTTCTTTCTCAATTTTAAACATTTTTTATTAATTCTTTTTTTAAAAATTCACAAAAACAATAAAATATTTTATTTTATAAAAATCTCACAAAAAATATTATTTATTTTATATATCTAATATTTTCATAAAGAATTTATTTTTTATTTGTTTTTAAACATTTGAAAATAATTTCTTTCTCTTGATTTTAAATTCAAATGAGTTTTAAATCATTCTAGGGGTAAAACATGATTTTTCAAAATTTGATCCTAGATTATAATTTGTTTTTCACATATGTTTGGCAATTTTGATCATTTTAATTAAATTCTTATTTAATTAAAATGCCCTTTTTGAAAATCAAATTAGGGTTTTGATTATTTTCACCCTCACAAACATTTTTCAAAACACTTTGGGCCTCTAATAGAGTGTAAGACTCATCCCTTGTAAATAAAAACCTTTTTTGGGCCTCAGTCATTGTATAAGTCCCAGTATGTTAAAAAATCTCGGCGCGATCACCGTTTTCAAAACAAAACCATTTGGGCCTCTCCTTGAAATGTAAGCCCCATCTCTTGTATAAAAATAAACTTTGGGCCTCTAATAGAGTGTAAGACCCAACACCCTTTGTACATAAATAAAATTTGGGCCTCAGTCATTGTATAAGTCTCAATACAATCTTCAAAATAACGGTGCGATCACTGTTTTTTATCTGGGCCTCTCCTTGAGTATAAGCCCCAATCTTCCCTTTTAAAACAACTTTCCTTTTTGATTTAGGTTCAAATTCATAGTTGTTATCAAAACTTTCTTTAATTTTTTTGAACAACTAACCATACAACTGTTACAATGGAAGCTTGCTCACCTGTAAGTTTTAAAACTACCCTCTTTTACATACTTGTATATATATATATTTATATATATATTTGTAATGCTGGAAGGTTGCTCACCTGTAAGTCCTCCTACCCTCTTTTACATACTTGTATATATTTCATCTGTATGTATATATGCCTGTATATTATCTGCTTAGAGTTTTCCCCGACAATTAGGTCTAGGAATAGATCAAACCAGTGGTCACTCTTTAAACACAATCAAAACTAGTTCCCCATAGGAAATTCCAGATATAGTCTTGCCTCATCTTGGGCTTATACAATATGGAACAGACAAAGACATTATTCCTGGTGAAACTTTTCTCAAGACCATCACTACTAGAAAATTGTCAAAGAAATTCATTTCCCCTAGAGAGGATTAATTCCTGGTGAAACCTCTCTTGAATTTCTTCAAACCCTAGAACTGTTCACTAAAGAAAGGATTATTCCCGGTGAAACCTTTCTTGAACTATTGTTAGGTTTGGACCCACAAGCTTCCTAAAAGCATCCCCAGCCTCCTCTTGGGCTTTGTACAAGGACCCTCAGGCTTCTTAGAATTTCTCATGCCTCCTCTTGGGCTTGGTACAAGGACCCAAAGACCTCTTACAAGTATAGGACAAAACCTAGTCATCCTTCGTTAGAGCAGTCATTTCAAGAGTCTAAACATCTAACCAGTTTAGGGTTGATTCTCATCCCTTAAAACACCAGCCTCCTCTTGGGAATTATACAAAGATAAACCTTCCCATACCAGTAGACTTGGACAGTATCATCTCCTCTTGAATTTCAAAGAAACCCTCAAGTTTCCTAAAAGCACAGGAAAAAAAACCCTGATCATTCCATCAGTCTCCAACAGAGTTAAAACCTCCAAAGGTTAGAAAACTCAATCTTTAAACTCTCACTTCAAATTTCCCCAGCTAGGGTCAAATCACTATCAGAACCTCATGGTCTCTGATATTTCAACTCTTCTGCAATTCCCCGCAAGAGTTAATTCCCCAATTTGGACCTGCCTCTGGATCTCAATAATCCTCAGCAGAAGTTAGCCTCCTCTTAGGCTTCATATAAGAAAATTCCCTATCCAGCCTCCTCTTAGGCTTTGTATAATGATCATCCCTCAGAACTTTCACCCTCAATCTTGGGCTTTGTACAAGACACCTGTTATACCCCAAATTTTACCCCTTAGATGTCATAACATCTTGCACTTACATTTAGGGATCAATCATCTATGCAGTGTTGACTAACCACTTCACCTTGCAAGTTTGTTTCTTTTGTTGGAAAACTAGGGTTTACACCAGGAAGAGAGTAAAATCTCCTGAGCCAGGCTCTCATATCAATCAAGGTCCCCTAAGACAACCTCCGACTCCATACATCATCACAAGTGTTCACCAGTTTGGGATCTCAAGACTCTGGATCAAATCAAGTCAACAAGAGATTATCAGACCAAAGTTGAAGAATTAGGGTTTTGACCTGAAGAATCACTGAAGAAGTTTGTCATGATCAGTGAAGGTTTGATTATTTCATCAACCAATTGAACTTACCTACATTCAAGAGATCCTACTCCATAAGAAATCAAGTGTGTTTGGTTATTATTACAAGTTCCTTGAGCCACAAGATTCACCATGACTCAAGTTAGGGTTTTACCAGCACCAGTCAACCATTGCCTTCGATTTTGATCAAGACATGTTTCCAAGCCTTGGGACATGGTTCCATATGTTCATAAGCATCCTTAGAGGTCATCTTTGAACCTTGGAAGAGATTGAAGAAGCAAGATCCTCAAAGATCATCCTATGGAACTCCTGAGGAAATTAGGGTTTTGATGGACAAAGTCAAGCCTCTGATTTTATTGATATTGACCCAAAATGAGGTATTCAAGTCACACTCCATCTCAACATGTTCAATCCATGAATTAGAGCATGAGAGACCACCATTTGAAAGGTTTCTTGCAAGAAGGGCAAGGTTTTGTTCTTAAAATTTTCTAAGGAAGAATTTACTTCTTGTGCAAAATTGGGAAAGTCATAACTTCCAAACCACGTATCCAAATTTTGTGATCCAAAACTCAAATTGAATCTCTCATCATGAACTTCAAAACATATTAGAGGACCATTTTCAAGTTAAGGCTTGGTTTTTAAGTTACAAGGCTTAGAAGTTCAAAACACTCAACGACTTAGTGAAATTTCACCACTTTTTGCCTTAAAACCCAGCTGACTTCATCTCCACTTTTCACCAAGATCCCTTGTGATTCAGAACTTGGGTTGAACATGAAAGTTTTAGAGGACATCTGGAGCTTTCCAAAAAGTACAAGAACTCCTCAATCCATTGAGTGAGCTGAGAGATTCGATTGAAAGAAGTTTGAGGTCCATTTCTTGAATTTCAAGTTACCAACTTATGCATAATGATGAATTACACTTCTAATCACCAAATGCCTCACTATTCTGATGTTTAAACACAAGGTTAGCATGCTACAAACCTCTGCCACGATTTTTCCAAAGCTGAGACATTAAAATATTGAAGTATTATGCAAGTTGATCAAGTGGACATCCAAGGTGAGAGAAACTTTACACAAGGCATGTCAGCTTCCTTTTCTCATTGAAACTTGGAGCCTAAACCAATCCAATGAGCCCACATTAGCTTTGAAGACATTTGGTTTAGCAAAACCAGATCACACGGTGGAAGCTTCTCAAGAGGGAAAACTTGGCATTTTTCCATTTCTGGCCATGCTTCAAACCCTCAGCCTTTCCTATAAATAGAGCCTTGTTCTACTCCCCAAGATACACCAGAATCACCCCACAAAGAGGCTGATTGTTCACTCTATCCTCTCATTCACTTGTTCTTGCAAATCTGCAAGAACTCCCCAAACACTCATTTTACTCGTGCACTTTCTCTATAACTCCACAGATCTTCTTTAAACATTGAATAGAGAAGCTTTAAACACCTAAACACTAACTGTAACACACCCATCATCATCTGCCATTTTTGAACTCCAACTTACATAAAGGACCGAGTTGCATTATTCAGACATATCACAAAGCTTCTAAGCATATGCATCTTCTCTCCAAGGTTCAACAAGGTTCCATAAGGTGTTTCTTATCCATCATTAGTGTTGTAGAAAAACCCTTGAACTTTTTCCAAGAGGTAGGGTTTCTAGCTCTGAAACTCACATATTCATGCATGATATTGTTGTTGTTTGAGTGTTAAAATTAAGTGTGTTATTTGCTTTGTGATTCTGAACAAAAGCTTGCCATGTTTGTTTGAAAACTAGCATGATATAACTTGTTGAAATCTTACGTTGTTGCACTGTTGTGTGTTGATTTCTGAATCATATATTGGTTGTTAATGGAAACTAAGAACATATTTAGAATCCTGGGAGTTTTGACTCCATTTTTTATGTTTATTTCACTCGATTTGGTTGAGAAATGAGAGAGATCCGTGGGTTGGAAATTTTGGCCATGGTTGCATGTTTAGGGTTCGAGAGAGAGGAGAGTGAGAACGAGGAAGAGGAAGTGGTGGCCCACAGTCTGTCCAACGTGGCGCTGAGGTGGCCGTTTGGGTGGGGTTTTAACATAAAAATAATTAGAGTTGTGTAATGTTTGGATGAGAGCGTAGCACCGCTGGTCCATGGAAGAGTGTGTATGTATTGGCAAGCGAAGGGTCTGGGGTTCAAATCCCCCTCGCCCCAGACCTTTTCCTTTTTATTTTTCCAACCTGAACCACTTGTTTGATATTTTATTTTTTGTTTGCCCTTTGTTGTCACACGGCGCGCGCAGCCCAGTTGGTAAGGGTTTTGTGCACCGAGCCTCAGGACGTGGGTTCAACACCCATGGGGCGCATTTCCATTATTTTTATCACTTTTTCTATTTGTATTTTTTATGGTTTATACCTTGATTTTAAACTTTCATAACTTGCTCAACTTTCACCCTTTTTGATCCATTCTTTTTGCAAAATGTTCCTTAACATGTCTATTTTCTGATTGTGGAAAGAAAATTGTGAAAATAATTATTTTTGAAACATTTGTTAATGTTGAAAGAGAAAGACTTTTTAGGGTTTTTATAAGAACATCTTGGTTTCTCTTGGTTCCTTTGCCATGTTTACTTGTTTATATTGATCAAATGAGACCTAATGCATGTTGTCCAAACCTTGTATGATGTTATGACATTGTATGTTTTGTTTCACCTTATTTTTTTGATGTGTAAATATGTTTTTTACATGAAAATTCTTTGAAATACCCTGAGATCTCTTGAGATCATTTTCTTTGTAACATGAGTTTGTTTGATCAAGTATGTGACATGTTTATGTCTTGAACTTTGAATGCCATGTTTTGAACCACCTTTAATGGTTAAATGTCTTAAGTTTGTCACTCTTGAATGCATGAACCCTAAGATGTTGTCACATTCTTTGATTTACCCATACCACTTATGTTTGTTAAAACATTTTCACATGTTATCCCCATGAAGTGTTTTGGTTATCACCATACTTTTGTTTTCATCTTGTTTATGATGTTTGTTATCTTATAACTTTATTAAGTCTTCCCCAAGAGAGGCAAGCTCTTTAGCTTCGACTCCTTAACCTTCATCATTCCTCTCCTTCCAAAGGAAAGACTCTCTACTAACTTCTAAGTCATAGATAGCTCATATACCACCTTGGCCCCCTAAGAGCCACTCCTTATCCTCATAAGGACTCACCCTTGGCCTTCTTAAGAGCCTCTTCTCCCTTTAACCTCATTAGGTTCCCCTTTAGTGAGCACTATCCTCATAGTTGCTCACTTTTCTCTTGGCCTCCTTAGAGCCACTTACCTCATGACTTAAGTTTCACCCAGAGTTCCTCAACTCTATGTGAGCATCATCATTTTGATGTTCCTTACATTTTGGCCTCCTTAGAGCCATTTACCTTCAAACTTAAAATTAGGTTAGAGTTCCTCAACTCTATGTGATTCTCATCCTCATGAGTATTCACTTACCCTTATAACTTAGACTTAGAGAGTTCTTTAACTCTATATGAGTATCATACTCATTCCCCTTGGAACGTTGGCCATAGTCAATGGTTCTTCCTTCACCCTTAGTTAGGTGAACTACGGTTGCTCTGATTCTTTAGTCAGGATACGTAGGCACAAGATGCGACGTCTTGGCGAGCATACTTAGTATACCCCCTAGGTCCTTACCTTTTTAGGTATTTACCTTACCCTTAGCAGATTTTCCTTAGAAAACAAACATAGCATAACACACTTACAAACAAGAGGCTTCTGTAGAGTACTACAGATACTTAGGGTGCTAATACCTTCCCTTAGTATAACCAACCCCCGATCCTCGATCTCTTAGCTGTGTCTTCACATGGCGCAAAAGGGTTTTCTTTCGATATTTACCCTTTCCGTTGGATAAATCAAAGCTCGGTGGTGAATTTCAAAGTTTTGTGATGCAAGTTAATTAAATAGCTTGTTATCCGATTCGTACTGCAACAACACCCACATAAACATCTCTCCAGTATAGTCAGTCATAATCTTTAGCCTCAATCTTGGGCTTTGTACAAGACAGATAAAACCTCTCCCCAGTGGAGTCAAAACCTCTTTACCCTCAATCTTGAGCTTTGTACAAGGCAGATATAAAAACTTCCTAAGCAATGTTAACCCCTTTAGCCTCAATCTTGGGCTTTGTATAAGACACACAAATAAAAACTTCCCAGAAGAATAATTTCTTCTCAGCCTCCTCTTAGGCTTTGTATAAAAGTCTCCCCAGTGGAGTCAATCAACCTTTTAGCTTCAACCTTGGGCTTTGATCAAGGCACACAAAAATCAACATTCCCTTCAGAGGAAATCAAAAACTCTCTGTAGGAAGACATTTCTCTGTATATCACATATCACAACAGACAATCAAAACAAACCCTAATTCCAGATAACTGCTATAAGTGGTACACTTGTTGATTCAAATATCCAAGTTGTAGTGTAGCGAGCGATTTTGGACGTGGTTCTTAAGCACTGTCTCTCTGGGGTACTACAGGTCGATTCATTTTTTATCCTATTGAAGCTGATGAAGGAAGGGAAATAGATGTCTCCAATTAACCCTGCTTGTATACTGAGTTTAAAGAGATGACTGTTGGTTTACAGACGCGGTTTAGATTGTGGGCCTCTCTCTGCTTATTTTGCTAAGAATGAAATAACAGGACTATGTTATTGGTAGGATGTTAGGACTGATGCTTTTAGATTGATGTATGAAGGTACAGGATTTTGGGTTTTTGATTAGTGTGGTCGCTAAGATTCTCTTGCAATCTTATGCCTACGTATTCCCGTTTAACAAAACAGGGAAATCAGAGCGATCGTAGTTCCTCTTATTCTATGGGAGGAAAAAGGTTGTTTTGGTGTCTTGTTCAAAGCCCAAGACATGAAGCTAAAGGTGGTTTATATCTTGTTCAAAGCCCAAGATGTGAAGCTGAAGGGTCTATTTGTATCTTGTTCGAAGCCTAAGATGTGAAGCTAAAGGGTTTTGACTTTAGAGAGAATTTGTCATCTCTAAAGGGGGTCTGTTTGTCACAACTGTTGGGTGACTGATTATAAAGGAGAATTACTTTAACTGGGATATGTGAATCCAGCAATGCCATAATTTCCTTTATAGGGGATTTTTAACCTGAAGGAGAAGACTTTAACTCAGTGTAGAGCAATGCCATCTTTCCTTAGGAATTTCTCATGCTAAAAGAGGGACAGTGGCATGGATGTAAATAATCCAGAGGCTTGCCGCTTACAGCAATTAGATGAAGGAAAAGGAGTTATTGATGTTTGTATACTGTGAACGAGGCACAGATTTTGATGCTAAAAGGTTGATTGACTCAACCGGGGTTTCCTTATACAAAGCCTAAGAGGAGGCTATTGACCCAACAAGAGGGTGTTTTTATGTGTCTCGTCCGAAGCCCGAGAGAGAGGCTAAAAGGGTTGACTCAACAAGAGAGTGCTTTTGTATGTGTCTTGTACGAAGCCCGAGACGGAGGCTAAAGGTGCTCGACTCAACAGGAGAGTCTTTGTACCTCATACGAAGCCCGAGATGGAGGCTGAAAATGTTTGACTCAACAAGAGAGTCCTTTATACTCAACAAGAGAGTGTTTTTTTATCTCGAACGAAGCCCGAGATGGAGGCTAAAAGGGGGTTGACTCAACAAGAGAGTGATTTGGTATCTCGTACGAAGCCCGAGATGGAGGCTAAAAAGGTTAGCTCCGCTGGGGAGAATCATTGTACAAAGCCCAAGAGGAGGCTATTGTGCTGGTGACTGTTTCAGTTTAGTGACAGGTCCAATATGTTGGTTAAAAGAGAAAATCAGTTCTTATATGGGTAATGTTGTACTTTGAGATTGATCAGAGGATCAGGGAGATTTCATGTTCTTTACGGAAATGGAAAATCCAAAGGGTATTGAGACTGTCCAAGTTTACGGGTGTTTTGAGAAATCGATTCTCAGGTAGTGAATGATCTTTGTATGATGCCCAAGAGAAGGCAGGTATGTTAAGGTATGAAGGTCAACCCATTATCTGGTCTGACACTTGACTCAGAAAGACAGCTCTAGCAAATTGATGACTAGGTTCTGTTCCTATACCTGTAGAGGTCTCTGGGTCCTTGTACTAAGCCCTTGAGAAGGCATGAGAGCGTTTAAGAAGCCGAAGGGTCCTTGTACAATGCCCAAGAGGAGGCAGGGATGCTTTTAAGAAGCCTGTGGGTCCCTAAACCCCGAGAAGTTCAAGACATGCCATTCACTGAGAATAGATTAAGCCAGGAAAGTCCGAGAATTTGGAAGAAACTCAAGAGATGCCATTCACTGAGAAAAGATCATCTCTGGGGAGTTAGAGTTTCTTTGATGATTTTTAAGGGTGACAGTCTGAGAAAGGGTTTACCGAGAATGCTGCCTTTCACGTCTCCATATTGTTTAACCCCAAGAGGAGGGAAGATTGTGTCTGGTAATCCTATGGGGATATAGTTTTGTTTGTATTTAAGAGTGACCAACAGGGCTTTACCTAGTGCTAGACGTAGTTGCCGGGGAAAACTCTAAATAACTATACTAGTATTACACAGTTGATATTTGACAAGTATATAAAAGTTTGTGAAAGAAGACTTACAGTGAGCAGCCCCACAATACAGTTATATATATGAAAACGGATAAAGAAAGCGGGTAAATACTTACTTGGTTGTAGAGCTTCCATGCTGTTTGGTTAGTTGTTCAACAAAGAAAACTTTGATAATAATATTATATTCAAAATCAAAGGAGAAAGTGTTTTGAAAAGATTGTTGGGGCTTACAGCTCAAGGAGAGGCCCAAGGTTTTATTAGTGATTGCACTATTGTTTTGTACATTGTACAGGGACTTATACAAGTGACTGAGGCCCAAAAATATTTTCTGTACAAAGGGATGGGTCTTACACTATCTCAAGAGGCCCAAAGGGTTATTTTTGTACAAGTGGTGGGGCTTACAGCTCAAGGAGAGGCCCAAAAATTTTGTTTAAAAAGGCGACGATCGCGCCGAACTTTTTGATGGTATCGAGACTTATACAATACACTGAGGCCCAAATTATTTTGGTTTTCAAAAAGGGTTAGGTCTTACACTCTACTAGAGGCCCAATGACTTTTAAAGAATGAGGCTTATAACACAAGGGTAGGCCCAAGGCTTTGATTTTTGAACTGGAGATCGCGCCTGTGAGGGATATCCTTATAGCTATCTTGTTTTAATGATGTCAACAAACATATTAGATTATAATTTGAGCGGTATCACTTCACGTGTCGGGCATATAGCATCTTACCGTTATTGGTCATGTGTCTAGATGCATAGGATCGTGTTCTCTCCAAAAATAAAGGTCCACTATTGTTTTAGTAGTGTCTAGCATGTATGTTTGACCTTGGTCTGGTAAAAATATTCAAAAAATGGAATTTCCTGAAAAATCTGCACTTCATGCGCTGACCCTTAAGTTCATGCGCTAAACCCAGAATTCATGCGCTAACCTCCAGAACTTGCGGGTAAGCGTACAAACCTGAGGATTCAAAATTCACATCTTATGCGTCGACGCATAGACACTGCAGGTCGACGCATGAACTTCATTTTTGCATTTTTTCATTTTATTTCTTTTCTGTTATTTTTCTATTATTATTTTTGTTGGTCATATTTTTCATATAAATAGTTTTGGTCTTCATTTTTCATTACAACAAGAAACGTGAAAAATATATGTCATTTTTCTCTCTTCATCTTCATCTTCTTCATTGTGTAAACAAACAATCACACATAACCATCTTTATTTGTGTCACCCATTGATCGAAGTGATAACATTCAGAATTTAGGAAGTGTGATCTTCATCTTCTGGGTTGAGAGTTTGGCAGGTGTTTCTTGAATCAAACCAGTAGGGTTTGTCCTCCAAGAATCGAAGAGATTTTGGGGGTTTTTGTACAAACTGTTCATTCTACAGGGATTCGACTAGGCGAAGGTAACCGGAAATTGGCGCAACTGTTTTGGTTTAGTAGCTGTAATCAGAGGATTGTAGAAGAAGGTTTAGGTTCGAATTCTTGGAAGATTTCAATGGACCGATTGAAGGTAACTGAAGAACGTTGTTTTCTTTCGGTTTAGTAGCATGGGATGGTAATTGAATCAACCATATTCTGAGCACTTGATTCATCTTGAATCAAGGGAAGAGAAAATTCTGCATCAACGATCGGAGACGTTCGGGGTTTGAATGTTCATAGTTTTCTCTTGTAATAAACAATTTGCCACAACTACATATATATATATATATATATATATATATATATATATATATATATATATTTATATATATATCTCAATTCCTTTTATGGAGTTGGGGGCAGACGTACTCAAAGCGAGGACGATTGGGGAACTGCCTAATCAAATCTCGTTTGTTCTCTCTTTCCCTTAACTCTTTTATATTTCAGCATTGTTCGAATTTGTGACGTAGCAAACTATTGAAATTTCTGTCGTAGAATAATTGTACACTGATAAATTGTTTTGTTAAATCGATTCAATTCATTGAATTGTGTTCCGGAGCAGCTGTACATTATTCTCCATAGAAATTCTGCACATAGTGTGTTTACGCACACTAGGTGTTTGATAATTTGTTTCCAAGCAAAATTCGAACACATAGCTTTAAATTGCTTATCAATTAACCTCATTGGATTGGAATAAACATCTAGTAAGTGATAATTTGTTGTCTGCGTTTTTAAGTGTAGTATTCAAATCTGAATATTTCTCATCTGTACTCATCCGTAATATATTCGTGCATATCCGATCCTTTCGGTAGAAGGTTCGTTGTAGACGTTCTATCCAGTGGTAGCTTCCGTTAAAACAAATTTTTTAAAAACATAATTTTTGTAGACTATTTGCGTGTAAAACTCAAGGGATCTATTCAACCCCCCTTCTAGATCCATAGCCATCGTCTAAAAAGTGGTATCACGAGCTCCGGTTTATTCTGGTGCTTCGGTAAAACTTCTTGGATCATGGCGAACGAACCTAGGGGGGCTTATAATAGAGCTCCCGTTTTTACAAGAGAAAACTACAGCTACTGGAAGGATTGTATGCGCGTTCATATTAATTCCATAGATCGAAAGGTTTGGAACGTTATTTTAAACGGTCCTATGCAAATTACTATGACAAATGCGGAAGGCATTGTCGTTCCTAAACCCGAAGACCAATGGACTGAGGAGGACGAGAAAAAGTACAGTTATGATTGGAAGGCTCGTAATATGATCATTTCCTCCTTGGGAGTTGATGAGTATTATCGAGTCTCCCATTGTGAAACAGCCAAAGCTATGTGGGATGCCTTACAAGTAGCCCACGAAGGCACTAATGATGTTAAGATGGCTCATATTAATACACTAACGCAAGAGTTTGATTTGTTTTACATGAAGCAAGGGGAAACCATTGCAGATATGCAAAAATGATTCACTCACATTATCAACAAATTGCATGTTCTTGGTAAACCAATTCCAAATGAGGTTTCTACTAACAAAATTCTGAGGTGTCTTAACAGGGAATGGCAACCGAAGGTTACCGCTATCAAGGAGGCAAATGATCTTGCTACACTAGACCTCACAACACTCTTTGGTAAACTCGATGAGCATGAGCAAGTGCTCATTAGCTTGGATAAACATGAAAAGAGCATAAAGAAAGAGAAGGCAAAAGATACAGAGAAGAAGTCGATAACTCTTAAGGCTTCTTGTTCAAAGTCCACACATCAAGAGCTAAGTGATGATGAAGCCAAAAATGACAAAGATGAAGAATCCGGTGATGATATGAGCTTATTTGTGAAGAGATACAATAGATATATTCGTAAGAACGATATTCAGCACTCGGACAGAAATCTTGTCAAGTTCAGGAAACAATCTAGAAGTGAAGGAAATAAAAATGGCAAGGTAAAAGGGACGTGCTACAACTGTGGAAAATCCGGGCACTACAAGCCGGATTGTCCATCCCTAAAGAAAGACAAAGATAAGGATAATGACAAGAGTCGCTCAAACAAAAAGTCCAACAAGTCTCGACGAGCATACATCGCTTGGGAAAGCGATAGTGAGTCTAAGAAAGATGATTCCTCAAGTGACGAAAGTGAATCCGTCAACCTTTGTCTTATGGCACGTAACAACAAAGCAAAAGAGGTAAAACACTCTAAATATGAAAGTTGTCAAAATATGTCTCATGCTGAATTAAAAAGAGCTTTTGATACATTGCACCACGAAGCTAAGGAAGCATTTCAACGCTTAGCTTCGAATAAAAAGATCTTTTCCTATTTGGAGAAAAAGGTTTCCGATTCCCAAAAGGAATTGGAAGATCTTAAAAACTCCATGGTGAATGTATCAAAAACTAAGATCGATGAGAATAAATATCCATGGTTTAACTTTGGGGGCTGTGATACTTGTCATATTTGGCAAAGAGAAGTGAGAACCCTCAAAGCCAAGTTAGACAAGGCTTTCAAGCCTAAGATTACGTTTGCTATTGATCGATCACATTATCGTGAAACAATGAATAATCCGTATCAACAATACACGTATGTGATTCGAGATAGTGATAGCAAAGGTAAACTCCAAATGAATCGTGATTGCTTATATTGTTGTAAGCCCGGTCATACTATTGCTAAGTGCCACTTTCGGAGATTTCTTGTTCCAAAGGGCATTTATCAATGGTTGCCCAAAGGCAATATTGGTTTCACTTACCATAAAGGACCCAATGAGAATTGGGTACCCACTCTCCCTTGATTATTTTTGTAGGTACAAAGTCTTGAGACCACCGAAGGAAGATGGGTTATGGATAGTGGTTGCTCAAGACATATGACCGGAGACATATCTCTTTTCATCGACTTTGTGGCGAAGAAAAAGGGGTTTGTCACCTACGGAGATAACAACAAGGGACAGATTCTCGGCAAAGGTAGTATAGGTAACCCCTCATCTACTACTATCTCTAATGTACTTCTTGTGGAAGGCCTTAGACACAACCTTTTAAGCATTAGTCAACTATGTGACAAAAATTATAAAGTCTCTTTTTCAAAGGATTGTCGCGTAGTTGAAGATTGCGACAAAAAGAATGTGTTTAAGGGCTTGAGGGTGAATAACGCCTACATGCTAGACTTAAATGAGGTATCATTGGATGGAGACAAGTGTTTGGTCACTATGAATGAAGATTCATGGTTGTGGCATAGACGCTTGGCTCATATCAACTTTGATTTGCTTAACAAAATTGTCTCTAAAGATCTAGTCATCGGTTTGCCCAAAATTAAATTCACAAAGGATCATCTTTGTGATGCGTGCCAAATGGGGAAGCAAACAAGCATCTCTTTTAAATCTAAAAACATTGTTTCAACTATGAGACCCCTTGAGCTCCTCCATATAGACCTTTTTGGACCATCTAGGGTTAAAAGCCTAGGTGGTAACTATTATGGGTTTGTTATAGTCGATGATTTTTCTAGGCTTTGCTGGACAATTTTCTTAGCAAATAAGAGTGATACCTTTTCGGCCTTTGAACGATTTGCTAAGTTATCTCAGAATAAGTTAAATACAAACATTGGGTCAATCAGAAGTGACCATGGGGGTGAGTTTGAAAATCATTTATTTGAACCATTTTGTGATTCCAACGGAATTGATCATAATTTTTCCGCACCACGTACCCCTCAACAAAATGGGGTAGTGGAACCTAAAAATAGAGTTTTGGAAGAACTTGGAAGGACTATGATCAATGATAGTGGATTACCAAAATACTTTTGGGTCGACGCCATAAGTACGGCTTGTTATGTTTTGAATAGGGTGCTCATCCAGCCTATTCTAAACAAGACACCGTATGAGCTTTTAAAAGGGCGTAAGCCAAACATCTCTCACCTTCATGTATTTGGTTGCAAATGCTTTGTGTTAAATAATGGGAAAGAGACTCTCGGCAAATTTGATGCCAAGGCTGATGAGGGTATTTTTCTTGGATACTCTCAGTCAAGTAAAGCATATAGAATTTATAATAAGAGGTTACGTGTAGTTGAAGAGTCAGTTCATGTTACTTTTGACGAGTCTTATCCGAGAAATGTCGGAGAAGGTAGTTCTTTTCATGGTGCAGGTGTACCTACTGAAGACATACTCAAGGACACTGATAAGGGTATTGATCAGCCTGAAGCAGTGAGTATTGAGGAGGAAAAGGATCACCAACCAGTGAAAAGTGAGGATGATCATCATGCTAATAAAGATGAACTTCCTCCAGCTTGGAAGTCTTCAAAAGACCATCCAATTGACAACATTCTCGGTGATATCTCTAAGGGAGTAACTGCTCGCTCTAAACTTAGTAACTTTTGTTATTACTCTGCTTTTGTCTCCCAAGTTGAACCTAAAAACGCTAAGGAGGCGTTACTCGATGAGCATTGGTATCTATCAATGCAAGATGAACTAAATCAATTCTGGAGAAATGAGGTTTGGGACCTTGTCCCCCCTCCGCGAGATCATCGAGTAATAGGCACCCGATGGGTGTTTAGGAATAAACTTGATGAAAATGGAATAATAACACGTAACAAAGCTAGGCTTGTAGCGCAAGGCTATAACCAAGAGGAAGGAATCGACTATGAGGAAACTTATGCGCCGGTTGCCCGACTCGAGGCCATACGCCTTCTACTTGCCTATGCTTGCACAAAGAACTTTAAATTATTCCAAATGGATGTTAAAAGTGCATTCCTTAATGGATATATAAATGAAGAGGTTTATGTAGCCCAACCTCCAGGTTTTGAATCACATCAATATCCTGATCATGTCTATAAACTTAAGCGAGCTTTGTACGGACTTAAACAAGCCCCTAGGGCTTGGTATGAACGTCTAAGCAAATTTCTACTTGATCAAGGGTATTCAAGAGGAAAGGTTGAAACAACCCTCTTTATTAAACGTTAAGGAAAACACTTAATTTTGGTACAAATTTATGTTGACGATATTATATTTGGGTCTACTAACATGACCTTGGTCAAGGAGTTTTCTAGTTTGATGCAGGGGGAGTTTGAAATAAGCATGATGGGGGAGCTCAACTATTTTCTCGGATTGCAAATCAAACAACTTGAAGAGGGCACATTCGTGAGTCAAACGAAATATTGTCTTGAGTTACTAAAATGTTTTGATATGCTGAATTGCAAAGCAATAGATACTCTTATGCCTACAAGTGCTAATCTTGATCGTGACGAAAAGGGTAAGGATGTTGAGGTAAAGAAGTACCGAGGTATGATAGGGTCTCTCCTTTATCTTACGCATCATGTCCCGATATAATGTTTAGTGTATGCATGTGTGCGAGGTATCAGGCACATCCCAAGGAATCCCACCTGAAGGCAGTTAAGCGCATACTTCGATACCTCTCTGGTACTCCAAAGTATGGGCTGTGGTATTCCAAAGGTGGTGCTTGTTCCTTAGTTGGCTACTCCGACTCTGACTTTGCCGGGTGCAAGTTGGATAGGAAAAGTACTAGTGGCACGTGTCACTTTTTCACAAACTCCTTGGTGAGTTGGCACAGCAAGAAACAGGTTTCCGTTGCTTTGTCAACAGCCGAGGCGGAATACGTTGCCGCCGGTAGTTGTTGTGCTCAAGTCCTATGGCTTAGACAACAATTACTTGATTTCAATTTAAAACTTGAACGTATTCCAATTTTGTGCGATAACACTAGTCCGATTAATCTAACTAAGCACCCTGTACTACATTCACGCACCAAGCATATCAAAATACGCCATCATTTTCTTAGGGATCATGTAGAGAAAGGTGATGTTATTTTTGAGCATGTTGAGACTAAGAATCAACTTGCTGATATTTTCACAAAACCATTAGCTACAGAGCCTTTCTTTCACATCCGTAGGGAACTTGGCATTCTCGATATCTCGGATCGTGCATAACATCTTTTAGAATAGTGATCTTCACACACACACACACACACACACACACACACACACATATATATATATATATATACATGCTTGTCTGTTTCTTTAACTAACAATGCAAAGAGATACTTAGTCATATGTGAGGGATCTCACCGTCATGATGGTCAAGGTAATATCGTTCCAACTTATAGAGGTTTATCAACATTTTGTGCCATGTTACTTACTCTAATCTTGATGTTTATTTCATTTTGAGCACTTATCATTCATGTGAATGTTTGGTTCTGTTTGTGTATATGTGTATGTATCTGGTTGGAACAAAACTTTTTGCAAAATTTCACTTTTTTAGGTCCATGCGTCGACGCATAGATTCATGCGCTGACCTATTAAACCTTCGGGTTAGCGCATAACCACATGTTCAGTTCCTTTTTAAATTTTCAAGAATCATGCGCCGACGCACAGATTCACAGGTCGACGCATGAATGAAACGATCAGACTTCTTCTTTACTGGGTTGCGTGCGCCGACCTAGTGGTGTTTACCTTCCCTATATTTTCTCATTGCACATTAATCTATGATTATTGTATGTCATCCCATTAGTCTTTGTGGTCAATCTCTCCCTATTCTTCTCCTTTAAACCTCTTCAATCTCGATTACTCCACTAAACTCTCATCAAAACCCTAATAAAGCAAAAAAAAAAAGGGGGGGAACACCAAGAGAAAACTCTCTATATATCTGCTGCAAGGTCTTCAAAGTGTTTCACACATCTACTCTTCCATCTCTGCAAAAATCTAGTGTGATAATCTTTCTTCAATTCTTCTTCAACCATGGCTTCCCGAAGAAATTCTGGTACAAGGGGAACAAGAGGATCAACTTCACATCCAGCACCAACCAGAACATCATCCTCACACCGGGTAACTTTTGAATCTTTAATTTCTGAAAGGCTAGCTACTCCTTTTGGGGAATTGTTCTCTAACCGGGCTGTTATAAGACAACATGGGTTTTATCCTCTGATGGGTCCAGATTTTCACATTCCTGAAATTTCTGAACTCATAAATTTTCAAAATCTGAATGAGTTTGTAGAATGTGATGACAAGTATAGTGAAGATTTGACTCGGTTGTTCTATTGTGGGATGAAGGGAAAATTTCGTGGGGCTGAATTTAGATTCTCTATAAATAATGCAGAATTTCAGGTGACAAACGATGTATGGTCTACATTGTTTGTTTTGGACACTGATGACAATCTCCCAAAGGTTACTGATAAAACCTTTGTTCAGGACTATGAATTCAAAACTGCTCTGAATTCAATGTTGAGGGAACCATATCCAGTTGAGTTTGTGGCAAGTGAAGTATTTCCTAAGAGTGTCACTACCGGTCATTTAAAATTTGAGGAACGTATTCTTCAGTGGATTGTTGCTCGCATCTTGAGGCCTAAGAAAGGAGGATACTCAAGAGTTGAACAAGCAGAGGTGCATCTTATCTATATCCTGAAGAATAAGATCAAAATTAACTGGCCTTATTACTTTGCTTATAGGATGTTCACAACTCATAGCTCCAACAAATTTCTGGCACTTGGTTATGCATCTGCTGTGGCAAATTTTTTGAATCACTTTGACATTCCTATTCCACAGATTTTTCATATTCATATTACTGCTGAACAACAATTTCTGGCCAGAACCTTGTCCATGATGGGTTACCATTGGCAGCCACGTGAGCGCAGATTCATTCATTGACAAAGAGCTACTCATACTGAACATAATGAACCTATTTATCTTGAACCAAGTGAGGATGAAGGCAGTCAAGGTAATGCAAATCAAGTTGGTAATGATGAAAATGTGGTGATGCAGGAAGATATTGTTATGCAATACAATGTGATTGAAGAAGAAGAAGACAATGAGGCATGGACGGGCTATCAACCGGAAGACACCTCTGACAATCAAGGCTGGGGTCAGTGGCAACAAAAATGCTGGACTAACCTTGGTGCTGCGTATATTCCTCCATCCTATGATGCGGACTATGAATGGCAGCATCCAGAAAATTCTGCTCCTCCAACTCCACCGTTTCAGCATGATCAACAATCCTCTGATGAAATTCTAGCAAGGCTGACTGAGTTGTCTCTGCAACATCAAGAATTCCAAGTGCAGTAGGAAACTCGATACCTGACTCAGCAGGAACAGCTTACAAACTTATCTAACCAAATATCGTCTCATGCCACCAACTTCAACAATTTCGCCAATGCAGCTATGAATAGGTTCAATCAAATGGATGCCAATCTGACTCAGCAAAATCTAAACTCGGCAAACATCCTTGGTAATCTCAATAGCACCTTGATTGAGCTCAACCTTCAACTCGAGGAATTTCCACCACCAAGTCAACACCATAGGGGAAGAGGTTATTCGTTTAGGGGGAGGAGACCATAAACCTTAGGGAATTATGTTTAGTTGTGCGTGAATTTGTGTTTTGTGGTTTGATTTTTTTTGACATGTGCTGCTGTTATGTTTAAACTTTTATGGAGTGAATGTTTTGCTTTTATGCCATTGTTCCGTATTTAATCATTACTTGTTTACATTAGCGGTATCATATGTGGATGCTGGCAAATGTTTTGTTGTTGCAAATATCAGATGATCCACTACATATTTTACTATGCTATTTTGACCACCGTCCTCTCTTCTTTTTGATGTTGTCAAAGGGGGAGAAGAAGAATACAAGCAGCAGACAAAAATTTTACTAACCAGATGTCAAAGATAGGGGGAGCATTGATCATCTCAAATTACATCTCTCGTGACAATCAAGAAAGTGTTGCCATCATCGAAAAGGGGGAGTATGTGAGGGATATCCTTATAGATATCTTGTTTTAATGATGTCAACAAACATATTAGATTGTAATTTGAGCGGTATCACTTCACGTGTCGGGCATATAGCATCTTACCGTTATTGGTCATGTGTCTAGATGCATAGGATCGTGTTCTCTCCAAAAATAAAGGTCCACTATTGTTTTAGTAGTGTCTAGCATGTATGTTTGACCTTGGTCTGGTAAAAATATTCAAAAAATGGAATTTCCTGAAAAATCTGCACTTCATGCGCTAACCCTTAAGTTCATGCGCTAACCCCAGAATTCATGCGCTAACCTCCAGAACTTGCGAGTAAGCGCACAAACCTGAGGATTCAAAATTCACATCTTATGCTCGACGCATAGACACTGCAGGTCGACGCATGAACTTCATTTTTGCATTTTTTCATTTTATTTCTTTTCTGTTATTTTTCTGTTATTATTTTTGTTGGTCATATTTTTAATATAAATAGTTTTGGTCTTCATTTTTCATTACAACAAGAAACGTGAAAAATATATGTCATTTTTCTCTCTTCATCTTCATCTTCTTCATTGTGTAAACAAACAATCACACATAATCATCTTTGTTTGTGTCGCCCATTGATCGAAGTGATAACGTTCAGAATTTAGGAAGTGTGATCTTTATCTTCTAGGTTGAGAGTTTGGCAGGTGTTTCTTGAATCAAACCAGTAGGGTTTGTCCTCCAAGAATCGAAGAGATTTTGGGGGTTTTTGTACAAACTGTTCATTCTACAGGGATTCGGCTGGGCGAAGGTAACTGAAAATTGGCGCAACTGTTTCGGTTTAGTAGCTGTAATCAGAGGATTGTAGAATAAGGTTTGGGTTCGAATTCTTGGAAGATTTCAATTGACCGAGTGAAGGTAACTGAAGAACGGCATTTTCTTTCGGTTTAGTAGCGTGGGACGGTAATTGAATCAACCATATTCGGGGTTTGAATGTTCATAGTTTTCTCTTGTAATAAACAATTTACAACAACTACATATATATATATATATATATATATATATATATATATATATATCTCAATTCCTTTTGTGGAGTTGGGGGCAGACGTACCCAAAGCGAGGACGATTGGGGAACTGCCTAATCAAATCTCGTTTGTTCTCTCTTTCCCTTAACTCTTTTATATTTCAGCATTGTTCGAATTTGTGACATAGCAAACTATTGAAATTTCTGTCATAGAATAATTGTACACTGATAAACTGTTTTGTTAAATCGATACAATTCCTTGAATTGTGTTCTGGAGCAGCTATACATTATTCTCCATAGAAATTCTGTACATAGTGTGTTTACGCACACTAGGTGTTTGATAATCTGTTTCCAAGCAAAATTCGAACACATAGCTTTAAATTGCTTATCAATTAACCTCATTGGATTGGAATAAACATCAAGCAAGTGATAATTTGTTGTCTGCGTTTTTAAGTGTAGTATTCAAATCTGAATTTTTCTCATCTGTACTCATCCGTAATATATTCGTGCATATCCGATCCTTTCGGTAGAAGGTTCGTTGTAGACGTTCTATCCAGTGGTAGCTTCCGTTAAAACAAATTTTTTAAAAACATAATTTTTGTAGAATATTTGCGTGTAAAACTCAAGGGATCTATTCAACCCCCCCTTCTAGATCCATAGCCATCGTCTAACAGCGCCGAGATTTTCTTTTAACGCAGAGGGACTTATACAATATCTGAGGCCCAAAATTGTTTTGGTTAAAAGGGGATTGGGTCTTACACTCTATTAGAGGCCCAATGATTTATTTTTATACAAGTGATGGGGCTTACAGCTCGAGGAGAGGCCCAAGGTTTTTATGAAAAGGCGTCGATCGTGACATTGTTTTGAAAATACACAGAGGGACTTATACAATAAGTGAGGCCTATAATGAGTTTATTTATAAAAAGTTTTGGGTCTTAAACTCTATTAGGGGGCCATGAGTGTTTGAAAATGATTTGTTTTGAGTGAAAAATCAAGGAAACCCTAAATTTGTTTTCTTTTAAGAGGAAATATTTAAAGAAAATCAAATAAAAATGATAAAAATACCAAATAAGTTTGAATAAACCACTTGTGATTTTTGTTAAGGGATTGAAAAATGTGGTTTTTATCACAAGATAAATTAAAACTCATTAAGTTTTGATTTTCATAGTAAATATTCACTTTTAAATGCTTAAAAACAATTAAAAAGGAATTTATTCACAAAAATACTAATTATATTAAATAACTAATATAAATTTAATTTTTTTGTGGAATGAAATATTTCAACATTTTTGTGATTTTTTGCAAAAAGAACCAATAAAAAATAATTAAAATTGAGGGAGTTATTAATTTTTCAAATCACTAAGAAAATAATATGAAAAATAAGAAAATAGTAAAAAGTGATAAAACAAAAAGAGGTCTGGGGCGAGGGGGATTCAAACCCCAGACCTCTCGTTTACCAATACACACAAACCAGTTAATCAACCACTGGGGCGCAATGCCAATTCATTAATAACATGGCAAGGGAAAAATATAAGGCAAACTTGGTTGGTTTCTCAAGCATGGCACCATGGCCATCTTCAACCTCAAGCTCAGATGCGTGAAGCCCTCTAACTCACTCATTTCTCAACCATTTGACATGATTCAAATACCAAACTCATGCGTTTTTTCACAAGGATCACGATGGCAATATTTGATTTCATTTATTTTCAGTGTATAGCAAGTTATATCAACATGATCGTATGAACCCTAATTTTGCAAAAGCAACCGTGCATACATGGTGGTGAGTGCTATGATCAAATTTTTTGAGGGGAAACACTCAACATATGATGGCAAGCAATTGGAAAATATATCATGCGAGGAAATATGCATGGATCATAAAGATGTAGTTTTGAGGCTTACCTTGATGCAAGATGAAATGGAACTCTGCACAGATGGTGTTCCAGAAGTGGTTTGATGATCCCTATAGCTTGAATGGATGTTGTGGAGTGTGTTGCAGGCTTTGGAACACTTTCAAAACCTTTGGATCAAATTGGAGGACTCCAGCTGCATAATTGAGGCATAATGGCTTGGTTGAAGAGTGATTTTGAGCTAGAGGTGTTACAGTTGGTGTTTAAGTGTATGTACACCTCAAATACATCATATGTGATGTGTTTGAGCAATTGGAATAGATTGCTTAAGGCTGCAACTTAAAACCCGATGGTGGTTGATCAAAAACAAAGAAAATTGGTACTTAAGAGAGAATGAGAAAAAGCAGTGCTGTAAATTGCTTTGGTGTGATTTGAATGATCAATTGGAACCTCTATTTATAGGTGATCAATTCTTGTCTTGGAGGAATAGTGAATGGCTACTGGATCAGATCACATTCAAAGGCTTTGGCTTGGTGGCATTTCTTCTCATGCAAGGCAACCTAGCCCTTCCCAAGAGCAGGGCTATGTCTTGACCAAATTCACATTCTTCAGATGTTTTAATTATTGTTTAATCAGAGAACTTGACTGAGAAGAGTGGCTTTGTTGAAAGTGCCCTATTTCACATAAATTCCTTTGAATTCAAGGCATAATGTGCCAAAATGCATTAATCTCAAGTTGGAAAATCCCTTAGCTTTTTGACTTAGCTTTAACAGTTGGATCAGTTGGATTAGGATCAGATTGGATGACTGTGACATAGAGATCCTTGGTCTTGAATCAGAAATCGTGTAAAGCAAGCAAAAGTGCAAACTGATTTTTCCAAAATAGCTGCAGCAACATGGCTTTGGGCATGGATTTCTCTTGGCTCAAGTTGAATCAATTCATGCTGATAAGCTCTTTGAATTCTTAGCAACATATGCAACAACATTGATGTTTACCTTTGGACTTGATTCAACTTACAACTATGTGAAAAAATCTCACAAGTTTTGGTGTTTTCAGCAAAATCTGTCTTGGACATAATTTTGTCTAAATGTTGGAAAAGTGGTACCTTCATGTTTTTAGTCATTTTGACCCAATCATAACTCAGAATCCACAATGAATTGGAGTGACGTGTAGTTGAAGCTTTTGTAGAGGGACATGAGAGCTATAAATCCAGCTTTGACTGGGGAAAAGTGGCCTTGTGGTTTAGGAGTTATGATCCTCCAAAGTTGGTACCCTAGCCACTTTGTTCCATAACTTAGAAAAATTTCTAAGTTTTTATGGTTACCCCTTTTACAAGTTATCCCACTTTTCTTGATTTTTCTTGATGAATGATGATTCCAATCGCACATTAACATCATTTTAGGGTTAAAAAACCATAATTGTGAAAAATCTCAAAAAGTCAAAGTTGACTTTTGTGCACAGTTGACTTTTTGTCAGATGAATTCCAAACTGTGCGATCCTCTATGAAATCAAGTCCTTGACCTAAATCAAACTTGATAGATTGATTTAATAGGTGTTATTGGGTGTATTTAATCATGTCCTGGTCAAAAGTCAAAGATACAATTGACTTTTCTCGCGAAACCCTAACTGTGGTTCAGATGAAATTGAAACTTGTTGCTCAAGCTTCTTAGATTAATCCATTGTTGCAAATGGATCAATGTGGTGTATTAGAGACCCTCAAATCATGTCTTGAGGTCTTGGCTCATGCTTTGCCCCAAAAGTCAACTTAGGGGTGAATTAGGTCAATAAACCCTAATTCCTGATTTTTTGTGAATGCATCCCCTGAGGTTAAATTGACTTGATGATTGGTTCCATGATGTCCCTTAGAGCATCATAGGTTATGCTTTGAAGCATTGGCTCATGCCCAGAGGAATATTTCCATCTGGAGGCCTTGGTTGACCAAACCCTAATTTGGTGACACTGGCGATCTCGACGCTTAATCCACTTGGAATGCTGCAACCTTGTGCTTAATCCTTGATGTGGGAGTCCTCTTGATCCATTATGGATGTTTGAGAGGCTAGACAAGTTGAAGATCATGTCATTCCTTGATTGATCCTTTGTCTAAGAGCTCTGAGAGGGTTTGAAACCCAAATTCTGATTGTAGTGGATGCTCACCCATCTTTGGGGAGACTAATGGTTCATCCATATTGTGATGATAATTTGCACAATGATGGGAAATCTTAGTGGTCAAAATTTGGGGTATGACAGATGCCCCTATTTAATCTTCTTGGACCCGAAGGTGTGACTGGCGAAGGTATTCAGGCATTCGGGGTGCAAGAGGATTAAATATCGGAATACCCAAAATTTTGATGGTGATTCAGAATGGTAGTTCACGCATTCTTCTTCTTTTGCTAAGCAATGATGCTTAGAAAAGGTAAAAACTTCCCCTTGATCCTGGTCTTCAGCCAAGAAACTGGTCTAAGTTTCTGAAATAAACTTCCCCTCGATCCTGGTTTCCTACCAAGGAACTGGTCTCAGTTGCTGAAATAAACTTCCCCTCGATCCTGGTTTCCTACCAAGGAACTGGTCTTAGTTTCTGATTTAAACTTCCCCTCGCTCCTGGTTTCCTACCAAGGAACTGGTCTCGGTTTCTTTTGTCAATAATCTTTCTTGACAAGGGACGCTATTCGCAGTGGTTTTCCTCAAACTTCTCGCCGAATTTTCTTGGGGAGATGCCATTTGATGGGAGAAACTTTTGATGTCGGACTCGCTGGGGAACCCATCTGTCTGAGTTGTAGAGGTGTACAAACTTCTCTATTGGAGATGCCATTCGTTGACTTTACTGGGCTAAACGAGTCTCTTGAGAGACTGCTTCCTGCTTGGGGATATTACATCATACTTTTCTTCGAGATCTTCTCGGAGAAATGCCATGTGATGAAATCCAATTTTGAGGTGCTGACAACCTTTTCGTCAGCGAACTTTTCGGAGAAACTGCTGTACTGCTGAATCTTTGATTAAGAGGCTTTCTTCGGGAGTTTTCCTTAATCCGGGAAAGTGGAGATATCATCTTCAATGGCGAAGAGTGACGTTCGTTGAAAGTTTTCTTGTTTTTCAGAGGTTCAAGTTATCAAAGAGGTCGAGGACCAGCTTCATCCCAGAAATAAACTGGAGGAGAGATTGTTCAGATGCAACATTTCCTGACGAGGAAAGAACTGACAACTCGATTGAGATGACTTTATTACACTAGGGGATAAGACCGACTAGAGTGATAGTGATGCCATATGAATGCGAATGTAAATCAATAATGCATGATGTATGTATGTTTATGCTGACAAAACTGACGCGACATACAAACTGACGGATGAACACGACGGGATACTCGGCCACTGTGGGGGATGAAAAGTATCAATGGTTCACGATAGCAATTTTGCCTTATTTAGGAGAGATAGTCCCTGTGGGGACAACCGTTGGTCGGGCTTAGGAGGCAAGAGCTCTGCCGGGGATGTCAGATGGAATACTCGCATCTGAAATAGCTGATCCTTCATTCAGGCGCCCTGGTTTAGAAGGAGTACTTTGATTATGCACTTTGAAGCTCGCTTACTTCTGGAGAAGCGATTGATGTTCTTTCGATGTTCAACAGTCAAAAGAATTATCATCTTTAATTTAAAAGCAGAAAAGTTTGAACAAGTAAATTCATTTTTTGTTTTATTTCAAGAATTGTTGATCAAATTAAAATTTCGTTCTATAAAGCTAAAACAAATAAGAATTGCAAACAAAAGCACAAGGGCTCAAATTTTATTGATAGGATGGAAATCAGCCAAGTGCGTGATTCCATAGAGTATTTACAAAGTTAGAAAATGGTAATTTTAAGGGAAAAGGGCTACATTGAAACATAACGACCACTATCCTTCTACCAACTTTGAATTCAGGACATCCTGAGCTTCTGTCGAAGATGACCTTGATTGGAGTTTTTTGATGGATGGCAGGACTGCTACTAGGGAATTTGCCCCTGTTGGACGTAGTTACTTGCCATTATCCCTAACTTTTGCCTGGATTGTACTGTGATGTTTCCAATCCACCGGGATGATTTTTTTTGTTTGATTCTGTCTCTAACTTTTGCCTGGACCGCCCTTTCGGGTTTTCAATCCACCGAGACGTTTTTTTTAGTTTAGGCGAAGTATTTCTTGACTACATCAACATTTGTGGGGTAGGCAAATTCCTCTCCGTCCATGGTTGCAAGTCTCAAGGCATCGCCTGAGAAAGCTTTCTTGACCACATAGGGGGCGTCTTAATTCGGAGTCCATTTGCCCCGAGAGTCAGTGAGAAAGGATTGTATCTTTTTGAGCATAAGGTCTCCTTTCCTAAAGACGCGAGGTC
Source organism: Lathyrus tuberosus (assembly GCA_022829125.1). NCBI lineage: Eukaryota > Viridiplantae > Streptophyta > Magnoliopsida > Fabales > Fabaceae > Lathyrus > Lathyrus tuberosus. The sequence continues at coordinate 683,875 of JALAZF010000405.1, forward strand.
GAACCTTTTTGTCAAACGCCTTCTTTATTCTTTGCTGATACAACTGACCGTGGCATAGTGTCGTGATTCGCTTCTCTTCGATCAGGTTTAATTCGTCGTGTCGACTTTGACACCATTCAGTCTCTGTTAGCTTAGCTTCCATCAATACCCAGATCGATGGGATCTCTACTTCGATGGGGAGCACTGCTTCCATGCCATATACTAGAGAGAAAGGGGTTGCCCCTGTTAAAGTGCGAACAGATGTGCAATAATCGTGAAGAGCAAAGGGTAGCATCTCATGCCAATCTTTGTAGGTTACAACCATCTTTTGAACAATCCTCTTGATGTTCTTGTTAGCCGCTTCTACCGCTCCGTTCATCTTGGGTCGGTAGGGAGATGAGTTATGGTGTTCGATCTTGAACTCAGTACACAACTCCTTCATCATCTTATTATTCAAGTTAGATCTATTATCAGTAATGATCTGGCTTGGAACACCATAACGGAAGATGAGGTTATTTTTGATAAATCGGACTACCACTTGTCGGGTTACATTAGCGTACGATGCTGCTTCAACCCACTTGGTGAAGTAATTAATGGCTACCAGGATGAACCGATGTCTATTCGAAGCTTTAGGTTCGATCATGCCGATCATGTCGATTCCCCATATTTAAAAAGGCCATGGGGAAGAGAGTACTTTGAGATGCGTTGGCGGTACATGGATTTTGTCAGCGTATATTTGACACTTGTGACACTTCCTCATGTACTTGTAGCATTCGGATTCCATGGTCAACCAGTAATACCCTGCTCTCAGAATTTTTCTCGCCATTGTATGTCCATTGGCATGAGTGCCAAAGGATCCTTCATGAATTTCTTTTATCAGCATGTATGCTTCTGGTCTATCTACACATCGGAGCAAGACCATGTCAAAGTTCCTCTTATAGAGTGTTTCACCGCTCAGGAAGAAACTGCCTGCCAGCCTTCTTAGGGTTTTTCTGTCTTTCTTTAGTGCCCCATGTGGGTACTCTTATTTCTGAAGGAAGCATTTGATATCGTGATACCAAGGTTTATCGTCTATGACTGCTTCGATCGCAAAGATGTAAACGGTCCGTTCAAGGCGCATTATGTCGATCTTAGGTAAGTCAGTCCATTGACCCACACTAATCATGGAAGAAAGGGTGGCTAAGGCATCAACCATGTGATTCTCTTCACGAGGGATATGATGAAACTCGATTCTGTCGAAGAATGGTAACAATCTTCTCGCGTAGTCTTTGTAAGGAATCAATCCGGATTGGTATGTGTTCCAATCTCCTTTGATCTGATTGATAACCAAGGCTGAGTCGCCATATACGTCCAAGTTCTTGATACTCAAATCGATCACTTCTTCGAGACCCATAATACAAGCTTCGTATTCGGCCTCGTTGTTTGTGCACTTGAATGTAAGTCTGGCGGTGAAAGGAATGTGGGTACCCTGAGGTGTTATGATGATTGCCCCAATTCTGTTTCCGTAATGATTGACTGCTCCGTCAAAGATTAGTCCCCATTGGGAACCTGGTTCTGGCCCTTCATTGGGTAGCGGTTCAACGTAGTCTTTAATTTTTAGATACATGACATCTTCATCTGGGAAGTCAAACCTGACTGATTCTTGATTGTCAATCGGTTGATGAGCCAAATTATCGGTTAAAATACTCCCTTTGACGGCTTTCTGAGCGTGGTACTTGATGTCATATTCTGATAACAACATCTGCCAACGAGCGATTCTTCCCATGAGAGCAGGTTTTTCAAAGACGTACTTGATTGGATCCATTTTTGAGATTAACCAAGTAGTGTGACGAATCATGTACTGGCGAAGACGTTTGGCTACCCAAGCCAAAGCACAACAAGTTTTCTCAAGCATAGTGTACCGAGTCTCGCAGTCGGTGAATTTCTTGCTCAAATAGTAGATGGCAGACTCCTTCCATTTGGTTTCGTCTTGTTGGCCAAGTACACACCCCATGGAGTCCTCTAGGACTGTGAGGTAAATGATCAGTGGTCTTCCTTCCACTGGAGGTGATAGAATCGGTGGGTTCAACAGATATTCCTTGATACTGTCGAAGGCGGTTTGGCAATCTTCTGTCCAAACGCAGTCCTGATTCTTTTTGAGTAATTTGAAAATCGACGCACATGTCGCGGTCATGAGGAATATGAATCTGGAGATGTAGTTGAAACGTCCCAGGAATCCTCTGACTTGTTTTTCAGTTTTCGGAGAAGGAATTTCTTGAATGGCCTTTACCTTGTCAGGATCAACTTTAATTCCTTTCTGGCTGACGATGAACCCTAAAAGTTTCCCTGAACGGACACCGAAGGTGCACTTGTTGGGATTCAAGTGGAGTTTGTACTTCCTCAACCGCTCGAATAGTTTTGACAGGTGGGTCACTTGCTCCTTTTCAGTTTTAGATTTGGCAATCATGTCATCGACATATACCTCGATTTCCTTGTGTATCATGTCATGAAACAGAATAGTCATGGCCCTTTGATAGGTTGCCCCGACATTCTTCAAATCGAACGGCATTACCTTGTAACAAAAGGTACCCCATGGGGTGATGAATGAATTTTTCTCCATGTCTTTCGGTGCCATTTTTATCTGATTATAGCCCTAGAATCCATCCATGAAGGAGAAAATTTTGAACTTTGCTGTACTGTCAACCAGCATGTCAATGTGTGGTAAAGGAAAGTCGTCCTTTGGACTAACCTTGTTTAGATCTCTGTAATCCACACACATTCTGAACTTTCTGTCTTTTTTTGGTACGGGTACGATGTTGGCTAACCATTGAGGATACTCCGATGTGGCGAGGAAACATGCGTCAATCTGTTTCTGTACCTCCTCTTTGATTTTGATGGCCATGTCTGGGTGAGTCTGTCTCAACATCTATTTTACTGGCGGACATTCTGATTTTCACGGTAGATGATGTTCCACGATGCTGGTATCCAACCCTGGCATGTCCTGATAGGACCAAGCAAACACATCGGGAAATTCTCTGAGAAGCTTTGTCAAACTCTCTTTGGCAGTTAGACTGAGCAGTGCCTGAGTCCTGATTTCTTTTCTCTCTTTTTCTAAACCCACATTGATCGTTTCCAACGGCTCTTTGTGAGGTTCAATGGACCTTTCCTCCTGTCTGAGTAGTCGGGAGATCTCTTCTGGAATTTCGTCATCAACTTCTTCTCCAGCCCCAAATACCGGGAACTCAAAGTCGGGAGAAGGCATCGGATCGTATGTTTCAATGGGGTTTAAAACAAGCAATCTGAATGACGTGATGATTTGTGTTTAGAAGAGATAGAGAAAATGCAAGTGTGTGCAGTGTATTTTTTTTTAAACTGCTTGTTTATTTTGAGTTGTTTTTTAGGATTACCATTTTCTGAGAAAAGCAAAAAGAGAAAATAGCAATTAATGCGGAAATTACAGAACGACGTTATTTTATTTATGAACAAGTCGATTCTTGAAACTACAGCCCTATAAAACAAAACTCTGTCGCTTTGGGCGAAGAGAAGAGGGAAATTTACAGAAAACGAGCCCTATCAAAACATTCGTTTCACCTGGGCAGGGTGAAAGATTAAAGGACGGCAATTACTTTGACTTATGAACAATCTTCGGAACATCGACAGTAACTCATTGGCGGCGAACTCCTCGGTGAATCACAAAGTCTGGTACCTTCCTTGATTTGTCTTCAGAAATGACGCTAATTTCTGGCGGAGCAGGATCATTGGAATCTGTCTCCCAGGCAGAGTTATCGTAGGAGGATTCCTCTGTTGTAAGTTGCATAGTATTTGTGCTCTCAGGCAAATCTCCCCATCCAGTTGGCTGGATGTCTTTGAGCCTGATACGAGAGCTTTCAGGAGCAGTGTACTTGACCATGAAGTCAAATTTTCCACTTGGTTGTCCCAAGGTGTCCCACACTTCTTTGGAACTAGAGGAGTCATCTCTCTCGATGACGTTGACCTCGGGAAAAGCATAGTTGATGAATTCTAGTCCTACAAGCTTTGCCAATTCATCGTCGTACTGGATATTTTCTAAATGACCTGAGTGTTGATCCTATGACATGGTGGGGACGCATGTATTCTGTTCAATGATGCTGAGCTGATTTTCATTGTTCGGCTGATTTTCTTGCCCCAAGTCTCCTGGGTACGGCTGCCAGATAGGAAGACCATCCATTGGGCCATAATAGTCGTGGTCAAAGTTATCCTTTATCAGAGTGTTTTCCTCTAATGAGTTTGGTGGAGCACGACATCTTTCTGGATCACAATCTCCGTATATCATTTCGACGTCTGACTTGGGTATAAATCTCGGACTCTGTGCGGGATAGCAAAAGGGCGTAGGCACCTCTTCCTGAGACATATAACCGTCCTCGTTGAGATATGACTTCCATTCCTCATCTGTATCAGAGGGATCCTCCTCGTTGATAGTATGGACTATTTGAGGCACTTGGTGAAGAAAACCTCCACTGTGGAAGAAGTCCTGAATGGGGTGAAGACTTTCATCATTAGCAGCTGTCTGGGTGCAGGTTGCAGAAAAACCAAGACCCTTCTTTGTTTTATTATCAGTAAGAGTGACAAGCTGTCCCCATCCTTTTGCATTGTTATTCTCAATCACTTCGAGAGCATCTCTGTATGAGGAAATCGAGGTTCCTTTTTCTGATTAATTCTCATTGCTCATCGACAGTGCTTGGAACTGAGTCCCAACAACCTCCTCGGGCTCTACACAAGTAGATAATGACAAGTTGCTCACGAGCAAGGCTTGTTTTCCACAAACCGTGACGTGTTGATCGTTCTTGACGAACTTTAGTTTCTAGTGCAGCGTCAAATTGACTGCCCCAGCCTGGTGTATCCAAGGTCTTCCTAATAAACAGTTGTACGCTGCCCGGATGTCCATGACCTGGAAGTAATTAGGAAAGTGCAAGGACCGATAGTTATGGGAAGGTCGACTTTGCCGATAACTGCTTTCCGAGACCAGTCAAACGCTTTGACGATGACCTCATTGCCCCTTATCGGGGGTCCTTTGAATGATAGTCGCATTAAAGTGGACTTCGGCATAACGTTGATGGCCGATCCTGTGTCTACCAGTACGCTGACTAAAGCATCGTCCTGGCAGTTAACTGTGACATTGAGCGCCATGTTGTGGCTTTTGCCCCCTCTGGAAAATCCTCATCACTGAATCCTAAGTTGTTGCAGGAAGTGATGTTAGAGATGATGCTATCGAACTGTCGTATTGACACATCCTGTTCCACAGAGGCCTGCTCTAAGACTTTATGTAGAGCCTCTCTGTGGGCTTCAGAACTGAGTAAAAGTGATAGCACAGAGATCTTTGAAGGAGTTTGTAACAGCTGATCAACAATGTTGTATTCACTCCTTTGGATGAGCTTCAGCATCTCATCGTCGTTCTTTGGAAGGTCGGGATTACTGGATTGACCGACTGGTGGATTAGGAGCTTCTGTCAGAAGTTCCTTTTCTTTGTTAGGCTCTCCAACCCCTCGGTTGAAGATTCGACCGCTCCATGTTACTCGACTGATGTCTGCAATATTCACGACGGAGGGTAATGAAATTTCCTTTCCATTCTCAATTATTGTTGCACCGTATTTGTAAGGGATTGCCTTAGCTGATTCATACGGTAACGGTCCCGACAGATAGATAACTACAGGAGCCTTCTGATTTTTTTGACTGTCGTAAGTAACTTCAATCAGTTCCTTGCTAAGAACCTTTGATTCGTCCAGTAGAGGGATGATGGTACAAACATCCTTGTTCCTCTCAGGGTCAGAGATTACAACCACGTCTCCGATTTGATCAGCGAAGTAGTCCGGCATCCAGTCAACGGACCCCGAAGCTAGGTATGGGTGAATCTCCCTGCGATCCAACTGACTCTGAAGGGCTGCTCGCACGAGGTAACATCCTTGGTTATTTTCCGAACAGACTCTACAGCGTTCGTAATTATGTGGTGGCACTTGGCCACGCCCGCTTTGAATGCAGTGCAACCTTACCAGGTTTGTTTCCATAGATCGGACATCCTGACTTCGATGCTGAGTAGGGTTCCCATCAACCACACTGATTTGTTGCATGTCTTCATCCATATAGATCGGAAGCCACCAGTGGTTTAAAAAGTGTTGCAAAGTTCTTTGAACGAGAGCGCACCCTTGGTTACTCTCACAACATCCTTTACAGTTCAGATAATCATGCGAAGTGAGAAAACCGAGTTGGACCTGCCTGGCATGTAACTCCACCAAGTTGGTTTTCATTAGACGAATATCAAAGATTTAAATCATGTTGATCTGATAAGGATTTCTATCATGGTAGTCCTGGATCCATCCAAGATCCATCTAACGCTGGAGGGCCTCTTGTACGAAAGAGCATCCCTATTTGTTTACCGAGCAAGTCAGACAGGAATTGTAATCGTGCCGCGGCAGATTATGATACTGGCTTTGCCTTGATGCATCGCCACCAAGTTGACATTCATTGCACGGATGTCGTGGTTCTGAATGATGTTGGAATTCGTATAGGTCATGTTGACTCCACGAACTCGATGCTCTTGGATCCACCCGAGATCCAATTGTTCCTGTAGACTGATTGCACCACAGAACATCCCTGATTGTTTTTAGAGCAGATATCACACTGGTGATAATTATGAGGTGGCACATGGCCATATCCGCTCTGTCTATAATGCATCTCGACCACGTTGGCCCTTAATAAGAGTACATCATGAATTTGATAGATGTTGTTAGACTCTCCCTCTATCAAATTGACTGCAGCTTTCTCATGTTGAGGCGGCGGGTTTGTGAGAACATTAAGATTCGTATCTTTGAAAGATAAGACCCCGCTCCTAACAAGCTTTTGCACATCGGACTTAAAACTGAGACAATTTTCTATGTTATGCCCTGGTCCTCCTTGATGGTAAGGACAAGTCTGATCCGTTTTGAACCAAAAAGGCGGATTTTCTGGTACTGTAAGAGGAGACTTAGTTTGGACACGCCCCTTGACTAGTAGTAACTGAAATAATTCTGCATACAACATGGGTATAGGGTCAAACCCTGGTGGCCGCGTTGTACGGTTGTTGTTGTATGGAGGAAGATTCTGCTGAAGAGACTGCTGTGTCCTTTGCTGAAATTGCTGTTGATTAGGTTGGCTCTGCGCAACCTGAGGTTGATACATAGGAACAGGCGTCGGGTTGATAGCAGGAGTTACAACTGCTACTGGTTGATATCGTTACCTTTGCTTTCCGAGAGAGATATTCCCAATATCTTGCTCTTTTTTCTTAGGGAGAGCACTACCGTATCGTTTTGTACTACTTGATGATCCAGCGTCTTTAACTAGGCGTCCTTCTCGGACCGCTTCCTCAAGACGAACTCCCATGCCTACCATCTCGGTGAAGTCACTGGGCGCACTGGCAACCATTCTGTCGTGGTAAAATGAGCTTAAGGTCTTTAAGAGGATTTTTGTCATCTCTTTTTCCTCCAGAGGTGGAGAAATCTGAGCGGCAATTTCACGCCATCTTTGAGCGTACTCCTTAAAGGTTTCCTTGTCCTTGTCCTGTGTCATTCCTAATTTTCTACAGCATGTTGCTCTAAAATCTCAATCAGAGCATCTTTTTATTTTAACAGTTACTGTATTTTCTTGCACTCCACATTGAGAATACGGTACTTGTTCCTCCAAGACCTCTTCTCCTTCTGAACTTTGCTGAGAGTAACCTTAAGTTTTTCCATTTCAGACATGAAATAAAGGGCAGAGTCCCTTAATGGAAGAACTTCCTGACGAGGGTAAGGCATCCTCATCTTGAGAGCTCTAGTTTGTACCCAGTGGAGATAAGGCTCCACTGAGACATATTCTGGTTTTCCTAGAGACTCTCGTCCTTTCCTATGAACGTGTTTCCAAGCGTGCACTATTTCCGTCTTTAGTGCCTTGTCATTTTCTCCTTCCTTGAAGAAAAGACCTTCCAGATGAGCATTCAGTGGGACGTGCCTCATCGGGTATCCGAATTAACGACGAACGAGAATTGGATGATAGTTGATTCCCCCCTTAGTTCCTATAAGGGGTACATTTGAGAAATTTCCACAACGGTCAATGATCCTGATCCGGTCATAGATTCGATTGTACCAATCGATGTCAGAGTTGGTAAGAGACATGATTCTCTGTGACCAACGTAAAGTATTCTTTTGATCCCAAAATGCTGCAGACTTGGGAAAATGGGAAGTGAACCATTTGTATAGCAGGGGTACACAGCACATGATCATTCCTCTGCTGTATAAATTCCTTAAGTGTACCGAATGATACGCATCTGCGAGTAAGGTCGGTACGGGGTTTATGATCAGGAAAATCTTAATGGCGTTGATATCTACAAAGTTATCGATGTTGGGAAACAAAAATAACCCGTAGGTGAGCAAAACAAAGATGCTCTCGAAAGCGGCCACGTTCCCTATACTGGAAAAGTATAGAGCTTTCTTTGTCAAGAACTCGGCTGGCAAACCCTGGATGCCATCCTTAGTGGTTATGTGAGTCCTGACTTCTGACTCGTCCAAATAAATTGATCTTGCAATGGTTTAATCCTTTGGAATTTCGTCTAGTCCAGAAAAGGGAGCTTGATCAGTAATATGTAAATCAGTCAGGTGAGAGTACTCCTCCAGCGTTGGTGCAAGCTGATAATCCGGGAATGTAAAACAGTGATAGACCGGATCGTAGAACTGGATTAGCGTGGACATGATTCCTTTGATTACGTGAACCCTTAACAAGGACAGCAGTCCTCCATACTTGGCTCTGAAATTCTCGTGGTTGGTGATCATTCTCGCCATACCTCTTAAATCCTCTAACTTTGGAACCTTGAAGGTGTACTTATGAGTTTTCCTTCTACCGAAATCCATTAGCGCAATCTCCTTTCTCTCTGACATTTGCAATCATTGTCTTAGTTTAATTTGAAAAAGAGAGACTAGAAGAGAAATTTTCTTTGTTGAATGTTTTTTAGATGAATGTATGAATGCAGCACACAAAAACATAGAAAAAACATGGGGTCAAAGGGTCGGTGTCATGAAGTCAAGGCTCTACCCCCCCCCAAAGGTTTATATTGGTATTTTTTGTATCTGTCCGCAAAATCATTGACCCCTCTGGGATAACAACAGCAAGCGGATCGCCAGCGAGCTGATGTATCCTGGAGTGATCTCAGATAAGGGTAGTATCGCGTGACAACTATTTCTGATAGCTTCCGCACTACAAAATGGATTAAGTCTGCTAAAAATCTCAGCTTCTCAGATAACCCAGTCGACCACACTACTTTCAACAACCGAAGTCGTATAGGCAATGTATCTGCAAAGGGAGTCTCCACTGAGTTTGATGGTCGATCGGGGGCTCTTAACTAAATTCACTCCCAGTAAGATTACCCGTATTGCCATCACCTATCTTAGGTGTATACTCAATCTTTCCACATGCGGCATCACACGCATTCCCATTAGCAGAAAAATAAACAAATATATCAATTAGGAAAAGCAATATATATATTTATCTTAATCATCCTAGACCTCTAGTCTTATGATCCTAACAGAAAATGACTCCCCAGTAGAGTCGCCATTTCTTTGACATGAATTTAGGGTTTCAACCAGAGAGATAAGAGGACAAAACCCTTGAGCCCCACAGTGGGCGCCATTTTTCTGTAGCGAGCGATTTTGGACGTGGTTCTTAAGCACTGTCACTCTGGGGTACTACAGGTCGATTCATTTTTTATCCTATTGAAGCTGATGAAGGAAGGGAAATAAATGTCTCCAATTAACCCTGCTTGCATACTGAGTTTAAACAGATGATTGTTGGTTTACAGATGCGGTTTAGATTGTGGGCCTCTCTCTGCTTATTTTGCTAAGAATGAAATGACAGGACTATGCTATTGGTAGGATGTTAGGACTGATGCTTTTCGATTGATGTATGAAGGTACGAGATTTTGGGTTTTTGATTAGTGTGCTCGCTAAGGTTCTCTTGCAATCTTATGCCTACGTATTCCCGTTTAACAAAATAGGGAAATCAGAGCGATCGTAGTTCCTCCTATTCTATGGGAGGAAAAAGGTTGTTTTCGTGTCTTGTTCAAAGCCCAAGACATGAAGCTAAAGGTGGTTTGTATCTTGTTCAAAGCCCAAGATGTGAAGCTGAAGGGTTTATTTGTATCTTGTTCGAAGCCCAAGATGTGAAGCTAAAGGGTTTTGACTTTAGAGAGAATTTGTCATCTCTAAAGGGGGTCTGTTTGTCACAACTGTTGGGTGACTGATTATAAAGGAGAATTACTTTAACTGGGATATGTGAATCCAGCAATGCCATAATTTCCTTTATAGGGAATTTTTAACCTGAAGGAGAAGACTTTAACTCAGTGTAGAGCAATGGCATCTTTCCTTAGGAATTTCTCATGCTAAAAGAGGGACAGTAGCGTGGATGTAAATAATCCAGAGGCTTGCCGCTTACAGAAATTAGATGAAGGAAAAGGAGCTGTTGATGTTTGCATACTGTGAATGAGGCATAGATTTTGATGCTAAAAGGTTGATTGACTCAACCGGGGTTTCCTTATACAAAGTCTAAGAGGAGGCTATTGACCCAACAAGAGGGTGTTTTTATGTGTCTCGTCCGACGCCCGAGAGAGAGGCTAAATAGGTTGACTCAACAAGAGAGGGCTTTTGTATGTGTCTTGTATGAAGCCCAAGACGGAGGCTAAAGGCGCTTGACTCAACAGGAGAGTCTTTGTACCTCGTACAAAGCCTGAGATGGAGGCTGAAATGTTTGACTCAACAAGAGAGTCCTTTATACTCAACAAGAGAATGTTTTTGTATCTCGTACGAAGCTCAAAATGGAGGCTAAAAGGGGGTTGACTCAACAAGAGAGCCTTTTATACTCAACAAGAGAGTGATTTGGTATCTCGTACGAAGCCCGAGATGGAGGCAAAAAAGGTTAGCTCCACTGGGGAGAATCATTGTACAAAGCCCAAGAGGAGGCTATTGTGCTGGTGACTGTTTCACTTTAGTGACAGGTCCAGTATGCTGGTTAAAAGAGAAAATTAGTTCTTATATGGGTAATGTTGTACTTTGAGATTGATCAGAGGATCAGGGAGATTTCCTGTTCTTTAAGGAAATGGAAAATCCAAAGGGTATTGAGACTGTCCAAGTCTACGGGTGTTTTGAGAAATTGATTCTCAGGTAGTGAATGATCTTTGTATGATGCCCAAGAGAAGGCTGGTATGTTAAGGGATGGAGGTCAACCCATTAACTGGTCTGACACTTGACTCAGAAAGACAGCTCTAGCAAATTGATGACTAGGTTCTATTCCTATTCCTGTAGAGATCTCTGGGTCCTTGTACTAAGCCCAAGAGAAGGCATGAGAGCTTTTAAGAAGCCGAAGGGTGCTTGTACAACGTCCAAGAGGAGGTGGGGATGCTTTTAAGAAGCCTGCGGGTCACCAAACCGCGAGAAGTTCAAGACATGCCATTCACCGAGAATAGATCAAGCCAGGAAAGTCCGAGAATTTGGAAGAAACTCAAGAAATGCCATTCACGGAGAAAAGATCATCTCTGGGGAGTTAGAGTTTCTTTGACGATTTCTAAGGGTGACAGTCTGAGAAAGGGTTCACCGAGAATGCTGCCTTTCACGTCTCCATATTATTTAACCCCAAGAGGAGGAAAGACTGTGTCTGGTAATCCTATGGGGATCTAGTTTTGTTTGTATTTAAGAGTGACCAACAGGGCTTTACCTAGTGCTAGATGTAGTTGCCGTGGAAAACTCTAAATAACTATACTAGTATTACACAGTTGATATTTGACAAGTATATAAAAGTTTGTGAAAGAAGACTTACAATGAACAGCCCCACAATACAGTTATTTATATGAAAGCGGATAAAGAAAGCGGGTAAACACTTACTTGGTTGTAGAGCTTCAAAGTTGTTTGGTTAGTTGTTCAACAAAGAAAACTTTGATAACAATATTATATTCAAAATCAAAGGAGAAAGTGTTTTGAAAAGATTGTTGAGGCTTACAGCTCAAGGAGAGGCCCAAGGTTTTATCAGTGATTGCACTGTTGTTTTGTACATTATACAGGGACTTATACAAGTGACTGAGGCCCAAAAAGGTTTTATGGACAAAGGGATGGGTCTTACACTCTCTCAAGAGGCCCAAAGGGTTATTTTTGTACAAGTGGTGGGGCTTACAGCTCAAGGAGAGGCCCAAAAGTTTTGTTTAAAAAGGCGACGATCATGTAGAACTTTTTGATGGTATCGGGACTTATACAATACACTGAGGCCCAAATTATTTTGGTTTTAAAAAAGGGTTAGGTCTTACACTCTACTAGAGGCCCAATGATTTTTAAAGAATGAGGCTTATAACATGAGGGTAGGCCCAAGGGTTTGATTTTTGAACTGGCGATCGCGCCGAGATTTTGTTTTAACGCAGAGGGACTTATACAATATCTAAGGCCCAAAATTATTTTGGTTAAAAGGGGATTGGGTCTTACACTCTATTAGAGGCCCAATGATTTATTTTTATACAAGTGATGGGGCTTATAGCTCGAGGAGAGGCCCAAGGTTTTTATGAAAAGGCGTCGATCGTGGCATTGTTTTGAAAATACACAGAGGGACTTATACAATAAGTGAGGCCCACAATGAGTTTATTTACAAAAAAGGCTTAGTACTTACACTCTATTAGAGGCCCATGAGTGTTTGAAAATTATTTGTTTTGAGTGAAAATCAAGGAAACCCTAAATTTGTTTTCTTTTAAAAGGAAATATTTAAAGAAAATCAAATAAAAATGATAAAAATACCAAATAAGTTAGAATAAACCACTTGTGATTTTTGTTGAGGGTTTGAAAAATGAGGTTTTTATCACAAGATAAATTAAAACTCATTTAGTTTTGATTTTCATAGTAAATATTCACTTTTAAATGCTTAAAAACAATTAAAAAGGAATTTATTCACAAAAATACTAATTATATTAAATAACTAATATAAATTTAATTTTTTGTGGAATGAAATATTTCAACATTTTTGTGATTTTTTGCAAGAAGAACCAATAAAAAATAATTAAAATTGAGGGAGTTATTAATTTTTCAAATCATTAACAAAATAATATGAAAAATAAGAAAATAGGAAAAATTGATAAAAAAAGAGGTCTGGGGCGAGGGGGATTCGAACCCCAGACCTCTCGTTTACCAATACACACAAACCAGTTGATCAACCACTGTGGTGCAATGCCAATTCATTAATAACATGGCAAGGGAAAAATATAAGGCAAACTTGGTTGGTTTCTCAAGCATGGCGCCATGGCCATCTTCAACCTCAAGCTCAGATGCGTGAAGCCCTCTAACTCACTCATTTCTCAACCATTTGACATGATTCAAATACCAAACTCATGCGTTTTTTCACAAGGATCACGATGGCAATATTTGATTTCATTTATTTTCAGTGTATAGCAAGTTATATCAACATGATCGTATGAACCCTAATTTTGCAAAAGCAATCTTGCAAACATGGTGGTGAGTGTTATGATCAAATTTTTTGAGGGGAAACACTCAACATATGATGGCAAGCAATTGGCAAAAATATCATACGAGGAAATATGCATGGATCATGAAGATGTAGTTTTGAGGCTTACCTTGATGCAAGCTGAAATGGAACTCTGCACAGATGGTGTTCAAGAAGTGGTTTGATGATCCCTACAGCTTCAATGGATGTTGTGGAGTGTGTTGCAGGCTTTGGAACACTTTGAAAACCTTTGGATCAAGTTGGAGGACTCCAGCTGCATAATTGAGTCATAATGGCTTGGTTGAAGAGTGATTTTGAGCTAGAGGTGTTACAGTTGGTGTTTAAGTGCTTGGACACCTCAAATACATCATATGTGATGTGTTTGAGCAATTGGAATGGATTGCTTAAGGCTGCAACTCAAAACCCGATCGTGGTTGCTCAAAAACAAAGAAAATTGGTACTTAAGAGAGAATGAGAGAAAGCAATGTTGTAAATTGCTTTGGTGTGATTTGAATGATCAATTGGAACCTCTATTTATAGGTGATCAATTCTTGTCTTGGAGGAATAGTGAATGGCTGCTGGATCAGATCACATTCAAAGGCTTTGGCTTGGTGGCATTTCTTCTCATGCAAGGCAACCTAGCCCTTCCCAAGAGCAGGGCAATGTCTTGACCAAATTCACATTCTTCAGATGTTTTAATTGTTGTTTAATCAGAGAACTTGACTGAGAAGAGTGGCTTTGTTGAAAGTGACCTATTTCACATAAATGCCTTTAAATTCAAGGCATAATGTGCCAAAATGCATTAATCTCAAGTTGGAAGATCCCTTAGCTTTTTGACTTAGCTTTAACAGTTGGATCACTTGGATTAGGATCAGATTGAATGACTGTGACATAGAGATCCTTGATCTTGAATCAGCAATCGTGTAAAGCAAGCAAAAGTGCAAACTGATTTTTCCAAAACAGCTGCAGCAACATGGCTTTGGGCATGGATTTCTCTTGGCTCAAGTTGAATCAATTCATGCTGATAAGCTCTTTGAATTCTTAGCAACATATGCAACAACATTGATGTTTACCTTTGGACTTGATTCAGCTTGCAACTATGTGAAAAAAATCTCACAAGTTTTGGTGTTTTCAGCATAATCTGTCTTGGACAGAATTTTGTCTAAATGTTGGAAAAGTGGTACCTTCATGTTTTTAGTCATTTTGGCCCAATCATAACTCAGAATCCACAATGAATTGGAGTGAGGTGTAGTTGAAGCTTTTGTAGAGGGACATGAGAGCTATAAATCCAGCTTTGACTGGGGAAAAGTGGCCTTGTGGTTTAGGAGTTATGATCCTCCAAAGTTGGTACCCTAGCCACTTTGTTCCATAACTTAGAAAAATTTCTAAGTTTTTATGGTTACCCCTTTTACAAGTTATCCCACTTTTCTTGATTTTTCTTGATGAATGATGATTCCAATCACACATTAACATCATTTTATGGTTAAAAAACCATAATTGTGAAAAATCTCAAAAAGTCAAAGTTGACTATTGTGCACAGTTGACTTTTTGTCAGATGAATTCCAAACTGTGTGATCCTCTATAAAATCAAGTCCTTGACCTAAATCAAAATTGATGGATTGATTTCATAGGTGTTATAGGGTGTATTTAATCATGTCCTAGGGTTTGGGAGCATGTCCTGGTCAAAAGTCAAAGATACAGTTCACTTTTCTCGCGAAACCCTAATTGTGGTTCAGATGAAATTGAAACTTGTTGCTCAAGCTTGTTGGATTAATCCATTGTTGCAAATGGATAAATGTGGTGTATTAGAGACCCTCAAATCATGTCTTGAGGTCTTGACTCATGCTTTGCCCCAAAAGTAAACTTAGGGGTGAATTAGGTCAAGAAACCCTAATTCCTGATTTTTTGTGAATGCATCCCCTGAGGTTAAATTGACTTGATGATTGGGTCCATGATGTCCCTTGGAGCATCATAGGTTATGCTTTGAAGCATTGGCTCATGCCCAGAGGAATATTTCCATCTGGAGGCCCTGGTTGACCAAACCCTAATTTGGTGACACTGGCGATCTCGAGGCTTAATCCACTTGGAATGCTGCGACCTTGTGCTTGATCCTTGATGTAGGAGTCATCTTGATACATTGTGGATGTTTGAGAGGCTAGACAAGTAGAAAATCATGTCATTCCTTGATTGATCCTTTGTCTAAGAGCTCTGAGAGGGCTTGAAACCCTAAGTCTGATTGTAGTGGATGCTCGCCCATCTTTGGGGAGACTAATGGTCCATCCATATTGTGATGATGATTTGCACAATGATGGGAAATATTAGTGGTCAAAATTTGGGGTATGACATGTAGTAATCTCTTATCCTGGTAAATCATCTTTCATCTAATTGTTGTAAGTGGCAAGCCTCTGGATTATTTACATCCAAGCCAATGTCCCTCTCTTAGCATGAAAGACTCCTAAGGAAAAATGGCATTGCTCAACACTGAGTTAAAGTTTTCTCCTTCAGGACAAATACCCTATAAAAGGAAATCATGGCATTGCTGGATTCACATATCCCAATTAAAGTAATTCTCCTTTATAATCAGTCACCCAACAGTTGTGATGAACAGATGAGATATCTCCCTTTAGAGATGACAAATTCTCTCTCAGTCAAAACCTTTTAGCTTCAATCTTGGGCTTTAAACAAGACACAAATAACCTTTAGCTTCAATCTTGGGCTTCGAACAAGACACCAAACATCTTTTTCCTCCCATAGAATAGGAGGAACTATGATTGCTCTAAGTTCCCTATTTTCTTTAACGGGACTACGTAGGCATAAGATTGTGAAATCTTAGCGAGCACACTAATCAAAAACCTTAGGTCCAGTACCTTCGCACACTAATCAAAAACCTTAGGTCTAGTACCTTCGCACACTAATCAAAAACTTTAGGTCCAATACCTCACCAAAAACACTGGAAAGCCTGAAATCAACTAAAACTCTCTCTCTCTCAAACACTCCCAAAGGAGAAACTTTCCCAATCAACATACAAACACCTGTAAATAGAAAACAGTAGAAATTACTAACAATCTATGGATAACCATATATATGATGGGTAATTGACAACTCTTCATTGTATAACCTGACTCTGAACTTCCCAATCTCTTAAGCATTTGTTAAAGAAAACATTTGCGTGCAAGGTTAGTTTTAGATTGCTTCCCTTTCCTTTCCAGCTTCATAGGATAAATAAGAAATCAGAAAGTAGCACCCAATTCCAACCATGGCGATAAGGTGGTCGCGTCACCGACAAAAATCGCACGCTACAGAAAAATGGCGACTCTGCTGGGGAGCCATACTAGGATTAAAATTCCTAAGAGGTCTAGGTTGTTAGCAATCATACTATACTATATATATATTTACTGCTTTTCCTACTTGGTATCCGTGTTTATTTTTCTGTCAATGGGAATGCGATTGATAAGCGTGTGGAAAGTTTGAGAGAACCCTAAGATAAGGGGTGGCATAGACGAGTGAACTTATAGGGATGAATCCCGAATAAGAGATCCTGGTAGACCATCAAATCAGGCGAGGGCCCGTGTGGATTATGCCTGTTGAACGACCCATGGTCGTGAAAGCAGAGTTTGCCCAGTGCGGTACCCGTGACTCTGATGATTTAGTAGACATTAACCCTATGACCACTTGGTAGTGCGGTGACTATCAGGAATAGTTGATACGCGATACTACACTCAAATGACATTACCCTAGGATGTTACAGCTCGCTCGAGTGAACCAGCTTGTTGTTGATATCCCTAGGGGGTCAATGATTTTGGGAACCTTAGGATCCGTTCTACAGGTACAAAAATTGACCAGAAATCAACCTTTGGGGATGGGTAGAGCCATGACTCCATGCTCGTGACATTGAACCCTTGAACCTATGTTTTTTCAATGTTTTTGTGTGCTGCATTCATGCATTCATTTAAAAAAACTCTTAAACAAAGAAAAATCTTCTCTTCTTCTCTCCTTTTTTCAAATTAAACTAAAACAATAATTGCAAATATCAGAAAGATTGCGTTATGGATTTCGGTAGAAGAAAGACGCACAAGTACACTTTCAAGGCTCCGAAACTAGAGAATTTAAGGAGGTTGGCAAGGATGGTCACCAACCCTGATGCTTTCAGAGCTAAGCATGGAGGGCTGCTGTCTCTGTTAAGGGTCCACGTAGTTGAAGGAATCCTGTCTACGTTAATTCAGTTCTACGATCCGGTTTATCACTGCTTCACATTCCTGGATTATTAACTGGCACCAACGTTAGAAGAGTACTCTCATCTGATTAATTTACCTATCACTGATCAAGCTCTATTTTTTGGACTGGAAGAAATTCCAAAGGATCAGGCCATTGTAAGAGCAATCTCTTTGGACGAGTCAGAAGTCAGGACTCACATGACCACTAAAGGAGGAATCCAGGGTCTACCAGCTAAATTCCTGATAGAGAAAGCTCTGCACTTTGCTAGTATAGGAAATGTAACTGCTTTCGGAGATATCTTTGTCCTACTCGCATACGGGTTATTCCTCTTTCCTAACATTGACAACTTTGTTGACACCAATGCTGTTAAGATATTTCTGATTGGAAACCCCGTACCGACTCTGCTTGCAGATGCTTATCATTATGTACACTTAAGGAATTTGTATAATGGAGGAATGATCACATGCTGTGTACCCTTACTTTACAAATGGTTCATTTCCCATTTACCCAAGTCTGCTGCTTTTTGGGATCACAAGAGTACTCTACGTTGGTCACAAAAGATTATGTCCCTTACCAACTCTGACATATATTGGTATAATAGGATTTATGAAGGGATAGAGATCATCGACAGATGTGGAAATTTACCTAACATACCCCTCATAGGAACTAAAGGAGGAATCAACTATCATCGAATTTTAGTTCGTCGTCAACTCGGATACCCGATGAAGCATATCCCGCATAATGTTCATCTGGAAGGTCTTTTCTTCAAGGAAGGGGAAAATGACAGGGCACTAAAGAAGGAAACAATGCACGCCTGGCAACATGTTCACATGAAAGGAAGAGAGTCTCTAGGAAGACCAAACGGTATCTCCATGGAGCCTTATCTCCACTGGGTGCAAACTAGATCCCTCAAGCTGAGGATGCCTTACCCTCGCTGAGAAGTTTTTCCGTTAAAAGAATTTGTCCTTTATTTAATGTCTGACACGGAAAAACTCCAGGTAGCTCTCAACAAAGTTCAACGTGAAAAGAGCTCTTGGAAAAACAAGTATCGAATCCTCGACGTGGAGTGTACCAAGATTCAGGAACTGTTAAAAGAAAAGGATGTTCTGATTAAGATATTAGAGTAGCATGTTGTAGAAAGTCATGAGGACCGGAGAAATCCGCTTGATCCTTTCACTTGGCAAAGGACTAATAACCCGACAACAGCTAAAGAGCCCCGGTCAAAGAAAAGGAAAGTATCAGAACCAACATCTGAGCTCTCTTCAGAGAGGACTCAGGATCCATAGGCTTAGTCATTTTCCTTATAGCACTTTGTAAAATACTGTACTTTTCCCTTTCTGCAATCTTTCAAATTCAATAAAATAGGGTCTCCACCCTCCACTGTATGATATTTGAAATCTTTTTGTTGAAGTTTCTTTTTGATTAAAATAAAAAAAACAAAAAAATATATCATTGCATATCATTCATCATTCTCGCGTAACACATTCTTCTTATCTTTGAGTCTCACGTATATGTCGCGATTCTAGAGTCAATCTGTCTCACTCATACAATACTCGGGCCAATCAACAAAATAAAATAGACGATCTCGAGGAAGAGAACAGAGAGTTGAGAGAAGAATTCGATGCTCTAAAGTAAAGTTTGGAAAGACTTCACAATGGCATGCAATCCCTGGCAGCAGCTCAGAGACAACAACAAAGGACTGTGATCTCAGAGATCACGTCTACGCCCATTATGGAGACACATGAGAATCATCCTCAGTACAACATGCCTAAAGGTCGCCCCTGGGCCTGAAGGTTGAAAACTTATAGAAAGCGAAGATGCAAGAGTTATGACAGCCACTCCTGAAGGTTATAAACTTCGGCGCATGGAAGCACCAAGAGTCACCTCCGTAATGACTATTCCACAACCAGTGGTACACACTGTCCCAGAAGGACTGATTCCACAAGCAATTTCTGGTGGAAATGAAGACATGTACGAAAGGATGAATGAGTTCCAGGAACAATTCCTGGAAATGCAGAAGGAACTGCATGCCATTCGCGGTCAAGACTTATTCAGAAAGGAAGCCGCAGACCTCTGTCTGGTCCCTAATGTAAAGATCCTGCATAAATTCAAGGTGCCTGACTTTGAAAAATACAAAGGCAACTCTTGCCCTCAAAGTCATTTGGTGATGTACGCTCGAAAAATGTCAACTCAGACAGAAAATCAACAACTACTGATCTATTCCTTCCAAGACAGTTTAACCGGTGCCACACTCAAATGGTACATGGGTTTAAACCGTACCAAGATCAGTACTTTCAGAGATCTCAGTGCTGCTTTTATTCTGTAGTATAAGTACAATCTGGACATGGCACCGGATAGGGATCATCTCAGAGCAATGTCGCAAAAGGACAAAGAAACTTTCAAAGAGTATGCTCAGAGATGGTGTGAAATTGTCGCCCAGATCTGTCCCTCTCTTGAGCAAAAATAGATGACCAAGATCTTTTTGAAAACCATAAGCTCATTCTGTTACGACCGAATGGTTGCCAGTGCGCCCAGCGACTTCACTAAAATGGTAAACATGGGGGTACGCCTTGAAGAAGCAGTCCGAGAAGGACGACTGGTCAAAGATGCAGGGCCATCAAGCAGTACCAAAAGATACGGTAGTGCTTTCCCAAAGAAAAAAGAGCAAGATATTGATAATATCTCTCTCGGAGAGTAAAGGCGAAGGTATCAACCAGTAGCAGCGGTAACTCTCGCTATCCACCCTGCGCCGGCTCCAACGTATCAACCTCAGGTTGCTCATAGCCAACCAAATCAACAACAGTATCAACAAAGGACACAACAGCCTCTTCAGCAGGCTCGTCCACAGTACAACAGCAACAATCGTGCAACACGACCATCAGGGTTCGACCCTATACCAATGTTATACGCAGAATTATTTCCACTTCTACTGGCTAAGGGGCACGTCCAAACTAGGTCTCCTCTTATAGTACCAAAAAATCAGCCTTTTTGGTTCAAAGCAGATTAAACTTGCCCTTACCATCAAGGAGGATCGGGGCACAACATTGAGAACTGTCTCAGCTTCAAGTCTGATGTACAGAAGCTTGTCAGGAACGGGGTCCTATCTTTCAAAGATACTAATTCGAATGTTCAGACAAACCCGTTACCGCAACATGAGAAGACTACAGTAAATTTAATAGAGGAAGAATTTATCCGCGGTTATTAAATTCATGATGTACTCCTATTAGGAACCAATCTGGTCAGGATGCATTGCAGACAAAGCGGGTATGGTCATGTACCACATCACAATTATCACCAGTGTGATATCTGCTCAAAGAATAACCAGGGGTGTTCCGTAGTGCAATCAGCTCTACAAGAACAAATGGATCTCGGATGGATCCAAGATCACCGAATCCGTGAAATCAACATGGCCCATGCGTATCCCAATATTATTCAGAACCACGATGTCCGCACAGTGAACATCAACTTAGTGATGATGCATTCAAGGCAAAGTTAATATCATAATCTGCCACGGCATGATTACAATACCTGTCCGTTCTGCTCGATAAGCAATCAGAGATGCTCTTTTGTACATGAGGCCCTTCAACATCAAATGGATCTCGAATGCATCCAAGACTACCGTGAGAGAAATAACCATCAAATCAATATGGTTCAGATCTTTGACATTCGCTTGACGAATACCAGTTTGGTAGAATTGCACGCTAAGCAAGTGAAGCTCGGCTTTCCGGCTTCACATGATTATCAAGACTGTGAAAAATGTCGTGAAGACGACCAAGGGTGTGTACTTGTCCAAAGAACACTTCAACACTTGTTGGACCACTGGTGGCTTCCAATCTACTTGGATTAAGCTACACAACAGGTTAGCTTGACTGATGGAAATCCTGATAGGCATCAAATTCAGGATGTCCGCTCGATAGAAACTGATCTAGTAAAGTTGCACTGCATACAAAGCGAACATGGTCGGGTGCCACCCCACAACTATGAGCGCTGTAGAGTTTATTCAGAGAATAACCAAGGATGTTACCTCATATGAGAGGCTCTTCAAAATCAGTTAGACCAGAAAGAGATTCGACCATGTTCAAGTTCTGGGTCGATCAACGTGATACAAGACTATCTCCCTTATCAAAGCAAAGATGTTGTCATAATCTCCGATCATGGGAGGACAAAAAATGTTTGTGCCATAATCCCTCTGCTCAACGAGTCAAATGTCTCGCTGAACAGTAGAAGAATCCTTAACCTGGAACCAATTGAGGCTTCCTATAATGGTCAGGGAAATCAAAAATCTCCCGTGGTTATCTACTTGTCAGGACCAATGTCGTATAAATCCGATAAGGCTATCCCTTACAAGTACGGTGCAATAACTATCAAAAATGGAAAGGAAACTCCATTACCCTCTGTCGTAAACATTGCCGACATCAGTCGAGTCACACGGAGCGGTCGGATCTTCAACAGAGAAGTTGGAGAACCCGCTAAAGAAAAGGAACCTTAGATAAGGGTTCCAAATCAGCAAATCGGGCAATCCAGTAATCCCAAACTTACAAAGAACAATGATTAGATGCTGAAGCTCATCCAGAAAAGTGAGTACAACATTATGGACCAACTATTGCAAACTCCTTCGATAATCTCTGTGCTATCTCTCCTGCTTAGTTCCGAAGCTCACAGGGAAGCTCTGCAGAAAGTCTTAGACCAAGCTTTCGTAGAACAAGATGTAATGATAAGACAGTTTGGCAGCATCATCTCCAACATCACTTCCTGCAATAACTTAGGATTCAGTGATGAAGAACAGCCGAAAGAAGGCAAAAATCACAATATGGCGCTTAACATTACAGTCAACTGCCAGGACGATGCTCTAGCCAACGTACTGATAGACACATAATCAACTCTGAATGTTATGCCAAAATCAACTCTGATACGACTATCATTTCAAGGGGCTCCGATGAGAGGCAGCGAGGTCATCGTCAAAGCCTTCGATGGATCCAGAAAAATAGTTATCGACGAAGTTGACCTTCCCATAACCATCGGTCCTCACACTTTCCAAGTCACTTTCCAGGTCATGGACATCCGGGCAGTATACAGCTGTTTATTAGGAAGATCTTGGATACACGAAGCTGGGGCAGTCACTTTGACACTTCACCAGAAGCTGAAGTTCGTCAAAAATGACAAGTTAGTCACAATATGCAAAGAGCAGACCTTAATAATGAGCAACTTATCCCCATTTTCCTGTGTACCGAGGAGGTCGTTGGAACTCAGTTTCAAACACTCTCGGTGAGCAATGAGAATTGATCAGAAAGAGGGACATTGATTTCCTCATACAAGGACGCTCTTGAAGTGATCAAGAGTGATAACGTAAAAGGATGGGGACAACTTGTAATTACAATAGATAACAAGACAAAGAAAGGTCTTGGTTTCTCTCCATCCTATACCCAGACTACTAAAGACAAAAGTTTTCATCCCATTCAAGACTTCTTCCACAATGGAGGCTTTCTCCACCCAGTGTCTCAAGAATTACACACCATCAATAAGAGTGACTCCTCCGATACAGACGAGGAATGGAAATCTTATCTCAACGACAACTGTTATATGTCTTAGGAAGAAACACATATGTCATTCTGTTTTCCCAAACCGAGTCTGAGATATATACCAAGATCAGACGTCAAGATGATGTAGTGAGATTGTGATCCTGAGGGATGTCGTGCTCCACCAAGCTCACTAGAAGACGATCCGATGAAAGACAACTTCGACTACGATTATTATGACACATTGGACGACTTGCCTATTTGGCAGTCGTACCCAGAAGACTTGGGGCGAAAATGTCAGCCCAATGACCCCTATCAGATGAGCATTATTGAAAAGAATACCTGCGTCCCCACCAAATCATGGGATCATTACTCAGGGCACTCCAAAGATATCCAGAACAATGATGAATCTGCAAGGATTGTAGGACAAGAGTTCATCAACTATGCTTTCCCTGAAGTAAACGTCATCGAGGAAGATGACTCCTCCAGTCCCACAGAAGTATGGGACACTTTAGGACAGACGAGTGGTAAGTACGACTTCTTGGTCAAGTACACCGCTCTTGAAAACTCTCACATCAGATACAAGGACATCCAGCCAACTGGATGAGGAGATCCTCTTGAGAGTGAAAACACTGTGAAGGATACAACAAAAGAGTTTGTTTACGACAACTCTGCTTAGGAGGAAGACTCCAATGATCCTGCTCCGCCAGAAATCAGCGTCATTTCTGAGGACAAACCAAGAAAGAAGGTACCAGACTTTGTGATTCACCGAGGAGTTTGTCGCCAATGGGTTGTTGTCGATGTCCCGAAAGTCATCCATAAGTCTAAGTAAATGCCATCTTTGTTTTAACTTTTCACCTTGCCTAGGTGAAACAGATGTTTTATAGGGCTCACTTTTCTGTAAATGTCCCTCTTCGCTTCGCCCAAAGCGACAAAGTTTTGTTTTATAGGGCTGTAGCTTTAAGAATTGACAAATCATAAATAAATAATGTCATTCTGTCATTCCCGCATTTATTGTTGTTTTCACTTTTCGTTTTTCAGAAAATGGTAATCCTAAAACAAACTCAAAAAAATAAAAACAAGCATTTTTCGGAAAATACACTGCACACACTCTTGCATTTCTCTCTATCTCTTCTAAAAAACAAATCATCGCGTCATACAGATTGCTTGTTTTAAACCCCATTGAAACATACGATCCAATTCCTTCTCCCAACTTTGAATTCCCGATATTTGAAGCTAAAGAAGAAGAGGACAAAGAAATTCCAGAAGAGATCTCCCGATTACTCAGACAAGAGGAAAGTTCTATTGAGCCTTACAAAGAACCGTTGGAAACGGTCAATTTGGGATCAGAGGAAGAAAAGAAGGAAGTTAAGATTGGAGCATTGCTCAGTCCGAATGTCAAAGAAGGTTTGATAAAATTTCTTGAAGATTTTCCAGATGTGTTTGCTTGGTCCTACCAGGACATGCCAGGGTTAGATACCACCATCGTGGAGCATCACTTACCGTTAAAATCAAAATGTCCACCAGTGAAACAAAGGATGAGAAGGACTCACCCAGATATGGCCATCAAAATCAAGGAGAAAGTGTAGAAACAGATTGACGCAGGTTTCCTTGCCACCTCAGAATATCTTCAATGGCTAGCTAACATAGTGCCAGTTCTGAAAAAGGACAGAAAAGTCAGAATGTTTGTAGATTACAGGGATCTAAACAAAGCCAGTCCAAAGGATGACTTTCCCTTGCCACACATTGACATGCTGGTAGATAGTACATCAAAATTCAAAGTCTTCCCCTTCATGGATGGATTCTCGGGCTATAATCAAATCAAAATGGCGCCAGAAGATATGGAGAAAACTTCATTCATCACCCCATGGGGAACCTTTTGTTACAAGGTATTGTCGTTCGGTTTGAAGAACGCCGAGGCAACCTATCAAAGGGCCATGACTACTATTTTTCACGACATGATACACAAAGAAATCGAAGTGTATGTCGATGACATGATTGCCAAATCTAAAACAGAAGAGGAGCATGTGACACACCTGTCAAAGTTATTCGAGCGTTTGAGAAAGTACAAACTCCGCTTGAATCCCAATAAATGCACGTTCGGTGTCCGCTCAGGGAAACTTTTAGGGTTCATCGTCAGCCAGAAAGCAATTGAGGTTGATCCTGACAAGGTCAAGGCCATTCAAGAAATGCCTTCGCCAAAGACTGAGAAACAAGTCCGAGGATTTTTAGGACATCTGAATTACATTTCCAGATTCATATCTCTCATGACCGCGACATACACGCCGAACTTCAAACTACTCAGAAAGAATCAGAGTTGCGTATGGACAGAAGACTGCCAAAAAGCCTTCGACAGTATCAAGGAATATCTGTTAAATCCACTAATTCTGTCTCCTCCAATAGAGGGAAGACCATTAATCATCTACCTAACAGTCTTGGAAGACTCTATGGGTTGTGTACTTGGCCAACAAGACGAAACTAAAAGAAAAGGGTCTGCCATCTACTATTTGAGAAAGAAATTCACCGACTGTGAAACTCGGTACACTATGCTCGAGAAAACTTGGTGTGCTCTGGCTTGGGTAGCCAAACGTCTTTGCCAGTACATGATTTGTCACACTACTTGGTTAATCTCCGAAATAGATCCGATCAAGTACGTCTTCGAAAAGCCTGCTCTCACGGGAAGGATTGCCCGTTGGCATATGTTATTATCAGAATATGACATCGAGTATCACACTCAGAAAGTCGTCAAAGTATTTTAGTCGATCATTTGGCTCATCAACCGATTGACGATCAGGAATCAGTCGGATTTGACTTCCCAGACGAAGACGTCATGTACTTGAAAATGAAAGATTGCGATGAACCGCTACCCAGTGAAGGACCGGAACCAGGTTCCCAATGGGGATTAATATTTGATGGAGCTGTCAAGACTTGTGGAAATGGAATTGGGGCAATCATCGTAACACCTCAGGGTACCAATATTCTTTTCAATGCCAAATTAACATTCAAATGCACAAACAACGAGGCCAAATACGAAGCTTGTATCATGGGTCTCGAAGAAGCTATCAACTTAAGGATTAAGAACTTGGATGTGTATGGAGACTCAACCCTGGTTATCAATCAGATCAAAGAAGAGTGGAACACATACCAATCAAGACTGATTCCTTACAAAGATTATGCGAGAAGGTTGTTACCATTCTTCAACAGAATCGAGTTTCATCACATTCCTCGTGAAGAAAATCACATGGCTGATGCACTAGCCACTCTCTCTTCCATGATTAGTGTAAATCACTGGAAGGACGTACCTAAGATTGACATAATACACCTTGAAAGGCCCGCATATATCTTTGCAATTGAAGCTGTCATAGGTGATAAACCCTGGTATCACGATATCAAGTGCTTCCTTCAGAAACAAGAGTACCCACCTGGGGCATCAAGAAAAGATATGAGGACTCTCAGAAGACTGGCTGACAACTTCTTCCTTAGCGGTGATACACTCTATAAGAGAAACTTTGACATGGTCTTGCACCGATGCATGGACAGACCAGAAGCAAACATGCTGATGATAGAAATTCACGAAGGATCCTTTGGCACTCATGCCAATGGACATACAATGGCAAGGAAAATCCTGAGAGCAGGATACTATTGGTTGACCATGGAATCTGATTGCTACAAGTACATGAGAAAGTGTCACAAGTGTCAAATATACGCTGACAAAATCTATGTACCGCCAGCATATCTCAAAGTTCTTTCTTCTCCGTGGCCATTTTCTATATGGGGAATCGACATGATTGGCATGATTGAACCCAAAGCTTCAAACGGACATCAGTTCATCCTGGTAGCCATTGACTACTTCACCAAGTGGGTCGAAGCAGCATCATACACCAATGTAACCCGACAAGTGGTGGTCCGATTCATAAAAAATAATCCCATCTGCTGTTATGGTGTTCCAGGCCAGATCATTACTGATAATGGATCTAACTTGAACAATAAGATGATGAAAGAGTTGTGCGCCGAGTTCAAAATGGAACACCATAACTCATCTCCCTACCGACCTAAGATGAACTGAGCGGTAGAAGCGGCTAGCAAGAACATCAAAAAGATAGTTCAAAAGATGGTTGTAACCTACAAAGACTGACATGAGATGCTACCCTTTTCTCTTCACGGTTATCGTACATATGTCCGTACTTCAACAGGGGTAACCCCTTTCTCTCTCGTATATGGCATGGAGGCAGTGCTTCCCATAAAAGTAGAGATCCCATCAATCTGGGTATTGATGGTAGCTAAGCTAACATAAGCAGAATGGTGTCAAAGTCGATACGATGAGCTGAATCTGATTGAAGAAAAATGAATAATGGCTCTATGCCATGGTCAGTTGTATCAGCAAAGAATGAAGAAAGCGTCCGACAAAAAGGTCAGACCTCGCGTCTTCAGAAAAGGAGACCCCGTGCTAAAAAAGATACAATCATTCCTCACTGATTCCAGGGGCAAATGGACTCCGAATTATGACGGCCCCTATGTGGTCAAGAAAACCTTCTCAGACGGCGCCTTGAGACTCACAACCATGGATGGAGAAGAGTTTACCTACCCTACAAATGTTGATATAGTCAAGAATACTTCGCCTAAATTAAAAAAAAAACGTCTCGGTGGATTGAAAACCCGAAAGGGCGGTCCAGGCAAAAATTAGAGACATAATCAAAAATCATCCCGATGGATTGGAAATCTCAAAGTACAATCCAGGTAAAAGTTAGGGACTCATGGCAAGTACTACGTCTGACAAGGTTAAATCCCCAGCGATAACACTATTCGTCGAAAAACTTCTAGTCAAGGTCATCTTCGACAGAAGCTCGGGATGTCCAGAATTCAAACTTGGTAGAAGGATAACGGTCGTTATGTTTCAATGTAGCCCCTTTTCCCATAAATTACCATTTTCTAAACTTTGTAAAAACTCTATGGTATCACGCACTTGACTGATTTCCATCCTATCAATAAAATTTGAGCCTAATAATTTTGTTTGCAACTCTCATTTATTTTTTCTTTATAGAATGACGTTTTAACATGATCAACGATTCTTGAAATAAAACAAAAATGAATTTACTTGTAAAACTTTTCTTCTGCTTTTAAAAATAAAGATGGTATTTCCTTTTGACTGTGAACTTCAAAAAGAACATCAATAACTTCTCCAGAAGTGATTAAACCTCAAAGTGCAGAATCAAAGTACTCCTTCTAAAATCAGTAAACCTGAGCAAAGGATTAACTATTTCAGATGCCATGTTTCATCTGATATTCCCGACAGGGTTCTTACCTCTTAAGACCGATTGACAATTCTTCCTCCCCACAGGGACCGCCTCTCCTAAGCAATACAGGATTGCTATTTTGAACCAGTGATACTTTTCGTCCCCCGTCGTGGCCTAGTATCCAGTCGTGTTCATCTATTAGTCTGTATGTCGCGTCACTTTTGTCAGCATAAACATACATACATCATGCATTATTGATTCATATTACATTACTATCACTCTGGTCATATTCATCCCCCAAGTGATAAAAGTCCTCTTATCAATCGAGTTGTCAGTTCTTTCCTCGTCAGGAAATGTTTTATCTGAGCAATCTCTCCACAGTTTATTTCTGGATAGGAGCCTGTCCCCGACCACTTTGATAACTTGAACCTCCGAAAGGCAAGAAGACATTCAACAGACACATTTGAAACATCACTCTTCACCATTGAAGATGATATTTTTGCTTCCCCGGTGTAAAAACCTAATTTTTACCCCTAAGATTTCGCACATTTCATTTGCATCTCATACCACAAACAAGATCACAATCTTTGTTTCTACTGAGCATTTGTATATTATTCTTAACTGCTTTATATTTGGCTGTGCTTACTAACCTCTAACCAAAATACCAAAAATGTTGCAGTTTGCTTGTTCTTCTCTCTTTGTGCTTCCAGGGTTTTGCAGGTTTGTCAAAGCAAGGGTATAATTTCAAATCAAGTGCGGTTGTCCAGCTATGATCCAGTTCAGATGGATGTTTGACCTAATCTTGGTCAAACTACCAAGAGATTACTTGAAGTGCAAGTTATCTGCTTTAGTGGTTTATTTCTCAAGCAGTGACTATTCAAAAGTCAAGATGTCTTTTGTTGAGATCCATCAGGTTATCAAGCTGTGGTGTGGCGATATTCATCAGATTCAAATTGTTGTTGTTCAGTTGTGGTTTGTTCAGTGGTAGCTGTGTGCACTTTATCAGTGGCTTGTGATGTTGGATTCATGTTTATTATTCAAGGTGTTGAAATTGAGGATCAAAAGTTTTGTGGCCGTTCGTGGAAAATTTAGTGAGGGTGTGTATCCATTCACTAAACCATTTTCTTATACATCTTCAATATCCATGACCAAAATCCATACCCTTTTCCATTCATATTCCAAATTTCATTTTGTCCATTTTTATCCAATTTTAATATTCATTTCTATTCAATTTTTCACTTTCTTAATCCATTTTCTATTTTATCCCATTTTTAACCATTTCCAATATTCATTTTTACCAATTTCCAATTATCCAATTCATTATCCACGCATATTCAATTCCATTATCCATTTTCCATATCCAATTATCCACTTTTTAATTCATTCTCCATTTTTATCCAATTTCAATCCAAATATCCAATTCAAAAATCCATTTCTCATATCCATTTTAAAATCCCATTATCCATTTCATATCTAAAACTATCCAATTCTATTATCCAAAAATTCAATAACATTTTTCCTTAATCCATTTTTTCTTATTATTATCCATTCTTTAATAGCATTATCCATCCAAAATTATACCAATTATCAAAATAAATAAAACCAATGTCCATTACAAAAAAAATCAATGTCCAAATTTTCATAACCCATTACCACACATTGCAAAAAGAAAAAAGAAAAAAAAAAAGAAGGAAAAGTAAATTGCAAGGCCCATGAAGCCTTCATGACACATCCAAGCCGTCCCCACGTTAATTCCACTCCAGTTGTGCCTACCAGCTTCTAAGGCATACCAATGCAGCACATCAGCTGCTACTACTTGCAATACACACCAAGCTGAGTCTCTTCCACATAGAAGCCAACAGCCACAAACTTCATTTTTGCTGCACTTCATGCTACAAATACCAAGCCTCCAAGCCAACACGCTGCGAATTGAAAACAAAAAAAAATCATGAAACGTAAGCACATGATACTACCACGTGAAAACGCTACAACCAACAATTCAAGGGCTGCAATTGAAAAATAAAACGCAGCGTAAAAGTCACAAGACGACATCGCACAAAAAAAAAATTCAAAACGCAGCAAACCAATTCTAAACGGCAGCACAAATCCTCCAATTTCATCTATAAATTGAGAGCTCCCTTTCAAAAATTTCTCAAGCTTGATAGAGCCTGCTAAATTCCACCCTTAACCTTCACTTCAAGCTTCATCAATACACTCCCAAATTCATTCTCAACCTGCAAAAAAATTTCCAAAAAAAAGCCAATCCAAATTCACCACAAATTCATTCAATATTCCAAACTTCTCACAACAACATTAATTTCGTAAGCATCATTTCAATAACAACAATCTCGCAACATTTTTGCACAACAACAGATCTTGAACGCATACGGGAAAGAGAGAGCAGAGGCAAGAAAATTGAATACCTCATATTTCCAAATCTTCTTCCATCACCATCGTTGACAAATCTTGAAGGTAATTAACACAGTGCAGATCCGAAGCTAGAATTTCATTTTGATTGTGGTTCGAATCTTAGTGTGGAGTGAGTTTCATCTTAAATTGACCGCATATTTGAAACAAGAACATGGTGAAGAGTTTGAATCTGTTGAAATTGAAGAAGAATACACGGATAGAATGGTGATGCGATCTCCTTGTGACCAACGACATGGTGATGCTCCGTAAATCACTCGGTGATTGCTTAACATAGCACAACATATGTCCCGTATTGGAAAACGATAAAAAATTATTGATTATTTGTCTTTTGGTTCAACACCTGTGAAACTTGTTGTTAGGAGGCTTTGGTCTTATCAATCCTCTAATGAGTTCTCATTAACCTTGACCTAAGTGCAATTATTCAATCATTATTGATCACTTACTCTAACAACTAATCACTAACTTACTAACAATACTATTGTACTAATCTCATTTACAATTCCTTCTCGCTGCCTATCTCTCTTTTACTTTTATGCTCTATTATTATCATTTCATATCATGTTTATGCTTCCGCAATTTTTCCTTTGTCCGTTGGACACATGTTTATGCTTCCGTCATTTCCACTTTGTCCGTTGGACACATGTTTATGCTTATGCCTTTTTTCTCTTTGTCCACTTGGACCAAAAACATTAATAAAGGCTAAAACCTCTAAAAAACTTGTGCTTCTAATCTTGAACTATGGTTACTATCCTTTGCAATGAACATGGAATTTTGCACCTAGACCTTGAACTTCAATGCTATTCTTGGGTCCTTGGACTTAGAACTAGGACCTTTTCCCTTTGCTTTAGAATTATGGTTCGAAGATTTTGAAGACTTGTGCTTTTGCTTGGTTTATGGTGAAGATAGCTACATTTGTGGTTATATATTTCTTATCCTTAGCTCTTAATTTATGCTTTAGGATAGTCACTTCTTCCCCACCCATTCTTAACTTTTCAAAACTCTCTCTCTTTTTCAAAAACCTTCTTGATTTTAAATTATCACCTCTTTCATAATCAAACCTTGATTTTGTCAAGTGATTTTACTCTTTTCTTTTCATTTCTTAACAAATGCTAAACTACATAAGCATATTGACACCTTTTTCAAAAGATTTTTAAAAACATCAAACTCATTCAAACTCTTTTGTGCCCTCATGCACTTTTCTCTTTCAAAACTTTTTCATATGTTTAGACATGATTCATCTCTTTAAGCGGAATTATTCGCTTGGAAATGACGACTTGTCTTTACATTTAAAATCAACCAAAACAAATAATTTTCATTTTTTGTACCACGAACTACGGGGTTTTTATCCTACATTGCACATCGTGGGTACGTAGGCATGAGACGACAAGTCTCTCCAAAGACAAAAATCTTAAAAAACAATTTCTCTTCTCATCTCCCCAATCTCTTTTCAAGAAAACTTTTTCAGACCAAAAGCGTAGATATTTCAAAGGGCTCCTATAGAGTACTATAGACGTTTTGGGTGCTAACACATTCCCATTGCATAACCAACCCCCTTATCCAGTCTCTCTTCATTTGTTCTTGTTGTAGAGCTTGTGTAGGTTTTGTTCGCTCTTTTTCCTTTCCTTTTTGGATAAAATAAAAGTGCGGTGGCGACTATTGCTTTTTGAGTTAAGTTAATCAATAGCTTACACTCACGATTTTGCCGCTACACCCGGGTTAAGGAAAATCCCCAGAGAAAGCCTCTTAACTAAAGACTCTCGGCAATACATCGCTTTTTCCCCCAAAAAGAAATTTAATGTTGATAAAGTCATCAGCACCTCAAAATTGTATCACATCACATGGCGTTTCTCCGAAAGAATCTCAAAGAAAAGTATGATGTTTAATCCCCAAGCAAAAAGAAGTCTCTCAAGAGACTCGTTGTCCTCAGTAGAGTCGACAAATGGCATCTCCCAAATAGAGAAGTTTGCATACCTCTACAGCTCAGACGAATGGGTATCCCCGACAAGTCTGACATCAAATCCTTTTCCATAAAATGGTATCTCCCCAGTAAAAAACTCGGCGAGAAGTTTGATGAAAACCGCTACACATAGCATTCCTTGTCAAGGAAGGAACTCGACAAGAAGAAACTGAGACCAGTTCCATGGCTGAAGAGCAGGATCGAGGGGAGGTTTATCAAGAAACTGAGACCAGTTCCATGGCTGAAGACCAGGATTGAGGGGAAGTTTATCAAGAAACTGAGACCAGTTCCATGGCTGAAGACCAGGATCGAGGGGAAGTTTATCAAGAAACTGAGACCAGTTCCATGGTTGAAGACCAGGATCGAGGGGAAGTTTATTAAGAATCTGAGACCAGTTCCGTGGCTGAAGACCAGGATTGAGGGGAAGTTTTATCCTTTCCTAAGTAACACTGCTTATCAAAATAAGATGCATGAGCAAACTTCCATTCATAACCACCGTCAAAATTTTGGATATTCCGATATTTAATCCTCTTGCACCCTGAATGTCTGAATATCTTCGCCATTCACACCTTCAGGTCCAAGAAGATTAAATAGGGGCATCTGTCATACCCCAAATTTTGACCACCAAGATTTCCCATTATTTGTGAAGATCATTACCACAATATGGATGTACCATCATGCCTCATCAATCTCCCAAAGATAGTTGATCATCCACCACAATCAAGAATTAGGGTTCGGGCTCTCTCAGAGTATTTAGACAAAAGATCAATCAAGAAATGACATGATCTTCAACTTGTCTAACCTCTTAAACATCCAAAAAGGATCAAGATTACCCTCACATGAAAAATCAAGCACACAGTTGTGGCATTCCAAGTGAAAGGAGCCTCAAAACAACCGATATCACCAAATTAGCGTTTTGGACGACTAGGACCTCCAGAGTGAGATTTTCACAAGGGCATGAGCAAATACTTCAAAACATGACTCAATATGCTCAAAATAACCCTAGGAATCCATTTTCAAAGTTAAATTACCCTCAGAGGATGCATTCCTCAAAAGTCGGGAAATAGGATTTTTACGCGCCGAACCGCTTCGGAGCCAAAAGTCAAAACATGACTTTTTTTGGCAAAATGATCCTTATGAATCATATTTTCATAAAATATGATTTATAATTTCATTTGAATAAGAATTGATCAAGAAATCATGATAACTTGTAAAAGGGGTAATCTTGAAAAAATGAAATTTTTTCTAAGTTACTAAATTTGAATGGTTTTGGTACCAACTTCCAAAGGTCATAACTTCTGATCTAGACAGCCGTTTCGAATGATACAAAGCCTGATTTGTAGGTCTTCCTACATTCTACAAAAGCTTCAACTACATGAAACTCTGATTCTTCATGGATTTTTAGTTATGGATGGATCAAAATGGTGAAAAATCAAGAACATAACTCTTAGTGCAAAACTGTCTAAGGGTCAGCTTTGGGCATCAAAGTTCATGAGGTTTTTTCAATTGGATTCAGATAGTTTCAAGACCAACTATGATCACACATGAAGTGTACCATATGAGGGCTTTCTAAAAAGCATAAGAGCTTTTTATAACTCCATTTGAGCAGGGATATATGACCCCCTCAAAATCACCATTTACAACTGTCTTGTACAAGACAGAATTTTACATTTTTGCTCGATTTGGAAAAATCAGACAAGTACAATCCTTGTCATCCATTTGGACACCTCAGGGGATAACATTTAAGAGAAATGATCTGATCCATAAGCCTTCCAAGTCCAAGGATCTACATGTAGCCATAAATGCCCTAAAAAGGCTAAAAAGCTCAAAGACTCCAATTTTGTTTCAATGCATTCAATGAATTCACAAGGTGGCAAGCATCAAGACATTGTTAACTGAATTGAGTCAAGATTCAGCTCTGATCCAAATGACTCATAGCCTGTGCCCTAACCTCAAGTCAATGGCTAGAGGAGACTTGAGATTCCTTTTGTTCAACACTGGCCAAGGGACTGTCCAAGCCTCCATTCACTATTGATGTCAAAACAAACTTGTCGCACTATAAATAGACATCAATTGTGATCAGTTTGAGTACACCAAAGCACCCAAACTTATGCTTTACTCAAAATCTCTCTTTCACTCCAAAAATGCCTTCATTTACAAGTCACTATCAAATTTTGTATTAGGAAGCACTTCCATCATAACCAATTGATCTAACACCTTCCATATATCATATATGAGCTGATCAAACACCTCTTACACCTCTGAAACATCAGGATCATCATCTTCATTTCTCACTTGAACCTGTTGCAGTCAGAGTTGAGCCAGCCTATCCAGAGAGTTTCAAAACATCCTGAAGGTTGCAACACGATCCTTGAGACTCAAGGAAGCTAACCAGGCCATTGTTTTACTTCTGTAACACCTCTACCATTGAAATTGAATCCTTCTTGCAGAGGTAAGCCTTAAACTTTCAAACTCAATGAATCATGCATCATAAACATGTTTTCAAATTACCATTGTGTTTTTGAATGTTTGTAGATCATTTTCCCTCAATCAATTGCTGTTTATCTTATGTGTATGTGATATCATTGAGTTCTTGCACATTTTAGGGTTCATCTTGTTAGAGTGTAATATCTTTTGTTACCCTTAGTTAAAATGAAATTGAATAAAGCCATTGTATTCCTTGTTTAAAAACACATGATTTTCATCTTTATATCATGTGAAATGGTTGAGAAATGAGAGAGATAGAATGCTTCACGTAGCTTGCCCAAGGAAGAAGATGGCCATGACGCCATTCTTCAGAAATCCAACTAAATTTGGTATATATTATTCAGTTGCCACTATATACTTGAATTGGCATTGCGCCCTAGTGGAAACACTAGTATTTCAGTGTGTGTGTGTGTGTGTGTGTGTGTGTGTGTGTGTGTGTAGCAAGCGAGAGGTATGGGGTTCGAATCCCCCTCGCCCCAGATCTTTTGGTATTTTTTTAAACTATTTTTTCAAAGGAAGTTTCACATATTATTCACTCTTGCCATCTTTTATCAGCCAACACACTTGGCTCAGTTGGTAGAGTTTTAACCTCACAACCCCAAAGGCGTGAGTTCAAGCCATGGGAGGGCCATTCTCTATTTTTTACCACTTTTTCTTTTCATTTTTTCTCACAATAACTTCTAAAATTAATTTCTTTCTCAATTTTAAACATTTTTTATTAATTCTTTTTTTGAAAATTCACAAAAATGATAAAAAACAATTATTTTATAAAAATCTCAAAAAAAATATTATTTATTTTATATATTTAATATTTTCATAAAGAATTTATTTTTTATTTATTTTTAAACATTTGAAAATAATTTCTTTCTCTTGATTTTAAATTCAAACGAGTTTTAAATCATTCTAGGGGTAAAACATGATTTTTCAAACTTTGATCCTAGATCATAATTTGTTTTTCACATATGTTTGGCAATTTTGATTATTTTAATTGAATTTTTATTTAATTAAAATGCCCTTTTTGAAAATCAAATTAGGGTTTTGATTATTTTCACCCTCACAAACATTTTTCAAAACACTTTGGGCCTCTAATAGAGTGTAAGACCCATCCCTTGTAAATAAAAACCTTTTTTGGGCCTCAGTCATTGTATAAGTCCCAGTACGTTAAAAAATCTCGACGCGATCACCGTTTTCAAAACAAAACAATTTGGGCCTCTCCTTGAGTTGTAATCCCCATCTCTTGTATAAAAGTAAACTTTGGGCCTCTAATAGATTGTAAGACCCAACCCCCTTTGTACATAAATAAATTTTGGGCCTCAGCCATTGTATAAGTCCTAGTACAGTCTTCAAAATAACGGTGCGATCACTATTTTTCATCTGGGTCTCTCCTTGAGTATAAGCCTCAATCTTCCCTTTTAAAACTACTTTCCCTTTTGATTTAGGTTCAAATTCATAGTTGTTATAAAAAATTTCTTTAATTTTCTTGAACAACTAACCATACAGTTGTTACAATGGAAGCTTGCTCACCTATAAGTTTTAAAACTACCCTCTTTTACATACTTGTATATATATATATATATATATATATATATATATATATATATATATATATATATATATATATATATATATATATATATATTTGTTTGTAATGCTGGAAGCTTGCTCACCTGTAAGTCCTCTTACCCTATTTTACATGTATATACTTCATCTGTATGCATATATGCATGTATATTATCTGCTTAGAGTTTTCCCCGACAATTAGGTCTAGGAATAGATCAAACCAGTGGTCACTCTTTAAACACAGTCAAAACTAGTTCCCCATAGGAAATTCCAGATATAGTCTTGCCTCCTCTTGGGCTTATACAATATGGAACAGAGAAAGGCATTATTCCTGGTGAAACTTTTCTCAAGACTATCACTACTAGAAAATTGTCAAAGAAATTCATTTCCCCCAGAGAGGATTAATTCCCGGTGAAACCTCTCTTGAATTTCTTCAAACCCTAGAACTGTTCACTAAAGAAACGATTATTCCCAGTGAAACCTTTCTTGAACTATTCTTAGGTTTGGACCCACAGGCTTCCTAAAAGCATCCCCATCCTCCTCTTGGGCTTGGTACAAGGACCCAAAGACCTCTTACAGGTATAGGACAGAACCTAGTCATCCTTCGTTAGAGCAGTCCTTTCGAGAGTCTAAACATCTAACCAGTTTAGGGTTGATTCTCATCCCTTAAAACACCAGCCTCCTCTTGGGCATTATACAAAGATAAACCTTTCCCTACCAGTAGACTTGGACAGTCTCATCTCCTCTTGGATTTCAAAAAATCCCTCAAGTTTCCTAAAAGCATAGGAAAAAACCCTGATCATTCCATCAGTCTCCAACAAAGTTAAAACCTCCAAAGGTTAGAAAATTCAATCTTTAAACTCTCACTTCAAATTTCCCCAGCTAGGGTCAAATCACTATCAGAACCTCATGGTCTCTCATATTTCAACTCTTCTGCAATTCCCAGCAAGAGTTGATTCCCCAATTTAGACCTTCCTCTGGATCTCAATAATCCTCAGCAGAAGTTAGCCTCCTCTTAGGCTTCATATAAGAAAATTCCCTATCCAGCCTCCTCTCAGGCTTTGTATAATGATCATCCCTCAGAAATTTCAGCCTCAATCTTGGGCTTTGTACAAGACACCCACATAAACATCTCTCCAGTAGAGTCAGTCATAATCTTTAGCCTCAATCTTGGGCTTTGTACAAGACAGATAAAACCCCTCCCCAGTGGAGTCAAAACCTTTTTAGCCTCAATCTTGGGCTTTGTACAAGACAGATATAAAAACTCACTAAGCAGAGTTAACCCCTTTAGCCTCAATCTTGGGCTTTGTACAAGACACACAAATAAAAACTTCCCAGAAGAATCATTTCTTCTCAGCCTCGTCTTAGGCTTTGTATAAAAATCTCCCCAGTGGAGTCAATCAACCTTTTAGCTTCAACCTTGGGCTTTGATCAAGGCACACAAAAATCAACATTCCCTTAAAAGGAAATCAAAAACTCTCTGTAGGAAGACATTTCTCTATATATCACACATCAAAACAGATAATCAAAACAAACCCTAATTCCAGATAACTGCTGTAAGTGGCACATTTGTTGATTCAAATATCCAAGTTGTAGTCCATCTCTTATCCTGGTAAATCATCTTTCATCTAATTGCTGTAAGTGGCAAGCCTCTGGATTATTTACATCTAAGTCAATGTCCCTCTCTTAGCATGAAAGACTCCTAAGGAAAAATGGCATTGCTCAACACTGAGTTAAAGTTTTCTTCTTCAGGACAAATCCCCTATAAAGAAAATTATGACATTGCTGGATTCATATATCCCAGTTAAAGTAATTCTCTTTTATAATCAGTCACCCAACAGTTATGATGAACAGATGAGATATCTCCCTTTAGAGATGACAAATTCTCTCTCAGTCAAAACCTTTTAGCTTCAATCTTGGGATTTAAACAAGACACAAATAACTTTTAGCTTCAATCTTGGGCTTCGAACAAGACCTCAAACATCTTTTTCCACCCATAGAATAGGAGGAACTACGATTGCTCTGATTTCCCTGTTTTCTTTAACAGGAATATGTAGGCATAAGATTGCGAAATCTTAGCGAGCACACTAATCAAAAACCTTAGGTCCAGTACCTTCGCACACTAATCAAAAACCTTAGGTCTAGTACCTTCGCACACTAATAAAAAACTTTAGGTCCAGTACCTCACCAAAATCACCGGAAAACCCGAAATCAACAAAAACTCTCTCTCTCAAACACTCACAAAGGAGAAACTTTCCCAATCAACAGACAAACACCAGTAAATAGAAAACAATAGAAATTGCTAACAATATATGGATAACCATATATAGGATGGGTAATTGACAACTCCCTATTGTATAACCTGACCCTAAACTCCCCAATCTCTTAAGCATTTGTTAAAGAAAAAATTTGTGTGCAAGGTTCATTGTAGATGGCTTCCCTTTCCTTTCCAGCTTCATAGGATAAATAAGAAATCAGAAAGTAGCACCCAATTCCAACCATGGCGATAAGGTGGTCGCGTCATCGACAAAAATCGCACGCTACACATATCATACTTGCATTTTCATCACACATATTCACGATTACACATAACACACATTTATGTATAATTTAACTTTAAAACGTTCAATTAATTGTATAATTTAATTTATTAACTCATATTCATCAAGAATACACCAAACAACGTCCAATCATCGACCGTCCGACAAAACCACCCAGAAAATCCAACTCACATGGCCAAAAAATGCTCTCTGATACGATGACAGGTGGCCCGTCACCAATGTGACGCCCGTCATCCTCCCTATCCCTCAGCACGTCACACATGTAACGATCTGTAAGACTGCACTTTCCTGGAGACTGTGAGGGTCTCCCCGTCATATACCTGACACTCGTCAGCGCTTCACATTACATGATGCCCAGTGCGTCATATAGGTGACGCTCGTTACCCTACTAACAAAAATAGAATATCGTTCTGCTACGACAGAACATCCAAACTCCTATTAATCTAACATGTTATTCCATTGATATAATCACAAAACTCAAAATTCATTCATGCTTTAAAAATCGCAATTTCATGTCAAAATTCATGTTTATGAACAAGTAGCATATGAAAAAATCACTTCAATTACAGTACACGTATTTGTAACTAATCATGGCATAAAACAGAACGGAAATCATATGATTTATCAAACAACACACTCAACACAATGAGAAAAAATAATATTGGAGGTTAAAGGAAACTTCTATACCATTTCATGAATTAAACACCAATAGATGAAGAGCCCCTTACCTTGTAATTGCAGCAAATAATTTAGCAAAGCAGCTTATTATGATCCATGCTCTTAAGCCCTGGCTCTCCCTTCCAAAGCTTTCTCTCAAATTCTCTTATTTTCACGTACTGATAGAATAGTTCCTTAAATACTTAATTTTCTCTAGTCTTTAAAATATATATTATTTTAATTAGTTTCTCTTAATTACACTTTTTACCCAACTAAGTTCAGCTCTCTTCCACTCACCACTCAACTCTCTCAATTCATAAAATTGGCCCAATTCTACGTATTTTCTCTAGTTTCTAATTACTTGGTTAATTAATTTCCGCTAAACTAATTAATTAACACAAAACACCACAAATACCTTCACAAGTCAAACATGTCATATATCACAAAATAACTATTTAAATAAATTACTCAATTAAATAAGAGAATAATTAAATCGGGGTGTTACAACTCTCACCCACTTAAAAGAATTTTCACCCACAAAAATCACCTGACGGGATAAGCTCTGGAAATACTCCCATGTCACACTGCCACCAGCAGAACCTCCCCAGACAACTTTCACTGAAGCGCTCTCCTTGCCTCACAAGCTTTTCACTTCAAGATCCTCAATTTTCAATGACAAAATCTCCAGTGTCAAGTTCTCTCTAACTTGAATAACATCGAACTGGATTACATGAGACGGATCCGAAGTGTACTTCCTTAGCTGAGACACATGGAACACATCATGAAGATTCAAAAGATATGGCGGCAACGCTACTCATTAGGCCACCTCCTACTCTCTGAAGAATTTGAAACAAACCAATGAAACACGACGTAAGCTTATTGGACTTCAATGCAGGGCCAACCCTAGTTATTGAAGTAACTCTCAAGAACACATGATCTCCCTCTTGAAACTCAAGTGTTTTCCTCCTCTTGTTATAATAGCTCTTCTGAAGACTCTGCGAAGCTTTCATCTTCTCTTGGATCATCTTGATCTTCTCGGTAGTTTACTGAACTATCTCAGGTCCAAACACCACACTCTCACCAGAATCACACCAGCACAAAGGTGTTCTACACCTCCTACCATACAATGCCTTAAACAGTTCCATTCTAATGCTAGAATGGAAAATGTTATCATAGGTAAACTCAACCAACGGTAATTAACTGTCTTAGTTACCTCTCTGCTCTAAAACAAACACCTTCACCAAATTCTCCAAAGACTGAATAGTCATCGCTGTCTGACCATCTGTCTGCAGATGATAAGCAGAACTCAACTTCAATTTAGTACCCATCGCTTCTTGCAAACTCTGCCAAAACCTAGATGTAAACCTCATATTTCTATCTGCCACAATACTTGACGGAATTCCATGCAAGGTAATAACACTACGACGGAAAACAGATATCACAGCAGTTGGAAAAGGAATACCACCACTCTGGTCCAACCGTTGTGAGGTAAGATGTGATTGTATGTATGATGATTTCCACCACGGACGTGCGACCATGATTGTATCTATGTAGCACGCTACCTACCACAACGGCTACTTTAAACAACCGTTGTGATATTCTTTAATGCAACATATTTAATAACGATTGTGCTAAACAACCATTGTGATATATAGACCTGACTTTATTATAAATTATGTGGAATGCTTATTTCGCCAATGCTCACTAAACATATAACCTTACAATCTGCATAATAACATTATAATATGACAAATTAAGTTATATTAGAAGAATAAGTTCACGTTCAATGCTAGATAAGAGTTCTTCAACTCCTTATCCATATTTTATTCTTTGACAGTAAGAACTTGGTTTAACGATCCTAGTTCTTCAACTGCCCCTGCCTTCACCTCTAATTCTTTTTTGTAAAATATTATTTACTTTGCAAACAAAATTAGAGGTGGAGAGAGGGGTGTTTGAAGATCTACAATCATTAAACCAAGTTGTAACTGTTAAAGAACAACATGCAGTTAACAGTGTTAAGAATTCTTGTCAAGAATTGAACGTGTACTTATTTTCTAATACAATTTTATCTATCATATCATAATTTTCTAATACAGTTTGGAAAGTTATATATTCGATAAGGGATTGGAAAAACACTCAAACCACATAATAAATAACAAACTCATCTTTTAAACAAACGTTAACAATAAAATTCATCAAAAACATTCATCAATAACAAACACGATACAACAAACATATCGAGTCATAAAAATCTTCAGAAACATACCATACATGTCCCATAATGGCGTGTCAACAATGAAATAAGGATGAAGCTAAATTTAGAGCCGCAAACGTGTATATATTTTGAATGCATATCATTCTGGATCTTTGACACAAGTTTGCAATGTTAACTTTAGCTTCGTCCTCTTTATTGAAATAAGCATCCATACATACAAGTCAAAACAAGAAGGAAGTTCAAACATCGTGAAACAAGCTATTGAAACAGATTTTGAAGAAAAAAAAACTATAGAGAAAAAAAACCTGTAAATACCCATTGGCTAAGATTTGATGTTATGGTTTCATTTTGGGGTTTCCATATGAGAGAGACGATTGACAGAGTTGTTAGGGTTTTGTTTTTTTTTAGAGAGACGGTTGTTATGTACTGAAGTGGGAGATAATTTCGCTTATATATAAATAAGTATCACCTTTCATCATGGTTAGTAATAAAAATCGTGGTGATATACAAGGTCAATAACATTTTTATCACGATAAATGGCGAATTTTTGGTGTTGGGATTCGAACCATTTCACTCCGTGTACCTTTCACTACGGTTGCTTCATTTGACCATTGTGACATGTCCTTTAGTAAATACCAAAAATAATGCGCCTAGAAATAAACTGTTACCACAGTTAACACTATGGTCGTTGTAAAATTGGTGTTACAAAAGGTCTATTTTGTAGTATTGCAATCTTCTCAATATACAACTCAGTCAGCTTCTGCAAAGGATAACTAATCTTAATCAGAATGAAATGAGCCGATTTAGTCAGTCTGTCAACAATAACCCTGATGGAATCACATCCCTTCGTCGTCTTTGGAAAACTTGTTAGAAAAATGCATGAAAATTCTATCCCACTTCCACTCAAGAATACTTAATGGTTGCATCAGACCTGACGACTTCTGATGTTCAATCTTCGAATTTTGGCAAGTCAAACAAGCATAAACAAACTTAGTTACTTCCTTCTTCATTCCTGGCTACCAAAAAAACTTCTTCATGTCTTGATACATCTTGTTAGCACCGAGATGAATACTCATACCACTTCTATGAACTTCCTCAAGAATCCTTCTAGTCAAAGAGATACTTCAAACTCTTGTGATCACTAAACCCCTCAAATATGGAACCAAACAGATGATTTCTCCAAATTTTCAATACGAACACCACAACTGCTAACTCTAAATCATGCATAGGATAATTCCTCTCATGAACTTTCAACTGCCTAGAGGCATAAGCTACAACCTGGCCATTTTACATTAGCACAATATGCCAAAAAAGACTCATTTGGATTCGGAAAAATCAAAACTGGAGCTGATGTCAATTTCTTCTTGAGTTCTTGGAAACTATTTTCACACTAAAC
Organism: Lathyrus tuberosus; assembly: GCA_022829125.1. Classification (NCBI taxonomy): domain Eukaryota; kingdom Viridiplantae; phylum Streptophyta; class Magnoliopsida; order Fabales; family Fabaceae; genus Lathyrus; species Lathyrus tuberosus. The sequence continues at coordinate 727,567 of JALAZF010000405.1, forward strand.
ACTCCACACATAAGCTTGGCCCTTTCGAGTCAACTGAGTTAAAGGAAAAACCAACTTTGAAAAGCCCTCGATGAACCTTCTGTAGTAACCATCCAAACCAAGAAAACATCTTATCTCAGTAACAGATTTCGGAGTCTCCCATTGTAACACAACATTGCTCTTCAATGGATCATAGTAATACTACCACTAGAGATCACATGACCAAGGAAACGTACTTCTTTAAACCAGAACTCACACTTAGACAACTTCTCATATAGTTTCTTATCCTTCAAGGTCTGCAGTACAACTCTCACATGCTCCACATGTTCTTCATCAGGCTTCAAATATATCAGAATATCATCGATGAACACAACCACAAACTGATCTAAGTACAAATGGAATATTCTATTCATGAACTCCATGAACACTTTAAGTGCATTAGACACACCAAATGGTATCACTGAATACTCATAATAATCATATCTCGTTCTGAAAGAAGTCTTCGGAATATCTTCAGACTTCACACGAATTTAATGATAATTGAAATTCTGGTATACAGATAACATGTGTCCCAAGAAATGTTGAGACATTGATCTTTGCTTTACTAAACAAGGACAGAACAAGAACATTCTGATATCTCAATGTCATAACAGTGTCGTGACAGATGTTTCAACATCTGTTAAGACATATATTTTAGAGCATGAGAATAGACTGAATTATACATATCAGAATAATAAATAACACCAAGATATGATGACCTAGTTCGGTGTACAACAATACCTACATCTGGAGGCTACCAAGCCATGAATGAATTCATTATCAGTAGTATTAATTCTAAGTATACAACCTCCGGTAACTTATCACTTAATTCCCTACCCAGTGCAACTTCTACCTAGAAACCCATCTAGATAAGAGAAACCCATCTCAATTCCTAAATCACCTCAGTGATATCTAACAATCACAACCTCCGGTGACTGTATCAAACTGTTCAATTGAAAGATAACCATTTCAACACAATATTCAGTCAATACTTTTGACTAACACAAATACTTGAATTTGCTTAAAAGCTTCATCGAAGAACAATATACAATTCATTACCTACAGGTTTTTGAATATGAAAAACTATGTCTACCACAATGTATCAAACCGATACAAAGGGTGACTTACAATACAAGAAAGGCACATGACTCTCAAAACCCTAAACCCTTATTTTTTATTTACAAAAGTCTTAACAAGGACTAGTAATTTTCCCTAGGTCTTGGTCTTCCTTTTATAATCTTCAGTTTTCCATGGGCTTCGAAATCTCTGTCCGATCATTCCTTGATCCATGTTATAATTGTGCCTTAAATCTTGGAACAGATCTGCAATAAACCTGCTGTATCAGACTAAGATGTCGAGTCCTCAAGATAGGGCATCTTGTTCGACATGTTGTTCTTTACAAATTTCTTCATATTAGAACATCTTGTTCAACATCATGTTTTACTAAAATTTAGTCAAATCTTAGAGCCTTCAATCTCCCCCTTTCGACAAATTTTGGCTAAAACTCCTTTTGTACAATAAACCCAGGAAATCAAGGAGTAGAAAGAGTAGAAAGTCCTAAAGTCATTTCAGCCGGCCTATGACGAGTTTAGCAGAAAATAATGTGACTCCTGGGAGCTTTCATTCTTTATGTACAGATGTTCGGATGATTTACACAACACACACCACCTGTTGTATGACGTGTACCCTTTGCCCTGGTGTACATGAGGAGGAAGATACAAGACACCCCCCATCAAAACCAGTCCCAATTTACCATCTTCCATTATCCATATCAAGGCTCAGTGGACAAAACCCCAACTCCGGATAACTCAGAACACAAGACACAATTGTGTTTATAACTCAGATCACAAGACACAAAAAGAAGATTCAGAACAAAAAGAACTGAGACATGGACAGGATGTTAGAACATCCTATCCAGCATCCTTGCAAATGAAGATCAGTCATGTTTTGCAAGGAACAACACACAACTGAGATAGACAGATAACCTATCTCCCCCTTTTTAGCCAAAAATTAACAAAAGTATCCAACACAATTCCATACCCAAACAGTACTCACCCAAACCAGGACAAATGCCATAAAATCACGACACAATAAAAACACAACATGAGACAAAATAAGCAAAGACTCCCTTTAAATACCCGAGAAGTTTCCTTAGGAATTAACATGCCATTGATATTACTGAAGATCAATTCAATGAGAACGTAAATTGAGGAAGATAACTTCAGCAAAAATGAATTTGCACCAGCCAACAGTTTTGATTGTTTCTTCTTTAATGAGAAGCGTCCAAAGAATATGCATGTACCGAAGAAACATGTTTTGCACACCCTCTTTAAGGCACGTTTTCCACCGTCTAAGGAACACCGTCCACATAGAGCCACTTGTAAACAAACAAAGTCCTAAACAATGTCCTGACACCCAGTCAGACCTTGTCTACTCTCTCTTGTAAACTTTGAAGCATAATCATAATGCCTTCCAATGAACTCCAAGCATATTCCTTTCAGCCAAAATTAGAAAAATCTGACCATGATGTCAAGACATTATGTGTGACATCTCCCATTTATCAACAAAAGCTCCCATGAACCTTATCCCAATCTACAGAGAAAAATAAATTCTCCCAGATAATATCCAATCCTATTTCTCAGGTCTCTCCTAAGAATCATGAACATAGTTAAAATAATTCAATAGCCTTAACAATTCAAACTTACAAGCAGAACTTACTAAGCTAAAGGATCAACACACCATGATGTCAAGACATCTTGTCTGACATCGCAACCTCATATGAATCACATGAATCACATGAACATCTTCATGCTCATAAGTGATAAAATACTAGGATCACAATCCTTGTACCATAACCAATAAACTCTTGGATTGAGACCGAATAACACTATTGATTACTCTCCCCCTGAACACATCCACACACTGTACAAATCCATATTAAATCTTACAGCCATAGACAACCTTGTTCTTTGAGAATAAATCCAATCAAACCCGGAATGCTCACATCCACGAAAGAGACATACAAATTCTCTTAACTTCTTGGTTAGCCAAGATGTCATCCACACTTGAAAGACATCAAACCCCTTCTCCATATGAAGAGAGATACATCCTCAGCCTGCTTCCTTCTCAAGATTCAACCTGATACAATCTTTTCTAGAGATACTTCCAACAGAACCTACCATCTACTCACAGATAATCAGAATCCACACAGTCTTGACCAATAGCTCTACACCATACTCCACAATAAATAGATATAGATCTAAATATGAAAATCAAACTCATTCATCCTCCAAGAATAACAAATAGCAGGAATGATGTTCCAACATCATTTAGAACATCAGTCTCAATCAGAGGAGCCATGAACTTTGATTCTTGAAACACCAATCACGGGACTTACCATTTGCATAGTAATTCTTACACCTCGTTAAGGTACACATGAAGATCTTAATATGATACACACTTGTATCGGCTTAATCTTCACACGAATCAGAAAACCACTGAGGGAAATAAACTCTCATGCATCTTATGAAGCTTTTACCAGAAACAGAATGTATAAACAATTTATCTGATGTTTTAGAGACATCAATCATCCTTAAGCACCTTGGGATTTCTTCTACACGCACCAAGGCATGGACAGAAACAGTTTCTCCTTTAACTCTCTGTCTACTACCCTTTTGCACAGACCTTCATAAAGTCGAGAACACCATCACTTGCAAGATCAAATGTTCCAAACATGTGATGACACACATTTCTTGGAACCTAAGCAAAAGAAAAACCTCCATTGAGCATACAAATAACAATGGTTATTTGACACAGCTCCCTACAAGGATGATTAATCAGAGTTACAGAAGAATGGTCTTTTGATCCACCAGAGAAACTAGATCTTCCAATTCTAACTCCTCCTTGCTCCAGACATAATTCTTGAAAAGCTCACCCCACCTTGAAGGATTTCTTTACCTCAACAGAACAAGAGTTCCATGTTTTCATAGACTTGAAACTTATATTCAAGTTTGAGTAAACAACCTTCATCCTGTTTTAAGAAAAACAACACCCAATCTTCTGAAAAACCATCTTGATCAATTGCTTATTTAAGTTCCCTTCTCTACCATAACCATCCATACCAGAGACTATTCTATTTGAAAAGAGTATCCATAAGCAGGTTCACACGAATCTGGCTTCTTATGAGCAGAAGAATCTTCAAGATATCTGAGAAAAAGTCCTAGATATTTGATTTTGACCTCCATATAGTCTTGTTGAGATTCCTTTAGCAGTCATCCACTAGGAATTGAAACACATACTCCTATAGGAGATACTGGAACATAACTTCTGCACCCCTATGTGCTTAGATCATAAATAAACTAACCCAAGGAATGTTCATCAAGATGATCATGTGTTAATCTTCACTTCCACCAGCACACATATCCATAACAAGTTTCTTGGATAGAGACTTCCTAGACTGCAAACCAAATGTCTCTTCAAGTCCAATCTGAAGAAGATTCCCAACACTTTCAATCAACACACATTTGCTTAGCATCCAGAGCATATGCTACATCAATCCTTTGTCCAAGAAGTTCACTCATTGAATCAACAGGATTCTGCACACACTCTTCTGGAATGATGTTTTAACATCTGGTTGAACATCAGTTCCTTTTCCAATGAACAGATCATTGAAATTGATTTTGAAGCCATTACTAGAACTACACACCTTGATTACATTTAAGGACAAGATAAGGACCTTTTGAGAACTTCACAAATGATACCGACTGTATCCATTCTTCAAGACAAATCAGATATAAAGAATAGGTTCTTGAGTTCTTGTAACTATCTGAAGCTTCACTTTCTAGTGTGACATTTTGATATCATCTTTCTTGAACACCAAGCAAAAGGATAATCAATTAAATACTTGCTAAGGCCATAAATAGCAATTGATTTTAAATCCCAATTATGTATTCTTCAGTCACCAAATGTTATTAAACTCCCTTTTAGCTAGAGAATCCTGAAGATGATTACAATGTTGAGACATTAGGATTAACATCCATGACTCAACTTGCTTCTTGATACACAACCTCTTGATAGTTCAGTGTTCTTTTTGGTGTTCAGACGAGGAAAACCATATCCTCTTGAATCTTCCAGAACCCTCTTCACTAGATGAGCCCTCTACAACTGTTCAGTCCTTACAAACTCCTATTTCTTCAGGTTGACACCCCTCCTTACTCTAGCTACAAGATCAGGAATAAGACATTCAGCACAACCTAGGAAGAAATCTTCAAAGCATAAATATTCCTTAGAAGACCATCTTCAGACAAACCAGTAATATCCTTAGATAATCAGGATCACTTTCCAAGAGTTAGAAACCTCATGTAGTTGCTCTTGAGATCAGTAGGAAAAACTTCTCCACAAAGATCCAACATCTTCACACTCATAAGAATGCTTTGACATTGATCAGCTTTTACTCCAGTTCCAGCCTAGTTGAATGCCAGTACTATTGGGCTGACATTTGAACAACCATATCGTTCCTTTTTTTCTATTCCAGAATAGACTGCCTTCCAAGAATTCTGATAGGGAATCCTCAAACATATACAATCTCTTATAGAGTTGGGCGCAAAAATAAATTGCTCATGTCCTTCTTCAATGGTATGACATTCTCATGTCACACTTTTTAAATAAGTACCCGTGGATCTTCTTCTTGACCATCTTCTCTTCCGAACTCTATTTATCAAACACATTCAAAAGTGCCTTTATGAGTGGACTTGAGAGAAAACTCAAGTATCTTGGGCTACTTTAAACGTGACATAAAGTGTTTACCAAATCCATAGATCATGAATTTGATAAACGAGACCTCAACTCAACCTTTTTCCTCCTATTACCCTTCATGGTACCTGGTTGAAACTATCTCCCAAGCAACATAGGAAGATCCTTCAGTGGAAGCCAGATCACAATGCTCTCTCCTTTATATTACTCCCAGCTAGTGATGGCTTGAACATCTATAGAGGCTGACACCATCTTCAACAAGCACCAGGTAAGATGTTAGAACATCTTATAAGGCACCATGCGTAACAATAACATCATGATCAGCAGCAGCGGTAGAATCTTCACAGAAGTATCAGTCAACCATTAGTAGTTGTCAGGCTAAATTCAAAAAGCTATCATCCTAGCTTCCAATCCCCTTGAACACAACAATAATGGATGGTCTGACCATGCAATCTTCTTCCTTGTTCAAAAGACCAGAAAGTAACTTCCCTGAATCTCTCCCAGATACAGAGCAGGATGCAGACTCTGATACCAATTGAAATTCAAGTATACAGATAACATATGTCCCAAGAAATGTTGAGACATTGATCTCTGCTTTACTAAACAAGGACAGAACAAGAACATTCTGATATCTCAAAGTCATAACAGTGTCATGACAGATGTTTCAACATCTGTTAAGACATATATTTTAGAGCATAAGAATAGACTGAATTATATATACCAGAATGATAAATAACACAAAGATATGATGACCCGGTTCGGCGTATAACAACACCTACATCTAGAGGCTACCAAGCCAGGAATGAATTCACTATCAGTAGTATTAATTCTAAGTATACAACCTCTGGTAACTTATCACTTAATTCCCTACCCAGTGCAACTTCTACCTAGAAACCCATCTAGATAAGAGAAACACATCTCAATTCCTAAATCACCTCAGTAATATCTAACAATCACAACCTCCAGTGACTGTATCAAACTGTTCAATTGAAAGACAACCATTTCAACACAATATTCAGTCAATACTCTTGACTAACACAAAAACTTGAATTTGCTTAAAAGCTTCATCGAAGAACAATATACAATTCATTACCTACAGGTTTTTGAATATGAAAACTATGTCTACCACAATGTATTAAACCGATATAAAGGGTGACTTACAATACAAGAAAGGCACGCGACTCTCAAAACCCTAAACCCTTATTTTTGCTTTACAAAAGTCTTAACAAGGACTAGTGATTTGCCCTAGGTCTTGTTGGTCTTCCTTTTATAATCTTCAGCTGTCCATGGTGTAGTGGCAAAATCGTGAGTATAAGCTATTGATTAACTTAACTCGAAAAGCAAGAGTCGCCGCCGCACTTTTATTTTATCCAAAATGGAAAGGAAAAAGAGAGAACAAAACCTACACAAGCTCTAAAACAAGAACAAGTGAACAGAGAGTGGGTAAGGGGGTTGGTTACATTAAGGGAAGGTGTTAGCACCCAAAACGCCTATAGTACTCTATAGAAACCCTTTGAAATATCTACGCTTTTGGTCTAAAAAGGTTTGCTTGAAAGGAGATGAGAAGAGAAGCATTTTTTTAAAGATTTTTGTGTTTGGAGAGACTTGTCGCCTCATGCCTACGTACCCACAAGTGCAATGTAGGATCAAAACCTCGTAGTTCGTGGTACAAAGAATGAAAATTTGTTTGTTTTGATTGATTTTAAATGTAAAGAGAAGTCGTCATTTCCAAACGAATAATTCCGCTTAAAGAAATGAATCATGTCTAAACTTATGAAAAAGTTTTAAAGGAAAAGTGCACGAGGGCACAAAAAGAGTTTGATGAGTTTGGTGTTTTTTAAAGTCTTTTGAAAAAGGTGTCAATATGCTTATGTAGTTTAGCATTTGTTAAGAAATGAAAAGAAATGAGTAAAATCGCTTCACAAAGTCAAGGTTTGATTATGAAAGAGGTGATAGTTTGAAATCAAGAAGGTTTTTGAAAAAGAGAGAGAGTTTTGAAAATTGAAGAATGGGTGGAGAAGAAGTGACTATCCTAAAGCATAAAGTAAAAGCTAAGGATAAGAAAGATCTAACCACAAATGTAGCTATCTTTACCATAAACCAAGCAAAAGCACAAGTTTTCAAAGTCTTCGAACCATAATTCCAAAGCAAAGGGAAAAGGTCCTAGTTCTAAGTCCAAGGATCCAAGAATAGCATTGAAGTCCAAAGTCTTCGAACCATAATTCCAAAGCAAAGGGAAAAAGCCCTAGTTCTAAGTCCAAGGTTCCAAGAATTGCATTGGATGTCCAAGGTCTAGGTGCAAAATTCCATGTCCATTGCAAAGGATAGTAACCATAGTCCAAGATTAGAAGCACACGTTTTTGAGAGGTTTTGGGCTTTAATAATGTTTTTGGGTCCAAGTGGACAAAGAGAAAAAGGCATAAGCATAAACATGTGTCTAACGGACAAAGGAAAAATTGCGGAAGCATAAACATGTGTCCAACGGACAAAGGAAAAATTGCAGAAGCATAAACATGATATGAAATGATAATAATGGAGCATAAAAGTAAAAGAGAGATAGGGAGCGAGAAGGAATTGTAAAAGTAAAAGTTAGAAGTTAGTGATTAGTTGTTAGTTGTTAGAGTAAGTGATCAATAATAATTGAATAATTGCACGTAGGTCAAGGTTAATGAGAACTCATTAGAGGATTGATAAGACCAAAGCCTCCTAACAACAAGTTTCATAAGCGCTGAACCAAAAGACAAATAATCAACCATTCTTGATTATTTTCCGATATGGGACATATGTTGCGCTATGTTAAGCAATCGCCGAGTAATTTACGGAGTAATTACCCTACAATAAGGTCGATCAATAGATCTTTGTGTTAATGCATGCTAGATGAATGATATGTAGATCGTCACCCGAAAGCAATACCACACGAAAAGAAAATAGGTGACAATCTCATCTTGATCAAGAATTCAACAAAGAAATTCCAAGATCCATAAGACTTTCATCGATCAAAAGAAAAGAGATGAAGAAAAGTGGATCTAACATGTTATGATCAACACAACCAACAATGAGAATTCAAGAAAATAAAATCAAAACTATTTTTAATGATTTTGTTTTTAGAAAAGTTTAAGAACAAAAATTTCAAACTGCAAAGGTCAGCAACAAATAAAAATCAATTTTTGAAAATTCAATAAAGGAAGAGATTAGTGAAAAAAAATTGAATTAAGAAATTAAAAGAAATTTAAAAAAGAGTAAAAAAAGTGAGAAGGAGGATGAAGGTACAGGAAGTGGTGCGGGTAGCAAATCCATCACAATGATAAACCCAGCCCAATCATCATAAGTGAACAATTTTTAAATGAGAAAGAGAAAAAATAAAAACAAAAATCTGAACTTAAGACTTCATCTTCCTCCTTTAGCTCGTGAGAAAAAAAAGAACGACAAGCTAGCATCTTCTCCGCCACGTCGGAGCTCAATCCAACAGCGGTGGAGCTCAAAAGATAACGAAACAGATCGAAATCGAAAGCCTAACGCAACAGTACAATTAATTTCAAGAATCGTCAACAACGGATGCGAGACAAAAAATGAGGGCAAGCTTCGATCTACCTTCAATTTTCAGGTAACAATGAAATTCAATCTTGTTCTTGCTTCTTTACTTTTTCTGGTTGGAATTTTGTTTGAAATTGAGATGGATTTGAAGAAAAGTAGAAGATGAGTGAAGGTTATGAAACAGTTTCGAAGTGTGAATTTAGGAGAAAAATTGTCAGAATTTATTTGGCTTTGAAACTTGGAATTGTGTTGTGTAGACTTTGCAGGTTATGAATTGATGGAGCTTATGGAATGGAAGATGGTGTTTGAACACTGAAAATGAAATTTGAAGAGTGATGAAGATTTGTGAATTTGGAATTGAATGAAGGATTGAGTGAAGCTTGGTGATTTTTGCAGCAATTTCTTGGCTATCCAAGCTTGGAAAAAAATGTGAATTAGAGGTTGTATTTATAGATGGAATTTGGAAGAGAATTTGAAGTTGGTGATGCAAATGTGAGGAAACCATGTGAAGCATTTGCAGCATTTTTCTTTGTAGCTTTTTGTGTTTCGTTTCAATTTGCACAAGTCGTGTATGTGTACGTCGTTTTGGAGGCTTTCGCGTGATGCATTTGTTCATGTTGCCGTTTTGTGTACGAGCTTGGTGCGTTTTACTTTTGCTGCGCGATGCCGTTTTGAGTTTCTCGTGTGTCGTTTTTTTTTTAATTTATCCTTGCGTTTTGATGTTGGTTGCAGTGCGTTTTTGCTCGTTGTGCATTGTAGTTTGTAGTGTTGTAGTTTGGCACGGCTTGAAGTTTGTAGTGTTGTAGCAGCTGTGGCAGCTTGAAGATAGCAGCTCATGGCTTGTGTTTGCAAGCGGCTGGGAAGCTTGAAAGTGTGGGGACGTGAATTTCAGCTTGGAGGAGTGGCTGCTCATTTGGAATAGCAAATGGAAATGTTTGTACCGGCTTTGGCACATGTGTGTAGCGCTGCATCATCCTGGGTGCACATTTTGCCATTTTTTTGTTTATTTGATCATGCTAATGGGCCTTGTTGCTTTTTGCACCTCTAGAAGTTTGGCTTGTGGTAATAGCAGCTCTTTTTTTATTTTCTTGGCAATTGTTGTATTAAGCATGAGCATCAAAAAAATATGTGGACCTTTTTTTTTTAAATTTTGGACAATGATTTTTTAGAATAGATGAAATAATGAATAATGGATATATATATATATATATATATATATATATATATATATATATATATATATATATATATATATATATATAAAATATGGATATTTAAAAAAATGGAAATGGGTAATGATAAAAAAAATGGATATTGGATATGGTTAATGAATTTTGGAAATGGATAGACTTATTGAATATGGATAAAGGGAAATTGAGAAATTTGATTTGTGAATGGATAATGAGATATAGTTATGAATAGAAAATAGAATTGGAATATGGTTTAAAAATAAAAATAAAAGTAAATTGGATTGGATAAATGAACTAGATATGGTTATGGTTATTTGGAATTTGAAATGGATATTGGAAAGAAATGAGTTATTGAAAATGGGTTTGAATTTGAGAAAAGTGGATATAAAATGTGGATATTAAATGGATAGAAATGGTTTAGTGAATGGATAATCAAAATGGATATGGAAATGGATCATGGATGGCAAATCTTTATTTTTTATCCCAAAACCAATCTCGACTTTTTTTTCCGCAAGCCTTTGATGCAACATAGCTACCAAAGAACAAACACAACTGAAGCCATGGCCATCTGAATGCATTATCCTCTGGATCTTTGATCAAATGAATCCTGACTTTCTGAACCCAAGCCTCACATGAGCCACTGCTTAATAAACTGAAGAATCTCAACACAAAACATCTTGACTTTGAACAGTCCCTGCTTGAGAAATAAACCACTGGCACAAATTACTTGCACTTGAAATAGTTGCTTGATAGTTTGACCAAGATTAGGTCAAACATCCATCTGAACTGGATCAAGAACAAACAACCACATTTGACCTGAAATCACTTCATTGTCTTTGACAAACCTGCAAAATCCTGGATGCACACAGAGAGAAAAGAACATGCAAACTACAACATATTTTTGGTATTTTGGTTGGAGATTAGTAAACAGAAACAAGTAAGAAAGCAAGTAGGAATACACAGATGCCCGGGAGAAACAAAGATTGTGATCTTGTTTGTGGTATGAGATGCAAATGAGATGTGCGAAATCTTAGGGGGTAAAAATTAGGGTTCAACAGCTGCCCCTATATAAGTTTCTTCAATCAGGAGATATGAAGGTTGACAACTTCGTCTCGGCAAGATTGGAGATACTTAAATACAGAAAACCAAATTTTTAGCCATAAGATGTCACAAGATGATATGAATGCAAAGGATGAAACAGACTGCGGGGAAACTTGAAACAAGGGATTTACGGTAAATTGAGAGATGACGCGAAAAGACACGCCGGGGGACACAAGCTATTTCTGGAGATCTATCAAGGTGACAAGAAGTATCCATCAATAGTTGGAAAGAGAGGGATAAGACCCTGGGAATATGAGTAGCAACATCCAAGAATGGCATTGGATAGAAACTATGAACGAGAAAAAAGGTATGACAAAAAAAATGTCCAAGAACAACAGGAAAGTTTATGGTAAAAATAGCAGCGTCATCTGTAACACCCCCAATCTATACCCCCAAATAGATACAGCGATAAAAAAATCAGAGTATAATTAAACATTCATGGTATAGACGAAGGCGTCACATCAATTGAGACAAAACACAATAAACCTGCTCATAAAGATATGCAACAATCAAGTAGTAATACAAACAGAGGAACTTAGTTCCTACTACCCACATATCAGATACAGAATAAAAGCGGAAAATCTGCAACTGAATCTCATATATATATCACATAAAAAGTTTGTCTGTCATATACAGAGTCATACATATACAATCCAAAAGATATATACATATATGTCGCTCCCGAGGATTCGCATCCATGGTACAAATGCGAAAGTGGCGCGGAAAACAGAGTCGCCAGCAATGTGTATTTATCCCGAGAGAGGGAAAGGAAACACTGCGTAAACCTGAGGGAAAGGAAAAGAGCATGGTCTCACGACTAAGAGAAACGGGTAAGGGAGTCGGTTACGCGAAGGGAAGGTGTTAGCACCCAACACGTCCATCGTACTCAATGGGATCCATGCTTGTTATCTCGATCAAAGGGTGTCGTCATCTGGAGCTCCACTGCTACTGGATCGGCAAAGAAACGGGAACGAAAAAGAATGAAGAAACGATGAAGAAAAGAAAAATAAGTGACTCGATAGGACATCGCTCGTCCTATGCCTACGTACTCCCTCGTGCAATGGGAAAGTCAGAGTCAACGTAGTTCGGACAAAACTAAGGGGGGAGGTTGCTCGCCAAGACATCGCCGTCTTGTGCCTACGTATCCTCAATCGGACTAGAGAGAGGAAATCAGAGCAGTCGTAGTTTGACCTAACGAGGTCGGTTAGTGTTTTTTATGAGCGACGTTAGATTCGCGTCCGGCAGTTAGGGTCGATGCCTGTTTGCGACGAGATGGAAGTAACGTGCCCTTCTCTGAAAATGATTTGAAATTAACGATCCCGAAGGCTGAAAAAGGTTTGAGTTTGTTTTTGTGTTTTTTAGACAGAAGTGGATTGAAGTTAGTCCATAACTTGCATTGCACCGAAGTCTATGATGTAGGAACGAATGCTTAGCAAATCGTTCCAAGATGTAACGTCCACCAAACACTCTAGAAAAATGAGAGGGAACCCCTCATTCCTCACTTCCCACATGCAAGGCTCATACGCAATACACGTTAACTTTATTAAGTGTTTTAGAAGTGTTATGAGATGAGAAGAGAAGACCCAAAAGGAAACATAAGGGGAAACTAAATTCTTCCTAATGTTGTCATGCAAAGGTGGCCCTATAGTTGAGGTTGAAAGGGGAACTTCTACCTAAGTTAGCATGCAAAGGGAAGCCTAATGCTAATCCTACTCCAAGCTTAATAGAAAATTAAGTTGGACTAGGTAGCTCTAAGGGAGTGAATCCAAGACTTAAACAAGTCTTGAGACTCAAGGGAAGAGAAAAAATGAAGGAGACGAAGGAGGGAAAGAAGCGGATAAATAAAAACAGCAGCTACCACAACGTCCCTGCACCAAAACAGCAGTAAAAAGTAGCACACAGGCAACACAGCTTATAACAGCATACAATTTAGCACAAGAAAGGGTGTAAAATGTCAGCCAGCAGCACATACAACAGCACACATACACTTAGACAGCTGTAGAAAAAAGGCAGCATGCGATACATTTGAAGACAATTCAAACATGGCATAGCAAACATGCATCAAGCATCATATAATCTTCACTCAAACATGATCACAAATCATACCAAACATCATGGTAAACAACACTTGGAGACAACATGAAAGAATGCACCACATCATGAAAGGATGCACAACATTAAGCATATGAACAAAGTTGAAAATAAGCATGTATCTCATGAAATTAAATGCACGCAATCAAGTTCAAACAAACAACTCCAGCAACATCAACAACGAGTCAAAGTCAACATGCTTAAGAAGTGTGTGTTATGTGTTCATCGCATCAATTACTCAACAACGCAAACATAAACATTTATCGACGAAAACCAAGACTCGTGTGTCGAAGAATCGTGTTCATGCCATAGTGTGAGGTGCAACAACTCAAGAATAATCCACAAATCATCAACGTATTAATCCATAAAGTTTAGGCATGCATCGGATCTCAATCAACCAAGAAAATGCAAGAAAATATCACTCTGCAGCAGTGGTAATCGATTACTCACTTTGAGTAATCGGTTACTCAGTTGAAATTTGACCCGAAACGTGAAAATTAGGCAGAGTAATCGGTTACCCTGTTAGGGTAATCGATTACCACTGAAACAGAGGCACAAATTCAACTTTGAAAAGCATTTTTCAGCATCCAATCACTTATGCAAACATCCAAATGATCATGCAATCAATTAATCACGAAATTCACATCACATATCAGTAATCAAACACCAATTTCGCTAATTAAACAACAAGATCACAAATCAAATTAAGCAAATGGATCAAATCACATCACAAACCAAGGATCTACATTGCATGAGTTGAAATTAAGCTAAATCAAACAAAGATCTAAGGAAAACCAACCTACAAGGCTGAGATTTGCCTTGGTTATTGTTGAGCAATAAAATTGGTGAATCCAAGCAAGAAAACCAGAGATCTATACAATAATCTTCAAGATCCTAGCAAGAAACTTCAAGATCCAAGCAAGAACACTCCAAATAATCAAAAGCTGCTCCCAAAAGTTATTCCAAGATCCAAAGCAGTAGCTATATCAGAATCGAACCAAGAATGATGATGTGACGGAGGTTTAGCTCAAGAATTCACAAATTCCAATGAAGAATTTATGAATCTATGGATAAGGAGCTTTAGTGAGAGGTTGAAGATGAAGATGAAAAGTGGAAAAGTGAGAGAGAATTGAGAGAATTCTGAAAAATTGGAGAGTGAAAATGATGTCGGTTGGTGAGGTTTGGAATGAATTGGTTTAAATAACCCCTAGGTTAGGAGTTAAGTTTGGGTTGGGAGTGAGGTTGAGTGAGTGGAAATTGGGGTGAAAAGTGGATTAGGAAATGAAATAAGGAATTAGAGTGGAAAAATGATGGAGAGAATTTGAATTTTGGGTGGAAAATGATGAAAATAGATCAATTCTAGATCCTTCCCACACATGCACAAGCCAAGCACATGACCACAAGATACTCCAAAATTCTGCAGTGCTGAAAAATGCCACATTTTTGCAATTTCGCCCAGAGTAATCGGTTACTCACTTTGGGTAATCGATTACTCTATTCAAAAATTCAAAATTGGCGCCAAAAGGAGGGAAACTTGGATATTCCCCCGATTCCACCTGTTCTGAACCATGATAGACCTCTAAAACTTGCCAACTGACATTACCACTAGAATACACTTGAAATATGCTGCAAAATGTTTTTCCGCACTCGGATTAAACTGCTGATAACAACCGTCTGGTGCTGAATATCTGATCAAAAATCGACTGCCGGGGTTTCTGATCATCCAATCGCTTAATGAGCAAAATAAATGCTCCAAAAGACTTGGAAAGCTATCTGCTTGGCTCTGAACACTGTTAAAAAATCGTACTGAAACTGATGACGCCGTGAGCTGCTGAAAGAATACCTCGATCCCATGCTCAAAAAGACAATGCAAATGCAGGAATGATAATGCAAATGAAAGGAAGCATAAACCAGTTAGGTTAGAAACAAAAAGGCAAATTTTGAGGTGTTACAGCTGCCCCTATTCAAACTTCTTGGATCTGAGGGTATGATAGCAACGGCTTTCAGCCAATCGGGATACACGGGGTTTGAATACCAAAATAACCTGAAAATTTGCAACCTATGGGGAAGATGAAATAACGTGAATACGAGAACGGCCGAAGGCGAACTCGAAAAAGAAAGACCAAGCCGAAGGTGGGCTTTCGAAGAAAGACTATGCCGAAGGTAGACTCTCAAACAAAGGATATGAGGCCATGCCGAAGGTGGGCTCGAAAAAGAAAGACCAAGCCGAAGGTGGGCTTTTAAACAAAGGATACGAGACCATACCGAAGGTGGGCTCGAAAAAGAAAGACCAAGCCGGAGGTGAGCTTTCAAAGAAAGGCTAAGCCGAAGGTAGACTTTCAAACAACATAATACGAGGACGGCTGAAGGCGAACTCGAAAAGAAAGACCGAGCCGAAGGTGGGCTTTCAAAGAAAAGCTAAGCCGAAGGTAGACTCTCAAACATGGGATACGAGGCCATGCCGAGGGTGGGCTCGAAAAAGAAAAGCCAAGCCGAAGGTGAGCTTTCAAAGAAAGACAAAGTCGAAGGTAGACTCTCAAACAATGGATACGAGGCCATGCCGAGGGTGGACTCGAAAAAGAAGGACCAAGCCGAAGGTGAGCTTTCAAAGAAAGACTAAGCCGAAGGTAGACTTTCAAGCAAAGGATGCGAGACTATGCCGGGGATGGACTCGAAAAAGAAAGACCAAGCCGAAGGTGAGCTTTCAAAGAAAGACTAAGCCGAAGGTAGACTTTCAAGCGAGGGATACGAGGCCATACCGAGGGTGGGCTCGAAAAAGAAAGGCCAAGCCGAAGGTGAGCTTTCAAAGAAAGACTAAGCCGAAGGTAGACTTTCAAGCGACATAATACGAGGACGGCCAAAGGCGAACTCAAAAAGAAAGACCGAGCCGAAGGTGGGCTTTCAAAGAAAGACTAAGCCGAAGGTAGACTCTCAAACAAGGGATACGAGGCCATGCCGAGGGTGGGCTCGAAAAAGAAAGACTAAGCTGAAGGTGGGCTTTCAAAGAAAGACTAAGCCGAAGGTAGACTCTCAAACAAAGGATACGAGGCCATGCCGAGGGTGGACTCGAAAAAGAAAGACCAAGCCGAAGGTGATCTTTCAAAGAAAGACTAAGCCGAAGGTAGACTTTCAAGCGAGGGATACGAGGCCATACCGAGGGTGGGCTCGAAAAAGAAAGGCCAAGCCGAAGGTGAGCTTTCAAAGAAAGACTAAGCCGAAGGTAGACTTTCAAACAACATAATACGAGGACGGCCGAAGGCGAACTCGAAAAGAAAGACCGAGCCGAAGGTGGGCTTTCAAAGAAAGACTAAGCCGAAGGTAGACTCTCAAACAAGGGATACGAGGCCATGCCGAGGGTGGGCTTGAAAAAGAAAGGTCAAGCCAAAGGTGAGCTTTCAAAGAAAGACTAAGCTGAAGGTAGACTTTCAAACAACATAATACGAGGACGGCCGAAGGCGAACTCGAAAAGAAAGACCGAGCCGAAGGTGGGCTTTCAAAGAAAGACTAAGCCGAAGGTAAACTCTCAAACAAGGGATACGAGGCCATGCCGAGGGTGGGCTCGAAAAAGAAAGACCAAGCCAAAGGTGGGCTTTCAAAGAAAGACTATGCCAAAGGTAGACTCTCAAACAAGGGATACGAGGCCATGCCGAGGGTGGACTCGAAAAAGAAAGACCAAGCCGAAGGTGAGCTTTCAAAGAAAGAGTAAGCCGAAGGTAGACTCTCAAATAAAGGATACGAGACCATGACGAGGGTGGACTCAAAAAAGAAACACCAAGCCGAAGGTGAGCTTTCAAAGAAAGACTAAGCCGAAGGTAGACTCTCAAACAAAGGATACGAGGCTATGCCGAGGGTGGACTCGAAAAAGAAAGGCTAAGCTGAAGGTGAGCTTTCAAAGAAAGACTAAGCCGAAGGTAGACTTTACTGGGGATAACAAGATAACAGCGGGTGCGAGGACGGCTGAGGACGAACTCGAGAAAAGAGAAAGACCAAGCCGAAGGTGGACTTTCAAAGAAAGACTAAGCCGAAGGTAGACTTTCAAACAAGAATATGTAGAATCGACAATTCCACAAAGATGGCTCCGCCGGGGAAAAGAGAAATCTAAACAGACAACTCTATGGGGGAGTATAGGAATGACCAACAAGAAGGACGCATCCACTGGTTGCGGTGTAGTGTAAAACAACGTCTCCTGAATTTTGTTACTTTCTGCTGGGGAAAGAATCTGGTAAAGGATATCAAACCTGGCCTATGCTTCAAATGCATATGTTTGAATTTTGCCGTAATGCTCCATATCAATGGAATGCTACGCTTTTGGGAGGATGCCATGCAAAAATGCTTATGCAATGCAAAAGAGGCGTCTCAGCAAAATAAATGCTGAAGACCAAGGCAGCTCCACCGGGTATGACAAACTAAATTGTCCTCTGAAATAAGAGATCCTGCTGAGAAAAACTTCACTCTGCTGAGGAAGATCCTGATCACAAACTCTGCTAGATATGAAAACTCTGAGAGAAGATCCACTCTGCTGGAGATGGATAAAAACGAATAATGAAGATGGAACCCGAAGAGAAATTTCCTCTGCCGAGGATTACCAATGACTTCCACTTGGATCTGAAAGAATGCCAATAACCATTGGACTTAAAACCTGCTGGGGGTTTCAATTGCTGTTGAACAAACCACTATAAAGATCACCACCAAACTCTGCTTGGGGAGACAAGTCAATAATTCCAAACCTGTTTGGGGATATCACCGAACTCAACCTGCTGTTGGAAGGTGCTCTTTCCTTTTACCCTGCCGGGGAATATCAGTACTTTTACCCTGCTGAGGAGTACCGACCATGACTAACAGACATGCTTGAGGAACGGTAGATACTAACATCCACCCTGCTAGAGGATAACATCAAGCTCACTCATCTGAGGAGATTAACTCATACCGTTGCTGGTGAGGAAAACCTTTCTTGACTAGCTGAGGAGAATGAGTGCTCAGGCTCTGTGGGGACAAAATGCCTTTGTCCAAAGAAGGAAGATATTTCTTAAGTCTCCTGCTGGGGATGCAACAACATCCACTTCTGATTATTTGCTGGGAAAGTGATGAATAAATCCCAACTACCTAGCTGGGGAATTAATCCTCTGTACTCTGCTGAGGAAGATAATTCTCGACACTCTGGTTGGGAAACATAACAACGTGTTATTGCTGGAGAAGAGAATCTACCCTGCTGGGGATTAGAGCATGTCGTTGCTGACGGAACTACACTCCCCGACCTCCTGAGGAAAATGATTACCAGGATCTGTGGGGAACATAAAGTATTTTCAAAGACATCTAATACACCTCCTGCTGGAGATACAACCACACCCACCTCGGAGCAATCCACTTTAAACTGCTTGCCGAGGGGAATGAGTTCTGCTGAGGATGATGAACTTTTCGATGTCGAGGGAGGTGACTCCGCTGGGGAAGAACACACCTGTTGTCCTGCAAACACAATCAACAGGAAGTTCTACACGCAAAAAGGTCACCTTTATTACCAATACAACGACCATTGCCTAAGCAAATTCCACTATATTTTGATATGCTTCGCAAAGCTTAACATTTTCGCATGCAATGTTTTATCAAAATATCGGACGTTTTCACAAACAAAACAGTAAAAGAAAAAACACAAATGGAAAACTTTTGAGTGAAATAAAGATTTTATTGAATGAAATTGGCCTGTGAATAGGCATTTACATTTGGAAGCAATTCCTGGAAAGAGGTAATTGCAAAAAGAAATAAAAGAAAATACACATGTCGGCAATGTGGGGAACAGAAATCCACCATGATTCAATTCAGCTATGACCCAGTATGCTTCGCTTATCCGCAGATGTTTTGGCCTTCGAAGAGACTGACTGGACTGATTCCCTTCCTTCAAAATTTCCAAGCATTAAAAGTGTTCACAGATCGAATGTAGATCATAGCCTCTTGCTTTTAGATCCCTAACTTTTGCCTGGATCGCCCTTTTCGGGTTTTCAATCCACCGGGATACCCTTTTTTGCCAAAGTTGCCTTTTCAGGTTTTCAACCTTGCGGGTTTATTCCTTTTTTTTATCCCTAACTTTTGCCCGAACCTTTTCTTTTTATGGTTCGCCGGGATGCCCCTTTTTTGCCTGGACTTTTCTTTTTTGTGTCCAGCGGGTCTCTTTTATGCAAAGTATTTTTTAACTGCGTCTGCGTTCACAGGGGACGTAAAATCTTCGCCATCCATGGTTGAGAGTAATAAGGCTCCGCCAGAGAAAACCTGTCTTACAACATATGGCCCTTCGTAGTTTGGAGTCCATTTGCCCCTGTGATTTGTTTGAGGAGGAAGAATCCTTTTCAAAACCAATTCACCAGCCTGAAAACACCGAGGATGCACCTTATGATCAAAGGCTTTCTTCATCCTGCTTTGATACAACCTACCATGTGCAATGGCTGCCAACCTCTTCTCTTCAATAAGGTTGAGCTGATCGAGTCTGGAACGCACCCACTCAGCTTCATCAAGTTTCACGTCTGCCAGAATTCTTAAAGAAGAAATCTCAACCTCTAATGGTAGAACTGCTTCCATACCATATACCAATGAGAAAGGGGTTGCCCTAGTCGATGTGCGTACCGAAGTACGATAACCATGTAAAGCATAAGGCAACATCTCATGCCAGTCTTTGTAGGTCACTACCATCTTCTGTACAATCTTCTTGATGTTCTTATTCGCTGCTTCAACAGCCCCATTCATCTTCGGACGATAGGGGGAAGAATTGTGGTGTTCGATCTTAAAGCTCTGACATAGCTCCTTCATCATCTTGTTATTCAAATTTGAACCATTATCAGTAATGATTCTCTCCGGGACCCCATACCGACAGATGATGTCCTTCTTGATAAATCTGGCTACCACTTGTCTGGTGACGTTGGCGAACGAGGCTGTTTCCACCCACTTCGTGAAATAATTGATGGCAACCAAAATGAAACGATGCCCATTGGAAGCAGTCGGCTCAATCTTTCCGATCATATCAATGCCCCACATAGCAAAAGGCCAAGGTGATGACAACACATTCAGAGGAGTAGGCGGCACATGCACCTTATCCGCATAAATCTAGCATTTATGACACTTCCGGGCATATTTGAAACAATCAGATTCCATGGTCATCCAATAATACCCCGCCCTCAACAGTTTTCTGGCCATAGCATTCCCATTGGCATGGGTGCCGAAAGATCCTTCATGAACTTCCTCCATTAACAGGCTTGCCTCGTGTTCATCAACACAACGTAGCAAGGCCATGTCAATATTCCTCTTATATAAC
Source organism: Lathyrus tuberosus (assembly GCA_022829125.1). Classification (NCBI taxonomy): domain Eukaryota; kingdom Viridiplantae; phylum Streptophyta; class Magnoliopsida; order Fabales; family Fabaceae; genus Lathyrus; species Lathyrus tuberosus. The sequence continues at coordinate 748,549 of JALAZF010000405.1, forward strand.
ACGTCATCCTTATTCAGAAAGAAATTTCCCGCCAACCTCCTCAGAGTTTTCTTACCTTTGGTGGATGCATCTTCTGGATACTCTTGACTCTTCAGAAAAACCTTAATATCGTGGTACTAAGGTTTACCATCTGATACACCTTCAACTGCAAACACAAAAGATGGTCTATCCAGGCGCATGATTCTGATCGAAGGAGTTTCATTCCAACGATTCACCTGATACATCGAAGACAACATCGCCAACGCATCGGCCATCTGATTCTCCAATCGGGGGATATGATGGAAGTCAATTCTGTCAAAGAAAGGTAACAACCTTCTGGCATAGTTGTTATAAGGCACCAACTTCGCTTGAAGAGTTTCCCATTCACCTGTAATCTGATTAACTACCAACGCGGAATCACCATAAACATCGAGGTTCTTGATTTTCAAATCAATCGCTTCTTCCAACCCCATAATGCATGCTTCATACTCTGCCTCATTGTTGGTGCATACGAACTCTAATCGGGCAGTGAAAGGTATATGAGAACCTTTTGGAGTCGTAATGACTGCCCGATTCCGTTGTCGTATGAGTTAACAGCCCCATCAAAGACCAGCATCCATTGGGACCCAATTTCTGGCCCTTTATCAGGTAGAGGCTCTTCACAGTCTTTCATCTTCAGATACATGATATGCTCATCAGGAAATTCAAACTTCATCAGTTGATAATCCTCAATTGGTTGTTCAGCGAGATATTCTGACAAAACACTTCCCTTGATAGCTTTTTGGGAAATATATTGAATATCGTATTCCGTCAGAACCATTTGCCAACGGGCTATTCTTCCAGAAAGTGCCTGCTTTTCAAACACATACTTGATCGGATCCATCTTCGAAATCAAGAGGGTTGTGTGGTTTAACATATACTGCCTCAAACGCTTAGCTGCCCAAGCGAGTGCACAACATGTTTTCTCCAGCATCGAGTACCTCGACTCACAATCAGTAAACTTTTTACTCAGGTAGTAGATGGCATGCTCTTTTCTACCTGACTCGCCGTGTTGACCGAGCACACACCCCATTGAGTTCTCAAGAACCGTAAGATACATAATCAATGGCCTTCCTGGCACTGGCGGCATAAGGACCGGAGGTTCCTGCAAATATTCTTTTATTTTTTTGAATGCTTTTTGACAATTCTTGTTCCACCTGACCTCTTGATCTTTTCTTAGCAACTTGAATATCGGTTCACACGTGGCTGTAAGATGAGAGATGAATCTAGCAATGTAGTTCAACCTCCCTAAGAAACCACGAACCTCCTTTTCTGTTCTTTGTTCAGGCATTTCTTGAATGGCTTTTACTTTAGCAGGGTCAACCTCGATACCTCTTTCGCTGACAATAAAGCCCAATAACTTTCCAGATCTCACCCCGAAGGTGCACTTATTCGGATTCAACCTTAGTCTAAACTTTCTCAACCTCTCAAACAGTTTCTGAAGATTAACCAAATGCTCTTCCTCCGTCTGTGACTTTGCAATCATGTCATCAACATAGACCTCGATCTCTTTGTGAATCATATCATGAAAGAGAGTCACCATCGCCCGCTGATATGTTGCCCCAACATTTTCCAATCCAAAGGGCATCACCTTGTAGCAGAATGTTCCCCACGGTGTTATGAACGTCGTTTTCTCCATGTCCACCGGGGCCATCTTGATTTGGTTATACCCAGAGAAGCCATCCATGAAGGAAAACATAGAATACTGAGCGGTGTTGTCCACTAACACATCAATGTGAGGAAGCGGGAAGTCGTCTTTTGGGCTTGCTCTATTTAGATCTCTGTAATCAACACACATCCTGACCTTTCCGTCCTTCTTAGGTACAGGTACAATATTAGCAACCCATGGAGGATAATTCGTTACAGCAAGAAACCCAGCATCTAACTGCTTCTGAACCTGTTCTTTAATCTTGACGGCCATTTTTGATTTCGTCCTTCTCAGCTTCTGCTTAACCGGAGCACATCCTTCTTTGAGTGGCAGCCGGTGTACCACGATGTCAGTGTCGAGCCCAGGCATGTCTTGGTAAGACCAGACGAAGATATCCACATACTCTCGGAGCATTTCAATCAATCTTCCCTTGACGGCGCCTTCCAAAGCAGCCCCTATCCGTACCTCTTTCTTTGCGTCCTCGGTTTCCAAGTTAACAACCTCGATTTCCTCCTGATGAGGCAGAATGACCTTTTCCTCCTGTTTTAACAGCCTGGCTAATTCCTCTGGTAAGGCACAATCTTCATCAGTCCCTTCTTCAGCCTGATATATGGGATTATCGAAGTCATATCGAGCCATAGCTGAATCATGATGGGTGGAATCTGAACAAGAGAACCTGCATGATTGATGATATATGTTTATTATAGATGCATCAAACAAAACACATTGCCATTTTGCTGTGATTTTAATGCAAAAACAAAAAAAAATAGAAAGACAGGGATCAAAACATTTGAATGTGAAAACGTCCTTTATTGATGATAAAGAAAAGCATACAAAAACATTCAAGCCCTACAAACAAGAAGCACTACGTCTTGGGCCGAACGTAGGATTAACATAGATGACAAACAGAAGCAATTACTCTGGTCTGGTCACTTGAATGACTCTTTCCGATGACCAATTGCGAAGGCTTTGACCTGGGACACATGGGTGGATCCAACTGTCCATATCACAATCACTGTCCCCTTCTTCCTCAATCGCATTGACTCCGTCGAAGAAAACACCGGCACTGGTGAAACAGACTGGGCCATAGAACTTGGGAGGCTCTTCAGGACGCCTGGGTGGCTTATAACCCAATCCATGAGTATTTCGCTTTTCTTAGACATTAATAATCTGACCCCACTTTTGTGAACCGCCGGCTTCAACCACGGCCCGAGCATCTTTGAAAGAAGACATTGAAATCTCTGGATGATGTACCACTGTAGGCCGAACCACTTCAGATTGGCTACCTTCTTGGAGAGGCTTCTCAGTGATCTTCACTGCTTCAAAACCCTGACATAGAGTTTCATGTATTTCACCATCTACCTCCACATACTTGAAAGTAGATAGCTGGCTTATCATGATATCCTCTTCTCCACAAACTGTCACCACATGCCCGTCTACCATGTACTTTAACTTCTGATGCAATGTAGACATCACAGCCCCAGCACTATGAATCCATGGACGACCCAGCAGACAGCTGTAGGCAGGTTGGATATCCATGATATAAAAGGTAGCATCGAAAACCTCCGGCCCAACCTTAATTGGTAGCACAATCTCTCCGAAAACAGACCTCTTCGAGCCGTCGAAAGCGCGCACCACCAAATCACTAGGTGTGCATATCAACCCTCGGGTGTCCAGCTTCATCAAGGGTTTCTTAGGCAGAACATTCAAAGAGGACCCAGTATCCACAAGCACATGAGACATCAACGATCCACGACATTCAACAGAAATATGCAAGGCATTGTTGTGGTTTCTCCCAGCTGGAGTCAAGTCAACATCAGTGAAACCCAGACCATTGCCTGCATTAACATGGGCCACTACCCCTTCCAACTGATTAACAGAGATCTCTTGAGGTACGTAAGCAGCATTCAGTACTTTCAGCAGTGCATTTCGGTGTGCCTCGGAACACAATAACAGGGACAAGATGGAGATTTTGGACGGAGTCTGATGCAACTGATCAACAATCTTGTAGTCGCTCTTCCTGATTAATCTCATAAATTCTTCTACGTTCTCGGAGAAAGAATTATCAACCGGCCCTGCCGTGGAGTCATTCACTACTGGTGGTTGCACAGAATTACCTACAACCTGCTTCCCTTTGTCTTGTTTAGAACTACCAGCTTGATCATTTGAAGGGATAAAGACCCTACCACTTCTCGTGATAGCCCCTGCCTCAATACTGCTTTCGACACAAGAGTTCAGCACAGAAGTTCCCACCAGTTCTTGTTTCTGTCCATTGACAAACACTTCGGCTCCATAATTCCAAGGGATGGCCTTGGTACTCTCATATGGCACGGGTCCGGGGGATGTAATAATCACCGGTGCTGGTCTGACTGGCCCTAAAATAGTGATTGTTTTGAAAGGGATAGTGATGGTAGCAACCTCACTTTTCCTACTAACAACCTCTTTATGTTGGTCACATCAGTCAAACTGCAATCGACCTTCATCTATCAGCTTTTGAATTCCTGACTTCAACAAGCTACACCCATTCACTTGGGACATACACTCTAAACAATTCTCATCACATCCGGGGGACACCCCGCCCCTCAATAACCTCTCCTTTACCACCATCAAAGGAGTTCTGAATTCATTAACATCCGTAATCAAATTCAAAGATTCATTTTCCTCTAACACAGCGTTAACCCTTGGCCCACCATGGTTCGGTATTGGACTTTGGATGACATTTGGCCCATCATTTGAAAAGTTAATGGCCTTTGAATCCACCAAGTCTTGGACTGCGTGCTTAAAAGCCTTGCAGTCTTCAATATAGTGTCCGGGTGCCCCAGAATGAAAGTCACAGTGGGCATTAGGATTATAACCCGGAGGTGGATTGCCGGTGGGAGGAGCTAGAGTCTTTTTCTGGATTAACTGCAACTATAGCAAATGCTGAAACAACTGTGAATATGGTAGAGGTGGAGTATCAAAATGTCGGTTCTGTTTAGGCCTCGGCTGATACTGGCGCGGAGCCTGATTTTGCTGCTGCTGAGGTGGAAGCACTGCAGGAATTGTCACTGAAGCTACCTGCTGGTTATAACTCTGATGTTGCTTTCCTTTACCTCGATGAGACGACACAGAATTTGTTTCTTCCTTCTTCTTGTAATTAGCATAAGGTTTCTTCCCCTAACCAGAAGATGACCCATCACTACCTGCTACTTTCCCCGCTTTGATTCCACTCTCTAACATTTCCCCGACCATGATCAAATCAGCAAACTTGCCTGACGCGCAAGGTAACAGTTTATCATAATAACGTCCCGGCAAAGTATCCATAAACAAATTCAGCATTTCCTTTTCCAACATGGGCGACTGCACCCTCGCTGCTAGTTCACGCCATCTCTACGCATATTCCTTGAAGCTTTCGTTATTCTTCTGAGACATATTCTGTAACTGGGTCCTGTTGGGAGCTATATCAGTGTTATATTGGTAATGCTTGATAAAGGCCTCGACCAACTCCCTCCAATTATGGACATGGCATCTCTCCAGTTGCATATAGCATTCCAAGGATGCCCCAGGCAGGCTGTCCTGGAAAAAATGCATCAGCAATTTCTTATCTTTAGAATACGCGGCCATCTTCCTTGCGTATGCTCTGACATGCGTCTTAGGACAAGTGGTACCATTGTATTTCTCAAAAGTGGGCACCTGAAATTTGTGCAGAACTACAACACCGGGAACCAGCCCCAAATCCTCAAGATCCATTCCTACAGAATTCTGATTCACCACTCCCCTTAGTTGTTCTTCAATGAGCCTGAACCTTTGATCATTGTCGGCCTGGGGATCCGCATCCCCGCCTGGCATTGAGAAAACATCATCTTGTTGGTATTCGAAACGACGACCATGAACAGCACAAACATTTCCTCCTCCCACAACAGAAGGAATCACAAGCTGCTCTCCTCCGCTCGGAGGGATCACAACACCAAGAATGGGGATCTCTACGCCCACAGGACCTCCCTGAGCACCGTTACCAACAACGCCATTATGGACTCCTCCATGAAGAACCCCGTCTTCATCGACTCTTGCCACTAGGGGTTGGACCAGAGTCCTCAACTGCTCTTACCCTTGGGCAACACCTTGCATCAGCTTCATGAATTGGTCTATACGGGTCTGCATGGCAGCCATGTCAGCCTGCATCTTCTCCATAATTCTCCTCTGATTTGATCTAGTAGAATACCGGTGAAAAAGCTGGTTATCAATCCTTCCTGCAACCAAATAAAGGTTAGAGAAAACCCGAGATGAACACCTGCTATGCAAAAATGATTATGATTATGTAAATGCAAATGAACATGTTTGAATATTTGCAGGGCGATCCGCCCCTTGATTCCAGTTTAAAGACGAGATAGGATGAAACTGCTGCTCATATATAAATCAGAGAAAATCACTGTCAGAGGTTACAACCCAATATAACAATAATAAGTCTGAAAACAAAAGAAGCAAAGATCCCAGCCAACAATTCTGGTGGTGACCCGAGATACAAAGAAAAACAAACTACAGAGTATCACCCACTGCCTGATCTAGAGCCTTCACTCCTAGGCCTCTTCACTTCAGCTCGTATCTTCAGCTCTTCTATGGTTGCTATGGCTTCATTGAGTCGCTCTTCAACTGCGTGTCTCTGGAATATCCCTGATAAAATCTCCTCATTTTTCTTCTTGAGCTTCAACTTCAAACTCTCGATCTGATCCAGGAATTTATCTTTTTTCTGCTTGTTGGCTGTTATCGCAGTATCTCGGTAAGCGTTGAAATTGTGAATCTTTGACCAAGCTTTGGCTAGATCTTCCTTCTTGGATTTGAGAATCCTGCTAACACCTTTTAGAGCCTGGCCTACCTTTTGTCTGGCTGTGACCTCTTCAGCTAGCTCTTTTTCTTTCTTAGCAAGAAGCTCTGTCTTAAACTTGGCGACATGAACGGCTTCACCCCGCTCATGCTTCAACTGGTAAATTTCTCTTTGCAGCTCACCGTTCTCCTCTCGAAGTTTCTCCTTTTCGACCCACAATTTGGTATACTTCTCTATCTTCACTGTGGTTGGTGGCTCAATCAACAGAGGGTACAAAGGCGGCTCTATTGGAAAGGGAAGAAGCTCCTTTTCTGCCCTTTTCCGGACCCACTCCACATACGGAGAGAAAGCTTGGTTGTTACACTTCCCATAGAAAGTCTTTCCTCTTTTAAAAACTTGTTTCTAAGCGTTCACGACCTTCCTTGCCATTTCTTGGTCTGTAGTACCATTGAAAAATAAGGATTCTCTGATATCCTGTTCCTCAAGGGGAGTCTTCAATGCATACCCAAATTGTCTGATAGCAAGGGAAGGATTATAATTAATTCTGCCTTTCCTCCCTATTAAGGGCACATTTGGGAATCCTCCGCAGTTGAAAATGAGCTCTATCCCTAGCAAACTGTGATTAAACCAAACGATGTTGTCGGCAGTCAATCCCATCAACCTCTTAGACCACTTCATAGAATCCCTTGCATCAACAAAAGCCCTAGATTTAGGGAGATGACTGAAAAACCAAGTAGATAGGAGCGGCGCGCAGCAACTTACAGTCCTTCCTCGTCTCTTTTCGTTCTTATAGTGGACTGAACGATACACGTCACCAAGAAGAGTAGGCACGGGGTTTCTCAAGATGAAAATCTGAATTGCCTGCATGTCAACAAACTCCGGGATGTTGGGGAATAGGACAATCCCATAAATGCAAAGAGCTAAAATAGCGTTGAAAGCAAGCCAATTTTTCTCCTTAGCACATGAGCAGGCTTGGTCAAACAGAAACTTCAAAGGGATGCCTTGAAATCCTTGCTTGTCACTGATATTGTTACTCATAATGGATTCCCCCATGTGAATAGCAGTCGTCATCTCTTCCAGTCCGGGTTGTTCTTCAGAAAAGAAAGGTATCCTTGGATCGACAGAGATTCCCAAAATAAATGAGAATTCCTCTAAAGTTGGAGCCAACACATAATCTAGAAAAGTGAAACAACGCAAAGGAGGGTCATAGAATTGAAGGAGCGTGTGAATGGCATCGTGCTCTTCTTGTGAAATATTTCGGACAACCTTCAATATCTCCCCATATTCCTCCTTGAACCTGGCGCGGATCTCAGGATCAGTCATACCAATCAGCTTGTGAATCAACTTCAGAGTCGGATCTGGGAACGTGTATGCTACATTCTTCTTCCTCTGAGCTTCCATGACGAGAACACCTCAACAACCGGAACCAAGGGTAAGATGCAAGCCCTGAAAAATGTCAAACATGTTAGAATGCAAGAAATGATGCAAATGCAAACATGGGATCAAGGTATCACTGCTCTGAACATGTTGTGCTGTTATCTGAACAAGAACCACAACCCAGAAAACCAGAATTCTAGAACATCGGACCACTGAGATAACCAGAAAACCAGGTAAATAACTACGCACTGTCGAGAAATCCAGAAAACCGGGTATGTTGAAGGTTTCGGTTACCTGCAGACCTGCAAACACCCATCCCTTTTCACATGTGGGTTCTAGTAAACAGGATCCTCAGTCTCAGATTCTCGATTTGAGAAGCAATAGTACATTCATCCCTCGGGGTATAATACTATCGGCAAACAAAGAGGTCGTCCACTGATTCCCCCAAAAATAAGTTCATCCTATGCAAGTTCCCAGCATTGGGTCCTCGGATCGACAAGTGTAATGGGTTTGCCATTTCTGGTCTGCCATTATCACACGTCGGGAGGAGAGGCGTTGCTGAGTCCTCGGAGAACGGTCGCCAGAGTCGACAGCTCTCTAGATCAACACCCTAAAATGCGCAAGACACGCACGTCAGAATATCTCCCAAGATAGCCTCGTTTGGATGTGAATTTCATGAACACCAAACGCACCAAGACGGCACGTAGGTCCCACTACTTTTCACTCTAATCCTAAGTGTATGCTCAAGCCTGTGTATTGGGCTTATCTCTCAAAGAAACCCAACCTGCCAAACAGAAAACCAGCACAGCACAGCAAAATCCAGCATAATAATGAAATGCAACGCAATAAATGCGGTAAAAATAGTAAAACAGTAATATACAGTAATATACAACAAAATAAAGCACCACAATAAACACCCAATGAAAATAAACAAACAAGCGCTAAGATTGACTCGCAAAAGGGGATGGACCAGCAAGAGGTCAACCTGTCCCGAGCAGAGTCTCCAGCTGTCGCTCCCGAGGATTCGCATCCATGGTACAAATGCGAAAGTGGCGCAAAAAACAGAGTCGCCAGCAATGTGTATTTATCTCGAGAGAGGGAAAGGAAACACTGCGTAAACCTGAGGGAAAGGAAAAGAGCATGGTCTCACGACCAAGAGAAATGGGTAAGGGAGTCGGTTACGCGAAGGGAAGGTGTTAGCACCTAACACGTCCATCGTACTAGATGGGATCCACGCTTGTTATCTCGATCAAAGGGTGTCGTCATCTGGAGCTCCACTGCTACTGGACGGCAAAGAAACGGGAATGGAAAAGAACGAAGAAACGATGAAGAAATGAAAAAGAAGTGACTCGATAGGACATCGCTCGTCCTATGCCTACGTACTCCCTCATGCAATGGGAAAGTCAGAGTCAACGTAGTTCGGACACGAACTAAGGGGGGAGGTTGCTCGCCAAGACATCGCCGTCTTGTGCCTACGTATCCTCAATCGAACTAGAGAGAGGAAATCAGAGCAGTCGTAGTTCGACCTAACGAGGTAGGTTAGTGTTTTTTATGAGCGACGTTAGATTCACGCCCGGCAGTTAGGGTCGATGCCTGTTTGCGACGAGACGGAAGTAACGTGCCCTTTTCTGAAAATGATTTGAAATTAACGATCCCGAAGGCTGAAAAAAGGTTTGAGTTTGTTTTTGTGTTTTTTAGACAGAAGTGGATTGAAGTTAGTCCATATTGCATTGCACCGAAGTCTATGATGTAGGAATGAATGCTTAGCAAATCGTTCCAAGATGGAACGTCCACCAAACACTCTAGAAAAATGAGAGGGAACCCCTCATTCCTCACTTCCCACATGCAAGGCTCATGCGCAATACACGTTAACTTTATTAAGTGTTTTAGAAGTGTTATGAGATGAGAAGAGAAGACCCAAAAGGAAACACTAAGGGGAAACTAAATTGTTCCTAATGTTGTCATGCAAAGGTGGCCCTATAGTTGAGGTTGAAAGGGGAACTTCTACCTAAGTTAGCATGCAAAGGGAAGCCTAATGCTAATCCTACTCCAAGCTTAATCAAAAATTAAGTTGGACTAGGTAGCTCTAAGGGAGTGAATCCAAGACTTAAACAAGTCTTGAGACTCAAGGGAAGAGAAAGAATAAAGGAGATGAATGAGGGAAAGAAGCGGATAAATAAAAACAGCAGCTACCACAACGTCCCTGCACCAAAACATCGGTAAAAAGTAGCACACAAGCAACACAGCTTATAACAGCATATAATTCAGCACAAGAAAGGGTGTAAAATGTCAGCCAGCAGCACATACAACAGCACACATACACTTAGACGGCTGTAGAAACAAGGCAGCATGCGATACATTTGAATACAATTCAAACATGGCATAGCAAACATGCATCAAGCATCATATAATCTTCACTCAAACATGATCAGAAATCATACCAAACATCATGGTAAACAACACTTGGAGACAACATGAAAGAATGCACCACATCATGAAAGGATGCACAACATTAAGCATATGAACAAAGTTGAAAACAAGCATGTATCTCATGAAATTAAATGCACGCAATCAAGTTCAAACAAACAACTCCAGCAACATCAACAACGAGTCATAATCAACATGCTTAAGAAGTGTGTGTTATGTATTCATCGCATCAATTACTCAACAACGCAAACATAAACATTTACCGACGAAAACCAAGACTCACGTGTCGAAGAATCGTGTTCATGCCATAGTGTGAGGTGCAACAGCTCAAGAATAATCCACAAATCATCAACATATCAATTCATAAAGTTTAGGCATGCATCGAATCTCAATCAACCAAGAAAATGCAAGAAAATATCACTCTGCAGCAGTGGTAATCGATTACTCACTTTGAGTAAACGGTTACTTAGTTGAAATTTGACCAGAAACATGAAAATTAGGCAGAGTAATCGGTTACCCTGTTAGGGTAATCGATTACCACTGAAACAGAGGCACAAATTCAACTTTGAAAAGCACTTTTCAGCATCCAATCACTTATGCAAACATCCAAATGATCATGCAATCAATTAATCACGAAATTCACATCAAATATCAATAATCAAACACCAATTTCGTCAATTAAACAACAAGATCACAAATCAAATCAAGCAAATGGATCAAATCACATCACAACCCAATGATCTACATTGCATAAGTTGAAATTAAGCTAAATCAAACATAGATCTAAGGAAAACCAACCTACAAGGCTGAGATTTGCCTTGGTGATTGTTGAGCACGAAAATTGGTGAATCCAAGCAAGAAAACCAGAGATCTATACAATAATCTTCAAGATCCTAGCAAGAAACTTCAAGATCCAAGCAAGAACACTCCAAATAATCAAAAGTTGCTCCCAAAAGTGATTCCAAGATCCAAACCTGTAGCTATATCAGAATCGAACCAAGAATGATGATGTGATGGAGGTTTAGCTCAAGAATTCACAAATTCCAATGAAGAATTTGTGAATCTATGGATATGGAGCTTTGGTGAGAGGTTGAAGATGAAGATGAAAAGTGGAAAAGTGAGAGAGAATTGAGAGAATTCTGAAAAATTGGAGAGTGAAAATGATGTCGGTTGGTGAGGTTTGGAATGAATTGGTTTAAATAACCCCTAGGTTAGGAGTTAAGTTTGGGTTGGGAGTGAGGTTGAGTGAGTGGAAATTGGGGTGAAAAGTGGATTAGGAAATGAAATGAGGAATTAGAGTGGAAAAATGATGGAGAGAATTAGAATTTTGGGTGGAAAATGATGAAAATAGATCAATTCTAGATCCTTCCCACACATGCACAAGCCAAGCACATGACCACAAGATACTCCAAAATTCTGCAGTGCTGAAAAATGCCACATTTTTGTAATTTCACCCAGAGTAATTGGTTACTCACTTTGGGTAATCGATTACTCTATTCAAAAATTCAAAATTGGCGCCAAAAGGAGGGAAACTTGGATATTCACCCGGTTCCACCTGTTCTGAACCATGATAGACCTCTAAAACTTGCCAACTGACATTACCACTGGAATACACTTGAAATATGCTGCGAAATGTTTTTCCGCACTCGGATTAAACTACTGATAACAACCGTCTGGTGCTGAATAACTGATCAAAAATCGACTGCCGGGGTTTCTGATCATCCAATCGCTTAATGAGCAAAATAAATGCTCCAATAGACTTGGAAAACTATCTGCTTGGCTCTGAACACTGTTAAAAAATCGTACTGGAACTGATGACGCCGTGGGCTGCTGAAAGAATACCTCGATCCCATGCTCAAAAAGACAATGCAAATGCAGGAATGATAATGCAAATGAAAGGAAGCATAAACCAGTTAGGTTAGAAACAAAAAGGCAAATTTTGAGGTGTTACAATATACACAATAAATCACAACGATCTCCCCGACTACCCGGTGCTACATATCAGAGCCGGCCGACAAAAGAATGAAGACTTAAGCTTCACAAAAAGACCTCCAGCATCTAATCTGCAATGCCTCATAGAGCATTCAAAACAGATGAAGGGTGAGAAACACAATCATAATATACTTGCATACAATTATATAATAACACAAAAATACACCTGTAATTTATTCTCACCACAACTTACACCACAAGTCAGGTGCAAAATAACACAATTATATCCCATATATCCATCACCAAGGCATATCAATCATGCTCAATGCATTTATCAACAACATATATATATGTATCTCAACTCATCAATTCCATTCACAATTCCACACAAAATCAATCCATTCATGATTTATGCAAATGCACAGAGACTGACACAACGACTCTATGCAATGCAATGCGGTACCATCCATCCATCATCTCAACACTAGTTCACTCAGGAACTATTGGAATCATCGCTTGTTACTTAGTGTAACTCCCCGTCGGGCAAACGATGTTCCCCGTCACTTTAGGTCCTCTTTGTATAAGGCACACGACGTTTATGGATCGCTTTAGGTCCTCTTTGTATAAGGCACACGATCCAATCGCTTTAGGTCCTCTTTGTATAAGGCACACGATCGTCTATAATCATCGCTTTAGGTCCTCTTTATATAAGGCACACGATGTTATAGCAGATTCCCTCTGGAATCGATTCGTCGCTCACATCCACTAGGGCACACGATATCACAAGAATGCATATCATGATGCTTGGCATACAATGACTCATGACATTCAAATACACACATATACACCTCTATAATCATACATATATCATCAAATACAACTCAATGCATTTTCTTGCCCTTAGGCCACAAATCATCATCACAATATTTCATCACATGCATTTACCTCACACAACAGCACACAAGTCATACGATAACCATAGCAACAACACATTGCATGATACACATCAATTGCACACAATTAAATCGGTAAAAGTCGACAAAACAACACTATTCCAAATTCCTGACATAATTAAATCGGCCAACAATCTCAAAACCATTTTAATAAGAAAGAACATTTTATTAGCTTTCTAACGATACCAAGAACGTTCAAAACGGATAGTCGGAACCCAAGTTATGGAATTCGAAAGAAAACAGAACTAATGCAAAATCCCCAGGAGCGCCCGGCGGTACCAAAATTTCGCCCGGGGGTGCCCCTTCGGCTCTGCGTCGCCCGGCGCAGCAGCGGCATAAAACTCCCCACCAAAGCCTAAAAGAGTCAGCAGTGTGACATGCTGCGCCTCTTGGGTATCGCCCGGCGGAGAAGCGACGCAACTCCTGTGTCGCTCGGCGGCCTACACCAGAACCAGAAAATTCTGCTGCGTTTTTACACGATTCCAACACCCCAAAATCCCCATTTTTCATCCTAATTCAATTCCAACAGCAAAACAAATATCGGCAATTGTTCATAAAGACAGTGTGATCATACAACGCGATTCATATCGATTTTCGACCGCGAAAACATCGATTTCGATTCATTTTTCTCATTTCGACCTATAATGGAAAAACTAGTAAAACTTTCCACACACACACATACATAAGTCGGTTGATCGATTTTCTTCCTTTCCAAGTTTTCTCTTTTTTTCTTATCTTCTTTTCCTTCTTTCTCTTTTTCTTCTTCTCTTTTTCTTTCTCTCTCATTTTCTCTCTTTCTATTTTCTATTATATGAAAAATATAATATCTACCCAAGCAAAAGACCAAAATACCCCTACACTCAAATATCTCGCAAACGCTCCCAAAACTCGATAAAACATAACAACAATGAAAAATAATATATTACCAAATAAAAGTCAAAAATAAAATAATATAATAATAAAAATAATTAAATCGACTCGATTAAATAAAACTCACTAAAACTGGGGTGTTACAACTCTCCCCCACTTAGAGATTTTCGTCCTCGAAAATATTACCTGAGACGAACAACTCCGGATACGACTCCCGCATCTGACTCTCCAACTACCAAGTCAAATTTCCCTCAGCAGCGCCTCCCCACGCTACTTTCACAAGCGCAATATCCTTGCCTCTTAACCGCTTTAACTCGCGATCCAAAATTCTCACTGGTAATGCCTCAACCGTAAGGTTCTCCCTTACCTCAACTTCATCCATCAGAATCACATGCGCGGATCCGAAACATACTTCTGAAGCTGTGAAACATGGAACACATCATGCAAATTCGAAAGACTCGACGGCAACGCCACCCGATAAGCCACGGCACCCGCTCTCGCGGATATCTGGTAAGGACCAATAAACCGAGAAGTAAGCTTCTTCGACTTCAATGCACGGCCAACACCCGTCACCGGTGTAACTCTCAAAAATACATGATCACCTTCTGAAAACTCAAGATCTTTCCTCTTTCGATCATGATAACTCTTTTGCCTACTCTGATAAGCCTTCATTTTCTCACGAATAAGTTTCACCTTTTCCGTAGTCTGTTGCACTAACTCCAGTCTAACCACCGAACTCTCACCAGATTCATGCCAACACAACGATGTTCGACATCTTCTTCCATACAACGCTTCAAAAGGTGCCATTCCAATACTCGAATAGAAACTGTTGTTATACGTGAATTCCACCAACGCAAGATAACTATCCCAAGCACCACCTTGCTCAAGAACATAAGCTCGCAGCAAATCTTCCAACGACTGAATAGTTCTCTCGGTCTGACCATCCGTCTGCAGATGATAAGCAGAACTCAACCTCAACTTGGAACCTAACGCCTTTTGCAAACTTTCCCAAAATCTGGAAGTAAACCTCGGATCTCGATCTGAAACAATACTCAACGGAACACCATGCAATTTCACAATCACACTGATATAAATCTCAGCCAACCCCTCCAAAGAAAAACTGATGTCAATCGAAATGAAATGTGCCAATTTAGTCAGCCTATCCACAATCACCCAAATGGCATTATGTCCCCTCTGTGTATTCGGCAACCCTGTCACAAAATCCATAGAAATGCTGTCCCATTTCCACTCGGGAATATCCAACGGTTGCAACAATCCACTAGGCTTCTGATGTTCCACCTTAGACTTCTGACACTTCAAACACGTACAAACAAACTGAGCGACATCCCTCTTCAATCCAGACCACCAAAAGATCTTCTTCAAATCTTGATACATCTTATTAGCTCCCGGATGTATACTCAAATTACTCCGGTGTCCTTCCTCCAAAATCATCTTTTTCAAGTCCGAATCATCAGGAATACAAATTCTACCACGAAATCTCAAAACACCCTTATCATCCACTTTAAAGTCACCATTCACACTTTGATCTCCAACCATCAACAAATCAACAAATTTCACATCCAACTTCTGTTTCTCGCTAACGGTTAACAGAAAATCATTAGTAACCTTTAACATTCCAAGCCTCGCACTGTCAGATGTCAATTCACACACCAAACTCAAATCTCTAAACGCCTCCAAAAGTCCCCACTCCTTAACCAACAAAACAGACATATGCAAAGATTTTCGG
Source organism: Lathyrus tuberosus (assembly GCA_022829125.1). Taxonomy (NCBI): domain Eukaryota; kingdom Viridiplantae; phylum Streptophyta; class Magnoliopsida; order Fabales; family Fabaceae; genus Lathyrus; species Lathyrus tuberosus. Next base: position 764,322 of record JALAZF010000405.1, read on the forward strand.
CTTAACGCATCGGCTACCACATTAGCTTTACCAGGATGGTAATTCAAGCTAAAATCGTAGTCCTTCAAAAATTCCAGCCATCTCTGTTACCTCATATTCAACTCTTTCTGATCAAACAAGTATTTCAAACTTTTATGATCACTAAAGACTTCGAATCTTGCACCATAGAGATAATGCCTCCAAATTTTCAACACAAACACCACTGCCGCTAATTCCAAATCATGAGTAGGGTAATTCTTCTCATGAATCCTTAATTGCCTCGAAGCATAAGCCACAACCTTACCTTCTTGCATCAACACTCCACCTAAACCAATCAAAGACGCATCACAATACACAACAAACGGTTCAGTAGGATTCGGTAAGATCAAAAATCGGAGCTGTAGTCAATCTTCTCTTCAGCTCACTAAAAATTTCCTCACACTGAATATCCCAAATGAACGCTTTACCTTTACAAGTCAACTGGGTCAAAGGAAGTGCTAACTTGGAAAAGCCTTCAATGAATCTTCGATAATAACCAGCTAAACCCAAAAAGCTTCTAATTTCAGTAACAGATCTAGGAGCCTCCCATTGTAGAACTGCATCTACTTTAGATGGATCCACAGCAATACCATTACCTGAAATCACATGCCCAAGAAAACTCACTTCTGACAACCAGAACTCACACTTGGACAACTTGGCAAAAAGTCTCCTTTCCTTCAAAATTTGCAACACAACACTCAAATGTTCCGCATGTTCCTCCCGAGACTTAGAATAAATCAAGATATCATCAATAAACACAACAACAAATCGATCCAAATGCTCATGGAAAATACGATTCATATACTCCATAAACACACCCGGCGCATTAGAAACCCCGAACGACATCACAGAATATTCGTAATGACTGTATCGTGTCCTAAAAGCCGTCTTCTGAATATCTTCCTCTTTCACTCTAATCTGATGATAACCCGACCTCAAATCAATCTTACTAAACACACACGCACCTACCAATTGGTCCATCAAATCATCAATTCTCGGAAGAGGATACTTATTTTTAATCGTCACCTTATTCAGCTGGCGATAATCAATACACAATCGCATACTTCCATCTTTCTTTTTCACCAACAAAACTGGAGCACCCCAAGGCGACACACTTGGCCTCATGAACCTCTTCTCTAACAATTCATTCAACTGCTTCTTCAACTCAACCAACTCAGATGCCGACATACGATAAGGTGCCATAGATACCAGTCTAGTACCAGGAATTAGATCTATAGAAAACTCCACCTCTCTCTCTGGCGTCAAGTCCGAAATATCCTCAGGAAACACCTCTGGGAACTCACACACAACTGGAGACACATCAAGTACAACTTTACTATCCACTATTAACGATGCAAACAACCCGAACAACTGAGCTTCATTCGCCAAAAGTTTCTTCAACTCTTTGGTAGATAAGAAACTCGATTCCTCGTCTTCCTCAAGAGAAGGAAATCTTACCAGCTTATGATAACAATCTATATGCACTCGATTGAACTGCAACCAATTCATTCCCAGAACCACATCTAAACCCTCCAACGGCAAACACACCAAATCCATCTCAAAATCTTTACCATAAATGGTCAAAGGACAACTTAAACAAACCAAAGAAGTAGTTATTGACCCCATTGCTGGAGTATCAATAACCATCTCTCCACCCATCGAAGACAACAAAAGATTCAAACGCTTCACGCACTCAGACGAAATAAACGAATGAGTCGCTCCAGTGTCAATAATAGCAACTAAAGGTGTACTATTAATAAAACAAGTACCTCTGATCAGACGGTCTGCACTTGTAGTCTGAGTCCCTGCCAATGCAAATACTTTCCCTCCAGCTTGAGCTTGCTTTGGTTTCTGACACTTTGTGCTAACATGACCAGGTTCACCACAGTTGAAACACTTCACCACATTCTTCTTACAATCAGCTGCAACATGTCCTAAACCTCCACAATTGGAACACTTCCTCATATCCTTCCTACATTCAAACTGACGATGTCCTAAGTTACCACACCTAAAACATCTCGGAGGATTAGACGTACCTCCCCCACTTGGCCTTTTCTCAAAACTACCTCTCTGCTTACCCTTAACAGCTGGTGTCACATAAGGACCACCACGAAATGGTTGCTTCCATTTCCTTTCGTTCACACTCTTATAGTGAGTAGAACGATCTTTGCTATCTTCCTCATAAATTCTACAACAGTCCACCAAATCTGAAAACCTCCTAATCCTTTGATAACTGGTTGCCTGCTTGACCTCAGGACGTAACCCATTCTCAAACTTCACACATTTGGAAAACTCTGCAGTTGCTTTAGCATAATGTGGATAAAACTGAACAAGCTCCACAAACCTAGCAGTGTAATCAACAACAAACATATTACATTGTTTCAACTCCAAAAACTCTATTTCTTTCTTTCCTCTAACATCTTCAGGAAAATACTTCCTCAAAAACTCCCTGCTAAACAAAGCCCAAGTGACCTCTTCACCTGTAACTTCCCACACATGACGCACACTAACCCACCAATCATCAGCCTCCTCCTGCAACATGTGAGTACCCAGTCTCACCTTATGTTCCTCAGCACAGTCCATTACTCGAAAGATTCTTTCAATCTCCTTAAGCCAAATCTGTGCACCATCAGGATCATGTCTCCCTTTGAAGACAGGCGGTTTGTTCTTCCTGAACTCATCATTCCCACCAGCATTAGGTGCACCCTGCACAGCCCGAGCCATAGCTTGCATAGCAGCAGCCAAAGCAGCATCGTTCCTACCAGCCATAGTCTGTTCATATCCAATAACAGCAACTATGGTTAAACAAACAGCTCACCCAAACACAACGACCAACAAGGACTGACACAAACTGACACAGACTGGCTCTGATACCACTTAATGTAACACCCCCAATCTATACCCCCAAATAGATACAGCGATAAAAAAAATCAGAGTATAATTAAACATTCATGGTATAGACGGAGGTGTCACATCAATTGAGACAAAACACAATAAACCTGCTCATAAGATATGCAACAATCAGGTAGTAATACAAACAGAGGAACTTAGTTCCTACTACCCACATATCAGATACAGAATAAAAGCGGAAAATCTGCAACTGAATCTTATATATATATCACATAAAAAGTTTATCTGTCGTATACAGAGTCATACATATACAATCCAAAAGATATATATACATATACACAATAAATCACAACGATCTTCCCGACTACCCGGTGCTACATATCAGAGCCGACCGACAAAAGAATGAAGACCTAAGCTTCACAAAAAGACCTCCAGCATCTAATCTGCAATGCCTCATAGAGCATTCAAAACAGCAGAAGGGTGAGAAACACAATCATAATATAATTGCATACAATTATATAATAACAATACAATACACCTGTAATTTATTCTCACCACAACTTACACCACAAGTCAAGTGCAAAACAACACAATTATATCTCATATATCCATCACCAAGGCATATCAATCATGCTCAATGCATTTATCAACAACATATATATGTATCTCAACTCATCAATTCCATTCATAATTCCACACAAAATCAATCCATTCATGATTTATGCAAATGCACAGAGACCGACACAACGACTCTATGCAATGCAATGTGGTACCATCCATCCATCATCTCAACACTAGTTCACTCAGGAACTATTAGAATCATCGCTTGTTACTTAGTGTAACTCCCCGTCGGGCAAACGATGTTCCCCGTCACTTTAGGTCCTCTTTGTATAAGGCACATGACGTTTATGGATCGCTTTAGGTCCTCTTTGTATAAGGCACACGATCCGATCGCTTTAGGTCCTCTTTGTATAAGGCACACGATCGTCTATAATCATCGCTTTAGGTCCTCTTTGTATAAGGCACACGATATTATAGCGGATTCCCTCTGGAATCGATTCGTCGCTCACACCCACTAGGACACACGACATCACAAGAATGCATATCATGATGCTTGGCATACAATGACTCATGACATTCAAATACACACATATACACCTCCATAATCATACATATATCATCAAATACAACTCAATGCATTTTCTTGCCCGTAGGCCACAATATTTCATCACATGCATTTACCTCACATAATAGCACACAAGTCATACGATAACCATAGCAACAGCACATTGCATGATACACATCAATTGCACACAATTAAAACGGTAAAAGTCGACAAAATGACACTATTCCAAATTCCCGACATAATTAAATCGGCCAACAATATCAAAACCATTTTAATAATAAAGAACATTTTATTAGCTTTCTAACGATACCAAGAACGTTCAAAACGGATAGTCGGAACCCAAGTTATGGAATTCGAAAGAAAACAGAACTAATGCAAAATCCCCAGGAGCGCCCGGCGGTACCAAAATTTCGCCCGGCGGTGCCCCTTCGCCTCTGCGTCGCCCGGCGCAGCAGCAACGTAAAACTCCCCACCAAAGCCTAAAAGAGTCAGCAGCGTGACAAGCTGCACCTCTTGGGTATCACCCGGCAGAGAAGCGGCGCAACTCCTGCGTCGCCCGGCGCCCAAACCACCGCCCGGCGGCCTACACCAGAACCAGAAAATTCTGCTGCGTTTTTACATGAGACCAACACCCCAAAATCCCCATTTTTCATTCTAATTCAATTCCAATATCAAAACAAATATCGGCAATTGTTCATAAACACAGTGTGATCATACAACGCGATTCATATCGATTTCCGACCGCGAAAACATCGATTTCGATTCATTTTTCTCATTTCGACCTATAATGGAAAAACTAGTAAAACTTTCCACACACACACATATATAATCATACACAATGATAAGATAATCGAGTTTCACACCCTTACCCGATTTAATCGTGTCTGAAAAGTCGGTTGATTGATTTTCTTCCTTTCCAAGGTTTCTCTCTTTTTCTTCTCTTCTTTTCCTTCTTTCTCTTTTTCTTCTTCTCTTTTTCTTTCTCTCTCATTTTCTCTCTTTCTATTTTCTATTATATGAAAAATATAATATCTACCCAAGCAAAAGACCAAAATACCCCTACACTCAAATATCTCGCAAACGCTCCCAAAACTCGATAAAACATAACAACAATGAAAAATAATATATTAACAAATAAAAGTCAAAAATAAAATAATATAATAATAAAAATAATTAAATTGACTCGATTAAATAAAACTAAATAAATCTAGGGCGTTACATCATCCAAGAATAGCATTGGATGGAGGTGAAAAACACTCTATTGAGGATAAGGTATCCAAGAAAAGCATTGGATAAAAGAACTACAACATTCAAGAATGGCATTGAATGGGGCAACAGCAAACATCAGAGCCATCCAAGAATAGCATTGGATATTAAACAAAATTCCATTTGAACAAATTCACTAGGGACATCCAAGAATGGCATTGGATGGCAAAGTAAACATCAGAGATATCCAAGAATAGCATTGGACTTGGCTGGGGAAAAGGTGTCCAAGAATGGCATTGGACTCTGTTGAAGAAAAGATATCCAAGAATGGCATTGGATAAAGTGAAAAGAACTTTCAGAAATGGTACTGAAAGTAGAAACTACATTCAGGAATGGCGCTGAATGAACAGATAAAACTTTCAGGAATGGCACTGAAAGTAAAGGTAAATCACTACATTCAGGAATGGCATTAAATGATAGTGAGAAAGACATCCAGGAATGGCACTGAATGCAAAAGAGAAAAATCATTCAGGAATGCCACTGAATGAACAGATAAAACTTTAAGGAATGGCGCTGAAAGATATCCAAGCAGATATGTTAAGGATTACAAAAGAGAGGCAAAACTTCCAGGAATAGCACTGGGAGAAACAAGAGGAACAAGGTATCCAGGAATGGCACTGGAGATCAAAAGAGACAGACATCCAGGAATGGAACTAGAGTGAGAGAAAAACAAAGATCCGGGAATAGCATTGGAATGGAAGAAAACAACATCTAACAACAACAATAGATGCACAGGGAAACAACAACATCCAGGAATGGCATTGGAAAGAAAGAAAATGAACAAGACATCCAGGAATAACACTAGGTGAAAAGACAGGTAAACGACAACATTCAGGAATGGCACTGAATGAAAAGACAGGTAAAAGTTTTGGTAGGCGCCAAGTAAGTTGGTCTTTGATCACAAGGTAAGATGTTGAAAGCAACGGGACCTCAGGAAATGCATATGAGCATGAAGCACGCTTCGAGCTATGAAAATATTTCTATGTATGATATATGAATGATTTATGTATGCAATGCAAATGATAGAAACTGAGATAGACTCTTTTGTGAGGGAAGAAAGGAACTCTGATTCCTCAACACAGGGAACACTGCCCACTCTACTTGGAGAGAAGATGTTGAACACATCTCTGTCACACTTATGAATTGTATCAAGCTGATGGTCTTTTGAGGAAAGACATCTTGAGGATTCTTGAAGAAAATTGCCCCAGATTGATGAAAATAAATTGATCATAGCTTCAGTTTGACTGCTACAGGGGGAGAATGAACTGATCATGGCTTCAATTCTTGAAATGATTGTTGAGAATAAACTGATCATGGCTTCAGTTCAACTATTTTTGAGGATGAACTGATCATGGATCCAGTTCTCGAGACAAATGTTGAGAAGGCTAAACTCAGCATGGGTCTTGAAAGAGATCTTTTGGTTAACCAATTCTGAGAATAACTTGCACTGAGCAACAAATCTTGAACTGATTCACAACAGGATCTGGAAGTCATGTGCCCCTGATAGGATCACTGACCAAGTTTCTCAACTGTTTGAAATTTTCTTAAATGAGGAAAGTTTGCTTGAAAATATGATTATTCAAACAAACATGGTAATTTTAATGCAAAGCTCAATGCAATTTTGAAATCAAAAAATCATTTTTGGAATGATATTTTTGATGCAAAGCAAAATGAGTCGCTTGTCAAAACACGGTGGTTTAAACACTCAAAAATGAAAGAGAAAGCAAAGGTATGACATCAAAGCAAATGATTGGCAACAAACTTAGGAGTCAATTTACGCAACCTTGTTGTAGTATACTTTCAAAAGAAACCTGGCTTTAATTAGGTCTTTTGAAGGTTGTAACGTGGTCTGGTTCACGGTTTTTGAAACAAATGATATAGGCTCAAAGTTTATTTGTACCCAACCCATTCTTCATGATGATCCCTAGTCCTATGCTCAGTTAACTCAAACTATGCATTCAAGTTCCAAGTGATTTTGGAATTGGAACACTGTTATGATGATGACTCAAGAGATTTTTGAGATGGCAGTCACTCTTTCTTACAACGTTTTGTTGTTTTTGATGAGGACCTCAGTCAACTCGTTTTGTCTTTGAGGATTTTGGTAACCTCTTGATTTTTCTTTTGTTATCCCTAACTTTTGCCTGAACTATGTTTTTTGAGCTTACAGTCAGTGGGATGCCCCAATTTTTGCCTAAGTATCCTTCATAGGTTTTGACTTAGCGGGATTTTCTTTTAATTTTTCATTCATTTTTTTTGAAATATAGTGACTGCTTGGCTTAATGATTACGGTGAACCATCATTGGCTTTCAATTTGAAAGACATCTTCGACACTTCTTTGATGTGTGCGAAGGAAAGCTTGTGATTGCAACCTTTATTGGAAGGCGTCTTGAATGCACAATCAAATTAACTGAGAATTACCCATCCCCGGGTTAAGATTGCGGGTTTTTTCGTACAGAAAGAAACTCCAACTTCTAGGATCAAAGGGGTTGACAAGGGATTAACTTCCTTATTTCTCCAGTGTTTGGGAGTTGAAATAATGCTTGTACATCATCAGCTAAGTTTTGATTAAAAGCATACAATCCAGCAATTTTGGGTATTTCGTTTTCATCATCCTCCCTCCAATCTTTGCATAAACAAAAGCTGATAAAGGAAGTGAACAGAAGATATATTTTTGTTTTGTAAAAAAAGAAAACATAAAGATGCACACAGTGGATATAAATGAATTTAAATCAAAACATTGCAATGCTCATTTCATTGAAATTACCATGAAAGTACAAATAAAGTTCGAAAGAAAACAGACAATACAATCAAAGAAAAATTCAAACAGAAAGAAACAAGGCCTAGTGACTAATTAGCAACAAGGATGAGTTGTCCTATCTGAAACACTGGCTTTAGGAGATGATCTGTCTGAACTGAATCAAACTTCACTTGGCATGCTCTGGCAAAGGATTGTTGACAACATTGGGGTTATCATCAAGAAAAGTCAGAATCTTTGAGTTCACCAATTCTTGTACTCTAGCTTTTAATGCATAGCAACCTTCTAAGTTATGGCCTGCCCCACCTCGATGGAACTCACAGTGAAGATCAGCCCTATAGCCGGCTGGGAGAGGATTTGGAGGAGGAGGTAGATCCCTCATTGTAACCAAACCTTTCTTTACAAGACATGGATACAACTCAGTGTACGACATCGGGATAGGATCAAAGTTAACCCTATTGCAATTCTGATTTTTTCTAACAGCCTGACGAGGAGCTTGAACTGTTTGAGCCTTTACAACAGGAGCAACTGCAGCTACACATTGTTGTTGTCTGTGACGAGGTTTCCCTTCAACTGAAACAGCATGGGTATCACCATCCTTTTTCTTCTGAAAATTCCCAGTATACTTTTTAACACCACTAAAGGCTTCAGCATTGGCAATCTTTCCTTTCTTGATACCCTCTTCTAGTCTTTCTCCAATAGTGATTAGGTCAGCAAAACAAGATGATACACTGCCTATCATCTTTTCCCAAAAGAGTGGCTGAAGAGTGTCCATGAACAATTCAGTTAATTCTTTTTCTGCCAAGGGTGGCTCCACTTGAGCAGCTAGCTCTCTCCAGCGCTGAGCGTATATTCTTTTTCTTTCTGAGACATATTCTGCAATTGACGGCGATCAAGTGCCATGTCCAGATTGTACTTATATTGCTTTAAGAAAGCATCATCCAAGTCTTTCCAGCTTTGGATACGCTTCTTCTCAAGTCTCATATACCATTTCATTGAAGCCCCACTCAAGCTATCTTGGAAAAAGTGAATGAGCAATTTGACGTTTTTGGCATGAGCAGCCATCTTGTGGCAGTACATCACCAAGTGGCTTCTGGGACAGGTGTGCCCCTTGTATTTCTCAAAATCAGGAGTTTTGAATTTTGCAGGCATAACCAAGTCTGAAACCAAACACATGTCCATTGCAGCAGCACCAAAGACATCACTTCCTTCCATGACCCATACCCTTTTGTCCAGAGTTTGCCATTGCTCTATGACTTCTTCAACATATCCAGGTTCTCCCTAACTTTTGTATTGTGGAACAGCGGCATGGTACACGAAAGGAGGATTATTAGGAATAGCTTGAGCAACAGAATGCACAACAGGCTGAGGTTCAGTGAATAATGGAGCTGAAGATACTGGCAGTACAGACGGGACAAACACATGAGTAGTTGCAAAGGGTGGCGAGTAATTCGGAGGTAACCCAAATTCTGGCCAAGTAGAAGCTGGTGTCATACCCCAAATTTTGACCACTAAGATTCCCATCATTGTGCAAATCATCACCACGATATGGGTAATCCTTCATGCCTCATCAGTCTCCCCAAAGATGGGTGAGCATCCACTACAATCAAACTTAGGGTTTCAAGCCCTCTTAGAGTTCTTAGACAAAGGATCAATAAAGAAATGACATCATCTTCAACTTGTCTAAACCTCTCAAACATCCACAATGGATCAAGAGGACTCCCACCTCAAGGATTAAGCACAAGGCAGCAACAGTCCCAATGGATCAAGCCTCAAGATCACCAGTGTCACCAAATTAGGGTTTGGTCGACCAGGGCCTCCAGATAGAACTTTTCCTCTGGGCATGAGCCAATTCTTCAAAGCATAACCTAATATACCCCATGGAACCTCATGGACCCCATCATCAGGTCACTTTAGCCTCAGGGGATGCATTCACTAAAAATCAGGAATTAGGGTTTCTTGACCTAATTCACCCCTAAGTTGACTTTTTGGACAAATCATAAGCCAAGACCTCAAGAGATTATTTGAGTGTCTCTAATAAACCACATTGATCAATTTACAACAATGGATTGATCCAAGAAGCTTGAGCAGCAAGTTTCAAATTCATCAGAACCACCATTAGGGTTTCGAGAGAAAAGTCAACTGTACCTTTGACTTTTGACCAGGACATGCTCCCAAATCCTAGGACATGATTCAATACACCCTATAAAACCTATGAAATCAATCCATCAAGTTTGATTTAGGTCAAGGACTTGATTTCATAAAGGATCGCACAGTTTGGAATTCATCTGACAAAAAGTCAACTGTGCACAAAAGTCAACTTTGACTTTTTGAGATTTTTCACAATTATGGTTTTTTAACCCTAAAATGATGTTAATGTGTGATTGGAATCATCATTCATCAAGAAAAATCAAGAAAAGTGGGATAACTTGTAAAAGGGGTAACCATAAAAACTTAGAAATTTTTCTAAGTTATGGAACAAAGTGTCTAGGGTACCAACTTTGGAGGATCATAACTCCTAAACCATAAGACCATTTTCCCCATCCAAAGCTGGATTTGTAGCCCTCATGGCCCTCTACAAAAGCTTCAACTACACCTCATTCCAATTCATCATGGATTTTGAGTTATGGAATGATCAAAATCACAAAAAGTGAAAATGTCACTTTTTTCCAACACTTAGTGAAATTTTCACTAAGTCAGAATCTGCCTTACTTTTTTCCAAATGTAGGGGCATTTTTCACTTGGATCCAAAAAGTATCAAAACCAATTATGATCAAACAGTTGTTGTATCATATGAGGGCTTTCCAAAATGGCCAGAATCTCCATCAAATTCCACTTGAGCCATGAGATATGACAATGCCAATATGCCTTGCTGCAAACTGTCACGGCAAGGCAGATATTGGAGTTTTGCTCGATTTGCTCAAATTTTGCAAAGGGCAAGTAACTCTATCCATCTGAACACCTCAAGGGGGGGGGCCAAGGAGGAATCAACTCTGATCCCAAGCCTCCCAAGTCTTTGGAACCAAAAATAACATGCCAAACCTAGAAATGCCTAAAAGAGGGACAAGACTCCAATTTTGGATTGGAGCGTTCAATGGATGCACCAAGGTGGCATGGACTGAGCCATTTCCAACTGAATTCAGTCAAGACTTATCCAAGACCAAGGGGACCAGCAGCCTGTGCCCTAACCTCTAGTTAATGGCTAGAGGAGACTTGGATTCTCATTGATCAACATTGGCCAAACCTCTGCTGCAGTTGCCATTCATTATTGCAACCAAAACAAACTTGCTCTACTATAAATAGAGCTCAATTGTGTTCAGTTTGAGTACACCAAAGCACTACAACACTTGCTTTCCTCAAAACCTCTTTCTCTAGGCAAAAATACCTTCTTTAGCAAGGTAACTCTGAGTTTTTGAGTTAGAGAGCAATTCCACCATAGCTTATGATCCAAACACATCCAATATATCATATCTAAGTTATCCAAACTCTCACAAGTGACCTGTAACACCAAAATCACAAAGTCACCTCTCAAAACCTCAAAAATAGGACTTTTGTGCATTTTTCAAGCCATGTCTTGATTCAGTCACTTTCAAAACCAGATAAAACCTCAAATACACTCAAAATATCATCCTTGAATTGTCCCAAATGGTTCCCCCCATCTGGAACACCATTTGAGAGAGTTGCTATTTTGGCCATTTTTGCCCCTTTTGCAAGAAAGAGCTCAAACTTGTTCCTGAGGTTTCCAGCTGATTCCAACCATCCTAAAAGCTTCTAAGTAATCATTTGAGGTTGTCCAAAGCATCAAATCATTTCTGGAACAAGTGGCTTGGCAGATTGCACAAAAACTCCAAAAAGAGGTAAGCATCACAACTTGGATTCTTTGAATCATGCTTTCTTTTGATGTCCACTGATCATGCATCTCTTATACATGTTATATGTGTTGTGTTTGCACCAATTTATCATGTAATTCATGATTGTACCAAGAGACGGCATAGAAAATGCAAATCATGGCCTATTTCAAAACCACTATCGGGTTTTTCAATAGGAGCATGATCTAAAAAAACACCACCACCATTGGATTCCTTGTGAAATTCTAGGCAAGATAGACCTAAATTTTGTCTCAATCCATGGAGAAATGAGAAAGTTATGGCCTTCACGTTTTCAACCAAAATCTTGCCTTGCCTTGCCTTGGGCCTGGCCAAAAACAAGGCAAGCCTTGTATATTTGTGGTTGTGTTTCTATCAACGGATGTATCACCACCCCAGTGGTAAGGCGCACGCCCTATACAAAAGAGGTTTGGGGTTCGAATCCCCCTCACCCCAGATCCTCTTTTTGCTATTTTCTCCACTTTTTTATTATTTTTCTTATTATTTTTAATGATTTGGAAAATTAATAACTTCCTCAATTTTAATTATTTTTTATTGGTTCTTTTTGCAAAAAAATCACAAAAATGTTGAAATATTTTATTCCCAAAAAAATTAAATTTATATTAGTTATTTAATATAATTAGTATTTTTGTGAATAAATTCCTTTTTAATTGTTTTTAAACATTTTAAAAGTGAATATTTACCATGAAAATCAAAACCAAATGAGTTTTAATTCATCTTGTGATAAAAACCTCATTTTTCAAACCCTCAACAAAAATCACAAATGGTTTATTCAAACTTATTTGGTATTTTTATCATTTTATTTGATTTTCTTTAAACATTTACTTTTAAAAGAAAATAAATTTAGGGTTTCCTTGATTTTCACTCAAACAAAACTTTAAAAACCTTTGGGCCTCTAATAGAGTGTAAGACCCAATCCTTTGTGAATACAAACCTTTTTGGGCCTCAAATGTGGTATAAGTCCCGTTGTATTTCAAACAGTTCGGCGCGATCATCGCCCGTTTAAAATAAATCATTTGGGCCTCTACTCGAGCTATAACACCCATTCAAAATCATTGGGCCTCTAATAGAGTGTAAGACCCAATCCCCTTTTAACCAAAACAATTTCGGGTCTCAGATATTGTATAAGTCCCTCTGCATTAAAAGAAAACCTCGACGCGATCGCTAGTTGAAAAATCAAACCCTTGGGCATACCCTCGTGTTATAAGCCCCATTCTTTGAAAATCATTGGGCCTCTAGTAGAGTGTAAGACCCAACCCTTTTTTAAACCTAAATAATTTGGGCCTCACTTATTGTATAAGTCCCGATACCATCAAAAAGTTCGGCGCGATCGTCGCCTTTTAAAATAAACCTTTGGGCCTCTCCTTGAGCTGTAAGCCCCACCACTTGTACAAAAATAAGCCTTTGGGCCTCTTGAGAGAGTGTAAGGCCTATCCCTTTGTACAGAAAACCTTTTTGGGCCTCAGTCACTTGTATAAGTCCCACTATACAACTTCAACAGTGCAATCACTGATAAAACCTTGGGCTTCTCCTTGAGCTGTAAGCCCCAACAATCTTTTCAAAGCACTTTCTCCTTTGATTTTGAATATAATATTGTTATCAAAGCTTTCTTTGTTGAACAAACTAACCAAATAGCATGGAAGCTCTACAACCGAGTAAGTGTTTACCCATTTTCTTTATCCGCTTTCATATATATAACTGTATTGTGGGGCTGCTCACTGTAAGTCTTCTTTCACAAACTTTTATATACTCGTAAAATATCAACTGTGTAATACTAGTATAGTTATTTAGAGTTTACCCCGGCAACTACGTCTAGCATTAGGTAAAGCCCTGTTGGTCACTCTTAAATACAAGAAAAACTAGATCCCCATAGGATTACCAGACACAGTCTTCCCTCCTCTTGGGGTTAAACAATATGGAGACGTGAAAGGCAGCATTCTCGGTGAACCCTTTCTCAGACTGTCACCCTTAGAAATCGTCAAAGAGACTCTACTCCCCAGAGATGATCTTTTCTCCGTGAATGGCATCTCTTGAGTTTCTTCCAAATTCTCAAACTTTCCTAGCTTGATCTATTCTCGGTGAATGGAATGTCTTGAACTTCTCAGAGTTTGGGGACCCACCGGCTTCTTAAAAGCATCCCCGCCTCCTCTTAGGCGTTGTACAAGGACCCTTTGGCTTCTTAAAAGCTCTCATGCCTTCTCTTGGGCTTAGTACAAGGATCCAGAGACCTCTACAGGTATAGGAACAGAACCTAGTCATCAATTTGCTAGAGCTGTCTTTCTGAGTCAAGTGTCAGACCAGTTAATGGGTTGACCTTCATCCCTTAACATACCAGCCTTCTCTTGGGCATCGTACAAAGATCATTCACTACCCGAGAATCGATTTCTCAAAACATCCGTAGACTTAGGCAGTCTCAATCCCCTTTGGATTTCCTATTTCCTTAAAGAACAGAAAATAACCCTGATCCTCTAGTCAATTAAGCACAACATTACCCATATAAGAACTGATTTTATCTTTATCCAACATACTGGACCTGTCACTAAACTGAAACAGTTACAATGGCCTCCTCTTGGGCTTTGTACAATGATTCTCCCAAGTGGAGCCAACCTTTTCACACTCTCTTGTTGAGTATGAAAGAATATCTCGTTGAGTCAACCCCCTTTTCAGCCTCCATCTCGGGCTTAGTACGAGATACAAAAACATTCTCTTGTTGAGTATGATAGACTCTCTAGTTGAGTCAATCCCTTTTAGCCTCCATCTCAGGCTTTGTACGAGATACAAATCACTCTCTCGTTGAGTATAAAAGACTTTCTTGTTGAGTCAAACATTTTCAGCCTTCATCTCGGGCTTCGTACGAGGTACAAAGACTCTCTTGTTGAGTCAAACACCTTTAGCCTCCGTCTTGGACTTCGTACAAGACACATAAAAGCACTCTCTTGTTGAGTCAGTCACTTGTTAGTACTCTCTTGTTGAGTCAACCATTTTAGCCTCTCTCTCGGGCTTCGTACTAGACACATAAAAACACACTCTTGTTGGGTCAATAGCCTCCTCTTAGGCTTTGTATAAGGAAACCCCGGTTGAGTCAATCAACCTTTTAGCATCAAAATATGTGCCATGCTCACAGTATACAAACATCAACAACTCCTTTTCCCCCCATCTAAATTGCTATAAGCGGCAAGCCTCTGGACTATTTACATCCACGCCACTGTCCCTCTTTTAGCATGAAAAATTCCTAAGGAAAGATAACATTGCTCTACACTGAGTTAAAGTCTTCTCCTTCAGGTTAAAAATCCCCTATAAAGTAAATTATGGCATTGCTGGATTCACATATCCCAGTTAAAGTAATTCTCCTTTATAACCAGTCACCTAACAGTTCTGACAAACTACCCCTCTTTAGAGATGACAAATTCTCTCTAAAGTCAAGACCCTTCAGCTTCACATCTTGGGCTTTGAACAAGATACAAACCACCTTTAGCTTCATGTCTTGGGCTTTGAACAAGACACTAAAACAACATTTTTCCTCCCATAGAATAGGAGGAACTACGATCGCTCTGATTTCCCTGTTTCGTTAAACGGGAATACGTAGGCATAAGATTGCAAAAGAATCTTAGCGAGCACACTCATCAAAAACCCAAAATCCCGTACCTTCACACATCAATCAAAAAGCATCAGTCCTAGCATCCTCACAAATAGTCCCGTCCCATCATTCTTAGCAAAATAAGCAGAGAGAGGCCCACAATCTAAACCGCATCTGTAAACCAACAGTCATCTGTTTAAACTCAGTATGCAAGCAGGGTTAATTGGAGACATCTATTTCCCTTCCTTCATCAGCTTTAATAGGATAAAGAATGAATTGACCTGTAGTACCCCAGAGCGACAGTGCTGAAGAACCACGTCCAAAATCGCTCGTTATAGGAAAAATGGCACCCACCGTGGGGCCCTTTTTCTCTTATCTCTCTGGTTGAAACCCTAAATTCATGTCACAGAAATGACGACTCTGCTAAGGAGTCATTGTCTGTATAGGATCATAAGGCTAGAGGTCTAGGATGATTAAGGCAAATATATATACTGCTTTTCCTAGTTGATATCTGCATTTATTTTTCTGCTAATGGGAATGCGTGTGATGCCGCATGTGGAAAGATTGAGTATACACCTAAGATAGGTGATGGCAATGCGGGTAATCTTCCTGGGAGTGAATTCCAGTTAAGAGCCCCCGATCGACCATCAAACTCAGTGGAGACTCCCTTTGCAGATACATTGCCTATACGACTTCGGTTGTTGAAAGTAGTGTGGTTGACTGGGTTATCTGAGAAGCTGAGGTTTTTAGTAGACTTAAGCTATTTTGTAGTGCGGAAGCTATCGGAAATAGTTGTCACGCGATACTACCTTCATCTGAGATCACTCCAAGATACATCAGCTCGCTGGCGATCCACTTGCTGTTGTTATCCCATAGGGGTCAATGATTTTGCGGACAGGTACAAAAAATTACCAGTATAAACCTTTGGGGGGTAGAGCCTTGACTTCATGACACCGACCCTTTGACCCCATGTTTTTTCTATGTTTTTGTGTGCTGCATTCATCAATTTAAAAAACATTCAAAAAAGAAAATCTTCTCTTCTAGTCTCTCTTTTTCAAATTAAACTAAGACAATGATTGCAAATGTCAGAGAAAGGAGATTGCACTAATGGATTTTGGTAGAAGGAAAACTCATAAGTACACCTTCAAGGTTCCAAAGTTGGAGGATTTAAGAGGTCTGGCGAGAATGATCACCAACCACAAGGCTTTCAGAGCCAAGTATGGAGGACTATTGTCCTTGTTAAGGGTCCATGTAATTGAAGGAATCCTGTCCACATTAATCCAGTTCTACGATTCGGTCTATCACTGTTTCACATTCCCGGATTATCAACTAGCACCAACACTGGAGGAGTATTCTCACCTGACTGATTTATATATTACTGATCAAGCTCCATTTTCTGGACTGGAAGAAATTCCAAAGGATCAGACCATTGCAAGGGTAATTTATTTGGACGAGTCAGAAGTCAAGACTCATATGACCACTAAGGGTGGCATCCAAGGTTTGCCAGCCCAGTTCTTGATAAAGAAGGCTCTATACTTTGCTAGTATAGGGAACGTGGCCGCTTTCGAGAGCATCTTTGTTTTGCCCACCTACGGGTTATTTTTGTTTCCCAACATCGATAACTTTGTAGATATCAACGCCATTAATATTTTCCTGCTCGAAAACCTCGTACCAACCTTACTCGCAGATACGTATCATTCGGTACATTTAAGGAATTTATACAGTGAAGGAATGATCACGTGTTGTGTACCCCTGCTATACGAATGGTTCACTTCCCATTTACCCAAGTTTGCTATACGAATGATCACGTGTCTCTTACCAACTCTGGCATCGATTGGTACAATCGAATCTATGATGGGATCAGGATTATTGACCGTTGTGGAAATTTCCCAAATGTACCCCTTATAGGAACTAAGGGGGAATCAACTATCATCCAATTCTCGTTCATCATCAATTCGGATACCCGATGAAGCACGTCCCACGGAATGTTCATCTGGAAGGTCTTTTCTTCAAGGAAGGAGAAAATGACAGGGCACTAAAGACAGAAATAGTGCATGCTTGGAAACACGTTCACAGGAAAGGACGAGAGTCTCTAGGAAAACCAGATTGTGTCTCGATGGAGCCTTATATCTCCATTGGGTACAAACTAGAGCTCTCAAGCTGAGGATGCCTTACCCTCGTCAGGAAGTTCTTCCATTAAGGGACTCTGCCCTTTATTTCATGTCTGAGACGGAAAAGCTTCAAGTTACTCTCAGCAAAGTTTAGTAGGAGAAGAGGTCTTGGAGGAACAAGTACCGCATTCTCAATGTGGAATGCAAGAAAATACAGCAACTATTAAAAGAAAAAGATGCTCTGATTGAGATTTTAGAGCAACATGCTGTAGAGAATCAGGATGACCAAAGGAATTTGCTCGCTCCTTTCACTTGGCAAAGGAATGACAACCCGACAACGGCCCAAGAGCCCCGGTCAAAGAAGAGGAAATCACCCGAACCAGTACTTGAGCTCTCTTCAGAGAGGACTCAGGATCCATTAGTTTAGATTTCCTTTTCCAGCACTTTGTAATCTACTGTATTTCCATTTCTGCAATCCTTTGAATTCAATAAAACGGGGTTTCCCCACTGTTTGATATTTGCAATCTAATTGTCGAAGTTTACTTTGAATAAACAAAAATAATTAATAATCATTGCATTCATCATTCTCATAAACGCATTCTTCTTACCTACGAATCTCATGTTTGCGTCTCGATTCTAGAGTCAAACTGTCTCATTTGTACAATACTCGGGCCAATCGTCAGAAAAAGATGGATGATCTTGAGGAAAAGAACATAGAGTTGAGAGAAGAGATCGACACTCTGAAAGAGGATTTGAGAAAGCTTCATAACGACATGCAAGCTCTAGTAGAAGCTCAGATGCAACAACAAAGGACTGTGATCTCGGAGATCACATCAACTCCCATAGTGGAGAAGTATGATCCTAGGTACAAGATGCCGAAAGATCGCCCCTGGGGCATGCCACTTAACTATATCCCGGAAGGATATGTTCCGTCGATCGCTGAGGAACAGGGAACCACAACAGGAGCCGCTAAGCCTGAAGGTTACAAAATTCGGGAAAGCGAAGATGCCAGGGGCATGACAGTAACTCCTAAAGGTTATAAACTTCGGGAGGCACCAAGAGTCTCGGCCATAATGACTATACCACCACCCGTGGTACACACTGTCCTGGAAGGACAGATTCCCCAGATACCTTCTGGTGGAAACGAAAGCATGTTCGACAGAATGAATGAGTTCCAGGAACAGTTCCTGGAAATACAGAAAGAGCTGCAGGCCCTTCGCGGTCAAGATCTATTTGGAAACGACGCCACAGACCTCTGCTTGGTCCCCAATGTGAAAGTTCCGCCCAAGTTCCAGGTACCCGACTTTGAAAAATACAAGGGTAACTCTTGCCCTCAGAGTCATTTAGTGATGTACACTCGGCGAATGTCAGCTCAGACAAAGAACCAGGAGCTACTAATTCACTACTTTCAAGATAGTTTAATCGGTGTCGCATTAAAATGGCACATGGGTTTAAACCGTGCCACGATCGGCACATTCAGAGATCTTGGCGCTGCCTTCGTTCAACAATATAAATACAATTTGGACATGGCACTGGATAGAGATCAACTCAGATCAATGTCACAAAAGGACAAGGAAACCTTTAAGGAGTATGCTCAGAGATGGCATGAAATTGTCACTCAAATTTCTCCACCTCTGGAGGAAAAGGAGATGACAAAGATCTTTTTAGAAAACTTAAGCTCATTTTACTACGACAGAATGGTTGCCAGTGCGCCCAGTGACTTCACTGAAATGGTCGGTATGGGAGTTCGTCTTGAGGAAGCAGTCCGGGAAGGACGTTTAGTAAAAGACGCTGGATCATCAAGTAGTACAAAACGATACGGTAGTGCTTTCCCTAAGAAAAAAGAGCAGGATATTGGGAATATCTCTCTCGGAAAGCAAAGGTGACTTTATCAACCCATAGCAGCTGTAACTCCTGCTATCAACCCTGCGCCTGTTCCTACGTATCAACCACAGGTTGCGCAGAGCCAACCGAATCAACAACAATTTCAGCAAAGGACACAACAGCCTCTTCAGCAGGCTCGTCCTCCGTACAACAACAACCATACAACGCGACCACCAGGGTTTGAACCTATACCAATGTTGTACGCAGAACTGTTCCCATTATTACTGGTCAAGGGGCATGTCCAAGCTAAGTCTCCTCTTACAGTATCAGAAAATCTGCCTTTTTGGTTCAAAGCAGATCAGACTTGTCCTTACCATCAAGGAGGACCAGAGCATAACATAGAAAACTGTCTCAGTTTCAAATCCGACGTACAAAAGCTTGTTAGGAGCGAGGTCTTATCTTTCAAAGATATGAATCCAAATGTTCTCACAAACCCGCTGCCTCAACACGAGAAAGCTGCAGTTAATTTGATAGAGGGAAAGTCTAATAACACCTATCAAATTCATGATGTACTCTTATTAAGGTCCAACTTGGTCAAGATGCATTGTAGACAGAGTGGATATGGCCATGTGCCACCTCATAATTATCACCAGTGTGATATCTGCTCTAATAACAATTAGGGATGTTCTGCGGTGCAAGCAGCTCTACAGGAACAATTGGATCTCGGATGGATCCAAGAACATCGAGTTCGTGGAGTCAACATGACCTATACGAATTCCAACATCATTTAGAACCACAACATCCGTGCAATGAATGTCAACTTGGTGGCGATGCGCTCAAGGAAAACCCAGTATCATAATCTGCCGCGGCACGATTACAATTCTTGTCTGACTTGCTCGGTAAACAAACAGGGATGCTCTTTTGTACAAGAGGCCCTCCAGCGTCAGATGGATCTTGGATGGATCCAGGACTACCATGATAAAAATCTTTATCAGATCAACATGATTCAAATATTTGATATTCGTCTGATGAATACCAGCTTGGTGGAGTTACATGCCAGGCAGGTCCAGCTCGGTTTTCTCACTTCGCATAATTATCAAAACTATAAAGGATGTTGTGAGATCTCGTTCAGAGAACTTTACAACACTTGTTAAACCACTGGTGGCTTCCAGTCTATCTAGATGAAGACACGTAACAAACCAGTGTCCTTAATGGAAACCCCACTCGGCATCAAAGTCAAGATGTCCGACCTATGGAAACAAACCTGGTAAGGTTGCATTGCATTCAAAGCGGGCGTGGCCAGGTGCCACCACACAACTATGAACATTGTAGAGTCTGCTCGGAGAGTAACCAAGGATGCTACCTTGTGCGGGCAGCTCTTCAAGGTCAGTTGGACCGCAAGGAGATTCACCTATACCTAGCTTCGGGGTCTGTTGACTGGACGCCAGACAACTTCGCTGATCAAATCAGAGACGTAGTTGTAATCTCTGACCCTGAGAGGAACAATGGTGTTTGTACCATTATCCCTCTACTAGACAAATCAAAGGTTCTTAGCCAGAAACTGATTGAAGTTACTTACGACAGTCAGAAAAATCAGAAGGCTCCTGTTGTTAACTATCTGCCGGGACCATTACCGTATGAATCAGCTAAGGCGATCCCTTACAAATACGGTGCAACGATAATTGAAAATGGAAAGGAAATTCCATTACCCTCCGTCGTGAATATTGCAGACATCAGTCGAGTAACACGGATCGGTCGAATCTTCAACCGAGGAGTTGGAGAACCTAACAGAGAAAATGAACTTCAGACAGAAGCTCCTGATCCACCGGTCGGTCAATCCAGTAATCCCGACCTTTCAAAAAACAATGATGAGATGCTGAAGCTCATCCAAAGGAGCGAATACAACATTGTTGATCAGCTGTTACAAACTCCTTCAAAAATATCTATGCTATCACTTTTACTCAGTTCCAAAGCCCATAGAGAGGCTCTACATAAAGTCTTAGAGCAGGCCTTTGTGGAACAGGATGTGTCAATACGACAGTTCGATAGCATCATCTCTAACATCACTTCCTACAACAACTTAGGATTCAGTGATAAGGACTTGCCAGAGGGGGGCAAAAGCCACAACATGGCGCTCAATATCACAGTTAACTGCCAGAACGATGCTTTGGCCAGCGTACTGGTAGACATAGGATCGGCCATCAACTTTATGCCGAAGTCCACTTTAATGCGACTATCATTTAAAGGATCCCCGATGAGGGGCAGTGTGGTCATCGTCAAAGCCTTTGACGTGTCTCGGAAAGCAGTTATCGGCGAAGTCGACCTTCCCATAACTATCGGTCCTCACACTTTCCAAATCACTTTCCAGTTCATGGACGTTCGGGCAGCGTACAGTTGTTTATTAGGAAGACCTTGGATACACCAGGCTGGGGTAGTCACTTCGACACTGCACTAAAAACTAAAGTTCTTCAAGAACAATCAACTCGTCACGGTTTGTGGGGAGCAAGCCTTGCTCGTGAGTAACCTGTCATCATCTACTTATGTAGAACCCGAGGAGGCTGTTGGGACTCAGTTCCAAGCACTTTCGGTGAGCAATGAGAGTCAACCAGAAAGAGGATCCTCGATTTCCTCATACCGAGATGCTCTCGAAGTGATCGAGAATAACAATGTAAAAGGATGGGGACAGCTTGTTATTCCTACTGATAACAAAACGAAGAAGGGTCTTGGTTTTTCTGCAACCTGCACCCAGACAGCTGCTAACGATGAAAGTCTTCATCCCATTCAGGACTTCTTCCACAGTGGAGGTTTCCTTCACCCAGTGCCTCAAATAGTCCATACTATCAACGAGGAGGATTCCTCTGATATGGATGAGGAATGGAAGTCCTATCTTAACGAGGACGGTTATATTTCTCAGGAAGAGCTTCCTACGCCATTCTGCTATCATGCACAGAGTCCGAGATTTATACCCAGGTCAGACGTCAAAATGATATATGGAGATTGTGATCCGGAAGGATGTCGTACTCCACCAAACTCATTAGAGGAAGACACTCTGATGAAAGACAACTTTGACCACGACTATTATGGCCCGATGGATGGCTTACCTATTTGGCAGCCATACCCAGGAAACTTGGGGCAAGAGAGTCAGCCGAACAATGAAAATTGGCTGAGCATCATTGAACAGAATACATGCGTCCCTACCATGTCATAGGATCATTACTCAGGTCATTCAGAAAATATCCAGCATGACGATGAATTTGCAAAGTTCGTCGGACTAGAATTCATCAACTATGTTTTTCCCGAGGTCAACGTCATCGAAAGGGATGACTCCTCCAGTTCCAAAGAAGTGTGGGACACCTTAGGACAACAGAGTGGAAAATATGACTATATGGTCAAGTACACCTCTCCCGAAAGCTCTCGTATCAGGTTCAAAGATGTCCAGCCAACTGGATGGGGAGATATACCTGAGAGCACAAATACTATGCAAAATACAACTGAGGAATCCTCCTACGACAACTCTGCCTGGGAGACAGATTCCAATGATCCTGCTCCGCCAGAAATTAGCGTTATTTCTGAAGACAAATCAAGGAAAGTACTAGACTTTGTGATTCACCGAGGAGTTCGCTGCCAATGGGTTGTTGTCGATGTTCCGAAGATTGTTCATAAGTCAAAGTAATTGTCATCTTTAACCTTTCACCCTGCCTAGGTGAAACGGATGTTTTGATAGGGCTCACTTTCTGTAAATTTCCCTCTTCGCTTCGCCCAAAGCGACAGAGCTTTGTTTTATAGGGCTGTAGTTTCAAGAATCGACTTGTTCATAAATAAAATAACGTCGTTCTGTAATCTCCGCATTAATTGTTGTTTTCTCTTTTTGCTTTTCTCAGAAAATGGTAATCCTAAAAAAAAACTCAATAATAAAAACAAGCAATTTTTCAAAAAAAATACACTGCACACACTTGCATTTTCTCTATCTCTTCTAAACACAAATCATACCGTTATGTAGATTGGTTGTTTTAAACCCCGTTGAAACATATGATCTGATGCCTTCTCCCGACTTTGAATTCCCGGTATTTGGGGCTGAAGAAGAAGTTGACAATGAAATTCCAGAAGAGATCTCCTGATTACTCGACAAGAGGAAAGGTCCATTGAACCTCACAAAGAGCCATTGGAAACGATCACGTGGGTTCAAAAAAAGAGAAAAGAAATCAGGATTGGGGCACTGCTCAGTCCAACTGCAAAGAGAGTTTGACAAAACTTCATAAAGAATTCCCCGATGTATTCGCTTGGTCCTATTAGGACATGCCAGGGTTGGATACCAACATCGTGGAACATCATCTACCATTGAAATTGGAATGTTCTCCAGTAAAACAGAGGTTGAGACGGACTCACCCGGACATGGCCATCAAAATCAAATAGGAGGTACAAAAACAGATTGACGCGGGTTTCCTCGCCACATCGGAGTATCCTCAATGGTTAGCCAACATAGTACCCGTTCCAAAAAAGGACGGAAAAGTCAGAATGTGCGTAGATTACAGAGATCTGAACAAGGCTAGTCCAAAGGACGACTTTCCTTTACCACACATTGACATGCTGGTAGACAGTACAACAAAGTTCAAAGTTTTCTCCTTCATGGATGGATTCTCGGGCTATAATCAAATCAAAATGGCGCCGAAAGACATGGAAAAAACTTCGTTCATTACCCCATGGGGTACCTTTTGTTACAAGGTAATTCTGTTCGGTTTGAAGAACGTCGGGGTAACCTATCAAAGGGCCATGACTACTCTGTTGCATGACATGATACACAAGGAAATCGAGGTATATGTCGATGATATGATTGCCAAATCTAAAACAGAAGAGGAGCATGTGACCCACCTGTCAAAACTATTCGAGTGGCGGAGAAAGTACAAACTCCGCTTGAATCCCAACAAGTGCACCTTTGGTGTCCGTTCAGGGAAACTTTTAGGGTTCATCGTCAGCCAGAAAAGAATTGAGGTCGATCCTGACAAGGTCAAGGCCATTCAATAAATGCCTTCTCCGAAAACTGAAAAACAAGTCAGAGGATTCCTGGGACGTTTGAACTACATCTCCATATTCATATTCCTCATGAACGCGACATGCGCGCCGATCTTCAAATTACTCAAAAAGAATCAGGACTGCGTTTGGACAGAAAATTGCCAAACCACCTACTATAGTATTAAGGAATATCTGTTGAACCCACCGATTCTATCACCTCCAGTGGAAGGAAGACCACTGATCATCTACTTAACAGTCATGGAGGACTCAATGGGATGTGTACTTAGCCAACAAGACGAAACAAAAAGGAAAGAGTCTGCCATCTACTATTTGAGCAAGAAATTCACCGACTGCGAGACTCGGTACACTATGCTTGAGAATACTTGCTACGCGTTGGCTTGGGCAGCCAAACGTCTTCTCCATTACATGATTCGTCACACTACTTGGTTAATCTCAGAAATGAATCCAATCAAGTACGTCTTTGAAAAGCCTCCTCTCACGGGAAGAATTGCCCATTGGCAGATGTTGTTATCAGAATACGACATCGAATACCACGTTTAAAAAGTCGTTGGCAGATGTTGACTTCCCAGACGAAGATGTCATGTATTTGAAAATGAAAGATTGCGATGAACCACTACCCAGTGAAAGGCCAGAACCAGGTTCCCAGTGGGGACTTATCTTTGACGGAGCAGTCAATCATTACGGAAACAGAATTGGGGTAATCATCATAACACCTCAGGGTACCCACATTCCTTTCACTGTCAGACTTACATTCAAGTGCACAAACAACGAGGCCGAATACGAAGCGTGTATTATGGGTCTCGAGGAAGTGATTGATTTGAGGATCAAGAACTTGGATGTATATGGCGACTCAACCCTGGTTATCAATCAGATCAAAGGAGATTGGAACACATACCAATCAGGACTGATTCCTTACAAAGATTATGCCAGAAGGTTGTTACCTTTCTTCAACATAATCGAGTTTCATCATATCCCTCGTGATGAGAATCACATGGCTGATGCATTAGCCACCCTCTCTTCCATGATTAGTGTAGGTCATTGGAATGACCTACCTAAGATCGACATAATGTGCCTTGAACGGGCCGCTTACATCTTCACGATTGAAGCAGTCATAGACGACAAACCTTAGTATCACGATATCAAATGCTTCCTTCAGAAACAATAGTACCCACCTGGGGCACTAAGAAAGGACAGAAAGACCCTCAGAAGGCTGGCTGGAAATTTCTTCTTGAGCGGTGATACCCTCTATAAGAGAAATTTCGACATGGTCTTGCTTCGATGTGTAGACAGACCAGAAGCAGACATGCTGATAAAAGAAATTCATGTAGGGTCCTTTGGCACTCATGCCAACGAACACACAATGGAGAGGAAAATTCTCAGAGCAGGGTACTATTGGTTGACCATGGAATCCGACTACTACAAGTACATGAGGAAGTGTCACAAGTGTCAGATATACTCCGACAAAATCCATGTACCACAAACGCGTCTCAAAGTTCTTTCTTCCCCATGGACTTTTTCTATATGGGGAATCGACATGATTGGCATGATCGAACCTAAGGCTTCGAACGGACATCGGTTCATCCTGGTAGCCATTGATTACTTCAGCAAGTGGGTCGAAGCAGCGTCATACGCTAATGTAACCCGACAAGTGGTGGTCCGATTTATCAAAAACAATATCATTTGCCGTTATGGTGTTCCAAGCCAGATCATTACTGATAATGGATCTAACTTGAACAATAAGATGACGGAAGAGTTGTGCACAGAGTTCAAGATCGAACACCATAACTCATCTCCCTACCGACCCAAGATGAACAGCGCGGTAGAAGCGGCTAACAAGAACATCAAGAAGATTGTTCAAAAGATGGTTGTAACCTACAAAGATTGGCACGAGATGCTACCCTTTGTCCTTCACAGTTATCGCACATCTGTCCGCATTTCAACAGGGGCAACCCCTTTCTCTCTAGTATATGGCATGGAGGCAGTGCTCCCCATAGAGGTAGAGATCCCATCAATCAAGGTATTGATGGAAGCTCAGCTAATAGAGGCTGAATGGTGTCAAAACAGATACGACGAACTGAATCTGATCGAAGAAAAGCGAATAACGGCTCTATGCCACGGTCAGTTGTATCAGCAAAGAATGAAGAGGGCATTTGACAAAAAGGTTCAACCTCGCGTCTTTAGGAAAAGAGACCTCGTGCTCAAAAAGATACAATCATTTCTCACTGATTCCCGCGGTAAATGGACTCCGAATTATGACGGCCCCTATGTGGTCAAGAAAGCTTTCTCAGGCGGTGCCTTGAGACTTGAAACCATGGATGGAGAGGAATTTGCCTACCCCACAAATGTTGACGTAGTCAAGAAATACTTCGCCTAAACTAAAAAAAAAAAAAAAAACGTCTCGGTGGATTGAAAACCCGAAAGGGCAGTCCAGGAAAAAATTAGAGACATAATCAAAAATCATCCCGGTGGGTTGGAAATCTCAAAGTACAATCCAGGAAAAAGTTAGGGATAATGGCAAGTAACTACGTCCAACAGGGGCAAATCCCTCAGCAACAGTTACACCATCCATCAGAAAACTCCAGTCAAAGACATCTTCGACAGGAGCTCAGGATGTCCTGAATTCAAAGTTGGTACAAGGATAGTGGTCGTTATGTTTCAATGTAGCTCTTTTCCCTTAAATTACCATTTTCAAACTTTGTAAATATTCTATGGAATCACGCGTTTGGCTGATTTCCATCCTATCAATAAAATTTGAGCCTTTGTGCTTTTGCTTGCAATTCTTATTTGTTTTAGCTTTACAGAACGATGTTTCAACATGATTAACGATTCTTGAAATGAAACAAAAATGAATTTACTTGTTAAAACCTTTTTCTGCTTCTAAAATAAAGATGGCAATTCTTTTGACTTTTGAACATCGAAAGAACATCGCTCGCGTCTCCAGAAACAAGCGAGTTTCAAAGTGCAGAATCAAAGTACTCCTTCTAGGCCAGTGCGCCTGAATGAAGGATCAACTATATCATATGTGATTTTCTCATCTGATACCCTCGGCAGAGTTCTTACAACCTAATACCAATCAACGGTTGTTCCCCGCGGGAACTACTTTCTCATAAGCAAGGCAGAATTGCTATCTAGAACCAGCAATACTTTTTTATCTCCCACTGTGGCCGAGTATCCAGTCATGTTTATCTGTTAGTCTGTATGTCGCGTCAGTGTTGTCAGCATATACATACATACATCATGCATCGTTAATTTGCATTCACATTCATATTGCATCACTATCACTCTAGTCGGTCTTGTCCCCTAGTGATAGAAGTCTTCACAATCGAGTTGTCAGTTCTTTCCTCATCAGGAAATGTTGCGTCTGAACAATCTCTCTCCTCCAGTTTATTTCTGGGATGAAGTTGGTCCTTGACCACTTTGATAACTTGAACCTTTGAAAAACCAGAGAATCTTCGACAAACGTCACTCTTCGCTATCGAAGATGATATTTTCACTTTCCCAGATTAAGGAAAATCCCCAGAGAAAGCCTTTTAATCAGAGATTCGACAATACAGCAGTTTTTCTTCGAAAAAAATCCGCTGACGAAAAGTTCATCAGCACCTCAAAATTGGATCACATCATATGGCATTTCTCCGAGAAGATTCCCGAGAAAAGTATGATGTAATATCCCCAAGCCGGAAGCAGTCTCTCAAGAGACTCGTTTTCCCCAGACAGAGTCAACAAATGGCATCTCCAACAGAGAAGTTTGTACCCCTCTACAACTCAGGTGAATGGGTTCCCCAGCAAGCCTGACATCAAAAGTTTTTCTGTCAAACGGCATCTTTCCGAGAAAATTCGGCGAGAAGTTTGAGGAAAACCGCTAAGCATAGCGTCCCTTGTCAAGAAAGTTTATTGACAAAAGAAACTAATACTAGTTCCTTGGTAAGAAACCAGGATCGAGGGGAAGTTTACATCAGAAACTGAGACCAGTTCCTTGGTAGGAAACCAGGATCGAGGGGACGCTTATTTTAGAAACTAAGACCAGTTCCTTGGTAAGAAACCAGGATCGAGGGAAAGTTTACATCAGAAACTGAGACCAGTTCCTTGGTAGGAAACCAGGATCGATGGGAAGTTTTACCTTTTCTAAGCATCATTGCTTAGCAAAAGAAGAAGAATGCGTAAGCTAGCATTCATAACCACCATCAAAATTTCGGGTATTCCGATATTTAATCCTATTGCACCCCGAATGCCCGAATACCTTCTCCATTCACACCTTCGGGTCCAAGAAGATTAAATAGGGGCATCTGCCATACCCCAAATTTTGACCACTAAGATTCCCATCATTGTGCAAATCATCACCACAATATGGGTAATCCTTCATGCCTCATCAGTCTCCCCAAAGATGGGTGAGCATCCACTACAATCAAACTTGGGGTTTCAAGCCCTCTCAGAGTTCTTAGACAAAGGATCAATCAAGAAATGACATGATCTTCAACTTGTCTAAACCTCTCAAACATCCACAATGGATCAAGAGGACTCCCACCTCAAGGATTAAGCACAAGGCTGCAACAGTCCCAGTGGATCAAGCCTCAAGATCACCAGTGTCACCAAATTAGGGTTTGGTCGACCAGGGCCTCCAGATGGAACTTTTCCTATGGGCATGAGCCAATTCTTCAAAGCATAACCTAATATACCCCATGGAACCTCATGGACCCCATCATCAAGTCAATTTAGCCTCAGGGGATGCATTCACTAAAAATTAGGAATTAGGGTTTCTTGACCTAATTCACCCTTAAGTTGACTTTTGGGACAAATCATGAGCCAAGACCTCAAGAGATGATTTGAGGGTCTCTAATAAACCACATTGATCCATTTACAACAATGTATTGATCCAAGAAGCTTGAGCAGCAAGTTTCAAATTCATCCGAACCACAATTAGGGTTTCGCGAGAAAAGTCAATTGTACCTTTGACTTTTGACCAGGACATGCTCCCAAACCCTAGGACATGATTTAATACACCCTATAAAACCTATGAAATCAATCCATCAAGTTTGATTTAGGTCAAGGACTTGATTTTATAGAGGATCGCACAGTTTGCAATTCATCTGACAAAAAGTCAACTGTGTACAAAAGTCAACTTTGACTTTTTGAGATTTTTCACAATTATGGTTTTTTAACCCTAAAATGATGTTAATGTGTGATTGGAATCATCATTCATCATGAAAAATCAAGAAAAGTGGGATAACTTGTAAAAGGGGTAACCATAAAAACTTAGAAATTTTTCTAAGTTATGGAACAAAGTGGCTAGGGTAGCAACTTTGGAGGATCATAACTCCTAAACCATAAGGCCATTTTTCCCCATCCAAAGCTGGATTTGTAGCACTCATGGCCCTCTACAAAAGCTTCAACTACACCTCATTCCAATTCATCATGGATTTTGAGTTATGGAATGATCAAAATCAGAAAAAGTGAAAATGCCACTTTTTTCCAACACATGGTGAAATTTTCACTAAGTCAGAATCTGCCTTACTTTTTTCCAAATGTAGGGGCATTTTTCACTTGGATCCAAAAAGTATCAAAACCAATTATGATCAAACAGTTGTTGTATCATATGAGGGCTTTCCAAAATGGCCAAGAACTCCATCGAATTCCACTTGAGCCATGAGATATGACAATGCCAATATGCCTTGCTGCAAATTATCATGGCAAGGCAGATTTTGGAGTTTTGCTCGATTTGCTCAAATTTTGCACAGGGCAAGCAACTCTATCCATTTGAACACCTCAAGGGGGGACCAAGGAGGAACCAACTCTGATCCCAAGCCTCCCAAGTCTTTGGAACCAAAAAAAGCATGCCAAACCTAGAAATGCCTAAAACAGGGACAATACTCCGATTTTGGATTGGAGCATTCAATGGATGCACCAAGGTGGCATGGACTGAGCCATTTCCAACTGAATTCAGTCAAGACTTATCCAAGACCAAGGGGACCAGCAGCCTGTGCCCTAACCTCTAGTCAATGGCTAGTGGAGACTTGGATTCTCATTGCTCAACATTGGCCAAACCTCTGCTGCAGTTGCCATTTACTATTGCAGCAAAAACAAACTTGCTCTACTATAAATAGAGCTCAATTGTGTTCAGTTTGAGTACACCAAAGCACTACAACACTTGCTTTCCTCAAAACCTCTTTCTCTAGGCAAAAATACCTTCTTTAGCAAGGTAACTCTGAGTTTTTGAGTTAGAGAGAAATTCCACCACAGCTTATGATCCAAACACATCCAATATATCATATCTAAGGTGTCCAAACTATCACAAGTGACCTGTAACACCAAAATCACAAAGTCACCTCTCAAAACCTCAAAAATAGGACTTTTGTGCATTTTTCAAGCCATGTCTTGATTCAGTCACTTTCCAAACCTGATAAAACCTCAAAAAAACTCCAAATATCATCCTTGAACTGTCCCAAATGGTTCCCCCCATCTGGAACACCATTTGAGAGAGTTGCTATTTTGGCCACTTTTGCCCCTTTTGCAAGAAAGAGCTCAAACTTGTTCCTGAGGTTTCCAGCTGATTCCAACCATCCTAAAAGCTTCTAAGAAATCATTTGAGGTTGTCCAAAGCATCAAATCATTTCTAGAACAAGTGGCTTGGCAGATTGCACAAAAACTCCAAAAAGAGGTAAGCATCACAACTTGGATTCTTTGAATCATGCTTTCTTTTGATGTCCACTGATCATGCATCTCTTATACATGTTATATGTGTTGTGTTTGCACCAATTTATCATGTAATTCATGCTTGTACCAAGAGATGACATAGAAAATGCAAATCATGGCCTATTTCAAAACCACTATCGGGTTTTTCAATAGGAGCATGATCTGGAAAAAAACACCACCACCATTGGATTCCTTGTGAAATTCTAGGCAGGATAGACCTAAATTTTGTCTCAATCCATGGAGAAATGAGAAAGTTATGGCCTTCACGTTTTCAACCAAAATCTTGCCTTGCCTTGCCTTGGGCCAGGCCAAAAACAAGGCAAGCCTTGTATATTTGTGGTTGTGTTTCTATCCATGGATGTATCACCACCCCAGTGGTAAGGCGCGCGCCCTATACACAAGAAGTCTGGGGTTCGAATCCCCCTCGCCCCAGATCCTCTTTTTGCTATTTTCTCCACTTTTTTATTATTTTTATTGTTATTTTTAATTATTTGAAAAATTAATAACTCCCTCACTTTTAATTATTTTTATTGGTTCTTTTTGCAAAAAATCACAAAAATGTTAAAATATTTTATTCCACAAAAAAATTAAATTTATATTAGTTATTTAATATAATTAGTATTTTTGTGAATAAATTCCTTTTTAATTTTTTTTAAACATTTTAAAAGTGAATATTTACCTTGAAAATCAAAACCAAATGAGTTTTAATTCATCTTGTGATAAAAACCTCATTTTTCAAACCCTCAACAAAAATCACAAGTGGTTTATTCAAACTTATTTGGTATTTTTATCATTTTATTTGATTTTCTTTAAACATTTACTTTTAAAAGAAAATAAATTTAGGGTTTCCTTGATTTTCACTCAAACAAAACTTTAAAAACCTTTGGGCCTCTAATAGAGTGTAAGACCCAATCCTTTGTAAATACAAACCTTTTTGGGCCTCAAATGTTGTATAAGCCCCGTTGTATTTCAAAAAGTTTGGCGTAATCATCGTCCGTTTAAAATAAATCATTTGGGCCTCTCCTCGAGCTATAAGACCCATTCAAAATCATTGGGCATCTAGTAGAGTGTAAGACCCAACCCTTTTTTAAACCTAAATAATTTGATCCTCACTTATTGTATAAGTCCCGATACCATAAAAAAGTTCGGCGCGATCGTCGCCTTTTAAAATAAACCTTTGGGCCTCTCCTTGAGCTGTAAGCCCCACCACTTGTACAAAAATAAACCTTTGGGCCTCTTGAGAGAGTGTAAGACCCTTCCCTTTGTACAGAAAACCTTTTTGGGCCTCAGTCACTTGTATAAGTCCCACTGTACAACTTCAATAGTGCAATCACTGATAAAACCTTGGGCCTCTCCTTGAGCTATAAGCCCCAACAATCTTTTCAAAGCACTTTCTCCTTTGATTTTGAATATAATATTGTTATCAAAGCTTTCTTTGTTGAACAAACTAACCAAACAGCATGGAAGCTCTACAACCGAGTAAGTGTTTACCCGTTTTCTTTATTCGCTTTCATATATATAATTGTATTGTGGGGCTGCTCACTGTAAGTCTTCTTTCACAAACTTTTATATACTCGTC
Source organism: Lathyrus tuberosus (assembly GCA_022829125.1). Classification (NCBI taxonomy): domain Eukaryota; kingdom Viridiplantae; phylum Streptophyta; class Magnoliopsida; order Fabales; family Fabaceae; genus Lathyrus; species Lathyrus tuberosus. Next base: position 797,033 of record JALAZF010000405.1, read on the forward strand.
AAATATCAACTGTGTAATACTAGTATAGTTATTTAGAGTTTACCCCGGAAACTACGTCTAGCACTAGGTAAAGCCCTGTTGGTCACTCTTAAATACAAGCAAAACTAGATCCCCATAGGATTACCAGACACAGTCTTCCCTCCTCTTGGGGTTAAACAATACGGAGACGTGAAAGGCAGCATTCTCGGTGAACCCTTTCTCAGACTGTCACCCTTAGAAATCGTCAAAGAGACTCTACTCCTCAGAGATGATCTTTTCTCTGTGAATGGCATCTCTTGAGTTTCTTCCAAATTCTCGAACTTTCCTGGCTTGATCTATTCTCGGTGAATGGCATGTCTTGAACTTCTCGGGGTTTGGGGACCCACAAGCTTCTTAAAAGCATCTCCGCCTTCTCTTGGGCGTTGTACAAGGACCCTTCGGCTTCTTAAAAGCTCTCATGCCTTCTCTTGGGCTTAGTACAAGGACCCAGAGACCTCTATAGGTATATGAACAGAACCTAGTCATCAATTTGCTAGAGCTGTCTTTCTGAGTCAAGTGTCAGACCAGTTAATGGGTTGACCTTCATCCCTTAACATACCAGCCTTCTCTTGGGCATCGTACAAAGATCATTCACTACCCGAGAATCAATTTCTCAAAACATCCATAGACTTGGACAGTCTCAATCCCCTTTGTATTTCCTATTTCCTTAAAGAACATGAAATAACCCTGATCCTCTGGTCAACATTAAGAACTAATTTTCTCCTTAAGCACAACATTACTCATATAAGAACTGATTTTCTCTTTATCCAACATACTGGACCTGTCACTAAACTGAAACAGTTACAATGTCCTCCTCTTGGGCTTTGTACAATGATTCTCCCAAGCGGAGCCAACCTTTTCACACTCTCTTGTTGAGTATGAAAGACTCTCTCGTTGTGTCAACCCCATTTTCAGCCTCCATCTCGGGCTTCGTACGAGATATAAAAACACTCTCTTGTTGAGTATGACAGACTCTCTAGTTGAGTCAATCCCTTTTAGCCTCCATCTCGGGCTTCGTATGAGATACAAATCACTCTCTTGTTGAGTATAAAAGACTCTCTTGTTGAGTCAAACATTTTCAGCCTTCATCTCGGGCTTCATACAAGGTACAAAGACTCTCTTGTTGAGTCAAACACCTTTAGCCTCCATCTTGGGCTTCGTACAAGACACATAAAAGCACTCTCTTGTTGAGTCAGTCACTTGTTAGTACTCTCTTGTTGAGTCAACCATTTTAGCCTCTCTCTCGGGCTTCGTACGAGACACATAAAAACACCCTCTTGTTGGGTCAATAGCCTCCTCTTAGGCTTTGTATAAGGAAACCCTGGTTGAGTCAATCAACCTTTTAGCATCAAAATTTGTGCCATGCTCACAGTATACAAACATCAAAAACTCCTTTTTCCCCATCTAAATTGCTGTAAGCGGCAAGCCTCTAGATTATTTACATCCACGCCACTGTCCCTCTTTTAGCATGAGAAATTCCTAATGAAAGATAGCATTGCTCTACACTGAGTTAAAGTCTTCTCCTTCAGGTTAAAAATCCCCTATAGAGGAAATTATGGCATTGCTGGATTCACATATCCCAGTTAAAGTAATTCTCCTTTATAACCAGTCACCCAACAGTTGTGACAAACTACCCCTCTTTAGAGATGACAAATTCTCTCTAAAGTCAAAACCCTTCAGCTTCACATCTTGAGCTTCGAACAAGATACAAACCACCTTTAGCTTCATGTCTTGGGCTTTGAACAAGACACCAAAACAACCTTTTTCCTCCCATAGAATAGGAGGAACTACGATCGCTCTGATTTCCCTGTTTCGTTAAATGGGAATACGTAGGCATAAGATTGCAAAAGAATCTTAGCGAGCACACTCATCAAAAACCCAAATTCCCGTACCTTCACACATCAATCGAAAAGCATCAGTCCTAGCATACTCATAAATAGTCTCGTCCCATCATTCTTAGCAAAATAACCAGAGAGAGGCCCATAATCTAAACCGCATCTGTAAACCAACAGTCATCTGTTTAAACTCAGTATGCAAGCAGGGTTAATTGGAGACATCTATTTCCCTTCCTTCATCAGCTTTAATAGGATAAAAAATGAATCCACCTGTAGTACCCCAGAGCAACAGTGCTTAAGAACCACGTCCAAATTCGCTCGCTACAGCTGGTTGCTGAGTTAGTGAAGGGTCAACAGCAGCAGGTAAGATTTCAGAGATCACAGTCCTTTGAGGTGGTTCACCACTAGCAATCAGAACTTGCATCATTTTTGTGAGTTTGGTCATGCCGGACTTCAACTCATCAATTTCCATTCTGACTTCGGCGTTGTGTTGTTCTTGGTTTTCCATTCTCAATCTGACAATAGCTCTAGTTTCGTAGTTGTGTTGAGGAAACAGCTTGACGGTAAACAGATAATTGAAGAAGGAGACAGTTGAAATGAGTTTCTGAGACAATTTGGAAGGATGCAGATGTATGCTCATGGATGCAAGAGTGCATGGATGCAACAACCACAAACAAGATCACTCAAAGCACATGGGTTCAAAGGTTCTAGTCACGAGCATGGAGTCAAGGTTAAGAACCAACCCACAAAGGTATGTACTAAGGGTATAACACCTGCCGAACAAGGTTCTAAAGAAGTTCCCAGACTCTACAACCCATCTTTCGGATATTATCGATTTCCCAACTGCTTGGTAGTCAATAATACTCTCAAGATTCTCTCGTCTGAGTGTGGTATTGCATAACAACTAATTCAAGTCTGCACCTGAATAGCCACCGCACCACGTCCTAATAAGGCCAAGATGGGTTAAGGGTTCTAAAGTCCTCAGCTTTGGGTCCTCGGATCAAGAAGCATAACGGGCCTGCCATTACTACCTCTTGGGAGGAGTGCCTCAACTGAGTCCTCGGGAATGGTCGCCAGAGTCGATAATTTTCCATGTTACATCCCATCATCTGCACCAATGCGTATGATAGAACATTACCAAAGAAAACCTAGTCTGGATGTGGAGTTTTCGTGTATACTAAGTCTGGCCAAATGCCCCACTAGTCACACTATTTTCCACCCTAGTCCTGGGTGTATACTCAAGCCTGGGTATTGGGCTTATCTCACCACACAGATCACCAAGCACCCTGACAGAACAATCAATAACATACAAATCAGACAAAAGGCGATAAATAAATCAAAGTAGGCCGAACCCACTAAGAACCAGAATTCCCAGCAGAGTCGCCATTTTTCTGTAGTGGCAAAATCGTGAGTATAAGCTATTGATTAACTTAACTCGAAAAGCAAGAGTCGCCACCACACTTTTATTTTAACCAAAAAGGAAAGGAAAAAGAGCAAACAAAACCTACACAAGCTCTAAAACAAGAACAAGTGAACAGAGACTGGGTAAGGGGGTTGGTTACGTTAAGGGAAGCTGTTAGCACCCAAAACGTCTATAGTACTCTATAAGAACCCTTTGAAATATCTACGCTTTTGGTCTGAAAAGGTTTGCTTGAAAAGAGATTGAGTGGATGAGAAGAGAAGCATTTTTTTTTAAGATTTTTGTGTTTGGAGATACTTGTCGCCTCATGCCTACGTACCCACGAAGTGCAATGTAGGATCAAAACCTCGTAGTTCGTGGTACAAAGAATGAAAATTTGTTTATTTTGATTGATTTTAAATGTAAAGACAAGTCGTCATTTCCAAACGAATAATTCCGCTTAAAGAAATGAATCATGTCTAAACTTATGAAAAAGTTTTAAAGGAAAAGTGCACGAGGGCACAAAAAGAGTTTGATGAGTTTGGTGTTTTTTAAAGTCTTTTGAAAAAGGTGTCAATATGTTTATGTAGTTTAGCATTTGTTAAGAAATGAAAAGAAATGAGTAAAATCGCTTGACAAAGTCAAGGTTTAATTATGAAAGAGGTGATAGTTTGAAATCAATAAGGTTTTTGAAAAAGAGAGACAATTTTGAAAATTGAAGAATGGGTGGAGAAGAAGTGACTGTCCTAAAGCATAAAGTAAAAGCTAAGGATAAGAAAGATCTAACCACAAATGTAGCTATCTTCACCATAAACCAAGCAAAACCACAAGTCTTCAAAGTCTTCGAACCATAATTCCAAAGCAAATGGAAAAGGTCCTAGTTCTAAGTCCAAGGATCCAAGAATAGCATTGAAGTCCAGAGTCTTCGAACCATAATTCCGAAGCAAAGGGAAAAAGCCCTAGTTCTAAGTCCAAGGTTCCAAGAATTGCATTGGATGTCCAAGGTCTAGGTGCAAAATTCCATGTCCATTGCATAGGATAGTAACCATAGTCCAAGATTAGAAGCACAAGTTTTTTAGAGGTTTTGGACTTTATTAATGTTTTTTGGTCCAAGTGGACAAAGAGAAAAAGGCATAAGCATAAACATGTGTCCAACGGACAAAGGAAAAATTGCAGAAGCATAAACATGTGTCCAATGGACAAAGGAAAAATTGCGGAAGCATAAACATGATATGAAATGATAATAATGGAGCATAAAAGTAAAAGAGAGATAGGGAGCGAGAAGGAATTATAAAAGTAAAAGTTAGAAGTTAGTGATTAGTTGTTAGTTGCTAGAGTAAGTGATCAATAATAATTGAATAATTGCACTTAGGTCAAGGTTAATGAGAACTCATTAGAGGATTGATAAGGCCAAAGCCTCCTAACAACAAGTTTCATAAGTGTTGAACCAAAAGACAAATAATCAACCATTCTTGATTGTTTTTCGATATGGGACATATGTTGCGCTATGTTAAGCAATCACCGAGTAATTTACGGAGTAATTACCCAACAATGAGGTCGGTCAATAGATCTTTGTGCTAATGCATGCTAGATGAACGATATGTAGATCGTCATCCGAAAGCAATGCCGCACAAAAAGATCATAGGTGACGATCTCGTCTTGATCAAGAATTCAACAAAGAAATTCCAAGATCCATAAGACTTTCATCGATCAAAAGAAAAGAGGTGAAGAAAAATGGATTTAACATGTTATGATCCACACAACCAACAATGAGAATTCAAGAAAATAAAATCAAAACTATTTTTTAAGATTTTTTTTTAGAAAAGTTTAAGAACAAAAATTTCAAAATGCAAAGGTCAGCAACAAATAAAAATCAAGTTTTGAAAATTCAATAAAGGAAGAGATTAGTGAAAAAAATTGAATTAATAAATTAAAAGAAATTTAAAAAAAAAAAAGTAAAAAAAGTGAGAAGGAGGATGAAGGTACAGGAGGTGGTGCGGGTAGCAAATCCATCACAATGCTAACCCCGACCCAATCATCATAAGTGAACAATTTTTAAAAGAGAAAGAAAAAAAATAAAAACAAAAATCTGAATTTAAGACTTCATCTTCCTCCTTTAGCTCGTGAGAAAAAAAAAGAACGGCAAACTAGCATCTTCTCCGCCGCGTCGGAGCTCAATCCAACAGCGGCGGAGCTCGAAAGATAATGAAACAGGTCGAAATCGAAAGCTCAACGCAACAGTACAATTAATTTCAAGAATCGTCAACAACGGATGCGAGACGAAAAATGAGAGCAAGCTTCGATCTACCTTCAATTTTCAGGTAACAATGAAATTCAATCTTCTTCTTGCTTCTTTACTTTTTCTGGTTGGAATTTTGTTTGAAATTGAGATGGACTTGAAGAAAAGTAGAAGATGAGTGAAGGTTATGAAACGGTTTCGAAGTGTGAATTTAGGAGAAAAATTTTCAGAATTTATTTGGCTTTGAAGCTTGGAATTATGTTGTGTAGACTTTGCAGGTTATGAATTAATGGAGCTTATGGAATGGAAGATGGTGTTTGAACAATGAAAATGAAATTTGAAGAGTGATGAAGATTTATGAATTTGGAATTGAATGAAGGATTGAGTGAAGCTTGGTGATTTTTGCAGCAATTTCTTGGCTATCCAAGCTTGGAAAAAAATGTGAATTAGAGGTTATATTTATAGATGGAATTTGGAAGAGAATTTGAAGTTGGTGATACAAATGTGAGGAAACCGTGTGAAGCATCTGCAGCATTTTCCTCTGTAGCTTTTTGCGTTTCGTTTCAATTTGCACAGGTCGTGTATGTGTACGTCGTTTTGGAGGCTTTCGCGTGATGCTTTTGTTCATGCTGCCATTTTGTGTACGAGCTTGGTGTGTTTTGCTTTTGCTGCGCGATGTCGTTTTGAGTTTCTCATGTGTCTTTTTTTTTTTGAAATTTTTCCTTGCGTTTTGATGTTGGTTGCAGTGCGTTTTTGCTCGTTGTGCGCTGTAGTTTGTAGTGTTGTAGTTTGGCACGGCTTGGAGTTTGTTGTGTTGTAGCAGTTGTGGCAACTTGAATATAGCAGCTCATGGCTTGTGTTTGCAAGTGGCTGGGAAGCTTGAAAGTGTGGGGACGTGAATTTCAACTTGGAGGAGTGGCTGCTCATTTGGAATAGCAAATGGAAATGTTTGTACCGGCTTTGGCACATGTGTGTAGCGCTGCATCATCCTGGGTCCACATTTTTCCTTTTTTTTTTGTTTATTTGATCATGCTAATGGGCCTTGTTGCTTTTTGCACCTCTAGAAGTTTGGCTTGTGGTAATAGCAGCTCTTTTTTTATTTTCTTGGCAATTGTTGTAATTAAGCATGGGCTTCAAAAAAATATGTGGACCTTTTTTTTGGAATTTTGGACAATGATTTTTTAGAATAGATGAAATAATGAATAATATATATATATATATATATATATATATATATATATATATATATATATATATATATATATATATATATATGGATATGTAAAAAAATGGAAATGGATAATGATAAAAAAAAATGGATATTGGATATGGTTAATGAATTTTGGAAATGGATAGACTTATTGAATATGGATAAAGGGAAATTGAGAAATTTGATTTGTGAATGGATAATGAGATATAGTTATGAATAGAAAATAGAATTGGAATATGGTTTAAAAATAAAAATAAAAGTAAATTGGATTGGATAAATGAACTAGATATGGTTATGGTTATTTGGAATTTGAAATGGATATTGGAAAGAAATGAATTATTGAAAATGGGTTTGAATTTGAGAAAAGTGGATATGAAATTTGGATATTAAATGGATAGAAATGGTTTAGTGAATGGATAATCAAAATGGATATGGAAATGGATCATGGATGGCAAATCTTTATTTTTTATCTCAAAACCAATCTCGACTTTTTTTTCCGCAAGCCTTTGATGCAACACAGCTACCAAAGAACAAACCACAACTGAAGCCATGGCCATCTGAATCCATTATCCTCTGAATCTTTGATCAAATGAATCCTGACTTTCTGAACCCAGACCTCACATGAGCCATTGCTTGATAAACTGAAGAATCTCAACACAAAACATCTTGACTTTGAACAGTCCCTGCTTGAGAACTAAACCACTGGCACAAATGACTTGCACTTGAAATAGTTGCTTGATAGTTTGACCAAGATTAGGTCAAACATCCATCTGAACTGGATCAAAAACAAACAACCACATTTGACCTGAAATCACTTCATTGTCTTTGACAAACCTGCAAAACCCTGGATGCACACAGAGAGAAAAAAACAGGCAAACTGCAACATATTTTTGGTATTTTGGTTAGAGGTTAGTAAACAGAAATAAGTAAGAAAGCAAGTAGGAATACACAGATGCCCGGGAGAAACAAAGATTGTGATCTTGTTTGTGGTATGAGATGCAAATGAGATGTGCGAAATCTTAGGGGTAAAAATTAGGGTTCAACACATGGGCTTCAAAATCTCTATCCAATCATTCCTTGATCCATGCTCTAACTGCGCCTTAAATCTTGGAACAGATCTCCACTAAATCTGTTGTATTATACCAAGATGTCGAGTCCTCAAGATTGGACATCTTGTCCGACATGTTGTTCTTTACACATTTCTTCATATTGGAACATCTTGTTCAACATCATGTTTTACCAAAATTTAGTAAAATCTTAGAGCCTTCAATAACCTAAATGCAAATCAATCTTGTTAAACACACAGGAACCAATTAATTGATCCATCAAATCATCAATCCTCGAAAGTGGATACTTGTTCTTGATGGTTACTTTGTTCAACTATCGATAATCAACACACAGTGTCATACTACCATTTTTCTTCTTTACCAGCAATAATGGTGCTGCCTACAGCGAAACACTCGGTCCAAAAAATTTTTTTCTTAAGCAGATCCTCTAACTATTCCTTCAGTTCACTCAGCTCTGGAGAAAATATTCTATAGGGATCCATCGACACAGGACTAGTACGAGGTACTAAGTCTATAACAAACTCCACCTCACGCTCTGGCGGCAAATCATTAATGTCATATGGGATCACCTTAGGAAAATCACAAACCACAGGTAGCTCTGTAATCATTTTGTCGCTTCCCCCACTTAAGAACACAAGCACCATGAACACTTCAGCACTCTCACACAAGAACATCTCTACCCGCCTCGCTGTCATGAAACCCGGCACGGTACTCTCTTCAAAATCAAGAAACTGCACTGACTTATCAAAACAATTGATAAACACATGGTTCAACTCAAACCAATTCGTTCCCAAAATAACGCCAAGCTAACACACTAAGTCCATCCCTAAATTTCGCCCAAAAATTGTCAAAGGACAATTCAAACACACTAAGGAAGTAGTCACTGAGCCACTAGTTGGGGTATTAATGATCATGCTACCATTCATAACAGACACTTCCAACTTCAACCTCGACACACACTCGGTAGATATAAACAAATGCATTGCACCCGTATATAGTAATCAAAGGAATATTATTGATAAAGCACATACCTCAAATTAAGTTATCTGACGCAGTAGCCTTTGCTACACACAAAGCAAAAACCTTCCCTTTGGAATGAGCCTTCTTAGGTTTCTTACACTGAGTACTAATATGACCACGCTCTCCACAGTTAAAGCAAGTTAAATTATTACACCTATAGTCAGTCGCTCGATGACCTAGCTTCCCACCCTTGAAGTAATTCACAGTTGTGCTCTTGCACTAAGGAGCACAATGTCCAAACTCACAACATTTGAAACATCTCACAAAAGTAGGAGTCTCTCCCTCACTTCTCTTCTTCTCATCTAGAACACTCTGCTTCCCTTTGTCAGCTGAAGCACTATACAGCTTCCCACGAATCTGACTCTTCCCTTTCCTTTCACTAATACTCTTATAGTGAGCAGATCGTGCTCTACTATCCTCATCATAAATTCTTAACTTATTCACCAGCACATAAAAGTGACGGATCTCTTGATAACCAATATCTTGTTTGATCTTGAGAAGCAACTCACTCTCAGACCAAATGCATTTTAAACCCTTAGCAACAACATGATTATAATACGGACAAAACTTCACTAACTCCTCAAACATGGCAGCATACTCTACAATTGTCGAATTTCCTTGCTTCAGCTCAAGGAATTCAATCTCCTTCTTACTACTAACATCCTTAGGAAAGTTCTTCTAAAAAAACTACACTATGAAACAACACGGGTAATCTCAATACCAACCACCTCTAGCCTTTGACGTGCATTATCCCACCAGTCTTTGGCCTCTTTAGACAACATGTGAGTACCAAACAATACCTTATATTCCTCAATATAGCCCATCACTCGAAAAATGTTTCCAATCTCTTTCAGCCATCTATGAGCACCCTCTGGGTCATATCTTCCCTTAAACGTCGGCAGATTATTTCTCTAATATTTTTCCCAGTCTACAGAACTCATCCCCATGCTGATTCTGCTGTCCATGTAACATTTGAGCCACTGACTCCTAAGCATCAGCAATTGCGCGATCATTTCTTCCAGCCTAACTACACACCCTTAAACAGACATTAGAAGAAATAATGCATCGACAATGTACACACATTTCGAATACTAGGGAACAATTAACATTTCAAAAACCTGGATGGATGGACCAACCAGGCTCTGATACCACTATGTAACACTCTACTTCCCGACTCAACAATTAAATAATAAAACATGTATAAAGCATAAATATTCACCAAGTAGGATGCTACTCACAACCATCAAACCAATTTGAACCACATAATACAGAAACAACTCATTTGATAAACCACGGAATTGCAAAAATACTTGGCATAAAAGCCTTAAAAGCATTATTAGTTTGAAAAGCATTTCATCACAAAATAAAATCAAACAAAAAGATACACAACATAAACAAATATAAGACAACCTTATCCCCTCGTGTTACGTATCAAAGCGACACCAACTATCAACCCGAATGACAAATAACTAAAGAGGCACAACACTGTCCTCAACCTCAAACTCTTACTCATGTACTTGATTATTTGTACTCTAAAGGAGCACATACGTAATGACACAAAAAAGGGTGAGAATACATTCAAATAATAAATGGTGCATACACATTTAGGATAGATTCCCATATCTCAAAAATCATTCACATATAATAAAACATACCAACGTCATGTAATTATATCTCACCCACATCACAATCATGTAACATAATGTAATAATGGCACGACTCATACTCGTCATGGTCCCCTCTCTGAATTGGACTCACAACTCAACTCTATATATGCATGCGATATCGACTCAACATTTGGTTCTTCATACGAACAAGGTCCCAATCTCTGAGAACCCCGAACCTACACTATGAGCTCTAAGCCCTCACTCAAGGCTTGATATAAGTCACTAGTCCCCACTCTAAACTAGTGAACATGCATCTTTCACAAAAATGTCACATATGATGTATGACATACAAAAATGTAGTGCAACCGAACTTTGACTATACATAAACACTCAACAACACAAGATGCAATACAACCCCGCTGTGATTGTAATTAAATACTATTCCACTGCATCGATATTATTTCATACCTCAAATTATGCATCTTAAAAACTCATCAACAAGAATGCACAATAATCCACACCACATCATACTTGCATTTTTATCACACATATTCATGATTACACACAACACACATTTATGTATAATTTCACTTAACAACATTGAATTAATTATATAATTTAATTAATTAAATCAAATTTATCAAAATACACCAAACAGTAGCCAATCACCGGCCGCCCAACAAAACTACCCCCAAAACCCAACTCAATAGGTCAGAAAATGCTCTCTAACACGATGACGGATGGCCCGTCACCATGGTGATGCCCGTCAACCTCCCCATCCCTTAGCACGTCACACTTGTGACGACCGGCAAGACTACGCTTGCAAGAAGACCATGTCGGTCTCCTCGTCATATATCTGACGCCCGTCAATGCTTCACAGTGCATGACGCCCAGGGCGTCATACAGGTGACGCCCGTCACCCTGCTAACAAAAGCTGTATCGCGTTCTGCTTTGGAAGAATATCTAGAACCCTCTCAAAATAACTCTTAACACTTCCAAACACTCCAGAATTATTATCCACATAATAATCACACATAATACAAGAAAATTAGGATTTTACGACACAAAAATTGCGACTGTTACTTGATAACCGTCGTAACTCTAATATAGAGACGCATGTCACGACCGTATACACCTACCGCCCTTATATTTTTAAAAAATTAATAAATATTACGACTGTTATCATTAAACCGTCCTACAAATATGTTCACGACTGTCTTAAGAACCGTCTTAAATTTTATGTCATGACGGTAGAACAACTGTCGCCCCTTAAACCTAGTAACAAACACTACACCCAGTGGTGGATCCAGAATTATTTGTTTGTGAGGGTTAAAAATTTATATATGTATTTTGAATAAATAAATTATTAGAAACATTTATAAAATATAATTATATTAATAAATTAAACTCAAAATACATAATTTTTTTTAGAAATTACAGTTAATTTTATTAAAATATTTTATGTATCAAAATTAAACTATAAAAATTAAAATATTATATATACTCAAAATAAAACTTTAATTTTAAAAACAATTTTTATAGTAAAAATTAAACTCAAAATATTATACCCAAAATTAAAGTATCAAAATTAACATATATATATATATATATATATATATATATATATATATATATATATATATATATATATATATATATATATATATATATATATATATATATCAAAATTTTATAAACTCAAAATTTTAGATATAAAAATTAAACTATCAAAATGAAACTATATATACTCAAAATACTATAAAATATCAAATAAACAAAAAAAATAAATCTACTTTCATTTCTCTAACAGAAATAAAAGAAAAAAAATAACTTTAAGTAAAATGAAACTCTACCATCACGACGGTGAACCTACCGTCGCTATCCCATTATGTTCACAAAGGTCGCGACGGTGAACCTACCGTCGTCCTCCATAAATTATCTTTCGTGCTAAAACTGACAACTCATTCAACTTTTTATGTTTCTTTTTCTCTTCTTTTTCACAGAAACATACTCTCGCCGCTCACGCCATTGATAAATTTCCCTCTCTCAACTTATCATTGTTTGTTTGAAATAATGCCAGTGTTACTAATCATTCAGTTTGAAACTGTTTCAGGGTTATTGTTATGGATGAAGCCCATGAAAGGTCACTAAACACAGATGTCCTTTTTGGAATATTGAAGAAAGTTGTAGCCAATCGTCGTGATTTCAAGCGGATTGTCACAGAAATTATAGCCTGATAGATTTTAATTACAAAAATATTCTTCAATGTATTTGATTCCTTGTCTGAATATAATTGTAATATGATAAGCTTCTAACATATAAAGTGACAAGGTGCATATATAAATGTAATATGAAATATATGTTTAGTTGAATGAAGAATATATGTGATTTTCTGCCCCATTTTGTTCATATTTCTACAAACAATTTTTTTTTTTATTTTAAAAATAAATTACCTGTGGATTTACCTGTGGAAAGGAAATTTCCTATGGATTTACATGCAGATGTACCCGTGGAACAGAAAGTTGTGATAGTTGGAACCGTCGTAATCAACAATAAAAACAAAAAATCAAATGGAAAGTTACGACGGTTGGTAACCGTCGCAATATGCAGATTACGTCAGTTCCCTACCCGTCGTGAGAGATAACGACGGTTGGTGTGACGGTTTTGACAACCGACGCGATACGGCCTCGCGACACACGTTTCTGTGACCGTGCTGCAACCGTCGTAACCTGCCAAAATAACCGTCGCAATCCGCCAATTTTCTTGTAGTGACATTAGTGTGTTACTTCCTATTAATATAACATGTTATTCCATTGATTTTATCACAAAACTTAGAATTCATTCATGCTTTAAAAATCTTAATTTCATGTCAAAACTCATGTTTATGTACAAGTTACATATGAAACAATCACTACAATTACACTACAAGAATTTGTAATTAATCATGGCATAAAACAGAACTGAAATCATATGATTCATCAAACAACACATTCAACACAAAGAGAGAAAATCATATTGGAGGTTAAGGGAAATCTCTCTACCCTTTCATGAGTTAATCACCCATAGATGAAGAGTCCCCCTACCTTATAGTTGCAACAAAAAACTTCAGCAAAGCAGCCTCTAATGATCCATTCTCTCAAGTCGTAGCTCTCACTTCCACAACTTTCTCTCAAATTCCCTTGTTTTCACGTAAAGATAGAATAGTTATCTAAAAAGCTAATTTTCTCTAGTCTTTAGAATATATACTATTTTAATTAGTTTCTCTTAATTGCACTTTTTTCCCAACCAAAGTTCAACTCTCCTCCACTCACCACTCAACTCTCTCAATTCTACAAATTTTCTCTAATTTCTAATTAATTAATTAATTTTCATTAAACTAATTAATTAAAAAAAACACCACAAATGCTGTTACCAGTAAAATATGTCATATATCATAAAATAACTATTTAAATAAATAATTCAATTAAATTAAATAATAATTAAATTGGATAATAATTAAATTTGGGTGTTACAAATTACACGCCTCATTATTTAAGAAGAACCTACTTAGCTAATGTGGATTATATTATTATCACTTAACTCTAATAATCATTGTAACAATGTTAACCTTGATTATTTGCGGAAATTAGTTCTAATATGAAACAATTCATGTTCATAATGAAATGAATGATATATTAACATTGACCATATAAGCTTGGCAGAATGTAAATCGAGGTAGAATAAATTTATATAGTTACTTGTTTATAATGATAGTTTGAATTTAGGATGCAATATATGTTCTATATGAAATATGGACTAAGCATGATTATCTATTAAACTTAGATGTTTCCAAAGTGAATTAACCATAAAAGAACTAGGGTTTTAGACCATAAAATGTCATTTTTATGTCTATGGCATTATTTGATTTTAGTCAGAGTTTCACATAATAGGTCGAGAATGTAATTACTTGTGTCGAAGCAGATAGTGCTCAATAGAAACAAGGTTGTGTCAAAATTAATTTAGTGTGTGTGGGTGTCGAAATGTCGAAGCAATTTTGCTCGACAAGATTTTGACTTATGCCTATTTTAATAGTATTAGCTAAATTGGATATTTTGGGCTTTTGTGTTTTGGGTTTTGACTTAGGGAGCAAGCTAACCTAAAACTATAAATATAGGGAGTAACCCTTATTCTTGTAACAACTTGAATTCACAGGACTTTGCAGTTGCAAAGTGAATAAGTTTTTCACAGTTTGTAGGCAGAGAGTTACTCTGCAGAAATCACCATCTTCTTCTATATTTTGTCAAACCCTAATTTTCTTTCTTCTACGATTTTTCTTTCTTTTCATTATTATTGTGTATCGATAATAATCTTGTTCATCAAGATTGATAGAAATTCTCCATAGGTTGTGGTGGATTTCTAACATCTGGTATCAGAACACTACCTGAGAGATTCGTGGGAAGAAAATCATGGTGGCAATGAATTATCCAAACGGACATTTTCCAACGAGTCTTCCGATTCTCAACAACAATAATTATGAGAATTGGTGCAAGCAGATGAAGGTTGTCTTCTGCTATCAAGATCTTTGGGATCTTGTGAAGGAAGGAGTAACACGACTTGCAAAAAATGCATCGGATCAAGAAAAAGCCACACACAAAGAATTGAAGAAGAAAGATTAAAAGCTCTCTTTATAATTCATCAATGTGTTGATCCAAATAATTTTGAAAAGGTTAGTGATGTAGAATCAGCAAAAGAAGCATGGGAAATTCTGGAGAAATCGTTTGGAGGCGCAAAAAAGGTAAAAGAGGTGAGGTTACAAACTCACAAAAGAACTTATGAATTGCTTCAGATGGAAGACAATGAAAGCATAACAAATTTTTTCATTATGGTTACAAAACTGGTGAATCAAATCAAGGTATGTAGAGAAGTGTTGACATCAAGATCAGTTGTTGCAAAGATCTTGAGGTCATTGGCTACAAAGTTCAACCACGTGGTAGTAGCCATAGAAGATTCGAAAGACTTGTCAACATTGACAAAGGAAGAGTTTCAAGGGACGCTTAAATCTCATGAACAAATGATGGTTGAAAGAGTTGCAGGCAATTTGAAGAGTGATATGGATTTACAGGCGCAAGCAACAAAAGAAAAGAAAAGAAAAGGAAGTTGGAATGGTAACAAAGACAGAAGAGGCTACAACAATTCGACAGGTTGAAATCAGCAAGAAAGAGGCTAGTCGAATCGGAGAAAGTCCTCATACCAAAGAAACCAAAGAGGTAGTGCAGCAGGTAGAGGAAGAGGTGGTGGTCGAAAACTCGACAAAAGTCACATTCAGTGTTACAATTGTCAGAAGTATGGTCACTATTCTAGTGATTGTCCTAAAAAGCAGAAGAATCAAGAAATTAATGCAAAGCTAGCGAAACATGAAGAAGAAGAAGAGATTTTCCTGATGGTCACAACAAGAGATGGGGAAATATTCCAGGACTAATGGTACTTGGAATCAGGATGCTCATCGCACATGACTGGTAGGAAAGATTGGTTTGTTAACATAAATCCCTCAAAGAAGAACATGGTGAAATTTGCAAATGACAATACTCTAGCAGTTGAAGGTATCAGTGATGTTCTGATTATAAGGAAAGATGGAAAAAGGTCACTAATTTCTAATGTGTTATACATACCAGGCATGAAGAGCAATTTGTTCAGCATAGGGCAGTTGGTTGAAAAAAACTACAAGGTGTCGATTGAAGACAAGATGATGAGAGTTCTCGATTCAAATGGAAGGTTGGTCTTGAAGGCTCTAATGTCTCATAATAGAACCTTTAAGATTGAGCTTAATGTCATGGAGCACAAGTGCCTTACAACTGCAGCTAGCAGGGATGAATGGATATGGCATTATAGACTTGGCCATCTCAACTTTAAAGACATCAGAGATCTGAAGAGAAGAAATATGGTTTCAGGATTACCAGAAATCGACATTCCAATTGAAGTGTGTGAAGAATGTGTGCAGGCAAAGCAACACAAGAATAACTTCAACAAGGATGCATGAAGCAAGTCGAAGGCAATTCTTGAAGTCATATACTCTGATGTATGTGGTCCTATCCAGGTGGATTCGATTGGAGGTAACAGATACTTTCTCACTTTCATAGATGACTTCAGTCGAAAACTATGGACTTACCTGATCAAGAAGAAAAGTGAACTGATCGAGGTATTTGCCAAATTTAAATATATGGTCGAAAGCTAAAGATTCTAAGAACTGATGGTGGTGGAGAGTATGTGTCAAAAGATTTTGATGCATTATGTGAGAAAGAGGGGATTATGCATGACTTAAATTGAACCATCTTTCTTGGCATTTTTCAACTCAATTATCATGGTTTAAGGGATTTTTTTCTTGTTCTTGTGTGAGTCTTCACCATATTGCAAATACCTTTGGATTCTTTTATGTGTGTGTTATTGTGCAGGATATAGGCATAAAACATCAATGATTAAGACACAAATGATTGGACAAGGAAGACAAAGAAATGAAGTGGAATAACCATGTTTGTTGTGCGAACACCAGCGAGGTGAAAGCGAATGCTCGTTGTGCAAGGTCCTGGCGAAGCCCCAATGAACCATCCCAGATTTGAGGCAGTAGGAAAAAGGACCAAAGTTCGCTGGGCGAATCTGTAGCGAAGAGGTTCGTTGTGCGAAGAAGTGCTTGCATTGCAAACTCATATATTTTCCAAGTGCGGTTTAACTGTTCCTGAGGCACTTGAAGTGCCCAAAAGTAGTCTTCGTTGGGCGAAGAGGGTGTTCGCTAGGCGAACAGGACAGGATTTTGTTTTACTATATATGTACTTTTCTCACTTTTTAGATACAACTTTTATAACTTATAATTTCCAGAATAGAACTTTATCTCTCTTCATTCCAAGCATATTCTAGAGAGAGAAACACAAACCCTAAGAGATAGAAGGTAAGAGCTTCAATTTCTTGTTGGGTTTGGATGTAATCTTTTGATACATTATGTATTTCATCTAATCTATGTATTGTGAACTAGTTTTGATTCAATATTGATGTTGACTTTGATTTCTTATTTGTGGGTCTTGACAAAACCTTGTCAAATCTTAGATCTAAGATATTCATCTATCAATGAGAAAACTTTTGACATAGTCTTGTAAGTTGATATTCACTTGTATCTTTTATGTTATTGTGTAGCATGAGTAGCATGAGTAGGATCAATACGGTATTGTGAGGATGTGTGATAATAGAGATGAGAAACTATGTTCACATACATTTGGCAAATTAGTTGAATGCATGTAAAAAGGGTTAAACATATGTAAGTATTCTGATCATGGTATTTTATATGAATCAATCATGAAGCTGATATGGATGTCATCTTTGTTTACCTATTTATCTTTGGTTAGAGCCATTATAGAAATATACTTTTCAGATCTGGATCTAGGATGATTATCTGTTAGGTTCTAGACTCTAGACATAGATGTAGGCTTAACATTTTCTTGAGTATCAGTTGTTAATGCTCTGTGTTGTGGAGTTGCGTGAGACATCACCAATGAGACAATGTGGTTGTTCTCTCGACTTTGTGTTAGACATAACCTTGGTTGTGGGTGATACAATGAGATCCAATCCCAACAAGGCTCCGTTTATTTTAAAGTTTTTACTTTATATTTTCCGCCTTTATATTTTCCGCTTTCATCTATTATACCTTGAATCTTTCAACCATTTTGTAACAACAAATTTAGAAACGTAGAGACCGTTGAACGACATTCTTTCCCTCGCACCGATCCTTGTGGAGACGATATAAATTCCTGAGGGAATCCTTCCAAATTTAAATTTTTGCTTCTTGCCACTTTACTGCAGTTCAAACAGTGCCACCTACACTCCATAGTAGAATGGAACTGCACAAAGGAAGAATAGAACCATCATGAAAATGGTGAGAAGTATGTTGAAAGGCAAGCGTCTACCCAAAGAATTATAGGGAGAAGCTGTGTCGACTGCAACATACATCTTGAATAGATGTTCGACGAAAAGGCTGGAAGAAATTACACCAAAAAAGTGTTGGTATGGTGTCAATCCTAGCCTAAGTCATTTGAAGGTGTTTGGATCTATAACACATAGACATGTGTCATATCAGTTGAGAAGAAAACTCGATGAAAAGTCGAGTCAAATGATCTTGATAGTATATCATTCGACTGAGGGATACAAGTTGTTTGACTCGGTGAACAAGCAAGTAATGTTCCGCAGAGACGTGATCATATATGAGCTTAAAGAATGGGATTGGAGTGAGAATGCTAAGAAGGATTCAGTGAGAATGTTATGTGAAAAACCAGCTAGTGAAGTCGAAAGAGAAGTTTGACAAGAAGAAGTCAGAGGTGAAGTAGGCCCAAGCAGACCTCAACGAACAAGACATGTGCCTGCAAGGCTGCAAGAATGTGTGATTACATCAGATGATGTGGTCAATGAAAAATGTGAGCTGGTATAATATGTTTTCTACACAGATGTCGAACCAGTCAATACAAGTGAGGCATTGAAAGATTCAAAGTGGAAGAAAGCAATGAATGAGGAACTATAGTCGATTGAAGTCAACAACACTTGGTCACTTGTCGAATTGCCTCAAGGCAAGAAGGCAATCAATGTGAAGTGGGTATACAAGGTAAATCTGAATCCCAAAGGAGAAGTAACTCAACACAAGGCAAGACTTGTGGCGAACGAATTTCTTCAGAAAGAAGGAATCGACTTCGACAAAGTTTCTGCACATGTTGCTAGGATCGAAACAATCAGGTTGGTTGTTGGTCTAGCAAACATGAACAATTGGCACATATGTCAGATGGATGTGAAATGTACATTCTTGAATGGCCCCTTAGATGAAAAAATTTAAGTTGCACAACCAGCTGGGTTTGTGAAATAATGCAAAGAAAGCAAGGCATATAGGTTGCATAAAACCCTGTATGGACTTAAGCAAGCTCCAAGAGCTTGGAACAAGAAGATAGATATCTTTCTAAGGGAGAAGGAAATTGTGAATTGCAAAACTGAGCATGAAGTATATGTAAGAAGAAGCAAGAGTGAATTGTAAATACTATATTTCTATGTTGATGACTTGTTGATAACAGGTAGCTGCAAGAAAGATATTGAATACGTCAAAGGTGATCTTGGCAAGGAATTTGAAATGTCTGATCTGGGTGACATTTCATATTTCATTGGAATCAAATTCTACAAGAGTAGTAGAGGTTTGATGATGCATCAAAGAAGATATGCAGGTGGAATTCTCAAGAGATTTGAGATGGAAGAATGCAACTCGACTTCAAAACCTATTGAACCAAGACTACAACTGTCGAAAGATTCATATTCAGATGATATCGAGCCAACCCAATATAGAAGACTTATTGGGTCACTAAGATACCTTTGTCACACAAGGCCTGACTTAGCATACAATGTAGGTATGGTAAGTAGATTTATGCAGAAGTCATAGGTATCACACCTAACAGCGACGAAGAGGATACTAAGGTATCTAAAAGGAACTCCCGACTATGACATTTTCTTTCCTGTAGTTGATGAAGGAAAATAATGCAAGTTAGTGGGATACACCGACTCAAGATGGTGTGGTGAGGTTGAGGATAGAAAATCCATGGTTGGCTATGTGTTTATGCTAGGTGGTGCATCAGTTCCTTGGAGTTCGAGAAAGGAGGCAGTAGTGGCATTGTCGTCGTGCGAAGCAGAGTACATAGATGATTCTATCTGTGCATGTCAAGAAAAGTTGATGGTGAACCTGGTTGAAGATATTACAGCAAAGAGTCATGGAGCAATTACCATGAAGATCGACAGCATGTATGCTATCAATTTGACGAAGAATCTGATAGCACATAGACGAAGCAAGCACATTGAAATGAGGTTCCACTATCTTTGTGAGCATGTAGCAGAAGGGGAGATGAAATGGGAACACTATAGAACTGAGAATCAGATTGCAGATATAATGACGAAGGAAGTACAGGTCAAAGTGTTCAGAAGACTAAGAGTTATGGTGAATATAGATAGCTTAGACATAATGAATTAGGTGGTGTGTTGAGAATATAATTCCTTTTGTCGAAGCAGGTAGTGCTCGACAAAAATAAGGATGTGTCGAAATTAGGCTTGTGTGTGTGTGTGTGTGCGCGTCGAAATGTCGAAGCAGTTTACTCAACAGGATTTCGACTTAGGCCTATTTTAGTAGTGTTAGCTAAATTGGATATTTTGGACTTTTGTGTTTTGGGCTTTGGCTTAGAGAGCAAGCTAGCCTAAAACTATAAATAAATGGAGTAAAACAACTTGAATTCACATAATTTTGTAGTTGCAATGTGAATAAGTTTTTCACAGTTTGTAGGCAGAGAGTTACTCTCCAGAAATTACCATCTTCTTTTATATTTTATCAAACCCTAATTTTCTTTCTTCTATAATTTTTCTTTCTTTTCATTGTTATTGTGTATCAATAATAATCTTGTTCATCAATATTGATAGAAATTCTCCATAAATTGCGGTGGATTTCCAACATAATCTAGTACGTCGATTCACTTTGACAAAAAGTTTAGAAAATTTGTCTGAATTGATTCACACCAACCTGTGATATAATTCATTTTGATAGAAAGTCTTAGGGATGTTGAGTGAATAGATTCACACAAACATCTGATTTGATTCACTTTTACAAAAAAAAAATAAAAAATTATATGAGTGGATCGATTTACAAAGAGTTGTAATTTGATTAACAAACTTAATTTTATGCTCATAATCAATGAATTGATTCAAATTTTCAAGTGAATCAATTCATACTGTAATTTAATTTTATTGGCTTAAATGCATTTTTTTGTCCTCCTAATTTAGAGGTTTTAAATAATTGATCCCCCTATTACAAAACCTACGATTTGGTCCCTTAATTTTGATGTCATTTGGAATTTTGTGATCCCCATTCAATTTAGCATAAGTGGCAATGATGATTGGGATAAAATTTTTACTTTTAATGACATTGCATTGATGACTAGATTATTTATTTATTAATATTTTTTAATTAAATTAATTATGTCTTTTAATTAATGATAATTTATTTATTTATATTTTTCTAATTAATATGTCTTTTAAGAAATTTATTTAGAAATTAAATTAATTATTATAAATTATAAAAGAGATTATTGGGCCTAAGCTCATAGACATAGTCTATACTCAAGTAGCCCAATACTGATAATTTTGCAAGTCATGTATGAATGATCTTTATAACCACTAGTTTTATTTGTTGAAAAATCGATGTGGAACTTCTATTATACATACAAAACCAAAACTCTTCCAAATTCATGCAAAACTCCACTTTCATTCTACATACAAGGCTAACTAAATGTCAAGCTTCATTTCTTCCTTGTGTCATTCAACCATCACTACAATTGTTCATCCAATCAAGAATTAAAGTATGATTTTGTTCAACCACTTCACTTTTTCCTTTCTTCGGTGAATCAAATTCCATTAGAAATTCCTCCAATAAAGATTAATGTTCCAACTCCACAAAATGAACAATGGCATATAGGTAATTCAAGAGTCACCATGGCAATGTTTCACTTTTTTTCTGCGTAATTCAAGCCAATAAAATAAATGCTTCAATTTATTTATTGTTGGTTGTATGTCTATTGTATTTCAAATTCACCTGTTTGCCTTAAAAGTTAGAAATGGGTTAGAATTTTTGACAGGTAGAAGGAGGAAGATTATCCGAGGTAGTTAGAAATGGGTTAGAACTTTTGAAATGTAAAAAGCTTCAGCGTGCACAAGCCGATGCTGCTTCAGACTAGTGTTACTAACATGATGAATAGAAGTGGAGGAGATGCTTTAATACAAGTGATTTGGAATGGACTGATAACATTCCAGAGTGTCCTATATATTCTCCATCGAAGGAGGAATTTGAAGATCCTTTGATTTACTTGCAGAAGATAGCTTCAGAAGCTTCTAAATATTGTATGGAGTTTGGTTAGTTCTACTGTGTACTAACGTTAGCAGTTTGCACTAGTGTTTTCATATTAGTTAATTAGTAAACTTGGGTTTGTTGTTTAGGAGCACAAGTGGAAACATATGGATTTATGTTCATGCCAATGAGAGTGCATAAGTTGAGCTTGAGTAGTTTTGTTTATCAACAAATTTCCACGTTGTTTTGTTTGCAAATAAAATGAGTGTTTATAAAATTAAATCACACATTGGTTATTGTCACCTTGTGTGTTGAAGAGATGTTAAATGATATTGATGCTATATAAATTGGATTTAGGCCCAGTTATCATTTTCCAAATTTTAAATAACTAATTTCTATTATCAAAGAATAATTATAAATATATTCAATTAAATAATTAATTTCTAGTCATTAATGAATAATTATTAATTTATTCAATAGAAAATATCAATTAATAATTTATCCTAGTCATCAATGACATATTATTAAATTTTTTTTATTCCAATCATTAATGTCACGTATACAAAAGTGGAGGGAACCACAAAAATTCAAAGACCATCAAAATTAAAGGATTTTATAATAGGAGAATCAATTGTTTAAATCGCTCAAACTAAAGGGATCAAAAATACATTTAAGCGAATTTTATTTTACATTTTAACACTTTAAAATTACCTCCAAAACATCTATAATGTAAAGACCATATACAATACATGCCTCAAATCATATATTATACATGAGTTTCACTTTTGGTACTGAAACATAACAAGTTCCTAGTTAACACATTATACACATAAATGCCTCTAATACAAAACACCTAAAAGTCTAAGGCATTACATATACAAGATGTTCCAAAATGATAAAAACTAAGAACTAGATCAATACAATGATCTCAAAACATAAACGCCATAGCGGAAGCCATGCCATCACAAAACCACGATCCGTAAGGAAAGTCAAATAACCTTGTCCTTACCTTTCGCCAAACCTGCAGAACCTGTGATGTAAACAACAACAGTGGGGTGAGATACATCAAATCTCAGTGAGTTCCCTGTCTTAAAGTCCTCTCGGCTCTATAAGGTTCTAACAAACCTAACTCAAGTCAAAAAGGGAAAAAGGGAAGTGACCTTGAGTACACACACACTATATGGACACATGTTATGAGTTCATCAACTCACAATATCACTAATCCGTAACCACACCAAGGCATCCCCTTTTCCCGTCCGCTTCTATGTCTAGAAGACGACCCGAGTCATGGATCCTTGAACCTACTTGACATACAAATGGATTCGGGTTCTACGGGCCATAAACCGTTATGAACCGTCGCTTCACACGGGCCATAAACCGTCACAAGCATACGCTCCCAGAGCGCCATTCGTACTGCACACGGGAATCAAACCTGTCAAGTAGTTGTGCACAAGTTTCAGAGGAGCTCAAGACCCATGAAACGCACTCGCAAATAAAATCGGTTACGATTACGTGATCCCACACAATCGTGATCGTATTCGACAATCACAAGGCCATAATGCCTTAACATAACCAAACGGTTAACACACATGTTCCATACTAGTGTTTATTCATTCTAAATTGTCCAACACTGCTTATGGTAATTGTCCTCCCTCTACTTACTTTATGTTTTATCGTGCATACATTTTTCAACAACAATTACACAACCAAAATCAACAAAACGACACAATTCCAACAATTCCGATATAATTAAATCGGCCGTCAATCTTAAAACCAATGTAATAAGAAAGTACATTTTATTACCTTTCCAACGATACCAAAATTGTTCCAATCCGGGTCACGGATAAAAAGTTACGGCATTGGAATCAAACGATCGGAAATAAAATATCACAACAGCAGAATTCTGCAACTCTCCTGGCCATACGCGTATTGGCACAACCCATACGCGTATTGCCCAAAATCTCGCCCAGCCATACGCGTATTGCCCCAAGCGATACGCGTATTGCTCAAACTTCTCGGCCATCCATACGCGTATTGCCCAGTCCGTACGCGTATTGACAAGCCCCATA
Organism: Lathyrus tuberosus; assembly: GCA_022829125.1. Lineage (NCBI taxonomy): Eukaryota > Viridiplantae > Streptophyta > Magnoliopsida > Fabales > Fabaceae > Lathyrus > Lathyrus tuberosus. The sequence goes on from JALAZF010000405.1 coordinate 821,372, forward strand.
CGCGTATCACCTCGACCAATACGCGTATGAGCAGAGGAAAATTCTGCAGAATTTTCTGCAGAATTTTTCTGCTACGTGATCAACCCATTTCAACCCAAAAATCCATTTTTTCTCAACCCAAATGCACTGAAACAGGTTACAGATACAACAAGCAGTATAACATACAATCACACATTGCATTTAGCAGTTAGATTCATGAATTTTGTGCAAAAAGATTCAATTTTTCACAATTTCAACCTAACTCTAAACTCAACAAAACTCTACTCTAAAGAGTCTAACTAGAACCCACCTGGATTACTAGACGAGGAGGTTGATACTGAGATGAATAGATGAAGAGTTGAAGCTTGATGATGATCTTGAGCTTCTTGAGAAATTTTCTCTTCTTCCTCTTCCTTTTTCTTTTCCTTCTTTCCTTTTTCCTTTCTTTTCTTCTCTTTAGCTTTGTTTCTATCTTTTGTTTGTTTTTCCAAGGAAAATGAAAAGGAAATAGATAGTATAGAAACTATCATATTTAGTAACACTACTAAATATCCAAAATTAGCTCAAATACATCAAATTATAAAAACTCAACGTTAAATACTATTAATTTAATCGACTCTGAGTTCGTCAGTTTACTCCAATTATTTTATCAAATAATTACTCAGAGTACTCCGGAACCCAGTTGATCATAATAATATTCACCAGAACGTTTATAAATTTACGGGGTATTACATTCTCCCCCCCTTAAATAGAAATTCGTCCTCGAATTTAAAATATTACCTGAACAGATGTGGATAAGAATCTCGCATTTCCGATTCTAGTTCCCAAGTAGCATCACCCGGATGCGTCATATCCCATTGCACCTTAACAAGTGGAATATCCTTGTTCCTTAACACTTTTGTTTCCCTTCCCACAATACAACTCGGTTGTGGTTCAAAAGTCAAATCCACTTCAATTTCCACTGATTCGGGTAGAATCGGCTGAAGAGGATCAGGAATAAACTTACGGAGCTGAGATACGTGAAAAACGTCATGCATCTCGGATAGAGAGGGTGGTAAGGCTAATCTATAAGCAACTTCACCAATCCTTTCTAAAATCTGATACGGTCCCACGTATCTCGGACTTAACTTTCGCGACTTAAACGGTCCTTTCAATCTCAATCTCGGAGTAACTTTCAGAAATACATGGTCACCTTCCTCAAATTCCAAAGGTCTCCTACGATTGTCCGCATAACTCTTTTGACGATCTTGTGCTTGTTTAACCTTCTCGCGGATCATTCGAATCTTTTCCGTAGTCTCTTCAATAATCTCGGGTCCCAAAATTTTATCTTCGCCCATTTCAGCCCAACACAAAGGTGTCCTACACTTCCTCCCATACAATGCTTCATAAGGAGCCATACCGATGCTCGCATGATAACTATTATTATAGGAAAACTCAATTAATGGCAAAAGTTCTTTCCAATTTCCTTTACTCTCTAGCACACAAGCTCTTAACATATCCTCCATCGTTTGTATTGTTCGCTCGGTCTGACCATCCGTTTGAGGATGATTCGACGTGCTTAAACGCAAATTCGTACCCATCGCTTGTTGGAACACTTTCCAAAATCTCGAAGTAAACTTTGGATCTCTATCGGACACAATACTAGAAGGAATACCATGCAATCTCACAATCTCAGCAATAAACAACCTTGCAAGATGACTTGCCTTATAAGTAGTCTTTACGGCTAAGAAATGTGCAGATTTCGTTAGTCGATCTACAACCACCCAAATAGAATCATACCCACCTTGGGTACGGGGTAAACCCACTGCAAAGTCCATAGAAATACTATCCCACTTCCAAACTGGAATATCCAAAGGCTGTAACAAACCGCCCGGTCTTTGGTGTTCAATCTTCACCTGTTGGCACACCGCACATTCTGATACATATTCCGCTATATCCTTTTTCATCCCAGACCACCAATAATCCTTCTTTAAATCCTGATACATCTTCGAAGAACCAGGATGTATCGTAAAAGTACCTTTATGAGCTTCGTCTAAAATCTTCCTTTTTAATGCCTCATCCTTCGGAACACAAATCCTTTGATTAAACAGAACAATCCCATCTGTCGCTCGTGTAAAACCTGGTTGAAGTAACAACTCTTGTGACTCCTCTTCCAATAATTGTTCTTGTTGGATCTCAACTCTTAAAGTAGAATTGACATTCAAATTTCCCATGATTACACCATTCGGAGTCCACACAAACTGGAGGTTAAGATCTCTGAACTTTTCCAATAACGAATATTCCAAAATCATCAATTCTGCACCATGAACCATTTTCCGACTTAAGGCATCCGCTACTTTATTCGCCTTGCCTGGATGATACTTCAATTCTAAGTCATAATCCTTTAAGTACTCCATCCACCTTCTTTGTCGCATATTCAACTCCTTTTGATCAAACAAATACTTCAAACTTTTCTGGTCACTGAACATTTCAAAACGTACACCATACAAGTAATGACGCCACACCTTCAGTGCAAACACCACTGCAGCTAGTTCCAAATCATGAGTTGGATAATTCTTCTCATGAACTTTCAACTGTCGAGAAGCATAAGCTACTACTTGACCACCCTGCATCAAAACGCTCCCTAATCCCCTCTTAGAAGCATCACAAAACACTTCATAAGAGTTATCAGGATCAGGAATAATTAATACTGGAGCACTCGTCAAACTTTCCTTCAATTTCATAAAACTTTGTTCGCAACCTGAGTCCCATTCAAAAATAACATCCTTCCGAGTAAGTTTCGTCATTGGTAAGGCCAATTGAGAAAAGCCCTTAATAAACCTTCTATAGTAACCGGCCAATCCCAAGAAACTTCTGACTTCTGAAACATTTCTCGGTCTCTCCCAATTAATCACTGCCTCTACCTTCGATGGATCCACTGCCACACCACCCTGAGATATAACATGTCCAAGAAAATTAACTTCCGACATCCAAAACTCACACTTGCTCAACTTAGCAAACAATTGCTTCTCTTGCAAGATCGATAAGACAATCCTCAGATGTTCTCCGTGCTCTTGTGGAGTACGAGAATAAATAAGAATGTCGTCAATAAAGATTACCACAAATTGGCCCAAGTAAGCCTGAAATATCCGATTCATGTAATCCATAAAAACAGCTGGAGCATTAGTCACACCGAACGGCATCACTAAGAATTCGTAATGACCGTAACGGGTTCTAAATGCAGTTTTTGGCACATCGGAACTCTTCACTCGAATCTGATGATAACCCGACCGTAAATCAATCTTCGAGAACACACAGGCTCCTTTCAATTGATCTAACAAGTCGTCTATCCTTGGTAAAGGGTACTTGTTCTTAATAGTAACTTTATTCAGTTTACGATAATCAATGCACAACCGCATTCCCCCATCTTTCTTCTTTACCAACAACACTGGAGCTCCCCAAGGTGAAACACTAGGTCTAACAAAATGCTTAGACATCAAGTCTTCCAATTGGTCCTTCAATTCTCTTAGTTCAAGCGGTGTCATCCGATACGGAGAAACGGATATAGGAGCCGTTCCCGGTATCAGGTCAATAGAGAACTCAACTTCTCTCTCTGGAGGAAGAGAAGAAACATCCTCTGGAAACACTTCAGGAAATTCACATACTATTGGAATACTCAGGACTTGCTGTTCACTACTTCCTTCCTTAGTAAGAACCAATAAAACAGATTTCTCTTTCTCAAACAAGAAGTTTACCATTCCCACCGTACCTTCTAAAATCGTTGATAAGACATCTTTCGGAGTAGCCTCAACAGATGGAATAATGATTAACTTTTCTTCACACCCAATAAACACCGAGTTAGCAGAAAGCCAATCCATACCCAGAACAACATCCACTTTCTTAAGTGGTAAACAGATAAGGTCAATCTGGAAAACCCTTTCGTTAACAGACAACACACAATTTTCACACATCAGCGGCGTTTCAACCATTTCATCCATGGCAGTAGTAACCACCATAGGAGGAAACAAAGGAATAGTTTGCAACCCCAGTCGCCTTACACAACGCGTGGAGACAAAAGAATGCGTTGCCCCACAATCAAATAAAACAAAGCAAGAATGTCCATTTACGAAACACGTACCCGCAATCAATGAATTGTCACCCTTTACTTTCCTTGCATCCAAGGTATACACTCGGCCCGTTGTCTTCCCTTGTGCCTGATTCTTACCCTGAGGACAATCCCTCGCCAAGTGGCCCACCTTCTGACACTGGTAACACCTCACACCTTCAATACCACATCGACCGTAATGATTCCGACCGCAAGTACGACACACCGGAGGTACACTAGTTCTAGAACTCTGGACCTGCTTCCCTTTGGAAAACTGTTGCCTTTGCCTAAACTGTTGATTCGACCTCCCTCGATCACCTTGAATCGCCCTGTTCGAATCCACCTCCATTTGTACCTTTTTCAAACTATTTTCTGCCACATAACATTGTCTTAACATTTCAGCATAAGTAGCAAATTCCCGTTGAGACACGCTGTGTGAAATCTCAGCCCTTAACCCAAACAGAAACTGATCTATCTTCCACCTCTCATCAGGAGCATACATGGCCTGTCTAGAATAGTCAGCCATGTTCTCAAATTGTTCCGCATAGGAAGCCACTGATAAATTTCCCTGTCTCAACTGTTGGAACTCAAACTCCTTTTGAGACCTTAATGAACTCGGAAAATATTTCTCCATAAAGATTACCTTAAACTGTTCCCACACTTTCGGCACCTCCTGAATTGTCATCAAGGCTGAAGCGCTCTCCCACCACCTCATGGCAGGACCCTTCAACCAGTGAGAAGCAAAGGCCACCTTATTCTCCTCACTGCAATGAACTATCAGAAAAATCCTTTCCATACCTGTTATCCACTTGTGTGCCTTCACCGGATCTAGCCATCCTTGAAACTCCGGAGGATTCATTCGAACAAATTCCCTGTAGGTTCCTCCTGTAACTTCCGGAACAACCACTGGAGGGTGCAGACCATCAGCCATTTGTTGCATCATTCCTTGCATGAACTGATTCTGCTGCTGCTGCATCTGTTGCATAAATTGGTACAAAGGGGCATTCCCTTCATCACCCTGCGGAACCGTCCCAGCTGGAGTAGTCCTTGGTCTACCACGATTGTTTATGCGTCTATCAGCCATGTTCCTGAATTTCATACAAATAGGATTAAGTTGATCAGACTCAATACCATAAATATAACAGACGAGACCCATGGCGACACGCCGCATATGAAATGGAAAGAAAACTTATCCCATTTCATGGCTAGGTCGAGGATACGACCTGCTTTGATACCAACTGTAAAGACCATATACAATACATGCCTCAAATCATATATTATACATGAGTTTCACTTTTGGTACTGAAACATAACAAGTTCCTAGTTAACACATTATACACATAAATGCCTCTAATACAAAACACCTAAAAGTCTAAGGCATTACATATACAAGATGTTCCAAAATGATAAAAACTAAGAACTAGATCAATACAATGATCTCAAAACATAAACGCCATAGCGGAAGCCATGCCATCATAAAACCACGATCCGTAAGGAAAGTCAAATAACCTTGTCCTTACCTTTCGCCAAACCTGCAGAACCTGTGATGTAAACAACAACAGTGGGGTGAGATACATCAAATCTCAGTGAGTTCCCTATCTTAAAGTCCTCTCGGCTCTATAAGGTTCTAACAAACCTAACTCAAGTCAAAAAGGGAAAAAGGGAAGTGACCTTGAGTACACACACACTATATGGACACATGTTATGAGTTCATCAACTCACAATATCACTAATCCGTAACCACACCAAGGCATCCCCTTTTCCCGTCTGCTTCTATGTCTAGAAGACGACCCGAGTCATGGATCCTTGAACCTACTTGACATACAAATGGATTCGGGTTCTACGGGCCATAAACCGTTATGAACCGTCGCTTCACACGGGCCATAAACCGTCACAAGCATACGCTCCCAGAGCGCCATTCGTACTGCACACGGGAATCAAACCTGTCAAGTAGTTGTGCACAAGTTTCAGAGGAGCTCAAGACCCATGAAACGCACTCGCAAATAAAATCGGTTACGATTACGTGATCCCACACAATCGTGATCGTATTCGACAATCACAAGGCCATAATGCCTTAACATAACCAAACGGTTAACACACATGTTCCATACTAGTGTTTATTCATTCTAAATTGTCCAACACTGCTTATGGTAATTGTCCTCCCTCTACTTACTTTATGTTTTATCGTGCATACATTTTTCAACAACAATTACACAACCAAAATCAACAAAACGACACAATTCCAACAATTCCGATATAATTAAATCGGCCGTCAATCTTAAAACCAATGTAATAAGAAAGTACATTTTATTACCTTTCCAACGATACCAAAATTGTTCCAATCCGGGTCACGGATAAAAAGTTACGGCATTGGAATCAAACGATCGGAAATAAAATATCACAACAGCAGAATTCTGCAACTCTCCTGGCCATACGCGTATTGGCACAACCCATACGCGTATTGCCCAAAATCTCGCCCAGCCATACGCGTATTGCCCCAAGCGATACGCGTATTGCTCAAACTTCTCGGCCATCCATACGCGTATTGCCCAGTCCGTACGCGTATTGACAAGCCCCATACGCGTATCACCTCGACCAATACGCGTATGAGCAGAGGAAAATTCTGCAGAATTTTCTGCAGAATTTTTCTGCTACGTGATCAACCCATTTCAACCCAAAAATCCATTTTTTCTCAACCCAAATGCACTGAAACAGGTTACAGATACAACAAGCAGTATAACATACAATCACACATTGCATTTAGCAGTTAGATTCATGAATTTTGTGCAAAAAGATTCAATTTTTCACAATTTCAACCTAACTCTAAACTCAACAAAACTCTACTCTAAAGAGTCTAACTAGAACCCACCTGGATTACTAGACGAGGAGGTTGATACTGAGATGAATAGATGAAGAGTTGAAGCTTGATGATGATCTTGAGCTTCTTGAGAAATTTTCTCTTCTTCCTCTTCCTTTTTCTTTTCCTTCTTTCCTTTTTCCTTTCTTTTCTTCTCTTTAGCTTTGTTTCTATCTTTTGTTTGTTTTTCCAAGGAAAATGAAAAGGAAATAGATAGTATAGAAACTATCATATTTAGTAACACTACTAAATATCCAAAATTAGCTCAAATACATCAAATTATAAAAACTCAACGTTAAATACTATTAATTTAATCGACTCTGAGTTCGTCAGGTTACTCCAATTATTTTATCAAATAATTACTCAGAGTACTCCGGAACCCAGTTGATCATAATAATATTCACCAGAACGTTTATAAATTTACGGGGTATTACATATAATATTGTCAAATAACAATTAATTATACCAAGTATTGTAACATGTTAAAATGCATGAAAATATTGATTACCAATAATCCAAGTCCTCTATCTTAGGGTTCAATTTCTATCTAAAAATTTCTTGAGCGTACCCTAGAAATCCTTCTAATGTTTAGCATTTAACTAGATATTATACTATATCCAATTAAAACATACTACTCCGTCTCATATTATAAGCAAATTTTGCTTTTTAGATTCATTGAATAATTAATGTATCTGATCTATATATAGTCCAGATATATTAATTTTACAATGAATCTAAAAAACAAAATTTGTTTATAATATTGGACGGAGGGTGTAATACTTAATAAACCCATCTTAAAGAAGATCAATAGGTTGAATTCTCTATGGATATGATGACATCATATTCCACTTCTTTGGCGGTGAATTGAGCGAGAGTGATATGGCAAGAAACATCAAATAATTGTCTCGATTAATTAGTAATGTGTCATCTTACAATTAGCTCAAAAGATCTTTCTGTTGTAAAATTGAAACGATAGAGAGTATTTATTAATTATTATTCAGATATTTTAATAATTATTTTAATATATTAGTTAATATTTTAATATTTTAAAAGTTTCTTAGTTTTTAAAATTGTGCTACATGGATAGTTATGATATATTTATAGTTTTATATAGTGAGGTGTAATGTTTTATTTGGAAATCAATGAAATCAAATATTATTTTTTACTATCTTTAGTTCTCTCTCTCTCTCTCTCTCTCTCTCTCTCTCTCTCTCTCTCTCTCTCTCTCTCTCTCTCTCTCTCTCTTAGTTTTATTTGTCTTCTTCATAGTGTAGAATTTAGAGCTTTAATTAGTCTTGTTAGAGTTTTTATTTAGCATCCTAACAATTGGTGCTTTCATTCTTGAACTTCTATCCTTCCATGGCATACTCATATTATCATTCTTTAATCCCTCCCTATATTAATGCTCCATCACCATTATATCATTCCTCCAATTTTTCTATTCCACTCACACCTCAGAGTCCATCCTCACAACCTGAAACATTTCACCATCAACTAGAAACTCTTCAAAAATATTTGAAGGAAACTTATGAACTCTCGAATAAATCTAGAGAAGAATTGAAAGAACAACTTCAAGGTTTTTCTCGAGTGTTTTCAAATTTAAACAGAAATTGAAAGAAAAATATATGATCAAAAGTAATACAGAAAAACAGCCGGAAGAAAAAAGGGAAATAAAAAATTCTGGTTCACAAAAAAAATTCCAACGAAATTTCTGAAAAATTCTCTGGCGTCAACTCTGGCAAGCATTCTGGCAGCAACTCTGGTGATTGTTCAGTCATCTTCTCCGACAAAACTTCTATCCTCTTCTCTGATAAAAACAATTTCATTGTTGGAAAAAACTCTGACTACGCTCCTGACATTGTCTCTAACGACTTTTCTGATTTCGATGTCATCTCCAGCAACTTTCCCGACGTCGTTTCAGATAATACTTCCAGTGACATCTCTGATTCTAATTCCAGCGTCAATTTCAAAGTCTCTGGCGCGACCGCTGGCGAAGCCGAAATATCAGCGCTCACAGTATCTTTCCATCATCCATCACCATAACAATACTATGTTAAACACAGTTGGCCCAAATTTATCAAAAGTTAGGAAACAATCTTCCCCAATGGCAATACAGTCAGAACAAAAGTCACTAGAGCAGAAAGTAATGTGCACTGCCATTGCATTTGCTTATCCTCATTTCTCTGCTTCGATTTTACTTCTATGGATTCCATGGGATAGAGGGAAATTTAAGAATAGAAAATATTTGGGATTCAAGTTTCATATCTTTTCTATCAAAACTCATCTTCTTTGTTTTCACGATATCAAAAAGTCTGACGCCGTTTGTCTTCACAGTGAAGGTTACTTGGAATCTAAATGCAAACTAGGGTTTCAAAATTCTTATTTAAATGGGTCGGTTCATTTAACCCTTTACAAAATGTTTGGAATTGTTATTTGGACTTATATCTAAGACTATAAGGTAACCTACCTAGCTCATACTCAATACCACAACACTAAATATGTACTAGTACTAGTACTACTATTATCCCACAAAATTACTGTGTCACTAAAAATCACTCACACGCCACTTTATTTCAATATATCATCTTTTAGCTATTACATTTTTTCACAACTAAATAAGCATATAGATGGGATTTAAAAAATAAAATAAAAATTGGGTCATTTCTTTAAACAAAATATATATATATATATATATATTTCTTTCTTTTTATCATTATTTTAAAAACCTTGAGGACAAGGTTCGAGTGAACCTGACGACAATGATAGAAAGTATTTATTAATTATTATTTAGATATTTTAATTATAATTTTAATATATCAGTTAACATTTTAATATTCTAGAAGTTTCTTAGTCATTAAGATTGTGCTACATGGATGGCTATGATATATTTAGAGTTTTAGAAATGATGGTAAAGGTTGGTTTCGTGGAGCAAGACCTGGAGGTCGTGGAAGGGAGTGATGAGCAGAGTTTTGAGTGTCTCCTTAGTGTGTCTTAAGAGTTTCCTTGCATTTAGTGTGTTTTGTTTGGTTGCTTCCATGTCTTTACATTTTGTTTGATGTTTATCGCTTTGAATTATGTAATGTTGCAATTCTTGTACCTTTATTAATAAAAATTAATATGAGTATTGTGGTTTGTTTATTAAGCATGTGTTTTTTACTTTGTGTGAGTGCACAACCTTTTCATTGCAATTGCCTCTGTATAGTATTTGTTCTTTGTGTAATGTGCATCTGTGTGATGCTTCTAACGGATAATTTTCTCTTTTTGATGTTGTCAAAGGGGGAGAAAATATTGAAGAGGCTGATATATGATATATGCATACACTTAGGGGGAGCTATCAAAAGAGCTATTAATAACAATGCATAAAATCAGGGGAAGTTTTTTTGTGTACCAAGATAATAAGTGTAACTGGCCACGACTACGTCATATACGTTTTCCATCATCAAAAATGGGGAGTATGTGAATGCTAACTACAAATTCAGTCGGGTTTTGAATGATGTCAAACAAGGAAGGAAGTACATCGTAACGCTTTTGTATATTGGACGACATAAACCTACATTTAGATGCTCATTTGTCCCCTTAGCCTTGGGATGCATAAAAAGAGTCTCTAAACAAGTTTTATAGGTCTTAGGCATGTCATACACATCAAAAAATCATGTTTGTGTGTCAAAATAACTGCATAGGACGGCCTATACGTGATAAGGTAGACCTATGGAAGCCTCGACTTCAGTATAGGTCGGTACATTCGTATTTCAGGTTGGCTTCCATGCTCCAAGAACGAAGCATGTAGGCTCTGCCCACAGTTCGCCTCCGAGGCCGGCCTGAACACCTTCATAGGCCGACCTATGACTTTCATAGGCCGACCTATGCAATTTAAAACTTGAAAAATTCTTTTTTCATCATATTTTTCTTGCATCCTTTTGCCCATTTTCTTCACATACCTACATATACTCATACATGCATCTTCTTCTACGTAAGGTTCCTAGTGAATAAAACCTAAACGAAACCAGATTACGAAGTTTCCCATCATCTTCATCCCTTCTTCTATACATACACACAATTTAACTACACATAATTATTTTTTGATTGGGTGACCATCTAGATTAGGGTTGATAACGTACAATTAGATTTGGTGTAACCGAGAATATTGGGTTGAGAACTTTGTGTGTTTCAAATAAGAAAACCAAGGTGGGGGTTTCCTTCCAGATCAGGTTGATTTGAAGGTTTTTGACAAGATCACATCTACACAGATTCGACCTAGTGAAATCCTTAGGGCAAGGTGGTTTCCTTGCAAGGGAGTAGTGCGAGACGGTGAATTGTGTTCGGGAATCTTGGGTTTCAATAAGTTGTGTGCTCGGGATAAACGGAGGATTGTATCTGCATTTTTGGTCACTCGATCAAGCTTTGATCAAGGGTTGAAGATGGAAGAATCAAGGTTTTTGTGGTTTGCATTCTTCATCTCTTGTATAAACGATTTTGTAAAGAAAAGGTTAATAGCATTATCTCAATTTCATTTTGAATTGAGGGCAGAGACGTACCCATAGCGAGGCTGATTAGGAAACTGCCTAAACAAATCTTGGTCTCTCTCACTCTCTCTCTCTCTCTCTCTCTCTCTCTCTCTTTCTCTCTCTCTCTCTCTCTCTCTCTCTCTCTTCCTCTCTCTCTCTCTATCTATCTATCTCTCTCTCTCTTTTTCCCTCTCTCTCTCTATCTATCATCTATCTCTATCTCTTTATCTCTTTTATTGTTGATTTCTCAATTTATCGAGTTCATTGTTATTTGATCAATTCGATTGGAAATTGTTTTCTGTTATCTTTTAAAAGTGTCGTTGTTGATATAATCGCAATCACTTTGATTGTGATTGGATTTTAACATCAACAAAAATAATTATATTTCCAATCGCTATCGATTGCACACCAAGTGTTCGATAAATTGTTTGTGCGTATTTTGATTGTGTTTTGGTTCATTGGATATACGAGTTACGATTAGCATTATATTTAATTGATTTGTAGATTGATCGTTGTTAAATATATACGTTCATTATCACTCTGTTTGGTTTGCAATACGTATATTACTTTTCGATAGTAAGTTTGGTTAGACGATTCGATACGAGTCGTTTTTCCACTGCATCTTATTTTAAAAACAGATTTTTTCCAAAAGTTTTTGGTTATAAAATTTGTGATATATTCACCCCCTCTAGATCAAAGCCTATCTTCTAACAACTAGGGCCATAGGATCGCTTCTCAGACATTTGGAAATTCTATCAATAAGTCATAGAAAACCCCTGACCCATCTCAAAGTTCTTCCACTTAGGATTCCCAGTATGTTCTCTACTAGCAAGTTTGGTCCATTTCCCTTGAAGGGCGTTGGACGTAAGTTTGTAGGTATTAGGCCTAGCCTTCTGCTGAGCAGGAGTCTGTTCTTTCTTTTGGGGCACCCCTCTCTTATTGAAGTAAAACTATGGCCTATTATTTCTCCCATTATCTTTCTCTTTTGCTTTCTGAGCACTTTCAACCTTTCTTGCAGCCTTCTTATCGAATACAATACTGCATCGAGGACACAACATCACCTCTGAGTCTTCATCCTTGCACCTATAGATAAATTCCACAAGTCCCTCACCAGCCTTTGGGTACCCAGCTTCGATCTGATTTCGCTCTCCTCGAACTCAGCCATGTCAAAATCTTCAGTAATTTTGACCATATTGATCGCCACTGGCTCCACATAGCTAGCATCCCTAACTTGCAAGGGGTCAGAGTCAATCTTCATAAGTGTATTTCCTTTAGCAAATTTCAACATGCCTTTATTTAGTGCGTTCTGAACAAGATCCCTGGAAAGAAAGCATTGTGAGGTCTTATGCCCTAGAAAATTATGATATTTACAAAACCCTCGTTTCTTTCTTTTTTCTAATGGTACTTTTGCGCCTGGTGGCACAAGTACTTGACCATCTGCAACCAACAAATCGAATATCTCATCACATTTGATTAGGTCGAAAGGTGTAGGTTTTCTTAGGGAATTTATCACTTTTCTCAGGCTCAGAGGGATTCTTCCCATTTGCAGGTGTAACAATTTACACACATATGGAAGACCTGGCTTTAACTCATCCACGTCGACCTCAGACTCCTCAACATGGTCATATTCGACATCTGACACTAGGTCGTGGTCTTTCATGTCGACATAAGCCACACACTCTTTCTTACCCTAACTCACTCTGGCCTTCTCGGCTTTCAGTGTTTCGACCTGTCGAACTCTATCTGCCATTTGGGCCATATCTCTCAGATACTGTGTATCTAACTTCTTCCTAATGGAATAATCTAATCCCCCCAGCAGCCATTTCGACAAGCTATTGTTCAGGCACTTGAGTGAAGCACTTTTTTTTCAATAGACATAATCGATTCAAGTAGTCTTCAATTGATTCAGCAAACTTTTGCTTCACGCTCGAAAACTCTTTCAAACTAATCTTGGATCGCCCCATGTAAAACTGCTCATGAAACAACCTCTATAATCGATTCCCCTAATTGATTGAATGAGCAAGAAGGGTGGTGAACCATGTAAAAATATTCTTTGCTAGAGAACTAGGAAAATATCTTATCCTTAGGTTCTCACTATTGGCAATGTCTCCTACCTCAGTCAAGTACCGGGCAATGTGATCAACGGTAGACTCGTTAGTGTCGCCAACAAACTTTGTGAACTTAGGGACTTTCCAACCCCTTAGCAGTTCAGTCTACAACACGTACTTTGAGAGGGGAAATGTGTAATTTGGTCTCTGTAGGCCCATGTTCACCCTATTTTGTACCATTATCCTTTCTACAATGGAAGTCGGATTATTTTCTCCTAACATATTTTCCTGTCGAACTTGATGTACGACTTGCTCGGCGTCCTGGTTTTGATTTATTATCATGACAGGTGGACGCTATACATCCCTAGGTATCTCTTGTTCAACCACTTAGGCACCACTTGTTGTCCCTGGTTCACTGTGTTTTCTTCCAACACTGCCCCTTCATTTCGAACTTGTTTACTAATTTGGGGTTGCACCATAGGTCGAACCTGCACTGGGGAAGCGCCAAAGAAATCTGCAATTCGATTCATCTAAGTTGCCAACTGTTGGTAACTCTAATTCATATTTTGAATCAATGTGTTTAATATCGTACCCATCTGCTTAGTCAAAGTGTTCACCATGTCACAGTTACTCTCATTCATCTGTTGTCTCATTGCTAATACATAATTTGTGGTGAGCGTTAGCATTGTCTGGGAACTGAATCCCATTCCCATATGGGGTGGCATTGTTCGACCGTGGTTACCTATGGTTAGGGGTGGCAAACGAGCATGCCCGCCTCGTTTAGGCACTCCCCGCAAAAGCCCGCAAAAAAAAGGGTGGGACGGGGCGGTCATAGTTAAGAATGCGGACCCAAAACCTAGGCCCACCCCGCAAAAAAGTGAGGGCGGGACGGAGAAAGCCCGCGGGCACTGCACCTTTTAAGCCTAAAAATGCAAAAGTTTATGTAAATGTTTGTGCCCGCAGAAGTCCGCGAAGAAAGCGAGGCGGGGCGGGGCGGACCTAAACCCTTGACCCGCCCTGCACTAAAGTGCGCGCGAAACGAGCATGCCTAATAGGCCAGGCTCATTTTTCCACCCCTACCTATGGTCGAGCCAGACGCAAAAATTTGCGAATATCTATTCGCGTCATTATCAGCAAATGTCAATGGGTTATTATGCAAACTTGTCATCACCGTTGTTGGCATCCCATAAGGTTGCTCACGTCCTAACATGTGCATTGTAACACTTGTTGCAAAAGGCCTAACCTTTGTCGCAATCATTGTTCTAGGAGTCACTTGGTGACTATGGGGTATATGGGACACGGCCGTCCCTTCTGGTAAAGTTAATGGTGTAATAGTTGTTGACGGTATGGCCTTAGTGCTAGCGGTCGAAGGAATTGGCTGAGTTGTCGTTGCAGAGACTGTGCCCGCCCTAGCACTATTAGAGGGTTATTCTCAATTGTTAGTCCTGGAAATTGTCATTCTCCTGACATATCTTCTCACAGGTTTCCTAACTTATCTCTTTGTTATTTTACCACACCTTAATCTCATGCACACTCACAAAATTGAGAAGTTAAATGGAATGAAGAACTATATTTTTTTCTTTTCTAAAAAAATGCAAAGTAAAAACACACACACAAAGGGTCCCACTAGACGTGTCAATTTGTTTACTGTGAAATTTGGTAAACAAAGCAAGTTTCTATTAATACTTAAGGGATCAAACTCAAAAATCTCTCGGGACATATTTGTGTGCATTTAAGACTTTGAACACCATTTTGGTTTTGAAATCGAAATAGTGACATTTGGAAAATAATGATGTAACTTAGAAAAAAAATTGAAATCTAAGGTCTTGAAAATAAATGCAACTGAAATCAAAGTGCAGGATAAAGTAAAAATGACACGAATTGTAATGCAAGATCGAAATATAATTTAATGCAGGAAGAAAACTTGAATGTAAAAATGCTTGAAATTTGTAATGGTGGAACACTTACGTACATTTTCCTCACTTGTTTCTCAATTGCGAAAATACTTTGAGTTTACAGAAATATAAGTACAATTATGGACCCTTTACACAATGAACATGAGTCACCTTATATACTACTCTAAAATAACTACTTAAGAACGGTCGACTAACCCTATCACGACACGTTTCAATCTCATGCAGTTGTTTCTTCCGGCAAGCTTCCACGTGTCTTCGAGTAACCGTCTGTGTTAAACCAGTTTCCGATCTTACAACATTTAAATATTTTAACTACTTTTATTGGTTATCAGGAACTAACTCAACTGCATCAAAGTCCCTAAGATTGACCACGCTACGACAACACACTCTGTAGTACTTTCCACATGCAGTACCCAAGTCCACATTGTTTCCATTGTAATGATGAACTTCAACCTTAGCCAACACAGCACATTACTCAATTTCACTAAATCCGCAAACTCTAAGGACATCCTTCGACTTCCAACCTCTTCGACCGGCCTCCCTTTATGTAGTTTCCGACCTCAAATCACCTTGACTTCCATTTGACTCCATTTATTCTTGACTTTTCCGCGTGGCATATTCATTGTCTTCACTTACCATTTATAATTGAGTTACCATTTATAATTGAGTCGAAAAATCCAAGGTACCAGTAGATTGAACTCAGGTCTGACTTGCCATATTTCCAACCCCTAGTGGAGAACGGCATACAATAAAATTTAAGATAATTCATATTTTCCTCACTGAAATGAAGGTTAGGTGAATGCAAAACAGCCTAATACATAAAAGTCAAACCTTTTTCAAGTTAACAGAGTTCCTTGATGATCTTATGAATGTTAGATTCGATCAAAGCATGATCAAACTTGATTATTGAAGATTTTACTCGTATCCCATATTTACAGCGTCACTAATTGAAGTGACTATTGGCACAAAGGTACGTACGTTATGAGGGGGAGATGCAAGCATGGATAGAGAAAACGGAAAAATGCCATAAATCAATAAAAGATCAAATCAAATTTTAAGCACCATGTACTCACATCAAAGGAAAGACTCAAACACTATATGCATAAATAGCCAAACAAGACTAAGATCACGATGATTTGGCCGATCGGATTCGGTATACCTATATACACTTTTGATTGTACCTTTTATCACAACACCCAATCATTCAAACAACTAATTTAAATTATTTCAGAAAAAAACCTACTAATTTAAAAACACAATTTTAAAGGGAAATGCTCATTTTCTTTCAAAATACAAAATAGAACTGAAATTCCACATGAAACAAGACATCATCTAACTACCAGTATGTACAAGTTTTAAATTTTCGTGCAAACCCTTTACATGCTTGAGTCTGATTATTCTCATGTTGATCAATTCCACAGCGACAGACCCATCTGCAACCCAATTTCATGTTCCAGAAATTCTTTCGATAAATACAGCTATCTGTACGAACAACAGACAAAGCATAGAATCCATTGATAACATACAATGAATGGAGTTAAAAGCTAGGACAATTCAAGCAGTACTACAAATATATTAATCCTCTCCCCATGCATCTTCTTTCAATTTTTGCCTGTTAACAATGCGTTCCTTTCGAGTATTTTCTTCCCTTTTATGTTGTTGGAAGCCTGTCCCACGGCTTGGGGAGGGCAGTTTTATCCCCATACTGTTAGCAATCATCCTCTGCGCTGCTGCTACTGAGGTTTTCTGTCTTTGCTGAGGTGGTTTCAGGTCTGAATAAACAATGAAACCGAAAAAACTATGTGAGACAATATTAACTGATCATACAGTTAATTGATTCAAAATTGCAATGAACAATGGGAATTTACTCAGTCTAGTAACCTGCTTAGAACACAATAAATCCAACTAGTTAAAGATGAAGGGGGTACATAAAAGTATAATGTAAAATTACTATCATTGATTTGAAATGAATTTTAACAAGTTCATGATTTTATTGTGTTGCAAAATATAATAAAAATGTTATGAACTGCACTTTTAGTTAACCGTAAATGCTAGCTAGCAATAAAACTAAGTTTGAGGGAAAGAGCCAGGTTGTCTAGAAAGTCTCAAAATGCAGTATGTTCATGCAGAGCAGGGGAACTACCATGTTATCAAGTCTAAACAAAAGAGTAGTAATCAAACGATATCGAATGACAGAACCAGGATTCATAGTGAGTTCCAAAATACTTCTGCAAACCAAAATACTACATATTTTACAGATTTTAAAGATCAAACATAAAGTAAATTGCCAGTTTGTCCCCTGAAATTTTAAGGGTCAGTCCTTTACACCCATAAAATTTGCGAATATGCAAAAAAGACCCCGATTTTGAATTATGACTAGCAATTTGGTCATTTTGCTAACTTGTATCTAATTTTTGTTCAAATTAGTTCTTGAATCATACCGCTTATTAGTAAATTAGTCTATGAATTATATCAGTTAGTGTCAAAGTAGTCCTTACGTTACAAGTTAAAAGAATATGATCAAGTTGTCTGACTTCATTGAAAGTCGGGGTCTTTTTTGCCTATTTACAAATTACATTACAGGGGTGTAAATGCTCGACCTCTACAACTTCATGGGGGTGAATTGGTGATTTAACATCAAACATAGCTTCATAAACTAGGCCATGCCTAGGTTTCCTAAAGAAAATGGATCATCACAAAGAAACTTGTAATATACAGTAAACCTTATATCACCCTGATATAGTAGCAGAAAGAGAAAGCAGTGTCTTACCATTTGCTTTAATTGAACTGAGATGTGCATCTTCTTCACCAAGTATCTTCATTGTCATATTAAATGAACATCGAGCATTGCTTTGAGCCTCAAGTGCTGCATTATAAAATTATTGGTACCAATGGTCACTAACAAATATATAATGTAAGGTAATGTTGTAAATAATAAAATAAAGTAATGTTGTAATTACCCTCTGCAGGAGTTCGGAATACTGCAAGTGCAACTGTATCATTGACCCAGCGAATCACAAAATGACAGTTTTTTATGTCATCAAAAACCTTCTCAAGGTCTGTTGTTCTAGTACTTGGTGAAAAGTGAGACAGCACAAGAACGTGACTGGTCCCATATTGTACTGAATTGAATAAAAAATAATTATCATTGAATTGTTTTCGATACGATATATCATGCAAACAAAAACCAACATAAAGTATAGATTATAATTTGAAATTTTGAATGCTTATAATGAACACTGGAACATGAAACTTATAATCTGAGGTATTTCAAGAAACCATAACCAACTTACTGTTCCATATGTAAACTAACTTGTGTGATTCTCACCTCGTTCTAAAATAAGTTTCATCCAAGTTTTTTTTCATATAGATTAAGAAAACCAATGAATGAATGAATGAATGTAACAATTTTAAAAACCGTCCCTATTAACTAATGGCTATTAAGAATTGTCATAAATAGAGTGAGATATAATGACTTAAAAGTGGTGTACACAATTAATATCGGGTAAACTTGGAATAATTGAGAAAGTAAAACAACAATTATTTTGGAACAATTTTGATTTGGTAAAACAAGCCTTATTCTAGAACGGAGAGAGTACAAAACTAAAATACTATGGGTTACAAAATAAGCACATAACTAAATTTTACTGAAAGGTTGAACCATAACATGGTTTACTTACAGTTTGGTGTACCTTTTTTATCTTCTGAACCAGAACGAGTTTCTTCATCCTCAACATCATCAATAATCGAACCATCAAGTAACCGATCACTATAAAGTTTATCATTATCATAAGAGAACGTTCCCCTTCCACGTCGCTTTGGGGTTGGACTTTTGGTGTTCTCCAATTTAAGATCTGACACTCTAGATAAAACTTCAGAGGACACTGGAGACAGTAACTTGTCAGGTTCACAGTCAGCTTTTGCTTCCCAGTCTGTAATATTTCACAATATCATTCACTAGCATGATATAAAAAACTTAAATCATTGACGTGGTTAGGCCAACATGCCTCATCCATGAACAACCAGAAAAAAAATCCACTATCAAAACAAAGTTATAACATAATGTATAAGGGACCTCTCAATATCATACTATTCCACAACTATCTCATCATGTATACGATACTTGTTTCTATTAAACCAAGCGACTAGTGTGCACTTTTAAAAATTCCTACCACTACGCCATCTCTGCTTTGATTGCTCTTTCTTTATGACAAGCCAGACACATATGCACATTCTGCTTCTGCACTGAAACAGTCATTTCCTTCACATTCGCCCATTTCTCTATCTTTTCTTTCTATCAAGAACACGCAATCACCTAGTAACTTTACTCACTTTTTTTCTATCTTGTCTACTATACGGTGACCGTGATGTGAGTGTGTGAACAAATGAACGTGAATACTGAAATATAGTAGACAAGATAGACAAGAATGACACTTTCAAAATGGTGTATGAATGATAAGAATACAAATCCACTATCAAAATGAGACCTTAACTTAATGTATGACTGACCTCTCAAAGTCCTATAATCCTTCAACCATCACACTTTCTTTACTAAACCCTACAAGTTCCTGCCCTTCAAATCCATCGAAATTAGTCTATGTAGCACCTAAACTTCGTGTATGTGTCCGAAACCGGACACTTGTGAATAGGTCTAATTTATTTATTTTTTCGAATTATTACAGTTGTCGAAAAGTTTAGTGAATAGAGTAGTGACTCAACCCAATTATTCATTTTCTTAATAACCACATACAACTCAAATGAGACTAAAAAAATCATAAATTGATTTCCAAAACTATGAAGAAAACAACACATACCATCATCCGCAGAAGAACTCCCAATACAATCATGTGAAGCAGGATTCGTCGGTGGTGTAACTAGGGCGTCCCTGAAAAAACAAACATCGAAATTGAAAGCATGGATGAGAGAAACGAAACGTGAAATTGAAAAATTGAAAGGTGAGTTACAGTTGCAATTCGGAAATAGAAGATGACAAATCATCCAAGAGTGTGATGGCGGTGTCTAACAAGTGTTCATTGCTTTCGCTCCGATTCTCTGTTGCTACCGATTTCTCCATTTGTTTCGATCCAAGAATTTTTACCAGTCAACACACTCTCACTTTCAACCTAAAATGGAAACTTATCAATAAAATTAGTCACAATTAAAAAGAATATTTAAAAATGGTTGATATTTTTAGTTTTTACTGAAATACTATTAATTAATTTTTCTAAATTTTTTAAATAAAAATTTTTCAAAGAGGAGGCACTAAACTAGTGCATGAACCAAAAAACGAACTTGGGCACCACACACTAGTGCATGCACCATCGATGCATCATGGCATAATGTTGTAGGACAAAGAAGAAACGCCAATAGGTGTGACATTTATGTGTATTCTTATTTTTTTTATAAATAGATCATTTATGCCCCATCATTTTGCATACATCTTTTCATTTCATTTTTAAATTTTTTTTCAAATTTTCTAACATGATTATTAAAAAAGATGGGTATGTTTGTTATTCGATTCTCAAGTCTTCATTGAAGATCCGACTTTAGACACCTAGACTTTTGAGCATCTTGAGAGAAGCTTGATCTGTTGGTTAGACGGAGAGATTAAAGATGGTAAAAAAATTAGAAGAATTGATAGGATTGTTTCATTGTTAAACATTGTGAATAGGGATAACGGAGCACAACGTGTGTTTGTGAGTCAGCTAAAACTGACAGTGTTGTCCATGTTATGATATATGGATCAGATGACATTATTTTGTCGGTTGTAATCTCTTAGATATGTTTTAAGTGTTAAGTCCTTTTATTTGTACTTCTTATTGTTGTTTTAAGCGTGTTTGTATTTGTTTTGTTGTAACCGAAATTTGTATTTGTGTTTGTCTTTGTTTTGTTGTTAACCATTTTGTCAGCTGAATCCATTTTGATTCTAAAATGTGTGTTATTAGGGCGACACTTTTTCTTCCTTCGCATATTTTCGTTGTGCCAAATTATGTTTTCTTGATATGTAGGCCAATATTCCTCCTTTGCTACCATCAAAAAGCTATTGTTGTACACATTGAATACGTTTATGACTTTGTAAATGATGACGGGCTATCAGCGTACGTCATTTAGCAAGAAAATTGACCAAATTTGA
This sequence comes from Lathyrus tuberosus, assembly GCA_022829125.1. Lineage (NCBI taxonomy): Eukaryota > Viridiplantae > Streptophyta > Magnoliopsida > Fabales > Fabaceae > Lathyrus > Lathyrus tuberosus. The sequence goes on from JALAZF010000405.1 coordinate 842,894, forward strand.
TAAGAATTGAGCAACTTAAAGGTAAAGGAGTGTAAAAAGCTGGAAAAAGCACTTTTGGACAAAGAAAAACACTTATTAAGAAAACTGGGGGAAAAAGGACAAAAAACAAGATGTTTCACTTCTCGAAATAAAGAGCCCGCGCTGTGATGTAACGCGCATGCGTTTTTGAAATGATTGTGTAGCAAGCCCGCGTTGTTATTTGGCGCACCCGCGTTGCAACTTTTACCTGACATGTTTTTCATCAGCTTTATAAGGAAAAGGGGGAGAAGAAAAGGAGGTTGATTCCAAGGAGTAAAAAGTGACGAAAAAGATATATTTTTGAGCTTTTAGAGGCCATTGAAGAGATTCTCCTTCAGTGATTTTTCATGTTCATCGAATCTAAACTATTGGTATTGATTTATTTCAACATGAGTAGCTGGATTCCTCTAGGTTAGGTCAAATTTGATGATGAATCTGCTCTTACTTGATTGGGACATATGATCGGATAATGTTAATGTTATTGTTCTAAATATTTGTTATTATTCAGTTATTGATTGTGCACATTGCTTTTTGTTTGTTATGGCATTATAATCGAGTTTGATAAATAGTGACTACGGAACCTAGGGCTATCTATCTGAACTACTTTAATTGTTGAATTCGTTAATTGACTAGGGATAGTATGATTAGGAATTGTGACTTAGAGATTAACATATTATGTTGCCTGGTTTAACATTATAATTGATATGAGGGATCGGGGAATTAACGATTAGGCTAGTGAGCTACACGCTAAGGGATTGGGTGTAGTGGTAGGGTTAATATGTCGTGTAACTTTGTAGTCATTACATGTTTTTAAATGTGTGTTTCATAAATCAAGTAAAAATAGGGGATTCTGATAATACGACCTGACGACTTTTCTCATTATTGTTATCAAAACTTATTTCTTGTGTTTTTGACACAAACAACCTGCAAATAGAGATTTGAACCAAATCATAGTCGATACAGTTAGAATTAGTGCAAAGAGTTTTCACTTCTCAATGTCATCAAGGTGATAGTAATATAAAAATTCGTTTACATGTTGCATATGCCACTACTACGGAAAACACATATCATAACGGTAGGAAAAGGGATACAGCCACGTCCGAACAACCGTTGTGAGGTAGGGTGTGATTGTATGTATGATGCTTTCCACCATGGGCATTGGACCGTTGTGATAAATTTGGTAGCGCGCTATATATAACAACTGTCAAAATATATAACTGTTGTGATATAAAACGCATGGTTATGGGTTCAAAACCTAATGAATGTATGATTAATAATATTTTATGTTATATCTATAACAATGGTTGGTATAAATAGTCGTGATTAAATGCTTTGTTTTTTTAAAAAATAATTATGTTATTTTTCCATAAATTACAGACTTGTATTTGTTATATATATATATATATATATATATATATATATATATATATATATATATATATATATATATAAATTTCAAATTAACCATTAAAAATATCATCCCTCTCCTTTTCAAAACACATTAAAAATAAACGGTCAACGTCTATGAACGTCGTCTAAGTCTTCAGAAGAGAAAGGTGTGTAGCGCGCGATTTTTGTCGGTGACAGGACCACCTTATCGCGGAATTTGGGTTTTCTCCTCAATGAAGAGGAGGGGGTGTTACTTTCTGATTTCTTATTTATTCCGTGAAGCTGGAAGGGAAAGGGAAGCTATCTAAAACTAACCTTGCACGTGAATGTTTAACTGAACAAACGCTTAAAGAGATTCGGGGAGTTCGGGGTCAGGTTATACAATGGGGAGTTGTCAATTACCCATCCTATATGTGGTTATCCACAGGATGTTAGCTTTAGGTTTCGCTTTGTACTTGATGGTGTTTATCCGTTAATGGGTTGGGAAAGTTTCTTGGGAAAGTATGAGAGAGAGAGTGAGTTTTTTATGATTTTGGTGAGGTACTGGACCTCAGTTTGGATTGATATGAAGGTGTTGAACCTAGAGTGTTTGATTAGTATGCTCGCTAAGATTTCACAATCTTATGCCTATGTATTCCCGTTTAAACGAAACAGGGAAATCAGACAATCGTAGTTCCTCCTATTCTAAGGGAGGAAAAGATGTTTTGGTGTCTTGTTCAAAGACCAAGATTGAAGCTAAATGGAGTATTTGTGTCTTGTTCAAAGCCCAAGATTGAAGCTAAAAGGTTTATTTGTGTCTTGTTCAAAGCCCAAGATTGAAGCTAAAAGGTTTGACTAAGAGAGAACTTGTCATCTCTAAAGGGAGACATTTTGTATGTTTACCACAACTGTTGGGTGACTATTTATAAAGGAGGATTTGTCCTAAAGGAGAAAACTTTAACTCAGTGTTGAGCAATGCCATTTTTCCTTAGGAATTTCTCATGCTAAGAGAGAGACAGTGGCGTGGATGTGAATAATCCAGAGGCTTGCCGCTTACAGCAATTAGATGAAAGAAAGGGTTTACCAGGATAAAAGATGGACGACATCTTAGATATCTTAATCAACAAGTGTGCCACTTACAACAGTTATCTGGGATTAGGGTTTGTTTTTAATGTCTATTTTGATGAGTGATAAACAGAGAAGTGACTTCTTACAGAGATTTTGATTTCCTCTTAGGGGATGTTGATTTTTGTGTGCCTTGATCAAAGCCCAAGGTTGAAGCTAAGAGGTTGATTGACTCTATTAGGGAAGTCCTTATACAAAGCCTAAGAGGAGGCTGGAAATGGCTGACTCAACAAGAGAGTGTTTATATATGTCTTGTACAAAGCCCAAGAGTGAGGCAAAAAAAAAGGTTGACTCTTTGGGGATATCATTATACAAAGCCTAAGAGGAGGCTGAAAGTTTGATTTTTCCGGGGAAAGGTTCTATCTGTCTCGTACAAGGCCCAAGATTGAGGCTAAAAGGGTACTGACTCTAGAGAGAAATCTTTATCTGTCTTATACAAAACCCTAGATTTTGAGGCTAAAATGAGACTGACTCGACTGAGGGTATTATTTCTCAAAGCCTAAAATTTGGCTGAGAGGAATTGACTCCGTTGGGGAATATATTTGTCCCAAGCTTAAGAGAAGGTTACGAAGATTTATGTCTTGTACAAAGCCCAAGATTGAGGCTAAAAGGGTTTGACTCAACAAGAGAGTGCTTTTATCTGTCTTGTACGAAGCCCAGGATTGTGGCTGAACAAGCTGGAGAAATCATTATACAAAGCCTAAGAGGAGGCTAACTTCCGCTAGGGGAAATCCTTATATCAAGCCTAAGAGGAGGCTGAAAGTTGGACTCAACAAGAGAGTATTTTTATCTGTCTCGTACAAAGCCCGAGATTGAGGCTAGTTGACTCAACAAAAGAGTGATTGACTCAACAAGAGAGTCTGAAAAAGGTGATTGACTCAATAAGAGAGTCTGGAAGACCAACGTTTGATCCTCCCTATTATTCTGTCAATCAGAGGTAAGTAATGCTTGTTGTTCAACTTCTTGCTAGATAATGGGACACCCAGGTACTTTATAGGCAGGACTCCCTCTTGGATACCAGTTGAATTTTTTTATCTCTTTTCTACTATCCTCCTCTAATCCTCTAAAGAAAATTTTTCATTTATTCTGGTTCATCACCAAACCAGTAGACTCAGAAAATTTGGTGAAGGCTGTCAATATGATCTCCACAGAGCCAAGATCACCCCTGCAAAATAACAAAACTTCATCTGCAAATGTGAGGTTTGTGAGGCTCAAACTTTCACACTTGGCATGATGGTTAAAGTTAGGGTTTAATTGCATTTTTTACATGGATCTGTGCATATATTCCATCAGTATAACAAACAGCAGGGGGGAGATTGGGTCCCCTTGCCTGATACCCCTCCTAGAAATCAAGACACTAGAGTATTCTCCATTCAAATTGAATTTGTATGTAACTGTAGTAACCCCTGCCATAATCCATTTGATGAATTGATTAGAAATCCCAATTTCTTTCATGATACTATCAAGGGCTTGCCAATTGACCACGTCATAGGCCTTTTGCAGGTCTATTTGGATCATGGTTCTAGGAGTGCCACCTTTTCTAGAATAGCCTTTAATAAGCTCATATGCTAATATAATATGGTTGTGGATCACTTGGCCAGGCACAAAAGCTTCCTGACAAGGGCTAATGATGCTCTGCAGGATCTCACCGAATCTATCAACCAGGATTCTTGCAATGATCTTATAGAACACAGTGCAACTAGCTATTGGTCTATAGTCTTTCAAATGGCTAGCATTATCACCCTTAGGGATCAAAGTAATGACAGTACAGTTAAAGCCTTTGTGCATGACACTAGTTTCAAAAAACTCCTTAATAGCACCAGTCACATCCTCTTTTATAATGGGCCAGCAGGCTTTATAGAATTTCGCTCCAAAGCCATCTATACCAGGTGATTTTAAATCACCCAGTTTACTCAAAGCATTACTTATCTCCTGCTCAGAAATAGGCCTAATCAAATTCCTTCTCTGCTTGCCAAGTCTCATCACCTCTACATCAATATGGTATAGATTGTTATCCTCCTTTCCCATTAATTGGCTATAATACTCAATCACTTCCTTATCAATCTCTTGGTGACTTCTTATACTTGAGCCATCATACTTTTTGAGGTGGTAAAGGCCACTAGACTTCTGCTTGGCTTTAATGGAAGCATGGAAAAAGGAATTGTTCCCATCCCCCATCCTAAGCCACTTAATTTAGTCATTTGCCTCAGAATTTTCTCTTCAATCTCATTTAAGGAAATAACCTCCTCTATAAACCTTTTAACCTCAACAATGATGTCACTATTCATTCTATCCCCAGAGAGAGCATTTTGAGCTAAAATTAAGTTTCCTCTAGCCTCCTCCAACTTCTGTTTTAGGTTAGAGAGAGGTCTACTGAACTTCCTCAATTCAGGTTGTAACCTCTTCAATTTATCCCATAAACCAGCCATATATTTACCTCTAGTTGGTTGATCACAGCATTGCTTCACCACATCATGAAATCCTGGCATATCCACCAAGCAGTTGCTGAATCTGAACTGTTTCTTCTTTCTACCGGTTTCATTTTTCTTGGAAACATAAAGCAAGGCATGGTCAGAGATACTAGGTGGAACAACCACTAAGGAAGCCTCCAAATTTCTTTGGAACCACTCATTATTCCCCAACAACTTGTCTATCCTGGAGTAGATAGTCTCAACCTTATGTTTGTTGGACCAAGTGAAGTAGTCACCAATACTCTCCATTTCACTCAAGCCAGTGCAAGCCATCATGTTTTGTAGGTCCTCATACTCCTTTTCAGTAACCAAATTTCCACCAATTCTATCTTGTGCTTTGGCCACATTATTAAAATCACCTATAATACACCACGGTCCTTGTAAGTTCCCATAAAGGTGCTCAAGCTCTTTCCATAAAATTCTCCTTTTACTCAACTGATTATGAGCATACACATCAGTCATCCATTAAATGAAAACACCAGTATTATAAAAAACACCACAATGAATAAACTGGCTGAAGCTCTTAACATATTGAATATCCACCTTATCTCTATCCCATCCAATCCAAATCCTACCATTATCATGGTCTTTGTAGTTATCAATATAGTTATCAGTCAGGTGCAGTTTATTCGTAACAGCAGCAGCTTTACTCATTTTAACTCTAGTTTCAACTAAAATGACAATTGTAGGTTTAAGCTCAAGGAGACGGGAGCTAATCTCCCTAAGCTTACCTACTTTATTTAGCCCTCTTATGTTCCAGGACACAATCATGGAGCACTAGTTGAGGACTCTAGTTGGTCCTTCAAAACCTCTAGAATCTCAAATCCATTGATGCAACTAACCCTTGAATTAGAATCAAGACATACCTTTTTCCTTTTGCCTTGTTTCTCACGACAGTCCAAGGTTGCCCTTCTTTAATCACAGTCCCTTGTTGATGATCATCTAGCTTTGTGGGAGTAGCTACTTTTGCTTCCTCAGGAGGTTTAGGTTTAGGTCTCCATCTCTGCACTTGAGTGGCTCCTCCACATTGATGCCCCAACTTCTGAAATTTCTAAAAAAACTTCGGTTTCCACTCATATTCCACCTCTTGTTTTATCAATGCTCCATCATGGCTTCTAATTGTGATCTCTTGAACCAATTGTTGAGTGATATCCACCTCAACCAAAATCCTTGCATAAGACACCCTCAACTTGCTGGCAGTGCACTCATCTGTCACCAAAGGCTTTCCTATGGCACTCCCTATCTTGCTAAGACTTTTTACTCCCCATAACTGAAGGGGAAGTTGAGGGAGCTTGATCCAAATTGGCAGTGTGCGAAGAAGATCCCTCTTCAAATTGAAATCTGGTCCCCGTTCCTTCAATAGAATTGGCATATTTCTAATACTGTACGGCTCCTGCATAATCACAACATCTCTATCCTCATGAGAGTTGAATCGTAACAGAAAATATCCTTCATCATGGAAGTATAAGTCAGGCATCTTCACAAAATTCCAGTTCTTCTATATAAAATTCTTGACCATGTTCATGCTTAGGTCTTCTCCCATGACATAGAAGATCAACGCATTATCCCAAAATCGCATCTCCAATTCAATGTCGTCTTGCTCGATTTCAATATCCAATATCCCATTAACGATTTTTGGGGCAACGTATTCCATCGAAGACCTTTGGAAGGGTTTCGATTGTCACTCAGAACATCGATCCACAATTTCCGATCCTCCATTGTTACCTTCTCACTTTCCCCTTTTAAACCCTGGTTTAGATTTGTTAGGGTTTCACTCGCATCTTTTCTTTCTCCCTAGTTTTCCTTCAAAGCATTGTCTTCAACTTAAATACTCTCCTCTTCCGGTTGTTCCTCCGGTTGTGGTTGATTCTGCGGCGGCGATGGCACCATTGACTTTGGCCGCCCTCGTCCCCGTTTCGTCATCAGAGCATCAGAGCATCAAAAGGTCGCTCCTTTCATTTTTTGTTGAAATGTTTAAAACAATAAAAAATGAATTTATTTGCAAAAATATCAACTATATTAAATAAATAATATAAATTTGATTTTTTTTTGTGGAATAAAATATTTTAACATTTTTGTGATTTTTTGCAAAAAGAACCAATAAAAAATAATTAAAATTGAGAGAGAAATTAATTTTTCAAATCATTTAAGAAAATAATATGAAAATATAAAAAATGGAAAAAAAAAGTGATAAAAAGGGTCGGTGGCGAGGGGGATTCGAACCCCAGACCTCCAAGCCAAACACATGAGCGCACAACCACAGGGGTGGTGATACATCCGTGTATCAAAACCACCCCATAAATACATAAGGGGTGCCTTGTTTTAGGCCTGGGTAAGGCAAGGCAAGGCCAGCTTTTGGGCCATTTATGTAAAGCCTCTAACTTTCTCATTTCTCCATGGATTGGGCCGAAATTTATATGCATCTAGCCTAGAATTTCCCAAGGAATCCAATGGTGGTCATGGTTTTTTCAGATGAGGTCCCTATTTTTAAACCCGATAGTGGTTTTGAAATAGGCCTATATTTGCATTTTTTATGCTACCTCATGGTGCAGGCAAGAATTACATGATAAATTGGTTCACACGCAACATATACAACATGTATGAGATGTTTATGATCAGCGGACTTCAAAGCAATGCATAATTTAGAAAGTTCAAGTGATGATGCACTTACCTCTTGGAGCTTTTTGGGTTATCTGCCAAGTTCCTTGTGCCAGAAGTAATTTGATGCTTTGGACACTCTCAATTGATCCCTTAGAAGCTTTTAGAATGGTTAGAACCAGCTGGAATCCTCAGGAACAAGTTTGAGCTCTTTCTTGCAAAAGGGGCAAAAGTGACCAATATGGAAACTCTCTCAAATGGTGTTCCAGATTAAGGGAACCATTTGGGACAGTTCAAGGATGATATTTGGAGTGTGTTTGAGGTTTTATCTGGTTTTGAAAGTGACTGAATCAAGACATGGCTTGAAAAATGCAAAAAAGTCCAATTTTGAGGTTTTGGAAGTGGATTTTTTAATTTTGGTGTTACAGGTCACATGTGAGAGTTTGAACAGCTTAGATACAATATATTAGAGGTGTTTGGATCATGAGCTGTGATGGAATTGCTCTCTAACTCAAAAACCTAGAGGTACCTTGCAAAAGAAGGCATTTTGGCCTAGAAAAAGGGATTTTGAGGAAATCAAGTGTTGTAGTGCTTTGTTGTACTTAAACTGAGCACAAATGAGCTCTATTTATAGTAGAGCAAGTTTGTTTTGCAAGCAATAGTGAATGGCAACTGCAGCAGGCCTTTGGCCAATGTTATGCAAAAGGAATCTCAAGTCTCCTCTAGCCATTGACTTGAGATTAGAGCACAGGCTTTGTAGCTTTGGTTCAGATATAAGCCTTGACTGAATTCAGTTGGAATAGACTCAGTTCATTCCACCTTGGTGTATCCATTGAATGCTTAGAAACAAAATTGTAGTCTTGGCATCTTTGTAGCCTTTTTAGGGATGACAAGCCTAATGTAGATTCTTGGACTTGTGAGGCTTGGAGATCAGATCATCCCCCTTGGATTTGATTCTCTGATGTGTCCAAATTGATGACAAGGCTTGGAGTTATCAGATTTGGAAAAATCGAGCAAATGTGCACAATTCTGCCTTGAAAAACCAGTTTATGATGCCATGTTTCAAGGGCAGTATCTCCTTGCTCAAATTGAATTTGGAGATGATATGGTACTTGTTGGAAAGCCATTATGGCATACTTTAACTTTGATGTTCACCCCTAGACCTGGTTTGACTTGGATCAAGGTGAAAAATGTCCCTACATTTTGGAAAAACTAAGGCAGATTCTGACTTAGTGAAAATTTCACTAAGTGTTGGAAAATGTCATTTTCATGTTTTTAGCCATTTTGATCACTCCATAACTTAAAATCCATGAGGAATTGGAGTTTTATGTAGTTGAAGCTTTTGAAGTATGTAATAAGACCTACAAATCCAGCTTTGGATCACCCAAAATGGTTGCTTGGATCTCAAGTTATGGTCCTTGGAAGTTGGTACCCTAGCCATTTTGTTCCATAACTTAGAAAAATTCTAAGTTTTTTATGGTTACCCCTTTTACAAGTTAACTCATTTTCTTTGGTTTTTCTTGATGAATGATGATTCAAATCACATATTAACATTGTTTTAGGGTTAAGGAACCTTAATTGACCAAAAATCCAAAAAGTCAAACTTTGGATTTTTGTATAGTTGACTTTTTATCGGATGAAATCTAAACTATGCGATCCTTTGTAAAATCAAGTCCTTGACCTAAATCAAACCTAATGGATGGATTCCATAGGTGTTATAGGGTGTATTGAATCATGTCCCAAGGTTTGGGAGCATGTCCTGGTTAAAAGTCAAAGGCACAGTTGACTTTTTTCCTCAAAACCCTAATTGTGGTCCTGATGAAATTGAAACTTGTGAATCAAGCTTCTTGGGTCAATCCATTGTTGCAAATGGGTCAATGTAGTATATTAGACGCCCTCAAATCATGTCTTGAGGTCTTGGCTCATGCTTTGTCCAAAAGTCAACTTAGGGGTGAATTAGGTCAAAGAACCCAAATTCTTGATTTTTGGTAAATGCATCCCCTAGGGTTAAATTGACTTGATGATTGGGTCCATGAGGTCCCTTGGAGTATCTTGAGTTGTGCTTTGAAGCATTGGCTCATGCCCAGGTGAAAATTTTCATCCGGAGGTCTCAGGCGACCAAAACCCTAATTTGGTGACACAGGCAATCTTGAGGCTTGATCCACTTGGAATGTTGCAACCTTGTGCTTGATTCTTGACGTGGGAGTCCTCCTGATCCCTTATAGGTGTTTGAGAGGCTATACAATTTAAAGATCATGTCATTACTTGATTGATCCTATGTCTAAGTGCTCTGAGAGGGCCCAAAACCCTAATCTTTGATTGTAAAGAATGCCTAACAATCCCTGAGGAGATTGATGAGGCATTAAAGTACATCCATATTGTGATGATGATTTTCACAATGATGGGAAATCTTGGTGGTCAAAATTTGGGGTATGACAAGGTGTTTTGTCGTTAAACGTCTACATAAACAAGGAAAAAATTTAATATTATGTGACTTGAATTGTAATAGCAAATTAATATGTTACTGAAAACATTTTATGATATCATATGCCTGATCCCAAGAATCAACAATGCCGGCAGAGACGATGTTAAACATGTGTTTCATTACATATTACTCGCACTCGTATCCCTCTGCTTATCTCCTTGTCTACAAATTTACACATTTCATGAATTTATAATGACACATGCATTTCATGAATACACACACACACACACACACACACACATGTGTGTGTGTGTGATGATTAATCCACTAACCTTGCGCTCACAAAATGCGATCTTTTTTCTAGAGTTGTTCAACCTATACTGTCTCTCAACAACCTACATATTGAAAATGATTTAAAAATATTACACACTAGGATAATAACAAAGTCAAAGATAAAATTTCACAAAAATTCTCATAAACATAAAGTTACCTAGTAATAATTTGTTTCATCGTAGGATCAAGTTCTTTGTGTAACGAACACAGTGTAGTTACCATATTCGTCCGAAGAGATATGATGATCAATTGATAATATTCTCTGAATGAACAATACAAGCATATATAATTAGTATTTGGTAAAACATGAAAACTAACTATAATAGAGAAACTATAATTTTAAAACTACTCACTTATTGAGGAATTGTGCTAAGTAACATTCTTTCTCATCCGCTATCTGTATTGTTGAGTATTCTTCAATATTTTTTGCGGAATTATTTGTAAATTGTACTCTAACTGAATCTAGCAATCCATAAGTATTCAATTTATTTAATTCTATACATACACAGTGAATGTACATAAAAGGTTATACAAAATACAAAAAACAAGTGAGGAATTAATTTTATACAAAACAATGAATGTGCCATATAATGAGATATACTTACATGCACCAAACTTATAGTATCCCTATGTCCAGCCACCGTTTTCCACCAATTATATCCTTTATATATTTAGCAATCATAAATAATTTCTTTAACCCCTCAATCCTTGGATCATGTTCTAGAAGAAGAGTAAACACTGCTTCTTCGTTGCGTACAATGTAAGCCATTATTTTGGAATATGATTCTTCAGAAGGAGCCAATAACATGTATTGGATCTCCCTACCGATGGGGGCGGCTGAACAACTGCCTTTTGTGTTTGCACCACGTACAACATTTTTACCAAGCAATTAATCACCAGCATCATCCTTTTCATTTATACACAGTGGCACAGTTCCACTAATTCTCTACATCATAAAATACACAAAGTAACACAAAACATAATTAACAGAATATATATCATACGTTTTAGATAACACGATTCTCACTCTCACGTACTGCATATAACTCTTTTAATTCTTCCAATTCTTTCCTTCGAGTTTCCTGCTTTGCTTCTAACTTCTCGTCAAATTCTTGCGTTTGAGTCTTTATCTTCCTCTGAAGCTCTTCCAAAGTTTCATTTAACACATGTCTGGTGCTTTATTTTGACGTACCAAAAAACACTCTCAGGATGATGTCATCTCCAACCCCACAGACACGCCCATCATGCTCCTTTGTTTTTATTGCTTCTACTAATATATCATGTCTTGGTTTTGGAACAAATGAACCTTCACGGGCTGAGTTAACCAACGAATCCTACACAACATGATAAGACATACATTTTTAATTACCAAAGCGATTTAAATAACACTAAACATATGCACAACAAGTCCTACTTACAATTCTCTAAACTACCAATCTGGAGGCATATGAAGTGTAGTCTTCATTTGGTCTCAATGGAGCCCTCTTCCACTTCTCATGTCGTGATAGTGAAGATGATTTCCGATCACGACTCATGGAGTCCCCATCTCCTAGTTGTTGTCTTTTTTCAACAATCATGGTTTTCTCAAGTTTCCTATATCCCCACGAGAAAATCTATGGGGGTATTTGTGTTTTGGACTTGTTCAGCTTTCCCACTTCACTTTTAACCTGTTATAAACATAGGAAAATATTAACGTCCATGGTTTATCCATAAAATTATCAAAAAATCCCATTGGTACTAGCCATGAACTCCTCACTACACCGAGACTTCACAAACTTTTTCCAAACCTTCTTGTCAAGAAACAGATATTTCACCCACAGGTGCTCAATATTAGGCTTTGGCTTTGTAATGTAGTCACTCGTGAGTCGTGAGTTAAAACTCCTCCAAGTCGTACCAACATAAGTTATCCACTTTTTTTCAACTTCGAATCATTACTAAATTCAAACGTTAACTACATATTTAAAACAATAAGTATGTAATAGTGTTTATATAACGTAATATCGAATCGATAACAATTGAAATTAATACTTGAACGTATGTCCATATGCTTTTTTTCACCTTATCTGATACATCCTTACAATCATCTAACAATGTGTTGACTTTGCTATGTCCAAGGAACGCAACATAACTCTTAAACATCAAAGAATTAGGACCATCAAGAATAGTATTAACAACACTAAACTCGATCGAAAGTTTAACACCTGAATTGTGGACTTTTGTTAGTGTAGCCATCATTGTGGCACCTCTTTGTTTTTTTTGTGTGTTTTCCTACTACATATTGTGAATCATTTGTCATGGTTTCATTTGTATGCGTATCTTTGTCGCTTCTAGATGAAGAAGAGGTCATATATCAATACATAAGCATCAACAACAATAAGCAAGCATCTTCAACAACAATAAGTATCAACAACAACAAATACATAAACATCGACAACAACAAAAAGCAATAAGCAAACATCAATAACAATAATAAGCAGCAACAATAATAAGCAAGCATCAACAATAACAATAAGCAACAACAACAACAATAAGAATCAACACTAACAATAAGCATCATCTTCAACAAATAAGCATCAACAACAACAACAAGCATCAACAACAACATTAAGCATCATCAACAACATTAAGCATCAACAATAATAAATATGTAAGCATCAACAACAACAAGAATCAACAACATCAACAAGTATCATCTTCAACAAAGCATCAACAACTACAACAAGCATCAACAACAACAACAAGAATCAACAATAACAAATAGATAAGCATAAATGACAATGGAAAATATAGGTACAGTAGATGCATGGGAAGAAAAAGTTTACGTACCGAAAACGTGATGAGTTAGTAAAAAAATGTTGTTAGAACCTTAAAGTTCCTCCTCGATAGCTAAACCAAAGGCTAGTCAAGAATGAAGAACATAGTGTCGGCTCCCTCTTTAACGGTACGAAAACAGATGAAAATGTTGTTGTCTCTTCAGGTTTGTAGATGGTGTTGAACATTTCGTTAGGGTTGAAACTGGTTTTGTATCATTGGTGTTGAAATGATGATGTACGTTTCGTTAGGGTTGAAAATCGTGTTTTTTCGTCAGGGGTTGTTTCTTGATGGAAATGAAAATATGCAACTGAAGAGACAAGTTAGCTAGCTCAGTGTAAAGTGATTAAATGATATCAACACAGTTGTTTCTCAAAACCGTTGTGATATATGATGAAATTTATAAAAAAAACTCAATGTCTTAAGCAAATAAATTTTTTAAAAATTAATAAAAAAATATGTCGCAACAATTTGTTTAGAAAACCGTGGTGATATAATATTGACATTAATGATATTTAAAAAAAAGTGCCAGTTTTTAAGTAATTAAAATTTAAAGAAAAAAATAGAAAATATATCACAACGGTTAGTTTAAAGAATGCAAGAAGACGAAGTAAAGAAAAGAAAGCAAAGAGCTGACAACTATTTATAGTCTTTAGTGCATGCCTTGAATCTGACACCTGGCAATGGCGTGGGAGTGATTGAAGAGATTGTGTGGGGTTTCAATGCAAGCATTAATGAGGAGTGAGAGCAGTTACTGCAAAACGTGAAAACCCACGTCTTCCTAGAAAGTAGGAATGATGAGTGATGATGAGATTCTGAGTGAATCTCTTGAAAGTGGCAATGCGCCGTAAAAAGAGCAATGATGATGATGACGTCATCAAAATTGAAACGACGTCAAAAAATTATGGTCAAAAAGGCCATGTCTCTCTTGTTCAATACAAATCGAAACACGACCTTTAGAGGGGCAATTTGTTACGCTAGATTTTTCGACTTAACTATAAATGGCAAGTATTCAATGAGACCAACCATAAATGTGCCACGTGGAAAATAAAATACAATTGGTCAAACATGATCAAAATGACTCAAGGTCGGGAATCACGTAAGGGGATGTTGGTCAAATAGGGCGTAGTCGAAAGGCACGGTGAGAAGCATGGGGACTTAGTGAAATTGAGTATTATGTTATGTTAGCCACTTAGTGAAATTGAATACTATGCCTTGTTGACTAAGGTTGGAGTCCATCATTACAATGGAAGTAATGTCAACTTAGTCACCACATGTGGAGTACATCACTATAATAGAAACAATGTTGACTTGAGTGTTACATGTGGAGTACATAACTACAATGGACAATACGAAGAAACATGTTACATTAACATGGTTGACGTCGAGGGCTTCGACGGAGATATTTAGTTCTTGGCGCCAACAAAGCAGTTGATAAATTCAAATGATATCACAAGGCGGGAACTACTATATCAGCGTCAATGGATACGAGGAGAACCGCTACACGATCTAAGAACGTGTCACCATGAGAGTAGTTTATCATACTTAGGCACTTATCTTAGTATTGTATATATAGATACTTATGTTCATTTTGTAAAAGGTCCGCAAATTGTACATTTTTCTGCTACACTCAAAGTACTTACATTGTGAGAAACGAGTGAGGAAAATGTACGTATGCGTTCCACCAATCTAATACATTTCCAGCATTTTATCTTAAAAGTTTTTCTTTCATGCATTTAAGATTCTTCAACTTCCTTTACCTTTCACGCAACTTTATGTTTTCTTGCACTTTACTTCCAAGTCTCTTTTAACTTCCCTTGCATTTTACCTTTTGACGCAAGCGTTTCTTTACTTTACCTTGAATTTTATTTACAATCGCCCCTCCTTTAACTACTTTCCTTATTTTCAAGAAATCACAAACATTTTCAGACATTGTCCAGAAGTTTATGTTAACTTCGATAGCTACATTGATTTTCACGAGTAACACACACACAAACATGTCCGTGAGATTTTGAGTTTAATCCCTTAAGTATTAGTATAAACTTGTATTTGTTTACCAAATTTCACAATAAACAACATCATAATAGAATCACATAGCAACAAAATTGGCCTCAAAATTTATTTTTATCATAGGCACAATTGAATCATAAGGAAACATAATTCACAAGGCAACTGAATTGGCCCCAGAATTTAATTTCATCATAGGCACAATTGAATCACAAGGTAACATAATTCACAAGGCAACATAATTCACAAAGCAACAAAATTGGCCTCAGATTTTAATTTCATCATAGGCACAATTTAATTTCATCATAGGCATATCAAGCAGACAACTAGCTACCTAAGGCACAATGCCATAAAGTACAATGGAAATACATTGAATAGTCTCATATATATCATATATGTGAATGCAATTGTGATATATATATATATATATATATATATATATATATATATATATATATATATATATATATATATATATATATATATATATATATATATATATTGGGTTTCATCATAAGCATATCAAATAGTTACCTAAAGTATAATGCAACAAAATATAATGGCAACATAATTGAATCTACTTGTACATACCTTGGATTAAAAATGGCACCAATAGATATCAATGTATTAGACTCTGACCAATACTTTTCATATTTCAACTTGATTTCAGTAGCAAGCTTTTGCATCTGAGGATTATGTGAGATGCTTGAAGGTTGATCAAATAACACCTTCACCCTGTAAATCTCAGCCAAGAACAAATTGGCAGTAGGGTAAGAGGTGCCACTTATAATTGTTGTAACATTAGCAAAAACCTTTAAAAAAATTACAAATATCATGAACATCTTCTCAATCATTGCCCTCAGACAAAAATTTGATAAATGCACCATTTTCCTTAGCATATCTAGGCCATTCTATAGTGGTATGTAGTGGACAACATCAACCAGGTTGAGTTCCACCTTGTCTTAGTATCCAACACTTGCATTCTGCCTTCAAGTTGCAACTCATCAACAATTTTTTTTGAAAAATGTGCATCTAGTTTCAGAATTGAGCAAGTATTTCACACCATTTCTAATCTTATCAACGGTATCCTTAATCATATCAAGACCATCCTGAACCAACAAATTTAAGATGTGTGCACAACACCTCACATGAAACAGTTTACTATCTAATAGTAAATTTCTCCTACCAGAATAATCTCTCTTCAATCTAGCAACACAGTTATCATTGGTACTAGCATTATCTACTGAAATTGAAACAACCTTATCCCTTATTCCCCAATCATCCATCACCTAAATCAACTCCCTACACAAAACCTCCTTAGAATGTGGTGGTGACACATTCATAAAAGATAAACTCTTTTGTGAAGCTGCCATTTTGAATCAATGAAATGACCAGACACAGTCATATAACCTATTTTTTGTTCACCAGACCACCATAAGTCAGTTGTAAGACTGATCCTGTTAATCAAAGACATAGACTTGTTCATCTTAACTTTCTCAGCCTCATAAAAAGTCTCCCAATCAAGCTTAACCTATTGCATAGTAATCTTTTTGTACCATGGATAAACCTCTCTTAATAAACTCATTAAAGATAACACCTTCCATAACAGAAAAACGAAATTCATGACCTAGAACCATATGTGTTGCAAGTTCTCTAACCCTATCATGATTATATTTCCAAGTTGCCAAATTAAGAGTACTAGCACTACACCTACATTTAACCTAGACTGTGCAACCTCTTTATTATTATTACATGTCAACCTCAACTTTCTCTGAATACAGGCTTCTAAATGTTTCTTACCATTAGAAGTACTTTTCCACTTCACATCATAGGTGTAAAGCTGATAAGTGCAAATTATAGCTATTTTTGTGTATAAGTTTTATTGCACTTATCGATAATTTTTGTTAATATCGTACGAATAAACTCCTCTTTGTTTGTAAATACGCTTAGTTTACGTTATAGAGTATATTTTGTGTATCATGTAAATATCATTGAGTTTAATTGATTTTCTCTCATTTTTGTAGGTATTCAAGTAATGATATTTTGCCATTGTTGTATAGATCATTGAATAAGCTTTCCAGCGCTTCCGACTGTGCGTCAATCCGAGTTACGGTTCAAAGGTTGTGGTCAAAATAAGGGCTGGTTTGCTGTCAAGTTCGCTTTGCGAACTTCCCAGCGAATGCTCCCAGAATTATGGCAGAAGAAAAAGGGACCAAAGTTCGCTTTGCGAACTTTCCAGCGAATATTCGCTTTGCGAATCAAAGTTCGCATTGCGAACTTCTGCAGAAAAGCAGAGGCGGTTTGACTATTATGAGGCACTTAAGTGCCAATTTTTGGAGTTCGCTTTGCGAACTTGACTGATTTTGAAATTCTATATAAGTCATTTCATTCATTTTTTAGGTTATGGTTTTGGGGATTTTTGCTCCCAACTCCATCAAACTCATTTTTCAGTAGAATTTGCTAGAAAACAACATTGAAGCTTGCACACGGATGATCCGGGGTGGATTTCTCATCAATCGACTCTGACAATTTGCGAGATGTTTGGTTTATTTCTCTTCTTCTTTGTGTATTTCTTCTTTGTTGGGTTGTTGTATATGTATTTACTTTGAACTCATGTATATTTGTCGCCCATGGCGTTGCATAAAATTGCTTTACAAATCTTTATCGGTGATTGTCCTTAATTTTTGCTTTATGCTCGGGGTTTGGGTTGTGTTAGAGATAAACTTCACAAACTTTGATAAGGGATGATTATCTGTTAGTTTCTGGATGCTAGAGATAGATTTAGAGTTAACAATCTTTATGGGTGTCGAAACTTAATGCCTCCGTATCTTGAGTCGGGTGCGAGAGTGTCTTCGAGCGTAACACGGTTGTTCTCTCAGCTCAGTGTGTCAGAGATGGACACTGTTGTGAGCGATGCTGGATGATATTGAAGAGTATTGTAGGTTGAGTATAACTGGTCGATAAGTTTAAGTTTGTGAGGAGTGGATTATATGCATGCCAGATAAGTTTCTTCTCTCTGAAGAATGAATTCTTTTTGTATTAATATTTACTTTTCTGTTTCTATGTTTGAAACATTTTAAACCAAACTCTTTAACATTTAAATTGTCAAATGGCAGCTCAATAGCACCGATCTCTGTGGACACGATAAACTCCCGGAAAAATACTTCCAAATCTTTTTGTTGCTTGCCGCTTTACCGCTTCCAACAAAAGCTTACCACACCATATGCACTTCCACTTCTTAATACCATCAGGCATTTCAATAAGTAGCATTTCAGTATGAACAACATATTTTTTGGGACGAGGAGTTTTACCAAAGGCAATTCTCTGAGTACTCTGATCTTGGTCACCTTGAGGGGTTGACCCATCAGTAGTATTCTGAGTAGTGCTATGAGTTGGAAGCTCCAAATCAATCATCTCACTAATCTCTATATTTTCATTAATTGTCTTCTCCTCCCCATCAAGATCGATTTCAATATCAAGGCCATCCATGGTTGGAGTCAATGATGAATCTTGAAAAGACATGGAAGAAAATACAATATCAACCAAACAATAATATAATAATTTACAAAACTCAACAATAGAAGTCAATACTCATGTCAAAATAGAAACATGCATGTACAAACAACAACTAAAACACGTTTATTATCATTTCAAACATGCTAAAATAAATAAAACACTCAGAGATTAACGAACATGGTAAACAAAATATATAATAAAACGAAGAAAAAAATGAAAGGTTGTAGACATTACAAGAAACCCAGACGAAAAAAACTCAGATCAGATAGAGAGAGGGAGAAGAGGAGGCGGAGTTGGAGAGGGAGATGAGAGATTTGTGTTGACTGTTGACTAGGGTTTGGATGGAAGAATATATACTTTGCCAATGTTGAGTACTTACTGGATACTTGGTCAAGTTCTATTTTCGGGTATCGAATAAAAAAATTATTCATTCCCAAACCGAGTAGCATTTCGGTTGGTCCATTAGTCCGGTTCTATTAGGCTGGTTCGCGAGTGGATCTCAGATAAACCGGTCCAAAAATAGTCATACTAACATGAATGGCCATTACTTTCTATTGAAAATTGAGATGCTCCACCAGTTTTAAAAACTCCAAACGTGATGTTTGGCGGGAAGAGTGACTTCAGAAACACAAAAGAACTTTTAAACTTTCGTATAAAAAACTACACGCCATATTTATCTTGCTTTGTATTCAAAAGTGTGTCTCTGCATTACACAAAATTCTTCTAGTTTTTGAAAGCCTAGTTTTTGAAAGCCGATCTTCCGTCAAATATTATAAGAAAGGACGAGGTGTTTTTTTTTAGAATTTGAGCGTCCCAAATTTCAGCCTTTAACCAATAGTTAAAAAAATAACTTAATAAAATTATAATATTTTTTTTATCATTTATCATATTTTTAAGAAATATAAAGTAAACAAAATATAGTATATATTGTAAGATAAAGATAGCAATTTGTAGTTTGGTTTGAATTGCCAATAATACACATTTTTTATACAAAAAAGAAAAGAAAAATACTAATAAAGTTTGCTGACCAATTCATTTTGCAAATCACCATTGTTGTCCTCATTGTGACCAACTGAATTCAAACTCAACCTTATTCAATCCACTAATTTGATATTGTTAATTTGTTGCATACGCCTCTAATTCGGTCAAAAAATGCTGTGCAAAAGTTAAAAAGCAGTTTAAACTTGTCATCCATAACTTTTTCTTTTTAACAACAAAAACTCGTGTTCATTGCATTGCATGCATACGATATTTCATACTTGGAACAAGTTTCTATGAATTTTACAATATATTTTATTTAAAATATAGCAATAATTATGATATTAAAAATTACTAATAATAATAATAATAATAATATTATTATTATTATTATTATTATTATTATTATTATTATTAGAATTAAATATACAACACTTTTGCAATTTAGGTAAATTTCGCTATGTAGGTTTTTTTTTTTTTTAAATTCCCCCTGTAATCTATATTTTTTATTTTATCTCCTAAACGTGTAATTTGAACACTGAGTTTGGGGATAAACAAAAAAAAAAAAAATTATAGGGAATAACTTTAACGCTTAGGAGCAAAAAAAATAGAATTTTAAAGGATTAATTTTTTTTTTACATGAGGTAAACTTAAACTCGCCTAGGATGAGTATTGTATGTTTAACCCTTATTATTATTATTATTATTATTATTATTATTATTATATAAAAGTTATATATTTGAAATTTATTTAATATCTTATTTTCAAAATTCTCGAATAATTTTAGTTAGTACTACTTCTGATTCTTTACTTTTTATATATCATTTAAATATTAATTGGGTTAGTCTCATTAGTATATTAACTCGATAGGATGTTCAAAGGTATTTCATACTATTAATTCAAATAAGTTGATATGAAATAAGATTTTAAGAAAGTATTAGAAATTCATATTAGACCTAAAACAAACTCTATAGCAAAATGTCAATCAATTTTAAATATATTAATTTTATAATTATAAAATTTTTTAATTATGTTACATAGGTCAATCAATCTCTATAACATGCATTTAAAATTTTCATGAAAATATTAACGGATTCTCGCTTCTTGTTAATAACAAAACCAACATTTTTTTACACAAAAGTTATGATATTATAATAAGTATACTATTTGAATAGCTTCCCTAGCTAAAATTGGCTCATATAGGAAAGTCTAGCCACTTTAGTTACACCTAACCCCTTTTGATTAACAATTAATTTTTTTTGGAATATACAGAAACTTTTATTACCAAAAACAATTATCGAACCGATCCAGTCTTCCAAACAACCAAACGACTAAAACAACAAAACAAAAGCAAACTAAATCAAATTACACACATTAGCCAACTTCCTATCCAACTCAGCTCTATGAAAAATCATGTCAATTATAGGTTTGCTATTTAACTCCTTTTTATCACCTCCAATGAAGAGGATGTTATTTCTAATAAACCAGACAAAGTAGATTGTTTCAGCCAATGCCATTTTAATTACTTTCTTCTTTGTTCCTTTCTCGCGGGAATGAGTAATGATCCAAGCCAGGTCAGCTCTCCAACCATCCGCCTTGTGGTGTACACCAAATCTATCAAGAACCTGCTCCCACATTGTTTTAGTATAAGGACACCAAAAAAACAGGTGATCACAACTTTCCTGCAAATTGCAGAAAGCACATAACCCATCAGAAGCCATGCCCGGTTTCAGCTGTCTATCTTTTGTAAGCAGACGTCCATTACAAACCATCTATATAGTGAAGACGGCACGCGGTCTAGCTATGATGTTATAGAACATCTTTCTCCAAATGACCTTTTGCTTCTCTCCCCTAAGCATGTTATATATTCCTCTCGTGACATATTTATCCTTGTCGATGAAATCCTTCCACGTATTCGTATTGGTTATCTCATCAGTAAGCTTGATTAACAATTAATTTTTATATTCTCGTGATTTATTCAAAAATTATTTTATATCTAAAAACGGTGTATTATTTAATATTTTCAATAACTTTGGCATATTGGCTTATATCAATTTCTAACATAAAGAAAATATTGTAAAATAGAGTTAACAAATAAGTTATTATTATTTCCTTTTTCACTACAATATCATTTAGAAAAACACATTTATTGTTGGGGCAAAATCAGAGTTCAATATGAGGGAGTATTTTTCATTTTGAGGACTTTTATTTACATACATTTGTATTGTTGTTGACATTTTTCAACGGAACACCTCCTAAGGCTATTTTGATATAAGTAAGTTGGTCTCTTACTCGAACCAAAGGCTCATGATACCGTATTCATTTAGGGGAGTCAACATGAGGGAGCATTTTTCACTTTGAGGATTTTCTTTTATAAACAACACACCTTTATGAGAGACACATTACATAGTCACCTAAAACCTTAAGGTGATAGGTGTGTGACTTCTCCCACTTATAAATGCTCAAGTCACCACATTCATAACCAATGTGGGACTTCCCCACACTACTCACACTTGTAATTCTTATTTAAAAAGAAATTTCACTTTTCAAAATAAAATCATATATTATAGTTTAATTTTGTCATGTAATCGATATTTCCTTTATCCTAAAATAAAGGCGTAATGCATCATTTAGTCCCTTAACTTAATTCCAGGTTTCAGTGTAGTCCTTCATTGAATAAACGTTTGTTTTGAGTCCCTTAAGTATACTTCCGTTTGCCACTCTGATCCTTTCTGTTAAATTTTACAGACTTCCGTTAGCCAGTGAAGACGTGGCACTCCAGGTGCCGTTTATTAGATGAAATTGATCTAAGTTTATAAAAATGAAATGTTGTGTCATCAAATGTAAGCTGAAACGTTCATTTGCATTTCATTTTCACTCCATTTTCACTCCACCCACATAAGCTTCTATATGTTTCATCAAAAACCCTAGACGAAGATGAAGCTAAAACAATCACTCGTTTGCAGATACTTTCGTTCATTTTCACTTCTCCATTTTTCGTTATCATTGAAGACGAAGACGAAGATGAAACAATCACTCGTAAGTACTTCTCATTCAAGATTCTTCATCCATCACGCATCATTCAAGTTTCTAATTGTGACGTTTTTGCTACTTCTCATTCAGGTAGCTTGATTAGGTCAATGAAGCTTGTTTATCCAGAACACAGAGTGGTAGAAGAACTTCATTCACCTACATTCATAAGGTACTATTTGTTACTAAAAATGAAAACTTTTTAGGTTTTGTCATAAATTTCTTTAGATCTTGTTCTACTTCTCATTTAGGTTGTTTGTTAGGTCATAGATAATCGTTTTCAGTGCATTGTGCAGCATGGGGGTGAGTTTGCTGAGTTCAGAAATTAGGTTATAAAGGGTTAGAGGAAACTTGGGACGTTGATCCATATTTTTAGAGTTACTTTGAAGTTATGGGTGGGTTAAAGGATTTAGGTTATCCTAGTGTAGACAACCTTTGGTATCACAATCAAAAGGAGTTTAATAGCATGGTCTTGTTGAAAGATGATCATGGAATAAGGAGGATGAAGACAATTACAGATCTGACTGGGCAAGTGCATTTATATGTAATTCATCCTATATTACAACCTGAAATAATTGAGGGACCAATACTTTCACTAGAATACAATGTGGTAGGTCCCAATGTTGTTAAAGAAGCTACCACTGACTTAGGAAAGAGTAATGTAGAGGGAACCACTGATTTAGGAAATTTGGTTAATGAAGGAGACAGTTTGGATAAGGAGACCACTAGAGTTGAAAATGTTATGGATGAAGGAGATATATTGGATAAAGGGACCACTGATGCTGAGACTATTGGGGATGAAGGGGACATATTGGACAAGAGGACCACTAAAACTAAAACTGTTGGGGATGAAGGGAACATATTGGACAAGGGGACCACTGATGCTGAAATTGTTGCTGAGGGAGCAAATTGTAATGTGCAGGAAGATGAGGGACTAGTTTAGGAAACTAAATTAGTTGATGAGAGGCTAGACTGCAACATGGAGGAAGATGAGGGACAAGTTCAGGTTAATGAGGTACAAGTTCAGGAGACTGATCTAGTTGATGAGGGATTGGATATTAGTAGTGGTGATGATGCTTTGGATATTAATTTTGAAGATTCTGATGATGATATGGGTATGAATGAAGAAGTGGCAGTTGCTGAAGATGTTGTTCATGAATAGGATGAGGATGAGGTTGAGGTGCATAGGAATGACAAAGGGAAGAAAAATGGGAAGGATAAAGGTAAGGGGAAGGGGAAAGGTAATGGGAAAGGTAAGGGGAAAGGGAATGGTAAAGGGAAAGGGAATGGCAAAGGTAAAGTGGGAAGACCACCTAGGAAATCAAAGCAGTGTGAAGGAAGTGGTGAGGCGAGTATTTTGGATGAATGTGTTGATGAAGAGGAAACAACAGTAAACTTGAAAGGTTTGAGTGAAGTTGAGGATGAAAACAATGATGACTTATTTGAAGAATATTTTAGTGAAGATGATTATGTTGGTATGGGGGATTGCCAATTTTTCAAATACCTAAAAGGATGGATGACTACAAGTGGGAATTAGGGACATGCTTTGATTTTGAAGATGGTATTAGGACATATGCCATTCACTCTGGTAGGAACTTGAAATTCAAGAAAAATGACAACACAAGTATGAGAGTGATATGTAAGAAAGGATGTCCTTGGGAGGCATATTGTGCAAGAATCAAACATGAAGATACATGGCAACTCAGAAAGACAATTGATAACCATACATGTAGTAGAGATTTTAAGGTCAATTTCCTCACATCCAAGTGGCTCAGTAGCAAGATAAAAAATAATGTGAGGGAGAATCCTAGTTTAAAAATTACTAATATCATGGAGAAGACGCAACAAAAATGGAATGTGGGGATTAACAAAACTCTTGCATACAGAGCAAAGACAATGGCTATTGATATTGTTGATGGGTCTTTTAGGGAGCAGTATAAAAGAATTCATGATTATGCACATGAATTGTTGAGGTCAAATCACTGTGAAAGTTACTAGTCAACCTTTTGAAGGTGAAAAGGATAACATTGAGCATCCTAAGAGAAAACTGAGTCCACATTTTCAAAATATTTGTTTTAAGGCCTGCAGGGACAGTTTTTTCAAGTGTATGCCTATAATTGGTTTGGATGGCTGCTTCTTAAAAGGGTATTATGGTGGACAAATATTTTCTGCAATTGGAAGGGATCCAAATGATCAAATGTTGCCTATTGCATTTGCTTTTGTGGAAGGGGAAATCAAGGATTCATGGACATGGTTCCTAGAATTATTGATATCTGACCTTGGAAGTCTTTTGTATCACTATTTTATCACCTGTGTAACTTAGCCTTTTTTGTAGGCAGCCTTTTAATGAAATCTTTTGTATCAATTGTCTTTTCATTGTGTTTGCTTTAAAATGAACACCATGATGGTTGTGATAAATAACATGCAAGATGGCTGATTTATTTGCAGTTTGGTTAGAGCAAAAAACCTAATCATAAAGATTTCAATACAGTCCCTTATGTATTACATTGTTTCAGTTAAGTCCATTTTTAACATTACAGGTAACATTTTAGTCTTACTTCTGCAATATTATAGACCACTTTAAATCAAACTGAAACACCTTTGTTATAGCATAAATGATTAAACTACAACATTACATACCACTTTATATCATACTGCAACATTACAAACCACTTTTCATTTAACCAAATACTGACATTACATAGGCACATAACATCAAATTACATATTGCTTTGAGCACAACCCTATTTAAAATACATGGTTAAAAACACTAAATTAAAGCCTAAACTAATAATGTCAAACACCATTGCAATTTTCAAGGTTCCTCTTGTGCTAAAACCCTCATTCTTCAACTTGAATATTTTTTTCCTTTGCCTTTCAATCTTCAAATCCCTTCCATTAACAATTTCATCTCATGCCCACTTGAAAAAATTGCATCCCTTATCCATTTGATTTTTGTAATTCCTACAACCCCAATTTTTTTCCCAACATTAGCATTGTTCAAATCTGTAACAGTACGAATAATACACTCTTCTTGGCACCAACAATCCCTCCTCTTATTTCTTATGACACAGATCCAAATGACCCACAACTTTGGTTGTTTGATTTTGAATAGTTACTGGAATTCATTGACATCTTAGCAGAAATGATGATGATAATGGTTTGGAAGAGGAGGGTTCTTTAAGAAATTTTGAAGAAGAACGTTGAAAGAAGAAGATGATTAGCATCCCTAAAATGTGTTTTGAAGGAAGAAATTTTGAATAAAAATGTTACAATGAGGAAACACTGCCTCACAACATTAATATAATCCCATTGCTGAGTCATTACTAAAAATACATCCTTGTTGTCATGCCACATCAGCCAAGTTAACATTTTCTCTGCAAATTTAACATAATGGATTAAGTTGGCAAACATAACCATTGTTAAGGGACTAAATTGTAACGTTTATTAAATAAGGGACTAAACCTAAATCTGAAATTAAGTTAAGGGACTTCAGCACTACACACCTTTGTGAGAGACACATTACATAGTCACCCAAACCTTAAGGTGATAAGTGTGTGAGTTCTCCCACTTATAAATGTCCAAGTCTCCACATTCATAACTGAAGATGGCTGTTTTATACTCGAGTGAATCACACACTCAAAGATAACACAGAGTCGCCACCTAACTTTATTTAGTCCCAAAGGACAGGGAAAATATCGATAAAACCCAAGGGGAAGAGAAACGGGAACGGGGGTCGGTTATGCGAAAGGAAGGTACTAGCACCTTACGCATCCGTCGTACACGACGAGAACCATTTCGCTTGCTTCTAGGCTTGGATGGGTTATCTATCTAAAGGCTTCTAGCTAAAAAAAGAGAGAGAAAAAGAAGAGAAAGAAAGAAAGAAAGAAAAATAAAGAAAGAAAGTGCTCATGGAGGATTAGGGCCCTCGTGCCTACGTACCCTCATAGTGCAATGAGGAAATCAGAGCGCCGTAGTTCAGAGGAACCAGGGAAAAGAAAGGAGAAGGAGGAAGGAAGGGTGGAAGTGTGCTCACCAAGATCATCGCGATCTCGTGCCTACGTATCATACATTCAAAGGAATGCAGAATCCGAGCTTCCGTAGTTCGTGGAACTAAGACGGAAAACAAAAAAGGAAAGGAAAAGCGGTGTCGAAACCAAGAGCGCAAGAAGAAGGAAACTCCATGGGGACTCCAAAAGAAATGGTGTCAAAACCAAGAAAGGAGAAATGAAGAAAAATGATAGAAGAGACTCCACTGCGGAGGTAAGAGAACAAAGCGACAGTGATGGGGACCAGAGGGTAGCGACCCTACTGGGGACCGAAAGGATAAAAGCTCGGTATATTAACTGACTGACAGTGGTTAACCGGAGAGGAAAAGAGATAAAACTCTGATGGTGAAAAGGGAACTCTACTTGGGAAACCCGAGCAAAAAGGGTGACCGCGCTGGGGAAAAACGAAAGGAATGATGTCAAAACCAAGAGAAACAGGATTCGGTATGTTAACTGACTGGTAGTGATTAACCGAAGAAAAAGAGATAACAACTCTGGATGGGATAAAAGACTTGGTGTCAACAGACAGGCTGTGATGAACCAAAAATGAGAGAGTACTGAACCAAGAGAAGGTGTTCGACTCTGAAAGGGTTTCGGTATATTAACTGATAAACAGTGGTTAATCGAGGAAAGGGAAGATTGCAACTTTGTGGGGAGAAAGGTTTTAACAGATAGACTGTGATCAACCAAAAGAACGGGTGTAGAACCAAGCGGAGGTTGTGACCCAAAGGGGATGTCCATACCAACTAAACAAACAGTACTTGATCAACAAAAAGGGTATTGAACCAAAAGAGGTTGCTAACCGCCGAGGACTCGGTGTTAACAGAGAAACTGTGATTAGCCAAAAAGAAACGAGTGATTAACCAAGAGAAGGTGATTAACTCAAAGGGGTTTAGTGTTTTAACAGACTGGCTGTGGTTAACTGAAAGAATGGGTGATTAACCAAGAGAAGGTGATTAACCCAAGAGTAACTCAGTGTGTTAATAGATAGACTGTGGTTAACTGAGAAGACGTGCAAATTGGTGTTTTAATTGACAAACAGTGATTAACCAAACAAAGGAGAAGAACCAAGAGAAGGTTGCGAACTCCGGGGGATACGGTTTTAACAGGAATACTGTGATTAACCGAAAAGGAAATGAAACTTTTCTTAGGGAATCAAAAGCAATGATTGACCACAAGAAAAGGAGGTAGGGTATTGAAAAAAAGAGAGATTGCTGACCCAAAGACAATGATCTTAACCAAGAATGTCGTGATTGACCAAAAGAGAGATAGAAAGAGATAAGAGTGATCAAGGATCGACTCGACTGAGGGAAGAGATATGCTACCGCCTAGAGATAGAGATGACTAAGCCAGGCACAGGGTCATTCATCCCCTACCTGAAGTAGTCAGAATGAGAGTAGGAATTCTCCCTTCTCATTCCTTCTCTAACACACAGGGTGTAGTGCAGAAGTTGAAACAGACAGCACAACAGCTCTAAGTTATACAGTGCTCCAGTGTCGTGCGATGCTCTGACTCAACAGGGGAGAAAGAGAGAGAAAGCTCTAAAGGAAGCCTAAAGAGACGCACCAAAGGGGAGATCAATAATCGAAACGAAGTTTTGATTGATTAATCACAAGGGAGGAACATGCTAATAATTTCCCAAAATGAATTGAAAAATTATTAAAGCAAAGGGGTGCATTATTGATTATACAAGATTAAGCTTATCCTTTGAAGAATAAACTTAATTCGAACATGAATGGAAAGTGCAAAACAGTACCAAAATGTTACTTAAAATGCATCACAAATCATGTTATTATGTGAATAAAAATGTGCAAGAATAAGCATGTGCATGCAATGTCAAGAATGAGCAAATTGAATAATCGAAATCGTGCATCGAAAGTTTATGAATATGCTTCAAACAGAAGTTAAATGTCACTTAAAACATCCATAAAAATCAAACATATCATTCCATGGAAGTTAGAGGGAGAGAGCATGGCAAACAAGCTTGAAAAATACCAAAAAATGGCACACTGTTACATTGGTAACTGGTTACCTCAGAATGAGTAACCGGTTACTTGCTTGAAAAACAACAAATCTGGGGAAAATTGTGAAGGGTAACCAGTTACCTTATATTGAGTAACCGGTTACTCAGTTGAAAAAGGAAGCGCTGATGCAAATTTTGTGAAGAGCAACCGGTTATCCTGTATTATGTAATCAGTTACCACTGTAATAGTGGCAAAAACAGCTTTTGAAAAAAAAAGCACTTAAGACATCCAAATCACTTGTTTAAATCACCACATGCTAGGGTATGAATTAGTGCACGAAAATCAAGCTTAAAAACAGCAAGTGAGCAGTAATGGAATCAATTAACACATCAAAATCATGGATCAATCAATGCAAAATCAATTCACACTCAAAAAGGTATCGAAGCTACATCGCAAATGATACGAAAAATGTGCGAAACAGTAAAATGAGTGAGATCTACCAACCTACAAGCCGGAGATTTGGCTTGGTGATTGTTGCAAAGTGATCTTGATGAAAATAATCAAAGAAAACCAGAGGAATCTTCAATTAGAGTCGAATCGTATCGAAACCGAGCAAATTGCGACGAAACTCCGAAATACGAATTCGAACCGTTGACTCTTGAAATAAACACTTGAGATGAATCCAAAAGCTAGTAAAACTCCAGAAATCCAAGTATAATTGCAAGAGGATGAAGGTTAAGCTCAAGAAATAATCACTTCCAATGTAGAAGTGATTAATCTTCAATGGTGAAGAGCTATAGTGAGGTTTGGGAAGAAAATTGAGATGAAGATGAAGAAGTTGCAGAAAAATTCAGAGAGAATGTGAGAGAATTGGGAGTGAAATGTGAGAGATTTGTGTAAATGGTTGAGAGATTGTGGATCCTTGAAAAAGTGAATGAAAGCTTGTTTATATAGAGTTTTGGTTTAGAGTGTGAGAGATTTGGAATTAGGCTAGGAGTTGGCTTTGGGTGGTTTGGAATTAGGCTAGGAGTTAGTTACACTTGACTCACCGAGTCAAGCGGTTAACTCGGTTAGTTATGAAGTTAACTCGGTAACAATCCCAATGTAAGCTTCACATCCAAAGGTTCACAACTTAGGAAAAAGAGGTGCATGGTAGTCTTGAATGGAAAGGGTACATTGTAGCAAACGCCAATGAATCACCTGAAGAGTCTAGAATATTCCACCTGCTGCTAGAACAATGTAGAATCAAAGACCAAAGAGTGAGCACAATTGTTGTCCCAAAAATGCAGCAGAAACTGCAAATTTGTACTGAGTAACCGGTTACTCTAGGCAAAAATGCTCAGATGGCTTAGGAACAAGTGTTGAATCCCCGTTTTCGATTTTCCACCTCTTGTTTTGATGAATAGGCATGGAAACCCTTGTTTTGAGCTTGTTTTGATGATGGGACTATCTTGAGAGGATGCGATTAATGGGGCTTGAAAAACCTGAAAATCTTGCAACAATAAACACATAGAGTAAAGTACGAATGCGTATGCCGGCGATGCGAATGCACATGCTTATGCAAAAGGCAAAAAGAGGAGGTCAAATTTCGGGTTACGACAGCTGCCCCTATTTAATCCTCTTGGACCTGAATGTATGAATTGCGCTAGCTTTTCGGTGATTCGAGGTAAAAGGGGATTAAAATAAAAGAGTATCCCGAAAATTTGGCCGACGGCGACCAAAGAAGAGCTGCAGTGTAGAGGGTGTTTGAAGTTTGGCTGAATATCTGCTGGGAAGATGGATCAGGCCAAAAGAAGGGGAGTATGCTTGATGCATATGCCATGTATGCGTTCTACATGATGCTTGATATCATGTCATGCAAAGGTGTGGGTTAAGGTAATGTGCGGCGGTTTAGGCAGAGATTGTAGTAAAACGAACTCGACATCCTCGGTTGGGGAGAGAACCCACAGATGAAGTGGTAAAGCCAAAAAGTGGTGAAGACTCTGCTGGGAAAGAGACCGAGAAATCCCAGATTTCTAAACCATTACCATAGTCATTGCTAGGGATAAGAGAATCAGGTCAATCTTTTCACCATGAATTACTCTGCCTGGGGAATGAAATCAGAAAACTCCGATTTCTAAGCTGACACTGACTCTGCTGCAGGGAATTCACAAGGCTCGGAGGATCTTCTCTGCTTGGGGAATGAGAAACCAAGTCGTACAGCTGCTGGTGCGTGATAGTTTCAACATGCTGGGAATGATGCATGACCCATGCTGGGGAAAAGAATAACCAAGTCTCTTCTCGGGGTACATCATGACAACTTTACTGGGAACCTTATGGATCTGTTGGGGAAATGGAATGTAATCAACTTTTCCGGAGAACCATAATGGCGCTTGCTAGGGACATGATGGCTCTGCTGAGGAAACAACAACTTCTTCAAAGAACCAACATGGAGTAAGTCGGGCATTAGGCTCGCCAATGGATATTACCGATTATCCTGCATGATTTACCAGTAAAATATGCAATGCATAATGCTTTCTCTATTGATTTTAGCTTTTTATTATTCTCATCGCTTTATAGTATTATGTGATCACAAATAATCGCTTATTCTGCAAACAAAATACTTAAAAAGAAAACAATTGAGAAAACAAATGATGCATTTTTATTGAAATGTGGAAACATATGTACATAAGATGTGTACAAGGGTGCAAAAATCCCTGATGAGGAAATTTGCAATAAAATTGAAAATCAAATGTAAATGGCAAAGGGAAATCATGTTTTGCATTGATTACAACATTGGCTACCATCCACTGTAAGTCTAGGTTCCAACGCCTTGCACCAGTTGATGATGATTCGACTGCTATGTTACCATCTGAGGTCTAGCTATGAGGAAGAGAGGCTCAAGTGTTCACAGTCAAATGCCTTTATCCCTAATTTTTGCCTGGACACATTTTTTTAATTATTTTTTCTCGTCCACCGGGATACCAATTTTTGCCTAAGTCGCCCTTTCGGGGTTTCAATTTAGCGGGTTGTTATTGTTTTTTTTGCATTGTCCCTAACTTTTGCATGGACATTTCTTTTTTTGGTCCATCGGGACGCCCATTTTTGCCTAGATTGTCCTTGCAGATGTCAATCTAGCGGGCTCTTTATCCATTTTTTTTCAGGCATAATATTTTTTGACTGTATCGGAGTTCATGGGCGATGGCAACTCCTCCCCATCCATGGTGGTGAGGATCAGGGCTCCGCCTGTGAAGGTCTTCTTGACAACAAAGGGTCCTTCGTAATTGGGAGTCCACATGCCTCGTGGATCCGAGTGAACATATGAATATCTCTTGAGCACGAGTTCGCCTTCATGGAACGCTCGAGGGAGAACTTTCTTGTCAAAAGCTTGCTTGAGGCGTCTCTGATATAATTGACCATGACAAACGACTGTAAGGCATTTCTCTTCGATGAGATTCAGCTGGTTGTATCTAGATTGAACCCATTCAGCTTCATCCAGATCTGAATTCAATGGGTAGAACAACCTCCATACCATACACAAGCGAATACGGAGTTGCCCCAGTAGAAGTACAAACTGACGTTCTGTAGCCATGCAGTGCAAAAGGAAGCATTTCATGCCAATCTTTGTATGTCTTGACCATTTTCTGGACAATTCTGTTTATGTTTTTGTTTGCTGCTTTAATGACACCATTCATCTTGGGGCGATATGGTGAAGAGTTGTGGTGCTCGATCTTGAATTCTTGACACAACTCTTTCATCATCTTGTTGTTAAGGTTGCTTGCATTGTCAGTGATAATGTTGCTAAAAATGCCATAATGACATTTTATCTCTTTCTTGATGAATCCGGCAACCACTTTTCGTGTGATGTTTGTGTAAGAAGCAGCTTCAACCCACTTGGTAAAGTAATCGATAGCAACTAGAATGAATCGGTGACTGTTGAAAGCTTTCGATTCGATCATTCCAACCATATCTATACACCACATATAGAATGGCCAAGGTGAATTCAAAACATTCAATGGAATTGGAGGCACATGGATCTTGTCACCGTAGATCTGGCATTTGTGACACCTTTTGGTAAAGTTGTAACAATCTACCTCCATTGTTGTCCAATAATATCCACCTCGAAGGATCTTCTGGGCCATAGCAGGACCTTTAGCATGTACACCCCCGCAGCCCTCATGTATGGACCTTATGATCGTGTTCGCTTTGTGTCTATCCACGCATCTGAGCAACACGGAATCATAATTCCTCTTGTACAGTACACCACCACTTAAGAAGAATTTGACGCAGAGTCGCCTAAGAGCTTTCTTATCAGTGATAGTAATACCCTCGGGATATTCTTGTTTTTCTAGATATCTCTTAATATCGTAGAACCAAGGCTTGTCATCAGACTCACACTCGATGGCCAAACAGTGTGTGAGTTCGTTCAAATGATCAATGCGGATAGAAGGAGCTTCATTCTTCCACTTGACTTTGAACATGGATGCTAAAGTGGCAAGTGCATCAGCTAGTTAATTTTCCTCTCTGGAAATATGATGAAAAGAGATCTCATCAAAGTAAGGAATCAATTTCGCTATGTGTTTTTGGTAGGGAACCAGCTTGGAATCCCGAGGCACAAAGTTCCCTCTGACTTGGCCAATAACCAAAGCAGAATCTCCATAGACCTCAAGAATCTTGATTCTCATGTCAATTGCCTCTTCAATACCGTAGATACATGCTTCGTATACAACCATATTATTGGTGCATGCAAAGCATAATCTGGCAGTGAAGGGAAGATGAAAACCTGTTGGAGAGATGAGGATAACACCGATTCCACGACCTTTAGTGTTAGAGACACCATCGAACACGAGCGTTCATCGCGCCCCTGGTTCGGGTCCTATGACAGGGTTTGGAGTCTCATAGTCTCTGATAAACATAACATCCTCATCAGGAAAGTCAAACTTCATTTGCTGATAACCCTCTACAGGTTGATGGGCAAGGTAGTCGGACAAGACGCTCCCTTTTATTGCTTTCTGGATAACATGTTGGATATCATACTTAATAAATAGCATTTGCCAGCGAGCAATCCTTCCAGAGACAGCAGGCTTTTCAAATATGTACTTTATCGGATCCATTATGGATATCAATAAAGTAGTATGGCAAATCATGTATTGTCTTAGGCGTCGAGCATCCCAGACCAGAGCACAACAAGTTTTCTCCAAGAGTGAGTATCTGGTCTCACAATTAGTGAAATTCTTGCTCAGATAGTAAATTGCATGTTCTTTTCTGCCAGTGTCGTCATGTTGACCCAATACATATCCCATTGATTCATCGAGAACGGTGAGATACATGATTAAAGACCTACCAGGAACCGGCGGTACTAAGATCAGTGGTTCTTGCAAGTATTGTTTTATTTTGTCAAATGCTTCTTGACAATCATTGTTCCATTCGACTGATTGATTTTTTCTTAGTAATTTGAACATTGGTTCACAGGTAGCCGTCAAGTGGGAAATGAACCTTGAGATGTAATTAAGTCTGCCCAAAAAGCCACAGACTTCTTTTTCTGTTTTGGGAGGCGGTATATTCTGAATTGCTCGAACCTTGTCAGGATCAACTTCAATGCCTTTCTGACTCACAATAATGCCCAACAGTTTATCAGATCGAACTCCGAAGGTATACTTCGCAGGATTCAACCACAGTCTAAACTTTCGGAGTCTGTCACACAGTTTCTTCAGATGAACCAGGTGATCATCTTCGGTTTTGGATTTGGCAATCATATCGTCCACGTAAACCTCAATCTCTCTATGAATCATATCGTGAAAGAGGGTTATCATGGCACGTTGGTATGTTGCCCCTGCATTCTTTAAACTAAATGGCATGACTTTGTAATAATATGTACCCCATGGCGTGATGAAAGTAGTCTTTTCCATATCAGGTGGGGACATTTTGATCTGATTATATCCTAAAAAACCGTCCATAAATGAAAAGACAGAGAACTGTGTTGTGTTATCCACCAAGACATCAATATGAGGCAGAGGAAAATCATCTTTCGGGCTTGCCTTGTTGAGATCTCTATAATCCACACACATTCTGACTTTCCCATCTTTCTTTGGAACCGGGATGATGCTGGCTGTAACACCCCCAATCTATACCCCCAAGCTATTAAAGCGATAAATAAAAATTCAAAATTTCATCAGAGTATATTTAAAACATTCATGGCATAGACCGAGGGGTCACATCAATTTGAAACAAAATACACATAAACCTGCCCATAAAGATATGCAACAATCAGGTAGCAATTAACAGAGGAACTTAGTTCCTACTATCCACAGTTCAAATACAGAATAAAAGCGGAAAATCTGTACTAAAATCTCATATATATATATCATGAAAAGTTTGTCTGCCAAATACAATCATACATGTACAATCTCAAAAGAACATATACATATACACACAAATCACCAACGGTCTCCCTAACTACCCGGTGTCACATATCAGAGCCGACCGACAAAAGAATGAAGACCTAAGCTTCACAAAAAGACCTCCAACAATCTAATCTACAATGCCTCATAGAGCATTATAAAATAGCAGAAGGGTGAGAAACACAATCATAATATAATTGCATATAATTATATAATAACACAACATTACACACATAAAATATTCTCACCACAACGTACAACAGAATCCAAATACCACACAACACAATACATATCTCAACTCATCAATTCCAATCACAATTCCACACGACATCAATCCATTCATGAATTATGCAAATGCACAGAGACCGACACAATGACTCTATGCAATGCATATGCGGTACCATTCATCCATCAATCTCATCACTAGTTCACTCAGGAACTCTGCTGGAATCATCGCTCGTTACATCACTGTAACTCCCCGTCGGGCATACGATGTTCCCCATCGCTCACACCCCATACGGGCACACGACGTTTATGGATCGCTCACACCCCACACGGGTACACGACCCGATCGCTCACACCCCACAAGGGCACACGATCGTCTATAATCATCGCTCACACCCCGCACGGGCATACGACGTTATAGCGGATTCCCTCTGGAACCAAACCGTCGCTCATACCCCACATGGGCACACGACATTACAAGAATGCATATCATGATGCTTGGCATACAATGACTCATGACATTCAAATGCACACATATATGCAATCATCTCACTCAACATTAATCATGCTTTGCAATTCAAGCCCAAAACAATGCATTTATTTGCCATACGGCCACAAACCATCATCACACCATTTAAACACATGCATTTACACCATACAACAACATATAAGTCATACCATATCCATATCAATAGCACATTGCATGATACACATCAATTACACACAATTATAACGGCAAAAGTCGGCACAATGGCACTATTCCAAATTCCCGACATAATTAAATTGGCCAACGATTTTAAAACCATCATCATAAGAAGGTTCAGCTCAATAGCTATCCAACGATACCAAGAATGTTAAAAACGGATAAACGGAACACAAGTTACGGACTAAACAAGAAAAGACACCGCAAAAAAACCACATTTTGCAATTCTCCTGGCCATACGCGTATTGCCCTGAGCCATACGCGTATTGCCCTGCTCCCTCGCCCATTCCATACGCGTATTGCCCAAGGTCGTACGCGTATGGGCAGAGACCCATTTTTCCCAAAATTTCCCATTAAAAGTCCAATACGCGTAGTGCCTTGCTTCATACGCGTATTGCCCTCAACCTTACGCGTACCATTACGCAAATGGGCAGATGGCCAAGAAAATGAAGCTCCATACGCGTATTGCCCACATTTCTTCAATGCCATACGCGTATTGCCTTGACCAATACGCGTATTGCCTTGAGTGATACGCGTATGGGTAGTGGAAAAGCCAAAATTTTCTGCAGAATTTTGTTTTGCGTTTTCAAACCAAATTCAACCCAATTTTCACGTATACACCAGAAAAATTACCAATACAATGCCTAACAACATGTATCTATCATGTAACAACAATAAGGAACACTAAAACATGATTTCAGACACAATTTAATCGAATTGTAACAATTTCCACATATTATAGTTTTTCACTCTATATACAATTTCAATCCAATATCAACCAAAAACATACATACATAATCATACACAAGTATATAATAATCAAGTTTCGCACCCTTACCCGATTTAATCATGTTTGGAAAGTCGGTTGTTTCAATTTCTAGATTTTCCAAGTTTTTCTCTCTTTCTCCTTCCTTTCTCTTTTCTTCTCCTTTTCCTTCTTCTCTTTTTCTTTCTCTCTATTTTTCTCTCTTTCTATTTTCTATTTTACTAACTTAAGGAAATTAAGGTGAAATGCCCAAAATACCCCTACACTCAAATATCTCGCAAACGTTCCCAAAACACGATAAAATATCACAACATTGAAAAATAACATATTTCCAAATAAAAGTCGAAAATAAAATAATATAATATAAAATAATCAAAAGGACTCGATTAAATAAAACAGACAAAACTGGGGCGTTACAACTCTCCCCCACTTAGAAATTTTCGTCCTTGAAAATATACCTGAGACGAACAACTCTGGATACGACTCCCGCATCCGAATCTCTAACTCCCAAGTCAAATTGCCCTCAGCAGCGCCTCCCCATGCCACTTTCACAAGTGCAATATCCTTGCCTCTCAACCGCTTCACCTCGCGATCCAAAATCCTAACGGGTAATGCCTCAACCGTAAGGTTCTCCCTTACCTCAACCTCATCCATCGGAATCACGTGTGACGGATCCGGAACATACTTCCGAAGCTGTGAAACATGGAACACATCGTGCAAATTTGACAGATTCGGCGGCAACGCCACCCTATAAGCCACAGCACCCACTCTCGCGGATATCTGGTAAGGACCAATAAACCGAGAAGTAAGTTTCTTCGACTTTAATGCACGACCCACACCCGTTACCGGTGTAACTCTCAAAAATACATGATCGCCCTCTTGGAACTCAAGATCTTTTCTTCTCCGATCATGATAACTCTTTTGCCTACTCTGAGAAGCCTTCATTTTCTCACGAATAAGCTTCACTTTATCTGTAGTCTGTTGAATCAATTCAGGTCCAACCATCAAACTCTCACCAGATTCGTGCCAACACAACGGTGTTCGACATCTTCGTCCATACAGTGCTTCAAAAGGTGCCATTCCAATACTAGAATGAAAATTGTTATTATACGTGAATTCAATCAATGCAAGATAACTATCCCACGCACCACCTTGTTCAAGAACACAAGCTCTCAACAAGTCATCCAACGACTGAATCGTTCTCTCGGTCTGACCATCCGTTTGAGGATGATAAGCAGAACTCAACCTCAATTTAGAACCCAACGCCTTCTGTAAACTTTCCCAAAATCTCGAGGTAAACCTCGGATCTTGATCCGAAACAATGCTCAATGGAACACCATGCAATTTCACAATCACACTGATATAAATCTCAGCTAACCTCTCCAAAGTAAAACTGATGTCAATCGGAATGAAATGCACCGATTTAGTCAGCCTATCAACAACCACCCAAATAGCATTATGCCCTTGCTGTGTATTCGGTAACCCTGTCACAAAATCCATAGAAATGTTGTCCCATTTGCATTCAGGAATATCCAACGGTTGCAACAAACCACTAGGCCTCAGATGTTCTACCTTTGATTTCTGACAAGTCAAACATGCATAAACAAACTGAGCCACATCTCTTTTTAATCCAGACCACCAGAAAATATTCTTCAAATCTTGGTACATCTTATTAGCTCCCGGATGTATACTCAAATTACTCTGGTGTCCTTCCTCTAAAATCATCTTCTTCAACTCCGCATCGTCCGGAATACAAATTCTACCTCGGAACCTCAAAACACCTTTATCGTCCACTCTAAAGTCCTCATTTTCATTTTTATCCCCAACCGTCATCAAATCCACGAATTTCACATCCATCTTCTGTTTCTCACTAACCGTCAATAGAAAATCCTTAGTAACCTTCAACATTCCAAGCCTCACGCTATCCAATGTCACTTCACATACCAAACTCAAATCTCTAAACGATTCCAAAAGTTCCCACTCTTTAACCATTAAAGCAGACATATGCAACGATTTCTGACTCAACGCATCGGCTACCACATTAGCTTTACCAGGATGGTAATTCAAGCCAAAGTCGTAGTCCTTCAAAAATTCCAACCATCTCCGCTGCCTCATATTTAACTCTTTCTGATCAAACAAATATTTCAAACTTTTGTGATCACTAAAGACTTCGAATCTTGCACCATAGAGATAATGCCTCCTGTTCTGGACTGGGCCGTGGTTTCCTACAATCAAACAGGCCCAATCCATACAATTTGAAGAAGCCCAATAAAGTCCTAGAGAAGGACACATGACTGCCATACACGAGGCCAAAGGTATGTCGGGCACCTGGCACCTTGACAGTGTCGAGCATCCGAGGACAAACAGGAAAGGAAGACATCACACCATGATGAAATAGATCTCCTCGACAGATTAACTTCTCCCCGCGAGAATACTCCTAACCTCGTTGACTCATAGGTCCTCGACAAGCACGGTTCTCCTCCGTTAGGTCATGTCCAGACCACGACCACCATATTTCCTCGACATTGTAGACTCTCCCCCGAGGAGTCTACTAACAGTCTTATCCACACAGATACGTTTCATGTAACCGTCTACTAATGGCATTAAAGGGACGGTTACACTAGGGTGTTGACCACGAGCTGGTCATTATTACTACACGTAAGCCCTAGCAGTTACTTGGAACGGGTCACACGCTGGTCCCACCCGTTGCAAGTAACCGTTGGCCACGTGCTGGGGGTTTCCTATAAATACCCTCTCACTTGAGAGGGTCAGGATAGTTAACTTCTTACTCTCACTCACTTTCTCTGTATTTGTTGTGCCCTCACTGACTTAAGCATCGGAGTGCCCTGTAGGTACACCCCCTCGCCGTCTTTCATCATCATTAATGTAGCAACAATTCCATATGTCGTTGGCCATCTTCAAACTGTCTGATCCAGGTACGATCAGTGGCGCCGTCTGTGGGAATTTCATAAGTTTCCCCGTTTTCCTCGCGATAAACCAAACTTTCCTCATTCAACTACCAGCAATGGCCAACCCGTCGGTAAATCAAGCTATAGACAATGTCATCACACAACTTGGTGGTAACACCCATGGCGACAACAATGCTCTTCAGCCTGTCGTGGAGAATGATGTCAGAGATGGAGTCACCGCCTCCCCATCTTCCGATGGGTAGAATACGAGACTGCTCAACAAGATGGACAGGAAGCAATCTTCCAGCCCACCTACCATCCTGTGGATCCACCACCAAATGCAGATCCGAACACTGCTGCCTTGTTTGCATTGGTCAATCAGACCAATCAAATGATCTTCAACCAAAGCTTACGGATCGAGAAGCTAGAAAAAGATCGTGGTCAAACTTCCCCGCGAAGACACCAACCACCTCCTTATCCCAAACATTCACAATCTCCAGTGGAATCTCGCAGCCCCTCCCCAGTAAATAGAGGTCGCAGGCCACGTTTGGAGTGTAACCATACCGAGCATCCACAGAAGCGTCATCGCTCCCCGCCACCAAAAAAGCCCACTCGTCCCTTGAAGACTAAGAAGAGTAAGCCTGATGTCGAGGAGCCAAGAGGCCGTCATAAGGAAAACTCCCCGAGACGTCACTATGTTCGTGGTCATAATTCTCCTTCTGCATCCCCGGGAGGCAGCGATGATGATGACTACCGGACTCCTCTATCCAGACAAATAATGGAAGCTCCTATTCATAAAGGCTTGGAGAGACCTCCATCCTTGGGGACTTACGATGGAACATCTGATCCGGACGACCATGTCGAGAGCTTCGAGGCTCTTCTCGACTTTAGAAACGTCTCCGGCGCTATCAAATGTCGATTATTCCCTACGACTCTTCGGAAAGGGGCCATGGCTTGGTATAAAAACCTGGCACCTGAATCAATAGCGTCATGGAAAGCTCTGAGGGAACGTTTCAGGAAGCATTTTACAGCTTCTCGATGACATCCAAAAACTATATCCTCCTTGGAGGCCATCTTCCTAGAAAAGAAATAATCTCTCCGGAGCTACATAGAGAGATTCAACAAAGAAGTGGTCGAGGTCCATACGACCGACCATATAAAATTATATCTCATCATCAAAGGATTGTGGGTTGGTTCCAAGTTCGCAGAATCTGTCGGATTACACCATCCTCGCAGCTTCGAAGGTTTCCTCGAACGAGCTCAATCACACATTGAGTTCGAGGAAGCAGAAGCCGCCCAGATTACCCTTGATTTAAGAAGCAGAGAAGGCCCCCGCGACCGGAACAGGGAAGACTTCCCTACACCTAGGCGAGGAGGGGATAAGAGAAGAGAAGATTCCCCTCCACCTAAGTGAGGCGGGGAGAGGAAAAAAGAAAATCGGAATAAAGAGTCCCGCGAATCTCGGGGACCTGCCGATCTTTTCAAAGACTACACTCCACTTAACGTGTCTCGTGCATGAATTTTTAGTGAATGTGCAAATTCGGAGTTTGTGAAAGGGGGAATCCGCTTCCCAAAACCAACAACTCCCAAACCAAATACTGATAAATCCAAGTACTGTCGGTTCCATCGCAGTCACGGGCATGTTACTGAGGATTGCATCCACCTTAAGGACGCAATCGAAACGTTGATTAAAGAGGGCTACCTGAAAAAGTACACCAAACAAGACGAGGCTCCTCGTCCCACCGGCCAAGAAGCTCTAAATACCGAGGAGTCAAACCATCCGGACACTGGAAAACTGCAAGTTGCCTTAAGCATCACACGACCTGAAGACTTTGGTTTCCAAGGAAATGTTAGCGATGCCGAAGCTGTTCGAAACATATGGAAGAGCTTCCCGGTGGAAGAACTAGTAAGTGTTTGCAGTACCTGGGAAAGTTTCCCCCAAGCCCTAGTCATATCGGGCGGAGACCCTGAACGAGTGACCGTCGGTTCAATAAAGAGGAAGTTCGACGAGCTAAGGACATCCACTCCTCGAGACCTAACTCTCAGCTTATCTCGTGGAAAATCATGCCCTATAAGTTTCTATCTCGAGGAATTACCAGGTGGATCCCCGAATGCTAATATACCCCTCCTAATTCGGGCACAAATGGCTAACTTTGATGTGCATCAGATTTTGGTTGATCAGGGAAGCTCGGTGGACATCATGTACACTCACCTCTTCGACACTCTCCAGCTAACAAAGTATCACCTGTCCCCATATGTGGGATCTGATCTACAAGGCTTCAATGGCGCGTCTACTAGACCTCGAGGTTATGTAGAATTGTTGGTCACATTCGGAGAAGGTGAAACAGCTCGACAGGCGAAGACGCGTTTCCTAGTGGTCGTCTGTCCTTCCCTCTACAACTGCATCTTGGGAAGGACCACTTTGGCTGAAATAACAGCTGTACCATCCACTGTCCACCTAAAAATGAAGTATTATACGACACGAGGACGTGTGGTAACCCTCCACGGGGATATTGAAGCAGCTAGAAGATGTTTCGATGCAGCGATCAAAGGTCTAAGTGTTGTCGGTGGCGTCCACCCCAGAAGAGCAACTTTAGATGTCGCACAAGTTCCACTACCGCCGGTCAGCGCGGTCGACCTTGATAGCAGGTTCTCCGGGGAATAGGAAGAAGTTGCAGGCAAAGACCTCCCAGTTAAAGTCAACGGGCAGTCCCTCTATCCAACACGCCCCATCCCAGATGGAGATTTCGAGCTGATCCCTCTTGGCGATGACCCAAAGCGAACTG
This sequence comes from Lathyrus tuberosus, assembly GCA_022829125.1. Classification (NCBI taxonomy): domain Eukaryota; kingdom Viridiplantae; phylum Streptophyta; class Magnoliopsida; order Fabales; family Fabaceae; genus Lathyrus; species Lathyrus tuberosus. The sequence continues at coordinate 885,356 of JALAZF010000405.1, forward strand.
TGAAGATCGGCCATGGACTCCTCGACCTGGTGAGGAGCCAGGTGAAGGCATGTCTCCGAGAGAATGCAGATTTGTTCGCTTGGAGCGCTTCGGAGATGCCCGAATTAGATCCTCAAGTGGCTTGTCACCAGCTGACTATAGATCCGAATGCTAAGGCTATAGCTCAACGTAGGCGTAGGCAGTCTCCAGAAAAAATGGAGGCTACTGAAAAAGCTGTAAAAGACCTCCTAGAGGCAAACTTTATTTCGGAGGCCAAGTACACCACTTGGTTGTCCAATGTTGTACTTGTTAAAAAATCTAATGGAAAATGGAGGATGTGCATTGTTTACACGGATCTTAATCGGGCATGCCCGAAAGACTCTTACCCATTGCCTAACATCGACCGACTGGTCGACAACTCTGCAGGATTTAAACTGTTGTCTTTCATGGACGCTTATTCGGGATATAACCAAATTTCCATGGATGAGGCCGACAGAAAGCATACAGCTTTTATGACTGAGTCGGGCAATTATTATTATAATGTAATGCCCTTTGGTCTGAAGAATGCTGGCGCCACCTACCAACGAATGATGAACAAGGTCTTCCGAGCAGAAATTGGTGACATGCTCGAAGTCTATATGGACGACATAATCGTCAAATCCGCAGACGAAGTCGACCACGCTGCTCATCTTAAAAAGGTGTTCGACACGGCGAGGAAATGTCGCATGAGATTCAACCCCGACAAGTGCACTTTCGGTGTTCGAGCAGGGAAATTCCTTGGCTTTTACCTTACGGAGAGAGGAATTGAAGCGAATCCAGACAAATGTAAGGCCTTTTCTGAGATTCCTACTCCAAAGTCAAAGAAGTCGATACAGTCACTTAACGGGATGCTAACTGCCCTTTCTCGTTTTGTCGCTAAATCTGCCTAATACGCGCTCCCATTTTTCAAACTCCTTTGACAGAAAGCAACATTTGAATGGAGTGAAGAATGCGAACAAGCCCTCCTCCATCTAAAACAAGTCTTATCACAACCCCCGGTCTTGTCCCGACCAGATAACGGGGAAACACTTTTCTTGTACCTGGCCATCACCGGCGAAGCGGTAAGTACTGTCCTCATACGGGAGGCCCTCGACGGACAGAAACCGATTTATTTCACGAGAAAAGCTCTTCAGGGTCCCGAGCTCAGATATCAACAGATCGAAAAGGTCGCCTTGGCCCTTGTAACTGTAGCCAGAATACTACGCCATTACTTCCTGGCCCACACAATTGTGGTAAGAACTGAGCAGCCTATCAGACAGCTCCTTAGTCGGCCAGATATGGCGGGGAGAATGCTCCGGTGGTCTCTCGAGCTATCCGAGTTCGACGTTCGATACGAAGGAAGAAAAGCCTTGAAATCTCAGGTACTGGCCGACTTCGTAGCGGAAATGACAGTCCCCGAATCCTTGACCAACGACTCCCAAAAATGGACAATTTACGTCGACGGAGCCTCCAGTGCAAAGGGCAGTGGGGCAGGCATCATCCTTGAAAAAGAGGAGGGCATATTGATAGAAGTATCACTAGAGCTATCTTTCAAAACATCAAATAACCAAACCAAGTATGAGGCATTCCTCGCAGGACTTCGACTTGCAGAAGACCTTGGCGCAAAAGAAGTCAAAATCTTTACTGACTCTCAGCTCGTAGCATCACAAGTTCGGAGAGAATTTCAGGCCAAAAATGATAGTCTCATTGAATACCTAACCTTGGTACAAGAAAAGTTGAATAAATTTGTCTCCGCGGAGGTGGCTCACATCCCGCGCGAGCATAACACTCGAGCAGACGTGCTCTCCAAGCTAGCGAGCACTAAGAAGAAAGGAGGGAACAGATCAGTGATCCAAGAGATACTGACCCATCCGAGCATCAACAAACCTACCTCGACCACAGAGGTGAACGTTATCGGGGACGCAAACTGTTGGATGACTCCAATTTACGAATACCTAATGACGGGCATACTGCCCGACGATCCTAAAGAAGCTGGGATAGTTAAGAGGAGGGCATGTGCATACACCATAGTCGAAGGTAAACTATATCGCCGAGGATTCTCCATCCCTCTACTCCGGTGCGTCGAGGAAAGTAAAGTTTCAGAGATTCTCCAGGATATACATGAAAGAATCAACGCGCAACATCTAGCCGGAAGATCCTTGGCTCGGAAAGCTCTCCGAGCAGGATATTACTGGCCCACTATGCAACAAGACGCAAAGGAGCACGTCAAAAAGTGCGACCGTTGTCAGAGGCATGGGGACATGCACCTCGCTCCTCCAAACGAGCTTAAATCATTGTCATCCCCGTGGCCCTTTGTGTGGTGGGGAATGGATATCCTCGGACCTTTCGTCGTAGGATCGTACCAAAATAAATACCTCATCGTCGGGGTAGATTACTTCACAAAGTGGATCGAGGAGGAAGCATTAGCCAAGATCACTGCTTTCAATATATTACGTTTCTACAAGAGAAATATACTCGCCCGATTCGGCGTGCCTCAGGCCATTGTCACAGACAACAGAACGCAGTTCACCGACGAAAACTTCCAAGACTTCGTTGCCAAACTGGGTACGAAACAACATTTTACGTCGGTCGAACACCCACAAACCAACGGGCAAGCTGAAGCAGCGAACAGAGTAATACTCCAAGGACTCAAACGACGACTTGGCGAAGCCAAACAACGGTGGGTCGAGAAGTTACACATCGTTCTCTGGGCATATCAAACTACTCCTCATTCCACGATCGGGGAGACCCCGTTCCGGTTAACATATGGAACCGAAGCAGTAATTCCCGTGGAAATTAGGGAACCTTCGAGAAGGACAGAAGCTCCTCTTGACAAAGAAGCGAACAAAGAAGCCCTTCGCAAGGAACTCGACCTGGTCGAAGAAATAAGGACGGGTGCATCCCTCTGAGAAGCCTCTTTAAAACAAAAAATAACTTTGCGTTATAATGACAAAGTCATCAAATGAGATTTCTAAGTAGGCAGTCTTGTCTTACGAAGAAATCAGAAAAATTCACGTGAAGGAAAGCTGGCCGCAAACTGGGAGGGCCCCTACCGCGTCATTGCAAAGACGGGGACAGGTGCTTATTACCTCGAAAACCTCCAAGGTGAACAACTTGCTCGACCATGGAATGCTGAGAAGCTTAAATAATATTACAGTTGAACACTGCATGTAACTATACAAAAGTTGCCGTTACGGGGAGCGTGCCATGGTACAGGCACGACACCTCTATATGCTAACGAAGGTCAAAAGTCACGTTGTGTGTGCGTTGAACTTTTGGCCCGGCGAGGAGTACTCTATCGAGCTCCGTTGTCGAAGTACCTTGTAGGCAGAACACCCAGCTCGTGATGGGAAGTTCACGCCATGAAACTAAGACCTCGATCGACCTCTTAGCTTCATTGAAGGTCGGGGTACAACCCCTGACCGCTCGACCAGCTCTCTTCGCAGTCGAGAATCACTAGAGTCGAGCAAACTCCCAAATATCCAGCAATTTCAAAATAACTTAGATAAAAATAAGTAAAATACCACATACAGAGCAGATAAAGAGGCAAAACGGAAATACTAAGTCGGGCAAGCCCATTGTAAAAATATTACATAAAGCCCTGGCTCTTAGCCCGGGCAAATCAGCAAGTATGGTACGTAGGCCAGTCAATACAAAAAATTGGCACGCAGGCCAAACTGACTACACTATCACTCCGCAGCAGCATCAGCTGCCTCGGGATTCTTCTGCTCCCTGTTTCCCCCATCAGCATTTACTGTTTTTCTGGGCAACACAATCTTACCGTCGACCACCCCAAACTTGGAATCCGCTCCATCGGTTACAAGGTCCGGATTCAGGAGTTTAAGCTGCGCCACAGCGTTCTGGAACCCGACATCTGCAAACTCTAGAGCATCGTCCTCAGCCAACCGAAGATCCTTCTCGACTTCCCTGAGCTTGGCTATCAGGGCTACTCGAGAGGTCAATAGTTTGTCCTCCTCGGTCTCATTCTCGGCTGGCCGAACAAGCTCTTCCAGTTCAGCTATCCTGTCCTTGAGACGTTGCTCTTCCTCTTCTAACGCAGTGATCCGAGCAAGGTGGCCCTTCGCCGTATCCTCAGCTTCCTTCAACTTCTTCTCCGACTGTTATTGCTGGTTGCTTTGTTCTCTGTTCAACTCCTTACAGTCCTTCAAGTCCTTCTGCACGCCGAGCAATTCAGCCTCCAAAGCTTGAAGTCTTTCTTCCAGTCGAGAAAGCTCAGCAGCAGAGCAACTCTCATCATTCAGAACGAGGGCAGCCGAACAGAGCCGCATGACGGCAGACATATCCTCGATAATTATTTTCCTTCTCGCTTCTGAAGCACTCCCCAACAAAGCCTGGGCTTCAGCAGGGGCGACACGAGGACAAATAACCTCGGAGAAGTAGCGACACTGGAGATAACACGGAGGAATCTCGAAGCTTGCAGGAGGAGGAGGGGAACTACCTTCCACATCATCAATGGTCGACCCAGTAGTCTTTGCCCGCTTAAATGTCCTTTGGGCCCCCGGGGACTGATTCTCAGAGGTAACGGTTGCAGTTAACACAACATGAGATTGCTCGGAACCCTCGGGCACTGCAGTAGAGGGAGCATTCTCAGGCACTATCGTAGAAGAGGTAGGCTGAGGGGTACTTTGTTCTATTGGACGAGATTGTTCTTCCCTAGCCCTTTTTGCCTTTAGCCTCGAGTATCTTTCTGCGGATCTGACCATTTTCCCTGCAAAAAGAAAGAAAAAATTAGTAAAACAAGATACACGAACACGAGAAAAATCTAAGCCGAGGATCTTTGCACCACCTAAGAGCTCGACAGCCTCCTCATCAGAGAAAGTCTCGAGCAGAACACGAGTATTAATCAGGCGGCGGGTCTTTGTCACCTGCTCTTTCCCCCCTGTTGAGGTCTCTCCGTCCTCGGATATGCTTGGAATTTTATTCAAACTCTCCACGTACTCGACAATCTTGCCATAAGCATCGCGATCCTCGACATTGAGCTTATTATGTCTTACTTTGTATTTGTCTACTCCCTTTTTGTAATGCTCTTCTGTCTAGAAGAGGGAGAATTTTGGCACCATCACTTCTGTAGACAGCCCATCCACTTCTTGATTCACCCTTTCATATATTGAATTAATGACCTCAGGAGTAACCGGCTTCACAAAATAGTAACGCCACTTGAAATCTCGAACAAAGTCCAAGTAGGTGTGAAATAAAGCTTTATTTTGTTTGAATGATACCCAGAAGTGTCGACCATTGGTTGTAGACCGTTGCAGATGAAAAATTCGAAAGAAAAGGGACACTGTTGCCCGGATGTCCAAGTGTTTGCAGACGAGCTCAAAAACCCGGAGGAAGGCCAATGAGTTCGGGTGGATTTGCGATGGAGCCAATTTTAACTATTTGAAGACCCCCTCTTGAAAGTCTGTGAAGGGGAGCCTCCACCCCGCCTCTTGAAACATAAACTCATACACCGGGAAACGCATTCCCATGTAAGGTGTACATATATGATGGTCCTCGTTGGGGCGGTACACTTTCCAGGATTGCTCAGAACCGAGCAACCTATGCTCAACAGTACAAAACCCATCTTCGTCGGGGAATGAGAAGACGGACGACATAGTGAGGGCCTCCTCACACACCCAGTCCTCAAGCGGACGCTCTTGTCTAAAAGCCATATGGGCCATCAGAATTTCGGGTTGGTTATCCTCTTCGAATTCACCTACGGCCACTTCAGCAGCCAATCTGTCCATCAACCTGAAAAGCAGAAGGGAACAGGTGAATTCGACGAGTCATACCAAACTAGCTGGTCGGAAACGAACAACGGATGTCCCCGGAAACTCATCGCTTCCCCGGAAAATCTTGTCCCTTTTTCCTGTGAAATCAACGAAAAAGAGTAATTGTTGGAGACCCAAAACGTTATCAGGTCCCCGCGATGTTCATCACGCTCCCCGGAAATTTTCTACAAGTCCCCAGAATATTCTTCCAGTTCCTCGGTTTTATTCAACAGAAACGGAAACAGAGAAAAATTCATACACTCTTTCTCTTAAAACAGCCAAAGATCCCTGCCGTATTCGCCAGGAAACCCTTCATTTCTCATGAGAACTTCATCAGTTCATCAGAGAAACGATTTCAAGCAAGTTAAACTTAAAGGAAATGCCAGAAAAAACAACAGTTTTGAAGAAAATACCTTGTAGATGGTGAAATAGGGTTCCGACACGGCGTAGCACGGCGGTTCACGGCGGACTTGCGGTGGTTGATGGTGGCGAACGGAGGATGAGAAAATGGAGAAGGAAAAGGAAATGATTCTTGAACGAAAGAGCGAAAAATGAGAATGAAGGGAAGAGAGAGTATTTATAGACAAATCACGCACTCGAGTAATCTACCCTAGGCAACCACCCTATGCAATGATGACAAGTGACACGTGGCACACTTGCACCGGTCAAAAATCCACGCGTGTCTTTTCGTCATCCCATCGTTTCAAAACGGAAACTTCTTATCTCCCCAACATTTCAACTAGATGCAACTCTTCGTTGCCCGCAAGCTATCAGTGCCCGCCTCATGATAATTGCCCGCAAGATATCAATGCCCGACGTCATGATAATCATGGAAATTTCGACTATGCTAATATCCTCCTCGGATCATCCCTTGGCATTTCCCCGACACGATTATTGACCCTAAAGTCATTACTCTGATACCTCAAAGCAACGACTTGGGGGGGGGGGCTCCTGTTCTAGACTGGGCCGTGGTTTCCTACAATCAAACAGGCCCAATCCATACAATTTGAAGAAGCCCAATAAAGTCCTAGAGAAGGACACATGACTGCCATACGCGAGGCCAAAGGTATGTCGGGCACCTGGCACCTTGACAGTGTCGAGCATCCGAGGACAAATAGGAAAGGAAGACATGACACCATGATGAAATAGATCTCCTTGACAGATTAACTTCTCCCCGCGAGAATACTCCTAACCTCGTTGACTCATAGGTCCTCGACAAGCACGGTTATCCTCCGTTAGGTCATGTCCAGACCACGACCACCATATTTCCTCGACATTGTAGACTCTCCCCCGAGGAGTCTACTAACGGTCTTATCTACACAGATACGTTTCATGTAACCGTCTACTAATGGCATTAAAGGGACGGTTACACTAGGGTGTTGACCACGAGCTGGTCATTATTACTACACGTAAGCCCTAGCAGTTACTTGGAATGGGTCACATGCTGGTCCCACCCGTTGCAAGTAACCGTTGGCCACACGCTGGGGGTCTCCTATAAATACCCTCTCACTTGAGAGGGTCAGGATAGTTAACTTCTTACTCTCACTCACTTTCTCTGTATTTGTTGTGCCCTCACTGACTTAAGCATCGGAGTGCCCTGCAAGTACACCCCCCCCCCCCCCCCCCCCGCGCCGTCTTTCATCATCATTAAAGTAGCAACAATTCCAGACGTCGTTGGCCATCTTCAAACTGTCTGATCCAGGTACGATCACCTCCAAATCTTCAACACAAAAACCACAGCCGCTAATTCCAAATCATGAGTAAGGTAATTTTTCTCATGCACTCTCAACTGCCTCGAAGCATAAGCCACCACCTTACCTTCTTGCATCAGAACACCACCTAGACCAATCAAAGATGCATCACAATACACCGCAAACGGTTCATTAGGATGCGGTAAAATCAAAATCGGAGTTGTCGTCAATCTTCTCTTCAGCTCATTAAAACTTTCCTCGCACCGAATATCCTAAATGAACGCTTGCCCTTTACAAGTCAACTGGGTCAAAGGAAGTTCTAGCTTAGAAAAACCCTCAATGAACCTTCGATAATATCTGGCCAAACCCAAAAAGCTTCGAATTTCAGTAACGGATCTCGGAGCCTCCCATTGTAGAACTGCTTCTACTTTAGATGGATCCACAGAAATACCATTACCTGAAATCACGTGTCCAAGAAAACTCACCTCCGACAACCCGAACTCACACTTGGACAACTTGGCAAAAAGCTTTCTTTCTTTCAAAACCTGCAAAACAATACGCAAATGCTCCGCGTGCTCCTCCCGAGACTTAGAATAAATTAAAATGTCATCAATAAACACAACCACAAAACGATCCAAATGCTCGTGGAAAATACGATTCATGTACTCCATAAACACACCTGGCGCATTAGAAACCCCGAACGGCATCACAGAATATTCATAATGACCGTACCGTGTCCTAAAAGCCATCTTCTGAATATCTTCCTCTTTCACCTTAATCTGATGATACCCTGACCTCAGGTCGATCTTACTAAACACACAAGCACCTACCAACTGATCCATCAGATCATCAATTCTCGGAAGAGGATACTTATTCTTAATCGTCACCTTATTCAACTGGCGATAATCAATACACAACCGCATACTTCCATCTTTCTTTTTCACCAATAAAACTGGAGCACCCCAAGGAGAAACGCTTGGTCTCACAAACCTCTTTTCCAACAATTCATTCAACTGTTTCTTTAACTCAACCAACTCAGATGCCGACATACGATAAGGTGCCATAGAAACAGGTCTAGTACCAGGAACTAGATCTATAGAAAACTCCACCTCTCTCTCTGGCGGCAAGTCTGAAATATCCTCAGGAAACACTTCAGGAAAATCACACACAACAGGAAACACATCAAGTGAAACTTGACTATCCACAGTTAACGATGCAAACAAGCCAAACAACTGAGCTTCATCCGCCAAAAGTTTCTTCAACTCTTTGGTAGATAAGAAACTCGAGTCTTCATCTTCCTCAAGAGAAGGAAATCTTACTAGCTTATGATAACAATCAATATGAACCTTATTGAACTACAACCAATTCATTCCCAGAACCACATATAAACCCTCCAACAGTAAACACACCAAATCCATCTCAAAGTCTTTACCATAAATGGTCAAAGGACAACTTAAACAAACCAAAGAAGTAGTTACTGACCCCATTGCTGGAGTATCAATAACCATCTCACCACCCATCGAAGACAACACAAGATTCAAACGCTTCGCGCACTCAGACGAAATAAACGAATGAGTCGCTCCAGTATCAATAATAGCAACTAAAGGAGTACTATTAATTAAAACAAGTACCTCTTATCAGACGATCTGCACTTGAAGTCTGAGTTCCTGCCAATGCAAATACTTTCCCACTCGCTGGAGCTTGCTTTGGTTTCGGACACTTTGTACTAATATGACCAGGTTCCCCATAATTGTAACATTTCACCACATTCTTCCTGGCACAATCAGCAGCAACATGTCCAAAACCGCCACAGTTAGAACACTTCCTCAAATCCTTCCTACATTCGAACTGACGATGCCCCACTTCACCACATTTGTAACATTTCAAAGAATTATACATACCTCCTCCACTTGGCCTTCTCTCATAATTCCCCCTTTGTTTACCTTTATCAGCTGGTGTCACATAAGGACCACCCAAAACTGTTGCTTCCCTTTCCTCTCGCTCACACTCTTATAGTGAGTAGAACGAGCTTTGCTATCTTCTTCAAAAATCCTACAACAATCTACCAAATCAGAAAACCTTCTAATCCTTTGGTAACCAATTGCCTGCTTTATCTCAGGACCCAATCCGTACTCAAACTTTACACACTTAGAAAACTCTGCGGTCGCTTCAGCATAATGTGGATAAAACTGCACAAGCTCTACAAACTTAGCAGTATAATCAACAACAGACATATTACCTTGTTTCAATTCCAAGAACTCAATTTCATTCTTTCCTCTTACATCTTCAGGAAGATACTTCCTCAGAAACTCAATGCTAAACACCGCCCAAGTGATCTCTTCCTCTGCAGCTTCCAACACATGACGTGTACTAACCCACCAATCATCAGCTTCTTCCAGTAAATGTGAGTACCCAGTCTCACCTTCTGATCCTCAGCACAATCCATCACTCGAAAGATTCTTTCAATCTCTTTAAGCCATATCTGAGCACCATCAGGATCATATCTTCCTTTGAAGACAGGCGGTTTGTTCTTCCTGAACTCATCATTACCCGCAGCATTAGGTGCACCCTGCACAGCCCGAGCCATAGCTTGCATAGCAGCAGCCAAAGCAGCGTCATTCCTACCAGCCATATTCTGTTCATTTCCAATAACATCAACTATGGTTAAACAAACAACTCATCCAAACACCAAGACCGACAAGGACTGACACAAACTGACACGGACTGGCTCTGATACCACTTAATGTAACACCCCCAATCTATACCCCGAAGCTATTAAAGCGATAAATAAAAATTCAAAATTTCATCAGAGTATATTTAAAACATTCATGGCATAGACCGAGGGGTCACATCAATTTGAAACAAAATACACATAAACCTGCCCATAAAGATATGCAACAATCAGGTAGCAATTAACAGAGGAACTTAGTTCCTACTACCCACAGTTCAGATACAGAATAAAAGCGGAAAATCTGTACTGAAATCTCATATACATATATATATATATATCATGAAAAGTTTGTCTGCCAAATACAATCATACATGTACAATCTCAAAAGAACATATACATATACACACAAATCACCAATGGTTTCCTTAACTACCCGGTGTCACATATCAGAGCCGACCGACAAAAGAATGAAGACCTAAGCTTCACAAAAAGACCTTCAGCAATCTAATCTGCAATGCCTCATAGAGCATTATAAAATAGCAGAAGGGTGAGAAACACAATCATAATATAATTGCATATAATTATATAATAACACAACATTACACACATAAAATATTCTCACCACAACGTACAACAGAATCCAAATACCACACAACACAATACATATCTCAACTCATCAATTCCAATCACAATTCCACACGACATCAATCCATTCATGAATTATGCAAATGCACAGAGACCGACACAACGACTCTATGCAATGCATATGCAGTACCATCCATCCATCAATCTCATCACTAGTTTACTCAGGAACTCTGCTGGAATCATCGCTCGTTACATCACTGTAACTCCCCGTCGGGCATACAATGTTCCCCGTCGCTCACACCCCACATGGGCACATGACATTTATGAATCGCTCACACCCCACACGGGCACACGACCCGATCGCTCACACCCCACACGGGCACACAATCGTCTATAATCATCGCTCACACCCCACACGGGCACACGACGTTATAGCGGATTCCCTCTGGAACCAAACCGTCGCTCACACCCCACATGGGCACACAACATTACAAGAATGCATATCATGATGCTTGGCATACAATGACTCATGACATTCAAATGCACACATATATGCAATCATCTCACTCAACATTAATCATGCTTTGCAATTCAAGCCTAAAACAATGCATTTATTTGCCATACGGCCACAAACCATCATCACACCATCTAAACACATGCATTTACACCATACAACAACACATAAGTCATACCATATCCATATCAACAACACATTGCATGATACACATCAATTACACATAATTATAACGACAAAAGTCGGCACCACGACACTATTCCAAATTCCTGACATAATTAAATCGGCCAACGATTTTAAAACCATCATCATAAGAAAGTTCAGTTCAATAGCTATCCAATGATACCAAGAATGTTAAAAACGGATAAACGGAACACAAGTTACGGATTAAACAAGAAAAGACATCGCGAAAAAACCACATTTTGCAATTCTCCTGGCCATACGCGTATTGCCCTGAGCCATATGCGTATTGCCCTTCTCCCTCGCCCATTCCATACGCGTATTGCCCAAGGTCGTACGCGTATGGGCAGAGACCCATTTTTCCCAAAATTTCCCATTAAAAGTCCAATACGCGTAGTGACTTGCTTCATACGCGTATTGCCCTCAACCTTATGCGTACCATTACGCAAATGGGCAGATGGCCGAGAAAATGAAGCTCTATACGCGTATTGCCCAGATTTCTTCAATGCTATACGCGTATTGCCTTGACCAATATGCGTATTGCCTTGAGTGATACGCGTATGGGCAGTGGAAAAGCCAGAATTTTCTGCAGAATTTTGTTCTGCGTTTTCAAACTAAATTCAACCCAATTTTCACCTATACACCAGAAAAATTACCAATACAATGCCTAACAACATGTATCTATCATGTACCAACAATAAGGAACACTAAAACATGATTTCAGACACAATTTAATCGAATTGTAACAATTTCCACATATTATAGTTTTTCACTCTATATACAATTTCAATCAAATATCAACCAAAAACATACATACATAATCATACACAAGTATATAATAATCAAGTTTCGCACCCTTACCCGATTTAATCGTGTTTGGAAAGTCGGTTGTTTCGATTTTTAGATTTTCCAAGTTTTTCTCTCTTTCTCCTTCCTTTCTCTTTTCTTATCCTTTTCCTTATTCTCTTTTTCTTTCTCTCTATTTTTCTCTCTTTCTATTTTCTATTTTACTAACTTAAGGAAAATAAGGTGAAATGCCCAAAATACCCCTACACTCAAAGATCTCGCAAACGTTCCCAAAACGCGATAAAATATCACAACATTGAAAAATAACATATTTCCAAATAAAAGTCAAAAATAAATTAATATAATAATAAAATATTCAAAACGACTCGATTAAATAAAACAGACAAAACTGGGGCGTTACATTGGCGATCCATTCAGGATATTCAGAAGTGGCCAGGAAACCAGCATCAAGTTGTTTCTTCACCTCTTCTCTGATTTTAAGTGCCATGTTGGGTCTAGTCTTCCTTAGTTTCTGCTTGACAGGAGGACATCCGGGCTTGAGTGGCAAGTGATGTCCAATGATGTTGGTATCCAACCCATGCATATCTTGATAAGACCAGGCGAAGATATCAACATACTCTTTTAATAACTTGACCAACTCGGAGTGTACATGCTCTGCAAGGGATGCGCCAACCTTGACTTCTCTTCTGACCTCATCAGTACCAAGATTGACAACTTCCACTGGCTCTTTGTGTGGCTGAATCTCTCTATGCTCGTGCTCAAGGAGCCTTGCTAATTCAGCCGATAATTTACAATCTTCTTCACCATCTTCTTCGGCTTGGTTGATTGGAATCCCAGAATTACAACGGATGTTTGCCATGTTGTTATCAATGTGTTTATTAATTCTGCATGTTTATGAATATGTTTAGAATGAGCTATTTTGAAAAGTGAAAAAAAAAAAAAGAAACTTTTGTCATTTGTTTGTGAAAAAGTAAAATAAAGAAAGAAAATAGAGCATGATTTTGAATGCAAAAAACTTTTATTTATTGATCACATAATATTGCAAAAACGCGAGGCCCATTACAAGTTATCCACTCGTTTCGGGCGAGGACGAGGAAATGAGAAAGCAAAATGCATTACATGTTATTTGGAAAAACCATAGGAATCACAGTAGATGTCCAGTTGTTAAGCTTGAAACCCGACGGGCACTTGCGCACAAAGCTTGAAATCTGATTGCTAGGACCAGCATCATCAACAGCTGCCACGATGTCACCCTTTTGAAAACCCGCGCTACTGAACTTGATCGAGTTGCACTGCTTCTGACCCTGCGAGCTAGATTGTCGACCAGGACAGTAACCCAATCCAAATCGATCATGCTTTTCAACCACATCAATCACATGCCCCCAGCCTGGCAAGAAACCCTTCTCGATGGTCTCTTTAGAACTCTTGGCGGATGCTAAGGTCACTTGCGGTGATCTACTTTGACTAGTTGAAGCAGAGCTGACATCTTCGAACTCAAGACACTACAACAACATCTCATCTATGCCTTCTTCGGTCTCGACGTATCGAAAAGACGATAATTCGCTCACAATCAGATTCTCTTTACCACAGACGATGACCAGCTGATCATCAAACATAAATTTCAATTTCTTATGTAAAGTGGAAGTAACTGCGTCTGCGGCATGAATCCACGGGCGACCCAATAGGCAACTGTACGCAGGATTGATATCCATCACTTGGAAGGTAATGGTAAACAGGTGTGGTCCAACCTTGATGGGTAAATCCACTTCTCCGATGACTTGCCTTCGAGAACCGTCAAAGGCCCTGACAACCAAGGCGCTCGGCCTCATCTCGCTTCCTTCTAGCAGTAATTGACTCAATGTGCCCTTGGGCATCAAATTGAGGGAAGAACCGATATCCACCAGAACGCGAGATAATAAGGCATCCATGCAGGTTACAGATATGTGCAGTGCTTTGTTGTGAGCAGCTCCTTCAGGAGGCAATTCTGATTCATTAAAGCCTAAATATCTGCTTGCTGTTATGTTGGCCACTACATCATCGAACTCGACAACGGATATATCATGCATCACATGGGCAGTGTTCAAGACTTTCAACAAAGTTGATCTGTGCGCGGGTGAACTCATGAGTAAGGACAAAATCGAGATCCTTGAGGGAGTCTGCCCCAGCTGATCCACAATTTTAAAGTCACTTTTCTTGATCAACTTTAGAAACTCTTGATCATCAAGGGTCTCTTTGTTCTTTGATGCATCCTCAGACGAAATAGTTGGCACTGGAACAACAGTAGATGCCCCTTGTTGAACAACAGGGGTTACAGATGCGGGCTTCTCCTTGGGAGGAACAACAGTTGGAACTTGAACCGACTTTGTAGTGACCTTTGGAGCGAATACCCGTCCACTACGAGTCATACCTCCAGAGGCTGTAACATTCACAATCTCAGATTCAGCAAACCTTATCTCTTGACCTCCAGAAAACACAGTAGACCCATACCTCCAAGGTACCTCCTTGGAATTCTGATACGGAAACGGCTTTGGCGGGCAAACAACGATAAGTTGTATCTTCTTCTTTGGAGATTCAACATGAACCTTCCTATAAATGATGGTGAATGGCTCGATGGTAGCAACTTCTTCAACATGCCTAGATCTGGTAAATTGAACTTCACCTCGATTCATCAAAATTTGAACACAACCCTTCAGCTTTCGACACTGGTTGGGATTATCGTCGCAAACCTGACACTTGCCATGAAGTCCTTTCAACAACCCATGCTCATTTAATCTCTTGATAACCACAGTCATGGGAATCTTTACCTCATCGACATCCATGATCAATTCAGCTCTCGAGTTATCCTCAACCATGTTCACCGCAGGTCCACCGTGATTAGGTAATGGATTATGCTAAATGTTAGGACCTTCTTCAGCAAAATTCAAAATCTTTTGATCGATGAGCTCTTGAACCTTGTTTTTGAAAACAAAACAGTCCTCTGTCGCATCTCCGATGTATCCAGCATGATAGGCACAAGACGCATTTGGATTATACTTCGGATTGAATGGAGGAATTGCAGGTGCAATCTCCTTGGGAACAATTGCCCCTTGGTGATCCAAGTAAGGGAACAATTCAGTGTATGACACCAGAATTCTGTCGAAATTCAGACGCTTACGATTTCCTTGGTTGCTGTTGTTTTGTCGGTTTTGATTCTGATGATTTTTGTTATTCTGTTGTTGACGTTGTGGTTGGTGCTGATTCTGAGCATTCTGAACCGGTTGTTGTGGATGATACTGATATGGAGGCTGTTGATATTGTGCAGCAACAATGTATGGATATGGATAGTAAGGCATGGGAGCCATGGGTGCTTGATACTGAGGAGAAAATTGAGCTATCACAGCATTGGCTTCACCTTCCTTCTTCTTTGACTAACTGTTCTGAGACTTTCTGTTAGCTGTTTGCTGGGAAGCAGCTCCAGAAATATTTCCAGTCTTCAACCCATTTTCAATTCGTTCACCGATGGTTACAATATCAGAAAGTTTGATGAAGAACTACCCACCATTTTCTCATAGTAGGATCCTTGCAGTGTACCCATAAAGATGTCAACCAACTCATAGTCAGAGAGAATAGGTCGCACACGAGATGCCATCTCGCGCCACCTTTGCGCATACTCTATAAATGTTTCAGCTGAGCGCTGAGACTGGTTCTGCAACTGTAATCTGGTAGGCGCCAGATCAAGATTGTATTTGTATTGTTTCAAGAACGCTTAAGATAAATCCCTCCAAGTACGGATTTTGCCGCGTTCTATGGTCGCTATTTAGTGTGCCTAAATAAATCTAACTGCAAGTATACAGTCGTATCGCGTAGTTTTAAAAGATTATCGATCCCACAGAGACTAAAAATCGAACGTACCGTTATCTAATGTTACTATGTAAATCTAAGGCTAATCTGATATGGTTTTAGGTTCAAAAAGGGAAATAAAAAGGGAAACTAAATATTAGGAATAAACTAGTTATAATTAGGATATCGGTATATAATTCAGTATACCATCGTGGATTTCATTAAACCTAAGCGTATAAAAATTTATCACAATATAATTCTGTAGAAAATACCAGTTTAAAAGCCCTCACCTCACACTTTCGTGGTTATTGCTTCGGACTATACCTTTAAGTCAATATGTCTGCTCTCGCTAGCCCATACGAGTTTACAAATAATTTTTGAAAACTAATAAGTCCTAATTAACTTTAAAGCGCTCTCGCTGTTTTTAAAACTAATGCTCGGTTTCAGCTATCCGGGTAAAATCTCACACTCTCATGGTCTTGACCTTAACCTTTGTTACCTTTTTACTCTCGTAATAAAAGTTGGTTTTAAATTAAGAAATCGAAGCCAGAAAATAAGTTGATTTATGATTTTAGCTTAGAAATATTTAATCCATTCCGGTTACTCAATTACATACCGATAAAATCGGTTTAGCTCGACATACTAATTAAAATGAACATGAATGCGAATAAACAATTAAACATAAACTCAGACATAATAAAAGAAAGACAATTGCTATAAATTGAAATGATAAAAACTTGGTAAATACGGTCTAAGCAATTCCTCCACAGATCGGCAGGCTTTTGCTTGAATAAATGGAAAGAACAAAATGATGAAGGCAGGAAACAAAAACTTAAACTAAGGTGCAATAGTCCCTCAATGTGAGAAACTATTACTTTGTTCGGTAATAAGGGATAAGGAAAATGGTAAAGGAAACAAAACAAAACAAGAATGTAATTCTGGAAATAATTCTGCAGTAATACGGTACTTCGGAAAAGAAAAATGACCACCCCTTGTTCTTGGAATCCTTCTCATATATATAGCCTCAGCTATGTCAGTAGTTGGAGAAAATGTAGGAACACCACTTTGTCAGTTACTTGGTTTGGAACCTAGAAATCTTCGGAGAAAATGTAAACGTGTGAAATCTGAAATTCTGAAGCTTCGTGACCACGTCTGTGCTTAACGTATTAATTCTGTTTTGATTCCATGACGATCGTGAGGAAGCTATGACGGGCGTGATGCATTTGAAATCCATGACGGTCGTGAGGGAGCTGTGACGGTCGTCACACCAGCAAAATGTGATTTCTGCTATTTTCTGCTATTTTTTGCTCTTTTCTTGCTTGTTCTGCTTCTTTTCTACACTTTGCATACTTTTAACTTGGAAATTGAAATACCTGCGAAAACACTTAAATATTCTCGGAATAATCGGAGATTAGATGGAAATGGAATAAGATTTTAACATAAATCAAAGTAAAAATACGATATGTTTTCGTGTTATCAAACTCTCCCACACTTGAATCTTTGATTGTCCTCAAGCAATCAATAAGTTAAAATCGAACAAACTTCATCAAATGCACATACATGGTACACCAATGGATTTGAAAATGTTGGAGGAATTTACGTTAGTAAGTCAGGTACTTGCATAAAACACTAAAAATACATTAATGACACAAAGCAACAAGCTTTGTCATAGCCCTCTCTTTTGTACAATCTAGTTCTAATCATTCTATTATAGTTCAACCTGAAGCTTTCGTGTCTGTTTCACCCGGTTTCATTCTAACGCAATCACATTAAGCCCTTTGCCTTATTCACGCACGTAATGGAGTAGCCGGTTAGTGAATTTGATCCCTTTTTCTCACGGGGCCTGATACACAAGTGTGGTAACCCTTTATGCATCCCATTCGTAGATTGTGGGGGATCAAACCGTAGTTCGCCCTACCAAGTCTAGAATCAGGTACCTCTGAACTAATCGACAACGAATTTCTTTCTTTTCTTGTAAGTTTTCACAACTGTAAGAATTGTTGCATATTCTATATTTCTCGGCAGACAAATATGAAAGAATATTCTTTTCATGATTGGGCATCAACCACTTATATTCATCGGCTCCCTACGTGGTTTTGTGATTTAGACGATGCTGACTGCTAATATAAACTATTAGGGGTTACTTTAGGACTGAACTCAAGGTATCTATATAATAAGTATTGAAACTGATATCGCATACGCAAGAGGTCTAAGGTGTCAAGACGGTATCGATCTTGTTAGCACTTTCCCAACTTCCTAACATAACTTAAAGCTTGGTATGTCACGATGTTCATTAATCGTAAAAATTTTTGTTATGGCAGAATAAAATGGGAAAATCGGATACTGAACGAAAATTCTCATATATTGACTTTGATAAGGGAAAAAGGAAAATACAAAAAGGGAAATAAAACGAAAATAGACTAGTTCTCCCACACTATATCGGGCATTGTCCTCAATGTTTCGATATAAAAGGGAATAACAAGAAAAACTAGAAAGAAAACAAACAAAATCAAGGAGCCCCACGTCCTCTGCCTCTAGAGCGCCCTCGTCCATGCTGTGCCACATGATCTGGAATGCCGACGTGATGGATGTAATCATGTAAGTCCTGCACTCGCAATGTCAAGGCACCCATCTCATCGATGACGCCGTCAAGCCTCTGACCTTGGCTAACTTGCCATTGCTGGATTTGACGCATGAGAGTCATCATTTCATTGTGTTGCTCCTGTTGTTGTGCTTCTCTCTGGGCAGCTAGCTGGTTTTGTTGCCATATTGCTCTTAAGATATCTTTATTTGTAACGGGGTCTTGGTCGGGTCGGCTGCGACGTCGGGAGGTGGAAGGGGAATCATGGGCAGGCGGTGGTTAGTTTTCTAGGGCGTTTTGGTCCATCTCTTGTTCCATCTCATCAACTGGGGCATAATTTTGATCATCATGTGCAGCCGCATTTTGCTCGGGGGCATTCAAATCAAAGAGCCAATTGGCCATATTCTGAGGGTCATTACGGTTCCTGCAAGGCATAATGATACTTCTAACTGTTCTTGTGCGGACCATTGGATGGTATTTGCCATCTCTTCTCAGTTTGATGAGGTGTGAGTTGCGGCAGTAGTCGATGTCGAGCAACACCGGAGGCATGGAAGGTAATCTATTAAGTTCGTCCCCCAAGTCCAAACTTAGAGTAATAGAAGTGACAATCCCTCCAAAATAGAAGGGTTTGGAACCTCTAGCACAGTTTGCTTGGATGTGTGCTAACAGAAAAGGAGCGGCGTTGATAGGCTCGGGGTTGAACACACAATGGAGGAAAAAGAGCTCTTTTGAGTCCACCTTGTGGTTGCTGTCCCTTGCAAATATAGTGTTTCCTAAAATGCGGTGGAAATATCTGATAGCCGGGTTATGAATGTATGTTGCGTTGGGGCTGTCCCAGCTATCGACCGTAGTCCCGGTAAATCTATTCCAAAGATCAAATGCTGCTTGGAAAAATGTTTCCTGTGGCACCCGACAATGAACATTCTCGCCATGGTGGAAACCAAGCATCTCGGCAAGTTGATTTTGGCCGATTTTATACTCAGAACCAAACATGCGGAACGTGGCTACACCGGTGAGTTGGTTCGTTTCTCCAGAAGGTGTTACATATGTGAACGAACACAGAAACTCGAGCGCCAGGGCTTCGTAAGTAGGCCGGCTCTGAGTATAGAGCTGCCATAGACCAGCATTTTGTAGCATCCATCTAACTCCATCAAGCATTCCTAATTCTTCGAGACATGCAATGTCTACATAACAAGTTGGTTGCACGGAACGTTGGTAGAAGTTGATGTAATTAGCCCTTTGACGTTCTCTCGCTTCTCCATCTCTGAAATTCAAGGTTGAAAGGTCTGGAGTTTGTCTTGCCATGGTGGGTTCACAAAGAAACAAGGTATGGAAGAAAATAGGTTTTTGGAGAAAGAGGGTTTGTGAGAAAAATGGTGTACGAGTGTGGTTAAATAGTGAGTGGGAAGATGAATGGTAATTGAAATTATGAAATTTGGTCAAATGTGTAGTGGTATGACGGTTTTGGAATTTTGGAGGTAGTGGGACGGTTGTGTTTGAATTGGAAGAAAGAAGAAGAAGAAGAGGGGAACGTTTATGTTTTAACATATAACACATCCCAAACCCGCATGACGGTCGTCATGGGACTGTCACGGTCGCGACAGCTCCAAAATCTGGGGGTTGACAGCAGTTTTGACAGCAAATATTCAATTCTTTTCTTTTTCTTAACAGGAAATTGTTAGCACATATGGTAACACTATAATGCATACATAAACATAAATAAAATGACAAAATAAATTAGAAACAAAATAGAATATGACAGGAGCAAATTTAATACCATCAAGATCAATATTAAGCAATAAATTGAATTATTCATTAAAACCAGAAAATATGCTAGCAAAGACTAGCAGTGTATTCAATCATAAATAAAAACTGAATGTAAATTAATTTGTTCCCGAAATAAAAAAAAGGAAAAACTGAAAATAAAGTAAATTGTTTCCAAAGTAAAAGCAGTAAAACATGAAAAAGCAGTGCTTCAAAAATCTAGCCAAGGCGTTTCTTCAAAGATGCAATGGCTTGGTTCAAATGATCAAATTGCTCAACTTTCAGATCCATGAGGCCGACAATATCTTGTCGCATGGTGTTCAGTTCACCCTTTACGGCGGTGATCTCTTTGTGATAGTCATCCAAAGTTCTAAGGATGGTAGTCAAATTTTGCAGCATTAGCATCAACCTTAGGAGTGGCAGTGTCATCTTCATTTTGGTCTTCCATAAAGTCAAAGTCTTAATAGTTAGGAGGTGTCTTAGGGTCAATATCAGGCTCGGGAAATGTTTCTTCGGGTTCAGGCTGTGGTTCGTCCAGGTCGTATAGCCAGTTATGTTCGTTATGCACACTCGTGCGCTCATGATTTGGTAAAGTAAAATGTGGCACAACTACATTATTGATCAGGAGCTGGAAATGGTGTGGGCCTCGGTTCCTAATCATGGCCCTATTGAAACAGAAGGTGATATTCATAGGCCTAAAGTCTCCAAAAGGGTTGATTTTAGAAAGTCGGGTCCTAAATCCCATAGCATCGACTATTTTGGTAACTAGACCACCTATCAGAATTGGGTTGTTTTCATTTCTAATGATTTTGCAGAAGTTATTAAACATGAAAGTCAGTCCGTTAACCTCTCGAGACTGAAATGTACAAAAGATAATGAAGAGTTCATCCTTAGAGACGGTATTGTCATTCTCATACTTTCCAAATAGGGTGTAGGCTAGGATCATGTGGAAGTATTGGATGGCTGGGTTATGAATCTCAGTTGACAGCATAGGGTTCATGTCATAATCATGTTTTCCTGAAATCCTACCCCAAAAAGCATTAAGCTCACCTACCAACATCAAATCCTCTTGTACCACGGAGAAAACGGTGGGTCCTTCAGGGAAACCTAAAAGATTCGACAGTTCCTTAATGGTAAACTGGTAGTGGTATCCAAACAACCTAAAAGTAATTTGGCCCCTAATAATGCCTTTTCCACAGTAAGGATTGTAACTCAATGAACTTAGGAATTCTAAAGTCAGTCTATGATAAGTCTTGTGTTTCTTCTTAGCAAAACCCTCCCATCCTAGTTGGTTAAACAGGAAATCAATACTCTCACCTAAACCTAAGGAGGTCATGGTGGGTCCGTGGGCAAATTTTGTCAAGGCGAAAGGTCGAAGAGACAAAGCCTCATAGCGATGCCACTGAGCTGCATCTCTGAATTCTACCAACATATTATCTTCGTTCTCCATTTTTTAAGTGATTAAGCAAGAATGAAATCAGAAGAGGAGAACAGAAAATGTAGAAAGACTTTGTAATCCTGTATTTTGCAATTATATGATTAGCACAACAATTTCCAAAAAATTTAAGAAAATATAAATGAAAATTCGAAAACAAAGTAGAAAATGTAAAGAAATAAAAAATTTAGAAAGAAAGAAAAACAATCATCATGGGTTGCCTCCCACTAAGCGCTGTTTTTAACGTCGTAAGCCTGACGAAAGCAAATAGATAGTTTAGTTAGGGGGTCAGCGGGCAACTCTAAAAGTCTAAGACTATTTAAATAGTCCATATTTTCAATAATGAATGGTTCGCTATTCCTACCCTTAATTTCTATCGCTCCGCTTTGTAACACTTTGGTTATTTCAAAAGGACCGGACCATCTTGATCTCAGTTTCCCAGGAAAAAGTTTAAGTCTTGAGTTAAATAGGAGCACAACGTCTCCCACACTGAATTCTTTTCTAGATAGACGCTTATCATGCCATTTCTTAGTTCGTTCCTTGTATATTTTGGCGTTTTCATAAGCGTCTAGCCTTAGTTCTTCTAGTTCGTGCAGATCTAGGATTCGCTTTTCACCTGCGGTTTCGTACCTTAAGTTTAGGGTTTTAATAGCCCAATAGGCTTTGTGCTCTAATTCCACTGGTAAGTGGCAGGATTTACCATAAACTAGTTTGAAAGGTGTAGTTCCGATTGGTATTTTGTAGGCCGTCCTATATGCCCATAAAGCTTCATTAAGTTTAGATGACCAATCTTTCCTAGAGGTGGCGACGGTCTTTTCTAAGATTTGTTTTATCTCTCTATTCGAGACCTCAACCTGTCCACTAGTTTGTGGATGATATGGTGTTGCTACGCGGTGTCTTACTCCATACCTTGATAGAAGTTTGTCAAATATTTTTGATATGAAATGGGAGCCACCATCACTTATGACATGTCTCGGCACACCAAATCTGGGAAAGATTGTGTTTTTAAAAAGCTTTATGACTACTCGTGTGTCATTTGTAGGAGAAGCTATAGCCTCAATCCATTTTGAAACATAGTCGACAGCCACGAGTATATATTTATTTCCAAAGAATGATGGGAAAGGCCCCATGAAATCAATCCCCCATACATCAAAGACTTCTACTTCCAATATGCCTTTTTGGGGTATCTCATCGCATCTTGATATGTTGCCAGTGCGTTGGCACCGGTCGCAGTTTAGTATTGCAATGTGGACATCCTTCCAAAGGTTAGGCTAGAATAGGCCGGATTGCAGAATCTTAGCGCAAGTCTTTGAAGTACTTGCATGTCCTCCATAAGGAGCAGAGTGACATTGAGAGATAATGTCTTCTATTTCGGTTTCAGGGACGCAACGACGGAAAATATCGTCGGCTCCTCTCTTAAAGATCAGAGGTTCATCCCAATAATAATGTTTTAGATCATGAAAGAATTTTTTCTTTTGTTGATAAGATAAGTCTGGTGGAAGTACTCCAGCTGCTAAGTAGTTGACTATGTCTGCATACCATGGTAGTATTGTGTGTGAGTTAATTTCTCCCACGGCTTCTTCTATTTTTGGCTCATTTAAGTGTAGTTTAGAAATATCACTTTCAAGTTGGGCTATGAGTCGTTCATATGGGAAATCGTCATTAATAGGGACTGGCTCTGGTTTGATGCCATCTAATCGGGATAAGTGGTCTGCTACTACATTTTCAGTTCCTTTCTTATCTTTGATCTCTAAATCAAATTCTTGTAAAAGCAGGATCCACCTTAGCAGTCTAGATTTTGTATCCATTTTTTTAATAAATACCTAATAGCCGCGTGGTCTGTATAAATGATGATCTTCGCTCCCACTAGGTAAGAACGGAATTTGTCAAGGGCGAAAACCACGGCTAGAAGTTCTTTTTCTGTGGTGGCGTAGTTCATTTGAGTAGGGTCTAAGGTTCTACTTACATAGTAAATGGCATGGAGTTTTCTATCCCTCCTTTGTCCTAAAACTGCACCTACGACATAATCACTCGCATCACACATGATTTCAAATGGTAGTCTCCAATCTGGTGGTTGCATGATAGGTGCGGTGACGAGAGCCGTTTTTAACTGTTCAAACGCTTTTAGACATTTCTCATCAAAGATAAATTCAGCGTCTTTCATTAATAGACCGGTAAGAGGTTTGGCAATTTTCGAGAAATCTTTTATGAATCGTCGGTAGAAACCGGCGTGTCCTAAGAAACTTCGTATTTCTCGTACAGTTTTCGGAGGTTGAAGATTTTCTATAATTTCTATCTTGGCTTTATCAAGTTCAATCCCTCTATCAGATACAACGTGTCCAAGCACGATTCCTTGATTGACCATGAAATGGCATTTCTCCCAGTTTAATACGAGATTGACTTTTACGCATCTTTCAAGTACCATTTCTAGGTTCGATAGACATCCTTCAAAACTCTGCCCACAAACAGAAAAATAGTCCATAAATACTTCCATAATGTCATCTATAAAATCGGCAAATATTGACATCATGCATCTTTGGAATGTGGCAGGAGCGTTACATAGTCCAAACGACATTCGTCGATAAGCAAATGTACCATAGGGACATGTGAAGGTTGTCTTTTCTTGGTCATCAGGATGTATCGGGATTTGAAAGAATCCTGAATAACCGTCTAAATAGCAGAAGTAAGAATGTTTTGCCAATCGTTCCAACATTTGGTCAATGAATGGTAATGGGAAATGATCTTTACGAGTAGCTTTGTTCAATTTTCTATAATCGATACACATTCTACTTCCACTTACAACTCTTTGTGTTATAGATTCACCTTTTGCGTTCTTTACAACTGTAACACCCCCTTCTTTGGTACGACATGTATTGGGCTAACCCATTTACTGTCTGATATCGGGTATATAATTCTTGCTTCTAAAAGCTTTTTCACTTCATCCTTGACTACAGTGCGTAAGATTGGATTGATCATTCTCTGGTGTTCTCTAGAGGTCTTACAGTCCTCCTCTAGCATAATGCGATGCATACAAATAGAAGGACTTATTCCTTTAAGGTCAGCGATGTTATAGCCTAACGCAGTTGGGTATTTTCTTAAGACATCTAAAAGTTTCTTAGTTTCGGTTTGTCCTAGGTCTGCATTGACTATCACAGGTCGTTCGAGTTCTGTGTCCAAGAATTCATACCTTAAATTATTGGGTAGTGTTTTCAGTTCTAGAGCTGGTTTCTTCGGGCAAGGCAGATGATCTGGTGTAAGTGCTAAACATTCGCTTAGGCTATCGTCTTGATAAGGTTCACGCCAGTTATCATCTTCAAAAATTGGAGGTATTGGAATTTTTAGAATATCTGAGTATGTGGTTGGTTCCATCTCTATTTCTCTTACGCACTCATCTATGACATCTAGTAGATAACATGTGTCGTCTATAGCTGGAGCTTGTAAGAATTGTGTCAAAATAAACTCAACCTTCTCTTCACCAACTTCAAAAGTTAGCTTACCCCTCTTCACGTCTATAATGGCTCCAGCGGTAGGTAAGAATGGTCTTCCTAGTATGATAGGAGTAGTGGAGTCTTCTTTAATATCCATGATTATGAAATCGGTGGGGATATAGAATTATCTTATGCGAACTGGAACATTTTCTAGTATACCAACTGGGTATTTAATAGAGCGGTCAGCTAATTGAACAAACATCTTAGTTGGTCTTAAGTCTCCCATATTAATCTTTTTGCATATGGATAAGGGCATTACACTGATACTGGCTCCTAAGTCGCATAGAGCTTTGTCTATGGCGAACTTTCCAATTACACAAGGTATGGAGAAACTACCTGGGTCTTTCAGCTTAGGAGGCATATTGTTTTGAATTATTGCGCTACACTCAGCAATAAGTGTAACTGTTTCGTTATCCTCAATCTTTTTCTTATTGGATAGGATTTCTTTAAGGAACTTAGCATATGAGGGCATCTGAGTGATAGCTTCTGTAAAAGGTATTGTGATGTTCAATTGTTTCAGAAGTTCAACAAATTTTTTAAATTGCCCTGCAGTTTTAGAATTTGCAAATCTTTGAGGATACGTAATAGGTGGTTTATAGGGTGGTGGAGGCATGTAAGGTTTTTCTTTAGTTACGGCCTCTTGGTCATTATCTTCCTTTTCCTTGGGTTTATTTTCCTTCTCAGTTGTTGGGCTATTAGGCCTTTGGTACATGGCTGGATTCTGAAGTCTCGGATCAATGGGTCCGTCTAGTTCTTTACCACTTCTCAATATAACGACATTTGCATGTCCTTTCGGATTGGGTTGTGGCTGTCCAGGAAATGTTCCAGCAGGAGCAGCAGTAGGTGCTTGTTGTTGTGCCACTTGTGAAATTTGTGTTTTAAGCATTTTGTTGTGGGTGGCTAAAGTGTCTACTTTGTTTGCTAATTGCTTAATTTGCTCACTAGTGTGTATGTTTTGATTCAGGAAGTCTTTGTTTGTTTGAACCTAGGTAGCTATAAAGTTTTCCATCATTAGTTCAAGGTTGGACTTCCTAGGAACATTAGGGGCAGTTACGGTAGCCTTTTGGTAGCCTGGTGGTGTAGCAGGTGCTTGACCAGGTGCATACAATGCATTGTTGTTTTTGTAGGAGAAGTTTGGATGATTCTTCCAGCTCGGATTGTAGGTATTTGCATAAGGGTTCCCTTGAGCATAATTCACTTGGTCACTGGAGACTCCTGCCAAAATTTGACATTCAGTGGCGGCATGTCCAGGTGTTTCGCATAATTCGCAATTTTGAGCTACGGCAGCCACGGTGCCTGCAGGCGTTATGGTCAAGTTATCAATCTTTTGGGCAAGGGAATCTACCTTAGCATTGACACGATCAAGGCTACTAACCTCGTACATTCCACCTTTTGTTTGGGATTTTTCCACTGCTGTTCTTTCTCCTCCCCATTGGTAGTGGTTTTGAGCCATGCTTTCGATCAGTTGATAGGCTTCTTCATATGGTTTATCCATAAGTGTACCACCAGCGGCGGCATCTATTGTCAATCTTGTATTGTACAAGAGACCATTGTAAAATGTGTGGATGACTAGCCAATCTTCAAGACCGTGATGCGGACACATCCTCATCATGTCTTTGTATCTTTCCCATGCTTCGTAAAGAGATTCACTGTCCTTCTGTCGAAAACTATTAATTTGGGCTCTCAGCATAGCTGTTTTGTTTGGGGGAAAATATCGTGCTAAGAATACCTTTTTCAACTCATCCCACGTAGTAACGGAGTTTGATGGCAAGGATTGCAACCAAGCCCAAGCTCTGTCTCTCAGTTACACCATTTGCCTTCACTGTGTCTGCGTACTGCACAAACTTGGTCAAATGTTCGTTAGGATCTTCTGTAGGATTTCCAGAGAATTGATGTTGTTGTACGGCTGACAGTAATGAAGGTTTCAACTCGAAATCGTTTCGGTTGATAGCAGGGGCAGCAATGCTATTATGTGGTTCTTGCTCAGATGGGGTAGCATAATACTTAAGAGGACGGTTCTGTGGTCCTTCGGCCATATTTCGTTCTTTGGCTGGTTCAGGAGTATGAGCAAGGAGATCGGGAATATTATACTTGCGTTGATACTCAAGTATTATGCGTCTTAAATGTAAGAAACGCTCTAATTCGGCGATTGATGGTTACAAGTCTTCGCTTTGTGAGCGAGTACTTGGCATACAATCGAGAAAAAGGGAAAATTGGTTTTTGCCTTAGTCTATACGGCGCAACAAAGGAGTTACGATATCGACTTAATTAGTCCCCGGCAACGGCGCCAAAAACTTAGTCGCTATTTAGTGTGCCTAAATAAATCTAACTGCAAGTATACAGTCGTATCGCGTAGTTTTAAAAGATTATCGATCCCACAGAGACTAAAAATCGAACGTACCGTTATCTAATGTTACTATGTAAATCTAAGGCTAATCTAATATGTTTTTGGTTCAAAAAGGGAAATAAAAAGGGAAACTAAATATTAGGAATAAACTAGTTATGATTAGGATATCGGTATATAATTCAGTATACCATCGTGGATTTCATTAAACCTAAGCGTATAAAAATTTATCACAATATAATTATGTAGAAAATACCAGTTTAAAAGCCCTCGCCTCACACTCTCGTGGTTATTGCTTCGGACTATACCTTTAAGTCAATATGTCTGCTCTCGCTAGCCCATATGAGTTTACAAATAATTTTTGAAAACTAATAAGTCCTAATTAACTTTAAAGTGCTCTCGCTGTTTTTAAAACTAACGCTCGATTTCAGCTATCCGGGTAAAATCTCACACTCTCATGGTCTTGACCTTATCCTTTGTTACCTTTTTACTCTCGTAATAAAAGTTGGTTTTAAATTAAGAAATCGAAGCCAGAAAATAAGTTGATTTATGATTTTAGCTTAGAAATATTTAATCCATTCCGTTTACTCAATTATATACCGATAAAATCGGTTTAGCTGGACATACTAATTAAAATGAACATGAATGCGAATAAACAATTAAACATAAACTCAGACATAATAAAAGAAAGACAATTGCTATAAATTGAAATGATAAAAACCTGGTAAATACAGTCTAAGCAATTCCTCCACAGATCGGCAGGCTTTTGCTTGAATAAATGGAAAGAACAAAATGATGAAGGCAGGAAACAAAAACTTAAAATAAGGTGCAATAGTCCCTCAATGTGAGAAACTATTACTTTGTTCGGTAATAAGGGACAAGGAAAATGGTAAAGGAAACAAAACAAAACAAGAATGTAATTCTGGAAATAATTCTGCAGCAATACAGTACTTCAAAAAAGAAAAATGACCACCCCTTGTTCTTGGAATCCTTCTCATATATATATAGCCTCAGCTATGGCAGTAATTGGAGAAAATGTAGGAACACCACTTTGTCAGTTACTTGGTTTGGAACCTAGAAATCTTCGGAGAAAATGTAAACGTGTGAAATCTGAAATTCTGAAGCTTCGTGACCACGTCTGTGCTTAACGTATTAATTCTGTTTTGATTCCATGACGATCATGAGGAAGCTGTGACGGGCGTGATGCATTTGAAATCCATGACGGTCGTGAGGGAGCTGTGACGGTCGTCACACCAGCAAAATGTGATTTCTGCTATTTTCTGCTCTTTTCTTGCTTGTTCTGCTTCTTTTCTACACTTTGCATACTTTTAACTTGGAAACTGAAATACCTGCGAAAACACTTAAATATTCTCGGAATAATCAGAGATTAGACGGAAATGGAATAAGATTTTAACATAAATCAAAGTAAAAATACGATATGTTTTCGTGTTATCATTCTAAGCCCATGTACCAATCCAATGAAGCACCAGACAAACTATCTTGAAAACAATGAATTAGCAATTCATCATTATCAATATAGGATGCCATCTTCCTGTAGTACATAGTGATGTGACTACGCGGACAACTCAAACCTTTATACTTTGGAAGCTCGGGTATCTTGAATTTCTGCGGCAGTACAACATTCGGAACCAAACATAAGTCCTTGACCTCCATGCGAAAAGCAGAAAACCCTTCAATAGCTCTGATACGGTCTTCCAACAACTTGTAACCAGCAAATCTATCTTGATTAGAAGGCCTGACAAGAATCTAAGGATTTGGCAGCTGAGATGCGGCCGGAGCGTGCACTTGCGGAGTAGCAAACTGAGAAGGATATACCAAACCCAGATTAACCATCTGACCAGCATTCTGACCCAACTGAACACCAAACGGATAAACCTGAGGAGGTACCACAGCAGCAGATGAAGATGCCCCAGGGTAGAACATTCCAGGATGAACATTCTGAACAGTAGTTTTAGCAGCTTGAGATGAATCCAGAACATGAATAGGAGGACCCCTATACACATGCTCTTCTTCATCAGGAGTTTCAATGTCAGTCAATACAGGAGTCTGACGAGTCTGAACCTGAAGATTCTCATGATCATCATTCACCACGGGAGGTGGAACTGGAGTAGGCATTCCCTACGAATATGCAGCAGCATTCCCATTAGGCATGGGCATAACAAAGGGCTGATATGGTACGAAGGCACCATTATTTGCAATCTGAGGAGTGTAATTCGGAGGCATGCCCCAAGGAAAAGCAGCAGGCATTTTGTTCAAACCAGAATGAGAATTTGACGGATGAACAACCGACTGGATTACAGGCTCAACTGGCACTTCAACCGCAGTAGGAGAAGGTACAATAGCAGGAGTAGCCGTAACGACATGAGACATAGTCACAACAGGAGTGACAACAGTTGCAACAACAGTGGCAACAGAAGCGCCCTTCTGAGCATAAAGGAGTTCCATAATAACATCCATGTTAGACTGGAACTGATCCATCCGACCTTGGAATTGAGCCACAGTTTCCTTATAAGCAGCGTTCTCAGCTTCGAAGTCAGCCATGATTTTGGATTTGCTTGAGCGAGTGAAATATTGATGTCGAGTCGTCGTCTTGCTACAAACGGAAGACGGACAAGGATGAGAAATGGTTTCTTGATGAAGGGACGTGCATATGTGTGTAAATGAATGTATGTCATGCATGCAAAAATAAAGTTTTAAATTCCAGGAATTCTTAAACTTATCTTTGTTGACAGAAATCATAAAGCATACAAGTAAAGGTGCGAAAGATAAGATTGGCAAGAAGCTTCATTCATTCATTCAACAATAAAAGAAAAAAGTACAAGTCAAGTACAAATTAAATATCTGCCTTTTGGGCTATAATAAAATCAGCACGGATCCTATCAAAGACCACCCTGCAAATAGACAAGAAGTGGAAAATAGCCCAAGGAAGCTGGTGTGGCAAAACATCGGCATATGCATCTCTCAACAACCCAGGTAAGTCCTCTAGTGCGTGCTCAGCAAATCTGGCTAGACGGCCATGCCTATCACTCTAATACTTTGCATCCTTCATGAGGTTGCATAGTAAGGAATGGTTAGGTCCCTGAAGCATATCCTGAAGAAAGGCATCTTTCTGATCCAGGAGGTTTTGCAGATGACTGCTTTGTTGCTCCCAATGAGTAACCTCTGTGTTGAGCTGACTAATCTGCTCTCGGCTCTGGTATGCTTGATCTTGCAGCTTCTAAATCTCACCGAAGACTTTGTCGAGTTTAGCTTGACACTTAGAAAAGTCCTTTGCCAACTGATTAGCACGGTCATGCTCACTTTGCCACTTTGTCTTGAACTCGGATAACTTCCCTCGAAGTTCTTCAAGTTGCTTCTTGAAGCTGAATTCACCCTTATATGCTTGATACCGGGTATCAGCGAGTTGTCTCTTCTTTGAAGCAAGTCCATCATAAGTACTATTCAAAGCATCACCCACTTTCCTTCGCTTGTTTTGTTTAACCTCCACCTCTTTGAGCATGCGCTCGCGCTTCTGGTAGAGCTCAAGCTGTAAGCTATCCTTCTCATATGTGACTCTAACAAGGTTGAGACGAAGATCATCATTCTCCTTCTTCAACTTCTCAATAGTCAGCTTGAGTTGGTCGACTTCAGATAGAGGAACAATGGCAAGTTCAGGAGGCTTGGCATTCATGGAAGGCTCGAAGGAAAATGGCAACAAGATCTCTTTGACGCGCTCTCTGACCCAAAGTGTGTAAGCTTCCTTGGCTATGCAATTCTTCTTACCCAAATTGGCTCTTCCTTCAAAGTGAATCTGAGTCCAAGCGGCATTAAACCTCTTCAACAATCCTATGTCATCGACCCCTTCATGAAAGATGAACTCTTCCACTACCTCAGGATCTGGCTTGGCAACCGTAGGATATCCCAACTGACGAAAGGCAAGTCTCGGATTGTAGTTAATCCCGACCTTTGTACCCAGGAGAGGTACATTGGAGAATTTCCCACAATGAAGAATGATCATAGTATCATCGAAGACTCGAGAATACCAAGAAATGTCATCAACAGTAAGTGACATGATCCGTTGAGACCACTTGAGATTACCCTTATTCTCAACAAAGGGACCCTTCTGTGGAAGGTGAGACATGAACCATCGGTATAGCAGAGGAGCACAATAGACAATGGTTCCCATCTCCTTTTCATTCCTCAAATGAATAGAATGATAGGTATCAGCAAGGAGCGTCGGAACAGGGTTCTGGGACAAGAATATGCTGATGGCAGCCTGATCTACGAAATCCTCCATGTTTGGAAACAAGACAATCCCATATATCAGCAAAGCAAGAATGGCGTTGAAAGCCTTCCAGTTTCCATCTGTAGCAAAAGAAGTGGCTTTGTCAACCATAAACTTCGAAGCAAACCCTCGAATACCCTTATCCTCCACATCCTTCTTACTAATGCAAAGAGCATCAGCAATAAGGGGAAACTTCGGACAACCGCTAGTGTAGACAAAAGGAACCTGCTTCTTGATCTCAACCCCTAGAATATAAGCATACTCCTCGAGTGTAGGTGCTAACTGATAATCCTGAAATGTGAAGCACCTAAGTGGCGGGTCATAGAACTGAACCAATGTATGAATGGCGGTGATGTTGACTTCCGTATTGAGGATGGACAACAGATTACCATAAGTATCCTTGAAAACCCCTTTGTTATCTTCAACCACACAGGATGCCAAACCTCTCAAAGTACCCAGCTTGGGCTCCATAAATTTGTAGCTAAAGATGCCTTGACAACCAGTACTCATCTCTATGATAATGCCAACAAAGAATAAGTCTACAAATAACCTGGAAATGCACATGCAAAAGTTAATTTACATGATGAAATGATATGCAACACAAGAACAAGAAACTAGCACAGTCTGAGCAATCAAATCTGAACAATCTGGATATCTGCATATAATTATGTGTCGGTGCAACATAATCTGATGTGTGTGAGAACAAAGGTATGAAGTGGCTTGGTTTCCTGAAAAAACCCATCCCCCTCACAGGTGTGATCTTGACACAACAAGGTGGTCCCTAGAAAGGTCGCCCAAACCATAGGACTCAGAGTGAAAACCCCCGCCGTAGCGAATTCTCGCAGGACGGAAGTATTCTCAAGCGAATCAAGATCTGGGATATGGCTCTCCTGGTAACCCAACGCGCAAAATGCAGGCCTCACGACTATCCACGTTCTAGCCTATGTGTATGCTAAGCCTGGTGTTAGGACTTTTCTCTCCAATAATATCTACCTATCCCAACAATAGCAGAATATACAGCAGATATCTAGAATATACAACATATGAATATTCAAAACAATAAAGAAATGCAGTAAATAAACATAAAGCTAAAGCATAAAGATAAAGCAAGTAAAGCGCAAAAGATAAATATCCAAGCAAGCAAGAAAGCAAACAAAACTAAGCGAGACCCCAACCTGCAAGCGCAAGGACTCCCCAGCAGAGTCGCCAGCTGAAGATGGCTGGTTTATACCTTAGTGAATCGCACACTCAAAGATAACACAGAGTCGCCATCAAACTTTATTTAGTCCCAAAGGACAAGGAAAATATCGATAAAACCCAAGGGGAAGAGAAATGGGAACGGGGGTCGGTTATGCAAAAGGAGGGTACTAGCACCTTACACATCCTTCGTACTCGACAGGAACCATTTCACTTACTTCTAGGCTTGGATGGGTTATCTATCTAAAGGCTTCTAGCTAAAAAAAAAGAGAGAGAAAAAGAAGAGAAAGAAAGAAAGAAAGAAAAAGAAAGAAAGAAAGTGCTCGCGGAGGATTAGGGCTCTCGTGCCTACGTACCCTCATAGTGCAATGAGGAAATCAGAGCGCTATAGTTCAGAGGAACCAGGGAAAAGAAAGGGGAAGGAGGAAGGAAGGGTGGAAGTGTGCTTGCCAAGAGCATCGCGATCTCGTGCCTACATATCATACATTCGAAGGAATGCAGAATCAGAGCTTCCGTAGTTCGTGGAACTAAGACGGAAAACAGAAAAGGAAAGGAAAAGCGGTGTCAAAACCAAAAGCGCAAGAAGAAGGAAACTCCACTGAGGACTCCAAAAGAAATGGTGTCAAAACCAAGAAAGGATAAATGAAGAAAAATGATAGAAGAGACTCCACTGGGGAGGTAAGAGAACAAAGCGACAATGCTGGGGACTAGAGGGTAGTGACCCTACTGGGGACTGAAAGGATAAAAGCTCGGTATATTAACTGACTGGCAGTGGTTAACCGGAGAGGAAAAGAGATAAAACTCTTATGGGAAAAAGGGAACTCTACTGGGGAAACCCGAGCAAAAAGGGTGACCGCACTGGGGAAAACGAAAGAAATGGTGTCAAAACCAAGAGAAACAGGATTCAGTATGTTAACTGACTGGCAGTGATTAACCGAAGAAAAAGAGATAACAACTCTGGAGGGGATAAAATACTTGGTGTCAACAGACAGGCTGTGATGAACCAAAAAGGAGAGAGTACTGAACCAAAAGAAGGTGTTCGACTCTGAAAGAGTTTCGGTATATTAACTGATAAACAGTGGTTAACCAAGGAAAGGGAAGAGTGCAATTTTGTGGGGAGAAAGGTTTTAACAGATAGACTGTGATCAACCAAAAGAACGGGTGTAGAACCAAGCGAAGGTTGTGACCCAAATGGGATGTCGATACCAACTGAACAAACAGTACTTGATCAACAAAAAGGGTATTGAACCAAAAGAGGTTGCTAACTGCCGAGGAATTGGTGTTAACAGAGAAACTGTGACTAACCGAAAAGAAACGAGTGATTAACCAAGAGAAGGTGATTAACTCAAAAGGGGTTCAGTGTTTTAACAGACTGGCTGTGGTTAACTAAAAGAATGAGTGATTAACCAAGAGAAGGTGATTAACCAAAGAGTAACTCAGTGTTTTAACAGATAGACTGTGGTTAACTGAGAAGACGTGCAAATTGGTGTTTTAACTGATAAACAGTGATTAACCTAACGAAGGAGAAGAACCAAGAGAAGGTTGTGAACTCCTGGGGATACGGTTTTAACATGAATGCTGTGATTAACCGAAAAGGAAATGAAACTCTTCTTGGGGAATCAAAAGCAATGATTAACCACAAGAAAAGGAGGTAGGGTATTGAAACAAAGAGAGTTTGCTGACCCAAAGACAATGATATTAACCAAGAATGTCGTGATTGACCAAAAGAGAGATAGAAAGAGATAAGAGTGATCAAGGATCGACTCGACTGAGGGAAGAGATACGCTACCGCCTAGAGATAGAGATGACTAAGCCAGGCACAGGGTCATTCGTCCCCTACCTGAAGTAGTCAGAATGAGAGTAGGAATTCTCCCTTCTCATTCCTTCTCTAACACACAGGGTGTAGTGCAGAAGTTGAAACAGACAGCGTAACAGCTCCAAGTTGTACAGTGCTCCAGTGTCGTGCGATGCTCCGACTCAGCAGGGGAGAAAGAGAGAGAAAACTCTAAAGGAAGCCTAAAGAGACGCGCCAAAGGGGAGATCAATAATCGAAACAAAGTTTCGATTGATTAATCATAAGGGAGGAACATGCTAATAATTTCCCAAAATGAATTGAAAAATTATTAAAGCAAAGGGGTGTATTATTGATTATACAAGATTAAGCTTATCCTTTGAAGAATAAACTTAATTCAAACATGAACGGAAAGTGCAAAACAGTACCAAATGTTACTTAAAATGCATCACAAATCATGTTATTATGTGAATAAAAATGTGCAAGAATGAGCATGTGCATGCAATGTCAAGGATGAGCAAATTGTATAATCGAAATCGTGCATCGAAAGTTTATGAATATGCTTCAAACAAAAGTTAAATGTCACTTAAAACATCCATAAAAATCAAGCATGTCTTCCATGGAAGTTAGAGGGAGAGAGCATGGCAAACAAGCTTGAAAAATACCAAAAATTGGCACTCTGTTACAGTGGTAACCGGTTACCTCAGAATGAGTAACCGGTTACTTGCTTGGAAAACAACAAATCTGGGGAAAATTGTGAAGGGTAACCGGTTACCTTATATTGAGTAACCGGTTACTCAGTTGAAAAAGACAACGCTGATGCAAATTTGTGAAGAGTAACCGGTTATCCTGTATTACGTAACCGGTTACCATTGTAACAGTGGCAAAAACAGCTTTTGAAAAAAGCACTTAAGACATCCAAATCACTTGTTTAAATCACCACATGCTAGGGTATAAATTAGTGCATGAAAATCAAGCTTAAAAACATCAAGTGAGCAGTAATGGAATCAATTAACACATCAAGATCATGGATCAAGCAATGCAAAATCAATTCACACTCAAAAAGGTATCGAAGCTACATCGCGAATGATACGAAAAATGTGCAAAATAGTAAAATGAGTGAGATCTACCAACCTACAAGCCGAAGATTTGGCTTGGTGATTGTTGCAAAGTGATCTTGATGAAAATAATCAAAGAAAACTAGAGGAATCGTTAATTAGAGCCGAATCGTATCGAAACCGAGCAAATTGCGACGAAACTCCGAAATACGAATTCGAACCGTTGACTCTTGAAATAAACACTTGAGATGAATCCAAAAGCTAGTAAAACTCCAAATATCCAAGTATAATTGCAAGATGATAAAGGTTAAGCTCAAGAAATAATCACTTCCAATGTAGAAGTGATTAATCTTCAATGGTGAAGATTATAGTGAGGTTTAGGAAGAAAATTGAGATGAAGATGAAGAAGTTACAGAAAAATTCAGAGAGAATGTGAGAATTGGGAGTGAAATGTGAAAGATTTGTGTGAAATGGTTGAGAGATTGTGGATCCTTGAAAAAGTGAATGAAAGCTTCTTTATATAGAGTTTTGGTTTGGAGTGTGAGAGGTTTGGAATTAGGCTAGGAGTTGGCTTTGGGTGGTTTGGAATTAGGCTAGGAGTTAGTTACACTTGACTCACCGAGTCAAGCGGTTAACTCAGTTAGTTATAAAGTTAACTCGGTAACAATCCCAATGTAAGCTTCACATCCAAAGGTTCACAACTTATGAAAAAGAGGTGCATGGTAGTTTTAAATGGAAAGGGTACATTGTAGCAAATGCCAATGAATCGCCAGAAGAGTCTAGAATATTCCACCTGCTGCTAGAAAAAAGTAGAATCAAAGACCAAAGAGTGTGCACAGTTGCTGTCCCAAAAATGCAGCAAAAACTGCAAATTTGTACTGAGTAACCGGTTACCTTATATTGAGTAACCAGTTACTCCAGGCAAAAATGCCCATATGGCTTAGGAACAAGTGCTGAATCCCCGGTTTCGATTTTCCACCTCTTGTTTTGATGAATAGGCATGGAAACCCTTGTTTTGAGTTTGTTTTGATGATGAGACTATCTTGAGAGGATGCGATTAATCGGGCTTGAGAAACCTGAAAATCCTGCAACAAGAAACACATAGAGAAAAGTGTGAATGCGTATGCCGGCAATGCGAATGCATATGCTTATGCAAAAGGCAAAAAGAGGAGGTCAAATTTCGGGTTACGACAATAACCAATGTGGGACTTACCCACACAACTCACACTTGTAATTCTTTTTTAAAAAGAAAATTCACTTTTCAAAATAAAATTATATATTATAGTTTAATTTTGTCATCTAATCGATATTTCCTTTATCCTAAAATAAATGTTACATTTGACTAGACAACTGAAAAAATATGATAAATAAAAGAAAGAGTAATAATATTTTCAAATTATTTTTTTATTAATCATCAAAATATTATAATTATTATAAATAAATAAAAAATAGAAGAATAATTATTAAAATATGATACTACTTGTTGGGGAATCCGATAAGCAAAGTGCCGAGAGAGTTAATGAACTAAACATTCATGAATCTAAGAGACATTGACACTAAATATTCACGTAAAATTTTAAGCCAATGGGAGTGTTGGTCTTTTCTCTTATATATTCAATATTGTTAGGTGAGAATATGGAGTATGCAACAGTCTAGAGGGGTGAATAGACCTTCCAATTAAAATGTTAGTTGAAAAAAAAAATTTAAAAAACTTTTATCAGAGTTTGATAAAACAAAATGATTTACGTCGCAGAAGCAAATTTTGGCGCATAAAAGAGATTATGCGTATCGATTAGAATTTGCACATAACGATTTAAATAGTACACACAACTCTAAAGGTCGAATCAAAGAATTTAAAATATATATATCAAACTACATAATTTTTTAGCTTAATCTTCAACAAGACAAATTCAAAGTGTCGATTATAACAAAGCCTACACTTTAACAAGTAAATTGCTATCAAAGACGAACCTAACAACATATGTATCTATTGAATCAATAAAGAACAACCTAACATGCAATTTCTACGAAATTAAAAAGGGAGAGAGAGAGAGAGAGAGAGAGAGAGAGAGAGAGAGAGAGAGAGAGAGAGATCGTCCATGCTAAGCTTAATCCACTCTTTGATGGTTGCCCATCGAATGGAGTTCCAATATTACTAGTGAAAAATTACACGAGATTTAGTACACTCACAATATCCAAATAAAGATGAAAATATAAAAATCTTCTATTTGGATCCTTTGATTTGTAGATAATATCCAAATTAAATACTTTGCGAATATTTACAAGAAATCGTCTTGAATCTTCCAGACCCAGCAACCTGTTCCATAGTCTCTTTTCATAAGCGGTCTTTCTTTGATCTTACTAGTATCTTGAGCGTTGGTCTATCAGAAGAATGAGAAGAATTATCACCTTGTCTGTAGGCTTCCACACAATACTACCAAGATGAACTTGGAGAGAAGAACCTCCATCTTTTCCACTGGAATTATCAAAACCAGACACAATACCACACATCTTACGAACCTCTAAAAGCTATAATCAAACACTTTGATATACGCATGCTAACAATATGGATCTAAAACTCAATCCAGAAATGTGCAATTGATGAGGAGACTCAATGAAAAAAATAGAAAAACCAAAAGCTTAAAAGACAAGCAATTAAAACCATAACCCATGAGGTATAAGAGACATGCAAATCCAATCTCTCACTTTTTCATGCTTGGCAAGCATGCAAGGAATTGATTCGAATTTAAGCATAAGCAAAGTATAATCAATGCTTTCATCCGTTTGCTTGTGCTCCCCTTGAAATATTTTACAAAAGCACGATTAACATAAAACACATAAACAAATATAGACTCACATAAAACAAAATAACCAGCAACGCAAATGATTATCCAAATAAACAAGTGAGCTATACATGCCTAAGAAGAATATACAACACCAAAAGGATATATTTTAGATATACAAATATAGACATGTTAAATGCAACAATATGCACAAATAGATATGCAACTACACAATAATACAAAACATGATTAGAACATATATGAAAGGAAGAATAAATAATGCATGAACAAATAAAATAATCATCAAATGTGCATAACTAGTAAGATGCACTTAAAAGGTTTTAAATGCAAAAATAAATAGTCATACAACAACTTAGAGATGAATGAATGCAAGAAGTTAATAAATAAACATATAGAACAAAATACAAAAATGATATTACGAAAGATATAAGAGTCGTATAATCATACCAGTAGGGTTGGTTAAAGTATAACTTTATACAAGAGAATGTTAGTTTAAAACATAATACAAATAGCAAATGAAATGGAATAAAAATAAGAGTCTAAATCTATTTAAAACACGAAGAATCAAGATTCCTAATTCCTTATGCATCTTGTGAAAAGGTTATGCGGATAACGATTTCGTAAAAATGTCATCCAATTGATTTTTAGTATCCACATATTCAAAATAACATCACCTTTTTCAACATGACCCCTAAGGAAATGGTGCCGAATTTCTACATGTTTAGTACGTGAATGAAGTATAGGATTCTTAGTAAGACTTATTGCGCTAGTGTTATAGCATTTGATTGGAATTTAACTGAGTTTTAAATCATAATCCAATCATTGTTGCTTTAGCCATAAGAATTGTGCATATGAATTACCCGCGACTAGATATTAAGCCTCAGTGGTAGAAAAAACAATGCAATGTTGCTTATTACTATGCGAAGAAACTAAACAGTTTTCAAACAAATGACAAGTACCAGTGGTACTTTTTCTATGCGACTTAAAACAAACTGTCATACCCTAACTTTTGTCTCTAAGATCCCACGTCTTTTTGCATCATCTGCATAATACCCAATTTATCAGCTGAAATAAACTTGTTGGATTTACAGCCTAATCGGTCAAACTAAAAGTTAACAGTGCGTAAAGTCGGTGGACGGAAAATTTTTCGAGCCTGCAAACGTCAGTGATATTAATCTACGTTTCGCGTAGTTTAACCTGACGTGCTCATTTAAAATTTTTGACCACTTTTCGGTCGCATTTTTGGACAGTTTAAGCCATTTAACCGGAGAAAATCTATTTCAAAATTTGATCAAACACTGTATTTTTCTGAATCGTATATTTTGCGTTGATCATTTTGGTGTATTCATTTTATGTTTCTGAGCACTTCGATATCGGTCCAATTATGCATTTTTTACCGACTTTATTTCTAATATTTTATTTAATCTCTTTTTATTTTCTCATTCAAAATTTTCATATTAAGTATTTTATTTTAATTTTATTTATTCTTTGTTTTTTATATTTTAATGTTTAGATTTTGGTTTATTTAGAAACACTTAGTCAACAAGTTTAGGAAAGGTATTTGAATTTTGTCTCATTTTTGTGTAAATAAGCATACTGCATGATCAGGACAAATTCAATTCACCAATTAACACATATCAGACATGTCGAACTTAAAAAGAAAAATATCAAAAGATGTTTCAAACATCAATCGGGGCAGAATTGGACACAATAAGCTGAAAACGGAAACGAGAATTGATGACATTCAATCCCTAAAGCCTATAAAAGCACACCTCAAAAGTACACATGCTTCATAAGCGGATACAACAAAAAGCCACTTGCAGGCATTCCATCAGATTTTTCATGAGAGTTTCTCTTCAACATCTCCCACACATATTCACCCTACACGCTATCACCTTCATCACTCAACCTAATAAACCTCTATCTTTTCAATTTCACAACACAACATCAACAACTTCCAAACTCGGTTATTTTCTCCACTCCCTTGTTTCTTTTTTTTCTTATCCAATTTTTTTATTTTAATTACAGTGTATTGTATACATGATGTTTTGGTTTTGTTTTATATGATTAAGCATGTTGATGGTAATCCATTAGACATATTACCTTGTTTTTTAGTTTATATATTAAATATACGTTTCTGTTTTAGAGTTATATATATATATATATATATATATATATATATATATATATATATATATATATATATATATATATGTGTGTGTGTGTGTGTATATATATATATATATATATATATATATATATATATATAGTGTTAAAATTGTTTTCATTTTTTAGCTTTAATCGATTCTGTAGTAATGCAGATTTATTGTTGATAACGCGAGCACATTGTATTTTGCTTTCTATCTGTTTTCACTGTGATGTTTTGCTACGTATATCTGTTACCTTTATTTTGCGATGCTTTGCCGCAAATGTCTGTTATTTTACCCTGATGTTTTTTCGTGATTGTTCTTTGTGTTTGTGGATTCACGATGCTTTGCCGTGTCCGTTATTGATTTTACTTGCCGTTGATTACCATAATGTTCTTCCATGTGTATTTCTGTGTCTGTGTCTTCAT
The DNA here is from genome assembly GCA_022829125.1 of Lathyrus tuberosus. Classification (NCBI taxonomy): domain Eukaryota; kingdom Viridiplantae; phylum Streptophyta; class Magnoliopsida; order Fabales; family Fabaceae; genus Lathyrus; species Lathyrus tuberosus. The sequence continues at coordinate 926,714 of JALAZF010000405.1, forward strand.
TTATTGCTTGCCATTTGCATGATGTTCTCCCGTATTCCTGCTGTTTTCTTTTCCTTGTTGACCTGATCCAAGGGAAGGGATTGTATGTTGACTTATTGTCATTGTGCATGTCCCTCGTTTATTCTTTACTTGTCTTAGTTGTTCTTGGTTCTTAGAACCTAGCAACCCATAGTTGTCCGAACTACGGACGCTCTGATTTCTCAAGGTCCCTTTGAGAATATGTAGGCACAAGGTCAATTCTTGGCGAGCAACGTTTTCCTTTTACTTTGTTTACCCTTATTGAGGGGAACTACAAATGCTCTGATTGCATTCCCATCAGGATACGTAGGCATGAGATGCGATGTCTTGGCGAGCATACTTAGAAATAACACCTTAGGTCTCCCTTTTACCTTTTCACCCTTTAGCAGACAAATTAAAAAATAACAAAAATAAACCAAGAGGTTCCTGTAGAGTACTACAGATGCTTAGGATGTTAGCACCTTCCCTAGGTATAATCAACCCCCGAACCTTAGATTCTCTTTTGCTTTGCATTGCATTGCATACTTATGGGTTTATTCGTTCTGTTAGTTCTTGTGTTGGCTGGAATTTTGGTAAAACAAAGTTGAACAATGTTGATGTTATATGTCTGATGGCATAACATTGGTTCTTATCATTAGCTGTTGCAGGGTTGGAAGTTTTGTATACTGATGTTATAAGTGATGTCTTGACATCACTATACCAGAACATCAGAACATCAGTTTATGATGTTTTAGGGCTACGCGTGTTAGGATATTTTGAGGAGATCTGTTAGAGAGATTGGATGCAAATTTCTTGGAGAAGATATTGGTAATCAGATATGGAGCAGATCATGGAGCAAATCATATAACAAACATTAGGGCTGATTTGGAAAGATTTAGGAGATCAAATCTGCATTAATTTTTTATTGCAAAAACAAATCAGATTAGAATCTTGGGAGCAGGTCCAAGCCCAATTCAGAATGATATTTAAAGCAGCCTCAACCCTTATTGAAAGAGGACGAAGAAAGAGAGCTAAAGACTGAGTGTCGTTTGTGTCTTCGTGTGTATTTTGTAAACCATTCATGTTGAATTGGTGTTATTGTTTTTGAGTTGTAATTGATATCTCTAGAGCTGTTAAGCAAGAGAGTTTCTGTTCTTGATCAAAGTTGTGAAGCAGAATCAAGGTGTGTTTGAATTGTATCACTGAGGTGATTTAGGGAGTGAGTGGTTTCTCATATCTAAGTGGTTTCTTAGGTAGAAGGTTCATTGGGTAGTGATTAAGTTTAGTAGATGTCAACTGGGATTGTTGAGTCTGTAAATTAATACTATTAATAGTGAAATTCCTCGCTGGCTTGGTAGCCCCCAGACGTAGGTAGTTAGACCGAACTAGGTGAACAATTCTTTGTGTCCTTTACTGATTGTTATTGCATTGTCCATAGCAGATTGTGTTGTTGTGACATCACACTTAACATCACACATCTGATACCAGAATTTCAATTGGTATCAGAGCAGGTATCCTACTCTGCATCTGGGTGAGATTTAGGGCTGATACTTTCTGGTACAATAGACAAGGAGACTGGTGGATTTGTGAATAGACCCCCTATTCTAGATGGCTCTAATTATGACTATTGGAAACCTAGGATGGTTACCTTCTTGAAGTCATTAGACAGCAGGGCTTGGAAGGCTATTGTGAAAGAATGGAAACATCCTGTTATTGTGGAAAAGGACGAGAATGGAAAGGAAGTAGAGGGTAGCTCAAAACTGAAACCTGAAGAAGAATGGACCAAGGAAGAAGATGAGCTTGCCCTTGGGAATTCTAAAGCCTTGAATGCCATATTCAATGGTGTTGATAAGAACATCTTCAGGTTGGTCAACACTTGTGAAGTAGCTAAGGAAGCATGGGATATCTTGAAGACTACTCATGAAGGAACCTCCAAAGTCAAGATGTCAAGACTTCAACTTTTGACAACAAAGTTTGAAAATCTGAAGATGAAGGAGGATGAGACTATCCATGATTTCCACATGAACATCCTGGATCTGTCCAATGCATCTAGTGCTCTTGGAGAGAAGATGACTGAAGAAAAGCTGGTGAGGAAAATTCTTAGATCCCTTCCCAAGAGATATAAGATGAAGGTGACTGCAATTGAAGAAGCTCAAGACATCAGCAAAATGAGGGTTAATGAGTTGATTGGGTCTCTTCAAACTTTTGAGTTAGGGTTGAGTGAAGAGGAACCTGAAAAGAAGACCAAGAGTATAACTTTGGTATCTAATACTCAAGAAGAGAAGAAAGGGAATGGTGCTGAATCTCAGGAGGAGCTGTCTCAGGCTATTGTTCTATTGGGAAGACAGTTTAATAAAGTTATGAAGAGGATAAATAGGAGTTATAATCCTAATTTCAAGAACATCACATCTGACACCAACAGATCAGGAGATCAGGGGAAGAAAACTAGAGATGAAGAAAAGTCCAATAATGACAAGGGAGTTCAATGCTATGAGTGTGAAGGGTATGGTCATGTCAAGAAGGAATGTCCCACTTATCTCAAAAAGCAGAAAAAGGGGTTATCTGCATCCTGGTCTGATAGTGAAAGTGAATATGAAGATGAATCAGCTAAGCTTGTTAGAACTATGATTGGGGTTTGTGAGTCAGATGATGATTCGTGTGATGATGAGGTTACTTATGAAGAGCTTGCTGCCTCGTATAAAGAACTGTGCATGAGAAATGAACAAGTGTGTCTTGAAGGAGAGAAACTGAAGAAAACCATAGTGCAGTTAGAGGCTGAAAAGACTGAACTTGAAAATGAAGTCAATATGCTTAACTCTAAATTGGATTCTATAACCAAAACTATCAGAATGTTGAACAATGGTACTGATGCTCTAGACAACATTCTTAGTATTGGGAAAATTGTTGGAGACAAAAGTGGTTTAGGGTTCAACAATGTTGCAGTATCTGATGATGTTATTACCAGATCCAAACCAGTGATGTTAAAACAGATGTTTAAACATCCTGACAGGATTCCTTCTAGGAAGAAATTCAGGCGCTGGAGATGTCATCACTGTGGGCGTTTTGGACACATAAAGGCCTATTGTTATAAGCTACATGGGTATCCTCAGAAGGCACATCAGTATACTCCCACACAGATGTTTCCCATGGGTAATCATGCCTTAAATTCTAAGAAGCAATGGGTTCCAAAAGGTAAAGTTACCAGCTTAATAGCTCACACTTCTCTTAGGGTTTCTACCAAAGAAGACTGGTACTTTGATAGTGGGTGTTCAAGACACATGACAAGAGTTAAAAATTTGTTGGTAGATGTTAAGCTTCAGTCTACAGGTCATGTTACATTTGGTGATGGTGTTAAAGGAGAAATTAAGGGGATGGGAAAGCTGAATTGTGCTGGTGCTCCTAGACTGGATGATGTTCTACTTGTCAAAGGGTTGACAGCAAATTTGATCAGTATTAGTCAACTTTGTGATCAAGGATTCAAAGTAGACTTTACTAAAACTGAGTGCAATGTCACAAATGAGAAAGGAGAGGTCATCATGAAGGGTGTTAGGTCTAAGGACAATTGTTATCTATGGCTGCAACAAGACTCAAGTACCTCAACATGTGTGTTTGCTAGAGATGATGAAGTCAAGGTTTGGCATCAAATGTTGGGACATCTTCATCTGAAGGGAATGAAGAGAATAATATCCTCAGAAGCTGTCAGAGGAATTCCTAAACTCAGTATTAAAGAGGGAAGAGTTTGTGGAGATTGTCAAATAGGGAAGCAGATCAAGATGTCACATCAGAAGCTTCAACATAACACCACCTCCAAAGTTTTGGAACTTCTTCATATGGACTTGATGGGACCTATGCAGGTAGAAAGTCTAGGAGGGAAGAAGTATGCTTATGTTGTTGTAGATGACTATTCTAGGTACACCTGGGTGAGCTTCATTAAAGACAAATCAGATGTGTTTGATGTTTTTAAAGATCTTTGTCAAAGACTCTAAAGGGAAAAGGAGAGTAATGTTATTAGAATAAGAAGTGATCATGGAAGAGAGTTTGAAAATAGCAAGTTTGCTGAATATTGTTCTGTTGAAGGCATAAGTCATGAGTTCTCTTCTCCAATCACTCATCAGCAAAATGGAGTTGTTGAAAGGAAGAATAGAACTATTCAAGAGTCTGCTAAGGCAATGATTCATGCCAAAAAGCTTCCTTACCATTTCTGGGCTGAGGCTATGAACACTACTTGCTATATTCACAACAGAGTTACCTTGAGAAGGGGCACTTCAGTTACTCTGTATGAACTATGGAAAGGAAGAAAGCCAAATGTGAAGTACTTTCATGTGTTTGGAAGCAAATGTTACATATTGTCAGAACGTGAACAGAGGAGAAAATTGGATCCTAAAAGTGATGAGGGAATCTTTCTAGGATACTCTACAAATAGCAGAGCTTACAAGGTTTTCAACTCCAGAACAAAGGTTATGATTGAGTCTATAAATGTGGTGATTGATGACACTGATAAGCAGGAAGATGCTGATGTCCTGGATGATGTTGAAACATCAGTTGAAGAAGTCACAGAAGAAACTGAAGACAGAAGTGGGTCTCCTAGTCATGTTGATGCTGAGCCTGAACCTGAACAATCTAATAAAGAACCATCTATTAGAGTGCTAAAGGACCATCCCAGGGAACTTATCATAGGTGATCCTAAGTCAGGGGTTAGCACTAGATCAAGAGAGGTTGTGTCAAATTCTTGCTTTGTTTCTAAAATTAAGCCCAAGAATGTCAAAGAAGCCTTGACTGATGAGTTTTGGATTAATGCCATGCATGAAGAGCTGGAACAATTCAAAAGGAATGAAGTGTGGGATCTTGTACCAAGGTCTGATGGAGTTAATGTGATTGGCACCAAGTGGATTTACAAGAATAAATCTGATGAACAAGGAGTGGTCACCAGAAACAAGGCCAGATTAGTTGCTCAGGGATATACTCAGGTTGAAGGAATTGATTATGATGAAACCTTTGCTCCTGTGGCAAGACTGGAATCTATCAGATTACTCTTAGGGGTGGCTTGTAATTTCAAATTCAAGCTTTTTTAGATGGATGTTAAGAGTGCCTTCTTGAATGGTTACTTAAATGAAGAGGTGTATGTTGATCAACCAAAAGGATTTATTGATCCAACATTTCCTGACCATGTTTACAAACTAAGGAAAGCTCTATATGGTTTGAAGCAAGCACCAAGAGCTTGGTATGAAAGGCTTACAAAATTCCTGGTTGTGAATGGCTATAGAAAAAGAGGGATTGACAAGACTTTGTTTGTTAAAGAGGAAGGAGGAAAACTGATGATAGCTCAAATATATGTTGATGACATAGTATTTGGTGGGATGTCAGATGCAATGGTGAAACATTTTGTGGAACAGATGCAGTCTGAGTTTGAAATGAGTCTTTTTGGAGAGCTCAACTATTTTCTTGGTCTACAAGTTAGACAAATTGAGGACTCCATATTCATATCTCAGAGAAAGTATGCAAAGAACATAGTGAAGAAATTTGGTCTAGAGAATGCTAATCACAAGAGGACACCTGCTCCTACTCATTTAAAGTTGTCCAAGGATGAACATGGTGTTAGTGTGGATCAAAGTTTATACAGAAGCATGATTGGAAGTCTATTGTATCTCACAGCCAGCAGACCTGATATTTCTTTTGCTGTTGGAGTTTGTGCCAGATATCAAGCTGAGCCTAAAGTTAATCACTTGAATCAAGTGAAGAGGATTCTGAAATATGTGAATGGGACTAGTGACTATGGGATGCTTTACAGTCATGGATCAGGCACTGAGTTATGTGGGTTTTGTGATGCTGATTGGGCAGGGAGTGCTGATGATAGAAAAAGTACTTCAGGAGGGTGCTTCTTCTTAGGGAATAATCTGATATCATGGTTTAGTAAAAAGCAGAATTGTGTGTCTCTATCTACTGCTGAAGCTGAGTACATAGCAGCAGGGAGTAGTTGTTCTCAACTTGTTTGGATGAAGCAGATGTTAATAGAATACAATGTCAAGCAAGATGTCATGACATTGTACTGTGATAATTTAAGTGCTATCAATATCTCTAAGAATCCTGTTCAACATAGCAGAACTAAGCATATTGATATAAGGCATCATTTTATAAGAGATTTGGTTGAAGACAAAGTAGTTGCTTTGGAACATGTTGCTACAGATAAACAATTAGCTGACATTTTTACTAAAGCCTTAGATGCAAATCAATTTGAAAGTTTAAGAAGAAAACTGGGAATTTGCATTTATGAGGATTAGGTGTGCTGGAAGGAGTATTTCTGCAGTTGTGATTTTGCTATGTTTAATGAAAACAACATTTTATTCAACTGCTGAAAGCATACAAGATTGGATGTTGGTACATCAAAAGCAATTTATATATGATCTAAAGATTATCCCAACCACCTGCATCAAGAAAAGTTTTCCAATCTTCATCCCATTCATCATCAGAAGCATGAAGTTGCACTGGAGGTGTCTTGATGGTTTTTGTCTCTGATGGTTTTCCTGTTCTTGTTGCTCCTGAAGAAGTTCCAGCTACTTTCCTTGTTGTGTTCTTGGTCTTCAGTGGATCTGACTTATTGTCCTCATGCTTATGTTGCTTTCCTGCATCTTTGTTTGACTGAGTCATTCTTGTGTGATGTCTGGTGCTGTTAGGAGGAAGAAGGCATTGACTTTATAGTACTATAAGAATTCATAGGTTGTATCGCCTGACCAGTCAAAGTTTTTGGGATATTGTGTCCCTTGGGAAGCTTGCTTTTGACCATGTCTTAATGGATGTCAGATCTTTGTGTTTGATGTTGTCAATTTGTGGCTAAAAAGGGGGAGAAGGTATATTAGCCTATGTGTTGCCTAGTTGTCTGGTGTGGCTCTAGGCTTGAGGGTGAGTGTGCATGTTTGAACGGCTGTGAGTCGATTCTTGTTTTGAGGGGGAGTTTTCCCTATGCTGATGTGAAGGTGATTTCTGTAACTTGTTGGTTTTTGTTGCTACTGTTAAGTGAGTTTGTGCAGCTTGTTGAAGAGGTGCTGCTAGATGTTTTGAAAATTTATCAATTTTTATCCGCTGCTGGGTTCTCTGATGATGGCAGAGTTTGTTTTAGCCAAAATTAGCCAAAGGGGGAGATTGTTAGTTCTTATGTTGGCTGGAATTTTGGTAAAACAAAGTTGAACAATGTTGATGTCATATGTCTGATGTCATAACATTGATTCTTATCATTAGCTTTTGCAGGGTTGGAAGTTTTGTATACTGATGTTATAAGTGATGTCTTGACATCACTATACCAGAACATCAAAACATCAGTTTGTGATGTTTTAGGGCTGCGCGTGTTAGGATGTTTTGAGGAGATCTGTTAGAGAGATTGGATGCAAATTTCTTGGAGAAGATATTGGCAATCAAATATGGAGCAGATCATGGAGCAAATCATATAACAAACATTAGGGCTGATTTGGAAAGATTTAGGAGATCAAATCTGCATTAATTTCTGATTGCAAAAACAAATCAGATTAGAATCTTGGGAGCAGGTCCAAGCCCAAGTCAGAATGATATTTAAAGTAGCCTCAACCCTTATTGGAAGAGGACGAAGAAAGAGAGCTAAAGACTGAGTGTCGTTTGTGTCTTCGTGTGTATTTTATAAACCATTCATGTTGAATTGGTGTTATTGTTTTTGAGTTGTAATTGATATCTCTAGAGCTGTTAAGCAAGAGAGTTTCTGTTCTTGATCAAAGCTGTGAAGCAGAATCAAGGTGTGTTTGAATTGTATCACTGAGGTGATTTAGGGAGTGAGTGGTTTCTCATATCTAAGTGGTTTCTTAGGTAGAAGGTTCATTGGGTAGTGATTAAGTTTAGTAGATGTCAACTGGGATTGTTGAGTCTGTAAATTAATACTACTAATAGTGGAATTCCTCCCTGGCTTGGTAGCCCCAGACGTAGGTAGTTAGATCGAACTGGGTGAACAATTCTTTGTGTACTTTACTGATTATTATTGCATTGTCCATAGCAGATTGTGTTGTTGTGACATCACACTTAACATCACACATCTGATACCAGAATTTCACGTTCTTTTTCCCTTCCCTTGGATAAATTAAAGATCGGTGGTGAATTAAGATTTGTGATTCAAGTTAATCCAATAACATGGTATCCGATTCTCACTGTGATAGTAATGGAGAATTCACTGGGGAACATCTCCCTAAGAGGGTTACACCTAACTTGTTTTGAATATGTTATTTGTTTTGTATACTTGCATATTTGTATATTTGTATGCCTATCTATCTGTCTGCTTGGGTTACATACTGTTGTGAGATAAGTCCTAATCCGGACTTGAGTGCACTTATGATAGGAAGGTGGTATATTCAAGGAGGCTTATAGGAAATTGATTCCCGACCAAGCTGACTTGAGAAATCACCACTCAGTTGAGGCCCTCTTGAGAGTAGTGTTGTTGAATGAGTATTCGTGAAAATATTACTACTTTCGACCTAGGAGCCCGTGACACCGAGGACCTTTAGTTACCTTTAACCCAACTTGGCATTCTTAGAACGTAGTGCGATGACTATGAGGGAGTAGTTCCAAAATAGTTGATACGCGATACTACACTCAAAAAAGGTTCTCTTGCGAATATTATTATACACCGAGTAATTAGGAAATTGATAATATTCGAAAGATGGGCTGATGACTTTGGGAACTTTGTTAGAACCCGTTGTGCAGGTGCTTTACCCCTAGTACACACCCCGTGGTTGGTTCATTACCCAAACTCCATGCTGTGATCTTGAACCTTTGATCCTGCTATGTGTGATTTGCATCCTGTCTTGCATTGCATATCGTTTTCATCTTTGCATGATTCATTGCATACATCCATTTGTCCAACAACTCATCTCCAATTGTCTATATTTTCCAGTGTTATCTTTCAGTCGTCAAGCTGATTTCTCGACGCAGATACAAGACTAGGGCTAACTATAGACGCAAGATGTCAGAACAAAAAGTACACAACAGAGAGATTTGAATGAAGATCGATGATCTTAAGTCAAGCATGACAAAGCTCACTGAAATGCTCCATGTCTTGATTGCTAGAGGAGAGCAACCCCAAAGGACTGTTATCCAGGAGGTTTCAAATGTTAATCCTCAGCATGTTCAGGTGGCACCTTTACCTTGGCCAGAGTTTGGTTTACCCAACAACTTCTCTCCACCTATTTCATCTATCGCTATGATTGGTCAAACTGTCAGACCGACATTTCAAGCTCCTGTTTTTGCTGAGCCTGGACCTGTGGTCCACACTGTTGTCAGGACTGTCCAAGCTCTATTTGAGAATCCTCTCTATGAGTATAATGCTGCCAGTGCTCAGGGTGAAGACTGTGAAGACTTTGTTGAACCTGAAGTTGTTTGTGAACAGTTTTAGACCATAGACAAGAGACTCCGAGCCGTTTGAGGGTACTGACTTCTTTAGTGTGGACGCAGAGAACATGTACTTGGTTTCTAACCTTGTTATGCCTGCCAAATTCAAAACTCCCGAGTTTGTGAAATATAAAGGTCACTCTTGTCTAAGGGCTCATTTGGTCATGTACTTTCGAAAGATGGCTGCTTATACCAACAACCAGAAGCTGCTCATCGACTGTTTTCAAGACACCTTGAGTGGAGCTTCTCTCAAATGGTATATGAATCTTGAACAGAACGGTATCCACTACTTCCAGGATCTTGTTAATGCTTTTATGAAGCAGTACAAGTACAACCTCGACATGGCTCCTGACCACCGTCAACTTTGAAATATGTGTCAGAATGATAAAGAGTCTTTCAAGAAATATGCTCAGCATTGGAGAAAACTCGCTTCTCAAGTTGAACCCCTTCTAGCAGAAAAAGAGCTGTCTGGAATGTTCATGGACACCTTGTCTCCATTCTATTGGGAGAAGATGGTTGGCAGTGTTTCTTCTAACCACTGATTTGGTAACTGTTGGCCAAAGACTCGAGGAAGGGCTCAAGAATGGTAAAGTGTCCAAAGCTGCTAAATCTTCTAATGGTGAGAAGAAATCTTATGGGAACTTCCATAAGAAGAGAGAAGACCATACTAATGTTGTCATGACTGAAGCAAGAAGGTCTCATCCTAGACCTCAGAATGTTAATCACCCTACCATTACTGTTGTTACTCCTGTGGTCGCTGCTCCACGACCATCTCCAACTCTCCAACGTCTGGCTGTAGGACAGAACCAATACCGAAGTAGGAATCAATTTGTTCCTATCCCTATGACGTACACTGAACTTTATCCTGGTCTGGTTCAGAAAGGTTTGATTGCCACAAGGACTCAGCCTCCTCCTCCAAATCCTTTTCCAGCTGGATTCAGATCTGATCTCCACTTTGCATTCCATGAAGGTGCCGCAAGCCACGATCCGAAAAATTGCTATGCACTAAAGGCTAGAGTGCGTGATTTTATTAAGGTCGGAATCCTTAGCTTTCATGACACCAATCCTAATGTTCAGACGAATCCTCTGCCAGGGCACGCCAAGTGAAGCTTCGGTCGACTTCAGCAAACTATCTTCCTAAAAGCCAGTGTTTCAGACCGGACAGCTCATCCTTGTGTTTAACTAGTCACTAGGCCATGTTTCTTGTTGTTTGAACTTTCCTTATTTGTATTAGCTGTTTGCCTTCAAATTATGTTTGTACTTTCGTGATTAATGAAATCAGCATTGCAACTTTTGATTTAATGCATTTTGTCCATTGTTTACATCTTTATGCTTTCCTTTTCAAAAAAATATTTTATCTCTTTTCCACTTTCTTTTTGATTGTGCAAATATTGGAGGGAGGATGACGAAAACGTTATACCCATAATTGCTGGTATGCTTTCAAATAAACTTTGCTGACGATGTAAGGCATTGTTTCAAATCCCCCAAACACTGGAGAAATAAGGAAGTTATTCACTTGTTAACCCCTTCGAGCTTATAAGTTGGAGTTTCTTTCTATACAAAAACCCACAATCTTAACCTTGGGATGGGTAGTTCTCATTTAACTTGGTTGTGTATTCGCGCAAGACACCTTTCATACAAAGGTTACATTCACAAATTTTCCTTCACACACAGCAAGCAGGTGTCGAAGATGTCCTTCAAGTCGAAAGCCAATGATTGTTCGCCGTAATCATTAAGCCAGGCAGTCACTTTCTTTCAAAAATAAAAGCCCTCTAAGTTAAAACCTATGAAGGAGACTTAAGCAAAACTGGGGCGTCCCGCTGACTGTAAGCTTCAAAAGAAACAGTTCAGGCAAAAGTTAGGGATAATAAAAGAGGAAATCTTTAAATCCTTACCCTGAAAATCCTCAATGACAACAACAACCAAATGTTGTAAAGAAGCAATGACTGCTATTTCAAAGTCCCCCGACTTCTGAACCATCATCAGTGCAATTTCTAACCTTTTGGGAGCCTAAGTGCATAATTTTAGTTAACTGAGCGTAGGACTGAAGATCATCACGAATATTGGGTGGGTACAAATAAACTTTGAGCCTTTATCCTTTATTTCTTAAACCGTGAACCAGTCCACATTACAACCCTCGAAAGACCTAACTGAATTAAGGTTATTTTGAAAGCATACCACGGAAAGGTTGCGTAAACTGACTCCAAAAGATCTTATCGGATAATTTGTTTTGGCATCATACCTTTTTTCTTTACCTTTCACTTTTAAATGTCTTGAACCGCCGTGTTCTGACTAATGGCTCATATGCATTGCATCTTTAAAAAAAAAAAGACTTTGATTTCAAAAGTTGCATGACTTTTCTTTAAAATTACCATATTCGTACAAATACTTTTGTTTGCAAACTGGCTATCCTCTCAAGGAATTTTCAAACAGTTGAGAAACTTGGTCAGTGATCTTATTAGGGGCAAGTTCTTTCCAGATCCTGTTGAGAATCAGTTCAAGATTTGTGGTTTAGTGCAAGTCCTTCTCGAAATTAGTTTATACAAAATATTTTTCAAGACTCATGTTGGGGCAAGTTTTCCAAGCGCACAGTGAAACAGTCATTTCCAGCGTCAATCCAGCTGAAGCAATGATCAACTCATCTACAATAGTCAGCTAGTCTGGGGCAGTTTACTTGAAAGATCCCCAAGCAACTCTCCATTCTTCCTACAAGGATCATCAACTTGATATAATTTACTAGTGTGGCAAAGATTGTGTTTAGTAACATCTTTAGTCCCCAAGCAGAATGGTAGTGATCTCTGTGTTGAGGAATCAGTCTTGTCTTCTCCCCAAAAGAGTCAAGTCGTGTCGTTGATGTCTGCATTTAATCATATATCATATGCATAATTCATATACATATGCATAGCAAGAGTGTTTCATCCTCATTTGCATTTACCATAAGTCGTGTTGTTATCCACGTCTCACCTTGTGGTCAAAGTCCAACTCACTCAGCACCTACCAAACAGATACTGCCGTGTCTATCTGACGTTCTTCCAAATATGACCTTTCCTATCCGATTGTTTTTCCGGATATGTCTGTTCTTCTTTTGCGTCCAATGCCATTCTTGGATGTCACACGTGTCTGTCTCTTTGATGCTTTACCAGATTGAGTCTTTTGTTCTGATGTTCTTCCAGAACTAATCTGATGTTTTTACAGATTGAGTTGTTTGTTTTGATGTTCTTCCAGAACCTATCTGATGTTTTTCCAGATGTCCCCTTTGATTCTAACGCTTTTCCAGAATCTATCTGAAGTTTTTATGGATAAATTTATCTCTGATGTTTTACCAGATTGAGTCCTTTATTCTGATGTTTTTCCAGAACCTATCTGATGCTTTTCCAGATATTTCCATTGTGATTCTAACACCCTTCCAGAATTTGTTTTACTCCCCAGTGAGTTTCTAGATATATACCTTTGCAATTCTGATGCTTTTCCAAAATGTTGTTGCTTTTACCATCTGATGCTTTACCAGATTGAGTCTTTTGTTCTGATGTTTTTCCAGAACCTCTTTTATGTATATCTGACGTTCTTCCAGATACGACTTTGTTTTGATGTTTTTCGAGAACCTCCTTTGTGTCTATCTGACGTTCCTCCAGATACGACCTTGTATATCTGATGTTCTTTCAGATATGATGTTGCTTATCTGATGTTCTTCCAGATATGCCTTCAAAATCTTTTCCCGTACATTTAATACTTTTCTAAATGTTTCGGATGTATCTTCAGAATATTTGTCTTCATCTAATGCTCTTCTAGATGTCTTCGATTTATTTCTGGCCGTGGTTGACAGCTGTTGATTATTTTCAAGTCTGTTTTCATTTTCTATCCAATGCTTTTCTGGATGTGTTCCAGAGTTTATTCAATGTTTTTTCAAATATATCTGATGTATCACGGAGTTTATTCGATGTTTTCCGAATATCTCTAATGTTTTCCAGAGTCCATTCAATGTTTTCCTAGATGTCTCTGATGTTTTCATGTGTTCTAGAGTTCATTCAATGCTTTTCTGGATGTCTCTGATGCTTGTCCCTGATACATTTCCCTGAGTTCTCCTCACCTCATTCAATGATCTTCGGAATGTTGTGACTCTTTTCCATCCAGTTCCATTCATGGATGACGAATGTTGTTTCCCCATTGGAACTTATTCAATATTATTTTGAATATCTCTGATGGATGCCTGCTTATGTTCCAAAGTTTATTCAATGCTCTCCTGAATGTCTTTGATGATTGTTGATGTACTTTCCCAGACTTTTGTTCAATGCATTTCTGACAAAACCTCTGATGACTGTAACCCTTTCCCCACATCTGATGCTTTCCCGGATGTCTGTATTTCCATTCAGGTTTTGTCCCTCTCTTTTTTTTGAAGTATTATTGGAAACTCTTGTCACTTTGGCAGATGTTCATAATATTTTGTATTCCTTAGTTGTGTCTCCTTGATACTTTTTCCCCGTGGAATCTTGCTTTGTTTGCTAAGTTGTTCCTCGTTGGGTCTTTCATTTTTTAGTTGTGCTTTCTACAACATTTCCGTATACAGTTATCCCTTGTGACCACATTCCCACAGAACGTCGAGTCTTGCATTCATATCATATCATAAGCATTTTTGTGGTATCTTAGGGCCAAAAATTGCGCATGTTTGTATTTAAGTCTCTCCGATCTCGTCTAGACGAAGATTTCAATCTTCAGGTCTCTAGTTTGAAGAAACTTAAATAGGGGCATTTGTTATAACCAAACTTTTGACTCTAAGATCCCACGTCTTTTTGCATCATCTGCATAATTTATCACGCATTTCATCTTGCATAATACCCAATTTATCAGCTGAAATAAACTTGTTGGATTTACAGCCTAATCGGTCAAACTAAAAGTCAACAGTGCGTAAAATCGGTGGACGAAAAATTTTTCGAGCCTGCAAACGTCAGTGATATTAATCTACGTTTCGCGTAGTTTAACTTGGGGTGCTCATTTAAATTTTTCGACCACTTTTCGGTCACATTTTTGGACAGTTTAAGCCATTTAACCGGAGAAAATTTATTTTAAAATTTGACCAAACGCTGTATTATTCTGAATCGTATATTTTGCGCTGATCATTTTGGTGCATTCATTTTATTTTTCTGAGCACTTCGATACCGGTCCAATTATGCATTTTTTTTACCGATTTTATTTCTAATATTTTATTTAATCTCTTTTTATTTTCTCATTCAAATTTTTCATAGTAAGTATTTTATTTTATTTTTATTTATTTTTTGTTTTTTATATTTTAATGTTTAGATTTTGGTTTATTTAGAAACACTTAGTCAACAAGTTTAAGAAAGATATTTGAATTTTGTCTCATTTTTGTGTAAATAAGCATATTGCATGATCAGGACAAATTCAATTCACCAATTAACACATATCAGACATGTCGAACTTAAAAAGGAAAATATCAAAACATGTTTCAAACATCAATCAAGGCAGAATTGAACACAATAAGCCGAAAACGGAAAGAGAATTGATGGCATTCAATCCCTAAAGCCTATAAAAACACACCTTAAAAGTACACACGCCTCATAAGCGGATACAACAAAAAGCCACTTGCAGGCATTCCATCAAATTTTTCATTAGAGTTTCTCTTCAACATCTCCCACACATATTCACCCTACACCCTATCACCTTCATCACTCAATATAATAAACCTCCATCTTTCCAACTTCACAACACAACATCAACAACTTCCAAACTCGGTTATTTTCTTCACTCCCTTGTTTCTTTTTTTTCTTATCCCATTTTTTTTCATTTTAATTATAGTGTATTGTATATAAGATGTTTTGGTTTTGATTTATATGATTAAGCATGCTGATGGGAATCCATTAGAAATATTACCTTGTTTTTTAGTTTATATATTATATATACGTTTCTGTTTTAGAGTTATATATATTTATTTTGTTAGTTTTTTTTTTTAATTTTATTTTAGTTTATATATAATATATACGTTTCTATTTTAGAGTTATATATATTTATTTTATTAGTTTTTACTTTATATATTATATGTTTCTGTTTTAGAGTTATATATTTACTTTGTAGTTTTTATTTTATTTCATTTATATATTATATAAATTTTCGTTCTAGAATTATGTATATATATTTTGTTATTTTTTTTAGTTTACATATTTTATATAAAACTTTATGTTTTAAGGTTATATATATATATATATATATATATATATATATATATATATATATATATATATATATATATATATATATATATATATATATATAGTGTGTGTGTGTGTGTGTGTGTGTTAAAATTGTTTTAATTTTGTAGCTTTAATCGATTCTGTAGTAATGCAGATTTATTGTGGGTAACACGTGCACATTGTATTTAGCTTTCTATCTGTTTTCACTGTGATGTTTTGCTACGTATATCTGTTACCTTTATTTCGCGATGCTTTGCCGCGAATGTCTGTTATTTTACCATGATGTTTTTCCGTGACTGTTCTTTGTGTTTGTGGATTCATGATGCTTTGCCATGTCCGTTATTGATTTTACTTGCCGTTGATTACCATGATGTTCTTCCATGTGTATTTTTGTGTCTGGGTCTTCATTTATTACTTGTCATTTACATGATGTTCTCCCGTGTTCCTGCTGTTTTCTATTCCTTGTTGACCTGATCCAAAGGAAGGGATTGTATGTTGACTTATTGTCATTGTGCATGTCCCTCGTTTATTCTTTACCTGTCTTAATTGTTCTTGGTTCTTAGAACCTGGCAACCCGTAGTTGTCCGAACTACGGACGCTCTGATTTTTCAAGGTCCCTTTGAGAATACGTAGACACAAGGTCAATCCTTGGCTAGCAACCTTTTTCTTTTACTTTGCTTACCCTTATTGAGGGGAATTATGAATTCTCTGATTCCATTCCCGTCACGATACGTAGGCACGAGATGCGATGTCTTGGCGAGCATACTTATAAGTAACACCTTAGGTCTCCCTTTTATCTTTTCACCCTTTAGCAGACAAATTAACAAATAACACAAATAAAACAAGAGGTTCCTTTAGAGTACTACAGATGCTTAGGATGCTAGCACCTTCCCTAGGTATAACCAACCCCCGAACCTTAGATTCTCTTTTGCTTTGCATTCCATTGCATACTTATGGGTTTATTCATTCTTTTTCCATTCCCTTGGATAAATTAAATATCGGTGGTGAATTAAGATTTGTGATTCAAGTTAATCCAATAGCTTGGTATCCGATTCTCACCGAAATCAGAAATGGAAAAGCATACTAAGGGAAGCTCAAAGCAATACTTCATTTGGCTTATGAACGTGCCATTTTCAGCTTGCTTTATTTGCAATCTTAGAAAGTACATAAGCTCTCCCACTAGAGACATTTCGAACTCACCCTGCATCAAAATCGTTAAATCCTTTAAAAGGGATTCATTTGTAGATCAAAATATAATTTCTTCAACGTAAATCTGAATTAAGAGAATATTTTTTGCTTTACGTCTAATAAACAAATTAGTATCTACTTTACCACGATTAAATCCTTGTTTGATTAAAAATCCACTAAGGCGCTCATACCAAGTTCTAGGAGCTTGTTTGAGACTGGAGAGAGCTCGTTTAAGTTTAAAAACATACTCAGGATTTTCGTGATCCTCAAAACCAGGAGGTTGAGAGAAATAAAATTTTACTTTTATAAAGCTTTTGAGAAAGTAATATTTGACATCCATTTAATACAACTTAAAATCCAGGAAGCAGGCGAATGCCAAAAGGAGTCGTATTGCTTTTAAACAAGTTACAGGAGCATAAGTTTCCTCATAGTCAATTCATTCAGCCCAAACATACCATTTTGTAACCACCTAGATTTATTTCTAGTAATTATTCCATTTTCATCCAATTTGTTCTTAAACACACTTCTAGTGCCAATGAAGGTTTTATCAGATGGGCATGGAACAAAGTCCCAAACATCATTTTGTTTAAATTGAATGAGCTCTTCTTCTATAGCAAGGTGCCATCCCTCATCAAGTAAAGCATCAAATATAGTTTAGGTTCAATTTGGGAGATGAAAGTAGAATACTTACAAAAATCATTAGCCTGAGATCTTGTACTTACACCTTTCCTGATATCGCCATGTATATGATCCAACAGGTGATATTTTGCTATAATCTAATCTAGAGGAAACTGAGGTGAGGTCTCTTGTTTATCTTCCTCTTGTTTGCTTTCCTCTTAATTTTCAATAATGTTCTATTTGATTGATGGAGGAGTTTCCTCTTTGGGAATGTTGTCGTTGATCATGTTTTCTGCTATCACACCCGAAACATCAGAAGAACTACCTTACCCCATCTTTTGGAGTAAGAATTCAACAAAAGCCACGTGAACTGGCTCTTCAACAGATGATGTTCTATGATTGTAAACTCAATATTATTTACTCGAAGATGAATACCCTAGAAATATACCTTCATTATACTTAGCATCAAATTTACCAATATTGTCCTTTCCATTATTTAAAATTAAAAGTTTGCAGTCGAAAATAAGAAATGTTAGGTTTCCTACCTTTGAGTATCTCATAGGGTATATTCTTTAGGATTGGTCGAATGACCAACCTATTCAAGACATGGCATGTTGTATTAATTTCATCCACCTAAAAATACTTAGGTAAACTCATTTCACTTTTTCCAAGCCAATTCTCCTAAAACACTATTTTTACGCTTAACAACACCATTTTGTTGTGGAGTTCTTGGACATGAGAAGTTATGAGTAATCTCGTTTTTTTTACAAAATTTTTCAAATTGATGGTTTACAAACTTACCACCATGATCACTATGGTGTTTGATAATTTTCAAACTGTAAAAATTTTGGACAAGCTTAGAAAATTTAATGAAAGCTTTAAAGGTTTTTTTCCTTATGGGATAAGAAAATCGTCCAAGTGAATATAGAATTGTCGTCCACAAAAGGTACCCCATGGGGTAATGAACGAAGTTTTCTTCATGTATTTCGACGCTATTTTGATCTGGTTATAGCCCGAGAATCCATCCATGAAGGAGAAAACTTTGAACTTTGTTGTACTGTCACCCAACATGTTAATGTGTGGTAAAGGAAAGTCGTCCTTTGGACTTGCCTTGTTTAGATCTCTGTAGTCAACACACATTCTGACCTTTCCGTCCTTTTTGGGAACGGGTACAATGTTGGCTAACCATTGAGGATATTCTGACGTGGCGAGGAAACCCGCGTCAATCTATTTCTGTACTTCCTCTTTGATTTTGATGGCCATGTCCGGGTGAGTCCGTCTCAACCTTTGTTTTACTGGTGGACATTCTGACCTTAACGGTAAGTGATGTTCCACGATGCTGGTATCCAACCCTGGCATATCCTGATAGGACCAAGCGAATACACCAGGGAATTCTTTGAGAAGCTTTATCAAACCCTCTCTGGCAGTTGGACTGAGCAGTGCCCCAATCCTGATTTCTTTTTTCTCTTCTTCCGAACCCAAGTTTACCGTTTCCAACGGCTCTTTGTGAGGTTCAATGGACCTTTTCTCCTGTCTGAGTAGTCGAGAGATCTCTTCTGGAATTTCGTTGTCAACTTCTTCTTCAGCCCCAAATACCGGGAACCCAAAGTCGGGAGAAGGCATCGGATCGTATGTTTCAACTGGGTTTAAAACAAGCAATCTGCATGACGTGATGATTCGTGTTTTAGAAGAGATAGAGAAAATGCAAGTGTGTGCAGTGTATTTATTTTACTGCTTGTTTTTATTTTTAATTGTTTTTTAGGATTACCATTTTCCGAAAAAGCAAAAAGAGAAAACAACAATTAATGCAGAAATTACAGAACGACGTTATTTTATTAATAAACAAGTCGATCCTTGAAACTACAGCCCTATAAAACAAAACTATGTCGCTTTAGGCGAAGCGAAGAGGGAAATTTACAGAAAGTGAGCCCTATCAAAACATCCGTTTCACCTGGGCAGGGTGAAAGGTTAAAGATGACAATTACTTAGATTGGCGAACGATCTTCGGAACATCGACAGCAACCCATTGGCGGCGAACTCCTCGGTGAATCACAAAGTCTGGCACCTTCCTTGATTTGTCTTCAGAAATAACGCTGATTTCTGGTGGAGCGGGATCATTGGAATCTGTCTCCCAGGCAGAGTTGTCGTAGGAGAATTCCTCTGTTACATTTTGCATAGCATTTGTGCTCTTAGCTGTATCTCCCCATCCAGTTGGCTGGATATCTTCGAACCTGATACGAGAGCTTTCGAGAGCGGTGTACTTGACCATATAGTCGTATTTTCCATTCGGTTGTCCCAAGGTGTCCCACACTTCTTTCGAACTGGAGGAGTCATCTCTCTCGATGACGTTGACCTCGGGAAAAGCATAGTTGATGAATTCAAGTCCTGCAAACGTTGCAAATTCATCGTCGTGTTGAGTAGTTTCTGAATGACCTGAGTGTTGATCCCATGACATGGTGGGGACACAGGTATTCTGTTCAATGACGGTCAGCTGATTTTCATTGTTTGGCTGACTCTCTAGCCCCAAGTCTCCTGGATAAGGTTGCCGCATTGGCAGACCATCCATTGGGCCATATTAGGGGTAGTCAAAATTGTCTTTCATCGGAGTGTCTTCCTCTAATGAATTTGGCGGAGCATGGCATCCTTCCGGATCACAATCCCCGTATATCATTTCGATGTCTGACCTGGGTATAAATCTCGGACTCTCTGTAGGAAAGAAAAAAGGAGTTTGCGTTTCCTCCTGAGACATATAACCGTCCTTGTTAAGATAAGACTTCCACTCTTCCTCTGTGTCAGAGGGATCTTCCTCATTGATAGCATGGACTGCTTGAGGGACTGGGTGAAGAAAATCTCCACTGTGGAAGAAATCTTGAATGGGATGAAGACTTTCATCGTTAGCAGCTATCCGGGTACAGGTTGCAGAAAAACCAAGACCCTTCTTTGTTTTATTGTCAATAGGAATGACAAGCTGTCCCCATCCGGTTGTATCGGTACTCTCGACCGCTTTGATAGCATCTTTGTATGAGGAAATCGAGGTTCCTCCTTGGGATTGATTATCCTTGCCGACCGACAGCGCTTGGAACTGCGTCCCAATAACCTCCTCGGGTTCTACACAAGTAGATGATGATAAGTTACTCACGAGCAAGGCCTGTTCTCCACAGACTGTGACAAGCTGATCGTTCTGAACGAACTTTAGCTTTTGGTGGAGGGTCGAAGTGACCGCTCCAGCCTGATGTATCCAAGGTCTTCCTAATAAACAATTGTATGTTGCCCGAATGTCCATGACCTGGAAAGTGACTTGGAAAGTGTGAGGACCGATAATTATGGGAAGATCAACTTTGCCGATAACTGTTTTTCTGGATCCGTCGAACGCTTTGACGACGACCTCGCTGATTCTCATCGGAGGGCCTTTGAATGATAATTGCATCAAAGTGGACTTCGTCATAACATTCAGGGTTGACCCTGTGTCTACCAGTACGCTGGCTAAAGCATCGTCCTGGCAGTTAACTGTAATGTTGAGCGCCATGTTATGACGGCGACCATCTTCGGGTAATTCTTCATCACTAAATCCCAAATTATTGTAGGAAGTGATGTTAGAGACAATGCTATCGAACTGTCTGATTGTTACATCCTATTCCACAAAGGCTTGCTCCAAGACTTTCTGTAGAGCCTCCCTGTGGGCTTCTGAACTGAGTAACAGTGATAATACCGAGATCTTTGAAGGAGTCTGTAACAGCTGATCCATAATGTTATATTCACTCCTTTAGATGAGCTTCAGCATCTCATCATTATTTTTCGAAAGGTCGGGATTACTGGATTGACCGACTGATGGATCGGGAGCTTCTGTCTGAAGTTCCCTTTCTTTGTTAGGTTCTCCAACTCCTCGGTTGAAGATTCGACCACTCCGTGTTACACGACTGATGTCTGCAATATTCACGATGGAGGGTAATGGAATTTCCTTTCCATTTTCAGTTGTCGTTGCACCGTATTTGTAAGGGATAGCCTTAGTTGATTCATACGGTAGTGGCCCCGGTAGATAGATGACTATGGGAACCTTCTGATTTTTTTGACCATCATAAGTAATCTCGATCCGTTCCCGGTTGGGAGCTCTAGATTCGTCAAGTAGAGGGATGATGGCAAAAACATCCCTATTCTGGTGACGACTAGAGATTGTGACAACATCCTCGACTTGATTGGCAAGGTAGTTCAGCGTCCAGTTGATGGGTCCAGAACCCGGATATGGGCGAATCTCTACACGATCCACCTGACCCTGAAGAGCTTCTCTCACAAGGTAACACCCTTGGTTACTTTCCGAATAGACACTACAACGTTCATAGTTGTGTGGTGGCACCTGGCCACGCTCACTTTGAATACAATGTAACCTCACTAGGTTAGCTTCCACAGATCGGACATCCTGACTTTGACGTCGAGTAGGATTCCTGTTATTGATACTAATCTGTTGAGTATCTTCATCCATATAGATTGACATCCACCGGTGATTTAACAAGTGCTGAAGTGCCTCCTGGACAAGGATACAACCTCAATCGTTTTTGCAACCTGCTTTACAGCTTTGATAGTCGTGTGATATTAAGAATCCGAGTCGGACCTGCTCAGCATGTAACTCTACCAGGTTGGTATTCATCACGCGAATATCGAAGATCTGAACCATGTTGATCTGATAAGGGTTCCTATCATGGTAGTCTTGGATCCATCCAAGATCCATCTGACGCTGGAGGGCCTCTTGTATGAAAGAGCATCCCTGTTTGTTTACTGAGCAAGTCAGACAGGAACTGTAATCGTGTCGTGGCAGATTATGATACTGGCTTTGCCTTGAGTGCATCGCCACCAAGTTGACATTCATTGCACATATGTCGTGGTTCTGAATGACATTGGAGTTCGTATAGACCATTTAACTCCACGAACTCGGTGCTCTTGGATCCATCTGAGATCCATCTGTTCCTGTAGAGCTGTTTGCACCACAGAACATCCTTGATTATTTTTAGAGCAGACATCACACTGGTGATAATTATGAGGTGGCACATGGCCGTACCCACTCTGTCTACAATGTATCTTGACCAAATTGGTTTTCAACAAGAGTACATCGTGAATTTGATAAACGTTGTTAGACTCTCCCTCTATCAAATTGACTGCAGCTTTCTCATGTTGAGGCAGCGGGTTTGTGAGAACATTCGGATTCGTATCTTTGAAAGATAAGAGCCCGCTCCTAACAAGCTTTTGCACGTCAGATTTGAAATTGAGACAATTCTCTATATTATGCCCTGATCCTCCTTGATGATAAGGGCATGTTTGATCCACCTTAAACCAAAAAGGCGGATTTTCTGGTACTGTAAGAGGAGACTTAGTATGGATGTGCCCCTTAGCCAGTAGTAACGGAAATAGTTCTGCATACAACATGGGTATAGGATCAAACCCTGATGGTCGTGTTGTACGGTTGTTGTTATATGGAGGACGAGCCTGCTGAAGAGGCTGTTGTGTCCTTTGCTGATTAGGTTGGCTCTGCACAACCTGAGGTTGATACATAGGAATAGGCACATGGCTGATAGCAGGAATTACAGCTGCTACTGGTTGATAACATCGCCTTTGCTTTCCGAGAGAGATATTCCCAATATCCTGCTCTTTTTTCTTAGGGAGAGCATTACCGTATCGTTTTGTACTGCTTGATGGTCCAACGTCCTTTGGCAAACGTCCTTCTCGGACGGCTTCCTCAAGACGAACTCCCATGCCCACCATCTCGGTGAAATCACTGGGCGCACTGGCAACCATTCTGTCATAGTAAAATAAGCTTAAGGTATTTAAGAAGATCTTTGTCATCTCTTTTTCCTCAAGAGGTGGACAAATCTGAGCGACAATTTCGCGCCATCTCTGAGCGTACTCCTTAAAGGTTTCCTTGTCCTTTTGTGACATTGATCTGAGTTGATCTCTGTCCGGTGCCATGTCCAAATTGTATTTGTATTGTTGGACGAAGGCAGTACCAAGATCTCTGAATGTGCTAATCGTAGCATGGTTTAAACCCATGTACCATTTGAGTGCGGCACCGGTTAAACTATCCTGAAAGTAATGAATCAGTAGGTCCCGATTCTCCGTCTGAGCTGACATTCGCCGAGCGTACATCACCAGATGGCTCTGAGGGCAAGAGTTACCCTTGTACTTTTCAAAGTCGGGCACTTGAAATTTGTGCGGAACTTTCACATTGGGGACCAGACAAAGGTCTGCGGCGTCCTTTCCAAATAGATCCTGACCGCGAATGGCTTGCAGTTCCTTCTGCATTTCCAAGAACTATTCCTGGAATTCATCCATTCTATCGAACATAGTTTCCTTCTTATCAGAAGGGATCGGTGGAATCTGTCCTTCCGGGACAGTGTGCACCACAGGGGGTGGTACCGTGACTACGGCAGTGAATCTTGGCGTTTCCCGAAGTTTGTAACCTTCAGGAGTCTTCAGTATGCCCCTGGCATCTTCGCTTTCCCGAAGTTTGTAACCTTCAGGCCCAACGGCTTCTGTTATGATTCCCTGATCTTCAGTGATCGGCGGAACATATCCTCCCGGGATATAGTTAACAGGCATGCCCCAGGGACGATATTTCGGCATCTGATACCTAGGATCAAACTTCTCCACTATGGGCGCTGAGGTGATCTCTGAGATCACAGTCCTTTGTAGTTGAGCTTCTACCATGGCTTGCATGTCGTTACGAAGCTTTCTCATATCCTCTCTCAGAGCGTCGATCTCTTCTTTCAACTCTCTGTTCTCTTCCTCAAGATCATCCATCTTTTTCTGACGATTGGCCCGAGTATTACACGAATGAGACAATTTGACCCTAGAACCGAGACACAAACGTGAGATTCGTAGGTAAGAAGAATACGCGATGTGAGAATGATGAATGCAATGATTATATTAATTGTTTTTTTAGTTTAATCAAAATAAACTTCGACACTTAGATTGAAAATATCAAACAGTGGGGAAACCCCTTTTTATTGAAATTCAAAGGATTGCGGAAACGAAAATACAGTAGATTATAAAGTGCAGAAATAGAAACCTAAGCTAATGGGTCCCGAGAGAACTCGGGTGCTGATTCTGGTATCTTCCTTTTCTTTGACCGGGGCTCTTGAGCCGTTGTCGGGTTGTCATTCCTTTGCCAGGTGAAAGGAGCGAGCAAATTCCTTTGATCATCCTAATTTTCTACAGCATGTTACTCCAAAATCTCGATCAGAGCATCCTTATCTTTCAGCAGTTGCTGTATTTTGATGCACTCCACGTTGAGGGTACGGTACTTGTTCTTCCAAGACCTCTTCTCCCGTTGAACTTTGTTGAGAGTAACCTGAAGCTTTTCAGTTTCCGTCATGAAATACATGACAGATTCCCTCGGCGGAAGAATTCCATAACGAGGATAAGGCATCTTTAGCTTGAGAGCTCTAGTTTGTACCCAGTGGAGATAAGGCTCCACCGAGACACAGTCCGGTTTTCCTAGAGACTCCCGTCCTTTCTTATGAACATGTTTCCAAGCGTGCACTATTTTCGTCTTTAGTGCTCTGTCACTTTCTCCTTCCTTGAAGAAAAGACCTTCCAGATGGACATTCCGGGGAACATGTCTCATCGGGTATCCAAACTGACGGCGAACCAATATCGGGTGATAGTTGATTCCTCCCTTAGTTCCTATAAGGGGTACGTTGGGGAAGTTTCCACAACGGTCAATGATCCTGATTCCATCATAAATCCTATTACACCAATCTATGTCAGAGTTGGTGAGAGACATGATCTTCTGCGACCAGCGCAGGGCACTCTTATGATCCCAGAAAGCAGCTGACTTAGGTAAAAGGGAGATAACCATTTATAAAGCAGAGGTACACAGCATGTGATCTCCCCTCCACTGTACAAATTCCCTAAGTGTACAGAATGATATGCATCTGCGAGCAAAGTCGGCACAGGGTTTCCAATGAGAAAAACCTTAATGGAGTTGATATCGACGAAGTTATTAATGTTGGGTAACAAAAATAACCCGTAGGTGAGTAAAACAAAGATGCTCTCGAAAGCAGTCACGTTCCCGATACTGGCGAAGTACAGGGCTTTCTTTGTCAAGAACTGAGCTGGCAAACCTTGTATGCCACCCTTAGTGGTCATGTGAGTTCTGACCTCAGACTCGTCCAAATGAATTGCTCTTGCAATGGTCTGATTCTTTGGAATTTCCTCCAGTCCAGAAAATGGAGCTCGATCAGTGATATGTAAATTGATTAGATGAGAATATTCCTCCAGCGTTGGTGCTAGCTGGTAATCCGGGAATGTAAAGGAGTGATAAACTGGATCGTAGAATTGAACGAGCGCGTCCATGATTCCCTCAATCACATGGACCCTTAACAGAGGGAGCAGACCTCCGTACTTGGCTCTGAAAGCCTCTTGGTTTGTGATCATTCTCGCCAAACCTCTTAAATCCTCTAGTTTTGGAATCCTGAAGGTGTACTTATGAGTTCTCCTTCTACCGAAATCCATTAGCGCAATCTTTTTCTCTGATATTTGCAATCACAGTCTTAGTTTAACTTGAAAAATAGAGAGACTAGAAGAGAAATTTTTTCAATGTTTTAATGTTTTTTTTTAAATGAATGCATGAATGCAGCACACAAAAACATAGAAAAAACATGGGGTCCAAGGGTCGTTGTCATGAAGTCAAGGCTCTACCCATCCCCAAAGGTTTATACTAGGGTAATTTTTGTACCTGTACTCAAAATCATCAGCTCCTCCCAGGATAACAAACAGCAAGCGGATCGCCAGCGAACTGTATGAAATCTTAGAGTAAATGCTATTCACCGAGAATAGATCATCAGCCTCAAATGAGGGTAGTATCGCGTGACAACTATTTCCAATAGTTTCCGCACTACAAAAGGGTTGGCTCCTCAGCTTCTCAGACGTCACAATCGGCCCATTGCCTATGAGAGGGAATGGGTTGCATTAGGAAGCCTCCACTGAGGTTGATGGTCGACCTCGTCGCCATTACTTATCTTAAGTGTATACTCAATCTTTCCACATGCGGCATCACACGCATTCCCATTAGCAGAAAAATAAACACATATATCAATTAGGAAAAGCAGTATATATATTTGTCCTAATGTCCTAGACCTTTTAAAAAGCTACGAATCTTATGTTCCTGACAGAAAATGGGTTCCCCAGTGGAAGTCCCAATCTGTGGTTAGAAGAGCCCCTACGGTGGGCGCCACTTTTAAAGTTTCCACCTAAGAGATGGGAAGAGAACAAGATCTCGCTACAAAGGTGAGATAGATCCTAATGACAGCTCCCCAGCAGAGTCGCCATTTTTCTGTAGCGAGCGGTTTTGGACGTGGTTACGAAGCACTACCGCTCTTTGGTATCTACAGCTCGATTCATTTTTTATCCTATCAAAGCTGATGAAGGAAGGGAAATAGATGTCTCAAATTAACCCTGCTTGCAAACTGAGGTTAAACAGTAAAAAATGTTGGTTTACAGATGCTACAAATCTTCGGGGTCTCTATTGGGTGTATTTTTTTAAAAGTGGTGTTCGGTCGATTGGTGGGAGGTTAGGACGGATGTGTGGAAGTATGGGATTTTGGGTTTTTGTTTAGTGTGCTCGCTAAGATCTTTTCTTTCAATCTTATGCCTACGTATTCTCGTTTACCGAAACAGGGAAATCAGAGCGTTCGTAGTTCCTCCTATTCTATGGGAGGAAATGGTTGTTTTGGTGTCTTGTTCAAAGCCCAAGACGTGAAGCAAAAGGTAGTTTGTATCTTGTTCAAAGCCCAAGATGTGAAGCTAAAAGGTCTCAACTTTAGAGAGAATTTGTCATCTCTAAAGAGGGGTTTGTTTGTCACAACCGTTTATAAGGGAGAATTACTTTAATCAGGATATGTGAATCCGGCAATGCCATAATTCCTTTATAGGGGATTTCCAACCTAAAGGAGAAGACTTTAACTCAGTGTAGAGCAATTCTATCTTTCCTTAGGAATTTCTCATGCTAAAAGAAGGACAGTGGCATGGATGTAGATGATCCAGAGGCTTGCCGCTTACAGCAATTAGATGAAGCAGAAGGAGTTGTTGATGTTTGTGTACTGTGAACGAGGCACAACTTTGATGCTAAAAGGTTGATTGGATCAACCAGTGGTTTTCTTATACAAAGCCTAAGAGGAGGCTAATATGTGTCTCGTACAAAGCCCGAGAGAGAGGCTAAAAGGTTTTGACTCAACGAGGGAATCTTTTGGTATCTCGTATAAAGCCCGAGATGGAGGCTATTTGACTCAACAAGAGAGTTTTTGTATCTCGTACAAAGCCCGAGATAGAGACGAAAGGGGTGATTGACTCAACGAGGGAGTCTCTGGTATCTCGTACGAAGCCCGAGATGGAGGCTAAAATTGTTAGCTCCGCTGGGGAGAATCATTGTACAAAGCCCAAGAGGAGGCTATGGTTACTATTTCAGTTGAGTGACAGGTCCAGTATGCTGATTTAAAGAGAAAATCAGTTCTTATATGAGTAATGTTTGCACTCAGGGATTTTGATTCGAGGATCAAGGATATTTCCTGTTCTTTAAGGAAGTGGGAAATCCAAAGGGTATTGAGGTTGTCCGAGTCCACGGGGTTCCTTCCTATTTTTGAAGGGGTCACTTGAGAATGTCTTTGAGACTCAAGGATGTTAGACTGTCCATGTCTAGAGTTTCATCTTTTGTACTATGATTTGAGAAACAGTAGTAGACTCTTGGAAAGGACTGTTCTATGAAGATGACTAAGTTCTGTTCTTATACCTCTAGGAGGTCGTCGGGACAATTTGTACTAAGCCCAAGAGGAGGCCGGAAACTTTTAAGAAGCCGAGTGGTCCTTGTATGAAGCCCAAGAGAAGGCTATCATTCCCGGAGGAAGAATCATTATACGAAGCCTAAGAGGAGGCTGTGAATACTTCTAAGAAGCCGACGGGTCCTTGTACAACGCCCAAGAGGAGGCAGGGATACTTTTAGGAAGCTTGCGGGTCCTTGAACAATGCCCAAGAGGAGGCCGGTGCTTTTAGGAAGCCGCTGGGTCCCCAAACCCTGAGAAATTCAAGACAGGCTATTCACGAGGAATAGATCAAGCCAGGAAAGTTCGAGAATTTGGAAGAAACTCAAGAGATGCCATTCACGGAGAAAAGATCATCTCTGGGGAATAGAGTTTCTTGACAAGTGCTTTTAAGAAGCCTGTGGGTCCCCAAACCCCGAGAAATTCAAGACAGACCATTCATAAGGAATAGATCAAGCCAGGAAAGTTCGAGAATTTGGAAGAAACTCAAGAGATGCAATTCACGGAGAAGAGATCATCTCTGGGGAATAGAGTTTCTTTGACAACTTCTACGAGTGACAGTCTATGAAAGGGTTCACAGAGAATGCTGCCTTTCATATCTCCATATTGTTTAACCCCAAGAGGAGGGAAGTCTGTGTCTAGTAATCCTATGGGAATCTAGTTTTGACTATTTAAGAGTGATCAACGGGCTTAATGATAGACGTAGTTGCCGGGGAAACTCTAAATATCTATACTATTATTACACAGTTGATATGAGTTTACGAAAGAAGACTTACAGCGAAACAACCCCACAATACAGTTATATGTATATGAAAGCGGTAAATGAAAGCGGTAAATGAAAGCATATAAAAACTTACTCGGTTGTAGAGCTTTCATGCTGTTTGGTTTGTTGTTCAACAAAGAAAGATTGAAAAACAACAGTATATTCAAAATCAAAGGAGAAAGTGCTTCGAAAAAGAAAGATTTGGGGCTTACAGCTCAAGGAGAGGCCCAGGGTTTTATCAGTGAGCGCACTGTTTGAATTTGTACAGAGGGACTTATACAAGTGACTGTGGCCCAAAAATTGTTTTCTGTACAAAGAGATTTGGGTCTTACACTCTCTCAAGAGGCCCAAAAAGTTTTAAAGAAAAAGAGTGGGGCTTATAACACGAGGGTAGGCCCATATGACTTTTCGTTTAAAATGGCGATCGCGCCGAGATTTTCTTTTAACGCAAAGGGGCTTATACAATATCTGAGGCCCAAAATTGTTTTTGGTTAAAAGGGGGTTGGGTCTTACACTCTAATAGATGCCCAAAAGTTGTGAACGGGTCTTATAGCTCAAGGAGAGGCCCAGATGGTTTATTTTTAAACTGGCGACGATCGTGCCGAATTTAAAAATGTACAGAGGGACTTATACAATAAGTGAGGCCCAAAATATTTCTGTGCAAGTGGGTTGGGTCTTACACTCTAATAGAGGCCCAAAAAGTGTTTGAAAATGATTTGTGAGGGTTGATTTAATCAAAAACCCTAATTTATTTCCAAAATGTATTTTAATTGAATAAAAATTCAATTAAAATGATCAAAAATTGTTTAACATGTGGGAAACAAATTATGATCTTGGATTAATGCTTCAAAAATCAAGTATTAACCAACAAAATAATTAGAAGTCATTAATCTTTACAAAATCAAGAGGAAAAAAATATTTTAAATGTCAAAAACAATTAAAATATTAATTCTTTAATAAAATATCAATTATATGAAATAAATAATATTTTTGGGATTTTTTAGGAAAATAAAATATTTTAACATTTTTGTGAATTATTAAATAAAAAATCAACTCAAAATCATTAAAACTCAGAGAGAAATTAATTTTTGAATCAATTAAATAAAAATCACAAAATTCAAATATTCAAATGTTGGAAAATGGCGCCAAGAACAAGGGCAAGAACACGCGCGTGTTCTGAGTTTCCCAGATTTGCATTTTCTATCCAATCTCACTGAATACTTAATCATATCATGCAATCCACATACCAATCAACTCGTTTCAACCTCACGATCATGTCTATGACAACCTCATCTGCATGAAGGCTGGGATTTTTGATACACGATTCAAACAATGCAATTAATTGAGGGGAACATTCCATGCATGATTATGAACATATGGCCAACTTATTGTGCAACAAAATTTGCATGGATCATAGAGTTAGAAGAGCTTATGCTTACCACTTGCAGCTGGTGATCGTGATTTGTGTTGGAGGTGTTACAAATGAGTTGTGATGATCTGAACAGCTTCCCTACACCCTATGGAGTGTGTTTGAATGCTTGGACTTGATTGAAGTTGGCTGGATCACTTCATGGCATCTCAACTGCAACTTGGTTAAAACCTTGAGCAATTGACTGGTGATTCTAAGAAATCAGTGTTCCAGTTGTTGTTTAAGTGTTTGATCAGCTCATATGTGATGTATATGAGGTGTGTGTGTGATTGGTTTGATTGGAAAAGCTCTCAAACTCAAAACCCAATAGTGACTTGCCTTAGAAGGCAAAATTAGAGGGAAAGAAGAGATTTTGAGGAAAGCATCTGTTTGATGGCTTTGGTGTACTTAAACTGATCACAATTAAGCTCTATTTATAGTAGAGCAAGTTTGTTTTGCAAGGAATAGTGAATGGCAACTGCTGAGTAGGTTTGGCCAATGTTGGCAAATGAAAATCCAAGTCTCCTCTAGCCATTGACTAGAGGTTAGGGCACAGGCTGCTGGTTCCCTTGGTCTTGGATAAGTCTTGATTGAATTCAGTTGCTAAGAGCTCTGTCCATGCCACCTTGATGCTTCCATTGAATGCTCCAATCCAAAATTGGAGTCTTGTCCCTATTTTGGCAATTCTAGGTTCAACATGCTATTTCTTGTTCCAAAGACTTTGGAGGCTTGGCTCAATGATTGTCCCCTTTAGATTCAATCCTCAGATGTGTCCAAAGTGATGACAAGGCTTGGAATTGGTTGATTTTGGTAAATAGACCAAAAGTGCAAAAATCTGCCTTGCCTTGGCAGATTTCAGCAAGGCATCTTGCCAATGTCATATCTCATAGCTCAAATTGAATTTGGTAATGTTCTTGGCCATTTTGGAAAGCCCTTACATGATACAACAACTTTTTGAACATGTTTAGTTTTGATCTCTTTTGAATCCAAGTGAAAAATCCCCCTACATTTGGAAAAAAGTAAAGGCAGATTCTGACTTAGTGAAATTTTCACTAAGTGTTGGAACAAAGTGACTTTTCTTGATTTTGATCACTCCATAACTCAAAATCCATGAGGAATTTGGACATAGGTCAGTATGAAGCTTTTGTAGAGGGAAATGTGATCTACAAATCAAGCTTTGAATGGGGAACAATGGCCTTGTGGTTTAGGAGTTATGGTCCTCCAAAGTTGACACATTAGTGTCACTTTTTCCATAACTTCGAAATTTTTCTAAGTTTGTATGGTTATCCCTTTTACAAGTTATCCCACTTTCTTTGATTTTTCTTGATGAATGATGATTCAAATCATACATTAACATCATTTTAGGGTTAAAAATCCATTTTGGTGAAAAATCTCAAAAAGTCAAAGTTGACTTTTGTGCACAGTTGACTTTTTATCAGATGAATTCCAAACTGTGCAATTCTTCAGGAAATCATGTCCTTGACCTAAATCAAACTTGATGGACATGTTCCATGGGTGTCATAGGGTATATTGAATCATGTCTTAGGGTTTGGGAGCATGTCCTGGTCAAAAGTCAAAGTTACAGTTGACTTTCCTCGCGAAACCCTAATTGTGGTGCAGATGAAATTGAGACTTGTTGCTCAAGCTTATTGGATTAATCCATTGTTGCAAATGGATCAATATAGTATATTTAAGACCCTCAAATCCTCTCTTGAGGTCTTGGCTCATGATTTGTCCCAAAAGTCAACTTAGGGGTGAATTGGGTCAAGAAACCCTAATTCCTGATTTTTGATGTATGCATCCCCTGAGATCAAATTGACTTGATGATTGGGTCCATGAGGTTCCATGGAGTATATTAGGTTATTTTTTGGATCATTGGCTTGTGCCCAGATGAAAAATTTCCATCTGGAGGCCCTGGTCGACCAAAACCCTAATTTGGTGACACTGTCGATCTTGAGACTTGATCCACCTAGAAGGGAGCAGCCTTGTGCTTAATCCTTGAAGTGGAAGTCCTTTTGATCCATTGTGGATATTGTAGAGGCTAGAAAAGTTGAAGATCAAGTCATTCCTTGATTGATCCTTTGTCTAAGGCTCTGAGAGGGCTTAAAACCCTAGTTTTGATTGTAGTGAATGCTCAACAACCCTTGAGGCATTTGATGAGGCATGATGGTTCATCCATATTGTGATGATGATTTGCACAATGATGGGAAATCTTAGTGGTCAAAATTTGGGGTATGAGAAAGGCCAAGATCGAATGTTGGCTGGCATAAAGTTTCCCCAAAGGCAGATCCCTAGTATGGGAGAACCACAGGAGATAGCGAATGACTGTTGATTTGAATGCCTTGAGGAGTGAATGAGATCCTTTTAGAGTCTAACAGATTCTGAACCTTACTCGGGAGCACCTTACAGTCTTCAGTTGAATGCCCATGTGCCCCAGCATGGTAGTCACATCAAGCATTGGCGTCAAAGCCTGGTGGATACGAAAACGAGACTGGCTCTAATTCCTTTGGCACTATCAATCCACCTTCGATCAGGACTGGTAAAATCTCACTGTATGACATGGGCAGTAGAGAGAAGTGCCTCTCTGGCTTTCTTGGCCTTGGTCGTGCATGATGACGCGGTTGACGACGGTCTGACCTTCGATATTGAGGAGGTCCTTGGGTGAGAGGAGCCACAAAGAGTGATGGACTGACAACTTTTCTAGGAGCAACTGGGTGAGCGTGCTCCTCCTTCCTCATTAGAGCTTGCAAAGTTTTCAAAATCTAATTCATCTGGCATTTGAGGATTCTGACCTCCTCTTTCAGGTCTTCCTGGTTCTTCAGAATTTCATTCATTGCTGCCATTGTCTTGAATAGGTGCTAGGTATCCTTCAGACATAGAGGAAGAGACTCAAGACTGAGAAATGCAAATGTGATGCGAATGCGCATGAAATGGAAATATAAGACAAGTGGTTTCAAGGAACTTACAGGCAAGTTGCAAAATTTTTTTGAAAAACTAAGGAGTTTTATTTTTAAAATCATAATCTCTATTGATCTTTACAAAGGAAATAAACGTCTGAGTTCCTTGAAACCAAAGGCTAGGAATGCGTGAATGTATGGATGTATAAAGCACACAAGCACAAATATATGTACACACGACAAAGCATACAAATCCTAGGTTTTGGGGTCTCATGAATGGAGCCATGGTCTAGCCATCCCAATAGGTGTGTACTATGGGGTTTCATCTGCAGAATAGGGTTCTAAAAAGTTCCCAGAGTCGACAACCCATCTTTCGGATATTATCGACTTCCCAAATAACTCGGTGATCAATAACATTCTCAAGAGAATCTCGTCTGAGTATAGTAACACGTGACAACCATTTCAGAAATAGACTCCCTCATGGTCACCGCACTACATCCTAAAAAGGCTTAGGTAGGGTTTGGAAATAACTACGGTTCTCAGTATCGATGGCTCCTACGTTGAGAGTAGCACGTTTTCACGAATAGACTCGCTCAACATGACTAAACTCCCAAGAGGGCCTAACATGAGTGATGGTGTCTCAAGTCAACTTTTTCAGGAATCGACTCCCTCAAAGCCTCCTTGAATATAACATCGTCCTATCATAAGTGCTCTCAAGTCCGGGTTAGGACTTATCTCACCACTCAAAAGTACCATGCCAACAAAAGATCTCAAGCAAAGTATATATACAGGTAGTCATACAGATATGTACAAATATAGCAAACAAGCATAAATAACACAAGAAAAAACAAGGTGGGCTTAACCCTAAAAAATATTCCCCAGTGAAGTCGCCATTTCTATTGCGGTGAGAATCGGATAACAAGCTATTAATTAACTTGCATCACATTTCTTTGAAATTCACCACCGACTTTGATTTATCCAAAGGAAAGGTTCAAGATCGAGAAAACCTAAAGGGGGAGATCTAAGGTTCGGGGGTTGGTTATACTAAGGGAAGGTATTATCACCCTTAATATCTGTAGTACTCTACAGGAACCTCTTGTTTAGTTTGTGTTATGTTATGTCTGCTTGCTAAGGATATCTATGCTAAAGGTGAAGAACTAATGGTATGTACACTAAGTTTACTCGCAAAGACATCGCGTCTTGTGCCTACGTATACTGACGGGAGTGGAATCAGAGTATCCGTAGTTCCCCTAACTAAGGGATGAATTTTGAGGAACCATTGACTATGGCCAAAGTTCCAAGGGGAAATGAGTGTGAGCTCATTTTGGAGTTCACGAAAACTCTCTAGATCTAAGTTATAGGGGAAAAGTGAGTTCTCATGATGGTGAGAATCACATAGAGTTCAAAACTCTAACCTATTGCTAAGTTATGATTTCATGGCTCTTATGAGGCCAAGGAAAGAGAAAGGCTCTTATGAGGCCAAGGTAGGGAGGATTTGTTTAGTGACTCATGAGTCAATTTAGGAGGACTTTCCTTTGGAATAGTATTGAGGATGTGTCAAATGAAAAAGGCAACCACAATCATAACAGAATAGTTGTCCACAAGACTTTATCAGAAACTACGTACAAGTCACACCAAAGGTGGAAATGAAGAGTTAGTATTCAAAGAAATTAAAAATTGAAATGAAATAGAAATAGTCTCGTCTTAATCATGATTTAATCGAGAAATCGATAATCAATGATTCTTGACTCTCATCGACGAAACAGTAAATGAAACTGAAATAAAAAGAAAGTGGTCTCATATTGATCAAAGTTTTGTCACTTTAATGAGATCAACCAAACCATGAAGTTTGTTATATCATCGACCAAAATAAAGAAAATGGAATCGAAATAAAAAATAAAGATTGGTCTCGTCTTAATCATGATTTAATAGAGAAATCGATAATCAACGATTCTTGACTTTCATAGACTAAAAGTGAATGAAATAGACCTCATACTAATCAAGACTTTTAGTGATTTTGAACAAATCGACCAAGTCATGATTTTTGTAATATCATTGGCCCAAAATAAAGAAAATAGAATTGAAATGAAATTAAATTTAGTCTCATCTTAATTAAGATTTAATCAGGAGATCGATAATCTTTTGATATTTGACTTTCATTGACTAACCAAAATAAAAAATGGGCCTCATACTAATCAAGATTTTTTAGTGATTCGAATAAATCAACAAATCAAAATTTGTGTAATATCATTGGCCATGAGAAGAAATGGAATCAAATGAAAATAAAGTTGGGCTCGTCTAAATCAAGATTTAATAGAGAAATCAATAATCTCTTGATTAGACTTTCATTGACCAATAAAGAAGAAAAATGAAGATGGCCTCATATAATCAAAATTTATTGATTTGAAATAATCAACAAAGTTATGATGTTTTTTATATCATTGGCCCAAAATAAAGAAAATATAATTGAAATGAAATTAAAGTTAGTCTCGTCTTAATCAAGATTTAATCGAAAGAATCGATAATCTAATATTAGACTTTCATTGACCAACAAAGAAGAAAATGAAGATGTGGCCTCATATTTATCAAGACTTTTAGTGATTTAAAATAAATCCACCAAGTCATGATTCTTTATATATCATTGGCCCAAGAGTGAAAACGAAAATGAAATTGAAATGGAAAAATTACTAAAAAAAATAAAAACAAATATCATATCTTTTAGAACATTTTTAAAAAAAAAAACAAAGAGATGTAATAATAAAACAAACGCATAGGGGTTTGAGAAAGGTGCTTGAGGATAGAAATTAAATGAGAATCATATGGGCTTAGGGGCCCATCATCTCACAGCAAAACCCAACGGTGCAGATGAAAGGAGGGGTAAAGATATTAAACGGGCTCATCAGCCCCTCACGTATCACATGGGTCACAAGAGACAGGGGTCACTGTTATTATTATTTTATGAAAACAGGGAAAGTCAAAGCGTAGTTTTGAAAACTACATCAGATCACTTCCAAAGGCATCACGCATCTCGTCGTCAAAATTCAAAACAAAAACAGCGAATCACCATGTGAGAGGGGTACGCATCAACGACGAACACACTTCGTCTCCTAGATCGTTCCAAACTCAGTTTTCGATTCCGGTTCTAGGTTTGGCTCTGTTTCAGGACTTGTGTTTGGTTTTGGATTTCATCTCATCTCGCTCACTTGCTCTTTCGTCTCTTCTCAATTTCTGGTTCGAAAAAAGTTTATTATCTCATCTTCTTCTCTTTTATCTCTCTGGTTCTGATTCAAAACTGATTTTTGGAGGGTTTTGATTTTGAAACAATTTTGGGTTTTCTGAGATTTTGGTGAAACTGATGTTGAAGGGTTGCGATTGTTTGAAGAGTTATTGATGAAGAATGTTGGAGAAGGTTAAAGGGACAAGTCGTTTCAGAATGAAGGTAATGTGAAGTTGTTGTAGCTTTGTAAGTATGGAAAGAGAAGAGGTTTTGGTTGAAGAGGTTGTAACAGAAGGTTTTTTTGTTGGAAACAAGGTCGGAAAATGGAAACCAAAGGTGGTGAGTTTTGTCAAGGTTCTCAGTCAATCTGTTTGTGTGATCAAGTAGGTTTCAAGGTCAGTTTTTTATTGCCAAACGATCCCCCCTTTTCTGATTTCTCTCCCTCTCTTTTTTTAAATCTAAACACAAACTTGTTGAATACGCTTATGGGATGATGTGTCATGTTGTTTTCATTGTTCAGATTTACAGGCTGTTATTGATATGTCATTTCACTACAGGTCTTGGAGTGTTGTGAGAAGGCTGAGGGAGTTTTTTTTTAGCAAGGTTTTGGGGTTTTATGGTGCCATATTCGCAGCAGGCCGGTATGGTGTAGGTCACAAGAAAACAGAGGGTCATTTTGGTGAAAAGTTTGGAGTCTTTTGAAACTGATTATAGCAGGCTTTTTTGGCTTTGTGTGTGTAGCGTTGCAACTGGTTTTGATGATGACTGTGCATGGTGATGTTATCTGGTCAAAGTTTGTATACCACAAAAGTGTGAAGAGTCAATAGGCTATGCTGCAAATTTCTTGTTTCTTTCAATTAGTGTAATGGGCCTTTTGGTCTTTGTTGATTTTGGATGTTGAAAGATTTTTATACTATGGAGATAACATGGGCGATGAAGAGTAATAATAATAAAAATGGACATTTAATGGATGTAATAGAAATGGTTAAAGATAAATGGATCTAGAAAATGAGTTTAATGGATATGGATAAAAAAACTATGGGTAGATTTAATGGTTTAAAGTGAAATGGACAAAAATGAATTGGATATTTGTGGGAATGGATAAAAAGAGAAATGGGTAATTGGATAGAAATTGAATGAAAATGGTTAATGAAAACTGGATTGAAAAAAAAATGGATAAATAACAAAGTGGATAAAAAACGGTTATGGGAATGGATATGTACTTCCACACTTGAACAAGCACCTAAACCTTGACAATTGCACTTGACTGCCATAAATCTTGAACAACATCACAAACTCAAATTCAACCTGAAAGGATCTTGATTTGAACGACAACCTGACGTATCCTCAGACCAAAGGTGAAAATCCTAACGACACAACCTGTACTTGCACACACATTGAACCTGTTATCCTTAGGGGAAACTCAACATGAACAATAGTTGTCAATCATGAACGCCAAGGGTGAGAAACCCTAATCTTCTATAATTCTGATCCATAATCTCTCCAGTCAATCCATAAATGAAACCTTGAACAACGGTATCCTTGTGGCAATTCAGAGAAACTAGGGTCGTGCCTTGATAAACCTTTGATAATAACTTCTCATGACAATTGAACACCCAACACCTCCGCCACAAACTTGAGTACAAATAAACCAAAAGGAAAAACCTTTGAGCAACAGAAATCCACCTCAGTGGAAACCTCATATCCAAAACCCTAATTCATACTCTTGAAGCTTCTGGAACAAACCCTGATTCACAAGTGAAACAAAATACACAAAACCTGGTAAATTGGTTAGCTATGCAATGAATGATTGAATCTAAATGCTAATGCAAAATGTTATGACATCTAAGGGGTGAAATTTGGGGTACAACAACCGAGAATAGATCATTTAGTGAAAATTCTGAGGTTTGAAGAAACTCAAGAGATGCTATTCACCGAGAATAGATCAACTCCGGGGAGTATAATTTCTTTGACAATTTCTAATAGTGACAGCCTGAGAAAAGGTTCACGAGGAATATTGTCTTTCTCTTTGTTCCATATTGTTTAAGCCCAAGAGAAGGCAAGACTGTATCTGGAAATCCTATGGGGATCTAGTTTTCTTTGTATTTAAGAGCGACCAACAGGGCTTTACCTAGTTCTAGACCTAGTTGTCGGGGAAAACTCTAAATAACTATACTAGTATATATACAGTTGATATATGACAAGTATTTAAAAGGGTATGAAAGAAGACTAACCATGAGCAGCTTCCCATAATACAGTTATATATATCTGACATGTATTTAAAAGAATGAAAGAAGAGTCACAGTGTGCAGCTTCCCACAATACAGATATATATATTAAAGCAAGTAAATGAAAGCGGATAAAACTTACAGGTGAGCAAGCTTCCATGCTGTATGGTTAGTTGTTCAAAGAAATTAAAGAAATTTTTTATAACAACTGTATATTGAATCTAAATCAAAAGGAAATTGTTTTGAAAAGATTATTGGGGCTTATACTCAAAGAGAGGCCCAAGGTTTTAACAGTGATCGCACCGTTGTTTTGAATATGTACAGAGGGACTTATACAATGTGTGAGGCCCAAAAAGGTTTTGGTTAAAAGGGGATTGGGTCTTACACTCTATTAGAGGCCCAAAGAGTTTGAAAATGAATAAATATGGGTCTTATAGATCAAGGAGAAGCCCAGTTGATTTTGTTAAAAAGGCGACGATCGTGCCGAACTTTTGAAAATATACAGAGGGACTTATACAATATGTGAGGCCCAAAATTGTCTATTTACAAAGGGATTGTGTCTTAAACTCTATTAGAGGCCCAAGTTATTTAAAGAAAAGGAATGGTACTTACAACACGAGGGTAGGCCCATATGATTATTGTTTGAAAACGACGATCTCGTCGAAGTTTATGAAACTGTATCGGGACTTATACAATACCCTGAGGCCCAAATTATTTTATTTACAAAGAGGTGGGACTTACACTCTATCAAGAGGCCCATGAGTGTTTGAAAAAAGATTGATGAAGGTGGAATTAATCAAAACCCTTATTTTATTTAAAATGGAATAAATTTTGTTTAAAAATTAATAAAAATTATTGAAAACATGTGAAAAATGAGTGGTGATCTTGGATCAATGTTTCAAAAAACATGTTTTTGTCCATAAAATGATTAAGAACCATTCAAGTTTGGAAAATCAAGAAGGAACAAATATTTTAAATGTTAAAAACAAATAAAAATTAATTCTTTGCAAAAATATCAAGTATATGAAATAAATAATATTTTTGGGAAATTTTTGTAAAATAAAATATTTTAACATTTTTGTGAATTATTAAAAAAAGAATCAACTCAAAATCATTAAAATTCAGAGAGAAATTAATTTTTGAATTAATTAAATAAAATTACAAAAATTCAAATATTTGAAAGTTTGAAAAAGGGCGCCAAGAACATCTTGGTTTTGCCCGCGTGCTCTGTTTTGCCCAGATTTGCGTTTTCTCATCAATCTCACTGAATACTTAATGAAATCACACAATCTACATATCAATATACTCGTTTTCACCTCACGATCATGTCTATGGTCTTTAATTTTATTTATTTTAAGCATGGAATAAGAAATCAAAGAGAATCCTTAAGAACCCTAAATTCTGCATGAAGGCTGAGAAATTTGATACACGATTCATACAAAGCAATTAATGGAGGGGAAACACTCCACACATGATTATGTACATATGGCAAAATTTTTGTCCGAGGAAATATGCATGAATCATGAGATGAGCAAGTTGAGGCTTACCTCTTGCAGCTGGTGATCGAGTTCTAGGTTGGAGGTGTTACAGGTTGGTTCCAATGATGTGGACAACTTCCCTAGGTGTTATGGAGTGTGTCTGAATGCTTGGAGTGGATTGAATTGAGCTGGAACTTGATTTGGCATCTCAACTGCAAATCTATCAAAGGCTTGTGCATGTGGCTGGAGATTTGGAGAATATGATGTTCCAGATGTTGGTTTAGTGTTTGGATCACTTCTACGTGTTATATGTGAGGTGTGTGTGTGATTGGTTTGGTTGGAATTGCTCTCAAAATCAAAACCCGATAGAGACTTGCTTTAGAAGGCAAATTTGGAAGTGAAAGTGTGATTTTGAGAAAGGCAAGTGTTATAGGCCTTTGGTGTACTCAAACTGATCAGAAATGAGGTCTATTTATAGTGTGTCAAGTTTGTTTTGCAAGGAATAGGGAATGGCAACTGCAGCAGGCCTTTGGTCAATGGTGATCAAATGGAATCTCAAGTCTCCTCTAGCCATTGACTTGAGATTAGAGCACAGGCCTATGGTTCTCTAATTCAAGGATAAGGCTTGACTGAAGTGTTCATCTTTGCTCTGATACATGCCACCTCTAAACATCCATTGAATGCCTCAAAATAAAATTGGAGTCTTGAGGCATCTTTAGCTTTTAGGGGTGCCAAACCTATATGTAGTTCCAAAGACTTGGGAGGCTTATGGATCAGTGCTTGTCCCTTAGTTGTTCCCCCTTGAGGTGTGCAGATGGATAACCATGCTTGAAGTTGCACAATTTGGGCAATTCGAGCACTAATGCACTAATCTGCCTTGCCAAGACAGTTTGCAGCAAGGCATGTTGCAGCTGTCATAACTCCTAGCCCAGATGGAATTTGATGGAGTTCTTGGGCATTTTGGAAAGCTGACATATCCTATTTCAACATGATGTTTAACTTTGGTTTTGAGTTAACCTGAATTATAATGAAAAATGCCTCTACATTTGGGAAAAAATAAGGCAGATTCTGACTTAGTGAAAATTTCACTAAGTGTTGGAAAAATGTCACTTTTGTGTTTCCAACCATTTTGATCACTACATAACTAAAAATCCATGAGGAATTGGAATGAGTTGTAGTTGACACTTTTAAAGTATGCCATGATATCTACAAATCCAGCTTTGGACCATCCAAAATGGTTGCTTGGATCTCAAGTTATGGTCCTTGGAAGTTGGTACCCTAGCCACTTTGTTCCATAACTTAGAAAATTTCTAAGTTTTTTATGGTTACCCCTTTTACAAGTTAACTCACTTTCTTTGATTTTTCTTGATTTATGATGATTCCAATCGCACATTAACATCATTTTAGGGTTAATGAACAATAATTGTGAAAAATCTCAAAAAGTCAAACTTGGTTTTGTGCATAGTTGACTTTTTATCTGACGGAATCCAAACTGTGCGATCCTTTGTGAAATCAAGTCCTTGACCTAAATCAAACCTAATGGGTATATTCCATAGGTGTTGTAGGGTGTATTGAATCATGTCCCAAGGTTTGGGAGCATGTCTGGATCAAAAGTAAAAGGTACAGTTGACTTTTTCCTCAAAACCCTAATTGTGGTCCAGATGAAATTGAAGCTTGTGGATCAAGCTTCTTGGATCAATCCATTATTGTAAATGGATCAATTTAGTGTGTTGGAGACCCTCAAATCATGCCTTAAGGTCTTGGCTCATGTTTTGTCCCAAAAGTCAACTTAGGGGTGAATTAGGTCAAGAAACCCTAATTTCTGATTTTTTTGTGGATGCATCCCCTGAGGTAAAATTGACTTGATGATTGGGTCCATGAGGTCCTTTGTAGTATCTTGGGTTGTGCTTTGAAGCATTGGCTCATGCCCAGAGGAAAATTTCCACCTGGAGGCCTTGGTCGACCAAAACCCTAATTTGGTGACACTGGCGACCTTGAGGCTTGATCCACTTGGAATGTTGCAACTTTGTGTTTGATTCTTGATGTGGGAGTCCTCTTGATCCATTGTGTGCGTTTGAGAGGCTAGACAAGTTAAAGATCATGTCATTTCTTGATTGATCTCTTGTCTAAGTGCTTTAAGAGGGCTTGAAACCCTAATCCTTGATTGTAGTGAATGTTCAACAATTCCTTGAGAAGATTGATGAGACATGAAAGTATATCCATTTTGTGATGATGATTGAC
This sequence comes from Lathyrus tuberosus, assembly GCA_022829125.1. Taxonomy (NCBI): domain Eukaryota; kingdom Viridiplantae; phylum Streptophyta; class Magnoliopsida; order Fabales; family Fabaceae; genus Lathyrus; species Lathyrus tuberosus. Next base: position 969,153 of record JALAZF010000405.1, read on the forward strand.
ACAATGATGGTAAACCTTAGTGGTCAAAATTTGTGGTATGACACATTCCTATAGACAATCAGACAGACAATTTAGGTACCCAACTAGTTGGCCTTTGATGGTTAGTTGAAGAACAATTAGGTATTAAAGCGATGGTACCATTAAGAAATTTAACATTCCTAATGTGGCAAAGAGGCCTAATATGACCTTTGCCACCACAATAATGACATGTTGCTTTAGATGAAACACTCTTTCAGTTTCTTCTAACAAAGAGAGGGTTTTTCTCAAAATGATCTCTCTTTCGATTGAAGAAGTAGAACTTATAGAAGATAGAGAAATATTTATGCTAATTGTTCTTTATGTTTTTCATTCTCAAGTTTCAAAAGTGGACAAGTAACACAACCCATTTTTACCACCCTTTCAGCGAAAGTATCAAAATCATTAAAATGCTCATCAATGAGAGATGCATGCATTTCCTTTAAGGAATTTAAAGCACTATTAAGATAATTAATCTTCATTTCCAGTTTTAAAATAAGTTTTCTTTGAAGAGAAATTTTCTTAAAAGAACTTAATTCATTTTCACGCATTTCACTAAACATTTTCGACAATTGTTTATATGAAGGTTTAACTTTAGGATCAAAATTATATAACTCTGAGTCTTCATTTTTCTTGTTTGCCATTAAGCATAAGCTCACACATTCATCATATGAAATTAAATTGGAATATGAAGAAGAGCTCTCATCTTTATATTCTCAAGTGATATAGGCTTTACGACCTTTGAAATGTTTTTCCTTCGTCTTGTAGGAGTCTTTATCATTTTTCTTACGACGCTTGTTGAGACTCGGACAAGTTGTTCGACACACTACAACAAATAACACTTTTCATGACAAAACTATCACCTCAAATAATAGAAATCTGAGGTATAAAGCCAAGGCTCACTATTTTTTATTATTTAAAAAAATAAAAAACCATATATTCCCTCGGTTTTTCATAACATCGAGGTGAAAAAACAACTTAGTACAAACTTCGATTCCCAGCTATCACAGTTTATGATTTTATTTGTTTATAAGTATAAAAAAATGTTCTAACCCTTCGGTTTTCTATTTAACTAATGCATAAAATAATAAGATTTTACTATAAAAGCACTCGTTAAACATATTTTACCCTGATCCTTACTAATATGAAGTCGCCCCAAAGTCGCAAGCATCATTCTTTGGGATTGATTACAAGACATAAAAAATCTTCAATGTTCTTCTATCTTGAACAAAACATTTTTTTCTGCCCTTGGTATCCATCCCAACATAATGGTGTTGATGTTTTCGTTGTTGTATTTTAGGAATAACTCTCAGTTAAATAAGGGAGCTTAATCTTTAAAGAGTACTTAGTTGATAGATTATAAGTGCAAAAAATATTCTTCTTCAAGTTAAACAAAAAATAGAGTTTAACCAACAAAGAAGGGATCTTAACCAACAAGGAAGGGAGCTTAACCTTTGAACAAAGAAGGGAATGCAACTAAATCTGGATATCAACAAAAATATTTAGTAATAAGAGCAAATATTTGTTGCAAACAATTTATTTTAATATTCTGTGTAAATAATTTTATTTCAAAAAAATAATTATTATTCACCTCGGTTTTAACCGAGGTGTTTAATAATCATATTTTATTATAAAAATACTCGTTAAACAGATTTTACCCTAAGAGTAGCCTATATGTAGCTACCCCAAAGAGACGAAATATTCACCACCGTCCATTCGATCATGAGTTGTTACTACATATCTCTGGGATGGATTGTAAGTGTAGAAAATAAAATTTTCTCATGGGGAAACAGATCTCTAGTATCTTGCATGGGACCTGGACATGGGAAATAAAAATTCTCATTGGGAAACAGATTTTACAATGTATTTTTAATATCCAGTGTAAACAATGTAATTAAAAAAAAGCTTATTCACCTCGGTTTTCTTCGTGTCGAGGGGATAATTAAGCATTTTTTTACTATATTCAACGCCCTAAAACAAATCTTTGTCGTCCATTTAATATTTATCATCGCTCAAGAATCTGCCAATAGTGATTCGCGTAAAACCTAATGGGCATCCATTATAAAAGCATGTTGAACATTGAAAATCTAACCTATATGGAACATGAAGCGCTTGAAACATAAAGACGTTTGGAGAAGTTCTCTAAGATGGATTGCAAGGGCAGAAAATTACTTGGGTTTAAGAATGTTTTCTTAAATATTTATTTGAGCACAAAATCATATATTTGATATTTATTTTATTTATCTAACCCTTATTTTGTTTTGTTTTAGAACCAAATGCATGCAAGATCCGTAGAGAATAATCTTACACTCAACATTTGATCTTCCCCGATATTCAATAATTCGAAGATCTAAAATTTAGACCTTTAGGGAATTTGATTTTTACCTAGATCTCTAGGGAATTTGATTTTTATTTTAAACAATGTAATATTTTGTGTAAACAATGTAATATTCTGAGTAAACAATGTAACAATTTTTTCAAAAAAATAAAATAAATAACCTTACCCCTCGGTTTTCAAGATAAACCGAGATATAAGATACGCTAGTTTTGAAAATAATAAAAGTGTTGTTGCTGGGGATTGAACCCATGTGCATATAACTTTACTTCTCAATTTTAATTACACCGAGGTGATAAGTGGTGAGTTTTCATGCTGCCCTTCGTTACCTCGCTTCTTTAGCCGAGGTATTATGCATTTCAAGTCCGAGGTAAAAAGTACTTTTTGTAGTAGTGACAATGAACTGAATTTTTTCATTCAAAGCATCTGATATCTTCTTACTTTTTCTTATGTTCCTTTTTGTATGGATGAGACTTCTTAAAATTGATCAAATTTTGGTCAGAAAGTTTGAGCTTATGTTTATTCATATATTGATTGTAGTATTTGACGAATAATCCAATCTCCTTTTCTTTAGAAGAGCCTTCCTCATAACTATCACCTACATCCTTGACATTATTTATCTTTGACGACGAAACTTTTAAAAAATGATCCCGCTTTTCTTCTTTGACATTCTCTTTCTTTTTCAAGCTTACTTCGCTTGCAGCAAGCCGTTTCAATTCATTCTCATGTTCGGCCAGGTTTTCAAATAGTTTTGTAATATCCAAATTATTAAGACCGTTTGATTCTTTGGTGGCTGTAACTTCTGGTTTCCATTCCCTCCCTACACATAGAACTTAAAATTTTGTTATCACAATCCTTGCTAGAAAAAGAACTTACCAAGTTGTCTAAATTGTTGATTAAATGGAGAAAAAAATTATGCATCGATACCATAGATCCACCGGGTTCCATAAGGAAAAGTTCATACTCCTCTATCAATGTATTGATCATAGAATCCTTGACATCTCCAGTTCCCTTGTAAAGGACTTGGAGAGCATTCCATATTATTTGTGTACTCTTATGATATGAGATAGAGTAATATACTTTAACACTTAACATAGAGAAATAGTTTTGAAAAACTTTTATCTGAGTTTTAAAAACAAAATGATTTGCACGGTGGAAGAAAATTTTGGCGTATAAAAGAGATTACGCTTATCGATTGGAATTTGCATAGAACGACTAAAATGGTCCAAAGAACCCTAAAGGTCTAATCAAAGAATTTACCAAAATATACAAATCAATGCAATGTATCGAATATATATATATATATATATATATATATATATATATATATTAACCTACACAAGATGTGTATTTTTACAATATCAATAATTCGTGGATTCTATAATCAAAATTTTTAGCTTAATCTTCAACAAGAAAAACCTAAAGTGTTAATTCTAACAAAGCATACACTTTAACTATTAAATCACTACCAATGACGAATCCAATAACATTTGATTCTATGAAAGCATTAAAGAACAATCTAACATGTGATTTCCAAGAAATTAAAAAGGAGAGAGAGAGAGAGAGAGAGAGAGAGAGTACTACAAAAAACACATATTATCTCTGGAGCGAAAGGGATTTTACCTTAGTGATACAAACGAGGTAACATAGGGCGTCATGAAAACTTGCTACTTTACCCCTTGGTTTCCGAATAACCGAGGGGATAGTTGAAATGGTCATTGGTTCGATCCCTAGCAACAACAATTTTTATATTTTCAAAACTAGTGTCACATACCTCTCGGTTTATGACTAAAATCGAGGAGAAAATATATATATTTTTAAATACAAATTACATTATCCACACAGAATATTAAATTAAATTATTTACAAATGACATTATTTACACATAATATTACAATATTTACACATATTATTAAAGTAAAAGATATGTAACAAACTTTGAATCTGAGTTATCGTCATTAGTGTAGGTGAAGAAAAAATGTTGGATCTTCATTTCATTGAATCTTGGGGAAGATCAAATGTTGAATATTTCATGCATTTATTTTTTATATAAAACAAAAAAAGGTTAGATAAATAAAATTAATATTCAATTATATGTATTGAAAGAATAGTGGTGGCAGCCATAACAAAAAAGCAAGGAAGAAGAAGAAGATTGTAACAGAAAAGTAACTGAAATATAACAGAAAAAAGAAGAGATATTACACTATGATTGATCTCAAAATGTATGGCTCATATTAACTCATTTTGGATAAAGTGTACAAATGGCAATTGAAAACTATTTATACACTAGATACAATAAAATGATGAGATCTAATTGCAACTAGTAAAACTAATTAGATATGAGCCATTGATCCTTCAACAACCTCCCTCAAGCTGTGCATTATAAATGTCAATCATGCCCAGCTTGGATATGAAACTATTGAATTTTGGAGCAGCCAATGCCTTAGTCAAGAAATCAGCCAATTGTTCTTGAGAAGGAATTGGTAATAGCCTAAGAATCCCTTGCTGAACCTTTTCTCTGACCAAATGACAGTCAATGTCTAAATGTTTCATTCTCTCATGAAATACCGGATTAGAGGCAATATAAATTGCACTCTGGCTATAATAATAGAGAACTGGTTGTCGGGTAGGTGTGACTTGCAAGTCTCTGAACAAGTGTAATAACCATTGGAGTTCACAAGTTGCCGTGGAAAGAGCTCTGTCTTCAGCTTCAGATGATGATCTGGAAATTGTCTGTTGCTTTTTGGCTCGCCATGAAATCAAGGAAGAACCAAGAAAGAAGCAGTAGCCAAAAATAGACTTGCGAGAATCTATGCACCCTGCCCAGTCAGAATCAGAGTAGCCCAAAAGTTGCACCTCTGAATGTTTGGGAAAGAGAAGTCCTCTGCCAGAATTATGTTTAAGATATGTGATTACTCGACATGCTGCATTGAAATGAGTCGTGGTTGAAGCATGGAGAAATTGACTTAATTGCTGAGTAGCAAAAGTGATATCTGGCCTTGTTGTATTGAGATATAACAGTCTGCCAATGAGCCTCCTGTATGCAGCTATGTCCTCAAAAGGCTTGCCACTATCTTGATGCAATTTGATGGATGGATCAAGAGGAGTAGCTGCAGGTTTAGAGCCTAAAAGGCCAGAATCATTTAGGAGATCCAAACAATATTTTCTTTGAGAAATGGTGATTCCATATTTGGAGTGTGCCACTTCTAAGCCCAAAAAATATTTAAGAATTCCTAGATCTTTGATTTTGAAATGACTGTCAAGTATAGCCTTGATCCTTTGAAATTCACTGAGGGAAGTGCCAGCTAATATCACATCATCAACATAAACTAAGAGAGCAGTAAAATCACTAGCTATTCTTAGTGTGAAGAGAGAGTAATCAGATGTAGATTGTGTATATCCTTCCTGAATTAATAGTGAAGTTAACTTTTCATACCACTTTTTGTTGGATTGTCTAAGACCATAGATACTCTTAAGTAACTTACAAACCAGATTAGGTTTAGTGCAAGAAACTCCATCTGGTATAGTCATATAGACATCCTCTTGTAAATCTCCATGAAGAAATGCATTGTTAACATCTAATTGGTGTAAGTGCCAATTGTAAATAGATGCCAATGCAAGCAACATTCTAACAGTGGTAAGTTTTGCTACAAGATTGAAACTGTCAAAAAAATCAAGTCCCTATATTTGATTGTAACCTTTGGATACTAATCTTGCCTTGTACCTTTCAATGGAACCATCAGCTTTATGTTTTATTTTGAAAACCCACCTATTTCCTATGGGTTTAACATGAGGAGGTAGATCAACCACAACCCAAGTGCTAAGTTTTTCAAGTGATTCCAGCTCAGATTTAATAGCAGTTAACCAATGTTCACATAGGCTAGCTTCTTTGTATGTTTTAGGTTCAACACTATGTGTGAGTGAGGCAGAAAAAACATGTTGAGCATGAGATAAATGTGAAAAGGAATGGAAATGAGTAATAGGGTATAGTGTACCTAGAGATGTCGATTCATTTGAATCATGAGAAGCATTGCACACATAATCTGCTAAATAAGAAGGTGTATGTTTCTGTCTGGTAGGTTTAGGGTTTGTGGTTATCTGTTGATGTGGTGAAGGTTCAGTAGGTTGTGATATAGGTGGGTCAGGTGGTACAAGAATAGGTGAAGCAATTGGTACAGACTTAGGTGTATCACTTGGTACAGGGACAGATAAAGGTGGATTAACTATTGGATAATCAGATGAGTGAGTAATGAGAGGGTCTGGTGTGTTAATGTGGCTATGTTTTGTGGGACAATGATATGACCAAGTTGGTGGTTTGAATGTTGGGTTATAGGGCAGTATGTTATCATGATGTTTTATGTGTCTAGAGACAAATATTTCTTTTGTGTTTAGGTCATATAGGACACATCCTTTAATTCCAGGTTTAAAGCCAAGGAAAAAACATGTTCTACCCCTTGGATCAAGTTTAGTTCTGTGGGATTGAAGTGTGGAAGTGTAGACAAGTGAACCAAAAACTTTTAGAATATGTAAATAAGGTAATGTTTTATGCATGATGAAATAAGGTGATGTATTATTAAAGAGAGGGCTAGCTACTCTATTCATAATGAATACTGCATGAGTGACAACTTAGCACCAAAAATGTTTGGGTAAATTTGAATGAAAAAGGAGGGCTCTTCCTATATTTAGGATTTGTTGATGTTTTCTCTCCACTTTTCTATTTTGTTGTGGAGATTCAACACAACTGGTTTGGTGTATTATTCCTTTTGATGAATAAAATTGGGGCATTAGAAATTCTTGGCCATTATCAGTTCGAATGATCTTAACCATGGTATTGTGTTGTGTATGTATTAAGTTCACAAAGTTCATGATGTGTTGTCTAACTTCAGACTTAGATTTCATAAGTGTAAGCCAAGTGTATCTACTATGATCATCAACAACAGTAAGAAAATATGAAAAACAATGAATAGATTTTATAGCAAGTGGTCCCCATATATCAAAATGAATCAAGTCAAAAGGTTTAAGAGCTTTATTGAAACTTCTTTGATAAGGCAAATTTCTATGTTTAGCTAAATGACATATATCACAAGTACCTTTAGGGTCTACAACAATAAAAGGGAAATCATAATGAAGTAGATCCATTCTAAAACTAGAAAGGTGGCCTAACCTAAAGTGCCACAAAGCTTGATCAGGTATGGTGATGGCATTAGAGGCAGGAACACCAACAACAGTAGATAGCTTCTCATTTTGCAGATTTAAGTAATACAAACATTCAATGAAATCAACAGAACCAGTCATCTTCGGGGACTGAGGATCCTGAATTATACATTAAAAGTTAGTGAAATTGACTATACAAGGTGTAACGCCCCGTTTTGTCCGATTTATTTAATCGAGTCGATTTAATTATTTTCGTTTTTATATTATTTTATTCTTGACTTTTATTTGACAATATATTATCTTTCATCGTTATGATGTTTTATCGCATTTTGAGAGCGTTTGCGAGATATTTGAGTGTAGGGGTATTTTGGTCTTTTTACATGGTAAGATATTTTCTTTATATAAGAACTAGAGATTTGAGAGAAAAGGAGAGAAAAGATAGTAGAGAAAGAGAAGAGAAGGAAAGAAGAGAAAGAAAAGAGAGAAGAGGAGAAAGAGGAAAAAGTGAAGAAACTCCGTTCCAATCGCGATTAATTGGGTAAGGGTGAGAAGTTTCGATTATATTTCGATTGTATATGTATATGTATGTGTTTGTTTAGTTGAAATATGTATGTTTTCTATTTGGTTAGAATTGTGAACAATTGATAGAAATCGATGTTTTTGCGGTTAGATTTCGGAACTGTTCGTGTAGAATAGTCGAGCGAGGAGTGGGTTTAATCGGAAAGGCACGTTGGTGAGATTTCAGGGGTTTTGTGTCGAGTTATCGAGAATTGGAGTTTAGGGCATTAATGGTAAATCGAATAGAAATCGATGTTTTCACGGTTAGAATTTGGAATAAGTTGTGTAGTATCGTCGGGTGAGGATAGGAATTAATCGGGAATGGTTGTTTGTGCGTTTTCGAGTGGTTTTGAGCGAGTTTGGAGTTGGGATTAATTGATAAAATTATGTTTCAAAATATTTCAAAAATAGAAAATGTGTTGGATGGCTTTTTGATAGTGAAAATATTGTAGTACGTTGAATTCTGAGATCGCCGCTTTTTACGGAATCGAAATCGGAGGTCCGGAAGCATTGCACACATAATCTGCTAAATAAGAAGGTGTATGTTTCTATCTGGTAGGTTTAGGGTTTGTGGTTATCTGTTGATGTGGTGAAGGTTCAGTAGGTTGTGATATAGATGGGTCAGGTGGTACAAGAATAGGTGAAGCAATTGGTACAGACTTAGGTGTATCACTTGGTACAGGGACAGATAAAGGTGGATTAACTATTGGATAATCAGATGAGTGAGTAATGAGAGGGTCTGGTGTGTTAATGTGGCTATGTTTTGTGGGACAATGATATGACCAAGTTGGTGGTTTGAATGTTGGGTTATAGGGCAGTATGTTATCATGATGTTTTATGTGTCTAGAGACAAATATTTCTTTTGTGTTTAGGTCATATAGGACACATCCTTTAATTCCAGGTTTAAAGCCAAGGAAAAAACATGTTCTACCCCTTGGATCAAGTTTAGTTCTGTGGGATTGAAGTGTGAAAGTGTAGACAAGTGAACCAAAAACTTTTAGAATATGTAAATAAGGTAATGTTTTATGCATGATGAAATAGGGTGATGTATTATTAAGGAGAGGGCTAGCTACTCTATTCATAATGAATACTGCATGAGTGACAACTTAGCACCAAAAATGTTTGGGTAAATTTGAATGAAAAAGGAGGGCTCTTCCTATATTTAGGATTTGTTGATGTTTTCTCTCCACTTTTCTATTTTGTTGTGGAGATTCAACACAACTGGTTTGGTGTATTATTCCTTTTGATGAATAAAATTGGGGCATTAGAAATTCTTGGCCATTATCAGTTCGAATGATCTTAACCATGGTATTGTGTTGTGTATGTATTAAGTTCACAAAGTTCATGATGTGTTGTCTAACTTCAGACTTAGATTTCATAAGTGTAAGCCAAGTGTATCTACTATGATCATCAACAACAGTAAGAAAATATGAAAAACAATGAATAGATTTTATAGCAAGTGGTCCCCATATATCAAAATGAATCAAGTCAAAAGGTTTAAGAGCTTTATTGAAACTTCTTTGATAAGGCAAATTTCTATGTTTAGCTAAATGACATATATCACAAGTACCTTTAGGGTCTACAACAATAAAAGGGAAATCATAATGAAGTAGATCCATTCTAAAACTAGAAAGGTGGCCTAACCTAAAGTGCCACAAAGCTTGATCAGGTATGGTGATGGCATTAGAGGCAGGAACACCAACAACAGTAGATAGCTTCTCATTTTGCAGATTTAAGTAATACAAACATTCAATGAAATCAACAGAACCAGTCATCTTCGGGGACTGAGGATCCTGAATTATACATTAAAAGTTAGTGAAATTGACTATACAAGGTGTAACGCCCCGTTTTGTCCGATTTATTTAATCGAGTCGATTTAATTATTTTCGTTTTTATATTATTTTATTCTTGACTTTTATTTGACAATATATTATCTTTCATCGTTATGATGTTTTATCGCATTTTGAGAGCGTTTGCGAGATATTTGAGTGTAGGGGTATTTTGGTCTTTTTACATGGTAAGATATTTTCTTTATATAAGAACTAGAGATTTGAGAGAAAAGGAGAGAAAAGATAGTAGAGAAAGAGAAGAGAAGGAAAGAAGAGAAAGAAAAGAGAGAAGAGGAGAAAGAGGAAAAAGTGAAGAAACTCCGTTCCAATCGCGATTAATTGGGTAAGGGTGAGAAGTTTCGATTATATTTCGATTGTATATGTATATGTATGTGTTTGTTTAGTTGAAATATGTATGTTTTCTATTTGGTTAGAATTGTGAACAATTGATAGAAATCGATGTTTTTGCGGTTAGATTTCGGAACTGTTTGTGTAGAATAGTCGAGCGAGGAGTGGGTTTAATCGGAAAGGCACGTTGGTGAGATTTCAGGGGTTTTGTGTCGAGTTATCGAGAATTGGAGTTTAGGGCATTAATGGTAAATCGAATAGAAATCGATGTTTTCACGGTTAGAATTTGGAATAAGTTGTGTAGTATCGTCGGGTGAGGATAGGAATTAATCGGGAATGGTTGTTTGTGCGTTTTCGAGTGGTTTTGAGCGAGTTTGGAGTTGGGATTAATTGATAAAATTATGTTTCAAAATATTTCAAAAATAGAAAATGTGTTGGATGGCTTTTTGATAGTGAAAATATTGTAGTACGTTGAATTCTGAGATCGCCGCTTTTTACGGAATCGAAATCGGAGGTCCGGAAGCATTGCACACATAATCTTCTAAATAAGAAGGTGTATGTTTCTATCTGGTAGGTTTAGGGTTTGTGGTTATCTGTTGATGTGGTGAAGGTTCAGTAGGTTGTGATATAGGTGGGTCAGGTGGTACAAGAATAGGTGAAGCAATTGGTACAGACTTAGGTGTATCACTTGGTACAGGGACAGATAAAGGTGGATTAACTATTGGATAATCAGATGAGTGAGTAATGAGAGGGTCTGGTGTGTTAATGTGGCTATGTTTTGTGGGACAATGATATGACCAAGTTGGTGGTTTGAATGTTGGGTTATAGGGCAGTATGTTATCATGATGTTTTATGTGTCTAGAGACAAATATTTCTTTTGTGTTTAGGTCATATAGGACACATCCTTTAATTCCAGGTTTAAAGCCAAGGAAAAAACATGTTCTACCCCTTGGATCAAGTTTAGTTCTGTGGGATTGAAGTGTGGAAGTGTAGACAAGTGAACCAAAAACTTTTAGAATATGTAAATAAGGTAATGTTTTATGCATGATGAAATAGGGTGATGTATTATTAAGGAGAGGGCTAGCTACTCTATTCATAATGAATACTGCATGAGTGACAACTTAGCACCAAAAATGTTTGGGTAAATTTGAATGAAAAAGGAGGGCTCTTCCTATATTTAGGATTTGTTGATGTTTTCTCTCCACTTTTCTATTTTGTTGTGGAGATTCAACACAACTGGTTTGGTGTATTATTCCTTTTGATGAATAAAATTGGGGCATTAGAAATTCTTGGCCATTATCAGTTCGAATGATCTTAACCATGGTATTGTGTTGTGTATGTATTAAGTTCACAAAGTTCATGATGTGTTGTCTAACTTCAGACTTAGATTTCATAAGTGTAAGCCAAGTGTATCTACTATGATCATCAACAACAGTAAGAAAATATGAAAAACAATGAATAGATTTTATAGCAAGTGGTCCCCATATATCAAAATGAATCAAGTCAAAAGGTTTAAGAGCTTTATTGAAACTTCTTTGATAAGGCAAATTTCTATGTTTAGCTAAATGACATATATCACAAGTACCTTTAGGGTCTACAACAATAAAAGGGAAATCATAATGAAGTAGATCCATTCTAAAACTAGAAAGGTGGCCTAACCTAAAGTGCCACAAAGCTTGATCAGGTATGGTGATGGCATTAGAGGCAGGAACACCAACAACAGTAGATAGCTTCTCATTTTGCAGATTTAAGTAATACAAACATTCAATGAAATCAACAGAACCAGTCATCTTCGGGGACTGAGGATCCTGAATTATACATTAAAAGTTAGTGAAATTGACTATACAAGGTGTAACGCCCCGTTTTGTCCGATTTATTTAATCGAGTCGATTTAATTATTTTCGTTTTTATATTATTTTATTCTTGACTTTTATTTGACAATATATTATCTTTCATCGTTATGATGTTTTATCGCATTTTGAGAGCGTTTGCGAGATATTTGAGTGTAGGGGTATTTTGGTCTTTTTACATGGTAAGATATTTTCTTTATATAAGAACTAGAGATTTGAGAGAAAAGGAGAGAAAAGATAGTAGAGAAAGAGAAGAGAAGGAAAGAAGAGAAAGAAAAGAGAGAAGAGGAGAAAGAGGAAAAAGTGAAGAAACTCCGTTCCAATCGCGATTAATTGGGTAAGGGTGAGAAGTTTCGATTATATTTCGATTGTATATGTATATGTATGTGTTTGTTTAGTTGAAATATGTATGTTTTCTATTTGGTTAGAATTGTGAACAATTGATAGAAATCGATGTTTTTGCGGTTAGATTTCGGAACTGTTTGTGTAGAATAGTCGAGCGAGGAGTGGGTTTAATCGGAAAGGCACGTTGGTGAGATTTCAGGGGTTTTGTGTCGAGTTATCGAGAATTGGAGTTTAGGGCATTAATGGTAAATCGAATAGAAATCGATGTTTTCACGGTTAGAATTTGGAATAAGTTGTGTAGTATCGTCGGGTGAGGATAGGAATTAATCGGGAATGGTTGTTTGTGCGTTTTCGAGTGGTTTTGAGCGAGTTTGGAGTTGGGATTAATTGATAAAATTATGTTTCAAAATATTTCAAAAATAGAAAATGTGTTGGATGGCTTTTTGATAGTGAAAATATTGTAGTACGTTGAATTCTGAGATCGCCGCTTTTTACGGAATCGAAATCGGAGGTCCGGAAGGCATTTAACGATCGAAAACTGAGTTTTTAGCAAAATCTGCGTAGTATGCGTCGACTCATGGGATTTTGGGTCGACTCATAGTACCCTTGCGTCGACTCATGAGTCGACCTGAGCATACCTGCGCGTGACACAAATTTTCCAAAATGTCATATTTTGTTTTCTTCATAACTTTTGAACCGTAAGTCCATTTTGATCCCCGTTCGAAGCGTTGGAAAGCTAATGAAATATTCTTTCTATTAAAAATGGTTTGGAGGGTAAAATATGACTTAATTAATTTGTGTTTTTGAGAATTAGTCGGGCGGTCGGGTGTTCTTATCGCGTACAATGCGTGCGGTCGATATGTTATCGTGTGTTGTGCTATTTTTATATGACGTGGAACTTTTATGTGGTTTATATGATGTTAAAGCATGTGATAAGTTGTTGTAATTGTTGTGGCCTCATGGCAAAATACTTTTTTGAGTTGAATACAAATGTATGGTATTAATGTATGTTGCTGTGGGTAGCCTTCGTGGCGTGAATCCTAGTGTTGTGAGTATCATTGTATGATTGTAGGATTATTGTGGTTGATGGTGAGTAATTCTTGATGCGAATTGATATGAGTGTATGTGCTAAAGTGCTAATTGTTGTGGTTTGTGGATTATGATGAAATGCATTGTTTATGTGAAATTCAATGTATGTTGTTTGGTGGCCTTTATGGTTTGAAATGCATTGTTTGAAGTGTTTTCAATGCATGAATAATGATGATGAGATAATTCATATGGTTAAATTGTTAAGATGCATTTGATTGTCATGAGTTCTTGTGTGTCAAGCATCATGATATGCATCTTGTGATGTCGTGTGCCCGTGTGGGGTGTGAGGGACGAATCGATTCCAGAGGGAATCCGCTATAATGTCGTGTGCCCGTGTGGGGTGTGAGCGATGATTATAGACGATCGTGTGCCCGTGTGGGGTGTGAGCGATCGGGTCGTGTGCCCGTGTGGGGTGTGAGTGATCGATAAACGTCGTGTGCCCGTGTGGGGTGTGAGCGACGGGGAACATCGTATGCCCGACGGGGAGTTACATTAAGTAACGAGCGATGACTCCAATAGTTCCTGAGTGAACTAGTGATGAGATTGATGGATGGATGGTACCGCATATGCATTGCATAGAGTCGTTGTGTCGGTCTCTGTGCATTTGCATAAATCATGAATGGATTGATTATTGTGAGAAATTGTGATATGCATTTGTGATAAATGTATTGTGCATGTTTGATATGCCCTTTGTGAATGGAGTAATTATGTGTTGAGCTGCGATTGGATTGGTGAATTGATTTGCATTCGTTTTAAATGCATTTGGTTAGGAATGATATGTTTTGTGTATGGACATATGCATTATGTGTGAACATGTGATTATGTGGGGATAATTGATATATGCTATGTTTTGTGGCGATGTGGTGGTGTGGTTCCATAGGTCATAATTGTGGCATGCTATATGTGTTAGTATGTGATGGTATGGGTGAGATGATTTATACATGTGTTTGAATGTGTGTTTGCATATTATTATGCAATCTTGATTTAGCTGTTATTTCTCACCCTTCTGCTGTGGTTTGATGCTCTATGAGGCATTTGCAGATTAGTGTCTTGGAGGCTTTTGTGAAGATTAGTTCTCCATTCTTTTGTCGGTCTTGGTGTCTGCTCTGATACGTAGCACGGGAGTCGGGGAACGATTATGATATATATGTATATAATTGTTGAGTATATTTTGTATTACTTTTGTATGTATATTTTGATGTTATAAAATGATTCATTTTGTAAAACAAGTCGGTTATGGATCTTTCCGCTTTATTCCATAATTGACCTTTCCCTTTATATGGAAAAATTTTCCCGTTAATGATTTTTTTTCTATTATGTGTTATGTATCAAATAATTGAGCAGGGATTGTGTTTTCTTACTTTAAATTGTGGCATCCTTGTTTCTGTTGGAAAAATAAATTTTTAGTTACTCTGATTTTATAATGTGTTATTTATTTGCGATGGGGAAAGGGGTGTTACATTAGTGGTATCAGAGCAGGTCGGTCCGTCCGGCCAAGTTGTTGAGTCAGTTGGTGTGACAGTTGAATATTGTCGGTGTTGTTTGTCCCTTAGTACGTGATATGTGTGTGAAGCACTGTCAGTACTTTCTGGTTTTCTAATCCTTTGTCTTCAGGATTGAGAATGAGATAAGTGGGGGAGAAGCTGGAACTTCTCCAAGTTGCTTCGGTTGTGGAGCGTGGGCTCAGTGTCCCGTTGGTTGCAAGAGTGTAAGTGTTGTTTGGACAGTGTTTTCTCGGTTTCGGAGGGAATGCGGAGGTAAGGTTTATGTCAACTAAGGATTTGTTCCTTAGGTAGTTTTGTGCACAAGATGCAAGAAATGCTATTATAGTTTGGTAAAGACGGTTTATGCCCCATCATGATTGTCGGCTGCCTATTGACAAATTGAGGAACTGATCACCCTTAATCTCTTGTTGATAGCAGACGGGAATTATGTTGGATGGGATAGGCGTGTATTTTCAGCTTTGATAGTGTGTGCAATGGATTGTTTGGATTTAAGAAAATGATTACGGATTGTTTCGATGAGTTGATGAAGATTCTTATACTGGAAGATGAGACAGATTAGAGGCTTTGGTATGTTGGTCCAGTTGGGAAGTTTTTGAGAGAGAATGATTGGGCATCGTTAATGGTTGTTCTCAGAGAGTAGAGTGTGAACTCAAATTGGACGAAGGTAAGGATTTGAGGTTTGGATCTGCTAAGTAAGTAGAAGAACTTTTAGGAAGTGAAACTCAGATGGAAAGAGCGATTGGAAGATTTACTGGAAAAGGGATTTGTGAGACCAAGTGTGTCGTCTTAGAGAGCTCCAGTATTGATAGTAATACAAGGGAATGATGATTGAATGGAATAACAAGTATGATGTGTAGGATGGTATTGGTGTTGAGACTATGGGAAGCAAAACTTAGAGTTCTGGTGAGATTTGGAGTCTTTGGAATTGTAGAGCATTAATGGAAATTTTGAGAGAACCCTTAGGTATGGATGTAATATTTAAGAGTTCTTTTTGGTTGGTTGTTGCTACATATTGGGATTTGTGGAATTTGGGTTGTCCAGAGAATGAAATTATGTATGGGTTACTGTCAGTGGAATAAGGTAACGATTGAGAATAAGTGTCCACTTTCATGATTAGATAACTGGAATAGTTTGGTTGAGTTTGAGTGGGATTGCAATTGTTTGGAACGTTTGATAAGAGTGGTGAATGGTGTGAGTTGAGGCTTTAATCGATTTAATGTGACTGGTTATGTTTGTTATCGGAATAGGCTGTTATTTACTCGGTTAAGCTTGTGTGTGAGTTGCCAGTTACCCAGTGAAAGGTTTTGCAAAAGCTTTAAGAATTTATATCTTTTGGAATTTGGTTGGGCATTACAACGTACAGTGATATTATTGGGTGTTAGTAATGCGTCGGTAATATTTGTGGAGTAGAGGAATCGTATCTTCCATATTTATTTGGATAAGTTCGTAATGGCTTTGATTGAGGATATTCGGATCTGTTGTAAACTCGGAGGAAGAACAGGTAGAGTGTTTGGGATTTGAATTACAAGTGTCAAAAAGAGACGAAGTTTTATGCTAAGTTATTCGTGTGAGAATTTAGGTTGAAAAAGGTTAGTTTTCTTGGATATGTTATTTCTGATGATGATATTGTTATGGATCCATCGGAAGTAGATGTAGTTCTATAAGAGAGGTTTCGAAGTTGGTTAAGGAGATTAGAAACTTTTGGGCTCAGTTGGTTGTTACTGCAGGCTATGGGAGACTTTGCTAAGTTCGTACTTCTATTATCTCAGTTGACATGCAAGAGGGTAAGGTCGTGGCTTATGCTTTACGACAATTGAGGATTCATAAAAGGATCTATACTATTCCGGATTTGGGATTGGTTGCGGTTGTATTGTGTTGGAAGATTTGGAGGTATTATTTTTATGGCTCTAGGTTCGAAGTGTTTAGTGATCACAAGAGTTTATAGTACTTGTTTGGCCTAAAGGAATAGAGTATGAGACAACGAGGATGGTTAGAATCTGTGACGAGTTATAAATTTGGCTTGGATAATCCTTCTGGGAAAACTAAAGTTGTGCCTGAAGAGTTAAGTCCAAAGTTTTTATGCATGTCTGTTTTGATGGTCAGGGAGTTAGAATTAATTGAGCAATTCGGAGACTTGTGTCTGGTGTGGGAGATAACACAGTAGAGTGTGAGGGTGGGTATATTAAAAAGGGAACAGTGATTTTTGGCGAATATGAGAAAGAGTTAGACTTTGGGCGTGAAATTGGTAGTTTTGATGGTTACGAGTAATCAGAGTGCGCAACGGAAGCGTGATGAGGCACAATTCATATATAAGTGTGTGACTTGTAAGAGTTCGTAGGTTGAACGTTGTAAACATGTAGGAATGATGAGACCATTGGACGTTTCAGAATGGAAGTGTTAGGTGAAAGGTTTAAATATTATTCATGGGCTACTATGTAGATGGATGTCTTGGTTTTATGTTTGATTGGGGAATCGTAGCATTGTTGTAATAATGTTGTGTGACAAGGATGTTAGTATTACGGTTATATAGAGGTTGTGGAATCGATGTTGTGTCGTGGAACTTGTGTTTTTGTTTATGTTGTTGCCTCGTTTCTATCGTGTTGGCTCTAGGGAGAGTAGCTAATTCCTTGTGGTGAATTAGAGGAGCGTTACTACGGTGATGGTAACGATCTTGTTGTGTTTTGGTTCAAGAGTGAACCTGTGTGTTCGTAACTTGGGTATTCTTTGAGTCGTGAGTTGGTCGTCAAGTGCATTGTATGGGCTTTGCATCTTGTCGTTGTAGTTGTCGTCGTTGTCGTGTCGTTGTAGTAGTTGCTGTTGGCGAGGTGGTTTGTTAGTTTGTGTTATTCGTGGTGTGCTTTTGTTGGCCTGATAGTTCGTTAGTCGTTTGCGAGGGTCGTATCCGGATTTGTTCGTATCGGTTAGATTTTCGAGGACGAAAATGTCTAAGTGGGGGAGAGTTGTAACGCCCCATTTTGTCCGATTTATTTAATCGAGTCGATTTAATTATTTTCGTTTTTATATTATTTTATTCTTGACTTTTATTTGACAATATATTATCTTTCATCGTTATGATGTTTTATCGCATTTTGAGAGCGTTTGCGAGATATTTGAGTGTAGGGGTGTTTTGGTCTTTTTACATGGTAAGATATTTTATTTATATAAGAAATAGAGATTTGAGAGAAAAAGAGAGAAAATATAGTAGAGAAAGAGAAGAGAAGGAAAGAAGAGAAAGAAAAGAGAGAAGAGGAGAAAGAGGAAAAAGTGAAGAAACTCCGTTCCAATCGCGATTAATCGGGTAAGGGTGAGAAGTTTCGATTATATTTAGATTGTATATGTATATGTATGTGTTTGTTTGGTTGAAATATGTATGTTTTCTATTTGGTTAGAATTGTGAACAATTGATAGAAATCGATGTTTTCGCGGTTAGATTTCGGAATTATTCGTGTAAAATAGTCGAGCGAGGAGTGGGTTTAATCGGAAAGGCACGTTGGTGGGATTTGAGGGGTTTTGTGTCGAGTTATCGAGAATTGGAGTTTAGGGCATTAATGGTAAATCGAATAGAAATCGATGTTTTCACGGTTAGAATTTGGAATAAGTTGTGTAGTATCGTCGGATGAGGATAGGAATTAATCGGGAATGGTTGTTTGTGTGTTTTCGAGTGGTTTTGAGCGAGTTTGGAGTTGGGATTAATTGATAAAATTATGTTTCAAAATATTTCAAAAATAGAAAATGTGTTGGATGACTTTTTGATAGTGAAAATATTGTAATACGTTGAATTCTGAGATCGCAGCTTTTTACGGAATCGAAATCGGAGGTCTGGAAGGCATTTAACGATCGAAAACTGAGTTTTTAGCAAAATCTGCGCAGTATGCGTCGACTCATGGGATTTTGGGTCGACTCATAGTACCCTTGCGTCGACTCATGAGTCGACCTGAGCATACCTGCGCGTGACACAAATTTTCCAAAATGTCAGATTTTGTTTTCTTCATAACTTTTGAACGGTAAGTCCGTTTTGATCCCCGTTCGAAGCGTTGGAAAGCTAATGAAATATTCTTTCTATTAAAAATGGTTTGGAGGGTAAAATATGATTTATTTAATTTGTGTTTTTGAGAATTAGTCGGGCAATCGGGTGTTCTTATCGCGTATAATGCGTGCGGTCGATATTTTATCGTGTGTTGTGCTATTGTTATATGACGTGGAACTTTTATGTGGTTTATATGATGTTGAAGCATGTGATAAGTTGTTGTAATTGTTGTGGCCTCATGGCAAAATACTTTGTTGAGTTGAATACAAATGTATGGTATTAATGTATGTTGTTGTGGGTAGCCTTCGTGGCGTGAATCCTAGTGTTGTGAGTATCATTGTATGATTGTAGGATTATTGTGGTTGATGGTGAGTAATTCTTGATGCGAATTGATATGAGTGTATGTGCTAAAGTGCTAATTGTTGTGGTTTGTGGATTATGATGAAATGCATTGTTTATGTGAAATTCAATGTATGTTGTTTGGTGGCCTTTATGGTTTGAAATGCATTGTTTGAAGTGTTTTCAATGCATGAATAATGATGATGAGATAATTCATATGGTTGAATTGTGAATATGCATTTGATTGTCATGAGTTCTTGTGTGTCAAGCATCATGATATGCATCTTGTGATGTCGTGTGCCCGTGTGGGGTGTGAGCGACGAATCGATTCCAGAGGGAATCCGCTATAATGTCGTGTGCCCGTGTGGGGTGTAAGCGATGATTATAGACGATCGTGTGTCCGTGTGGGGTTTGAGCGATCGGGTCGTGTGCCCGTGTGGGGTGTGAGTGATCCATAAACGTCGTGTGCCCGTGTGGGGTGTGAGCGACGGGGAACATCGTATGCCCGACGGGGAGTTACATTAAGTAACGAGCGATGACTCCAATAGTTCCTGAGTGAACTAGTGATGAGATTGATGGATGGATGGTACCGCATATGCATTGCATAGAGTCGTTGTGTCGGTCTCTGTGCATTTGCATAAATCATGAATGGATTGTTTATTGTGAGAAATTGTGATATGCATTTGTGATAAATGTATTGTGCATGTTTGATATGCCCTTTGTGAATGGAGTAATTATGTGTTGAGCTGCGATTGGATTGGTGAATTGATATGCATTCGTTTTAAATGCATTTGGTTAGGAATGATATGTTTTGTGTATGGACATATGCATTATGTGTGAACATGTGATTATGTGGGGATAATTGATATATGCTATGTTTTGTGGCGATGTGGTGGTGTGGTTCCATAGGTCATAATTGTGGCATGCTATATGTGTTAGTATGTGATGGTATGGGTAAGATGATTTATACATGTGTTTGAATGTGTGTTTGCATATTATTATGCAATCTTGATTTAGTTGTTATTTCTCACCCTTCTGCTGTGGTTTGATGCTCTATGAGGCATTTGCAGATTAGTGTCTTGGAGGCTTTTGTGAAGATTAGTTCTCCATTCTTTTGTCGGTCTTGGTGTCTGCTCTGATACGTAGCACGGGAGTCGGGGAACGATTATGATATATATGTATATAATTGTTGAGTATATTTTGTATTACTTTTGTATGTATATTTTGATGTTATAAAATGATTCATTTTGTAAAACAAGTCGGTTATGGATCTTTCCGCTTTATTCCATAATTGACCTTTCCCTTTATATGGAAAAAGTTTCCTGTTAATGATTTTTTTTCTATTATGTGTTATGTATCAAATAATTGAGCAGGGATTGTGTTTTCTTACTTTAAAATGTGGCATCCTTGTTTCTGTTGGAAAAATAAATTTTTAGTTACTCTGATTTTATAATGTGTTATTTATTTGCGATGGGAAAAGGGGTGTTACATTAGTGGTATCAGAGCAGGTCGGTCCGTCCGGCCAAGTTGTTGAGTCAGTTGGTGTGACAGTTGAATACTGTCGGTGTTGTTTCTCCCTTAGTACGTGATATGTGTGTGAAGCACTGTCAGTACTTTCTGGTTTTCTAATCCTTTGTCTTCAGGATTGAGAATGAGATAAGTGGGGGAGAAGCTGGAACTTCTCCAAGTTGCTTCGGTTGTGGAGCGTGGGCTCAGTGTCCCGTTGGTTGCAAGAGTGTAAGTGTTGTTTGGACAGTGTTTTCTCGGTTCCGGAGGGAATGCGGAGGTAAGGTTTATGTCAACTAAGGATTTGTCCCTTAGGTAGTTTTGTGCACAAGATGCAAGAAATGCTATTATAGTTTGGTAAAGACGGTTTATGCCCCATCATGATTGTCGGCTGCCTGTTGATAAATTGAGGAACTGATCACCCTTAATCTCTTGTTGATAGCAGACGGGAATTATGTTGGATGGGATAGGCGTGTCTTTTCAGCTTTGATAGTGTGTGCAATGGATTGTTTGGATTTAAGAAAATGATTACGGATTATTTCGATGGAAGATGAGACGGATTAGAGGCTTTGGTATGTTGGTCCAGTTGGGAAGTTTTTGAGAGAGAATGATTGGGCATCGTTAATGGTTGTTCTTAGAGAGTAGAGTGTGAACTCAAATTGGACGAAGGTAAGGATTTGAGGTTTGGATATGCTAAGTAAGTAGAAGAACTTTTAGGAAGTGAAACTCAGATGGAAAGAGCGGTTGGAAGATTTACTGGAAAAGGGATTTGTGAGACCAAGTGTGTCGTCTTAGAGAGCTCCAGTATTGATAGTAATACAAGGGAATGATGATTGAATGGAATAACAAGTATGATGTGTAGGATGGTATTGGTGTTGAGACTATGGGAAGCAAAACTTAGAGTTCTGGTGAGATTTGGAGTCTTTGGAATTGTAGAGCATTAATGGAAATTTTGAGAGAACCCTTAGGTATGGATGTAATATTTAAGAGTTCTTTTTGGTTGGTTGTTGCTACATGTTGGGATTTGTGGAATTTGGATTGTCCAGAGAATGAAATTGTGTATGGGTTACTGTCAGTGGAATAAGGTAACGGTTGAGAATAAGTGTCCACTTTCATGATTAGATAACTGGAATAGTTTGGTTGAGTTTGAGTGGGATTGCAATTGTTTGGAACGTTTGATAAGAGTGTTGAATGGTGTGAGTTGAGGCTTTAATCGATTTAATGTGACTGGTTATGTTTGTTATCGAAATAGGCTGTTATTTACTCGGTTAAGCTTGTGTGTGAGTTGCCAGTTACCCAGTGAAAGGTTTTGCAAAAGCTTTAAGAATTTATATCTTTTGGAATTTGGTTGGGCATTACAAAGTACAGTGATATTATTGGGTGTTAGTAATGCGTCGGTAATATTTGTGGAGTAGAGGAATAGTATCTTCCATATTTATTTGGATAAGTTCGTAATGGCTTTGATTGAGGATATTCGGATCTGTTGTAAACTCGGAGGAAGAACAGGTAGAGTGTTTGGGATTTGAATTACAAGTGTCAAAAAGAGACGAAGTTTTATGCTAAGTTATTCGTGTGAGAATTTGGGTTGAAAAAGGTTAGTTTTCTTGGATATGTTATTTCTGATGATGGTATTGTTATGGATCCATCGGAAGTAGATGTAGTTCTATAAGAGAGGTTCCGAAGTTGGTTAAGGAGATTAGAAACTTTTGGGCTCAGTTGGTTGTTACTGCAGGCTATGGGAGACTTTGCTAAGTTCGTACTTCTATTATCTCAGTTGACATGCAAGAGGGTAAGGTCGTGGCTTATGCTTTACGACAATTGAGGATTCATAAAAGGATCTATACTATTCCGAATTTGGGATTGGTTGCGGTTGTATTGTGTTGGAAGATTTGGAGGTATTATTTTTATGGCTCTAGGTTCGAAGTGTTTAGTGATCACAAGAGTTTAGAGTACTTGTTTGGCCTAAAGGAATAGAGTATGAGACAACGAGGATGGTTAGAATCTTTGACGAGTTATAAATTTGGCTTGGATAATCCTTCGGGGAAAGCTAATGTTGTGCCTGAAGAGTTAAGTCGAAAGTTTTTATGCATGTCTATTTTGATGGTCAGGGAGTTAGAATTAATTGAGCAATTCGGAGACTTGTGTCTGGTGTGGGAGATAACACAGTAGAGTGTGAGGGTGGGTATATTAAAAAGGGAACAGTGATTTTTGGCGAATATGAGAAAGAGTTAGACTTTGGGCGTGAAATTGGTAGTTTTGATGGTTACGAGTAATCAGAGTGCGCAACGGAAGCGTGATGAGGCACAATTCATATATAAGTGTGTGACTTGTAAGAGTTCGTAGGTTGAACGTTGTAAACATGTAGGAATGATGAGACCATTGGACGTTTCAGAATAGAAGTGTAAGGTGAAAGGTTTAAATATTATTCATGGGCTACTATGTAGATGAATGTCTTGGTTTTATGTTCGATTGGGGAATCGTAGCATTGTTGTAATAATGTTGTGTGACAAGGATGTTAGTATTACGGTTATATAGAGGTTGTGGAATCGATGTTGTGTCGTGGAACTTGTGTTTTTGTTTATGTTGTTGCCTCGTTTCTATCGTGTTGGCTCTAGGGAGAGTAGCAAATTCCTTGTGGTGAATTAGAGGAGCGTTACTACGGTGATGGTAACGATCTTGTTGTGTTTTGGTTCAAGAGTGAACCTGTGTGTTCGTAACTTGGGTATTCTTTGAGTCGTGAGTTGGTAGTCAAGTGCATTGTATGGGCTTTGCATCTTGTCGTTGTAGTTGTCGTCGTTGTCGTGTCGTTGTAGTAGTTGCTGTTGGCGAGGTGGTTTGTTAGTTTGTGTTATTCGTGGTGTGCTTTTGTTGGCCTGATAGTTCGTTAGTCGTTTGTGAGGGTCGTATCCGGATTTGTTCGTATCGGTTAGATTTTCGAGGACGAAAATGTCTAAGTGGGGGAGAGTTGTAACGCCCTATTTTGTCCGATTTATTTAATCGAGTCGATTTAATTATTTTCGTTTTTATATTATTTTATTCTTGACTTTTATTTGACAATATATTATCTTTCATCGTTATGATGTTTTATCGCATTTTGAGAGCGTTTGCGAGATATTTGAGTGTAGGGGTATTTTGGTCTTTTTACATGGTAAGATATTTTATTTATATAAGAAATTGAGATTTGAGAGAAAAAGAGAGAAAAGATAGTAGAGAAAGAGAAGAGAAAGAAAGAAGAGAAAGAAAAGAGAGAAGAGGAGAAAGAGGAAAAAGTGAAGAAACTCCGTTCCAATCGCGATTAATCGGGTAAGGGTGAGAAGTTTCGATTATATTTCGATTGTATATGTATATGTATGTGTTTGTTTGCTTTAAATATGTATGTTTTCTATTTGGTTAGAATTGTGAACAATTGATAGAAATCGATGTTTTCGCGGTTAGATTTCGGAACTATTCGTGTAGAATAGTCGAGCGAGGAGTGGGTTTAATCGGAATGGCACGTTGGTGAGATTTGAGGGGTTTTGTGTCGAGTTATCGAGAATTGGAGTTTAGGGTATTAATGGTAAATCGAATAGAAATCGATGTTTTCACGGTTAGAATTTGGAATAAGTTATGTAGTATCGTCGGATGAGGATAGGAATTAATCGGGAATGGTTGTTTGTGTGTTTTCGAGTGGTTTTGAGCGAGTTTGGAGTTGGGATTAATTGATAAAGTTATGTTTCAAAATATTTCAAAAATATAAAATGTGTTGGATGGCTTTTTGATAGTGAAAATATTGTAGTACGTTGAATTCTGAGATCGCAGCTTTTTACGGAATCGAAATCGGAGGTCTGGAAGGCATTTAACGATCGAAAACTGAGTTTTTAGAAAAATCTGCGCAGTATGCGTCGACTCATGGGATTTTGGGTCGACTCATAGTACCCTTGCGTCGACTCATGAGTCGACCTGAGCATACCTGCGTGTGACACAAATTTTCCAAAATGTCAAATTTTGTTTTCTTCATAACTTTTGAACCGTAAGTCCGTTTTGATCCCGGTTCGAAGCGTTGGAAAGCTAATGAAATATTCTTTCTATTAAAAATGGTTTGGAGGTTAAAATATGATTTAATTAATTTGTGTTTTTGAGAATTAGTCGGGCGGTCGGGTGTTCTTATCGCGTACAATGCGTGTGGTCGATATTTTATCGTGTGTTGTGCTATTGTTATATGACGTGGAACTTTTATGTGGTTTATATGATGTTGAAGCATGTGATAAGTTGTTGTAATTGTTGTGGCCTCATGGCAAAATACTTTGTTGAGTTGAATACAAATGTATGGTATTAATGTATGTTGCTTTGGGTAGCCTTCGTGGCGTGAATCCTAGTGTTGTGAGTATCATTGTATGATTGTAGGATTGTTGTGGTTGATGGTGAGTAATTCTTGATGCGAATTGATATGAGTGTATGTGCTAAAGTGATAATTGTTGTGATTTGTGGATTATGATGAAATGCATTGTTTATGTGAAATTCAATGTATGTTGTTTGGTGGCCTTTATGGTTTGAAATGCATTGTTTGAAGTGTTTTCAATGCATGAATAATGATGATGAGATAATTCATACGGTTGAATTGTGAAGATGCATTTGATTGTCATGAGTTCTTGTGTGTCAAGCATCATGATATACATCTTGTGATGTCGTGTCCCCGTGTGGGGTGTGAGCGACGAATCGATTCCAGAGGGAATCCGCTATAATGTCGTGTGCCCGTGTGGGGTGTGAGCGATGATTATAGACGATCGTGTGCCCGTGTGGGGTGTGAGCGATCCATAAACGTCGTGTGCCCGTGTGGGGTGTGAGCGACGGGGAACATCGTATGCCCGACGGGGAGTTACATTAAGTAACAAGCGATGACTCCAATAGTTCATGAGTGAACTAGTGATGAGATTGATGGATGGATGGTACCGCATATGCATTGCATAGAATCGTTGTGTCAGTCTCTGTGCATTTGCATAAATCATGAATGGATTGATTATTGTGAGAAATTGTGATATGCATTTGTGATAAATGTTTTGTGCATGTTTGACATGCCTTTGTGAATGGAGTAATTATGTGTTGAGCTACGATTGGATTGGTGAATTGATATGCATTCGTTTTAAATGCATTTGGTTAGGAATGATATGTTTTGTGTAAGGACATATGCATTATGTGTGAACATGTGATTATGTGGGGATAATTGATATATGCTATGTTTTGTGGCGATGTGGTGGTGTGGTTCCATAGGTCATAATTGTGGCATGCTATATGTGTTAGTATGTGATGGTATGGGTGAGATGATTTATACATGTGTTTGAATGTGTGTTTGCATATTATTATGCAATCTTGATTTAGTTGTTATTTCTCACCCTTCTGCTGTGGTTTGATGCTCTATGAGGCATTTGCAGATTAGTGTCTTGGAGGCTTTTGTGAAGATTAGTTCTCCATTCTTTTGTCGGTCTTGGTGTCTGCTCTGATACGTAGCACGGGAGTCGGGGAACGATTTTGATATATATGTATATAATTGTTGAGTATATTTTGTATTACTTTTGTATGTATATTTTGATGTTATAAAATGATTCATTTTGTAAAACAAGTCGGTTATGGATCTTTCCGCTTTATTCCATAATTGACTTTTCCCTTTATATGGAAAAAGTTTCCCGTTAATGATTTTTTTTCTATTATGTGTTATGTATCAAATAATTGAGCAGGGATTGTGTTTTCTTACTTTAAAATGTGGCATCCTTGTTTCTGTTGGAAAAATAAATTTTTAGTTACTCTGATTTTATAATGTGTTATTTATTTGCGATGGAAAAATGGGTGTTACACAAGGTAGCTCAAGACAAAGTTTGGAAACTGAGATTAAGTTCAAAGAAAATTGAGGAACATACAAGACATTTATAATATAAGAAAATTAGATGTTGTGGAAAACTCTTATCTGCCCTTCTTTTAAAAACTGCCACATCACCAAAATAGGGGCATTTTGTGTCCAAATATTACTTTTTCCAACCAAACTGGTATTGCTAATGATATGGTCATACAATTTATACTAAATACTATCTATTAGTTAGCAACTAAAAAGGATTGTACAAATATTAGTTTCAAACAAAATTTCTGATTTCCATTTGTCAAATATTTTCGGTGTCCAATGTAACAAAATATACATTTGTAACAACTCAAAGTATTCTCTCTCACACATAACTTCTGCAACTATCTGTGTTTTCTGATTGAAAACAACTTTTTATTTTCTCTCTCTCACTCCAACTATATCTTTTCTCTCTCTAAACCCATCCTCTCTAATTCTTCAAAATTTTCAACAATCAGCTCATTTTTGAAGAACACCAGCTCATATTTGAAGGTGATTATTTCCAATCTGAGACTAAGTTCACGATTTCTTGTTGATTCTACATTATTAGTTTTATTTACATCATCATATTTCATAGTTGTTTCGAATCATCTCCATCATCATCTGTCTTTGTTGTTTCGAATCATCTCCATCATCATCTTTTTTTTTCGGTATGTTTGATTTTTTCGAGTATGAAGCTTAGTTCCTCAACTTTTTTCTTTCTTTTCTTCAACAAAAACAACCGAGTTTTGGAAAGATTTACAAAAATAGAGAAATCAAAGTTTTTTAGGGTTTATGTTATTTTGTTTTGACCTAAGATTGTTGGTGTTGCAGGAATGGGGAAAGATGGCAACGACATTTCTGACAATTTTACAAAGATATGCAATATCTCGGTGGTAGATCTGTGGTGAATCTTGGTCAAAAAGTGATATGCGATATGAAGGCTATTATTATTGCTAGACCAAAGCCACAGAAGTTTTCTTTGTTGTGACTAAGCTTTTCCGGTCTAGAGATATGGGATTAAGTATAATGTTCTACCTGATGATAAAGGAAATCTCTCCCTTTGCAGATGAGGTTACATTTTATTATGCAAAATTTCTTGTTCTTTAGATTTATATTTATGGGGTTTAATTTGTGTATTACAAACTTATAAATTTTCTTATGCAAAATTTCTTCTTTTTGAGATTTATATGTATGGGGTTTAATCTGTGTATTACAAACTAAGATTTTCTAACCTTTTTATATGCTGGTTTTACGCAGTTGTCGTCTTTTGTTGACTGGTTTGGCTGGTGCACATGGATGCTTTCTATACTGATGTCACAGTGGAGGGTAATGAGGAAGGATTGAAAAGGTAATTTGTGAGAGAAACATGAGTGTCTTGATTTTCTTTTTCATGGTAAGTGAAAAGAGATCATGATGTTTAAAATTGTGATTGTTGTTGTTACAATTTCGACATTACAAACATTGCGATTAAAATAGTCTTATCATGTGCATAGTTTCCCTCTTTTAGGAGTTACTTCAGAGTCGGCATTGGTTAATGGGAATGGAAGCATATGGCAAGTCCAGAAGCTTTCCAATACAAGTGAAGTTACAACAAAACAGTATTCCATGGCACCAGCTTTCGATGCAAGAAAATTATTGATCGAGAAAGCCAAGACAGAAATAAGGAAAAAACTGGAAGAGATGAAGTTGGCATCTGAAGCTGCAGCTGGTGCTAATGAGACACAAAAATCTCAAGCTGATGTTGGTCAGGTCGAAGGAGGTATGCCCAAATTCACATCTTGCAAATTCTCCTTTATCCTCCTTTATTTCCAAATTCACATCTTGCAAATTTAAATTACTTGTTTTACACTTTGATTTGATTTTTCTTAGTATGCTTTCTATTTCATCTGCAACGTTAGTCCTTGGTTTGTGTGGGGGATCGGCATTCGACATTGGGAGTGATGCTTGTTTTGCTTTCATAGTAAAATCAAAAGTTCTGATTGAGCCAATGACATAGACTTTATTTGTTCATTGTCTACTATTAAGATTATATATGATCCTGTTTCTAATTTTTGGTTTCTTATTTTTTTAGGCAAATGAACCTTGCCATTTTACTTACCTTTGCTCCAGAACACCCTTATATTTTGGTGGAAGATATCTGAAGGTAATGGATGTTTTATTCCCCTGTTTTTCTAATTAAAATAACATATTGTAACTCTTAATCATATCAATTTTCTTTGGTGTTGTCATATTTTTACGTTTTCAAGATAAAGTTGGAAAATTTATAATGGTATCATTGATTTTATTCAGAAACAACCCCATTAAAGACCAAATTGTAGGATATGTAATGGATTTTCTATTTCTCTTCTGTCTTTTCCCTCTCCCTGTTTGTGTCATACCTGTCTATTTTTATGTAAAGTATCTGTAGATATAATAAAAAATTACAGTCAGTTCTCCCTCCAAAAGTAGCACCAGTAAGCTTACATGTCTAAATATGTTGATATGCTATGATGTGAATATTATACACGCAGACAATGCGAAATTGTTTCTGTGTGGTACTTAATGTGAAATTACAGCCTGTGATTTATTATTTGAATCAACTTGAGCATGCGATATAAACTGCAACTTTGCTCTAGGTTGCATTAAATAGTTATCACAAATGTATTGTCACAGTCTGTTATGTCTTTTATTCCTATTAGTCTGCAATATACAGTATGTTAGCTCTAGCTTGCATAAAGTACTTGTCAAAATCATAGGGGTGATAGGTGTTGTCTGTCCAACACATTTCAGAGTACTTAATTAACAAATACACTTTGTTTGACTTTACACTAATTTGTAGCTTGCATATAGACACTGATCTATGAAATATTACAATTTCTTATGTAGGTAATGCCATTGTGGACACGGGCCTTGAGTTTTCTTTAGTAAATTGTTTCAATTACATTTTATCTTTACAAATGATTCCATTTGTAGTTAACAATGTGAAATACATTCAAAGATTTCCATTTATTTTCAATAGTTAAAATTTCCAATGAACTTTTCAATAGTTACCCTTTGATATCTCTACTTAACTTTCATTGTTCCAAATTATGAGATAAACTTACTTATTAATGTCAATGTCGCACAAACTTTCATGTTAATTTTCTTTGCAATTGTAATAATCCTGAAGTCTAATAAGCATAGACTAAAATTCACATGGTTTGTAAACTTTTTATATCAATAAAAGAATGATACCAGCTCTATTGGATCTTGGATATACTAAAAACATCCTTTAGTAAAGTATAGTGCATAATTGGCATATATAATTAATTTTTTACTACAATGGTATACTAAAATTCATAATAATGACACCATTAAACTCAAATTGACATGGGAGTGTGACCCTATTGGCATGAGAGTGTGACCCTTTTAGCATTTCAGATTCAGAGTAGATTACTTTTCCAAGTTCCAAGTAATATTCAAAGGTACACTTTCATTTTGGAGAAATACCACATGATGTTAGCACGGGATTTGAATCTGAATAATAATCAAAGTTTAATTACCACAAGTTTTAGGTGGTTTAAGTGATTTTTGGTGTGCATTTTCCTTAACACTTCCCCGTTGACTAAATTAATAGTTTATGTAACAATCAAATTAGAGAATTTGCCTTTGAAAGAACAAGTTGTATTACTACTGCATTAGACAGCTACTTACACAGCATGTAATTATACTCCAGTAGTAGAAATGTGTTTCCAATAGTATACTAATAAAATATGATTAAATGTATGTTAAAAACAAGAATCATGCGCAAGAATTTCTATCTCCAATATCATGTATTCTTGCTTTAAACTTGCTACACATTTCCACATGCAATTTTTAGGCTATTAGCCTTATAAGTCAAACTCATTAATATGTCTCATCTCAAATCAACATTTAATGCAAAATCTGACTTGGCAGAACTTTACATTTCATACTTTGAACAAAATCTGAAATGTTAGATTCAAGTGCGTGTTATTTTGCCAGCTCCCTATAAAGTTGCAGACCTATAAAAAAAATTCAAGTGGACTCTACATAGCTATAACATGTAATCCAATTTCAAATTTTGTAGAGGCTTTGATTGCAAAAGCTAAAGCTGTGAAACACTTTTTATTTCATTTTCTATGTATATTAATAAATTTTATTACTCTTTAGAAAATTAGTTATCAATTAATGTAATAATTGAATAAATCTGTCTTTATGCATATTGTTAATCCAAATTAAAATCAATATTTACGAAGAAAAAAATATATGGTTTGTTCCAAATATTTGTGTAGTATATATACATATTTTTCTAATATTTGTATAGCTAATTAAGAAAATAATATTTATTTAAAATTTTAATAAATTTTGTTTTTTTATAACATAGAAATTATATGATAATGGGAACAATTTTACTATTGATTCGAATATTTTTATAAATAATGTCAAAACAAAAATAATATTTATATACAAGAAAAAATACATTCTTAATTTAAACATTTATATATACGAAATAGATACTATTGTTACAAATATGCACAACTTTATTTTTGATTCAATATTTTTATATACGGGAACATCTTTATTATTGATTCAATTTTTTTTATAAATAGTGTCAAAACAAAATTAATATTTATATACGGGAAAAATACAATATTGATTAAAATAATTTTATATAGGGGGGAAATAGTATTGTTATAAACGAAAACAACTTTACTATATCAACTTAAATTTGATTGATTTAAACGGGCATAACTTTAATTTTAATTCGAAATTTTTTATATAAGATAAAATACTACTGTTATAAACGGGGACAACTATAATTTTGATTCAAATATTTTTATATAAAAAAATACTATTGTTATAAACGGGGACAACTTGAATTTTGATTAAAAAAAATTTATATACGAAAAAAATATTATTGTTTTAAACAGACACAACTTTAATTTTAATTCAAAATTTTTTATATAAATTAAAATACTAATGTTATAAACGGGGACAACTATAATTTTGATTAAAATATATTTATAAACGAAAAAATACTATTGTTATAAACGGGGACAACTTGAATTTTGATTAAAAAAATTTATATACGCAAAAATATTATTGTTTTAAACGGGCACCACATTTTCTTATACTTACCAATACATATTTTTAATTTCAATCATATCTATTTTTATAATTTTACTATTTTTCTTTTCAATTTGATTAACAATTACGCGTCCATAATATAAAATCCTCAAACAGACAGGCCCGTGCGAACGCACGGGTTAGTTACTAGTTTTGAATGATAAATTCAGGATTAAAGCTGATGGTACCTACTTGTTTTGCTATGGCAAAGTTACCATTAGGTAACCTAATATTGACAAGATTTACATCATGAAGAGATTGAAACCAATGAGGAGAGCCACAAATGTGGTCACTGGCCCCAGAATCTATAATCCAAGAACTAAGAGTTGAATTATTCAAACATAATGAAGTGGTGATGTTACCTGTGTTAGTTGCTGAATAGAATGTTTTCACCTGATTTGAAGTACTTGATTGTTTACTACCATTAGCACCTTGAAGTATAGTCATGAGTGTTTGATACTGCTCAGCTGTAAGTTGTGGTGGAGATTGATGATCAAGATCACAAGAAATCTCAGTATTGGAACTTTCAGAGGGCTGCTCTGCACTAGCATTGTGAGCATTGGAACTAGAATTGCGTTGCAAATAAGGAGGGACACCATGTTTGCGATAACATGTGTCTATTGTATGACCTGATTTTCCACAGAAAGTGCAAATTCTTTGTCCATGTTTCTTGAAAGGAGGTTTTCTACTATCAGCAACATTGATTAAAGGCTTCGATTCATCATCCATGGTAACAGAGACAGATGGGATAGGTGAAATCTGACGCTCATGTTGAATGACCATAGAAAAGATTTTGTTCAATGGTGGTAACAGATCAAGAAGTAGAATTTGTGATTTTACCACATTGAAATCATCATTCAAACCAGTCAGAAAGCGAATAACATATAACAGATTGTGATTATTTCTAGCACTACGCATTGCTTCATAAGAACAACGGATTCTACAAATACAATGAGGTATAGGCATATACAATTCCAATTCTTCCCATAGTATCTTACGCTGAGAGAAAAAATCGATTACCGTGCGATTATCTTGTTTCAGAGAATAAATCTATTGCTGCAATTCTGAAATTCTGACCAAATCACCTTGTGCGAAACGCTATTTCAAATCGTTCCAAACATCAATAGCATTCTCCATGAAGACGATTGATTGAACCATCGAATCTGATACAGAACGAATAATCCAAGAATGTAACAGCATGTTGCAGCGAGTCCAAGCACGAAATGTTGGATCAAAAGGATCGGTAGTAACTTGAATCGTGCCATCAACGAAATCGAATTTCATCTTTCCTCCGAGATCTCTACGTATTGACCTCACCCAGTTATGGTAGTTGGATCCATTAAGAACCAGAGTAATGGAGATTGAAGAAGGACCATCGCTTGGGTGTACGTAATAGGGGCTAGTTTGGTTAAGAACAGGATCAGACGAATTGGAGGTGGAACCGAAATTACGAGGAGCCATGAATTTGCAGGCTCAATGATACCATATTGAAAGAATAGTGGTGGCAGCCATAACAAAAAAGCAAGGAAGAAGAAGAAGATTGTAACAAAAAAGTAACTGAAATATAACAGAAAAAATTAGAGATATTGCACTATGATTGATCTCAAAATGTATGGCTCATATTAACTCATTTTGGATAAAGTGTACAAATGGCAATTGAAAACTATTTATACACTAGATACAATAAAATTATGAGATCTAATTGCAACTAGTAAAACTAATTAGATCTGAGCCATTGATCCTTCAAAAATATGATTATTTAAGAAACAAACCTTAAACCCATATATTTTTCCGCTCTTGCAATCCATCATAGAGAACAATGTTTCAATGTTTATGATATGAGACAAATAAGTTTCAATGTTTTCATGACAAATGTTTTCATGATCAAAATTTAATATTTAGAATGTTTTTATAATATGGCACGAGCCTTCTGAATGAATGTCTTTTAGGTTTCACGTGGATCACTAATGGCAGCGTCTTAAGCGTTCATACTCACTAAATGGATGACAAAGATTTGTTTAAAGACTGCGAAGAGACTTAATAAACACGTTTTCCCCCTTCGGTTATGACTTAAAACTAAGGTAAAAAGTTTTTCTTTTAAAATAAAAATTAATAAATTTGGTACTTTTAACCTCGATTTCTAAAAGAACTAAGGTAATTGATGACTTCTATTTCCAAAAAAAATGGTGAATAGAAAAAAAATTGAACTAACATATTGTTTCCTTTTAATTTTTTTTATTACCATTCATCAATTTCTTTGTGTGTTGCAATATGATTAAGAATAAATTTCTCAATGTTGTCAACCGAAGAAATCAATATATATTATAGAAAGTTTTCTTTAATTAACAACATTGGAAATTTATTCCATTAAACATTGACGTGAACAACAATAAAAACAACAAAAATACAATTACGTGAGATAGATTGCAAGAACAGAAAAATAATTTGTTAAAGGTTAGTGTAAGAAAAACAACAACACAAAACCAAAAAAAAAAAAATTGTGCCTCGCAATCCATTAGACAGAATGATGTTTAAGAGTATGGAGCGACTGAACTTGTAAGTTAGGTTTAAGGTAAAACTTAGTGAAGGAATCCTTTTATAGTAAAATCTGGGTATCATACCCCTCGATTATTTGAGAAATTGAGGGAATAAAATATTTAATATTAAAATAAAATCTTAAATAATAAGAAAATCGTCACTTTTAAAGAAAAAAACAAAAGTCGTCGTTACTGGAACTCGAAGCATGTACCATGAATTAGTTTACCCCTCAGTTTTTTCTTAAACCGGAGGAATAATGATAATTTCTTTAAAAAAAACATAGTGCGTCATGGAATTTTACCTCAGTTTTTTGTTGGGTGAGGTGAAAACTTTGTCATAAAATTTAATATTTGTAGCAGTGATATATATATATATATATATATAGGGAACGTATCATATGAGAATGTCATTTTATGTGAGAACATGAGAATGAATCTGAACCATTAGATTTTAAAATAAATGGTGGAGATTATGTGTCATTTTTTTTTCTCTCCTCCATTATTTAGTTTAATAATGGAGGAGAGAGAAAAATAAAAATCACACATAATCTCCACCATTTATTTTAAAATCTAATGATTCAGATTCATTCTCATGTTCTTGTATATATATATATATATATATATATATAGAGAGAGAGAGAGAGAGAGAAGTACACCAGGATTTATAGTGATTCAATTATCGTTCTCGCTAAGTTTAATCCACTATCTGATGGTTGCCCTTCAAAAATTTTGGTCTTCAAATATTATTTATGAAAAATTACACGAGTTTTAGTACAATCACAATATCCAAATAACTCTAAAAATATAATAATATTCTATTTGGATCCCTTGATTTTTACATAGTATACGAATTGAATTCTTTGTGACATCTTCACCCTAAATCGTCTTGAATCTTCCAGCCCTAACAACCTGTTCCAAAGTCCTCTTTCTGCATCGATCTTTCCTCAATCTAAGTGGTATCTTGAGAGTTGGTATGTCCAAAGATTGAGAAGAATTCCGATCGTGTATTTAGGCTTTCACATAGTACTACCAAGATGAACCTAAAGAGAAAAACCTCCCTCTTTTCCACCGAAATTGTCAAAACCAACCATAACACCAGACACCTTAAGAACCTTTGAAATCTTAATCAAATCTTCAAAGAAACATTAAAGTCAATAACCAAATATCCTCAACAATCAGAAATCTCCAATGATGAGATTTTGATCCATATGACAATGGAAAAAACATGGGAGTAGAAGTTGAAAGAAATCGTTCGGAAGTGTTCAGGAAAGATTCAAAACTATTTTAAAAATATGAGATAACAAGTGAGTTGTGAGTTTTCAAATCAATATTGGAATTGTATTTTTTTCTAACATAGTTGAAGGTTTTGAGAGAAAATGGTATTTACATGTGTTGGAGATGTAGCACAAAAAAAGAGAAAATGGTGTATGATTTGAGTCAAAAGCAAGAGTTATGATAGGCATCAAAAAACCAAGTGACTTGAATCTAGAAGCAAAAGCTACATGAAACCCGTTTGTGTGATTTGACTCATAAGATTTGTGATTTGAGTCACTTGATGTGAATCAGACAAACTAGGGATTCGAATTAGAGTTCCAGAAGCAACTAGGAGGATTCTCAATTCAATGTGATTTTAATCAAGCATTCATGTGATTCGAATCAGAAATTCTTTTGATTCAAATCATGAAAATTAGAAATGCATTCTTGAGCTCTCTCTGAGTCTGATTCAAGCCATACACACTTTGTGATTCAAATCACACATGCATAATATCATCACAAAAGCTCAAAGTATTTTTAGATTATACTTTAGTCATGATTTGAATAATTCTCAAACATAGTTCTTGATTCAAAAATCTAGTAGATTGATTTCAATCGCATTGCTTAAGCTATAATCAAACACTTTGATTTATGCATGTTAAAAATACACATCCAAAACTCAATCCAAAAATGTATAATTGATGAGAAGACTCAATGATAAAATTAGAAAAACAAACGCTTAAAAGACAACTAATAAAAATCACAACCTTTGAGGTATTCGAGGCATGGAACTTCAAACATTTCCTCCATTTATAATTGATGTGGAACTTAACCACTCACACTTGAATTCTAACCATCTCTTCCACAAGTGTGATTCACCCACATCACTAGTCTTGGTCCACTCTAGCATCCACTTTAGCTCCTCATAACGAACCTAACAAGGCTCAGTTACCACTTGTTGAGGAGTCCGAGAGCGCCAAAAGTGTTGATGGGCTAAACATATAGGATCCAAGAGACCTTGATGCCACATATCATCCCAAAACCTTTAGGAAATGAGAGTATGCACTCTTTCTCTTATACATCTAACATTTCCTCCATTTTTAATCAATGTGAGACTTTACCACTCACACTAGAATCCCAACAATCTACCCCACAAGTGTGAGTCATCCACATCACTAGTCTTGATACATACTAGGATTCTCTTTGACTCCCCCACCGAACCTAACTAGACTCTGATATCATTTGTTAGGGAGTCCAAGGAGGGAAATGCCAGAAGTGTCAATGAGTCAAACATTCATGATCAAAGAGACATTGACACAATATATCCATTCAAAACCTTAAGACAATGGGGATATGAGTCACCACACCCAACATTTCCTCCATTTCTAATCGATGCGAGACCTAACCACTCATACTTAAATACCAACAAAAAATAAAAATTTAAAAAAACTATATTTGACTCAAAGAAAAAAGGCTTACGGTAAATATGAATAAAAAATATTTATATAAACTAGGGCTCATTATATAACATATTAATGTAAACCAATTATTACTACTTATAAATTAACTTTTTTTAAGAAAAAGAAAATACAAAATCTTTAAGTAAATTAATAAATCAAATTAAAACAATTTATATGAAATTGTCTCAATTTATATGAAGTTTTATTCACTTAAAACAGTTTCTTTTTGAAATTAACAAAGTTAGTAATTACTCATTTTCATTAATTTGTATGTTGTTTTAATCATTTCATTCAAATTAAAGAACATATATGCATCTTTATAAAATAATGTTTTATAATGAATTAAAAATATAAAGATAATGAAATAATAAAATATTTATTTATGTTACATTGATCATGTAATAATGTAAAATAATTTATAATTTAGGACATTTTTTTACCTAGTGATTTGCAATTTAAACTTAAGAGCTCAATTTTTTTAACCCTATCTCAATTAGTTCGAATCAAATGAATCTGGTTGAGGACCTTGGTAGCCTAAATGTTCAAAGGTTAGACATAAGGAAATTGACTAAGGATAATTTTTGGAAGAAGTCTCGTATTAAGGAAAATATCCATTAATAGAAGTCGAGAGTGAAATGGATACAAGAAGGTGATCAAAATTCTCGGTATTTTCATGCTTTGTACAAGAATCGATTCAGAAGAAACTCTATCAATTCTATTACGGTGGGCTTGGAGTTAATTGAAGATGTGGCCTTGGTTAAGGATGCCGTCAGAAGGCATTTTGAAGTTCAATTCCATAATAGTGTGGTGCCTAGGCCTAGAATTGATGTGTCTGACATTATGAGGATTACGGCTGAAGACAGTGCTTGGTTGGAGGAGATTTTTTAGTGATGATGTAATTAGGGAGGTGGTGTTCGAGTGTGTTGGTAATAAGAGTCATGGGCTCGATGGCTTCAACATCGAATTTTTACAAAGAACTTGGGATATCCTTGGCCCTGATGTCGTTCTGTGCTTACAAGAGTTTTATCATTCATCTTAGTTGTCTAAATCTATGTCCTCGTCGTTCCTTACTCTTATACCTAAGTGTGATAACCCCCAAAATCTGGATTAATATAGGCCAATCTGCCTCATTGGCTGTGTGTACAAGATTCTCACTAAACTATTGGCTACTAGGCTGCGTCGGGTCATGGGTAAGTTAATCTCTAATTCTCAAACTGCTTTTATTCAAGGTAGGATATTGTGGATGGTGTGGTGGTGCTAAATGAAGTAATTGATTTGGCTAAGAGGAAGAATAAGAGTTGTGTATTACTTAAAGTAGACTTTGCGAAAGCTTATGATTGCGTGGATTGGGATTACCTTAGACATATGTTGGTGGCCATGGGATTTGGATTTCGATGGATAAAGTGGATTGAAGGCAGTGTTATGAATAGCCATATGTCTGTATTGGTCAACGGGAGTTCGACTAGAGATTTTAAGGTATTGCGCCAAGGAGATCCATTATCTCCTTTTCTCTTCACTATTGTCGCGGAAGGGTTGACCATAATGGTTAAAAGAGATGTGGCTAGGGGTGTCTATAGAGGCTTTGAGGTCAATGATGCAGTGTTATATAATCTTTTGCAGTATGCGGATGACACGATGTTGATTAGTGATGGAGTTGGGTAAATTTATGGGCGATGAAATCTATTCTAAATGGGTTTGAATTGGTGTCGGGGTTGAAAATTAATATGGGGAAAACTAGTTTAATTAGAGTGGGTGTTAAGGACTTTTTCATGGCGAGGGCAAAACATTTCCTTGCTTGTAAAGTAGGTTCTCTTCCATTCGAATTCCTTGGGCTGACAATTGGTGGTAACCATAGGCGAGTTGCTTTTTGGAAACCGGTAATTGAAGCTATGAAGGCGAGATTTTCGCCTTGGAAAGCAAGGGTGTTGTCTATTGGTGGTCGAGTAACGTTGATAAATTCGGTTCTCACGAATCTGCCATTACACAATCTCTTTTTTTTTCAGGGCTTCGCAAAAGGTGTTGAAGGAATTGATTACTATCCAGAGGAACTTCTTTTTGTTTGGCGCTAAATCCGGTAGAGGCATCTCGTGGGTTAGTTGGGACACTATATGCAAGCCAAAAGAATTAGGAGGTTTAGGCATAAAAGATATAGCTATTTTCAACAAAGCTTTAATGACTAAATGGTTATGGAGGTTGTTAGTAGAAAAAGAAGCTCTTTGGGTAGGTATTGTGCAAGGTCGTTATGGAGATTATGCGAAAGATGTTGGTTGCAAAGTACCTGTTAGCTCTAGATTGGTAGCTTCTCTGTGGTGGAAAGATGTCATGATGCTAGGAGATAGTTTTGGTAATGAGGCATTTATGGATCTAATATCCTATAAACTTGTGATGATGCTGCTTACCCATTTTGGCATGGACGCTGGTGTAGTCCAATCTCACTGCAGGCAATGTTTCCTGTCATTTATGATCTTTCAACTTCGAAATTCAGTGTCGTGGCTGCTATGGGCGGTTGGGAGTTAGGGTATTGGCACTGGCAGTTGGATTTACATGGATGGGAAAACGACATGGTTTTAGAGGAAGAATACCACAGTATCAGGCTGCTAGATTGACGTTGGCATTGGATGAATTTTACAATACGACGATGCAGTTGGTGTGGAAGGTTTGTATCCCAACAAAACTTAAAGTTTTGGGTTTGAGGCTCCTCATTAATAGGCTCCCTACTCGTCTTAACTTAGCCAGGCGCGGGATCATATCGAATCCGCTTGAATTGGTTTGTGTATTTTGTTTTGGAAATCAGGAATACTCTTCTCATCTTTTTCTATCTTGTACCAAAAGTAGATTAGTGTGGAGGAAGGTTTGTGTTTGGTTTGAATTAGAGGAGATAATTGATGACCGATGTTGTAATCACTTGTTAGATTGGTGTTTGCAGTTGAAACAAAAAGCTTCCTTGGAAGGTGCGGCGAGTTTCTGGGTGGTGGTATGTGGGTGTATATGTTGGGCAAGAAATCAAATTTTGTTTAATGATGCTTTTTGTGACTCAAAGCAGATTGTGTTAAAGATTGTTGAGTTATCTTGGTGGTGGTTAGTTAAGAAACTTAAACATAGAATCACTTGTAGCTATTACGAATGATGTAAATATTCATAGCTATTTATTTAAGTGGCCATAACAGTTTCTTTTGTAAGTTGTAATTGAGTTAAGGTACTCTAGTACTTGTTGAAGGTCATTTTGCTTATAAAAAATGAATCTTAAAAAAAAAACTATTAAAATATCATTTTCTTTTTTTCTCTCATCTTTCTTACAAAACTAGTATTATAAAAATGAGACCATTTCTTAACACACCACCCATGTTTCTTATACACCACGTGAAATTTCGTTTTTGTCCGCCAGTTTCGGATGTGCACATCCGGACGCACCGTTTTTTTTAAAATGTTGCCTTGTTCCGGATGTGCAAATGCGAAATGACAAGTTACGCGTATTCTGAATGTGTACATCCGGAAAAATGGCTGAAACTTAAAAGGTATATTAATTTTAAGAAATATTAATAATATGTATTTTAACAAAAGGTTAGAGGAACGAATATGGCAGACACTTCAAAATATTTATCAAAACGCATGATGGCCACTTGTTCCGTAACCAAAAGCTGTCTAGTAGTTCTAACCCATATTTAAACAAAATAACGGTCATCCACCTATGGTGACAAACATGACCTCTGTAACCATAAGTTATATATCCTAAAACGGCACTGTGAATATCTGAACTCCCAAATCTATCCTCGAAGATTGTAGGACAAATCAATATCAACAGTAAAACATTACTTCTATGACGTTATCCAAGATAAATGGCAGCAGAGTCGACACAAAGTTGGTGGTACTATTATTACCACTTGCAGAATCAGAATCAGAATTTTCGACTTCACTTATGTAGTATCGAAGGTGGTGCCTAATTGATACATGTTGATGTATATTTATGTATATGTATATATTATAACTTGTTTTAATTTTATAGTTGATTTATTTTGCATTGTTAATTTCTGCTTATCAGAGATGAAGTAAGTGAGGGTCAGTTCAGTCAGGTTTTGCTTTATGAGATGGATGCAATTCGGAAGGTATGACATAGCTAACTTTAACTTTTTAGTTGTTATCATAGTGGCTAAAACCGGGGAACACTTGTCATAGTAACTACTCTCATTCTTAACCTTTCTTCTCCACAAAGCTCAGTCTTTTCGGTGCTCTGTGCCCTTACAGGTAAATAATAATGCATTTTTTATGCATACAAACTTGTTTTTTAATCATCAACGTTTCACTCTGTAACGCATGTTTACTCATTGACATTGACTGAAGATTAATGGCTACCCCAAAACAACACATTGAAGAGATACGAAGAACAAAGTTTTCTATTGGAGAGATACGAAGAACAAAGTTTTCTATTGGAGAGATACGAAGAACAAAGTTTTCTATTGGAGAGATACGAAGAACAAAGTTTTCTATTGGAGAGATGCGAAGAACAAAGTTTTCCATGGGCGGGAAACCTAATCCCTTGACTCAAGATCTTCATCATGCTGTCAAGACCTCCTCCCTCCCCTCATTTGAATGTATATTAACTTTCAATGATATATTAACGTATGCGACTGTTTACCCTGTAAATTGGTAAACAACCGCTGATCTTCTAAAACAACAAAGTTCTAGTAACTTACAGGATCTATCAGATTGATCCTAGGACATGTGCTATGAGTGTATTTAAAATGTTTCACTAATGCATAAAACAAACATTCCGACAATGCTTGCGTGCAAAAAGGATGTTTTAAAATGTGAATGAAAAGTAATAAGAAGCAAGAAAACGTTTGGGTCGAAACAAGAAACTTAAAGAAAGACTAAAATGTAAAGAAAAGTTTGATAAAAACTGAACTTTAAATGATAAAAGAAGCGCATAAAATCTTGAATAAACTGCAAAAATATAAATGCTTGAAGGTAAAAGCTTTATAATGTAATAACTGCAAAGTAAAAACTTTGTAATGTAAAATGCTTAGAAGTAAAAGACTGAATTAAAGGACTTCAAAGTAAAGGATCTAAGGTAGAAACTTCAAAGTAAATTGCATTGCAATGAAAGATAATGGTGATTACAATCACGCACATTCTCGCTTCACCCTTTTCTCTACACGCTGGATATTTTGAGTGATCACTACAACATTTTTACCCTATGGCAACGCCTAATTTTTGGGAGGTAAAAATATTGTTCTCTTAGAGAGTAATAAACAACAAATTTTATATTTCGTTGCGATAGCTTTTATATTTTTTTAAAATTTTATACAATGGCTCAAAACTGTTCTTGTAGAGGAAAAAGAAAACGACTTTTATTAGCAACGGATTAGAATCATTCTCATACAATTTTAAATAATTTTTAAAAAATATTTATTATTTTACACCGTTCTCATATTTCATACTAAAACAAATTTTATTTACTATTTCTATATTTTTTTTACTCAAAAAAGTTATTTATTAAAAGCTTACAACAAATTTTATTTTTACACAGAGCCCTAAACTACGGCCGTTCCCATTCTGAAATTTGATGGAGCCGCTTTCTAAAATTTCACCTAGCGCCCTTTCTGAAATTTCATTTCATCGTTCTATTTCAAATCATCAAAAGAAAAAGAGCGGTAACTTTGTGTAATTTTATCTAGTGTGTTTTTCGAATTCCATCTATCCTTGCTGAATTTCATCGTTTCCTTTCTCAATTTCATCCAACGCACATTCAGAAGTAGAAGAGGGTTTGAGATGAAGAAAAGAGTGACATTTAAGAGAGAACCGAGGGATTCAGTATCGCGCCTTGTTCTGTGTACAATTCTAATACTCTCTTCTTCATCATACGAGTTTCAACCATGACCTATCCTTTCCATCACCTTTCTCTTTTCTTTTCAATAAAATCTAAGCCTTTCTTTTTGTAGGTTTCAACGTTCGTACGTGATACGAACAATGTGCGTGTTCAATTCAACCGGGAAAAAGGTGAGAACTTGTTGAATCTCACATATCCTTGTTTGTTCCCTGCTGATTATATTTTGTAAATAAGATTTTTGCTTTTATTTATTGATAGGAAAATGTATGTTTGTTAGTGGTTGGGTTGGTTTTGAGTGTTAGAACCCTAAAATTCCTACTTAAAACTCATCCAGTGGTCATCTGTGCTCACCGACCAAATTATTTACTTGTGTTGGGACAGAGAATCTTTTTGTGATTTACTTATTAGTTTGGTGATTATAAGTTTTTTTAACAAGAGAATAATTCTCAACAATTTTTGGTAAACTACGGAAATCTTCATGCCTCAACTTGTGGTTTTCATACTACCTTTTCTTTTATATTATGTCTGTCTTGTTCTTCTAAATTGAGTAGTTAATAAAACGAAAAAATCAAAGTGTTGAGATTTATTTATAGGAACTATTAGTTATTGACTTTTACATATAATATTTGTTGTTGATTTTCTCATAATTGATATTGTGGTTGTTCACTTTAGATAAACAATGTATATCTGGTATGTGGTTGAGTAAGAAAAAATGCACACTGTTGTAATTATTTTCTCGGTT
Source organism: Lathyrus tuberosus (assembly GCA_022829125.1). NCBI lineage: Eukaryota > Viridiplantae > Streptophyta > Magnoliopsida > Fabales > Fabaceae > Lathyrus > Lathyrus tuberosus. The sequence continues at coordinate 1,012,827 of JALAZF010000405.1, forward strand.
CTGTCACTAGTGGTGTTGCCTTCTTCTTCACTCATGGATAGAGGCCTTTTGTCTTATTCTATTACAATGCACATAAAGTTCATGCTTTACTAGAGTTTGGTTATAGTTTTAGAGCTAGTTTGGATGAACTTTTCAACACTCTAGAAGAAAAAAATCGATATGATATGGTTCAAGTTAGATTAACTTATGGGGGGCTTTTTGATTGAAGATAAGTATTGGATTCTTATATTTTACGGAAGAAGCCCTTATAAATTTATACGCGGTAATGGAGCAATTAGATGAGTGAGATTTTGAATATATTGAGAGTTGAGATGTAGAAGATCATTGCAAGTTAGGTAAAAAAGATTACTTGTTAGAAGACTCAAAACTCATAATAGGACTATCTAAATTTTATTTTCATATAAGTAGTTGCTAAAAGTTTATCCATGTTGCATCTATAAGTTTTGTAAGTATTAACTTCAAACATTCACTGAAATTAGCTTATAATATACTTTTTCTAAAACTCTCTCATGTTACTTCTATATAAGCAGGGCACATAAAATTTTATATGAATACTTATTGAGTTTAATAGCTCACACATGAGCTTGAAGTTAATCTTAATTTGAGTTTGATCTTTTCAGCATTCTTCAAGTTTTTCAGTTTTGGTAATTTTAATGACGAACGATCTTTTCTCATAAATCAAATTGACCTTATTTTACTCTTTAACATGATGCTGGTGTATATGTCCTTGTTAGTCTGTTGTTGTTTAAATTACAAGCCCTAAATTATTTAAATATTAAATAAGTATCACTATTTATTTACCGTTGTTGCTGCTATTGCTTTCAATATACTCTGATGCTATGTTCAGCCAATGTTGTCAATTGCAGAATGTGGAAAATAAGAGATTTTTAAAATTCCACTATATAATGGTGTTATAGTGCCACTATAACGGATATTTAACATCATTTTGTATTAACTAATGTACCACGAAATAATAACGGTTTTTGTCCAAATTCTACTAAATTAGTGGTGTAACACCACTATACAAACTATTTAACAAGCGTAAATGCTGACTATTGTTTTTTTTTATGTTCTTAGGAATTATTTATATATGGAGATATAACAAAGCAAAGAATATTGATAAACCTTGGTTGTTTCGTAGCCATTATTACACTAAAACCTTGGTTTTATATTGTTAAAAGTAAGTTTCTTTAGGATATTGCTAGTAAGTTGGAAATCTGAATCCATTGATTTTGTTTACTCTTGTATTTTGTTATTTTAAGTTAGAATATGACTTTTCGGTGACAACATTTTGAACAAAACTGAATCATGTACGAGATATCTTGTTTTCACTTTTAGAACTTGGTTATCTATCCTTCATTGAAGTAAGAACTAATCTAATCTTTAATAACATAACCTTTGATATAGGCTTGTATTAATAGCAGCATCATAGAAGGTTTATGCAGCTCACTTCACCAAGTATATTGATTAATTAACATTTGTTCTCTTTCTTTAATTTTGTATTAGTTATGCATAGATACAAAGTTATTTGGTTTAAATTTAGTTCCCTGAAACATGTTCTTAATGGGATTCATGCTATAGATAGAGAGGAAACAACTTAAATATGGCCCTAATGTACATCAGGAACATCTATATGTTTATATTCTACTAAAGCATTAAAATTGATCATTCTACTGTTACATTTGTCTTATTGTTAACTAATAATGAGATTGCTTATCTAGCTAGCTTAATGAGACTACCTTTTTTTCATTATGATATGAAGGAAAAAATTCATCATGTCCCTGGGTTTATTATCATGCTGTTGGGGTTATAATTGGTATTGTTTAAAATTTCCTAAATCTAGATGTTGGTATTGTAATTACTAATATTTAGTGTGCGGATTGCTTTTCTGTGAACATGACACTTTGAAATAGCTTGTTACATGGCTGAACTGAAATATTTATTTTTGACATTTGAAAAATCAAATATGATCCTATTCTTTCACACTAATGCTGAGATGCTTTTTCAACCGTTCAATTCTCTCATCGTTACTTTTTCAACAATCTGTACACCTATAAAACTAATATGGACTGTAGTAACATGATTTTATTTAGAGTATTTTGGATAATAATCTTATTTAAATTATATTACTCTTATTTTGCAGGTCATGAATGATAATATCAATTAAAATTTTCAATCATTCGAAGATGAAGAGACTTAGATGTTTAAGTTTACTTTTATAAATTAAATGTTATTTTGATTATGAATGATGATTGAGATTAGGATATGTAACTTGAAGATAATATGTTGATTTTGAATCAACAATTTGAAGATGTTTTGTTGATTATGATATATATATATATATATATATATATATATATATATATATATATATATATGTGTGTGTGTGTGTGTGTGTGTGTGTGTGTGTGTGTGATTTTGTTATGTACTTTTTTTTAAAAAGAAAGATCATTTTATAATTTGTATTTGGATATTATTATATCAAAAAACATTGTGAATTATGTTATTATCAGGATTATAAAATATATTATTTTTTATTTTATTGAAAACAATCATTTCTTACAGCAGTTATAAAATGTTGCTGTAGCCTTTGAAGAAAAATTTAAAAATGAATCTACTAGAACGGTTTTAAAATCTACTACGGTTAAAATCCGTTGCTATATTCCATAAAATAGTCATTCTCTAAACAATCACAATTGCAACGGTTTTTATTTGAAAACAGAGTCTAGCCGTTGTTGTTTGAAATCGTTCTCTAAAAAGAACAGCAACAACGGTTTGGAAAAAGGTGTTGTCGTTGGATAAAAAACCGTTCCTATAGACTAGAGCAACGCCACAGTTTGGCACGGTCCAAAAACTGTTCCCATATGTAAAGAAAACGGTTTTTTAAGATTTTGCAACACTTTTTTTGCGTTGTTGTATAGTTAAAATGTTGTAGTGGATTATGGAGTTACTTGTACAACACGATTTTTCACACACATTCTAACTCTAGAACTAACCTATTTATAATACTCTAAAATAACCACCATTTGACAGTTTACTCCTAAAACACGCCACTTGGCACTTTGCATGTCTTCAACTTCTGGATCTTCGCCACTTGTCCTCTTTTCAAATTCAAAATAGTAGAAAATTCCCTCCACTAATTATTTGTAACTGCAGCGCATCATCCCGTCGAACTGACTTCCTAGACTTAGAAATACTTGAAGTCTCAGGACTCCTTTCTTCGACCCAAGCTTTCACCAAGTATGGTCGAAGCCTCTTTTTTCTTTTAGCTTATTTATTTTTAAATAACAACACAACTTCTTTAAAGCCAAATTTGTTTGAAACAGTTAGCGTCGAAATTAGGAGCTAACAGCGACGAACCGACAAAACCGATTTAAAAAAAAATTATGCTATTTTCCAGATCTGCAGATCAGAAATTTTAAAAAATAAAGTTATCCTATATTTCTGGATGTGCACATTCGGAACACATCAGCGCTTTTTTAAAAAATGGTGCGTCCGAATGTGCACATCTGAAATTAAGGGACAAAAATAAAATTTTACGTGGTGTATAAAAAATTTGAATGGTATATTAAAAAATGGTCTAAAAATCCTTCCTTTGATTTTAGCCTCCTCTATCTAATTGACCACCGCTCCCACGACGAGAAAAACTTCCTCTACGGTTTTGAAACACTAGAATAAATAATCAACAATAATCAACCTCGAATTAACCAATAGCCACTTAAAGTAAGCCACATAGAAACTACGATGCACTCTTGGAAAATTCATGCATCTAAAAGTCAAAATCAACGATTGTGCATTACTAATTCCAAGTCTTTGCTACAAACTACAAGTTTTGACCACCCACCCAAATTCTACGTTAACAAAAATAAGCAAAAATTAATATATTTAATTTAAATTTTACATTAAATTAATAATCAGCTTCTATTTAATATTTAATATACAACTGTATCATGAAATATTAGATTGTCTTTTGTAACATGATCACTAATTAACTTTAGATTAATGATCCATATTAATTGTAGCATAAAATTGCATGAACTTAAGACATGCAATCAAAATCCATAACCATTATAATCAAAGATTTTTTTCTATAACTAGATTAATGATTTAAATTTTAATAATGTTTTAGTGAAATATGTAGTTTCAAACCTATATGGATATCTATAACCAACTTATATATCAGCCAAAATCAAACACAATAAATATTAAAAAATTAAGAATTCCAAATCCAAATGTTTTAGCATAATATTTATGTATATCCCTCTGTTTTTTTAAATTATATATCGTTTTATACTTTTATACTTTTATACGTATAAAAAATGTAATTATTCTTATATAAAATGAAAAATTATGAAAATTCTGATAAAATTATTGGTATAAAAAAGATAAATTTAAAAAATTAAAAGAAAAATAATAATAAATATTTAAAAATATAATAAAAATAATAATGTTATTGATTTACCTATATTATAAAATAATTTAGGATTAAATATGTTTTTGATACTCTTAAATATCTCAAATTTCTTTTTTCCTCCCTTCAAATATTGGTCATTTAAAAATTTTTATCAACACTTTTGCTCTTTAATCCTAAAATCGTCATTAAAACTATTGTCAATTCAGTCGCTAAGTGATAAACCATCGTTAAAATTATTGTTAGTTATGTTGTTAAATTGTAAAAACCGTCATTAAATTATAGGAGAGATCCGAAGTGTGATGAAAAATTTTAGAATAACCGTTCTTTTAAATGAAATATTTTGAATAATTAGATACTAAATTTAAAATATTTTGGAGTATCAAAACATATTTAACCCAAAAATTTATAATATAATACAATTTTTTTTCTCAAAACAATTTATAATAAAAAACTTGAGAAGGCATTGAAAAAAATTGTAACAATTTGTAACACCGGACTTTCTAGAAAGCCTCCTTTCCTTAATCTTTCCTAATATATATAATCTCTCAATACCTTAATATTCACAAAGCCGCATTCTCTTACCAAAACAAGAACAATTCATTTTCTTCTTCTTCCTCTTCATCATCAAACACCATCTCCATCTCAAATCTGAAAAAACATATACAATATGGCTGAAATTGAAATTCCTCCATATTTTCTATGTCCAATCTCATTTCAAATCATGAAAGATCCTGTGACAACAGTGACAGGCATAACATACGACAGAGAAAGCATCGAAAAATGGCTGTTAAAGGCCACAATTTGTGTGTGTCCTGTAACAAACCAATCACTACCAAGAAGCGAAGAGTTTTTGACTCCAAATCATACACTTCAGAGGCTTATCAAAGCATGGATTTCATCAAATGAAGCCAAAGGTGATGATGATGATCAAATTTCATATCCAGAATATTCTCTCAATAGAATCCATGTTCAGAAGCTTGTTAAGAATCTTGAGGTTCCGAATTCCTTTCGAACTGCAATGGAGAAGATTCATGATCTTGCTAAACAAAGCGAGAGAAATAGAACGTGCATGGTTGAAGTTGGTGTAACCAAAGCTATGGTTATGGTGATTAAAAAGAGTTTCAAACAAGGTAACACTATTTGTTTAGAAGAAGGTTTGAAAATTATTCGTCTTTTGTGGCATGAAGCGATGGTTAAGAACAAGATCAAGACTTTGGTTGGAGAAAACATGGAATTCATCAACTCTATAACTTGGATTTTGAAAAGTTACATTGATAACAACGAGGTGAATATGGTAAATGAAGTTATGCTATTATTAAAGTTGACAATTGAGGTTGTAGATGCATCTCTTATAGGAAATTTAAACATTGAATTCTTTAGGGAAATTGTGAGAGTACTTCAAAAGCGAGGATTATTCTCTAAACAAACGGTTAAATCAGCATTACATGTTCTTATTATCACATCCTCGTTAGGTAGGAACCGAATGAGGATCGTGGAAGCTGGTGGAATATTTGAACTTATTGAATTCGAGCTTGAAAACTTGAAGAAGAGTGTGACCGAGCTTATATTCAACCTTTTAGCGCATTTGTGTTCGTGCGCGGAAGGAAGAGAACAATTTTTGAGGCATGCGGTGGGTATAGCGATGGTTACTAAAAGGATTTTGAGGGTTTCGGCCGCAACCGATGACCTAGCGATTCAAGTAATTTCAGTGATTGCGAAGTATTCATCTTCTAAAGAGACTGTTTTAGAGATGTTGAGGGTTGGAGCGGTTTCAAAGCTTTGCATGGTAATGCAGGCAGATTGTGCTTCTTATTTGAAAGAGAAAGCAAGAGACATACTTAGGTTACACTCCACTACATGGAATAATTCTCCTTGCATACAAGTGTATTTTGTAACTAGGAACCAAAGGTGATCAAATATATATAATATACCTTGCAAAAAGAGTATCTAGACTTTAGTTTGTACACAATCAATTGTTACACTCTAAGAATATCTGATTTAAAAAAAAAAATCATTAACTAAATGTCTAATTTGAAGAGGTTCTAATAAAAAAAAGTTGAATGCAACATCATTTTCACCTCATATTTGCAATTAAAAAATCAGTAATATCCATTTCAACTTCTTCACTGTGAATGTAGTTTGTCTTGTTTTGAGAACCAATGCATCTTATATGTTCGCAATCTCCCTAAGATTAAAATATTGTGTGTGATTTCGGTGGTGCAAGTTCAAAAAGACCTTAGCATGTTACTCCTTTTTTATGTGTTGGAATTATTTTGATAAGTAGACTATGATTCATCAAAACTTAACAAGGGGATTTTAACTTCTTCACTATGAATTTAGTTTGTCTATCTTGTTTTGAGTTTGTTTCAACTACCAATACATTGTTGGGAATAATATAACAAGTGTGAGTAGTATAGATAATAGTTCCACATTGGATAGAAATGTGGTGACTTGAGTATTTATAAGTGGGAGAACACACACACCTATCACCTTAAGGTTTTGGGTGAATATGTGGTGTCTCTCTCACTTGTGTTACTCTTGACCTAATATTCCATGCTCCTTAGTGTAAAACTCCTCAAACATGGTATCAGAGCCTGGTTCGTAAAGGGACCGGCTTACATGTATCGAAATGCCCAGGAAGTGGTGTTCCGTTGAAATCGAAACACCCAAGGAAGAGGTGTATTCGAAATACCTAATAAGAGGTGCCTAGTAATAGGTGTCAACGCGGTACAAACATGAGGGGAAGCATTGTGGACTCACACTTGAGAGGGAGTGTTGGGAATAATATGACAAGTGTGGGTAGTATGAATAATAGTCCCACATTGGATAGGAATGTGGTGACTTGAGCATTTATAAGTGGGAGAACCCATACACTATCACCTTAAGGTTTTGGGTGAATATGTGGTGTCTCTCACAAAGGTGCCTAGTCCTACACTATATATTCAATTCTCCCTAGTGTAAAATTCCCTTAACATGGCATCATGAGCCTGGTTCGTAAAGGGACCTTGGGCAGCCCACCGTTTAAATCCACGCACCAAGCCCAAAAAGAGTGTTGAGCGTGATGGGTGTGTTAGGAAGATCCTAAAGTCCCACATTGGTTGGAGATAGAGCAATAAAATAGTTTATATAGAGTGACACCCCTCACCTTACCAACCGGTTTTGTAAGGTTGTGTTAGGCCAAACTCTAATATACATCTCATGTATTCATAATCTCCATAACATTAAAATATAGTGTGTGATCTCGGTGGTGCACAAGGTTCAAAAAGACCTTAATACTCCTTTTTTATGTGTTGGAATCATTTTGATGACTTGACTATGATTCATCAAAATTTAATGAGGGAATTTCAACTTCCTCACTCTGAATTTTGTTTTGAGTTTGTTTTGACAACTAATGCATCTTATGTGTTCACAATCTCCATAAGATTAAAATATTGTGTGTGATCTCGGTGGTGCACAAAGTTTAAAATTACCTTAGCATGTTCATACTCATTTTGTATGCGCTGGAATTATTTTGATTACTTGACTATGATTCATAAAAAATTAACGAGGAAATACCAACAAAATTTTTCTTTCTTGACTTAATTAAGGGACACTATTACATAGACATATGTGCAATAGTCTTTAACTTTTTTTGAGTGGTAAGAATTTTGTCATTATATAAGATTAAGGCATAATTAGTCCCTAGGTCCCTTAACTTTGAGCAAAGTTTCGCTTTGGTCCCCGAATTAAAAAGTGTTACATAATGATCCCTTAACTTCACTTTCGTTAAACCATTTGGTCCCTACCGTTAGTTTGTGGAAAAAAACGTTAATTATGACTGAGATGGCATGCCAGGTAAGCAAATGGTAAATTCGACATTCAGCTCTGTGTTAAAAACACTCTAGAATTCATGGGTTACATCTTCCATTTACAGTGTTCATCCATATTTTCTTCATCTTCCATTTTTTTCTCCAAAATACTAAAAGAAAATTGAAGATTGGAACTTACAACAACACCAACAGATACATTTCAGACCAAGGAATTTCTCCACTACCCTAAACAAACAAACAAAACCAAATTTCAGATTCAGAATCTTAATTTCATCAAAAAACAATGTACTACATAAACTGGGTGGTTGTTTTTCTTCCAATTTCTCTTAATTTTCCTTGCCAATTTCTCTTCCATTTTCTGTGACACAACTAAAATGGGTGGTTGTTTTTCTTCTTCAATTTTCATTTGGGTATCTTGTTTTGGATCTTCCATGAGAACGCAAAGGGTAAAAATTTTCAATCTTTGGAATTTTGGGTTTGTTCTGCATCTTAGAGGGAAAAAGATAAGTGTTGGGTTTGGTTTTTGGAGGTGAAGAAATAAAGGTTTGTAGTGACGGTTTAAGGTTGAAAAAATTGATGAAGGTTTAGAGGTTGAAAAACTTGATGCTTGGTTTTGTAATTGTTGAGGTTTATTGAGAGAGAGAGAGAGAGAGAGAGAGAGAGAGAGAGAGAGAGAGAGAGAGAGAGAGAGAGAGAGAGAGAGAGAGAGAGAGAGAGAGAGAGAGAGAGAGAGAGAGAGAGAGGATGAAATTGGTGTTGAAGTGAAGGTTTAGAAAGGATGAAGAAGATATAACATAGGTTTTGTGATGTGTTAGAAGTGTGTTAAAAAGGATGAAGAAGAGAGACCATTGGTTTAGTTATTTTTAATATTTTAATCAAAATAAAATAAATAAATATTCCAACTCAGCCATTCAAAGTCCAATAAAGCAAGATTTAACTTTTTTCAACAAAAATTAACGAAAATGACTAAAATATGTAACGGAGTATAAGTTAACGGACCACTATGTAACGTTTTTTTTTAAAGGACCAAAGAGAAACATTGACTAAAGTTAAGGGACTAAAAGAGGTATTAAACCTAAGATTAATTAAGATCTTTATGAATTTTCTTCAAATTCATTTTTTCTCATCAAAAACTTCTCACATCTAATTGTAAAGGATGTCCAGATGTTTAGAACATGAATGAAATATGTGATTCTTGGTTACATGGATGACTCTTTACTTTCCAGAGTTCGCCGCATATTCATCTCGTCAATGTCCTAGCTCACATAAGAAGTTTTTCACCCACAATATTTCTTTGTAAGTTTCTGATGATACAATATATTCAGTTACAATAGTTGTAGTGCAATATTTCTTTGAAGTTTTAATTGTCATGAAATAGCCCCGCCTTAAAAAGTAAAATATTTTTTGTTGTGAACTTTCTAAAATCTACATCACTCACCATGCATAGCTGATGAACATTAAATTATCATTTCCAAAGCATAAGAACTTTCTTGAAATTCCTCTCAAATACCTCGATATCCATTACACAACATTCCAATGCTCATTATTTTAGGTTTGATAGGAATATACTCACAAATTCAACATCATATGAAATGTTTGATTTAGTGAAGATTATTGACAAAGTAACTTCAAATACAAGAGACAAGTGACTTTTGATTTAATTTTATTTTGTTGTGAATTAGGATGCCTTAAAACAAAATATACTCGTTTCTTTATAGGCAAGAAACACACAAGGGTTAGGGTTAAAGGAAAAACAAGGAAAAACAACAAAGATTGGTTATAACTGTTATTCTTTACTTTCTCTATTAAACAGATTACAAGTACTCAAGAATAACAAATAACCTTATCACCCTAATTAGGATTTGTCACGCCTATGATGAGAGACTAGTATGATATTTATAATAAAACCTAACATACTAAACTAATGGGCCTTTTAACAATTACCCATTACAAGCTAACTTAGGGTACAAGCTAACTTAAACAATTGGATCCTTAACACAAGGCCCAATTCGACAACTACATACTAGAATACAATTCGACTACAGCATGCAGGTCTTCGACAACAGCATGTGAGCAAACTTCGACGACATGCTAGAGTTCGATCCAATATCTCACAAATCTACACCTTGGATCTAACTCTATGTCCTCAAGAAATAAACTAGCTTTCTTCATGCAGCTTTATCAACTGCATATAGTGGAAAAACTTGCAATTGGGCAACGTCTTGGTGATCATATCAGCAGCATTATGATCTGTCAAAACCTTCAGCACTTAGACTTCTCCACGCTCGATTACCCCTCTGACGAAATGCAGCCTCACATCAATGTGCTTGGTTCTCTCATGGTAATTTGAATTCTTAGATAGGTGTATTGCACTTTGACTATCACATTTAATAGTGACAACTCGACCTTGAAGTTTCAGCTCCTTTGCAAAACCTTCAAGCCATAATGCTTCCTTCACAGCTTCAGTTAGGGCGATATATTCCACTTTAGTGGTTGATAAGGCAACAACCTTCTGAAGTGTTGCTTTCCAACTGATTGTTGTCCCAAACATAGTGAACACATCCAGAATTCTCCATGTACCTGCTTACAAGACTTACTGCATATGTTATGTCAGGTCTAGTACATACTATAATATACATCAAAGAACCCACTATATTAGCATATGGAATGGTATTCATATAAGCTCTTTCGACATCAGTATTGGGACACTTATCTATACTCAGCTTAAATTGAGGGTCTGTCGGAGTCACAACAGGCTTTGAATTCGACATACCATACTTTTCGAGAATCTTCCATAGGTATGCCTCTTGAGATAAGCATAATTTCAACTACTTTCTATCTCTTTGGATGTCAATCCCAAGAATCCTGGACGCAACACCTAGACCCTTCATTTCAAACTCCTTATTAAGTTGAGCCTTCACCCTCATCACATCTTCAACATTGTTGCTTGCTATTAGAATATCATCCACATAAAGCAACAAAATAACAAATGAATTTACAGGTCAAAACTTGAAGTAAACACAGTGGTCGAACTGACTTCTAATGAAACTTATGCGTGCCATGAACTTGTTGAATCTCCTATTCCATTGTCGAGGAGATTGTTTCAGTCCATATAAAGATCTCTTTAGTTTGCACACATAATCTTCCTTCCCCCTTTCGACATACCCTTCAGGTTTCCTCATTAGGATTGTTTCATCTAGATCACCATACAAGTACGCAGTCTTCACGTCCATCTGTTCTAGTTCAAGGTCAAACTATGCCACCGTGGCAAGCAACATTCGAATGGATCTGTGCTTCATAACAGGAGAGAACACATCATTGAAGTCGACACATTTTTTCTGAGTGAAACCCCTAGCGACCAATCTTGCCTTGTATCTCTTTGACGCCACTCCTTCGATTCCTTCCTTAACTTTGAAAATCCATTTACAGTTAACTAACCTGGCTCCAGCAGGTTTCTTGATCAGTTCCTAGGTGTTGTTATCATGAAGAGATTTCATCTCATCATCCATGGCCTTCATCCATTCAGTCTTCTTTCGACTCCTCATAACTTCCTTATAGTCTCTAGGTTCTTCACCGAGAACCCCACTTGCAGAGATTAAGGCATAAGTTATAAGATCTGCATACCCAAGTCTTTGAGGTGGATTGATGACTCTCCTCGACCTATCTTTTGCTAGCGGGTATTCATTATCATTCTCCTCATCTTCGACAACAGCTTCTGCTTCTTCTTCGACTTTATCTGGGATACGCAATTCATCATCAACATGATCCACCTTAACAAGAATCTCCCCCTGTTCCAGCTCTTCGTCAGCATAATCAGTTTTCTTGAAAGTCATCTCAGCTTCATTGAAAACTACATCTCGACTGGTGATACACCTTCTGTGACCTGGCTCTAGGCACCATAGCCTATAAGCTTTGACTCCTTCAGGGTATCCCATGAACATGCATCTCAGAGCTCTAGATTCGACCTTGTCTTTCCTAATGTGAGCATAGGTCACACAGCCAAATACTCTCAATCTGTTGAGACTAGGTGGATGTCCCGACCAAACTTCTTCAGGTGTCTTCATATCTAACGCAGTCGAAGGACATCTGTTTATCAAATATGTTATTGTCGAAACAGCCTCAACCCAAAACACCTTCTTTAATCCAGTACTAGTCAACATGCATCTAACTCTTTCCAAAATAGTTCGATTAAACCTTTCCGCCAAACCATTTTGTTGTGGAGTACCTGTAGTATTTTTGTGCCTTGCAATACCTAAGGCAACACAAAAGTTGTCGAACGCCTCATTGCAAAATTCAAGGCTATTGTCGGTTCTCAATATCTTGACCTTTCTGGCAGTCTGATTTTCGACCAGAGTCTTCCAACCTTTGAAATTCTCAAAAGTTTCATCCTTAGTCTTCTGGATGAATACCCATAACTTTCTAGAATAATTATCGACTATGGATAGAAAATACCTTGCTCCTGAATGTGATGGACACCTTACAGGCCCCCAAAGATCAGCATGGATGTAATCAAGGGATCCATGAGTTCTTTGTTTGCCTTTGTTGAACTTTACTCTGCAAAATTTTCCAAGTACACAGGGTTCACAAAATTTCAGCTTTTCGACTTTGTCTCCTTCAAGCAGATTTTGTTTCCCTAATTTGACTAGACCCCTTTCACTGACATGGCCCAATCTCATGTGCCAAATTTCTGTCTTCGACAAAGGTTTTGTGGATGCAACATTTGTCGAACCACATACAACTTCAGCCTCAAGGGTGTACAAGCCTTGTTTCTTCACGCCTCTCAAGACTTCCTTCGACCCCTTCATGACTCTTAGGATACTTTTCTCTCCTTGAAAAACATATCCCTTCTTGTCGAATTCACCAAGAGAAATCAAATTTCTCTTCAAATCAGGTACATACCTGACTTCAGTCAATAACCTTATTGACTCATCATGGAGCTTGAATCTCACAGATCTAATACCTGCAATTTTGCAAGCTTTGTTGTTTCCCATCAGCACTGATCCACTATCTTGATCACATAGCTCCTCGAACAATTCTCTATTTGGAGTCATGTGCCAAGTGCAACCTGAATCCACAATCCACTCTTTTCTTGAGTCGTTGCTTGAAACCACAAGGACATCAGATGAGTCGAAGTCATCTTGAACAATGGTTGCATTGCCATTATCCTTACCTCCATGATCTTTCAGGCGTTCAGGGCACACTTTTCTTATGTATTGAACTACATTGGTCTCTCTCTTATTTTATCTTTCTTTGCATAATATACGAGGAACCTTTATTTTTCCGCAATCAACAACAATTCTTCCTATATTGAGTTTCCATCTACCACTTCTAAATTGATTTATCATTCGAACATCATCTAAATTTTATGTTGAGATAAGGTTTAAATTCATGTCTGGAACATATTTTACCTCTTTCAACACAAGCTTATTGTCATTCTCTATAATGAGTGACACTTCACTAGTGCAAATTGTCTTACTAGTGACATGGGTTCTCATCTTCCTTTATGATCTGATGAAAATAAAATCCTCCATGAGGTGTAACGTGGAAGGGTACTCTGGTGTCAATTATCCAAATGCATAAATATGTGTTCCATAAGTTAGGAATTATACATAGTGAAGTAAAGTCGAACACTCAGCATGCATAAAATGGGTATGAATTGTTAAAAGCAGTAAATGAAGGTCTAGAAATATTAAAATAATTCAATGTGAGGTATAATTTATTGAATGAACTTGCCTCTAACACAAATTTTGTGTTACTTCCTTTCTCTATGACTGTTTAATTATGGTGAACCTTCAGCTCAACTACTCATGTATTTTATGAACACAAAAACAGAAAACACTTACATGAGCTAATTATGCAATATATAAAAATTACAGACACACCCAACTTATATGAAGTAGTACCTTTGACTTTCATGATGAACAAAGCTCTTGAGTCATTATTTTTATTTTCTCTTTCTCTTCCTGTGAAATGAGTAACAGAGATTTAAAATCAAGATATTTTAAAACGATGTTGTTATATTTCATATAACTAGAACACACTATTGTAACTAATGAATAGAGAAATCCTCAAACCTAAACTAGGAAGATCAAAATGAATTTACCTGAGTTGAAAGGGGAAATGTACAAGCTAGGGTTTAGAGTTAAACTCTACTATGAATGAAAGAAGAAGTGACGAGATTCTGCAATATTAGCTTACATGTTCCGATTGTGTGACACCGATTGAGAGGTGGAGAAAGTGAGAGACACGATTGAGTTAGAGGCATTCCGATTGAGTGATGTTAATTGAGAGAAATTGAGAGACACTGATTGAGAGCATTGTTTTAAATTGCGGTCCGCAACCACAATTGCACCCGCAATATTGCGGATGCGGTTGTCTCCGCACCCGCATCGGACCGCAATTGCGTTTATTTGAAAACATCGCTTCCGGCTATGTTTGGAACCACATTAGATAATTTCAATCATGTTTCTTTAAGTATTTTCATCTAAAATTAAAATATTAGAATCCTAAAACTCAATTTACTTATTATGTAATGAAAAAACTTAACATTAAGTGTTTTTCAACTTTGTATTTCAAACATCTCCTTATAAAAATTCACATCGCAACGGTCGTAATACGCATCGCAACACCCGCAATGACCGCAATCGCAACACCCGCAACCGCAACCGCATCCGCAACCGCAACCGCAATTTAAAACCATGATTGAGAGAAAGAGAGAAACTTAAGGTTTTTTTTAACTTCATTGTTTGAATCGTGAATTGTGAAAGCATGAACTTCGTTATTTGGAAACTTAGGGAATACAAGTTGTTATGTGAAAATGATTTTAAAAAAGAAATGCAAAAGATATAATAAGTTTTGCATATAAAAATGAAACAAATTAAGTGATTAATCTAGTGGCATAACTTTTAGCTCAAAAGGCGATAGATTGTGAGTTTGACACACACCGTTAACAATTTAACCTATAATTTTATGACTTTTATATTCAAAACTTTAATATCTTTTATTAATTTTTTGACATTTAAACTATAGTTTTATGATTTTTTTTATTAAAAAAATTATAGCTTTTATTAATTTGTTTTGACATTTAACCTATAATTTTATGACTTTTTTTATTCAAAATTTTTATACCTTTTATTAATTTTTCGACATTTAAACTTTTATATTAAGTAAACTAATATTTTCTTTAAAAAAAATTAAGATTGAAATTAAAATAAAATAAAATAACACCTTAAAATTAATTAATAAAATAGAAAACTTAAGGATTAAAAATTTCAATCTAATTTTATAAATATCAACAATTATGAATACTATACAAATATATTAAATGAGACTAATATGTACTAAAGTTATTTTAAAAAAGATAAGTTTGAATTCTAAACTAAAAAATGAATAAAAATAATTTTTGATAAAATTTAAACAAAACCTATTATTCTTTTAGAAAATATGTCAAAATAACCTTTTTCGTCCCTTAACTTTGCCCCAGGGTCCAATTTGGTCCCTTAACTTTAAAAAGTGGCAAGTTCATCCCTTAATTTTTAAAATGGTGTCACGTTTATCCTTTCGTCTGGTTCTGTTAGCCAAAGGTTAAAAATAGGTGCCACGTATTTCCAGGTGGACTTTATGTGCAGCACTGTTGGCAGAAACTTTTGAATGGTGCAGAACCTTCATATTTAATATATTTCTGATTATTTGACATAATTTTTCACATTGGTTTGCAGAGGGATGATTATGTTGGACGAACGTTGCTCCTTCCTCCTACCTCTAGCTGCCATGTGCAGACGATTCCATCTAATGCAGCACTGGCAAAACGATGCCCAAAGTGGTCACATTGTAAAGCTGAAACTGACGCAAGAGCATAAGGTGGAGAGACATTAGCAGCAGGCAGCACCCCAAGAAGAAAAGCCTCTTTGGATGACTATAAAACGCCGGGTACTCGTATTCTCCAAAGTGGAGGGTGGATCAATAAAATCTTCAAAGTCTTGTTGAGTTTCCCAACCCAATTCAGAGGCACCAATACCAGCATAACCTGTCAAGTCTCTACTGGGCCAAGCGGAAGAATCCATGCCGACAGTTGCTCCTCCAAGTGAAAGAATACTATACCCTGAATTAGATAAGAGGAAACATAAACATTTACACATTTGGCTGGATATTCAGATGATGGAATCATAAAAGCAGGGCATGTATGATTGTAAATATTATCAAAACATGCCAAGTCATAAGTATACGAACATTGTGCTTTCAAGAAAAATTATTGTATATATATTTCTTAAATACCATAACATTATGTAAAAGAGGAATGATGAAGGAGAGAATATGTTCAGGCTTAGCCAAATTACAAGGTACAAGATAAAAAAACTCTGAATCAAATGTCTTAACCCCTGGTGTTCATGGAATGTGTAACGCCCCAATTTTTGGTTAGATTTATTTAATCGCGTAGATTTTATTATTTTTGTTTTTATATTATTTTATTTTTTACTTTTATTTGGCAATATATTATTTTTCATCGTTATTGTGTTTTATCGCGTTTTGGGAGCGTTTGCGAGATATTTGAGTGTAGGGGTATTTTGGTCATTTTACTTATTTTGTTTAAGTTAGAAACTTAAAGAGAAAAGAAAAGAGAGAAAATAGTAAGGAAGGAAAAGAGAAAGAAGGAAAAGAGGAAGAAGGAAAAGAGAAAGGAAAGAAGAAAAAAGAGAAAACTTAGGGTTTAAGGAATCGAATCAACCGACTTTTGAAAACACGATTAATCGGGTAAGGGTGCGAAACTCGATTATTTTATGCTTGTGTATGATTATGTATGTATGTATTTGTTGGTTGTTGGGTTGAAATTGAATATATAACTAAAACCATTACTATGTTGAGATTGTTAGAATTTGACATAATTTGTGTCAGAAATCATGTTTTACGGTTCCTTATTGTTGATACATGTTAGGTATAGATTGTGGTGCATTCAATTGGTAATTTGCTGATGTTTAGGTGAGATTTGGGAGTGAATTTGGTTGAATTTCGCAGCAGAAATTCTACAGGAAAAATTCTGGGTTTCGCTGCCCATACGCGTATCAGGCAAGGCGATACGCATATTGGTTAGGGCAATACGCGTATGGCAAGGGGAAATGTGGTCAATACGCGTATGGAACCCATTTTGCACGGCCCTCTGCTGAAATGCGTAATGGTACGCGTACTTGGCAAGGCATTACGCGTAACAAGGAAGGCAATACGTGTACGGGGTTTTTAGTGGAATTTTTTGGGAGAAATTAGTCTCTGCCCATACGCGTAGCACTTTGGGCAATACGTGTATGGATGGGCGAGCGAACTGGGCAATACACGTATGGCCCAAGGCAATACGTGTAGGACCAGAGAGGGTGCAGAATTTTCCCGATTTTGCGTCCGATGCCATAACTTTTGATTCGTAACTCGGATCGACGCGTTCTTGGTACCGTTAGGAAGCTATTGAGATGTTCTTTCTTATAAAAATGGTTTTGAGATTGGTGGCCGATTTAATTATGTCGAGAATTTGGAAATGTGTCATTTTGTCGACTTTTACCCTCTTAACTGTATGTGATTGTTGTGTTATCATGCAATATGCTTCATATATATATCGTAGGACTTGTGTGATGTAATATGATGTGAATGCATATGATGAAATGTTGTGATGATGGTTTGTGGCCTAAGGGCAAGAAAATGCATTGTGTTGTGTTTGATTGTATATGCATGATTATGGATGTGTATATGTATGTATTTGATTGTCATGAGTCATTGTATGCCAAGCATCATGATATGCATTCTTGTGATGTCGTGTGCCCTAGTGGGTGTGAGCGACGAAACGATTCCAGAGGGAATCCGCTATAACATCGTGTGCCTTATACAAAGAGGTGTGAGCGATGATTATAGACGATCGTATGCCTTATACAAAGAGGTGTGAGTGATCGGGTCGTGTGCCTTATACAAAGAGGTGTGAGCGATCCATAAACGTCGTGTGCCTTATACAAAGAGGTGTGAGCGACGGGGAACATCGTTTGCCCGACGGGGAGTTACACTAAGTAACAAGCGATGATTCTAATAGTTCCTGAGTGAACTAATGATGAGAATGATGGATGGAACGGTACCGCATTGCATTGCATAGAGTCGTTGTGTCGGTCTCTGTGCATTTGCATAAATCATGAGTGGATTGATTATGTGTGGAATTGTGAATAGAATTGATGAGTTGATACATATATATATGTTGGTGATAAATGGATTGTGCATGATTAATATGCCTTGGTGATGGATGTATGAGATATGAATTGTGTTGTTTTGCATTTGAATTATGGTGTAAGTTATGGTGAGAATGTTTTATATGTGTATTTCGTGTTATTATATAATTGTATGCAATTATATTATAATTGTGTTTCTCACCCTTCTGCTGTTTTGAATGCTCTATAAGGCATTGCATATTAGATGTTGGAGGTCTTTTTGTGAAGCTTAGGTCTTCATTCTTTTGTCGGTCGGCTCTGATATGTAGCACCGGGTAGTCGGGGAGATCGTTTGTGATTATGTGTATATGTATATGTTCTTTTTGGATTGTACATGTATGATTCTGTGTATGACAGACAAACTTTTATGTTATATATATATGAGATTTCAGTTGCATATTTTCCGCTTTTATTCTGTATCTGAATTGTGGGTGTTAGGAACTAAGTTCCTCTGTTTATGTTACTACCTAATTGTTGCATATCTATATGAGCAGGTTGTTGTATTTTGTTTCAATTGATGTGACGCTCCCGTCTATGCCATGAATGTTTTAATTATACTCTGATTATTTGTTATCGCTTTAATTTCTCGGGGTATAGATTGGGGGTGTTACATTAAGTGGTATCAGAGCCAGTTTGTGTCAGTTCGTGCCAGTTCATGTCGGTCTTTGTGTTTGGGTGAGCTATTTGTTTAACCATAGTTGTTGTTATTGGATATGAACTGAATATGGCTGGTAGGAATGACGCTGCTCTTGCTGCTGCTATGCAAGCTATGGCTCAGGCTGTGCGGGGTGCACCTAATGCTGGTGGGAATGATGAGTTCAGGAAGAATAAACTGCCTGTCTTCAAAGGGAGACATGATCCTGATGGTGCTCAGATTTGGCTTAAGGAGATTGAAAGAATCTTTCGAGTGATGTACTGTGCTGAGGAACATAAGGTGAGATTGGGTACTCACATGTTGCAGGAGGAGGCTGATGATTGGTGGGTTAGTAAGCGTCATGTGTGGGAAGTTGCAGGTGAAGTTGTCACTTGGACTTTGTTTAACGGTGAGTTTTTGAGGAAGTATTTTCCTGAAGATTTTAGAGGAAAGAAAGAGATAGAGTTCTTGGAGTTGAAACAGGGTAACATGTCTGTTGTTGACTACACTGCTAATTTTGTGGAGCTTGTTCAGTTTTATCCACATTATGCTGAAGCAACTGCGGAGTTTTCCAAATGTGTGAAGTTTGAGAACGGATTGCGTCCTGAGATCAAGCAGGCAATTAGTTATCAAAGGATTAGAAGGTTTTCAGATTTGGTGGATTGTTGTAGAATTTATGAGGAGGATAGCAAGGCTCGTTCTACTCATTATAAGAGTGTGAACGAAAGGAGAGGAAAGCAACCGTTTCGTGGTGGTCCTTATGTGTCACCAGCTGATAAGGGTAAGCAAAGGGGTAATTTTGATAAAAGGCCAAGTGGGGGAGGTATGTCTAATCCTCTGAGATGTTTTAGGTGTGGTGACTTAGGATATTGTCAGTTTGAATGTAGAAAGGATATGAGGAAGTGTTCCAATTGTGGAGGTATAGGACACGTCGCAGCTGATTGTAAGAGGAATATGGTGAAGTGTTTCAACTGTGGTGAACCTGGTCATGTTAGTACGAAGTGTCAGAAACCAAAGCAAGCTCAAGCTGGAGGGAAAGTATTTGCATTGGCAGGAACTCAGACTACTAGTGCAGATCGTCTAATCAGATGTACTTGTTTTATTAATAGTATGCCTTTAGTTGCTATTATTGATACCGGAGTGATTCATTCGTTTATTTCGTCTGAGCGCGCGAAGCGTTTGGATCTTTTGTTGTCTTCGATGGGTGGAGAGATGGTTATTGATACTCCAGCAATGGGGTCGGTAACTACTTCTTTGTTTTGTTTAAGTTGTCCTTTGACCATTTATGGTAAAGATTTTGAGATGGATTTGGTGTGTCTGCCATTGGAGGGTTTAGACGTGGTTCTGGGAATGAATTGGTTGCAGTTCAATCGGGTTCATATTGAAGAAGACGAGGAATCGAGTTTCTTATCTGCCAAAGAGTTGAAGAAACTTTTGGCGGATGAAGCTCAGTTGTTCAGATTATTTGCATCATTGACCGTGGATAGTCAAGTTGCAATTGGGGTGTTTCTAGTTGTGTATGAATTTCCAGAGGTGTTTCCAGAGGATATTTCAGATGTGGCTCCAGAAAGAGAGGTGGAGTTTTCTATAGATCTAGTTCCTGGTACTAGACCTGTATCTATGGCACCATATCGTATGTCGGCATCTGAGTTGGTTGAGTTGAATAAGCAGTTGAATGAATTGTTAGAAAAGAGGTTTGTGAGGCCGAGTGTATCGCCTTGGGGTGCTCCAGTTTTATTGGTGAAGAAGAAAGATGGGAGTATGCGATTGTGTATTGATTATCGCCAGCTGAATAAGGTGACGATTAAGAATAAGTATCCTCTTCCGAGAATTGATGATCTGATGGACCAGTTGGTAGGTGCGTGTGTGTTTAGTAAAATTGATTTGAGGTCAGGTTATCATCAGATTAGAGTGAAAGAGGGAGATATTCAGAAGACGGCTTTTAGGACACGCTACGAACATTGCGAATATTTTGTGATGCCGTTCGGGGTTTCTAATGCGCCGGGTGTGTTTATGGAGTATATGAATCGTATTTTCCATGAGCATTTGGATCGATTTGTTGTTGTGTTTATTGATGACATCTTGATTTATTCTAAGTCCCGGGAGGATCATGCGGAGCATTTGCGTGTTGTGTTGCAAATTTTGAAGGAAAAGAGACTTTTTGCCAAGTTGTCCAAGTGTGAGTTCTGGTTGTCAGAAGTGAGTTTTCTTGGGCATGTGATTTCAGGTAATGGTATTGCTGTGGATCCATCCAAAGTAGATGCAGTTCTACAATGGGAGGCTCCTAGATCTGTTACTGAAATTAGAAGCTTTTTGGGTTTAGCTGGATATTATCGAAGATTCATTGAAGGTTTTTCCAAGTTAGCACTTCCTTTGACCCAGCTGACTTGTAAAGGTAAAGCGTTCATTTGGGATATTCAGTGTGAGGAAAGTTTTAGTGAGCTGAAGAGAAGATTGACTACAGCTCCGATTTTGATCTTACCGAATCCTAGTGAACTGTTTGTAGTGTATTGCGATGCGTCTTTGATTGGTTTAGGTGGAGTGTTGATGCAAGAAGGTAAAGTTGTGGCTTATGCTTCGAGGCAATTGAGGATTCATGAGAAGAATTACCCTACTCATGATTTGGAATTAGCGGCGGTGGTTTTTGTGTTGAAAATTTGGAGGCATTATCTCTACGGTGCAAGATTCGAAGTCTTTAGTGATCATAAGAGTTTGAAATACTTGTTTGATCAGAAAGAGTTGAATATGAGGCAACGGAGATGGTTGGAATTTTTTAAGGACTGCGATTTTAGCTTGAATTACCATCTCGGTAAAGCTAATGTGGTAGCCGATGCGTTAAGCCGGAAATCGTTGCATATGTCTGCTTTGATGGTTAAAGAGTGGGAACTTTTGGAAGAATTTAGGGATTTGAGTTTGGTGATGAATTGACATCTGATAGCGTGAGGCTTGGTATGTTAAAGGTTACTAATGATTTTCTGTTAACCGTTAGCGAGAAACAGAAGTTGGATGTGAAATTTGTTGATTTGATGACGGTTGGAGATCAAAGTGTGAATGGTGACTTTAAAGTGGATGATAAGGGTGTTTTGAGATTCCGTGGTAGAATTTGTATTCCTGATGATTCGGACTTGAAAAAGATGATTTTAGAGGAAGGACACTGGAGTAGTTTGAGTATACATCTGGGAGCTAATAAGATGTATCAAGATTTGAAGAAGATCTTTTGGTGGTCCGGATTGAAGAGGGATGTGGCTCAGTTTGTTTATGCGTGTTTGACGTGTCAGAAGTCAAAGCTAGAACATCAGAAGCCTAGTGTATTATTGCAATCGTTGGATATTCTCGAGTGGAAATGGGACAGCATTTCTATGGATTTTGTGACAGGGTTGCCGAATACACAGAGGGGACATAATTCCATTTTGGTATATGTGGATAGGCTGACTAAATCGGCGCATTTCATTCTGATTGACATCAGTTTTTCTTTGGAGCGGTTGACTGAGATTTATATCCGTGTGATTGTGAAGCTACATGGTGTTCCGTTGTGTATTGTTTCAGATCGAGGTCCGAGGTTTACTTCCAGATTTTGGGAAAGTTTGCAAAAGGCGTTAGGTTCCAAGTTAAGATTGAGTTCTGCTTATCATCCTCAGACGGATGGTCAGACCGAGAGAACTATTCAGTCATTGGAAGATTTGCTGAGAGCTTGTGTTCTTGAGCAAGGTGGTGCTTGGGATAATTATCTTTCGTTGGTAGAATTCACGTATAACAACAGTTTCCATTCGAGTATTGGAATGACACCTTTTGAAGCGTTGTATGGAAGGAGATGTCGAACACCTTTGTGTTGGCATGAATCTGGTGAGAGTTTGGTGGTTGGACCGGAGTTAGTGCAACAGACTACGGACAAGGTGAAACTTATTCGTGAGAAAATGAAGGCTTCTCAGAGTAGGCAAAAGAGTTATCATGATCGAAGGAGGAAAGATCTTGAGTTTCAAGAAGGCGATCATGTATTTTTGAGAGTTACACCGGTGATGGGTGTTGGGCGTGCATTAAAGTCGAAGAAGCCTACTTCTCGGTTCATTGGTCCTTACCAGATATCCGCGAGAGTGGGTGCTGTGGCTTATCGGGTGGCGTTGCCACCGAATCTTTCGAATTTGCATGATGTGTTCCATGTTTCACAGCTTCGGAAGTATGTTTCGGATCCGTCGCATATGATTCTGATGGATGAAGTTGAGGTAAGGGAGAACCTTACGGTGGAGGCATTACCAGTGAGAATTTTGGATCGCGAGTTGAAGCAGTTAAGAGGCAAGGATATTGCGCTTGTGAAAGTAGCGTGGGGAGGCGCTGCCGAGGGCAATTTGACTTAGGAGTTGGAGAGTCGGATGCGGGAGTCGTATCCGGAGTTGTTCCTCTCAGGTAATATTTTCGGGGACGAAAATCTCTAAGTGGGGGAGAGTTGTAACGCCCCAGTTTTTGGTTAGATTTATTTAATCGAGTCGATTTAATTATTTTTGTTTTTATATTATTTTATTTTTGACTTTTATTTGGCAATATATTATTTTTTATCGTTATTATGTTTTATCGCGTTTTGGGAGCGTTTGCGAGATATTTGAGTATAGGGGTATTTTAGTCATTTTACTTATTTTGTTTAAGTTAGAAACTTAAAGAGAAAAGAAAAGAGAGAAAATAGTAAGGAAGGAAAAGAGAAAGAAGGAAAAGAGGAAGAAGGAAAAGAGAAAGGAAAGAAGAAAAAAGAGAAAACTTGGGGTTTAAGGAATCGAATCAACCGACTTTTGAAAACACGATTAATCGGGTAAGGGTGCGAAACTCGATTATTCTATGCTTGTGTATGATTATGTATGTATGTATTTGTTGGTTGTCGGGTTGAAATTGAATATAGAACTAAAACCATTACTATGTTGAGATTGTTAGAATTTGACATAATTTGTGTCGGAAATCATGTTTTGCGGTTCCTTATTGTTGATACATGTTAGGTATAGATTGTGGTGCATTCAATTGGTAATTTGCGGATGTGTAGGTGAGATTTGGGAGTGATTTTGGTTGAATTTCGCAGCAGAAATTCTGCAGGAAAAATTCTGGGTTTCGCTGCCCATACACGTATCAGGCAAGGAAATACGCGTATTGATTAGGGCAATACGCGTATGGCAAGGGAAAATGTGGGAAATACGTGTATGAAACCCATTTTACACGGCCCTCTGCTGAAATGCGTAATGGTACGCGTACTTGGGAAGGCATTACGCGTAACTAAGAAGGCAATACGCGTACGGGGTTTTTAGTGGATTTTTTTTGGAGAAATTAGTCTCTGCCCATACGCGTAGCATTTTGGGCAATACGCGTATGGATGGGCGAGCGAGCTGGGCAATACGCGTATGGCCCAATGCAATACGTGTAGGACCAGAGAGGATGCAGAATTTTCCCGATTTTGCGTCTGATGCCGTAACTTTTGATCCGTAACTCGGATCGAGGCGTTCTTGGTACCGTTAGGAAGCTATTGAGATGTTCTTTCTTATAAAAATGGTTTTGAGATTGGTGGCCGATTTAATTATGTCAGGAATTTGGAAATGTTTCATTTTTTCGACTTTTACCGTCTTAACTGTATGTGATTGTTGTGTTATCATGCAATATGCTTCATATATATATATCGTAGGACTTGTGTGATGTAATATGATGTGAATGCATGTGATGAAATGTTGTGATGATGGTTTGTGGCCTAAGGGAAAGAAAATGCATTGTGTTGTGTTTGATTGTATATGCATGATTATGGATTTGTATATGTATGCATTTGATTGTCATGAGTCATTGTATGCCCAGCATCATGATATGCATTCTTGTGATGTCGTGTTCCCTAGTGGGTGTGAGCTACTAAACGATTCCAGAGGGAATCCGCTATAACATCGTGTGCCTTATACAAAGAGGTGTGAGCGATGATTATAGATGATTGTGTGCCTTATACAAAGAGGTGTGAGTGATCGGGTCGTGTGCCTTATACAAAGAGGTGTGAGCGATCCATAAACGCCGTGTGCCTTATACAAAGAGGTGTGAGCGACGGGGAACATCGTTTGCCCGACGGGGAGTTACACTAAGTAACAAGCGATGATTCCAATAGTTCTTGAGTGAACTAATGCTGAGAATGATGGATGGAACGGTACCGCATTGCATTGCATAGAGTCGTTGTGTCGGTCTCTGTGCATTTACATAACTCATTAATGGATTGATTATGTGTGGAATTGTGAATGGAATTGATGAGTTGATACATATATATATGTTGGTGATAAATGTATTGTGCATGATTGATATGCCTTAGTGATGGATGTATGAGATATGAATTGTGTTGTTTTGCATTTGAATTATGGTGTAAGTTGTGGTGAGAATGTTTTATATGTGTATTTCGTGTTATTATATAATTGTATGCAATTATATTATAATTGTGTTTCTCACCCTTCTGCTGTTTTGAATGCTATATAAGGCATTGCGAATTAGATGCTGGAGGTCTTTTTGTGAAGCTTAGGTCTTCATTCTTTTGTCGGTCGGCTCTGATATGTAACACCGGGTAGTCGGGGAGATCATTTGTGATTATGTGTATATGTATATGTTCTTTTTGGATTGTACATGTATGACTCTATGTATGACAGACAAACTTTTATGTTATATATATATGAGATTTCAGTTGCAGATTTTCCGCTTTTATTCTGTATCTGAATTATGGGTGTTAGGAACTGAGTTCCTCTGTTTACGTTACTACCTAATTGTTGCATATCTATATGAGCAGGTTGTTGTATTTTGTTTCAATTGATGTGACGCTCCCGTCTATGCCATGAATGTTTTAATTATACTCTGATTATTTGTTATCGCTTTAATTTCTCGGGGTATAGATTGGGGGTGTTACAGAATGGGCGTGTCTTAGGGATATGAAGTTCAGCAAGGGGATAAGTAGAACATGGCCAAGGATTATTTCAGTCAGAATTCAAATTCGTATTTTTTATTTGTCCTTAACTAGAGTTTGTTAACCACTAGAACTCAATCACTTTGTTGTGTAATAATAAGGCTAGAACATAATATGCAACAAATTTCACTTATTTATATACCTGCGTGGACATTGTCATAAACTAAACTTATTAATGGAACACCCAAATTCCATGACTTAAGTATTGCAGTTGTTCTGTGATACATAACTTTTTTTTTCTAGTATACACCATATGTTCAAAGATCACTTCTGCTCCTAAAACAATTTGCACGGACGACAACACAGTAATACAGTTAAGATGAATATCCAGCATTCTCTGCTTTTGAAATTTAACACAAAGTTCTAGGAGGAGGAATAAGTATAATTGTAAAATACTTATAAAATTATAATTTCATATTATTATAACCATTACAATCCCATATATGTTGGTCCTTATATACAAATTATTATACAATCTTTTCTGCATAAAAAACAGACATGTAAATGGTGTTTAAACAAAAAATCATCCAAAGCATCAGAATGTCATAATGGCTGGATTTCATAATTGGATTTCTCATCTTTTTGTGTTCATCTTTTACAGATCTATCCACGCGGGTGAGGCTTGTGGCAGTGATGAATTAAAAAACAGCAAGATCACCTCTGGTGGCGGTGATGAATTAAAGAAGCTAATTGAAGCTAATCCTTTGTTTCGTGAGAAGTTGCAATTTCCTTCCTTGAAGAATTCTATACTACGGACTCTAATCAATCAGAGGTTGTTTAAAAATTCTGATCTGGTGGCATGAATGGTGGTTGAGGTTTTGGGAAGTGTGAACAGAGGAGGATGGGAAGTGGAGAGGTTGGAATGAGAATGTGGAGGGCGAGAAATGATGGTGAGAGTTGGGAGTGAGAGAGAAGTAAAAAAGTGGTGGTTTAGATTGGGGAGAGAGAAAGAGCGAGCGTAGATATCCATGTCAGCTGCCACGTAATCAAGAATAGACGCACGTTTGAGCCAACTAACGGCAAGGACTACTTTGACACCATTTTAAAAGTTAAGGAACGAACTTGCCACTTTTTAAAGTTAAGGGACCAAACTGGACTTTGGGGTAAAGTTAAGGGACGAAAAAGGTTATTTTGCCAGAAAATATTTAAATCCATTTATCTTTTTTGCAAACAAAAAAAAAACACTTTATTTTAAAAGAAAAAAATTATATTTTAATTTTTATATTTAAAAAATATAAAAAAAAAATATAAAAGAAAATTCGCAACAAAATACACAAAAAAAATTCCTGCAGAATTTCTATAGAATTTTTTAGATATGAATTGGGTTTTTATTCAAAATATAACATTGCAGAAAAATCTGCATATATACCTGCGGAATTTGCTATGAAAATGTGTATTGCAGAAAATTTTATTTTATTTAATAAAACTACAGTAAATTCTGCAATAATACCTGCAAATTTATTTCCATAGAAAAATAGTGTTGAGGGTGTATATATATATATATATATATATATATATATATATATATATTAAGAAAGTAGTTCTAGCATTTTTTTTTATTTTGAACATAATGTTCTAGCATTTTGTATGACATATCCCCATATCCAAATTCAAGACTGAGTTTCCTTTTACCAGTCTTCGTAAAGAGGGTATTATTTATAACACACATGCTTATCACTTGCATTGGCTCCAAACTCATTTAAAAGGTATGATGTTGGAGCACCGAGTGAGACATCTTCTTCATCTTGCAATCTTTGAGCTAAGGATGCAACATTTTGGTCTCATCTTTCAAGCTTGTTAAGGGATGACTCCTGATCCACATATAACAGTTGTCCTTGGATCTTTACCCCTTCATTAACACTTCTTGATCTTTGCTGAAGCCAATACATTCTGACTTGTCAAAGTTCACACTAAGACCCTGACCAAATAGTTGACTTATGATGATCATGTTTGCAGCAAGAACTTCCACTAACAGAACTTCATCAAGGCTAGGGATACTTGGATAAACTAGTTTTCCTATGCCTTTGATCTGTCTTCTAACTCCATCGCCAAAGGTAACATATCTCTGAGGGTAAGTTCTTAATTCTTCAATATAACTCATTTCACCAGTCATATGTTGTGAACACCCACTATCAAAATATCAATCCTCTCTAGAAGACACTCTAAGAGAAACATAAGCTAAGAGACACTTGATAGTTTCCTTGGGTTTCCACACTCTCGCTGCTTAAGTTTTCTTCTCTTTCTCTTGTTGAGCTTTGGCTAACTATAAGATTGAGGATATCCATATAATCTATAGTAAAAGGGTCTTATATGACCACATATACCACAATGGTAACATCTTTATGCCAAGTTCTTGTAACCTCTATGTTTAGGGTACACATGTCGAGCACGATGCTGAGACATGTTGTCCACCTTCTAAAACTCAGTCTTCTTCTTAGGAGGGACTTTGATATTTCTGTTCATGGAATAGTAGTCAAACCTTACAACCTTCATATTCCCTTACAAGACATCATCCAACATATATGAACCGTTGTTCATCATATGTACAAACACTGGCATATTTTCAAGTTTAGCATTCAACAAAGTGATTTCTTCTTAAGGATTTGTTGAACTTTCTTCTAATATAAGCTATAACATCTGATAGGCTTTCTTCAGCATCATTTTAATCTTGATCTTACTTCTCTTGAGTGTTAGATACAAAAGCTACACCTTTATTCTTCTTTTTTGATCTTCCATTTATAAAAACTTCAAAGGTTTGAAGAAAGCCATTGAGTTCATCAACCTTCAAGGTGCTTAAGTCTTGAGCTTCTTCAATTTTTGTTAACTTCATGTCATACATCTAAGGCAAATATCTGAGAATCTTTTTAATCATCATTTCTGATGGCATCTTTTTTCCCAAAGCAAAAGAATTAATGGTTATATCACACAGTCTAAAGTTGAAATCAGATATGGATTCATCTTCCATCATTCTCAAATTTTTCAAACTTAGTTATGAGGAGTTGTTTCCTTGACATTTTAATCTTTGTCATGCCTTTCATGAGAAGTGTAACGCCCTGTATAATATATATCTAGAATAATACAATACAAGCATTTTATTTGGTACTGACCCATCAAAAGCGCCTAATAGCATAGTTCACATACTTGTCCATTTCTAAAACACAAATACACTACATGGCACAAGTCATGGAAACTAGCCAAAAAATAATAAAACTAAGAATAATATACAATATCCTTAATTGTATACAACAAAAGAATACACAGCGGAATAAGCATAACTAAGCTTCTCTTGAAGCATCTGAGCATCGCTCCACTTGTAACCAACCTGCACCTGAAATAAAGCAACTATAGTGAGGTGAGATACATCAAATCTCAGTGAGTTCCCTATCCTATAGATTCTCTCGGCTTTACAGGGTTCTATCAATCCTAACTCAAGTCAAGGGGAAGGGAAAATGACCTTGAGTCCACAACCTCACAACTCATACTATATGGAAACATGTCATGAGTCTGTTAACTCACAAAGTTCACACGGAAGGAAATTACGTCCTGAGCCTGTTAACTCAAGATTTCCTTACGAATCGATAACCGTACCAAGGCATCCCCTTTTCCCGTCTGTTTCTACGTCTAGAAGTCGACCCGAGTCATGGATACTTGAAGTTACTTTACATACGAAATGGATTCGGGATCATCGGCCCGTACACCGTGATCTGTCACTTCACACGGCCCGTACACCATCACAAGTCTCTTTACCCGTAGGCTCCATTCGTACTGCACGCGGGAATCAAATCTGCCAAGTAATTGTGCATACGTTTCAGAGGAGGTGCTCGAGTCTCATGAAACTACACCGCAAGATAAAAGGTTACGATTACGTGAACATTCACACAACATGATTGTATTCGACAATCACAAGGCCACATCCACCTTAAGGCCTCTTATGCCTTTTCTCAAAATAAAACATAACAATTCCACATGTTCCATACTAGTGTTTCCCTCGATTCTATACAATCGGTATTGGACACACGTCCCGGCCTCTTCTGCACGAGCGTTGTCATACAGAGGTTCTATCACAATTCTAATTACAACCTAGAATCATATCATTTGTTTTGGGGTAAAGGTTCCTCACTCTACCTAATTCATATTTTAAACATGCATATTTCTTTCATTCCCAATACACAATTTGATAGACATGGTAAAATTACAATTATTACAAGTAACGCATATAATAACATAACACATAAAGCACCCCTTTTGGGTTCCCTCCGATTCATTTAATCGGGTACCAAAAACAATACATTCCACTTTTATCCCGTAGGATATTTCCACATCTTTACATCGGCTATAAATATGCCTCGATCGAATTACGATCCAAAAGATGTCAATTCCGACATTTCGCAAAACATTACTTTCCTTCATTTTCCACTAAATAAAATATCCCACATCATACCCAAGATTTTCACTTTTTATCAGATAGAGGGTCGTCATAGCTTTCTAATGACACCAAGAACGTCCCGATCCGGTCGTCATAGTTTTCTAATGACACCAAGAACGTCCCGATCCGAGTTACGGATCAAAAGTTATGAAGGAAACAGAACTGCACCAACTGTCATGTTCGCTAGGCGAATCCCCAGCGAGCATTCGCTCCAGCATTCGCTAGGCGAAGCTCCTGGCGAATGAACAAACAGAACAAAACAGACATAAAGTTCGCTTCGAGAAGTCCCTAGCGAACATTCACCTCGCCCTTCGCTTCGCGAACAACTTAGCGAAGCAAGGCAGAACCAACCAGCACTGAAAAGTCATAAAGTTCGCTAGGCGAACGCAGTTGGCGAACCTTCGCTAACCTTCGCTGCCGGGTTTGCTAGGCGAACCCTCGAAACCATTCGCTACGCTTCGCCCCAGGTTCGCTAGGCGAACCCTGCGAAACCCAGAAATTCAGCAGCGCTGTTACTCATCAAAATCAAGTATTTCCTCAATCCAAACACTCCCAAATCACACCATAACAATCAACACATACTCCAATCATAACAATCAGTATTCTACACAGTCTATACCATATTTCATCCGTTAGATTCGTTGATTTTATCTGATTAATCATTTTCTCTCAAATCTAACCTAAGTTCAAATCATTGATTTCTAGAACTTAGAGTTTCTATCTAGAACCCACCTGATAATCGAAGAGGAGTTTGAAGAAGATGTTGATGATCCATGGGTTTCTCTTCTTCATCTTCTCCATTTTCTCTCTTTCTCTTCTTTCCTTTCCTTCTTCTTCTTTACCAACTTCTTCTTTTCTCTTTTCCTTTCCAATTATATACATATATTATACTATATTATATAATATAAATCCAATAGAGTAAAATATCTCCAATTGATATTTTGTCATCTCAACCAATTGATCAATTATTAGAGTTATCATAAAAGTCTCTCTTGAACTAATAATAAATTGATCTCTTCAGAGTTCATTAGTTGCTCTATTAATCCCAATTGAGAATACTTAAAGTGCTTAGAGGATTTCATTAATCCATTTTATCAAGGGTAGTGCACAAAGATGCTCATCTGATCTCATCTGATATCTAATTGAGCATTTAGATAATACGGGGTATTACAAGAAGTCTTGAGAATCTCCCAAGCTTCTTTAGCTTTAGTACAAATGTTAATTAGTTTGAACATGTTCTTGTCAACACCACTGAATATAACATTCAAGGTTTTGTCGTTTGCAAGAGCTTTATCATCTTCATCTTTGGACCAATCAACTCTAGGATTGAAGCTTGTTGAACCATCTTAAGAAGAGATCACTGGATGTTTCTAACCTTTAACCAAAACTTTCCAAGTTTTGTTGTCAATGGATTTAATAAAAGCAACCATCCCGACTTTCCAATAGTCATAATTTGTGCCATCAAAAACAGGTGGCATGTTGACTGAACCTCCATCCTTAGTGTTGTACATTTGAACATAAAATGTCTTCCCTAGAGTTCACCCCAACAGAACAAGGTGTCTGCTTTGATGCCAATTGAAATTAAGTTCTTGAGGGGACAAATGTTGGACACGATGCTGGGATAACTGGTCCAACTTGTTAAACCAATATAATAGCAATATAAAAACAACAAGGGTTAATAGTTATTTTGCTCCCTTCCATATGGGCGAGTTTAGTAAAAACCCTGTAAAAAATAAATTAGATTCCCAACTTGCAATCTTAAGATTCCTCTATTTTGCCCCCTTAGTGGATTTTGTCAACAAAACCTTTGACGTGGCACTACTTTGCTGACTTTTTTTTATATTTTTATTTTTTTAAAGTGACGTGGAATCCAACTGGATTTTTATACATTTTTTATTTTTTATTTTAAGTACACGTGACTTTTTTTATTATTAATTTATTGTTGGGTGTTAAAAGGTTAAATATCAAAACTTAAAAAATTGCCTCCAACAAATGTTGAATCCATGACCCAATGCTTGAAAGGAGAAACACCAAACACTAAGCTAGTTGCTTTTGTTGTTTACTTGTTTGCATACAATTAAATAATAATTTTAATAAAACTGAAATTATATTCATTTTTATCATTTAATTTCAATTAATTTATTATTATTATTTAATTTCAATTCATTATTTTATTTACTTTCAGTTTAATATTTATTATTTTTATATTTAATAATTTAGTTTGTTTTTTCAATAACAAATGTTAAAATATATTTTATAAATATACATATTAATGTTTGTATAAAGTTTATATATATATATATATATATATATATATATATATATATATATATATATAGGTTTAAATAATGTTTTCGTCCATGTAAGTTGGCGAGTTTTGACTTTCGTCCCTGAATCTTTTTTTTTTCGGTTTTAGTCCCTATATCTTACCTTTTTTTTTGTGTTTAGTCCCTACAGAGATTTCCTGCGGCTTTTTCTACAGATTTTCCTGCGGATTTTGTTTTTAAGGAAAATCCGCAAGAAACCTTCGGGTTTTCCTGCAGATTTTGGTTTTAGGGACTAAACACCAACAAAAAGTAAGATATAGGGACTAAAACCGAAAAAAAAAAATTCAGGGACGAAAACATTATTTAAGCTATATATATATATATATATATATATATATATATATATATATATATATATATATATATATATATATATATATATGTCATACCTATTTTTAATCAACTAAATTATTTTTAATATTTTAATTAATAAAGTTTATTAATGTTATATATATATATATATATATATATATATATATATATATATATATATATATATATATATATATATATATATATATATATATATATATATATATATATATAGTTCATATCCTATGAGAATGTTATTTTTATGTAAAAAAATG
Source organism: Lathyrus tuberosus (assembly GCA_022829125.1). Lineage (NCBI taxonomy): Eukaryota > Viridiplantae > Streptophyta > Magnoliopsida > Fabales > Fabaceae > Lathyrus > Lathyrus tuberosus. The sequence goes on from JALAZF010000405.1 coordinate 1,046,205, forward strand.
AGAATGAATCTGAATCATTAGATTTTAAAATTAATGGTGGAGATTATGTGTGGTTTTTGTTTTTCTCTCTTCTCCATTATTAAAATAAATGATGGAGGAGAGAAAAAAAACTGACACCTAATCTCCACCATTAATTTTAAAATCTAATGGTTCAGATTCATTCTCATGTTCTCACATAAAAATGACATTCTCATATGATACGTTTCCCATATATATATATATATATATATATATATATATATATATATATATATATATATATATTTTATGTGAGAACATGAAAATGAATCTGAACCACTAGATTTTAAAATTAATGGTGGACATTATTTGTGGTTTTTTTCTCTCTCCTCCATTATTAAAATAAATGATGGAGGAGAGAGAAATAAAACAGACACATAATCTCCACCATTTATTTTAAAATCTAATGGTTCAAATTCATTCTCATGTTCTCACGTAAAAATGACATTCTCATATGATACTATATATATATATATATATATATATATATATATATATATACACGTTAATAAGATGTATTAAAAATATTAAAAATATTAAAACTGTAAATTATATATAAAAAACATAATATTTATGGTAAAATTTTAATATAAATATAAATAAATATATTAATATTGAATATTGATAATTAATGTATTTAAACAATGAATTTAAATATTTAAATAAATCTAAAATAAATATTTAAATAATAAATTACTAATATAAATAAATAAATAATATTTACAGTAAATAAATATATTATTTACAGTAAACTTTAACTAAAATATAAATATATAAATAAATATTCAATATTTAATAATATTTACAGTAAATAAATATATTATTAATTTATCATTCAATATTCAATAATATTTACAGTAATTAAATATATTTATTTTAGATTTATTTAAATATTTTAATTCATTATTATTTTTTTGAATCAAAAGAAGAATATATTAATTCAAAAACAATACAAACAAGGTGATCCCTAGGATCCAACCAACCACCAAGACTAATTACATCATCAAATTAACTAAATGCTTTCTAAGCTTTCTATGATTCCAACCTCTATAAATCACTTTATCTATCACTTTAGTTATAATGCTATTGTTATTCACATTGTTTCCAAACACTATATTGTTTCTATAATCCCTAATATTGTATATAGTCTCAGCCACAAGCATCTTCAAAATTGAATTTCTCCAACCTTTACCTTTAGTTTTTCCAACAATTCAATTGATCTCAACATCCCAGCTTTTTAGAGTGTGGATGATATCAATCCACTTAAGGAGCTCAATCCACACATGCTTGGTTTTGCTACTGGCAAAGAACAGATGGTTCATAGTTTCATCATCCTCCTTGCACAGGCTACAAATACTGTCCTGGATCATCCTAAATCGCTTCAATCTAGCTTTCGTCGCAAGGTTGCCGTGACAAGCAGTCCACAGGCAGAAAATGGCACGAGGCTTAGCATAGTTCCTCAGCATGAGGCTTTTCCACATCACCTCCTCAATAATAATGTATTTAAATAATGTATTTTAATTCATTATTTAAATACATTAATAATCAATATTCAATATTAAATATTCAACATTAATATTGTTTTGGTTTTACAATTAATAAATATTTAATATTTAATATTTAGTATTATACATTTATTTAGTTAATATATTTATAGAATATTTAATATTATAAATTATTTTGTAAATTATGTATTATTAACTAAATAAATATATAATATTAATATAAAACTGTAAATTATTAATATAAATAAATAAATAATATTTACACTAAATTTTTTAGTTATTAGATTATAAAATTATTAATATAGATAAATAATATTTACAGTAAATTATTAATATAAAACTGAAATATTTACAGTATATTTAGTGTTGAATTTGAATTGAAATATTAAATATACAATAGTTTAAACAAAAAATATAATGGAAATATGAAATATGAATACAATTATACAATATAATATGATGCAAAGGGCTAATTAACTATTAACCCAAACAACAATATATAATATGATGCATAAAGCAATAAAATAACATAAAAGATTGGTAACCCAGTTTGGTGAAATCACACCTGCGCCTAGAGGGCACTCTACCCAAGAAACGAAATTCACTACTTTGAATTAGTACAGTTAATCTTATAGGAACACCAACCCCATGATATTCAATGCCTCTTCATAATCCTAGTGACTTTCTATTTAGGACTCCCCATAAATATGAGAATCTCTCTCACTTTCTCTCAATCACTAACTCCAAGTGATCAACTTCAATAACAACGATATTGAATGTTGAATTTACAACTCAACTAAGACAAACCAACAACTATGCCAAGTGACTAAATCAATAGTGTGGTGTACAAAAACAAAATCCAACACTAATCCTTATGATATGAATGATAGCATTAGCATGGAACAAAAGACTCATGACTATGCCAAGTTTACAAGTAACAAAAGACTCAAAAATCCTAGGACAAAGAACTTAATCCTAGCGCACAAAACTTGTTCTCAAACATGAGATATGAGTATCCTTAAATAGCGATGTGATTCTAGGTTTTTTCTCCTTGGATATCTGATATAATTTCATCCAGAATAATAAATGATACTGTTGGATTTGATTTGCTCCATAAAAATCTCCCACAAAAGATATGATTTGTTATATTTCAAATTCAAATTTAAATCTGATTTGATCTTAAATAGCTATCAAACAAATCACACAAACATTGCTATACAATCTACAACAAATCTGATTAAATCTCAATAAGAAAATTTGCATCTAAAAATATCCATCATGGCCTACTAACAAGGGAGAGATGTTTCACTACATACATGCTAAGACATCATGTTCCACATGTTATATCAGAACATCCAAATTAACTCTCGTCATGAATTGTAAACTTTCTTTGTAGAGTGAATCTTGGATTAAATAAATCTGAGACAAAACTGCAATAACATATGTTTGTTGTTAAAGACCAGATGTTGTAGCACACATGTTAGAACATCGTGTTCCACATGTGTCCCTTCTGCACAAGAAACGAATTGAACATACTCCATGTTATTTTGCATAATGCAACTAGTTTAAAAAGGAACAGCACATCTTATGGCAATACATGAACGTTGAACTACAAGAAGAAGATCTTTGGGGCCTCTTAAGGTAACACATGAATGTTGGACTTCAACAGGAAGATCTTTATCATCTCTTAAGGTAACACATGAATTTGAACTTTTACAGAAAGATCCCTACGGTCCTCAACGCAATAAGAAAGGGTTATATATGTAGAAATAGGCTAATCTAAATGCCTCACTTGAGGGACTTAAAGTCTCGTCAGACAGACTCATCTAAAAGCCTTGCCTAAGGGACTTAGAGTGTCGTCAGACATGCTCATCTAAACACCTCGCCTAAAGGACTTAGATTATTGTGATGAAGACTTATCTCAACACCTCTCCTGGAGGTACTTGACTTAGTGTCTTGTTAGAAAAAATTTATCTCAATGCCTCGTTTGAGGGACTTAGAGTCTCCTTAGACATATTCATCGTAACGTCTCGCCTAAGGGTCTTAAATTCTCGTTAGAAAGGTTCATCTCAACACCTTGTCTGAAGGGACTCGACTTATAATCTTGTCAGAAATTTCTATCTCAATGCCTCGTCTGAGGGACTTAGAGTCTCTTCAGACAGACTTATCTAAACACCTTGCCTAAGGGACTTAAAGTCTCGCCAGACAGATCATCTCAACTCCTCTCCTGGAGGGACTCAACTAAGAGTCTCGACAGGAAGGCTAATCTCGACACCTCGTCTAAGAGACTTAGAATCTTGTTAAACATTCTCATCTAAACACACCGATTGATGGACTTAGAGTCTTGTCACGTAAGACCATCTCAATGCCTCGCATGAAAGGTCTCGACTTAGAGTCTCGTCTCAACGCCTCTCCTTATGGACTTAGAGTATCGTTAGACAGGCTCATCTAAACACCACGCCTGAGGGACTTAGAGTCTCGTCCAATAAATTTTTCTCAACATCTCTCCTAGAGGGACTCGACTTACAAGATTGTCAGATATGCTTATCTCAATGTCTATTATGAGGGACTTAGAGTTTTGTCAAACAAACTAATCTAAATGTCTCTCCTGATGGACTTAGAGTCTCATAAGACAGGCTCATCTCAACTCCTCTCTTGGAGGGAATAAACTTAAACTATCATTGGAAAGGTTCATCTAAACGCCCTGCCTGAGGGACTTATAGTCTAAATAGACAGGCTCATCTAGAAACCTCGCTCGAGGGGATTAGAGTCTCGCCAGACATGCTTAGCTAATTGCCTCATGTGAGGGTATTAGAGTCTCGTCAGACAATCTCTTATAAACGCATTGCCCGAGGGACTCAGAGTCTCTTCAGACAGGCTAAGCTAAATGCCTCATGTAAAGGAGTTAGAGTCTTGTCAGACATGCTCATCTCAATGCCTCGCCTGGAGGGACTCGGTTTAAAGTCTCGCCAAATAGTATCATCTAAGCACATCGCCCACATGCCTAGTCTTCCCTAATGCAAAGTGAATTAAGAACTTCAACTTTTACTAAGCCCTTGTGTTTGAGGGATTATGGAATGATATATTTGTAAGGACCCATAAAGGGCGATGAGATCATAGAGCCCAAAAGGGGCGACTGGACCATATCGCCCATCAGAGGATGACATCGCCCGCAACACGTCCCACTTGTCTATATATATATATATATATATATATATATATATATATATATATATATATAAGTTAAATTGTGACTATTCTAGACATATATCTACAAAAGAGTATGGATTTAATATGTTGAATTGTGACTTTATTCTCCAATTCATAAGTTAATGATAAAAAATATTAAATATTTTTTTGAATGAGAGCGAGACACACTGATGCAAGACCCAAACGAAAAACAGCACAACCAGCCTGAATGAAGGATAATATATTGTACTAGCTTTATTAATTATCATTTATGTTGTTTTTTTTCTAAGGGGCTTGGGCCCATTTTGTTTGGTTGATGTATTTAGGCCCATTAGTAACATTGTCCTTGTAAGAACCCTAGTATTTATGCTGCTGCTGTTTGGAATAGAGTTTATGCAGAATTAATTTCATATTTTGTTTGTCTTAGTTATTTTAGTTTCTTGTCCAATGGTGAATACCCTAATTGGGTGATAACTGCAGAATCAACTCTATATCATTGGTGCTTTCATCACCTTCCTCAATGCCTCCCAAAATAACCAACCCAACCCCTAAAGACCTAGATGAATCTATTCAACACACCAACCTCCGTTTGGATGATCTCATCCTCTCAAACAAAGCTCTTGAGTCTACAATGGAGCACAACAATGAAACCAGTGCCCTACAATTGGGCCAGCTGGACAGCAGCATCGATGGAAGAATGAAGGCAAGTTTCACGGAATTCAGCTCATTCATGACACAACAGCTGCAACAGCAATTTGCTGCCATGGCAGCAGCAACACAGCACACTAGATCTACAACTTCAGGTATTTCTAGCCCTCTTTCTACCTAAACCAGTTCTGAACGTGTTGTTATTAACACCTCATTTCCACTCTTACAAAACACTAGATCTACAACTTCAAGTATTTCTAGCCCTCTCCCCACCCCTACCAGTTCTGAAAGTGTTGTTATTAGCACCTCATTTCCACTCTTACATGTTCCCTTACCCATAAGCCAACCCCTACACCATCCATCTTCCTCCTATGTTCAACTCTCCACACCACCCCCACCACCACCTTTCACAATTCACCAACCACAACCTACCATACCATAATTTCACTCTGCTTTTACACCTTATTCCACCAGTCATTTCCAAACCTCATTCACGTAATGCACACAAACATTCCCTCAATTTATCCATCACCAACCACACCATTATCATGGCCCACGAAATCCCAAAATAGAACTAAATGGATTTGATGGTATCAACGCGCTGGATTGGTTATTCCAATCAGAACAATTCTTCGGATTCTATAATGTTCCAATGGAACAAAGACTTCCTATGGCTGCATTTTACATGAAGGGTGAAGCGCTAGGTTGGTATAAGTGGATGTTTCAAAGTCAACAATTAACTGATTGGAACAACTTTGCTAGAGCTTTAGAGCTGCATTTCGGTCCCTCTACCTACGAAAATCACCAGGCCCAGCTTTTCAAATTGCGTCAACATGGGTTCGTAACAGAATATCAATCAAGTTTTGAGAAGATAGCCAACCAAGTGCTTAGTTTACCACCTGAGGCAATGCTGAATTGCTTTATATCCGGTTTAATTCTGGAAATTCGTCATGAAATTGCCATTCATCAACCATATTCTTTATCTCAAGCAGTGGCATTGGCCAAGCTAATTGAATCAAAACTTAAGGATTCTAAATCCAAATTCAGCAAACCTAACACACATTACCAACCTACCTCTTACAGCCCACACAACATACCTAAAAAATCACCCACCGCCACCACAAACAACCCAACTACCACCCCACCCCCAACAAATACACCTAACACCAATCCTACCAACTGTCTTCCCATTCGAAGAATCACTGCTGCTCAACGTGAAGAATGAAGAGCTAAGGGTCTTTGTTTTAATTGTGATGAAAAATTCATTCCAGGGCACCGATGTGCTGCTGGAAATTTTTTGCTACTTATGGATGATGAGGAAGTTCCTCATGACTCTGCTATGTCTGTTGAGCTGACTGACATAATTGAGGAAATTCAAAATTTGGAAGAAACTTATTTTCAGCTTTCACCTCAAGCTGTTAGTGGGAAATTTTCTCCAAAAACTCTGAAATTCAAAGGCATCTTGGATGGCTTACAAGTTATTATCCTAATACACACAGGCAGCACTCTCAACATCCTTCAACCCCGAATTGCTCAACATCTAAAAATTTCAACCAAACAAATTCCCAATTTCTCCGTGATGGTTGGAAATGGTTCCCAACTAAATTGTAGTGGTTTATGCCCTCAAGTCCCCATCAACTTACAAAATCATTTATTTTTCATTCCTCTCTATTTGTTGCGTATTGAAGGGGCAGATGTTGTTTTAGTGATGGAATGGCTGCGAACCTTAGGCTCCATCCTAGCTGACTTCTCAATTTCCAAACTCTCTTTTATCCATAATAACAAAGATATCACTATCACGGGTGATTCAAGCATGGCCCCATCACAATCCACCTTTCATCAATGCTTCCATCTACTTCACACTGACTCTATAGCATCCATTCACCTTTTATTATACCAACATTCAAAAGAAAGTCCGCTTGAGCCCACTAATGATGCACTTACTGCCATTGAATCCCTTTCACCCAAACATCCACCAGAAATTACAGCCATCTTACAATCTCACTTATCCATTTTTCAACCACCAAAAGGCTTACCCTCATCCAGACCACACGACCACCACATTCCCCTTGAACCAAACTCTAGCCCCGTTAATGTTAAACCCTACCGCTACCCTCATTCCCAAAAGGAAGCCATGACTACCATCATTCATGACATGCTAAAAGAAGGCATTATTAAACCCAGCAACAACCCTTATTCCTCACCCGTGTTACTTGTGCGAAAAAAAGATGGTACTTGGAGATTCTGTGTGGATTATTGCGCACTCAATGCACTCACTATCCGTGACCGTTTCCCTATCCCAACCATTGATGAGCTATTTGATGAGTTAGGTTCTGCATCTTTGTTTACAAAGATTGACCTCCGGTCAGGCTATCACCAAATTCGGGTATCTCCGGAAGACACCCATAAGACAGCATTTAGAACCTTTCATGGGCACTATGAGTTTTTAGTTATGCCTTTTGGCCTGACTAATGCTCCTAATTCTTTTCAAGCGGCAATGAATGATCTGTTACGTCCTTTTTTAAGACGGTTTGTGTTAGTTTTCTTCGACGATATTCTAATTTATAGTTCTTGCTTATCTGATCATACGCGTTATTTAGAATTGATTTTAGGATAACTTTCTACTAATCAATTTTTTGCTAAGCTGTCAAGATGTGTTTTTGTTGTTCCAATCGTGGATTATTTAGGTCATGTTATATCTTCCGAAGGTGTAACCCCAGATCCATCAAAGATTCAAGATGTCTTGGATTGGCCGAAGCCGCGTTCACTCACAACACTCAGGGGTTTTTTAGGCCTCACCGGCTTTTATCGACGATTTGTTCATCATTATGCCTCTCACGCCGCTCCGCTCACCGATTTGTTACGTTTCACTAAATTTACATGGAGTACAGAAACAGATACATCATTTACAATATTGAAAAAGAAAATGACGGAAACCCCAACGCTAGCCCTTCTTGACTTCACAAAGATCTTCACTCTGGAAACCGATGCCTCTGCTATAGCAATCGGAGCTGTGCTCTCCCAGGATGGCCATCCGCTGGCGTTTTTCAGTAAAAAAAATATGTAATCGTATACAGGCCTCTTCAGTTTACGTCCGCGAGATGTATGCCATCACAGAAGTTGTAAAAAAATGGCATCAGTACTTAATCGGAAGACACTTCTATATTTTTACTGACCAAAAGAGTTTAAAAAACTTGCTTGTACAAACGATTCAGACACCAGAACAACAAAAGTGGGCAGCTAAGCTACAAGGGTTTAGTTTTGAAATTTTTTACAAACCTAGTAAGAGTAATCAAGTGGCAGACGCCCTTAGTCGCCGACACACAGAAGATGAGGCCGCGTTGCTGACAATCTCTTCACCAGTCCCAGTAATCCTGAACCAGCTACGAGATTACTACACCAAAAACAAACAAGGTCAAGATTTCATCAATAAGTATAACTCAGATCCACATATGCAGGTTTTGTACAAGTTCAAAGATGACCTGATGTTTTACAAAGACAAACTTTACATTCCTCCACTCCCAGATCTTCGACAATCAATTCTCCATGAATTTCATTCTTCAGCTGCTGGTGGACATTCAGGAATCCAACCAACACTTGCTCGCATTTCAGCATCCTTCAACTGGCTAGGAATACACAAGGACATCAAAACCTTTGTTCAATGTTGCTCTATCAGCCAACGCAGCAAATACCTGCCAAAGAAGAAGCAAGGATTATTACAACCATTGGATATCCCAAAACAGGTGTGGGAGGAATTGACTATGGATTTTATAACTCATTTACCTTCTTCTTTTGGCCACACCGTGATTTGGGTCATCTGTGACCGCTTGAGCAAGTTTGTTCACTTCATCGCTTTACCAACACACTTCACTGCACCAGATCTTGCTAAGCGTTTCCATGCTGAAATCTGCCGCCTCCATGGTATACTCACATCTATTATTTCAGATAGGGATCCTCTGTTCCTTAGCACCTTCTGGAAGGAACTCTTCCGCCTACAAGGCACAACCCTGAAACATAGCACGACGTATCACCCAGAGACAGACGGCCAAACGGAAGTAGTAAACCGGAGTTTAAAAACTTACCTTCGTTGTTTCACGGCCGACCAACCACGAAAATGGTTCACTTTTCTACATCTTGCGGAATACTGGTATAATACTTCTCACCACTCAGCAATAGGCATGACTCCCTTCGAGGCTCTTTGTGGACGACCTCCACCAACACTATTGGACTACACAATAGGCTCTTCTGCAAACGTTTCGGTTGACTCCCTGTTAGCACAAAAACAAGAAATCCTGAATACTTTAAAAGAAAATCTGAGTAGAAGCAAACATATCATGGCGGAACAAGCAAACAAGAAGCGAGTTGACTGTACTTTTGAAGTCGGTGATCTAGTTTTACTTCGCCTACAACCGTATCGTCAGGTCTCGGTCCAAAGGCGAACGTCACATAAACTCTCACCTCGTTACTTTGGTCCTTTCACCATCTTGAGACGCATAAGCCTCGTAGCATACGAGCTGGACCTTCCGCCTTCTTCAAAGATCCACAACGTCATTCATGTCTCTCAACTACGCCGCTACAGAGGCTCCGAATCTTCATCGGACTTCATCAACTTTCCACCGGAGCAAAGCCCTGAAAAACAAAACACAAACATTACACCTAACACAGATCAAGAGGAAACCGAAAGAGATGATCCTCCTTTTACCTTTGATGATCCTCCAACACACGAAGCTCCACCCTCCTCAATTAAGGTGATGTTCAACAAGGGGAACAAGGAAGAGAGAGTTTATCAGAAGGAGAATAGTGAGAGTTCTGAACAAAAGAAAGTGTGTTTTCAACCAAAAGTTTTTGATGAAGTACCAAAGCAAAGTGAAACAAGTTACGATATCCCAAGTGACACAAGTTCGGATAATAATGTGTTAAACACTCCACATACGTGTTCCAAGAATGAGTGTTCCAAGATGGCCATGCAACCGTTGGATCCTCAACTGATAGATCTGGCTCCATTTCCAATTGACACGCCTAGCACCAGCTGTATACCACCAAGTCCCAATTTGAACTGCCCAATGCCATGTGGGCCCCAGGTCCCTGCGGTTACTGATTCTTCACGTGATTTCATTCATCAGCTGCCGCCCAGAACTTTACATACCACCAACCTTTGCAACCCTAATGGGCCGATACCTAATGGATCTACTTTGGATGATAGCCTTGAGGCCAAGGTTCATTTCGGGTCGGATAGTAATGATGCAAGGCCCAAACGAAAAACAGCACAACCAGCCTGAATGAAGGATAATATATTGTACTAGCTTTATTAATTATCATTTATGTTGTTTTTTTTTCTAAAGGGCTTGGGCCCATTTTGTTTGGTTGCTGTATTTAGGTCCATTAGTAACATTGTCCTTGTAAGAACCCTAGTATTTATGCTGCTGCTGTTTGGAATAGAGTTTATGCATAATTAATTTCATATTTTGTTTGTCTTAGTTATTTTAGTTTCTTGTCCAATGGTGAATACTCTAATTGGGTGATAACTGCAGAATCAACTCTATATCACACATGCTATAAAAACTAAAAAGAAACTTCCGAAATCGATAATATATAAGGAAAAATAACATAAAAACTAAAAAAACAAAGAAAAAGAATAAGAAAAAAGATAAAGAAATACATAAAAATGTAAATACTCAATTATTTTGACAACATTAATAAGAAAGAGTCCTATAAAAACCATTAATACTTTTATTCTTTGAATATCTTAGCACAAATTCTTTAGTCATGTGTTAATTACCATCTATAGTTTAGAATATGATTTCATGTGATGGAATTTATGTGAATGTAGGAGTCCTTGGATATGGTAGAGAAACTTCTCATAGTAGAAAATGAAGATGAGATATAATGTGTAAAATGTTTACCTCAATTTTTTGTTCTAGTATTGTTGGTTAAAATCTTTGACTTGATTAATATATTTTATTATTGAAAATATTAAAGATATTTGAAAAGAATCAACTTTACTTTTAATCAATTGCCTTTAGAAAAAGAAAAAAAAAACTTTATTCACAAAAAGAGAACCATTTCTATTTGTTCACTTCAAAAAGTGAAAAAAGTTGAGAAATTTAAAGTGAAATAAAGTTATAAAACACGTGTTTTAGAATGAACAAACACGTGCTTTACTTTCACGTGCTTCTTTACCCGATTATCTTCATTATCGCACTAATCATAATTCAAATGATAATTTCATGGGTTAATTTATATTCTATTAAATTTGAGACAGTGAATTGTTTTTTTTTTTAAACATGAGGCAGTGAATTGTATCATAGCATATCATCTTTGATATAGTTTTGTATTTGTTACATTAAATGTTACGTTTAAATATATGTGTGGTCTTCTTAAATATTTTAATTTTTGATTTTAATCTTTTAAAATATTTTCTTTTAGTCCTCTTTTAACTTTTTATTCACATTTTTAGTCTCTCTTACAAATTAGCGACGATTTTTACAACTTAGCGACATAACTAGTGACGGTTTTAGCGATGATATTACTTAACGATAGTTTTAGAGATAATTTTAGTATTAGAGACCAAAAATGTGGATGGAAAATTTTAGAAGGACTATTCTTTAAAGAAAATATTTTTAGAAACTAAAAACGAAATTAAAATATTTAGCAGAACCATAAACATATTTAATCTTAAATGTTATCTGATATATCAATTTCGAAATTGAATCTAATAGCAAACCTACACTTCCATTTTTTTTTTCTGTTTCGCAAAATCATAGGAAAAGACTTTATTATTATCTACTGTATTTATAATTAAACATAATTATTTTGTTTTAATTTTTAATTTAATTTTAATATTTTTTATTCTATCATTTATATCGATTCAATATTACAATAGTTTTTTATACAAATACGTACAATCTCATTTATGAATCATATTTGTTCGAATTAACCCAAAATTTTGAGTAATTCCGAATCAATCTTGATGAACAAGATTCAATCAACCTGATCAAAATTCTTTTTTCTTCACTCTTCACTCAAGTGAAAGAATCACACTTTGATTGCAAGAATGGTTCTGCATAGCAATTGTTAATTGAAGATGAAAGAAAGAAGATTGAATAAGAAAAAAAGATCAGGGTTAAACAAAATAAGGGAAGAGGAGAATGATTTCTGCAGAGTAACTCTCTGCTCTCAAACTGAGAAAAAATATTATTCAACTTGTAACTGCACTTTCTGTTATGTGTTATAATATTATTCTCTATTCTTCTTACTCAAAATAGGGGTTACTCCCTTTATTTATAATTGAGCTACCTTACTCCCTAAGGTAAAACCCAAAATTACAAAAGCCCAAAGTTTCTATTTTGGTCTAAGTTGAAATCCTGTGTCAAGCAACCTGCTTCGACACTTCGACATCTAACATAATTCGACACACACTACACTAGGCTAATTTTGACACATCCTTGTTTCTGTCGAGCTACACTTGCTTCGACACAAGGAATTACAATCTCAACACACCACCTAATTCATTGTGTCTAAGCTATCAATATTCATCATAGACCTTAGCTTCTTGAACACTTCGACTTGCACTCCTTTCGTCATGATATCTGTAATCTGATTCTCAGTTCTGCAGTGTTCCAAGTTCATATTCCCTTATGCTAATAGCTCTTGAAGATAATGGAACCTCATTTCGATGTTCTTGCTTCGCCTATGTGCTATCAGATTTTTTGCCAGGTTGATAGCTGACATGCTGTCGATCTTCAAGGTAATTGCTGCATGACTCTTCGCTGTAATCTCTTCGATCAGGTTCACCATCCACTTTGCTTGACATGCACAGAGAGAAACAGCTATGTATTCTGCTTCACACGACGACAATGCCACTACTGGCTCCTTTCTCGAACTCTAAGCAACTGGTGCACCACCTAGCATAAACACATAGCCAGTTGTGGATTTTCTATCTCAGCATCACTACACCATCTCGAGTCGGTGTATCCCACTAACTTGCATTATTTTCCTTCATCAGTTGCAGGAAATAAAATGACGTAGTCGAGAGTTCCTTTCAGAAGCCTTAGTACCCTTTTCGTCGCTGCTAGATGTGATACCTTTGGCTTCTGCGTGAATCTACTTACCATACATACACTGTATGCTAAGTCATGCCTTGATTGACAAATGTATCTTAGTGACTCAATAAGTCTTCTATATTGGGTTGGCTCGACATCATCTTCATACGAATCATTCGACAGTTGCAGTCGTGGCTCAGCTGGAGTCGAAGTTGGGTTGCAATCTTGCATCTAAAATCTCTTGAGTATTTCGCCTGCATATCTTCTTTGATGCATCATCAAACCTTTACTGCTCTTGTAGAATTTGATACCAAGGAAGTATGAGAGATTTCTCAAGTCTGACATTTCAAACTCCTCACTTAGGTCATGTTTGAAGTCTTCGATCTTCTTCTTGCAACTTTCTGTTATCAATAGATCATAGAAATAGAGACAAATTATAAGCAATTCACTATTGCTTCTCCTTGTAAGAACAAGAGTGGTTCTGCATCTGCCCTTAAGTTTTGATGATAACTGCACATGTTATCTCAGAGAACAATTCGGTACTTTATGGTTTCTATATAGTGTGTAGCTTTTGCTAAACAGAATATGTATCTAATTCAAAGGTGTGTGACGTCATCAGATCATTATCTAAACACTCTGGAAGAAAACATATTGTGTGTACAAAATTTAAAGTCATTACTATGGAATGCTTTCTAAAACAATGATTCTAAAGAACGCGTGTATCAAAGCTTCTGAATGTGACTTTGTAAGTAAGCCTTGAAAGCTTTCTTAAGAAATGTGTTTTTCTAATATACAAGTTCTGAAATTTCTGAAGACAAGGTTCTGTTGAACGAAGTTCTGAAGATTCTAAAGACATCATTTTTGAATATCAAGATCTGAAGTTTCTGAAGACAAGGTTTTGTTGAACGAAGTCCTGAAGATTCTAAAGATATCATTTCTGAACATCAAGCTCTGAAGACAAGGTTCTGATGAACGAAGTTCTGAAGACTCTAAAGACAAATATGCGTTCAACTAGTTTTGAAGTTTCTGAAGACGAGGTTCTGTTGAACAAGTTCTGAAGTCTCTGAAGACATCCTTCTAAAGGCAAAGTGCTAAAGGCTCTTATGATAGTTCTGCTGAACGAAGATCTGAGATTCTAAAGACTTAGGTTCTAAAGTAACAAGTATTGATCTCTCTACATGCTTCATCAAATATACATCTGAAGCTTCTGAAGATTAGAAGACAGGAAAATGGTTTGTGTGTTTCAATTAAAATGATAGTCTAAGTAGTCTGTGACCTCTACCCAGATTAGGTTGCGTAAGGACAACTTTTTTGTATTATGATGTGACCATTCCTATAAGTGAACGTTGGTATATTACAGTTGGAATACGTTTCCAATTATACCCTCCAACGGATCTATTCTCAAGTCTTATTTATTGAAGATCTGAAGACTTGAAGAAGTGCTGAAAAGGGCCGGAAAAGCTAAGGATGGTGTGCTTAAGAGAAAAACGCTGAATGCGAAAGCCAAGAGAAACCAAGTTGCTTACAAAAGTGTGTATGAGTGTGTGTGTGCTTGAGTTGCTTACAAGCTACAAAAGTGCCAAGCAAAATGTTGCTGCTGTAGCTACTATGAGCCAAGTAAAAATACAAAATACCGAAGTGCATAATGCTGCAAGAGTAGGAAAGAAAAACAAGACTGAACAAAGAAGTTTAAGAGCTGAAGAATACACGACAGTATGTGTGTAAGGTGGAAGAAAGCACCAAATTTCAAAGCTCAAGAAGAAGACGCTCAAGCTCAACAAATTAGAGCACTGCTCTACAAAAATGAGAGAAGCATAGTCTTGCAAAATAGCAAGGAGTTGTTGCTCATATCTTGCTAGAAACACTTTTGTGTTATTGTACTTCAGTTGTGTCACCTACTTGTTAGAAGCAATTTATGTACCCACCTTTGTAAACACTTTTCAAAGTGTAGATTCATCAAGTGACTAAGTCGTTAGTCTGGATGCTTGAGAAGACTAAGTTGTTGTTGAACACTTAGTGGTTGTAATATGTTGAGATTATTGGATTAAGTCCTTGTCTAAGGCAAAATCACCTTGGTGGGTGGGCTAGAGTAACTTTTTTAACAGTGAACCAGGATAAAAATAATTGTGTCAATTTATTTTTCTAATCTTGTTAGCATTGATCTTTAATTCCACAGAAAATAGCATTGTTGGTGAAACCCAATTCAAACCCCCATTTCTTGTGTTTCTCACCCCTTTAATTGGTATCAGAGCTCCGATTATGTTATTGATGTTTATCAAACACTTAACCGTGTCAGATAAAGATCCAGACGAGCTTTGAGAAACACCTTGATGTTTTTTCACTCCACCACCTGATACTCCAGAGTCGATTGTTCTTAGTTCTACCTTCCACCATTGTTGGTGTTAAGATTGAGTTCTGGAAAAGCTGTTTAAAAAGTTCTTTCTAAAAGGTGATATTGATCAATTGGATATTGCAGTTGATAACTACGTATCTCTCTCAGATGAAGCCTACAAAAGATGAAAGGAAATCTGAATGATCAGTTTAAAAAGGGATGATAAGAATCATCATAAGCAAGAAATTTCTTGATTTCTGAAAGTTAATTCTTACTGAGTTTGAGATGTTTTCAAAATCGGACTGCTATGTCTATTTGACTTTCTCAGAATAACTCATTAAGAATTCTTTTAAATTAAGAAAAAAATTCCTCCTGTTTTGATTTAGAAGCATGAATACTTCAAGGATGAAGAACGTTGAAGCTGTTAAGACGATGTTTTCAAAACTTTTAAGACTTCGATTGAAAAACTATGAGTTCTAAACTAAGGATACCCCTTCGTCAGATCAGTTGAAGAAAGTTATCAGAAGCTTGCTGACCAGATAAAGTCTCTTGGCAACTGCTCTCAAGTTTGCAGAAGATCTGAACATCATCTCTGACAAAAGAAGATCAAAGTAGTCTCAAATCAAAATGATCAACCATTACAGAAGAAGTTATCTGTCACTCCCTCAGATAAGTTGATCACTCTAGAAGAAGATCTCATGGAAATAGATCCAAAATGCTTTGATAATAAGTTATCAACATGAAATGATTCTGAGTTCTCAGAAGATGATGCAGATGAAGATTGAGCCAACATAGCACCATTTGCTAACTGTTAGAATCTATGATGATGAAGATTCCTCCAGAAGATGAAGTTATTTCTGTCTCCGATTTAGCATAAACTATCTCTGTTGCAGAAGTTCTCAGTAGCACAGTTAAAGCTCTGGCATTAACACTATGATTATGACTATTTACACTATTTTTGTACACTGGCATATCTGAACCAATGAAATACCACGGTATGAAGTTTTGATTCAGTTACTGTTAAGTTTCTACATAATAGAACATGGGGAATTGGATCTTGACACAAGGATGAATCCTTCTGTGTTCTCCTCCCTTCTCTAAGTGCAAAAGTGATTGCATGAGAATGTTCAAGGTTAGAAATAATCTTGGTTAACAGATTAAGGACAAATAGCTTGAGAAACTATTTGTTAAGAATGAATCTTTCATATCCTAGTTCTGTACAACCAGATACAAATGTAAAGGAAAGAACAAGATCTTGAAGAAGAAATTGCTAATTCATGATATCTGAGATTATCATGACAAAGCATTTCTAAGGAGATGATGCACGCTAATCTGGACAAGATGTCTTTTCAGATCACTTATGATACATCGTGATTAGATTCCTCAATGTCTACAAGTACTTAGAGTCAAAGTACCTCTGCAGAAAAATCTATTTAATGTCAGATTTGATGATAAGCTTGGTAGTTGAAAACCAAAGCTGATTGGAAGATCTTAAATCTGAAAATTACCTTTTCAGAAGCTGAAGGTAATAGAGCTTCTGAAAGAGTACAAGATAAAGAAATCAGAAGTTGCTCTATCAGAAGCCGTCGTAGTTCTTACTCACCTAAGAAAGCTTAGGCAGAAGTCTTTACTTTCTGAAGTACTGATTCTGGGTGATAAGACTAAGCCAGTAAGAATAAGATCAACCCTCAAACCCTCTGGTAAAATATGTCGTGGTTTGATGGTCATATTGGTATCTACATCTGAAGAAGGAAAATATCTTATCAAAGATCTTACTCCAATGATGAAGCTGAATGGATTACTAAGATTCCTCTGATGATCTGAATACAACGAACATCAGGAGAAGATGTTTTCATCCATCAGAATGAGAAAACCAAAGAAGCTATGAAAATGTTCTAGCTTATCTTGGTAAAAGACAATGAAGGCATCTATACATCTTACTCAGATTCTAGATAAGGATGGCATTCAAGAAGGAAAGAAGAAGTTGTGAAGACGTTTCTAAGAAGAATTTGCTCTAGTGGTCCAGTTGGAGTCATCATCAACAACAATCTCAAGAAACAGAAGCTGGAATCCTACCAGATAAATGAGTAACATTTTCTAAACTCATATTTTTTTAAAGTATCTAAGAATCTATTTTTGTATTCTAGGATTAAGATTTTGGGATTATGTTCAAAAAGGAATTATTGTTTTTAAATCTTATTGATACAGTCTTTTGTTATGGCTGTTATCTTTTCAAATTCCTTGCTGAAGATAAAACTTGTTCTCATTCCCACATATGAACTCTGTTCTATGTTTTGAATGAAAAGAAGTATCTCAGAATACATATATTCTCGAGAATAGAAAAATATTCTTCTGATGCTTGATTTATTATGTTCTACTTCTGAGATGTGAAGCTTCTGACAAGTAGAGGTCTCATATACCTGAAGTATCCATGGTCAGAATGCTTATTTAAGTTTTTGACCGTTGGAAACTGAAGAGTTTACTTCATTAACACGATGTCAGGAAAAGTGAAGATTTATGATTCATTTTAAGTCAGCTATCTCTTAATGAACGTTGCTTCACACTTAATGTGACACATTGGGTGACGAGACTCCTGGATTCAGGCTGTTAAATCATAACTTTATCTCTTGCTAGAATTAATTTCTTTTACTGTGTCTTTTCTTATATGTGACAGTTACTTAATATTTTTAGTATCCATTCGTCTATTCTTTATTACTGTATCGAGTGCATTTAAAAGGATCTTTACTATTTCACTTTAAATTCCTTTCATGCGTTTATATTTCCTATGTGTACTCTTCTTGGTAATGATGTTTGTCAATTTTCTTGGTTAAGCATTATTTTCATTTGCGTGTCTCGAGTTTGTTTGTATTAAATTGTTTTGTCTTATTCGTCTCTAGTCCCTCTATTTATATTCTTCAGTTCATCTTCTAACAGTCATTCCTTCTTTCCACCCTTACAAATCTTCGCTTCTCCTCTATCCTTCTCTGTTTTCTTTCAACCATGGCTGTCAAAACCTTTTGTGGTAATGAAGATCTTGTGGAAGTTATCTGTGAAAACGATCTATCCTTCCTCGTCTTTAGGGAACTGATCGTGACATCATCTTGAGCATGCACATACAGGACTGCCCCAAAAACTATGCATTGTTACATGGACCCATTTATCCAAACATGGTGATGGCTTTCTGGAATTATGCTTTAGTAGGCGTGGATGGTGACTCCATCTATTCCTATGTTTATGGCACTCCCGTTACCATCACCCCTGCCTCCATTTCAAAAGCTATTAGTTGTACCCAAACTGGTATCACTGTGGGCGAGTTTCACTTTACCTACACCTTTGTTGATAAGCTCAATAGCATTCATGACACCACCTTTCCCAGACTTGAACCAGAAAATCCTAAGAAGCTCCTTCCATAAGCAAAAGCTTGGTTTAACCTCCCGCTAACTAATTTTCATCCTCGAGGTGTAGACAAAAATGTTTTATCCCATGCTGATAGACTGTTCATCTACTTTGTCATGAATAGCGTCAGTGTCAACCTGCCTCAAACCATCTTCAATCATCTGAAAGAATCAGTCACTATCTCAAGAGGTCAGTATAAATCCTTCATACCTTATGGAAGGATTCTATCTGAACTTTTCTATATAGCTAATATCATTGGTTTGACTAAGAGAGATGGGTCGGATGTTGCGGCTGTTGATGCAAGATGTGAAGCTGTTACTTGCTTGTTGATTGGTAGGTTTCTTTGTTGGACGGATATTTGGTGTCTGGGTGTTTCTTGGTCATGTAGTCTCTATGTCTGAAGGTTGTCTGTGGTCAATTGGCTTTTGATGTCGTTCATTTTCATGTGGTCTTGGTTTATCTAGTTTTGGTTGTATTTGCTTTCTCCCTTGCTACTCCCTTTAAAAATGTCTGGCATGTACTCCTCCTTATAATATTAATAAAGTTATCTATTATTTTCTATTAATTATTTCTTTACCATTCATGTTATTGACTATCTTACATTCTATTTATCTTTTAATTTTTTGTTTCATATATGTTTTTGGGAAATCAACTTCATATCTTAAAACTTCTCAAATAGAATTTAGAGGGAGCTTACAAACCTCTTTTCTAAGACTATTTGACACAGGGGGAGCTTACAAACCTCATACCCTGAATGTTTTTGGTCATGTTGTTATTTCCTTAGTAATTGTATTATTACTCTGTTCGCTTGTAATCTCTTCTTGATAATGCATTTCTCATATAATTATTCTTCTATATTTTATTAATCTTTTTTATTAAATCTGTGTTACCTTTTTTATTTCTGACAAAGGGGGAGAAAGTGAAATGATTTTGATATACCTATTTTAAGTCTCTTGATCCCAAATACATGTTTCAATATGTTTTATCACTAACCTTTGTTTAATAATTAATGAAGAACTTAGCAAAAGTTCACTATATGTTAGAACATGTTATCAGAAGATATGTTCAAGAAACAAGAAGTATGCTCTAAATGAGTTTGCTTTGATACAGTTACTCTGATACATTTGCTCTGATACATTACATGATTCAAATTCATCTTGACCATTCATAAATCAGAAGCAAAAGAACAATCTGAAAGAATGTCTATGAGTGCTCTGATACCTCAGGCTTGTCGGAAGTTCTGAACTTTCTGAAAGCATGGTAGATAGACTCTAGCACTTCAAGGCTGTGGATCTTATGGATAATCTAAATGGTCATTCTGAAAATGTTCAAGTTGTGAACTTTCTATTGACATCTTGATTACTGTCTCAAGGCATTCTCAACAATCTCATGCAATCATATGGGTTAGGGTTTGCAAGCATTGATCATACTCTCCTATCCTTTGTATCTGAATTAGGGTTTTGACCAAAGCCTTCTTATGGTTGATTCTTGGAGCAAATTTTGGTTCTATGGATAAATATACATCTCATGGGGTTTATACATGTATCATTTCTCTTCACAAGTCATCACATATGCCTCAATAAATGGAAAGAGGATTAGGGTTTCATCTTATCAAGAAAGTCAATTATGGCTTCACAAAGTCAAACTCTTGGGTTTTGAAGTCAATCATGGACATTTCAAGTCATCTCAAGTGCTATAATGAAGTTGGATCAAGAAGAATCAAAGAGAATCATAAAATCAAGAGAATTGGCAAATTAGGGTTTTAGTGAAATTTTTCTAAGTGTGGAAAACCCTAATTTCTGGCCATCTTGTAACATTCATAACTTTTTCATCCTTGATCCAAATGAGGCAAACTTGTAATAAAATTAAAGAGGACATCATGAACTACAAGTTTGTAGAAGGAAGTAAGTCCAAAAGATTCATGGATCAAAAGTTAGGGTGGCTTAAAGTTGAGAAAAATCAAGATTTGTGATTTCAACACTTAGAATTTTTTCTAAGTATGAAAATTCAGCTTGGAGGACATGTTTTCAAGGGCTATTTTCTTGATGATCCAAGCTTCATCTCATCTTTTCGCCAACATGAAATTTGTTCCTCATTCTCCAAGCTTTCGTTTGATTACAAGAACTCTTCGTTTGGATGTGTAGAACTCAAGTTATGGTGTCCAAAAGTTAGGGTTTTCAAGATGCCAAATTTAGCAAGTTGTTTGTCAACTCCATAAAGCTAACTTCCAAGACATTTCATCATGATCCAAGTTTCAATTCAATTTTCCTTCAACATGAATGTTATAGAGTTTCTTTCAAGATTTCTTTTAATGTAAAGAACTCATTCATTGGATTGGTGGAACTCAAGTTATGACTCCTCAAAGTCAAAGCTTTTTCATGCTCATTTTGGTTTCATGACTTTGAAATTTTCATGCACTTTAGAAAAATGTGTGGACAAACTTTCATGGCCATTTTCCACTTAGTTCCAAGCACCTATTCAAAATGCCATATGCATGAATTTTGTTCCTTACCATATGATCTTCATTTTGAGCTTAAGAAATCATCTTTTGGCCAAGAATTCATTAAGTTATGATGGTAGGAAATGGCATGCACATACATGATCATGATGTACCATATGGTTAACATATTTGTTATTCCTTTGATCAACTCTTGCAGCATGGTACTTTCTCACATGTATTATCATCATACACCATCAATATCTTTACCCAAATAAGCTAGACATCACATGCACATACCATGCACCAAATTTCAACTTTTTACCAAAACTTAAAAAGGAAGAAACTTGAACAAATTCACTCTCCCACGTGCTACCATCACACATACCTCATGATTCCATTCCCTCATTCCTTTTCTCAGCAAAAACCACTCACTCTAACCTCACCAAGCAACAAACCCGTGCGTGCATCTTCTCACCCTCATTTTTCCAATTTTCAAAACAACTCACTACAACAAACTTTCCACCCTCTTATCACGTGCTAAACACCTTATATAACCTCCTCAAACCCTAAAAACAACCTCACCTATTCATTTTGGTATCAAGTTTAGATCTGGAGCTCCTCTCATTTTCAAGAAATTCCATTCCTTCGAGGCTCTTATTTTCTGCAACTAAACTTCATTCTTTTGTTGTATTCCACTCATCTGAGAATCTCCAAAGCGCATAATGGGTTTTCTGAAGCTTTTTGATCAAGAACAAGAAGCAACGGACTTACTCCATTGAGTAAGATTTTCTCAACCTTTTTCTTTCATTTCACGCGTGCTTCTGACTTGTTTTTGTTGGATTTGAGTGTTTATGTTATGGTAGATCTTGTTAGTAAGCTTGTTGTGTTTGTTTGTTCAAGTTTCAATTTGAGTGTACAATTTTCGTGATGTGTTTTCAAGGTGTTAGAGGCATTATAAATGGATTTGGATGTTAGATTTGAGTTCTACGTAAAAAATCCTTGAGGATACTATCATGTTTCATGTGTTTTTATGTTGTTTGGATTTGCTCCACCGAAGACTCGCCTGAGAAGACGACCTGCTTACATGGTTGGCTTGACCCCTTGAATGCGTTGCGTGGCACTGATGTGGCTCGTGACGTGTTATAGTGAAACGGTGCGTTTCACCCTTAGCCCTTATTTTGTGTGGATTCCTGAGTTATGTGGATTGGGCCTGGCATGTCACTACTTTCCACACCCCCTATATCCTGGCCCGCGCGTGCTTTTGAACTAAGTTTAGTTCATTTTGGATTTTGCTCATGCACCCCCATGCCATGTTCACATATTTTTAATTTATTTTCTTTTCTTTTTTTATTTGATTTGATTTTTAATTGATTAGACCATTCAAAAAATAAATAAAAAACTTTTTATGGTCGTTAGATGTATTGAGATATTTTTGGCTATTTTTTATTTTATTTTTTAATTTATTTTCATATTTTATTTGAATTTAGTTTGAGAAGTGGTTTTCCTTTTTTATCCTTGATTAGGGTTTGACCTTTTGATGCCTTTGCTATGCCTTCTTGATTCAATTTTTCTCTCATGTTTTGACATATGGTTGGTGAATATTTGAATGTGGTTTTGGTGCTTGATTGATGTTTATTTGGCTATTTTTCTATTTTTGATTAAATTTCTAAGTTGATGATGTTTTGACCTTGCTTCCTTGATGTTCTTGACCTAGTTCCTTGAGATTGTTTCTTGTATGATCTAATGGATGCTTGTGGACTCTTGTATTCTTTGAATGACATGTTTGAGGGTTTTATCTTCATGTTATGATGTCTATTGTATGATCATTTCTCACCTCTTTCTTCACATGATCTGTTATTTCTTTGTATGGATGATTTGAGTGGTTTCTTGTGCATGATTTGAACGTGATCCTTCTTGAACTTGTTTGATATCTTGGAATTGAATGTGAATTGAATCATTTGAGTTTGCTTCTGACCTTCATGTTATGATGTGCATTACTTGATCATTTTTGCTTTGTACCTTGCTTGAACACATGCTTTCCTTTAAAGATGATCATGGTGTATGCTTGCCTAGTTTTAATGCATGTTTGAACTTGATCTTTGAAGTTTCTTTTTGTTAGCCATGAGTTGATGTTTGGATTGATATTCATGATCATGCTACTGCCCATCTTGATTCTTTGACCTAATTTCATTTATTTGAACCATGTATGACTTGTTGTTATGAGTTGATGATTTATGAATGCATAGTCTTTGTTGTGGTTCATGTTGGATGGTGTGGTGCCTCTTTTTTCATCTTTGAATTGAATTGATCATAGTATGACACGAGTTCTGACCTTACTTGTTTCTCATCTTGTTAAACTCATTTTAATTTGGTATGATGCTGTTATACCCCAAATTTGTCCTACCTGTATATATTTTCCATCTGTACATCTATCCACTGACAATTATTCAAAAATTCAAAAAAATGTTGTCTTCAACTTCATCTCTCTTTTATTTCTTATCCTTTTTTATTTTAAACCATATCTGCTTTTTAACCATTTTTATCATTCATCCAATTAAATATCCATTTGAACCATTTCCATATCCAAATTCAATTCAAGTTAGTTATCCATTTATCCCATTATTTATTTGAAACAAAATTCCAAAAAAATAAAATTTTGCCTTATTTTTAAATCACCATTTTTTTATATCACACATCCATAGTAATTTTTTTTCAAAAGCCCATCATCAAAAGTCCGTTAATTTTACAAAAAAAACTCCCACATTCAGCAACCAAAACGCAACGTACAACAACATTCTTGCAACGTCACAATTTCACCCTCAATCTCTCCCATAAATAACAGACCCTCTTCAAGGAGGCGGAGGAAGCCAAAGAAAACCCTCTAAATCTCCTTCAAATCATTTCCGAAACACCTTCTTTCTCCCTCAATTTCTCTGAAACTCACAGGCCTTCATCTCTAACCAAAGCCTCCTTCCTCAAATCATCAAATCACTCTCATAATCTCTCTGCTCCTTCAACACAAACCTTCCGCCCTTACCTCAGTACACAAAAACCATCGCTGCCTCCACCCTTATTTCCTCCGCTGTGACAACCCATCTTCATCTAACCTTTCCTCCTTCTTCATTCTTCAACATACCTTCAACCAAGTTTCCTTACTCCCTTCAACCCTTCACTCAACAACCCATCAACAAACCGCGACAACTTCTTCAACCTCCCTCATCCACCTGACCCAACCTCCAAATGATTCACAAACCATAAACAACCTCAACCCAGAACCGCAACCCTAAATCGAACCCACCAAACAACCATTCCAAACCCCATCCCCATAAACACTAACCGAACCAGGAAAAAGAAAACAGAAAAATGAAGTAGAAAGAGACAGATCCAGAAACCAAAACTCGAAACCGAAAAGAGGAGATTGAGACAAACGATTTCAAACCGATTTGAGAAAAGGAGAACGAACTTGAATTTGTTGTTGTTTCTGTTCTTGGCGTCTAGTTTAAAGGAAATAAGAGATTACTTCTTATTTTATTTGCGTTTTCCCTCGTTTCGGACCAATGACGTCATTCTTAGCTTTTTCGTTTGATTAGATCTGTAGGTGTGAGGTTTTTTGAGAAACTTTGAAACATTGACTCTGAGAGAAGCTTTTGTTTTGTTTTAATAGCATATCTCTATTGCATTGATGTATTTTGGGCTAAAAGGCCCGCCGCCTTGTTAATGCTGACCCATCTCATCATATTTTGTTTTTTGCTAACCGTTTTGTAGATGAATGGGCTTCAGGCCCATAGTGATTCTACTCTCCACACGCATCGGCTTTGATCTAAGCACACCCACCTCACAACTCAGGTTGCGCACCCCTCCTTCTTTTCCATATTTCTTTGTTTTTTTTATTATTTTATTTTCATAAACAATATTAATAATATTTTACTATTTATCATTTTCCCCAATTAATTTTATGTTTTTTTCATTTATTTTAGCCTTGTTCCATAGTTAATTCATTTACTTAAATGATTCGTCTCAATTTTGTTTCGATTCTATTTCATTTTGGGCCGATGATCTAGTAATATTCATGATTTAATTGGTTTGTTCAAACCAATGGAATTTTGATATGTATGAGGCCTGCCTATTTATTTATTTTTATTTCAGTTTATTCACTATTTTTTATTCATTTTGTTGGTCAATGAAAACCATATATCGATGGATTTATCGATTTCTCGACTAAATCTCGATAAAGGTGAGACTTTTATTCTTTTGCCCATTTATTTCGATTTTATTTCATTTCCATTATTTTTCTATTATTTTTATTTATTTCGGGTCGATGAAAACCAAATATCGATCGATTTATCGATTTCTCGATTAAATCTCGATAAAGGTGAGACCTTTACTCTTTGTATTCACCTTTTCGATTTTATTTCATTTTTGTTTATTTTGGGTCGATGAAAACCAAATATTGATCGATTTATCGATTTCTCGATTAAATCTCGATAAAGGTTAGACCTTTACTCTTTGTATTCACCTTTTCGATTTTATTTCATTTTTTTTTATTTTGGTCGATGAAAACCAAATATCGATCGATTTATCGATTTCTCGATTAAATCTCGATAAAGGTGAGACCTTTACTCTTTGTATTCACCTTTTCGATTTTATTTATTTTGGGTCGATGAAAACTAAATATCGATCGATTTATCGATTTCATGATTAAATATCGATAAAGGTGAGACCTTTAGTCTTTGTATTCACCTTTTCGATTTTATTTCATTTTTATTTATTTTGGGTCGATGAAAACTAAATGTCGATCGATTTATCGATTTCTCGAATAAATCTCGATAAAGGTGAGACCTTTATTCTTTGTATTCATTTTCTCGATTTAATTTCTTAATTGTCACTTTATATTTCTCTTATTTTCACTTTTGGTCCATGAAAGTCAAAGATCGTTGATTATCGATTTCTCGATTAAATCCGATTAAGACGATACCAATTTTATGTTATATTATACCTTGTTAATCTTATCTCGATTATATTATCGTTCATTCTTATTCATATCCATATCATATTCATATTCATGCTTATCTAACCATTTTCATTTGGTCAAACGCTTACTTCCAGATTAAAATACTCAACACATATTCAAACCATTTTTCCTAATTAAATCGCGAAAGAACTGAATTCTTGAGGTCTAGCACCTCTTGGGTTCTTGAGTGACCACCATTAGGGCGCACGCCTTAGGTGGTGATCACTCGACCTTTCGCTCCTAAAACACTCGTCTTAACTATTTGGACAAAGGAATGGCATTGGAATCTAGCATTCCACGTGGTACTTTCGTCGTCCAACAAACAATATTTCATATATCAATCGAATGAAAAAGGTGTCGTTGGGATCTAGCATTCCATGAATGCCCCGATTAATTGGTTGCGAGGTCGACGTCTCGTTTATTGAAAAATCGTCATTCTCCCTAAAACAACTTAACAAATCAAACCATTTCCAAACCAATTCTCGACTCGCCGTCGAGCCCCTCTTCAAAACATTCTTGTAAGTCGAGTGCCTTTTGCCTCGTCGTCAAATGCACACTCGCACACTTCGTAGGTTTCGTTACTAGGAGCACCCCTAGGGACTAGTATCGATCCTCACCTCTTTTCTCAACCAATTCGACTCAATCTTTTTTCAAACGCTTTCTTAATCAACTAACGAAAGGAGGAGATTCTTGGGATCTAGCATTCTTTGGGTCTTCGAATGAATGGCTCTTAAGGCACGCCCTTGGGTTGTTGTTCATTCACCCTTTCATCTTAAAACACTTAATCCCTATCAAACGTTTTCGCAATCAACTCACGAAAGAACTGAGTTCTTGGAGTCTAGCATTCCTTGGATTCTTGAGCGACTGCTCTCGAGGCACGTCCCTTGGGTTGCATGTCATTCAATCTTTCGTCTCCTAAAATTCAAACCCTAACCCTTGTTTCGTGGGCGTACCACGAACTACGACTACTCTGATTCTTTATTCTCGTCCGAATAAAGATACGTAGGCACAAGATTGCGATGATCTTGGCGAACACACTTTTTCTTTTTCCCCCGTTTGCGTCTACCTTCCCTCCATCTTCCGTCTTCCCTCTATCCCTTCCCATAGTCGAACTACGATTGCTCTGATTTCTCATTCTCGTCCGAATGAGCATACATAGGCCCGAGGTCGCGATGATCTTGCCGAGCACCCTATCCTAAAACCACCCCCTTTTCCCCGTAGTATTTTTTCCCTTTATCTTATCGTTTCGCGTTTACCATTGAGAAGAAAACAAACAAGCTTAGCTAACATTCCTCACAATTCGAACTAAGAGGTTCCCGTTGAGTACAACGGACGTGAGAGGGTGCGCGTACCTTCCCCTCACGTAACCGACTCCCGAACCCGGAACGTAGTTGCGATGACCATATTCTTATCTCTTTAAAGGTTTTCTTGATATTTTCCTTTCCCTATTTTTGGGATAAATAAAGTTCGGTGGCGACTCTGTCGAACCGTTTTCCGTGCCTTTCGCGCGAAGGGTCGTGTCTTCGATTAAGCGATTTTTCGAGGTGCGACAGCTGGCGACTCTGCTGGGGATATTTGCTCCATGCAAGAGAGAGTCAAGCCTATCTTAGAACGATTTGTGAGGAGCGTTATCTTTGTTTGCTTTTTCTTCTCGTTTACGTATTTGTTCTCTTATGGCTTTTATATGCTCATTATTATGCTTATCTGTTGGATCTTGGGATGATATCATGAGTAAAGCTCTACACCCGAGCTTTGATAAAAGCAGAGAGAACACATAGCTTAGAATTGGATGTCGAGTAGTGTTAGTCCCCAAGGACTCGCTCCTTGTGTGCCTAGCATGAAAGCTCCCCTAAAGTAGACCTTTTCGTAGATCCTGTTGTAACACAGCTAGCCTGTCGCACGACTTGATTCATGAAGGGTCCGTGACTCTATGAACCACTCTTATAACCAAGTTATATATTGGTGGTCATGTAGTGTTAGTCTCCAAGGACTCGCTCCTTGTTCGCCTAGCATGAGGACCCCGCTCAGGAGAGACCTTGTCGTCATTATCGTCGTAATGCAGCTAGCCTGTTGCGTGACATTGATGCGATTTGTGTTCGTAATCCTGGGAACCTTATCCGTCAACGTAGAAACTATCTCGTGAGTGGTTTGTGGGTAAAGAACCTAGAACTTTCCTCATAGAGCCTACCTATAAGGTTTCTTTGATCAGAGACTTTGGTCATCTACCCGTGAATGACCAACCTCAGAACTGTTTCAACCTGTGATCTGCGATCCTAGATCTTGCATCTTGCATTGCATCTCATGTCATTGCATTGCATCTGTTATGCATCTTGCATTGCATTTTCAACCTCAGAATCTCACTTCACCTTCCTTCCTTCTCCAGTAAATCAAGCTGATTCCTCGACACCAGTACGCAACCAGAGCCAACACAAGAAGAACAATGGAGCAGATTCAGCAAGAGCAAGCTGCCTTCAGAAAGGAGTTGGATTCTATCAAGGGAAAAATCGACCAGATTCTTGGAGCCATCATGATGGCCAGAAAGGAAGAAGAACTGCGTGAAGCCACTGCTGCCAACAACAATGCACATGTTCAAGGGTCACCCTCAAGGCTCTCAGTTCCTGTTCCCAACCCTATCAATTATAGGATACCAATGAACTTCACTCCTGTCGCTAAAGGAGCCATTTCTCAACCACCTTCAACATCTGGAGTCGCTGTTGGTGTTATTCCGCAAGCCCAACCTGTTGTCACTCAGGTTCCTATTCCTCATGCCGAAGAAAATCTGGTGGATCAGTATGATGAAGTACAGAACTACCATACTGCCATCCCAATTGTCAATCCTACTGCTGCTCAGGATTCTGAAGCTATCAAGATGTGTCGTGATCTAGCTGAGAAACTCCGAGTCATGGAGGGGCGCAACTCAAAATCTCTGAACGCTCTAGAAATGTGCTTGGTGCCAGATGTTGTCATTCCTCCCAAGTTCAAGGTACAAGAATTTCCAAAGTACAAAGCCCTCAGTTGTCCCCACGTGCATTTAAGGATGTACTACCGCAAGATGGCTGCCCATGCCAAAGACGAAAAGTTGATGATCCATTGCTTCCAAGACAGCTTGTCTGAGGCATCACTCGAATGGTATATGCAGTTGGAGCGTAGTAATGTGCGCACTTGGGGTGATCTAGCTGATGCATTTGTCAAGCAATACAAGTATAACACTGACCTTGCTCCGAACCGTACTCAGCTTCAGAGTATGGCTCAAAAGGACAACGAATCCTTTAAGGAGTACGCACAACGCTGGAGAGAGCTAGCCGCAAGAGTGCATCCACCTCTCGTTGATCGTGAACTGATTGACATCTTCATGGGTACTTTGCAAGGTCAATACTACGAGAAGCTGATTGGTAATGTTTCAGGTGGATTCTCTGATTTGGTAATTGTCAATGAGAGAATCGAAGAGGGTCTGAAGAGCGGAAAGATCCAAGGAGGTTCTAGCAGCCAGTCTCAAGCCAAGAAACCTTTCAATAATGGATTCAAAAATAAAGAGGGCGAAACAAATGTTGTCTATGCTCAGAAGGGGCAAGCTCCACAAGCTCCAGCTCCAATGCCTTATCAAATGCCATACTTCCAGTATCCATATGTTGCTGCTGCGCAATACGCTCCAATGCCTTATCAACCAATTGTTCAAGCTCCAACACCTCAGCAACAGATTCCTCAACAACAATCATACAACCAGCAAGGGTATCAGTATCCTCCTCAACATCAACAACAGAGAGTTGCTCAACAACGCCAGCCTAATCAACAGAGGACAAGGAGGCCAGATAGAGACTTTGATCGTCTGCCAACATCATATGCTCAGATCTTTGCTCAATTGATGGAGAAGAAGGCAATCGCTCTGAGGGACCTAGCTCCTCCAACTGTCATTCCCCCAGATTATGATGCTAATGCTCATTGCGAGTTTCATAAGGGTGCTCCAGGGCATACGATTGAGGACTGCAGAGCTTTCAAACACAAGGTTCAAGACATGATCGACTCAAAGTATCTCACGTTCAGTGGGAGGGCTCCGAATGTCATCAAAAACCCGCTGCCACCGCCAAACTAGTGCCAACATCTAGTCAAGTCAAATCAAGTCAAGTTTATTCCCCGAAGAAGGCAGTCATGTTGCCATCCCATCATTTGCATTCTTGTATTTTCTTCTTTATTTGTTTAAGTATTGTATGCTTTGAACATTGCCATTTGTATTTGGTTTTCTTAATGTATTGATTATGCACGTTTTGAATCAGTTATGTCGTATTCACTCATTCTTTCCATTTACTGCAAAACACCGACACATATTTCCACTTCACTCTCTATATCAAACTGTTGTTAGCAATGATTGGAGGGAGGATAATGAAAGCGAAATACCCATAATTGCAAACCGTATGCTTTCGGACAAAATATCGTCAATGATGTACAGGCATTGTTTCAATCCCCTAAACACTGGAGAGACAAGGAGATAATCCCTAGTTAAACCTTCGAGCCTAGAAGTAGTAGTTTCCTTCAGATATTCAAACCCTTACACTCAACCTGGGGCAGGTAGTGTTCAGTTAACTCAATTACGCACTCAAATCACAAATCCAAAGACCAAAAGACATGACGGTTGTTCATCAATAACCATGACTTGGCAGTCACAATCATCCAACAAAACAAAAAAAAAAAGCCTGCTAAGTCAAGCACCTCAAAGAAGACTTAGGCAAAAATCAAGGCAACCCTGATGGACTCGAAAAGCGAAATCAGTCCATGCAAAAGATAGGGGTCAAAAAACAAAAGAGGCCGTCAAATCCTCAACAAAAACAAAATAAAGTCCAGTGATCACCAAATCAAAATCAAAGGGTCACTGACATCCATCAAAAACAGAATAAGGTGACTGCCATTTCGAGCAAACCTTGAATCATCACGCTTACACCGTCACCTCTTTTGGAATACAAACATGTGCAAAATTAACTGAACGTAGGATTGGAGATCATCACGAAGAAGGGGTGGGTATAAATTATACTTTGAGCCTATTAGCCTTTGTTTCATAACCGTGAGCCAGACCACGTTACAACACTCGAAAGACCTAATTGAGGCGAGGTTTATTCTGAATGTATACTATCGTAAGGTTGCGTAAACTGACTCCCCATATTTGCTAATCTTCAGCATTGGTGTCATTCTCTTTGCTATATCTTTCACACCATCAAAATCAGCACACGTTTGGGCTAACGATCCATTCGTATCACCATCACGACACTCCAATAAACAACTCTTTTTCAAAACTTGTATGAGCATTGCATTAAGATTACCATTTGTGAATGTACAATTTTAATTGCAAATCAGTGCTAGACATCCAAGCAACTCCAACAAGGGGCAATCAAAGAGGAACTTGAACTTTCAGTGGTGCCGACCCGAATCAAGACTACCTCAATACGCTCAAGCTGAGGCAAATCTTTCAACAGCTCGATCAGGGGCAAGCCATCTCAAAGCACATCAAAGTTCATCTTCCAAAGATCAAATCATGTCAGAACTGGTTAACCAGGGGCAGATCACTACCACATTAGACTGGGACAAGATCCATTGTAGCAGGCAGATCCATTTGTATCTTCAAGTTGGTCAAGCAAGCAACCCTAACCATCAAGCAAAGTTGTGATTCTCTCAGAAGTGAACTCACGACTTATCATCAAGCAGTCAAACTTGAGGCTTCAAGAGCATCTTCGGCTGCATCAATCAGGGCGTCTTCGACGAACTGAGTGTCGAGGGAATCAAATCCCTCCCACCGCCCAAAAGTCCAATCCTCATTGGCAACTACCAAAAGTCCACCATGCTGGCACCATCTCAAGCATATCCAATCACCCGTCTGCAATCATATGCATCATACGCATCATATGCATCGCATTCGTCATCATAAACATCACCTGCATCATATGCATACCCAAAAACCAAATCATACTTCCCTAGCACTTGCATCTTCGCGCATCAGCATTTGCATTGCATATCATTACAAAATCAAGCATTCATATATGCATAAGTCAAGATCCAGGAGCAGTCTCAAGACTACAAGAACATCTCCAGCCCGGCCAGGGGCATCTTCTGCAAGTCTGTGGGCGTTCTTCACGAAGTTGTTTTCAACCTTTGGTCGAACAAGACAAGCTCAAGACGATCTCCAGCCCAGTCAGGGGCATCTTCTTCAAGTTCATGGGCGTCCCCCATGAAGTCTTCAACCTTCTGTTGATGAAGCTGTGATCTCCAAGCAAGTCAGTGTGCATTCCTCAACCTTTTGTTGCTGAGGTCGTCATCCTCATCCCAACCAATAAACATTCCTCCGAGTCAGTGGGCATTCCTCATTGAATCTTTTCTTCAAGTCGAACTATGACTGCCCTGATTCTTTATTCTCGTCTGAGTAAAGATACGTAGGCACAAGATTGCGTAGATCTTGGCGGGTTACCTTCTCCATTTTTCACTATTTCCCTTTCCTTTTCGTGGGCTCTCCTCATTGAATTCTTTACTTCAACCTTTTGTTGATGTCTCCAAATAAATCTCATCACATCCCCAGCAAACTTGGCCTTTTGTCAATTGCTTGACTATCATCCTTTTGGTGGTAGCCGTTCATGTCATATCGACCTAACCTGCATCCTTTTGGTGTTGGTCCTCGCAAGTGAGAAGTTTCTATCATCCTTTTGGTGGTGGTAGCAGGCTGTGTGTGTGTACCCTATTATCCTTTTGGTAATAGCAGGCTTTGACCTCATTTTCATCCTTTTGGTGGAAGGGTCTGTGTGTGTGTGTGCCCTATTATCTTGTCGGTAATAGCAGGCTTTGACCTCATTTCCATCCTTTTGGTGGAAGGGTCTGTGTGTGTGTGTGCCCTATTATCTCGTCGGTAATAGCATGCTTTGACCTCATTTTCATCCTTTTGGTGGAAGGGTCTGTGTGTGTGTGTGTGCCCTATTATCCTTTTGGTAATAGCATGCTGTGACCTCATTTCCATCCTTTTGGTGGAAGGGTCTGTGTGTGTGTGTGTGCCCTATTATCTCGTCGGTAATAGCAGGCTTTGACCTTATTTCCATCCTTTTGGTGGAAGGGTCTGTGTGTGTGTGTGCCCTATTATCTCGTCGGTAATAGCAGGCGTTGACCTCATTTCCATCCTTTTGGTGGAAGGGTCTGTGTGTGTGTGTGCCCTATTATCTCGTCGGTAATAGCAGGCGTTGACCTCATTTCCATCCTTTTGGTGGAAGGGTCTGTGTGTGTGTGTGCCCTATTATCTCGTCGGTAATAGCAGGCGTTGACCTCATTTTCATCCTTTTGGTGGAAGGGTCTGTGTGTGTGTGTGTGCCCTATTATCTCGTCGGTAATAGCAGGCTTTGACCTCATTTCCATCCTTTTGGTGGAAGGGTCTGTGTGCGTGTGTGCCCTATTATCCTTTTGGTAATAGCAGGCTTTGACCTCATTTTCCATCCTTTTGGTGGAAGGGTCTGTGTGCGTGTGTGCCCTATTATCCTTTTGGTAATAGCAGGCTTTGACCTCGTTTTCCATCCTTTTGGTGGAAGGGTCTGTGTGTGTGTGTGCCCTATTATCCTTTTGGTAATAGCAGGCTTTGACCTCGTTTTCATCCTTTTGGTGGAAGGGTCTGTGTGCGTGAGTTTACTATCATCCTTTCAGTGATAGGTCTGTCATCCTTTTGGTGCCAGATTTCCGGTTATCCATTATTTCACATCCCAAGCATTTTCTTTCTTCCCGGACAAATTTGTGGTTTTCTTCATATCTAATTGTCTACTACCTCGAAAGACCAAACGCCGTAGCAGTTCATCTAACTCAGTTTAAGCCAATTAGATAGGGGCATCTGTTATACCCCAAATTTGTCCTACCTGTATATATTTTCCA
Source organism: Lathyrus tuberosus (assembly GCA_022829125.1). Classification (NCBI taxonomy): domain Eukaryota; kingdom Viridiplantae; phylum Streptophyta; class Magnoliopsida; order Fabales; family Fabaceae; genus Lathyrus; species Lathyrus tuberosus. The sequence continues at coordinate 1,080,667 of JALAZF010000405.1, forward strand.
TCTGTACATCTATCCACTGACAATTATTCAAAAATTCAAAAAAATGTTGTCTTCAACTTCATCTCTCTTTTATTTCTTATCCTTTTTTATTTTAAACCATATCTGCTTTTTAACCATTTTTATCATTCATCCAATTAAATATCCATTTGAACCATTTCCATATCCAAATTCAATTCAAGTTAGTTATCCATTTATCCCATTATTTATTTGAAACAAAATTCCAAAAAAATCTAATTTTGCCTTATTTTTAAATCACCGTTTTTTTTATATCACACATCCATAGTCTTTTTTTTTTCAAAAGCCCATCATCAAAAGCCCGTTAATTTTACAAAAAAAACTCCCACATTCAGCATCCAAAATGCAACGTACAACAACATTCTTGCAACGTCACAATTTCACCCTCAATCTCTCCCATAAATAACAGACCCTCTTCAAGGAGGCAGAGGAAGCCAAAAAAAACCCTCTAAATCTCCTTCAAATCATTTCCGAAACACCTTCTTTCTCCCTCAATTTCTCTGAAACTCACAGGCCTTCATCTCTAACCAAAGCCTCCTTCCTCAAATCATCAAATCACTCTCATTGCTCCTTCAACACAAACCTTCCGCCCTTACCTCCGTACACAAAAACCACCGCTGCCTCCACCCTTATTTCCTCCGCTGTGACAACCCATCTTCATCTAACCTTTCCTCCTTCTTCATTCTTCAACATACCTTCAACCAAGTTTCCTTACTCCCTTCAACCCTTCACTCAACAACCCGTCAACAAACCGCGACAACTTCTTCAACCTCCCTCATCCACCTGACCCAACTTCCAAATGATTCACAAACCATAAACAACCTCAACCCAGAACCCCAACCCCAAATCGAACCCACCAAACAACCATTCCAAACCCCATCCCCATAAACACTAACCGAACCAGGAAAAAGAAAACAGAAAAATGAAGTAGAAAGAGACAGATCCAAAAACCAAAACTCGAAACCGAAAAGAGGAGATTGAGACAAACGATTTCAAACCGATTTGAGAAAAGGAGAACGAACTTGAATTTGTTGTTGTTTCTGTTGCTGGTTTATGCAGGGTATTACATTATTTGATTTCGGTTGCTATTGTTGTTTTCCTTTGATTTCACAAGCTTGCTGTTATGATCTTGGCGTCTAGTTTAAAGGAAATAAGAGATTACTTCTTGTTTTGTTTGCGTTTTCCCTCGTTTCGGACCAATGACGTCATTCTTAGCTTTTTTGTTTGATTAGATCTGTAGGTGTGAGGTTTTTTGAGAAACGTTGAAACATTGACTCTGAGAGAAGCTTTTGTTTTGTTTTAATAGCATATTTCTATTGCATTGATGTATTTTGGGCTAAAAGGCCCGTCGCCTTGTTAATGCTAACCCATCTCATCATATTTTGTTTTTTGCTAACCGTTTTGTAGATGAATGGGCTTCAGGCCCATAGTGATTCTACTCTCCACACGCATCGGCTTTGATCTAAGCACACCCACCTCACAACTCAGGCTGTGCACCCCTCCTTCTTTTCCATATTTCTTTGTTTTTTTTATTATTTTATTTTCATAAACAATATTAATAATATTTTACTATTTATCATTTTACCCAATTAATTTTATGTGTTTTCATTTATTTTAGCCTTGTTCCATAGTTAATTCATTTACTTAAATGATTTGTCTCAATTTTGTTTCGATTCTATTTCATTTTGGGCCGATGATCTAGTAATATTCATGATTTAATTGGTTTGTTCAAACCAATGGAATTTTGATATGTATGAGGCCTACCTATTTATTTATTTTTATTTCAATTTATTCACTATTTTTTATTCATTTTGTGGGTCAATGAAAACCATATATCGATGGATTTATCGATTTCTCGACTAAACCTCAATAAAGGTGAGACTTTTATTCTTTTGCCCATTTATTTCGATTTTATTTCATTTCCATTATTTTTCTATTATTTTTATTTATTTCGGGTCGATGAAAACCAAATATCGATCGATTTATCGATTTCTCGATTAAATCTCGATAAAGGTGAGACCTTTACTCTTTGTATTCACCTTTTCGATTTTATTTCATTTTTGTTTATTTTGGGTCGATGAAAACCAAATATCGATCGATTTATCGATTTCTCGATTAAATCTCGATAAAGGTTAGACCTTTACTCTTTGTATTCACCTTTTCGATTTTATTTCATTTTTTTTATTTTGGGTCGATGAAAACCAAATATCGATCGATTTATCGATTTCTCGATTAAATCTCGATAAAGGTGAGACCTTTACTCTTTGTATTCACCTTTTCGATTTTATTTCATTTTTATTTATTTTGGGTCGATGAAAACCAAATATCGATCGATTTATCGATTTCTCGATTAAATCTCGATAAAGGTGAGACCTTTAGTCTTTGTATTCACCTTTTCGATTTTATTTCATTTTTATTTATTTTGGGTCGATGAAAACTAAATGTCGATCGATTTATCGATTTCTCGAATAAATCTCGATAAAGGTGAGACCTTTATTCTTTGTATTCATTTTCTCGATTTAATTTCTTAATTGTCACTTTATATTTAACTTATTTTCACTTTTGGTCCATGAAAGTCAAAGATCGTTGATTATCGATTTCTCGATTAAATCCGATTAAGACGAGACCAATTTTATGTTATATTATACCTTGTTAATCTTATCTCGATTATATTATCGTTCATTCTTATTCATATCCATATCATATTCATATTCATGCTTATCTAACTATTTTCATTTGGTCAAACGCTTACTTCCCGATTAAAATATTCAACACATATTCAAACTATTTTTCCTAATTAAATCGCGAAAGAACTAAATTCTTGAGGTCTAGCACCTCTTGGGTTCTTGAGTGACCACCATTAGGGCGCACGCCTTAGGTGGTGATCACTCGACTTTTCGCTCCTAAAACACTCGTCTTAACTATTTGGACAAAGGAATGACATTGGAATCTAGCATTCCACGTGGTACTTTCGCCGTCCAACAAACAATATTTCATATATCAATCGAATGAAAAAGGTGTCGTTGGGATCTAGCATTCCAATAATGCCCCGATAAATTGGTTGCGCGGCCGACGTCTCGTTTATTGAAAAATCGTCATTCTCCCTAAAACAACTTAATAAATCAAACCATTTCCAAACTAATTCTCGACTCGTCGTCGAGCCCCTCTTCAAAACATTCTCGAAAGTCGAGTGCCTTTTGCCTCGTCGTCAAATGCACACTCGCACACTTCGTAGGTTTCATTACTAGGAGCACCCCTAGGGACTAGTATCGATCCTCACCTCTTTTCTCAACCAATTCGACTCAATCTTTTTTCAAACGCTTTCTTAATCAACTAACGAAAGGAGGATATTCTTGGGATCTAGTATTCCTTGGGTCTTCGAATGAATGGCTCTTAAGGCACGCCCTTGGATTGCTGTTCATTCACCCTTTCATCTTAAAGCACTTAATCCCTATCAAACGTTTTCGCAATCAACTCACGAAAGAACTGAGTTCTTGGAGTCTAGCATTCCTTAGATTCTTGAGCGACTGCTCTCGAGGCACGCCCCTTGGGTTGCATGTCATTCAATCTTTCGTCTCCTAAAATTCAAACCCTAACCCTTGTTTCGTGGGCGTACCACGAACTACGACTGCTCTGATTCTTTATTCTCGTCCGAATAAAGATACGTATGCACAAGATTGCGATGATCTGGGCGAACACACTTTTTCTTTTTCCCCCGTTTGTGTCTACCTTCTCTCCATCTTCCGTCTTCCCTCTATCCCTTCCCGTAGTCGAACTACGATTGCTCTGATTTCTCATTCTCGTCCGAATGAGTATACGTAGGCCCGAGATCGCGATGATCTTGCCGAGCACCCTATCCTAAAACCACCCCCTTTTCCCCTTAGTATCTTTTCCCTTTATCTTATCGTTTTGCGTTTACCTTTGAGAAGAAAACAAACAAGCTTAGCTAACATTCCTCATAATTCGAACTAAGAGGTCCCCGTTGAGTACAACGAGCGTGAGGGGGTGCGCGTACCTTCCCCTCACGTAACCGACTCCCGAACCCGGAACGTGGTTGCGATGACCATGTTCTTATCTCTTTAAAGGTTTTCTCGATATTTTCCTTTCCCTATTTTTGGGATAAATAAAGTTCGGTGGCGACTCTGTCAAATCGTTTTCCGCGCCTTTCGCGCGAAGGGTCGTGTCTTCAATTAAGCGATTTTTCGAGGTGCGGCAGATGCTTAATGGTGTTCAATTATAGTTCTAAGATAAGTTTGATTGCGCACTTCCTTGAATGTTTTCATCTTTTCTCTTGAATTTGAAAGTGTGAACACTTTAATCATGATGTGTATTGTTTGAGGATGTTGATTGTGTTCTTTATTCTTCTTCGATATCTTGATTCATTTGATGATCATACTTTGACCGTTCTTTAATGTGTGATACTTGTGCATTGATGTTGATTCCTCTCATTTTGTGTTGCTTTGACATCCTCCTTCTCTTCATCTCTTTTATTCTCCTTTGGGTTTTGAATTCACGTTTTGTTGTTGTGATTGAGTTTGTTTAATGTTTACTTGTGTTTGATCACATGCTCCCTTAGGGCTCATAGTTTGAACTTAATAATTTTGATTAGGTTCAAAGTAGGATAGACATTAGGCTCTCAATCCTTTGCATGACAATATTAGGGTAGTCCCTTTCTTGACCTCAACCTTAGGTCCATCATTTGTATAATAACATTAGGTAGACTTCCCTTGTCCATCCTCAACTATAGGGCCATATTGCATGACAACATCTAGGTGAGTTTCCCCTAGATTTTATTTTGCCCTTTGAGTCTTTTTTCTCTTCTCAAAATAAAATCAAAACATTTAATAAATATGATGTGCATTGTGCGCCACGAGCCTTAAGCACATGGGAAAAGATGAGCGGATGAATTTCAAACATCATATTATGGTACTTTGTGCGCGAGACGCTTGGATCGTTAGTGCGAAGTATTCGATCCTATGTCATAGACTTTAGTGCGATGCGCATTTCAAACAAAGTTAATTCACTTATGTTAAAACTCACAAACAAACTGCAAACCATTTTATCCTTTGGGATTGTTTGTCAAATCATTTTCAGAAAGAGTACGTTATTTCCGTTCTCCCGTAAACAGGCATCGACCCTAACTGCTGTAACGTGAACCTAATGCCGCTCATAAAAACACTTAACCAATCTGTGGTCGTACCCACGAACTACGGTCACTCTGATTTCCTTATTCTCGTCTGATTGAGGATACGTAGGCACAAGACGGCGAAGTTTCGGCGAGCAACCTTCCCCTTTCACCCATAGTCCTCCGAACTACGTTGACTCTAACTTTCCCATTGCACGAGGGAATACGTAGGCCTAGGACGACGAAGTCCTATCGAGTCACCTTTTGTTTTTCTCCTTTTCGTTTCTGTTAGCAAGTATGCTTTAGATAAACACACCCTTTAATTAGAACAACAAGCGTGGATCTTGTTGAGTACAATGGACACGAGGGGGGGTGCTAAGAACTTCCTCTCGTGTAATCGACTCCTGAACCCAGGATTTGGTTGCGATGACCATGTTCTTTCCCTTTTCGAGGTTTCTTCAACCGTTTCCTTTCCCCCGCCGGGATACATAACGTTTGGTGGCGACTATGTTTTTCCGCCGGTTGTTTTTCGCGTTGCGACACCCATGTCGCAATTCGGAGAATCTCATTTTTTGTTGAGATACTGCTCTATAATCCACGAAGATTCTTAATTCATAAGTTACTTCTTCGTGCGATTTAGCGAAGCTCATTTCTTTGCTTGAGATATTTCTCTAGTATCCTTGAAGAATCTTAAATGCGATTGCGGTATCGTTCCCCTTGTCCGAATATCTCGATCAATAAGATACTGATTTATTGATTTAGAGAATCTCATTTTTGTTGAGATACTACTCTAGTCCCCCAGAATAGTCTTAATTCACAAGTTACTGCTTCGTGCGATTCAGATAATCTCACTATTTTGCTTGTGATACTGCTCTAGTATCCTTGAAGAATCTTAAATGCGATTGAGGTATCGTTCCCCTTGTCGGAATATCTCGATCAATAAGATACTGCTTCATTGATTCAGAGAATATAAATTTTTGTTGAGATATTACTCTAGTATCCCCGAGGAATCTTAATTCATAAGATATTGCTTCGTGCGATTCAGAGAATCTAATTTCTTTTTTTGAGATACTGCTCTAGTATCCTTAAAGAATCTCAAATTCGATTGAAGTATTATTCCCCTTGTCGGAATATCTCGATCATTAAGATACTGATTCATTGATTCGGAGAATCTCATTTGTTGTTGAGATACTGCTCTAGTATCCCCGAAGAGTCTTAATTCAAATGATACTACTTCGTGCGATTCAGAGAATCTCATTTCTTGGCTTGAGATACTGCTCTAGTATCCTTGAAGAATCTTAAATACAATTGAGGTATCGCTCCCCATGTCACAATATCTCGATCAATAAGATATTGCTGCATTGATTCGAAAAATCTCATTTTTTGTTGAGATGCTGCTCTAGTATCCCCGAAGAGTCTTAATTCATAAGATACTTCTTCGTGCGATTTAGAGAATCTCATTTCTTTGCTTGAGATACTGCTCTAGTATCCTTGAAGAATCTTAAATGCGATTGAGGTATTGTTCCCCTTGTCGGAATATCTCAATCAATAAGATACTACTTCACTGATTCAGAGAATCTCATTTGTTGTTGAGATACTTCTTCAGTATCCCCGAAGCGTCTTAATTCATAAGATACTGCTTTGTTCAATTCAAAGAATCTCATTTCTTTGCTTGAGATACTGTTCTAGTATCCTAGAAGAATCTTAAATGCGATTGAGGTATCATTCCGCTTGTTAGAAGAAATCGATCAATAAGATACTACTTCATTGATTCGGAGAATCTCATTTTTTGTTGAGATACTGCTCTAGTATCCCCGAAGAGTCTTAATTCATAATATACTGCTTTGTGCGATTCAGAGAATCTCATTTTTTTTCTTGAGATACTACTCTAATATCCTTAAAGAATCTTAGATGCGATTGAGGTATTGTTCCCTTTGTTGGAATATCTCCATTGATAAGATACTACTTCATTGATTCGGAGAATCTCATTTATTGTTGAGATAATGCTCTAGTATCCCCGAAGAGTCTTAATTTATAAGATATTGCTTCCCGTGATTCGGAAAATCTCATTTGTTGTTTGAGATACTACTATAAGTATCACTGAAGAGTCTTAACTCATAAGATACTGCTTCGTGCAATTCAGAGAATCTCATTTCGTTTCTTGAGACACTGCTCTAGGTATCCTTGAAGAATCTTAAATGCGATTGAGGTATCGTTTCCCTTGTCGGAATATCTCGATCAATAAGATACTGCTTCATTGGTTCGGAGAATCTCGTTTGTTGTTTGAGATACTGCTCTAGTATCCTTAGAGAGTCTTAATTCATAAGATAGTGCTTAGTTGATTTGGAGAATCTCATGTGTTTTGTTTAAAATCATACTCTACTATTTTATTTTATCACTGCATTTCGTCCTTGCATTGCTTTTTTACATTTCAGAAGACAAATTTTGGGGTCTTCTTATATCTAATTGACTTATATCCTAAAAATGACCCCGTGGCAGTCCATTTTCTCGGATTTAAGGCAATTAGATAGGGGCAGCTGTCATACCCCAAACATTTCCTACATTTTTCTTTCTTTCCTCAATTTTTTCTCAAGCGTTGCATTGCATATATATTATTATCTAGTTTCTTTCATTTGTTTAATCACTTGGGTGTAGCCATTTGGCCTTTGGCCATGAACATCCCAAAGTCAGGTTTTAGGTTTTAGATTGTGTGTAATAGGTCTTCATTTCATTGCTAGCGCTTACTCACACTTTGAGCTTGGTTGAGGTTCTCACTTATATTGCATTGTTTCTTCATGTTACATGCCTTTTATAGCAATGGTTATTGCAATATTGCATTAAATTTGTTTGAACTCATTCATATTATGCCACGAGCCATGTTAAACTTTGATTGCAAATCTTGGTAAGCTTACTCTAAGTCAAGAGGAGCTTTGGTTAATGCACATTGGATTCATTTTAAGGAAGACCTAGATTCTTTTTAATTTTATTATTTATGAGCTTGGAAATAGTGGATTTGAAGAATTGTTTTTCCAAATGGAGTCTCTTCTTTGATTACATACAAGAGTCTTTTGGGATTACTTTTCTAGAATACAAGCGACAATTATTTGGAAATAAGTTATTCATGCATCAAAGACAAGATACAAGGATTTTATTTTACATGTCAAAACTACTTCTATAAAGAAGAAATTTGTGTTACAAGTGACAAGTCCAAATGTTCATGTTATTGAGGCAATTTTAAAATGAAGCATTACATCAAAGTGGAATAAGAATTACAAGGTGGTCTAAGGGTTGACATTTTCCCTAAAGCTACAACAATGGTTACAAGTCCAAGTTCCAAGAATACAAGCTAGAATCCAAGAGATGATATTCCTTCATTTTGGTAGGGAGCCTTTGACACATAATTGGAGTTGCACCAAGTTTGGTTCCATCATGTACACCCGTCATGCTTCGTACAATACCTATTGCCAAGAGGAAGAAAAGTGATCAAATAGAGAAACAATATCGTGACAATGAAAGGGAAAAGATGCACTGCTAGCATGTCAAATGAGCATTGCCAAGATAACCACACTTTGAGAAGTATGAATAAAAGTCACGTAAAAAAGAAGTAAGAAAATACAAGCACGCAAAAAGCATCCGCAACATAAATTTTGTTTTTCAATTCCACTCCCAAAAAATCCCATGAAATCAGGGGTTCATACAAAGTTTCACAACGGATTGATTCCACAAAAATTACATGTACATCCACACTCATCAACCGCACTTTGGTTTTTTAAATGAGACTCATATAATTTTTTATATTATATTATATTTTTATATTTTCTAAACAACCTAATTACATTTTTCAAATATCTACACAACTCATCAAAAATTCTAAAATGAGTCCCACCAAATCTTACAATATATCTAACATTTATATTATATTAATGATAATAAATAGTAATATCAATTAAATATTATTAAAAGAGAACAATTAATTGTTTGTTACCGGAAAGCGTTTTTGTTAGGAGAACGGCTTCACATGTGAAATACCCATTACACTCTGACAACATAGCATTGAATATTGTGTAGGAATTGCATTTTGAAACCGATAATCATGCTCTTATTCTCTAACAAACTCACACGTTCTAAAGAAATCTCACACGTACCTATGGGACTAAAAATCCATGTTTTAAGAACTGATTTTTCAGACACGCAGAGGACAATCACTACTGTTGCGCTGAAAAACCCTAAGAATCCTAAATCACTCAAAGCTCGAAAATCCAAAAATTACTCAGAGTTTTTCATTGAAACTCTGAGATAATTTGAGCTAACACAATCAGCAATTAAACCATCACGTAGACACAACAGAAATAAGAAGGTGAAGAAATAGAAAGTACAAAAGCCAAGGAAGCAATATAAGACGTACCTGAACGTCACTGGAGAAGACGCTCCAGCGGACTAGCTCTGGCCAGGTAGTTTTCTTCACCTTTTGCTTGAATCAATTGTACCCTTATGTTTGTCATGCCTTGCTGAGTAAAACCCCCATGTTAATTACGTAGAACCTTGTTTGTTGTTGGCTTAATTTCAGAGCTAGGGTTTTTTCGTTTGTGTTTAGATGTAGACGTTTTGGGGAGGAATTAGAAAATTTTGAGTCCAGATTTGGACTCAGAAGGGTTTGATTGGTAGGGTGAGGCTAGTTTGTTAAGGTTGGCCAGAGAAGAAGGCGGCAGCCACCGCTCGCCACCGTCTTTTCCGGCGGGTTGGACGACTCCGGTAAGGGAAAATTACAGAGAGATGAGAAAGAAAGTGGAGAGAGAGTAACGTTTAATTATGTGTTTCTTTTCATTTCTGTCTGTTTTCTTATTTTCTTTCCGGCTCCGTCTATGGTGAGCAACATGCATTTTTTTTTTACTCCCTCAGTCTTATAAAAAGTGTCATATTTGAATAATGCGCGGTTCTTAAGAAAATGATTAGATGTGTTGATTTTAGTGAAAAATTAATATCATTTACTAGAATACCCCTATTAAATGTAGTTAATAAATTAGTTGAATAAAGTGAAAGTTAATGAATAGGGATATAGTAGTGGAAAAATAATAATAAATGCTACATTGGTAATGTAAATAGACAATTATTTTAAGACAAAGAAAAAGTGCAAATGAGACACTTTTTATGAGACGAAGGGAGTAATTAATAAGAATCATTGGATCATGATAGTACACCATATTATTATAAACCTCACATACATAATATATATCACCATAAATTAAATAATTTTTTAAACTAACATTAATTGGTTATATTTCACAAATTATATTTGACATTAATTTTTTTAAATTAATATTAATTTTTTAATTTGACATTAATTTTATTAATTTGATATTAGTTGGATATATTTAACAAATTATATATTTGACATTAAATTATATATTTTGATTTAAATTAATTTTATTAAATTATATATTTTGATTTAAATTAATTTCATTAAATTTATTTTTACTGTAGAATTTTTTTTTTTTAAAATTATGATGTATTTTAATTTGACATTAATTTTTTTAATTTGGCTTTAATTTCTTTAATTTGACTTTAGTTGAATATATTTGACATTATATTATATATTTGACATTAAATTATATATTTTATTTTAAATTAATTTCATTAAATTATATATTTGATTTAAATTAATTTCATTAAATTTATTTTTACTGTAGAAAAAAATAATTTTTTAAATTATGATGTATTTTAATTTGACATTAATTTTTTTAATTTGACTTTAATTTTTTTAATTTGACTTTAATTGAATATATTTGATATTATATTATATATTTGACATTAAATTATATAATTTGATTTAAATTAATTTTATTAAATTATATATTTGATTTAAATTAATTTCATTAAATTTATTTTTACTGTAGAATTTTTTTTTTTAAATTATGACGTTTTTTATTTCATTAAATTATATTGACGTTTTTTAATTATATATTTTAAAATTATTTTTTAACATTAATTGAAACAAAGTTTCTAAATATTATTTTGGCTAAAATACAGTTTTGGTCCCCTGTTTGTCAAAATTCACGGTTTTGGTCCCCCATTTTATTTTTTAACAGTTTTGGTTCCCCACCCCTCACTGTTCATGTACTGTTCATGTACGGACGTGTACTGTTCATGTACGGACCAGTTACTTTTCATCATTTTTTTGAGTCAAAATTGGGGTGGGGGACCAAAACTGTTAAAAAATAAAATGGGGGACCAAAACCGTGAATCTTGACAAACAGGGGGACCAAAACTGTATTTTAGCCTATTATTTTTAAATTTATATATTTTTAATTTGAAATTAATTGGTTTTATTTCACAAATTATATTTGACATTAATTTTTTTAATTTGACATTAATTGGATATATTTGACATTAAGTTATATATTTTGATTTAAATTAATTTCATGGAAGATAGTCAGGAGATGATGTGTGAACCATGTCAGAGATGCATAGAGGATGATCAATCATGTGTGAGACTTTTTTTTTTCTCCATTGAATATCAGCCATTAGATATTGTTGTTTATGATATGCTTACAATGCCCACCATATGCAACCATGTGCAGCACTGCACTGAATCACAAAAGCCTTTAATTTTATACTTTATAAATATGCCTTTTAAATTTTGTATTCTATAAAATAATAATGTTAAAAAAACAAATTCAAATAAAACATTAACATTTTAAAAAGAAATTAAACTAATATGAACATATACTGTATCTCACACGTAGTAAAAATAAATTTAAAATTTAAGTATGATTTTTATTTTAAATTAATGTGAACTATGTTATAATTAAATTTTAAATTAATATAAAATAAATTTAATGTGAACATATACTGTAATAATTAATATAAATTAATTAATATAAAATAATAATGTTAAAAAAACAAATTAAAAGAAAATATTTACATTTTAAAAAGAAATTAAACTAATATGAACATATACTATATCTCACATATAGTAAAAATAAATTAATATGATTTTAAATTTTAACTTGATAGTTTATATTAACTTAAATTTAATTATAACTTTAAAAATGAAAATGGCGTAATAAAATTATGATAATTATTAAAATGTAACTTACCGTAAAATTAATTAAAGTTATTTTAAATTAATTATGATAATTATTTAATGAAATTAATTTAGCGTAATAAAATTAATTAGGCATGTAATTTGAAAGTTATTACGCTAATTATGATAATTATTTTTACTGTAGTATAATAAAATTATTTTAAATTAAATGTATTTCATTAAATTAATTTTTTCTAAATAGTTATTATTTTAAAATTATTTTAGCATAATAAAATAATTTTAAATTAATTTCATTAAATTTAAATTTATTTTTACTGTAAGTTGATAAAAGTATTTTTTAAAATATATTTTAAAAATAATTATGTATTTTATATATTGTGATTTAAATTAATTTAATTAAATTTATTTTTACTGTAGCTTAATAAAATTATTCTTTAACTTAATTTTTAAATTATATGGTCGATTTAAATTATATTTTTTTTACTATAACTAGACAAATTTATTTTTTTAAAATATATTTTAAAAATAATTATGTCATTTTAACATTAATTGGAACAATATTTCTAAATATTGTTTTAAATTTTCGTTATTATTTTGTTCCTCTAAACTACAATTACGTATGCCGAAACGACATTTTAATTATAAACACTGCAAATTGTAAATTAAAATTGAAGAACACAGTGTAAAAACATAATGTAATAAAGCAATGCAAGTTGAAGAAGACAAAAAGTTGATTTTGAAAAACATTGCAAATACAAAAATACATAGTAAATGACTGAAAGGAAATCGAAAGAAATGTTGCATAGTTAATCACTAAATCTAAAACTCCTTCCAGACTAATAGTTGTCCCACCTATAGTCCCGTTCGTCGTCATCATCAGATTCAACCGGATTGTAGTCTGCTTCTTCCTCATCATCTGAATCATAAATTTTTACCACCCTCACGAATCTTGATGATGTTGTTTTTCTTCTCCTTTTTCTTTTTTGTCGAAGTGCAGGAGCGTCACGGACCTGTAGAAGAAAACTATTTAACAGCAACAGAAAAAATAAACAGACCCTGAGATAAAAAAAACTATGGCGTATTGCTGATGTAATCCAGCCTAAGGCTAAGCTGTATTGCCATTAACAAACGCAAGTAATGCAATATAAGAAAGGGCTACCTGTTGGTGGGGTTGACGGCGCTCGAACGCAGGAGGTGGTTGAACCTCTGTACGTGGTTGGTTGTCAGTAGCGGGTTGTACCTGGACAGCAGCTTCGACATTTTGTTGCGTCTGTTGATGTTAAAAAAATTATAATATTTAAACACAATGAAAGAAAGAAAAAGGGAGACATCTTTTTAGTGAGTAAAATATGCAGCACTAAATGTATGTGCTGAACCTGAAGAGTTTGGTGGGAGTCGACAGGATGATGGAGACCGGCAGGTCGTTGCGATTCCGGAGAAGGTTGTATGTCAAGCGCAGTCTGGACGTCAGTAGGCTCTGGCGCATGGAGAATTTTGTTGGATGCCATAGAAATACTTGTGCATTTCTGAAGTTTGGTGTCTGTTGTAGAGAATAGGAGGGAGGATTAAATAATGAGGCGTGTGACTCGGCATCTTCCCCCGCATTGGAAATGGAAAAGCATTAATAGTTTTTTTTGAAGGTGTAAAGTTGGAATATTGGGAGGCGTGTGACTCTGCAGCTTCCCCTACGTTGGAATGGCATGATTGACATCCCCTTCCAAATTGTAGTTTCTGTAGAATTCCAAGCAATTCAATAATAAGTCAAGCAATTCAATAATCAGTCACAGGTTGTCACATATATGCTGGAAAAAACAAAACCTGCTATTAAAATAATGTGCATCCTATGAAAGAACTTCATCAAAATTCATAGTAAAAACTACACGTTGAAGTTCTCATAGGATGCACATTATTTTAATAGCAGGTTTTCTTTATAATTTTCAAAACATTAGGAGCACATAGTAAAAACTAACCATTCTTTAGTAGTTTGTTTTTTTCCAGCATATATGTGACAACCTGTGACTTATTATTGAATTGCTTGACTTATAATTGAATTGCTTGGAATTCTGCAGAAACTACAATTTGGAAGGGATGTCAATCATGCAATTCCAACGTAGGGAAGCTGCAGAGTCACACGCCTCCCAATATTCCAACTTTACACCTTCAAAAAAAACTATTAATGCTTTTCCATTTCCAATGCGGGGGAAGATGCCGAGTCACACGCCTCATTATTTAATCCTCCCTCCTATTCTCTACAACAGACACCAAACTTCAGAAACGCACAAGTATTTCTATGGCATCCAACAAAATTCTCCATGCACCAGAGCGCGCTTGACATACAACCTTCTCCGGAATTGCAACGACCTGTCGGTCTCCATCATCCTGTCGACTCCCAACAAACTCTTCAGGTTCAGCACATACATTTAGTGCTGCATATTTTACTCACTAAAAAGATGTTTCCCTTTTTCTTTCATTGTGTTTAAATATTATAATTTTTTTAACATCAACAGACGCAACAAAATGTCGAAGCTGCTGTCCAGGTACAACTCGCTACTGACAACCAACCACGTACGAAGGTTCAACCACCTCCTAAGTTCGAGCGCCCTCAACCCCACCAACAGGTAGCCCTTTCTTATATTGCATTACTTGCGTTTGTTAATGGCAATACAGCTTAGCTTTAGGTTGTGTTACATCAGCAACACGTCATAGTGTTTTATCTCAGGGTCTGTTTATTTTTTCAGTTGTTGTTAAATGGTTTTTTCTACAGGTCCGTGACGCTCCTGCACTTCGACAAAGAAGAAAGAGGATAATAAAAACAACATCATCAAGATTCGTGAGGAGGGTAAAAATTTATAATTCAGATGATGAGGAAGAAGCAGACTATGATCCGGTTGATTCTGATGATGACGACGAACGTGACTATAGGTGGGACAACTATTTGTCTGGAAGGAGTTTTAGATTTAGTGATTAACTATGCAACATTTCTTTCGATTTCCTTTTAGTCATTTACTATGTATTTTTGTCTTTGCAATGTTTCTTGAAATCAACTTTTTGTCTTCTTCAACTTGCATTGCTTTATTAGATTTTGTTTTTACACTGTCTTTTTCAAATTTAATTTACAATTTGCAGTGTTTATAATTAAAATATCTTTTTGGCATACGTAATTGTAGTTGGGAGGAACAAAATAATATAGAAATTTTAAAACAATATTTAGAAATATTGTTCCAATTAATGTTAAAATGACATAATTATTTTTAAAATATATTTAAAAAAATAATTTTGTCAAGTTATAGTAAAAAAAAATATAATTTAAAAATTAAGTTAAAGAATAATTTTATTAAGCTACAGTAAAAATAAATTTAATTAAATTAATTTAAATCACAATATATAAAATACATAATTATTTTTAAAATATATTTTAAAAAATACTTTTATCAAGTTACAATAAAAATAAATTTAATGAAATTAATTTAAAATAACTTTATTACGCTAAAATAATTTTAAAATAATAACTATTTAGAAACAAATTAGTTTAATGAAATATATTTAATTTAAAATAATTTTTTTATGCTACAGTAAAAATAATTATCATAATTAGCGTAATAACTTTCAAATTACATGCTCTAATTAATTTTATTACGCTAAATTAATTTCATTAAATAATTATCATAATTAATTTAAAATAACTTTAATTAATTTTATGGTAAGTTACATTTTAATAATTATCATAATTTTATTACACCATTTTCATATTTAAAGTTATAATTAAATTTAAGTTAATATGAACTATCAAGTTAAAATTTAAAAACATATTAATTTATTTTTACTATATGTGAGATAAATTATATGTTTATATTAATTTAATTTCTTTTTAAAATGTAAATATTTTCTTTTAATTTGTTTTTTTTAACATTATTATTTTATATTAATTAATTTATATTAATTATTACAGTATTCACATTAAATTTATTTCATATTAATTTAAAATTTAATTATAACATAATTCACATTAATTGAAAATCAAAATCATACTTAAATTTTAAATTTATTTTTACTATGTGTGAAATACAATATATGTTCATATTAGTTTAATTTCATTTTAAAATGTTAATATTTTATTTTAATTTGTTTTTTTAATATTATTATTTTATAGAATACAAAATTTAAAAGGCATATTTATAAAGTATAAAATTTAAAGCCTTTGTGATTCAGTGCAGTGCTGCACATGATTGCATATGGTGGGCATTGCAAGCATATTATAAACAACAATATCCAATGGCTGATATTCAATGGAGAAAAAAAAGTCTCACACATGGTTGACCATCTTCTATGCATCTCTGACATGGTTCACACATCATCTTCTGACTATCTTCCATGAAATTAATTTAAATCAAAATATATAATATAATGAAATTAATTTAAATCAAAATATATAACTTAATGTCAAATATATAATTTGTCCAATATATCCAATTAATGTCAAATTAAAAAAATTAATGTCAAATATAATTTGTGAAATAAAACCAATTAATTTCAATATAAAAATATATAAATTTAAAAATAATATTTAGAAATTTTGGTCCAATTAATGTTAAAAAATAATTTTAAAATATATAATTTAAAAAAAAATTAAAAAACTGTCAATATAATTTAATGAAATAAAAAACATCATAATTTAAAAAATTATTTTTGTTCTACAGTAAAAATAAATTTAATGAAATAAATTTAAATCAAATATATAATTTAATGAAATTAATTTAAATCAAAATATATAATTTAATGTCAAATATATAATATAATATCAAATATATTCAATTAAAGTCAAATTAAAAAAAATTAATGTCAAATTAAAAAACATCATAATTTAAAAAATTATTTTTTTCTACAGTAAAAATAAATTTAATGAAATTAATTTAAATCAAAATATATAATTTAATGAAATTAATTTAAATCAAAATATATAATTTAATGTCAAATATATAATTTGTTAAATATATCCAACTAATGTCAAATTAAAAAAATTAATGTCAAATTAAAAAAATTAATGTTAAATTAAAAAAAATTAATGTCAATTTAAAAAAAATAATGTCAAATATAATTTGTGAAATAAAACCAATTAATGTCAATTTAAAAAATTATTCAATTTATGGTGATATATATTATGTGTGTGAGGTTTATTATAATATGGTGTACTATCATGATCCAATGGTTCTTATTGATTCAAAAAACGAAAAAAAAAAAAAAAAAAAGGTCTCTCACATGAGAGACCTATGCATGTTGCTCACCATAGAGCCTTTCTTTCCATTGTCGTGGCTTTGATTTGTTTGTTGGCAGAGGGTGGTGGTGACAAGTGTCCCCACCACTGGACACATGTCACCATTGGATTGTGTCCTCCTCAATCCCACGTGCGTAGCCCTTAGTCCCATATGGTGCACCCATGTCTTTCACCATCAGATCAGAGTCAAGCTTTGGGACCCGGATTGGCTACCTTTAGGGCGCCAATTGCACCATAACTTTCTCTCTTTCTCTCACCTACAACTCTCTCTCTCATCTTGATTCTATTTCATTTTTTATTTAATTTTTTATAAATATTGCAATAAAACTGCCTAAAGTAACGGAAAGGTAGGAAAGCCAAAGTTACCATATCCTTTTCCCAAGCTTTGACTTTTTCAATAAACTGACGCACCAAGTTGATTTCTGGAGTCAACTTGTTGACTAAAAGTCCATGGACCCCTGTAGCGCCTTGGGCTTCCTTCCAATGGGCATGGGCAAGATTTCGTTTTTACACCCCTATTTTTACTTCTTTTGTTGGCCCATTACTTTTTCTTAGTGTTATTTGTTTTATTTACTTTTCTTGATTTATTTTCTTTCCTTTTAATTTTTATATATTATTTTTTTATATATTTATAAAAGTAAAAAAAAAGTATTATTAATTACTTTAAATATATTTATTTAATATTAATTAATTAAATTATTTATTAATTTTATTAAATATTCATATTTAAGTTAATTAATAATTTTGTGTGTTGTTTGGCTAGGTTTAGTTGTGCGATCTTTAATCGATTATCTTAATTATGCCATTTCTCATGTTATATGCCTATGCTATGATATATCTTGATCTTATTTCTCATTTATATACCTAAACCATTTTCAAACTAATTCTTGATTTAATATCAAGACCTTTTCAAAACACCTTTGTAAGCCGATTGGTTTAGCATCGCCATCAACCTCACATAGCTTACTCTTAAGTTTTCTTACAATGAGACTTGCTTTGCACTAGACACTTTTATATGCATTTACTTGGTGGATTGGATCTATAATTACTTGAACCTATCTCCATTTGACAAAATGTATCCCTATTCCCATGACGTGTAATAGTTTTTACCGCTTTCTCCTTGATATCTTTGCATTTAGGTATTTTCTAATGAAATAGTAAAATCAACCACTTTTCTAAGAACATAAATAAGCTTAATTCAACGTCGATCAATTTTCAGAAATAAAGCCATAGTACTTCCATAATCATCGTCACACCATCAACCCTTTCCATTCCATTCAACTTTGCATCCATACCTAATTTGTAAGCCGATTGCTTTTGCATCGCCATCAACCTTTCTCCACTCCAACTTCCAAACCATTCAAAATCATTTTCAAACTTTCACATCAACCATTTTTGCAAACGATCATCAAATGCTTGATCCAACATCAAGCACATTTTTCAAATCAAAGATAGAAAAACACTTAACAACTACTATACATTTCCAATGAAAGGATGAAAAAGGAGCGGGGTGTAGTCAACGATTTCCCAAAAGTGTGGATTCGAGATATAGTTCTCATGGTTTGAGCTTTCGTCATCCTATAACCAATTCAATGTGTAATAAACCTCGACTAGCATCGAGTGCCTTTTCAAAATAAAATTTCAAAACACATAAAATTTTTGAAACTCTTTCTCAAATAAGATGAAAAAAGAGCGGGGTGTAGTCAACGATCTCCCGAGAAGGAGGACACAAGATGTACTTCTCGACCGTCCGAGATCTCTCATCAACTCAAAAACACTTCAACACATTAAACTCTTTTTATCGCTGCAGTGGGATCTTTCAAATCCTTTTTCAAGGTATAAAAACAACCAACACACAAACATTTTTCTACTCCGAACTACGAATCTCTAATTTCTCATCTCACAATGGGAATACGTATGCACAAGGATCCCAATCCTTGGCGAGCACCATAATAAAAAACCCACTATTTCCCTCTGGCAAGTAACCCTTAAACAAAGACACCCTTTCACGCATAGACAACTTAGGTGGTTCCCATCGAGTACAATGTATGTAAGGGGTGCTACTACCTTCCCCTTGTATAACCGACTTCCGAACCCAACATTGGTTGGATGACCATACCCTACCCCTTCCGTTCATAGGTTTTATCGATGCTTTCCTTTTCCTCAATGGGAATAAATAAAGTTCGATGGCGACTCTCCTAAGTCCATTCCATGAGCGTGCAATTGTGCATCACGAGGTCGTCTCTCATTTTTCGAGGTATGACAACATGATACATAACTATATAGCTACATTGATGTTGTTTTTGTTGTTGTTGTTGTTGAGACCCTAAACCTTAGAGGTTAAATGTTGGTTTCGTTGTTGTTTAGACTAGTATTGAATGTTATATGTTATTGTTTTTGTTAACATAAGTACGTAATAGGTTTATTGTTGATGTTGTTATAGTTTTGTTGAGATTGAGAATGTTGTTTTTGAGTTGTATTGTTGTTTAGACTACGATTTAAAGTTATATGTTGTTTTTTAGATAACTATGTAATAGGTATATTATTGATGTTGTTGTAGTTTTGTTGAGATTGAGATTGTTGTTTTTGAGTTATTGTTGTTGTTGTTGATGGGTCATCATGAGGGGGAAGCATTAACATTGGGTCAAACACTCGCCTAAAGGTCAAAGACTCACCCAAACAAGTGAGAGAGACACCACATATTAACCCTAAACCTTAAGGTGATATATGTATGAGTTCTCACAATTATAAAGTGTTCAACCTCCACCTTTCTAAGCAATGTGAGACTTAGAATTCACACTTGTTTCTCAACACAACTCACACTTGTTTCCCAAAAATCTCCCCCTCATGTGTAAGTCAATCCATTATGTCCCCCTCAAGCAGAAGCTCTTTCATCTATATGCTTGCACCGCCATTGAGGGTCACCATTATCTCATCAAGGGCACTTCAACAGAACACGCCGCCTGAACGCCATGTCAGGAAGACTTTCGACACAAGGAGCTAGTCCCTTATTCGAACCATCGTCTCTGATACCATTGATGGTCATCATAAGGGGAAAACATTCATATTGGGTCAAACACTCACCTAAAAAAGTGATAGAGACACAACATATTCACCCAAAACCTTATGGTGATAGGTGTATGGGTTCTCTAACTTATAAAGTGCTCGAACTCCTCTTTTCTAAGTTATGTGAGACTAATAACTCACACTTGTTTCTCAACACAACTCACACTTATTTTCCAACAGTTTTTGTTGTTGTTGTTATTGTTTATTTGTTCTACTTATCAAAGTCTTGAAAGCTATTTGTTGTTGTTTACCTGTTGTTATTGAGTTTGAGTTTGAGATATTGTTTTTGAAAGATATATGTTGGTTTTGTCGTTGTTTAGATTGATATTAAATGTTATATGTCATTGTTTTTTTAACATAAGTACGTAATAGGTTTATTATTGATGTTATTGTAGTTTTGTTGAGATTGAGAATGTTACTTTTTGAGTTGTTATTGTTTAGACCGAGATTTAAAGTTATATATTATTATTTTTTAGATACGTATGTAATAGGTATATTGTTGATATTGTTGTTTTTTTGTTGAGAATGAGATTGTTGTTTTTAAGTAGTTGTTGTTGTTGTTGCTGTTATTTTTTGTTCTACTTAGAAAAGTTTTGAAACCTATATGTTGTTGTTTATTTGTTGTTATTGAGTTTGAGATTGAGATATTTTTTTGTAGCACTTTGTGAACCTCTCATCTTATTTCTCCGAACATGTAAAGAGGACATTAGAGTAAAGAAAATATATTTGAGTTTATTATATCTAAGGCTTAATACCCTTTTTAGTCATATATCTTAACCCCGAGGTTCATTTTGATCCCTTAACTTTAAAAAGGTCCATATTGATCCCTTAACTATTCAAAATGTTTCATATTAGTCCTTTTCGTCTTATTAGTGATAGAAAAACTCAAAAATTAGTCGCTAAATATATGAAAAGGACTAACATGGTACTTTTTGAAGAGTTAAGGGACCAATATGGACCTTTTTAAAGTTAAAGGACCAAAATGAACCCCGAGGTTAAGATACAAGACAAAAAAGGGTATTAAACCTTATATCTAATGTGGATTGTTTGTTTCACTAACCCCTATTTGAACTTATAACCTATTAAATTAATTTTGAAAATAATAATATGACAAATTATGTTTTATTTGAAAAATATCTTACAATAATCGATGTTTTTCATGCATTCTTTATTACAATATTCATCTATCTTTCTTTAATGGTTAATATTTCTCTTAATACTTCTATTAATATTTCTTCTATACCTGTTCATTTTGAAAATCATCTAATTTTATGCTTTGAAGAATGAATTAGTAGAGAAGGAAGTGTTGAATGAATAACTTGAAACATTAAACGAAATTCTAAGCATTAAAGAACGAGAGATGAATAATGCGTTACATGATGTTCGAAAATCATTGATTAAGTAAGTTGTTCTTCAAATATAACATAATTTTTCATATAATATTTTCTAAATCAATTTGAATGGTTATATGCTCAATTAGGGTTAGGTGAAATAAGCAATCAACGTTATATATTATAAACTCAAATGTATATTTCCCCTCGGTTAAATGAAAAAACTGATGGGAAATGTATTTTTGCCATTTAAAAATTTCAAAAAGTATCACTGGGGATCAAACCCATCACCATTACATATTTCTCGTCTGTGGAATTTCAACTGAGATGTAAAGTGGCACACTTTTAATGACTCCCTTTGTTGCCTCACATATGAAACTGTTGTTCTTTAAAATTTACTTCCTTTTCCTTTTCCTCTACAGATGTCTTATGTCTTTTTACACATATATTCTAGAATCCTACACGACTTAGACTAATGACCTTTCTTTCCGCATCTATAACATATATTTTATTAGTTTGGTCATATTTGGGAGACCTATAATTATCCACAAAAGTGGTTTTGACTGTGATTTCCACTTCGACTATAAACATCAACTCAAGCATGATCACCGCATTCTTTAGAACAATTATAGCCATCGCTCCTTTGATTAGATATTGTGGCATTAATTTCAGGATATGTTATTTTTCTTATGGGACATAACTGGTGGTTTCTTTACGAGTGACTCAGTATTTTGTTTTTCCATTAGAAAAACTGAAACTAAATCAAAGTACTCAGTAAATCCCGAAGTCCATATTGTTGTTGCAACAATACATGTAATGCATGAAAAATGATTTTTTTTTTTTTAATTTTTCTTCTTCTGTTATAACTATGCCACAAATTTCTAATTGTGCTATAATTTGGTGCATGGCAAAGTTATTTGAAATAACACTTTATAGTCTTGGAACCATAAAATGTTCCACTAATCCATCAATGTTGGCATAACACTTTCCTCTGATGTAAAAAACTTGTCTTGACTTTGACCCACAATATCTTGGGATCTATTTCTTTGAGTAATTTGTTTGTAATCTATCATCAAAGTGGTGCTTGATTATACGATTTACCCTCAAATTTTTCATTGTTAATTTCTCTAGGTCAATTGTCAACTTTCTCAAATTATCTCCTTCAAGGATTTTGTTGATTCCCTTACATGCAAGATACTCAATTAAGTTGTTCCAAGTTATGTAGTTGTCCCACTATTAAAAATAATGCATTTCATCATAAAGCTTTCACCTCACCAATTAAATAACCAAGGTATAACTTATGTCTCGTGACGTTTTAAATGTTTTCTTCAAAATACCATTTATTCTCTCGGTTATATTAGAAAACCTAGTGAAAACTAACTCAAGGACATGCTTCAAATCTTAGAAATTACGGTTTATGTTTTTATTTATTTGTAATGATTTATTTTATTTTACAGGGGCGACTTCCTTCATATTTTATTTTTAAATAAAAAACAAGTCAGTTTTCACCACATTAAACATTAGACTTTTCCCATCGACTTAGATAAATAGTTTGAGAATGACCAAGGTATTATTTCTGGCTCGCCACATTTTATTTTGATTGGGATTACATCTGGTTAGGCTTTGCTTTGGGGCTTTGGCCGACCCAAAACAGTTGTCGTCAAGGCTTGCTGAGAAAAAACTAGCTTGGTTAGTCTTTGAAGCCGTTACCGACCTCTAACAATGATGTCCGACCTTGGAGAGAAGTGAAGCATTTTGAATCAGTTGAAAAATTAGTGGGGAACAAGAACATTAAGTTCTTTCTCCTCATTGATGTGTTACACCATTCCCTCTAAGCATATGACTCTAAGTATTCAGGCTAGGGTGTGGTTCCTCTATCTAGGGGGATCGGGTACTTTTGAGCCATTAATTCTTTTGACAGAATAGTCATTTTGCTACTATTAGATCTTCCTTCAATTTTTTATTTTTTTCTGTTGATTTGCGATTTATTTCCTTTTAAGAGTTTGGTTCCTGTTCGATGTCTCTTTTTCTTTGTTAGCTATTCAAATTTTACTCCCATCTCCTAGGTTCATTCTTTTATTTGCTTGTTCTAGCCCTTTTAACCCTTTTTGCTTCTTCCACATTTGCGAGTCATTCTTTTCTCTTCATTCTATATGAAAGTATGTTATCATTCATTATGTGTGTGTTGTTATTGTTAACTTAAGAGATGTACCCATAGGTAATGATTTTTAGGTTTTTAGTGATGAGTTCTCATCGTCTGTGGGGGTTGAGACTCTTGAACTCGTATACGTCTTTGACGTGCTGAACTTTTCTATTCCTATCCCAAACATGCCTAGTGGTAACTCTTGGTAAGGGTTGGATTCTTTCGGTGATAAGCATGATTCACTTATGAGTGAAGTCATTATTCGTGCCGCTTCTCTTACTCGCATTGAATTTAACTTGGGTCTTAGTTTTCCTGAGATAATAGTTTGGGAGGCTTGTTGCTCCATTCAGGCTCTTGAGAAAATTCCTCTCCATCGACGTTCTATTATTGTTGACCAAAGTGATCCATTTTATGATTCAGAAACATAAATTATTCGTCTTGAAGAACTGATGGCTCCAACTAATGCAGATGATTATTCTTAGGTGGAGCTTGCATACTTAGGAATAGTTTCTTCTTATATCTAGGAGGCTATTATGGAGAAGGATACCTTCGAGTTGGAGTCATCCTATGATTGGTCAATCTCCACCATTCATACTGATAAGAGAATATACACTAAGTTTGATGAATGTTTTATTGCTTATATGCTTGTATTTTCTAGAAGATGGGTGTCCGACTTCCCCTTACCACACTTGAGAAGAATGTATTGGATCACCTTTTCATTGCCCCATTGTAACTCCACCCAATTACCTAGGCTTTTGTAAGGGTATTTCAATATTGGTACAAATACGAGGGGAAAATGGGTTTAGCCTCGAAAAGTATCTTATTTCACCAATTTTCTGTGAACACATGTTCAAGGAAATGGTATGGTTAGGAGTTAGTATCCCTTCGTCAAAATGACGACAAGATCTTTTAGGTGTACACAAAGAGTTGGAATAAGTTCAATCCTAACTAATTCTTGGCTACCCATATCTCTCATGCGGCTCATTCATATTTTTGTACTATTATGATTTCTTTCTTGGGGTCGATGGGCTGTACTGATAGATCCATATGGTTCTGGTCCTCATACCAGTTTGAGGAGAAAGCTATCTTTTACTTTGTTTTATATGGCTCACTTACTATCATTGCTGAAGAAGCGAGAGGATCTTTAAGGATAACCTCTTTGATATGTTTTACCTCTTCAAGGTCGGCGTTGATTATGATCAGCTTTTATTCACTATTGTGATAGGCTACGTTTAGGTAGATTGGCAAAGCCACCGCATCTCACTTTTCCAAGAAGGATCTTCATAGAATACCACTAAATACACTCTTACATAAAATTACTAGGAAACAGGGGTTACCTTTCTCTCACCTGCTCCTTCCCACAGCGAGAGTTCCCGATTCATCATTCTCCAATGGCAAGTTACTGAATCATTGAAGGCCAACATGTCTCCGTTAATATATGGATTACAATCCATTTGTTGGAGACTTAATTACCCTATCGTGTTGGCGTTGAGGACGTTGCATGAACTTTCATCGCCTATGAGGAATCCCGTGAGAGTGCGATCAACGACAGTGACGAATATGATTTATGGATACTCTGTGTTAGGGGTTCCATTGATCTTCCCGTGATCTAGAAATCCTATTACCAATTGATCTTCACTTCGCGAGCTAGCATCAACTATTGTTTGAAATATGTGATTTGGTGACCAATTTACGCTAGATGTTGCTGCATTGTTGATCTTATTGATGGCCAACAATTAAGGTGGAACAGGATCAGAAGAATTTCCAGAGCTCTTTGGTAGAATGCATGAGGCGTCTGTCTTCGTAGCTCTGTGGTTTTGGTATATATCTGACTTTAGATCAAGGATGACATATGCATATAACTTCATGGGATGTTTGAGTCGAATACCACAGGCGACGCCACTATTCCGTTATGAGATCAAAATTGTTGTTGCTCGGGGACGAAGGACCCTTAATCGGCTGTGCTGATCTCTGATGCGGGGGGGGGGGGGGGGGGGGGGGGACAAGGTTAGTAATCCAACGTTCAAGTCAGTTACTAAGTCCGAGATGAGTAAAGTGGAAAAATGTGCATTTATTGTCATGTGTGTTATTTTGATTGTACTTATATTTGGTTGGG
The DNA here is from genome assembly GCA_022829125.1 of Lathyrus tuberosus. NCBI lineage: Eukaryota > Viridiplantae > Streptophyta > Magnoliopsida > Fabales > Fabaceae > Lathyrus > Lathyrus tuberosus. Next base: position 1,106,780 of record JALAZF010000405.1, read on the forward strand.
CCTATGCTTTTCACCTTTGGCTGGCCCTAAAATAATAACACATTAAATAATATCAAATATCACTACTTGATCATAACTTTTTTGTAAAGCAATATTATAGATGAGAATCTTAGTTCTCCATCCATTAAGTATGAACATTATAATCACTATTCAACATTATCTTGCATGATATTATAGTATAGATGAAGTTTTAGAACCCCGTTAACTATTAAAGTTAGTATATATTACTTGAAATTATCTTTTGGGATATTATAGTATATATGGGATTTTAGACGTCCATTAAGTATAAAATTTAGTATAACTAATCAAAATTATCTTCCGTGATATTATAGTATAGATGATGTTTTAGACCTCCACACAAAATTTATATAATAATAGTCACACTGCACTTGACAAGTTTCTAGTTTTTTCCAATAACAAGGGTTAAAGTAGTAATAATGATAATAAACACTATATTTATAAATCATTTGACAAATTTCTAGTTTTCTATAACTGGGACTAGAGCTGTCAAAAAGGCTCTATTTGACAAAGTCCCAATAATTAGGCCCTCTATTTAGTCCTTATTTTTTAGGCCCTCTACTAAATAAATATTTTTGGGAGTCCTTATTTTTAAGCCCACTCATATTTTTGTGTTATATGGGGCTTAAGTGAGGGGCTCAAAATCTAATTTGTTTGAAAAATAAAAAGTTAAAGATTTTTTCCAAAAACAAAAAAGTCGATTTTTTTAAATAAAATAATTAATTTTTTTTTATAATTCAAATTTGTTCCGTCATCTATCTTTTCTATAATTCAAATTTGTTTCTTCTATTCTCAACTTTTCCATCCCTCCACTCCAAAACCTCTTCCTTCCTTACAAATTAGAGTTCTTCAAATTTTTTTCCCTGTGTCTTCATCAATTCCCATTGTCAGAATGCCTTGAAGGACTTGCTGAATGATATATTTTATATAATGTTTGAGGAAATTATGTTTTTTGGATTGAATATTTGCTATTGATGATTAAGTTAATGAGAATTTTATAATATGGTTATTTTTCCTAATTATTTCATTGGGATCTTACGAACCGAGTTACGATCCTACGATTTACGCTCTTTCCATACCCCAACGATCTTTATTGAGATCCGATCTTGACAACTATGATGACGATAGTACAGTACATTCTTAAACTTTTAAATTAAATTAGAATTTTTTTAGAAATTAAAAAGTTTATTTTTTTCAAATATAAAAAAAAAGTTGAATTTTTCCAAATATTAAAAAAAAATCAATTTTTTTCAAAAATAAAAAAGTCAATTTTCTTTGAAAATAAAAAATTAGTCGATTTTTTTTAATATAAAAAAATCAATTTTTTTTTAAAAAAAATTGAAAAAAAAAATCAATATTTGAAAATATTGGGGCCTTGAGGCCTTTCTTGAATTTTAAGGGCCTTCACTCTTAAGGGCCTATATATTTTAGAGCTCATTTATTTTTAAAATTTTAGGCCTCCTATATTTTTGGGGCCTCAAAAGTTAGGCCCCGACCCCTTAAATTGACGGCTCTAACTGGGACAAATAATAATAATAATAATAATAATATACATAGCAGTAGTAAGCATTTATGATATAAACGATCGTACTAATAACGTGATAGGAAAATCAATTATTTGAAAATTTCTGATGATTTTCGTGAACTATTAGAATGATATAAGTTACTATTAGAATGATATAATAATACATAATATTTAATGTTAGGATATAGCAACCTAAGAAAATAAAGAGAGAAGAAAATATGATAATATTTTTTATATTTCTCAAAATGATGTATTTTTACCTGAAATTTATATTATTATTATTATTATTATTATTATTATTATTATTATTGGGAACGTATCATATGAGAATGCTATTTTTATGTGAGAACATGTGAATGAATCTGAACTATTATATTTTAAAATAAATGGTTTAGATTATGTGGCAGTTTTTTTTTTTCTCTCTTCTCCATCATTTATTTTAATAATGGAGGAGAGAGAAAAGCAAAAACTACACATAATCTCCACCATTTATTTTAAAATCTAATGATTCAGATTCATTATCATGTTTTCACGTAAAAATGACATTCTCATAGGATACGTTCCTTCTTCTTCTTCTTCTTATTATTATTATTATTATTATTATTATTATTATTATTATTATTATTATTATTATTATTATTAGATGAATGTAATATTACATTATTATTCTAAATTAACATTGTAAATAGAATATTAATATTTTAAGTTGATATTTTGATCAATAATTTTTATTATTATTTTAAATTTAAATTTAAAATAAATATTTTAAATATTAATAAAATATGTGTTTCATATAATTATAGAATAAAATTTTTATATTTTAAATTTTATATATTTGGGACACTATGATGTGTATATGTATGCTTTAGGATTTTAATTTCAAACTTTTGTATATATATGTTTAGTTTTGGATGATGTTTTGAAAATTTTATTATACTTTAAGTAGATTTGAGGTATATTTTAGACATAATTCATATATTTATTAAGTTTTTATTTATTGATTTTTTATATCAGTTATTGTTAAATTTGTATGAAAGTTTAAAACATGTTTAGGACGAAATATGTAATATAATATAGTTTTATATTCATTAAATTATGTCCCAAATTTATAAGAAACTATAAGTTGGATTCATAAAATGATTAGGCTTAAAATTTTTTTTCTCTTATTATAAATAGTTTTTATTAATATCCTATATTTAAATTTAGTATTTTAGTCTTTTTCTTAAGTTGTTTTGGAATTTTGATCCCCTGTCATATTTTTATTAGGTGGCATGAATTGAATAAAAAATAATTAATTTTTTTATCCGTATCTATGTCATTAGTTTTTAATTAGGTCATTTAAAAAATTTAAAAAATTCTAAAGTATAATATATTCTAAAATAAAAAATAGTTTTTAAATAATTACAAAAATAATATATTTTGATTTTTTTTCTTACAATATAGTTTAAATGTATTTGAAATAATTTATATTAGTTGTACAAGCAAAACACGTATTTTCTTTTTAAACAACAATTTCATTAATAAGAGCACTAGGGGTGCTTTAACACATTACACAACAAAAGGACCTAAAAGAAATTAGAGTATCTGCCAACAACAGCTATAAAGATAAACAAAGCAAAGGGTTCAAACACATATGTAAATAATTAATGTTGGAATACGAAATATCTCTTATAACTTATCATTCCAAACCAGAAACATGATAAACCACACAATGGTATTCAAGTCGCACTTTGCTTCATTAAAATAACATCATTTCTAATTTTCAAAGATCCATACAATTTTCATCTTCATTAATATGTTGTGGGATTTGAAATTTGCACTAAAACATTTGAATTTGTTGTGAATCGGATACCTTAGAAACAAAGTATAATTGGTTCCTTGATCAGTCAAGAAACTCACAAGGGTTAGGGTTAACAAAGAAAACAAGAGTAAACAACAAGTATTGGTTATAAAACTGTTATTCTTTCCTTTCTCCTTAAAACAAGGATTACAAGTATACAAGAATAACAAACTAACCACTCTCACTCTTTTTAGGTTTTGTCACTCTTTAGAATGAGAGACTAGCATGCTATTTATAATAAAACCTAGCACACTAAACTAATGGGCTTTTAACAAAATACCCATTACAAGCTAACTTAGGGTACAAGCTAACTTAAACAATTGGATCCTTAACACAAGGCTCAATTCAATATGCTAACAACCTAGCAATATTAACTAATACATGTTAGAACAAACTTCGACTACAAACATGCATTATTTTTCGACAGCAGCATGTGATCCAACTTCGACAGCATGCTTCTTCTAGAGTTCGATCTAAATTCCACAAATCTCCACCTTGGATCTAACTCTAACAACAAGAAAGACAAACTAGCTTTCTTTATGCAGCTTTATCAACACCATACACTCGAAAAACTTGCAACTTGGCAATGTCTTGGTGATCATATCAGCAGCATTATGATCTGTCGAAACCTTCAGCACTTGGACTTCTCCACGCTCGATTACCCCTCTGACGAAATGCAACCTCACATCAATGTGCTTGGTTCGCTCATGATAGGCTGAGTTCTTCGACAGGTGTATTGCACTTTGACTATCACATTTAACAGTGATACTTCGACCTTGAAGTTTCAGCTCCTTTGCAAAACCTTCAAGCCACAATGCTTCCTTCACAGCTTCAGTGAGGGCAATATATTCAGCTTCAGTGGTTGATAAGGCAACAACCTTCTGGAGCGTCGCTTTCCAACTGATTGATGTGCCAAACATTGTGAAAACATATCCAGAAATAGACTTTCTGAAATCCATACAACCTGCATAATCAGAGTCAACAAATCCTTCGACTGTTGCTTTACTATCTTCACCCAAGGCTCCACCATAAATTAGGACTCTGTTCAGAGACCCATTTATGTACCTTAAAATCCACTTCAATGCTTGCCAGTGAGCCTTTCCAGGATTCGACATGTACCTGCTCACAAGACTCACTGCATATGCTATGTCAGGTCTTGTACAGACCATAGCATACATCAAAGAACCAACTATATTAGCATATGGAATGCTATTCATATAAGTTCTTTCGACATCAGTACTGGGACACTGATCTATACTCAGCTTGAATTGAGGATTTGTCGGAGTTACAACAGGCTTTGAATTCGACATACCATACTTTTCGAGAATCTTCCGTAGGTATGCCTCTTGAGATAAGCATAATTTCGACTGCTTTCTATCTCTTCGGATGTCAGTCCCAAGAATCCTGGACGCAGCTCCCAGATCCTTCATTTCGAACTCCTTACTGAGTTCAGCCTTCACCCTCATTACCTCTTCGACATTGTTGCTTGCTATTAGAATATCATCCACATAAAGCAACAAAATAACAAATGAATTACCCGGTCGAAATCTGAAGTAAACACAGTGGTCGAACTGACTTCTGATGAAACTTATGCGTGCCATGAACTTGTCGAATCTCCTATTCCACTGTCGAGGAGATTGTTTCAGTCCATATAAAGATCTCTTCAGCTTGCACACATAATCTTCCTTCCCCTTTTCGACATACCCTTCAGGTTGCCTTATCAGGATCGTTTCATCTAGGTCACCATACAAGAATGCAGTCTTCTCATCCATCTGTTCCAGTTCAAGGTCGAACTGTGCCACCATGGCAAGCAACATTCGAATGGACCTGTACTTCACAACAGGCGAGAACACATCATTGAAATCGACACCTTCTTTCTGAGTGAACCCCCTAGCAACCAATCTTGCCTTGTATCTTTTCGACGCCACTCCTTCGATTCCTTCCTTGACTTTGAAAATCCATTTACTGCTGACTAACCTGGCTCCAGCAGGTTTCTTTGTCAGTTCCCATGTGTCGTTATCATGAAGAGATTTCATCTCGTCATCCATGGCTTTCAGCCATTCAGTCTTCTTTCGACTCCTCATAACTTCCTTATAGTCTCTAGGTTCTTCGTCGAGAACCTCACTTGCAGAGATTAAGGCATAAGCTATAAGATCTACATACCCAAGTCTCTGAGGTGGCTTGATGACTCTTCTCGTCCTGTCCCTTGCTAACAGGTAGTCATTATCAGTTTCCTCATCTTCGACAACATCTTCTGTTTCGTCTTCGACTTCATCTGGGGTACGCACTTCAGCATCAACATGCTCCACCTCAACAGGAATCTCTCCCTGTTCCAGCTCTTCGTCAGCAACATCAATTTTCTTGAAAGCCATCTCAGCTTCATTGAAAACTACATCTCGACTGGTGATACACCTCCTGTGACCTGGCTCTAGGCACCATAGCCTATAAGCTTTGACTCCTTCAGGGTATCCCATGAACATGCACTTCAGAGCTCTAGGTTCGACCTTGTCTTGCCTAATGTGAGCATAGGCCACACAGCCAAATACGCTCAGTCTGTCGAGACTAGGTGGATTTCCCGACCAAACTTCTTCAGGTGTCTTCATATCTAATGCAGTCGAAGGACATCTATTTATCAGATATGCAGCTGTCGAAACAGCTTCAGCCCAAAACACCTTCTTCAATCCAGCACTAACCAACATGCATCTAACCCTTTCAAGGATTGTTCGATTGAATCTCTCAGCTAAGCCATTTTGTTGAGGAGTACCTGCTACAGTCTTATGCCTTGCAATCCCAGACTCAACACAGTAACTATCAAACGCTTTGTTGCAGAACTCAAGGCCATTGTCGGTTCTCAACCTCTTAACCTTTCTGCCAGTTTGAGTTTCGACCAGAATCTTCCAACTTTTGAAATTCTCAAAAGTTTCATCCTTTGTCTTCTGAATGAATACCCATAGTTTTCTGGAATAGTCATCAACGATGGATAGAAAATACCTTGCACCTGAGTGCGAAGGATTCCTTGCAGGCCCCCAAAGATCAGCATGAATGTAATCAAGGGATCCATGTGTTCTTTGCTTGCCTTTGTTGAACTTCGCCCTACAGGATTTACCAAATACACAAGATTCACAAAACTCTAACTTTTCGACTTTGTCACCACCTAGCAGGTTCTGCTTCCCCAATTCGACTAGACCTCTTTCGCTGACATGGCCCAATCTCATGTGCCATAACTCTGTCTTCGACATAGGTTTCGTGGATACAACATTTGTCGAGCCACTTACAACCTCAGCCTCCAGGATATACAAGCCTTGGTTTTTCACGCCTCTCAAGACTTCCTTCGACCCTTTCATGACTCTCAGGGTACCTTGCTCTCCTTTGAAAACATATCCCTTTCTGTCGAATTCACCAAGAGAAATTAAATTTCTCTTCAAGTCAGGTACATACCTAACTTCAGTCAATAATCTTATTGACTCATCATGGAGCTTGAATCTCACGGATCCAATACCTGCAATTTTGCAAGCTTTATTGTTTCCCAGCAGCACTGATCCTCCATCTTGATCACATAATTCTTCAAACACATTCTTGTTTGGAGTCATGTGCCAAGTACATCCAGAATCCATAATCCACTCCTTTCTTGAGTCGCCGCTTGAAACTACAAGAGCATCAGATGAGTCGAAGTCATCTTGAACAATAGTTGCGTTGCCATTATCCTTACCTCCATGATCTTTCAGGCGTTCAGGGCACACTTTTCTTGTGTGACCCTCCTTCTTACAGTGATAACATCGAAAACCAGATGTTTCGCCACTAGAAGACTTCTGCTGACTTTTACCTTTCTTCTTGTCGAACCTACCATCCTTTCGCAAGAATTTTTCCTTAACTGCCAAACCTTCACCAACCGTCGAAGGTTTATGCTCCTTTCGTTCGTTCAGGTCCTTAGAGTACAAAGCTGCTTGAACTTCTTCAAAGGTCAGGGACTCTCTTCCATACAAGAGAGTTTCTTTGAAGTGAGCATGCGATTTGGGCAAAGCACACAACAACAACAATGCTTGATCTTCATCATCAATCTTCACATCAATGTTTTCAAGATCAAGAATCAGTTTGTTGAAAGAATCCAACTACTCAGCCAAAGCCTTTTCTTCATTCATCTTGAACAAATACAAGGCTTGCTTCAGGTAAAGACGATTCACCAAGGATTTGGTCATATACAAACTTTCCAGCTTCGTCCATAATCCCGCCGTCGTCGTCTCTTTTGATACCTGTCGAAGAACCTTATCACCAAGGCTCAGCAATATTGCGCTGTGTGCTTTCTCTATCATGGTAGTCTTTTCTCTTTCAGTTAACGCAGCGTCCATGGCTGCCATTCCCTTCAACGCTTCCAAACAACCCTGCTGAACCAGTAGGGCTTTCATCTTCAAGCGCCACAGACCGAAGTCGTTCACTCCGGTGAACTTTTCGATCTCATACTTTGTTGAAGGCATCTTATCCACGCTCACCGCACCAATTTGTTGTGAATCGGATACCTTAGAAACAAAGTATAATTGGTTCCTTGATCAGTCAAGAAACTCACAAGGGTTAGGGTTAACAAAGAAAACAAGAGTAAACAACAAGTATTGGTTATAAAACTGTTATTCTTTCCTTTCTCCTTAAAACAAGGATTACAAGTATACAAGAATAACAAACTAACCACTCTCACTCTTTTTAGGTTTTGTCACTCTTTAGAATGAGAGACTAGCATGTTATTTATAATAAAACCTAGCACACTAAACTAATGGGCTTTTAACAAAATACCCATTACAAGCTAACTTAGGGTACAAGCTAACTTAAACAATTGGATCCTTAACACAAGGCCCAATTCAATATGCTAACAACCTAGCAATATTAACTAATACATGTTAGAACAAACTTCGACTACAAACATGCATTATTTTTCGACAGCAGCATGTGAACCAACTTCGACAGCATGCTTCTTCTAGAGTTCGATCCAAATTCCACAGAATTAAAATTAGAAAAAATGTAAAATTATATATTTACCTATCATCATCATCACAAACAAAAATATTAAAAACTCAAGTACAAAAACATGTGAGTAAAAAAATTCAGACTTTAATTAAAATAAAAAATTGTAAAATTATATCTTTCTTCGCCAACCAAAATCTTGAAAACTAAAGGAAAAAAACTCATGTTTGTATTATCTATATCAATCCAAAGTCCACACGAAAAATTTAATAAGTAGAGGATCATTGATTATTTCAAAGGAGGTCTAACAATCAACTTGACTTAAGGATATAACTAATTCTACGCATGTAAGGCAAAATATACACTTATACTTTACATACTTCACTTTACTTATTTTTAGCTTATTAATTGACTTGGACGTAGAAGTGCTAATCTTGCAGATGTATCTCCTGTGATCCACCGCATCGGAGACTTGCAACACCACAATATGAGTCCAATATCATAATCCAAGCATAATTTTGATTTCGATCCAGAACAATGGCATTGTATGTGAGAATCTACTATTAATTCTCGCGAATTTCCAAAATCAGACGTTGTATGATGCAAAAGTCAACTCGTTGTGATGTAACACCAAGATAAGGGAGATGACATTTGTATTGAGTTCCTTCGTGTCTTTTTCCCTGACGCTCCTCCTAATTCTTGGCATCGACGATGCAAAAAGGAGTCACCATGTGAAAAGAAATCTTTGCAGTTAAACTCCCATTAATTTGTACTAATAGAATGAGAAATTGAATTGAGGACCCCGATGCCACAAAAGGATCGACGAAATCCTCAATACAACATCGTCGAAACCTTGACATTAGTGGCGATAGAATTCTTGGGAGTCTGATTCACCTCTAGATGGTCGGGAGCACGAGAAAATGTGCACATAGTGTAGGTCGACATAAGAAGTCAACTTTTCGGGAACATGTTGATCTCACCGCTCATCAACACGAGAGTACAGACCCGCCGAAGTTGGTAAAAAAGAAAACAAATAGGAGAACGACAAACATATATTTCATAACTATACGTTTCGATAAGTCATCGTAAATGTTTTCAGATAGACCCTAGTTGACCTTCTCACAACCCTAACAAAGAAAACAATTATGACCGAAGGAGGCATAATCCCGAATCCATAATTAATAAATAAAATATAATTCTATCCAAGTAGGATGTCACTTCACAATCTAAGAAGTCTGAATGTTACTTCATTTAATCAAAAATTATAGTCCAAACAACGGAATTAAACAAAAGTATGGCATCCATAGTCTCAACAAATCACCCACACCAAAAGTGGGGAGGGAAGGTGACCTCACTCTTGGCCGAGGAGGGTCCCCAATGACGCTGGAGAATCACGTCAGTTCTTAGCAAAAGGAAGGGATAAAACTTACGCCAGCTCCCAATGGGCGGGACGGGTAATGACATAATAATTAAAGGTTATGCTAACTCCCAATGAAACAAGAATTTTGATCTAAAATGTAGTAGTTTCTCCTACCCTAAACTAGGAGTAAACACGAAACAAATCTATCCCGAACAACGTTAAATCCAGGGGCGCACAGGTCATTAAAAAAAGGAAACAACTCAAAGGATTAAGCCATTTGAGTAACCCAGTAACATGCAATAAGTTTAATTAGCATAAAAAAGAAAAGTATTTACAAATCCAGAAGGGGAAACAAAAACGCACAAGCTTGATCAGTAAAAAATATACACCGACAGACTCCTTAGGGTCATTGATGTCACCTATGATGGCTCCATCCATGATCACTTTCTCTATGTCCAACTCTAACCGTGGAACTAAAGTATCCGGATACAACAGCTTATTTCACTTGATCGATAACGTCCTCAAAAGCACCAAAGATGATCTTAAGACCCTCATCAATAACTTCATTGACTCTCTTCTGCATCGCCACCACCTTCTATGGGTTAATCCCATGTTTCTTAGCGTGAAAGTCCTCCTTATTCAGGACGTCTTCAGCTACATTAAGTTGCGAGCTCAACATCGCCAAAGAAGCATTTGCCTCTTCTAGGGCCCTGTATTTGGACTCCAAAGATGCTCGTAGCTCAAATACCCTAGAAGCCAGAGTAAACGGTGTCCCATTAGTATCTGCCTCATTCTGTATGTCATATAACCTATCCTTTTCTTTTTGGAGATAAGAAAGCTTCTCCTGCAGTCGCAATCTGTCATGAGTGGTGTTCTGGACTGGACCAATGGCTAGAATTGGCCCAATCCGCCTCTGCCCCAGAGCGGCCCAAATCGCCTAAGCCCAATCCACTGAGGGGCAATAACGACATTTCTGCCCCTCCAACCGGGCAAGGAACGCAACGTCCTCCCCGGCTTTTATGCCCGTTACGTACGACTTCCTCGCTGCCCGAACAACAAGGGACAGGTGCCCGGAACTGCGGTTTTGCCCGACACAATGGCTAGTTTCTGGCACCCTGCCTGACATAACGGCTAGTTTGGGCAGTTATCTATTCTTTGGGGAAAACGGTTATTTAGCCCCGAAAATGGGACCGTTGGCCACGCGTTGGGGGATCTATATAAACCCTCTCGCTTGAGAGGGTCAGGTATCACATTTTCACCATAAGAATACACTTTGTACTTGCCCCTTTTCTCTGACCCTTTCTTACTTGAGCGTCGGAGTGCCTTGCAGGTACACCCCCTCCTCTCCTCATTCACAAGCCGAACAACTTGCACGCCTGAAGACCAGCTTCCGTCTGAGCACCTTGCCATCTGACGACCAGCTTACGTGGACCTGTTCGAATACTCCGGATCAAGCGGCTACATTATACTTCCCATTTTAAATATCTCTCTCCTTAGAGGGATTACCCAGAATAAGAACATCCCTTCAACCCGCAACTGCTATGGGAATCAGAGAAGCACTATAGAACATATGGAAGGCTGCCTCCAAAATCAACTCCATCTTCTCGACATCAGGTAGATTTTGGAGGAAAGAAAGGTTCCGCTAAGGCACACAAGTTACAGCTTCCTATAAAGTGCGTGGTATCAAAGATTGAAGGATATTGGGAAAATTAAAAAGACTAGGCAGAGTCCTCGCCCCAAGAACATCTATTCACACGGGAGAAGAATTGGAGGGCTTGAGCATGTTACTCAGACTTTCCCCATAGGAAACATCCAAATGCTGAACTCTCTTGGCATTATCAACAGAATCCAAATCCTGATCGCCAGGCCCTTTATCCAACCCAATAGATGAAGTCTGGCCCCAACCAAGAAGACCGGGAGATGATTGAATCATATATTGGCCCCCAACTTCACCCGAAATTTTCTCTAGAAGTTCCCCTATAGGAGTTTAAGTGGAATAAGTAGAAGAAGATGAAGTGGAAGCCCTGATTCTATGCCGGGATTTCGGCCTACAAAAGATGTTTCTCACCGTAATTATTCAATCACATGATATTATTTCTACAAAAGGAAAATCAAAAGGTCCAGTCTAAATTAATTAAAGAATTTTAGAAGTAAAAATAAATCAACGTCAGTTTTATCTTCTCACCAAAAAGTTCCCTCCTCTCATTTGCATCAACGGTTCCTATTATAACTCGTGCGTCAATGAACGACTTCTTTTACATTAAGGGACCAAAATATGATGTACTAACCCCTTCCTCGTAGTCTATGCTCTCGAAAAATGCCTTTAAGTTTTCTTTCATTAATTTATTCTCTAAGGTTAGACATTCTAGAGGAACATTGTATGTATGAGTTCCTCGATCAGAATCGGATTAAGCCCAACATTTATGAAACCGGCCACCATAGGTAGCTTTCCCCACTCAAAATAAATCATCCATCTTAGGCACATTCTTTTGTACCCTATAGGAAATGAGGTGATCCTTTGTGGGTGCACCAAAAAGAATTGATCCTTGAAATCCTTCCAATCCTTGGAAAAGTCACTAAATTTATTGACCTTTTGCTGCATTGAAACCAAACCCTGATTTCAACGCTTATCTACAGAAAGACGCTCCACGAAAAAGAGATGGGAAAAAGGTTCAAAGATGGTTTCCATCCCCAATACCCACACCAAAATGGGAACACCTTTTTGAAAGCCCAAGCATTTAGATGCGATTGAGAAGGTGCGATATTCAAATGCTTTAATTCTCTTGCTTCAAATTCATTATAGGGTAACAAGAAGTTTAATCGAGTGTGTATACATTTGTAAAAGGTAATTGAAAATTCGTAAAAACTACTATAAATCCTCTTATATGAATACACAGGGATGACCGCCCAATCAAGAGGCAAACCTGCCTATAGTAGTACTTATAACAAGTGTAGTTTTATCGTCTCCACAAGGATTGGTTATGTTTCAATGATTGTTCGATAGTTTATATTACAATTAGTTTGGTTTATCTGAAGATTGATTATTAGGTGAATACTTGAAAATTTAAATACCATAAACTAAATTTTGGGTGTTTCAATAGTGAAATTTTTTTGATGGGGCTAGACTTCATTGGGATTTTCATATGTAGCATCATTGACCAGTAATATGCAATTCTAATCAGTTATTAATATAACAACATGGAGCTCTCATTTCATCTTATGTCCCAATATACATCGTGAGATTAATCGTATCAACTAATAGACAATCTATAAGCCTATTAAACAACACCTCAACATTAAGTTTCAACAATGAATGCATATATTAATGTCCACTTTCATCAATATCATTATTCGTGCGGATATTAAATCTAAATCTATGTCTATACTTTAGCATCCAATAGATGATAGACTTGGATCTAGTAATGACCAATACCTTTCGAATATTAAGTTATACCATGAAAACAAGTTTTAGGTAACTAATACAAAACAAGCATTAAGAATGAAAAATCCATAAATATTAAAACTTGAGAAGAATTACATATAACTCCATGGTCGAGATCAAAACATAAGTAACAAGACAACTACACTTAACACCCCCCCCCCCCCCCCCCCCCCAAAGATAAAATTAGCTACATTTACTCATCATAGCTTTACAATTAAGCCCTAGAAGAAAGAAGTTGAAGAGCATTAGTTGACGATTCTTCCGACAATGCATCCACCTTTGATCTTTCACTTATATTATCTCTTGTTTCTATTTATGGAGAGAACATAATTTCTCTGAGGAACCACCTTGAATCCTTCGACTTCTGATATGATTAAAAGTTTTCAAAAGAAGCTCTAGCACCCCTATTTATAGGCTTCAGAAAGGCAGGCTCGCTAAGAGCACCTCCAGGCTCACTTAGTGCACCTACTTTCTTTTAGATTAAGTCATCAACTTACCCTATGACTAGCCTTTTCGCCTATGCTTGATTAGAGAACCGCTCAAGCCCTCTTAGCCACCAAACTCTTGCTTCATCATGAAGTAACTTAACTTTGATGTCCTTAAATCGCCTTTGCGCGCTCATGTGTTTCTTGGATTAGCGAAGATGCACATTTTCTTGCTAAGCACACATGTATTCTTGGCTTAAAAAGCCTTGATTTGTTTGGAAAGTTCTTAGCTTGGTCTCTTGTGCTAATTTTGTAGATTTCTTGATCTTTTTGCATGTTTTTGATAAAGGCACAACTAAATGTCCAAACATGCATTTTATAATTTTTCATTGATAAATCAACGAGTTTTTATTTGATTTCTTGTAAAACAATTTAATAAGTTCCTATGTATCTAATATATTTTTGGTACTTATTGATTCTCCCCTACTCATATTTTTATTTGCCCTCAAACAAAATCTATTCCAATGGTTCAGAAGAAGTTCAAATACATGTTTCAAAAGTAGTTGAATGATTTGATCAGGAACGTTTCAAACAACATTGTTTTATAAAATGATTATTTTTATAATGCAAGTTCATAATCAACATTATAATTATCTACAAATCATATCATAAATATGAAAAAATTGCTTCTCCAAAGTAAGATTTCAAAACATGTATAGATCGACAGTAAATTTATCATATTCTCATTGATTTATCTCTCAAAAGATAGATGGGCTAAAAAAAATATTGTTTTTCCTCTTTGTTGGACAATGCATAAACTATAGAAATTTTTTGAATTTCACATAAGTAATATCACAAGATAATCCTCATTCATTAATAACTAAGGCTTTCTTTTGGTTGTAATGTGGATGGGCTATAAGAAATATTGGTTTTCTTTGGAATCAAAAGCCTAAATATATGAGAGCAAAATATATTTAGGTATATCATTTTGTTTTTCAAAATTGTCTCTTTTATTTTCTTCCCACTTTACAATACTTTCTTTCATTTACTTTCTTTTGTATGTTTTGGCATTTGATTCTTTCTTTTTTTGGTCAAAGAATATTATTTTATTTCTTTTCATCATTTTACTACTCGATTTTTCAAAACATTTTTATTTTTCTCCCCAGCTTTATTGTTTTTCATACCCTTACATTTTTTATTGCTATCTTATCATTAATTTAAAATGGTGAACATTTGCAATTCTTTTCAAATTGGCTCAATTTTGTAACATTGTGTAGCGTGCGATTTTTGTCGGTGACGCGACCACCTTACCGCAATGGTTGGAATTAGGTGCTACTTTCTGATTTCTTATTTATCCTATGAAGCTGGAAAGGAAAGGGAAGATATCTAAAACTAACCTTGCACGCAAATGTTTTCTTTAACAAATGCTAAGAGATCGGAGAACGGGGCCGGGTTATACAAAGGGAAGCTGTTAACACCCAGTGTATATATGGTTATCCATAGGCCTTTTATTGCATGTTTCTCTGTTAATTTGAATTGATTTCTTATGTTTATCTGTTGTGGCTTGGGAAATTTTCTTTTGGGAGTGTTGAGAGAGTGTTTTTGTGGTTCTTTGGGTTTTCTATTGTTTTTGGTAAGGTACTGGACCTAGAGTTTTTTATTTGTGTGCTCGCTAAGATTTTGCAATCTTATGCATACGTATTCCCGTAAAGAGATCTGGGAAATATGAGCAATCGTAGTTCCTCCAATTTCTATGGGAGGAAAATGTTTGGTGTCTTGTTCAAAGCCCAAGATTGAAGCTATCGGAGTATTTGTGTCTTGTTCAAAGCCCAAGATTGAAGCTAAAAGGGTGACTGAGAGAGAATTTGTCATCTCTAAAGGGAGAAATCTCACCTATTCATCACAGATGTTTGGTGACTGGTTATAAGGGAAATCACTTTAACTGGGATGTGTGAATCCAGCAATGCCATAATTTCCTTTATAAGAGGGATGTCATGAAGAGAGAAAGCTTTAACTCAGTGTAGAGCAATGCCACTTTTTCCTTATGAATCTTTCATGCTAAAAGAGGGACATTGGCATGGATGTAAATAATCCAGAGGCTTGCCACTTACAGCTGTTAGATGAAAGATAAGTTTTTAGCCAGGATAAAGGAAGGACTCCAGCTTGGATTTAGAATCAACAAGTGTGCCTCCTACAACAATTATCTAGGAAAAAAGGTTTTGATTATTTGTTTTAGAGATGTGATGTATAGAGGAAATGCCCTCCTACAGAGTGGACTCATGGTCTCATCTGAGGGGATGTTGATTTTTGTGTGCCTTGATCAAATCCCAAGGTTGAAGCTAACAGAACTGGAGAGGGTTTTGTCTGTCTTGTACAAAGCCCAAGATTGAGGCTGTCTGAGGAATGACTCCACTGGGGAGAGTTTATCTGTCTTGTACAAAGCCCAAGATTGAGGCTGAATGGGAAAATTCTTATATGAAGCCTAAGAGGAGGCTATCTCTTGCTGAGGATTATTGAAATCCAAGAGCAGGTCTAAATTATATTGGGGAATCCAAAGGGTTTACTCTTGCTGAGAATTAGGGAGGAGTTGGAATAACAGAGGCCATGAGGCTCTGATTTTATTGGGGATTTGTTGCTGGTAAATTGACCCTGGTTGGGGATTCTTAAGGTGAATGTTACACTTTGTTGGGGGCATGAAAGTTTAAGGTTGAGTTTGAAAACCTATAGAGGTTTTAACTCTGCTGGAGATTAGTGTATTGATGAAATGATCAGGGGTTTTCCTGTGTTTTTGGAGACTTAAGGGTTTCTGTGAGACTTAAGAGGACATGAGACTTTCCAAATCTTATTGAATGAAGAGATTGACTCTTAGCTGGAGAATGATCTTTGTGTGATGTCCAAGAGGAGGATGAGACTGTCCAAGTCTGTTTGTATGAAGCCCAAGAGGAGGCTGAGGGTTTAAGGGATGAAGATCAACCCTAGAATGGTTTGATGTTTTGGAATTTCTTATCTTCTGAGGATTGAACTAGTAAAGATGACTAATTTATATCCTATGCCTTTAGGGGGCCTTTGGGTCCTTGTACTATGCCCAAAAGGAGGCTGAGAGGAACTTCTATGAAGCCTGTTGGTCCTTATATTAAGCCCAAGAGGAGGCTGGGGATGCTCTTAGGAAGCATGTGGGTCCAAGCCTAAGAAAAGTTCAAGAAAGGTTTCACCGGGAATAATCCTTTCTTTGCTGAACAGTTCTAAGGTTTGAAGAAATTCAAAAGAGGTTTCACCGGGAATAATCCTTTTAGGGGAAATGAATTTCTTGTATACAATTTCTAAGTTTTGATAGTCTTGAGAAAAGTTTCACCGGGAATAATACCTTTCTCTGTTCCATATTTTATAAGCCCAAGAGGAGGCAAGACTGTATCAGGAATTTCCTATGGGAAACTAGTTTTGACTATGTTGTAAAGTAACCTTTGGTTTGACCTAAACATAGACCTAACTACTGGGGAAACTCTTAGCAAGATATGCACAAGTATATACAGATAGTTATATTGGCAGATATATAATCAAGTATGCATAAAATAAAAGGGATGTTGGGACTTACCTTCTGAGAGAAAGACCAAATATACAGTGATTTGTTGTATTGACTACAATTGTATGCTTGATTAAGGTTTCAAGAAATTGAAGAAAGTTTTGAGGACACTTTGAATTTGAATTTGAATTAAAAGAAAGTTGTTTGTAAAAGAAAGTTTTGGGCTTATAACTCAAAGAGAGACCCAGGTGACTTATTTGAAAACATTGATCGCACTGCGATACCGAAAGACGTTGTGGGGCTTATACTATATCAGAGGCCCAAAAAATTTTTTTTGTACAAAGAGGGTTGGGTCTTACACTCTATTAGAGGCCCAAAATGTTTGTAAAGAAAGGATAATGGGGCTTATAATCAAGGAGAGGCCCAGATGATTTATTTGAAAAGGCGACGATCACGCCGTGATTTTGAAAACCACAGAGGGACTTATTTTTGAAGACTATTTTAAGGGTTACATGGCTTTGAAAGTGATTGGATCAAGACATGGCTTGAAAAATGCAGAAAGGTCAAAATTTGTGGTTTTGGAGGTTGACTTTCTGATTTTGGTGTTGTACAATGAGGATGAAGGTTTGAACACCTCCAACAGATGATTTATGATGTATTTGGATAGTTATTTGAGTGGTTTTTGCTCTGGTTTCAAGAATCTCCAAATTGCTCCAATGTGACTTGAAATTGAAGTAAGAGAGGGAGAGTGAGAAAACAAGGCTTTGGTATTGTTTTGGTGTGGTTTGAAACATCAGAAATGACCTCTATTTATAGTAGAGGAAGTTTGTTTTTGAAGGAATAGTGAATGCCAACTGGTTCACTCTATTATCCAATGGATATGCCCATGTATCACTTTCTTAAATGCCAAGGTACAAGGTCTCCTATAGCCATTGACTTAAGCTGATCTTGGAGCTTTAGGTCTTCTGAATTTTGAGCAAATCTTGACTCAATTAGACTGATATGGCTTGGTTCATGACAACTCTATGTTCCACATCAATGACAAATGACAAAACTTGATTTTTGGATTTGTAAACTTGAATGATCACATGCCAAAGGATATAATCCATGCCTTAGGGTCCAAGTTTGCAGGTTCTTCATGATTGAATGAGATTCTTGTTGAATTTGGATGAGGATCAGTCTTGCATAGTCACCAAATTTGGACTTAAAAATCGTGTGCCACAAGTAATGCACAAAATCTGTCTTGAAAACCAGTTTGAGCAAGGCATGTTGTGAGGTCCATAACTCCTTGCTCAAGTTGAATTAATGGAAGTTCTTGTACTATTTGGAAAGCTTGTATATCCTACTTTAACTTTGATGTCCAAATTTGGTCTTGAATCATCTTGGATCATTGTGAAAAATGGCCTTAAAGTTGGTGAAAACTCAAAACAGATTCTGTCCAAAATTTCACTAAGTGTTGGAAAAAATGTCATTTTCACATTTTTATGATTTTGGTCAATCCATAACTCAAAATCCATGAGGATTTGGAATTTGTGGTAGTTGACAATCTTGAAGTATGTAATGAGAGCTTTCATTTGAGCTTTGGATGGAAGAAAAAGGTTGCTTCGGTCACAAGTTATGGTCTTGCAAAGTTAGGTAGAAATCACTTTTTTTCATAACTTAGTGAAGTTTCAAGTTTCTTATGGTTGCCCCTTTTGCAAGTAACCCCATTTTCTTGATTTTTCTTGATGGATGATGGTCCAAACCATAAATTAACATTGTTTTTTACTTAGGGAAGCCTTGTTTGTCAAGAAATTCAAAAAGTCAAACTTGATTTTTGGCACAGTTGACTTTTTGTCAGATGAATTTCAAACTTTATGATCCTCTATGGAATCAAGTCCTTGACCTAATTCAAACCTAATGGATGGATTCCATAGGTGTTTTAGAGTGTCTTGAATCATATCCCAAGGTTTGGGATCATGTCTTGGTCAAAAGTCAAAGGTACAGTTGACTTTTTATCAGGAAACCCTAATTGACCCAGATGAATTTGAATCCTTGTATTTACTTGTGAATCAAGTTTTTTGAATCAATAAAATCTTGTAAATGGATCAATATGATGTATTAGAGGTCTTCAAAACACTTCTTGAGGTCTTGATTCATGCCTTGCTCCAAAAGTCAACTTAGGGGTGAATTAGGTCAAGAAACCCTAATTCTTGATTTTTGATGAATGCATCCCCTGAGGCTAAATTGAACTTATGATTGGGTCCATGAGGTCCCTTTGAGCTTCTTGGATCATGTTTTGAAGTATTGGCTCATGCCCAGATGAAGATTTCCTCTGGAGGCCTTGGTTGACCAAAACCCTAATTTGGTGACGCTGATGATCTTGAGGTTTGATCAACTTGAGATGTTGCATTTTCATGCTTAATTCTTGGTGTGGGAGACCCTTTGATCCTTCATGGATGTTTGAGAGACTTGACAAGTTGAGGATCATGTTCATTCTTGATTGATCCTTTGTCTGAGTGCTCTGAGGGGGCTCAAAACCCTAGTTCTTGATTGAGGTGAATGCTCAATAATATTTGAGAGGATTGATGAGGCATAAAGGTACATCCATATTGTGGTGATGACTTTCACAATGATGGGAAATCTTGTGGTCAAAATTTGGGGTATGACAGATGCCCCTATTTAATCTTCTTGGACCTGAAGGTATGAATGGCGAAGACGTTCAGACATTCAAGGTAAAAAAGGATTAAATATCGGAATACCCAAAATTTTGACGGTGGTTATGAATGGTAGAGATCTGCTCGTCCATCTTCTTTTACTAAGTAATGCTACTTAGAAAAGGGTGAAACTTCCCCTTGATCATGGTCTTCATCCATGGAACTGATCTTTGTTTTCTAAACCTCCCCTCAATCCTGGTCTTCAGCCATGAAACTGGTATCGGTTTTCTAAACTTCCCCTCGATCCTGGTCTTCAGCCATGGAACTGGTCTTAGTTTCTTCTTGTCAAGTCCTTTTTTGATAAGGAAGGCTATTTGTGATGGTTTTCACCAAACTTCTCGTTGGGGAGGTGTCACTTGATGGAAAAGTGATTTGATGTCAGACTTACTAGGGAAACCCATTGGTCTAAACTGTAGAGAGGTGCAAACTTCTCTGTGGGAGATGCTATTTGCCGACCTACTAGGGGAAGCAAGTCTCTTGAGAAATTTCTTGTTGCTTGGTGATATTACATCATACTTTTCTTCGAGACTTTTTTCGGAGAAACGCCATGTGATGTGATCTAATTTTGAGGTGCTTATGACTTCATTGAAAACAAATTCCTTAGGGAGAAACTGCCGTATTACCAAGAGTCTTCTGCTGAGACGCTTCCTCTGGGGATTTTCTTTAATTCGGGAAAGCAAAATATCATCTTCAATGGTGAAGAGTGATGTTCAAAAGGTGTCTATCCGAATTACTTCTCGCCTTTCAGAGGTTCAAGTTATCAAAGTGGTCGAGGACCGATTTCAATCCAGGAATGCACTGGAGAAAGACTGTTTAGACGGTATATTTTCGGACAAGGAAATAACTTAGACCGAAATTTTTTCCTATTTGACATGGTAAGGAAAACTGAGAACCCTATCGGAGAGAAGACGTTTATCACTTGGGGATGAGTGTGACCGGAGTGATATTAATGCAATATGAATATGAATATGAATATAAATCAATTATGCATGATGTATGTATGCTTATACTGACAAAACAGACACGACATATAGACTGGTGATGAACACAACCGGATACTCGGCCACTCTGGGAGATGGGGGTATCACTGGAGATTTTGAAAGTTGTACGTTTGCTTGGGAATAGGGATTCCTGCATTCGTTCTGGTTTCCAAAAGTACAAACTTGCTCGGCATAGAAATCCGTTCTTGTTTTTCAGAGGTGGACCCTACTGGGGAGAAAAACCAATAATTGGTTTTCTGAGGTAAGAACTCTGCCGAGGATGATAGATGGATCATTCCGTCTAAAATAGTTAATTCTTTGTTTAGGGTGTACTGGTCAAAAGTAGTATTTTGATTCTACATTTTGAGTTTTGATCACTAACGGAGGAGCAGTTGATATTCCTTTTTGTGCTCATTAATCAACAAGAGATGACCATCTTTGTTTTAAAAGTAGGAGCAAATTTGAAAACAAAAGTAAAAATTCATTTTTGTTTCAAGAATCGTTGATCATAAAAAAATGTCATTCTGTAAAGCAAATTAAATGAGAACTGCAAACAAAAGGCACATAGGCTCAAATTTCATTGATAGAATGGCAATCAGCTTAATGCGTGATCCCATAGAGCATTACAAAGTTTAGAAAATGGTAATTTAAGGGGAAAGGGGCTACATTTAAACATAACGACCGCTATCCTTCCACCAACTTTGAATTCTGGACATTCTGGGCTTCTGTCGAAGGTGACTTTGACTGAAGTTTTCTCGACGGATGACGTTGCCTCTGAGGAGCCAATCTTGTTGAATGTAGTTACTTGCCATGAATCCCTAACTTTTGCCTAGATTGCCCTTTCGGGTTTTCAATCTAATGGGATGATCATTGTTTATGTCTCTAATTTTTACTTGGACCGCCCTTTCGGGTTTTCAATCCACCGAGACATTTTTTTATTTAGGCGAAGTATTTCTTGACTACATCAACATTAGTGGGGTAGGTAAATTCCTCTCCATCCATGGTTGCGAGTCTCAAGGCACCACCTGAGAAGGCTTTCTTAATAACATAAGGGACATCGTAATTCGGAGTCCATTTGCCCCTGGAATCAGTGAGAAATGATTGCATCTTCTTGAGCACAAGGTCTCTTTTTCTAAAGACACGGGGTCGTACCTTTTTGCCAAACGCTTTCTTCATTCTTTGCTGATATAACTGACCATGGCATAAAGCCGTCATTATCTTTTCTTCGATCAAATTCAGTTCATCGTGTCGCCTTTGACACCATTCAGCTTCTGTTAGCCTGGCTTCCATCTATACCCTTATTGATGGTATCTCTACTTCTATGGGGAGCACTGCTTCCATGCCATATACTAGAGAGAAAGGGGTCGCTCCTGTTGAAGTTCGAACAGATGTATGATAACCGTGAAGAGCGAAGGGTAGCATCTCGTGCCAGTCTTAGTAGGTTACAACCATCTTTTGAATAATCTTCTTGATATTCTTGTTAGCCGCTTCTACCGTCCATTCATTTTAGGTCGGTAGGGAGATGAGTTATGGTGTTCAATTTTGAATTCAGCACACAACTCTTTCATCATCTTGTTGTTTAAGTTGGATCCATTATCAGTAATGATCTGGCTCGGAACACCATAACGGCAGATGAGATTGTTCTTGATAAATCGCACCACCACTTGTCGGGTCACATTGGTGTATGACACTGCTTCGACCCATTTGGTGAAGTAGTCAATGGCTACCAGGATGAACCGATGTCCGTTTCAATCATGCCAATCGTGTCGATTCCCCATATAGAAAAAGGCCATGGAGAAGAAAGAACTTTGAGATGCGTTGGCGGTACATGAATTTTGTCAGCGTATATCTGACACTTGTGACACCTCCTCATGTACTTGTAGCAATTGGATTCCATTGTCAGCCAATAATATCCTGCTCTTAGAATTTTTCTTGCCATTGTATGTCCATTGGCATGAGTGCCAAAGGATCCTTCGTGAATTTCTTTCATTAACATGTTTGCTTCTTGTCTGTCTACGCATCTGACCAAAACCATGTCAAAATTTCTCTTATAGAGTATATCATTGTTCAGGAAGAAGTTGCCAGCCAGTCTTATGAGAGCCTTCCTATCTTTTCTTGATGCCCCAGGCGGGTACTCTTGTTTTTTAAGGAAGCATTTGATATCATGATACCATGGTTTGTCATTTATGACTGCTTCAATCGCGAAGATGTAAGTAGGCCTTTCAAGGCGCGTTATGTCAATCTTAGGTACGTCGTCCATCGACTCACAATAATCATGGAGGATAAGGTGGCCAGTGCATCAGCCATATGATTTTCTTCACGAAGGATATGATGAAACTCGATTCTGTTGAAGAATGGTAACAACCTTCTCGCGTAGTCTTTCTAAGGAATCAATCCTGATTGGTATGTGTTCCACCCTCCTTTGATCTGATTTATAACCAGGGCTGAGTCTCCATACACATCCAAGTTCTTTATCTTTAAGTCAATAGCTTCTTCGAGACCCATGATACAAGCTTCGTATTCAGCCACATTGTTTGTGCATTTGAATGCCAATCTGGTAGTGAAAGGAATCTGGGTACCCTGAGGCATTACGATTATTTCCTCAATTCCGTTTCCATAAGTATTGACGGCTCCGTCGAATATTAATCCCCATTGGGAACCGGGTTTCGGCCCTTCCCTGGGTAGCGGTTCATCGCAGTTTTTCATTTTCAAGTACATGACATCTTCGTATGGGAAGTCAAATTCGACTGATTCCTGATCGTTAATCGGTTAATGAGCTAAATGATCGGCTAAAATACTTCCTTTGACGGCTTTCTGAGCATGATACTCGATGTCGTATTCTGATAATAACATCTTCCAACGGGCAATCCTTCTCGTGAGAGCAAGCTTCTTGAAGACGTACTTGATCGAATCCATTTCAGAGATTAACCAAGTAGTGTGACAAATCATGTACTGGTGGAGACGTTTAGCTTCCCAAGCTAGAGCGCAACAAGTTTTCTCGAGCATAGTGTATCGAGTTTCACAGTCCGTGAACTTCTTGCTTAAGTAGTAAATGGCATACTCCTTTCTTTTTGTCTCGTCTTGTTGGCCAAGCACACAACCCATGGAGTCTTCCAAGACTGTTAAGTAGATGATCAGTGGTATTCCTTCCACTGGAGGAGACAGAATCCGTGGATTCAACAAATATTCTTTGATGCTGTTGAACGCTTTTTGACAATCTTCTGTCCATGCATAACTTTGATTCTTTCTAAGTAGTTTAAAGATCGGCGCACATGTCGCGGTCATAAGGGATATAAATCTTGAGATGTAATTGAGACATCCCAAAAATCCTCTGACCTGTTTTTCAGTCTTTGGTGAAGGCATTTCTTGAATGGCCTTGACCTTGTCTGGATCAACCTCGATTCCTTTCTGGCTGACGATGAATCCCAAAAGTTTTCCTAAGTGAACACCGAATGTGCACTTATTAGGATTCAGGCGGAGTTTGTATTTTCTCAGATGCTCGAATAATTTTTATAGGTGTTCCACGTGCTCTTCTTTTATTTTAGATTTGGCAATCATGTCATCGACATATACTTCAATTTCTTTGTGCATCATGTCATGAAACAGAGTTGTCATGGCCCTTTGATAGGTTACCCCTGCGTTCATTAGACCGAACGAAATTACCTTGTAACAAAAGGTTCCCCATGGGGTGATGAATGAAGTTTTCTCCATATCTTCCGGCGCCATTTTGATTTGATTATAGCCCGAGAATCCATCCATGAAGGAGAAGACTTTGAATTTTGGTGTGCTGTCTACTAGCATGTCTATGTGTGGTAGAGGGAAGTCATTCTTCGGACTTGCTTTATTCAGATCCCTGTAGTCTACACACATTCTAACTTTTCCGTCCTTTTTCGGAACTAGCACTATGTTGGCTAGCCATTGAGGATATTATGAGGTGGCAAGGAAACCTGCGTCGATCTGCTTCTGCACTTCCTCCTTAATTTTGATGGCCATATCTGGATGAGTCATTCTCAGTCATTGTTTTACCGGAGGACATTCTGATTTCAGTGGTAAGTGATGTTCCACGACGCTGGTATCCAACCTTGGCATGTCCTGATAGGACCAAGCAAATACATCTGGAAACTCTTTAAGAAGTTTTATCAAGCTTTCTTTGACAGTCGGACTGAGCAGTGCTCCAATCTTAACTTCTCTCTTTTCTTCTTCCGAACCCAAATTGATCGTTTCCAACGGCTCTTTGTGAGGCTCAATGGACATTTCCTCTTGCCTGAGTAGTAGGGATATCTCTTCTGGGATCTCTTCGTCCTCTTCTTCTTCAGCTTCAAATACCGAAAATTCAAAGTTGGGAGAAGGCATTGGATCGTATGTTTCAATGGGGTTTAAAACAAGCAATCTGTAGGACATGATAGTTCGTTTTTAGTAAAGACATATATAATGAAAAAGTGTGTGCAGTGTATTTTCTGGAAAACGCTTGTTTTTATTTTGGGTTGTTTTTTAGGATTACCATTTTCTGAAAAACGAAAAGTGAAAACAGCAATAAATGCGGAAGTTCATAATGGCATTTATTTATTCATGATTTGTCGATTCTTGAAACCCAACCCTATAAAACAACACTCTATCGCTTTGGACGAAGCGAAGAGGGACATTTACAGAAAAGTAAGCCCTATAAAACATCCATTTCATCTGGGCAAGATGAAAGGTCAAAACAAAGATGGTGATTACTTCGACTTATGGACGACTTTCGGGACATCGACGGCAACTCAATGGCGACGAACTCCTTTGTGAATCACAAAGTCTGGTACTTCTCTTCTTGGTCTGTCTTCAGAAATGGCACTGATTTCTGATAGAGTAGGATCATTGGAGTCTTCTTCCCATGTAGAGTTATCATAAGGGGACTTTTCTGTTGCATATTCTATAGTGTTTTCACTCTCAAGAGGATCTCCCCATCCAGTTGGCTGGATGTCCTCGTATCTGATGCGAGAGCTTTTGGGAGCGGTGTATTTGACTAGAAAGTCGTACTTGTCGCTTGGCTATCCCAAGGTATCCTAGGTTTCTATGGGCATAGATGAGTCATCTTCCTCAATGACGTTGACCTCAGGAAATGCGTAGTTAATGAATTCTTGTCCTGCAATCTTTGCAAATTCATCACCATGGTGGTGGACATTTTTGGAATGTCTTGAGTAAGGATTCCATGATTCTGTGGGAACATGGGTATTCTTTTCAAGCTTACTTAGTTGATAGGCATTGTCCGGCTGAATTTTTTGCCCCGAGTCTTCTGTGTATGGCTTCCAGATAGGCAAGTCATCCAGGGGATCATAATAATCGTAGTCAAAGTTGTCTTTCATTAGAGTGTCTTCCTCCAATGAGTTGGGTGGAGCACGGCATCCTTCGGTATCACAATCTCCATAGTTCATTCTGACGTCTAATCTTGGTATATATCTCGGGTTCTGCTTTGGAAAACAGAATGGAATGTGTGTTTCTCCCTGAGATATATAACTGTCACCGTTGAGATAAGACTTCCATTCCTCATTTGTATCGGAGGAGTCGTTCCCATCGACGGTGTGGACTTCTTGAGATACTGGGTAGAGGAAGCCTCCGCTGTGAAAGAAATCCTGAATGGGACGAAAACTTTCATCCTTCTTTGTAGTCTGGGTACAAGTTAAAGAGAAACCAAGACCTTTTCTTGTTTTGTTATCAGTAGGAATTACAATCCGTCTCCATCCTTTTATGTCATTACTCCCTATTTCCTTGAGAGCGTCCTTGTATGAGGAAATCGATGTTCCTTTTTCTTGGTGATTCTTATTGCTCACCGAGAGTGCTTGGAACTGAATTCCAACGACCTCTTCTGGTTCTACATAAGATAACAATGATAAGTTGCTCACGATTAATACTTGTTCTCCACATACTGTGACTAATTTGTCATTCTTGATGAACTTCAGCTTCTGGTGAAGTGTCGAAGTGACTGCCCCAACTTCGTGTATCCAAGGTCTTCCTAATAAACAGTTGTATGCCGCTCGGATGTCCATGACCTGGAAAGTGACTTAGAAAGTGTGAGGACCAATGTTTATGGGAAGATCGACTTCGCCGATGACTATTTTTCTGGATCCGTCAAAGGCTTTGACGATGATCTCACTGCCTCTCATGGGAGTACCTTAGAAAGATAGTCGAACCAAAGTTGACTTTGGCATGACATTTAAGGATGAACCTGTGTCTACCAGTACGCTGGCTAAAGCATCGTCTTGGCAATTGACTGTGATATTGAGTGCCATATTATGGTTCTTACCTTTTTCTGGCAGTTCTTCATCACTGAATCCCAAGTTGTTGCAGGAAGTGATGTTGGAGATGATGCTGTCAAATTGTCCTATTGTCATATCTTGTTCCACAATGGCTTGTTCTAGGACCCTCTGTAGAGCTTCTCTGTGAGCTTCTGAACTAAGCAGGAGAGATAATACAGATATTCGAGATGGAGTTTGCAACAATTGATCCACAATGTTGTACTTGCTTTTCTGGATGAGCTTTAGCATCTCATCGTTGTTTTTTACAGGTTCCGTATTAGTGGATTAACCGACTTGTTGATTAATAACTTCGACTTGAGGTTCCTTTTCTTTGGTAGGTTCTCCAACTCCTCTGTTGAAGATTCGACTGCTCCGGGTAACTCGACTGATGTCGGCAATGTTCACAATGGAGGGTAATGGAGTTTCATTTCCATTTTCTATGATCGTTGCATCGTACTTGTAGGGATAACCTTTTTTTACTTGTACGGTATTGGACCTGGCAAGTAGATAACCACATGGACTTTTTGGGCCTTTTGACGGTCGTAGGCAGCCTCAATTGGCTCGAGGTTGAGAAATTTCCTACTGTCAAGAGGGACTTTTGACTCGTTGAGCAGAGGAATTATGGCGAAAACATCCTTGGTTATCCCATGTTTGGAGATTATGACAGTGTTTTTGCTTTGACCAGGGAGGTAATCTTGTATCATGTTGATTGATTCAGAATTTGATCATGATTGAATCCCTTTTCGGTCTAGTTGATGTTGGAGGGCTGCTCGCACTAGATAGCATCCTTGGTTATTTTTCGAGCATACTCCACAACGTTCATAATTGTGAGGTGGTACCCGACCATATCCGCTATATATGTAGTGTATCCTTACTAGATCTGTTTCTATTAAGTGGACATCGCGACTTTGATGTCTATTAGGATTCCCATCAGTCATGCTAATCTGTTGTGTGTCTTCATCCAGGTAGATGGGAAGCCACCAGTGGTCTAACAGATGTTGAAGAGTCTTTTGCACAAGCGCACACCCTTGGTTGTTTTCGCAGTATTCTTTACAGTCTTGATAATCATGTGAGGCCAGAAAACCAAGTCTGACCTGCTTGGCATGTAATTCCACTAGACTGGTATTCATATGGCGGATATCAAAGATTTGGACCATATTGATTTGATGATCATTTCTTTCACGGTAGTCTTGGATCCATCCGAGATCCATTTGACGTTGGAGGGCCTCTTGTACAAAAGAGCATCCCTGATTGTCTGTCGAGCAGATTGAACAAACGCTGTAATTTTGCCGTGGTAGATTGTAGTACTGACTTTATCTTGAATGTAAAGCCACTAGATTGACGTTTATTGCACGGATGTCATGGTTCTGAACAACGTTGGGATGTACATGGGCCATGTTTACTTCAAGAATCCTATGATCCTGAATCCAGCCCAGATCCATTTGTTCTTGCAGAACTGTTTGTACTATGGCATATCCTTGATTGTCTTTGGAGTAGATATCACACTGATGATAGTTGTAAGATGGCACATGGCCGTATCCGCTCTGTCTGCAATGCATCTTTACTAGGTTGGTTCCCAGTAGGCGTACATTATGAATTTTATAACTACCGATGGGTTCCCCTTCTATCAAATTCACTGTAGTTTCCTCATGTTGCGGTAATGGGTTTGTCTGAACATTTGGATTAGTATCTTTGAAAGATAAAACCCCGTTCCTGATGAGCCTCTGTACATCAGACTTGAAGCTGAGACAATTCTTGATGTTATGTCCCGATCCTACTTGATGGTAAGGACAAGTTTGATATGCTTTGAACCAAAAAGGTGGATTTTCTGGTATTGCAAAAGGCGTCCTGGTTTGAACGTACCCCTTGGCCAGTAAAAGTGGAATTAATTATGCCTACAACATTGGTATAGGATCGAACCCTGATGATCGTGTAGTACGGTTGTTGTTATTGTACTGAGGGCGAGCCTGCTAAAGAGGCTGTTGCGGCCTTTGCTGATACTGTTGTTGACTTGGTTGGCTCTGAGCAACATGAGGTTGATAAGTCAGAGCTGGCGCTGAGTTGATAGCGGGAGTTACCGCTGCTACCGGTTGATACCTTCGTCTTTGCTTTACCAGAGAGATATTACTGATATCTTGCTCTTTCTTCTTTTGGAAAGCACTACCGTATCTCTTAGTACTGCTAGATGGCTCTTCATCTTTGACCAATCGTCCTTTTCGAACTGCTTCTTCAAGGCGTACTCCCATGTTCACCATTTCAGTGAAGTCACTGGGCGCACTAGCGACCATTCGGTCGTAATAAAACAAGCTCAACGTCTTCAGGAAAATCTTTGTCATTTCCTTTTCCTCGAGAGGAGGACAGATCTGGGCGGCAATTTTATGCCATCTCTGAGCATATTCCTTGAAAGTCTCTTTATCCTTTTGTGACATTGCTCTGAGCTGGTCCCTATCTGGTGCCATGTCCAAGTTGTATTTATACTGCTGAACGAAGGCTGCCATGAGATCTCTGAAAGTACTGATCTTGGTGCAGTTTAAACCCATGTACCATTTGAGTGCGGCACCGGTTAAACTGTCTTGGAAGTAATGGATCAGTAGCTGTTGATTTTCTGTCTGGGTAGACATTTTTCGAGCGTACATCACCAAATGACTTTGAGGGCAAGAGTTGCCTTAGTATTTTTCAAAGCCAGGCACCTTGAATTTATGCAGTATCTTTACATTAGGGACCAAACAGAGGTCGGCGACGTCTTTTCCGAACAAGTCTTGACCGCGAATGGCATGCAGTTCCTTCTGCATTTCCAAGAATTGTTCCTGGAACTCATTCATCCTTTCGTATACTTCTTCGTTTTCATCAGAAATCGCTTGCGGAATCTGTCCTTCCGGGGTAGTGTGTACCACTGGTTGTGGTATGGTCATTATGGCGGTAACTCTTGGTGCTTCAGTGACCTGAAGTTTGTAACCTTCAAGAGTTTCTGTTGTAACCCTTGCATCTTCATTTCCCTGAAGTTTGTAACCTTCAGGTCTGGCTGTTCTTGCTACGACTTCCGGGTCTTCCGTGACCGGTGGGATGTATCCTTTAGGTATAAAGTTGAAAGGCATGCCCTAGGGAAAACCTTTAGGCATGTTGTACCGAGGATGACTGCCAGGCGTCTCAAATGCCGGCGTAGGCGTAATCTCTGAGATCACAGTCCTTTGATGCTGTTGCTCTTGGGCTGCTGCCATGGATTGCATGTTGTTGTGGAGTTTATCCAAACTCTCCTTCAGAGCATTGATTTCTTCTCTCATCTCTCTGTTCTCTTCCTCGAGATCGTCCATTTTCTTTTGTCGATTGGCCTGAGTATTGTACGAATGAGACAACTTGACTCTGACACATATGTGAGACTCAAAGACAGAGATGTTTTTATGTGAGAATGATGAATGATATGCAAAGAATGATGTATTTTTTAATTTTTTTGTTTTCAAAAGAACTCTCAATAATTATATTACAAATATCACACAGCGGGGGATACCCTTTTATTGAATTCAAAAGGTTGCAGTATTTTACAAAAAAATACAGTATTTTACAAAGTGCGAGAAAGGAAAATTAGGCCTATGGATCCTGAGTTCTCTCTGAGGAGAGCTCAGATGCTGGTTCTTGGACTTTTCTTTTCTTTGATTGGGCTCTTTCAGTCCTTGTCGGGTCGTCGATCCTTTGCCAAGTGAAGGGAGCGAGCAAATTTCTTCAATTCTCCTGACTTTCTATGGCATGCTGCTCTAATATCTCAATCAGAGCATCATTTTCCTTTAGCAGTTTCTGAATCTTGGTACACTCCAAATTAAGGATCTGGTATTTGTTCTTCCAGGAGTTTTTCTCACGTTGTACTTTGTTGAGAACGATATGGAGTTTTTCCACATCAGACATGAAATAAAGGACATATTCCTTCAAGGGAAAAACGTCTTGACTGGGGTAAGGCATCCTCAGTTTGATGGCTCTAGTTTGCACCCAGTTGAGATAAGGTTATGCAAAGGAACAATTTGGTCTTCCCAGGGATTCTCTCCCTTTCCTGTGAATATGTTGCCAGTCATGCACTATTTCCTTCTTCAGTGCCCTGTCATTTTCTTCTTCCTTGAAGAAAAGACCTTCCAGATGAGCATTATGTGGGTATTCTTCATCAGGTATCCGAGTTGACGGCAAGCTAAAATCGGATGATAGTTGATCCCTCCTTTAGTACCAATGAGGGGTACATTGGGGAAATTTCCACATCTATCGATAATCTTTATCCCTTCGTAAATCCGATTGTACCAATCTATGTCCGAATTGGTAAGAGACCTAATCTTCTGCGACCATCGTAGACTACTCTTGTGATCCTAAAAAGCAGCAGACTTGAGCAAGTGGGAAATAAACCATTTATAGAGTAATGATACACAGCATGTGATCATCCCTCCACTGTACAAATTCCTTAAGTGTACAGAATGGTAAGCATCCGCAAGTAAGGTTGGTACGATGTTTCCAATTAGGAATATCTTAACAGCATTGATGTTGATGAAGCTGTTGATGTTAGGAAAGAGGAATAACCCATATGTGAGCAGAACAAAGACATCTTCGAAAGCAGTTACATTTCCTATACTAGCAAAGTACAAATCTTTCTCCATCAGGAATTTAGCTGGTAAACCCTTGATTCCTCCTTTGGTGGTCATGTGAGTCCTGACTTCCGAGTCATCCAAAGAGATTGCTCTTGCAATGGTTTGTTCTTTTGGAATTTCTTCCAGTCCGAAAAATGGATCCCGATCAGTGATAAGTAAATCAATCAGGTGGGAGTACTCTTCCAGCGTTGGTATGAGCTGGTAATCCGGAAATGTGAAACAATGATATATCGGATCGTAGAACTAGATTAGTGTAGACAGGATCCCTTCAACCATGTTGATCTTTAGAAGAGATAACAGTCCTCCGTGCTTAGCTCTGAAAGCCTCGAGATTAGTAATCATCATTCCCAATTTCCTTAGGTCTTCCAGTTTTGGAACCTTGAAGGTGTACTTATGTGTTTTTCTTCTTCCGAAATCCATAATGCAACCTTTCTAATATTTGCAATTATTTATTTAGTTCTTTTTTTAGAAAAGATTTTTCTTGTTTTGAAAAAGGTTTTTTAATGAATGCATGAATGCAGCAAACAAAAACACTAGAAAACATGGGTTTAGGGGTTCGTCGTCACGAGCATGGAGCCATGGATCTACCCATCCCCAAAGGTGTGTACTAATTGGTCAATTTTTGTACTTGTAGAACGAGTTCTAACAGAGGTTCTCAAAATCATTGACCCCTCTTAGGGATATCAACAGCAAACCGATTGACTCAGTAGAGCTGTAATATCCTAAGATAAATCTCTTTTGAGTGTAGTATCGCGTGTCAACTATTCCCGATAGTCACCGCACTACCTAATGGTTTAAATGGTTAAATGTCTACTAAATCCTCAGTGTCATGGGCACCACACTAGGAAAACTATGCTTTCACGACAACGGTCGTTCAACATTAGCAAGTCCACACAGGTACCTCAACTGATTAGGTGGACTGCCAGATTAACTTGGTCGGGAGTCACGCCCAATAAGCCTCCCTGGAGATGCCACTACTTATCTTAATGTTCTCTCAAAATTTCCACATGCGTATTAATCGCATTCCCAGTAAACAGTAATTTAAACACGGGTATCAAGTAATATGACAGTAAATGATATATATCAAAAAGCTGAGAAAGCAAGTAAATAAACAGAGAGATAAATACAAAGCAAAGCCTAGACCTATTAGGAAATCTAATCCTAAAGCTGATCCGCAGCAGTGTCTCCATTTTTCTGTAGCGTGCGATTTTTGTCGGTGACGCAACCACCTTACCGCAATGGTTGGAATTGGGTGCTACTTTCTGATTTTCTATTTATCCTATAAAGCTGGAAAGGAAAGGGAAGATATCTAAAACTAACCTTGCACGCAAATATTTTCTTTAACAAATGCTAAGAGATCGGGGAACGGGGCCTGGTTATACAAAGGGAAGCTGTTAACACCCAGTGTATATATGGTTATCCATAGGCCTTTTATTGCATGTTTCCCTGTTAATTTGAATTGTTTTCTTATGTTTATCTGTTGTGGCTTGGGAAAGTTTTCTTTTAGGAGTGTTGAGAGAGTGTTTTTGTGGTTCTTTGGGTTTTCTGTTGTTTTTGGTAAGGTACTGGACCTAGAGTTTTTTATTTGTGTGCTCGCTAAGATTTCACAATCTTATGCCTACGTAATCTCGTAAAGAGATCGTGGAAATCCGAGCAATCGTAGTTCCTCCTATTTCTATGGGAGAAAAATGTTTGGTGTCTTATTCAAAGCCCAAGATTAAAGCTATCGGAGTATTTGTGTCTTGTTCAAAGCCCAAGATTGAAGCTAAAAGAGAGACTGAGAGAGAATTTGTCATCTCTAAAGGGAGAAATCTCACCTATTCATCACAGATGTTTGGTGACTGGTTATAAGGGAAATTACTTTAACTGATATGTGTGAATCCAGCAATGTCATATATTCCTTTATAAGAGGGATGTCATGAAGGAAGAAAGCTTTAATTCAGTGTAGAGCAATGCCACTTTTTCCTTATGAATCTTTCATGCTAAGAGAGGGACATTGGCATGGATGTAAATAATCCAGAGGCTTGCCACTTACAGCTATTAGATGAAAGATAAGTTTTTATCCAGGATAAAGGAAGGACTCCAGCTTGGATTTAGAATCAACAAGTGTGCCACCTACAACAATTATTAGGGAAAAAAGGTTTTGATTATTTATTTTAGAGATGTGATGTATAGAGGAAATGTCCTCCTACAGAGTGTACTATTGGTCTCATATGAGGGGATGTTGATTTTTGCGTGCCTTGATCAAAGCCCAAGGTTGAAGCTAAAAGAAATTGACTCTACTGGAGAGGGTTTTGTATGTCTTGTACAAAGCCCAAGATTGAGGCTGTCTGAGGAATGACTCCACTGGGGAGAGTTTATTTGTCTTGTACAAAGCCCAAGATTGAGGCTGAATGGGGAAATTCTTATATGAAGCCTAAGAGGAGGCTATCTCTTGCTGAGGATTATTGAAATCCGAGAGCAGGTCCAAATTATATTGGAGAATCCAAAGGGTTTACTCTTGTTGGGAATTAGAGAAGAGTTGGAATAACAGAGGCCATGAGGCTCTGATTTTATTGGGGATTTGTTGCTGGTAAATTGACCCTGGTTGGGGATTCTTAAGGTGAATGTTACACTTTGTTGGGGGCAGGGAAGTTTAAAGTTGAGTTTGAAAACCTATAGAGGTTTTAACTCTATTGGAGATTAGTGTATTGATGAAATGATCAGGGGTTTTCCTGTGTTTTAGGAGACTTAAGGGCTTCTATGAGACT
The DNA here is from genome assembly GCA_022829125.1 of Lathyrus tuberosus. Taxonomy (NCBI): domain Eukaryota; kingdom Viridiplantae; phylum Streptophyta; class Magnoliopsida; order Fabales; family Fabaceae; genus Lathyrus; species Lathyrus tuberosus. The sequence goes on from JALAZF010000405.1 coordinate 1,141,177, forward strand.
TAAGAGGAAATAAGACTTTCCAAGTCTTATTGAATGAAGAGATTGACTCTTAGCTGGAGAATGATCTTTGTGTGATCCCCAAGAGGAGGCTGAGACTCTCCAAGTCTACTTGTATGAAGCCCAAGAGGAGGCTGAGTATTTAAGGGATGAAGATCAACCCTAGAATGGTTTGATGTTTTGGAATTTCATCTCTTCTGAGGATTGAACTAGTAAAGATGACTAATTTTTGTCCTATGCCTTTAGGAGGCCTTTGGGTCCTTGTACTAAGCCCAAGAGGAGGCTGAGAGGAACTTCTAAGAAGCCTGTTGGTCCTTATACTAAGCCCAAGAGGAGTTTGGGGATGCTTTTAGGAAGCCTGTGGGTCCAAGCCTAAGAAAAGTTCAAGAAAGGTCTCATCGGGAATAATCCTGTCTTTGCTGAACAGTTCTAATATTTGAATAAATTCAAAAGAGATTTCACTGGGAATAGTCCTTTTAGGGGAAATAAATTTCTTGTATACAATTTCTAAGTTTTGACAGTCTTGAGAAAAGTTTCACCGGGAATATTGCCTTTCTCTGTTCCATATTGTATAAGCCCAAGAGGAGGCAAGACTGTATCAGGAATTTCTTATGGGAAACTAGTTTTGACTATGTTGTAAGGTAACCTTTGGTTTGACCTAAACATAGACCTAACTATTGGGGAAACTCTATTCAAGATATGCACAAGTATATACAGACAGTTATATTGACAGATATATAATCAAGTATGCATAAAAGAAAATGGATGTTAGGACTTACCTTCTGAGAGAAAGCCCAAATATATAGTGATCTGTTGTATTGACTACAACTGTATGCTTGATTAAGGTTTCAAGAAATTGAAGAAAGTTTTGAGGAAACTTTGAATTTGAATTTGAATTAAAAGAAAGTTGTTTGTAAAAGAAAGTTTTGGGCTTATAACTCAAAGAGAGGCCCAGGTGACTTATTTGAAAACATTGATCGCACTGCGATACCGAAAGACGTTGTGGGGCTTATACTATAGCAGAGGCCCAAAAATTTGTTTTTGTACAAAGAGGGTTGGGTCTTACACTCTATTAGAGGCACAAAATGTTTGTGAAGAAAGGATAATGGGGCTTATAGTCAAGGAGAGGCCCATATGATTTATTTGAAAAGGCGACGATCGCGCCATGATTTTGAAAACCACAGAGGAACTTATATAATGATTGAGGCCCAAAATTATTTATGTACAAAGAGATGGGTCTTACACTCTATTATAGGCCCAAAAAATTGTTTTTATACAAGGGTTGGGGCTTATAACTCAAGGAGATGCCCAGATAAAAAACAACGATCACACCGTTATTTTGAAAATCGTACCGGGACTTATAGAATGACTGAGGCCCAAAATGGTATATTTATAAAGGGGATGGGTCTTACACTCTATTAGAGGCCCAAAAAAGTTTCAAATGAAGTTTGATCAAGAGGAAACCCTAATTTCTTAAAAAATATAATTTTTCAAAGAAAAATAAGTAATAAATAATATAAAATACCAAATATATTAAAAACAAGTTGTAAATTTTGAACAATGTTTTGAAAAATCATGTTTAGTCACATGAAAGCTTGGAATCCAATTGAATTTGAAACTTCAAGGTGGAAACCTCATTTTAAAAATGTTTGAAAACAAATAAAATAAAATTAATTACAAAAATTCAATCTATATTAAATAAATAATATAAATTTGATTTTTTTGTAGAATAAAATATTTCAATATTTTTGTGAATTTTCAAAAAAAGAACAAATAAAAAATAATTAAAATTGAAGGAGAAATTAATTTTGAGATTAATTAAGAAAATCATGAAAAATAAGAAAAAATAGCAAAAATGAGAGGGAACCAAAAATGGTCTGGGTGGGTGTTGAACCCACGCCCTCTAACCAAACACACATACGCTGCTACCACTAGGGTGGTGATACATCCATTATATCACCCCCATCTATAAATTGATAAGGCTAGAATGCCTTCTGCCCAGGCCAAGCAAAAAGGGCGCCATGGCTGGCTTGCCCAAGTTTTCAAGTTTTGGTTCAAATGCAAGAAGGATCATATCTCCCTCATTTCTCCATGAAATTGGATGAAATTTAGATGGATCATGCCTAGAATTTCATGAGGAATCCAATGGTGGTCTCAAAATTTTCTAAAGATGCCTACATTTTAAAACCCAATGGTGGTTTCAAAATAGGCCAAAATTTGCAAGTTCTATGCTACCATTTCATACAGGCAATAATAGCAGGGTAAACTGGTTCAAACACAACACATATGATATATATAACATGTTCATGATCAATGGACATCAAAGCAATGCATATTTTAAAGAGTTCAAGTTGTTATGCACTTACCTCTTGAAGCTCCTTGTGCTATCCTTCAAAATACTTGTGCCAGAAGTAATCTAATGCCTTAGACACTCTTGATATATCCCTTAGAAGCTTTTAGGATGATCAAACCCAATTGGAAACCTCAGGAACAAGATCTGGCTCTTTCTTGCAAAAGTGGCAAAAGTGACCAAAATGGTAACTTACTCAAATGGTGTTACAGTTGAGGGACACTTGTTGGAACAACTTAAGGATGATATTTGGAGAGTATTTGAAGGGTTACTTGGCTTTGAAAGTGATTGGATCAAGACATGGCTTGAAAAATGCAGAAAAGTCAAAATTTGTGGTTTTGGAGGTTGACTTTCTGATTTTGGTGTTGTACAATGAGGATGAAGGTTTGAACACCTCCAACAGATGATTTATGATGTGTTTGGATAGTTATTTGAGTGGTTTTTGCTCTGGTTTCAAGAAATTCCAAATTGCTCCAATGTGACTTGAAATTGAAAAGAGAGGGAGAATGAGAAAACAAGGCTTTGGTATTGTTTTGGTGTGGTTTGAAACATCAGAAATGACCTATATTTATAGTAGAGGAAGTTTGTTTTTGAAGGAATAGTGAATGGCAACTGGTTCACTCTATTATCCAATGAATATGCTCATGTATCACTTACTTAAATGCCAAGGTACCAAGTCTCCTCTAGCCATTGACTTGAGCTGATCTTGGTAGCTTTAGGTCTTCTGAATTGTGAGTCAATCTTGACTCAATTGGACTGATATGACTTGGTTCATGACAACTCTATGTTCCACATCAATGCCAATTGACAAAACTTAATTTTTGGATTTGTAAACTTAAATGATCACATGCCAAAGGATAGAATCCTTGCCTTAGGGTCTAAGTTTGCAGGTTCTTCATGATTGAATGAGATTCTTGTTGAATTTGGATGAGGGTCATTCTTTCATAGTCACTAAATTTGGACTCAAAAATCGTGTGCCACAAGTAATGCACAAAATCTGTCTTGAAAACCAGTTTGAGCAAGGCATGTTGTGAGGTCCATAACTCCTTGCTCAAGTGGAATTAATGGGATTTCTTCTACTCTTTGGAAAGCTTGTATATCCTACTTTAAATCTGATGTCCAACTTTGGTCTTGAATCATCTTGGATCATTGTGAAAAATGGCCTCAAAGTTGGTGAAAACTCAAAATCCATGAGGATTTGGAATTTGTGGTAGTTGACAATCTTGAAGTATGTAATGAGAGCTTTCATTTGAGCTTTGGATGGAAGAAAAAGGTTGCTTGGATCACAAGTTATGGTCTTGCAAAGTTGGGTAGAAATCACTTTTTTTCATAACTTAGTGAAATTTCAAGTTTTTTATGGTTTCCCCTTTTGCAAGTAACCCACATTTTCTTGATTTTTCTTGATGGATGATGGTCCAAACCATACATTAACATTGTTTTTGACTTAGGGAAGCCTTGTTTGTCAAGAAATTCAAAAAGTCAAACTTGATTTTTGGCACAGTTGACTTTTTGTTATATGAATTTCAAACTTTATGATCCTCTATGTAATTAAGTCCTTGACCTAATTCAAACCTAATGGATGGATTCCATAGGTGTTTTAGAGTATCTTGAATTATATCCCAAGGTTTGGGATCATGTCTTGGTCAAAAGTCAAAGGTACAGTTGACTTTTCATCAGGAAACCCTAATTGGCCCAGCTGAATTTGAATCCTTGTATTTGCTTGTGTATCAATCCAATCTTGTAAATGGATCAATATGATGTATTGGAGGTCTTCAAAACACTTCTTGAGGTCTTGATTCATGCCTTGCTCCAAAAGTTAACTTAGGGGTGAATTAGGTCAAGAAACCCTAATTCTTGATTTTTGATGAATGCATCCCTTGAGGCTAAATTAAACTTATGATTGGGTCCATGAGGTTCCTTTGAGCTTCTTGGATCATGTTTTAAAGTATTGGCTCATGCCCAGATGAATATTTCCTCTGGAGCCCTTGGTCGACCAAAATCCTAATTTGGTGACACTGATGATCTTGTGGTTTGATCAACTTGAGATGTTGCATTTTCATGCTTAATTCTTGGTGTGGGAGACCCCTTGACCCTTTATGGGTGTTTGAGAGACTTGACAAGTTGAAGATCATGTTCATTCTTGATTGATCCTTTGTCTGAGTGCTCCGAGGGGGCTCAAAACCCTAGTTCTTGATTGAGGTGAATGCTCAACAATCTTTGAGAGGATTGATGAGGCATGAAGGTACATCCATATTGTGGTGATGACTTGCACAATGATGGGAAATCTTGTGGTCAAAATTTGAGGTATGACACATTGAAAGAACAAAATTTTCATTTTTAGGCTCAAATAGGTTGTTAAGGGATCACACTCTCACAAGGCAGGCTTTCTGGTCAAGTAGTTTTTCGCTCAAAGACAAAACATTTCCTAGATCATATCCATGACTTCCTATATACCAAATAATAACAAGAATTATGGAAAATCCACATAGTTAGCATGCATCTCTGCTCACGTTATTTATGTAAAAACATGATGTTGCACACATCTCACTTCGTTAAGCTTGTATGATTCTTGACTTTTACTGCCATGTTTTCCCTAGACAATAATGACATCAAACTTTTGGAAAGCAATTGGTTCTTAGTCATGATATAATTTATAGATAAGAAAATATCAATTACTATACTTGTAAAAAAATACTGAAGTGCGTGATACCTCTAAGTTAGTAGTGGTGACCAGATGCCTTAGTATTTTTATGGTGGTGAAGGATTCTCCACGACATGATTTATGGTGATAGGAGAGAAATCATGTGTGACATGAGAAGCTTCATAGATCTTTGGTGTATATCGTGTATAACTTTGGGTGAGTTATGATGTGTCTCCTAAACCCTAAGGTTAGGGTATTTATTGGGGTACTTTGGGCCTAGGGTTTCCTTGGAAATGATAACTGCCCACTCAGTCAATGATGAACAATTGAATCCTTATTTCCTAGGAATGCGTGGGTTATACTGTTGACCCTAACTTCTCTCTGACCGAGGACATCTTTTGTCGCGTTTCCCACAACAGGGCGAGTAGGGAGCACACAAGGCGAAGAGATCCCTAATGGTGGGAGGTAGATTGGAATCTTAAGGGAAATTAGAAATACTCCCACCTTTAATAGGTATTTCTAGAAATATATCATTATAATTATAAATGAAGCATTTAAAAGAATAAACTTTTATCATGCCATTGTGCTTGACTTTTGTCATTAACTTAGTTTTTGTGTTTCCTATGCATTTGGCTTTTCAAGTCAGTTGAACCATCTATAGACAAACATTTTTCCAAATAATTTTTTTTGATTTGGTTTTCAAAATAGAACTTAATCATGAAAACAATTTAAATATCACATGTATTATGTAGGCTTCAGCTTTGATCATTCTTGCATTCAACCCCATGCATAGAAATTTGACCTACCCTCATGTCATCAAAATAAGGATGGTATTACAGAGAATCTTGTATATCTATAGAGACTTCACTTAGCCACCAGTGAGCATCAGAACTTGCTAAGCGAACAACAAGACTTGCTTAGCTACCATTGAGCATCACTGTGGGCTAGGCGCACACCAAAGCTTGCTTAGCCAACTTTTGCAATTTTTCTGTACATGTTGTACTTGCTTGAATTTCAATCACAACATGCATCACGCATTTAGGAAAATTTGTTTAAAAACATGATCAATCAATAATTAAGTGATTTGAAGGCTTGGCCATGCTTAGATACTTGGTACAAAATGCCAACATGCCCAAGTCATGTGTGCATGGCATAAAAAGTATTAACATATATGAAAAAAAATGTTAAGAAAGAAAGTAAATTAGAACAAAAAAATACCGTTTCATAATGAGGGGGAGCATCATGTATTCTCGATCTATTCTTCATCCTCGCTCGCTATTTCTTCATCATCTTCATTTTCTTCTCCATCATCATCATTTTCCTAACTTTCTTCCTCTTCTTCATAAGCTTATATCGTCTGCTAATTTCTAGTGCAACTACCACTGACATCACTCACCCCAAAATTTGAGTAGAATGACATGTTTGAAGGCCATTGCATATAGCTAATGAACTCCTCCTCGAGAGACACTAACTCATGTGTGGCTTGTGGAACCTGCATCCTTAGCTACAACTTTTTAATGGATTCTTTAAGAGAAATCATACCTCAGTTATATGAATTAGAGATGTCCCAACTGTAGGTGAAGCAGAATCTCATGTTCGAATCAATGTTATCAAAATTTGTTGTGCCAAAGTACTAGTGAGTATGTGCAGTGGGGTGTTGTGGTGGTTGTTGTGGTGTTTTACTTCTTCGATCAGAGCAATAGAGATCAATAAGGCACTACTTAATTTTTACATTAAACGGAATTGGTGGTGGTCTGGTATGTCCACATTGAATTATTTTTACATTTCCATGATAAAACTAGGAAATCCAATGTCATGCTTGTCTGGGGAACCAATGATTTCCTATATCTTGTATGAGATCACTCTGGATATGTCCACCTATTTTCCTTTCAGAATGTTCTAAATTAATTATGCAGTGTATAATGCAGAAGAGGAGGTGTGATCTTTGGGAGTGATGTTATGTAGGAGGAATATCATTGATATCTAGGCCTAGCTGATTAAGTCTGATCTATTAAAATGGATGGGTCTCCCATATCGTCACAACCTATATGACTTATAAGCATTGCATATGTCATATGTTATGTGATCATTCTCCCAGATTCCTTAGGCGTGTTGGAAAGAAAAAAGATATAGTTTCCTTAGCTTAAGCACATATTTGTCTTCAACATATGCACCAATGGCTTCCTTGTCAAAGGGAACCATTTGGCTCCGAACCCATGATAGTCTTTATAGTGTGGTATCTTTTATAGGTTTACCATTTGCATAAAACTCCTGGATGATGTCTATGTTGACGTGCTCCTAGTATCTTTTATGTGGCAGATCTGTTGTGTAGATAGACAAATAACACATAGATTTTAACATTCAACGGCTCTTGCAGGTTTTGTTTTGTACCGTCTGATGTTATCCATCATGTTTTCTAGCTCACTTTTGCTTCATTCTTCACATTCATGCCACATTTTCCCTATGCTGGATACTTTTACTCCTTACAACATCTTTTGGCTCTATGGCATGCTGGGGAGTGAGGTTAAATTGATGCAGTATTCTTGTCGTGCCAGCACTCATTATCTGAGCAATCCTACATAAGTAATAAACATATAAAAACTCACAAAAGAAATCAACTAGTGTCCTCCATGCTAATTAAACATATAAAGCTTGCTAATCTTTACTTAATATCAAGTAATAAGCGCTTAAATATCTCAAAATAATGAGTTATCACACGCCCAAAATTGAATGATTACCTTCCTCAAGTGATGTGACATATAATATCAGAAAAATAATAATTCACCCATCTCGTAATTTATCAACACATTCCATCCAAACATATTTTTTCTTAAAGGAATGCATCCAAAAATTGGCACAACTTGGCCATTATCACATAATAGTCGAGTTTGTGTATGTGTGTGTGTGTAACAAGTGATGCTATCTGTCATGCTAGAAGTCTTCATTAATGATAATTAGCCTAAATTCTAGTATGGTTGCTCTATCCTATGGTCTAAGAGTTCATTTTTCAGTTTCAGCAGGGGGATTAACTAGCTTAATGTTCAAAGGGCTTTTAAGTTTTTTTTGAACTTGGGGATTCTACTTGCACTATTTTTCTTAGTAACTTTTGCTAGGTGCTTCACCTTTTCGCCTAACGGGATCTCAGAGTGAAGATGCCCATTGTAGCTATAATTTCGGGAACAAGAACTTTATTCATTAAGTTCTTTAGCATTTTCATTCTTTTTGCACACTTTTGTAGGTTTTATTTTTCTTTTTTCTTTAACATGCATTAGTAAATGAAGTAGATCCATTAGATATCTTATTTACTAGTGTTTTCTTCCCCTAAACTGAATCGTACAATGAATGTTATTCCATACTTTAGAGCAATTCAAACTACTTAAAAGGCTAACTACTTATCTTACTTGCTTCCTAATTAAGACCTTCTTTCCAATATTGTAACATTCTAATTAGAATTCTTCTAGGTTAAGTTCATAAATTCAACTGGTTTGAGATGAAATTTGTTATTATTATTATTATTATTATTATTATTATTATTATTATTATTATTATTATTTCACATAAAAAACTTAAGAGCATAACACAACATAAAACATTTTCATTGATTTGGGAATGAATCAAACATGATTAATCTAAGACAACCTAATTTTGATAAAGGTGCCTTCACCCCCAAAGTTAAAGTAAGTACAATATCCTAACTATTAGCTTGCCGAGTTATGACACAAAAGTTGCACCAACATCATTAGGCAAGCATTAAGCAAACACAACTTATGAGCATCATGTTATACATATATAAACATTCACATAAATCAATTTAGGGACAACAAGTAACATGGTTCATACATCTAACAAACTCTAATTAAATTTACATACTCATTTAACATAATTTATCACAAACTAACACAAATTCATTCAATCCTAACCATTGATTCCTCATATTCTACACGCGGAGCTCCAAACTTCCAATTTCAACCTCTCTTTCTCCAATTCCAATCTCTCCAAAATTTTCACAAATTCCCTCCTAAACTTTCAATCTCACAACAGAATTTCCCAAACAATTTTCCTATAAATAAACTCTTTCCATTTCTCAAATTTAGAAACGCACAAAAATCCTAACTACACTCTATTCAAACTCTTTGTCACAACTCCTCATATAAAAGCTCAAAAAAGGGGCTACTCAGGTTCATTCCTAAAACATGTGTTTCTTATGAGCTCTTGACCCCAACCTTCCACCCACGTATAGTAACGACAACCATACACCGTAACACACAGTAGCAATGCACAAGGAAGCAGAAGGAGTATGAGAGGTCAGAAAGAAAAAAGAGAAGAAGGCGGAGCTCCGAAAATCGCGTCCCAAGCTTGAATTAAGTATTTTAGAACAAAAAATAGAATAAACAGTTAACCCAAGACATGTGTCTCGGGGCCGATCATTCGAGGGTTTCATGGAATGCAAGACTTCAATGTTCCTTTTTTTTTTTATTTTATTACAAAAAATATTTCAAGGCTACACTTAAATTCGAAAAGGGATTTGAATTTGAGTTGATACGAATTAATCGGGTTCGAAAACGGTCACTTGGTGTTGGACCAATATATTTGAAAAATCCACTTGGCGTTGGACCACGAGTTTTATTTATTTAAATAGTTCATTTAAAAGACTTATTCATTTATTGCCTTTAGTATTTATTTATTTAATTTTAGTAATTAAATAACTAAACCAATAATACTAATAATAATAAAAGAAATAATATCAAATTTTTGTTTATGTGAGAAAATATTTTTATATTCATTTATCATATTTATTATTATTTGCAATATCTAAATTAAACAAAATAGATAAAACAAAAACAAAGGGAGAGAGGAAGAAATAAATCAAAAGGTGCATGTAAAAGTCACGGACTATGATATACAAAGCCCACAAGGGCACATACACAGTCAAACCTTGAGAGAGTCCAAGATGGCTGACCTCATCCTAAGCTTTGGATGAGTCAAAGTCAGCCTTAGCTAAGGCATTCAACAACCCGAGAATAGCCAGCATTGCAGGACATTTGTCACACAACATTAGGTTACAGGCCACAATTTACATGAGAGAGTCCCTTAATTGGGGTCTCAGACCTCTCATTCTTTTATTTTCTGCGCCTAGTACCCTATTTCTCTCTCCTAAAACAACAAAAAGCCTTACATTCATATCACATAAGGATCAAACCGTAAATTTTCCATGAAAAAGATGAACACCTCTCGGTGTTCGTCACCCTCTCTCACCTAGATTCGCTCTTAGGTTCAACAAAAACAGAAACAATCATCATAGAAATCGATCCAAAATAAACGCCAATAATATCATTCTATCAATTTACCAAAAACACAATCATCCCATCAAAACAACACAAATCGTAGCACACCCAAAGTTAAACTAAATAACAATGGAGCGAAGTTACGTATCGGGACTATGGGGGTTTACTCCCTAGGTCCCTGTCATACCCTAATTTTTACCCCTAAGATCCCACCTCATTTGCATTTTCATAATACAACAAGATCACGAACTTGGTTCTCCTCTAGCCCTCTCATCCTTGGGTTTGTCTTTGCAGAGATCACCAAGAATCTTTCTTTGTACCTTTTCATTTGTGTTTTTATGTTTTATATGTTACTAACATCTAATCAAAATATCAAAAAATATGCTTTTCCCCTTTTGTTTCTTTGCAAGGTAGGGTTTTGTATCAAAAACATCAAGCATGGTTCCTCAGCTAGGGTTTTGGTCCCTCAAGTCAAAGTATGGTCAACCATTGATTCCCAAGGGCAATCTTCACCAATTCATGGCCTCTAATCTCAAAGTGTTTGATCTCAAGCATCACTCAATCTCATTTTGATGATGGATATCTCAAAGTTTTTTTGCTTGTTTCTAAAGAAAAGTCAAAGGTTCATGTCTTTATTTCCATGCCTTCATCAACAAGTTACCTCAAGCTTTAGTCAATTTAATCAAAGGACATTCAAGGGCACATTATTTTGGGTTCATATGATCATCCATGTACCTTGAAATGCAAGAAAAGTCCAAGATCACAAGTTGATTCAAAGTGGTTTGACCTAAAAGTCAACATTTGAAAGTGAAAGTTCAAAAGATCACAACTCCTTCAATTCTCAACATTTTTGAATGCTTCTCTTTTCATATGACTCTTCTTAACATCCTCTTCAACTTATCTTTACATGAAAAGAGCCAATTATGCTTGGAGGATTATCAAAAGTTTGAAGACATAATATGTCATTTGTGGACTTAGTGAAAATTTGACCTATTTTCAAGTGAGTTTTTCTCAACTTTCAAGAATCATAACTTCTTCAAATTTCAACATTTGAGGCTGATTCTTCTTGCACAATATCATTTGTGATGCCCTCTACAAGTTTACTTCAAAGGTTAAAAGCTAATATTGCTTGGAAGGTCATGGAATTCATTGATACATTATAGGTCATTTTCAGGCATTTTGGACTTAGAATTTTCGTGGCCTCATTGCCAGATTTTTGTACCAACTTCGCATAGTCATAAATTTTTGCTCATATGCCCAAATTAATACTTTCTTGTCACATTGCACTCTTTGTTATGATGTAAGTGAATTGCAAGAAGAATGGGCCATAAAGGTGGTGTGTACAAGATTTCATGGTGGTTTGAAGTTCAGTGTTTGGAACTGCAATTTCTATTTTGGTCATGTAAGTTCTGTGTTTTTTTGGATTGGCTACATTTTGGTAAAACAACATGTTGTTAGCAAGATGTTAAACCAGATGTTCTGCTATGACAGTCAGATATCATGTTCTGCATAATGTTGTGACATGTTCCAGGACATGTTATACCAGATAGTTAGGGCATGACTATTTTGGTATTTTTAGTGTGATTTTTTAGTGTGTTCTGATACACACGTGGGCGATATTCATGGGAGTATATTGTGGGAATTTCTGTTATGACAGATTCTGTTAGTTTTCATAAAAAGGTTCCTTGAGCCTTTTTAGGAAAGTTTGTATTTTGTTCCTATTATTGTGCTGGATGATTTACAGTGATATAAAACTGATTGTTGCTATTTGTGCGCCTCAAGAAGCCCAAGTCCATTAGGTCTGAAGGCTATTTAAAGTGAAGAGCAAACCCTATTGATGTAGAGAACACAACGTGAATATTTTGGGAAATAAGGATTAGTCGTGTTTTGGTTGGTCCTTAGGGTTTAGTGCTTGTTAATTGTATATCACTCATGTATCTTCTGATGCATTAAGGTTGACTGATTGTTCATTGTTCATTTTCTACTCTAAAGCTTTTAAGAAAGATTGTATTGTTCTTGATTGAAGCTTTTAACCAAAATCAGGTATTGTCTTGGAAGTGTGCTACTTCTATTGTTTGTGTAATTGTTGAATTGTCACTGGGATTGTGACTGATTAGGAAGTGAGAGGGGGATTTCATATCTAGAGGGTGTCTAGGTAGAAGTTGCACAAGGTAGGGATTAGGCGAGAAGTTGTAAACGGAGGAGTTTTGCTTTGAACTAATACTATCATAGTGAATTTCCTTCCTGGCTTGGTAGCCCCCACACGTAGGTGAGTTGTACCGGACTGGGTTAACAATTCTGGTGTTAATTTTACTTTTCTGTCATTTAATTTTCTACATCTTTTACTTGTGTCATCAAGTTGTTGTTGATCTTAGTGTTGTGACATCTGTCTCGACATCTGGTATCTGCATGCGAAAATTTCAATTGGCATCAGAGCAAGTCACCCTGTTCTATTTTTGGGTGAGCTCCAGGGAGTTTGTTTTCTGGTACTATGTACAAGGAAGGAGGAGGATATGTTAATAGACCTCCAGTCTTGGATGACACAACTTATGACTATTGGGAGGCACGTATGTTGGCTTTCTTAATATCTATGGATAGCAAAACTTGGAAGGCTATCATCAAGGGTTGGGAACACCCTGTGGTTAAGGATAAGGATGAAAAAGAAACCTTGAAGCCAGAAGAGGATTGGACCAAGGAGGAAGATGAGACTGCTCTTGGAAACTCCAAAGCCTTGAATGCTCTATTCAATGGAGTTGACAAGAACATGTTTAGGTTTATCAACACTTGTACTGTGGCTAAGGATGCTTGGGAAATTCTCAAGACAACTCATGAAGGAACATCCAAGGTTAAGATGTCTAGACTTCAGCTTCTCACTACCAAATTTGAGAATCTGAAGATGAGAGAAGATGAAAATATTCATGATTTTCACATGAATGAACTTGAAATATCGAATGCCTTTAGTGCCTTGGGAGAAAAGATATCAGAAGAAAAGCTAGTTAGGAAAATTCTTAGGTCTCTCCCTATGAAATTTGACATGAAGGTCGCTGCCATTAAGGAAGCCCAAAACATTAGCAGTATGTATAAGAGTTGATGAGCTTGTTGGATCACTTCAAACTTTTGAATTGACCTTGAATGACAGAATTGAAAAGAAGAACAAAAACATTGCTTTTGAAGACTCTAAATATTTGAACAAATTTTGGTAAAACAAGTTGCTGCACAAGATGTTCCAACAACAAAGAAGAACCCTGCTAAAAGAAGACATGTCAGATAAGATGTTCCAACACGATGTTAGGATATCGTGTCTGTTACTAACAGCAGGATGTTTACAGATCAGTGGCAAGATTTAAGGAGCAATCACAACATGGATCAAGGGATCAATAAACAGAAGATTCGAAGCCCAAGGCAGCAGAAGAGTATAAAAGAAGACCAAGAATTAGGACTGAAAAACTGAACCTATTGTAATACTTTTGTAAAGTAGAAAATAGGGTTTAGGGTTTTGAGAGTCGTAGGCTTTCTTGTAAGTCTCCCTCTGTATCGATTTGATACATTGTGGTAGACATAGGTACTTGTACAGATTCAGAAACCCGTAGGTAATGTATCGTGTATTGTTCTTGGATGAAGCTTTGAAGCAAATCCAAGTTAACTTGTTAGTCAAGGATGCTTGACTGAACTTTGTATTGGAAGGGGTGTCTTTCAATAGGATGATACAGTTATGGTGTAGTAACTGTTAGATAATCATAGGTTCTGATTTAGGGAGTGAGATAGGTTTCTCTTATCAATTAGATGTAACTTCTAATGATAAAGTCTTCATTGGGTAGTGATAGGTAAGCATGGGTGTTTACTGTAAACTTGAGGTTGTTTACATAAAACTATACTACTGATAGTGAATTCTTCTTCCTAGATTGGTATCCCCCAGATGTAGGTGAGTTGCATCGAACTGGGTCATCATATTCTTTATTGTTTATCATTCTGCAATTTACAGTTCAATTTTAATTAACATGTGGAACAGATGTCGAAACATCTGTGTTTCTTCATTTACTGATAGTTTGGATATCAGTTTGCAGTTCTGTTCTTTGTTTAAATAATTATGCAGAACAATGTCTTGACATCTGTTAGGACATCTACTGTCTGCAATGCCAGAATTTCAATTGGTATCAGAGCAGGCATCCTGTCTGTTTCTGGATGAGATCTTTGGGAAATACATTCTGGCATTTAAACAAGGAGGAGTTCTGGAGATCAGATCAATCAACTCAGACATACTCAAGGGTATTTATGGATGGGATGGATGTTTTGGATCAAAGGTAACATCCCGGTGGTTGTTCATGTTGCCGAGGAGATTCTACAACAACTGCAGGAGAATTGGCTAGTTCTCTTGTTTGGGTGTCTTATAAGATGTTCTGACATCTTATTAGGGCAAGTTGAATTTTTTCCTTGGTGGTTCCGCTGCATATGATTCTGATGGAAGAGCTCTGGAATTTATGGGATTCTGGAGTTGTTACTGAAGATAGATGGTGGAAGATCTCAATCGTCGACCTCTATATTTGAAGATATCTGCATCTTATTATTCCAAAGTCGGGAGCGATGGAATGGAGGGAGTTGTTGGTAGATGTTGTTATGGTGACTTGGTACTTGGAAGCTTGGTTCCATTATGCATTTTGAAGTCAGTTGAAGAGAAGGGGAGTTGAGATTAGGTTTATCAAGGTCTTGTTCTAGGGATTTGATAAATTATTGATCGGCTATATTGTCAAAGATACTTGAGAATTCTCTCAAGTCCACTCATAAAGGCACATCACTCGTGCATCTGGAGTCTTCTAGTTATTCTTCTGACTAGAGGGTGTTTATGTGAAACATAAATCTGAAGAAAGTGGAGGTGATTTATTTTCACCATCCAAAAGTGCAAGGAAGGATTCATCTCTCTTAACCCTAAGGGTGGATCCAATCTGAATGGAGATCTCACAACTGTTGAGGTAAATAGGGTTCGTTTAGAGAGAATCATAGTTACTTGAGTCAAGGGTGGCAGACTTGGCATCTCAAGACTTTGTTTGTCAAGGAAGATACTTGCAAAGATTGAATACTTGATAAGTGTTCATGGAGTGATCTGTTGGAGTATAGCTACAACAGTGACACAGGGTTATTGAACAAGGATTTAAGATCAATTGCTATTTATGGAATTCATAAGTATTTAATTGATTATCCTTGAAAGTCAAGATTGCTGATGGTCAACAAGATGTTGAAATATCTCTTCATCTGGTTTGTGCAGAATCATGGGAGGGGTACTGCATAAGCTTTTGGATCTATTTCTCTTGGGTGTTGACCTAAGAATCTGCTTCAGTTTGGTGTGGCAGAAGCATCTGATCTATGGATAGTTTCCTGGCAAGAAACTGGTCTAGACAATGGTGATGTTGAAGATGAAGAAGAAGACATCATAATCTTGATAGAGAGTTCCTGGATCAGCAGGTGTGTTTAAGTTGTTACTAGAAGCATCTGACGTTTATCTGGAAAGTGTCCTGGCAAGAGACTTGTCCAGAATATGGTGCTGGTGATGGCACAACTTGGGTCAGTTTATTTCTGATCTAGATACATAGGAGAATGTGATCTTGTTCATCTTGGAGGTCAAGGTTAAGTGGAAGTTATCTATGACTTTCTACAGACTGCTCTACTCAAGGAAATTGGCATCCTTTGGTATAGCTATGGTGTAGTCTATGGCTACTTATCATCTGAAGAATCAGACGTGGCAGGTGTGAATTCTTTGGAGTTTCAAAGCAGATATTCATCAAGGTGTGAGCTTGAATGGAATACCTGTGACATAATCAAGCAGGATGGAGGTTGTCTACTCAAACTTGGTTGTTGAATCAAGTCTATGAGAGCATGAAACTCGTGTTTTGTTAAAGGGAGGAGGTTTTTCTAAGTGGCAGAAGGAGGAGCTGAATTCAGCAGTTGGATGTCGTATCAGAATGTTCTGACATCTAGCTTAACATCAGGATCTCAGCTGGTGATGTGGCACATCAGGTTAAGATAAGTTGATCTACAGGAGAATGGAAGTTATGGATGCTTCAAAAAGGTCTGTCTCATAGCAGTTTGCGGGAGCTGCAAGTAGGAGAAGATGTTACATGTCCAAGACTTGGTGTATCCAAGATGGCTTGACATGGAGTAAGTGGATTATGTGACTTGAAGATCAAATTTCATTGGTGGATCAGTGTATCTTGTAGGAGTTCTGAAGAAGGGTGAGATCAATCAAAAGGTGGCATTTGGTTGGTTTCATATTTGAATTCAAGAAGGATGAGGCAGTCAAAAAGTGGTATTTGGTTGTTCTCATATGTGGATTCAAGAAATCAAGATAATCAAATAGTGGCATTTGATTACTCTTGAGGAGTGTCTTGGAACTAATTACTTTTGGGCAGAAGGGTAGTTGGTTGAAGACTTAAGGAGGTATTGATTCTTGTCTATCTTGGAGCTTGTGGCAGAAGTTCTCAATTTATGAAAGATTCCCCTCTTGTGGTGGAAGAGAGTTTATTTCTTTCATTGGTTATATGGAGTTCTTATTCATCAAGCTGGCGGTGCAGTGTTGTCAGAAGATCTTCAGATTGGATTACTATGCAGATAGTAAGTCCAGTGGTGGAGCATATCAAGAACCATGGTGTGTGGTGTCTGTGATGTGTGAAGGATGTCCTAACTGATGTTAGAACATCTTCTGGGTTGGTTATCCTTGGAGTAGGATTCTAAGTTCTAAGTGTGGAACTTGACACTCACATCTTGTCTAAGAGGTATTTATCTTGTCATACGGGAGAATGATGGGTAAAGGATTGTCTTGGAAGTCTGATGTGATTGGGACATGCAAGAAGTGGATCAGTTTGGTGCTTGTGGAGTAAATGGGCTGAAGATTTCTGGAGCATGTGTTTGATGTCCTTCAAGTGTGAAGAACATCTGTGTGAGCTAGCAAACTAAGGGGCCATGTGTGTCTCTTTGAGGAATGTGAAGCATTCAGATTCAATTGGGTTGTATCTCAGGGAACAAGGAGATCTATACATGAGAATTCAGGAGGAATTCGTGTGGTGTATGGATGGTTTCTGGACGAGAGGGATCAATGGTGTTTTGGTCTCAATCCAAGAGATTGTTGGTTGTGGTACAAGGATGCGTTCCTAGTACTCTAACTATATGATCATGAATTTGTCATGGGATATCATGTCGTGGTTTTGGGTGGTTCTTGTTGAAGAAGCATCTGTTGAGAAAGATAAGGGGAGAACTTCTGTTTGTGAAATGTACTGGTGTGGTACATGGTTTGCTTGAGGGTCAAGCATTAGGTGAATGCGTTCAGCAGGTGTGTTGAACAGAGGGTGCGCTCTTGAAGACATGAAGATGCGTCTTATATTTTCCATTCATTTAGGGTGCTCTTCTTGCAAAGGAGCATTGGTTATCTACGACAGGGGGAGTTAGACTCCTATTTTGGATATATGGCTGCAGTGGTGCAGATTTCCTATCAAGATTGTTTGTGGTTCCAAGTAGTTTGTGGTAGATTGCCTCAGGTGAGGATGATATGTCAGACAAGATGTCGTGACATTGCTCTATTGGTTTAGTTCTGGGTGAACTTATCAGGTTATTCTGGTTTTGTCATTGGGTGTCAATGAACTGAATCAGAAGTGATACAAGTACCTTGGGAGTGGTCTGAGAGTCATTTTTTGGTTCTGGGAGAATTTATTTTTCTCTGCAGAAGCAGGTAAGGTCTTTGAAAAGTCTTTGCTACTAACTAGAAGATGTTTGAAGAAATGTCTTAACATCTGGGTCAGTTACTTTTGGTCTTCTGGTTGAGAGGGATTAAATAGATGTTACAAGGTATACTAAACAAAGTCTGACAAGGCGTCAGGAAATTATTTTGGTCATGTGGGTGCGCCTTAATTAGCTGATTTAGACGATGGAGAGAATGTAGCTGGTAGAACATGTGTTAAACTAGTGTCTTGAAACATGCACATTCCTTGGACGGTTCCCCTTGAAAGAAGAAACAGTCAAACGAGTTTGGTCGGTGCACATTTTTTTTGGAAGTTTCATTCCTCATTTAACGTGTTGTGCTTTGGCATGGGTTGCTAAACATTTGCACCAGTACATGATTAATCATACAACTTGGTTGATATCCAAAATGAATCCAATCAAGTATATTTTTGAAAAACCTGCTTCGACTGGGAGGATTTCCCGCTGGCAAATGTTGTTATCTGAATATGACATTGAGTACCGTAGTTAAAAGGTAATCAAAGGAAGTGTTTTGGCTAATCATTTGGCTCACCAACCAATTGATGATTATCAACCTATCAAGTTTGACTTCCCTGATGAGGATGTTATGTATTTGAAAGCCAGAGATTGTGATGAACTGTTACCTGAAGAAGGGTCTGATCCTGAATCTCGTTAGGGTTTAGTGTTTGATGGAGCTCTCAGTGCTTATGGAAACGTAATTGGGGAAATCATTATCCCTCCCCATGGTTCTCATATACCCTTTACTGCAAGGTTGATGTTTGAAAGAACAAACAATATGGCAGAGTATGAAGCCTGCATAATGGATCTTGAAGAGGCCATTGATTTGAGGATTAAAACTCTTGATATGTATGGGGATTCCACACTAGTAATTAACTAGATTAAAGATGAATAAGAGACTCGTCAGGTCGGCCTGATTCCTTATAAAGATTATGCAAGGAGGCTGCTCACCTAATTTAACAAGGTTGAATTGCATCATATTCCTTGTAAAGAAAATAAGATGGAAGATGCTCTGGCCACTTTGTCATCTATGATTAGAGTGAATAGTTGGAATGATGTGCCCAAGATTAATGTTATGCGTCTTGATAGACCTGCTCATGTATTTACGATAGAAGAAGTGAAAGATGATAAGTCGTGGTATCACGACATCAAATGTTTCATCCAGAGTCAAGAATGCCCACTTGGGGCATCCAAGAAGGATAAGAACACTTTGAGAAGGTTGGATGGAAATTTCTTTTTGAATAGAGATGTGCTATACAAGAGAAACTATGACATGGTCTTGCTTAGATGCGTGGATAGACACGAAGCGGACATGTTGATGAAAAAAATTCATGAAGGATCCTTTGGTACCCATGCCAATGGATATTTTATGGCTAAGAAAATATTAAGAGCATGTTACTATTGGTTGACAATGGAATCAGACTGTTGCAAATATGTAAAGAAGTGCCATAAGTGCCAGATTTATGTTGATAAAATTCACGTGCTACCGACTCTTCTCAATGTTATCTCATCTCCATGGCCTTTCTCTATGTGGGGAATTGACATTATTAGTATGATTGAGCCCAAGGCTTTGAACGGACACCGTTTCATTTTAGTGGCCATTGATTATTTTACCAAGTGGGTGGAAGCGGCGTCATATGCTAATGTGACCAAGAAAGTGGTGGTCATGTTTATCAAGAACAAATTATTTGTCGGTACGACATTCCCAGCAAGATTATCACTTATAATGGGTCGAATTTGAATAACAAAATGATGAAAGAGTTGTGTGATGATTTCAAGATTGAGCATCATAATGAGATGCTCCATTTTGCTTTACATGGGTACCGTACATCCGTCCTCAGTTCAATAGGGGCAACCCCTTTCTCACTTGTATAGGGTATGGAAGTAGTGCTCCCTATAGAGGTTGAGATCCCGTCAATGCGAGTCTTGATGTAAGCTAATCTGTCTTAGGCCGATGGTGTCAAAGTAGATACGATCAGTTAAATTTGATTGGAGAAAAGAGAATGACGGCCTTGTGTCATGGCCAGTTATATCAACAAAGAATGAAGAAAGATTTTGATAAGAAGGTCCAACCTCATGTGATCAGAGAAAGAGACCTCGTCCTAAAAAAGATCTCGTCTTTTACCACTGATTCTAGGGGCAAGTGGACTTTCAATTATGAAGGCCCATATGTTGTTAAGAAAGCCTTCTCTGGTGAAAAGTTCACTCTTCCTATGAATGCTGATGCAGTCAAGAAATACTTCGCCTAAAAAAAATAACAGATCACTAAGTTAAAAACTCGAAAGGGCGGCTTAGGCAAAAATGAGCTTCTCGGTGGGGTGAAAACCCGAAAGGGCGGTCCAGGAAAACATTAGAGACATAAACAGAAATAATTATCCTGGTAGATTGAAAACCCGAGAGGGCAATCTAGGTAAAAGTTAGGGATCATGGCAAGTAACTGCATCAGGCCAAACTTGAACACTTGAAGCAACATTATTCATCAAGGATTCTTATCTTCGTCATTCTCGACAGAAGTGTAAAGCACAGTGGATTTCAATGTTTTTAGGGAGAATAGTTGACATTGTATTTCAATGTAACCTTTTCCATGTATTTACCATTTTTCAACATTGTAATGATCCATGGAGTCACACTATTTGGGGACTACCATTCTATTAATAAAATTTGGGCCTTTGTCCCTTTGTTTGAAATTATTAAGTTTGTTTCTGTTTTGCAAAATTTCATTTATTTTTTATAATAATTTTGAAACAAAAAGCAAATGATAATGATATTTTTTGAAAACTAAAGAAATGTTTTCCTTTGATTTGCGAACCTTAGAAGGAATGTCCACAGCTACTTCAAGGAATAGTAAGATCTCAAAGTGCATAACCTGATGTTCTCCCAAGTAGAGTTCGTTCTTGTTGGTGGTATTCCTAGCTAAGCGCTAATTCAGGTGTTCTTCACTTGGGTATTGATTTTAGCATCCCCCGATTGAATCATAGACTTGGGTTCCCCGGTTAAGTCTTGATCCAAATTTCCCCAGCCAAGTATGATTTTCTTCTCTAGCCAGATTGTGATCAAGCAAATATATATATATATATATATATATATATATATATATATATATATATATATATATATATATTGAAGAATCCCCAACAGGTTTCATCTTCCCTGTTGCGTTTTTAACAATATTTCTCATTAAGAAGTGTTGAGATAGCAGTCAATTGTTGGGTTTTCTCTCACCCTGTGTTAAGTTTTAAAATTCCCCGCAAGTTAATTTGTTGCTACGATGTTAACTTCTTAATTTTCCCTAGCAAGTCTAGGATGCTGCTCTTGAGATTGTTGATCCCCAGAGAGTTCTCCTTGGTGATCGTCAACAGATCCATATTATCCCATAGCAGATTATTGCAAAGGTTGCCTTTTGGAAGATTCATCCTTCCATTTCTTTAGCAGAGTTCATGCAAATGCTATCCCTTTCGGAGGTTGATATCCCCAGAAGAGTTTTGTTCTGCATGCTCCCCCAGAAAGTATTCATCCTTCCGCAATAGATTCTATGAGGATTCTTCTCATTCCCCAATCAGAGTTTTGGAATCTGTGTTACATGATTCCCCCAGTGAAGTTCATATTATTATTCCCCTCAGTGGATTATTGGTAATAGAAGATTCAGTATTAGATTTCTCCCCAAGCAGTATTTTTTCTCTCCCCAGCTATATGAGCCTTGTAGCAGGATTTCGTTCCTTCAGTGGCTTCTGTTTATCTCCAACTGAAATCCCTAGCATTTTATCTTTCAGCAGTGTTGAGATTTATCTGAGTATCCAGTTGTACTGTGGTGATTGGTCGTTCCTAGTTTATCTTGGTGTTTGTTTTGTCACCATATACATGCATACATTCATTCATTCATATACACATCACGCTGATTCATATTCATTTTGTATTTCTTGGTGTTTTTATCCACTCTTTAGTGCTGTTATCCCCATAGAGTGTGTGTATACTCTCCATTGGAGTGTCTACTGTCGCAGTGAGAATCAGATATCAAGCTATCGATTAACTTGAATCACAAATCATAATTCACCACCGATCTTTAATTTATCCAAGGGAAGGAAAAAAGAACAAATAAACCCTTAAATATGCAATGCAATGAAAAGCAAAAGAGAATCTAAGGTTCGAGGGTTGATTATACCTAGGGA
This sequence comes from Lathyrus tuberosus, assembly GCA_022829125.1. NCBI lineage: Eukaryota > Viridiplantae > Streptophyta > Magnoliopsida > Fabales > Fabaceae > Lathyrus > Lathyrus tuberosus. The sequence goes on from JALAZF010000405.1 coordinate 1,163,356, forward strand.
AGGTGCTAGCATCCTAAGTATATGTAGTACTCTACAGGAACCTCTTATTTTATTGTGTTATTTGTTATTTTGTCTGCTAAAGGGTGTAAAGAAAAGGGAGACCTAAGGTGTTAGTCCTAAGTATACTCGCCAAGACATCTCATCTCGTGCCTACGTATCCTGACGGGAATGGAATCAGAGCATTCGTAGTTCACCTCAAAGGGTGAACAAAGTTTGTTGGGTGGTTTTAGGAGAAAAGGCAAGTCGTCATCTTAAGGATAATACTCGACTTACACCACCACAAACATGTGGAAGATGGACCTTTGCTTCACATTAGGAGAAGGGCTCCAACTCGGATATAGAATCGACGAGTATGCCACATACCTCTCCTAAGTGGAAAAGGAATCTACATCCTTCTCAACTATGTCATGGGGTAGGAGAATTACATCTCAGCTAGGGATGACTTATGTCTAATTCTCTCATGGGAGAGAAAGGGGGAACCTATTGTAAATTGTCTAATCATCCTAAGGGAAGTTATCTAAGTATTCAACTTAAAAAGGGAATATAAGCCACAAAAGGGAACAGGAGAAATGCAAATGAGATGCAATGCATATGACATAATAGTCAAACACAAGTCCTTCCCTTGGACACAAGCATAAATAAGCAACGAGTAATCAAGACATAGTTCAAAAGTCAAAAATAAATTATCAAGAAGAACATGGAAGTAGAAGGCATATAATAGAATCAAACAAGAAGAAAAACATTATGACATGAATGGTGAGCATAAGATATGAGCAGGAGAATGATTAGAATGAGAATTGAAATCGTAAGATCAAACTAGTATAGCCTAAACAAAAGGATTTAATCAACAAGTCACAAGTTAGTAATTGAATCGCCAAAGGAATGAATTAATAGAAACTAAAATCTAAAATTAGCGAAAATAAATCCTACAGTTATTCTAAATATGAATTAGAATTCACATGAACTAAATAAGAAAAAATATTTAATAAAAATAATTGCAAAATCTATTAATAAAAATTATTAACGAAAACCTAAATATTTAACAAGCCATTCACAAAATTTGACAAAAGATCTATCAGTATATAATTAAGAAATTCTAATCGACAATTAATCCTCAAAGTTAATCACAAGAATTAAATCTTAATTAAATCAATTTAAAAAAGACAAGCAAGAGTTAAATATAAACTAAAATAATTTTTAAAAACAATAAAAAAAATTAATAAGCATCAACTAAAGTGTAACAAAAACTCGATTAAAATAATTAACAAACAAACTAATAACGAGAAAATTCAGTGAAAGAAAGACAGGGGTACAACAAGATGCTAGAGGGTCCAATAGCACCTTCAAGGGCGCAGAGGCCCAACATTTACGGAACACTAATTAAGGGAGGTGTGGCCACGAGCCCCGGGTGCAGTTAGCAAACTGAATACGGCCTAAGGCCCAAAGGCAATGAAGAAGGATTTCAAAAGGATTAGCTATCCTTCTCTCATGCGTTACTCTTTTCTGTCCTGGTTTCAAATGTATCACCAGCCAAACATCACACCACCGCGCCGGAGCGGAGAATGAAACTCACCAAAATCTACACTATCGTAGTCGACTAATTCTACTCTGTTCAAATCTACTTCCAATTTAATCCAATTCCTTCTTAAATTAAAAAATAGAGACAATCCCCTCAAGAACCCTAGAGCGATCTTCCTAAATTAAAACTCTTAGGGAGAAGAAATCAGACCCCTATTCTTATGGCTTTTGCTAACCGAATCTAGACCTAAACCTTGGTAACGAAACTGAGGCAAGATGAAAGAATTGCTTACATTGGAAGACGCGACGGTGCAGAGGGATGATGGAAGAAGATCAAATGCTCAGGTACGAAAAAAAGTTCAAAGTCTCTTCTTCTCTGATTATTCTTCGTGCTTCTTCTCTACATGATATGATTATTGTTGTTGTTTATGAATTTGTTTGTGTTGCGCAGTTGCGTGGAGTTCTTGAGTTTGTGAATTGCTTGTCGAAGTGAATTTGTGAGGTTTCTTGAATTGTTGATGTTGTATGTGTACGTTGCCTCTGATATGTATGCGTCTTTTCAAATCGTGGTGAATGGCTGCAGTCGTGTTCTGAATTATGTGTGTGAATGTCTCTGATTGTGTTATGTATGAACTTTCTTTTCCTGAACGCGTATGAAGTTTGTGTGACTGTGTACTGATTTTTTTCTTCAATTCGTGTATTTATGTGTGCAAGGTGTGTATGCTGCTCTGAATGTGTATATGTGATTTTCTGGTGTGAATTTCTCAAGAGTTTGTGATAATGGTTTTGTCTCTGCCGTGAATACTGATGCCTCCGACCTTCTGCTAAGTGTGTCTTTTATAGGATCAAAACTTGAAAACCAATTGATGAAATTGAATGCGTGTTATTGTTTTGTTGGCTCTCATTCAATAGTTTCCATTTCCGACCAGATGTGTTTGATTGTGTTTAGGAATGCAGGGAACACGATTTGAATATTGTATGATTGCCATGATGAAATTTGTTGTCTTGTTTGATCATGTTTGGATAGGTTCATGACATTCTTTCCCTTTTTAATTCAACATGTTTGAGCACTGTTTTGGAAATTGATAACTGCCACAAACTTTCTGATTTCATTTGATGATGATGATGATTTTACGTGTCTTTTTGTGTGGCTAGTTTTGGCATTATCCGGTATTGGTCGTGACTTGAAGCGAGTCGGTAAAGCGCTTTGCACAAGATTGCCGCAGAGTTCCTCAATGTTGCTTCGTAACAGTATCGACTTCAACAAAAACTTTGAGGTACTGTGTCAGAATGGCTAAGGAATTCACATAGATATTAAGGGTGGAATTGAGATTGATCGTGTATGCCAAACAGCCCGCGCTCGTTTCCTTTCGATGTTACGATATCCTTCTTTGGAGCAGGTAAATTTTTCTAGAAGCCAACATGCCATGTACCTTTATCCAACTTATTATAGCATCTGTATGTAATATTGCTGCTGCTGCTGCGGAATGTATTTGTGAAAGTCATTGTCATGAACAAATGTTTGAGGCTGCCACCATTCTGCTTCATCTTTAAGTTCAAGTTACTTGATGTTTCAGGTCCAACTTCAACGACAACATTTTCCTCACGCACGCAACTTCAATGGAGGATTGGTGCGTTATAGTCGTAACAAAACAATTGATGAATCATGAAGTTATAGTGTATTATTATTTTAATTCAGAGTGAGGTAACAAAACTGCAGTATTCGAAGCCCTCTCCTTCGATTCAAGAAAACAGATCAGTGCGGCTATACGAATGACGTAGCAATTCTGCAAATTGTTGTGTAGAAGAAGACAATTATGTGTTTCTTATAATTAGGGAATACTTATTTGCAAACTGAATGAAAAATAACTTAGCAACTTGCTTGAATTGGGTTGATTTGTAAATTGCAGGTTATGGCATCCAACACATTAGTGACATTCTTCAAGAACTCTATGACGTACAGAGTGGTATGAGCTTAAGCCATGAATGTGATGCCTAAATTGAAAAGTTCCTCATGAAATTTCGTTTGCATGAGCTGCATATCGGCTTTGATTGTTGGAACTGTATATTTCAATTCTTGAATATCTCTCAGCCGTTGATCAAAGAGCATCTGCAACTTCTTCTGATTTTCTAGATTCCAAATCAACAACTCATCAACATTGTCCCCCTACGATGATCTTATTGTGTTACTTTCTTTGCTTGATTTTATTTGTAGCCATTCTTGTACCTTCCAAATACATTTTGGAATACAGTGTCTGGACAAATGCGTAAGCAACATCTCTCAAGAATATCTTGTAAATCAATTACTTGTACACCTTTGCATGAAAGTTCAAGAAGTTGTAATAGGCAAATCTCTAGCTTCTTTTGAATGTCATTTTGATGGAAAATCTCAAAGCTTTTACTTTTTGGCAATGAATGAAGTAGTGACCTCTCTTGTTTCCATTCATTGGAATCCAAATTAAAAATGCCTACACCGAAAACATAAAAAATTCATGGAAATCAGATCCTTTCCCATAGTTGTTGAAATTTTCGTTGGTGATGTGGTGCACATTCATAGGATCACAAGTGATGATAATGTTGGCCATGTTTGTGAGCCAAGGTCCTTTAAAATGGAATGTGCTTCCATAGTGTTTGGAACCTAAGTGTTTCAGACTGGACCAATAGTTAGGCATGGTCCAATCCACTTCTGCTTCTAGAACGACCCAATTGCCTAAGTCCAGCAGGTGTGGGGCAGCATTTACCTTTCTGCCCCTCTACCGGGCACATATGGACAGATGAACCTCATGGTCGTTTGTTCCTCCCCGGTGTTCCTGCCCATTACGCACGGCTCCATCATCCAAGAATGGTCATGCCTGTGCCCGGAACTACGCCTTTGCCCGTGGCAACGACTAGTTTTGGGCATCTATACCCGTCATAACGGCTAGTTTTTGGCAGTTACCTATTCTTCAGGAAACAGTTATTTCGCCTTGATAATAGGGACCGTTGGCCACGCGCTGAGGGCATTATAAAAACCCTCTCATTTGAGAGGGTTAGGTATTCAAAATCATCCTAAGAAACTCATACTTTTGTACTTGCCTTTCTCTCTCCTGATTCTTACTTTAGCATCGGAGTGCCTTACAGGTACACCACCCTCCTCATCTCACACATCCAGCATCACAGAAGTTCCTCTTGGCCCATTTCAGGATCTGATCAGCCTTCACGATCAGTGGCGCCGTCTGTGGGAATCTTGTTATCCCCGTCTTAACATCCACCTCAGATATAAAGACCAAAACAAACTCTCTCTCCAAGATTATGATCATGGCTTGCCAAGATCACGTCCAAGATGCCCACAATCCTTCTTTTCTCCCCGTCAACAAAACTGATGCTGACGGATCCACTTCTTTCCTCAGAGGAGACGCCCGTCGTCTGAGAGACGGAGCTATTGCGTCTCCCTTCCCCACTCGTACCGATCATGCTGACGACCAACCCTCGCTGGCCCTCCAGCCCGTTCCAGTTTTACCCAACACCGATCCGACCGTGGTGACCCTCTTTGAAGCAATCAACAAGACCAACCTCTTGATCCTCTAACAAAACGAGAGGATTGGGGCGTTGGAAGAGTCTACACGTCCAAGATCCCCTCAACCGCGGAAGGATTAACGACGATCCAAAAGTCCACATCCCCGGCAGGAAACTGATCGTCGGGTGCGCCAAGAACCAGAGTCCCATGCCGTCCGGAAGCGTGACCACATTTCCCCGCGAAACCAACATTCCCCAGGAAACAAGAGAACTCAGAGAGATCAACGTTCACCCCCGGTCAGATCGAAGGGCCGAGCAAGAACACCATCTCCCCGTAGAAGTCGCCGCCATGTCCCCGAAAGAAGCATATGCTCCCTTTCTGGGACCCGTTCCAACAGCGACGATGAGCCTCATGGCCTATTGTCCCAGGAGATCATGGATACGCGCCTCCCCAAATTCTTGGAGAAACCACCATCTTTGGGCACTTACGACGGAACAACAGACCCAGATGAGCACATCGAAAATATCGATGCGCTGCTCAATTATCATGGCGTCCGAGGCACCATCAAATGCCGTTTATTCCCTACCACGCTCCAGAATGGGGCAATGACCTGGTACAAATAACTTCCCGATGAGTCCATCACCTCGTGGAAGCAACTAGGCAGAATGTTTTTCAGACACTTTACGACATCATGCTGCCATCCAAAGACTGAAGCCTCCCTTGAGGCCATAATTCAAAGGAAGGATGAGCCTCTCCGGGCATATATTGAGAGGTTTAATAAAGAAGCTATGCAAGTCCCCACCACCGACGACATGAAGAAATTCCTGCTCAAACGAGGACTTCGCCCTCATTCATAATTTTCTAAAGTTGTCGGCCTTGCACCTCCAAGGAGCCTGGACGCCTTCCTCCTCAAGGCGCAGACATATATTCAATATGAGGAAAAGGAAATGGCCAACTCCGCCCGGGCCTCACGCCATCAAGAAAGTGCCCGGACCTCCAAAGGCGACGAACCCTCGACATCCCGTCGAGGGGAGAGAAAACGCGAAGATCGTCCCCCGAAATCCCAGGACAACAAAGGACCCTCTGGTCGTTTCCACGATTACACTCCCCTGATTGTCTCCAGGGAAAAGATTCTCTCCGAATGTGCTAACTCGGAGTTTAAACAAGCGGGGGTTCGATTCCCCAAGCAGGTGTCGGCCAAGTAAAATGCCGATAGGTCGAAATACTGTCGTTTCCACAAGAGTCACGGCCACACCACTGAAGACTGCATCCACCTAAAGGATGCAATAGAAATACTGATCAGGGATGGCCACCTGAAGTGCTTTACGAAGAAGAAGGATGCTCCCCGGCAAGACGCCCATGAGTCAAAGAAATTCGAGGAAGAAGTGCCTTCCTCAGGAGGATTTCTATGTTCCCGAGGAGCTCAGCGCTCTCGCGTATTTCGTGGCTCATAGCCTATGGGAAACTTTTCGCTATACAATGGTCATCTCCGAAGGGGGCTTCAACAATGTCACCGTGGGCTCCGTGAAGAGAAAGTTCGAGCACCTGATAAGCACGAGCTCCAACAAGGTGACAACGCTCGACAAGGCCCAGAAGGGATCAGTCTCCATCTCTTTCTACCGGGAAGAAATCCTCGGAGGGGCCCCGAACTCAAGTATTCCACTGCTCGTTAGAGCCCAGATGGAAAATTTTGATGTTCGCAGGATCTTAGTTGACCAAGGCAGCTCGGTCGACATTATGTACTCACAGTTGTTCTCAATTCTTCAGCTGGACGAATCGCACCTCACTCCCTACGTGGGTTCTGACCTGTAGGGTTTCAATGGGTCGGTCACGAAACCTTGGGGGTACGTCGAGTTGATCGTGACCTTTGGATCTGCAGAGACAGCCAGATCTATTAAGGTTCAGTTCCTGGTGATTGACTTCCCGCCTCTCTACCAATGCATATTCGGGCGGCCAACTTTGGCCGAGTTGGTAGCCGTGCCATCAACTGTCCATCTCAAAATGAAGTACTACACTTCAAAAGGTATGGTCGCCACATTACACGGGGACACTGAAGCTGCGCGGCGATGCTTCGAAGCAGCCACCAAGGGACTCAACACCATCGCTGCCAAGCTAAAGACGTCCAGCAAGCCAGACTTGCCCGTCAGCTCAGAGGAAGCCAAGCTACTGCCACGCGTCGACTCCATCGACCTCGACAGCTGGTTCTCCGAAGATGACCAGAAGAAGGACCAGGCTTGCCTGTCATACCCCAAATTTTGACCACTAAGATTTCCCATCATTGTGTAAATTATTACCACAATATGGATGTACCTTCATGCCTCAATCAGTCTCCTCAAGGATTGTTGAGCATTCACTGCAATTAAGAATTAGGGTTTTAAGCCCTCTCAGAGCCTTAGACAAAGGATCAATCAAGGAATGACATGATCTTCAACTTTTCTAACCTATCAAACACACATAAATGATCAAGAGGACTCCCACACCAGGAATCAGGCACAAGGTTGCAACATTCCAAGTGGATCAAGCCTCAAGATCGCCAGTGTCACCAAATTAGGGTTTTGGTTGAACAGAGCCTCCAGATGAAAATCTTCATCTGGGCATGAGCCAATGCTTCACAATATAACTCAAGATACTCCAAGGGACCTCATGGACCCAATCATCAAGTCAATTTTGCTTCAGGGGATGCATTCGCAAAAAATCAAGAATTAGGGTTTCTTGACCTAATTCACCCCTAAGTTGACTTTTGGGACAAAACATGAGCCAAGACCTCAAGACATAATTTGAGGGGTCTCCAATACACTACATTGATTCATTTTAAATAATGGATTGATCCAAGAAGCTTGATCCACAGGTTTCAATTTCCTCAGGACCACAATTAGGGTTTCGGGGAAAAAAAGTCAACTGAACCATTGACTTTTGGCCCAGACATGCTCCCAAACTTTGGGACATGATTCAATACACCCTATAACACCTATGGAACATATCCATCAAGTTTGATTTAGATCAAGGATTTAATTTCACAAAGGATTGCACAGTTTGGAATTCATCTGATAAAAAGTCAACTGTGCACAAAAGTCAAGTTTGACTTTTTGAGATTTTTCACAATTATGGTTCCTCAACCCTAAAACAATGTTAATATGTGATTTGAATCATCATTCATCAAGAAAAATCAAAGAAAGTGAGTTAACTTGTAAAAGGGGTAACCATAAAAACTTAGAATTTTTCTAAGTTATGGAACAAATGAAGGTGCGAGAAAGACACAAGAAATGGGGGGGGGGGGGGGGGGTTTGAATTGTGTATTTACTCTTTTAACAACTTTTCGCCTCTTGTCATTAAATCACTTAGGATAACATCAGAGTTCGTTGAGAGACTCTGACTGGCAAAGTTACTTTCAGACTTGCTATGCGTGAAGCATGAGAACCAACAAGAGTCTGAACATAAACTACATTTCTCAGAACTTGCAGTGCGGAAGCTTATCAGAGTTAAGCTGCAAGGTTCTGACTTGCTTATGTAAGATTCTGATACTCAATATAGAAACATAATAAGAACATTAAGCATAAGAGTAAAGGACACACGATATATCCTGGTTCACCACAAAGGCTAATCCAGTCCACCCTCCTCAGGTGATTTCGCCTTGAACACAAGGTCTTAATCCACTATAATCAATCTCGATTATAGATGCACGGGCAACAGCCGGTGACTAACCACTTGCACAGCCGCACTGTGACTAACATGCAATGAACCGTTCAGGGATTCAACTTAATGAATATAACGAACATTGACTTGCAGGTTCCAATCTCGCAAGATCTACTACTAGGCTTTCATAGCTAGACGTTCAGGGATTCATCGCAATGAATATAACGCTACTGACCCTATTTCAGGCTTTTCCCACAATGAAATCTCGCCATTGTCTTCTCGAGTCTCCCGTCACACTGACCACTCAAGGAATCCTAATTCACCAAGAATTAGTTTTACAGGAGATTACAAAGATGCTTCTTAACAAGCAGATTACTCCTAAGTTTAAGTACAATGGAACACACAAGTGTTCAAGCAAGATGTGAACAACAACTCCTTTCTATTCTAAGAAACTACACAGATGTATAAAGATTTGACAGTTGGTGACATCTTGTAGATCTTTTTCTTCGTCTTCTTGGGTGAGCAAGCTTTGAACAACAACTCCTTGCATCAGATCTTCAATGTAGCGCTGAAGAGAAAGTGGTTGATGACTTGACTGATTTGCAATGTTGTCTTCTTCATCAACAACTTCTGTACCAATTCATTGTTGTTGTATTGAATGATGATCTTTGAGTTTCAACAACAATGGCCATGTGTAAATGGTGATAGCGTTGGATATTCTAAGTGTTACAACGAGAACTCATCGTTGTTGCTATCTTCACACAATGACTTGATGAATTCATCTCTTTGGAATGAATCGATACCTTCAGAAGCGAGAACTTTTTCCTTTAAATAGCCCAGTAGAAATATAGCCATTTGAAATACTGTTGGCTGTTGGAAAAGTGACGTTGTGTAATAATTAGCTGTACTGACACATCTCCTTTTTGCTGTGGGAGAAGTGACGGGATATATCTTTCTTAGGCGCCGTGTACAGTTACTCACAACGGTAACATGTGACTTCTGAACTTTAGAGGCTTCTGATGGTAAATTGATGAAGCATGAGTAGAGTCTTCTTAGCAGGATATCTGATACGTCAAGTCTTCAATTATTTGAAGAAGTCCATTAGGAATGAGTCTTCAGAACTTTAGCACTTGTCTTTAAGCACGTTATCCTTTACTTCTTTAAGTCTTCCGAAACTTCAGAACTTGTCCATTAGGAATCTGTCTTCAGAGTCTTCAATACTTGATCTTCAGAACCTTGATCTTTAGAACACATAAGTCTTCAGAGTCTTTCTGCACTTGGTCTTTAGAGCCTTCCGCCTTCAGAACTTCAAGTCATGAGAGTCTTCAGCACTTCGGTTCTCTTCTTCAGAAGCTTCGCAATCTTCAGAATCTCGCCCACTTTCAGAGAGCATCCACAAGAGCATTGCATCAGCAATATCGACATCCTTGGATCTGACTGATCACGATCAGATACAGAAGCGTTCTTGCTTCTTGAGACTTGTGTCACACATAGTAACTTTGCATATTATCAATTTCGCTCATCTGGCTAGTGCTTGTTGGATCTGATATTTTCTATAATTATGATCTGCACACAAGACACATTAGAACATAAAATGGTTCTTTCACAAATACGTGTTGTTATCATCAAAACATAGATTGACTTGTAGAGACAACTCTTGCTCTCACAATCTCCCCCTTTTTGATGATGACAAAACCAAGTATTTTGATTGAACATTTTATACAAGGTAATTACCAAAACAAACATATTCAGAGTCTGGAACAACAGCTCCCCCTGAATGTGTTATCCTCAAAGTTTTATCTGTGACTATCTAGAATCTTATATGATCCAAAGATATACAGAATAACAACTTGAGTTGCCAGAACGAAGAGTAGAAAATGACTACTTCTCTATCTTGTCTTTAAAAGAACAGAGAATCTTTAGCATCTGGACTAGTTCATCAGAACTTCCATCTTCATATCTTCAGAACTAAATTCCTTTGTAGTCGTATTAGAGCTTGTAATCTTCAGAGACTTTTGAAGCATTTCTACCTTTCAGCAGACTCATTTAAGCACAAGCAGATCAGTTCTTGTCTGATAACATAGCCTCGCTATTCATCAGAGACAGACACCGTCTTTTAAGAAACTCCCCCTGAGTTTCAGACTTTGTGAAGATTATAAGATTTATCACTTAAATCTTTTGGGTAGTCTCCCCCTAAGTTCCATAAGTCAGATATTGGGATCTTCAGAATCATAATTCAGGATGGTAAGATTTTAATCACCAATGTAGATCATGACTTTTTCAGAGTTTGACTTTTGAACACAGGTCTTCATCTCAGAACCTTGTTACTGTCATAACTCAGTGGTTTATCAAAGATTGATTTTTGATCAGATACCAATTGAAGGTTTAATTATAGTGATCAATCAACACTTGATTCTGAATCTGGTACTCATGATTTGATTCTGGTCTGATACCACGTGATGTGCTGAGTCTTATACCAGAGTATGTTAAGTTTGATACCAAGTGAGGGATTTCTTCTCATACCACTTGAGAGGTATTTCCTTAGTGTGCTGAAATGATACCAATGAAGGTATTTTGATAATAATAATCCACAGTTTTGTTCTGATTGATGAGTATGATACTAATCTTTGTGTACTGAGTCTGATTACCAATTATTGATTTAGTATGATACCAAATCATTTTTATTTTAATTGGTTCCTGGTAAACATCAGAACTACTTCTTCTTGGATCTTTAATCCGGATTTTCAGACAGCTCTTTGTCTTCTGATTTGCACTGTTCTTCTGAGTAAGCATCTTGAAATGTATACTTTGTCTTGACTGCTTTTCAGAGTTTTCCTTCTTCTTTCTTGATCTGTTCCTGTTCTTAGAATGCCTAGTGAACTTGTTTAGAGTTCCTGAGATAACATCAAACAACAAACGTTAGAAGTAACACATTTTTATATTTTATATGAGTACTTTGTTTGAGTTTTGCATTCTTTCTTTCTTCTTCTTTCAGACTTCCTTTTCTCAATCAAAATCATTATATTTCTCCCCCTTTTTGACATCATCAAAAAGTGTTAGAGCATATGAGAATTTAGGCATGTAATTCCTTCATCAGTCAAGCATTTAAGCATATCAACATCATTATATATATTCTGGATATGTTAAACAACATAGAACATAGAGCCAGCATTTTAGCAGTTAAGAACAATCCAAGTCATTTAGTGATAACCATCTTTAACCATAGCATATTCATTTTAAGGACAATTAGATGGAATCTTTCGATTACCAATTGAAGATTTTGGATTATCTGTAGAGATTAATTATAGCATTTATGAACAATCAGATAGAAGCATCAACATCACATAGTCTTGTAAAAAAATGCAGAGCATAGGTTGAGCTTAATCTTGAGAGGTTCAAGATGATCAAAACATAGATATTTCATTTGATAATCTTAATAAGAGTACATAGAGTAGGAAACAGCATATCAAGATAGAAATCTTATAACTTAATTCTATTTCTCCTTAGGAACTTCCAGATAGATTTGTAAGATCTATGGGTGAACATTCAGTGGTTTCTCCTAAGTGGTTTAGCCTGGTAATCACATCTTGAATTTCTAGGACTCGAGATATGACTCTTCCAAACGGAATGCTGAGAGAGGGTTTGTCTTTAGACAACATAATTTGTTCTTTCAAATGATTGAACATAGTTAGAGGAAGGTTTATTTTCCTTCTATAGATCAGAAAGAAGATGAATAGTCTATCTGAATGAGTTAGCACTTGTTCTCCTACTTCTCTAGGTCGAAGGTTTGTTTCCATTATTTTATGCCAGACTTTAGCTGAGGGTTTAAGTGTGGAGACATAGTTGGAGGGACCATTTCCACAATGAATTTTATAGATGAGATCATTGAAGATTTTCCTTTCCTTGTAGTCTTCAGTGGTGTCACCGTTTTCATCGCATTTGATTGCTTCCACAATGACAGAGGGTTTAATTACCACTGGAATTCCAGAGACGGCTGACTGAATGATGTGCTGGTTGTATTCGTTAGGAAACACATCAGTATTTGCCCAGAATTCTTTAACAAGATCTGTGTAGATGAGACCTAGAAGCATCTCAAGACAACCTTCCCAGTTCTGACATCTTAATTCGGACGAAGTTTTGGTGAAGCCAAGTTCCTTGAGAGAACTGGTGTTCACAGAGAATTCATTCAGGACTCTTAACTTAGCAATTTCACTCTCAGTAGGTTTTGGACGAGAGGTGGACATCCTGGAGAAAATACTAAAGAAGGGTACTGACTGAGATGCTTTGGAATGATGGATAGAGGAGTGGATACGGTGCCTTAAGTAGGCAACGAATATAGAGTCAATTAAAAACTCGTGACTCGAACCGTCAGGTTCGTCATTTCCTAGACATCTTAGGTTAGGAAATAGAACTAGCACAGAGTCTGACAGATTACCATTCTTGGAAAAACCAAGAAATCACGCGTAGGATTCTCTAATTGATTCTTGACGGGAGTCAAGGATTCGCAATAAGTGCATATCTGAGAGTATTATCATTATATAGCGTTGAAAACATATTTTCTTCTTTCAAGAGCTTTGTCTTATATGTTTTATAAGTGCACTTATATAGGAGTAATGCATACTTCATTAATTTAATTTGCAATTACACAAAATGAGCATGTGATCTTACACACTAATAACTGAGCCTAAATATGACAGATAGTCTTCTAATTTTACAAGAGCCATCTGCTGTCGAAAGCTTCATAAAAATTCATATTCAGAGCAGTGTCTGGTCCACACCGAATTCTGCAAATCGCTTGCACAATACCAGCTCTGAAGAGTACTTCAGATAAGACTCTTCCGTAGGGAATGAAGGACTTTTCCATAGTTCTTGACATAAGAATTGATTCCTTTAGATGATCAAATATTATTTGAGAAAGATCAATAGGAGTTGGCCTAAGGAGACACATGATGAGGAGCTTATCATCATGATACAGAAAGTCTTTGTTTGTATTGCGAGGTTTAATATTAGTTAAGATGAATTTGAACCATACTCTGGAAATTGGCACAAGTCTTTCAGGATTTGTGGGTTCAAAAGCAGATCCTTTATCAAACATGTAGTGCATTTCAATATCAGGGGTGCATCGAATGGATGCATGGTTGGGAGTGACACATCCTAGTGGACAGTCAATGGATTTAGAGATTTTTGTGGCATTGATGGTGACTGGAAGACCATAAATGTCAGAGGAGATAGTCAGACCATTACTGCTAATGAAGGCATTAATCCAAAAGGATTTTAAGAGGTTCGGATAAATTGAGCCTCTAAGCATGTGAATGTATCCATTCCAATTTTGGAAGTGAATGCCAAGATGAAAATCATGATTAGTATCCATTGGATTTGGTCATCTTTCATTGATGACTTCAAGGAGATCATCATTGCCATAAAAGGTTCTTGGAGTCATTTTAGATTGAGGATGAAAGGAAGGTTAGGACTAAGAGATAGTGGAGAATTCTTTCGGAATAGCTATGGTTTTAAATAGAAGAGTGAAGGAGTTTGAACTGGATAGGTCAAAAACTGAGAATGACTTAAGAAGATTGGAATTCTTAGGAGAAGTCTAAAGGATGAGGACAGCTAAGCAGTTTGTTATTCTAGGGAAGATCAAAGAGATATATATGTACTTTATTCTTAGCAAAAGTTAGGTGGATTCAGTAATTGCTTTATGACATCATTAATTCAAAGAGGGAACCAGACGACACGCTTTCTAATTTTAAGGTTTTTATTTATTAATCATGCAGGTAAAAGGGATTTTTCACTATTTCCAACATTTAAAGGGAATCCTAACTTGTCAGAGCATAATCATGCCTGCTTAAAGCCAGTAGCTTAGGTGAAGAGCTACTTTGGTCAAGGTAGCACGTTTCCTTATTCCGAGACTGAACAAACATCATTCAATGTGAGTATATCAAGGAGATTTGGATGGCTGCAAGAAATGTGCTACAATTTTAATTGAACATCCTGGGTTAGGTAAATGGGCTCTAAGAGAGAGAGAGAGAGTTAGGTCTAGAATAGGAGTACTAGTTGGAGTGTACTTATGGGTTATAGGAAGTGATCACGCAGAGTGAATGACATGATACGGAGAATCTTACTTATGTGATTTTCTTTAACTATTTCAAAAGGCATATGCAGACAATTAAAGGATTTTCTTAAACTTTTCTAGTTATCACAGCATAACAAAGGTTTTGATAAGAGATTTGTTATCATGAAAATAAGTCATAAATGAGGGAAGGATGGTACCTGGAATCTTTACAGACTTATCTGAATACATTTTCATCTTGACTCTGATCTTTCCTTTTCTGAGTGAACTACTGAGGGTTCTTGGATTCTTCAGGAATCACTTGCATTCTGACTCCCTTTCTTGTTTAACTTCATTCATTTGATTTCTTTGAGAACAGCCAATCAGAGATTCTTAATTTGAACATCATAAAAACTATCTTTCAACAATTTTTATTTTCAGAAGGTCAATACAAGCTTAGCTTAATCATAGACTGCTTGCAAGGTTATGAGCTAAGGAGAATTGATTGACGTCTTCTGACTATGTTTCTTCAACGAATGCAGATCATGTTCAGAAACAGGTATAATCAAATATGTGTGTAGCACAACATATTTTCATGACGCTTCTTGATCTCACAATGCTGATTTAACTTGACTAAAGACTTAGTTCATTAAAGATCAACAACATATCTTCTTCTAAGGAATGTCAACTGATTTCTTCATTCTGAAACATCAGCAGCTTAAATCCTTTTGACTTTAGGTAGAAGACTTTAAGTGTTTGGACATGCATCTTCTGATTTCTGCATAGCTCTCCATGAAAACATTATTCATTTCTTCATTGAATCTATTAACTTCTAGATCATTCAAGATTCAAATGTTGAATCATTTCTAAGAGTTTGAATTCTTCAGATTTTCTGACTTTAACAGACTCCACTCTGAAGTTCAAGATCATAGAACAACAATCTTTCTTCTTTACATGAAGAAGTTCTGAATGAGTTTTTATACGAGAAAGTCAAGGGTGGACCTAATCCGTTTCTTGAAAACATCTCAAAAACTCATAAAGAATTAATCTTCAGCAAACAAGACTTCTTGTTTTCTGATGATTTTACTTTGAGAAAATACGTGGTTCATTCACACGTATCTTCCAGGATTAGTATTCAACAGATACTACTTATTATCTGATGAATCTATCTTGTCAGCTGATTCTTCAATCTTCAATAGAACTTAAGTGAGGAAGATTTAGTTGTTTGACAACTGTAAGAACTTCCAGAATCAGTGATTTACTCAAGTACTCAGATTGATTACAATTTTGTACACAGTCATCTTCTGAACTGTTACAGAAATTGTAAGTGGATTTCAATCTCACCTAGAGTATTTCTACACACCTCATATGGATCTTTTTCTGACACTGTTAAGTGTTTGATATCCATTAATAACAGAACCGGAGCTCAGATACTAATTGAAGGTGCGATAAAGACACAAGAAATAGGGGATTTGAATTGTGCATTTACTATTTTGACAAATTTTTGCCTCTTGTCGTTAAAGCACTTAGGATAACATTAGAGTTAGTTGAGAGACTCTGACTGGCAAAGTTACTTTCAGACTTGTTATGAGTAAAGCATGAGAACCAACAAGAGTCTGAACATAAACTACATTTCTCAGAACTTGCAGTGCGGAAGCTTATCAGAGTTAAGCTGCAAGGTTTTGACTTGCTTATGTAAGGTTCTGATACTCAATATAGAAAAATAAATAAGAACATTAAGCATAAGAATAAAGGACACATGGTATATCCTGGTTCACCACAAAGGCTAATCCAGTCCACCCTCCTCAGGTGATTTCGCCTTGAACACAAGGTCTTAATCCACTATAATCAATCTCGATTACAGATGCACGGGCAACAGCCGGTGACTAACCACTTGCACAGCTGCACTGTGACTAACATGCAATGAACCGTTCAGGGATTCAACTTAATGAATATAACGAACATTGACCTGCAGGTTCCAATCTCGCAAGATCAACTGCTAGGTTTTCACAGCTAGACATTCAGGGATTCATCGCAATGAATATAACGCTACTGACCCTATTTCAGGCTTTTCCCACAATGACATCTCGCCATTGTCTTCTCGAGTCTCCGGTCACACTGACTACTCAAGGAATCCTAATTCACCATGAATTAGTTTTACAGGAGATTACAAAGATGCTTCTTAACAAGCAGATTACTCCTAAGTTTAAGTACAAAGGAACACACAAGTGTTCAGCCAAGATGTGAGCAGCAGCTCCTTGCTATTCTAAGAAACTACATAGATGTATAAAGATTTGATAGTTGGTGGCATCTTGTAGATCTTCTTCTTCTTCATCATCTTAAGCGAGCAAGCTTTGAGCAACAACTCCTTGCTTCAGATCTTTAATGTAGCGCTGACGAGAAGGTGGTTGATGACATGACTGACTTGCAATGTTGTCTTCTTCATCAACAACTTCTGTACCAATTCATTGTTGTTGTGTTGAATGATGATCTTTGAGTTTCAACAACAATGGCCATGTGTAAATGGTGATAGCGTTGGATATTCTAAGTGTTACAACGAGAACTCATCGTTGTTGCTATCTTCACACAATGACTTGATCAATTCATCTCTTTGGAATGAATCGATACCTTCAGAAGCGAGAACTATTTCCTTTAAATAGCCCAGTAGAAATATAGCCATTTGAAATACTGTTGGCTGTTGGAAAAGAGACGTTGTGTAATAATTAGTTGTACTGACACATCTCCTTTTTCTGTGGGAGAAGTGACGGGATATATCTTTCTTGAGCGCCGTGTACAGTTACTCACAACGGTAACATGTGACTTCTGAACTTCAGAGGCTTCTGATGGTAAATTGATGAAGCATAAGTAGAGTCTTCTTAGCAGGATATCTGATACGTCAAGTCTTCAGTTATTTGAAGAAGTCCATTAGGAATCAGTCTTCAGAACTTCAACACTTGTCTTTAAGCACGTTATCCTTTACTTCTTCAAATCTTCCGAAACTTCAGAACTTGTCCATTAGGAATCTGTCTTCAGAGTCTTCCATACTTGATCTTCAGAACCTTGATCTTTAGAACACATAAGTCTTCAGAGTCTTTCTGCACTTGGTCTTTAGAGCCTTCCGCCTTCAGAACTTCAAGTCGTGAGAGTCTTCAGCACTTCGGTTCTCTTCTTCAGAAGATTCGAAATCTTCAGAATCTAGACCACTTTCAGAGAGAATCCACAAGAGCATTGCATCAGCAATATCAGTATCCTTGGATCTGACTGATCACGATCAGATATAGAAGCGTTCTAGCTTCTTGCGACTTGTGTCACACATAGTAACTTTGCATATTATCAATTTCTCTCATCTGGCTGGTGCTTGTTGGATCTGATATTTTCTATAATTATGATTTGCACACAACACACATTAGAACAAAATGATTCTTTCACAAATACGTGTTGTTATCATCAAAACATAGATTGACTTATAGAGACAACTCTTGCTCTCACAACAATGTGGCTAGGGTACCAACTTCCAAGGATCATAACTTGAGATCCAAGCAACCATTTTGGATGGTCCAAAGATGGATTTATAGCTCTCATGGCATACTTTAAAAGTGTCAACTACACCTCATTCCAATTCCTCATGGATTTTAAGTTATGGAGTGATCAAAATGGCTGAAAACACAAAAGTGACATTTTTCCAACACTTAGTGAAATTTTCACTAAGTCAGAATCTGCCTTATTTTTTCCCAAATGTAGAGGCATTCTTCATTGTAATTCAAGTTGGATCAAAACCAAAATTGGACATCATGTTGAAATAGGATATATCAGCTTTCCAAAATGTCCAAGAACTTCATCAAATTCCATCTGAGCTAGAAGATATGATGGCTGCAATATGCCTTGATGCAAACTGTCTTGCAAGACAGATTTGTGCATTATGGCTCGATTTGATCAAATTGTGTAACTCCAAGCTTGGTTATCCATCTGCACACCTCAAGGGGGAACAAACAAGGGCCAATCACTGATCTATCAGCCTCCAAACTCCCAAAATCTACAATAGCCATGCCAAACCTAAAAAGCCTAAAAAAGGCCAAGACTCCAATTTTGTTTTGGAACATTTAATGGATGCTTAGAGGTGGTATGTATCAGAGCAAAGATGAACACCTCAGTCAAGCCTTATCCTTGAATTAAAGAACCATAGGCCTGTGCTCTAATCTCAAGTCAATGGCTAGAGGAGACTTGAGATTCCATTTGATCACAATTGGCCATAGACCTGTACCAGTTGCCATACACTATTGCAGCCAAAACAAACTTGTTGTACTATAAATAGACCTCATTTATGATCAGTTTGAGTACACCAAAGCACCCAAGCTGAGGCTTTCCTCAAAATCACCTCTTTCACTCCAATTTTGCCTTCTAACTCAAGTCACTATCGGGTTTTGAGTTTGAGAGCAATTCCAACTAAACCAATCACACACACACACACACCTCATAAACATCATATAGAAGTGATCCAAACACTTAAGCAACATCTGGAACACCAGATTTGTTAGTTTCTTGGATTGGCTGGAATTTTAGTAAAACAAAGGTTGTTCAATGTTTGATGTCAAGGTGGTGATGTCACAACATTGAGTCTTAACACTGGGTTGTGTAAGTGTTTAAGTTGCTGAAGTTTGGATGTCTGATGTCACATGCGATGTTGTGACATTAGATCTGCAGAATTAATAACATCAGGTTTAGTGATGTTGTTAGGGTTTGCGTTTTAGCTGGAATTGTGGAGAGCAGGTTGTCTCATTGGTTGCGGATATCTTGGGATAGATATTCTCTGTTGCATAGGGATTTGATGCAGATTTGTAGGAGGTTTAAAAGCTGAGATTTAAGAAGATTTTGAGAGAGAAAATCTGTTTTGAAGATTCAGTTTTAAACAACAAATCAGATCAAATATTGTAGCAGGTCCAAGCCCAATTCAAAGAGCTATATAAAGCGCACCAGTATTGAAGGAAAAGGGACGAAGAAAGTGAGCTAAAGACTGAGTGTCATTTGTGTCTTCGTGTATGTTTTGTAAACCATTCGAGTGTGAATTGGTATTGTTGTTTTGAGTTGTTCTTGATCAAAGCTGTGAAGCAGAATCAAGTAGTGTTATTCAAAGTGTGTGATCTTTGAATTATATCACTGAAGTGTTTTAGGGATTGAGTAGTGTTCTCATATCTAAGTGGTTTCTTAGGTAGAAAGTCACTAGTAGGAATTAAGATTAGGAGATTGTCAACTGGGTTGTTGAGTCTGTAATTTAATTCTACAAGTAGTGAATTTTATCCCTGGCTTGGTAGCCCCCAGACGTAGGTAGTTAGACCGAACTGGGTGAACAATTCATTGTGTTGATTTATTGCTGTTACTGCATTGTCCATTGCAGAGTGTGTTGTTGTGACATCGCACTTAACATCACACGTCTGGTACTAGATTTTCAATTGGTATCAAAGCAGGCATCCTGTCTGTCTCTGGGTGAGATCTAGGGAAGTTCCTTTCTGGTGTAAAGATGGACAAAGAAGTTTGAGGATTTTTCAACAGACCCCCTATTTTGGATAGCTCGAATTACGATTATTGGAAACCAAGGATGATCACGTTTTTGAAATCCTTTGACAGCAGGGCTTGGAACGCTATCGTTAAAGAATGGAAAGCACCTGTTGTGTTTGAAAAAGATGATGCTGGGAAAGATAAAGAAGGCACCTCAAAGCCGAAGCCTGAAGAAGAATGGACCAAGGAAGAAGATGAGCTTGCCCTTGGGAATTCCAAAGCCCTAAATGCTATCTTCAATGGAGTTGACAAGAACATCTTCAAATTGATCAACTCATGTGAAGTTGCTAAGGAAGCATGGGATATTTTGAAGGCTACACATGAAGGAACATCTAGAGTTAAGATGTCAAGACTTCAGATTCTAACATCGAAGTTTGAAAGCCTAAAGATGAAGGAAGATGGGACTATCCATGACTTCCACATGAGTATTCTTGAGCTATCCAATGCATCCAGTGCTCTTGGTGAAAAGATGTCAGAAGAAAAGCTTGTAAGGAAGATCCTTAGGTCCCTTTCTAAGAGGTACAAGATAAAGATGACTGCTATTGAAGAAGCTCAAGACATCAGCAAAATGAGGGTCGATGAGCTTATTGGATCTCTTCAAACATTTGAACTAGGGTTAAGTGAAGAAGAACCTGAGAAGAAGTCCAAGAGTATAGCTTTAGTTTCCAGTTCTGAAGAAGCCAAGAAAGAGAAAGTAGATGACTCTCAGGAGGAGCTGTCTCAGGCTATTGCTTTACTGGGTAAACAGTTCAACAAAGTTATGAAGAGGATAAATAGGAGTTATAATCCCAATGTCAAGAACATTACCTCTGACATCAACAGATCACGAGAACAAGGGAAGAAGTCTAAAGATGAAGAAAAATCTAGTAATGACAAAGGGGTATAATGCTTTGAGTGTGAAGGGTATGGACATGTCAAGAAGGAATGTCCCACTTTTCTAAAGAAGCAGAAAGGGTTATCAGCTTCTTGGTCTGACAGTGAGAGTGAATCTGAAGAAAATTCAGCTAAACTTGCTAGAGCTATGGTTGGGGTTTATGAGTCAGATGATGAGTCTTGTGATGATGAGGTCTCTTACGATGAACTTGCTGTCACTTACAAAGATCTTTTCGTGAGAAGTGAGCAAGTGTGTCTTGAATAAGAAGAGCTGAAGAAAAACATAGTACAATTGAAAGCAGAAAAGACTGAACTTGAAGCTGAAGTCAGTATGCTCAACTATAAGCTGGACTCTATGACCAAAACTATCAGGATGTTAAACAATGTTACTGATGCGTTAGACAACATTCTCAGTATTGGGAAGATGGCTGGAGACAAATGTGGTTTGGGATTCACCAGTGATGCAGGTTCTATTACCCCAATACCAGTGATGTTAAAATAGATGTTAAAACATCATGACAGAACTCCATCTAAGAAGAAATACAGACGTCGGAGGTGTCACCATTGTGGATGTCTTGGACACATTAAGGCTTATTGTTATAAGCTACATGGGTATCCACAGGAGGTTCATCAGGCTGTTCCTAAACAGAACTGTTATACAGGAAGGCAGGTTTCCAAGCCTAAGAAGCAATGGGTCCCTAAAGTTAAGGTTACCAGCTTGATAGCTCACACTTCTTTAAGGGTTTCTACCAAAGAAGACTGGTACTTTGACAGTGGGTGTTCAAGGTACATGACTGGAGTAAAGAATCTGTTGGTAGATGTGAAGCTTCAGTCTTCAGGCTATGTTACATTTGGTGATGGGGTCAAAGGAGAGATCAAGGGGATTGGTAAACTAAACTGTGCTGGTGCTCCCAGACTGGAGGATGTTCTTCTTGTTAAAGGACTTACAGCAAATTTGATTAGCATTAGTCAACTTTGTGATCAAGGATTCAAAGTAGACTTTACAAAGTCAGAATGTATTGTCAAAGATGATAAAGGAGAAGTCATTATGAAGGGAGCCAGGTCTAAGGACAATTGTTATCTTTGGGTGCCTCAAAACTCAATTTCTTCCACGTGTGTGCTTGCTAAAGAAGATGATGTCAAAATATGGCATCAGAAGTTGGGACATCTTCACCTAAAGGGAATGAAGAGAATCATCTCCTCAGAAGCAGTCAGAGGAATTCCCAAACTTAGTATTGAGGAAGGAAAAGTGTGTGGAGACTGTAAAAAAGGGAAGCAGACAAAGATGTCTCATCCGAAGCTTCAACATGACACCACCTCCAAGGTATTGGAACTACTTCATATGGACTTGATGGGACCTATGCAGGTGGAAAGTCTGGGTGGAAAGAAATATGCATATGTAGTTGTGGATGACTATTCAAGGTACACCTGGGTGAGCTTCATCAAAGACAAATTAGAGGTGTTTGATGTTTTTAAAGATCTTTGTCAACGACTCCAAAGAGAAAAGGAGAGTAAGGTTATCAGAATAAGAAGTAACAATGGAAGAGAGTTTGAGAATAGCAAGTTTGAAGAATTTTCCTCTGCTGAAGGTATAAGTCATGAGTTTTCTTCGCCTATTACTCCTCAGCAAAATGGAGTTGTTAAGAGGAAGAACAGAACTATCCAAGAGTCTGCTAGAGCAATGATCCACACCAAGAAACTTCCTTATCATTTCTGGGCTGAAGCCATGAATACTGCCTGCTACATTCACAACAGGGTTACCCTGAGAAGAGGCACTTCATCCACTCTGTATGAACTATGGAAGGGAAGAAAACCTAATGTTAAATACTTTCATGTTTTTGGAAGTAGATGTTATATTCTGGCTGATAGAGAACAGAGAAGAAAATTGGATTCCAAAAGTGATGAAGGAATATTTTTGGGATACTCTACTAACAGCAGAGCATATAGGGTGTTTAACTCTAGAACCAAGGTGATGATGGAGTCAATCAATGTTGTGACTGATGACAATGACAAGCAGGAAGATGATGATGTCCTAGATGATGTTGGAACATCAGTTGGTGAAGTTGCACCAGAAGCTGAAGACAGAAGTCCAACTCCTAGTGTTGTTGCTGCTGAGCCTAAAACTGAGCAACCTCATAAGGATCCCTCTATCAGAGTGCAGAAGGACCACCCAAAGGAGCTCATTATAGGTGATCCAATCTCTGGAGTGAGGACCAGGTCAAGAGATGTTATAGCAAGTTCATGCTTTATCTCCAAAATTGAGCCAAAGAATGTCAAGGAAGCATTGACTGATGAGTTTTGGATAAATGCAATGCATGAAGAGCTGGAGCAGTTCAAGAGGAATGAAGTATGGGAGCTTGTGCCTAGGCCTGATGGAGTTAATGTGATTGGCACCAAGTGGATCTACAAGAATAAATCTGATGAACAAGGAGTGGTCACCAGAAACAAGGCCAGATTAGTTGCTCAAGGATACACTCAGGTTGAAGGAATTGATTATGATGAAACCTTTGTTCCTGTGGCAAGACTGGAGTCTATCAGATTGCTCTTAGGCGTGGCGTGTAATTTCAAATTCAAGCTTTTTCAGATGGATGTTAAAAGTGCCTTCTTGAATGGTTACTTAAATGAAGAGGTGTATGTTGATCAACCAAAAGGATTTATTGATCCAACATTTCCTGACCATGTGTACAAACTAAGGAAAGCTCTATATGGTTTGAAGCAAGCACCAAGAGCTTGGTATGAAAGACTTACTGAATTCCTGGTTGTGAATGGCTACAGAAAAGGAGGAATTGACAAGACCTTGTTTGTTAAAGAGGAAGGAGGAAACTGATGGTAGCTCAAATTTATGTTGATGACATAGTATTTGGTGGGATGTCGGATGCGATGGTGAAACATTTTGTGGAACAGATGCAGTCTGAATTTGAAATGAGTCTTGTTGGTGAGCTAAACTATTTTCTTGGCCTACAAGTTAGACAAATGGAGGACTCCATATTTATTTCGCAGAGCAAGTATGCAAAGAACATAGTGAAGAAGTTTGGTTTGGAGAATGCTAATCACAAGAGGACTCCTGCTCCTACTCATCTAAAATTATCCAAGGATGAACATGGTGTCAGTGTGGATCAAAGTTTATATAGAAGCATGATTGGGAGTCTATTGTATCTCACAGCTAGCAGACCTGACATTGCTTTTGCTGTTGGGGTTTGTGCCAGATATCAATCTAAACTGAAGGCCAGTCACTTGAATCAAGTGAAAAGGATCTTGAAATATGTTAATGGCACTAGTGACTATGGGATGCTGTATAGTCATGGTTCTGGGACTGAGTTAAGGGGATATTGTGATGCTGACTGGGCTGGGAGTGCTGATGATAGGAAAAGCACTTCAGGAGGCTGTTTCTTCCTAGGGAATAATCTGATTTCTTGGTTTAGTAAAAAGCAGAACTGTGTGTCACTTTCCACTGCTGAAGCTGAGTACATAGCCGCAGGAAGTAGTTGCTCTCAACTTGTTTGGATGAAGCAGATGTTAACAGAATACAATGTCAAGCAAGATGTCAAGACATTGTACTGTGATAATTTGAGTGCTATCAATATCTCTAAGAATCCTATTCAACCTAGCAGAACTAAGCATATTGATATAAGGCATCATTTTATAAGAGAATTGGTTGAGGACAAAGTTGTTGCATTGGAGCATGTAGCCACAGAAAAACAGTTAGCTGATATCTTCACTAAAGCATTAGATGCAAACCAATTTGAAAGTTTGAGAAGTAAATTGGGAATTTGTATACATGAAGATTAATTGAGCAAGAGAGTGTATTAAGCAGTTTTAGTATTTATTAGTAATTGATTTTGTTCAACTGCTGATAGCATACAAGTTTGAAGTACATCATAAGTTACAGATTATCCCAACCCCCAGCATCTAGAAAAGCTTTCCAGTCTTCATCCCAATCATCATCAGCAGCTTGTTGTTGCACAGGAAGCATTTTGCTTGGTTTCATGGTTGTTTTTGAGGTTCTGCTTGTCCTTTTGGCTCCTGAAGTAGTTGCAGCTGCGGTCAATGTTTTGTGTCTCTGCTGAGGTGGATCTGAAGTCGTGCTCATCAGCTTGAAGTTCTTTGATACACCTATGCTATTTGACTGGCTCATTCTTGGTTGCTGAGTGGGGCTACTAATAGAAAGGCTTGTGTTTATAATGAAAAACAAGGAGCATCGTTTGTATCAACTGGACAGTCAATATGTTGGAACTTGTGTTTTTGGGAAGTATGTTGTTTGACCATGTCTTTATGTCAGAACATTGTGGTTGAAGGTTGTCAAATTGTGGCTAAAAAGGGGGAGAGTTAGCCTAGGTGTGTAGAGTGTTCCCTATAGTGCAGAAATTAAGGGGGAGTAACTGCGGAACAACTGGTATGCTGGTTCTGTGTATTGAAGAGAGCACCATTTTGGTTGTTACCAAGTTGTTGTTGAAGATGGTGCTGCAGCAGAGTTTGGTGTGAAGTAAAGTCTTTATGTATTGAAGTTTATTCCGCTGCTGAATTCTCTGAAGGTTCAGAGATTGTTTTAGCCAAAATTAGCCAAAGGGGGAGATTGTTAGTTTCTTGGATTGGCTGGAATTTTGGTAAAACAAAGGTTGTTCAATGTTTGATGTCAAGGTGGTGATGTCACAACATTGAGTCTTAACACTTGGCTGTGTTAAGTGTTTAAGTTGCTGAAGTTTGGATGTCTGATGTCACATGCGATGTTGTGACATTAGATCTGCAGAATTAATAACATCAGGTTTAGTGATGTTGTTAGGGTTTGCGTTTTAGCTGGAATTGTGGAGAGCAGGTTGTCTCATTGGTTGCGGATATCTTGGGATAGATATTCTCTGTTGCATAGAGATTTGATGCAGATTTGTAGGAGGTTTAAAAGCTGAGATTTAAGAAGATTTTGAGAGAGAAAATCTGT
This sequence comes from Lathyrus tuberosus, assembly GCA_022829125.1. Lineage (NCBI taxonomy): Eukaryota > Viridiplantae > Streptophyta > Magnoliopsida > Fabales > Fabaceae > Lathyrus > Lathyrus tuberosus. The sequence continues at coordinate 1,189,411 of JALAZF010000405.1, forward strand.
TTTGAAGATTCAGTTTTAAACAACAAATCATATCAAATATTGTAGCAGGTCCAAGCCCAATTCAAAGAGCTATATAAAGCGCACCAGTACTGACGGAAAAGGGACGAAGAAAGTGAGCTAAAGACTGAGTGTCGTTTGTGTCTTCGTGTATGTTTTGTAAACCATTCGAGTGTGAATTGGTATTGTTGTTTTGAGTTGTTCTTGATCAAAGCTGTGAAGCAGAATCAAGTAGTGTTATTCAAAGTGTGTAATCTTTGAATTATATCACTGAAGTGTTTTAGGGATTGAGTAGTGTTCTCATATCTAAGTGGTTTCTTAGGTAGAAAGTCACTAGTAGGAATTAATATTAGGAGATTGTCAACTGGGTTGTTGAGTCTGTAATTTAATTCTATAAGTAGTGAATTTCATCCCTGGCTTGGTAGCCCCCAGACGTAGGTAGTTAGACCGAACTAGGTAAATAATTCATTGTGTTGATTTATTGCTATTAGTGCATTGTCCATTGCAGAGTGTGTTGTTGTGACATCGCACTTAACATCACACGCCTGGTACCAGAATTTCAAAATTCTCAAAATCACCAGCCATTTGCACAAGCCTTTGACAGATTTGCAGTTGAGGTGCCAAATCAAGTTCCAGCTCAATTCAATCCACTCCAAGCATTCAGACACACTCCATAGCACCTAGGGAAGTTGTCCACATCATTGGAACCAAGCTGTAACACCTCTAACTCAAAACACGATCACCAGCTGCAAGAGGTAAGCCTCAACTTGGTCATCTCATGATTCATGCATATTTCCTCGCACAATACTTTTGCCATATGTTTATAATCATGTATGGAATGTTTCCCCTTAATTAATTGCTTTGTATGAATCGTGTGTGGAATTTCTGAGCCTTCATGCAGAATTTAGGGTTCTTGAGGTTTCTCTTTGATTTCTTATTCCATGCTTAAAATAAATGAAATTAAAGACCATAGACATGATCGTGAGGTGAAAACGAGTAGATTGATATGTGGATTGTGTGATTTCATCAAGTATTCAGTGAGATTGATGAGAAAATGCAAATTTGGGCAAAACTCAGAACACGCGCGTGTTCTTGGCGCCCTTTTTCAAAATTCAAATATTTGAATTTTGTGATTTTTATTTAATTGATTAAAAAATTAATTTTTCTCTGAATTTTAATGATTTTGAGTTAATTCTTTTTTTAATAATTCACAAAAATGTTAAAATATTTTATTTTACAAAAATTTCCAAAAAATATTATTTATTTCATATACTTGATATTTTTTCAAAGAATTAATTTTTATTTGTTTTTTAACATTTAAAATATTTTTTCCTTCTTGATTTTCCAAACTTAAATGGTTTTCAATCATTTTATGGATAAAAACATGAGTTTTGAAACATTGATCCAAGATCACCACTCATTTTTCACAGGTTTTCAATAATTTTTATTAATTTTTAAACAAAATTAATTTCATTTTAGACAAAATTAGGGTTTTGATTGATTCCACCCTCATCAATCTTTTTCAAACACTCATGGGCCTATAATAGAGTGTAAGACCCAACCCCTTTGTAAATAATACCTTTTTTGGGCCTCACACATTGTATAAGTCCCTCTGTGTATTTTCAAAAGTTCTGCGCGATCATCGCCTTTTTTAACAAAATCAACTGGGCTTCTCCTTGAGCTATAAGACCCATACTTATTCATTTTCAAACCCTTTGGCCCTCTAATAGAGTGTAAGACCCAATCCCTATTTGAAACCAAAATAGTTTGGGCCTCAGTCATTGTATAAGACCCATGGTGTTTTCAAAAATCTCGGCGCGATCGCCAGTTTAAAATAAAATCATCTGGGCCTGCCCTCGTGCCATAAGTCCCATTTCTTTTCTTTAACTACTCTTTGGGCCTATATTAGAGTGTAAGACCCAACCCTTGTTGTACATAAACCTTTTTGGGCCTCAGTCGTTGTATAAGTCCCGGTACAATATTCAAAACAATGGTGCGATCACTGTTAAACCTTGGGCCTCTCCTTGAGTATAAGCTCCACCAATATTTTCAAAACAATTCCCTTTTGATTTAGATTCAAATATATGTATTGCTATCAAAACTTTCTTTAATTTCTTTGAACCACTAACAATACAGCATGGAAGCTTGCTCGCCTGTAAGTTTTTTAATAGCTTTCATTTACTCGCTTTGATATAAATAACTGTATTGTGGGAAGCTGCGCATGGTTAGTCTTCTTTCATACCTTTTTTAAATACTTGTCATATATCAACTATATATATACTAGTATAGTTATTTAGAGTTTTCCCCGACAACTAGGTCTAGAACTAGGTAAAGCCCTGTTGGCCACTCTAAAAATACAAACAAAACTAGATCCCCATAGGATTTCCAGATACAGTCTTGCCTTCTCTTGGGAATAAACAATATGGAACAAAGAGAAAGGCAGTATTCTTCGTGAACCTTTTCTCAGGATGTCACTTTAGAAATTGTCAAAGAAATTCTACTCCCCGGAGTTGATCTATTCTCGATGAATAGCATCTCTTGAATTTCTTCAAATCACAGAACTTTCACTAAATGATCTATTCTCGGTGAATAGCATTTCTTGAACTTTTCTTGATTTGGGACCCACAGGCTTCCTAAAAGCATCCCGCCTCCTCTTGGGCTTTGTACAAGGACCCTCCGGCTTCTTAGAAGTTCTCATGCCTTCTCTTGGGCTTAATACAAGGACCCTGACGACCTCCTAAAGGTATAAGACAGAACTTAGTCATCCTTTGCCAGAGCAGTCTTTCCAGTGTCAGACCTCAGGCCATTTTAGGGTTGATTCTCATCCCTTAATGCCCTTGCCTCCTCTTGGGCATCATACAAAAGATAAAACTCTTCCACAACAGTAGACTTGGACAGTGTAATCCCCTTGAGTCTTAAAGACATTCTCAAGTTCCTTACAACTATAGGAAAAAACCATGGGTATTCTGGATCGATCTCCAGCAGAAACCCAGTCTCTCTCATGAGAGTTCCCCGACCAGGGTCAACACTACCTTAAATCAGAACCTCAATGTATCTGACATCTCAACTCTTTTGTAATCCTCAGCAAGAGTTGATTCCCCACTTGGACCTGCCCGAGGATCTCAATTATCCCCGGCAAAAGATAGCCTCCTCTTAGGATTTGTATAATGATCCTTCCTCAACGAAGTCAGCCTGCTCTTGGGCTTTGTACAAATGATTCTCCCCAGCGGAGCTAACCTTTTCAGACTCTCTCGTTGAGTCAATCACTTTTAAGACTCTCTTGTTGAGTCAATCACTTTTTAGACTCTCTTGTTGAGTCAATCACTTTTTAGACTCTCTTGTTGAGTCAATCACCTTTTCGGACTCTCTTGTTGAGACAACCTTTTTTAGCCTTAATCTTGGGCTTTGTACAAGACAGATAAAAATACTCTCTCGTTGAGGCAATCTTTGTCCAAACTTGGTATAAAGATTTCACCTAGCAGGAGCTAGCCTCTTCTCAAGTTGTGTAGAATAATTTCTCCAGCTTGTCCAGCCTCCATCCTGGGCTTGGTACAGGACAGATAAAAACACTCTCTTGTTGAGTCAAACCCCTTTAGCCTCAATCTTGGGCTTTGTACAAAACATAAATCTCCCTCTCTTAAGCTTGGGACAGATATCTTCTCCTAACAGAGTCATTTCCTCAAAGCCTTCCTTTAGGCTTTGGGGAATGATTTTACCCAAGAAGAGCCAAACTCATTTCAGCCTCCTCTTACGCTTTGTATAATGATTTTCCTAGTAAGGCCAGCCTCAAATCTTGGGCTTTGTACAAGACACATACAAACCCTCCCCAACGGAGTCAAAATCCCCTTTAGTCTCAATCAGGACTCACATGACCACTAAGGGTGGAATCCAAGGTTTGCCAGCCAAGTTTTTGACAAAGAAGGCTATGTACTTTGCTAGTATAGGTAACGCGACTGCTTTCAAGAGCATCTTTGTCTTACTCACCTACGGGTTATTTCTGTTTCCCAACATTGATGACTTCGTTGATATTAATGCCATTAAGATATTTTTGATTGGAAACCCTGTACCAACCTTGCTCGCAGATGCTTACCATTCTGTACACGTAAGGAATTTGTATAGCGGAGGAATGATCACATGTTGTGTACGCCTGCTATACAAATGGTTCACTTCCCACTTACCCAAGTCTGCTGTGTTTTGGGATCATAAGAGTACTTTACGTTGGTCGCAGAGAATCATGTCTCTTACCAACTCTGACATCGACTAGTACAATCGAATATATGATGGGATCATAATCATTGACCATTGTGGAAACTTCCCTAAAGTACCCCTCATAGGAATTAAAGGAGGAATCAATTATCATCCAGTTTTAGTTCGTCGTCAATTCGGATACCCGATGAGACATGTCCCGCGTAATGTTCATCTGGAAGGTCTTTTCTTCAAGGAAGGAGAAATTGACAAAGCACTAAAGACAGAAATAGTGCATGCCTGGAAACATGTTCCCCGGAAAGGAAGAGAGTCTCTAGGAAAACCAGACTGTGTCTCTGTAGAACCTTATCTCCACTGGGTACAAACTAGAGCTCTCAAGCTGAGGATGCCTTACCCTCGTCAGGAAGTTCTTCCGTTAAAGGAACATGTCCTTTATTTTATGTCTGATACGAAAAAACTTCAGGTTACTCTCAATAAAGTTCAACAGGAGAAGAAGTCTTGGAAGAACAAGTACCGTATTCTCAATGTGGAGTGTAACAAAATACAGCAACTGTTAAAAGAAAAAGATGCTCTGATCGAGATTTTAGAGCAATATGCTGTAGAAAATCAAGAATACCAAAGGAATTTGCTCGCTCCTTTCACTTGGAAAAGGAATGACAACCCGACAACGGCCCGAGAGCCCCGATCAAAGAAAAGGAAAGCACCAGAACCAACACCTGAGCCCTCATCAGAGTGGACTCAGGATCCATAAGTTTAGACATTTCCTTTTGCAGGACTTTGAAATTACTGTATTTCCATTTCCGCAACCTTTGAATTCAATAAAACGGGGTCTCCCCACTGTATGATATTTACAATCCAATTGTCGGTGTTTATTTTGATTAAACAAAAAAATATATAATATAATCATTGCATATCATTCATCATTCTCACATAACGTATTCTTCTTACCTACGAATCTCACGTTTGTGTCTCGATTCTAGAGTCAAACTGTCTCATTCGTACAATACTCGGGCCAGTCAACAAAAGAAAATGGATAATCTCGAGGAAGAGAACAGAGAGTTGAGAGAAGAACTCGACCCTCTGAAAGAATATCTGAGGAAACTTCATAATGATATGCAAGCTCTGGCAGCAGCCCAGATACAAAGAACTATGATCTCAGAGATCACATCGACGCCCATAGTGGAAAAGTATGATCCTCGATATACCATGCCTAAAGATCATCCCTGGGGCATGCCTATTAACTATATCCCGGAAGGATATATTCCGACGATCACGGAAGATCCGGAAACTGCAGCAGGAACCGCTGGGCCTGAAGGTTACAAACTTCGGGAAAGCGAAGATGCAAGGGGCATGACAGCAACTCCTGAAGGTTACAAATTTCGGGAGAAAGAAGCACCAAGAGTCACTGCCGTAATGACTATACCACCACCCGTGGTACGCACTGTCCCCGAAAGGAAGATTCCATAGATACCTTCTGTTGGAAATGAAAGTATGGACAACAGAATGAGGGAATTCCAGGAACAGTTTTTGGAGATGCAGAAGGAACCGCAAGTCATTCGTGGTCAGGATCTATTCGGAAAGGACGCCGCAGACCTTTGTTTGGTCCCCAATGTGAAAATTCCGCACAAATTCAAGGTGCCCGAATTTGAAAAGTACAAGGGTAACTCTTGCCCTCAAAGCCATTTGGTGATGTACGCTTTGAGAATGTCAACTCAGACAGAGAATCAACAGCTACTGATCCACTATTTCCAAGATAGTTTAACCGGTGCCGCACTCAAATGGTACATGGGTTTAAACCGCACTAAGATCGTCACTTTCAGAGATCTTGGCGCTGCCTTCGTTCAAAAATATAAGTATAACCTGGACATGGCACCAGACAGAGATCAGCTCAGAGCCATGTCGCAGAAGGATAAGGAAACCTTCAAGGAGTATGCTCAGAGATGGCGTGAAATTGCCGCCCAGATTTGTCCACCTCTTAAGGAAAAAGAGATGTCAAAGATCTTCTTGAAAACCTTGAGCTCATTTTACTACGACAGAATGGTTGCCAATGCACCCATTAACTTTACTGAGATGGTAGGCATGGGAGTTTGTCTTGAGGAAGCAGTCTGAGAAGGACGGTTAGTAAAAGATGCTGGATCATCAAGCAGTACCAAAAGATACGGTAGTGCTTTCCCTAAAAAAAAAGAGCAAGATATTGGTAATATCTCTCTCGGAAACCAAAGGCGACGGTACCACCCAATAGTAGCTATAACTCATGCTATCAACCCTGTGCCTGTTCCTACGTATCAACCTCAGGTTGCTCAGAGCCAACCGAATCAACAACAATATCAGCAAAGGACACATCAGCCTCTTCAGCAGGCTCGTCCTCCGTACAACAACAACCGTACAACGCGACTGCCAGGGTTCGACCCTATACCAATGTTGTACGCAGAACTGTTTCCACTACTACTGGTCAAAGGGCACGTCCAAACCAGGGCTCCTCTTACAATACCGGAAAATATGCCTTTTTGGTTCAAAGCGGATCAAACTTGCCCTTACCACCAAGGAGGACCGGGGCATAACATAGAAAACTGCATCAGCTTTAAATTCGACGTACAGAAGCTTGTTAGGAGCGAAGTCTTATCCTTCAAGGATACAAATCCAAATGTTCAGACGAACCCGTTGCCTCAACACGATAAAGCTGCGGTAAATTTGATAGAAGAAGAGTCTAGACATAGCTATCAAATTCATGATGTACTCTTATTGGAAACCAACCTGGTCAAGATGCATTGCAGACAGAGAAGATACGGTCATGTACGGTCTCATAATTATCACTGGTGTGATATCTGCTCTAAAAATAATCAAGGATGTTCTGTGGTGCAATCAGCTCCACAGGAACAGATAGATATCGGATGGATCCAAGATCACCGAATTCGTGAGGTCAACATGAGTTATACAAATTCCAATATCATTCAGAACCACAATATTATGGCAGTGAATGTCAACTTGGTGGCAATGCACTCAAGGCAAAGCCAACATCACAATCTGCCTCGGTACGATTACGATTTCTGTCTGGTCTGCTCAAAAAACGATCAGGGATGCTCTTTTGTACAAGAGGCCCTCCAGCATCAGATGGATCTTGGATGGATTCAGGATTACCGTGATAGAAGTCATTATCAAGTGAATATGATTAAAATCTTTGATATTCGCTTGATGAATACCAACTTAGTGGAGTTACATGCTAAGCAAGCCCAGCTCGGTTTTCTGACTTCGCATAATTATCAGAACTGTAAGGGATGTCGAGAGAGCGACCAAGGATACATTCTCGTTCAAAGAACTTTGCAACACTTGTTAAACCACTGATGGCTTCTGATCTATTTAGACGAAGACACACAACAAGTCAGTATGATTTATGGGAACCCTACTAGGCATCAAAGTCAGGATGTTCGATCAATGGAAACAGATTTAGTGAGGTTACACTGCATACAGAGCGGACGTGGCCGGGTGCCACCACACAACTATGAACGCTGTAGAGTTTGCTCTGAAGATAATCAAGGATGTTACCTCGTACGAGCAGCCCTTCAGAGTCAGTTGGACCACAAAGAAATTCGACCGTGTCCAAGTCCTGGGTCAATCAACTTGATGCCCGACTATTTCGCTGATCGAATCAAGGACGTTGTCGTAATCTCTGATCATAAGAGGACCAAGGATGTTTGTACCATCATCCCTTTACTTGACGAATCGAAAGTTCCCAACCAGGAACTGATTGAAATTACTTACAATGGTCAGAAGAATCAGAAGGCTCTTGTAGTTATCTATCTACCAGGACCGTTACCGTATGAATCAACTAAGGCTATCCCTTACAAATACGGTGCAACAACAATTGAGAATGGAAAGGAAATTCCATTACCCTCAGTCGTGAATATTGCAGACATCAGTCGAGTAACACGAAGCGGTCGAATCTTCAACCGAGGAGTTGGAGAACCTACCAGAGAAAAGGAACCTCAAACAGAAATTCCTAATCAACCAGTCGGTCAGACTAGTAATCCCGACTATTTAAAGAACAATGATGAGATGGTGAAGCTCATCCAGAAGAGTGAATACAACATTGTTGATCAGCTGTTGCAAACTCCTTCAAAAATCTCAGTGCTATCACTTTTACTCAGTTCCGAAGCTCACAGGGAAGCTCTACAGAAAGTCTTAGAGCAAGCCTTTGTGCGACAAGATGTGTCAATAAGACAATTTGACAGCATCATCTCGCAACATCACTTCCTGCAACAACTTAGGATTTAGTGATGAGGAACTGCCAGAAGAGGGCCCAAGTCATAACATGGCACTCAATATTACAGTCAACTGCCAGGACGATGCTTTAGCCGGCGTACTGTAGACACCGGATCGGCTCTAAACGTGATTCCAAAGTCCACTCTAATGCGACTATCATTCAAAGGATCTCCAATGAGAGGCAGTGAGGTCATCGTCAAAGCATTTGACGGATCCCGGAAAACAGTTATCGGCGAAGTCGACCTTCCCATAACTATCGGTCCCCACACTTTCCAAGTCACTTGCCAGGTCATGGACATCAGGGCAGCATACAACTGTTTGTTAGAAAGACCTTGGATACAAGAGGTTGGGGCAGTCACTTCGACCCTTCACCAAAAGCTGAAGTTTGTCAAGAACGACCAACTCGTCACAGTCTGCGGAGAGCGAGCCTTGATTGTAAGCAACTTATCGTCGTCCACTTGTGTAGAACCAGAGGAGGTTGTTGGAACTCAGTTCCAAGCACTTTCGGTGAGCAATGACAACCAATTAGAAAGAGGAACATCGATTTCCTCGTACATAGATGCTCTTGAAATGATCAAAAGTAACAATGCAAAAGGATGGGGACGACTTGTCATTCCTGCTGACAATAAGAAAAAAGAGGGTCTTGGTTTTTCTTCAACCTGTACCTAGGCAGCTACTAATGATGAAAGTTTTCATCCCATTCAGGACTTCTTCCATAGTGGAGGTTTCCTTCACCCAGTGTCTCAAGAAGTACATACCATCAACGAGGGAGATTCCTCCGACACAGATGAAGAGTGGAAGTCCTATCTTAACAAGGACGGTTATATGTCTCAGGAGGAGATGCCTATACCATTTTGCTTTTTGGCACAGAGTCCGAGATATATACCGAGGTCAGATGTCAAAATGATATACAGAGATTGTGATTCGAAAGGATGCCGTGCTCCACCAAACTCATTAGAGGAGGACACTCTGATGAAGGACAACTTTGACCATGACTATTATGGACCAATGGATGGCCTGCCTATCTGGCAGCCGTACCCAGGAGACTTGGGGCAAAAGAGTCAGCCGAACGATGCATATCAACTGAGCATCATTGAAAAGAATACTTGCATCCCCACCATGTCATGGGATCAACACTTAGGGCATTCAGAAAACATCCAGCACGACGATGAATTTGCAATAATTGCAGGACAATAGTTCCTTAACTATGTTTTTCCCGAGGTCAACATCATCAAAAGGGATGACTCCTCCAGTTCCAAAGAAGTGTGGGACACTTTGGGACAACCGAGTGGCAAATACGATTTCTTGGTCAAGTACACCGCTCCTGAAAGCTCTTATATCAGGCTCGAAGACATCCAGCCAACTGGATAGGGAGATCTACATAAGAGTGCAAACAGTGCTCAAAATACAACAGAAGAGCTCTCCTACAACAACTCTACCTGGGAGACAGATTCCAATGATCCTGCTCCACCAGAAATCAGCGTTATTTCTGAAGACAAATCAAGAAGGAAAATACCAGACTTTGTGATTCACCAAGGAGTTCGCCGCCAATGGGTTGCTGTCAACGTTCCGAAAGTTGTTCATAAGTCGAAGTAATTGCCATCTTTATCTTAACCTTTCACCTTGCCCAGGTGAAACAGATGTTTTGATAGGGCTCACTTTCTGTAAATGTACCTCTTCGCTTTGCCCAAAGCGATAGAGTTTTGTTTTATAGGGCTGTAGTTTCAAGAATTGACCAAATCATAAATAAAATAATGTCGTTCTGTAATTTCCGCATTTATTGCTGTTTTCTCTTTTCGCTTTTTTTCTTCAGAAAATGGTAATCCTAAAAATAACTCAAATAATAAAAACAAGCATTTTTCAAAAAATACACTACACGCACTCTTGAATTCTCTCTATCTCTTCTAAAAATAATCATCATGTCATGCAGATTGCTTATTTTAAACCCCGTTGAAACACGCGATCCAACGCCTTCTCCCAACTTTGAATTCCCGGTATTTGAGGCTGAAGAAGAAAATGACAAAGAAATTCCAGAAGAGATCTCCCGATTACTCAGACAAGAGGAAAGGTCCATTAAACCTCACAAAGAAACATTGGAAACAGTAAACTTGGGTTCAGAGAAAGAGAGAAAAGAAGTCAAGATTGGGGCGATGCTCAGTCCAACTATCAAGGAAAGTTTGATAAAGCTTTTCAAAGAGTTTCCCGATGTATTCGCTTTGTCCTATCAGGCATGCCAGGGTTGGATACCAGCATCGTGGAACATCATCTACCTTTAAGATCAGAATGTCCGCCGGTAAAACAAAGACTAAGACGGACTCATCCAGACATGGCCATCAAAATCAAAGCGGAAATACAGAAACAGATTGACGCGGGTTTCCTCGCCACATCAGAATATCCTCAATGGCTAGCCAACATAGTACCAGTCCCGAAAAAGGACGGAAATGTCAGAATGTGTGTAGACTACAGGGATCTGAATAAACCAAGTCCAAAGGATGACTTTCCCTTACCGTACATTGACATGCTAGTAGACAATACAACAAAGTTCAAGGTTTTCTCCTTCATGGATGGATTCTCGGGCAATAATCAAATAAAAATGGCGCCGAAAGATATGGAGAAAACTTCGTTCATTACCCCATGGGGCACCTTTTGTTACAAGGTAATGTCGTTCGGTTTGAAGAACACCGGGGCTACCTATCAAAGGGCCATTACTACTCTGTTTCATGACATGATAATCAAAGAAATCGAGGTGTACGTCGATGATATGATTGCCAAATCTAAAACAGAGGAGGAGCATGTGGCCCACCTGTTAAAGCTATTCGAGCATCTGAGAAAGTACAAACTCCTCCTGAATCCCAATAAATGCACATTCGGTGTCCGTTCAGGGAAACTTTTAGGGTTCATCGTCAGCCAGAAAGGAATTGAGGTTGATCCTGACAAGGTCAAGGCCATTCAAGAAATGCCTTCTCCAAAGACTAAAAAACAAGTCAGGGGATTCCTGATACGTTTGAATTACATTTCCAGATTTATATTCCTTATGACCGCGACATGTGCGCCAATCTTCAAATTACTCAAAAAGAATCAGGATGGCGTTTGGACGGAAGATTGCCAAACCGCCTTCGACAGTATCAAGGAATACCTGTTGAACCCACCGATTCTATCACCTCCAGTGGAAGGAAGACCACTGATCATTTACTTAACAGTCTTGGAGGATTCCATGGGTTGTGTACTTGGCCACCAAGACAAAACAAAAAGGAAAGAGTCTGCCATCTACTATTTGAGCAATAAATTTACCGACTGCGAGACTCGGTACACTATGCTTGAGAAAACTTGTTGTGCTCTAGCTTGGGCAGCCAAACGTCTTCGCCAGTATATGATTCGTCACACTACTTGGTTAATCTCCAAAATGGATCCAATCAAGTGCGTCTTTGAAAAGCCTGCTCTCACGGGAAGGATTTCCCGTTGGCAGATGTTGTTATTAGAATACGACATCGAGTACCACGCTCAGAAAGCCGTTAAAGGGAGTATTTTACCCGATCATTTGGCTCATCAACCGATTGACGATCATGAACCATTCGGGTTCGACTTCCCAGACGAAGATGTCATGTACTTGAAAATGAAAGATTGCGATGAACCACTATCCAGTGAAGGGCCAGAACCAGGTTCCCAATAGGGACTAATCTTTGACAGAGCTGTCAATCATTATGGAAACGGAATTGGGGCAATCATCATAACACCTCAGGGTACCCACATTCCTTTCACCGCCCGACTGACATTCAAGTGCACAAACAATGAGGCCAAATACGAAGCTTGTATCATGGGTCTCGAAGAAGCGATCGACTTAAGGATCAAGAACTTGGATGTATATGGCGACTCAGCCCTGGTTATCAATTAGATCAAAGGAGATTGGAACACATACCAATCAGGACTGATTCCTTACAAAGATTACACGAGAAGGTTGTTGCCATTCTTTAACAGAACCGAGTTTCATCATATCCCCCGTGAAGAGAATCACATGGCAGAAGCATTAGCCACTCTCTCTTCCATGATTAGTGTAGGTTAATGGAATGACATACCTAAGATCAACATAATGCGCCTAGAACGGCCCGCTTACATCTTCAAGATTGAAGCAGTCATAGACGATAAACCTTGGTATCACGATATCAAATGCTTCCTTCAGAAACAAGAGTACCCACCTGGGGCATCCAGAAAAGACAGAAAGACCCTTAGAAGACTGGCAAGCAACTTCTTCCTGAGCGGTGATACACTCTATAAGAAAAATTTTGACATGGTCTTGCTCCGATGTGTAGACAGACCAGAAGCAAACATGCTGATAAAAGAAATTCATGAAGGATTCTTTGGCACTCATGCCAGCGGACACACAATGGCGAGAAAAATTCTAAGAGCAGGGTACTATTGGTTGACCATGGAATCCGATTGCTACAAGTACATGAGAAAGTGTCACAAGTGTCAGATATACTCAGACAAAATCCATGTACCGCCAACGCATCTTAAAGTTCTTTCTTCCCCATGGCCATTTTCTATATGGGGAATCGACATGATTGGCATGATCGAACCCAAGGCTTCAAACGGACATCGGTTCATTTTAGTAGCCATTGACTACTTCACCAAGTGGGTCGAGGCAACATCATTCGCTAATGCAACCCGACATGTGGTGGTCCGATTTATAAAAAATAATATCATTTGCCGTTATGGTGTTCCAAGCCAGATCATTACTGACAATGGATCCAACTTGAACAACAAAATGATGAAAGAGTTGTGCGCTGAGTTCAAGATCGAACACCATAACTCGTCTCCCTACCGACCTAAGATGAACGGAGTGGTAGAAGCGGCTAACAAGAACATCAAGAAGATCATTCAAAATATGGTTATAACCTACAAAGAATGGCACAAGATGTTACCTTTTGCTCTTCACGGTTATCGTACATTTGTCCACACTTCAACAGGGACAACCCCTTTCTCTCTAGTATATGGCATGGAAGCAGTGCTCCCCATAGAAGTAGAGATCCCATCAATCTGGGTAATGATGGAAGCTAAGCTAACAGAGGCTGAATGGTGTCAGAGTCGACACGACGAACTGAATCTAATTGAAGAAAAGCGAATAACGGCTCTATGCCACGATCAGTTGTATCAGTAAATGATGAAGATGGCGTTTGATAAAAAGGTCCGACCTCGCGTCTTCAGGAAAGGAGATCTTGTGCTCAAGAAGATACCATTATTCCTCACTGATTCCCAAGGTAAATGGACTCCGAATAATGACGGCCACAATGTGGTCAAGAAAGCTTTCTCAGGCGGCGCCTTGAGATTCGTAACCATGGACGGAGAGGAATTTACCTACTCCACAAATGTTGATGTAGTCAAGAAATACTTCGCCTAGATAAAATAAATAAATAAAAAACGTCTCGGTAGATTGAAAACCCGAAAGGGCGGTCCAGGAAAAAATTAGAGACATGATCAAAAATCATCCCGGTGGATTGGAAATCTCAAAGTACAATCCAGGCAAAAATTAGGGATTCATGGCAAGTAACTACATCCAACAAAGGGGCAAATCCCCCAGCAGCAGTAATGCCATCAGTCAGAAAGACTCCAGTCCAGGTCATCTTCGACAGAAGCTCAGGATGTCCCGAATTCAAAATTGGTAGAAGGATAATGGTCGTTATGTTTCAATGTAGACCTGTTCCCTTAAATTACCATTTTCTAAACTTTGTAAATACTCTATGGAATCATGCGCTTGACTGATTTCCATCCTATCAATAAAATTTGAGCCCTAGTGCTTTTGTTTGCAATTCTTATTTGTTTTAGCTTTACAGAATGACATTTTTAACATGATCAATGATTCTTGAAATAATACAAAAATGAATTTACTTGTCAAAATTTTTCTGCTTTTCAAAATAAAGATGGCAATTTCTTTTGACTGTTGAACATCGAAAGAACATCAATCGCTTCTCCAAAGGCGGTTAAGCTTCAAGGTGCAGAATCAAAGTACTCATTCTAAACCAGTACGCCTGAATGAAGGATCAGCTATGTCAGATGCGAATATTCTGTCCGACATCCCCGTCAGAGTTCTTATCTCTTAAGCCCGACCAACGTTGGTCCCCACAGGGACTATCTCTCCTAGGCAAGGCAGAATTGCTATTTTGGACCAAATGGTACTTCCTCGTTCCCCGCAGTGGTCGAGTATCCAATCATGTTCATCCGTTAGTCTGTATGTCGCGTCAGTTTTGTCAGCATATACATACATACATCATGCATTATTGATTCATACATACTCATATCACTATCACTATCACTCTAATCAGTCTTGTTCCCATGTGATAAAAGTCCTCTTGTCAATTGAGTTGTCAGTTTTATCCTCGTCAGGAAATGAATCATCTAAGCAATCTCTCTCCAGTTTATCTCTGGATTAGAGACGGTCTTTGACCACTTTGATAACTTGAACCTCCGAAAAGCAAGAAAACTTTCGACAAACATCACTATTCGCCATTGAAGATGATATCTTCGCTTTCCCGGATTAAGGAAAATCCCCAGAGAAAGCCTTTTAATCAAAGCTTCGGCAATATAGCAGTTTTTCTCCGGAAAATTCGCTGACGAAAAGGTCATCAGCACCTCAAAACTAGATTACATCACATGGCATTTCTTCGAGAAGATCTCGAGGAAAAGTATGATGTAATACCCCCAAGCAGAAAGCAGTCTCTCAAGAGACTCATTTCCCCCAGTAGAGTCGACAAATGGCGTCTCTGAAACAGAGAAGTTTGAACACCTCTACCGCTCAGACGGGTGGGTTCCCCAGCAAGTCTGACATCAAAACTTTTTCCATCAAATGGCATCTCCCCAGGAAAATTCGGCGAGAAGTTTGAGGAAAACCGCTACAAATAGTGTCCCTTGTCAAGTAAGTTTATTGACAAAAGAAACTGAGACCAGTTCCTTGGTAGGAAACCAGGATCGAGGGGAAGTTTATTTCAAAAACTGAGACCAGTTCCTTGGTAGGAAACCAGGATCGAGGGGAAGTTTACTTTAGAAACTGAGACTAGTTCCTTGGTAGGAAACCAGGATCGAGGGGAAGTTTATTTCAGAAACTAAGACCAGTTCCTTGGTAGGAAACCAGGATCGAGGGGAAGTTTACATCAGAAACTGAGACCCGTTCCTTGGTAGGAAACCAGGATCGAGGGGAAGTTTATTGACAAAGAAAAGTGAGACCAGTTCCTTGGTAGGAAACTAGGATCGAGGGGAAGTTTTACCTTTTCTAAGTATCAACGCTTAGCAAAAGAAGATGAATGCGTAAACTACCATTCATAACCACTGTCAAAATTTCGGGAATTCCGATATTTAATCCTCTTGCACCCCGAATGCCCGAATACCTTCGCCATTCACACCTTCGGGTCCAAGAAGATTAAATAGGGGCATCTGTCATACCCCAAATTTTGACCACTAAGATTTCCCATCATTGTGTAAATCATAACCACAATATGGATGTACCTTCATGCCTCAATCAGTCTCCTCAAGGATTGTTGAGCATTCACTACAATTAAGAATTAGGGTTTTAAGCCCTCTCAGAGCCTTAGACAAAGGATCAATCAAGGAATGACATGATCTTCAACTTGTCTAACCTCTCAAACACACATAAATGATCAAGAGGACTCCTACATTAGGAATCAGGCACAAGGTTGCAACATTCCAAGTGGATCAAGCCTCAAGATCGCTAGTGTCACCAAATTAGGGTTTTGGTTGACCAGGGCCTCCAGATGAAAATCTTCATCTGGGCATGAGCCAATGCTTCACAATAGAACTCAAGATACTGAAGGGACCTCATGGACCCAATCATCAAGTCAATTTTGCCTCAGGGGATGCATTCACAAAAAATTAGGAATTAGGGTTTCTTGACCTAATTCACCCCTAAGTTGACTTTTGGGACAAAACATGAGCCAAGACCTCAAGACATGATTTGAGGGGTCTCCAATACACTACATAGATCCATTTTCAACAATGGATTGATCCAAGAAGCTTGATCCACAAGTTTCAATTTCCTCAGGACCTCAATTAGGGTTTTGGGGAAAAAAGTCAGCTGAACCTTTGACTTTTGGCCCAGACATGCTCCCAAACCTTGGGACATGATTCAATACACCCTATAACACCTATGGAACATATACATCAAGTTTGATTTAGATCAAGGAATTAATTTCACAAAGGATCGCACAGTTTGGAATTCATCTGATAAAAAGTCAACTGTGCACAAAAGTCAAGTTTGACTTTTTGAGATTTTTCACAATTATGGTTCCTCAACCCTAAAACAATGTTAATATGTGATTTGAATCATCATTCATCAAGAAAAATCAAAGAAAGTGAGTTAACTTCTAAAAGGGGTAACCATAAAAACTTAGAATTTTTCTAAGTTATGCAACAAAGTGGCTAGGGTACCAACTTCCAAGGATCATAACTTGAGATCCAAGCAACCATTTTGGATGGTCCAAAGATGGATTTGTATCTCTTATGACATACTTTAAAAGTGTCAACTACACCTCATTCCAATTCGTCATGGATTTTAAGTTATGGAGTGATCAAAATGGCTGAAAACACAAAAGTGACATTTTTCCAACACTTAGTGAAATTTTCACTAAGTCAGAATCTGCCTTATTTTTTCCCAAATGTAGAGGCATTTTTCATTGTAATTCAAGTTGTATCAAAACCAAAATTGGACATCATGTTGAAATAGGATATATCAGCTTTCCAAAAAGTCCAAGAACTCCATCAAATTCCATCTGAGCTAGAAGATATGATTGTCATACCCCAAATTTTGACCACTAAGATTTCCCATCATTGTGAAAATCATCATCACAATATGGAGGAACCATCATACTTCATCAGTCTCCCCAAAGATGGGTGAGCATTCACTACAATCAAAATTAGGGTTTCAAGCCCTCTCTGAGTGCTTAGACAAAGGATCAATCAAGGAATGACATGATATTCAACTTGTCTAACCTCTAAAACATCCACAATGGATCAAAAGGACTCCCACTTCAAGAATTAAGCACAAGGCTGCTCCCTTCTAGGTGGATTAAGTCTCAAGATCGACAGTGTCACCAAATTAGGGTTTTGGTCGACCAGGGCCTCCAGATGGAAAATTTTCATCTGGGCACAAGCCAATGATCCAAAACCTAACCTAATATACTCCATGGAACCTCATGGACCCAATCATCAAGTCAATTTTGCCTCAGGGGATGCATTCATCAAAAATTAGGAATTAGGGTTTCTTGACCTAATTCACCCCTAAGTTGACTTTTAGGGCAAATCATGAGCCAAGACCTCAAGAGAGGGTTTGAGGGTCTCTAATGCACTACATTGATCCATTTGCAACAATGGATTGATCCAAGAAGCTTGAGCAACAAGTCTCAATTTCATCTGCACCACAGTTAGGGTTTTAAGGAAATAGTCAACTGTAACTTTGACTTTTGACCAAGACATGCTCCCAAGCCCTATGACATGCATAAATATACCCTATGACACCCATGGAACATGTCCATCAATTTTGATTTAGGTCAAGGACATGATTTCATGAAGAATTGCACAGTTTGGAATTCATCTGATAAAAAGTCAACTGTGCACAAAAGTCAACTTTGACTTTTTGAGATTTTTCACCAAAATGGATTTTTAACCCTAAAATGATGTTAATGTATGATTTGAATCATCATTCATCAAGAAAAATCAAGAAAAGTTGGGTAACTTGTAAAAGGGGTAACCATAAAAAACTTAGAATATTTTCTAAGTTAAAAATAAAGTGGCTAGGGAACCAACTTTGGAGGGTCATAACTCCTAAACCACAAAGCCATTTTCTCCCATACAAGGCTTGATTTGTAGATCTCATTGCCCTCTACAAAAACTTCAACTAGACCTAATTCCAACTCCTCATGGATTTTGAGTTATGGAGTGATCAAAATCAAGAAAAGTCACTTTGTTCCAACACTTGGTGAAAATTTCACTAAGTCAGATTTTACCCTACTTTTTGCCAAATGTAGGGGGATTTTTCACTTGGATTCAAAAGAGATCAAAACCAAATATGTTCAAACAGTTGTTGTATCATGTAAGGGCTTTCCAAAATGACCAAGAACATTACCAAATTCAATTTGAGTCATGAGATATGACATTGGAAAATTGCCTTGCTGAAATCTGCCAAGGCAAGGCAGAATTTGCATTTTTGCTCGATTTGCCAAAATCAGCCAAATCCAAATGCTCCTATCCACTTGGACACCTCTGAGGATTGAATCTAAAGGGGACAATCACTGAGCCAAGCCTCCAAAGTCTTTGGAACAAGAAATAGCATGTTGAACCTAGAATGGCCAAAATAGGGACAAGACTCCAATTTTGGATTGGAGCATTCAATGGAAGCATCAAGGTGGCATGGACTGAGCCATTTGCAACTGAATTCAGTCAAGACTTATCCAAGACCAAGGGAACCACAACCCTGTGCACTAACCTCTAGTCAATGGCTAGAGGAGACTTGGATTTCCATTGGCCAACATTGAACAAACACCTGCTGCAGTTGCCATTCACTGTGGATCCCAAAACAAACTTGCTCTACTATAAATAGAGCTCAATTGTGATCAGTTTGAGTACACTAAAGCCATCAAACAGATGCTTTCCTCAAAATCTCTTCTTTCACTCCAATTTTGCCTTCTAAGGCAAGTCACTATCGGGTTTTGAGTTTGAGACGTTTCCAATCAAACCAATCACTCACACACCTCATATACATCATATAGAAGTGATCCAAACACTCACATAACATCTGGAACACCGATTTCACAAAATCACCAGTCAATTGCTCAAGGTTTTAACCAAAGTGCAGTTGAGATGCCATGAAGTGATCCAGCCATTCTCAGTCAAGTCCAAGCATTCAAACACACTCCATAGGGTGTAGGGAAGCTGTTCAGATCATCATAATTCATCTGTAACACCTCCTACTCAGAAATCAATTTGCTCTTGCTGTCACGACCTAGAGGTAAGCCTAAACTTGGTCATCTCTCCATCTATGCATATTTCCTCGCACAATACTTTTGCCAAATGTTCATAATCATGCATGGAATGTTTCCCCTCAAGTAATGGCTTTGTTTGAATCGTGTATCAAAAATCCTAGCCTTCATGCAGAAATTAGGGTTCTTGAGGATTTTTCATGATTTCTTGTTATATGTTTAATTTAAATGAAATTAAATACCATAGACATGATCGTGAGGTTGAAACGAGTTGATTGGTATGTGGATTACATGATATGATTAAGTATTCAGTGAGATTGGAGAGAAAATGCAAATCTGGGCCAAGCTGAAACACGCGCGTGTTCTTCAGCTGTTCTTGGAGCCATTTTTCATAAATTCAAATATTTGAATTTTGTGATTTTATTTAATTGATTCAAAAATTAATTTCTCTCTGAGTTTTAATGATTTTGAGTTGATTCTTTTTTTAATAATTCACAAAAATGTTAAAATATTTTATTTTCCCAAAAAATCCCAAAAATATTATTTATTGTATATAATTGATATTTTTGCAAAGAATTAATGTTTTAATTGTTTTTGACATTTGAAATATTTTTTCCACCTTGATTTTACAACTTTTAATGCTTTCTAATTATTTTGTAGGTCAATACTTAATTTTTGAAGCATTAATCCAAGATCACAATTTGTTTTCCATATGTTAAACAATTTTAATCATTTTAATTGAATTTTTATTCAATTAAATACATTTTTGAAAATAAATTAGGGTTTTTGGATTAATTCAACCCTCATAAAACATTTTCAAAACACTTTGGGCCTCTAATAGAGTGTAAGACCCAATCCTTTTTTGACCAAACCATTTTGGGCCTCAGTGTATTGTATAAGTCCCGATACCGTAAAAAACAAACGGCGCGATCGTCGCCTTTTGAAAAATAACCTCCTGGGTCTCTCCTCGAGCTATAAGACCCATTTAAAACTTTTTGGGCCTCTAATAGAGTGTAAGACCCAACCCCCTTTTAACCAAAATCACTTTGGGCCTCAGATATTGTATAAGCCCCTCTGCGTTAAAAGAAAACCTCGGCGCGATCGCCATTTCAAACGAAAAGTCAAACTGGGCCTACCCTCGTGTTATAAGCTCCACTCTTTTTCTTTAAACCTTTTGGACCTCTTGAGAGAGTGTAAGACCCATCCCTTTGTACAGAAAACCTTTTTGGGCCACAGTCACTTGTATAAGTCCCTCTGTACAAAATTCAAACAGTGCGCTCACTGATAAAACCCTGGGTCTCTCCTTGAGCTGTAAGCCCCAAATCTTTCTTTTCCAAAGCACTTTCTCCTCTGATTTTGAATATACTGTTGTTTTCAATCTTTCTTTGTCGAACAACTAACCAAACAGCATGGAAGCTCTACAACCGGGTAAGTGTTTATACGCTTTCATTTACAGCTTTCATATACATATAACTGTATTGTGGGACTGTTTCACTGTAAGTCTTCTTTCATAAACTCATATCAACTGTGCAATAATAGTATAGATATTTAGAGTTTCCCGACAACTACGTCTAGAACTAGGTGACGCCGTTTCGTTTATTCGTAGAAATAGACAACTAGATCCCCAATAGGATCACCAGATACAGTCTTCTCTTCGGCTGTCCTCATTAGGAATTGTCAAGAAACTCTACTCCCAAAGATGAATGTATTCTCCGTGAATGGCATCTTTGAGTTTCTTCCAAATTCTCAAACTTTCCTGACTTGATCTATTCCTTGTGAATAGCTTGCCTTGAATTTCTCGGGGTTTGGGGACCCACAGGCTTCTTAAAAGCAACTCGGCCTCCTCTTGGGCATCGTACAAGGACCCACAGGCTTCCTAAAAGCAACCCCGCCTCCTCTTGGGCATAGTACAAGGACCCTACGGCTTCTTAGAAGTATTCACAACCTCCTCTTAGGCTTTGTATAATGATCTCTTCCTACGGGAATGATAGCCTCCTCTTGGGCATCGTACAAGGACCCGTCGGCTTCTTAAAAGTTTCCAGCCTCTTCTTGGGCTTCGTACAAATTGTCCCGATGACCTCATAAAGGTATAGGAACAGAACTTAGTCATCTGCATATAACAGTCCTTTCATGAGTCTACTACTGTTTCTCAAAGCACAGTACAAAAGATGACACTCTAGACTTGGACAATCTAATCTCCTTGAGTCTCAAAGACATTCTCAAGTGCCCCTTCGTTAAATAGGAAGAAAACCCATAGACTCGGACAGTCTCAATACCCTTCGGATTTCCCACTTCCTTAAAGAACAGGAATAACCCGGATCCTCGAACCAAATCCTTGAGTACAGTATTGCTCATATAAGAACTGATTTTCTCTTTAAATCAGTATACTGGACCTGGCACTCAACTGAAACAGTAACCATAGCCTCCTCTTAGGCTTTGTATAATGATCCTTCTCCAGTTACAATAGCCTTTCTCTTGGGCTTTATACAATGATTCTCTCCAGCGGAGTCAAACAACGTTTAGCCTCTTTCTCGGGCTTTGTACGAGACACATAAGAGACTCCCTCGTTGAGTCAATCACTCTTTCGCCTACATCTCGGGCTTTATACGATATACAAAAAGGTTCTTATTGAGCCAAACAAACCTTCAGCCTCCATCTCGAGCTTTATACGAGATACCAAAAGATTCCCTAGTTGAGTCAAAACCTTTTAGCCTCTCTCTCGGGCTTTGTACGAGACACATAATAGCCTTCTCTTAGGCGTTGTATAAGAAAACCACTGGTTGATCCAATTAACCTTTTAGCATCAAAGTTGTGCCTCGTTCACAGTACACAAACATCAACAACTCCTTCCCCTCCATCTAATTGCTGTAAGCGGCAAGCCTCTGGATCATCTACATCCATGCCACTGTCCCTCTTTTAGTATGAGAAATTCCTAAGGAAAGATGGCATTACTCTACACTGAGTTAAAGTCTTCTCCTTCAGGCTGAAATCCCCTATAAAGGAAATTATGGCATTGTCGGATTCACAAATCCTGGTTAAAGTAATCCTCCTTTACAGTCAGTCACCCAACAGTTGTGACAAACAGGCCCTCTTTAGAGATGACAAATTCTTTCTAAAGTTGAGACCTTTTAGCTTCACATCTTGGGCTTTGAACAAGATACAAATAGACCCTTCAGCTTCACATCTTGGGCTTTGAACAAGATATAAACCACCTTTTCAGCTTCATGTCTTGGGCTTTGAACAAGACACCAAAACACCCATTTCCTCCCATAGAATAGGAGGAACTACGAACGCTCTGATTTCCTTGTTTCGGTAAACGGGAATACGTAGGCATAAGATTGAAAGAAAAATCTTAGCGAGCACACTAAACAAAAACCCAAAATCCCATACTTTCATATATATTCGTCCCAACATCTCAACCGATAGCCTAAAGCACCCCTCGTCAACAAAATTAACCTATGACAAACCCCGAATCTTTCTAGCATCTGTAACCTAACAGACCGCTGTTTAATCTCAGTATGCAAGCATGGTTAGTTGGAGACATCTATTTCCCTTCCTTCATCAGCTTTAATAGCATAAAAAATGAATCGAGCTGTAGTACCAGAGCGATCGTGCTTCGCAACCACATCCAAAAATCACTCGCTACAATGATGGCTGCAATATGCCTTGATGCAAACTGTCTTGCAAGACAGATTTGTGCATTATGGCTCGATTTGATAAAATTATGCAACTCCAAGCATGGTTATCCATCTGCACACCTCAAGGGGGACCAAACAAGGCACAATCACTGATCTATCAGCCTCCAAAGTCCCAAAATCTACAATAGCCATGCCAAACCTAAAAATCCTAAAAAAGGCCAAGACTCCAATTTTGTTTTGGAACATTTAATGGATGCTTAGAGGTAGCATGTATCAGAGCAAAGATGAACACTTCAGTCAAGCCTTATCCTTGAATCAAAGAACCATAGGCCTGTGCTCTAATCCCAAGTCAATGGCTAGAGGAGACTTGAGATTCCATTTGATCACAATTGGCCACAGACCTGTACCAGTTGCCATACATTATTGCAGCCAAAACAAACTTGTTGCACTATAAATAGACCTCATTTGTGATCAGTTTGAGTAAACCAAAGCACCTAAACTGATGCTTTCCTCAAAATCACCTCTTTCACTCAAATTTTGCCTTCTAACTTAAGTCATTATCGGGTTTTGAGTTTGAGAGCAATTCCAACCAAACTAATCACACACACATACCTCATAAACATCATATAGAAGTGATCCAAACACTTAAGCAACATCTGGAACACCAGATTCTCAAAATCACCAGCCATCTGCACAAGCCTTTGATATATTTGCAGTTGAGGTGCCGAATCAAGTTCCAGCTCAATTCAATCCACTCCAAGCATTCAGACACACTCCATAGCACCTAGGGAAGCTGTCCACATCATTGGAACCAAGCTGTAACACCTCCAACTCAAAACACGATCACCAACTGCAAGAGGTAAGCCTCAACTTGGTCATCTCATGATTCATGCATATTTCCTCGCACAATACTTTTGCCATATGTTCATAATCATGTATGGAATGTTTCCCCTTAATTAATTGCTTTGTATGAATCGTGTGTGGAATTTATGAGCCTTCATGCAGAATTTAGGGTTCTTGAGGTTTCTCTTTGATTTCTTATTCCATGCTTAAAATAATGAAATTAAAGACCATAGACATGATCGTGAGGTGAAAACGAGTAGATTGATATGTGGATTGTGTGATTTCATCAAGTATTCAGTGAGATTGATGAGAAAATGCAAATTTGGGCAAAACTCAGAACACGAGCGTGTTCTTGGGTGTTCTTAGCGCCCTTTTTCAAAATTCAAATATTTGAATTTTGTGATTTTTATTTAATTGATTCAAAAATTAATTTCTCTCTGAATTTTAATTATTTTGAGTTAATTATTTTTTTAATAATTCACAAAAATGTTAAAATATTTTATTTTACAAAAATTTCCAAAAAATATTATTTATTTCATATACTTGATATTTTTGCAAAGAATTAATTTTTATTTGTTTTTTAACATTTAAAATATATTTTCCTTCTTGATTTTCCAAACTTAAATGGTTTTCAATCATTTTGTGAATAAAAACATGAGTTTTGAAACATTGATCCAAGATCACCACTCATTTTTCACATGTTTTCAATAATTTTTATTAATTTTTAAACAAAATTAATTTCATTTTAGATAAAATTAGGGTTTTGATTGATTCCAACCTCATCAATCTTTTTCAAACACTCATGGGCCTCTAATAGAGTGTAAGACCCAACCCCTTTATAAAGAATACCTTTTTTGGGCCTCACACATTGTATAAGTCCCTCTGTATATTTTCAAAAGTTCGGCGTGATCATCGCCTTTTTTAACAAAATCAACTAGGCTTCTCCTTGAGCTATAAGACCCATCTTTATTCATTTTCAAACCCTATGGGCCTCTAATAGAGTGTAAGACCCAATCCCTCTTTGAAACCAAAATAGTTTGGGCCTCAGTCATTGCATAAAACACACGGTGTTTTAAAAAATCTCGGCGCGGTCGCCAGTTTAAAATAAAATCATCTGGGTCTACCCTCGTGTCATAAGTCCCATTTCTTTTCTTTAACTACTCTTTGGGCCTCTATTAGAGTGTAAGACCCAACCCTTGTTGTACATAAATCTTTTTGGGCCTTAGTCATTGTATAAGTCCCGGTACAATATTCAAAATAACGGTGCGATCACTGTTAAACTTTGGGCCTCTCCTTGAGTATAAGCCCCACCAATCTTTTCAAAACAATTCCCCTTTGATTTAGATTCAAATATATGTATTTCTATCAAAACTTTCTTTAATTTCTTTGAACCACTAACAATACAGCATGGAAGCTTGCTCGCCTATAAGTTTTTTAACAGCTTTCATTTACTCGCTTTGATATAAATAACTGTATTGTGGGAAGCTGCGCATGGTTAGTCTTCTTTCATACCTTTTTTAAATACTTGTCATATATCAACTGTATATATACTAGTATAGTTATTTAGAGTTTTCCCTGGCAACTAGGTCTAGAACTAGTTAAAGCCCTGTTGGTCACTCTTAAAATACAAACAAAACTAGATCCCCATAGGATTTCCAGATACAGTCTTGCCTTCTATTGGGCTTAAATAATATGGAACAAAGAGAAAGGCAGTATTCTTCGTGAACCTTTTCTCAGGCTGTCACTTTAGAAAATTTCAAAGAAATTCTACTCCCCGGAGTTGATCTATTCTCGGTGAATAACATCTCTTGAATTTCTTCAAATCACAGAACTTTCACTAAATGATCTATTCTCGGTGAATAGCATTTCTTGAACTTTTCTTGATTTGGGACCCACAGGCTTCCTAAAAGCATCCCCGCCTCCTCTTGGGCTTTGTACAAGGACCCTCCAGCTTCTTAGAAGTTCTCATGTCTTCTCTTGGGCTTAATACAAGGACCCTGCCGACCTCCTAAAGGTATAAGACAGAACTTAGTAATCCTTTGCTAGAGCAGTTTTTCCAGTGTCAGACCTCAGGCCATTTTAGGGTTGATTCTTATCCCTTAATGCCCTTGCCTTCTCTTGGGCATCATACAAAAGATAAAACTCTTCCACACCAGTAGACTTGGACATTCTAATCCCCTTGAGTCTCAAATACATTCTCAAGTTCCTTACAACTATAGGAAAAAACCCCGGGCATTCTGGATCGATCTCCAGCAAAAACCCAGTCTCTCTCATAAGAGTTCCGCGACCAGGGTCAACACTTCCTTCAATCAGAACCTCAAGGTACCTGACATCTCAACTCTTCTGTAATCATCAGCAAGAGTTGATTCTCCACTTGGACTGGCCTGGGGATCTTAATTATCGGATCTTAATTATCCCCGGCAAAAGATAGCCTCCTCTTAGGCTTTGTATAATGATCCTTCCTTAGCGAAGTCAGCCTCCTCTTGGGCTTTGTACAAATGATTCTCCCCAGCGGAGCTAACCTTTTCAGACTCTCTCGTTGAGTCAATCACTTTTCAGACTCTCTTGTTGAGTTAATCACTTTTTAGACTCTCTTGTTGAGTCAATCACTTTTTAGACTCTCTTGTTGAGTCAATCACCTTTTCGGACTCTCTTGTTGAGTCAACCTTTTTTAGCCTCAATCTTGGGCTTTGTACAAGACAGATAAAAATACTCTCTCATTGAGTCGATCTTTGTCCAAACTTGGTATAAAGATTTCACCTAGCAGGAGCTAGCCTCCTCTCAAGTTGTGTAGAATAATTTCTCCAGCTTGTCCAGCCTCCATCCTGGGCTTGGTACATAATAGATAAAAACACTCTCTTGTTGAGTCAAACCCCTTTAGCCTCAATCTTGGGCTTTGTACAAGACATAAATCTCCCTCTCTTAAGCTTGGGGCATATATCTTCTCCAAAAAGAGTCATTTCCTCCCAGCCTTCCTTTAAGCTTTGGGGAATGATTTTCCCCAAGAAGAGTCAAACTCATTTCAGCCTCCTGTTAGGCTTTGTATAATGATTTTCCCAATAAGGTCAGCCTCAAATCTTGGGCTTTGTACAAGACACATACAAACCCTCCCCAGCGGAGTCAAAATCCCTTTTAGCCTCAATCTTGGGCTTTGTACAAGACAGACCAAATATTTTCCCTGGAAAAGTCAAACTTTCATCCTCCTCTTAGGCTTTGTATAAAGAAATCCCCTAGCCGAGTCAGTTAACCTTTTAGCATCAACCTTGTGCTTTGATCAAGGCACACAAAAATCAACAATCCTTCTTTAGAGATGATAAATTCTCTCTCAGTCAAAACATTTTAGCTTCAAACTTGGGCTTTGAACAAGACACCAAACATCTTTCTCCTCCCTTAGAATAGGAGGAACTACGATTGCTCCGATTTCCCTGTTTTGTTTAAACGGGAATACGTAGGCATAAGATTGCGAAATCTTAGTGAGCATATCAATCAAAAACCCTAGGTCCAGTACCTTCACATCAAAATTTAGGTCCAGTACCTTACCAAAAGGGGTAACGTTGAGAAACTTGAAATTTCACTAAGTTATGGAAAAAAGTTATTTTTACCCAACTTTGCAAGACCATAACTTGTGATCCAAGTAACCATTTTCTCCCATCCAAAGCTAAAATGAAAGCTCTCATTACATACTACAAAAGCGTCCTACTGATCCATGGTCAAAAGATGCCTAGATTTTGAGTTATAAAGCCATAAATTTAGGGTTTCATAAGATTTGAACTTTGACACTTAGAAAAATTTTAGGCAGAATCTGTCTTATGTTTTGCCCAACTTTGGAGGGATTTTTTATTATGATCTAAGATGAATCAAGACCAAAACAATACCAAAGCCTTGTTTTCTCACTTTCCTTCTCTTGCTCCAAATTCAAGGTTTCAAGGATCAAACTTGGAATTCTCAAAACCAAAGCTTGAACCACTCAAGCATCCATCTAAACACTTCACAAATAATCCATTGGAGGTGTTCATACCACTATGCCACGGAAGGGAAAAGACAACGCTTTTTTTTTTGCTTTTAACAGCGCTTAAAAGCGCTGCCTAAGGTGGCGCTACTATAGATAAAGACAGTGCTTTTGTTTTATGCAAAAGCGCTACCTTATGTAGGCCTTTAGCAGCGCTTTTTCTGTAAAAGTGCTTTCTAAAGTAGGCCTTTAGCAGCGCTTTTTTTGGAAAAGCGCTGTCTAAAGTGGGCCTTTAGTAGCGCTTTTCTGGCTTTTTATGCTTTCTATTGGCATCTTTAGGCAACGCTTTTTTAGGAAAAAGGGCTTTCTATTGTCCCCCTTTAGACATCACTTTTTAAAGTGTTGTCTAATATTTTTTTTATTTCACTTTAAGGCAGCGCTTTTAATGGAAAGAGCTTTCTATTGTGAACTATAGGCAGCGCTTTTTCTGAAAAGCGCTGTCTTTTCTTCACGTAAATTGTGCTTTTTAAAAGCACTTTTTTAAAAATCAGAATTTAGGAAGCGTTTTTTATTTAAATACGCTGCCTATTCTTTCTTTTTTAGAAAGCATATTTTTGGAAATAATACCGTAAACCTATATAATTCAAGGTTTTATTTCAAACACATAGGCATTATATGACATACAACAAGCCTTTATTTCAACACATAGGCCTTATATTTCAACCATTGAGGCTTTATTTCAACAAACAAGCTTTTATTCAAACATAGGCATTATATACCATTATAATCCAAAATATATACACCATTATAGTTCAACACATAAACCATTTGATATAAATCAACACAACAACTTTCATACCTTATATGATTCTTTTCTCAATAAAGTATTCACACAATTCCTCCTTGATTTCTTCCAATTTATCTTTTGAGTAATGAGCACAATTGTATTCATCAAAGTACTACATAATAAAACATAATATGCATGATTTAGTTAAAAGTAATAAATTATATGAAATATTCGATAAATATTAAAATAAATCCTAATTTATAAATCCATACCATGATTGGAATCTCTATTTGATCCAAATGAAGGTTTTCTCTCTTAAACCTCAAAACGTAATAACCGCAATCTATACTTGTATTGCTCTAACAAAATAAAAACAAATAAGAATATATAGTTGTCTTGTTTTATCAAGTATCATCACTATTATAAGCAAAATTGTGAAAATTAACATACCTCCACTCTGATCCATGTAATGTTGTTTGCTTTAGACCGTGATACTCGAGCTTCTCTTTGTGATCGGATTAATAGCAATCAACAAACCAGTGACCACTGTAAAAAAAACAAAAGTTTAGATGGAAATTTTCTACGCAAAAGAAACAAAGATTAGAATGAAAATCTAACCCGTTGCTAGTATTATACGAGCGGAAGACACGAAATAGAATCTGTTTGACAATTGATTGCCGCGCATCAATTGATTCCCCTATAGTAAATTCACTAAGTTAGAATTGATGGCGTATGCCAAATATAACAGGAAAAATTTAGTATATAATAGGACAAACAAGATATATCAGAGAAACAAGTCAAAGTCTCAAGAATCAATTAATTTCAACAATGTCATTTTCATTTTCATCACTAACATACCAAATATAACAATTAATTTCATTATCATTTTCAATCAATAATTAGATTAAAATAAAGTAATCACTAAAAAGTATCAATCAACAATGTCATTGTCATCAATTAATTTCAACAAATCATCACTAACATTCAACATCAACTTACAAAATTAACACCAATTCCCAACATAAATCCACCACAAATATCACTATTTATCATCTTCAACTTTACTACAACAACAATTTCAAAATCAAATTCATACAACAACCACATCAACACTAATTCACCAAATCGACAACAACCACATCAACACTTTGATACTCTAACAACACTCATTTTTCTATAACACTCATTTTTCTAACAACCCTCATTTTTGTAATGGATATAACAACACTCAAACAAACTACATTCAAACTAACACTAATTCAAACTACATTCAAACTAACACTTTCAAACTAAAAACAAAACAAAGACATAACAACACTCATTCAAACTACATTCAAACTAACACATTCAAACTAAAAACAAAACAAAAACAAAACAAGATGCTCAAGAACAAACCCTCAAGAACAAACAAAAGAAATAGTGACACTCACTGAAGAATGTCGAACGGAGAAGATGGAGATACGAACAGAGGAAGAGTGTCGGTCGGAGAAGACGGACAGAGGAACAGTGCCGGTCAGAGAAGACGAACAGAGGAACACAGACGGAGAAGACGAACAGAGGAACATGGACGGAGAAGTCGTGAGAGAGAGGGAGAAGTCGCGAGAGAGAGGGAGAAAGAAAACAAATGTTAGGGCGTTCTGAAATAATGAAAAGTTTTTTAATATTTATAAAATAATAACATAAGACAACGCTTTTGGAAAGCGCTTTGTTATGTATTAGCTTTAGCAGCGCTTTTTCTCTAAAAGCGCTTTTGTTTTAATAGCCTATAGCAGCGCTTTAAGAAAGCGCTTTCTAATGTGTGACTTACGTAAGGCCTTTAGCAGCGCTTTTTAAATGCGCTTTCTAAAGTGTGCCTTTAGCAGCGCTTTCCTAAAAGCGCTTTCTAAGGTGTCACATTTGAATGGCTTTTAGCAGCGCTTTAAGGAAGTGCTTTCTAAAGTAGGGTTTAGGGAGCGCTTTTTTTCAGCGTATTTTTTTTAAACATATAGCAGCGCTTTTGATTAAAAGCGTTGTCTATGTCGTGCTGCCAAAAATCAATTTTGGCGTAGTGAACCTTCACTTTCAACTCAGAACACCAAAATCAGAAAGTCAACCATAAAAACCTTAAATTTTGACTTTTCTGCATTTTTCAAGCAATGTCTTGATCCAATCACTTTCAAAGCCAAACAACACTTCAAACACTCTCCAAATATCACCCCTAAGCTATTCCAACAAGTGTCCCTCAACTGTAACACCAATTGAGGGAGTTGCCATTTTGGTCACTTTTGTCAATTTTGCAAGAAGGAGCCAATTTCTGTTCTAGAGGTTTCCAGTCGATTTTGATCATCCCAAAAGCTTCTAAGGGGTCTATTAAGAGTGTCCAAGGCATTAGATTACTTCTGTCACAAGTATCTTGAAAGTTAGCAAGTGGAGCTTCAAGAGGTAAGTGCATAACAACTTAAACTTTGTGAAATATGCATTGCTTTGATGTACATTGATCATGAACATGTCATACATATCATATTTGTTGTGTTTGAACCAATTTGCCATGCTATTATTACTTGTATGAAGTTGTGACATAGAACTTGCAAATTTTGACCTATTTTGAAACCACTATCGGGTTTTAAAATGTAGGCATTTTTAGAAAATTCCAAGACCACCAATGGATTCCTCATGAAATTCTAGGTAGGATCCATCTTTATTTCATCCATTTTCATGAAGAAATAAGAAAGTTATGGCCTTCTTGCAAGAGGCACAAAATCTGGCCTCGTTGGACAAGGGCCAGGCCATGGTGCCTTGGCCTGGCCTATAAACGAGCCACCCATATGTATTTATGGGGTGGTTTTGATACACGGATGTATCACCACCCCAGTGGTAGCAGCATGTGTTTTCAAGTGTGTTTGTGTACAAGGGCGTGGGTTCAACACCCACCCATGCCATTTTGCCCAATTTTCCATATTTTTCTTATTTTTTGATATTTTTCATATTTATTTTCAATAATTATTTTTGTTAATCTATTTTAATTATTTTAAAATTATTTTTTGCACAATAATCACTCACACATTAAACATATTTTATTCACCAAAAATCACAAAAAATATATTTATTTGATATATTTTTAAATATTTTAAAGAATTTTATTTTAATTTGTTTTTAAACATTTTAAATGATTTCTTTTTTCTTGATTTTTCAAAACCAATTTGATTTTAAATCATCATGTGAATAAAACCTTATTTTTCAAATCTTAGACATAATTCATAACATGTATATTAGATTTATTTGATATTTTTTTTTATCATTTTTAAATTGATTTTCCTGTTTTAAAATTACAAAAAAATAGGAATTAGGGTTTCCTTTAAATTAAATCTTTCAAACTTCATTTCAACACTCATGGGCCTCTATTAGAGTGTAAGACCCAATTCCCCTATGTACATAAATAATTTTTGGGCCTCTACTATAGTATAAGTCCCACAACATCTTTCGGTATCGTAGTGCGATCAGTGTTTTCAAAATAAATCATCTGGGCCTCTCCTTGAGTATAAGCCCCAATCTTTTGTACATAATTTTTTTTAAACAATAAACAACCTCCATGGGCCTCTCCTTGAGTTGTAAGCCCCATACCTCTATTTTCAAAATCATCTGTCTGTTTTGGATTGCTTGAAAATAACTGAGCCCCTATCCAAAGAATAAGACCCAACACCTTTTTCAATTCAATGCATACTTGTTTATATACCTGTTAATTCATATACCTGTATATACTTGTGCACATCTGTTTGAGTTTCCCTCAGCAGTTAGGTCATCCTCAGTTCACCCTTTAGCTCAAACAGTAAGGATCCTTTTCAATACAACTTAGTTCAATAACTAGTTCCCTCATAGGAAACTTCCCCAATACAGTCTGCCTCCTCCCGGACTTTATTCAATATGGAACAAAGAAAAGCATTATTCCTGGTGAAACTTTTCTTAAGACTGTCAAAACTTAGAAATATATCAAAGAAATTCATTTCCCAGAGAGGATTAATTTCTGGTGAAACCTCTTTTGAATTTCTTCAAACCTTAGAACTATTCAACAAAGAAAGGTTTGTTTCCCGGTGAAACCTTTCTTGAACTTTTCTCAGGCTTGGGCCCACAGGCTTCCTAGAAGCATCCCTAGCTTCTTCTTTGGCTTTATACAAGGACCCACATGCTTCCTAGAAGCATCCCTAGCCTCCTCTTGGGCTTCATACAAGGACCCACAGGCTTCCTAGAATCATCCATAGCCTTCTCTTGGGCTTCAAACAAGGACCCTCAGGCCTCCTAAAAGCATAAGATAGATTCTAGTCATTTAAATCCCCAGGAGAGTCAAAATCTATAGGATATTCAGACTTACCCTTCTAAGTCTCTCCTAATCCTCAACAAGATGTGGCTTTCATCTTTAAAATCCCCATCCAGTGTCAGATTATCACCAACAAGTCCTTAAAAAGTATCAGAACCTCATGGCATCTTATAAGTCAACTCTTCTTCAATCCCCAGAAAGAGTTAGCTTCCCTTTTGATTTCCTTAAAATAATTTAGACCTTCCCTTGGATTTGAATAATCCTCAGCAAGAGTCAGCCTCCTCTTAGGCTTTATATAATGATTTTCCCAATCAGCCTCAATCTTGAACTTTGTACAAAATAGGTATAACACTCCCCAGTTGGGTCAGTTTTTTTTTAACTTTTTAGCTTCAACCTTGGGCTTTGATCAAGGTACAAAACTATCATCCCCACAGATGAGACCATTGAGTCCTCTTTGTAGGAAGATATCCCTTCTATGCATCACATCTCAAAACAGACAACCAAAAAACCTTTTCCCAGATAAATTGTTGTAACTGGCACACTTGTTGGTTCAGAATCCAAGCTGAAGTCCCTCCTTTATCCTGGTTAAAATTTCCCTTTCATCTAAGTGATGTAAGTGGCAAGTCTCTGGATTCTACACATCCATATCAATGTCCCTCTCTTAGCATGCAAAGATTTATAAAGGAGGATGTGACATTGTTGGATTCCATACATCTCAGTTAAAGCAACTTCCCTTATAATTTATTCCTTAATGTTTGTGATGAATAGGTGAGATATCTTCCTTTAGAGATGACAAATTCTCTCTCAGTCAAACTTTAGCTTCAATCTTGGGCATTGAACAAGATACAAAAAATCTTTAGCTTCAATCTTAGGCTTTGAACAAGATACAAAAACTATTTAGCTTCAATCTTGGGCTTTAAACAACACACAAATACTCCTCTAGCTTCAATCTTGGACTTTGAACAAGATAATCACAAGTTGTTTATTCAAACTTATTTGGTGTTTTTATCATTTTTATTAATTTTTCTTTGAATAATTACTTTAAAAAATAATGAAATTCAGGTTTCGTTGATTTTCACCCTAACAAATCTTTTTCAAACACTTTAGGCCTCTTGGTAGAGTGTAAGTCCCATCCCTCTGTAAATAAAATAATTGGGCCTCAGACATTGTATAAGTCCCTATGTATTTTCAAAATCACGGTACGGTCGTCGCCTTTTAAAACAAATTCATCGGGCCTCCCCTTGTGTTGTAAGTCCCATTTCTTTTAAAGCTCTTTGGGCCTCTTGAAAGAGTGTAAGACCCAACCCTTTTATAAAAAAACCTTTTTGGGCCACAGTCGTTGTATAAGTCCCTCTGCGATTCTCAAAATGATGGTGCAATCACTGTCTTTCATTGGGCCTCCCCTCGTGTTGTAAGTCCCGTCTTTCTTTTTTCAAAAATCTTTTGGGCCTCTAATAGAGTGTAAGACCCAATCCCTTTTTAACCAAAACCATTTTTGGGTCTCAGTCGTTGTATAAGTCCCGGTACGATCTTCAAAACAACGGTGCAATCACTGTTAAACCTTGGGCCTCTCCTTGAGTATAAGCCCCAACAATCTTTTCAAAAACAACTTATCTTTTGATTTAGGTTCAAATATACAGTTGTTATCAAAACTTTCTTTAATTTCTTTGAACAACTAACAATACAGCATGGAAGCTTGCTCGCCTATAAGTTTTATCAGCTTTCATTTACACGCTTTAATATATATAACTGTATTATGGGAAGTTGCTCCTCTGTAAGTCCTTCTTTCATATCCTTTTAAATACTTGTCATATATCAACTATATATATACTAGTATAGTTATTTAGAGTTTTCCCCGACAACTAGGTCTAGACCTAGGTAAAGTCAGTTGGTCACTCTTTAAATACAGTCAAAACTAGATCCCCGTAGGATTTCCAGATACAGTCTTGCCTTCTCTTGGGCTTAAACAATATGGAACAAAGATTAAGGCAGTATTCTCGGTGAACCTTTTCTCAGACTGTCACTATTAGAACTTGTCAAAGAAATTCAGTTTCCCCAGAGAGGATTAATTCTCGGTGAAACCTCTCTTGAATTTCTTCAAACCCTAGAACTGTTCACTAAAGAAAAGATTGTTATCGGTGAAACTTTTCTTGAACTCTTCTTAAGTTTGGACCCACAGGCTTCCTATAAGCATTCCCGCCTCCTCTTGGGCTTTGTACAAGGACCCGCTGGCTTCTTAGAACTTCTCATGCCTTCTCTTGGGCTTAATACAAGGACCCTGAAGACCTCTTAAAGGTATAAGACAGAACTTAGTCATCCTTTGCTAGAGCAGTCTTTCCTGTGTCAAATCTCAGACCAATTTAGGGTTGATACTCATCCCTTAAAACACTTGCCTCATCTTGGGCATCATACAAAAGATAAACTCTTCCACACCAATAGACTTGGACAGTCTAAATCTCCTCTTGAGTCTCAAAGACATTCTCAAGTTCCCTACAAATGTAGGAGAAACCTTGATCCTCCGATCAATCTCCAGCTGAGTTAAAACCCAGTCTCTCTCTTAAAATCCCCAGCCAGGGTCAAAAGGCTGTTAATAACACTATCCCAAATCAGAACCTTAAGGCATCTGATACCTCAACTCTTCTGTAACCCTCAGCAAGAGTTGATTCCCCATTTGGACCTACCTCGGGATCTCAATAATTCCCTACAGAAGATAGCCTCCTCTTAGGCTTTGTAAAATGATCTTTCCTCAGCAAAGATATCCTCCTCTTGGGCTTTGTACAATGATTCTCCCCAGCGGAGCTAATCTTTTTAGACTCTCTTGTTGAGTTAATAACCTTTTCAGACTCTCTTGTTGAGTCAAAACCTCTGTCAGACTCTCTTGTTGAGTCAATCACCTTTTTCAGACTCTCTTGTTAAGTCAATCACTCTCTTGTTGAGTCAACCTTTTTAGCCTCAATCTCGGGCTTTGTACGAGACAGATAAAAACACTCTCTTGTTGAGTCAATCTTTTTCAGCCTCCTCTTAGGCTTGATATAAGGATTTCCCCTAGCGGAAGTTAGCCTCCTCTTAGGCCTTGTATAATGATTTCTCCAGCTTGTTCAGCCACAATCCTGGGCTTCGTACATGACAGATAAAAGCACTCTCTTGTTGAGTCAAACCCTTTTAGCCTCAATCTTGGGCTTTGTACAAGACATAAATCTTCATAATCTTCTCTTACGCTTGGGACAAATATATTCCCCAACGGAGTTAATTCCTCTCAGCCTACTTTTAGGCTTTGAGAAATAATACCCTAAGCAGAGTCAATCCTCTTTTCAGCCTCAATCTTGGGCTTTATGCAAGGCAGATAATACTCTCCTATAGAGTCAAACTCATTTCAACTTCTATCTTGGTTTTGTACGAGATACTTAAAATATCCTCAGCCAGAGTCAGTACCCTTTTAGCCTCAATCTTGGGCTTTGTACGAGACAAATAGAACCTTTTCCCCGGAAAAATCAAACTTTTAGCCTCCTCTTAGGCTTTGTATAATGATATCCCCAAAGTGTCAACCTCTTTTTTGCCTCAATCTTGGGCTTTGTACAAGACATATATAAACACTCTCTTGTTGAGTCAGTCATCCCTAGCCTCCTCTTAGGCTTTGTATAAGGACTTCCCCAGTGGATTCAATCAACCTCTTAGCTTCAACCTTGGGCTTTGATCAAGGCACACAAAAATCAATATCCCTTATAAAGGAAATTATGACATTGTTGGATTCACATATCCCAGTTAAAGTAATCCTCCTTTATAAACAGTCACCCAACAACTGTGATAAACAGACCAAATGTCTCCCTTTAAAGATGACAAGTTCTCTCTCAGTCAAACCTTTTAGCTTCAATCTTGGGCTTTGAATAAGACACAAATAAACCCTTTTAGCTTCAATCTTGGGCTTTGAACAAGACACCAAAACATCTTTTTCCTCCCTTAGAATAGGAGGAACTATGATTTCTATGATTTCCCTGTTTCTTTTAAACGGGAATACGTAGTCATAAGATTGCAAAATCTTAGCGAGCATACTAATCAAAAACTCTAGGTCCAGTACCTTCATATCAATCAAACATTAGGCTCAGTACCTTACCAAAAACATCGACAAAACCCAAACATCAATATCCACTCACTTTCTCTCTCCTACTTTCCCAAGAAACTTTCCCAACCCATTAACGGATAAACACCATCAAGTACAAAGCGAAACCTAAAGCTAACATCCTGTGGATAACCACATATAGGATGGGTAATTGACAACTCCCCATTGTATAACCTGACCCCGGACCCCCCAATCTCTTTAAGCGTTTTTTCAGTTAAACATTCGCGTGCAAGGTTAGTTTTAGATAGCTTCCCTTTTCCTTCCAGCTTCACGGGATAAATAAGAAATCAGAAAGCAGCAACCCCCTCCTCTTTATTGAGGAGAAAACCCAAATTCCGCGAAAAGGTGGTCGCGTCACCGACAAAAATCGCGCGCTCATGGCTTTGATCTTCAAAGCACTGTCTCCTAGAATGGTTGGGATGATTTCTTTGACATGCTCTATGGTCCTCCTTACCCTAACCTGATCAAGGAATTCTGGGTGAATGCTTCCATTCCGGAACTAAATCTAGAGTTTTCTATTCTTTCTGTTTTATCTGGTATTCCTATCACCATCACCCTCACTTTTATTGCTAATCCAATCAATTATGGGGATGAGGGTGTGGTTTTAGATACGATCTTTTGGAAATCCTCACTTCCTTCTCATCCTATCTTTAAAGATCTCTTCGACCTATCCAAAGTCTCTAGTCTTAATTCCAAGGCATCAATTTGGATTCATTTACTGATCTCAAATTTCCTGCCAAAGAACAAGGATATGAATTCTTTGGATATTGATGAAAAATCTTTTCTATTACTTCTTAACTAAGATATTAAGATTAACCTCCCTCAAGTTATGTTTGATTATTATAAGATGACTATCATATCCTTTAAAGAGGGAAAGTCATGTTTCATTCTTTATGGAAGGGTTCTTTATGAACTCTTCGTTCAACAAGGAGTTGAGTTAACTATGACAGAGGTTAGTTCACAAGTCTAGGGTGACAAGTTGAAAATTCTAGTAGCTTTGAAAATTGTTGACCCATTTAAGGTCAAGGTGGTCTCAGTGGATGGATCTTCTTCTTTTGTTTAGCTGTTGTTTGTTGTTATGTTTTTCTTTTGTTTTGTACTTTCTACATATTATTTAATATAAGGTTCTTTATTTATGTTTCTCATTTATTTGTTTTGGTTCTTCTCTCTAACTGACTCTTTAACATTACCATATTTCAAAGAAAATCAAAGAGCGGTTATGAAAAAATATAAAGGAATAAAAAACTGGTTTATTCATTCATGAGACATTACATGATCTGATCCTAAAAAATATTACATCTGTTTTCAGATTTGATCATTTGTCTCTTCTAGTGTCTCTAGATATGTTTTCCAGCCATCATCCCACTCCTTCTCTTTGAGAGTTTTCAGATCTTCTTCTAGAATCTTAAACCTCTTCAAAAACTCCACCAGATGTGCCTTCTTCATTAGTAGTTGTGTATAACCGAGTCTTTGCTAATTCCTTATCCTTCTTCTTTTCTCTTCTTGCCTCCCTTCTCATGGAATTATGTATCTCTTTTGCAAAATCTCTCTTGTTAGCCTTGAATGTCTTTTTTCCCATTCTTGTGTCTGTCTAGAAAAAGTTAGATTTATGTGCCTTAGTTGTTGT
The DNA here is from genome assembly GCA_022829125.1 of Lathyrus tuberosus. NCBI lineage: Eukaryota > Viridiplantae > Streptophyta > Magnoliopsida > Fabales > Fabaceae > Lathyrus > Lathyrus tuberosus. The sequence continues at coordinate 1,228,105 of JALAZF010000405.1, forward strand.
TTCTACATCTGATCTTATAGAGGCGTGTTTAAGTCATACCTCTTCTGTCTTGAAGAGTATGTTCTTTGAGTATTGTGCCTCCTTGATTTCTGTTTCTCGATATTTATGCTGTCAGAATCTAACTTTGACTATCTTGAAATTCGTGGTACAAATGCTTAACATTTATCAAGTTTTGTGTTTATTGTATTTTTGTTGATGACAAAAGGGGAAGACATTCATGGGAGTATTTAAGAGGATAAAAGTATTTTTGAATGTTTTTATTTATCTGAACCCTAATTATTTAAAATATTTCTTTTATCTGAACATTAGTTTATCAACGATAACTTTAATTAACTTGGATAGGACTTGGGGGGGGGGGGCTTTCAAAACTCAACCTTTGGACTATTAGACTCAGGGGGAGCTTACACACCTCAGACTCTGATGTTGTCAAGTTAGTTAAACTGACCAACCATTGTTCTTAAATACCTTTTTTTGTCATCATAAAAAATGGGGAGAATGTTGGAACAAAATTGTTCATATCCCTTGGGTTTTTATGATAACAAAGTACTTAAAGAATAGTTGGGTATATTAATATATGTTCAAGTGTGCAAGATCATAAGATTATATTCAGCTCTGAATAAACCCTGTTAAAAGCATCTGTGGAGAAGAAGAGTAACTCAGATTTTGAAAGATTAGAATGTGATCATGTTCATCAGCCTCTGAAGGATCATACTTTGAATGTGGTGGTTCTGCCTCTGAAGGTTCATACTCTGATAATGGCATTCCCGCCTATGGTGCAGCTAAGAATCTGAAGGCTAGAAGTGCCTTTGATCCGTACCCTGTACAAAATATAGACCAATCTTGTCAAAGTGCCAAAATTATGTAGAGCGTCAACTAGGGTTTCATTTTTCAAGGATTAAGGAATGGTGATGTGACCTCTTCATTCTGTTCTACTTTTTGTTAGATACCTAGTACTTAGAAAGGTGTTGTGGACAATGCTATTATTGATTGGACAATCTTTCTAACTAGATACATCCTCCAATGTCTCTCTTAGCATGCTTCTTCATGAAGAAAGCTCTTATGCTCATCCCTTCCAACGACTCTTTTCTTCCTCTATAAAAGGAAGCTGAAGATTTAAAAGAAGGTTACCAAAGACAAGAACAACGAGAACAACATACATTAGAACTTCTTGAGCATAAGTTTGAGTTATTGTTTATAACTGTTGTTTCATAAGATGTTAAGATTTCTTATCTTTGTATATCTTAGAAGTCTTAAGAGTTAAGAACCCTTGTGGTTTTTTTATAACTACTATAATTCTAATTGTGTATCAAAGCATAATTGTTATATTTTCTACTAAACTATTTGTTTAAAGTAGAGGAAATCTATTGCATGTGTGCTTGAGTAGTGAAGTCTCTTTCGTGAGTGTTTAAACAGTTAAGTATCTTTCTAGTGTGATTGAGATTAAGTCTCTTGCTAGGTTTTTTGAGCGAAAGTCTCTTTTTTTGGATTGATTAAGCAGTGAAATCTCTTTATGGTTTGATTGAGCAAAGTTGTAATCAGTGTTGATTATAGTGAAAAGCTCTTGTTGAGGTAAGGAGACTGAACTGCTCTTAGTTGAGGAGAGAAACCAGGATAAACTTTGTGTGTTGCTTTGCTTATTGCTTCTGATACATATCATTTCCGTTGCTATCATAAACTATGATATCAAACTTTGAACTTTGTTCATACTTTGAAGGTATTTTTCAGAAGTGAAACGTTTTAATATACACAATTCAACCCCATTTTTGTGTATTTTTCTCACCTTCAGAGCGGAGAGTACAAAAAGCCTTGATCATACTTTGCTTATGCCTACTCAATTATAATGCAAGTTTCCAAACATCAAACATAAGGGAGACTGAAACTTTGGCTCCAACGGTATCCAAGATATTTTAGGGTTTTGAAATTTGTCAAATTAATTATTGTTTTAGCAATTGATTATCATCACTTTTGGTCTTTTTACATCTTTTAGAATTGAGCATTTTTCATTAAAATGTATTTTGCATGCATAAATCAAGAATTTGACCAAAAGCCAATGCAAAATGATTGATGCCAGATAGTTTGCGACTTGAATCAAGAAATGTATGCACGCATGATTCGTGTCAGACAAAACCTTGACTCTAGTAATGAACATTTTTATTTCCTAGAATTTCATTTTGGGAAACATGACTCGAGTTAAAGAAATGCATAACTCGACTCATAAGCATGGTGTGAAAAATAGATTTTGCCACTAAAATGTGACTCGGGTTACATATTCCCTTTACTGTAATCATGACTGGTTTTGACTCATGTCAGAAAAGTACTTGACTCAAATCATGGGCTAATCATTAGCAATTCATGACTAAAATCAAACTCAGAAAATATGGGTTTTCTTATATTGATTTAAGTCATTTCTTTACTTGACTCAAATCATTTTTCCTCTCTATTCACTCAAATCATATGACTATTTTTACTCATTTTAGTGCATTTCTCTAGCACATATCTAAACTAAATTTTCTCTCACTAACTCATAACTTGCAAAATTTTGTGCATAACTTGCAAAGATATTTTTGCATACCTATTCACAATTTTCTAAAATACAACTTTCCGTCTTAGCCTGAACTTGAAGAAAAACTTTTCCTTGTGTTGAATTTGTAAGTTTTTGAACAAGTGTGAGTGAGATTCTTTCTAAAAATCATCATCTTCTACCTCTAGCCAAAAACTTATTTTGTGTGTGTTTTGATTTCAACTATAAGAGAGTGTGTGAAGATCTACTGTAAGGAGGTCCATTAGTGTTCTGATGTCTTGTGAAGAGTTTCTTTTAGATTGAAGATTCAATTTTGTGTTTGGTTGTTTTGAAGATTGATATCCTATGAAGAAAAAGAAGATGTTGCTTTCTAAAGAGAAATTTGAGTAGGTTCAATTGAAAATAGTTGCGAATAAAATTTTGGAGTTTCTAGTTTCTTTGGAAATTCAATCAAAAAAGGGAATTTTGGTAGAATTTAGTGAAGATCGTTGCAGACAAAATCTTGGAGTGCTTTGGTTCTAAAAGGTGAAATGGTTCAAGACGGAGTGAAGATTTTAAGGAATTACAACCTGGTGAGTTATCTAAACAAAAGAAGAATCAAGATTGAGATTTGATTTTCTTAGTAGTTGATTTAAGTTTTCAATTTGTTTTGTGATTATCTGTTGAATCAAAAGATATTTGTGAATTTCAAATTAGTTGAAGACTTGGGAATTTTCAATGGTTTGCCATTGGAGACTAGAATAGGTGTAAGCGAGGATGACACATCGAATTAGTATAAATATTGGTGTACAATTCTCTCTATCACTGTCTTTTAATCTATGTATGGTTTTCATGTTTTTAGGTTGTTTATCGCTTTCTAGTATTGTATGGTTTTAGGGCTTTGTTAATTTCTATAATTGTTGTTAGTTCTTGGATTGGCTGGAATTTTGGTAAAACAAAGAATGGTCAATGTTGATGTCAAGGTGCTGATGTTGCAACATTGAGTTTTAACACTGGGTTGTGTTAAGTTTGTAATTACTGAAGTTGGATGTCTGATGTCACATGGCGATGTTGTGACGTTAGGTCTGCAGAAATAACAACAGCAGGCTGTGATGTTGTTAGGGTTTGCGTGTTAGCTGGAATTGTGGAGAGCAAGCTGTCTCATTGGATGCGAATATCTTGGGATAGATATTTGCTGCTGCATAGGAGATCTGGTGCAGATTTGTAGGAGATTTAAAAGGTTGAAGATTTAAAAAGATTTTAGGAGAAAATCTGTTTTAAATATTCAGTTTTAAATAACAAATCTGGGAGATATTGTAGCAAGTCTAAGACCAATTCAAGGAGCTATATAAAGCACACAAGACCAAAGGAAAAGGTATAGAAAACATTCAGAAGATCAGGAGCTGGAGGCTTAGTATCTAGAGTTTGTTTAGAGTGCTTATATTTACACTATTCTAGGGTTTGAATAGGTGTTGTGTTTCTGTCCTCTCTAGAAGCTGTGAAGCAATAGAGAGTGGTTGCTTGATCGAAGCTAGGAAGCAAGATCAAGGGTACTCAAAGTGGTTTCTTTGAAGTGTTTTAGGGATTGAGTGGTGTTCTCATACCTAGGTGGTTTCTTAGGTAGGAAGTCATTAGTATAGTATAAGTTTAGGAGTTTGTCAACGGGTTGTTGAGTCTGTAAATTATATCTACAAGTAGTGAATTCCATCCCTGGCTTGGTAGCCCCCAGAGTAGGTTGGTTGTAACCAAACTGGGTGAACAATTCCTTGTGTTGCTTTATTACTGTTATTGTTGTCCATTGTGTAGAGTGTGTTGTTGTGACATCGCACCTTAACATCACACGTCTGATACCAGAATTTCAATTGGTATCAGAGCAGGCATCCTGTCTGTCTCTGGGTGAGATCTAGGGAAGTTACTTTCTGGTGTAAAGATGAACAAGGAAGTTGGAGGATTCGTCAACAGACCCCCTATTTTGGATGGATCTAATTATGATTATTGGAAGCCAAGGATGACTACCTTCTTAAAATCCTTGGACAACAGGGCATGGAAGGCCATTATTAAAGAATGGAAAGCACCTGTTGTGTGTGAGAAAGATGATGCTGGCAAAGATAAAGAAGGCACCTCAAAGCCAAAGCCTGAAGAAGAATGGACCAAGGAAGAAGATGAGCTTGCCCTTGGAAATTCCAAAGCTCTAAATGCAATCTTCAATGGAGTGGATAAGAATACCTTCAGGTTAATCAATACCTGTGAAGTTGCTAAGGAAGCGTGGGATATTTTGCAGGCTACACATGAAGGAACATCTAGAGTTAAGATGTCAAGACTTCAGATTTTAACATCAAAATTTGAAAGCCTGAAGATGAAGGAAGATGAGACTATTCATGACTTCCACATGAATGTTCTAGAGCTGGAAAATGCATCTAGTGCTCTTGGTGAGAAAATGTCTGATGAAAAGCTTGTAAGGAAGATTCTTAGGTCACTTCCTAAGAGGTACAAGATGAAGGTGACTGCTATTGAAGAATCACAAGACATTAGCAAGATGAGAGTTGATGAGCTCATTGGATCTCTTCAAACTTTTGAGCTTGGTTTGAATGAAAAAGAACCAGAAAAGAAGCCAAAGAGTATTGCCTTGGTGTTAAATGATGAAGAAGAAAAAGGAAAGAGTTCTGAATCCCAGGAGGATCTATCTCAGGCCATAGTTATGTTGGGAAGACATTTCAACAAAGTATTCAAGAGAATGAGTAATAACTCCAGGCCTAATGTCAAGAACATATCTTCTGACGCCAGCAAGTCAAAAGAAAAGGATGAAGAGAAAACTGCCCAAGATAAAGGAGTTCAGTGCTTTGAGTGTGAAGGGTATGGACATGTCAAGAAAGAATGTCCCCCCTTCTTGAAAAAGCAGAAGAAGGGCATGACACTTTCCTGGTCTGACTCTGATAGTGAAAGTGAAGGTGAGTCAGCAAAGCATGTTAGAGCTTTAACAGGAGCTGTTGTTTCTGATGATGATTCTAGTGATGGAGAAATAACTTATGAGGAGTTAGCATCTACCTATCAAGAGCTGTGTTTAAAAAGTGCTGAGATTTGTCAAGAAAACAAGTACCACAAGCAACAGATTGCTCAGCTTGAGAATGAAAAACTGATCTGGAAAATGAAGTTGTACTGGTTAGAGCTCACCTTGATCAAATGACCAAGTCTGTTAGGATGCTGAGCTGTGGAACAGACACACTTGATAAGATCCTTCAGTCAAAAAAAGCTGCTGGAGACAAAGCTGGGATAGGTTATGTGGCTGAGGATAAGGGAACTTCAGAAGAAAGCACTTCAGGTTCAAAGAAGGGAGTGTCACAACTTTTGTCTCAACATCAGCCAAAGAAGCAGGATCCTACACCTAAGAAAGCTGATGTTTCACAACCTAAGAAGATTGAGAAGAAGACTGGTCCTAATCAGAAGAGAAAGCAGCCACAAGGAGCTAGTCAGTATATGCCCCCACAATACCACAAGAGCATGCAAGCTGCTCAGTTCAAACAGAACATGTCTCATCAGGTGTCTCAACATCAGGGGTATGGTTACACCAATGTTGTTCCTCATATCTATGGAAGAAGAAAGCCACACCATCATGGGAGACAATCCAGGAAACAACATTCTCAGCCTTCTTATGGAAGAAGATACCAGCATAATAGAAGGCAGGCCAGTTATGGTAGGAGGAGACCACATTATGGATGGCAGCCTAAGAAATCTCATCATGGCAGAAGATTCAGAGATGAAAGGGTGAGATGCTTTTATTGTGGAAGGTTTAGACATATGCAGTACTCTTACTACAAGCTGCATGGATACCCTCAGCCTCAAAACAGATGGAGAGAGTACAGGCCCAAAGTTGTTAAACAATGGGTACCTAAGGAGAAGGTGAAGTGCTTATTGGCTCACATGGCTGACAAAGAGTTTAAAGAAGGAACATGGTATTTTTACAGTGGGTGTTCTAAACACATGTCTGGATGTAGATCCATGTTTCCTGAAGTCAGTCATTGTCCCTCTCATGGGGTTATGTTTGGCAATGGAGAAAAAGGTGTTGTTGCAGGAGTTGGGAAAGTGAAAGGTGATGGTAGACCAGAACTTGACAATGTTCTGTTGGTCAGTGGTTTAAATGCAAATTTGATCAGCATAAGCCAGTTGTGTGATGAAGGTTACAAGGTAAACTACACTAAGCATGAGTGTGTGGTTTCTGATGAGCATAATCAGGTTGTTATGAAGGGTGCCAGAACCAAGGATAACTGCTATCAGTGGATTTCCCTTGAAGGTAGTTCAACTAATGATGTTCAGGTTGATGTTATAACATCAGATTATGATGTCAGGATGCTGAAAGGTCACTCAGAGGTAACAAGTTCTGATGTGAATCCTTTTAAAAATTTAAAAGGAAAGTCTTTATGGAGGGAAAACAGTAGTAATTGGTCTTTAAGAGGTACTCAAAATCAGGCGCCTTACCATATTGATTCTACATCAAGATTTATCAAAGGGTTCTCATCTCAACGATTCCTCTCCCTCAACATAATAGAAAAAACCTCTCTAAACCTAGGAACGATGTCTTCTCCATCGAAGAACTCTGGTTCTCAAAGTACTGCACATGAACGAACTAGGGTTTCTCCGGACAAAGAGCTGGTTGACAAAGAACACATTCCAATGGCACTTCCCGAGTCAGGTAATTCTAAACCCCCAACCAAGATGAATGGAACTAAAACTGGGTCATCATCCTCTCATGCGGTTAAGAAGAAGTATGATGTAGACATGCATTTGGAGCAGATTGCCACCAAAATCCTTGAGAAGGGAATACGTGTGAAAGGGATTTCTGTCCCTTTAAGGCAAATGCCTGCTGAACAGGTGGACTCTCAAAGTGAGGACATAAATCTTCAAAGACTGGCCTTGTCTGTGAGTCAAGAAGCTGAAGGAGAAGATCTTGGTGATACTGATGTCATCTTTGATGTTAGAACATCGTCCCCTAGGAAAGAAAGTCACAGGAGTAAAGGGAAGGATCAGGTGGAGGTTATAGATGTTGATGACTCATCTGATAATGAAGATATGGTCAAGAATAAGAAAAGGACTTCAGTCGCAGACTCTCCCAAGTCGTGGAGCAACGATGCCATGTCTAGAAAGAAGAGGAGAATCAGGGAAGAATCAGATTCAGAGTGTGATGTTCAAGACATCAACCCTGTGATGAAAGGAGCTGCTGATCAAGTACCTGATAACATCTCATCCATGTGGAACTGTGTGAGCCAACGAAGGATAGCTCTGGAAAGAGAGCTAGTAGGTGATGACTTAGAGTCTACTGGAATTGTAGAATTAATTAAGTTTGCTGGTCTCATAAGGACTATGTCAGGATTGTCTAGTTGCTATGATAGACTGGTCAGAGAATTCATAGTTAATATTCCTGAGTCTATAAATGACAGCAAGAGCTTAACCTTCAGAAGAGTTACCATCAGGGGTAAGTGTGTCTGGTTCTCTCCTAAGGTGATCAATGCCTACTTAGGAAGAAGTGAGGAAGATTATGGAGAATTAGAAGTCTCCAATAATGTTATCTGCAAAGAAATCACAGCTGGTCAGGTAGAAGTTTGGCCCGTAAAAGGAAAGTTGTTAGCCAGTTTGTTGAGTGTCAAATATGCTATTCTGCACAGAATAGGTACTGTCAACTGGGTTCCTACTAATCACAAGACCACAATTTATGTTGGATTGGGGAAGATAATTTATGCAATTAGGACAAAGCAAAGAATTGACTATGGCTCCTACATCTATGATCATACTGTCAAGCATGCTGCTACAAATGCTGTAAAGATGCCCATTGCTTTTCCCTCTCTTATTTGTGGGATTATCTTGTCTCAGCATCCTGGAATTCTACAGCATTCAGATGTTGTTTGCAAAAGGAAGTCTGCCCTGTCAGTCCATTACAAGTTGTTTGAAGGAAAACATGTTCCTGATAGTGTCAAGACATCTGCTTCAACATCACAACAGTCACCAACCAAGACTGGGTTGGTTACAGAACTAGAAGAGGCTTTCAAGGAGTTAGATGAAGTCATAAGAGTTAGTACTGAAAGGAAACAGAAATTTGAAAGACTTGTCATGACTCTGAGATTGGCAGTAAAGGAAGGTGAAGCAGCCAACACAAGTAAGGATGTTGATGATGGACCTGGTGTAAGTGCCAATGATGATGAAGATGATGATGATGGTCTCAGCTCAGATGATTCAAGCTTTTAATGTTTGCCTTCTTAATTAGTAGTGTTAGTTTTATTTTCTGTCTTTGTTTCAGCACTTAATGTGCTTGGTTATGTAATTTGAATATTGTGCAGTTATATGCACCTGTTTATGTTTCCTTCTATGATTTGTTTTGCCTGGTTGCTAACTGTGAGGCTAACAATGAGAGCTAGGGTGTACTGACTATAGTTATTAGGGCTTCTAGTTGAAGCGTGTCTAATTGTGTCAAATTGTGGCTAAAAAGGGGGAGATGAGAAATAGCCAAGTGGTTAAAGAGTATCAAAGAATGACAAATGCTGCTAATGTGATGCAGATATTAAGGGGGAGTAATTGACAGTTGCTATGCTGGTTGTTGCATTGGGGGGAAGGTGGTGCAGCAGAGTTGTTGTGAAGGCTGCTGCTAGATGCTGAAGTAAATTGGAGCAACAGCTGTAGTTGAAGATAATATGTGCAGCTGTTTGAAGAGTGTAACAAGATTGATATATGCTGAAGTTTTTATGTGAGCAGCAGAGTTTTGTGAATTGAAGATGTTACTGATGCTGCTGCTTGGAAGTTCAAGATTATTGTTTGAAGTTTTTCCGCTGCTGAAGTCTCTGAAGGTGCAGAGTGCAAAGATTGTTTTAGCCAAAATTAGCCAAAGGGGGAGATTGTTAGTTCTTGGATTGGCTGGAATTTTGGTAAAACAAAGAATGATCAATGTTGATGTCAAGGTGTTGATGTTGCAACATTGAGTTTTAACACTGGGCTGTGTTAAGTTTGTAATTACTGAAGTTGGATGTCTGATGTCACATGGCGATGTTGTGACATTAGGTCTGCAGAAATAACAACAGCAGGCTGTGATGTTGTTAGGGTTTGCGTGTTAGCTGGAATTGTGGAGAGCAAGCTATCTCATTGGATGCGAATATCTTGGGATAGATATTTGCTGCTGCATAGGAGATCTGGTGCAGATTTGTAGGAGATTTAAAAGGTTGAAGATTTAAAAAGATTTTAGGAGAAAATCTGTTTTAAATATTCAGTTTTAAATAACAAATCTGGGAGATATTGTAGCAAGTCCAAGACCAATTCAAGGAGCTATATAAAGCGCACAAGACCAAAGGAAAAGGTATAGAAAACATTCAGAAGATCAGGAGCTGGAGGCTTAGTATCTAGAGTTTGTTTAGAGTGCTTATATTTACACTATTCTAGGGTTTGAATATGTGTTGTGTTTCTGTCCTCTCTAGAAGCTGTGAAGCAATAGAGAGTGGTTGCTTGATCGAAGCTAGGATGCAAGATCAAGGGTACTCAAAGTGGTTTCTTTGAAGTGTTTTAGGGATTGAGTGGTGTTCTCATACCTAGGTGGTTTCTTAGGTAGGAAGTCATTAGTAGAGTATAAGTTTAGGAGATTGTCAATGGGTTGTTGAGTCTGTAAATTATATCTACAAGTAGTGAATTCCATCCCTGGCTTGGTAGCCCCCAGAGTAGGTTGGTTGTAACCGAACTGGGTGAACAATTCCTTGTGTTGCTTTGTTACTGTTATTGCTGTCCATTGTGCAGAGTGTGTTGTTGTGACATCGCACCTTAACATCACACGTCTGATACCAGAATTTCAATTGTATATTGTGAGATTTATTATTCATAATGTTTTAACATTTAAGCTTAGGTTTTGTTAGATCTTGTTTTCTAAACACTCTTTCTTGAGATTATATATGCACAAACTTGTAATATTATATTCTTAATTCGACTAATAAAATTACGTTCAGATATTTAGTTATGAATTGAATTTGATTGATTGACAAATTGTTCGTTAGTAATTTCATTATTCTAACTTTCATTGTATTTTTTTGTAAATTCGCCAATTTCCACTCAAGAGTTTCACCAAAACTTGATGACTACCGGACCAAATCTTGATAAACAATAATCAATCTTTCTGATTGATTACTCCTCTTGTTTTTCACTCTTCACTCGAGTGAATCAACCATGCATTGGTTGCAAGATATTGTTGCATAGTGATGATGAAAAAAGAAAAGAAAATTGAATTTGGGGAAGAAACGTTTTAAGGTTTAACGAGAGAAAGGAGAGGAAGAACTTGAAGAATCTGCAGAGTTTCACTTTACTCTTTATTTCTATGCAACTGCATATGATATGTTGTGTGTGTTACAATCAATAATAAGGTATTTCTCTATTTATAGATATAGAATGCTTGCACCCCAGACAATCTCTAACAAACTAACTAACTAACTCAGCTTAAAACCAAATACAAAATAAACCTAAGTTAAAATCTCAATCGAGCAACATACTTCGTTATTTTGACATAAGTGTATCGTTCCCGGGATTTTCATCCATAATATAAACGCGAAAGTAGCGCGAAAAACAGATTCGCCAGCAATGTGTATTTATCCCAAGAGAGGGAAAGGAAACACTGCGTAAACCTGAGGGAAAGGAAGAGCATAGTCTCACGACCAAGAGAAACGGGTAAGGGAGTCGGTTACGCGAAGGGAAGGTGTTAGCACCCCACACGTCTATCGTACTCGATGGGATCCACGCTTGCTATCTCAATCAAAGGGTGTCGTCATCTGGAGCTCCACTGCTACGGGAAACAAGTAGGAACAGGAACGAAAAAGAACGGAGAAACGAAGAAGAAACGAAAAAGAAGTGACTCTATAGGACATCGCTCGTCCTACGCATACGTATTCCCTCGTGCAATGGGAAAGTCAGAGTCAACGTAGTTCAGACACGAACTAAGGGGGGGAGGTTGCTCGCCAAGAAATCGCCGTCTTGTGCCTACGTATCCTCAATCGGACAAGAAAGAGGAAATCAGAGCAGTCGTAGTTTGACCTAACAAGGTCGGTTAGTGTTTTTTACGTGAGCGACGAGCTCTTTTCTGAAAATGATTTGAACTTGAACGATCCCGAAGGATAAAAAGATTTGAATTTGTTTTTTGTGCTTTTTAGACAGAAGTGGATTGAAGTTAGTTTGTAATTTACATTGCGCTAAAGTCTACCATGCGGGAACGAGTGAATCGCATGGTCGCCCCCAAATTGGACGTATGCTAAACACTCTAGAAGAGGAGGGGAGACCCCTCGTTCTTCGTTTCCTACACTTAAGGCTTGAGTGCAATATTCGTTATATTTATTAAGTGTTTTAGAAGTGTTATGAGATGAGAAGAGAAGACTCAAAGGAAAAGAAAACACTAAGGGGAAACTAATTGTTCCTAATGTTGTCATGCAAAGGTGGCCCTATAATTGAGTTTGAAAGGGGAAACATCTACCTAAGTTAGCATGCAAAGGGGAAGCCTAATGCTAATCATACTCCAAGCTTAATCGGAAATTAAGTTGGACTAGGTAGCTCTAAGGGAGTGAATCCAAGACTTAACCAAGTCTTGAGACTCATGGGAAGAGAAAGAGTGAAAGAGATGAAGAAGAAAGGGAGATATAAGATGAGAAACAAGATGGGGCAGCAAGCACATCATGCACATCATATCCAAATCTTATCATTAATCATGCTCCAAAAGTTCACACAAGAAAGCTCAAGTAAGCAAGTAAGAGCAAACAAGAAAGGATGCAAGCAAACTTGCATAAGAAGCACAATTAAACATCATTGAACCTCACACAAAGATGACATGAATAAGGTAAGATGAAAATAGATCCAAGTCAGAATTCAATTCATGTCATAATCATCCAATTCAAACATGTAAGAATGCTTCACATCATGATGCATTATGAACCAAATAAGCAACAAGTCAAATGATAATGATGTGCATCATACAAATCAAACCATAATGATCATATGAGATGGAAACAAGTCAATGAATCCAAGGAGCAGTAGAAAATGCATCATCAACAAACCAAGATCAAACTCAAATCAATCAAGATGAATCATTAAGCATCACATTCAAGACATGCATCAAAACTAGACAAAGCATTCACTTATATCATTCATGCAAGCCACAAAGGATCATGTGAGGCAAAGAGTGAGAAAATGTCACATAATGAACCCTAAACCAAGAGGAACAGAACCTCAAACATTTCATTCAAATCAAACAAAAGCCCTCATGCATTGAATAGATCATACAAGAACACAACTCACAAGATTAGGTCAAGCACACCAAAGGATTCAAGTCAAGACATTGTCAACTTATAAAATCAATAACAAATAGGAAAATGGACAAATGAGGATGAATCCAAAGCCACAAACAAGCTAAGAAAGTACACGATCATACCAAATAATCATTTCAAGCATCATTCAATCATAAGTAATCAAAAGCATTTAAACTAGATCAAGTATCCAAGCATGCTTCAATCAAATTCAAGCCACAAGTAGGTATCAACCAAAAGTAGCAAAGTGATCCAATAAATTCCCAAAAAATAATAAAAGGAAATTTTAAACATCCAATTATCATGTGCAAAAAGATTGGAGCAGAAATAGCTCAATAACATGTTCAAAAGTGGTTCACAAGTCAAGATATGCACATAATCGAGCAAGGATTGAGGGTTCATAAAAGGTAAATGGCAAGTCACCTAAAGCAACTCAAACCATCATCAAACCAGCATCAAGAGACCCTCATATGATGGGCTAAAAGTATCCAAGAGATTGGTCTCAAATGATGAGTAAAAGTTAAGAAACATCCTAACCCTAGATGAAGGGTATCATTGGAAACTCATCGCCAAATTAATTCAAATTAAAATAGGAAAATGAAATTAAAAACGAAATAAAAATTATGAAAAATAAGTCAACACATTAATTGACCAGAAAAGCATTTTTTTGTACTTTTAAAATGATTCTAAGAATTAAAATAAAATTCAAATGAAAAATGAAATAAAAAAAGAAAAATAAGAGACAAGGTGAAACAGGGAGGTGCATGAGTAATTCAGTACAAAAGAAAAATAGGGCATCCCTGCGTATGGGCCCAAAACGGAGGGTGCAGCGAGCAACCATGCACTAAGCCCAAACCCTTATTAACCTTCATCAGATTTGCCTTCTTTTTAAAATAAAAAAACGAAAAAAGGAAAGGAAAGGAAAAAAATAGAAGTAACGCTGCAGCACATGAACCTTTCTCAATCGGTCCATTTCATTAAAATAGAAGAAGACAAAATAGGTAACCAACCAACCAGATCGTGCCATATAGTCATCTTCTTCATGCATTCAAACATGAAATGCTGCATGCATCATAAAAAGAAGAACATACACAGTTCCATACGGTTTAAAATCATCACCTTCTATCAACAATTTCTCCATGGAATCTCCATCAAATCAAACGAAACAAAATAGAAAACTGAAGCCCGAAGAAGATAGATCAACATAGTACCATTAGTTCTGTAAAACAACCACTCAAACATGAAGAAATATGTATCCAAAGTCACGGGCTCAAAATAGTTTCACACAATCAACAATGTCAACAACCTCAAATCCGATTAAACAAACAACGCCATCATTTTAGGCTCCAGCAGATGCAATGCATGAACTTAATATCATACCCTAAATCATTCAGCTCTAAACATGTGAGATATGGAGATTCAAAGATTCTTACCAAGTGGAGAATGGTCCACTGCCTTCTTCCACTTCCAGTATAAGAGAAATCCAAGATTCTTGATCCTTGCTCTCCTTGCTCTTCCAAATACACGAGATGAACCAGAGTTTGGAGCTTCCTTGTGAGAAAAATATGAATCCAATGGAGCTTGTGGGAGGAGAAAGAAAACTTCAGATCTGAGAAGGTGAGAGAGTGAGGCAGGTTTGGAGTGCTTTAGTTTATATATGAGAGAGTTTTAGGGTTGATAAATAGTTTGGAATTGTTGCTTTGGTTCGGGATTGGAAAATGAGTGAAAAATGTACAAAGGGTGGTAGGTTCGGATATGGCATGTGCAGGCTTGGAGAATGCTTTTTTCATGGATTGGAATGAATGATTTATGTGTGTATACATGGGCTGGAATCAGGTACAGGTATGCTGAATTCAAATGGATCAGTTTTGCATTTTCCAAATGTGGCCAATTTTGCCAATTCTCTCTCATCATGGAATGTGGTGTGTTTAGTCACTTTTGGTAATAAAAAATGATGATGCGTGTGGAATTAGTGTGTACGTGATTCTGCCAATGGGAAATCAATTTATGTATACAAAAATAACAACTTGCAAGCATGTTCAACATTCATCCATGTGTGCCACTTTGCAACCTTATAATTTAATGAATACCTTGCCAAATGATGAGTTCTTGGGCTTGACAAAAACTAGGGAGATCATAGAGCAAAAACCATGAAGGAAAGGTCTTGAAATAAGACTTGGAACATTGTGAAAATAAGCCATGAATATGTGTCCTTGAAGTTTGCCAAAAACACTTAGAGAAAATTCTAAGTTTTAGTGTAGTCACAACTTAAAACCTCCAACTTTGAGAAGCCATAACTCTCTAAAAAATGATCCAAATGGGGCAAACTTTATATGGTTGGAAAGCTTGGAATGTGTACTACAACTTTCATGTTTGAGAAAAATTGAAATGGAGCCTGTATCATGAAGGAATCTGGCCTTGAAAGTAAGCCCTAAACCATTCAAACTTGCCAAAAATAGTAAGTTCTAAAATCCTATTTTTGCCAAAAATGGGAACTTTCACAAATCTTTGATTTTTGATGATTCCTTGAACATATCTTGATCAAATCTCATACATGGACCATATTTGACCTGAAAATCATGATGTTGACCTCAAAAAGTCAGGAGTTGATTTTTTCACTGCACAGTTGACTTTATTTCTAATTCTCCTAATTTTCAATCTTCTGATCAATTGAAACCCTTCTGAACCAAGTTGATGGACAATTCTCCAATCCTAGGCACTTAGGGACACGAGGAATACCATGGAATCAAGTCTTGCCCAAAAAATCAGAAATAAACTGATTTTATGGCAAACCCTAGTTTTGATGCCCTCAGTCTAGGAGAAATCAACTCATCCTCCAAATCCAAATTCCTCTGAGTAGGATGTGTATCCTCTCAAACAATGATGAGATGTGCCATTTGGTGGTGATAAAAGCTCAAAGATCTTGCCCATTGGGGGATTAAACCCAAGAATTCCAAAACCCTAATTTGAACCATCATGCTAGGAGAATGTGATTCCTTTGAAATCTCTTGTCAAGCTTGATCATATGATGAGGTGATGGATCAATTAAGATACCTTGAGGCCCAATACTCCTTTGTGGCTCAACCATTGACAGTATCAAGAACTTTCTCTCCTCTAGCTCCTTGGACAATACACATGAACTTTTGCTTGACCTCCTGGAAAACATCTTCTTCCTTTAAGTTAAGTTAGATACCTTGATCCCAATGATAAAACCAAAGATATGCATAAATGAAAATGCAAGAATGAAATGAAACATAAGTCAGTTAGTGCTAAAAGTAAGAGGGCAAATTTTGAGGTGTTACAAAGTGTTTCGACATTTCCTTGCCTCTATTGAATAACCTGTTTCGATACAAAGAATTACACTCTCAATATTTTCTTAATATTTTCTGTTCATTTAATAAATCGTTCAATTAGCTCATAACATATCTTTTAAAAACTTCCATTGAGTAAATTTTGAAACTATGATTTTAAAAGAAAAAGAAATTAAAACAATTTTTAATTATTAATTAAGGAAGCTCTAACGGTCATGCTCCTTATAATTGTTTTGACTAGGTGTTTTGTATGACTGATTCTTCTTTGACGCTGTGGTGCTAACGGTCATGCTTCTTTTACGATACATAGTATGAATCAGTTGGGTGTTGTTTCGGGTAAAGTGAAGAGGATGATTTTTTACGAAAAAATGCAGGTGGCTCTTTGTGTGTGGGGTAAGTTTGTCAAAGGGTATTGTCGTCATTGTTAGCATGTGTTTGTGTGTGTGAAAGTACGAGTGAAATGAGTGGATATAGACACGTCAGCTTCCGTTAGCCTCATTTAACGTCAGAGACTCATAATTGAGACGGAAAATTTTATAGAGATCAATTCTTAATAAAAAATTTTAGAGGGACCAAAATTGAAAATCGCTATATTTACAGGGACTTAAAACTTATTTAACCAAATTTATTTTGGAGATAAATATTCCAAAACAGTAATATCATTGATCTAACGTCAATAGAAATGAGTCGGCATCTTTGATCCTTAAATCTGACTGTTCATAAACCTCGTGTTGCTATCGCTCTTATAGATTCTGCATTAGACTGAATCACAATTAATTGGATTGACTCCAAACTAGAACAATAGTGATCGGGTTTTTAGTAGTTTGGATTTGATCCAAATATAAATAAAAAATTTATTTCTGAACTAAATAAGAAACATAATATAAATAAAGGAATTGATTCCGAAACAGTATTAAAAAGAAAACAGGCCGGCGAATAAATCTGGGAAAACAGTAGCATTAGTTGTTGAGAGACAATTTAGAGAATATAGAGCTATAGATTGGACTTGGAATCCTAAAAACATACACCTATCTAGATTGTATATAAAAGTTAAACCCAATTGAGAATTTCGCAGACATAAACTTCTGATTCTATCCAAAACAACTATTCAGAAGGTAAAAAAAAGAAAGGAGGGTAATCTTAATACGTGTCATCAAATTACTCGTAGAAATTAACATTGAGAGAATATACAAAAATTCTTTTTGGTTAGCTATCAACATTGATAGTGGACAGTGGAGGTTCATTCAATAAGTCCGATATGATCGTGGCAAAAACGCAAGAAGATGGCAACCGTGGTCTCGCTACTTCTTAAGAAAGCCTTGGAGTTTAATTCAAGTTAATTTAACATTGGGGCCGTTTGTTTTAATTTTTTTTTAAAATGATTTTTTTAATAGTGGAATATAATTTAGTGGAAAAAATTTTTACAACTAAACTTTTAAATGAAAATTTGGTTTGAATATTTATTTTTAGAATGTCATTTTAGATATTTTATTATTGGCTTAAATAGTATTTTCGTCCTTATAAATTGGCGAGTTTTTGATTTTCGTCACTGAAATTTTTTTTTCCGGTTTAAGTCCCTATATTTCACATCCGTGTTCGTTTTAGTCCTTAAAACCAAAATCCGCAGGAAAATCCGAAGGTTTCCTGCGGATTTTGGTTTTAAGGACTAAAACGAACACGAATGTGAAATATAGGGACTAAAATCGGAAAAAAAAAATCAGGGACGAAAACCACAAACTCGCTAACTTACAGGGACGAAAACATTATTTAAGCCTTTATTATTTTATCAAAACTTTTTTCGGATATCAAAATTTCAAAAAATCACTTAATTTTGAAGCTATTTCAAATAGTTTTTCATAAAATTCATTTTTGAAATATGACTTTTTGAAAAAATTGTGATTTTGACTATGTTTTGAATTTCAATAATGTATATTAATGTTATAGAATATCAAAATTAGTCTTTTAATTTATAAAAAACAAATTTAAAAAAACTTGTAATATTTTGAAAAACGTTTTTGTAGAATCCATTTTAAAAAATACAAAAAAAAATTCATTTTTTTAAAACTAAAACAAACTGACCTATTATCTTTTAAAGTATTTCATTTTGTTTAAATATTTGAAGTTGTATTGCATTAGTATTTCAATTTAGGTGTTTTGAGTTTGGTCAGACTTCTCATGTTGATAATATTCTTATATTTTGTTTGGGTTGATTTTTATTTCTCTTTTTTAAGTATAAATTTTAGGAATTTTTTGTCTAAATCCCAAATGAACATTTGGTAGGCTTTAAATGCATGTTGTACTTCTTAACACAGTTACGTATGTATTCTAGGTTGTCGTAGTGCTTTTTCTCGGCTGGAGTTTGAACGACCATGTCGTTTATATAGACTTTAAATGTTTACCCTATTTAGTTTGAAAAAAATATGTCCATCAATTTTTGGTAGGAGCACTGACATTCTTGAGACCAAATGGCATCACCTCGTTGTAGTAGTAGTTATTATTTGTCATGGAAGTCATTTTGGGCCCGTTTAGAAGATTCATCTTGATTTGATTATAGTCTGAATAGGCGTCCATGAAACTCAACATCTTTTATCCAGAGGAATAGTCGATCAATCTATCTATGTTGGGTAGAGGATATGATCTTTGGAGTATGCTAGATTGAGGTCGCTGAAGTTTACTCACGTTCTCCACTTCCTCGATTGATTTCCTGACTATCACGACCAAGTTAGATACTTGATTTTGCTGATAAATCTTGCCTCTATTTTTTACTTATTCAACGATGAGTATCCTTTTTTCTTCGCCCATCTTTCGATTCTTTAGTTGATTAGTTTGGTAGTGACGTTGAGGGAGAGACGATGACACAATATTACCTTATATTCCTGACATGACTAATGGGCTCTAGCCGAATAGATTTATGATTCTTCTAGAGCAGATAAACGAGCTCTTTTTATTCATCCTCTAACAAGGAGGTGCCAAACTTTGTGCTTTGGAAACTATGAGGGACGATCTGGACTTTTTTAGATCTTCCTTGGGCACTAGTCTATACTCCGTGTATTCCTTTTTAGGGTATAGGTCAACAAATGTTTTGATGTGGGAGGTAGGCTTCGGTGTGTGGCAGACGATCATTGGTGCCTTATTTATTTTGAGGCTATCTTGGTAACACATTCTAGCTATTTCTTTGTCCCCTTTTACGACACCTTTCTTCCTATTATCCAAAAGGCACTTTATAGTAAGATAAAGAGTTGATATGTCAGCCTCTAGGATTTTGAAGGCATGGCGTTTGATAACGATGTTATATGATAATGAAGCGTCTATGAGGAAGTACCTAACTTTTATTGACTTGGCAATCTCGTGCATTTCGAAAATAATTTTGATAGAGATATGACCTTCGACTTGAAATTTCTCGTCTGAGAAACGCACCAGAGAGCCTTTGAATGGCTGTAAGTGTTATAGATCTAGCTGTATCAATTCAAAGGCGTCTCAAGAGAGAACTTCGAGTGAGCTACCTGGATATACTAAGATTCTTCTAACTTCCTAATTGAATAATTGCATGATGATGGCCATGGGGTCTTCTTCATAAGACATAATTATCTTCATGCCACGATGCGCAAAAGTGACCACAGGCACATGCGTTGATTTAAGATTTGGGGGAGATTTCACCACTAACATAATTTAGCATGCGTACCATTTTCAAGAAGATCCATATCCGCCTCCTCAAGGGAAGCCTCTAATGATATTGTTGAGCATATAGCAAGTTGGCTCACTTCCACTCCTTTCTTCTAGCTCATTTTCTCTTTTTGGTTAGGGGCTACTAAGTTGTTCTTGCTCAAATGGGCGTGGTCTTCTTCCAGAATTATATGAGGCGCCTTAGCCGCGTCTTCTCAAGTGTCCATTCTAGATGAGGCGATATATATATATATATATATATATATATATATATATATATATATATATATATATATATATATATATATATATATATATATATATATAAGTTAATGGCAATTGTCTGTATGATGATCTTTGCATTTGTGGTATTTGAACCAATTATTTGGTTCACTCCCCATAACCTCCAACTTAGGGGTCGGAGGTTCTAGAATAGCCTTAGTGTGGAACTCTTTTCTCCATATATGTTATCTCTTAGTGTTTATTGGCATGTAGTTCTTTGTGAATTTTTTGTAGGTTTGAAGGTCACCTTATCACATATAGGTTTGAAGGTTGATTGGAAGATTCAAATCCTTTGTTTTTGCGTTGATATGCATCTCTGGCCCTTTTCTAAACATTCACCTCTTCGATATTTACGCAACACTCTATCTTTGCCAGGATATCAACGGTTGAGTTCACAGTTTTTTGGGCAAAAGACTCATTGAGGCATCTGACCTTAAGTTCTTTTTGGAAGACTCTTACAAACATCTCATAGTTAAGGGCTAATCACCTCGATGGTAGCCTCATTTAATCACCTTGGTAGTTGAAACCTTGCAATGTTTGCTTGTTGAGAACAAATTAATCAACTTCTTAAAAAGGTATTGGTAGCAAGTCATGCAAGACCGACGCCTCTTTTAGTGTTGCGAAAAAGACCTTTATCTTTAAGAATTTTATTGGACCCATTATCACCATTTGTGTGTTGATGGCAGTAACATGCTCATGTGGATCGCTCTTCCTGTTGAACGTCACCAATGAAGTCATCTTGAAGTTTTCTCGAACTAGGGCACTCCAAAAAAGAGAATGGGTCTGACACCTATACACCTTCCTATTCACCTTCGTCTCATTGATATAATGATATTGCTAAAAGTTATGAATATTAGCTTGCAGAGTTTGGTTTTTGTGACGCAATTCCTTCATGGTGGCATGTATCTCCACTAGAGTTTTTTGTTCACCATTACTAAAAGTAACCCTAACGGACACCATTGTGGTGCGACGGCTAGGTCAATCGAGGATTTTTTTTAGGAATGGTGAGTGGTACAAAAGTCAATTTTACCATATCTCACAGGGGTGTCAATTGTATTGATGATTATTACTTTTAATGTTACTCCGTCTGCGATAAATTCCACAAGAGAGTTTTAGCTTTTATTTTGTAAAAAGTGTGATCGATCTGACCTAAGTACCGAGTTAGGTACTTATAGATATAGTCCTCCTCAAAAGAGATCAATCTTAATTATATGTTGTTTGACTTTGACCCAACAATGGGAATGAATGGGGTGAATCACGTGTTTAATATACGAGGTTTGGTTAAACCATGAGATTTAAGATATTTTTTTGTTATTGAGTAAGAGATTCTTTACTTAGAACGTGTTATTTATATGAAGTATGACATATTAGAGACCGGTGTGAGCTTGCTCACTTATCCATTCGTTGATATCGCCTCCTCTTATTTTTAAGTATTCATTGTTAGAGGAATTTCACACTAGGGAACATTGATACATAGTGTAGGACTAGACACCTTTGTGAGAGACACACCACTTGTCCACCTAAAACCTTAAGGTGATAGGTGAGTGAGTTCTCTCACTTATAAATGCTCAAGTCACCACATTCCTATCCAATGTGAGACTATTTCTCCACTTACTCACACTTGCTTATATTATTCCAATACTCCCCCTCAAGCGTGAGTCCACAATGTTCCTCATTTTTTATACTTGTACCGCCGTTGACACATTTTTTTCAAGGCACCTCTTATTAAGTATTTCGAATACACCTCTTTCTTGGGCGTTTCGATTTCAACGGAACACCACTTTCTGGACATTTCGATACGATACAAGTAAGCCGGTCCCTTCACGAAGGAGGGCTCTGGATACCATGTTAGAGGAGTTTCACACTAGGGAGCATTGAACATTGGGGCAAGAGCAACACAAGTGAGAGAGACACCACATATTCTCCTAAAACCTTAAGGGGATAGGTGAGTGGGTTCTCCCACTTATAAATATTCAAGTCACCACATTTCTATTCAATGTGAGACTATTATTCATACTACTCACATTTATAATATTAAGGTCCAATATACTAAAGAGTTAATAATTCGAAGGCGTTAATCTTTGCCGGCTAGATTTATAATCTTAAGGTCCACTATACTATTTATCCACACGATCATAAGAAAATAAAGATGGATTGTATGGTTCACGCTCTAATTATAGCAATTTTATATATGGATATATGTAATGGAATACTCCAAAAATATTCTAACATATTAGTTTCCCTTTCTTTGTTTCTGTACCACCATTATGTATCATCCAATCAATGAGATAATGGGAGTAGATCTTCCTGGTGATGGGAATAATGTTGCGTTAAAGAGTCCTTTATCACAAAAGTAACACTTGTTGGCTGCGAATATCTCCCTTTTATTTTATCCCTACACTTTCCTCCACTCAGTCAATCATACATTACATTCTATCTCTATTTCTGTTTGAATAATTTAATTTGAAAAAAGTTTAATAAGCTTCCCCAAAACAAATCGGAAAGTGAAGATGACGTAGTATATATGTTTAATTCACTTTCGGTATAAAGTCATAAATTCTGATAAATACGAATTTGAATTCCCCAAATGACAAGGGATATCTAGGCATATGTAGAGTGATAATAGCTAGTTAGCTTAATTTATTAGGTTAAATTAAAGAAAGCATCAATATACGGGTGCATATGTACTATGGTTAGAGTTGTTAAATAAGGCTGTCCACTCTAATCTACTTTTGATCCGATGCGTCAATACATATAAATTTGTTAGAATGGGTCGGTGTTATTGTGGGAAAATATTTTTTTTTTAAAATTATTATTATTATTATTATTATTATTATTATTATTATTATTATTATTATTAAAATATATTATTTTAATCATTTATAAAGTAATACAAACTAATGATGATGATGAATTAATTAGGTAAAACTTTTTACAATAATAGTGCAAAGTAAATAATCTCTATTATTATTTATTTTATTTATAATTTATAAAAAAAAATAATTTAATCAATAATTAATTTATTCAAATGTTGATTTGACTTAGCCAAAAACATTAAAAACTATATATATATATATATATATATATATATATATATATATATATATATATATATATATGATCGGAGGGGACCAGGAGGAGATCGTCGCGGCCTTCGTGTAGGACAAGAGTAGCTGCTCGTAGGAGAGGAAAAAGGGGTGGAGATACCTGCAAGGTACTCCGATGTCAAAGTAAGTATTTGGTCAAGAGAAAGGGAGAAAGCAAGTAAGAGAAGTCAAGTATATGATTTGTGATACCTGCCCCTCTCGAGCGAGGGGTTTTTATAGGGAGATTGTTGGCGAGCAAAGTGCCTAATCGACCAATGAGGAATTGTCAGATGGAGGGCGAATCGCGTGGTCTTTCTAACTGTTTACGTGATATCCGGGGAGGCAGTTGGTCGCGTGAGCTATTCTGCGCGTGAAGGGGACACGCCCAACGGCTATATTGTGTCCAACGGCTATATTGTGCTTATTGGGCCTGTTCGCTAATTATGATGGATTGGGCCTGGTCCTTATGGGCAGGAAGCCTTGCCCGGTCCAGAACAGGAACCCCCCAAGTCGTTGCTCTGTTGGAGAGTGATGACTTTAGATAGCTGTGACTTCGACCGTACTGTCGGGGAAGTGGTTGCTCGCGTAGAATGTTCCATTCGTGCCCCGACCATATGTGGTCGTTAGCTACCAGCGCGAAATGTCGATCAGGGTTTGCAGCGTCCTCGGAGAAATGGGAGTTTTTGGCGAGCATCTCTGCACGGATGTGTTCACTTTGACGAAGAGACTTGCTCGTGGGGGCCAAGGGCTAATGTATTTTCTGCGCTGAACCAGGCGAAGAGTTTTTGTGACACGTGGTGAGCATTTATGGCCTTTGTCAGTCCTAGGGGCGTATAGGCTATGATGACCTTCACGATTCCCCACGATCAAATGGTTATAAAAAGGTGGGGGAAGGTTTCATTTTTCATAATTTCACAAGTTTTTTTACTCTTTGCTCTCGTTTGCTCTGCAATTAGTCTGCGCCAGAGCTTCTCTTCGCCACCGTTAACTTCTTCTTTTACTTGTAAGTTCGTTCTTCCCCTTCTGCATATTTTTATAGGTTTTCCGGTTGAAGTTCATATTTTCCGGTTGAACTTCATGTGTTCTTTGATGAACACATGAATTCCAGGAAATTTTGTGAAGAACATGATGAATTTTAGGAATTTCTAGAATTTTGTAGAAATTGTTAGCGTAGATCCTTGTAGAATCTGGTTAGGTATAGAATTTAGTTTGTAGTCGGGCACTCGGCCTGTTCGGAGTTTTAGCGTGATTTTGGGACGAACATGCGTCCTCGTATGTGCATCTGCGTGTTCTGGTCGCGGAGACCTCTTCTAGCTATTGGTAGGTAATTTATACGAGCACGTGGTTATCCCCGGATTCGTTAACGCCCTTTCACTTGATTAGTGGTGGAAGGGTGGATTTGATCGCGGATGTCGAATTCACTTCTCTTCCTCTGCTTTTCAGGTGAAAATGGTTGAACTCCGCGATGAAGTTATGCCAGACGCACAGGAAGTACAAGAGGGGCCCAGTGTGTCCGCCGATTACTCGAATATCAAGGTCGCAGGAGGGGACCTTGACTGGCTTGGACATGAGCCTTTGTCTTTTCGATCAACCTTCTCCGCCGAGGAGATACGGGACTTCGACTTGTTGGAGAGACGCGACGAGGGCGCCCCACGGGCATGGAAAGCCTTTCGTCCCGGGGAGTACGATAGAATCTGTTCCTCGTACCCGGGACTTGGCTTTCCTATGTACGAATTTGCGTTTACAAAGGCCAAGATGCGTCTCCCTTTCACTGACTTCCAGTCTTCTCTGTTCACCCATTTGGCCTTGTGCCCGTCCCAGCTTCACCCAAACGCCTTGGCTTTCATAAGGGCTTTTGAGTTAGTATGTCGTTATCTCAATATCGGGGCGACCACGGATCTCTTCTTCTGCCTCTTCCAAATTCAGCGGAGAGGCTGTTCTGGCCGTATTCTGATTCGATACGCAATTTCAAGGACAAGTTTCTGATCGTGAAGCCTATAACCGAAGAGGCGAAGAGGAGCATCTTGATCATTGAGAGGGTGATGGTGGATGGTCGGGAAAGGGATGGTGTGGTCTCCATCTTTCCTTTGGAATGGGTCTACACCCATTTTAAACGCCGAACAGATCAATTCCTGGTGAAGCATGAGCAGCTTTGTCCGGCGGATAAGGAGTCGTACAGGATCCTCCATGCTTACGTGGAGAGCTTTACTCCGGCCTTCGTCGTTGATCGAGACGGGAATCAGTTGGCCGGGGAGGATGGACCTGTCCGAACAGCTAGATATATTAATGTCAAAGCTCTCCTTGAGTGTGATAACGATGACGACGCTATGACTTTGCTTGGTATGCTCCACTGTTTGGTTTTGTTTCTTTAAATTCTTTTGATTCTGACTTGATGTGTGTGTTTGTAGGTATGATGGCTGACATGCGAGAGCGTCTGTTGAGGTCGCAGGCTGCGAAGGTTCACAAGAAGGCGACCACCGGTACCAAGGCCAGGGCGCCTAAGCAGACAGTGATGGAGAGTTTTGCTGCTGGATCTACCCCCGTCTCGGAGAGAGCCTCGACGCCGCTAACCCCGAAGGGTTCTCTTAAGAGGAAGAGAGATGCTGCGGGGACTCCTGTGGCCGCTGGTCCCGGGGGGTCCGGTGCCGGTCATTTCGTCCTGCCCGCCTGCTACACGCGCCGAGACTTGTTAGTTGAAGGGGATTCGATAGTGGTCCATGATTCTGAAGCCACGACTATTTTGAACGCCAACTCCAAGGTGAGGAGAAAACAGTTGTGCCAGGATGCAGCGGGCATGTTCAGGGTCCTTGAAGCTGCCCTTGTCCTCGCCGACGATGAAGCCGCTACTCGGGCGAGCCTCGTGACTTCCTAGAATAGAATAGCTGAGCTGGAGGCAGAAAATAACAAGCTGTTCAACGATTTAAAATAGTTTGAAGGTCACGAGGAGGCCAAGGTCTACTCCAGACGGAGGTGACCCAGCTGAAGTTAGCTGCGCTTGAGGCTGATGAGGAGAAGGCGCGTCTTCAGGCGAGGATCACATAATTGGAAGGTTTGGCTGCAGCTGTCCATGATGAAAATGACGACGAGAAGTCTCTGAAGTCGCGGGCTGACTTGATCGGCAGGATTAGAATCCTGGGCGAGGACAACTTGAAAGCTGCTGAGTTCGGCTTCAATGCTGCAAAGGAGCATATGCAGGCCCTCAACTCTGACGTGCAGCTTACGACGGATGGAATGGGTTTGTTCAACAGAGTGGTGGACGGTCAAGTCATCCCAGCCGAAGAGGAGAGTGAAGTCGCAGAGTAGGACTGTTGTTTTTAGCATGTTTTGTGGGCCTGCGTGCCCTTATCAATTTGTATTTATCATTTTGTATGGGCGCTGCCCTTCTTTGTATTTATGACATTATCCGGTCGTGGCCGGTACTTTAATATACTTGGGTTTTGTGGATGTTTTATTATGGACTTTGCTCTTTTTGTTTGTATGTATGAGTGTGCTCGGATAGGTGTGAAGTCTACCGAGGAGGGCGAAATGGTTCTGCCCATGATGAGGCTAGGACTTCGTTTGAGGTACTAGTCTCATAGGCTTGGACTGTTCCCATCGCGAGCTGGGCGTCCTGCCTGAATGGTGCGGCAACGGCGGAGCTCGGTTGAGGTATCCTCGTTGTGCGCAGGATCTGCTCGTTCAATGAGCAGAAGCTGGCCGGCGTTGTTGTGCGTGTCATGCTTCACCAAGGCATGATACGATGGTCGTGCAATTCTCCCCGTTTGGGTTGATTATGTCGGCGACTTGTCTATCCTCGTGGTTAAGGACTTAGCTATAGTATTGCTTGAGTTTTTCAACATTCCACGGTCGAGCAAGTTGTTTTTCGTCCAGTGTTTCCAAGTAATACGCTCCCGTGCCCGTTTTGGACTTGACCTTATAAGGTCCTTCCCAGTTCGCTGCCAGTTTCCCTTCGCGAGAATCCTTCTGGTTTCTGCGCAGGACCAGACTGCCTACGGGGAAGTTGCGTTTTATGACTCTGGTGTCATGTCGCAACGATATTTTTTGTTTCAACGCGGCCTCGCGGAGGGTATCCCCTGATCTTATTTCTTCGACCAGATCGAGCTCCTCACGGAGGGCAGCCCCTGATCTTATTTCTTCGTCGAGGGGAGCTTCTGTCCTTCTAGAGGGCTCCCTTATTTCCACCGGTATTACCACCTCTGTTCCATACGCTAGTCGGAAAGGGGTTTCTTCGGTGGTGGAGTGAGGTGTTGTCCTGTACGTCCAGAGGACGCTGTGGAGCTCCTTGACCCACCTTCTCTTGGCCTCGCCTAGTCTTCGCTTCAATCCGCGTAGGATTACTCTGTTCGCGGCCTCCGCTTGCCCGTTGGTCTGGGGATGCTCGACCGAAGTAAAGTGTTGTTTCGTTCCCAATTTGGCGACGAAGTCTTGGAATTTTCTGTCCGTGAATTAGGTTCCGTTGTCGGTTACGAGGGCCTGGGGTACCCCGAATCTGGCGAGGACGTTTCTTTTGAAGAAACGCAGTATGTTGAAGGCTGTGATCTTGGCGAGCGCTTTGGCTTTAATCCATTTTGTGAAATAGTCGACAGCCACGATTAGGAATTTATTTTGATAAGATCCCATCGTAAAGGGGCCTAGGATGTCCATCCCCCACCAGGCGAAGGGCCACGACAAGGAGAGTGTCTTCAACTCGTTGGGTGGTGCCAAATGCATGTCCCCGTGGCGCTGGCAACGGTCACATTTTTGCACATGTTCTTTGGCGTCGTGCTGCATGGTCGGCCAATAATATCCTGCGCGCAGAGCTTTTCGAGCCAGGGATCTTCCTCCTAAGTGTTGTGCGTTGATGCCCTCATGGATTTCTTGTAAGATTTCGGGGACCTGGGCCTCATCGACACATTTTAACAAGGGAATGGAAAACCCTCGTCGATATAACTTGTCCTCGACCAGTACGTACGAGCAGGCTCGTCGTTTAGTTATACTGGACTCCTTACTATCTTCGGGAAGTTCCCCTTTGGTGAGGTAATTGTATACCGGGGTCATCCAACAATGGGGGTCTCCGACGATGTTAACATCTACCAGGTCGGGCTTTGTAATGCTCAGGCTGGTAAGTGTTTCTTGTATGACGGATTTGTTTCCACCTTTTTTCCTGGTGCTGGCTAATTTGGAGAGGATGTCTGCTCGGGTATTCTGTTCGCGCGGGACGTGCTGAACTTCCCATGCTTCAAACTCCGTCATTTTGTCTTTCACCACGGCCAAGTATTCGGCGAGTTGGTCGTTCTTTGCTTGGAATTCTCCTCGTACTTGAGACGCCACGAGTTGGGAATCAGTGCAGATTTTTATTTTCTTCGCGCCGACGTCTTTGGCTAGTCGTAATCCTGCGAGGAAGGCCTCATACTCGGCTTGATTGTTGGATGTTTTGAAGGAAAGGATCAGGGATACTTCGATCAGGGTCCCTTCCTCGTTTTCGAGGATAATTCCTGCTCCGCTGCCCGAGGGGCTTGACGCGCCATCCACGTAAATGATCCATTCCTGTGTTCCTCCCGGAGGGGACGAATCCGGGGTCATTTCTGCCACGAAGTTTGCCAGGACCTGCGCCTTGAGGGCTTTCCTCCCTTCGTAGTGAATGTCGAACTCGGCCAGTTCAAGGGACCACTTTAGCATCCTGCCCGCCATATCTGGTTGGCTTAACAGCTGCCTAATTGGCTGGTCGGTCCTAACGACGATAGTGTGCGCCAGGACGTAATATCTGAGTCTCCTCGCGACGATTATGAGAGCAAGGGACACCCGTTCTATTTGCGTGTATCTGACTTCGGGTCCTTGTAGGGCTTTACTGGTGAAATAGATGGGTT
Source organism: Lathyrus tuberosus (assembly GCA_022829125.1). NCBI lineage: Eukaryota > Viridiplantae > Streptophyta > Magnoliopsida > Fabales > Fabaceae > Lathyrus > Lathyrus tuberosus. The sequence goes on from JALAZF010000405.1 coordinate 1,257,097, forward strand.
TCTGCCCGTCAGTAGTCTCGCGAATAAGTGCAGCACTTACTGCTTCGTTGGTCACGGAGAGATACAGGTATATGGTTTCCCCGCGGTCTGGTCGGGACAACACTGGTGGTTCGGACAGAGCTTGTTTGAAATGGGCGAGAGCCTGCTCGCACTCATCCGTCCACTCGAAATTCGCCTCCTTCCTGAGTAATTTGAAAAAGGGCAGGGCGTGCTGGGGGGACTTACTTACGAAGCGAGCAAGGGATGCGAGCATCCCGTTGAGAGATTGTATCGCCTTCTTTGACCGCGGCGTGGGGAATTCCACAAGTGCTCGACATTTGTCTGGGTTTGCTTCTATTCCTCTTTCGATGAGGTAAAATCCGAGGAATTTTCCTGCTCGCACGCCGAAGGTGCATTTTTCTGGATTAAAACGCATTTTACATTTTCGAGCTTGGTCGAACACCTTGCGCAAGTGGGTGGTATGGTCGGATTCCTCTTGGGATTTCACGATCATATCATCCATGTATACTTCGAGCATGTCACTAATTTCTGATCGGAAGACTTTGTTCATCATGTGTTGGTATGTGGCCCCGACATTCTTTAGTCCAAAGGGCATTACGTTATAGTAATAATTCCCCGAGGAGGTCATGAATGCCGTGTATCTCTTGTCCTCGTTTGCCATTGGGATTTGGTTGTATCCCGAATAAGCGTCCATGAAGGACAAGAGCTTGAAACCTGCAGAATTATCTACGAGTTTATCTATGCTCGGCAGTGGATAAGCGTCTTTCGGGCAAGCCTGATTGAGATCGGTGTAGTCAACGCACATGCGCCACTTTCCATTATTTTTCTTTACAAGTACAATATTTGAGAGCCAGGTCGTATACCTGGCCTCGGAAATAAATTTTTCCTCTAAGAGGTCTTGTACAAGCTTTTCGGCAGCCTGTGCCTTTTCTTCGGATTGTTTCCTTCTTTGTTGGGCAATGGCGCGGGCAGCTGGATTAATGGTGAGGTGGTGACATGCAGTTTCTGGATCAAGGCCGAGCATATCCGCTGCACTCCATGCGAACAGGTCGGCGTTGTCGTCGAGGCATTTCTTCAAATCCTCCTTTACCTCTTCGGGGAGACCAGCGCCTATCCTCACTCCCCTGCTGGGGTTGTTGCTGAAAGTGATGATCTCGAATTCCCCATCTGGAACTGGTCACAGTAGTGTAGGAGACGGGGAGCTTGTCACTCCTAACTTTCCATCTTCGTCCCGATCTTTGTTTCCATCTTCAGCAAGCCTGCTGTCGAGATCAATGGTGTGCACGGGAAGCGTGGGCTTTTTCTCTGGCTGGCCTTCTTCGGCTGGAACCTCGTCCTCTCTGGTGCGCTTTGCCGACTTTGCTGTTGTCGCGATCTGGTCCTTCCCTTTTGTTGCGGCCTCGAAGCATCTGCGAGCAGCCTCAATGTCACCGTGCAGAGTTGCGACGTGTCCTTTCTCAGTGTAGTACTTGAGCTTGAGGTGGACCGTCGAGGGGACATCAATAAGTTCGGCGAGAGCTGGTCTGCCGAGGATGTACTGATAGAGCGACAGGCAATCAATGACTAAGAACTGCGTTTTGATTGTCCTGGATGCCTCCTCTTCGCCAAACGTGACCGATATCTCCACGTAACCCCAAGGTCGGGTCGTTGCTCCGTTGAATCCTTGGAGATCAGATCCCACGTACGGGGAGAGATTAGACTTATTCAGTTTCAGTGCGCGGAACAGGCTGGAGTACATGATGTCCACGGAGCTGCCTTGGTCGACCAGGATTCTCCATAAATCAGTAGATGATAATTTGGCCCTGATCAGCAGAGGAATGTGGGAATTCGGCAATCCTCCGGGGAGTTCTTCTTTGTAAAACATGATCGGCTGTGAACGCCCTTTACCCTTGCCGATCGTGTACAACTGATCGGGGCTACTGTCTATCAGCTGTTCAAACTTTCTCTTGATGGATCCTATCGTGAGTTCATGGTACCCCCCACATGAGATGACCATGGCCGCAGGAAAAGCTTCCCAGGTGCTGTGTACGGATGCCTGGGAAGTCGGATCGATGTGGTCAGGAACAAAGAAGTCCTCTGGTCGGCTGATGGACATTGCGACCTGTGGGGGAGGACTGGAGGGGGTTGATTCTGCTTCTTTCTTCGAATCAGACGTGTCTCGTCGGGAGGACTCTCCCTTCTTCACGTATTGCTTCAGGTGACCCTCTTTGATGAGGATCTCTATAGCGTCCTTGAGGTGCACGCAATCCTCTGTCACGTGCCCGTGACTACGGTGGAAACGACAGTATTTGCTTTTGTCGACGTTTCCTTTGGACGTGGTTGGTTTAGGGAACCTGACACCCCCTTGTTTGAATTTGGTGTTGATGCAGTCGGAGAGAATATGCTCGCGTGAGGTTATGAGCACAGTGTATTCATTAAATCAGCCAGCTGGCCCTTTGCCTTCACGGGGAAGCTCCTCCCGCCGCTTTTCTTTCCCCTTGCGGGATGGTTCTGGCTCCTCCTTTTTGGGTGCCCGGGGTGCTTCACGGTCTCTTGCGTCCTGGGAACGGTATGCGGCTTCCTTCTCCTCGTAGAGGATGTAATCTTTGGCCATGTGAAGAAGCTCTGCCAGTGTTCGAGGAGCTTCGATCCCGACAGCTTTGCGGAAGTCGCTTTTTGGTCGGAGTCCTTTCTCGAGGAGGTACTTCTTCATGTGATCGGAAGTTCTGACTTCCACTGCCTCCTTGTTAAATCTCTCGATGTACTCCCGCAGAGGTTCTTCCCTCCCTTGTATGATCGCTTCTAACGTTGCCTCCGTCTTTGGGTGTCGTCGGGAGGCTGTGAAGTGGCGGGTGAACTGGCCTTTGAGCTCGCGCCAGGAGGAGATGGATCCTCGAGGGAGTCTTTTGAACCATGTCATCGCACCTTTCCTCAAGGTGATGGGGAATATTTTGCATCGGATGGCCGCGGAGACACCATGATACTGGAGCATAGCTTCGATGTTCTCCAGGTGCTCGTGAGGATCTGACGTGCCATCGTACGTCGCTAGTGTGGGAGGTTTCTCTAACCCGCAGGGGATCCGGGTGTCCACAATGTTTCTCGTGAATGGGCCTTGAGCTTCGTCGTCACTGCTGGAGCTGTGAGAGAATGGCGGAGAAAGACTGTGGTCGCGGCTTTGACTACGGCGAGGAGAGTGTCCACGGGTACGCATATGCTCGTATCTGTCTGACTGTCGATGTCTTTTGGAAACAGGGGAGTGCCCAGTTTTCCTAGGAGAACGACGATGTCGGCGATCGAGGTCGGGTGTTGGGCTCCCTGATCTTGAATGTTCCTTGACCAGGGAAGAACTATCACGTCTTCGCTTTGAGTGAATTCGCAGAGGCGGGGAGAGGTTCAGCGTCTCCGAAGTGTGATGCTCTTGAAGGGCGTGCTCGAGGGCGCTGATCTTTTCTCCCTGCTGGATGATGAAACGATTGGAATTGTTCAAAGAGGCGATGAGCGCTGCGGTGGTCGAATTAGCCCCTTGAGGAACCAGAATGGGTTCGAAGGAAAGTTCCACGGCTTGTGCTCGTGGTCTTTGTTCGTCGGGATTTGGGGAAGCCGGTCCACCGTTGCGCTGGACGTTTTCGAATAGGATGTTCCCGACGAAAGCATCCTTGTCGACATTGGCAGCGGCGGCCACAGGTTCTTGGTGGGTATCACTCTTAACGAAAGCCATGATGATCTGGGATTTTGGAGAGAGATGAAAGCTTTGGTCTTTTGGGTGAAAAGATGAGGGGTCTTGATTCAAAAAATACGGGGAAGCGAAGTTTCCCACAGACGGCGCCACTGATCGGAGGGGACCAGGAGGAGATCGTCGCGGCCTTCGTGTAGGACAAGAGTAGCTGCTCGTAGGAGAGGAAAAAGGGGTGGAAGTACCTGCAAGGTACTCCGATGCCAAAGTAAGTATTTGGTCAAGATAAAGGGAGAAAGCAAGTAAGAGAAGTCAAGTATATGATTTGTGATACCTGCCCCTCTCGAGCGAGGGATTTTTATAGGGAGATTGTTGGCGAGCAAAGTGCCTGATCGACCAATGATGAATTGCCAGATGGAGGGCGAAGCGCGTGGTCTTTCTAACTGTTTCCGTGATATCCGGGGAGGCAGTTGGTCGCGTGAGCTATTCTGCGCGTGAAGGGGACACGCCCAATGGCTATATTGTGCCCAACGGCTATATTGTGCTTATTGGGCCTGTTCGCTAATTATGATGGATTGGGCCTGGCCCTTAGGGGCAGGAAGCCTTGCCCGGTCCAGAACAATATATATATATATATATATATATATATATATATATATATATATATATATATATTTTCTATTTTTGAGCAACGTAGAAAAAAAAGAACAAATAACAGAAAAAATCTCTTTTGTCTTTTGTCTTTTCTTCTTTCTAGGTCTTTTCTAGTTACATCTTTAATCCAAGATTTTTTCTTGTTATTTTGTTATCGCGAATTACCGAGAAGAGGTTGTTGAATCATGGAGGATTTATGCTTATGCGACTGATAAATCCTTAAGAGCAATGTTCTTATACGCCTCAAGTTTATATATTGTTTGCAGGAAAAATATTTAGTCGTTACAAGAAGATGGGACCAAGTTACGTTGGTGACAAAATTATACAACACTGATTACTTCACGGGCTATCAAAACTAAGAGATTTCGTCTTGCCACCCCAATCATAACCCTTTCGTTGCATTGCTTTTACAATATTATTCTTGCATATTAAAAAACCTTTTCACATTTACATTGTAACATTTCAAATTTTTCCAAAAGTTGTGCCATTTACCGGAGATTTTGAGCCAACTACCAAATTTTGGCAAGTAAGTTGTATTTATTTACGCTTTATATCGGTTTTTTTTGTTAAAAACATGCATTTTATCGGCATTTTTGAAATGTATGTTAAAATTTCATATTTCTCATGAATTTTAATCGAATATTTAAAAAAAAATCAAATTAAACCACATGCATTTTTATCGGTGATTTTGAAAAAAATCTGGTAAAAGTGCATACAAGCATACTGAGTTTTTTAAAAAAATCGATAGACGAAATATTGAATGGTAAATAGGTTTTTCAAAAAATTTGGGAAAGTCATGTTGATTTCCAGATTTTTAATTAATCTGGTAATTCATATTTTTTTTTGTAGTGAGGACAAGAGGACGAGACAACGCGATTGCATCGAGATAGATTGATAGAGATGAAAGAGCGATTGCAGAGAGCTCTCATGCGAGGGAATATGGCGTTGAGATTCGCATATCTGAGCGCATAAAGTAATTTCGATCGGTCTCACGAGAAAATATTGACTTATCAGTCACACGCACCCTGCACTATCCGTTATAAAGGAAGTAGAGTTGATGGACGAGGAAAAGATATTGTTTAAGAGCCTGATGTTGAAGTTGTTGATGATATCAATACATCAACTCAGGAGATGGAGGTTCAGGATGATAGGCAGGTGGTGGTTGAGACAGAGGTGACCCATCATACTGAGACAGAGGCTAAGACTGATATAAAGATGACTCCTCTAGTTGATTCGGACGTGTCTGCTCCAGCATCAACGGAGTAGTAAATCGACACTGATTGAGAGTTTCCTATAGGGATTAATGACTTTACCTTACTCGCAGGATATGTCAATCATGTGGCATTGAGATTATGGCATGGAGAGGTAGTTATATGTTATTTTAAACTTGTTTTTATTTATTATTGATACATTGAAATTAACTGATGCTTTTTACTTTATTTGTTATAGGGCCACCTGCCACTCAAGGTGTGCACCCATGGGGAAAAGTTGAAGAAGTTATCAGATGTCGAGATTCCTCTGGAGGTCAAGGAGATTGTAGATGATTGCGACCTCCTTTCATTGGTGGATTGTTCGCTGACCATACTCGACGTTCCACTATTATCAGCTTTTGTTGAGAGGTGGTATAAGGAGACATCCTTCTTTCATCTTCCATTTGGTGAAATGAAGATTACTTTGGATGATGTCTCATCCCTATTCCATCTCCCTCTGCCAAGTAGCTTCCTCATTGCTCATCTCATTAACCAGAAGGTTTCATGTATTACTACTATGCAACACTTGGGGGTTACTGAGGCGAAGGTGATGAAGGAGTTTAAGTTTAACAGGGATGCTCACTTTTGCCTATCTTGGCCCAAGGATAGGAATACGAAGCTGGTGGGGAAGTCACGTGTGATGCAACTGTTAGGGAATACATGTTACATCTTATAGGGCGTGTTATCTTAGCTGATAAGTCTCGTGTATATGTCTATGCCAGGTACATGTATCTTTTTACTAAGCTAAACCATGTAAACTGAGCATGGGGTGTGATGCATTTAATGTACTACATTGCACACTTGGAGAGGTTACTGTCTTTGAGACGAGGCAGTTTTTTGGTTGTATAAGTCTAGTTCGGGTATACAACTTTATTATTTCTTATTAATATAGTTCTTATTTATGAAATTTGTTGATTTGCATATGTTCTTGTGCAATGTTGAATATACGAGCAATTTCGGTCCATTTATATACCAGCAATTAGCTCATGATTACCCTTCGCCTTCTTGGAATCCAGGGTGTAAACTTGGCCTGTGGTCTTCCCTGGTGCTACTTAAGAAGGATAACCCCTCTCTAGATTGCCCGACTCCCTACAATGCTATCACTTTCAAGTTCTGCTCTTACACTATCCAAAATGGAATTTCTTGCAATTTGCACATTTTGGATGTTTAGTTGACTTGTAACCCTAATATTTTTCCCCTTTGAAGGAGATTCCTTTGGTTTAAAATGTTGATTTGCTCTTCCATGATCTCCCTGACCCTTCCTGAAATTATTTCTTTCAGCTTGACCCCTCTTCAAACTATTTTTAGCCCTATAACATTGCCTCACTAGCTCTGCATAAGTAGTGAAATCCCGTTGGGATACATTATGTTGTTTATCAGCCCTTAGACCAAAGAGGAACTGATTAATCTTCCATCTTTCATCAGGTGCATACTCAGCTTTCCTAGAGTAGGCAGCCATGTCTTCGAATTTCTCTACATATTCAGACACTAACATATTTCCTTGTGTCAACTGTTGGAACTCTAATTCCTTATATGCTCTCACACTATTAGGAAAGTACTGATCTAGAAAGATGGTCTTGAAATGGGTCTAATCGTTAGGGATTGTTGGGTGGTAATATACGATAAAACACTGGTCCACCATCTTCCGGTTGGACCATTCATCATCTGAGCTACCATAGCCACCTCGTCTTCCTCACTACAAGGTATTTTTTGAAATACTCCCCCCATAGCAACCAACCAGTCGTGGGCCACCATTGGATTAAGGCCACCAAAGAACTCAGGGGGGTTCATTCGGAAGAATCCACGAAAGTCGACTCTAGCTTCCATCTGAGGGACAAGTTATGGTTGCTGCTCTGAACCCTGCATCTGCTGCATCATCTGCATCATAAACTCGTGATGTTGCTGCCACATTTGCATCTGATGCTATTGTTGCATTTGCATCATCTGTTCTCAGCGATCTCCATCATCCCTTACTTCTGAAGCATTATTCGCATTTTTTGTCACTAATGTTTGTATAATAAAAAGTAAGTATTTGTTTATTGTATCCAAGGGGAATGATGCAATGTTAATGTTGTTCAACAGTTAATATAGATTAAGTGAAGAACTGTCGAGTTGTTTGCTTGTAAAAAGTACGTAATGTAAAAATGGTAATTGATAAATGAAGTTTCAGAGATCTGACAGCTTGTTGGGATTGCGGTTCATTCACCGATTGCGTACGTAGTTTACTAATCACTTATACATAACCTAGTTATCAATCATTATCCTCGCGTATCACTCACAACAGTTTTTATGTCTAAGCTCCCGCAGAGATTTATCTGGATTGTTTAATCGACGACTTTTTATTCTATTAAACAATCTAGTAACATTAAGATTTGATTCTCAATGCGAATGCTTGACTCTAAATCTATGTCTAGCATTTAGAGTTTAACAAATTGTTATCTTAGATTAATATTCGAACTGTATTTCTCAATAACAATTCTAATCTATGAATTTGGACGGTAAAACAAAGATAACAACGATAATTTGTTGAATAAATAGATTATATATTAATGTAATAAAAAAATGCACATACGGTATCTATGGATTACATCTGATCCCAACAAGAAAGTAGATTTAGTTACTCATTCACATGGTAGCTTGATTACAAAAAGAGAAGAAATAAATATGGATGAGCATCAAGAAGAATTTACAAAGGATTGATGTGTATCCAACTTGTATTCTTCAAGTTACTCTTTTTTTTCATCTATCTCTCTATTGTGATGTATTATCTCAAGTGCCCAAAAGTTCCAACCTATTTTTTAAATGTTTTTTATTCTATTTATAATAGTTGTGCCCTGTTGCTCTAGCTTGGAGAGAAAATTTTCTTCACCATAAAGTATATGCCACATCATCATCTCAAACAACCTTGCGTCGCTTGGCGAGCAAAAGATTTTCCTAGCGAGCTTTCTCGTTGCAGCATCGCCAGGAAAAAAATATGCTTTTTGATTTTGGAATGTTTCTGACTTATGTCGTCTAGTGCTGCTGGAGCTTCGCTGGGCAAGAAGGATCACTTGAGGCTTTCTTGGCGAGAATAAAGATTTTTTCTTTTGTTTCTCCACGTTTGGGCCTCGATGTTGGCTCACTTGGCGAGCTGTCGCTTGAGTTTCGCTGGAGGCTCGCCCGACGAACTTACAAATTGTTTTCTCTCTTGCTTTGTGTTCCAATCTTGGTCTAAGATTGAAATTCTTGCACAATAGTAAAGAATTCAAAAGCAACAACACTATCTTTTCCATACTCAATTGTATTATCAAATTGGGAATTTGATGGTAGGAAACGGTGAACCGGGTCAATAAGTGCCAATATTTAATGTGATAAAATACCATATTTTTTGCACTTATCAACTCTCCCCAACTTAAATCTTTGTTTGTCCCCAATCAAAGTTTTAAAAACTTTTCAAATGCAAGAAAGTTTCACCAAGTTTCCTGATCAACAATACTTTTTTTAAACATATGAAGAAAATGCATGGTTCAAATGTAGAATTCACATTGGAAGGTTATGCTTATTAACATCCTAGAATCAAAATATGAATATGAAATATGTTCTAAACACAAGTTTCATTTCATACATTCTAAAGCAATAGCATAATCCTACTTGAATCACCATAATACACTTTTTCAAAAAAAAAGGATGAAGAATTTGAAATTCAAGATGTGGGAAATGAAATCTCTTCCAATAACCTTTCTAATAACTTGATAAATTCATGAATTCATATAAGCAATTCATCTTGAAATTACAAACACATAAATCACAAAGGACTTTCAAAGGTTGTAATTTGGTCAGGTTTCAAAAGAATGGTCCTTTCTAAGAATATTGAAATACAAATGGCCAAAGTTAATGAAGAGCATCACAAAAATTCACATTTTCCACACTCTTATTTTCTTACTTACTTTCCACTCCTCAAAATCTTTGTATGGAACAATTTCATCACTCCTTTCCTTTCCTTTTATTTCTTTCTTTCTTTCTTTCTTTTTCTTTTCATTGCATTTTTCTTTCCCTTTTCTGTTTTTCTTCTTTTTTTTTTTTGTCCGTGAAGCAACCTCTATCCAACTTGAACAATTCTCACTTTCCTTTTAAAACACTTTTCATTATGGGCAAGGAACATTAATAATGATTTTTTTTGGGTTTTACTTCCAAAGAAAAACTAGAATTGATCAATTATAAACTTTTTGATTTTTGGATGAAAGATAACAAATTTATAAAGTGGTTTAATTAGTGATTTTTTTGAGTTCATAATTGATTAATTCATGACATTTAGCTCAAAGGGGTTTACAAATACTCACTCATTCACCAATTAGGATGAGACTATTTTTGGTTCGGTGGTTTTGCTCAACATCAAAAATTGCCTTGATCCTTTCTATGCTTCCACATATTTCAAAACAAATGCAAGATTTAACATGAATCAAATGAGTTAAAACAAGAAATATCAGTCACCCTGAGCATATTAGTGAATAATGTACGGTTTCCTCACAATTTTTGGTTTAGACCTAAGTGATTCAAGCATGAAACATGTTCTTGAAAAATGATGCATGAAATGATTTTGTATAAAGCACAAAGTTCAAATTCATGCTAACATTATAGAAAGCAATAAACATGTACCTTGCTTCTGTGTAATTCATCCAATGTTCTCATCATCACCATTACATTTTGTTGATTTAAATGAAAATTGATTAAGTCTCCTTTGCTTGTCCAAGCAAGTTAGACCAATCTTGAAAACAAACACAAAAAATTTGGTGCAACTTAAACAAAACTAATTAAACAAACTATTTATACATAAGCATTATCCAAAATACATGGTGTAAACATGACAAAATTATCCAAACTTAAAACACCAAATCAAATTATTTTGAGATACAAAATAAATTGAAAATAAACTAAACACAAAATATAAAAGTAAATACTGCAAATGACTGAAAGCTTTTAAAGTTTCACTCAATTATGGTGAGCTTTCAATCATTTTCCACTTCCTACTCATCCTCCTCCTCATTTGATTCATCACTTGATCCATCTTCACTCAATCATGTCTCTGTTTCCTCAGATTCTTATTCTTCATCCCCCGTAGCTGGCGCCCCTCCTTGGTAGAATGGCCTGGCCTCAGGCTAGTAAATGTGTTCCTTGAAAGCTCCAGTTTCCATCACATGATGGTTTTCCTCTTTAGGTCTCCCCATCTGCAATTGAAGTTTGTACATATAATCTTGCATAGAGACAAAAGCTCTATGTTCAGACTCATTTTTGTCCCAAGCATGAGAAAAAAAACCTCTCATCCTTAGGTTTCAATCACCATAACCAAGATCAGCTAGGGCTAGAGGGTTTGTCGGTGCCTGCTCGGTTCTTTTTGTTCTCTTCCTATGATAGTCTCATGAATGTGCGGTGGTAAAACCATGTGTGTACTCATGCATAACCCCATAATTAAACCAGTATATACCAGAGGGCAGGAAGGTTTGGCTCCTGATTGGCGGCTATTTTCCACCACCATTTTGAGTTCCTTAGCTATAATAATAGCCGTCCACATGCCTTCCCTTGACCAGGTGGAAAAGGAGGTTTGTAGTATCCATGGTGAAGGTAGAAGTATGACTTCTAGGTATGATGTTATGCAAGATCAAAAGCTGGAAAACTTGAGCAGCTGGAGATAGGTCATCTCTATAATATTTAATGAGTACTTCTAAAGCATTAAGCTAAACACTTCGGCCTTCAAGCAAGATTGTTGCAAAAATTTATTCAATGTTAAATGTCTTGTGGAGAGATTTACCATAGGGACATAAACCACCTTCCCTTACACTCATAGGATTCCCCAAACATTCATTAATTGCACCCCTATTGAAGTTAATGATTCTGCCTCTCACAATTGATGTAAACGAGAAAGATTCACCTTCAGAAGGAAGAACATTAGCATAAAATTCCTGAATTAAATTATAATTTAAATTCTTGTGTGGGTTGATCAAATTCACCCACTTCCTTAATTCCAAATTTTTCTCTCCTTTCGGATTTATGGAAAATCCCTTCTTAGCCCAAATTCTCCTACTTGCTAATTCCCTAAATTTTCTCTCCTTTTCAACACCCAGGAACCGTGAGTTATTAAAAGGTACTTGGGCCCTAAAGGTGCTAGTTGCATTTGTTCTTTGCTTTTTTCACGGCACATTCTTTTTGGGAGCCATTCAAAGTTGGGTTGCCTCCCAACATGCGCTTGTTTAACGTTGTTAGCTTGACGCTTATTATGCGATTCAGAGATCTGCTGGTGGAGTTGTTGTGGTGAATTGATTAATCTCACCACCTAGACCTTGTTTTGACTTTTGTTATTTGAAATGCCAATCCTCATTTGAAGCTGATTCTTCCAAATTCTTTGCACCACACATCGTCATTTTAGCAAACATGTTACTTAATGACTTGGTAACTTTGGAGAACCCCTTGGTAACTTGCTTGGAAGATTGTGTTGGTTTAGGTTTTAACTTTTCTGCTTTGTCTATAAGAATATGAGCTTATTTTGATGAACATTGTTCATTCAAGCATTCCTCAAACCTTGTTGTTTCCTTTGTATTGATGACATTGAGTGCTTGTTTTAGTGGATTCTTTTGTACATCATTGATTGTTTCATCGGTTCCATCCATGTTAAAGCAAACTCCTTTCGAATTTTGTATTGCTTAAAATAGGTTAAAACTTACTTCTTCATTTTGGACTCGGACCTTCATTATTCATCATCAACATCAATGATCATTCGTGTAGTTTTCATCAATGGTCGACCCAGAATTAGAGGAGCATCATCATCCTATTCAATATCCATCACCATAAAATCATTAGGAAACAAAAATTTTATCCACCATGACCAAAACATCTTTAACTATGCAGGATGGAAGTGTGATGGATGTGTCAGCCAACTGCCGTGTCATCTTTGTATTCTTCGTCTCTAGATTACCTATCTGCCTAATTAGTAATAATGGTATCATATTTATACTTGAACCAAGATCATTCAGTGTTTTTCCTACGTTCACGCTTCCTATGGTGACAGGTATCGTGACATGACCAGGATGTTTTTCTTTTTGTGGAAGGTTTCTCTGAATAATTGAACTACAGCTTGCTTCTAAATGAATGAGATCCTCATCCATATACCTTCTTTTTTTGTAAGAATATCCTTTGTGAATTTGACGTATGTCGACATCTATTCCAGAGCTTCCGCAAACGGAATATTGATTTGTAGCCATTTGAAAATATCCATAAACCTATCATACTGTCGTTTCTTGTCTTTCTTGGCGGAATCATGAGGATATGGAAGGTGTTGCACTAGCAGACTCTTCATCTTTTATTTTTCTTTTTTGTGATTTTTCTATTTCCGCTCACCATTCACTTTTTTTCTCATTCTCTTTTTCATTTCAACTAATGCTTCTTTATTATTTTGTTCTTCTATCTCCTCCTCTCTTTCTATTATTTCTCCCTCTTGTTTTTCAACCATAACTCTTTCTTTTTCTAGATTTTCACTGACTCCAGTTTCAATCACTCTACCACTCATAATCTTAATTTCTTTATAATGCTCCCTTAGATTTTTTTTAGTGTTGGTGGTGAAGGTCCCTTCTTGTTGGTCATTCATTTGTTTTGCAATTTTTCCTACTTACGTTTCAAGGTTCTTGATTGAAGCATCAGTATTTTTCTGATTTGCAATTGACATTTTCATAAATTGATTCAAGGTGTCTTTAAACTTTGAAGTTTTGTCTGGTTATGGAGGTTTCTGATTAAAATCATGATAAGGATTCTTCCTATTTGACAATCCTGATCTTGCCTCCAACCTTGACCATAACTCACGTTGTTTCTAGTTTGATAGCCCTAATTACCTTGGTACGGTGCTTGTATTTGCTGCAAATTCCCCACATAATTTACTTCTTCATTAGTTGGAGGGCAAAAACCAGTAGAATGATCACCTGTGCAAAGTTCACCAAAAGTGATTTGTTGAGGTTTACTGGGTGCCTCTTGCATCTGCTTGAATTGTTGTGGAAGTTTTGAAAATTTCTTGGTGAGTTCTTCCATTATTTGAGTAAGTAAATTATTATTAGCCAAGATCGCATCATTCGTTCCTAACTCAAGAATGCCAACTTTCCTCTGTGATGAACCTCTGTTATTGTGGACTTAATGATCGTTGAGTGCCATTCGATCAATGATGGATATTGCATCTTCTGCACTCTTGGACATTAAGGAACCACTTGTTGTTGCATCTAACAAAAGTTTGGGTAGTGGCTAAAGTCTATTGCGGAAAATGTGGACCTATGTAAGTTTATCGAAACCATGACTAGGACACTTTCTCAACATAGAATTGTAACGCTCCCATGCTTCACAAAGAATTTATGTATAACCTTGATAAAATACAGTAATCGCGGTCTTTGCATCGATGAACTTGTTGTGTGGAAAGAATCGGTTAAGAAACGTTTCTTCAAGAATATTCCAGTTGGTCATGATCTGCACCGGTTGGTCTTGATACCGATCCTTAGCTTTACCGATTAAATAATGAGAAAAAAGTCTCATAAATACGGCTTCCTCTTCGGCATCAGAAGCTCTAAGCGTATCGGCTAATTCATAGAATTTGGTGAGATAAGTGTAGGGATCTTCATGATAAAGACTGGCGAAAGGATTTGAATAAATAATCTGAAGCAATTCCGTCTTTGTCACTTTTTTCCTGGCATTGATAGGAGTTATGGTCATGTGAGTCAATCGTCTCGGGATGTTGTGACATGATATTCTTCCAACTTTTGTGTGGTTGTTGTTTATACATTGTCTGGTACAGTCTTCGGGTTCAACCATGAATTTCTCTTTTTGTGGAGAAGAAGAAACTGAAGTAGAAGATCCTTCTTGTTGCTTTCGTTGCTTGGATAGTTGTTTGCGTCTTTTGGTTTTGACGTAGTTTCTTCGGATTGTTTTTTTCGATCTGTGGATCAAAAAACAGTTGATCTTTCGGTATTTTACCTCGCTTAAATAAAATTCACAACCTAACCAACACAAGTGAGCAACAGGATGAATATATATATATATATATATATATATATATATATATATATATATATATATATATATCTGTGTGTGTGTGTGTATGTGTGCAAAGTTGCTTAAACAATTATAAATTGTCGCAATGCTTGTAATATCTTAACGCCATTCCCCGACAACACTGCCATTTTGATGTTCGTATAATCGAAAGTAAGCATTTGTTTATTGTATCCATAAGGACTTGTGCGATATTAATGTTGTTCAATAGTTAATAAAGTTTAAGTGAAAAATTTTCGAGTTGTAGGCTTGTAAAAAGTACGTAATGTAAAAACAATAATTCATAAATGAAGTTTCAGAGATATGTTAGCTTGCTCGAATTGGGTTTCATTAACTGAATGCGTACATATTTTACTAATCACTTATACTTAATCTAGTTATCAAATACTATCCTCGTGTATTACTTACTATAGTGTTTAGGTTTAAACTCCTTCTGAGATTTCTACTGGATTGTTTAATCGATGATTTCTCAATCTATTAAACAATATAGTAACATTAAAATTTGAAACTCAATGCGAATGCTTAACCCTAAATCTATGTCTAGTATTTAGAGTTTAACATATTTTTATCTTAGATCAATATTCGAATTGCATTTATCAATAACAATTCTAATCTATGAAGTTAGACGGTAAAATAAAGATAACGATGATAATTTGATGAATAACTAGACCATATATTAATGTAATCAACAAATGTACATATGGTATCAATGGATTAAATCCAATCCCTACAAGAAAGAAGATTTAGCTAGTCATTCTCATGGTAGCTTGATTACATAATGAGAAGAAATAAAGATGGATGAGCATCAACAGTGATTTCCTGATGATTGATGTGTATCCAGCTCATATTCTTCATGTTTCACTCTTTTTTTGTCTATCTTTTTATGGTGATGTATTATCTCAAGTTCCCAAAAGTTCCAACCTATTTTTTGAATGTTTTTTGTTCTATTTATAGTGGTTGTGTCCTGCTGCTCTTGCCTGGCGAGCTATTACTTTACCTGGAGAGCAACGTTTTTTCACCACAGCCTCGCTAGGCGAGAATTAATGTTTTTGATTTTGGAATGTTTCTGACTTGTGTTTCCTGGTGCTCGTTGGAGCTTCGCTAGGAGAGATGGCTTGTTTAATGATTGCATGGCGAGAATTAAGATTTTTGCTTCTATTTCTCCATGCATGGGCCTTGCTTGTGGCTCGCTGGGCGAGCTGTCACTTGAGTCTCGCTTGGCAAACTTGAATATTGTTTTCTCTCTTGCTTTGTCATCCAATCTTTGTCTAAGCTTGAAACTCATGCACAATAAGACATAATTCAAAAGCAACAACACTATCTTTTCCATACTCAATTTTATTCTCAACATAACGTCCAAAATACAGCAGGACACCTAAGAAGTTGCTGAAACATCATAATTTGACTTAGGTTGCCTTACCCTTGCCTTTGTTCTTTTCCTACCTAGAACCAGTTGAAAATATTAACAACAATTAGGGTGAGATTACTAAATCTCAATGATCTCACCTAACTTATGGGTCCACTCGGGTCTACGAGGTATACTATCCTTAATTTCATCTTACTAGAATTCACGTATACTACCTCATAGGACTCAAGAAGCGAATGATAACACACTTAAAAATAATGTATAATCTAATAGATTAATCGTTCGAGTCATGTAGAATAATAGGAGCAGCGAGTCTATCACATCGAAGTTCAGGACGAACCTCTAGCCCGACTAGTGTTTCGAACTTTGTTGACGATCGACATTCCACTACCTGTAACGCCCCAGTTTTAGTTAGTTTTATTTAATCGAGTCGATTTAATTATTTCTATTATTATATTATTTTATTTTTGACTTTTATTTGATAATATATTATTTTTCGTCGTGAATATGTTTTATCGCGTTTTGAGAGCGTTTGCGAGATATTTGAGTGTAGGGGTATTTTGGTCATTTCACTTTATTTTTCCTTAAGTTAGAAAATAGAAATAGAAAGAGAGAAAATTAGAGAGAAAGAAAAAGAGAAGAAGGAAACGGGAAAGATAAGAGAAGAGAAAGGAGAAAAGAGAGAAGAACTTGGGAATTAAGAAAATCGATCAACCGACTTTTCAAACACGATTAAATCGGGTAAGGGTGCGAAACTCGATTATATTATACTTGTGTATGATTATGTATATTTGTATTTGGTTGTTTTTGGATTGAAATTGGATATTGAACAAAAACCCATAATATGTTGAAAATGTTAGAATCCGATTAAATTGTGTCGGAAATCATGTTTTCAGGTCCCTTATTGTTGATACATGTTAGATATATGTTGTTGTGCTATCTATTGGCAATTTTCTGGTGTTTAGGTGAAAATTTGGAGTGGGTTTGAGTGATTTTTGCAGGAAAAATTCTGCAGAAAAATTCTGGGTTTCGTCTGTCGTTAAGCGTATCAGGCATGTCCATACGCGTATTGACTAGGGCAATACGCGTATGGGAGGTGCATTTGAGGGCAATACGCGTAATGAGTTCCATTTTTCTCCCGCCATCTACTGAAACACGTAATGGTACGCGTATGAGTTTGGCCAATACGCGTATGGCTCAGGGCAATACGCATATGGCCAGCAGGGGTGTAAAATGTTGTCTTTTCGCGATGTCTTTTCCGTTTACGTCCGTAACTTGTGTTCCGATTATCCGTTTTGAACATTCTTGGTATCGTTGGAAAGCTAATAAAATGTACTTTCTTATTAAAATGGTTTTGAGATTGTTGGCCGATTTAATTATGTCGAGAATTTGGAATAGTGTCGTTTTGTCGACTTTTACTGTTTTAATTGTGTGTAATTGAGGTGTATTATGCAATGTGCTGTTGATATGGATATTGTATGACTTGTGTGCTGTTGTGTGATGAAAATACATGTGATAAAATGTTGTGATGATGGTTTGTGGCCTAAGGGCAAGAAAATGCAATGTGTGGTATTTGGTTATATATGCATGATTATGGATGTGTATATGTGTGCATCATGAGTCGTATACTAAGCATCATGATATGCATTCTTGTGATGTCGTGTGCCTTAGTGGGTGTGAGCGAAGAATCGATTCCAGAGGGAATCTGCTATAACATCGTGAGCCTTATACCGAGAGGACTGAAAGCGATGATTATAGACGAACGTGAGCCTTATACAAAGAGGACCGAAAGCGATCGGATCGTGAGCCTTATACAAAGACGACTGAAAGCGATCCATAAACGTCGTGAGCCTTATACCAAGAGGACCGAAAGTGATGGGGGGAACATCGTTTTCCCGATGGGGAGTTACATTAAGTAACAAGCGATGGTTCCAATAGTTCCTGAGTGAACTAATGATGAGATTGACGGATGGATGGTACCGCATTTGCATAGAGTCGTTGTGTCGGTCTCTTTGCATTTGCATAAATCATGAATGGATTGATTGTGTGGAATTGTGAATGGAATTGATGAAGTGATATATATATATATATATATATATGTTGTTGATAAATGCATTGAGCTTGATTATATATGCCTTGGTGATGGATATATTAGATATGTGTTGTTTTGTGTTTGAATTCTGGTATAAGTTGTGGTGAGAATATTACATGTGTATTTTGGTGTTATTATATAATTGTATGCAATTTTATTATGATTATGTTTCTCACCCTTCTGTTGTTTTGAATGCTCTATGAGGCAATGCAGATTAGATGCTGGAGGTCTTTTTGTGAAGCTTAGGTCTTCATTCTTTTGTCGGTCGGCTCTGATATGTGGCACCGGGTAGTCGGGGAGATCGTTGTGATTTATTTGTATATGTATATATGCCTTTTGGATTGTATATGTATGAATCTGTGTATGACAGAAAAACTTTTTATGCGATATATATATGAGATTCAGTTGCTGATTTTCCACTTTTATTCTGTATCTGAATTGTGGGTAGTAGGAACTAAGTTCCTCTGTTATTTGCTACCTGTTTGTTGCATATCTTTATGAGCTGGTTTATTGTGTTTTGTCTCAATTGATGTGACGCCTTCGTCTATGCCGTGAATGTTTAATTATACTCTGATGAATTTTTTATCGCTTTTGTTAATTAGGGGTATAGATTGGGGGTGTTACATTAAGTGGTATCAGAGCCAGTCCGTGTCAGTCCTTGTGGTCGTTGTGTTTGGGTGAGCTGTTTGTTTAACCATAGTTGCTGTTATTGGAAATGAATAGAATATGGCTGGTAGGAATGATGCTGCTTTGGCTGCTGCTATGCAAGCTATGGCTCGGGCTGTGCAGGGTGCACCTAATGCTGGTGAGAATGATGAGTTTAGGAAGAACAAATCGTCTGTCTTCAAAGGGAGACATGATCCTGATGGTGCACAGATTTGGCTTAAAGAGATTGAAAGAATCTTTCGAGTGATGGACTGTGCTGAGGAAAATAAGGTGAGACTGGGTACTCACATGTTGTAGGAAGAGGCTGATGATTGGTGGGTTAGTACACGTCAGGCGTTAGAAGCTGGAGATGAAGAGGTCACTTAGACTTTGTTTAGCAGGGAATTTTTGAGGAAGTATTTTCCTGAAGATGTAAGAGGAAAGAAGGAAATAGATTTCTTGGAGTTGAAACAAGGTAATATGTCTATTGTTGATTACACTGCTAAGTTTGTGGAACTTGTACAGTTTTATCCACATTATGCTGAGGCTACTGCAGAGTTTTCTAAGTGTGTGAAGTTTGAGAACGGATTGCGTCCTGAGATTAAGCAGGCAATCGGTTATCAAAGGATTAGGAGGTTTTCGGACTTGGTGGCTTGTTGTAGGATTTATGAGGAAGATAGCAAAGCTCGTTCTACTCACTATAAGAGTATGAACGAAAGGAAAGGGAAGCAACCGTTTCATGGTGGTCCTTATGTGACACCAGCTGATAAGGGTAAGCAAAGAGGTAATTTTGAGAAAAGGCCAAGTGGGGGAGGTATGTCTAATTCTCTGAGATGTTATAGGTGTGGTGACTTAGGACATCTTCAGTTCAAATGTAAGAAGAATTTAGAGAAGTGTTCCAATTGTGGAGGTTTAGGACATATTGCAGCTGATTGTAAGAGGAAGAGTGTGGTAAAGTGTTTCATCTGTGGTGAAGCTGGTTATATTAGCACGAAGTGTCTGAAACCAAAGCAAGCTCCAGCTGGTGGGAAAGTTTTTGCATTGGCAGGGACTCAGACTACAAGTGCAGACCGTCTGATCAGAGGTACTTGTTTTATTAATAGTACGCCTTTAGTTGCTATTATTGATACTGGAGCGACTCATTCGTTTATTTCGTCTGAGTGCGCGAAGCGTTTGAATCTTTTGTTGTCTTCGATGGGTGGAAATATGGTTATTGATACTCCAGCAATGGAGTCGGTAACTACTTCTTTGGTTTGTTTAAGTTGTCCTTTGACCATTTATGGTAAAGATTTTGAGATGGATTTGGTGTGTTTGCCGTTGGAGGGTTTAGATGTGGTTCTGGGAATGAATTGGTTGCAGTCCAATCGAGTGCATATTGATTGTTATCATAAGCTGGTGAGATTTCCTTCTCTTGAAGAAGACAAAGAATCGAGTTTCTTATCTACCAAAGAGTTGAAGAAACTTTTGGCGGGGAAGCTCAGTTGTTTGGGTTGTTTGCATCGTTGGCAGTGGATAGTCAAGTTGCACTTGATGTGTTTCCAGTGGTGTGTGAATTTCCCGAGGTGTTTCCTGAGGATATTTCAGATGTGCCGCCAGAGAGAGAGGTGGAGTTTTCTATAGATCTAATTCCTGGTACTAGACCTGTGTCTATGGCACCTTATCGTATGTCGGCATCTGAGTTGGTTGAGTTAAAGAAGCAGTTGAATGAATTGTTAGAGAAGAGGTTTGTGAGGCCAAGTGTATCGCCTTGGGGTGCTCCTGTTTTGTTGGTGAAAAAGAAAGATGGAAGTATACGATTGTGTATTGATTATCGCCAGTTGAATAAGGTGACGATTAAGAATAAGTATCCTCTTCCGAGAATTGATGATTTGATGGACCAGTTGGTAGGTGCTTGTGTGTTTAGTAAGATTGATTTGAGGTTAGGTTATCATCAGATTAGAGTGAAAGAGGAAGATATTCAGAAGACGGCTTTTAGGACACGATATGGTCATTACGAATATTCTGTGATGCCGTTCGGGGTTTCTAATGCGCCAGGTGTGTTTACGGAGTATATGAATCGTATTTTCCACGAGCATTTAGACCGATTTGTTGTTGTGTTTATTGATGACATTTTGATTTATTCTAAGTCCCGGGAGGAACATGCGGAGCATTTGCGTGTTGTGTTGTAAATTTTGAAGGAAAGGAAACTTTTTGCCAAGTTGTCCAAGTGTGAGTTCTGGTTGTCAGAGGTGAGTTTTCTTGGGCATGTGATTTCAGGTAATGGTATTGTTGTGGATCCATCTAAAGTAGATGCAGTTCTACAATGGGAGGCTCCTAGATCTGTTACTGAAATTAGAAGCTTTTTGGGTTTAGCTGGTTATTATCGGAGGTTCATTGAAGGTTTTTCTAAGTTAGCACTTCCTTTGACCCAATTGACTTGTAAAGGTAAAGCGTTCATTTGGGATATTCAGTGTGAGGAAAGTTTTAATGAGCTGAAGAGAAGATTGACTACAACTCCGATTTTGATCTTACCGATTCCTAGTGAACCGTTTGTGGTGTATTGTGATGCGTCTTTGATTGGTTTAGGTGGAGTGTTGATGCAAGGAGGTAAGGTTGTGGCTTATGCTTCGAGGCAGTTGAGGATTCATGAGAAGAATTACCCTACTCATGATTTGGAATTAGCGGTTGTGGTTTTTGTGTTGAAGATTTAGAGGCATTATCTCTACGGTGCAAGATTCGAAGTCTTTAGTGATCATAAAAGTTTGAAATACTTGTTTGATCAGAAAGAGTTGAATATGAGGCAACAGAGATGGTTGGAATTTTTGAAGGACTATGACTTTAGCTTGAATTACCATCCTGGTAAAGCTAATGTGGTAGCTGACGCGTTAAGCCGGAAATCTTTGCATATGTCCGTTTTGATGGTTAAAGAGTGGGAACTTTTGGAAGCATTTAGAGATTTGAGTTTGGTGTGTGAATTGACGTCTGATAGCGTGAGGCTTGGTATGTTAAAGGTCACTAATGATTTTCTGTTAACCGTTAGCGAGAAACAGAAGTTGGATGTGAAATTTTTTGATTTGATGACGGTTGGAGATCAAAGTGGGAATGGTGACTTTAAAGTGGATGATAAGGGTGTTTTGAGATTTCGTGGTAGAATTTGTATTCCTGATGATTCAGACTTGAAAAAGATGATTTTAGAGGAAGGACACCGGAGTAATTTGAGTATACATCCGGGAGCTAATAAGATGTATCAAGATTTGAAGAAGATCTTTTGGTGGTCTGGATTAAAGAGGGATGTGGCTCAGTTTGTTTATGCGTGTTTGACGTGTCAAAAGTCTAAGGTAGAACATCAGAAGTCTAGTTGATTGTTGCAACCGTTGGATATTCCCGAGTGGAAATGGGACAACATTTCTATGGATTTTGTGACAGGGTTGCCGAACACATAGAGGGGACATAATGCCATTTGGGTAGTTGTGGATAGGCTAACTAAATCAGCG
Organism: Lathyrus tuberosus; assembly: GCA_022829125.1. Lineage (NCBI taxonomy): Eukaryota > Viridiplantae > Streptophyta > Magnoliopsida > Fabales > Fabaceae > Lathyrus > Lathyrus tuberosus. Next base: position 1,279,283 of record JALAZF010000405.1, read on the forward strand.
CATTTCATTCTGATTGACATCAGTTTTTCTTTGGAGAGGTTGGCTGAGATTTATATTAGTGTGATTGTGAAATTGCATGGTGTTCCGTTGAGTATTGTTTCAGATTGAGATCCGAGGTTTACTTCCAGATTTTGGGAAAGTTTTCAAAAGGCGTTAGGTTCCAAGTTGAGATTGAGTTCTGCTTATCATCCGCAGATGGATGGTCAGACCGAGAGAACTATTCAGTCGTTGGAAGATTTGTTACTATCTTGTGTTCTTGAGCAAGGTGGTGCTTGGGATAGTTATCTTGCGTTGGTGGAATTCATGTATAACAATAATTTCCATTCGAGTATTGGAATGGCACCTTTTGAAGCGTTGTATGGAAGGAGATGTCGAACACCTTTGTGTTGGCATGAATCTGGTGAGAGTTCGGTGGTTGGACCGGAGTTAGTGCAACAGACTACGGAAAAAGTGAAACTTATTCGTGAGAAAATGAAGGCTTCTCAGAGTAGGCAAAAGAGTTATCATGATCGAAGAAGGAAAGATCTTGAGTTTCAGGAAGGCGATCATGTATTTTTGAGAGTTACACTGGTGACGGGTGTTGGTCGTGCATTGAAGTCGAAGAAGCTTACTTCTCGGTTTATTGGTCCGTACCAGATATCCGCGAGAGTGGGTGCTATGGCTTATCGGGTGGCGTTCCCGCCGAGTCTTTTGAATTTGCACGATGTGTTTCATGTTTCACAGCTTCGGAAGTATGTTCCGGATCTGTCGCATGTGATTCCGATGGATGAGGTTGAGGTAAGGGAGAACCTTACGGTGGAGGCATTACCAGTGAGGATTTTGGATCGCGAGTTGAAGCGGTTAAGGGGCAAGGACATTGCGCTTGTGAAAGTAGCGTGGGGGGGCTCTGTTGAGGGCAATTTTACTTGGGAGTTGGAGAGTCGGATGCGGGAGTCGTATCCGGAGTTGTTCGTCTCAGGTAATATTTCCGAGGACGAAAATTTCTAAGTGGGGGAGAGTTGTAACGCCCCAGTTTTAGTTAGTTTTATTTAATTGAGTCGATTTAATTATTTCTATTATTATATTATTTTATTTTTGACTTTTATTTGATAATATATTATTTTTCGTCGTGAATATGTTTTATCGCGTTTTGAGAGCGTTTGCGAGATATTTGAGTGTAGGGGTATTTTGGTCATTTCACTTTATTTTTCCTTAAGTTAGAAAATAGAAATAGAAAGAGATAAAATTAGAGAGAAAGAAAAAGAGAAGAAGGAAAAGGGAAAGAAAAGAGAAGAGAAAGGAGAAAAGAGAGAAGAACTTGGGAATTAAGAAAATTGATCAACCGACTTTTCAAACACGATTAAATTGGGTAAGGGTGCGAAATTCGATTATATTATACTTGTGTATGATTATGTATATTTGTATTTGGTTGCTTGTGGATTGAAATTGGATATTGAACAAAAACCCATAATATGTTGAAAATGTTAGAATCCGATTAAATTGTGTCGAAAATCATGTTTTCAGGTCCCTTATTATTGATACATGTTAGATATATGTTGTTGTGCTATCTATTGGCAATTTTATGGTGTTTAGGTGAAAATTTGGAGTGGGTTTGAGTGATTTTTGCAGGAAAAATTCTGCAGAAAAGATCTGGGTTTCGTCTGCCGTTACGCGTATCAGGCATGTCCATACGCGTATTGACTAGGGCAATACGCGTATGGGAGGTGCATTTGAGGGAAATACGCATAATGAGTTCCATTTTTCTCAGCCATCTGCTGAAACACGTAATGGTACGCGTATGAGTTTGGGCAATACGCGTATGGCTCAGGGCAATACGCGTATGGCCAGCAGGGGTGTAAAATGTTGTCTTTTCGCAATGTCTTTTCCGTTTACGTCCGTAACTTGTGTTCCGTTTATCCGTTTTGAACATTCTTGGTATCGTTGGAAAGCTAATAAAATGTACTTTCTTATTAAAATGGTTTTGAGACTGTTGGCCGATTTAATTATGTCGATAATTTGAAATAGTGTTGTTTTGTCGACTTTTACCGTTTTAATTGTGTGTAATTGAGGTGTATTATGCAATGTGCTGTTAATAAGGATATTGTATGACTTGTGTGCTGTTGTGTGATGAAAATACATGTGATAAAATATTGTGATGATGGTTTGTGGCCTAAGGGCAAGAAAATGCAATGTGTGGTATTTGGTTATATATGCATGATTATGGATGTGTATATGTGTGCATTTGAATGCCATGAGTCGTTGTATGCTAAGCATCATGATATGCATTCTTGTGATGTTGTGTGCCCTAGTGGGTGTGAGCGACGAATCGATTCCAGAGGGTATCCGCTATAACATCGTGAGCCTTATACCGAGAGGACTGAAAGCGATGATTATAGACGATCGTGAGCCTTATACAAAGAGGACCGAAAGCGATCGGATCGTGAGCCTTATACAAAGACGACTGAAAGCGATCCATAAACGTCGTGAGCCTTATACTAAGAGGACCGAAAGCGACGAGGGGAACATCGTTTGCTCGACGAGGAGTTACATTAAGTAACAAGCGATGGTTCCAATAGTTCCTGAGTGAACTAATGATGAGATTGACGGATGGATGGTACCGCATTTGCATAGAGTCGTTGTGTCGGTCTCTTTGCATTTGCATAAATCATGAATGGATTGATTTTGTGTGGAATTGTGAATGGAATTGATGAGTTGATATATATATATATATATATATATATATATATATATATATATATATATATATATATATATATATATATATGTTGTTGATAAATGCATTGAGCTTGATTATATATGCCTTGGTGATGGATATATGAGATATGCATTGTGTTGTTTTGTGTTTGAATTCTGGTATAAGTTGTGGTGAGAATATTACATGTGTATTTTGGTGTTATTATATAATTGTATGCAATTATATTATGATTGTGTTTCTCACCCTTCTGCTGTTTTGAATGCTCTATGAGGCATTGCAGATTAGATGCTGGAGGTCTTTTTGTGAAGCTTAGGTCTTCATTCTTTTGTCGGTCGGCTCTGATATGTGGCACCGGGTAGTCAGGGAGATCGTTGTGATTTATGTGTATATGCCTTTTGGATTGTATATGTATGAATCTGTGTATGACAGACAAACTTTTTATGCGATATATATATGAGATTTAGTTGCAGATTTTCCGCTTTTATTCTGTATCTGAATTGTGGGTAGTAGGAACTAAGTTCCTCTGTTATTTGCTACTTGTTTGTTGCATATCTTTATGAGCAGGTTTATTGTGTTTTGTCTCAATTGATGTGACGCCTTCGTCTATGCCATGAATGTTTAATTATACTCTGATGAAATTTTTATTGCTTTTATTAATTGGGGGTATAGATTGGGGGTGTTACACTACCCATCAAGGAAAGGTTTTACAAAAGTTGCAGTCCCTTCTATATGACCATTTGCAATAAGGTGATCTCCAAAATTCATCCGCTCTGTACTAAGTCTATCAAGGTGGTATCCAGAGTTTTCCTACCTCATGTCTATTGGGACTTACTCTCCTATGTTTTGAACTACATATTTACTAAGATAGGAAGTCCCAACTTTCACTCCCTTAATTACACTATCTCGGAATTAGTGCGTACCAGGCAACACTGAATTTATTCTTTCTAAACCTAATTGGTTTCACCCCAAACCTTGCTTTCGTGCCTTAGTTACAACTATTTAAAATCAACTACGTCACAACATTTTCTGCATAAATTCTAAGGCAAAATATCTAAGTTCAAAATAGAACCATATATTCATTTCACATAATAAAATTATGAAAATTTCTAGTATGAAAGTAATACAAATCATCTTTCAAACTCAAATGGTTTCATCACAATCCGAGTTTTCTAGCCTTAGTTACAACTATTTCAAATCAGCCACGTCACAACATTTTCCACATAAATTCTAAGGCAGCATATCTAGGTTCGAAATAGCACCAGAAATTCAATTCACATAATAAAAATATGAAAATTTCCAGTATGAAAGTACCACAAATCATCTTCAAACCCAATTGGTTTCATCTTAATTTGTTTTTTCTAGCCTTAGTTAAAACTATTTCAAATCAGCTACGTCACATTATTTTCTGCATAAATTCTTAGGCAGAATATCAAAGTTCAAAATAGCACTAGAAATTCAAATCACATGAGAAAATTATGAAACCTTCTAGTATTAATATAATATGAGTTATCTTTATAACACAATTTGTCTCATCCAATTCTGAGTTTCCAGTAAGTGCAGTTCATCATGAAAGGTCACACATGTTACAAAAATAGACAACAACTTTTATCTAACTTGTAACAGGTTTTTAGGTTTCAAATCTTTGTAAGCCGTGATCAAACTTATATTCAAATTGAAGGTAATTGAGTCTAGTTTCCAGAAAATAAACAAAATTTAGAAAATGATATCTAAAGAAAACGTTATGGCTAAATTACTACAGGTATATCTTGCAAAAATCAAATAGACAACAACATAGTTCAACAATCAATCCTTAATCCTCGTGATCTTGAAGTTTTTCATGTTATCACAAGAGATGAATTTCATACTTGGTACAAACACATGCTTGTCACAGAACCTAATATTTACATATTCATCTTTTCATGCATCTATCATTTAATCACACACACATTCATATGGAACATTGATCATAGCAACATAAATATCAAAACACCATCAATTTCCCCCATTTCACATAAAATCCTAAGAATTTTTTAAGCCCCAAAGTCCTAAATAGGACTTACCTTAATCAAATTCAGAGATGAAGAAAGAGGATTGGAGTTGAAACTGAAAGGATGATAGTGATTGAACCTGATGGTGATGATTTCCTTTGAATCCCCTTTTCTCTCTTTTCCCTATTTTCACGTGAAACTCCTCCAACTCTCTTCTTGTTCTGATTTTTGGAAAGTTAAGAAGGAGGTGGAGAAAAATAATGTCAAGGAAAAGTTAGGTTTTGGATTTAAATACTTAAGGGGTGCAAATACCAAAATACCCTTTCATCTTAATTGGTCATTTAGAGTAAAATCCCAGAATTCTTACAGTAATTGCATTAATAACCAACTAATTAGTCTCACTAAGATTCATTAGTTTGACAATTAGTTAGTATTTGATGCTAGGTATAACATTTCAAGTGCACTATAAAAGGCCATATGCCATTTATATCTACACCCTCATCAAACCCCCAACTTTGATTTACAATTTCTATCTCTGAAATTTTTCTCCAAAATCTTCACATTCTTTTGTGAAGTACTGACGGCTAAGCAATTTGATATTAGGTCATTTTTGTCATACTTTTTTATTTTTATGAAACTTGTGATTTTAATATTATAAGATGGAGTAAGTACACGAATTTTAAGAAAATAATTGAGTTGGGACAGAATTGAAGCAAATGAAAATACATAAAGAAAATGATGGAAATGATAAAAATTGGGCGCCACACTCTTTCTATGAATAAAAAATAATGATAAGATCAAAATATGGTCAAATCCATAATCAAAGGAAAAAGTTCTTAAAATCACATAATGTGTTTGTTTAACAAAATTTAACTTGATTTTTCATTCTTGTTTAGCTTACTGAATTTACAATAGTAACTCATGAAATGCTACAAATTCAACCCACAATTCTATCAATAATGACTTGAGAGTGAAAGACCACACACTAAAAAATAGTGGAGAAAGTGGATATTCATTTTCTTGATGAATAATAGTAATTAATAGACACTTTGATCAATGCAGCCTCACCTTTCTCTTTCTCCGTCCTTCAAAGCTTGCTTATTCATTTCTTCAGCCTATTATTTACTTGGAAAGATAAAGTCATGAGATTTCAAAGCTCTAAAAGCTTTAAAATGGTTTAAAACACACAAAATAAAAAACAAGTATTTTGGGCAAAATTTTTACAAGTTAAGCCCTAACACATTTTATTTCAACATGATTAGTTAAAAACATCAAAATGGAGAAGCCAACACACTTGACATGCCCTCTTTACGAGTTTGGATCAAAATCAAAAGTTTTAGTCATTTCCTATGAACTGATCCCTTGCTCCCATTAGGGAACCATTGACTCTCTTAGCATGTGCCCTTATCATAGGGCCTCTCAAGCTTTGAATTACTTCATTTAAGTCTTGGTTCTCCATGTCCTCATCACCCCTCCCTCTTGAAGAGAATTTGACCTTGAATTGATCTCATCATCACTTACATCAAAAGGAGATAAGTCTTAAACATTAAAAGTGCCACTTACACCATACTCACTTGGAAGTTCTTTCTTATAGGAATTGTTATTTATTTTGGAAAACACTTGAAATGAACCATCTCTCATTGGCTGTTATTTGGACTTTATTTGTAAGGGAAACCTTTCCTTACCCATATAAACATAAACCCAGTCTCTGAGTTTAAACACCACTTTCTTTCCGCCTTTATTGGCATACTTAGCACAACATTCATTCTTGCTCTCAATTTGTATTTTAACTTGTGTCATACCCTAAATTTTGACCACTAAGATTCCCCATCATTGTGCCAATCATCATCACAATATGTATGGACCATTATACCTCATTAGTCTCCCCAAAAATGGGTGAGCATCCACTACAATCAAATCTAGGGTTTCATGCCCTCTCAAAGCTCTTAGACAAAGGATCAATCAAGGAATGACATGATCTTCAATTTGTCTAAACCTCTCAAATATCCACAATGGATCAAGAGGACCCCCACCTCAAGAATAAAGCACAAATTTGCAACATTCAAAGTGGATTAAGCCTCAAGATCGCCAGTGTCACCGAATTAGGGTTTTGGTCGACTGGGGCCTCCAGATGGAAATTTTCCTCTGGGCATGAGCCAAAGGCTTCAAAGCACAACCTAAGATGATCCAAGGGACATCATGAACTCAATCATCAAGTCAATTTTGCCTCAGGGGATACATTCATAAAAAATCAGGAATTAGGGTTTCTTTACCTAATTCACCCATAAGTTGACTTTTGGGACAAAACATGAGCCAAGACCTCAAGAGTGGATTTGAAGGTCTCTAACACACTACATTGATCCATTTGCAACAATGGATTGATCCAAGAAGCTTGATCAACAAGTTTCAAATTCATCAGAACCACAATTAGGGTTTCGCGGGAAAAGTCAACTGTGCCTTTGACTTTTGACCCAGGCATGCTCCCAAACCTTAGGACATGATTAAATACACCCTATAACACCTATGAAATCAATCCATCAAGTTTGATTTAGGTCAAGGACTTGATTTCATAGAGGATCGCACAGTTTGGAGTTCATCTGACAAAAAGTCAACTGTGCACAAAAGTCAACTTTGACTTTTTGAGATTTTTCACAATTATGGTTCTTTGACCCTAAAATGATGTTAATATGTGATTGGGATCATCATTCATCAAGAAAAATCAAGAAAAGTGGGATAACTTGTAAAAGGGGGTAACCATAAAAAACTTAGAAAATTTCTAAGTTATGGAACAAAGTGGCTAGGGCACCAACTTCCAAGGATCATAACTTGAGATCCAAGCAACCATTTGGGCTAATCCAAATATGGATTTGTAGCTCTCTTGACATACTTTAAAAGTGTCAACTACACCTCATTCCAATTCATCATAGGTTTTGAGTTATGGTTGGATCAAAATCGCTGAAAACATGAAATGCCACTTTTTCCAACACTTAGTGAAATTTTCACTAAGTCAGAATCTGTCTTGTTTTTTTTCCAAAAGTAGGGGGATTTTTCACTTGGATCCAAAAGTATCAAGACAAACTATGATCACTCATGTGTTGTATCATATAAGAGCTTTCCAAAATGGCCAAGAACTCCATGAAACTCCACTTAAGCCATGAGATCTGACAATGACAATGTGCCTTGCTGCAAACTGTTATGGCAAGGCAGATTTGTGCATTTTGCTCGATTTGAGCAAACTTTGCAAATGAAAAACAAGGTTATCCATCTGAACACCTTATGGGGAGACCAAAGAGGGACAAACACTGATCCATCAGCCTCCCAAGTCCTTGGAACCAAAAGTAGCATGCCAAACCTAGAAATGCCTAAAAGCAGGACAAGACTCCAAATTTGGTTTGGAGCATTTAATGGATGCACCAAGGTGGCATGGACTGAGCCCTTTCCAACTGAATTCAATCAAGACTTATCCAAGAACTAGGGAACTAGTAGCCTGTGCTCTAACCTCTAGTTAATGGCTAGAGGAGACTTGGATTCCTATTGATCAACATTTGCCAAACTTCTGCACCAGTTGCCATTCACTATTGCTTGCAAAACAAACTTGCTCTACTATAAATAGAGCTCATTTGTGCTCAGTTTGAGTACACCAAAGCCATCAAACAGATGCTTTCCTCAAAATCTCTTCCTTCACTCCAAAATTTCCTTCCAAAGCAAGTCACTATCGGGTTTTGAGTTTGAGAGCAATTCTAACCAAACCAATCACACACACACCTCATAAACATCATATAGAAGTGATCCAAACACTTAAATAACATCTGGAACACTGATTTCTCAAAATCACCATCCAACTGCTCAAGCTTTTAGCAGACTTGCAGTTGGGGTACCATATTCAGTTCCAGCTTGTTTCAAACCACTCCAAGCATTTAGACACATCACTTGGCACCTAAGGAAGCTGTGCAAATCATTGGAACCAGCTTGCAACACCTCTAACACAAAACACGATCACCAGCTGCAAGAGGTAGGCATGAGCTCTTCTAACTCTATGATCCATGCATTTTTTGCTGCACAATAATTTGGCCATATGTTCATAATCATGAATAGAGTGTTTACCCTTAATCAATTACTTTGTTTGAATCGTGTATGGAATTTCTGAGCCTTCATGCAAATTTTAGGGTTCTTGAGGTTTCTCTTTGATTTCTTATTCCATGCTAAAAAAAATGAAATTAAAGACCATAGACATGATCGTGAGGTGAAAACGAGCAGATTGATATGTAGATTGCATGATATCATCAAGTATTCAGTGAGATTGGATAGAAAATGCAAATCTGCATAAACAGAGGGTGGCGCGTGTTCTTGGCATATTCTTGGCTCCATTTTTTTTGAATATTTGAATATTTGAATTTTGTGATTTTATTTAATTGATTAAAAAATTAATTTCTCTCTGAGTTTTAATGATTTTGAGTTGATTCTTTTTTTAATAATTCACAAAAATGCTAAAATATTTTATTTTACCAAAAAATCCTAAAAATATTAATTATTTCATATACTTGATATATTTACAAAGAATTAATATTTTATTTATTTTTCAACATTTAAAATGTTTTTTCTCCCTTGATTTTCCAAACTTAATTGATTTCCAATCATTTTGTGGATAGAAACATGATTTTTGAAACATTGGTCCAAGATCACTATTTGTATTCACACATGTTTAACAATTTTGATCATTTTAATTGAATTTTTATTCAATTAAACTATATTTTGAAAACAAATTAGGGTTTTGATTAATTCAACCCTCATCAAACTTTTTCAAACTCTTTGGGCCTCTAATAGAGTGTAAGACCCAACCCCTTTGTAAATACACCACCTTTTGGGCCTTAGTCATTCTATAAGTCCCACTGTATTTTCAAAAACAACGACGCGATCGTCGTCTTTTTAACAAAATCAACTGGGCCTCTCCTCGAGCTATAAGTCCCAATTCTTTTTCTAAAAACTCTTTGGGACTCTAATAGAGTGTAAGACCCAACCCTTTTTTTAAAAACCAAAATAATTTAGGCCTCAGTGTATTGTATAAGTCCCGATACCGTCAAAAAGTTCGGCACGATCGTCGCCTTTTCTAACAAAATTCACTTGGGCCTCTCCTTGAGCTGTAAGCCCCACCACTTGTACAAAAATAAATTATTGGGCCTCTAATAGAATGTAAGACCCAATCCCCTTTTAACCAAAACCTTTTTGGGCCTCAGACATTGTATAAGTCCCTTTGCGTTAAAAGAAAAATCTCGGCGCGATCGCCAGTTCAAAAACAAATCATATGGGCCTCCCCTCGTGTTGTAAGCCCCATTTCTTTTCTTTTCAAAATATCCGGGCTTTTAATAGAGTGTAAGACCCATCCCCTTGTACATAAAAACTTTTTGGGCCTCACGTATTGTATAAGTCCCTCTATACAAAACAACGGTGCGATCATCGTTAAAACTTGGGCCTCTCCTCGAGCTATAATCCCCAACAATCTTTTCAAAGCACTTTCTCCTTTAATTTTGAAATCAAATATATGTTGTTATCAAAATTTTCTTTGTTGAACAACTAACCAAACATCATGGAAGCTCTACAACGGATAAGTGTTTATCCGCTTTCATTTACCGCTTTCATATGTACATAACTGTATTGTGGGGCTGCTTCACTGTAAGTCTTCTTTCACATCCTTTTATATACTTGTCACATAGCCACTGTGTAATACTAGTATAGTTATTTAGAGTTTTCCTCGGCAACTATGTCTAGCACTAGGTAAAGCCTTGTTGGTCACTCTTAAATACAAACAAAACTAGATCCCCATAGGATTTCCAGATACAGTCTTCCCTTCTCTTGGGGTTAAACAATATGGAACAAAGAGAAAGGCAGTATTCTCGATGAACCTTTTCTCAGACTGTCACCCTTAGAAATTGTCAAAGAAACTCTAACTCCCCAGAGATGATCTTTTCTCCGTGAATGGCATCTCTTGAGTTTCTTCCAAATTCTCGAACTTTCCTGGAATGATCTCTTCTCGGTGAATTACATTTCTTGAACTTCTCTTGGTTTGGGGACCCACAGGCTTCCTAAAAGCATCCCCTCCTCCTCTTGGGCGTTGTATAAGGACCCTTCGGCTTCTTAGAAGTTCTCAAGCCTTCTCTTGGGCTTAATACAAGGACCCTGTCTACCTCTTAAAGGTATAAGACAAAACTTAGTCATCCTTTGCTAGAGCAGTCTTTCCAGCGTCTAAACTCCGGCCGCTGTAGGGTTGACACTCATCCCTTAATGCACGTGCCTCCTCTAGGGCATAGTACCATAGAGAAAACTCTAGACTTGGACAGTCTAAGACCCTTGAGTCTCAAAGACATTCTCAAGTTCCTTTCAAACATAGGAAGAAACCCTGGTCTCTCCCATTAAAGTTCCCCACACTTGGACCCGCTTCAGGATCTCCAGAATCCACAGCGGTAAGGCAGCCTCATCTTGGGCTTTGTACAAATGATTCTCCCTAGCAGAGCTAACCTTTTTAGACTCTCTTGTTGAGTCAATCATTTTTTAGCCTTCGTCTTAGGCTTTGTACAAGACATATAAAAAACACACTCTCTTGTTGAGTATAAAAGACTCTCTTGTTGAGTCAATCCCCTTTTTAGCCTCCATCTCGGGATTCGTACGAGATAGAAAAACACTCTCTTGTTGAGTATAAAGGACTCTCTTGTTGAGTCAAACCACTTTTAGCCTCCGTCTTGGGCTTTGTACAAGACATAAAAACTCACTCTCTTGTTGAGTATAAAAGACTCTCTTGTTGAGTCAATCCCTTTTTCAGCCTCCATCGGGGGCTTCATACGAGATAGAAAAACACTCTCTTGTTGAGTATAAAAGACTCTCTTGTTGATTCAGTCTCCTTTTAGCCTCAATCTCGGGCTTCGTACAAGACATCAAATCACTCTCTTGTTGAGTATAAAAAACTCTCTTGTTGAGTCAACAACCTTCAGACTCTCTTCTTGAGTCAATCACCTGTTCCAGACTCTCTTGTTGAGTCAACCTTTTTTAGCCTCTGTCTTGGGCTTTATACAGGACAGATAAAAGTACTCTCTTGTTGAGTCAAACCATTTCAGCCTCCATCTTGGGCTTTATACAAGATACATTCTCCCCAACGGAGTCAAAATCCATTTTAGCCTCAATCTTGGGCTTTATACAAGACAGAAAGAACTCTTTCCCCGGAAAAGTCAAACTCCCCGCCTCCTCTTAGGCTTTGTATAAAGAAAACCCCGGTTGAGTCAATCAACCTTTTAGCATTAAAGTTGTGCCTTGCTCACAGCATACAAACATCAATAACTCCTCTTTAGAGATGACAAATTCTCTCTCAGCCAAAACCCTTTAGCTTCACATCTTGGGCTTTGAATAAGATACAAAACACCTTTAGCTTCACGTCTTGGGCTTTGAACAAGACACCAAAACACCTCTTTCCTCCCATAGAATAGGAGGAACTACGATCGCTCTGATTTCCCTGTTTCGTTAAACGGGAATACGTAGGCATAAGATTGCAAAATCTTAGCGAGCATACTAATCAAAAACCCAAAATCCCGTACCTTCACACATCAATCGAAAAGCATCAGACCTAACATCTTACCAATAGCCTAGACACTGTTTTTAAGCGAATAACCCTAAAGAAGAACCCCCTCTTGATAACATCTGTAAACCAACAGTTTTGACTGTTTAATCTCAGTTTGCAAGCAGGGTTAATTGGAGACATATATTTCCCTTCCTTAATCAGCTTCACAGGATAAAAAATAAATCGAACTATAGTACCAAAGCGATAGGGATTTGAAACCACAAAAATCGTGCTACAGAAAAGTGGCGACCACAGTGGGGGGCATTCTTTCTTGCATTCCCAAGGGATGAAACCTTAAATTCAACAAAATGTCTCAGAAATGGCGACTCTGCTGGGGAGTCATTGTCTGTATAGGATCCTAAGACTAGAGGTCTAGGATGATTAAGACAAATATATATACTGCTTTTCCTAATTGATATCCGTGTTTATTTTTCTGCTAATGGGAATGCGTGTGATGCCGCATGTGGAAAGATTGAGTATACACCTAAGATAGGGGATGGCATTATACGGGTAATCTTACGGGGAGTGAATCCTAGTTAAGAGTCCCCGGTCGACCATCAGACTCAGTGGAGACTCCCTTTGCAGATACATTGCCTATACGACTTCGGTTGTTGAAAGTAGTGTGGTCGATTGGGTTATCTGAGAAGCTGAGGTTTTTAGTAGATTGAAACCATTTTGTAGTGCGGAAGCTATCGGGAATAGTTGTCACGCAATACTACCCTCATTTGAGATCACTCTAAGATACATCAGCTCGCTGGCGATCCGCTTGCTATTGTTATCCTAAGAGGGGTCAATGATTTTGCGGACAGGTGCAAAAAATACCAGTATAAACCTTTGGGGATGGGTAGAGCCTTGACTTCATGACACCGACCCTCTGACCCCATGTTTTTTCTATGTTTTTATGTGCTGCATTCATACATTCATTTAAAAAACATTAAAAAACAAAGAAAAATCTTCTCTTCTAGTATCTCTTTTTCAAATTAAACAAAGACAATGATTGCAAATTTCAGATAAAGAGATTGCTAATGGATTTTGGTAGAAGGAAAACTCACACGTACACCTTCAAGGTTCCAAAACTAGAGGATTTAAGAGGTATGGCGAGAATGATCACCAACCCGAGGCTTTCAGAGCCAAGTATGGAGGACTGCTATCTCTGTTAAGGGTTCATGTAAGTGAAGGAATCCTGTCTACACTCATCCAGTTCTACGATCCGGTCTATCACTGTTTCACATTCCCTAACTATCAGCTAGCACCAACACTGGAGGAGTACTCTCACCTGACTGATTTGCATGTTACTGATCAAGCTCCCTTTTCTGGACTGGAAGAAATTCCAAAGGATCAAACCATTGCAAGAGCAATCTATTTGGACGAGTCAGAAGTCATGACTCACATGACCACTAAGGGGGGAATATAGGGTTTGCCAACCCAGTTCTTGACAAAGAAATCTCTATACTTTGCTAGTATAGGGAACGTGGCCGCTTTCGAGAGCATCTTTGTTTTGATCATCTACGGGTTATTTTTGTTTCCTAACATCGATAACTTTGTAGATATCATTGCCATTAAGATTTTTCTGATTGGAAACCCTGTACCGGCCTTGCTCGTCGATGCTTATCATTCTGTACACTTAAGGAATTTGTACAGCAGAGGAATGATCACACGTTGTGTACCCCTGCTATACAAATGGTTCACTTTCCACTTACCCAAGTCTGCTGCATTTGGGGATCAAAAGAATACTTTACGTTGGTCGCAGAGAATCATGTCTCTTACCATCTCTGACATCGATTGGTACAATCGAATCTATGACGGGATCAAAATCATTGACCGTTGTGGAAATTTCCCAAATGTACCCCTTATAGGAACTAAGGGAGGAATCAACTATCATCTGGTGTTAGTTCGTCGTCAATTCGGATACCCGATGAGGCATGTCCCGCGTAATGCTCATCTGGAAGGTCTTTTCTTCAAGGAAGGAGAAAATGACAGAGCACTAAAGACGGAAATAGTGCATGCCTGGAAACACGTTCATAGGAAAGAAAGAGAGTCTCTAGGAAAACTAGGCTGTGTCTCGGTGGAGCCTTATCTCCACTGGGTAAAAACTAGAGCTCTCAAGCTGAGGATGCCTTACCCTCGTCAGGAAGTTCTTCCATTAAGGGACTCTATCCTTTATTTTATGTCTGAGACGGAAAAACTTCAGGTTACTCTCAACAAAGTTCAGCAGGAGAAGAGGTCTTGGAGGAACAAGTATTGTATTCTCAATGTAGAGTGCAAGAAAATACATCAACTGTTGAAAGATAAAGATGCTCTGATTGAGATTTTAGAGCAACATGCTGTAGAAAATCAGGATGACCAAAGGAATTTGCTCACTCCTTTCACTTGGCAAAGAAATGATAACCCGACAATGGCTCAAGAGCTCCGGTCAAAGAAAAGGAAAATACCAGAACCCGCACCTGAGCTTGCTTCAGAGAGGACTCAGGACCCATAAGTTTAGATTTCCTTTTAAAGCACTATGTAAATTACTGTATTTCCATTTCCGCAATCTTTGAATTCAATCAAACGGGGTTTCCCCACTGTTTGATATTTGTAATCTAATTGTCGAAATTTACTTTGAATAAACGAAAAATATATACAATTAAAATAGTCATTGCATATCATTCATCATTCTCACGTAACGCATTCTTCTTACCTACAAATCTCACGTTTGCGTCTCGATTCTAGAGTCAAACTGTCTCATTCGTATAATACTCGGGCCAATCGTCAGAAAAAGATGGATAATCTCGATGAATAGAACAGAGAGTTGAGAGAAGAGATCGACACTCTGAAAGAGGATCTGAGAAAGCTTCATAACAACATGCAAGCTCTAGCAGAAGCTCAAATGCAACAACAAAAGACTGTGATCTCAGAGATCACATCAACACCCATAGTGGAAAGTATGATCCTAGGTACAAAATGCCGAAAGATCGTCCCTAGGGCATGCCTATTAACTATCTCCCGGAGGGATATATTCCGCTGATCACTGAAGATCTAGAAACTTTAGCAGGAGCCGCTGGGCCTGAAGGTTACAAACTTCGGGAAAGCGAAGATGCCAGGGGCATGACAGCAACTCCTGAAGGTTACAAACTTCGGGAGGCACCGAGAGTCTCGGCCATAATGACTGTACCACCACCCGTGGTACACACTGTCCTGGAAGGACAGATTCCACAGATACCTTCTGGTGGAAACGAAAGTATGTTCGACGGAATGAATGAGTTCCAGGAACAATTCCTGGAGATGCAGAAAGAACTGTAAGCCCTTCGCGGCCAGGATTTATTTGGAAAGGACGCCGCAGACCTTTGTTTGGTCCCCAATGTGAAAGTTATACACAAGTTCCAGGTACCCGATTTTGAAAAGTACAAGGGTAACTCTTGCCCTCAAAGCCACTTGGTGATGTACGCTCGGCGAATGTCAGCTCAGATAAAGAACCAAGAGCTACTAATTCACTACTTTCAGGATAGTTTAACCGGTGCCGCACTCAAATGGTACATGGGTTTAAACTGCACTAAGATCGGTACTTTCAGAGATCTTGGCGTTGCCTTTGTGTAGCGAGCGATTTTTGTAACGACCCAGTTTTAGTATTTTTATTTAATCGAGTCGTTTTGATTATTTTATTATTATATTATTTTATTTTCGACTTTTATTTGGAAAAATGTTATTTTTCAATGTTGTGATATTTTATCGGGTTTTGGGAACGTTTGCGAGATATTTGAGTGTAGGGGTATTTTGGGAATTTCACTTTATTTTTCTTAAGTTAAGAAAATAGAAAATAGAAAGAGAGAAAAATAGAGAGAAAAAAAAAAGAGAAGAAGGAAAAGGAGAAGAAAAGAGAAAGAAAATAAGAAAAAGAGAAAAACTTGGAAATCTAGAAATCGAAACAACCGACTTTCCGAACACGATTAAATCAGGTAAGGGTGCGAAACTCGATTATTATATGCTTGTGTATGATTATGTATGTATGTTTTTGGTTGTTATTGGATTGAAATGGAAATATATAGTAAAAACCATATTATGTAAAAATTGATTAGAAATCGATTAAATTGTGTCAAAAATCATGTTTTCAGGTCCATTATTATTGATACATGTTAGATACATGTTGTTAGGCATTGTATTGGCAATTTTTCTGGTGTATAGGTGAAAATTGGATGATTTTGGGTTGGAAAACGCAGAAGAAATTCTGCAGAAAAATTCTGGTTTTCCACTTCCCATACGCATATCACTCAAGGCAATACGCGTATTGGTCAAGGCAATACGCGTATGGCATTAAGGAAATGTGGGCAATACGCGTATGGAGCTTCATTTTCTCGGCCATCTACCCATTTGCGTAATGGTACGCGTAAGACTTTAGGGCAATACGCGTATGATGTAGGGCACTACGCATATTGGACTTTTAATGGAAAATTTTGGGAAAAATGGGTCTCTGCCCATACGCGTACGACCTTGGGCAATACGCGTATGGAATGGGCGAGGGAGCAGGGCAATACGCGTATGGCCAGGAAGATTACAAAATGTGTTTTTTTCGCGATGTCTTTTCTTGTTTAGTCCGTAACTTGTGTTCCGTTTATCCGTTTTTAACATTCTTGGTATCGTTGAGTAGCTATTGAACTGTACTTTCTTATTATAATAATTATGAGATTGCTAGCCAATTTAATTATGTTGGGAATTTGGAATTGTGTCGTTTTGTCGACTTTTGTCGTTATAATTGTGTGTAATTGGTGTGTATCATGCAATGTGCTGTTGATATGGATATGGTATGATTTGCGTGCTGTTGTATGGTATAAATGCATTATTTTGGGCTTGAATTGCAAAACATGATTAATGTTGAGTGAAATGGTTGCATATATGTGTGCATTTGAATGTCATGAGTCATTGTATGCTGAGCATCATGATGTGCATTCTTGTGATGTCGTGTGCCCTAGTGGGTGTGAGCGACGAATCGATTCCAGAGGGAATCTGCTATAACATCGTGAGTCTTATAACGAGAGGAACAAAAGCAATGGTTATAGACGATCGTGTGCCCAGTGGGGGTGTGAGCGATCGGATCGTGAGCCTTATACAAAGAGGACCGAAAGCGATCCATAAACGTCGCGAGCCTTATACAAAGAGGACCGAAAGCGACGGGGAACATCGTATGCCCGACGGGGAGTTACACTAAGTAACGAGCGATGGTTCCAATAGTTCCTGAGTGAACTGGTGTTGAGAATTGATAGAAGTCGGTACCGCATGTGCATATGCATAGAGTCGTTGTGTCGGTCTCTTGCATTTGCATAAATCATTAATGGTTTGTTTATGTGTGGAATTGCGGATGAAATTGATAAATTGATATATGTATATGTGTTAGTGATACTTGTATTATGCATGGTTGGTATACCTTGGTGATGGAAATATGAAATATACATTGTGTTGTTTTGTGTTTGAATTCTGGTATGAGTTGTGGTGAGAATAGTATATATGTGTATTTTTGGTGTTATATATAATTGTATGCAATTATATTATGATTGTGTTTCTCACCCTTCTGCTATTTTATAATGCTCTATGAGGCATTGCAGATTAGATTGCTGGAGGTCTTTTTGTGAAGCTTAGGTCTTTATTCTTTTGTCGGTCGACTCTGATATGTGACACCGGGTAGTTAGGGAGACCGTTGGTGATTTGTGTGTATATGTATATGTTTCTTTTGGGATTGTACATGTATGATTGTATTTGGTAGACAAACTTTTCATGATATATATATATATATATATATATATATATATATATATATATATATATATATATATGAGATTTCAGTACAGATTTTCCGCTTTTATTCTGTATCTGAATTGTGGGTAGTAGGAACTAAGTTCCTCTGTTAATTGCTACCTGATTGTTGCATATCTTTATGGGCAGGTTTATGTGTATTTGGTTTCAAATTGATGTGACCCCTCGGTCTATGCCATGAATGTTTTAAATATACTCTGATGAAATTTTGAATTTTTATTTATCGATTTAATAGCTTTGGGGTGTAGATTGGGGGTGTTACATTAAGTAGTATTAGAGCCAGTCCGTGTCAGTTTGTGTCAGTCCTTGTCGGTCTTGGTGTTTGGATGAGCTGTTTGTTTAACCATAGTTGCTGTTATTGGAAATGAACAGAATATGGCTGGTAGGAATGACGCTGCTTTGGCTGCTGTTATGCAAGCTATGGCTCGGGCTGTGCAGGGTGCACCTAATGCTGCAGGTAATGATGAGTTCAGGAAGAACAAACCGCCTGTCTTCAAAGGAAGATATGATCCTGATGGTGCTCAGATTTGGCTGAAAGAGATTGAAAGAATCTTCTGAGTGATGGATTGTGCTGAGGATCAGAAGGTGAGACTGGGTACTCACATGTTACTGGAAGAAGTTGATGATTGGTGGGTTAGTACACGTCATGTGTTGGAAGCTGCAGAGGAAGAGATTACTTGGGCTGTGTTTAGCATTGAGTTTCTGAGGAAGTATTTTCCTGAAGATGTAAGAGGAAAGAAGGAAATTGAGTTCTTGGAATTGAAACAAGGTAATATGTCTGTTGTTGATTATACTGCTAAGTTTGTGGAGCTTGTGCAGTTTTATCCACATTATGCTGAAGCGACTGCGGAATTTTCTAAGTGTGTAAAGTTTGAGAACAGATTGCGTCCTAAGATAAAGCAGGCAATTGGTTACCAAAGGATTCGGAGGTTTTCTGATTTGGTGGATTGTTGTAGGATTTATGAGGAGGATAATAAGGCTCGTTCTACTCACTATAAGAGTGTGAGCGAGAGGAAAGGGAAGCAACAGTTCCGTGGTGGTCCGTATGTAACACCAGCTGATAAGGGTAAACAAAGGGGAAATTTTGAGAAAAGGTCAAGTGGAGGAGGAATGTCTAGTCCTCTGAGATGTTATAGATGTGGGGATGTGGGACATCGTCAGTCCGAATGTAGGAAGGATTTGAGGAAGTGTTCTAATTGTGGAGGTTTAGGACATGTCGCTGCTGATTGTGCAAGGAAGAATGTGGTGAAGTGTTTCAACTGTGTCACATTAGTACGAAGTGTCCGAAACTGAAGCAAGCTCCAGCTGGTGGGAAAGTTTTTGCATTGGCAGGAACTCAGACTTCAAGTGCAGATCGTCTGATCAGAGGTACTTGTTTTATTAATAGTACTCCTTTAGTTGCTATTATTGATACTGGAGCGACTCATTCGTTTATTTCGTCTGAGTGCGCGAAGCGTTTGAATCTTGTGTTGTCTTTAATGGGTGGTGAAATGGTTATTGATACTCCAGCAATGGGGTCAGTAACTACTTCTTTGGTTTGTCTAAGTTGTCCTTTGACCATTTATGGTAAAGACTTTGAGATGGATTTGGTGTGTTTACCGTTGGAGGGTTTAGATGTGGTTCTGGGAATGAATTGGTTGCAGTTCAATCGGGTTCATATTGATTGTTATCATAAGCTAGTAAGATTTACTTCTCTTGAGGAAGGCGAAGACTCGAGTTTCTTATCTACCAAAGAGTTCAAGAAAATTTTGGCGGATGAAGCTCAGTTGTTTGGGTTGTTTGCATCATTGACTGTGGAGAGTCAAGTTTCACTTGATTTGTTTCCTGTTGTGTGTGATTTTCCAGAAGTGTTTCCCGAGGATATTTCAGACTTGCCGCCAGAGAGAGAGGTGGAGTTTTCTATAGATCTAGTTCCTGGTACTAGACCCGTTTCTATGGCACCTTATCGTATGTCGGCATCTGAGTTGGTTGAGTTAAAGAAACAGTTGAATGAATTGTTGGAAAAGAGGTTTGTGAGACCAAGCGTTTCTCCTTGGGGTGCTCCAGTTTTATTGGTGAAAAAGAAAGATGGAAGTATGCGGTTGTGTATTGATTATCGCCAGTTGAATAAGGTGACGATTAAGAATAAGTATCCTCTTCCAAGGATTGATGATCTGATGGATCAGTTGGTTGGTGCGTGTGTGTTCAATAAGATTGATTTGAGATCCGGGTATCATCAAATTAGGGTGAAAGAGGAAGATATTTAGAAGACGGCTTTTAGGACACGTTACGGTCATTATGAATATTCTGTGATGCCGTTCGGGGTTTCTAATGCGCCAGGTGTGTTTATGGAGTACATGAATCGTATTTTCCACGAGCATTTGGATCGTTTTGTGGTTGTGTTTATTGATGACATTTTGATTTATTCTAAGTCTCGATAGGAGCACGCAGAGCATTTACGTATTGTTTTGCAGGTTTTGAAAGAAAGAAAGCTTTTTGCCAAGTTGTCCAAGTGTGAGTTCTGGTTGTCGGAGGTGAGTTTTCTTGGGCACGTGATTTCAGGTAATGGTATTTCTGTGGATCCATCTAAAGTAGAAGCAGTTCTACAATGGGAGGCTCCGAGATTCGTTACTGAAATTCGAAGCTTTTTGGGTTTGGCTGGATATTATCGAAGGTTCATTGAAGGTTTTTCTAAGCTAGCACTTCCTTTGACCCAGTTGACTTGTAAAGGGCAAGCGTTCATTTGGGATATTCGGTGCGAGGAAAGTTTTAATGAGCTGAAGAGAAGATTGACGACAGCTCCGATTTTGATTTTTCCGAATCCTAATGAACCGTTTGTGGTGTATTGTGATGCATCTTTGATTGGTCTAGGTGGTGTTCTGATGCAAGAAGGTAAGGTCGTGGCTTATGGTTCGAGACAGTTGACAGTGCATGAGAAAAATTATCCTACTCATGATCTTGAATTAACGGCTGTGGTTTTTGTGTTAAAGATTTGGAGGCATTATCTCTACGGTGCCAGGTTTGAAGTCTTTAGTGATAAAAAAAGTTTGAAATAATTGTTTGCTTAGAAAGAGTTAAATATGAGGCAGCGGAGATGGTTGGAATTTTTGAAGGACTACGACTTTGGCTTGAATTACCATCCTGGTAAAGCTAATGTGGTAGCCGATGCGTTGAGTCAGAAATCGTTACATATGTCCGCTTTAATGGTTAAGGAGTGGGAGCTTTTGGAAGCTTTTAGGGATTTGAGTTTGGTATGTGAGGTGACGTCGGATAGCGTGAGGCTTGGAATGTTGAAGGTTACTAATAATTTTCTGTTGACTATTAGTGAGAAAGAGAAGATGGATGTGAAATTTGTGGATTTGATGACGGTTGGAGAGAAAAGTGAAAATGAGGATTTTAGAGTGGACGATAAAGGTGTTTTGAGGTTCCGAGGTAGAATTTGTATTCCTGATGATGCGGAGTTAAAAAGGATATTTTAGAGGAAAGACACCGGAGTAATTTGAGTATACATCCGGGAGCTTATAAAATGTACCAAGATTTGAAGAAGATTTTCTGGTGGTCTGGTTTGAAAAGAGATGTGGCTCAGTTTGTTTATGCATGTTTGACTTGTCAGAAATCAAAGGTAGAACATATGAAGCCTAGTGGTTTGTTGCAACCGTTGGATATTCCTGAGTGGAAGTGGGACATCATTTCCATGGATTTTGTGACAGGGTTACCGAATACACAGCGAGGGTATAATGCTATTTGGGTGGTTGTGGATAGGCTGACTAAATCGGCGCATTTCATTCCGATTGACATCAGTTTTACTTTAGAGAGGTTGGCTGAGATTTACATCAGTGTGATTGTCAAATTGCATGGGGTTCCGTTGAGCATTGTTTCGGATCGAGATCCGAGGTTTACCTCGAGATTTTGGGAAAGTTTACAGAAGGCGTTGGGTTCTAAATTGAGGTTGAGTTCTGCTTATCATCCGCAAACGGATGGTCAGACCGAGCGAACGATTCAGTCGTTGGAAGATTTGTTGAGAGCGTGTGTTCTTGAACAAGGTGGTGCATGGGATAATTATCTTGCATTGATTGAATTCACGTATAATAACAGTTCCCATTCTAGTATTGGAATGGCACCTTTGAAGTACTGTATGGATGAAGATGTCGAACACCGTTGTGTTGGCACGAATCTGGTGAGAGTTCGGTGGTTGGACCAGAGTTGGTGCAACAGACTACGGAAAAAGTGAAGCTTATCCGTGAGAAAATGAAGACTTCTCAGAGTAGGCAAAAGAGTTATGATGATCGGAGAAGAAAAGATCTTGTGTTCCAAGAGGGAGATCATGTATTTTTGAGAGTTACACCGGTAACGGGTGTGGGTCGTGCATTGAAATCGAAGAAACTTACTTCTCGGTTTATTGGTCCTTACTAGATATCTGCGAGAGTGGGTGCTGTGGCTTATAGGGTGGCGTTGCCGCCGAATCTGTCGAATTTGCATGATGTGTTCCATTTTTCACAGCTTCGAAAGTATGTTCCGGATCCGTCGCATGTGATTCTGATGGACGAAGTTGAGGTAAGGGAGAACCTTACGGTTGAGGCATTACCCGTTAGGATTTTGGATCGCGAGGTGAAGCGGTTGAGAGGCAAGGATATTGCACTTGTGAAAGTGGTGTGGGGAGGCGCTGCTGAGGGCAATTTGACTTGGGAGTTAGAGAGTCGGATGCGGGAGTCGTATCCAGAGTTGTTCGTCTCAGGTATATTTTCGAGGACGAAAATTTCTAAGTGGGGGAGAGTTGTAACGCCCCAGTTTTAGTATTTTTATTTAATCGAGTCGTTTTGATTATTTTATTATTATATTATTTTATTTTCGACTTTTATTTGGAAATATGTTATTTTTCAATGTTGTGATATTTTATCGGGTTTTGGGAACGTTTGCGAGATATTTGAGTGTAGGGGTATTTTGGGCATTTCACTTTATTTTTCTTAAGTTAAGAAAATAGAAAATAGAAAGAGAGAAAAATAGAGAGAAAGAAAAAGAGAAGAAGGAAAAGGAGAAGAAAAGAGAAAGAAGAGAAGAAAAAGTCGAAACTCGATTAAATCGGGTAAGGGTGCGAAACTCGATTATTATATGCTTGTGTATGATTATGTATGTATGTTTTTGGTTGTTATTGGATTGAAATGGAAATATATAGTAAAAACCATATTATGTAAAAATTGATTAGAAATTGATTAAATTGTGTCGGAAATCATGTTTTCAGGTCCATTATTGTTGATACATGTTAGATACATGTTGTTAGGCATTGTATTGGTAATTTTTCTGGTGTATAGGTGAAAATTGGATGATTTTGGGTTGGAAAACGCAGAAGAAATTCTGCAGAAAAATTCTGGTTTTCCACTGCCCATACGCATATCACTCAAGGCAATACGTGTATTGGTCAAGGCAATACGCGTATGGCATTGAGGAAATGTGGGCAATACGCGTATGGAGCTTCATTTTCTCGGCCATCTGCCCATTTGCGTAATGGTACGCGTAAGACTTTAGGGCAATACGCGTATGCTGTAGGGCACTACGCGTATTGGACTTTTAATGGAAAATTTTGGGAAAAATGGGTCTCTGCCCATACGCGTACGACCTTGGGCAATACGCGTATGGAATGGGCGAGGGAGCAGGGCAATACGCGTATGGCCAGGAAGATTGCAAAATGTGTTTTTTTCGC
This sequence comes from Lathyrus tuberosus, assembly GCA_022829125.1. Taxonomy (NCBI): domain Eukaryota; kingdom Viridiplantae; phylum Streptophyta; class Magnoliopsida; order Fabales; family Fabaceae; genus Lathyrus; species Lathyrus tuberosus. The sequence goes on from JALAZF010000405.1 coordinate 1,303,030, forward strand.
GATGTATTTTCTTGTTTAGTCCGTAACTTGTGTTCCGTTTATCCATTTTTAACATTCTTGGTATCGTTGAGTAGCTATTGAACTGTACTTTCTTGTTATAATAATTATGAGATTGCTAGCCAATTTAATTATGTCAGGAATTTGGAATCGTGTCGTTTTGTCGACTTTTGTTGTTATAATTGTGTGTAATTGGTGTGTATCATGCAATGTGCTGTTGATATGGATATGGTATCACTACAACAAAAGTAAGTTATAACATCGCACCTTAGACAACGCTTTAATACAAAAGCGCTGCTATAAGTTAAAAACAAGGAAACTAGTCATTTAAAAAAATAAAAGCGCAAAAAAATATAAGACCTTAGACAGCGCTTTGGTCAAAAGCGCTTTATAAGGTCTTATAAATTAAAAAAAAAAATTAATGGAAAATATTAGACAGCGCTTTTGTTAAAAGCGCTTTCTAAGGTCTTATAAATTTAAAAAAAAATATAAGACCTTAGACAGCGCTTCGGTCAAAAGCGCTTTCTAAAGTTTTATTAATGTAGGGTTTTGTTGCTCGTGTGAACCACTCTCACAACGCCTTTTTCTTCATCCCCTCAAATCTCTCAAACAATGGTAGCCACAAGAAATCCCAAGGTTCTAAATTCATCGCGCATTACAGAAAAAACGTATCAAATCAAAAGAGAATGCTACTAATGTGCTAACGGAGGACGACGACAGTAGGTGGTGCGCGAAGGAATGGCAGCCTTCGGGGGTGGAGGTGGTGCGCGATTTCGGCAAGGATTCGGAGTGGTTTGTGGCGGCAATAAGAGGCTTCACCGAGCAGGCTCCGGCGAATCTTATGGTGTGAGCCGCCATGGAGCTCTGAAGTTAGTTTGATGCTTTTTCTGACTCAATATGATTTTGAATCTCTATGAATTTCTGATTTGATTCCCTATTGTTCTGATTCTTGAGTTAACTAGATTGTTTAGACTCTGTTCTGTGTTACGATTTGATTTCTGAATCGGTTTTGGGGTTGCGATGGCGAGTGGAGTTCCGATTTCACGGCGGCGGGGAGGGTTCCATTCATTTCTTGACTCTCACTGTTCGAATCTTTCCTTTTCCCATGTTGTAATCTTTGTTTCTTATTGTTCCTCTTTTTGGAAGAAAATTTGTTTATTTATGGATGTTATTGATGATTTGCTTTTGATGTTGTTTGAGTGATGTTAGATTCTTGGTTTAGCATGAGCTTTGACTCGAATATTGTAGAATTTTCTATTGATGTGGTTTGAATTCAATTCTATACTGTTTGATTTTTGAGAGTATTTTGAAAAAAAAAGTTTAGAGATTGTTTGAAACTGAAAGTGATTTTAGGAAATTGTTCATATTGATTAACTGCAGGTATCACTCAAAAATCGGTTTGGATTTGTTTTAGAGTTGTTCATGTTGTTTTGTGTTCAAGATTAAGAATTGTTGTGTTCTATTGATTTGAGTCTATAAAAAAATTGATTAATTATTCAGGTATGGTTACTGGTGCTGCAATATCATCACTATTCTACAATTTGAAACTAAGACATCCAACTCTTGATATACTAATGATTGATTATAATTTGGTGCTTTTAAATCAACCTGTAATAATTATTGGTATTAGTATTGGAGTTGTTTTAAGTAAAAGTTTTTGCAGATTGGATGATCACTGTTCTTCTAATTATAGTCTTCATAGGTAATTCGTAACTGACATGGTTTATTTGTTATATTGCATGTGCAGTTACATCAGTGAAGGCTTTTATCAAGGTTCTTGACACATGGAAAAAAGAAACCATAGTTAAAGAGGTTCATAAATATTTCATATTTAAATAGTTTAGGTGATTTTCATGTGCAAGCATATAGTTACATGTCTAATCTTTCCTTTTTTTTCTTCAATCTTTTGGAATCAAAAGGAGGCTGTCCAAAGAAATTTTCTTCCAGCCACTAGCAGTGAAGATGTTGAATACAAGTATCTTCCTAGCTCTCCAGATGATGAGTCTCAAAAGGAAATTACACAAGTAAGCATATTTTAATAGTTTTTTTCTTTGTGTGACCTAATCACTTATTAAATGTAATACACAAAAATTCAATTATGTATATAAGGAACCATTCTTAGCAACATTCAATGGAATCTAAATTACTGTCAAACTACCAGGATCTTGTCCCACTCTGAGAGAGGTGGCTCTTGGTGGTTCTACTGGAAGTAAAGCAATGAAACAAGTCTCCCAGCAGATATTCAATTTCGCTTTCAGAGCAACAGGAGAAGGTATGGAAGCCAGATTTTATTGTTTGACTTCTATTCTCTTTTCTTGCTTTTGATAAACCAAGTGTTTTATAAGGTATTTTGAACAACTTTGTTTATGTATTCTTTTAATTGAATTACAATCTTTGTGTTTTCAGGACCTATAATGTAGATTTGAAGCAATGCTTTGGTTGGATGCAAAAGTACTAGTATAAGTAATATGTGCATTTGTAGAAAAAATGTAATGATTTGTAATTATAAATAGGTGTATATATAATTTTGGTTTGTAATTTTAAATATATATATTGGTTTGAATTGCCAATTGTTTTGGATATATAATTTTGGTGTAAATTGGTACATTTAAATAGGATAAATTGGATTGATTTGAATCTCCAAATTGTGGTATTTTTCTGAAAAAAATTGCTGGTTGAAAAACAGGTCAAATTCTGGTTGAAAAAACCTGGTAAAAATTATGGTTTAAAAAAATTTATATAAAATTTTTCGTATACCTTAGACAGCGCTTTTGGTGAAAGCGCTGTCTAAGGTGGGGATTAGAAAGCGCTTTTGACAAAAGCGCTGTCTAAGGTGGACCTTAGAAAGCGCTTTTCCCAAAAGCTCTGTCTAAGGTATACCTAAAAAAGTTAAAACAGGTTGACCTTAGACAGCGCTTTTGGAGAAAGCGCTGTCTAAGGTATACCTTATAATGTCAAAAAGCGCTGTCTAAAGGTACCATAGACAGCGCTTTTCATTAAATATACCCCCCTTTAGACAGCGCTTTTGGTATTACCCAAAGCGCTGTCTAAACCTATAGCAGCGCAGGTTTAGACAGCGCTTAAAAGCGCTGTCTAAGGGTAAAAAAGCGCTGTCTAAGGTCTTATCTGTTGTAGTGTATGATTTGCGTGCTGTTGTATAGTATAAATGCATTGTTTTGGGCTTGAATTGCAAAGCATGATTAATGTTGAGTGAACTGGTTGCATATATGTGTGCATTTGAATGTCATGAGTCATTGTATGCTGAGCATCATGATGTGCATTCTTGTGATGTCGTGTGCCCTAGTGGGTGTGAGCGACGAATCGATTCCAGAGGGAATCTGCTATAACATCATGAGCCTTATACCGAGAGGACCGAAAGCGATGGTTATAGACGATCGTGTGCCCGTGTGGGGTGTGAGCGATCGGATCGTGAGCCTTATACAAAGACGACCGAAAGCGATCCATAAACGTCGTGAGCCTTATACAAAGAGGACCGAAAGCGACGGGGAACATCGTATGCCCGACGGGGAGTTACACTAAGTAACGAGCGATGGTTCTAATAGTTCCCGAGTGTACTGGTGTTGAGAATTGATGGAAGTCGGTACCGTATGTGCATATGCATAGAGTCGTTGTGTCGGTCTCTTGCATTTGCATAAATCATTAATGGTTTGTTTATGTGTGGAATTGCGGATGAAATTGACAAATTGATATATGTATATGTGTTAGTGATACTTGTATTGTGCATGGTTGGTATACCTTGGTGATGGAAATATGAAATATACATTGTGTTGTTTTGTGTTTGAATTCTGGTATGAGTTGTGGTGAGAATAATATATATGTGTATTTTTGGTGTTATATATAATTGTATATAATTGTATGCAATTATATTATGATTGTGTTTCTCACCCTTCTGCTATTTTATAATGCTCTATGAGGCATTGCAGATTAGATTGCTGGAGGTATTTTTGTGAAGCTTAGGTCTTCATTCTTTTGTCGGTCGGCTCTGATATGTGACACCGGGTAGTTAGGGAGACCGTTGGTGATTTGTGTGTATATGTATATGTTTCTTTTGGGACTGTACATGTATGATTGTATTTGGCAGACAAACTTTTCATGATATATATATATGAGATTTCAGTACACATTTTGCGCTTTTATTCTGTATCTGAATTGTGGGTAGTAGGAACTAAGTTCCTCTGTTAATTGCTACCTGATTGTTGCATATCTTTATGGGCAGGTTTATGTGTATTTGGTTTTAAATTGATGTGACCCCTTGGTCTATGCCATGAATGTTTTAAATATACTCTGATGAAATTTTGAATTTTTATTTATCGCTTTAATAGCTTTGGGGTATAGATTTGGGGTGTTACAATTTTGGACGTGGTTCTTAAGCATTGTCGCTCTTTGGGGGATTACAGGTCGATTCATTTTTTATCCTATTGAAGCTGATGAAGGAAGGGAAATAGATGTCTCCAACTAACCCTGCTTGCAAACTGAGGTTAAACAGTCAAAACTATTGGTTTACAGATGCGATGTGGATGTGGGGCCTCTCTCTGCTTATATTTTTTTTTGGAACGAAATACCGGGGTTGTTCATGGGGAATTTGTTAGGATACTGTGCTAGATTGGATAGAGGTAAGAGACTTTGGTTTCTTTTTTGATTAGTGTGCTCGCTAAGATTCTTTTGCAATCTTATGCCTACGTATTCCCGGGATAGGGAAATCAGAGCGATCGTAGTTCCTCCTATTCTATGGGAGGAAATGGTGTTTTGGTGTCTTGTTCAAAGCCCAAGACGTGAAGCTAAAAGCGATTTGTATCTTATTCGAAGCCCAAGATGTGAAGCTGAAGGTGATTTGTTTGTATCTTGTTCAAAGCCCAAGATATGAAGCTAAAGAGTCTATTTGTATCTTGTTTAAAGCCCAAGATATGAAGCTAAAGGGTTTTGACTTTAGAGAGAATTTGTCATCTCTAAAGAGGTATGTTTGTCACAACAACTGGGTGACTGATTATAAAGGAAAATTACTTTAACTGGGATATATGAATCCAGCAATGCCATAATTTCCTTTATAGGTGTTTTTAACCTGAAGGAGAAGACTTTAACTCAGTTTAGAGTAATGCCATCTTTCCTTAGGAATTTCTCATGCTAAAAGAGGGACAGTGGAGTGGATGTAAAAAATCCAGAGGCTTGCCGCTTACAGCAATTAGATAGGGAAAAAGGAGTTGTTGATGTTTGTATGCTATGAACGAGGCACAACTTTGATGCTAAAAGGTTGATTGTCTCAACCGGGGTTTCCTTATACAAAGCCTAAGAGGAGGCTAAAAGGGTGACTTTTCCAGGGAAAATGTTCTTTCTGTCTTGTACAAAGCCCAAGATTGAGGCTAAAGGGGTTTGACTCAACAAGAGATTCTTTTTGTGTGTTTTGCACGAAGCCCAAGATGGAAGCTTAAAAGTTGTTTGACTCAACAAGAGATTCTTTTATACTCAACAAGAGAGTGTTTTTGTATCTCGTACGAAGCTCGAGATGGAGGCGAAAAGTTTGGTGACTCAACAAGAGAGTCTTTTATTCTCAACAAGAGAGTGATTTGGTATCTCGTACGAAGCCCGAGATGGAGGGTAAAAGTTGTTTGACTCAACAAGAGAGTCTTTTATCCTCAACAAGAGAGTGTTTTGTATCTCGTACGAAGCCCGAGATGGAGGCTAAAAGTTGTTTGACTTAACAAGAGAGTCTTTTATACTCAACAAGAGAGTGTTTTTGTATCTCGTACGAAGCCCGAGACGAAGGCTTAAAGTGTTAGCTCCGCTGGGGAGAATCATTATACAAAGCCCAAGAGGAGGCTAGGGTAACTATTTCAGTTGAGTGATAGGTCCAGTATGTTGGTTAAAAGAGAAAATCAGTTCTTATATGAGTAATGTTGCACTCATGGACTTGATCTGAGAGTTGGGATTATCTCCTGTTCTCTAGGGAAACGGGTAATCCAAAGGGTTTTTGAGACTATCCAAGTCTACGGGTGTTCTTCCCTTTCTTAAAAAGGGCTTGAGAATGTCTTTGAGACTCAAGGGTCTTAGACTATCCAAGTCTAGAGTTTTATCTTTTGTACTATGCTTAAGAGAATTTATGGGACAGTACATTTGCGGTGGAAAGATCTAGACTCTTTGAAAGACGGTTCTATTAAGATGACTAATTTCTGTTCCTATACCTCTAGGAGGTCGTCGGGACAATTTGTACGAAGCCCAAGAGGAGGCTGGAAACTTTTAAGATGCCGAGGGACAATTTGTACGAAGTCCAAGAGGAGGCTATCTTCCCAGAGGAAGAATCATTATATGAAGCCTAAGAGGAGGCTGTGAAAACTTCTAAGAAGCCAACGGGTCCTTGTACAACGCCCAAGAGGAGGCGGGGATGCTTTTAGGAAGCCTGTGTGTCCTTGCACTAAGCCCAAGAGGAGGCTGATGAATAGTTCCAGAAGGGGTTTCACTTGGAACATTGGCCTTCTGTATATGAACTGTTCAAGGGGGAAATTTCTTAGATCTAGTTATCTAAAATTATTGTGAGGAGACGAGGTTTTGTCTAGTTCTAGACGTAGTTGTTGGGAAAACTCTAAATATCTATACTATTATTACACAGTTGATATGAGTTTATGAAAGAAGACTTACAGTGAAACAACCCCATAGTATAGTTATATACATATGAAAACGGTAAATGAAAGCGAGTAAACATTTATTCGGTTGTAGAGCTTCCATTCTGTATTGTTAGTTGTTCAACAAAGAAATTGAAAATAACAGTATGCTACAAAATCAAAGGAGAAAGTGCTTTGAAAGGAAAATTGGGGCTTACAGCTCAAGGAGAGGCCCAGGGTTTTATCAGTGATTACACTGTCGCTTTGTATTTGTACAAAGGGACTTATACAAGTGACTGAGGTCCAGGAAAGGTTTTCTGTACAAAGGGAATGGGTCTTACACTCTCTCAAGAGGCCCAAAAATGATTTAAAGAAAATTAATGGGGCTTATAACACGAGGGTAGGGCCAAATGATTTGATTTTTGAACTGGCGATCGCGCCGAAGTGTTCTTTTAACGCAGAGGGACTTATACAATATCTGAGGCCCAAAATTGTTTTTGGTTAAAAGGGGATTGGGTCTTACACTCTATTAGAGGCCCAAAAAGTTTTTGAATGGGTCTTATAGCTCAAGGAGAGGCCTAGGGTTTGTTTTAAACGGGCGATGATCGCGCCGAACTTTTTTGAAATACAACGGGACTTATACAATAAGTGAGGCCCAAAATAGGTTTGTATTTACAAAGGATTGGGTCGTACACTCTATTAGAAGCCCAAAGAGTTTGAAAATGAATAAAGATGGGTCTCATAGCTCAAGGAAAGGCCCAAAGATTTTTTTTTAAAAAGGCGACGATCGTGCCAAACTTTTTGACGGTATCGGGATTTATACAATACACTGAGGGCCAAAATATTTGGTTTTCAAGAGGGGTTGGGTCTTACACTCTATTAGAGGCCCAAAAAGTTTTTGAAAAGTTTGTTAGGGTGAAAATCAATAAAAACCTAATTTCATCATTTTTTAAAGTAATTATTCAAAGAAAATTAATTAAAATGATACAAATTCCAAATAAGTTTGAATAAACAACTTGTGATTTTGGTTTTAGGTTTGAAAAATGAGGTTTTAATCACAAGATGAATTAAAACCTATTTGGTGTTGATTTTCCAACATGGATATTTATTTTTAAAAAGTTTAAAAACAATAAAAATGAATTTATTCACAAAAATACTAATTATATTAAATAAATACTATAAATCTATTTTTTTGTGGAATAAAATATTTCAACATTTTTGTGATTTTTTGCAAAAAGAACCAATAAAAAATAATTAAAATTGAGTGAGTTATTAATTTTTCAAATCATTTAAAATAAATATGAAAAATAACAAAAAAATAAGAAAAAGTGGTAAAAAAGAGATCTGGGGTGAGGGGGGTTCGAACCCCAGACCTCTCGCTTGCCAATACACACAAAACCAGCTGATCAACCACTAGGGCACAATGCCAATTCAAATATAGCATGGCAAATGAAAAATATAAGGCAAACTTGGTTGGTTTCTCAGGCATGGCGTCATGGCCATCTTCAACCTCAAGCTCAGATGCGTGAAGCCCTCTAACTCATTCATTTCTTAACCATTTGACATGATTCAAATACCAAATTCATGCATTTTTTCACAAGGAACAAGATGTCAATACTTGATTTTATTTATTTTCAGTGTATAGCAAATTATATCATTATGGCCGTATGAACCCTAATTTTGCAAAAGCAGTCGTGCAGCCATGGTTATGAGGGCTATGATCCAATTTTTTGAGGGAAAACACTCAACATATGATGGCAAGCAATTGGCATAAATATCATGCGAGGAAATATGCATGGATCATGAAGATGTAGTTTTAGGCTTACCTTGATGCAAACTAAAATGTGATCTCTGCACAAATGGTGTTCCAGATGAAATTTGATGATCTCTACAGCTTCAATGGATGTAGTTGAGTGTGTTGCAAGCTTTGGAACACTTTGAAAACCTTTGGATCAAGTTGGAGAACTCCAACTGCATAATTGAGGCATAATGGCTTGGTTGAAGAGTGATTTTGAGCTAGGGGTGCTACAGTTGGTGTTTAAGTGTTTGGACACCTCAAATACATCATATGTGATGTGTCTGAGCAATTGGAATGGATTGCTTAGGGCTGCAACTCAAAAACTGATGGTGGTTGCTCAAAAACAAGGAAAATTGGAACTTAAGAGAGAATGAGAGAAAGCAGTGCTATCAAATGCTTTGGTGTGCCTTGAATGATCCATTGGAACCTCTATTTATAGGTGATCCATTCTTGTCTTGGAGGAATAGTGAATGGCTGCTGGATCAGATTACATTCAAATGGATTGGCTTGGTGGATTTCTTCTCATGCAAGGCAAACTAGCCCCTCCCAAGAGCAGGGCTATGCCTCGACTAAATTCACATTTTTCAGATGTTTTTATTGTTATTTAATTAGAGAACTTGACTGAGTAGAGTGGATTTGTTGAAAGTGCCCTATTTCACATAAATGCCTTTGAATTCAAGGCATATATGCCAAAATGCATTAATCTCAAGTTGGAAGATCCCTTGGCTCTTGGACTCAGCCCTATCAGTTGGATCGGATGCATTGTGATTGGTTTGAGTACATGTGGCATAATGATCCTTGGTTTTGATTCAGAAATCGTGTGTGGCAAGCAAATATGTAAACTGATTTTTCCAAAACAGCTTGCAACAGCATGACTTTGGGCATGGATTTCTCTTGGTTCAAGTTGAATTAATTCATGCTGATAAGCTCTTTGAATTCTTATCAACATATGCAACAACATTGATGTTTACCTTTGGTCTTGATTCATCTTGCAACTATGTGAAAAGATATCACAAGTTTTGGTGTTTCCAACAAAATCTGCCTTGGCCAGAATTTTTCTAAGTGTTGGAAAATGATGTATTTTCATGTTTTAGTCATTTTGGCCCAATCATAACTCAGAATCCACAATGAATTGGAGTGAGGTGTAGTTGAACCTTTTGTAGAGGGTAATGAGAGCTACAAATCCAACCTTGGATGGGGTAAAATGGCCTTGTGGTTTAGGAGTTATGATCCTCCAAAGTTGGTACCCTAGCCACTTTGTTTCATAACTTAGAAAAATTTCTAAGTTTTTATGGTTACCCTTTTTACAAGTTATCCCACTTTTCTTGATTTTTCTTTATGAATGATGATTCCAATCATACATTAACATCATTTTAGGGTTAAAAAACCATTTTTATGAAAAATCTCAAAAAGTCAAAGTTTGACTTTTGTGCACAGTTGACTTTTTATCAGATGAATTCCAAACTGTGAAATCCTTTAGGAAATCATGTCCTTGACCCAAATCAAACTTGATGGACATTTTCCATGGGTGTTATAGGGTATATTGATCCATATGCTAGGGTTTGGGAGCATGTCCTGGTCAAAAGTCAAAGATACAGTTGACTTTTCTCGCAAAACCCTAACTGTGGTTCAGATGAAATTGAAACTTGTTGCTCAAGCTTCTTGGATCAATCCATTGTTGCAAATGGATCAATGTAGTGTACTAGAGACCCTCAAATCCTCTCTTGAGGTCTTGGCTCATGTTTTGTCTCAAAAGTCAACTTAGGGGTGAATTAGGTCAAGAAACCCTAATTCCTGATTTTTTTGTGAATGCATCCCCTGAGGTTAAATTGACTTGATTCTTGGGTTTATGATGTCCCTTGGGGGCATCATAGGTTATATTTTGAAGCATTGGCTCATGCCCAGAGGAAAATTTCCATCTGGAGGCCCTGGTCGACCAAAACCCTAATTTGGTGACACTGTTGATTTTGAGGCTTGATCCACTTGGAATGTTGCAACCTTGTGCTTGATATTTGATGTGGGAGTCCTCTTGATCCTTTGTAGATGTTTGAGAGGTTAGACAAGTTGAAGATCATGTCATTCTTTGATTAATCCTTTGTCTAAGAGCTCTGAGAGGGCTTGAAACCCTAATTTTGATTGTAGTGAATGCTCACCCATATTTGAGGAGATTGATGATTCACAATGATTCGTCCATATTGTGATGATGATTTGCACAATGATGGAGATCTTAGTGGTCAAAATTTGGGGTATGACAGATGCCCCTATTTAATCTTCTTGGACCCGAAGGTGTGAATGACGAAGGTATTCGGGCATTCGGGGTGTAAGAGGATTAAATATCGGAATACCCAAAATTTTGATGGTTTGCTATGAACGGTAGTTTGCGCATTCATCTTCTTTTGCTAAGCAATAATGCTTAGAAAAGGTAAACTTCCCCTCGATCCTGGTCTTCAGCCAAGGAACTGGTCTCAATTTTCTTTTGAAATGAACTTCCCCTCGATCCTGGTTTCCTACCTAAGAACTGGTCTCAGTTTCTGATATAAACTTCCCCTCGTTCTTGGTTTCCTACCAAGGAACTGGTCTCGGTTTCTAATATAAACTTCCCCTCGTTCTTGGTTTCCTACCAAGGAACTGGTCTAAGTTTCTGATATAAACTTCCCCTCGTTCTTGGTTTCCTACCAAGGAACTGATCTAAGTTTCTTTTGTTAATAAACTTTATTGGCAAGGGACGCTATTCGTAGCGGTTTTCCTCAAACTTCTCGCCGAATTTTCCTGGGGAGATGCCATTTGATGAGTCTACTGGGGATATTACACCATACTTTTCTCGAGATCTTCCCGGAGAAATGCCATATGATGTGATCCACTTTGAGGTGCTGATGACTTTGTTGACATTGAATTTCTGGAGAGAAGAACCAATGTGTTGCCGAAAAACTTTAGTTGAGAGGCTTTCTTTAGGGATTTTTCTTAATCCAAGAAAGTGAAGATATCATCTTCAATGGCGAAGAGTGACATCGGCTGAGGATTTTCTTGCCTTTTCAGAGGTTCAAGTTATCAAAGTGGTCAAAGAACCAACTTTAGTTCAACAGCAAAGTGGAGAAGCGATTGTTCAAACATGACGTTTCTTGACAAGGAAAGAACAGACAACTCGATTGACAAGAGGACGTTTATCACTAGGGGATAAGACCGACTAGAGTGATAGTGATGCAACATGAATATGAATGTAAATCAATAATGCATGAGGCATGTATGTATATGCTAACAAAACTGACGCCGCATACAGACTTAAGGAATGGACATGACCGGATACTCGGTCCCAGCGGGAGATGAAAAGTATCACTAGTTCAAAAGTAGCAATTCTGTCTTGCTTAGGAGAAATAGTCCCTGCGGGGAACAACCGTTGGTCGGGCTTAGGAGATGAGAACTCTGCCGGGGCGTGTCAGACTAAATAAGGTCTCTGACACAGTTGATCCTTCGTTCAGACGTACTGGTTTAAAAGGAGTACTTTGATTCTGCACTTTGAAGCTCGATTACTTCTGGAGTAGCGATCGATGTTCTTTCGATGTTCAACAGTCAAAAGAAAATTGCCATCTTTATTTTAAAAGCAGAAAAAGTTTTACAAGTAAATTCATTTTGGTTTTATTTCAAGAATCGTTGATCATGTTAAAAACGTCGTTCTATAAAGCTAAAACAAATAAGAATTGCAAACAAAAGCACAAGGGCTCAAATTTTATTGGTATGATGGAAAGCAGCCAAACGCGTGATCCCAAAGAGTATATACAAAGTTAGAAAATGGTAATTTACAGGGAAAAGGGCTACATCAAAACATAACGACCAATATCCTTCTACCAACTTTGAATTCCGAGCATCCTGAGCTTCTGCCGAAGATGACCTTGACTGGAGTTTTTCTGATGGACGACGTAACTGTTGCTAAGGGACTTGCCTCTGTTGGACATAGTTACTTGCCATTATCCCTAATTTTGCATGGACTGTACTGTGATGTTTCCAATTCACCGGGATGATTTTATTTATTTATTTTGTCTCTAATTTTTGTCTGGATCGCCCTTTCGGGTTTTCAATCCACCGAGATGTTTTTTTTAGGCGAAGTATTTCTTGACTACATCAACATTCGTGGGGGTTGGCAAATTCCTCTCCGTCCATGGTTGCAAGTCTCAAGGCCCCGCCTGAGAAAGCTTTCTTGACCACGTAGGGGCCATCATAATTCGGGGTCCACTTGCCCCGAGATTCAGTGTGGAATGATTGTATCTTTTTGAGCATAAGGTCTCCTTTCTTGAAGACGCGAGGTCGGACCTTTTTGTCGAAGGCCTTCTTCATTCTTTACTGATACATTTGACCGTGGCATTGAGCCGTTATTCGCTTTTCTTCGATCAGATTGAGTTCGTCGTGCCGACTTTGACACCATTCAGCCTTTGTAAGCTTAGCTTCCATCAATACCCGGATTGATGGGATATCTACTTCTACGGGGAGCACAGCCTCCATGCCATATACTAGAGAGAAAGGGGTTGCCCCTGTTAAAGTGCGGACAGATGTACGATAACCATGAAGAGCAAAGGCTAGCATCTCGTGCCAGTCTTTATAGGTTATAACCATCTTTTGAACGATCTTCTTGATGTTCTTGTTAGCCGCTTCTACCGCTCCGTTCATCTTGGGTCGGTAGGGAGATGAGTTATGGTGTTCAATCTTGAACTCAGCGCACAACTCCTTCATCATCTTATTGTTCAAGTTAGATCCATTATCCGTAATAATCTGGCTTGGAACACCATAACGGCAGATGATATTGTTTTTGATAAATCGAACCACCACTTGTCGGGTTACATTAGCGTATGACGCTGCTTCGACCCACTTGGTGAAGTAGTCAATGGCTACCAGGATTAATCGATGTCCGTTCGAAGCCTTGGGCTCAATCACGCCGATCATGTCGATTCCCCATATGGAAAAATTCCAAGGGGAAGAGAGAACTTTGAGATGCGTTGGCGGTACATGAATTTTGTCTAAGTATATCTGACACTTGTGACACCTTCTCATGTACTTGTAGCAGTCAGATTCCATGGTCAACCAGTAGTACCCTGCTCTCAGAATTTTTCTCGTCATCGTGTGTCCGTTGGCATGAGTGCCAAAGGATCCTTCGTGAATTTCTTTTATCTGCATGTCTGCTTCTAGTCTGTCTACACATCGGAGCAAGACCATGTCGAAATTTCTCTTCTACAGTGTATCACCGCTCAGAAAGAAACTACCTGCTAGCATTCTGAGGGTTTTTCTGTCTTTTCTAGACGCCCCAGGTGGGTACTCTTGTTTCTGAAGGAAGCATTTGATATCTTGATACCAAGGTTTGTCGTCTATGACTGCTTCGATCGTGAAGATGTAAACGGGCCTTTTAAGGCGCATTATGTCTATCTTAGGTAGGTCGTTCCATTGACCTACGCTAATCATGGAAGAGAGAGTGGCTAATGCATCAGCCATGTGATTCTCATCACGAGGGATGTGATGAAACTCAATTCTGTTGAAGAAAGGTAACAACCTTCTTGCGTAATCTTTGTAAGGAATCAATCCTGATTGGTATGTGTTCCAATCTCCTTTGATCTGATTGATAACTAGGGCTGAGTCGCCATATACGTCCAAGTTCTTGATCCTTAAGTCGATCGCTTCTTCGAGACCCATGATACAAGCTTCGTATTCGGCCTCGTTGTTTGTGCACTTGAACGTAAGTCTGGAGGTGAAAGGAATGTGGGTACCCTTAGGGGTGACAATGATTGCCCCAATTCTGTTTCTATAATGATTGACAGCTCCATCAAAGATAAGTCCCCATTAGGAACCTGGTTTTGGCCCTTCACTGGGTAGCGATTCATCGCAATCTTTCATTTTTAGATACATGACATCTTTATCTGGGAAGTGAAACCCGATTGATTCTTGATCGTCAATCGATTGATGAGCCAAATGATCGGCTAAAATACTTCCTTTAACGGCTTTCTGAGCGTGGTATTCTATGTCATACTATGATAGCAACATCTGCAAACGGGCAATCCTTCCTGTGAGAGCAGGTTTTTCAAACACATACTTGATTGGATCCATTTCGGAGATTAACCAAGTAGTGACGAATCATGTACTGGCGAAGACGTTTGGCTGCCCAAGCCAGAGCGTAACAAGTTTTCTCAAGCATAGTGTATCGAGTCTCGCAGTCGGTGAATTTCTTGCTCAGATAGTAGATGGCAGACTCTCTCCTTTTAGTTTCGTCTTGTTGGCCAAGTACACAAACCATTGAGTCATCTAGGACTGTGAGGTAGATGATCAGTGGTCTTCCTTCCACTGGAGGTGACAGAATCGGAGGATTCAACAGATATTCCTTAATACTGTCGAAGGCGGTTTGGTAATCTTCTGTCCAAACGCAGTCCTGGTTCTTTTTAAGTAATTTGAAAATCGGCGCACATGTCGCGGTCATGAGGAATATGAATCTGGAGATCAGGAACCCTCTGACTTGTTTTTTAGTTTTTGGAGAAGGCATTTCTTGAATGGCCTTGACCTTGTCAGGATCAACCTCAATTCCTTTCTGGATGACGATGAACCCTAAAAGCTTCCCTGAGCGGACACCGAAGGCGCATTTATTGGGATTCAAGCGGAGTTTGTACTTCCTCAACCGCTCGAATAGTCTTGATAGGTGTGTCACATGCTCCTCCTCTGTTTTAGATTTGGCAATCATGTCATTGACATATACCTCGATTTCTTTATGTATCATGTCATGAAACAGAGTAGTCATGGCCCTTTGATAGGTTGCCCTGACGTTCTTCAAACCGAACGGCATTACCTTGTAACAAAAGGTACCCCATGGGGTAATGAAGGAATTTTTCTCCATGTCGTTCGGCGCCATTTTAATCTGGTTATAGCCCGAGAATCCATCCATGAAGGAGAAAACTTTGAACTTTGCTGTACTGTCTACCAGCATGTCAATGTGTGGTAAAGGAAAGTCATCCTTTGGACTAGCCTTGTTTAGATCTCTGTAATCTACACACATTCTGACCTTTCCGTCCTTTTTCAGAATGGGTACAATGTTTGCTAATCATTGAGGATACTCTGACGTGGCGAGGAAACCCGCGTCAATCTGTTTCTGTACCTCCTCTTTGATTTTGATGGCCATGTCCGGATGAGTCTGTCTCAACCTCTGTTTTACTGGCGGACATTCTGATCTCAATGGTAGATGATGTTCCACGATGCTGGTATCCAACCCTGGCATATCCTGATAAGACCAAGCGAACACATCGGGGAATTCTCTGAGAAGCTTTGTCAAACTCTCTTTGGCAGTTGGACTGAGCAGTGCCCCAATCCTGATCTCTTTTCTCTCTTTTTCTGAACCCAAGTTTACCGTTTCCAACAGCTCTTTGTGAGGTTTAATGGACCTTTCCTCCTGTCTGAGTAGTCGGGAGATCTCCTCTAGAATTTCGTCGTCGTTTTCTTCTTCACCCCTAAATACCGGGAACTCAAAGTTGGGAGAGGCATTGGATCGTATCTTTCAACGGAGTTTAAAACAAGCAATCTGCATGACATGATGATTTGTGTTTAGAAGAGATAGAGAGAATGCAAGAGTGTGTGCAGTGTATTTTTTGTTTACTGCTTATTTTCATTATTGAACTGTTTTTTAGCATTACCATTTTCTAAGAAAAGCAAAAAGAGAAAACAACAATAAATGCGGAAATTACAGAACGACATTAATTTATTAATGAACAAGTTGATTCTTGAAACTACAGCCCTATAAAACAAAACTCTGTCGCTTTGGGCGAAGCGAAGAGGGAAATTTACAAAAAGAGAGCCCTAACAAAACATCCATTTCACTTGGGCAGGGTGAAAGGTTAAAGTAAAGATGGCAATTACTTTGACTTATGAACAATCTTCGGAACATCGACTGCAACCCATTGGCGGCGAACTCCTCGGTGAATCACAAAGTCTGGTACCTTCCTTGATTTGTCTTCAGAAATGACACTGATTTCTGGTGGAGCAGGATCGTTGGAATCTGTCTCTCAGGCAGAGTTGTCGTAGGAGGATTCCTCTGTTGTATTTTGCATAGCATTTGTACTCTCAGGCAAACTTCCCCATCCAGTTGGCTAGATGTCTTCGAGCCTGATACGAGAGCTCTCAGGAGCGGTGTACTTGACCATATAGTCGTATTTTCCACTTGGTTGTCCCAGGGTGTCCCAACTTCTTTGGAACTGGAGGAGTCATCTCTCTTGATGGCGTTGACCTCGGGAAAAGCATAGTTAATGAATTCTAGTCCTGCAAACGTTGCGAATTCATCGTCGTGCTGAGTATTTTCAGGATAACCTGGGTGTTGATCCCATGACATGGTGGGGACGCAGGTATTCTTTTCAATGATGCTCAGCTGATTTTCATTGTTCAGCTGACTTTCTTGCCCCAAGTCCCCTGGGTAAGGCTGCCACATTGGCAGGCCATCCATCGGGCCATGATAGCTGTGGTCAAAGTTGTCTTTCATCAGGGTGTCCTCCTCTAATGAGTTTGGCGGAGCACGACATCCTTCCGGATCATAATCTCCATATAGCATTTCGACATCTGACTGGGATATAAATCTCGGGCTCTGTGTAGGAAAGCAAAAGGGAGTCTGCGTTTCGTCCTGAGACATATAACAGTCCTCGTTGAGATAGGACTTCCATTCTTCCTCCGTATCGGATGAATCATCTTTTTTGATGGTATACACTTCTTGAGTCACTGGTTGAAGGAAGCCTCCGCTGTGGAAGAAGTTCTGAATGGGACGAAGACTTTCATCGTTAGCAGCTGTCTGGGTACAGGTTGCAGAATAACCAAGACCCTTCTTTGTTTTATTGTTAGTAGGAATGGCAAGCTGCCCTCATCCTGTTGTATTGGCACTCTCAACCACTTTGATATCATCTTTGTATGAGGAAATCGAAGTTCCCCCTTCGGATTGATCGTCTTTGTGTAGTGAAAGCGTTTGGAACTGGGTTCCGATTGCCCCGTCCGGTTCTACATAAGTGGATGACGATAATTTGCTTACGAGCAAGGCCTGTTCTCCACAGACTGTGACGAGTTAGTCGTTCTGGACGAAATTTAGCTTTTGGTGGAGGGTTGAAGTGACAGCCCCAGCCTGATGTATCCAAGGTCTTCCTAATAAACAACTGTAAGTTGCCCGGATGTCCATGACCTGGAAAGTGACTTGGAAGGTGAGAGGACCGATAGTTATGGGAAGGTCAACTTCACCGATAACCATTTTTCTGGATCCGTCAAATGCTTTGACGACGACCTCGCTGGTTCTCATAGGAGGGCCTTTGAATGATAATTGCATCAAGGTGGACTTCGGCATAACATTCAGGGCTGACCTTGTGTCTACCAGTATGCTGGCTAAAGCATCGTCCTGGCAGTTAACTGTGATATTGAGCGCCATGTTGTGACTTTTTCCCCCCTCTAGCAAATCCTCATCACCGAATCCTAAGTTGTTGCAGGAAGTGATGTTAGAGATGATGCTATCGAACTGTCTGATTGTTACGTCCTGTTCCACAAAGGCTTGCTCCAAGACTTTCTGTAGAGCCTCCCTGTGCGCTTCTGAACTAAGTAACAGTGATAATACTGAGATCTTTGAAGGAGTCTGTAACAGTTGATCAACAATGTTGTATTCACTCCTCTGGATGAGCTTTAGCATCTCATCATTGTTCTTTGAAAGGTCGAGATTACTGGATTGACCGACCGGTGGATTGAGAACTTCTGTTTGAGGTTCCTTCTCTTTGCTGGGTTCTCCAACTCCTCTGTTGAAGATTTGACCGCTCTGTGTTACTATACTGATGTCTGCAATATTCAAAACGGAGGGTAATGGAATTTACTTTCCATTCTCAATTATGGTTGCACCATATTTGTAAGGGATAACCTTAGTTGATTTATACGGTAGTGGTCCTGGTAGATAGATGACTATGGGAACCTTCTGATTTTTCTGACCATCGTAAGTAATTTCGATCCTTTCCCGGTTGGGGGCTCTCGATTCGTCAAGTAGAGGGATGATGGCACAAACATCCCTAGCCCTCTGATGATCAGATATTTTGACAACGTCCTTGATTTGGTTAGCGAAATAGTTGACTGATCCAGAACTTGAGCATGGTTGAATCTCTTTGCGGTCCAACTGACTTTGAGGGGCTGCTCGCACGAGGTAGCATCCTTGATTATCCACTGAGCAAACAGCACACCACTCATAGTTGTGTAGTGGCACCTGACCACGTCCGCTTAGAATACACTGTAACCTAACAAGATCTGTTTCCATCGACCGAACATCCTGACTTTGGTATCTAGTAGGATTTTCGTTAGTGATACTAATTTGCTGGGTGTCTTCGTCCATATAGATTGGAAGCCACCAGTGGTTCAACAAGTGCTGAAGTGTTTCCTCGACAAAGGCACAACCTTGATCGTTTTTGCAACCCGCTTTACAGCTCTGATAATCATGTGAAGTGAGAAAACCTAGTTGGACTTGCGTAGCATGTAACTCCACCAGGATGGTATTCATCAGGCGAACATCGAAGACTTGAATCATGTTGATTTGATAATGATTCCTATCATGGTAGTCTTGGATCCATCCAAGATCCATCTGACGCTGGAGGGCCTCTTGTACAAAAGAGCATCCCTGTTTGTTTACCGAGCAAGTCAGACAGGAATTGTAATCATGCTGCGGCAGATTATGATACTGGCTTTTCCGTGAGTGCATTGCCACCAAGTTCACATTCATCGCACGAATGTCGTGGTTTTGAATGATGTTGGAATTCATATAAACCATGTTAACTCCACGAACTCGGTGCTCTTGGATCCATCAGAGATCCATCTGTTCCTGTAGAGCTTATTGCACTACAGAACATCCTTGATTGTTTTTAGAGCAGATATCACACTGGTGATAATTATGAGGTGGCACATGGCCATATCCACTCTGTGTACAATGCATCTTAACCAAGTTGGCCTTTAACAAGAGTACATCATGAATTTGATAGATGTTGCTAGACTCTTCCTCTATCAAAATTGAATGTAACCTTCTCGTGTTGAGGCAACGGGTTTGTGAGAACATTCGGATTCGTATCTTTGAAAGATAAGACCCCGCTCCTAACAAGCTTTTGCACATCGGATTTGAAACTAAGACAGTTCTCTATGTTATGCCCTGGTCCTCCTAGATGGTAAGGGCAAGTCTGATTCACCTTAAACCAAAAAGGTAGATTTTCCGGTACTGTAAGAGGAACCTTGGTCTGGATGTGCCCTTTGACCAGCAGTAACGGAAATAGTTCTGCGTATGATACGGGTATAGGATCAAATCTTGGTGGCCGCGTTGTACGGTTGTTGTTGTATGGAGGACGAGCCTGTTGAAGAGGCTGTTGTGTCCTTTACTGAAATTGCTATTGATTAGGTTGGCTCTGCGCAACCTGAGGTTGATACGTAGGAATAGGCGCGGGGTTGATAGCAGGAGTTACAGCTGCTACTAGTTTGTATCGACGCCTTTGCTTTCCGAGAGAGATATTCTCAATATCTTGCTTTTTTTTCTTAGGGAGAGCACTACCGTATTTCTTAGTACCGCTTGTCGACCCAGTGCCAAGATCTCTGAAAGTGATGATCGTAGCACGGTTCAAACCCATGTACCATTTTAACGCGACACCGGTTAAACTATCCTGAAAGTAGTGAATCAGTAGATCCTGATTCTCTGTCTGAGCTGACATTCGCCGAGCGTATATCACCAAATGGCTGTGAGGGCAAGATTTACCCTTGTACTTTTCAAAATCGGGCACTTGGAACTTGTGCGGAACTTTCACATTAGGGACCAAGCAGAGATCTGCGGCGTCCTTTCCAAATAAATCCTGACCGCGAATGGCATGCAGTTCCTTCTGCATTTCCAGGAGCTGCTCCTGGAATTCATCCATTCTATCAAACATAGTTTCCTTTCTACCAGAAGGTATCTGTGGAATCTGTCCTTCCGGGACAGTGTGCACCACAGGGGGTGGTACTGTTACTACGAAAGTGAATCATGGTGTTTCCCGAAGTTTGTGACCTTCAGGAGTTGTTGGTATGCCCCTGGCATCTTCTCTTTTCGGAAGTTTGTAACCTTCAGGCCCAGCGGCTCCTGCTGCAGTTTCTGGATCTCCAGTGATCGGCGGAATATATCCTTCCGGGATATAGTTAGGTGGTATTCCCCAAGGACGATCTTTCGGCATTCTGTACCTAGGATCATACTTCTCCACTATGGGTGTTGAGGTGATCTCTGAGATCATAGTCCTTTGTAGCTGAGCTTCTGCCATGGCTTGCATGTTGTTACAAAGCTTTCTCATATCCTCTCTCAGAGCGTCGATCTCTTCTTTCAACTCTCTGTTCTTTTCCTCGAGATCATCCATCTTTTTCTGACGATTGGCCCGAGTATTATACGAATGAGACAGTTTGACTCTAGAACCGAGACACAAACGTGAGATTCGTAGGTAAGAAGAATACGTGACGTGAGAATGATGAATGCAATGATTATATTAATTGTTTTTTTTGTTTAATCAAAATAAACTTCGAAAATTAGATTGCAAATATCAAACAGTGGGGAAACCCCATTTTATTGAATTCGAAGGATTGCGGAAATGGAAATATAGTAAATTACAAGGTGCGGAAACAGAAACCTAAGCTAATGGGTCCCAAGTCCTCTCTGAGGAGAACTCGGGTGCTGATTCTGGTACTTTCCTTTTCTTGGACCGGGGCTCTTGGGCCGTTGTCGGGTTGTCATTCCTTTGCCAAGTGAAAGGAGTGAGCAAATTCCTTTGGTCATCCTGATCTTCTACAGCATGTTGCTCCAAAATCTCAATTAGAGCATCCTTATCTTTCAGTAGTTGCTGTATTTTGGTACACTCCACATTGAGAATGCGCTACTTGTTCTTCCAAGACCTTCTCTCCTGTTGAACCTTGTTGAGAGTAACCTAAAGTTTTTTCGCTTCAGTCATGAAGTACATGATAGATTCCCTTGGTGGAAGAACTCCATGCCGAGGATAAGGCATCTTTAGCTTTTGAGCCCTAGTTTGTACCCAGTGGAGATAAGGCTCCACTGAGATACATTCCGGTTTTCCTAGAGACTCTCGTCCTTTCTGATGAACATGTTTCCAAGCGTGCACTATTTCCGTCTTTAGTGCCCTGTCATTTTCTCCCTCTTTGAAGAAAAGACCTTCCAGATGAGCATTACGCGGGACATGCCTCATCGGGTATCCAAATTGACGACGAACTAAAACTGGATGGTAATTGATTCCTCCCTTAGTTCCTATGTCGGGGTACGTTGGGGAAGTTTCCACAACGGTCAATGATCCTGATCCCGTCATAAATCCTATTGCACCAATCTATGTCAGAGTTGGTAAGGGACATGATTTTCTGCGACCAACTTAAGGCACTCTTATGATCCCAAAAAGCGGCAAACTTCGGCAAATGGGAAATAAACCATTTATATAGCAGGGGTACACAACACGTGATCTCCCCTCCGCTGTACAAATTCCCTAAGTGTACAGAATGATACGCATCTGCGAGCAAGGTTGGTACAGGGTTTCCGATGAGAAAAACCTTAATGGCGTTGATATCTACAAAGTTATCGATGTTGGGAAACAAAAATAACCCGTAGGTGAGCAGAAAAAAGATGCTCTCGAAAGCGGCCATGTTGCCTACACTAGCAATGTATAGAGCCTTCTTTACCAGAAACTTGGCTGGTAAACCTGGGAGCCCACCCTTAGTGGTAATGTGAGTCTTGACTTCTGACTCGTCCAAATAAATTGCTCTTGCAACGGTTTGATCCTTTGGAATTTCATCCAGTCCAAAAAATGGAGCTTGATCAGTGATATGTAAATCAGTCAGATGAGAATACTCTTCCAGTGTTGGTGCGAGCTGGTAATCTGGGAATGTGAAACAGTGATAGACCGGATCGTAAAACTGAATAAGTGCCTCCATGATTCTTTCAATTACTTGGACCCTTAACAGAGGTAGTAGACGTCCGTACTTGGCTCTGAAAGCATCAGGGTTAGTGATCATCCTTGCTAATCCTCTCAAATCCTCTAGTTTTAGAACCTTGAAGGTATACTTGTGAGTTTTCCTTCTACCGAAATCCATAACGCAATCTCTTTCTCTGACATTTGCAATCATTGTCTTAGTTTAATTTGAAAAAGAGAGACTAAAAGAGAAATTTTTCTTTGTTTTATGTTTTTAAAATGAATGCATGAATGCAGCACACAAAAACATAGAAAAAACATGGGGTCAAAAGGGTCGGTGTCATGAAGTCAAGGCTCTACCCGCCCCCCAAAGGTTTATACTAGTGATTTTTGTACCTGTCTCTTAAAATCATTAATTCTTGTCGATATAACATCGGCAGGCCGGGAACCGTGCTAGGTGACGTTATTTCGAAGAATCTCAGAAGAGGGTAGTATAGTGTGACAACTATTTCCGATAGCTTCCGCACTACTAAAAGAGGTTTTTCCTAGGTGTATGCTCAATCTTTCCACATGCGGCATCACACGCATTCCCATTTGCAGAAAAATAAACACAGATATCAATTAGGAAAAGCAGTATATATATTTGTCCTAATATCCTAGACTTTTTAAGAGCTATGAATCCTATGTTCCTGGAAGAAAATGGCTCCCCAGCGGAGTCGCTATTCTGTGGTTCCTTCCCAATTTAAAAGGTTTTGACCTAAGATCCTAGTGAAGGCCGATCTTAGCAATAATGACATTCCCCAATTGAACCGTCATTCGGTGATACCCTATGAACCCAAGGTCTCATCCTAAGAAAAGATTTCAGCCAGAGAGATAAGAGAGACAAGATTCCTTTGAAAGGCCCCACGGTGGGCGCCAATTTTCTGTAGCGAGCGATTTTGGAGGTGGTTCTTAAGCACTGTCGCTCTTTGGGGGACTACAGGTCGATTTATTTTTTATCCTATTGAAGCTGATGAAAGAAGGGAAATAGATGTCTCCAACTAACCCTGCTTGTAAACTGAGGTTAAACAGTCAAAACTATTGGTTTCCAGATGCGATGTGGATGTGGGGCCTCTCTCTGCTTATTTTTTTCTGGAACGAAATACCGGGGTTGTTCATGGGGAATTTGTTAGGATACTGTGCTAGATTAGATAGAGGTAAGAGACTTTAGTTTCTTTTTTCATTAGTGTGCTTGCTAAGATTCTTTTGCAATCTTATGCCTACGTATTCCCGGGATAGGGAAATCAGAGCGATCGTAGTTCCTCCTATTCTATGGGAGGAAATGGTGTTTTGGTGTCTTGTTCAAAGCCCAAGACGTGAAGCTAAAAGCGATTTGTATCTTGTTCGAAGCCCAAGATGTGAAGTTGAAGGTGATTTGTTTGTATCTTGTTCAAAGCCCAAGATATGAAGCTAAAAAGAGCCTATTTGCATCTTGTTTAAAGCCCAAGATATGAAGCTAAAGGGTTTTGACTTTAGAGAGAATTTGTCATCTCTAAAGAGGTCTGTTTGTCACAACAGCTGGGTGACTGATTATAAAGGAGAATTACTTTAACTGGGATATGTGAATCTAGCAATGCCATAATTTCCTTTATAGGGGTTTTTAACCTGAAGGAGAAGACTTTAACTCAGTTTAGAGTAATGCCATCTTTCCATAGGAATTTCTCATGCTAAAAGAGGGAAAGTGACGTGGATGTAAATAATCCAGAGGCTTGCCGCTTACAGCAATTAGATGGGGAAAAGGAGTTGTTGATGTTTGTATGCTGTGAACGAGCAACAACTTTGATGCTAAAAGGTTGATTGTCTCAACCGGGGTTTCCTTATACAAAGGCTAAGAGGAGGCTAAAAGGGTGACTTTTCTGGGGAAAATGTTCTTTCTGTCTTGTACAAAGCCCAATATTGAGGCTAAAGGGGTTTGACTCAACAAGAGAGTCTTTTTGTGTGTTTTTCACGAAGCCCAAGACGGAAGCTTAAAAGTTGTTTGACTCAACAAGAGAGTCTTTTATACTCAACAAGAGAGTGTTTTTGTATCTCATACGAAGCCCGAGATGGAGGCAAAAAGTTTGATGACTCAACAAGAGAGTCTTTTATACTCAACAAGAGAGTGATTTGGTATCTCGTACGAAGCCCGAGATGGAGGCTAAAAATTGTTTGACTCAACAAGAGAGTCTTTTATACTCAACAAGAGAGTGTTTTTGTATCTCGTACGAAGCCCGAGATGGAGGCTAAAAGTTGTTTGACTCAAAAAGAGAGTCTTTTATACTCAACAAGAGAGTGTTTTTGTATCTCGTACTATGCTTAAGAGAATTTAAGGGACAATACATTTGCGGTGGAAAGATCTAGACTCTTTGAAAGACTGTTCTATTAAGATGACTAATTTCTGTTCCTATACCTCTAGGAGGTCGTCGGGACAGTTTGTACGAAGCCCAAGAGGAGGCTGGAAACTTTTAAGAAGCCGAGGGACAATTTGTACGAAGCCCAAGAGGAGGCTATCTTCCCGGAGGAAGAATCATTATATGAAGCCTAAGAGGAGGCTGTGAAAACTTCTAAGACGCCGACGGGTCCTTGTACAACGCCCAAGAGGAGGCGGTGATGTTTTTAGGATGCCTGTGGGTCCTTGCACTAAGCCCAAGAGGAGGCTGACGAACAGTTCCAGAAGGGGTTTCACTTGGAACATTGGCCTTCTGTATATGAATTGTTCAAGGGGGGAATTTCTTAGATCTAGTTATCTAAAATTGTTGTGAGGAAATGAGGTTTTGTCTAGTTCTAGACGTAGTTGCCGAGTGTCGCTCCCGGGATTTTCATCCAAGTACAAACGCGAAAGTGGCGCAGAAACAGAGTCGCCAACAATGTGTATTTATCCCAAGAGTGGGAAAGGAAACACTGCGTAAACTTGAGGGAAGGAAAGAATGAGGTCTCGTGACCAAGAGAAATGGGTAAGGGAGTCAGTTTCGCGAAGGGAAGGTGTTAGCACCCCCACGCGTCCATTGTACCTGTTGGGATCCATGCTTGCTTGTTTCGATCAAAGGGTGTCGTCGACTGGAGCTTCGCTGCTGATGGAAAGAAAAAAGGAACTGAACTGAAAGGAACGAAGAGATTGGGGAGAAAAGGAAAAGAAGTGACTCGATAGGACATTATCGTTGTCCTAGGCCTACGTATTCCCTAAGTGCAATGGGAAAGTCAGAGTCAACGTAGTTCGACGGACTACGGGGAAAGGTTGCTCATCGAGATATTGCATCTCGTGCCTACGTATCTTCAATCAGATGAGAAAGAAGAATCAGAGCAAACATAGTTCGGCTCAACCAGGGTTGCTTTGTTTGTGTTTTTTAATGGAAACTTCAGAGTGCGCGTCCCAGCAGCTAGGTGTTGCAGCTCGCTGTATGGAGACTTATACGTTACCTGTTTGCGGTAGAACGGACATGACGAGTCCTTAAGGAATAGCATGAAGGAGATGAGAAGAGAATTTGTTTGTTTTTGTATTTTAGAAAGAAGTATTTTGATTATTGGTGCGTATAACGCATATTGTATTTAAGTCTTTCACGTAGGATCGAATGCCTCGCATGTCGACCCAAGACGGGACGTATGCTAAACATTCTAAGAAAGTGAAAGAAGACCCCTCACTATCTTATTCTCACATGAAAGGCTCAAATACAATATATGTTATGCCTTTATTAAGTGTTTTTTATAAAGATTATGAGATGATAAGAGAGGACTCAAGTTGAAAAGAAAACACTAAGGGAAACTAGATGTTCCTAATGTTATCATGCAAAGGTGGCCCTAAGGTCAGGATCAAGAGGGGAGTCTACCTAATGTTGTCATGCATGGATTGCTATCCTAATGTCTCTCCTACCTACGACTTAATAAAAAATTAAGTGGAGCTAAGAATCCTACGAGATCATGTCATCAGACAAGTAAACACAGGATGAATCAATCACAAAATGAAATAAAAGCAACTAAGGAGTGAACAATGTCAGTTAACAATAATATCACACAATCACAATAAAAGGAGAGCTTTAGCCAAGGGGTCATATCAACCGAGGCAAACAAGTTAGCTGTGAGAAATAGGGGTGCTCATTCGATGGTATCGAGAACCATGGAGAGCAGAGTAAGGAAGGAAGATGTGAATCAGATCACATAAGCATCAGCATTGGTCAATGCGACCTATAAACAATGCGTGGGGGTTTGATTGCTAAACCCTCATTCCACTTGACCGACTCGATAACAAGAGTAGGTGATGTTCAAAGCATCAATCATGTAATGAGAGCTAAGAACGACTCAACTAGAATAACGGGGGTCGATTGCGAACCCTACCTTCCGTCAATTGCCTCCTTAGAGGTCTTACAAGGGGAAATGGGGAATGGGATGCCTCTTTGGAGGTCTTTAGGCACAATATTAAACAAGCACAATCATGGCCTCACTTGAGGACTTTCCATACAATCCTACTTATCATGGCATCGACTATTCCTACTTTTCATGGCATCGAAAGCAGTAAAGTGCGGAATGAGATAAAAGGGAAAAGAAACTATACCAAACGGATAACAATCCGAAGCAAAAGAAAACAAAGTAAGAAACCCGGAATACTTTGAGCACGCTAGCATCGACAACCAAAGCAAGTCAGAAATCGTGTATCCGACATAAGCATCAAAGCATGGTCGTTGTGAAAATAAATCACAACCGACATGTGGTGTGTACCAGACACAACCACACAATCCAATAGTACACATGCAAGAAACGCAATCCAGACAATATGCAAGTGAGTATATACATCTCACAAAGTGAGACAAGATAAATCGTGTCAGAAAAGAATTCATATCCCACAAATAAAATGGAACACGAAGCAAACAAACCTCAAGGTGAATCACGTCGGAATCGGATTCGCGTCCCACAAATAAAGTGGAACACGATGCAATCACATCATCTTGGAAATCCCCTCAAAAATCCTTGCACAACTTAAAAAACGAGTTAGAAACAACAAGAAAATGCAACCGGAAGTTGCACGTTCGCATCACAACCCAAAATCAAATAGAATAATGAGTATACAAGTAATGAACATGCATCGGAACACATACTTTAAAAACCGGGCAGCAAGGTTGTTGTAACACAAATCGTGCGCAAAATCAAACCGGAATCAAACAAACTCAAGCACAATGATTCACAAATGACCAATAAACATAAGCACGTAACAAATCAAGCTCAAGACGCAAATTTCACACAAAACGTAGCTTAAAAGCATTAGATCGGAAAATATGCGTCGAAAATCACCGACTCGGAATGGAACGAAAATCGTATGGTTGACTGCAAACGTGCCAACGGACTCAAAAACAAACTCGGTTTGAATTAATTCCGCTAGGAAATGGGACTTTTAGGCCGATTTCATCGGCTGGCAGTAGCGAAACAGTAGAAAAAAGTTGCCAGAAATCGACTAAAAAGTTCACCAATAGCTCCGGAATCATAAACAAAGTCGAGTTACATTATTCGCATTCGTAAAAACATGCTACGGTTTGAAAGTTAGCACACAAATGAGTTAGCATCAAGAGTTAACCGAAAATTCGTAAGAACACAAGAAATGTGCAAAATGGTGCATCAAAGTGAATTTGGCCTAAAGTTCAATACAATAGAAGCCAACAATATCAAACCGAATTCTTAAGAATTAAGCACAATCATTATGTCGGATCCAACAATTTGACACAAAGTTAATAATCCGGGATTTGTCAAGTTTATGTCCAATCTCAAGAATCATATTAATTCTCTACAAATCTAACCAATTCCGGTTTTAATCAACATCACAATGTGAATTCAAGAATTAAATCAATGAAAACAATATCAATTCACATCATCAAAGTCTCTTAGGAATTTTCACAAACACCTAGACTACAACAATTATGATCATCCAATTTAACAACAAAACAACATTATCATCATCACTCCATTATATCATCCACACTCAAATTCAATCACCAATAGCAATAACATCTTGATTAATAAACAACAATTATCATCAATACATATTCATCAACATTTACGCAACAACTTCAACAATCAAATAATTGTTCATCATCAACATTATCAATTAATTCATGAACACAAAAAATCAACCATTAAAGTGTCGAGAGATTACCGAATTTGAAGACCGATTTGAAGTGCAAAGATGGAGAAAGATGCGCGGTTCAACTCGCGATGGAGAGAGGAAGAGATCGCTCCGAAAAAATTCACGAACCGAAGACAAAAGAGGGAGGTCGCGCGATGGTGGTTCACGGCGGAAAGATGGCCGGACCGGTGGCAAGCGGCGGCGCGAGTGGTGGCTGGCCGTGGAGAAGGATACTGGCGCGGGGAGGAAGAGAGATGAGGGAGATCGAAGACTTTTGTGATTTTTCGGAAAAATGTTCTTCGCGTTCTTGAGATTGTTCTTGAGATTGTTGAGAGAATTGAATATTTGAGGTTTTGATCTTTTTTTAGAGAGTTTTGTGAGTTTTTGGTGTTTGTGGATTATGAATCAAGTTGGAGGGAAATGAGAGAGCATTTTCAATATATAGTGTGGTGGAAAAATGAGGTGAAACGGTAAAATTCCGACTTATTGGCAGCTTAAGTAAAAATAACACCTTGATCGGTACAAAATTTCGACTCTGAGCCCCTTAAGAAATTGTCCGTGACTGAATTACGGACACAACGCAAAAATAACAGACGTCATACGATCAAAATCGAATGAGTTCGATACGTTTAAGCGGCGAGACGTCACTGTCAAAAGTCATTTTTTCAGCTTATTTGTCGTCTACTACTCGTAAATGTAACAAGATCATGTCTTTCGGAGCAGAATATCGACTCGACTTTGTCAGTAAAGTTGTAGATCTATGAGTCCTTGACGTCGTGTCAAAATATGAGCTCGATCGGATAAACGATGAGTGAGATATGAATTTTCCCGTAAAATGACTTTCAGCTTTTTTCTCGGTTCAGTCGTACCGTTTTTTGCGAAATAAACCAAAAACGACAATCTTCGGAGCACTGTTCAAACCCGAGCTTGGCTTTGAACTTGAGGAGGATAAAATTTGTGAACCGTAGCTTCGAGAACGGACACAATCCGATAAAAATTGACCGAGTTATGAATTTTCCAATATCTGACAGACAGTGAACTGTGCCAAAGAATTCTTCCAGTAATTCGCATTTTCGGGGTTCTTCCGCTTGGACCTGACTCATACTGAACTTACATCATGAAGATGGCATCGAAACGGAATTTTAGGCACCGGAACGGCATCAATCGGATAAACGAGCTGAGAGTTATGAATTTTTTAATGACCGAATCATGACGGTTCAGCACTATTTTCCACTGTTTTTGCACTGTATCGACTCTGAAAACTCGCGCATTCGGATATCTTCCTCAAAGAATCAGCCCTCGGTTCGATTACGAAAGTTGCATATAGTTTTAATATGGAACTTTTTGGCATAGGAATAGCTCAGAAATGATGACTCAATCAGAAGTTAAGCCCTTTTGAATACCACTTACGCAATTATCCAGCGAAACCGAAATTCCAGAAACAAATAATTCCCACCACTTTCCTTGATGAATTGACTTCCGAGCCGAACATAAAAGTTGCAGAGAATACCAAGACGGTTCTAACTGTTGAATATCCAGTCGAAACGAGTTCCAGAGCAAGAGTTATGAATTTTGCATATTTGCATAGCAAACTGATTTTCTGCTCAAACTGTTCTGAATCGGCTGAAAACTTCAACTTCCTCTGATATTCTTGACATGAAAAATTATGTTTGATAAGAGCTCTGCTGACCCGGTGATTACGTAATCTGGAGAAATACTTTGCGCATGTGTCGAGTGACGAAATAAACCTCTGTTGCAACCTGATGATGCTTGAACCGAGAACCATGATCCCATAACCACAGAGCTAAATGATATGCATGTATGTGCCCGATGACCTAGCTAAAATGCAAATGAAGCATAAGCCACTAAAAGCTAAAAGCAAGAGGGCAAATTTTGGGGTGTTACACCGGGGAAACTCTAAATATCTATACTATTATTACACAGTTGATATGAGTTTATGAAAGAAGACTTACAGTGAAACAACCGCACAGTATAGTTATATACATATGAAAGCGGCAAATGAAAGCGGGTAAACACTTACTCGGTTGTAGAGCTTCAATGCTGTATTATTAGTTGTTCAACAAAGAAATTGAAAATAACAGTATGCTACAAAATCAAAGGAGAAAGTGCTTTGAAAGGAAAATTGGGGCTTACAGCTTAAGGAGAGGCCCAGGGTTTTATCAGTGATTACACTGTCGTTTTGTATTTGTACAGAGGGACTTATACAAGTGACTGAGGCCCAGGAAAGGTTTTTTGTACAAAGGGAATGGGTCTTACACTCTCGCAAGAGACCCAAAAATGATTGAAAGAAAAGTAATGGGGCTTATAACACGAGGGTAGGGCCAAATGATTTGATTTTTGAACTGGCGATCGCGCCGAAGTGTTCTTTTAACGCAGAGGGACTTATACAATATCTGAGGCCCAAAATTGTTTTTGGTTAAAAGGGGATTGGGTCTTACACTCTATTAGAGGCCCAAAAAGTTTTTGAATGGGTCTTATAGCTCGAGGAGAGGCCTAGGGTATGGTTTTAGGTTTGAAAAATGAGGTTTTAATCACTAGATGAATTAAAACCTATTTGGTGTTGATTTTCCAACATGAATATTTATTTTTAAAAAGTTTAAAAACAATAAAAATGAATTTATTCACAAAAATACTAATTATATTAAATAAATAATATAAATCTAATTTTTTTATGGAATAAAATATTTCAACATTTTTGTGATTTTTTGCAAAAAGAACCAATAAAAAATAATTAAAATTGAGTGAGTTATTAATTTTTCAAATCATTTAAAATAAATATGAAAAATAACAAAAAAATAAGAAAAAGTGGTAAAATAGAGATCTGGGGCGAGGGGGGTTCGAACCCCAGACCTCTCGCTTGCCAATACACACAAAACCAGCTGATCAACCACTAGGGCGCAATGCCAATTCAAATATAGTATGGCAAATGAAAAATATAAGGCAAACTTGGTTGGTTTCTCGGGCATGGCGCCATGGCCATCTTCAACCTCAAGCTCAGATACGTGACGCCCTCTAACTCATTCATTTCTCAACCATTTGACATGATTCAAATACCAAATTCATGCATTTTTTCACAAGGAACAAGATGGCAATACTTGATTTTATTTATTTTCAGTGTATAGCAAATTATATCATTATGACGTATGAACCCTAATTTTGCAAAAGCAGCCGTGCAGCCATGGTTATGAGGGCTATGATCCAATTTTCTGAGGGAAAACACTCAACATATGTTGGCAAGCAATTGGCAAAAATATCATGCGAGGAAATATGCATGGATCATGAAGATGTAGTTTTAGGCTTACCTTGATGCAAGCTGAAATGTGATCTCTGCACAAATGGTGGTCCAGATGAAATTTGATGATCTCTACAGCTTTAATAGATGTAGTGGAGTGTGTTGCAAGCTTTGGAACACTTTGAAAACCTTTGGATCAAGATAGAGAACTCCAACTGCATAATTGAGGCATAATGGCTTGGTTGAAGAGTGATTTTGAGCTAGGGGTGTTACAATTGGTGTTTAAGTGTTTGGACACCTCAAATACATCATATGTGATGTGTCTAAGCAATTGGAATGGATTGCTTAGGGCTGCAACTCAAAACCCGATGGTGGTTGCTCAAAAACAAGGAAAATTGGCACTTAAGAGAGAATGAGAGAAAGAAGTGCTATCAAATGCTTTGGTGTGCCTTGAATGATCCATTGGAACCTTTATTTATAGGTGATCAATTCTTGTCTTGGAGGAATAATGAATGGCTGTTGGATCAGATCACATTCAAATGGATTGGCTTGGTGGATTTCTTCTCATGCAAGGCAAACTAGCCCCTCCCAAGAGCAGGGCTATGCCTTGACTAAATTCACATTCTTCAGATGTTTTTATTGTTATTTAATCAGAGAACTTGACTGAGTAGAGTGGCTTTGTTGAAAGTGCCATATTTCACATAAATGCCTTTGAATTCAAGGCATATATGCCAAAATGCATTAATCTCAAGTTGGAAGATCCCTTGGCTCTTGGACTCAACCCTATCAGTTGGATCAGATGCATTGTGATTGGTTTGAGTACATGTGGCATAATGATCCTTGGTTTTGATTCAGAAATCGTGTGTGGCAAGCAAATATGCAAACTGATTTTTCCAAAACAGCTTGCAGCAGCATGACTTTGGGCATGGATTTCTCTTAGTTCAAGTTGAATCAATTCATGTTGATAAGCTCTTTGAATTCTTAGCAACATATGCAACAACATTGATGTTTACCTTTGGTCTTGATTCAGCTTGCAACTATGTGAAAAGATCTCACAAGTTTTGGTGTTTCCAACAAAATTTTCCTTGGCCAGAATTTTTCTAAGTGTTGGAAAATGATGTATTTTCATGTTTTAGTCATTTTGGCCCAATCATAACTCAGAATCCACTATGAATTGGAGTGAGGTGTAGTTAAACCTTTTGTAGTGGGTAATGAGAGCTACAAATCCAGCCTTGGATGGGGGAAAATTTCCTTGTGGTTTAGGAGTTATGATCCTCCAAAGTTGGTACCCTAGCCACTTTGTTTCATAAATTAGAAAAATTTCTAAGTTTTTATGGTTACCCCTTTTACAAGTTATCCCACTTTTCTTGATTTTTCTTGATGAATGATGATTCCAATCATACATTAACATCATTTTAGGTTTAAAAAACCATTTTTATGAAAAATCTCAAAAAGTCAAAGTTTGACTTTTGTGCACAGTTGACTTTTTATTAGATGAATTCCAAACTGTGCAATCCTTTAGGAAATAATGTCCTTGACCCAAATCAAACTTGATGGACATGTTCCATGGATGTTATAGGGTATATTGATCCATATCCTACGGTTTGGGAGCATGTCCTGGTCAAAAGTCAAAGATACAGTTGACTTTTCTCGCAAAACCCTAACTGTGGTTCAGATGAAATTGAAACTTGTTGCTCAAGCTTCTTGGATCAATCCATTGTTGCAAATGGATCAATGTAGTGTACCAGAGACCCTCAAATCCTCTCTTGAGGTCTTGACTCATGTTTTGTCTCAAAAGTCAACTTAGGGGTGCATTAGGTCAAGAAACCCTAATTCTAGATTTTTTTGTGAATGCATCCCCTGAGGTTTAATTGACTTGATGCTTGGGTTTATGATGTCCCTTGTGGCATCATAGGTTATATTTTGAAGCATTGGCTCATGGCCAGAGGAAAATTTCCATCTGGAGGCCTTGGTCGACCAAAACCCTAATTTGGTGACACTGTTGATTTTGAGGCTTGATCCACTTGGAATGTTGCAACCTTGTGCTTGATCCTTGATGTGGGAGTCCTCTTGATCCTTTGTAGATGTTTGAGAGGTTAGAAAAGTTGAAGATCATGTCATTCTTTGATTGATCCTTTGTCTAAGAGCTCTGAGAGGGCTTGAAACCCTAATTTTGATTGTAGTGAATGCTCACCCATCTTTGAGGAGATTGATGAGGCACAATGATTCATCCATATTGTGATGATGATTTGCACAATGATGGGGATCTTAGTGGTCAAAATTTGGGGTATGACACCTTATTCAACAATAAAAGTATAACCTGGACATGGCACCAGACAAAGATCAACTTAGATCGATGTCGCAGAAGGACAAGGAAACATTTAAGGAGTACGCTCAAAGATGGCGTGAAATTTCCGCTCAGATTTATCCACCTCTTGAGGAAAAAGGGATGACAAATATCTTATTGACTATGACAAAATGGTTTCCAGTGCGCCCAGTGACTTCACTGAGATGGTGGGCATGGGAGTTCGTCTTGAGGAAGCAGTCCGAGAAGGACGTTTAGTTAAAGACGCAGGATCATCAAGTAGTACAAAATGATACGGTAGTGCTCTCCCTAAGAAAAAAGAGCAAGATATTGGGAATATCTCTCTCGGAAAGCAAATGCGACGATACCAACCAGTAGCAGCCGTAACTCCTGATATCAACCCCGCGCCTGTTCCTACGTATCAACCACAGGTTGCTCAGAGCCAACTGAATCAACAACAATATCAGCAAAGGACACAACAACCTCTTCAACAGACTCGTCCTCCATATAACAACAATCGTACAACACAACCTCCAGGGTTTGACCCTATACCGGTGTTGTACGCAGAACTGTTTCCATTATTACTGGTGAAGGGGCACGTCCAAACCAGGTCTCCTCTTACAGTATCGGAGAATCCACCTTTTTGGTTTAAAGCAGACCAGACTTGCCCTTACCACCAAGGAGGACCAGGGCATAACATAGAAAACTGTCTCAGTTTCAAATCCGATGTGCAAAAGCTTGTTAGGAGCGGGGTCTTATCTTTCAAAGATACAAATCCGAATGTTCTCACAAACCCGTTGCCTCAACACGAGAAAGCCGCAATAAATTTGATAGAAGGAGAGTCTAACAACAGCTATCAAATTCATGATGTACTATTATTGAGGGCCAACTTGGTCAAGATGCATCGCAGACAGAGCGGGTACGGCCATGTGCCACCTCATAATTATCACCAGTGTGATATCTGCTCTAAAAATAATCAAGGATGTTCTGTGGTGCAATCAGCTCTACAGGAACAATTGGATCTCGGATGCATCCAAGAGAATCGAGTTCGTGGAGTTAACATGACTTATATAAGTTCCAACATCATTCAGAACCACGACATCCGTGCAATGTATGTCAAATTGGTGGAAATACACTCAAGGCAAAGCCAGTACCATAATCTGCCACGGCATGACTATAATTCATGTTTGACTTGCTCGGTAAACAAACAGGGATGCTCTTTTGTACAAGAGGCCCTCCAGCGCCAGATGGATCTTGGATGGATTCAGGATTACCGCGATGGAAATTAGTATCAAGTAAATATGATTCAAATCTTCGATATTCGTTTGATGAATACCAGCTTGGTGGAGTTACACGCCAGACAGGTCCAACTCGGTTTTCTCACTTCACATGATTATTAGAAGTGTAAAGTGTGTCGTGAGAGTAACCAAGGGTGCGCTCTCGTTCAAAGAACTTTACAACACTTATTAAACCACTGGTGGCTTCCGATCTATACGGATGAAGACACGCAACAAATCAGTGTTACAAACGGGAACCCTACTAGGCATCAAAGTCAGGATGTCCGATCTATGGAAATAAACCTGGTGAGATTACATTGCATACAAAGCGGACGTGGCCAGGTGCCACCAAATAACTATGAGCGATGTGAAATTTGCTCGAAAAATAACCAAGGATGTTACCTCGTGCGAGCAGCTCTTCAGAGTCGGTTGGACCGTAAAGAGATTCGACCATATCCAAGTTCTGGATCAATCAACTGGATGCCAGACTATTTCACTGATCAGATTAAGAATGTTGTCGTAATATCTGATCATGAAAGGACCAATGATGTTTGAACCATCATCCCTCAACTTGACGAATCGAAGGTTCTTAACCAGGAATTGATTGAAGATACTTACGATGGTCAGAAAAATCATAAGGCTGCTGTAGTTATTTATCTGCCGGGATCGCTACCGTATGAATCAGCTAAGACGATCCCTTACAAATACGGTGCAACAACCATCGAGAATGGAAAGGAAATTCCATTACCCTCCATCGTGAATATTGCAGACATCAGTCGAGTAACACGAAGCGGTTGAATCTTCAACAGAGGAGTTGGAGAACCTAACAGAGAAAAGGAACTTCAAACAGAAGTTCCTAATCCACCAGTCGGTCAATCTAGTGATCCCGACCTTTCAAAGAACGATGATGAGATGCTGAAGCTCATCCAAAGGAGTGAATACAACATTGTTGATCAACTGTTACAAAATCCTTCAATGATCTCTGTGTTATCTCTTTTACTCAGTTCCGAAGCCCACAGAGAGGCTCTACATAAAGTCTTAGAACATGCCTTTGTGGAATAGGATGTGTCAATACGAAAATTCGATAGTATCGTCTCTAACATCACTTCCTGCAACAACTTGGGGTTTAGTGATGAGGAATTGCCAGAAGAAGGCAAAATTCACAACATGGCACTCAATATCACAGTCAACTGCCAGGACGATGCTTTAGCCAGCGTACTGGTAGACACCGGATCAGCTCTCAACGTCATGCCGAAGTCCACTCTAATGCGACTATCATTCAAAGGATCTCCGATGAGAGGAAGTAAGGTCGTCGTCAAAGCATTTGACGGGTCTAGAAAAAAAGTTATCAGTGAAGTCGACCTTCCTATAACTATCGGTCCTCACACTTTCCAAGTCACTTTCCAGGTCATAGACATCCGGGCAACATACAGTTGCTTATTAGGAAGACCTTGGATACACCAGGCTGGGGCAGTCACTTCGACACTTCACCAGAAGCTGAAGTTTGTCAAGAATGACCAACTCGTCATGGTCTATGGAGAACAAGCCTTGATCGTGAGTAACCTTTCATTATCCACTTGTGTAGAACCCGAGGAGGTTGTGGGAACGCAGTTCCAGGCACTTTCGGTGAGCAATGAAAATCAGTTAGAAAAAGGAACATCGATTTCCTCATACAAAGATGCTCTCAAAGTAATCGAGAATAACAACGCAAAAGGATGGGGACAACTTATCATTCCTACTGATAATAAAACAAAGAAGGGTCTTGGTTTTTCTGCAACCTTTACCCAGACTACCGCTAATGGTGAAAGTCTTCATCCCATTCAGAACTTCTTCCATAGTAGAGGTTTCCTTCACCCAGTGTCTCAAGAAGTACATACCATCAACGATGGAGATTCCTTCGACACAGATGAGGAATAGAAGTCCTATCTTAACAAGGACGGTTATATGTCTCAGGAAGAGGTGCCTACGCCATTTTGTTATCCCGCACAGAGTTCGAGATTTATACCGAGGTTAGACTTCGAAATGATATACGGAGATTGTGATTCTGAAGGATGCCGTGCTCCACCAAACTCATTAGAGGAAGACACTCCAATGAAATACAACTTTGACCACGACTATTATGGCCCAATGGATGGCCTGCCTATCTGGCAACCGTACCCAGGAGACTTGGGGCAAGAAAATCAGCCGAACAATGAAAACCAGCTGAACGTCATTGGAAAAAATACCTGCGTCCCCATCATGTCATGGGATCAACACTCAGGTCATTCAAAAAACGTTGAGTGCGACGATGAATTTGCAAAGTTTACAGGACTAGAATTCATTAATCATGCTTTTCCCGAGGTCAACGTCATCGAAAGGGATGACTCCTCCAGTTCCAAAGAAGTGTGGGACACCTTGGGACAACCGGGTGGCAAATACGACTTCATGGTCAAATACACCGCTCCTGAAAGCTCTCGTATCAGGCTCGAAGACATTCATCTAACTGGATGGGGAGATTTACTTGAGAGCACAAACACTATACAAAATACAACTGAGGAATCCTCCTACGATAACTCTTCTTGGGAGACAGATTCCAACGATCCTGCTCTGCCAGAAATCAGCGTTATTTCTGAAGACAAATCAAGGAAGGTACCAAACATTGTGATTCACCGAGGAGTTCGCCGCCAATGGGTTGTAGTCGATGTTCCGAAGATCGTTCATAAGTCAAGTTAATGGCCATCTTTGTTTTAACCTTTCACCCTGCCCAGATGAAATGAATGTTTTGATAGGGCTCACTTTCTGTAAATATCCCTCTTCGCTTTGCCCAAAGCGACTGATTTTTATTTTATAGGGTTGTAGTTTCAAGAATCGACAAAATCATAAATAAATAAACGTCGTTCTGTAATTTCCGCATTAATTGTTGTTTTCTCTTTTTGCTTTTTCAAAAAATGGTAATCCTTAAAAACAATTCAAATAATAAAAACAAGCAGTTTTCAGAAAATACACTGCACGCACTCTTGCATTTTCTCTATATCTTCTAAAAAACAATCATAACGTCATGCAGATTGCTTGTTTTAAACCCCGTTGAAACATACGATCCAATGCCTTCTCCCAACTTTGAATTCCCGGTATTTGGGGATGAAGAAGAAGATGACGACGAAATTCCAGAAGAGATCTCCCGACTCCTCAGGAAAGAGGAAATGTCCATTAAACCTCACAAAGATCCGTTGGAAACGGTCAACTTGGGCTCAGAGGAAGAGAGAAAAGAGGTCAAGATTGGGGCCTTACTCAGTCCAG
The DNA here is from genome assembly GCA_022829125.1 of Lathyrus tuberosus. NCBI lineage: Eukaryota > Viridiplantae > Streptophyta > Magnoliopsida > Fabales > Fabaceae > Lathyrus > Lathyrus tuberosus. Next base: position 1,341,599 of record JALAZF010000405.1, read on the forward strand.
CTGTCAAAGAAAGTTTGATAAAGCTTCTCAAAGAGTTTCCCGATATATTCGCTTGGTCCTATAAGGACATGCCAGGGTTGGATACCAGCATCGTGGAACATCATCTACCGTTGAGATCAGAATGTCCACTAGTAAAACAGAGGTTGAGACGAACTCCTCCAGACATGGCCATCAAAATCAAAGAGGAGGTACAGAAATAGATTGACGCAGGTTTCCTCGCCACATCAGAATATCGTCAATGGTTAGCCAACATAGTACCAGTTTCGAAAAAGGACGGAAAATTCAGAATGTGTGTAGACTATAGAGATCTAAACAAGGCTAGTCCAAAGGGCGACTTTCCTTTACCACACATTGACATGCTGGTTGACAGTACAACAAAGTTCAAAGTTTTCTCCTTCATGGATGGATTCTCAGGCTATAATCAGATAAAAATGGCGCCGAAAGACATGGAGAAAACTTCGTTCATTATTCGATGGGGTACTTTTTGTTACAATGTAATGCCGTTCGGTTTAAAGAATGTCGGGGCAACCTATCAAAGGGCCATGACTACTCTTTTTCATGACATGATACACAAGGAAATTGAGGTATATGTCGATGACATGATTGCCAAATCTAGAATAGAGGAGGAGCATGTGACCCACCTGTCAAAACTATTCGAGCGGTTGAGGAAGTATAAACTCTGCTTGAATCCCAACAAGTGCACCTTCAGTGTCCGTTCAGGGAAACTCTTAGGGTTCATCGTCAGCCAAAAAGGAGTTTAGGTTGATCCGGACAAGGTCAAGGCCATTCAAGAAATACCTTCTCCAAAGACTGAAAAACAAGTCAGGGGATTCTTGGGATGTTTGAACTACATTTCCAGATTTATATTCCTCATGACCGCAACATGTGCGCCGATTTTCAAATTACTCAAAAAGAATCAGGACTGTGTTTGGACAGATGACTGCCAAACCGCCTTCAACAGTATCAAGGAATATCTCTTGAACCCATTGATTCTATCACCTCCATTGGAAGAAAGACCACTGATCATTTACTTAATAGTCTTGGAAGACTCAATGGGTTGTGTACTTGGCCAACAAGACGAAACAAAAAGGAAAAAGTCTGCCATTTACTATTTGAGCAAGAAATTCACCGACTGCGAGACTCGGTACACTATGCTCGAGAAAACTTTTTGTACTCTGGCTTGGGCAGCTAAACGTCTTCGCCAGTATATGATTCGTCACACTACTTGGTTAATCTCAGAAATGGATCCGATCAAGTACGTCTTTGAAAAGCCTGCTCTCACAGGAAGGATTTCCCGTTGGCAGATGTTGTTATACGAATACGACATCGAGTACCATGCTCAGAAAGCCGTCAAAGGAAGTATTTTAGCCGATCATTTGGCTCATCAACCGATTGACGATCAGGAATCAGTCGGATTTGACTTCCCAGACGAAGATGTCATGTATCTAAAAATGAAAGACTACAATGACCACTACCCAGTGAAGGGCCAGAACCAGGATCCCAATGGGGATTAATTTTTGACAGAGCTGTCAACCATTACGGAAATGGAATTGGGGCAATCATTGTTACCCCTCAGGGTACCCACATTCCTTTCACCGCCAGACTGACATTCAAGTGTACAAACAACGAGGCCGAATATGAAGCTTGTATCATGGGTCTCGAAGAAGCGATCGATTTGAGGATCAAGAACTTGGATGTATATGGCGATTCATCCCTGGTTATTAATCAAATCAAAGGAGATTGGAACGCATACCAATCAGGGCTGATTCCTTACAAAGACTATGCAAGAAGATTGTTACCTTTCTTCAACAGAATCGAGTTTCATCATATCCCTCGTGAAGAGAATCACATGGCTGATGCATTAGCCACCCTCTCTTCCATGATTAGTGTAGGTCAATGGAATGACTTACCTAAGATGGACATAATGCACCTTGAACGGCCCGCTTACATCTTCATGAATGAAGCAGTCATAGACGACAAACCTTGGTATCACGATATCAAATGCTTCCTTTAGAAACAAGAGTACCCTCCTGGGGCATCCAGAAAGGACCAAAAGACCCTCAGAAGACTAACTGGAAACTTCCTCCTGAGCGGTGATACCCTCTATAAGAGAAATTTTGACATGGTCTTACTTCGATGTGTAGACAGACCAGAAGCAAACATGCTAATAAAAGAAATTCAAGAAGGATCCTTTGGCACTCATGCCAACGAACATACAATGACGAGAAAAATTCTAAGAGCAGGGTACTATTGGTTGACAATGGAATCCGATTTCTACAAGTACATGAGGAAGTGTCACAAGTGTCAGATATACTCAGACAAAATCCATGTACCACCAACGCATCTCAAAATTCTTTCTTCCCCATGGCCTTTTTCCATATGGGGAATCGACATGATCGGCATGATCGAACCCAAGGCTTCGAACGGACATCGGTTCATCCTGGTAGCCATCGACTACTTCACCAAGTGGGTCGAAGCAGCATCATACGCCTATGTAACCCGACAAGTGGTGGTCCGATTCGTCAAAAACAATATCATCTGCCGTTATGGTGTTCCGAGCCAGATCATTACTGATAATGGATCCAACTTGAACAATAAGATGATGAAAGAGTTATGTACTGAGTTTAAGATCGAACACCATAACTCATCTCCCTACCGACCCAAGATGAACAGAGCAGTAGAAGCGGCTAACAAGAGCATCAAGAAGATCGTTCAAAAGATGGTTGTAACCTATAAAGATTGGCATGAGATGCTACCCTTTGCTCTTCACGGTTATCGTACATCTGTACGCACTTTAACAGGGGCAACCCCTTTCTCTCTAGTATATGGCATGGAGGCAGTGCTCCCCATAGAAGTAGAGATCCCATCAATCCGGGTATTGATGGAAGCTAAGCTAACAGAAGATGAATGGTGTCAAAGTCGACAGGATGAACTGAATCTGATCGAAGAAAAATGAATAACGGCATTATGCCACGGTCAGTTGTATCAATAAAGGATGAAGAAGGCGTTTGACAAAAAGGTCCGACCTCGCGTCTTCAGGAAAGGAGACCTTGTGCTAAAAAAGATACAATCATTCCTCACTGATTCGCGGGGCAAATGGACTCCGAATTATGACGGCCCCTATGTGGTCAAGAAAGCTTTCTCAGGCGGCGCCTTGAGACTCGCAACCATGGATGGAGAGGAGTTTGTCTACCCCACGAATGTTGATGTAGTCAAGAAATACCTTGCCTAAATAAAAAAAACAAAAAAAAACATCTAGGTGGATTGAAAACCCGAAAGGGTGGTCCAGGCAAAAATTAGAGACATAAACAAAAATCATTCCGATGGATTGGAAATCTCAAAGTACGATCCAGGCAAAAATTAGGGATAATGGCAAGTAACTACGTCTGACAAGGTTGAATCCCTCAGTAGTCATGCCATCCATCAGGAAAACTCCAGTCAAGGTCATCTTCGACGGAAGCTCAGGATGTCCAGAATTCAAAGTTGGTAGAAGGATAACTGTGGTTATGTTTCAATGTAGCCCTTTTCCCTTAAATTACCATTTTCTAAACTTTGTAAATACTCCATGGAATCACGGGTTTGGCTGATTTCCATCCTATCAATAAAATTTGAGCCCTGGTGCTTTGTTTATAATTCTAATTTGTTTTAGCTTTATAGAACGACATTTTAACATGATCAACGATTCTTGAAATAAAACAAAAATGAATTTATTTGTTAAAAATTTGTCTGCTTTTAAAATAAAGATGGAATTTCTTTTGACTGTTGAACATCAAAAGAACATCGATCGTTTCTCCAGGAGCAATTGAGCTTCAAAGTGCAGAATCAAAATACTCCTTCTTAGCCAGTACACCTGAATGAAGGATCAACTGTGTCAAAGACCAGGTTTCGTCTGACACCCTCGGCAGAGTTCTCATCTCCTAAGTCCGACCAACGTAGCTCCCAACAGGGACTATCCCTCCTAAGCAAGGCAGAATTTTTATTTTCTGAACCAACGATACTTTTCATCTCCCACTGTGGCAGAGTATCCAGTCGTGTTCATCCACTAGTCTGTATGTCGCATCAGGTTTGTCAGCATATACATATAGACATCATGCATTATTGATTTACATTCATATTCATATTGCATCACTATCACTCTAGTCGGTCTTGTTCCCTAGTGATAAACGTCTTTTCAACCAAGTTGTCAATTTTTTCCTCGTCGGGAAAGGTGGCGTCTGACCAACCGCTCCTCCACTTTGCTGCTGAACTGAAGTGGGTCCCTTGACCACTTTGATAACTTGAACCTCTGAAAGTCCAGAGAACCTTCATCCAACGTCACTCTTCGCCATTGAAGATGATGTCTTCGCTTTCCCGGATTAAGGAAAATCCCCAGAGAAAGCCTCTTAATCAGAGATTCGGCAATGCAACCGTTTTTCTCCAAAAAATTTCGCTGTCGAAAAGGTCATCAGTACCTCAAAATTGGATCACATCATATGGCATTTCTCCGAGAAGATCCCGAGAAAAGTATGATGTAATACCCCCAAGCAAAAGCAGTCTCTCAAGAGACTCGTCTTCCCCCAGTAGAGTCAACGAATGGCATCTCCAACAGAGAAGTTTGTACACCTCTACAACTCAGACAGCTGAGTTCCCTAGCAACTCTGACATCAGATCTTTTTCCATCAAATGGCATCTCCCCAAGGAAATTCGGCGAGAAGTTTGAGGAAAACCGCTACGAACAGCGTCCCTTGTCAAGAAGTTTATTGACAAAAAAAACTGAGACCAGTTCCTTGGTAGGAAACCAGGATCGAGGGGAGGTTTATTTCAGAAACTGAGACCAGTTTCTTGGTAGGAAACCAGGATCGAGGGGAAGTTTATTTCAGAAACTGAGACCAGTTCCTTGGTAGGAAACCAGGATCGAGGGGAAGTTTATTTTAGAAACTGAGACCAGTTCCTTGGTAGGAAACCAGGATCGAGGGGAAGTTTATGTCAGCAACTAAGACCAGTTCCTCGGCAGGAAACCAGGACCGAGGGGAAGTTTTTACCTTTTCTAAGTATCATTTCTTAGCAAAAGAAGATGGATGAGCAATCTACCATTCATAACCACCATCAAAATTTCGAGTATTCTTATATTTAATCATCTTGCACCCCGAATGCCCGAATACCTTCGCCATTCACACCTTCGGGTCCAAGAAGATTAAATAGGGGTATCTGTCATACCCCAAATTTTGACCACTAAGATTCCCCATCATTGTGCTAATCATCATCACAATATGGATGGACCATTATACCTCATTAGTCTCCCCAAAAATGGGTGAGCATCCACTACAATCAAATTTAGGGTTTCAAGCCCTCTCAGAGCTCTTAGACAAAGGATCAATCAAGGAATGACATGATCTTCAATTTTATAAACCTCTCAAATATCCACAATGGATCAAGAGGACTCCCACCTCAAGAATCAAGCACAAAGTTGCAACATTTCAAGTGGATTAAGCCTCAAGATCGCCAGTGTCACCAAATTAGGATTTTTGTCGACTAGGGCCTCCAGATGGAAAATTTCCTCTGAGCATGAGCCAAAGACTTCAAAGCACAACCTAAGATGCTCCAAGGAACATCAAGAACCTAATCATCAAGTCAATTTTGCCTCAGGGGATACATTCATAAAAAATCAGGAATTAGGGTTTCTTGACCTAATTCACCCCTAAGTTGACTTTTGTGACAAAACATGAGCCAAGACCTCAAGACAGGATTTGAGGGTCTCTAACACACTACATTGATCCATTTGCAACAATGGATTGATCCAAGAAGCTTGATCAACAAGTTTCAAATTCATCAGAACCACAATTAGGGTTTCACGGGAAAACTCAATTGTGCCTTTGACTTTTGACCCAGGCATGCTCCCAAACCTTGGGACATGATTCAATACACCCTATAACACCTATGAAATCAATCCATCAAGTTTGATTTAGCTCAAGGACTTGATTTCATAGAGGATCACACAGTTTGGAGTTCATCTGACAAAAAGTCAACTGTGCACAAAAGTCAACTTTGACTTTTTGAGATTTTTCACAATTATGGTTCTTTGACCCTAAAATGATGTTAATATGTGATTGGAATCATCATTCATCAATAAAAATCAAGAAAAGTGGGATAACTTGTAAAAGGGGTAACCATAAAAAACTTAGAAATTTTCTAAGTTATGGAACAAAGTGGCTAGGGTACCAACTTCCAAGGATCATAACTTGAGATCCAAGCAACCATTTGGGCTGATCCAAAGATGGATTTGTAGCTCTCATGGCATACTTTAAAAGTGTCAACTACACCTCATTCCAATTCATCATAGGTTTTGAGTTATGGTTGGATCAAAATGGCTGAAAACATGAAATGCCCCTTTTTCCAACACTTAGTGAAATTTTCACTAAGTCAGAATCTGTCTTGTTTTTTTTTCAAAAGTAGGGGGATTTTTCACTTGGATCCAAAAAGTATCAAGACAAAATATGATCACACATGTGTTGTTTCATATAAGAGCTTTCCAAAATGGCAAAGAACTCCATGAAACTCCACTTAAGCCATAAGATATGACAATGACAATGTGCCTTGCTGCAAACTGTCATGGCAAGGCAGATTTGTGCATTTTGCTCGATTTGAGAAAATTTTGCAAATGACAAACAAGTTTATCCATCTTAACACCTTAGGGGGAGACCAATGATGGACAAACACTGATCCATCAGCCTCCCAAGTCCTTGGAACCAAAAGTAGCATGCCAAACCTAGAAATGCCTAAAAGAGGGACAAGACTCCAAATTTGGTTTAGAGCATTTAATGGATGCACCAAGGTGGCATGGACTGAGCCCTTTCCAACTGAATTCAGCCAAGACTTATTCAAGAACTAGGGAACCAGCAGCCTGTGCTCTAACCTCTAGTCAATGGCTAGAGGGGACTTAGATTCCTATTGATCAACATTTGCCAAACTTCTGCAGAAGTTGCCATTCACTATTGCTTGCAAAACAAACTTGCTCTACTATAAATAGACCTCATTTGTGCTCAGTTTGAGAGCACCAAAGCCATCAAACAGATGCTTTCCTCAAAATCTCTTCCTTCACTCCAAAATTGCCTTCCAAAGCAAGTCACTATCGGGTTTTGAGTTTGAGAGCAATTCCAACCAAACTAATCACACACACACCTCATAAACATCATATAGAAGTGATCCAAACACTTAAATAACATCTGGAACACTGATTTCTCAAAATCACCATCCAACTGTTCAAGCTTTTAGCAGACTTGCAGTTGGGGTACCATCTTCAGTTTCAGCTTATTTCAAACCACTCCAAGCCTTCAAACACATCACTTGGCACATAAAGAAGCTGTGCAAATCATTTGAACCAGCTTGCAACACCTCTAACACAAAACACGATCACCAGCTGCAAGAGGTAGGCCTGAGCTCTTCTAACTCTATGATCCATGCATTTTTTGCTGCACAATAATTTGGCCATATGTTCATAATCATGCATAGAGTGTTTACCCTCAATAAATTGCTTTGTTTGAATCGTGTATGGAATTTCTCAGCCTTCATGCAAATTTTAGGGTTCTTGAGGTTTCTCTTTGATTTCTTATTCGATGCTTAAAATATATGAAATTAAAGACCATAGACATGATCGTGAGGTGAAAACGAGCAGATTGATATGTAGATTGCATGATATCATCAAGTATTCATCGAGATAGGATAGAAAATGTAAATCTGTAGAAACAGAGGGTGGCGCGTGTTCTTGGCATGTTCTTGACACCATTTTTTTAATATTTAAATATTTGAATTTTGTGATTTTATTTAATTGATTCAAAAATTAATTTCTCTCTGAGTTTTAATGATTTTGAGTTGATTCTTTTTTTAATAATGCACAAAAATGCTAAAATATTTTATTTTACCAAAAAATCCTAAAAATATTAATTATTTCATATACTTGATATTTTTACAAAGAATTAATATTTTATTTGTTTTTCAACATTTAAAATGTTTTTTCTCCCTTGATTTTCCAAACTTAATTGATTTCCAATCATTTTGTGGATAGAAACATGATTTTTGAAACATTGATCCAAGATCACAATTTGTTTTCACACATGTTTGACAATTTTGATCATTTTAATTGAATTTTTATTCAATTAAAATATATTCTGAAAATAAATTAAGGTTTTGATTAATTCAACCCTCATCAAACTTTTTCAAACTCTTTGGGCCTCTAATAGAGTGTAAGACCCAACCCCTTTGTAAATACACCACCTTTTGGGCCTCAGTCATTGTATAAGTCCCACTGTATTTTCAAAAACAACGGCGCGATCGTTGCCTTTTTAACAAAATCAACTGGGCCTCTCCTCAAGCTATAAGTCCCAATTCTTTTTCTTAAAACTCTTTGGGTCTCTAATAGAGTGTAAGACCCAACCCTTTTTTAAAAAACCAAAATAATTTGGGCCTCAGTGTATTGTATAAGTCCCGATACCATCAAAAAGTTCGGCACGATCGTCGCCTTTTTCAACAAAAATCACTTGGGCCTCTCCTTGAGCTGTAAGCCCCACCACTTGTACAAAAATATATTATTGGGCCTCTAATAGAGTGTAAGACCCAATCCCCTTTTAACCAAAACCTTTTTGGGCCTCAGACATTGTATAAGTCCCTCTGCGTTAAAAGAAAAATCTCGGTGCGATCGCCAGTTCAAAAACAAATCATATGGGCCTCCCCTCGTGTTGTAAGCCCCATTTCTTTTCTTTTCAAAATCTCTGGGCTCTAATAGAGTGTAAGACCCATCCCCTTGTACATAAAAACTTTTTGGGCCTCACGTATTGTATAAGTCCCTCTGTACAAAACAACGGTGCGATCATCGTTAAAACTTGGGCCTTTCCTCGAGCTGTAAGTCCCAACAATCTTTTCAAAGCACTTTCTCCTTTGCTTTTAAAATCAAATATATGTTGTTATCAAAACTTTCTTTGTTGAACAACTAACTAAACAGCATGGAAGCTCTACAACGGGTAAGTGTTTATCCGCTTTCATTTACCGCTTTCATATGTACATAACTGTATTGTGGGGATGCTTCGCTGTAAGTCTTCTTTCACATCCTTTTATATACTTGTCACATATCCATTGTGTAATACTAGTATAGTTATTTAGAGTTTTCCTCGGCAACTACGTCTAGCACTAGGTAAAGCCTTGTTGGTCACTCTTAAATACAAACAAAACTAGATCCCCATAGGATTTCCAGATACAGTCTTCCCTTCTCTTGGGGTTAAACAATATGGAACAAAGAGAAAGACAGTATTCTCGGTGAACCTTTTCTCAGACTGTCACCCTTTGAAATTGTCAAAAAAACTCTAACTCCCTAGAGATGATCTTTTCTCCGTGAATGGCATCTCTTGAGTTTCTTCCAAATTCTCAAACTTTCCTGGAATGATCTCTTCTCGGTGAATTGAATTTCTTGAACTTCTCTTGGTTTGGGGACCCAAAGGCTTTCTAAAAGCATCCCCGCCTCCTCTTGGGCGTTGTACAAGGACCCTTCGGCTTCTTAGAAGTTCTCATGCCTTCTCTTGGGCTTAATACAAGGACCCTGATGACCTCTTAAAGGTATAAGGTAGAACTTAGTCATCCTTTGCTAGAGCAGTCTTTCCAGCGTCCAAACTCTGGCCGTTATAGGGTTGACACTCATTCCTTAATGCCCGTGCCTCCTCTAGGGCATAGTACCATAGAGAAAACTCTAGACTTGGACAGTCTAAGACCCTTGAGTCTCAAAGACATTTTTAAGTTCCTTTCAAACATAGGAAGAAACCCCGGTCTCTCCCATGAGAATTCCCCACACTTGGACCCGCTTCAGGATCTCCAGAATCCACAGCGGTAAGGCATCCTCCTCTTGGGCTTTGTACAAATGATTCTTCCTAGCAGAGCTAACCTTTTCAGACTCTCTTGTTGAGTCAATCATTTTTTAGCCTCCGTCTTAGGCTTTGTACAAGACATATAAAAACACACTCTCTTGTTGAGTATAAAAGACTCTCTTGTTGAGTCAATCCCTTTTTTAGCCTCCATCTCGGACTTCGTACGAGAAAGAAAAACACTCTCTTGTTGAGTATAAAGGACTCTCTTGTTGAATCAAGCCACTTTTAGCCTCCGTCTTGGGCTTTGTACAAGACATAAAAATCCACTCTCTTGTTGAGTATAAAAGACTCTCTTGTTGAGTCAATCCGTTTTTAGCCTCCGTCTTGGGCTTTGTACAAGACATAAAAATCACTCTCTTGTTGAGTATAAAAGACTCTCTTGTTGAGTCAACCTCCTTTTAGCCTCCATCTCGGGCTTCGTACGAGATAGAAAAACACTCTCTTGTTGAGTATCAAAGACTCTCTTATTGAGTCAGTCTCCTTTTAGCCTCAATCTCGGGCTTCGTACGAGACAACAAATCACTCTCTTGTTGAGTATAAAAAACTCTCTTGTTGAGTCAAACAACCTTCAGACTCTCTTGTTGAGTCAACCACCTGTTCCAGACTCTCTTGTTGAGTCAACCTTTTTTAGCCTCTGTCTTGGGCTTTATACAGGACAGATAAAAGTACTCTCTTGTTGAGTCAAACCATTTCAGCCTCCATCTTGGGCTTTATACAAGATACATTCTCCCCAACGGAGTCAAAATCCTTTTTAGCCTCAATCTTGGGCTTTGTACAAGACAGAAAGAACTCTTTCCCCGAAAAAGTCAAACTCCCTGCCTCCTCTTAGGCTTTGTATAAAGAAAACCCCGGTTGAGTCAATCAACCTTTTAGCATCAAAGTTTTGTCTTGCTCACAGTATACAAACATCAACAACTCCTCTTTAGAGATGACAAATTCTCTCTCAGCCAAAACCCGTTAGCTTCACATCTTGGGCTTTGAACAAGATACAAACCACCTTTAGCTTCACGTCTTGGGCTTTGAACAAGACACCAAAACACCTCTTTCCTCCCATAGAATAGGAGGAACTACGATTGCTCTGATTTCCCTGTTTCATTAAACGGGAATACGTAGGCATAAGATTGCAAAATCTTAGCGAGCATACTAATCAAAAACCCAAAATCCCGTACCTTCACACATCAATCGAAAAGCATCAGACCTAATATCTTACCAATAGCCTAGACACTGTTTTTAAGCGAATAACCCTAAAGAAGAACCCCCTCTTGATAGCATCTGTAAACCAACAGTTTTGACTGTTTAATCTCAGTTTACGAGCAGGGTTAATTGGAGACATCTATTTCCTTTCCTTAATCAGCTTCATAGGATAAAAAATGAATCGAACTGTAGTACCAAAGCGATAGTGATTCGAAACCACAAAAATCGCGCTACAACTTGCTCATGTAATTTCTTTACAAAGTCAGCCTTAACTTTTCCATCCTTATGATTCAAAAGAGAAGTGTTAGGAAATGACGATAAATCAAGAAGAATTAATGGATTAAAATCATACACAATTTCAAAATGTGAAAATTGTGTATTACTATGAACATCCATATTATAAGAAAACTCCACTTGAGGACAAATCAAGTAACAAGTAGGGAACAGAGATATATGATTGAAAGGAGTCCACTTGGCCGACCGCTTGATCAAAGGCCCTAAACACCCTCTTAAGAGTTTTCTAGAGAAACTCATCAACTTTATTCCTCAACCCAGCCACATGTCCCTCATAGACCTCTCGGTCCTTAACACGACATTCATTCTCATGTATTAGGGCTCCTAAGGCCTCATCAGCACATGAGTTCATCTCTAGCGTAATAGTTTCTTCTTTATTTCAAGACTCCTTCTCCATCTCTAGAGAGGACTCAAGCTTAAAAATCATAAAATCTAAAGTAAAAGGAGACCCATGGACTTTCGCCTCCTCTTATCATACAATCATAATTTAGTCCTACTTATCATACTAAGAAAACAAAGAAAATCACTCACATCACACCACAATTCTTTAGTCAAGAGAATAAAAATTTACCCACACTTACAACCCCAAAAACCTAAGAAAAATCATGCATTTTAAATATTTTTTAAAAATTAAGAAAACATTTAAATGAAAAATAAGAAAACAAATAAGTAAATGACTCCCCCCCCCCACACACACACACACACTTAAGACTCACATGGTCCCCAATGAAAGAAACATTTATAAAATAAGGATGAGAGAAAATAAAGAACACACCTGATCAGTTAAAGTGGATAGATGATTGCATAGTAGCCTTTCCTAGTGAGAACTCTTTTACAGTTTCTTCTTTCAGTGTGGGGATCTCATGAAGGAGTATTTTAAGGCAGTGTTCATTGACTTTGAAATTTTTATCAGTGCCTTTTCTTTTTATTCCAGGATCAAAGAGTGACCTAATATAAGTAAAGGCGTCGAATGGGCATGTGAAAGTGATCTTATTTTTCACAACATCAAGGAATGTGAGCCTAGGTCCATCCATGTGTATGCATAGGATCTTGCTTAACCTCAAGCAAGATCCTATGCATACACATGGAGGGGCTAATACTAGGAATGTGAGCCTAGGTCCATCCAATTCCATTCTTATGTTCATGCAATAACTTCTCTTCCTGCTCAAATTCAAGCATTGATGAATATTTTAAATCTTCAAGAAGTGATTTAAGCTCTAAGGAGGGTGGTTGTTAAATGGATGAGGTGGTTCGGGAAGCCAGTATATTGAGACCTTCAACTGTAAAAACAACTTCATCTACAACATCATCTGCAGGAAAAATATCTACCTACAAGGCATCTTCAATCTCAGCACAAACAAAACAAAGGTTAGTGTCACCACATGCATCGCAAGTGTAAGTATCATATCGGTCAATGATGTAAAATAAAAAACAACTCAGAATAAGCATCATCAACTAATTCAAAAAGCAATTCAATGTGAAAAATAGAATGCTCTTCCATGGGATGTTTCATAGCATAAAAAAATATAAATTTTGTAGTAATATCACCAAACTCCATGGACATTGATCTATAACCGACGTTAATTTTTGTTTTTTTCGTCTTCAAGAACGACCTGCCTAAAATAATGAGTACCTTTATTAACTTTGAATTAGTTTCTCCTTCCATATCTAGAATGTAGAAATTTGCAGGAAAAATCAAATTATTAACTTGAACAAGTACATCTTCCACTACTCCGATAAGGAGGGTATTACTTCTATCTGCAACTGAATGGTAAGACATGTATTATATAAAGGACCAAGATCAAGATTGTTATAAACTGAAGTATGCATATAATTATGGAAGCTCTTAAATCTAGTATTCAATTCTCAAATTTATTATCCCTAATGGTACATGGAATATAGAAGGTTCTTGGAACTTTGCACTTTTGGGGCACGGTAAGGTACATACATATGCTGAATGAAGGGTGAAACATTTTGTCCCATGTTAAATTTTTCATTTCCCTTTAATCTCCTTTTATGTGTCCGCAAGTCTTTCAGAAATTTTGCATATTTGGTAACCTGCATAATTACATCAACAAGTGGGTTGTTTACTACCACCTTCTTAAATATGTTTAATATCTTCTTATCCTTATCTTCCTCATCCATATTTTTATCTTTCACTGCTCTCTGTAGGAATGGAATTGGGAATATATACTCTTTCTCTTTCTCAGTATCAGTATCAACCACAACTTCAGAATCATGCTTAGGAATGGGCTTAACAACTTTGTTACTTTTTTCTAGGACTGGTTCAACCGGTTCAACGCTCTTTTTGTATCTCAAGGAAATTGCACTCACATTAGGGCCTTTTGGATTCACTACTATTTGGGCATGTAATTGGTTAGATCCTTGGGCTTGCATGACATTCATCCAAGTGGCAAGCTGTCCAATATGTATCTGCAAATTTTGAATACTAGAATCTGTTCGTTGTGAAATTGAAGATTATGTACAACCATTTACCTGACAAGGTCCTATAATGAAGGCCCGAAAGGTGAAGACGTGTTTTACTTGTGGAGTGTTCTGTGGTGGTGGTAGTGGTATCGTCAAATGTTGTTTTCCATACCGAAGGTTTATATGGTTTCTCAAGTATAGATGGTACCTAATAGAGGATAGGTCAGGAGTGTTTTATCTGTACTTGTAACACCCTAAAATTTGCCTCATCTTTTCTTAACCTTTAGGCTTATGTTTCTTTTCATTTGCATCTTCATTTGTGCATAACATTGTTTCTAAACATGGGATCAAGGTATCTTTATTGTCTCTCAAGAGGAGGGTATGATTCTCAAAGGTTCAAGCATGGGATTATACTTAATCTTATGGCATTCTCAAGCTTCAAAGTCCTTTCTTCATCAAGGCATTCTCAACCATCTTACACAATCATCTGGATCAAGGTTACAAGCATTGATCATATCCTCCTACCTTTTGCTCATGAATTAGGGTTTTGGTCAAAGGGTGTAATACCCCAAAATTTGACCTCTCATTTCTAACTCTAACTGGTTTATGCTTTATTCATTTGCATAACTAATCATATCATGGCATTGGTTCTTGAGACATGGGATCAAGTTGTTTCCGAGGCTCAAGACTTCCTTTTATTCCAAGTTTTTAAGCAGCAAGCATCAAAATCTCCGACATTTATTTTGCTCAGTGATCCAGTATTGAACCGTACTTTTCCAGCCGGTTATTTCAAGTGCAAGAGAGGAAATTCACAGCTTATTTTAGGTATTATTCAGGCACAATATCAAATGACAAGTTTTAGAGGCATAACAAAGCTCAGAACAAATGGCAATAGGCGACTCTTCAAGTTTCCCTCCTTATGGCGCCAAATTTGAAATTTTGAATGGGGTAATCGATTACCATAATATGGGTAATCGATTACCACAAGTGCAATTTGCCCAAATACTTCATTTTTCAGCACTGTAGCATTTGGATTGCATTTTGGTCATGTGATTTCCCATGTGCATCAGTAGAAGAATCTAGAATTAGTTCAAAATTTGATTCATTTTCACAAATTAATTCCATTTCCCTCTAAAAATTCAAACACTTCAATTCCTAATCCCATTCCTAATTTCCATTCCAAATGCTAACCCACACTCCAAACCACATTTTGATTCCTAACCTAGGGATTATTTAAACAAGTTTTCTTCAAACCTCACACATTCATCCTCATTTTTCTGAATTTTCTACACATCTCATTCCAATTCTCTCAATTTTTTACTCTCCATTTTCATCTTCAGCCTTCACCAAAGATCTTCCATTAGAACTCTCAAATTCTTCATTGGAATTTGTGAATTCTAGAGCTAAACCTTCATCATTTCCTCTCATTAACACAAATTCTGCAGTAGGAACTGATTTGGATCTAGATTCAAGGTTTGGAAGCTTTTCTTGAAGCTACTTTGAAGCAAGTTCATCACATTGCATTGTTCTTGAAGTTTCATGCTAGGAGCGCATTGGATCTTGGATTTTCTTTGCTTGATCTGTCTTACAACACTCGCCAAAGCAATTCTCCGCTTTGTAGGTTGGTAAACTTCATATCCAAACTGATTTTAGCTTATTTACAGCTTTTGCAATGTAGATCTTTGAATTATTGATGTGATTTGATCTATTGTTGTATTTGATTGTGGATCTTGTTGTTTGATTGATGCAATTGATGTTTGATTACTGATATTTGTTGTATTTTTCGTGTACAATTGCATACCTATTCATTTGGATGTTTGGATAAGTGATTTGCTGCTGAAAGTGCTTTTCTATGCCATATACTAGAGAGAAAGGGGTTGCCCCTGTTGAAGTGTGGACAGATGTGCGATAACCGTGAAGCGCAAAGGGTAGTATCTCGTGCCAGTCTTTGTAAGTTACAACCATCTTTTGAACGATCTTCTTAATGTTCTTGTTAGCCGCTTCTACCGCTCTGTTCATCTTAGGTCGGAAGAGAGATGAGTTATGGTGTTCGATCTTGAATTCAGCACACAACTCTTTCATCATCTTGTTGTTCATGTTGGATCAATTATCAATAATGATCTGGCTAGGAACACCATAACGGCAGATGATATTGTTTTTTATAAAGAGGATCACAATTTGTTGGGTTACATTGGCGTATGATGCTGCTTCGACCCATTTGGTGAAGTAATCAATGGCTACCAGGATGAACCGATGTCCGTTCGAAGCCTTGGGTTCGATCATGTCAATCATGTCGATTCCCCATATAGAAAAAGGCCACGGGGAAGAGAGAACTTTGAGATACGTTGGCGGTAGATGGATTTTGTCAGCGTATATTTGACACTTGTGACACTTCCTCATGTGCCTGTAGCAGTCGGATTCCATGGTCAACCAGTAGTACACTGCTCTCAGAATTTTCCTCGCCATTGTGTGTCTGTTGGCATGAGTGCCAAAGGATCCTTCATGAATTTCTTTTATCAACATGTTTGCTTCTGGTCCGTCTACACATCAGAGCAAGACCATGTCGAAGTTTCTCTTGTAGAGTGTATCACCGCTTAGAAAGAAACTGCCTGCCAACCTTCTGAGGGTCTTTCGGTCCTTTCTGAATGCCCCAAGCGGGTACTCTTGTTTCTGAAGGAAGCATTTGATATCGTGATACCAAGGTTTGTCGTCTATGACTGTTTCAATTGTGAAGATGTAAGCGGGCCGTTCAAGGCGCATTATGTCAATCTTAGGTAAGTCGTTCCATTGAGCTACACTAATCATGGAAGAGAGAGTGGCTAATGCATCCGCCATGTGATTCTCCTCACGAGGGATATGATGAAACTAAATTCTGTTGAAGAAAGGTAACAACCTTCTTGCATAATCTTTGTAAGGAATCAGTCCTGATTGGTATGTGTTCCAATCTCCTTTGATCTGATTGATAACCAGGGCTGAGCCGCCATATACATCCAAGTTCTTGATCCTTAAATTAATTGCTTCTTCGAGACCCATGATACAAGCTTCGTATTCGGCCTCGTTGTTTGTGCACTTGAATGTAAGTCAGGTGGTGAAAGGAATATGGGTACTCAGAGGTGTTATGATGATTGCCCCAATTCCGTTTCCATAATGATTGACAGCTCCGTCAAAGATTAGTCCCCATTGGGAACCTAGTTCTGGCCCTTCACTGGGTAGTGGTTCATCATAATCTTTAATTTTTAGATACATAACATCTTCATCTGGGAAGTCAAATCCGACTGATTCTTGATCGTCAATTGGTTGATGAGCTAAATGACCGGCCAACACACTTCCCTTGACAACTTTCTGAGCATGGTATTCAATGTCATATTCTGATAACAACATCTGCCAACAGGCTATCCTTCCCGTGAGAGCAGGTTTTTCAAAGACGTACTTGATTGGATCCATTTCAGAGATTAACCAAGTAGTGTGACGAATCATATATTGGCGAAGACGTTTGGCAGCCCAAGCCAAAGGACAACAAGTTTTCTCAAGCATATTATACCGAGTCTCGCAGTCAGTGAATTTTTTGCTTAAATATTAAATGGCAGACTCTTTCCTTTTGGTTTCGTCTTGTTGGCCAAGTACACAGCCCATTGAGTCCTCCAAGACTGTTACGTATATGATCAACGGTCTCCCCTCCACTGGAGGTGATAAAATCGATGGGTTCAACAGGTATTCCTTGATACTGTTGATGGCGGTTTGGCAGTCTTCTGTCCAAACGTAGTCCTGATTCTTTTTTGAGTAATTTGAAGATCGGCGCACATGTCGCGGTCATGAGGAATATGAATCTGGAAATGCAGTTCAAACGTCCCAGGAATCCCCTGACTTATTTTTTAGTCTTTGGAGAAGGCATTTCTTGAATGGCCTTGACCTTGTCAGGATCAACCTCAATTCCTTTCAGGCTGATGATGAACCCTAAAAGTTTCCCTGAACGAACACCGAATGTGCACTTATTGGGATTCAAGCGAAGTTTGTATTTTCGCAACCGCTCGAATAGCTTTGACAGGTGGGTCACATGCTCCTCTTCTGTTTTAGATTTGGAAATCATGTCATCGACATATACCTCGATCTCTTTGTGTATCATGTTATGAAAAAGAGTAGTCATGGCCCTTTGATAGGTTGCCCCGGCGTTCTTTAAACCGAACGACATTACCTTGTAAAAAAAAGTGGCCCATGGGGTGATGAAGGAAGTTTTCTCCATATCTTTCGGCGCCATTTTGATTTGGTTATAGACTGAGAAACCATCCATAAAGGAGAAGACTTTGGATTTCGCTGTACTGTCTACCAGCATGTCTATGTGCGGTAAGGGAAAGTCATCCTTTGGACTTGCTTTGTTCAGGTCCCTGTAGTCTACACACATTCTGACCTTTCCGTCCTTTTTCGAAACTGGTACTATGTTGGCTAGCCATTGAGGATATTCTAATGTGGCAAGGAAACCCGCGTTAATCTGTTTTTGTACTTCCTCTTTGATTTTGATGGCCATGTCCGAATGAGTTCGCCTCAACCTCTGTTTTACTGGCGGACATTCTGATCTTAACGGTAAATGATGTTCCACGATGCTGGTATCCAACCCTGGTATATCCTGATAGGACCAAGCAAATACATCGAGAAACTCTTTGAGAAGCTTTATCAAACTTTATTTGACAATTGGACTTAGCGGTGCCCCAATCTTGACCTCTTTTCTCTCTTCTTCTGAACCCAAGTTGACCGTTTCCAACAGCTCTTTGTGAGGTTTAATGGACCTTTTCTCTTGTCTGAGTAATCGGGAGATCTCTTCTGGAATGTCTTCGTCATCTTCTTCTTCAGCCTCAAATACAGGGAATTCAAAGTTGGGAGAAGGCATCGGATCGTACGTTTCAATGGGGTTTAAAACAAGCAATCTGCATGACATTATGATTGTTTTTTTAGAAGAGATAGAGAGAAATGCAAGAGTGTGTGGAGTATATTTTTTTTACTGCTTGTTTTTATTATTTGAATTGTTTTTTAGGATTTCCATTTTCTTAAAAAGCGAAAAGAGAAAACAGCAATTAATGCGGAAATTACAGAACGACATTATTTTATTTATGATCTTGTCGATTCTTGAAACTACAGCCCTATAAAACAAAAACTCGGTCGCTTTGGGCGAAGCGAAGAGGGATATTTACATAAAGAGCGCCCTATCAAAACATCTGTTTCACCTGGGCAGGGTGAAAGGTTAAAATAAAGATGGCCATTACTTTGACTTATGAACAATATTTGGAACATCGACTGCAACCCATCTGCGGCGAACTCCTCAGTGAATCACAAAGTCTGGTACCATCCTTGATTTGCCTTCAGAAATAATGCTGATTTCTGGTGGAGTAGGATCCCTGGAATTTGTCTCCCAGGCAGAGTTGTCGTAGGAGGATTCCTCAGTTGTATTTTGCATAGTATTTGTGCTCTCAGGTATATCTCCCCATCCAGTTGGCTGGATGTCTTTGAGCCTGATACGAGAGCTCTCAGGAGCGGTGTACTTAACCAAGTAGTCGTACTTGCCACTCGGTTGTCCTAAGGTGTCCCACACTTCTTTGGAACTGGAAGAGTCATCCCTTTCGATGACGTTGACCTCGGGAAAAGCATAGTTGATGAATTCTAGTCCTGCAAACTTTGCGAATTCATCGTCGTGCTAGATATTTTCTGAATGCCCTGAGTGTTAATCCCATGAAAAGGTGGGGACACATGTATTCTTTTCAATGATGCTCCGCTGATTTTCATTGTTCGGCTGATTTCCTTGCCCGAGTCTCTGGGGTACGACTGCCAGATAGGAAAACCATCCATCTGGCCATAATAGTCGTGGTTGAAGTTGTATTTCATCGGAGTGTCCTCCTCTAATGAGTTTGGTGGAGCACAACATCCTTCCGAATCACAATCTCTGTATATCATTTTGACGTCTGACCTTGGTATAAATCTCGGACTCTGTGCAGGATAGCAAAATGGCATAGGCATCTCTTCCTGAGACATATAGCCGTCCTCTGTGAGATAGGACTTCCATTCTTCATCTGTATCGGAGGAATCTCCCTCGTTGATAGTATGTACTTCTTGAGACACTGGGTGAAGGAAACCTCCACTATGGAAGAAGTTTTGCATGGGATGAAGACTTTCATTGTTAGTAGTAGTCTGGGTACAGTTTGAGGAAAAACCAAAGCTTTTCTTCGCCTTATTGTCAGTAGGAATAATAAGATGTCCCCATCCTTTTGCACTGTTATTTTTGAAAATTTTGAGAGCATCCTTGTATGAGGAAATTGACGTTCCCTTTTCTGATTGGTTGTCATTGCTCACCGAAAGTGCCTGGAACTGAGTTCCAACAACCTCCTCGGGTTCTACACAAGTGGACAATGATAGGTTACTTACGATCAAGGCTTGTTCTCCACAGACCGTGACGAGTTGGTCATTCTTGAAGAACTTCAGCTTCTGGTGAAGTGTCGAAGTGACTGCCCCAGCCTGGTGTATCCAAGGTCTTCCCAACAAACAGCTGTATATTTCTCGGATGTCCATGACCTGGAAAGTGACTAGGAAAGTGTGAGGACCGATAGTATGGGAAGATCGACTTCGCCGATAACTGTTTTTCTGGACCCGTCAAGTGCTTTGATGACGACCTCACTGCCCCTCATCGGAGATCCTTTGAATGATAGTCGCATTAGAGTGGACTTCGGCATAACGTTGAGAGCCAATCCGGTGTCTACCAGTACACTGGCTAAGGCATCGTCTTGGCAGTTAACTGTGATATTGAGCGCCATGTAGTGACTTTTGCCTTCTTCTGACAAATCCTCATCGCTAAACCCCAAGTTGTTGCAGGAAGTGATGTTAGAGACGATGCTGTCGAATTGTCTTATCGACGCATCCTGTTCCACAAAGGCCTGCTCTAAGACACTCTGTAGAGCCTCTCTGTGGGCTTCAGAACTGAGTAAAAGAGATAACACAGAGATCTTTGAAGGAGTTTGTAACAGTTGGTCAACTATGTTGTATTCACTCCTTTGGATGAGCTTCAGCATCTCATCATCATTTTTCGCAAGGTCGGGATCACTGGATTGACCGACTGGTGGATTGGGAACTTCCATTTGAGGTTCCTTTTCTCTGTTAGGTTCTCCAACTCCTCTGTTGAAGATTCGAACACTCCGTGTTACTCGGCTGATGTCTGCAATATTCACAACGGAGGGTAATGGAATTTCCTTTCCATTCTCAATTATTGTTGCACCATATTTGTAAGGGATCGCCTTATCGCATTTGTACGACACTGGTCCCGGTAGATAGATAACTACAGGAGCCTTCTGATTTCTTTGACTATCGTAAGTAACTTCAATCAATTCCTGGTTAAGAACCTTCGATTCGTCAGGTATAGGGATGATGGTACAAACATCTTTGGTTCTTTCGTGATCAGAGATCACGACAATATCCTTAATCTGATCAGCGAAATAGTATGGCCTCTAGTTGATTAATCCAGAACCTGGACATGGTTGAATCTCTTTGTGGTCTAACTGACTTTAAAGAGCTGCTCGTATGAGGTAACATCCTTGATTATTTTCCGAGCAGACTCTACAGCGCTCGTAATTGTGTGGTGGCACCTGGCCACGTCCGCTTTGAATTCAGTGCAACCTTACTAGGTCTATTTCCATAGATCGGACATCCTGACTTTGATGTCTAGTAGGGTTCCTGTTTGTCACACTGATTTGTTGCGTGTCTTCGTCTAGATAGATCGGAAGCCACCAGTGGTTTAACAAGTGTTGTAAAGTTCTTTGAACGAGAGCGCACCCTTGGTTACTCTCACAACATCCCTTACAGTTCTGATAATTATGCGAAGTCAAAAATCCGAGCTGGACTTGCTTAGCATGTATCTCCACTAAGCTGGTATTCATCAAGCGAATATCAAAGATCTGAAACATATTCACTTGATACTGATTTCTATAGCGGTAGTCCTGGATCCATCCAAGATCCATCTGATGCTGGACGGCCTCTTGTACAAAAGACCATCCCCGTTTGTTTACTGAGCAATTTAGACAGGAATTGTAATCGTGCCACAGTAGATTATGATACTGGATTTTCCTTGAGTGCATTGCCACCAAGTTGGCATTCATTGCACGGATGTCATGGTTCTGAATGATGTTGGAACTTGCATGAGTCATGTTGACCCCATGAACGCGATGCTCTTGGATCCAACCGAGATCCAACTGTTCCTCTAGAGCTAATTGCACCATAGAACACCCTTGATTGTTTTTAGAGCAGATATCACACTAGTGATAATTATGAGGTGGTATATGGCCATATCCGATCTGTCTGCGATGCATCTTGACCAGATTGGTCCTCAATAAGAGTACATCATGAATTTGATAGCTGTTGTTAGACTCTCCTTCTATCAAATTTACCGCAACTTTCTCGTGTTGAGGCAGCGGGTTCGTGAGAACATTCGGATTCGTATCTTTGAAAGATAAGACCCCGCTCCTAACAAGCTTTTGCACATCGAATTTGAAACTGAGACAGTTTTCTATGTTATGCCCTGGTCCTCCTTGGTGGTAAGGGCAAGTCTGATCCGCTTTGAACCAAAAAGGCAGATTTTTCGGTACTGTAAGAGGAGACCTGGTTTGGACGTGCCCCTGGACCAGTAAGAGTGGAAACAAATCTGCGTACAACATTGGTATATGGTTGAACCCTGGTGGTCGCGTTGTACGATTGTTGTTATATGGAGGACGAGCCTACTGAAGAGGTTGCTGTGTCCTTTGCTGATATTGTTGTTGATTCGGTTGGCTCTGAGCAACCTGAGGTTGATACGTAGGAACAGGCGCAGGGTTGATAGCAGGAGTTATAGATACTACTGGTTGGTATCGTCGCCTTTGCTTTCCGAGAGAGATATTGCCAATTTCTTGCTCTTTTTTCTTAGGGAGAGCACTAACGTATCTTTTTGTACTACTTGGTGATCCAGCGTCTTTAACTAAACGCCCTTCTCGGGATGCTTCCTCAAGACGAACTCCCATGCCTACCATTTCTGTAAAGTCACTGGGCGCACTGGCGACCATTCGGTTGTAGTAGAATGAGCTCAAGGTCTTTAAGAAGATCTTCGTCGTCTCTTTTTCCTCAAGAGGTGGACAAATCTGGGCGGCAATTTCACGCCATCTCTGAGCGTACTCCTTAAAGGTTTCCTTGTCCTTTTGCGACATGGCTCTGAGTTGATCTCTGTCCAGTGCCATATCCAGGTTATACTTATATTGTTGAACGAAGGCAGCACCAAGATCTCTGAAAGTGCCGATCTTAGTGCGGTTTAAACCCATGTACCATTTGATTGTGGCACCGGTTAAACTATACTGAAAATATTGAATCAGTAGCTCTTAGTTCTTGGTCTGAGTTGACATTCGCTGAGCGTACATCACCAAATGGCTTTGAGGGAAAGAGTCACCCTTGTACTTTTCAAATTCGGGCACCTTGAACTTGTGCAGAACTTTCACATTGGGGACCAAACAAAGGTCTGTGGCGTCCTTTCCAAATAGATCCTGGCCGCAAAGGGCTTGCAGCTCTTTCTGCATTTCCAGGAACTGTTCCTGGAACTCATTCATTCTGTTGAACATACTTTCGTTTCCACCAGAAGGTATCTGGGAAATCTGTCCTTCCGGGATAGTGTGTATCATGGGTGGTGGTATAGTCATCATGGCAGTGACTCTAGGTCCTTCCCTCTCCCAAAGTTTGTAACCTTCAGGAGTTGCTGTCATGCCCCGGGCATCTTCGCTTTCCTGAAGTTTGTGACCTTCAGGCCTAGCGGCTCCTGCTGCGGTTCCCTGATCTTCCGTGATCGGTGGAACATATCCTTCCGGGATATAGTTAATAGGCATGCCCTAGGGACGATCTTTTGGCATTTTATACCTAGGATCATACTTCTCCACTATGGGCGTTGATGTGATCTCTGAGATCACATTCCTTTGTTGTTGCATCTGAGCTTCTGCTAGAGCTTGCATATCGTTATGAAATTTTCTCAGATCCTCTTTCAGAGTGTCGATCTCTTCCCTCAACTCTCTATTCTCTTCCTCGAGATTATCTATCTTTTTCTATCGATTGGCCCGAGTATTGTAAGAATGAGACAGTTTGACTCTAGAATCGAGACGCAAACGTGAGATTTGTAGGTAAGAAGAATACATTACGTGAGAATGATGAATGCAATAATTATATTTTAATTAATTTTTGTTTAATCAAAATAAACTTCGACAATTGGGTTGCAAATATCAAACAGTGGGGAAACCCTGCTTTATTGAATTCAAAGATGGCGGAATGGAAATACAGTAATTTACATAGTGCTGTAAAAGGAAATCTAAACTTATGGGTCCCGAGTCCTCTCTGAGGAGAGCTCAGGTGCTGGTTCTGGTACTTTCCTTTTCTTTGACCGGGGCTCTTGAGCCGTTGTTGGGTTGTCATTCCTTTGCCAAGTGATAGGAGCGAGCAAATTCCTTTGGTCCTCTTGATTTTCTACAGCATGTTGATCTAAAATCTTAATTAGAGCATCTTTTTCTTTTAATAATTGCTGTATTTTCTTGCACTCCTCATTGAGAATACGATACCTGTTCTTCCAAGACCTCTTCTCCTGTTGAACTTTGTTGAGAGTAACCTGAAGTTTTTCCGTATCAGACATAAAATAAAGGATAAGGTCCCTTAATGGAAGAACTTCCTGACGAGGGTAAGGCATCCTCAGCTTGAGAGCTCTAGTTTGTACCCAGTGGAGATAAGGTTCCACCGAGACACAGTCTGGTTTTCCTAGAGACTCTCGTCCTTTCCTATGAACGTGTTTCAAGGCATGCACTATTTCAGTCTTTAGTGCTCTGTCATTTTCTCCTTCCTTGAAGAAAAGACCTTCTAGATGAGCATTTTGCGGGACATGCCTCATCGGGTATCCGAGTTGACGACGAACTAACACTAAATGATAATTGATTCCTCCTTTAGTTCCTATGAGGGGTACATTTGGGAAATTTCCACAACGGTCAATGATCCTGATCCCGTCATAGATTCGATTATACCAGTCTATGTCGGAGTTGGTAAGAGACATGATTCTCTGCGACCAACGTAAAGTATTCTTTGGATCCCAAAATGCAGTAGACTTGGGAAAGTGGGAAATGAACCATTTATATAGCAGGGTTACACAACATGTGATCATTCTACCTCTATATAAATTCCTTAAGTGTACCGAATGATAAGCATCTGCGAGCAAGGTCGGTACAGGATTTCCAATCAGAAAAATCTTAATGGCGTTGATATCTACAAAGTTATCGATGTTGGGAAACAAAAATAACCCGTAGGTGAGCCAAACAAAGATGCTTTCGAAAGCGGCCACGTTCCCTATACTAGCAAAGTACTGAGCTTTCTTTATCAAGAACTGGGCTGGAAAACCCTAGATACCACCCTTAATGATCATATGAGTTCTGACTTCTGACTCGTCCAAATAGATTGCTCTTGCAATGGTTTGATCTTTTGGAATTTCTTCCAGTCTAGAAAAGGGAGCTTGATCAGTAATATGTAAATCAGTCAGGTAAGAGTATTCCTCCAGTGTTGGTGCTAGCTGATAATCCGGGAATGTGAAACAGTGATAGACCGGATCGTAGAACTGGATTAGTGTGGACATGATTCCTACAATTACATGGACCCTTAACAGAGACAACACTCCTCCATACTTAGCTCTGAAAGCCTCAGGGTTGGTTATCATCCTCGCCAGACCTCTTAAATCCTTTAGTTTTGGAAACTTGAAGGTGTACTTGTGAGTCTTCCTTCTACTGAAATCCATAACGCAATCTCTTTCTCTGATATTTGCAATCATTATCTTAGTTTAACTTGAAAAAAAGAGAGACTAGAAGAGAAAAATTTTCTTTGTTTTAATGTTTTTTAAATGAATGTATGAATGCAGCACACAAAAACATAGAAAAAACATGCGGTCAAAGGGTCGGTGTCATGAAGTCAAGCCTCTACCCATCCCCAAAGGTTTATACTGGTGATTTTTTGTACCTGTCCTCAAAATCACTGACCCCTCTTGCGATAACAACAGCAAGCGAATCGCCAGCGAGCTGTAGTATCTTAGAGTGGTCTCAAATGGGGGTAGTATCGCGTGACAACTATTTCCGATAGCTTCCGCACTATAAAAAGGTTTCAGCCTACTAAAATCCTCAGCTTCTTGGATAACCCAATGGAACAATCTATTTTCAACAACCGAAGTCGTATAGGCATTGAATCCGCAAAGGGCATCTGCACTGATTTGATGGTTGACCGGGACCTCTTATCTGGGATTCACTCCCCGTAAGATTACCCGTATAATGCCATCCCCTATCTTAGGTGTATACCCAATCTTTCCAGATGCGGCATCACACGCATTCCCATTAGCAGAAAATTTAACACACATATCAATTAGGAAAAGCAGTATATATATTTGTCCTAACATCCTAGACCTCTAGTCTTATGATCCTATACAGATAATGATTCCCCAGCAGAGTCGCCATTTTCCTGTAGCGAGCGATTTTTTTCAGTGACGCGACCACCTTATCGTTGAAGTTTGGGTTTTCCTCCTCAAGGAGAAAGGGTGCTACTTTCTGATTTCTAATTTATCCCATGAAGCTGGAAGGGAAAGGGAAGGTATCTAAAACTAACCTTGCACGCGAATATTTAACTGAACAAACGCTTTAAAAGAGATTGGGGGGGGTCCGGGGTCAGCTTATACAATGGGTAGTTGTCAATTACCCATCCTATATGTGGTTATCCAGAGGATGTTAGTTTTTAGGTTTTGCTTTGTAATTGATAGTGTTTATCTGCTGATGGGTTGGGAAAGTTTCTTGGGAAAGTATAACAGGGAGAGTGAGTTTTTGTTGATGTTCGGGTTCTTCCCGATTTTTTTGGTAAGGTACTGGACCTAAGTTTGATTGATGTGTGAAGGTACTGGACCTAGAGTTTTTGTTTAGTATGCTCGCTAAGATTTCGTAATCTTATGCCTACGTATTCCTGAAACAGGGAAATCAGAGCGATCGTAGTTCCTCCTATTCTATGGGAGGAAAGAGGTGTTTTGGTGTCTTGTTCAAAGCCCAAGGTATGAAGCTAAAGGTGATTTGTATCTTCTTCGAAGCCCAATATATGAAACTAAAAGGTTTTGGCTGAGAGAGAATTTGTCATCTCTAAAGAGGAATTGTTGATGTTTGTATGGTCTGAGCAAGACACAAATTTGATGCTAAAAGGTTGATTGACTCAACCGGGGTTTTCTTTATTCAAAGCCTATGAGGAGGCGGGAAGTTTGACTTTTCCAAGGAAAATGGTCTTTCTGTCTTGTACAAAGCCCAAGATTGAGGCTAAAAGGGATTTTGACTCCGTTGGGGAGAATGTATCTTGTATAAAGCCCAAGATGGAGGCTGAACGGTTTGACTCAACAAGAGAGTACTTTTACCTGTCCTGTATAAAGCCCAAGATGGAGGATAAAAAAGGGTTTACTCAACAAGAGAGTTCGAAGATTGGTTGACTCAACAAGAGAGTCTGAAGGTTAATTGACTCAACATGAGAGTCTTTTATACTCAACAAGAGAATGATTGGTTGTCTCGTACGAAGCCCGAGATTGTGGCTAAAAGGAGATTGACTCAACAAGAGAGTCTGATGGTTGATTGACTCAACAAGAGAGTCTTTTATACTCAACATGAGAGTGATTTCCTGTCTCGTACGAAGCCCAAGATTGAGGATAAAAAGAGATTGACTCAATAAGAGAGTCTTTTATACTCAACAAGAGAGTGTTTATATGTCTCGTACGAAGCCCGAGATTGAGGCTAAAAGAGTTTGACTCAACAAGAGAGTCTGAAAAGGTTATCTCTGCTAGGGAGAATCATTTGTACAAAGCCCAAGAGGAGGCTATCTTACTGCTGAGGATTATTTAGATCCTGAAGCAGGTCCAAGTATGGGGAACTCTCATGAGAGAGACCGGGTTTCTGCTGGAGATTGACCCAGAGTGATCGGTGTTTTTTCCTATGTTTGAAAGGAACTTGAGAATGTCTTTGAGACTCAAGAGTTTTAGACTGTCCAAGTCCAGAGTTTTATCTTTTGTACAATACCCAAGAGGAGGCGCGGGCATTAAGGGATGAGTATCAACCCTACAATGGCCGGAGTTTTGACGCTGGAAAGACTGCTCTAGCAAAGGATGACTAAGTTCTGTCTTATACCTTTAAGAGGTCGTCAGGGTCCTTGTATTAAGCCCAAGAGAAGGCATGAGAACTTCTAAGAAGCCGAAGGGTCCTTGTACAACGCCCAAGAGGAGGCGGGGATGCTTTTAGGAAGCCCATGGGTCCCTAAACCAAGAGAAGTTCAAGAAATGAAATTCACAGAGAAGAGATCATTCCAGTAAAGTTCAAGAATTTGGAAGAAACTCAAGAGATGCCATTCACGGAGAAAAGATCATCTCTGGGGAGTAGAATTTCTTTAACAATTTCTAAGGGTGACAGTCTGAGAAAAGGTTCACCGAGAATACTTCCTTTCTCTTTGTTCCATATTGTTTAACCCCAAGAGGAGGGAAGACTGTATCTCGAATCCTATGGGGATCCAGTTTTGTTTGTATTCAAGAGTGACCAACGGGCTTTACCGAGTTCTAGACGTAATTACCAGGGAAAACTCTAAATAACTATACTAGTATATATACAGTTGATATATGACAAGTATATAAGAGGGTATGAAAGAAGACTAACCATGCGCAGCTTCCCATAATACAGTTATATATATATATATATATGATAGCAGATAAAAGAAAGCGGATAAACACTTACCCGTTGTAGAGCTTCCATGCTGTGTTGTTAGTTGTTCAACAAAGAAATTAAAGAAAGTTTTGATAACAACTATATATTTGGATTCAAAATCAAAGAATAAAGTATGTTGAACAGAGATTGGGGCTTACAACTCAAGGAGAGGCCCAAATTTTAACATTGATTGCACTGTTGTTTTGAATTTGTACAAGGACTTATACAAGTGACTGAGGCCCGAGGAAAGGTTTTCTGTACAAAGGGGTGGGTCTCACACTCTCTTAAGAGGCCCAAAAGTGTTTTAAAGAAAAGAAATGGGACTTACAACACGAGGGCAGACCCATTTGTTTGTTTGAAAACTGCGATCGCGCCGAGGTTTTTGAAAATACAGTGGAACTTATACAATGACTGAGGCCCAAAATGATTTTGGTTTTCAAAAGGGGTTGGGTCTTACACTCTATTAGAGGCCCAAAAAATTTTAAGATGAATAAAGACAGGTCTTATAGCTCAAGGAGAAGCCCAGTTGATTTTGGAAAGGCGACGATCGCGCCGTTGTTTTGAAAATATACAGAGGGACTTATACAATATGTGAGGCCCAAAAATGTTTATTTACAAAAAGGGGTTAGGTCTTACACTCTATTAGAGGCCCAAAGTGTTTATTTTTGAAAAGGAATGGGACTTATAGCTCGAGGAGAAGCCCAATTGGTTTTGTTAAAAAAGTGACGATCGCCCCGTTGTTTTTGAAAATACAGCGGGACTTATACAATGACTGAGGCCCAAAAAGTGGTGTATTTACAAAGGGGATGGGTCTTACACTCTAATATAGACCCATGAGATTTTTTAAGAAAAGGAATGGGACTTATAGCTCGAGGAGAGGCCCAAGTGGTTTTATTTTAAACTGGCGATTGCGCCGAGATATTTGAAAACACTGTGGGTCTTATACAATGACTGAGGCCCAAACTATTTTGGTTTCAAAGAGGGATTGGGTATTACACTCTATTAGAGGCCCATGAGTCTTTGAAAATGATTGATGAGGGTGGAATCGATCAAAACCCTAATTTCATCATTTTTTTAAAAGTGAATTCCTAAAGAAAATCAATAAAAAATGATAAAACACCAAAAAAGCTTGAATAAACAACTTGTGATTTTTGGTTAAGGTTTGAAAAATGAGGTTTTAATCACAAGATGAATTAAAACTCATTTGGTTTTGATTTTTCAAGATGAATATTCACTTTTAAAATGTTTTAAAACAATTAAAAATGAATTTATTCATAAAAATACCAACTATATTAAATAAATAATATAAATTTGATTTTTTTGTGGAATAAAATATTTCAACATTTTTGTGATTTTTTGCAAAAAGAACCAATAAAAAATAATTAAAATTGAGGGAGTTATCAATTTTTCAAATCATTAAAAATAATAAGAAAAATAATAGAAAAATGGAAAAAACATTAAAAAGGGGTCTGGGGCGAGGGGGATTCGAACCCCAGACCTCTTGTGTGCAGTGCGCGCCTCCTACCAGTGGGGTGGTGATACATCCGTGTATCAAAGGCCACCCACAAATATACAAGGCTTGCCTTGTTTTTGGCCCGGCCAAGGCAAGGCAAGGCAAGGTTTTCGCCAAAAACGTGAAGCTTGTAACTTTCTCATTTCTCCATGGATTGGGACAAAATTTAGGTCTATCCTGCCTAGAATTTCACAAGGAATCCAATGGTGGTGGTTTTTTCATATGAGGTCCCCATTTTAAAACTCGATAGTGGTTTTGAAATAGGCCTCCATTTGCATTTTCTGTGCTTCCTCATGGTACAGGCATGAATTACATGATGAATTGGTCCAAACACAACATATATAACATGTATGAGATGTGTATGATCAGTGGACTTCAAAGCAATGCATATTTCAAAGACTTCAAGTTATGATGCTTACCTCTTTAGGAGCTTTTTGGGCAATCTGTCAAGTGCCTTGTTCCAGAAACAATTTGATGCTTTGGACACCCTCAAGTGATCCCTTGGAAGCTTTTAGGATGATTGGAAACATCTGGAAACCTCAGGAATGGAAACGGGCCCTTTCTTGCAAAAGGGGCAAAAGTGACCTAAATAACAACTCTCTCAAATGGTGTTCTAGATGTGGGGAACCATTTGGGACAGTTCAAGGATGATATTTGGAGTGTGTTTGAGGCTTTATCTGGTTTTGAAAGTGACTGAATCAAGACATGGCTTGAAAAGTGCAAAAAGTCCTATTTTGAGGTTTTGAGAAGGGACTTTGAGGTTTTGGTGTTTCAGGTCACTTGTAAGAGTTTGGACAACTTAGATATGACATATTGGATGTGTTTGGATCATGAGCTGTGATGGAATTGTTCTCTAACTCAAAAACTCAGAGTTACCTTGCTAAAGAAGGCATTTTTGCCTAGAGAAAGAGATTTTGAGGAAAGCAAGTGTTGTAGTGCTTTGGTGTACTCAAACTGAGCAGAAATGAGCTCTATTTATAGTAGAGCAAGTTTGTTTTGCAAGCAATAGTGAATGGAGGTTGCTGCAGACCTTTGGCCAATTGGAGCATTTTGGAATCTCAAGTCTCCTCTAGCCATTGACTAGAGGTTAGAGCACAGGCCTTTGGTTCCCTAGTTCAAAGATCATCCTTGACTCATTCAGTTGGAAATGGCTCAGTTCATGCCACCTTGGTGCATCCATTGAATGCTCCAAAACAAAATTGGAGTCTTGTCACCTCTTTACGGTTTTTTAGGTTTGGCATGCTATTTTTAGTTCCAAAGACTTGAGAGGCTTATGGATCAGTGTTTGTCCCTCCTTGGTCTCTCCCTGAGGTGTTTAGATGGATAAAATTGTTTGTCATTTGTACAAATTGCTCAAATCGAGCAAAATGCACAAATATGCCTTGTTATGACAATTGCAGCAAGGCATATTGCCACTGTCATAACTCTTAGCTTAGATGGGATTTGATGGGGTTCTTGGCCATTTTGGAAAGCCCTTATATGGTACAACACATGTGTGATCATAGTTTATCTTGACACTTTTTGGATCCAAGTGAAAAATGCTCCTACATTTTGAAAAAATTGAAACAGATTATGACTTAGTGAAAATTTCACTAAGTGTTGGAAAAAGTGACATTTCATGTTTTCAGCCATTTTGATCCAAACATAACTCAAAATCCATGATGAATTGGAATGACGTGTAGTTGACACTTTTAAAGTATGCCATGAGAGATACAAATCCATCTTTGTATCAACCCAAATGGTTGTTTGGATCTCAAGTTATGATCCTTGGAAGTTGGTACCCTAGCCACTTTGTTCCATAACTTAGAAAATTTCTAAGTTTTTTATGGTTACCCCTTTTACAAGTTATCCCACTTTTCATGATTTTTCTTGATGAATGATGATTCCAATCACACATTAACATCATTTTAAGGTTAGGGAACCATAATTGATTAAAAAATCAAAAAGTCAAACTTTGACTTTTGGGCACAGTTGACTTTTTATCAGATGAATTTCAAATTATACGATCCTCTATGAAATCAAGTCCTTGACCTAAATCAAACTTGATGGATTGATTTCATACGTGTTATAAGGTGTATTGAATCATGTCCCAAGATTTGGGAGCATGTCCTGGTCAAAAGTCAAAGGCACAGTTGACTTTTTCCGCGACACCCTAATTGTGGTTCTGTTGAACTTGAAACTTGTGAATCAAGCTTCTTGGATCAATCCATTATTGCAAATGCATCAATGTAGTGTATTAGGGACCCTCAAATCATTTCTTGAGGTATTGGCTCCTGTTTTGTCCCAAAAGTCAACTTAGGGGTGAATTAGGTCAAGAAACCCTAATTCCTGATTATTTTATGAATGCATCCCCTGAGGCCAAATTGACTTGATGATTGGGTTTATGAGGTCCCTTAGAGTATTTTGGGTTATGCTTTGAATCATTGGCTCATGCCCAGAGGAAAATTTCCATCTGGAGGCCCTTGTCGACCAAAACCCTAATTTGGTGACACTGGCGATCTTGAGGCTTGATCCACTTGGAATGTTGTAACTTTGTGCTTGATCCTTGATATAGGAGTCCTCTTGATCCATTGTGGATGTTTAAGAGGTTTAGACAAGTTGAATATCATGTCATTCCTTGATTGATCCTTTGTCTAAGAGCTCTGAGACGGCTTGAAACCCTATGTTTGATTGTAGTGGATGCTCACCCATCTTTGGGGAGACTAATGAGGTATGATGGTCCATCCATATTATGATGATGATGTGCACAATGATGGTAAATCTTAATGGTCAAAATTTGGGGTATGACACAATTCATTGTTGCAAATGGATCAATGTAGTGTATTAGGGACCCTCAAATCATGTCTTGAGGTCTTGGCTCATGTTTTGTCCCAAAAGTCAACTTAGGGGTGAATTAGGTCAAGAAACCCTAATCCTGATTTTTTTATGAATGCATCCCCTGAGGCAAAATTGACTTGATGATTGGGTTTATGAGGTCCCTTAGAGTATCTTGGGTTATGCTTTGAAGCATTGGCTCATGCCCAGAGGAAAAATTCCATCTGGAGGCCCTGGTCGACCAAAACCCTAATTTGGTGACACTGGCGATCTTGAGGCTTAATCCACTTGGAATGTTGCATCCTTGTTCTTGATCCTTGATGTGGGAGTCCTCTTGATCCATTGTGGATGTTTGAGAGGTTTAGACAAGTTGAAGATCATGTCATTCCTTGATTGATCCTTTGTCTAAGAGCTCTGAGAGGGCTTGAAACCCTAAGTTTGATTGTAGCGGATACTCACCCATCTTTGGGGAGACTAATGAGGCTCAAAGGTACATCCATATTGTGATGATGATTTGCACAATGATGGGAATCTTAGTGGTCAAAATTTTGGGTATGACATACCCCTTCTGAACGTACTGACATCTCGTTAGCCCTTTGCTATGTGGGGCATTTACATGATCGGAAAGATTGAGTCGAATGCCTCCAATGGGTATCGCTTTATCCTGGTTACCATCGACTATTTTAGAAAGTGTGTAGAAGCGACTTTGTTTGCCAACGTTACTAAGCAGGTAGTCGCCTGGTTTATAAAGAAGGACATCATATGCCTTTATGGTATCCCAGAGAGAATCATTACTTATAATGGTTCAAATTTAAATAACAAGATGATGAATGAGCTATGCTAGAAGTTTAAAATTTAACATCACAATTCTTCTCCATATCGTCCGAAAATGAATAGGGCTGTCGAGGCAGCAAATAAGAATATCAAGTAGATTGTGCAGAAGATATTGGTAACATACAAGGATTGGGATGAGATGTTGCCCTTTGCTTTACATGGTTATCGTACTTTGGTGCGTACATCGACAGGGGAAACTCCTTTCTCACTGGTGTATGGTATGAAGGCAGTCCTACCATTAGAAGTTGAGATTCCTTCTTTGAGAATTCTGGCATATGTGAAACTTGACGAGGCTGAATGGGTACGATCCAGGCTGGATCACTTGAACCTCATCGAAGAGAAAATATTGGCAGCCATTGCACATGGCCGGTTGTACCGAAGCAGGATGAAGAAAGCCTTTGATCAGAAAGTGCATCCTTGTTGTTTTCAGACAGGCGACTTGGTTTTGAAATGGATCCTTTCTCCTCAGACAGATCATAGGGGCAAATGGACTCCAAACTATGATTTCCATATGTGGTAAGAAAGGTTTTCTCTGGTGGAGCCTTGTTAGTATCAACTATGGATGGCGAAGATTTTACGTCCTCTGTGAACGCAGATGAATTCAAAAAATACTACGCATAGAAAAGACCCGCTAGACTACAAAAAGAAAAGTCTAGGCAAAAAGGGGCATCCCGGCGAACCACAAAAAGAAAAAGGTTCGGGAAAAAATTAGGGATAAAAGTAAAGAAAAAGAATAAACCCGCAAAGTTGAAAACATGAAAGGGAAACTTTGGCAAAAAAAATGGGTATCTCGGTGGAATGAAAACCCGAGAGGGCGATCCAGGCAAAAGTTAGGGATTTGAAAGCGAGAGGCTGCGGTCTGCGTTCAATCTGTGAAGACTTTTTAATACACGGGAATTTCAAGGGAAAGGAATCAGTTCAGCCAGTATTTTCAGAAGGCAAAACATCTGAGAGCGTCGAAGACATATGAGTCATAACTGAATCGAAGCATGGGGGATATATGTTTCCACATTGTAGACATGTGTATTTTCGTTTCACTTTTATGCAATTACCTCTTTTCAGGAATTGCTTCCAATTTGTAAATTCCTATTCACAGGCCAATTCAATCACTCTCACCCAGTAGGAGTCCTGGAGATTGCTCACTCCAGCCATATTTGGGGTTGTTTATTACTCCTCAGCGAGTGTTCAGAAGTTGGCTACCCCGGACAGGACCATGGTGGTTTGTATACGCTTCCCGAATATGTTGTATGTCCAATGATGGTGTTTCCTTTATCCCCAACAAGGTAAGGCTAAAGGTTATTTCCCAATAGAAGGATGAGTTCGATATTTTTCCCTAGCAGGTTTGGTACCATCGATTTCTCTCCCCAAGCAGAGTTTGGTATTGATTCTGCTGACAGGTAAATCAACAGCGGTTGATATCACCAGCAGGTTCCAAGCCCAATCGTCATTGGCACTTTTCTATATCAGATTCTTGGGACGATTTCCCAGCAGATATTATTCATAATTCCCAACAGAGCGGAAGTGCATTATGGGTTTCTTTTTAGTAGAGATTATAATCAAGAATGCAGATCACTTTGTCTTCCTCAGCAGAGTTTGTTTCCGGTTTTCTCAACACTTCTCTCGGTGGAGTGTCCTTTTGCATGTCATAAGCATCTTTGCACTGCATCCTCAAAAATGCGTAGCATTCCCATTTCGTATGGAGCATTACGTCATAGAAAAATTCAAACATATGCATCCGAAGCATAAGCCAAGTTTGATATCATCTTTGCCAAACATTTCCCCAGCAGAAAATGATATAACTCAGGAGATTTTGTGTTACTTCATCCCCAGTGAAGTCTTACTTGTGCTCCCCTGCAGAGTCGTCTGATTAGGCTTCTCTTTTCCCCAGCGGAGTCATCTTCTGTTCAATTCTGTATGTGAGTCCGCCTTTGGTCAACATTCCTTTTGAAAACCCATCTTTGAGTGGTAATCCTTTGGTTGTGATTCCGCCTGTGGCCGGAATTCCTTTTCTTGCGATGATGTGAGTCCACCTGTGGTCTACATTCATCTGTTATCTTTTGGTTATGAATCCGCCTGCGGTCGATAAACTTTTGTTGGGTCGTGAGTCCGCCTGCGGTCAGTTTTCCCTTTAAATCCTTTGGTTGTGAGTATGCCTGTGTCTGACATTTCTTTTCTTACGCTGATACGAGTCTGCCTTTGACCGACATTCTTCTTAAAGTTCACCTTCGGTTGATACCCTTGGATGTGAGTCCGCCTTCGGTTGGTATTCCCTCTTCAAAAATTCGTGTTCAGGTTTCATCCTATAGATGTGAGTCCGCCTTCGACCGGCATTGTTTCTAGGTCTACCTTTGGTTGTGAGTCCGCCTTCGGCCGACAAACTTTTCTTGTTCGATGTGTGTCCGCCTTCGGCCGGCATTCTGTTTAAGTCCGCTTTCGAGTGGCATCTTCTTCCTAAGTCCATCTTCGGTTGGCACATTATCATATTACCTTTTGTCTCCCCATAGTCTGTAAATTTTCGGGTTCTTTTTGTATTCAATCACTTTCTACCTTGAACGTCTGAAAGCCGTTGCTATCATCCTTTCAGGTCCAAGTTGATTGAATAGGGGCAACTATAATACCCCACAATTTGCCCTCTCATTTCTAACTTTAACTGGCTTATGCTTCATTCATTTGCATCATTAATCATATCATGGAATTGGTTCTTGAGACATGGGAACAAGTTATTTCTAAGGCTCAATACTTCCTTTTATTCCAAGTTTTAAAGTAGCAAGCATCAGAAGCTCCAACATTTATTTTGCTCGGTGATCCAGTACCGAACCGTACTTTTCCAGCCGATTATTTCAAGTGCAGGAGAGGAAATTCACAGCTTATTTCAGGTATTATTCAGGCACAATATCAAATGACAAGTTTTAGAGGCATAACAAAGCTCAGAACAAATGGCAATAGGAGATTCTTCAAGTTTCCCTCCTTGTGGCACCAAATTTGAAATTTTGAATGTGGTAATTGATTACCATAATATGGGTAATCGATTACCACAAGTGCAATTTGCCCAAATACTTCATTTTTCAGCACTGTAGCATTTGGATTGCATTTTGGTCATGTGATCTCCTATGTGCATCAGTAGAAGAATCTAGAATTAGTTCAAAATTTGATTCATTTTCACAAATTAATTCCATTTCCCTCCAAAAATTCAAACACTTCCATTCCTAATCCCATTCCTAATTTCCATTCCAAATGCTAACCCATACTCCAAACCACATTTTGATTTCTAACCTAGGGATTTTTTAAACAAGTTTGCTCCAAACCTCACACATTCACCCTCATTTTTCTGAATTTTCTACACATCTCTTTCCAATTCTCTCTTAATTTTTTACTCTCCATTTTCATCTTCAACATTCACCAAAGCTCTTCATTAACACAAATTTGTGAATTCTAGAGCTAAACCTTCATCATTTCCTCACATTAACACAAATTCTACAGTAGGAAGTGATTTGGATCTAGATTCAAGGTTTGGAAGCTTTTTCTTGAAGCTACTTTGAAGCAAGTTCATCACATTGCATTGTTCTTGAAGTTTCTTGCTAAGAGTGCATTGGATCTTATATGTTCTTTGCTTGATTTGTCCAATTTCGTTTGCAACACTCACCAAAGCAATTCTCCACTTTGTAGGTTGGTAAACTTCAGATCCAAATTGATTTTACCTTATTTACAGCTTTTGCAATGTAGATCTTTGAATTATTGATGTGATTTGATCTATTGTTGAATTTGATTGTGGATCTTGTTGTTTGATTGATGCAATTGGTGTTTGATTACTGATATTTGGCATATTTTTCCTGTACAATTGCATACATATTCATTTGGATGATTGGATAAGTGATTTGCTACTGAAAGTGCTTTTGGAAAGTTGAATTTCTGCCACTGTCACAGTGGTAATCGATTACCACAATCAGGGTAATCGATTACCCTGCCTTTTTTCACGTTTTTTTTGACATTTTCAAGTGGGTAATCGATTACCACAATCAGGGTAATCGATTACCTCTGTGACAATATATGCTCTTCTTGCTTTTTCTTGCTTGTTTGGTTCCCTTCCCATCTCTAAACTTCATGGATTGATATGATACTTATTTGTGGATTATTTTTGAGCTGCTTCACCTCACACTACAGTATGAATACGATTCTTCGACACACGGCTTTTGGTTTCCGTGATGCTTGTCCTTGGTTCATGTGTTTTGCATTCTTGGTGTCTTGTTCATGTTGCATAATCCATTGTACAGTAGTGATTGCTTGTTCTTGATGGTTATCTTGCTGGATATATGATTCATGTTCATGCTTGCTCTCGATTCCGTGAACGCATGATCGTTTCAAGCGATTAATTATTGATTTGATGATTTGTCCGTGATTCTTTTGGTGAATGCTTGAGTATGCAATGTCATTGGAATTTGTTCATGCCTAATTGTTTAGGCTTAATTGTGTGTCTATGCGTAGCCATTGCTTTTTCTTGATGTTTGTTCATTGCTTGCGATGCATGATTATGCTTGATTGTTGGACATGTTAGTGGTGGATTGATTGATCGTTAATGTGTGCTCAACTTGATGTTGTGTTGTTACATGATCATCCATGCTTGATGCGTATTCATGAGCATTTGTTTTTAGTACATACATGCTGCCTTTGCAATTACACTTGCCCTGTCATGAGTTATGCATGCTGTTAAATGTGTCCTTTTTGTCTTGCTTGTATGCTGGAATTTACTGTTGTTCTGAGTTGGAGCGCTGTCGTAGCTGCTGCTTTTGGTTTATTTTCTTGGTTTTGGTTTGCTTTTGAATGTTCCCTTAGGATTCCCTAATCCAACTTAATTTTTGATTAAGCTTGGAATAGGATAATCATTAGGAGCTAATCCTTTGCATGATAACGTTAGGTTAGACCCCTTTCAACCTCAACCTTAGGTCCATCTTTCACATGCTAACATTAGGTAGAGTCCCATTTCTATCCCAACTTTAGGACCATTGTGCATGACAACATTAGGAGTTAGTTTCCCTTAGTTGCTTTCTTTTCAACCTTTGAGACCTCCTTCATCTCATCTCAAAACAAAGTCAAGACACTTAATAAATACGACGAATATTGTGCGCCACGAGCCTTAAGTATATGGGAAATGATGAGTGAGGAGTCTCTTCTTACGTTTCTAGAGTGTTTAGCATACGTCCCATTTGGGGGCATTCTTGCGATGCATTTTCTCCTACGTCATAGACTTTAGTGCAATACGAGTCCCAAACTAACTTAATTCACTTCTGTCTAAAACTCACAAACCAAATGCATATCTTTTTATACTCCGGGATTGATGTCAAATTATTTTCAGAAAAGAGCACGTTATTTCCATTCTACCGCAAATAGGCATCGATCGTAACTGCTAGAACTCGAATTTAACGTCGCTCATAAAAAATACTTAATCGATTTGTGGTCGTAACCACGAACTACGAGTGCTCTCACTTCCTCATTCTCGTCCGAATGCTGAGGATACCTAGGTATAAGACGAAGATGTCTTGGCGAGCAACCTTCCCCCCATTCACCCGTAGTCCTCTGAACTACATTGACTATGACTTTCCCATTGTACAAGGGAATACGTAGGCCTAGGATGGCAAAGTCCTATCGAGTCTCCTTTTTTTTGTTTTTTTCCTCCTTGTTTTCGTTAGCAGTAGAATTTTAGATAACACACCCTTTGATTTGACAACAAGCGTGGATCTCATTGAGTACAACGGGCGTGAGGGGGGTGCTAATACCTTCCTCTCGCGTAATCGACTCCCGAACCTAGGATTTGGTTGCGATGATCAAGTCTTCTCCCTTTTGAGGTTTCTTTGATCGTTTCCTTTCCTCCGCCGGGATAAATAACGTTCGGTGGTGACTCTATTTTTCGCCGGTTGTTTTTTCGCGTTGCGACAAAGGGCACCTCTGGCTATCTTCTATAGTTAGGTAATGTTCTATGGCTTAACATACACCTCAAGGCATCCATACAATCCTCTTGGGATTCCAAGTTAAACATGAGATTCTCAAATCATCATTCATGGTCTCATGAAGTTTGATCAAGGGAAAGTGAATGGAATCATTTAATTAGGAGAAATTATCAAGATTAGGGTTGGGATTTTTTCAAAGTCATGAAGAAAAATCTCATTTGATGCCAACTTGCCTAGGGCATAACTCACAATCTACAAATCCATTTTTCTTGGTTTAGAGATTAATTTGAAGAGCATTTCCCTTACTACAACTTTGTCAATGTGGGTGAATCCTAAAAAAATACATGGATTTCAAGTTATGAGACCTCAAAGTTAAGAAAAACAAGATTTTGGATTTTGGTACTTAGAATGTTTCTAAGTATGGAATTTCAACTTGGAGGATGAGTTTTCAAAGCTTTCTTTCTCATGGTTCTAGGGTCCAATTCATTTTCCTTGCAACATGAAAGTTGTTGTATGTCATTCAAGCTTTCCATGGATACCAATAACTCCTCCATAGGATCAACACAACTCAAGTTATGTGGTCTTGAAGTTAGGATGATCAAAATGCCCAATTTCATGAGGCAAACTTCAAGAACATTTTTCAGGAACTTCCAAGCTTCAAATCATTTTCCTTTCCACATGAATTTTGTTCCTCTTGTTCTACGATTTCCATGGATAACAAGAAATCCTTCATTGGATCAATTGAGCTCAAGATATGTGGCTTCAAAGTCAAGGTTTCAAAGTTGTCAAAGTTCCATAACTTAGAAAAATTTCTAAGTTACCTTGGACATATTTGTGGACACATTTTCAACTCAATTCTTCTCAATCATCCAAGCCTTGTTTCAATATGATTCAAACATGAAATTTGTTCCCTAATCTCCCTACTTTTCATTGAGCCAAGAAAATCACCATTAAGAGCAATAGACATGGAGATATTTTTGATTAAAGTGAGACATGTCATTTATTTCCATGGTTTCATTATTGAGCTTCAATTTCATGCAATGTGAAGTCATCATGCAGCCACCTCTTCTTGCCTAATTCCCACGTATTATTCACTCATCTCCCATCACTAAACTTTTCCAAATCTAGTCAAATATTCTCACTATCCTTTTGTACCATTTTTTAGTAGGTTTACCAAAAGGAGGAAAAAGACAAAGTGCATACAAGACTTGCTCCTCAAGAATACCCAAACCACTCACTCAAATTTTGATTCTCCTATCTTTCTTGCCACAAAAAAGCAACCAACACACCTCACATGAGGAGCTCGTTCCACTCTCTTTCCATTCCATTTTTTCTCAAAACTTTGGCAAAACCATTAACCATAACTTTTAACCATAGCCATTCATTTTTAACTGGCTCAAACCTTATTATTTAAGTGAAAAAACCTAGCATAAGAAAGAACCATTTTTTTTCTAGCAGCCAAGAACCACAAAACTCTGTATCACATTGAAATTTTTTCCTTCTTCGAATCTGACTCCTCAAAGCTTTTCCTCTCATTCCTTTGCTTGCATCAACCTTCTGAGGACCCCTACGAGCTAAAGGAGGATTTTAGAAGTTGGTCTACACGTGAAACCACCACATACAAGTACTCACCGTGGGTAATTTCTCTTCTCTCTTTTCCATTCTCCTAGCATGTATCTCAACTTGTGATGTGTGTTGTTGTTGATCTGAGGTCATGAGGAACATGTTTGTACTCTTGTTGTGTTAGTTTCGTGAAGTTTCATTTTGAGACCTTATTTTTCGTGGTCTGTTTCATGGGGTTAGGGTGATTAAATGGAAAAACTAAGTGCATTTTTGGAACCAGCATAAAAAAAGCTTTGGAAATGTGGTTTTGTTTTTAACTTTGGATGAAGGTTGCAGAGAGCTTCGACGGTCGTCGCCGGAGAAGACGACCGGAGTCCTAGCTCCGGCGTCTGAAGTGGTTTGGTAAGTTGGCATGCTGAATCATTGACCATGCTTGTGTGTAATGCTACGTGGTGCTCACTAAGCACCACATCCTTTAATGAGATGTTGTGTGGCATAGTTTTTGTTTTTTGCTGGATTTAACTGAGTTGGGCTTTGCACAATTGCTGTTTACACACCCATTTTTAGGCCCGTCAGTGTGTTCAATAGCAACACAGTTATGTTATTTTTGCTGCAGCACCCCCTCTCATATTTTCTCTTCCTTTATTTTACATTTTATTTCTATTTGATTTCCATTTTATTTTTTAATTTCCTTTTATATTAAAAATCCCAAAAAATATGTTTTACTCTCTTTAATGTATTAATTATTTTATCACATTTTTATTTTATTTTTAAAAAATATTTTTCTATTATATCTTGTTTTATTTATAAAATGTGTTTCCATATTTGCCCTTAGATTAGGGTTTTGAACTTTGATGCTTTGTACACTTTTTCTTGGGCTAATTTCTTGCTATATTTTGACACATAATGAGAGGATGTTAGAATACTTTTGTTGAGCTTTGATGATGCTGTTTGGTATGATTTTCACTTGATTATTTGTGACCCTCGATTTATGCTCGACTTGTGGGTTACCCTAGCTTGTTGGTTGCTCTTGTGCATGTTATTGTGCCTTGCTCTTAGCCACCTTTTGCGTGCGCACACACACATACACACACACACACACACACACACACACACTTGAGTGTGCAAGATGCAATGCAATGCTCTATGTTTTATTTTTCTATGCTTGAATGAAATGCAATGAAATGAAAGCTCATGCTAAATGATATGAAGAAATGAGAGGGAAAATTTTGGGGTATTACAGTATGTATGTTTATGCTGACAAAACTGACGCGACATATATACTAGTGGATGAACATGACTGGATACTCGGCCATGGCGGGAGACGAAGAAGTACCACTGGGTCTAAAATAGCAATTTTGCCTTGCTTAGGAGAGATAGTCCCTGTGGGGAACAACCGTTGGTCGGGCTTAGGAGATAAGAACTCTGCCGGGAATGTCGGACGGAATATTCGCATTTGACACAGCTGATCCTTCATTCAGGTGCACTGGATTAGAAAGAGTACTTTGATTCTGCACTTTGAAGCTCGATTACTTCTGGAGTAGCGATCGATGTTCTTTCGATGTTCAACAGTCAAAAGAAATTGCCATCTCTATTTTAAAAGAAGAAAAAGTTTGACAAGTAAATTAATTTTTATTTTATTTCAAGAATCGTTGATCACGTTAAAATGTCGCTCTGTAAAGCTAAAACAAATAAGAATTGCAAACAAAAGCACTAGGGCTCAAATTTTATTGTTAGGATGGAAATCAGCCAAGTGCGTGATTCCATAGAGTATTTACAAAGATAGAAAATGGTAATTTAAGGGAATAGGGCTACATTGAAACATAACGACCGCAATCCTTCTACCAACTTTGAATTCTGGACATCCTGAGCTTCTGTCGAAGATGACCTTGACTGAAATTTTCCTGATGGATGGCATGACTGCAGCTGGAGGACTTGCCCCTTTGTTGAACGTAGTTACTTGCCATTATCCCTAACTTTTGGCTGGATTGTACTTTGAGGTTTCTAATCCACCGGGATGATTTTTGATTATGTCTCTAATTTTTGCCTGGACCGCCCATTCGGGTTTTCAATCCACCGAGATGTTTATTTTCTTTTTTTCGGCGAAGTATTTCTTGACTACGTCAACATTCGTGGGATATACAAATTCCTCTCCATCCATGGCTGCAAGTTTCAAGGCACCTCCTGAGAAAGCTTTCTTGAACACATAAGGGCCGTCATAATTCAGAATCCATTTGCCCTGGGAATCAGTGAGAAATGATGGTATCTTCTTGAGCACAAGGTCTCCTTTCCTGAAAACGCGAGGTCGAACCTTTTTGTCAAACGCTTTCTTCATTCTTTGCTGATATAACTGACCGTGACACAGAGCCGTTATTCGCTTTTCTTCGATCAGATTCAGTTCATCGTGTCAACTTTGACACCATTCAGCCTCTGTTAACTTAGCTTCCATCAATACTCGGATTGATGGTATCTCTACTTCTATGGGAAGCACTGCTTCCATGCCATATACTTTAGAGAAAGGGGTTGCCCCTGTTGAAGTGCAGACAGATGTGCGATAACCGTGAAGAGCAAAGGGTAGTATTTCATGCCAGTCTTTGTAGGTT
Organism: Lathyrus tuberosus; assembly: GCA_022829125.1. Lineage (NCBI taxonomy): Eukaryota > Viridiplantae > Streptophyta > Magnoliopsida > Fabales > Fabaceae > Lathyrus > Lathyrus tuberosus. Next base: position 1,385,441 of record JALAZF010000405.1, read on the forward strand.
ACAACCATCTTTTGAACAATCTTCTTGATTTTCTTGTTAGCCGCTTCTACCGCTCCGTTCATCTTAGGTCAGTAGGGAGATGAGTTATGGTGTTCGATCTTGAACTCAGCGCACAACTCTTTCATCATTTTGTTGTTCAAGTTGGATCCATTATCGGTAATGATCTGGCTTGGAACACCTTAACGACAGATGATATTATTTTTGATAAATTGGACCACCACTTGTCGGGTTACATTCGCGTATGACGCTTCTTCGACCCACTTGGTGAAGTAATCAATGGCTACCAGGATGAACCGATGTCTATTCAAAGCTTTGGGTTCAATCATGCCAATCATGTCGATTCCCCATATGGAAAAAGGCCATGGGGAAGAGAGAACTTTGAGATCTGTTGGCGGTACATGGATCTTGTTTGAGTATATCTGACACTTATGACATCTCCTCATGTACTTGTAGCAATTGGATTCCATGGTCAACAAATAGTACCTAGCTCTCAGAATTTTCCTCGCCATTGTGTGTCCGTTGGCATGGGTGCCAAAGGATCCTTCGTGAATTTCCTTTATCAGCATGTTTGCTTCTGGTCTGTCTACATATCGGAGCAAGACCATGTCAAAGTTTCTCCTATAGAGTGTATCACCGCTCAGAAAGAAGCTGTCTGCCAATCTTCTAAGAGTCTTCCCATCTTTTCTGGATGCCCCAGGTGGCTACTCTTGTTTCTGAAGGAAGCATTTGATATCGTGATACCATGGTTTATCGTCTATGACTGCTTCGATCGCAAAGATGTAGGCGGGCCTTTCAAGGCGCATTATGCCGATCTTAGGTATGTCAATCCATTGACATACACTAATCATGGAAGAGGGAGTGGCTAATGCATCAGCCATGTGATTCTCTTCACGAGGGCTGTGATGAAACTCGATTCTATTGAAGAATGGTAACAACCTTCTCGCATAGTCTTTGTAAGGAATCAGTCCTGATTGGTATGTGTTCCAATCTCCTTTGATCTGATTGATAACCAGGGTTGAGTCACCATATACATCCAAATTCTTGATCCTTAAATCAATCGCTTCCTCGAGACCCATGATACAAGCTTCGTATTCGGCCGCGTTGTTTGTACACTTGAATGTCAGTCGGGCGGTGAAAGGAATGTGGGTACCCTGAGGTGTTACGATGATTGCCCCAATTCCATTTCCGTAATTATTGACAGCTCCGTCAAAGATTAGTCCCCATTGGGAACCTGGTTCTGGCCCTTCACTGGGTAGTAGTTTATCGCAATATTTCATTTTTAAGTACATGACATCTTCGTCTGGGAAGTCAAATCCGACTGATTCTTGATCGTTAATCAGTTAATGAGCCAAATGATTGGCTAAAATACTTCCCTTGACGGCTTTCTGAGCGTGGTACTCGATGTCATATTCTGATAACAACATCCGCCAACGAGCAATCCTTCCCATGAGAGCAGGCTTTTCAAAGACGTACTTGATCGGATCCATTTCAGAGATTAACCAAGTAGTGTGACGAATCATATACTGGCGAAGATGTTTGGCTGCCCAAGCCAGAGCTCAACAAGTTTTCTCAAGCATAGTGTACCGGGTCTCGCAGTCGGTGAATTTCTTACTCAAATAGTAAATGGCAGACTCTTTCCTTTTGGTTTCGTCTTGTTGGCCAAGTACACAACCCATTGAGTCTTCCAAGACTATTAGGTAGATGATCAGTGGTCTTCTTTCCACTGGAGGTGATAGAATCGATGGGTTCAATAGATAGTCCTTGATACTGTCGAAGGCGGCTTGGAAGTCTTCTGTCCAAACGCAGTCCTGATTCTTTTTGAGTAATTTGAAAATCGGCGCACATGTCGCAGTCATGAGGAATATGAATCTGGAAATGTAATTTAGACGTCCCAGGAACCCCCTGACTTGTTTTTCAATCCGCGGAGAAGGTATTTCTTGAATGGCCTTGACCTTGTCAGGATCAACCTCAATTCCTTTTTGGCTGACGATGAATCCTAGCAGTTTCCCTGAGCGGACACCGAACGTGCATTTATTGGGATTCAAGCGGATTTTGTACTTTCTCAAACGCTCGAATAGTTTTGACAGGTGGGTCACATGCTCCTCTTCTATCTTAGATTTCGCAATCATGTCATCGACATATACTTCTATTTCTTGGTGTATCATGTCATGAAACAGAGTAGTCATGGCCCTTTGGTAGGTTGCCCCGACGTTCTTCAAACCGAACGACATTACTTTGTAACAAAAGGTACCCCATGGGGTAATGAAAGAAGTTTTCCCCATATCTTTCGGCGCCATTTTTATATGATTATAGCCGAGAATCCATCCATGAAGGAGAAAACTTTGAACTTTGCTGTACTGTCTACCAGCATGTCAATGTGTGGTAAGGGAAAGTCATCCTTTGGACTAGCCTTGTTTAGATCTCTGTAATCTACACAAATTTTGACATTTCCTTCCTTTTTCGGAACAGGTACGATGTTGGAAAACCATTGAGGATATTCTGATGTGGCGAGGACACCCGCGTCAATCTGTTTTTGTACTTCCTCCTTGATTTTGACGGCCATGTCTGGGTGAGTTCTTCTCAACCTCTGTTTTACCGGCGGACATTCTGATCTCAACGGTAGATAATGTTCCACGATGCTGGTATCCGACCCTAGCATATCCTGATAGGACCAAGCGAATACATCGGGAAACTCTTTGAGAAGCTTTGTCAAACTTTCTTTGACAGTTGGACTGAGTAGTGCCCCAATCTTGACCTCTTTTCTCTCCCTCTCAGAAGCCAAGTTGACTGTTTCCAATGGCTCTTTGTAAGGTTCAATGTACCTTTCCTCTTGTCTGAGTAATCGGAAGATCTCTTTTGGAATTTCATCGTCATCTTCTTCTTCAGCCTCAAATACCGGGAATTCAAAGTTGGGAGAAGGCATTGGATCGTATGTTTCAATGAGGTTTAAAACAAGCAATCAGCATGACGTTATGATTTGTTTTTAGAAGAGATAGAGAAAATGCAAGAGTGTGTGCAGTGTATTTTCAGAAAACTGCTTGTTTTTATTATCTGAGTTGTTTTTTAGGATTACCATTTTGTGAAAAAGTGAAAAGAGAAAACAACAATTGATGTTGAAATTACAGAACTACGTTACTTTATTTATGATTCGGTCGATTCTTGAAAGTACAACCCTATAAAACAAAACTCTGTCGCTTTGGGTGAAGCGAAGAGGAATATTTACAAAAAGTGAGCCCTATCAAAACATCCATTTCACCTGGGCAGAGTGAAAGGTTAAGATAAAGACGACAATTACTTTGACTTATGAACGATCTTCGTAACATCGACTGCAACCCATTGGCGGCGAACTCCTCGGTGAATCACAAAGTCTGGTACCTTCCTTCTTGATTTGTCTTAAAAAATAACTCTGATTTCTGGTGGAGCGGGATCATTGGAATCTGTCTCCCAAGCAGAGTTGTCGTAGGAGGATTCCTCAGTTGTATTTTGCATAGTATTTGTGTTCTTAGGTAAATCTCCCCATCCAGCTGGCTGGATGTCCTCGAGCCTGATATGAGAGCTTTCAGGAGCAGTGTACTTGACCAAGAAGTCGTATTTACCACTTGGTTGTCCCAGGGTGTCCCACACTTCTTTGGAACTGGAGGAGTTATCTCTCTCGATGACGTTGACCTCGGGAAAAGCATAGTTGATGAATTCTAGTCCGGCAAGATTTGCCAATTCATCATCGTGCTGGATGTTTTCTGAATGCCCTGAGTAATGATCCCATGACATGGTGGGGACGCAGGTATTCTTTTCAATGATGCTCAACTGATTTTCTTTGTTCGGCTGATTTTCTTGCCCCGAGTCTCCTGGATACGGCTGCCAGATAGGCAGGCCATCCATCGGGCCATAATAGTCATGGTCAAAGTAATCTTTCATCAGAGTGTCTTCCTCTAATGAGTTAGGTGGAGCATGACATCCTTCTGGATCACAATCTCCCTATATCATTTTGACGTCTGACCTTGGTATAAATCTCGGACTCTGTGCGGGATAGCAAAATGGCGTAGGCACCTCTTCCTGAGACATATAACTGTCCTCGTTAAGATAGGACTTCCATTCCTCATCTGTGTCGGAGGAATCTCCCTCGTTGATGGTATGTACTTCTTGAGACATTGGGTGAAGGAAACCTCCACTATGGAAGAAGTTCTGAATGGGATGAAGACTTTCATCGTTAGTAGCTGTCTGGGTACAAGTTACAGAAAAACCAAGACCCTTCTTTGTTTTTTGGTCAGTAGGAATGACAAGCTGTCCCCATCCCTTTGCATTGTTTCTTTTGATCACCTCGAGAGCATCTTTGTACGAGGAGATCAATGTTTCTTTCTCTAATTGATTCTCACTGCTTACTGAAAGTGCCTGGAACTGAGTTCCAACAACCTCCTCGGGTTCTACACAAGTGGACAATGAAAGGTTACTCACGATCAAGGCCTGCTCTCCGCAGACTGTGACGAGTTGGTCATTTTTGATGAACTTCAGCTTCTGGTGAAGTGTCGAGGTGACTGCCCCAGCCTGGTGTATCCAAGGTCTTCCCAACAAATAGCTGTATGTTGCTCGGATGTCCATGACCTGGAAAGTGACTTGGAAAGTGTGAGGACCGATAGTTAGGGGAAGGTCGACTTAGCTGATAACCGTTTTCTGGGATCTGTCAAATGCTTTGACGACAACCTCACTGCCTCTCATCGGAGATCCTTTGAATGATAATCGCATTAGAGTGGACTTCGGCATAACGTTGAGAGTTGATCAGATATCTATCAGTACACTGGCTAAGGCATCGTCTTGGCAATTAACTGTGATATTGAGCGCCACGTTGTGACTTTTGCCTTCTTCTGGAAATTCCTCATCACTAAACCCCAAGTTGTTGCAGGAAGTGATGTTGGAGATGATGCTGTCGAATTGTCTTATTGACACATCCTGTTCCACAAAGGCCTGTTCTAAGACTTTCTGTAGAGCCTCTCTGTGGGCTTCGGAACTGAGTAAAAGAGATAACACAGAGATCTTTGAAGGAGTTTGTAATAGCTGATCAACAATGTTGTATTCACTCTTTTAGATGAGCTTCAGCACCTCATCATCGTTCCTTGAAAGGTCGGGATTATTGGATTGACCGACTGGTGGATTGGGAGCTTCTGTCTGAAGTTCCTTTTCTCTGTTAGGTTCTCCAACTCCACTGTTGAAGATTCGACCGCTCCGTGTTACTCGACTGATGTATGCAATATTCACGATGGAGGGTAATGGAATTTCCTTTCCATTCTCAATTGTTGTTGCACCGTATTTGTAAGGGATATCCTTAGTTGATTCATATGGTAACGGTCCCGGTAGATAGATAACTACAGGAGCCTTCTGATTCCTCTGACTGTCGTAAGTAACTTCAATCAGTTCTTAGTTTAGAACCTTCGATTCGTCAAGTAGAGGGATGATGGTACAAATATCTTTGGTCCTTTCGCGATCAGAGATCACGACAACATCCTTAATCTGATCAGCAAAATAGTCTGGTGTCCAGTTGTTTGATCTAGAACTCGGACATGGTTGAATCTCCTTGCGGTCCAACTAACTCTGAAGGGCTGCTCGCACGAGGTAGCATCCTTGGTTATTCTACGAGCAGACTCTACAGCGCTCGTAGTTATGTGGTGGCACCTGGCCACATCCGCTTTGAATGCAGTGTAACCTTACTAGGTCTATTTCCATGGATCGGACATCCTGACTTTGATGTCTAGTAGGGTTCCTGTTTGTCACACTGATTTGTTGCGTGTCTTCATCTAGATAGATCGGAAGCCACCAATGGTTTAACAAGTGTTGCAAAGTTCTTTGAACGATAGCACATCCTTGGTCGCTCTCACGACATCCTTTAAAGTTCTGGTAATTATGCGAAGTCAGAAAACTGAGCTGGACCTGCTTAGCGTGTAATTCTATCAAGCTGGTATTCATCAACTGTATGTCGAAGATCTGAATCATGTTGATCTGATAAGTATTTTTATCATGGTAGTCCTGGATCCAACCGAGATCCATTTATCGCTGGAGGGCCTCTTGTATAAAAGAGCATCCATGATTGTTTACCGGGCAAATCAGACAGGAATTGTAATCGTGCCATGTCAGATTATGATACTGGCTTTGCCTTGAGTACATACCCACTAAGTTGACATTCATCGCACGGATGTCGTGATTCTGATTGATGTTGGAATTTGCCTAAGTCATGTTAACTCCATGAACTCATTGCCCTTGGATCCACCCGAGATCCAATTGTTCCTGTAGAGTTGATAGCACCACAGAACATCCTTGATTGTTTTTAGAGCAGATATCCCACTGGTGATAATTGTTAGGTGGTATATGGCCATACCCGCTCTATCTGCGATGCATCTTGACCAGATTGGTCCTCAATAAGAGTACATCATGAATTTGATAGTTGTGGTTAGACTCTCCTTCTATCAAATTTACCGCAGCTTTCTCGTGTTGAGGCAGCGGGTTTGTGAGAACATTTGGATTCATATCCTTGAAAGATAAGACCCCGCTCCTAAAAAGGTTTTGTACATCAGATTTGAAACTGAGACAGTTTTCTATGCTATGCCCTGGTCCTCCTTGATGGTAAGGGTAAGTCTGATCCGCTTTGAACCAAAATGGGGGATTTTTCGGTATTGTAAGAGGAGACCTGGTTTGGGCGAATCCCTTGACCAGTAAGAGTGGAAATAACTCTGCGTACAACATCGGTATAGGGTCGAACCCTGGTGGTCGCGTTGTACGATTGTTGTTATATGGAGGACGAGCCTGCTAAAGAGGCTGGTGTGTCCTTTGCTGATATTGTTGTTGATTCGGTTGGCTCTGAGCAACCTGAGGTTGATACGTTGGAACAGGCACAGAGTTGATAGCAGGAGTTACCGCTGCTACTGGTTGGTACCGTCGCCTTTGCTCTCCAAGAGAGATATTCCCAATATCCTGCTCTTTTTTCTTAAGGAAAGCACTACCGTATCATTTTGTACTACTTGATGATCCGACATCTTTGACCAGACATCCTTCTTAGACTGCTTCCTCAAGACGAACTCCCATGCCTACTATTTCAGTAAAGTCGCTGGGCCACTGGCGACCATTCTGTCGTAGTAAAATGAACTTAAGGTCTTTAAAAAAAATTTTGTCATCTCTTTTTCCTCAAGAGATGGACAAATCTGGGCGGCAATTTCACGCCATCTCTAAGCGTATTCCTTTAAGGTTTCCTTGTCCCTCTGTGACATGGCTCTGAGTTGATCTCTGTCCGGTGCCATATTTAGGTTATACTTATATTGTTGAACGAAGGCAGCACCAAGATCTCTGAAAGTGGCGATCTTAGTGCGGTTTAATCCCATGTACCATTTTAGTGCGGCACCGGTTAAACTATCCTGAAAATAGTGAATCAGTAGCTCTTGGTTCTTTGTCTGAGTTGACATTTGCCAAGCGTACATCACTAAATGGCTTTGAGGGCAAGAGTTACCCTTGTACTTTTAAAATTCGGGAAATTTCAACTTGTGTGGAACTTTCACATTCGGGACCAAACAAAGGTCTGCAGAGTCCTTTCTAAATAGATCCTGACCGCGAAGGGCTTGCAGTTCCTTCTGTATCTCCAAGAATTGTTCCTGGAACTCATTCATTCTGTCGAACATACTTTCGTTTCCAACAGAAGGTATTTGTGGAATCTATCCTTCTGGGACAGTGTGTACCACGGGTGGTGGTAGTCATTACGGGAGAGACTCTTGGTGCCTCCCGAATTTGTAACCTTCAAGAGCTGTTGTCATGCCCCTGGCATCTTCGCTTTCCCGAAGTTTGAAACCTTCAGGCCCAGCGGCTTCTGCTGCAGTTCCCAGATCCTCCGTGATCGGTGGAATATATCCTTCCAGGATATAGTTGAGTGGCATGCCCCAGGGACGATCTTTCGACATTTTATACGTAGGATCATACTTCTCCACTATGGGCGTTGATGTGATCTCTGAGATCACGGTTATTTGTTGTTGCATCTGAGCTTCTGGTAGAGCTTGCATGTCGTTATAAAGCTTTCTCAGATCCTCTTTCAGAGTGTCAATCTCTTCCCTCAACTCTCTGTTCACTTCCTCGAGATCATCCATCTTTTTCTGTCGGTTGGCCCGAGTATTGTATGAATGAGACAGTTTGACTCTAGAATCGAGACACAAATGTGAGATTCGTAGGCAAGAAGAATGCGTTACGTGAGAATGATGAATGATATGCAATGATTATATAATTATTATTATTTTTTTGTTTAATCAAAATAAACTTTGACAATTGGATTGCGAATATCAAACACTGGGGAAGACCCCGTTTTATTGAATTCAAATATTGCGGAAATGGAAATACTGAAATTTAAAAATTGCTGTAAAAGGAAATCTAAACTTATGGGTCCTGAGTCCTCTCTGAGGAGAGCTTAGGTGCTGGTTCTGGTACTTTTCTTTTCTTTGACCGGGGCTCATAGACCGTTGTCGGGTTGTCATTCCTTTGCCAAGTGAAAGGAGCGAGCAAGCTCCTTTGGTCATCCTAATTCTCTACAGCATGTTGCTATAAAATCTCAATTAGAGCATCTTTATCTTTCAATAGTTGCTGTATTTTCTTGCACTCCACATTGAGAATACGGTACTTGTTCTTCCAAGACCTCTTTTCCTGTTGAACTTTGTTGAGAGTCACCTGGAGTTTTTTCGTATCAGACTTAAAGTAAAGGACAGGGTCCCTTAATGGAAGAACTTCCTGACGAGGGTAAGGCATCCTCAGCTTGAGAGCTCTAGTTTGTACCCAGTGGAGATAAGGTTCCACCGAGACACAGTCCGGTTTTCCTAGACACTCTCGTCCTTTTCTATGAACGTGTTTCCAGGCATGCACTATTTCGGTCTTTAGTGCCCTGTCATTTTCTCCTTCCTTGAAGAAAAGGCCTTCCAGATGAGCATTACGCGGGACATGCCTCATCGGGTATCCGAGTTGACGACGAACTAGGACTGGATGATAGTTAATTCCTCCTTTAGTTCCTATAAGGGGTACATTAGGGAAGTTTCCACAACGGTCAAAGATTCTGATTCCGTCATAGATTCGATTGTACCAATCGATTTCAGAGTTGGTAAGAGACATGATTCTCTGTGACCAACGTAAAGTATTTTTTGATCCCAAAATGCAGTAGACTTGGGTAAGTGAGAAGTAAACCATTTGTACAGTAGGGGTACACAGCATGTGATCATTCCTCCGCTGTACAAATTCCTTAAGTGTACAAAATGATAAGCATCTACGAGCAGGGTCGGTACAGGGTTTCCAATTAGAAAAATATTAATGGCATTAATATCGACAAAGTTATCAATGTTGGGAAACAGAAATATCCCGTAGGTAAGCAAAACAAAGATGCTTTCGAAAGCGGCCATGTTCCCTATACTAGCAAAGTACAGAGCTTTCTTTATCAAGAACTGGGCTGGCAAACCCTGGATACCACCCTTAATGATCATGTGAGTCCTGACTTCTGACTCGTCCAAATAGATTGCTCTTGCAATGATTTGATCCTTTGGAATTTCTTCCAGTCCAGAAAAGGGAGATTGGCCAGTAATGGGTAAATAAGTCAGGTGAGAGTACTCCTCCAGTGTTGGTGCTAGTTGATAATTCGGGAATGTGAGATAGTGATAGACCAGATCATAGAGCTGGATTAGCGTGGACAAGATTCCTTCAATTACATGGACCTTTAACAGAGACAGCAGTCCTCCATACTTAGCTCTGAAAGCATCAGGGTTGGTGATCATCCTTGCCAACCCTCTTAAATCCTCTAGTTTTGGAACCATGAAGGTGTACTTGTGAGTCTTCCTTTTACCGAAATCCATTAGCAATCTCTTTATCTGACATTTGTAATCATTGTCTTTGTTTAATTTGAAATAGAGAGACTAGAAGAGTAGATTTTTCTTTGTTTAATGTTTTTTTAATGAAATGAATGCATGCATGAAGCACACAAAAACATGGAAAAAACATGGGGTCAAAGGGTCGGTGTCATGAAGTCAAGGCTCTACCCATCCCCAAAGGTTATACTGGTGATTTTTGTACCTGTCCTCAAAATCACTGACCCCTCTTGGGATAACGACAGCAAGAGGATCGCCAGCGAGCTGTTGTATCTTAGAGTAATCTCAAATGAGGGTAGTATCGCATGACATCTATTTCTGATAGCTTCTGCACTACAAAATGGTTTCAGTCTACTAAAATCCTCAGCTTCTCAGATAACCCAATTGAACAATCTGCTTTCAATAACCGAAGTCGTATAGGCATTGAATCCGCAAAGGGCATCTCCACTTATTCGATGGTCGACTGGGACCTCTTATCTGGGATTCACTCCCCGTAAGATTACCTGTCTAGTGTCATCACTTATCTTAGGTGTATACTCAATCTTTCCACATGCGGCATCACACGCATTCCCATTAGCAGAAAAGTAAACACAAATATCAATTAGGAAACGCAATATATATATATATTTGTCCTAGCATCCTAGACCTCTATAATCCTATGATCCTATACAGACAATGACTTCCAAGCACAGTCGTCATTTCTGTGGTACTTTGTGTAAAAGTTTTTCACCTAAGACTGTAAGAAAGAATAGACTCCCACTGTGGTCGCCATTTTTTCTGTGGAGCGATTTTGTGGTTTCGAATCACTATCGCTTTGGTACTACAATTTGATTCATTTTTTATCATGTGAAGCTGATTAAGGAAGGGAAATAGATGTCTCCAATGAACCCTGCTTGCATACTGAGGTTAAACAGTCAAAACTGTTGGTTTACAGATGCTATCAAAATAGGGGGTCTGTCTTTAGGGTATTTCGTTTAAGAACGGAGTGTCGTGACTGTATAGGAGGCTTTTAGTAAGGTACTAGGTCTGATGTTTTTGATGGGTGTGTGAAGGTACTGGACTTTGAGTTTTTGATTAGTATGCTCGCTAAGATTTTGCAATCTTATGCCTACGTATTCCCGTTTAACGAAACATGGAAATCAGAGCAATCGTAGTTCCTCCTATTCTATGGGAGGAAAGAGATGTTTTGGTGTCTTATTCAAAGCCCAAGATTGAAGCTAAAGGTGATTTGTATCTTGTTCAAAGCCCAAGATGTGATGCTAAAGGGTTTTTTTTGTGTCTTGTTCAAAGCCCAAGATTAAAGCTAAGGGATTGACTGAGAGAATGTCATACCCCAAATTTTGACCACTAAGATTCCCCATCATTGTGCAAACCATCATCACAATATGGATGGACCATCATACCTCATTAGTCTCCCCAAAGATGGGTGAGCATCCACTACAATCAAACTTAGGGTTTCAAGCCCTCTCAGAGCTCTTAGACAAAGGATCAATCAAGGAATGACATGATCTTCAACTTGTCTAAACCTCTCAAACATCCACCATGGATCAAGAGGACTCCCACATCAAGGATCAAGCACAATGCTGCAACATTCCAAGTGGATTAAGCCTCATGATCGCCAGTGTCACCAAATTAGGGTTTTGGTCGACCAGGGCCTCCAGATGGAAATTTTCCTCTGGGCATGAGCCAATGCTTCAAAGCATACCCTAAAATACTTCATGGGACCTCATGGACCCAATCATCAAGTCAATTTAACCTCAGGGGATGCATACATCAAAAATCAGGAATTAGGGTTTCTTGACCTAATTCACCCCTAAGTTGACTTTTGGGACAAAACATGAGCCAAGACCTCAATACATGATTTGAGGGACTCTAATACACTACATTGATCCATTTTCAACAATGGATTGATCCAAGAAGCTTGATTCACAAGTTTCAAGTTCATCAGAACCACTGTTTGGGTTTCGCGGAAAAAATCAACTGTGCCTATGACTTTTGACCAGGACATGCTCCCAAACCTTGGGACATGATTCAATACACCCTATAACACCTATGAAATCAATCCATCAAGTTTGATTTAGGTCAAGGACTTGATTTCATAGAGGATCGCACAGTTTGGAATTCATCTGATAAAAAGTCAACTGTGCCCAAAAGTCAAAGTTTGACTTTTTGATTTTTTGATCAATTATGGTTCCCTAACCCTAAAATGATGATAATGTGTGATTGGAATCATCATTCATCAAGAAAAATCAAGAAAAGTGGGATAACTTGTAAAAGGGGGTAACAATAAAAAACTTAGAAATTTTCTAAGTAATGGAACAAAGTGGCTAGGGTACCAAATTCCAAGGATCATAACTTGAGATCCAAGCAATCATTTTGGCTGATCCAAAGATGGATTTGTAGCTCTCATGACATACTTTAAAAGTGTCAACTACACCTCACTCCAATTCTTCATGGATTTTTAGTTATGGAGTGATCAAAATGACAAAAACATGAAAATGCCACTTTTTCCAACACTTAATGAAATTTTCACTAAGTCAGAATCTGTTTCACTTTTTTCAAAATGTAAGGGCATTTTTCACTTAGATCCAAAAAGTGTCAAGACAAACTATGATCACACATATGTTGTATCATATGAGAGCTTTCCAAAATGGCCAAGAACTCCATCAAATCCCGTTTGAGCTAAGAGCTGTGACAATGGCAATATGCCTTGCTGCAACTGTCATGGCAAGGCAGATTTGTGGATTTTGCTCGATTTGATCAAATTGTGCAAATGACAAACAAGTTTATCCATCTGAATACCTCAAGGGGAGACCAAGGAGGAACAAACACTGATCCATAAGCCTCCCAAGTCTTTGGAACCAAAAGTAGCATGCCAAACCTAGAAATGCCTAAAAGGGGGACAAGACTCCAATTTTGTTTTGGAGAATTCAATGGATGCACCAAGGTGGCTTGAACTGAGCCTTTTCCAACTGAATGAGTCAAGGATGATCTCTGAACTATGGAACCAAAGACCTGTACTCTAACTTCTAGTCAATGGCTAGAGGAGACTTAAGATTCCAAAGTGATACAATTGGACAATGATCTGCTGCAGTTGCCATTCACTATTGCTTGCAAAACAGACTTGCTCTAATATAAATAGAGCTCATTTGTGCTCAGTTTAAGTACACCAAAGCCATCAAACTGGTGCTTTCCTCAAAATCTCTTCTTTCATTCCAAAATTGCCTTCCAAAGCAAGTCACTATCGGGTTTTGAGTTTGAGAGCCATTCCAACCAAACCAATCACACACACAAACCTCATAAACATCATATAGAAGTGATCCAAACACTTAAACCACATCTGGAACACCAATTTCACAAAATCACCAGCCAATTGCTCAAAGTTTTAACCAAGTTGCAGTTAAGGTACCATAACCTATTCTAGTCCATTTCCAATCACTTCAAGCATTCAAACACATTCCATATGGTGTAGGGAAGCTATTCAGATCATCATAACTCACCTGTAACACCTCCAACTCAAAAATCACATTGCTCTTGCTGTCACGACCTTCAAGTAAGCCTAACATGGTCATCTCTTAATCTATGCATATTTCCTTGCACAATACTTTTTCCAAATGTTCATAATCATGCATAGAATGTTCCCCTTAATTAATTGCTTTGTTTGAATCGTGTATCAAAATTCTCAGCCTTCATGCAAATTTTAGGGTTCTTGAGGTTTTGTCTTGATTTCTTCTTCCATGCTTAAAATAAATGAAATTAAAGACCATAGACATGATCGTGAGGTGAAAACGAGTAGATTGATATGTGGATTGTGTGATTTCATCAAGTATTCAGTGAGATTGGTGAGAAAATGCAAATATGCAGAAACAGAGGGGTGGCGCGTGTTCTTGGTGTGTTCTTGGCGCCATTTTTTGAATATTTGAATATTTGAATTTTTTGATTTTATTTAATTGATTCAAAAATTAATTTCTCTCTGAGTTTTAATGATTTTGAGTTGGTTTTTTTTTAATAATTCACAAAAATGTTAAAATATTTTATTTTGCCAAAAATTCCAAAAAATATTATTTATTTCATATACTTGATATTTTTGCAAATAATTAATCTTTTATTAGTTTTTTAACATTTAAAATATTTTTTCCTCCTTGATTTTCCAAATTTAATTGGTTTCCAATCATTTTGTGGATATAAACATGATTTTTCAAACATTAATCCAAGATCACAACTTGTTTTTCATACATGTTTGATAATTTTGATCATTTTAATTTAATTTTAATTTAATTAAAATACATTTTGAAATTAATTTAGGGTTTTGATCTTAATCACCCTTAACAAATCATTTTCAAACACTCATGGGCCTCTAATAGAGCGTAAGACCCAACCCCTCTTGAAAACAAAAATATTTTGGGCCTCAGTGTATTGTATAAGTCCCGATACCGTCAAAAAGTTTGGCACGATCGTCGCATCTTTAACAAAAACCCTAGGCTTCTCCTTGAGCTATAAGACCCATCTTTATTCATTTTCAAACCTTTGGGCCTCTAATAGAGTGTAAGACCCAATCCCCTTTTAACCAAAACAATTTTGGGCCTCAAATATTGTATAAGTCCCTCTGCATTAAAAGAAAAATCTCGGCGCAATCGCCAGTTCAAAAATCAAATCATCTGGGCCTACCCTCGTGTTATAAGCCCCATTTCTTTTCTTTAAACCTCTTTGGGCCTCTAATAGAGTTTAAGACCCAACCCTTTTTTTGAAACCAAAATGATCTGGGCCTCAGATGTTGTATAAGACCCACTGTGTTTTCAAAAACCTCGGCGCGATTGCCGTTTTCAAACAAATAACCCTAGGCTTCTCCTTGAGTTGTAAGTCCCATATCTTGTACAAAAATAAATCTTTGGGCCTCTAATAGAGTGTAAGACCCATCCTCTTGTACATAAAAACATTTTGGGCCTCACATATTGTATAAGTCCCTCTGTACAGTGTTTAAAACAATGGTCCGATCATCGTTAAAACTTGGGCCTCTCCTTGAGCTGTAAGCCCCAACAATCTTTTCAAAGCACTTTCTCCTTTGATTTTGAATTCAAATATGTGTTGTTATCAAAACTTTCTTTGTTGAACAACTAACAAAGCAGCATGGAAACTCTACAACGGGTAAGTATTTATCCGCTTTCATTTACCGCTTTCATATGTATATAACTGTATTGTGGGGTTGTTTCTCTGTAAGTCTTCTTTCACATCCTTTTATATACTTGTCACATATCCACTGTGTAATACTAGTATAGTTATTTAGAGTTTTCCCCGGCAACTACGTCTAGAACTAGGTAAAGCCCTGTTGGTCACACTTTAAATACAAACAAAACTAGATCCCCATAGGATTTCCAGATACAGTCTTCCCTTCTCTTGGGGTTAAACAATATGGAACAAAGAGAAAGGCAGTATTCTCGGTGAACCTTTTCTCAAACTGTCACCCTTAAAAATTGTCATAGAAACTCTAACTCCCCAGAGATGATCTTTTCTCCGTGAATGGCATCTCTTGAGTTTCTTCCAAATTCTCGAACTTTCCTGGAATGATCTCTTCTCTGTGAATTGCATTTCTTGAACTCCTCTTGGTTTGGGGACCCACAGGCTTCCTAAAAGTATCCCCGCCTCCTCTTGGGCATTGTACAAGGACCCTTCGGCTTCTTAAAAGTTCTCACGCCTTCTCTTGGGCTTAATACAAGGACCCTGACGACCTCTTAAAGGTATAAGATATAACTTAGTCATCCTTTGCTAGAGCAGTCTTTCCCGCGTCAAAACTCTGGACATTTTAGGGTTGATACTCATCCCTTAACGACCGCGCCTCCTCTTGGGCATTGTACAAAAGATAAAACTCTTCAACACCAGTAGACTTGGACAATCTAAACCCCTTGAGTCTCAAAGACATTCTCAAGTCCCTTTCAAACATAGGAAAAAACACCGATCACTATTGATCAATCTCCAGCAGAAACCCGGTCTCTCTCATGAGAGTTCCCCGCACTTGGACCCGCTTCAGGATCTCAATAATCCTCAGCAGTAAGTCAGCCTCCTCTTGGGCTTTGTACAAATGATTCTCCCCAGTGGAGCTAACCTTTTCAGACTCTCTTGTTGAGTCAACCACCTTTAGCCTCTGTCTTGAGCTTTGTACAAGATATATAAAAATCCACTCTCTTGTTGAGTATAAAATATTCTCTTATTGAGTCAACTTTTAGCCTCCGTCTTAGGCTTTGTACAAGACATATAAAAACACTCTCTTGTTGAGTATGAAAGACTCTCTTGTTGAGTCAATCCCTTTTTAGCCTCAATCTCGGGCTTCGTACGAGACAGTAAAACACTCTCTTGTTGAGTATAAAAGACTCTCTTGTTAAGTCAATCTCCTTTTAGCCTCAATCTCGGGCTTCGTACGAGACAACAAATCACTCTCTTGTTGAGTATAAAAGACTCTCTTGTTGAGTCAATCAACCTTCAGACTCTCTTGTTGAGTCAATCACCCGTTCAAGACTCTCTTGTTGAGTCAAACTTTTCTAGCCTCTGTCTTGGGATTTATACAGGATAGATAAAAGTACGCTCTTGTTGAGTCAAACCATTTCAGCCTCCATCTTGGGCTTTATACAAGATACATTCTCCCTAACGGAGTTAAAATCCCTTTTAGCCTCAATATTGGGCTTTGTGCAAGACAGAAAGAACATTTTCCCCGAAAAAGTCAAGCTTTCAGCCTCCTCTTAGGCTTTGTATAAAGAAACCCCCCGGTTGAGTCAATCAACCTTTTAGCATCAAATTTATGCTTTGCTCACAGCATACAAACATCAACAATTCCTCTTTAGAGAGGACAAATTCTCTCTCAGCCAAAACCCTTTAGCTTCATATCTTGGGCTTTGAACAAGATACAAATCACCTTTAGCTTCATGTCTTGGGCTTTGAACAAGACACCAAAACACCTATTTCCTCCCATAGAATAGGAGGAACTACGATCTCTCTGATTTCCCTATTTCGGGAATACGTAGGCATAAGATTATGAAATCTTAGCGAGCATACTAAACAAAAACTCTCTCTCCCTGTCATAATTTCCCAAGAAACTTTCCCAACCCATCAGCAGATAAACACTTTTAATTACAAAGTAAAACCTAAAAGCTAACATCTTGTGGATAACCACATATAGGACGGGTAATTGACAACTACCCATTGTATAACCTGACCCTGGACCCCCAATCTCTTTTAAAGCGTTTGTTTAGTTAAACATTCGCGTGCAAGGTTAGTTTTAGATACCTTCCCTTTCCTTTCCAGCTTCATGGGATAAATAAGAAATCAGAAAGTAGCACCCTTTCTCCTTGAGGAGGAAAACCCAAACTTCAGCGATAAGGTGGTCGCGTCACCGACAAAAATCGCTCGCAACAGGAAAATGGCGACTCTGCCGAGGATTTATTTTTTGTATAGGATCATAAGACTAGAGGTCTAGGATGTTAGGACAAATATATATACTGCTTTTCCTAATTGATACATGTGTTTACTTTTCTGCTAATGAGAATGCGTGTGATGTCGCATTTGGAATGATTGAGTATACACCTAAGATAAGTGATGGCACTAGACGGGTAATCTTACGGGGAGTGAATCCCAAATAAGAGGTCCCGGTCGACCATCGAATCAGTGGAGATGCCCTTTGCGGATTCAATGCCTATATGACTTCAGTTGTTGAAAGCAGATTGTTCGATTGGGTTATCTGAGAAGCTGAGGATTTTAGTAGACTGAAACCATTTTGTAGTGCGGAAGCTATAGGAAATAGTTGTCACGTGATACTACCCTAATTTGAGATTACTCTAAGATACTACAGCTTGCTGGCGATCCACTTGCTGTCGTTATCCCAAGAGGGGTCAGTGATTTTGAGGACAGGTACAAAAAATCACCAGTATAAACCTTTGGGGATGGGTAGAGCCTTGACTTCATGACACCGACCCTTTGACCCCATGTTTTTTTTTTATGTTTTTATGTGCTGCATTCATGCATTCATCTAAAAAACATTAAAACAAAGAAAAATTTCTCTTCTAGTCTCTCTTTTTCAAATTAAACTAAGATAATGATTGCAAATGTCAGATAAAGAGATTGCTAATGGATTTCGGTAGAAGGAAGACTCACAAGTACACCTTCAAGGTTCCAAAACTAGAGGATTTAAGAGGTCTGGCATGGATGATCACCAACCCTGAGGCTTTCAGAGCTAAGTATGGAGGACTGTTGTCTTTGTTAAGGGTCCATGTAATTGAAGGAATCCTGTCCACAGTAATCCAGTTCTACGATCCGGTCTATCACTGTTTCACATTCCCGGATTATCAGCTAGCACCAACACTAGAGGAGTACTCTCACCTGACTAATTTACCCATTACTGACCAATCTCCCTTTTCTGGACTGGAAGAAATTCCAAAGGATCAAGCCATTGCAAGAGCAATCTATTTGGACGAGTCAAAAGTCAGGACTCACATGATCATTAAGGGTGGTATCCAGGGTTTGCCAGCCCAGTTCTTGATGAAGAAAGCTATGTACTTTGCTAGTATAGGGAATGTGGCCGCTTTCGAAAGCATCTTTGTTTTGCTCACCTACGAGTTATTTTTGTTTCCCAACATTGATAACTTTGTAGATATCAATGCCTTTAAGATTTTTCTGATTGGAAACCCTGTAACGACCTTGCTCGCAGATGCTTATCATTCTGTGCACCTAAGGAATTTTTATAGCGGAGGGATGATCACATGTTGTGTACCCCTACTGTACAAATGGTTCATCTTCCATTTGCCAAAGTCTGTTGCATTTTGGGATCAAAAAAGAACTTTACGTTGGTCGCAGAGAATCATGTCTCTTACCAACTCTGACATCTATTGGTACAATCGAATCTATGACGGGATCAGGATCATTGACCGTTGTGGAAACTTCCCTAATGTACCCCTTTGAGGAACTAAATGAGGAATTAATTATCATCCAGCTTTGGTTCGTCGTCAATTCAGATACCCGATGAGGTATGTCCCGCGTAATGCTCATCTGGAAGGTATTTTCTTCAAGGAAGGAGAAAATGACAGGGCACTAAAGACAAAAATAGTGCATGCCTGGAAACACGTTCATAGGAAAGGAAGAGAGTCTCTAGGAAAACCAGACTGTGTCTCGGTGGAACCTTATCTCCATTGGGTACAAACTAGAGCTCTCAAGTTGAGGATGCCTTACCCTCATCAGGCAGTTCTTCCATTAAGGGACCCTGTCCTTTACTTTATGTCTGATACGGAAAAACTTCAGGTTACTCTCAACAGAGTTCAACAGGAGACGAAGTTTTGGAACAAAAAGTAACGTATTCTCAATGTGGAGTGCAAGAAAATACAGCAACTCTTAAAAGAAAAAGACGTTCTGATCGAGATTTTAGAGCAACATGCTGTAGAAAATCAAGAGGACCAAAGGAATTTGCTCGCTACTTTCACTTGGCAAAGGAATGACAACCCAACAACGGCTCAAGAGCCCTGGTCAAAGAAAAGGAAAGTACCAGAACCAGCACCTGAGCTCTCCTCAGAGAGGACTCAGGGTCCATTAGTTTAGATTTCCTTTTACAACACTATGTAAATTACTGTATTTCCATTACGTAATCTTTGAATTCAATAAAACGGGATTTCCCCACTGTTTGATATTTGCAATCCAATTGTTGAAGTTTATTTTGATTAAACAAAAAAAAATAATTAAAATATAATTATTGCATATCATTCATCATTCTCATGTAGCGCATTCTTCTTACCTACGAATCTCACGTTTGCGTCTCGATTCTAGAGTCAAACTGTCTCATTCATACAATACTCGGGCCAATCGACATAAAAAGATGGAGGATATGAGGAAGCTTCATAATGACATGCAAGCTCTAGCAGAAACTCAGATGCAACAACAAAGGACTGTGATCTCAGAGATCACATCAATGGCCATAGTGGAAAAGTATGACCCTCGGTATACCATGCCTAGAGATTGTCCCTGGGGCATGCCTATTAACTATATCCCGGAAGGATATGTTTCGTCGATCACTGAAGATCAGGGAGCCGCAGCAAGAGCCGTTGGGCCTGAAGGTTACAAACTTCAGGAAAGCGAAGATGCCCGGGGCATGACAGCAACTCCTGAAGGTTACAAACTTTGGGAGAGGGAAGGGCCTAGACTCACTGCCATGATGACTATACCACTGCCCGTGGTACACACTGTCCCGGAAGGACAGATTCCACAGATACCTTCTGGTGGAAACTAAAGTATGTTCGACAGAATGAATGAGTTCCAGGAACAGTTCCTGGAGATGCAGAAAGAGTTGCAAGCCCTTCGCGGTCAGGATCTATTTGGAAAGGATGCCGCAGACCTTTGTTTGGTCCCCAATGTGAAAGTTCCGCACAAACTCAAAGTGCCCGAATTTGAAAAGTACAAGGGTAACTCTTGCCCTCAAAGCCATTTGGGATGTACGCTCGGCGAATGTCAACTCAGACAAAGAACCAAGAGCTACTGATTCACTATTTTCAGGATAGTTTAACCGGTGCCGCACTAAGATCGACACTTTCAGAGATCTTGGCGCTGCTTTCGTTCAGTAATATAAGTATAACCTGGACATGGCACCGGACAGAGACCAACTCAGAGCCATGTCACAGAAGGACACGAAACCTTTAAGGAGTATGCTCAGAGATGGTGTGAAATTTCCGCCCAGATTTGTCCACCTCTTGAGGAAAAAGAGATGGCAACGATCTTCTTAAAGACGTTGAGCTCATTTTACTACGACCGAATGGTTGCCAGTGCGCCCAGTGACTTTACTGAAATGGTAGGCATGGGAGTTCGTCTTAAGGAAGTAGTCCGAGAAGGACGTTTAGTTAAAGACGCTGGATCATCAAGTAGTACAAAACGATACGGTAGTGCTCTCCCTAAGAAAAAAGAGCAGGATATTGGGAATATCTCTCTCGGAAAGCAAAGGTGACGGTACTAACCAGTAGCAACTGTAACTCCTGTTATCAACCCTGCGCCTGTACCTACGTATCAACCTCAGGTTGCTCAGAGCCAACCGAATCAACAACAATATCAGCAAGGGACCCAACAGCCTCTTCAGCAAGCTCGTCCTTAATACAACAACCGTACAACGCGACCACCAGGGTTTGACCCTATACCGGTGTTGTACGCAGATTTGTTTCCACTCTTACTGGTCAAGGGCACATCTAAACATGGTCTCCTCTTGCAGTCTCGAAAAATCTTCCTTTTTGGTTCAAAGCGTATCAGACTTTCCCTTACCATCAAGGAGGACCAGGGCATAACATAGAAAACTATCTCAGTTTCAAATCCGATGTGCAAAAGCTTGTTAGGAGCAGGGTCTTATCTTTCAAAGATACGAATCCGAATGTTCTCACAAACCCGCTGCCTCAACACGAGAAAGCTGCGATAAATTTGATAGAAGGAGAGTCTAACAACAGCTATCAAATTCATGATGTACTCTTATTAAGGACCAACTTGGTCAAGATACATTGTAGACAGAGTGGATACGGCCATGTGCCACCTCGTAATTATCACCAGTGTGATATCTGCTCTAAAAAGAATCAAGGATATTCTGTGGTGCAATCAGCTCTACAGGAACAATTGGATCTCAGATGGATCCAAGAGCACCGAGTTCGTGGAGTTAATATGACGTATGCAAATTCCAACATCATTCAGAACCACGACTTCCGTGTAATAAATGTCAACTTGGTGGCAATGCACTCAAGGCAAAGCCAGTATCATAATCTTCCGCGGCATGTAACACCCCATTTCTACCCGACATTTATAAAGAAATCAGAGTGATAAAATTTCAACATAAAACAGGATGTCACATTTTTCAACTTTAAAATCAATAACATGATAGATAATCATGAAAGATACATAGCAAGTTCAAGGAAAAAAAACTCATAAATTAACAAATAGTCTCCAAAATAACTCAACTTTATAAAATACGACGCAACGGATTCATAATCAAAGTAATAGCATCTTTATCCAACATAAACAACTTTAAAATAAGCAACAAAGTGTTCTTTGACAATTCAACTTAAAAATTCATCATGTAAACAAATAAACAAAATAAGACACGCGTCATCCCCCCGAGTGCTACGTATCAGAGCGACAATCACCGACTCAAACTAAGGTAACCGGCTATTCCTCTTGATTACCTGCACGTTGCCAACATAGGGACAACATTCAAACAGAAGGGGTGAGATATCGAACAATATAATCAGATATATGATAAGTAATATATTAGATCAGATTATACAATCACCACTTCACAACATCTCAATCAACGTAAAACAGCAGAACAACAACAACTTTTACTTCATCATTAATCAACAACACAACAACAACTATGCAACATGAAATGCGACTCGAAATGCACATGCATATGGTACCATTGGAGCTGAACTCCAAGCTTAAAAATTTGCCAATTAATATTGACTTCAACAAGGCATAAGCCTTCCGCTTAATATTTTGCCAATCCAGGCCAGCTTAATGTTTTGCCAATCCAGGCCAGCTTAATATGTTATGCCATGTGACTCAAATATGAACATCATAATCAGAGCACTAATACTTATCAATCCGCACAACAACAGCTCAACATTGGCCATAGGCCCACAACTTAATTCTTACCAATAATTAGAGGCAATTCAACATCGTTCACAGCTTGATAATTTCCAACAATAATATCGCAGTAACTAGGATATATAATTATGCATCATCTAAAATATATCACAATCCATCATTTAATCAATCGGAAGTTTTCGGCTAAAATTCGGTTAATTGGTTCCATCATAATTCTATGTCCAATGCTATTGAATTATATAACAACTTCTCAATTAAAATGGACAGAACAAACACACCACATTAGAACATAACAGAAACAGGAAAAGAAACACACAGTAGCATGCGTGACGGTCGTCACAACACAATCACGGTCGTCACGACACCATCACGATCGTCACCACACCATCACGGTCGTCACGACCCCAAAACCCTTCATCTCAGAATTCGTTCGTTCCAGTTTCTTTCCAAATTCACAACCTTTCCTCAGATTCATATCAATTTCAATTTGTCCAAGACAGTGAAACAGAACTACAACTGAATTACACCCTAAAGTAACATATACCAGTTTCTCACAACCAATTCATCAATCGCAATGCATTTCAACATTTCTACGACAATCATTTCGACACAGACATAAGAAATTCTACAAACAATTCATCAACAGAAAACCAAATTCAATATTCACGACATCGATTACACAAAAACAGAGGAGAATTCTATAAAACCAACCCCACATATTACTCATCAACTATCCCATTATAGAGTCAGAACCCCACCCTTACCTTGGATTGAAGGTCGCTCTAAAATCTCTGATCGAATTCTCGCTCTCTCGCAGCCTCTACGCGATCTCTCGCAACCCTTGTTTTCTCCTCTCTGCAACTTCACGTTCTACTGTTCTATTCCTTTTTCAGCAACTTTACAACTTCCACGTACTTGATCTTTCCTCCACTTCTAATTACCCTAATTCTATTCAACTTAACCTTTATAATTCTTACTAACTCTTATTGGGCTCAATTCCACACCTCACCTTTTACCACTACTACCCATCTTATAAGCCCACTAACTTATTATAATTCTAGTAAGCTAATACTATATTATTTCTACCACTTAAATCGACTTAGTTAAATTAATCCAACTAAAACCAACATAGCCACTTTACACAACATTCCGATATTTCAAAAATCACCACAAATAAACACAAATAATACGAATATAGTTAATTAAATAATTAATTAAATAACCGGGAGTTACAACTCTCCCCCACTTAGGATATTTTCGTCCTCGAAAATTTACCTTGTTCAAACAACTCAGGATAGGATTCCCGCATCTTGCTTTCCATCTCCCACGTCATACTTTCTCCGGCAGCTCCTAACCAGACAACTTTCACCAACACAATCTCCTTGCCTCTCAAGGTCTTCATTTCACGATCCGCGATTCGCACAGGCATCGTCTCAATAGTAAGATTATCCTGTACTTGCACATCATCCATATGAATCATATGAGATGGATCTGAAATGTACTTCCGAAGTTGTGACACATGAAACACATCGTGCAAATTCGAAAGTTTAGGCGGTAAAGCCACTCTATAAGCAACATTCCCAATTCTGTCCAAAATCTGATACGGACCAATAAAACGAGGAGTGAGCTTCTTAGACTTCAATGCACGCCCAACACCGGTCACAGGTGTAACTCTTAAAAACACATGGTCACCTGCTTGAAATTCTAAGTCTTTCCTTTGCTTGTCATGATAACTCTTCTGCCTACTTTGGGAAGATCTCATCTTTTCTCGGATCAACTTCACCTTCTCAGTAGTCTCTCGAACGATTTCAGGTCCAAGTACTACACTTTCTCCAGATTCGTGCCAACATAAAGGAGTCCTACATCTCCGACCGTACAACGCTTCAAAAGGTGCCATTCCAATACTCGAATGGTAACTGTTATTATAAGTGAATTCTATCAAGGGAAGATAAGTATCCCACGAACTTCCTTGCTCAAGAACACAAGCTCTTAACAAGTCCTCCAACGACTGAATAGTCCTCTCAGTTTGACCATCTGTCTGACGATGATACGCCGAACTCAACCTCAACCTAGATCCCAACGCCTCTTGCAAACTCTCCCAAAAATCAGAAGTAACACCGTGCAACTTCACAATTACCCGAATATAAATCTCTGCCAACTTCGATACCAGAAAAGTGATGTTAATAGGAATAAAATGAGCCGACTTCGTAAGCCTATCAACAATCACCCAAATTGAATCATATCCTCTTGAAGTGTTTGGTAATCCCGTTACAAAGTCCATTGAAATGCTATCCCATTTCCATTCTAAGACTTCTAACGGTTGCATCAACCCCGCAGGCTTCTGATGTTCAACTTTCGACTTCTAACAAGTTAAACATGCATACACAAACTACGCTACATCACGCTTCATCCCAGGCCACCAAAACAAATTCTTCAAATCTTGATACATCTTTGTATCCCCCGGATGAATACTCAATTTACTTTTATGACCTTCTTCAAGAATCCCTTTCTTCATTTCCGCATCATCAGGAATACAAATTCGATCACGGAATCTTAACACACCATGCACGTCCATCTTAAAATCGCTATTCTCAGGCTGATCGATTCCAACCATCGAATCTACTAGTTTCACATCTAACTTCTGAGCTTCTCTGATACTATCTAGAAAATCATTGTTAATCTTCAACATTCCTAACATCACACTCTGCGGTGTCACTTCACAAACTAAACTCATATCTCTGAACTGTTCAATTAATTCCAACTCTTTAACCATCATCGCCGACATATGCAAAGTCTTTCGGCTTAAAGCATCATCCACAACATTAGCTTTACCTGGATGATAATTCAAATCGAAATCATAATCTTTTAATAATTCCAGCCACCTTCGCTGTCTCATATTCAACTCCTTCTGGTCAAATAAGTACTTTAAACTTTTATGGTCACTAAACACTTCAAATCTAGAACCATAAAGATAATGCCTCCAAATCTTCAGCACAAAAACAACTGCAGCAAGTTCTAAATCATGCGTAGGATAATTCTTCTCATGAGTCCTCAATTGCCTTGACACATAAGAAACTACCTTACCATTCTGCATAAGCACACCACCTAACCCCATCTTGGATGCATCACAATATACCACAAAAAGCTTCTCCTGAATTAGGTAATGCCAAAACCGGAGCCGACGTTAATCTCTTCTTCAATTCCGTGAAGCTTTCTTCACATCGAACGTCCCATACAAATGCTTTACCTTTACACGTCAATTTAGTTAACGGAAGTGCCAACTTCAAAAAACCTTCGATAAACCTTCTATAGTAACCAGCTAGCCTCAAAAAGCTTCTTATCTCGGTAGCCGACCTTGGAGTCTCCCATTGCAGCACAGCGTCTACTTTAGATGGATCCACAACAATGCCACTACTTGAAATGACATGACCAAGAAAACTAACTTCCTTTAACCAAAATTCACATTTTGACAACTTTGCATATAGCTTATTCTCTCTCAAAACTTGCAATACCAGTCTTAAGTGTTCTGCATGCTCTTCTTCCGATTTGGAGTAAATCAATATGTCATCAATAAACACCACTACAAACCGATCCAAATACGTATGAAAGATACGATTCATGTATTCCATGAATACTCTTGGCGCATTAGTAACACCGAACGACATCACCAAGTACTCATAATGTCCATAACGTGTTCTAAAAGCCGTCTTCTGAATATCATCATCTTTCACTTTAATCTGATGATAGCCCGACCTCAAATCAATCTTGCTAAACACACAAGCACCTACCAATTGATCCATCAAGTCATCTATTCTCGGAAGTGGATACTTGTTCTTAATCGTCACTTTGTTCAATTGTCTATAGTCAACACAGAGCCTCATACTCCCATCTTTCTTCTTCACCAACAACACTGGAGCTCCCCACGGCGATACACTTGGCCTCACAAACTTCTTTTCAATCAAATCCTCCAATTGTTTCTTTAATTCTGACTATTCAGATGCAGACATCCAGTATGGTGCCATAGAAACAGGTCTTGTACCAGGTACAAGGTCAATTGCAAATTCAACTTCTCTTTCTGGCGGTACTTCAGGAATTTCGTCAGGGAAAACTTCAGGAAATTCGCGCACCACCTGCAACTCATCAATTATAGCTTAGTTCTCGATAGATAATGTTGCCATCAACGAGAACACCTGAGCTTCTTCTTGCATCAACCGTTGCAACTGTATAGCAGACAACAAACCAGTTTCCTCTTCAGGAGTAGAAAACCTCAAAGTCTTGTTATAACAATTAATATGAACATAGTTATATTCTAACCAGTTCATACCCAAGATTACATCCATCCCAGTTAACGGCAAACACACCAAATCAACATTAAAGTCTCTGTCAAAGATCGACAAAGGGCACTTTAAACACACAAGAGAAGTAGTCACCGATCCCTTAGCCGGAATCTCGACGACCATCTCTCCATTCATAGAGGACAACATAAGACCCAATCTCTTAACACAATCAGCAACAATAAAGCAATGAGTAGCACCAATATCAATCATAGCGATTAAAGAAGTACTATTAATGAAACATGTACCTTTGATGAGTTTGTCCTCGCTAGTTGTCTGAGTCCCAGCTGTAATACCCCAAAATTTGACCACTTAGATTTCCCATCATTGTGAAAATCATCATCACAATATGGATGAATCATCATGCTTCATCAGTCTCCCCAAAGATGGGTGAGCATCCAATACAATCAAAATTAGGGTTTCAAGCCATCTCTGAGTGCTTAGACAAAGGATCAATTAAGAAATGACATGATCTTCAACTTGTCTAATCTCTCAAACATCCTCAAAGGATCAAAAGGACTCCTAGTTCAAGGATTAAGCACAAAGCTGCTCCCTTCTAGGTGGATCAAGTCTCCAGATCGACAGTGTCACCAAATTAGGGTTTTGGTCGACCAGGGCCTCCAGATGGAAATTTTCATCTGGGCACAAGGCAATGATCCAAAACATAACCTAATATACTTCATGTAACCTCATGAACCCATGCATCAAGTCAATTTTGCCTCAGGGGATGCATTCATCAAAAATCAGGAATTAGGGTTTCTTGACCTAATTCACCCCTAAGTTGACTTTTGGGAAAAACCATGAGCCAAGACCTCAAGACATGATTTGAGGGTCTCTAATATACCATATTGATCCATTTGGAACAATGGATTGATCCAAGAAGCTTGAGCAACAAGTCTCAATTTCATCTGCACCACAATTAGGGTTTTAAGAGAAAAGTCAACTGTAACTTTGACTTTTGACCAGGACATGCTCCCAAACCCTAATACATGTTTGAATATACCCTATGACACCCATGGAACATGTCCATCAAGTTTGATTTAGGTCAAGGACATGATTTCCTGAAGAATTGCACAGTTTGGAATTCATCTGATAAAAAGTCAACTGTGCACAAAAGTCAACTTTGACTTTTTGAGATTTTTCACCAAAATGGATTTTTAACTCTAAAATGATGTTAATGTATGATTTGAATCATCATTCATCAAGAAAAATCAAGAAAAGTGAGATAACTTGTAAAAGGGGTAACCATAAAACTTAGAAATTTTTCTAAGTTAAAAATAAAGTGGCAAAGGTACCAACTTTGGAGGACCATAACTCCTAAACCACAAGGCCATTTTTTCTCATCCAAAGATGGATTTGCAGCCCTCATTATCACCTACAAAAACTTCAACTACAAGTCATTCCAATTCATTAAAGATTTTGAGTTATGGAGTGATCAAAGTGGCTGAAAAGTGAAAATGTCACTTTTTCCAACACTTAGTGAAATTTTCACTAAGTCAGATTCTGCCTCACTTTTTGCCAAATGTAGGGGGATTTTTCACTTGGAATCAAAAGAGATCAAAACCAAACTTGTTCAAACAGTTGTTGTGTCATGTAAGAGCTTTCCAAAATGGCCAAGAACATTGCCAAATTCAACCTACACCATGAGATACAACATTGCCAAGTTGCCTTGCTGAAATCTGTCAGGGCAAGGCAGAATTTGCAACTTTGGTCGATTTGCCAAAATCAGCCAAATTTAATTGCTCCTATCCACTTGGACACCTCAGAGGATTGAACCTAAAGGGGACAATCACTGAGCCAAGCCTCAAAAGTCCATGGAACAAGAAATAGCATGTTGAACCTAGAATGGCCAAAATAGGGACAAGACTTCAAATTTGGAATGAGGCATTCAATGGAACCATCAAGGTGGCATGGACTGAGCCATTCTCATCTGAAATCAGTCAAGACTTATCCAAGACCAAGGGAACCAAAGCTCTGTGCCCTAACCTCTAGTCAATGGCTAGAGGAGACTTGGATTTTCATTTGCCAACATTGGCCAAACCTACTTACCAGCTGCCATGCACTATTCCTTGCAAAACAAACTTGCTCTACTATAAATAGAGCTCAATTGTGGTCAGTTTGAGTACACCAAAGCCATCTAATAGTTGCTTTCCTCAAAATCTCTTCTTTCACTCGAATTTTGCCTTCTAAGGCAAGTCACTATCGGGTTTTGAGTTTGAGAGCAATTCCAATCAAACCAATCACTCACACACCTCACATACGTCACATATGAGCTGATCAAACACTTAGATTACTTCTGAAACATCAATTTCACAAAATCACCAGCTGGTTGCTCAAGGTTTTAACCAAAGTGCAGCTGAGGTGCCACAAAATGATCCAACCAATTTCAATCAAGTCCAACCATCCAAACACAATCCATAGGGTGTAGGGAAGCTGTTCAGATCATCACCACTCATTTGTAACACCTCCAAATCAAAAATCACTTTGAACTTGCTGTCACGACTTGGAGGTAAGCACATACTTGGTCATCTCTCAATCTATGCATATTTCCTCGCATAATAATTTGGCCATATGTTCATAATCATGCATGGAATGTTTTCCCTCAATTAATTGCATTGTTTGAATCGTGTATCAAAAATCCTAGCCTTCATGCAGAAATTAGGGTTCTTGAGGTCTCTTCGTGATTTCTTGTTGTATGTTTAATTTAAATGAAATTAAAGTACATAGACATGATCGTGAGGTTGAGGCGAGCATAATGATATGTGGATTGCATGATATGATTACGTATTCATGGAGATTGGATAGAAAATGCAAATCTGAGAAACCAAGAACACGCGTGTGTTCTTCAGCTTGTTCTTGGCGCCATTTTTAGAAATTCAAATATTTGAATTTTGTGATTTTGTTTAATTGATTCAAAAATTAATTTCTCTCTGAGTTTTAATGATTTTGAGTTGATTCTTTTTTTAATAATTCACAAAAATGTTAAAATATTTTATTTTCACAAAAAATCCCAAAAAATATTATTTATTTCATATAATTGATATTTTTGTAAAGAATTAATATTTTGATTGTTTTTGGCATTTTAAATATTTTTTCTACATTGATTTTGTAACTTTTAATGCTTTCTAATTATTTTGTAGGTCAATACTTAATTTTTGAAGCATTAATCCAAGATCACAATTTGTTTTCCATGTGTTAAACAATTTTTGATCATTTTAATTGAATTTTTATTCAATTAAATACATTTTGAAAACAAATTAGGGTTTTGGATTAATTCAACCCTCATAAATAATTTTCAAAACTTTGGGCCTCTTGAGAGAGTGTAAGACCCATCCCCCCTTGTACAAAAACCTTTTGGGCCTCACTCATTGTATAAGTCCCTCTGTACAAGTAAACGGCGCGATCGTCGCCCGTTTAAAAGTAAAAATCATCTGGGCCTCTCCTTGAGCTATAAGACCCATTCAAAACACTTTGGGCCTCTATTAGAGTGTAAGACCCAATCCCCCTTTTAACCAAAACATCTTGGGTCTCACTTATTGTATAAGTCCCTTTGCGTTAAAAGAAAACCTCGGCGCGATCGCCATTTTTAAACGAAAAATCATTTGGGCCTACCCTCGTGTTATAAGCCCCACTCTTTTCTTTAAACCTTTTTGGGCCTCTTGAGAGAGTGTAAGACCCATCCCTTTGTACAGAAAACCTTTTTCGGGCCTCAGTCACTTGTATAAGTCCCTCTGTACAAATTCAAACAGTGCGCTCACTGATAAAACCCTGGGCCTCTCCTTAAGCTGTAAGCCCCAAATCTTTCTTTTTCAAAGCACTTTCTCCTTTGATTTTGAATATACTGTTGTTTTCAATCTTTCTTTGTTGAACAACTAACCAAACAGCATGGAAGCACTCCAACCGAGTAAGTGGTTATCGCTTTCGTTTACTGCTTTCATATTATAAACTGTATTGTGGGGCTGCTCACTGTAAGTCTCCTTTCATAAACTCATATCTACTGTGTAATAATAGTATAGATATTTCGAGTTTCCCCGGCAACTACGTCTAGAACTAGGTGACGCCGTTTCATTTATTCGTAGAAATAGACGCCTAGATCCCCAATAGGAGCACCAGATACAGTCTTCTCTTCGGCTGTCCTCCTTAGGAATCGTCAAGAAGCTCTACTCCCCAAGATGAATGTATTCTCCGTGAATGGCATCTTTGAGTTTCTTCCAAACTTCTCGAACTTTCCTGACTTGATCTATTCCTTGTGGATAGCTTGCCTTGAATGTCTCGGGGTTTGGGTACCCACTACGGTCATAATCTTGGACCTTAACTAAGGAACCCTCTTTAAAGGTTAAAAGTCGCTGGATAGTAAACCTCGCACGTTTACCAGTGGTTTTTTTCTTTAAAAGAGTTATCTCTCCTAATGGAAAGGAGATGATAGACCCACGGGCTTCTTAAAAGCATCAGCCTCCTCTTGGGCATTATTCAAGGACACTACGGCTTCTTAGAAGTATTCACAACCTCCTCTTAGGCTTCGTATAATGATCTCTTCCTCCGGGAATGATAGCCTCCTCTTGGGCTTCGTACAAGGACCCGTCGGCTTCTTAAAAGTTTCCAGCCTCCTCTTGGGCTTCGTATAAATTGTCCCAACGACCTCCTAGAGGTATAGGAACAGAACCTAGTCATCCTCATAGAACAGTCCTTTCATAGAGTCTACTACTGTTTCTCAAAACATAGTACAAAAGATAAAACTCTAGACACGGACAGTCTAACTTCCTTGAGTCTCAAAAGACATTCTCAAGTGACCCCTTCGTTAAATAGGAAGGAAACCCGCAGACTCGGATAGTCTCAATACCCTTTGGATTTCCAGTTTCCCCAAAGAAAAGGAAACAACCCCGATCCTCAGATCTAACCCACGAGTACAGTGATGCTCATATAAGAACTGATTTTCTCTTTCAAAATCAGTATACTGGACCTGTCACTTAACTGACATAGCCTCCTCTTAGGCTTTGTACAATGACTCTCCCTAGCGGAGTCAAACAACATTTTAGCCTCTCTCTCGGGCTTTGTACGAGACACACAAAGACTCCCTCGTTGAGTCAAACAAACAATAGCCTCCATCTCGGGCTTTGTACGAGACACAAAGACTCTATCGTCGGGTCAAAAACTTTTAGCCTCTCTCTCGGGCTTTGTACGAGACACAAAATAGCCTCCTCTTAGGCTTTGTATAATGATTTTCCTAGCGGAAATTAGCCTCCTCTTAGGCTTTGTATAAGAAAACCACTGGTTGATCCAATCAACCTTTTAGCATCAAAGCTGTGCCTCGTTCACAGTACACAAACATCAACAACTCCTTTCCCTTCATCTAATCGCTGTAAGCGGCAAGCCTCTGGATCATCTATACCCACGCCACTGTCCCTCTTTTAGCATGAGAAATTCCTAAGGAAAGATGGCATTGCTCTACACTGAGTTAAAGTCTTCTCCTTCAGGTTAAAACCCTTTCTTCGGAAATTATGGCATTGCTCGGATCCGCGTATCCCAGTTAAAGTAATTCTCCTTCTCCCCTCTTTAGAGATGACAAATTCTCTCTAAAGTCGAAGTCTTTCAGCTTCACGTCTTGGGCTTTGAACAAGACACAAATAGACCTTTCAGCTTCACATCTTGGGCTTTGAACAAGATACAAACCACCTTTCGCTTCACGTCTTGGGCTTTGAACAAGACACCAAAAACCAATTTCCTCCCATAGAATAGGAGGAACTACGAACGCTCTGATTTCCCTGTTTCGGTAAACGGGAATACGTAGGCATAAGATCGAAAGAAAAGATCTTAGCGAGCGCAATCAACAAAAAAACCAAATCCCATATCTCCATCAATCAAAAGCAGTAATTCAAAAGCATCAGTCCTAACATCCTAATCCTTGTTCCCCGCCAGAAACCTTCTGCCCATGTAAAAAAGAAAGAAAACAGTATTGGCGAAAATACAAATAACCAGTACAAAGGCCCCCCCACATTGATAGCTTTCGTAACCTAACAGACCGCTGTTTAAACTCAGTATGCAAAGCAGGGTTAATTGTAGACATCTATTTCCCTTCCTTATTCAGCTCACAATAGGATAAAAAATGAATCGACCTGTAGTCAAAGCTCAAACCGCAGAGAGCGACCAGCGCTTAAGAACTGCGTCCAAAATCGCTCGCTACAGAAAAGTGGCGCCCACCGTGGGGCCGATTTCTGATTTCCTTTTTCTTCACTTTTGTGAAAACCACAGATTGGGGCTTCCGCCGGGGAACCCATTTTCTGTCAGGAACTTAGGAATCATAGCTTTATAAGTCTAGGATGTTTAGGACAAATATATATACTGCTTTTCCTAATTGCTATACGTGTTTATTTTTCTGCTACTGGGAATGCGGGTGATGTCGTATGTGGAAAGATTGAGTATACACTTAAGATAAGTGATGGCGACGGGGTCGACCATCAACCTCAGTGAAGGCTGACCAACGCAACCCATTCACTCTTCTAGCTAATTGTCCGGTTGTTAAGTCTGAGAAGCTGAGGAGCCAAACCCTTTCGTAGTGCGGAAACTATCGGAAATAGTTGTTACGCGATACTACCCTCATTTGAGGCTGGTGATCTATTCTCGATGAATGGCACTTACTCTAAGATTGCTCTACAACTCGCTGGCGATCCGCTTGTTGTTTTGCTTTCCTGGGAGGAGCTGATGATAATGAGTACAGGTACAAAAATCACCTTAGTATAAACCTTTGGGGATGGGTAGAGCCTTGACTTCATGACAACGACCCTTTGACCCCATGTTTTTTCTATGTTTTTGTGTGCTGCATTCATGCATCCATTTAATAAAACATTAAAACACTCAAAAAAACTTTCTCTTCTAGTCTCTCTGTTTTTCAAATTAAACTAAGACTGTGATTGCAAATATCAGAGAAAAAGATTGCATTAATGGATTTCGGTAGAAGGAGAACTCGCCAGTATACCTTCAAGGTTCCAAAGCTAGAGGATTTGAGAAAGTTAGCAAGGATGATCGTTAACCCAGAGGCTTTCAGAGCCAAGCACGGTGGTTTGCTACCACTGTTAAGAGTCCATGTGATTAAGGGGATCATGGACGCGCTCATTTAGTTCTAAGATCCGGTTTATCACTGTTTCACATTCCCGGATTACCAGCTATCACCAACGCTGGAGGAGTATTCTCATCTGACTGATTTACATATCACTGATTGAGCTCCATTTTCTGGACTGGAAGAAATTCCAAAGAATCAGACTATTGTAATAGCAATTCATTTGGACGAGTCTGAGGTCAGGACTCACATGACCACTAAGGGTGGCATCCAAGGTTTGCCAGCCCAGTTCTTGACAAAAAAGGCTCTATACTTCGCTAGTATAGGGAACGGGACTGCTTTTGAAAGCATCTTTGTCTTGCTCACCTACGGATTATTTTTGTTTCCCAACATCAATAACTTCGTCGATATCAACGCTATTAAGGTTTTTCTCATTGGAAACCTTGTGCCAACTTTGCTCGCAGATGCGTATCATTCTGTACACTTAGGAAATTTGTACAGCGGAGGGGAGCTCACATGCTGTGTACCTCTGCTTTATAAATGGTTTATCTCGCACTTGCCCAAGTCTGCTGCTTTTTGGGATTGCAAGAGTGTCTTACGTTGGTCGCAGAAGATCATGTCTCTCACCAATTCCGATATAGATTGGTGTAATAGGATTTATGAGGGAATCAGAATCATTGACCGTTGTGGAGACTTCCCCAGCGTACCCCTCATAGGAACTAAAGGAGGAATCAACTATCATCCGATATTAGCTCTTCGTCAATTTGGATACCCGATGAGACACATCCCACTGGGTGTTCATCTGGAAGGTCTTTTCTTCAAAGAAGGAGAAAGTGACAGAGCACTAAAGACAGAAATAGTGCACGCTTGGAAACATGTTCATAAGAAAGGACGAGAGTCTCTGGGAAAACTGGACTGTGTCTCGGTGGAGCCTTATCTCCATTGGGTACAAACTAGAGCTCTCAAGCTAAAGATGCCTTATCCTCGTTACGGAATTCTTCCACCGAGGGAAACTGTCATGTACTTCATGACGGAAACTGAAAAGCTTCAGGTTACTCTCAACAAAGTTCAAAAGGAAAGAAGATCTTGGAAGAACAAGTACCGCACCCACGACGTAGAGTGTATCCAAATACAGCAACTACTAAAAGAGAAAGATGCTCTGATTGAAATTTTGGAGCAGCATGCTGTAGAGAATCAAGATGACCAAAGGAATTTGCTCGCTCCTTTCACCTGGCAAAGGAATGACAACCCGACAACGGCCCAAGCGCCCCGGTCAAAGAAGAGGACTCGAGACCCATTAGTTTAGGTTTCTGTTTCTGCACTTTGTAATCTACTGTATTTCCATTTCTGTAATCCTTTGGAATTCAATAAAAAGAGGTTTCCCCAGTGTTTGATATTTACAATCTAATTGTCGAAGTTTATTTTGATTAAACCAAAAAAACAATTAATATAATCATTGCATTCATCATTCTCACATCGCGTATTCTTCTTCCCTACGAATCTCACGTTTGTGTCTCGGTTCTAGAGTCAAACTGTCTCATTCGTATAATACTCGGGCCAATCGTCAGAAAAAGATGGATGATCTTGAGGAAGAAAACAGAGAGTTGAAAGAAGAGATCGACGCTCTGAGAGAGGATACGAGAAAGCTTCGTAACGACATGCAAGCCATGGCAGAAGCTCATCTACAAAGAACTGTGATCTTAGAGATCACCTAAACGCCCATCATAGAAAAGTATGATCCTAGGTATCAGATGCCGAAAGATCATCCTTGGGGCATGCCTGTTAACTATATCCCGAAAGGATATGTTCCGCCGATCATTGAAGATCTGGGAATCGCAACAGAAGCCGCTGGGCCTGAAGGTTACAAACTTCGGGAAAGCGAAGATGCCAGGGGCATACTCAAGACTCCTGAAGGTTACAAACTTCGGGAGGCGCCAAGACTTACTGCCGTAGTCACGGTACCACCCCCTGTGGTGCACACTGTCCCGGAAGGACAGATTCCACAGACACCTTCTGGTAAGAAGGAAACTATGTTTGACAGAATGGATGAATTCCAGGAGCAGTTCTTGGAAATGCAGAAAGAGCTGCAAGCCATTCGCGGTCAGGATCTATTTGGAAAGGACGCCGCAGACCTCTGCTTGGTCCCAAATGTGAAAGTCCCGCACAAGTTTCAAGTGCCCGACTTTGAAAAATACAAGGGTAACTCTTGCCCTCAGAGCCATCTGGTGATGTACGCTCGGCAGATGTCAGCTCAGACGGAGAATCAGGACCTGCTGATTCACTACTTCCAGGATAGTTTAACCGGTGCCGCACTCAAATGGTACATGGGTTTAAACCGTACTACGATCAATACATTCAGAGATCTTGGTACTGCCTTCGTCCAACAATACAAATACAATTTGGACATGGCACCCGACAGAGATCAACTCAGATCGATGTCGCAAAAGGAAAAGGAAACCTTTAAGGAGTATGCTCAAAGGTGGCATGAAATTGCCGCTCAAATTTGTCCACCTCTTGAGGAAAAAGAGATGACAAAAATCTTCTTAAAGACCTTAAGCTCATTTTACTATGACCGAATGATTGCCAGTGCACCCAGTGATTTCACCGAAATGGTCGGCATGGGCGTACGTCTTGAGGAAGCCGTCCGAGAAGGACGTTTGGTAAAAGACACTGGATCGACGAGCCGTACTAAAAAATACGGTAGTGCTCTCCCTAAGAAAAAAGAGAAAGATATTGGGAATATCTCTCTCGGAAAGCAAAGGCGACGTTATCAGCCAGTAGCAGCTGTTACTCCTGCTATCGGCCCCGCGCCTGTTCCTATGTATCAACCTCAGGTTGCGCAGAGCCAACCTAACCAACAAAGGACACAACAGCCTCTTCAGCAGGCTCGTCCTCCATATAACAACAACTGTACAAAACAGCCACCAGGATTTGATCCTATACCCGTAACGTACGCAGAGCTGTTTCCGTTACTGCTGGCTAAGGGGCAAATTCAGACTAAGTCTCCCCTTTCAGTTCCGGAAAATCCGCCTTTTTGGTTTAAAGCGGATCAAACATGCCCTTATCATCAAGGAGGTTCAGGGCATAACATTGAGACTTGTCTCAATTTCAAATCCGACGTGCAAAAGCTTGTTAGGAGCGGGCTCTTATCTTTCAAAGATACGAATCCTAATGTTCTTACGAACCCGCTGCCTCAACATGAGAAAACTGCAGTCAATCTGATTGAGAAAGAGACTAACAATGTCTATCAAATTCACGATGTACTCTCATTGGGGACCAATCTGGTCAAGATACATTGTAGACAGAGTGGATATAGCCATGTGCCATCTCATAATTATCACTAGTGTGATATCTGCTCTAAAGACAACCAGGGATGTTCTGTAGTGCAAGCAACTTTACAGGAACAAATGGATCTTAGATGGATCCAAGAGCACCGAGTTCGTGGAGTTAACATGGTTTACACGAATTCCAATGTCATTCAAAACCACGACATCCGTGCGATGAATGTCAACTTGGTGGCGATGCACTCAAGGCAAAGCCTGTATCATAATCTGCCGCGACACGATTACAGTTCCTGTCTGATTTGCTCGGTAAACAAACAGGGATGCTCTTTCATACAAGAGGCCCTCCAGCGTCAGATGGATCTTGGATGGATCCAAGACTACCATGATAGGAACTCCTATCAAATCAACATGGTTCAGATCTTTGACATTCGCGTGATGAATACCAACCTGGTAGAGTTACATGCTGAGCAAGTCCGACTCGGATTCTTAATATCACATGATTATCAAAACTGTAAAGCAGGTTGCGAAAACGATCGAGGTTGTACCCTTGTCCAGGAGGCACTTCAGCACTTGTTAAATCACTGGTGGATGCCAATCTATATGGACGAAGATACTCAACATATTAGTATCAATCATAGGAATCCTACTCGTCGTCAAAGTCAGGATGTCCGATCAATGGAAGATAACCTAGTGAAGTTACATTGTATTCAAAGTGGGCGTGGCTAGGTGCCACCACACAACTATGACAGTTGCAGCGTCTGTTCGGAAAGTAACCAAGGGTGTTACCTTGTGAGAGCAGCTCTTCAGGGTCAGGTCGATCATGGAGAAATTCGTCCATATCCAGGTTCAGGACCCATCATTTGGTCGCCGAACTACCTTGCCGAGCAAGTTAAGGATGTTGTCACGATCTCTGGTAATCACAGGACCAGGGATGTTTTTGCCATCATCCCTCTACTTGACGAATCTAGAGTTCCCAACCGGGAACGGATCAAGGTTACTTATGATGGTCAGAAAAATCAGAAGGTTCCCATAGTCATCTATCTACCGGGGCCACTACCGTATGAATCAGCTAAGGCAATCCCTTACAAATACGGTGCAACAATAATCGAGAATGGAAAGGAAATTCCATTACCCTCCGTCGTGAACATTGCAGACATCAGTCGTGTAACACGGAGCGGTCGAATCTTCAACCGAGGGGTTGGAGAATCCAACAAAGAAAAGGAACTTCAGGCAGAAATTCCTGATCCACCAGTCGGTCAATCTAGTAATCTCGACTTTTCAAAAGACAAAGATGAGATGCTAAAGCTCATCCAAAGGAGTGAATATAACATTGTTGATCAACTGTTACAGACTCCTTCAAAGATCTCAGTATTATCACTGTTACTCAGTTCAGAAGCACATAGAGAGGCTCTACAGAAAGTCTTGGAGCAAGCCTTTGTGGAACAGGATGTTACAATCAGACAATTCGATAGCATTGTCTCTAACATCACTTCCTGCAATAATTTGGGATTTAGTGATGAGGAATTACCTGAAGAGGGTCGCCGTCATAACATGGCGCTCAACATTACAGTTAACTGCCAGGGCAATGCTTTAGCCAACGAACTGATAGACACAGGGTCAGCCCTGAATATTATGCCGAAATCCACTTTGATGCAATTATCATTTAAGGGCCCTCCGATGAGAGTCGGCGAGGTCGTCGTCAAAGCATTCGACGGATCCAGAAAAACAGTTATCGGCGAAGTTGATCTTCCCATAACTATTGGTCCTCACACTTTCCAAATCACTTTCCAGGTCATGGACATCCGGGCAACATACAGTTGTTTATTAGGAAGACCTTGGATACATTAGGCTGGAGCGGTTACTTCAACCCTCCACCAAAAGCTAAAGTTTGTCAAGAACGATCAACTTGTCACGGTTTGTGGGGAACAAGCCTTGCTTGTGAGCAACTTATCATCATCTACTTGTGTGGAACCCGAGGAGGTTATTGGAACTCAGTTCCAAGCACTATCGGTGAGCAAGAACGATCAATCTGAAGGAGGAACCTCGATTTCCTCATACAACGATGCTATCAAAGCGGTCGAGAGTACCGATACAACCGGACGGGGACGGCTTGTCATTCCTATCGACAATAAAACAAAGAAGGGTCTTGGTTTTTCTGCGACCTGTACCCAGACAGCCGCCAACGATGAAAGTCTTCATCCCCTTCAAAACTTCTTCCACAGTGGAGGTTTTCTTCACCCAGTGTCTCAGACAGTTCATGCTATCAATGAGGAAGATCTCTTTGACACAGATGAAGAATGGAAGTCCTACCTTAACAAGGACGGCTATATGTCTCAGGAAGAGGTGCCTATGCCTTTTTGCTTTCCTACAGAAAGTCCGAGATTTATACCAAGATCAGATGTCGAAATGATCTACGGAGATTGTGATCCAGAAGGATGCCGTGCTCCGCCAAATTCATTAGAGGAAGACACTCCGATGAAAGACAACTTTGACCACAATTACTATGGCCCAATGGATGGCCTACCAATGTGGCAGCCTTACCCAGGAAACTTGGGGCAAGAGAGTCAGCCGAACAATGAAACTCAGTTGAGCATCATTGAACAGAATACCTATGTCCCCGCTATGTCATGGGATCAACACTCAGGTCATTCAGAAACTACTCAACATGAAGATGAATTCGCAATGTTTGCAGGACTAGAATTCATCAA
The DNA here is from genome assembly GCA_022829125.1 of Lathyrus tuberosus. Lineage (NCBI taxonomy): Eukaryota > Viridiplantae > Streptophyta > Magnoliopsida > Fabales > Fabaceae > Lathyrus > Lathyrus tuberosus. The sequence goes on from JALAZF010000405.1 coordinate 1,425,287, forward strand.
CTATGCTTTTTCTGAGGTCAACGTCATCGAGAGGGATGACTTCTTCAGTTCCAAAGAAGTTTGGGACACTCTGGGACAACCAAGTGGAAAATACGACTTTATGGTCAAGTACACTGCTCCCGAAAGCTCTCGTATCAGGCTCGAAGATATCCAGTCAACTGGATGGGGAGATACAGCTGAGAGCACAAATGCTATGCAAAATGCAACAGAGGAATCCTCCTACGACAATTCTTCCTGGGAAACAGATTCCAATGATCCTACTCCACCAGAAATCAGCGTCATTTCTGAAGACAAATCGAGGAAGGTGCCAGACTTTGTGATTCACTGAGGAGTTCGCCGCCAATGGGTTACCGTCGAGGTTCCGAAGGTCGTTCGTCAGTCAAAGTAATAGCCATCTTTAACCTTTCACCCTGCCCAGGTGAAATAGATGTTTTGATAGGGCTCACTTTTTGTAAATTTCCCTCTTCGCTTTGCCCAAAGCAAGTGAGTTTTGTTTTATAGGGCTGTAGTTTCAAGATTCGACTTGTTCATTAATAAAATAACGTCGTTCTGTAATTTCCGCATTAATTGCTGTTTTCTCTTTTTGCTTTTTCAGAAAATGGTAATCCTAAAAAAAAAAACATTCAATAATAAAAACAAGCAGTAAAATCAAAACACTGCACACACTTACATTTTCTCTATCTCTTCTAAACACGAATCATCACGTCATGCAGATTGCTTGTTTTAAACCCCGTTGAAACATACGATCCGATGCCTTCTTCCAACTTTGAGTTCCCGATATTCGAGGCTGAAGAAGAAGTTGACAACGAAATTCCAGAAGAGATCTCCCGACTACCCAGACAAGAGGAAAGGTCCATTGAACCTCACAAAGAGCCGTTGGAAACGGTAAACTTGGGTTCAGAAAAAGAGAGAAAAGAAATCAGGATCGGAGCACTGCTCAGTCCAACTGCCAGAGAAGATCTGATAAAGCTTCTCAAAGAATTCCCCAATGTATTCGCTTGGTCCTATCAGGAAATGCCAGGGTTGGATACCAGCATCGTGGAACATCACTTACCGTTGAGATCAGAATGTCCGCCAGTAAAGCAAAGGTTGAGACGCACTCACCCGGACATGGCCATCAAAATCAAAGAGGAGTTACAGAAACAGATTGACGCGGGTTTCCTTGCTACATCTGAATATCCTCAATGGTTAGCCAACATCGTACCCGTTCCCAAAAAGGATGGAAAGGTCAGAATGTGTGTTGATTACAGAGATCTAAACAAGGCAAGTCCAAAGGACGACTTTCCTTTACCACACATTGACATGCTGGTTGACAGCACAACAAAGTTCAAAGTATTCTCCTTCATGGATGGATTCTCGGGCTATAACCAGATCAAAATGGCGCCGAAAGACATGGAGAAAACTTCGTTCATTACCCCATTGGGTACCTTTTGTTACAAGGTAATGTCGTTCGGTTTGAAGAATGTCGGGGCAACCTATCAAAGGGCCATGACTACTCTGTTTCATGACATGATACACAAAGAAATCGAGGTATATGTCGATGATTTGATTGCAAAATCAAGAAAAGAGGAGGAGCACGTTGAACATCTGTCAAAATTGTTCGAACGTCTAAGAAAATTCAAGCTCCGCTTGAATCCTAACAAGAGCACCTTCGGTGTCCGTTCGGGGAAATTACTAGGGTTCATCGTCAGCCAGAAAGGAATTGAAGTTGATCCTGACAAGGTCAAGGCCATTCAAGAAATGCCTTTTCCGAAAACTAAAAAACAAGTCAGAGGATTCCTGGGACGTTTGAACTACATCTCCAGATTCATATTCCTCATGACCGCGACGTATGCGCCGATCTTCAAATTACTCTAAAAGAACCAGGATTGCGTTTGGTCAGAAGATTGCCAAACCGCCTTCGACAGTATCAAGGAATATCTGTTGAATCCTCCGATTCTATCACCTCCAGTGGAAGGGAGACCACTGATCATTTACATCACGGTCCTAGAGGACTCAATGGGATGTGTACTTGGCCAACAAGACGAAACTAAACGGAAAGAGTCTGCCATTTACTATCTAAGCAAGAAATTCACCGACTGCGAGACTCGGTACACAATGCTTGAGAAAACTTGTTGCGCTTTGGCTTGGGCAGCCAAACGTCTTCGCCAGTACATGATTCGTCATACTACTTGGTTGGTCTCCGAAATGGATCCAATCAAGTACGTTTTCAAAAACCTGCTCTCACGGGAAGGATTGCCCGTTGGCAGATGTTACTATCAGAATATGACATAGAGTACCATGCTCAGAAAGCCGTTAAAGGAAGTATTTTAGCCGATCATTTGGCTCATCAACCGATTGACGATCAAGAATCAATCGGGTTTGACATCCCAGACGAAGATGTCATGTATCTAAAGATGAAAGATTGCGATGAACCGCTACCCAGTGAAGGGCCAGAACCAGGTTCCCAGTGGGGACTTATCTTTGACGGAGCAGTCAATCATTATGGAAATGGAATTGGGGCAATCATTGTTACCCCTCAGGGTTCCCACATTCCTTTCACTTCTAGACTTACGTTCAAATGTACGAACAATGAGGCCGAATACGAGGCATGTATCATGGGTCTCGAAGAAGCGATGGATTTAAGGATCAAAAACTTGGACGTATACGGCGATTCAGCCCTGGTTATTAACCAGATAAAAGGAGATTGGAACACATACCAATCAGGATTAATTCCTTACAAAGACTATGCAAGGAGGTTGTTACCCTTCTTCAACAGAGTCGACTTTCATCACATCCCTCGTGATGAGAATCACATGGCTGATGCATTAGCCACTCTCTCTTCCATGATTAGTGTAGATCGATGGAATGACATACCTAAGATCGACATCATCCTCCTTGAACGGCCCGCTTACATCTTCGCGATTGAAGCAGTCATAGACGACAGACCTTGGTATCACGATATCAAATGCTTCCTTCAGAAACAAGAGTACCCATCTGGGGCACTCAGAAAAGATAGGAAAACCCTCAGAAGATTGGCTGGAAACTTCTTCCTGAGCGGTGACACTCTTTATAAGAGAAATTTTGACATGGTCTTGCTCCGATGCGTCGACAGACCAGAAGCAGACATGCTCATGAAAGAAATTCATGAAAGATCCTTTGGCACTCATGCCAACGGACGCACAATGGCGAGAAAAATTCTCAGGGCCGGGTATTATTGGTTGACCATGGAATCCGACTGCTACAAGTACATGAGGAGGTGTCACAAGTGTCAGATATACTCCGACAAAATTCATGTACCGCCATCACATCTCAAAGTTCTTTCTTCCCCGTGGCCATTTTCCATATGGGGAATCGATATGATTGGTATGATTGAGCCCAAGGCTTCAAACGGACATCGGTTCATCCTGGTAGCCATTGACTATTTCACCAAGTGGGTCAAAGCAGCGTCATTCGCCAATGTAACCCGACAAGTGGTGGTCCGATTTATCAAAAACAATATCATCTTCCGTTATGGTGTTCCAAGCGAGATCATTACTGATAATGGATCTAACTTGAACAATAAGATGATGAAGGAGTTGTGTGCAGAGTTCAAGATCGAACACCATAACTCATCTCCCTACCGACCCAAGATGAACGGAGTGGTAGAAGTGGCTAACAAGAACATCAAGAAGATTGTTCAAAAGATGGTTGTAACCTATAAAGATTGGCACGAAATGCTACCCTTTGCTCTTCATGGTTATCGAACATCTGTCCGCACTTCAACAGGGGCAACCCCTTTCTCTCTAGTATATGGCATGGAAGCAGTGCTCCTCATAGAAGTAGAGATCCCATCAATCCGGGTATTGATGGAAGCTCAGCTCACCGAAGCTGAATGGTGTCAAAGTCGACACGACGAACTGAACCTGATCGAAGAGAAGCGAATCACGGCACTATGCCACGGTCAGTTGTATCAACAGAGAATGAAAAGGAAGTTCGACAAAAAGGTCCGACCGCGTATCTTCAGAAAAGGTGACCTTGTGCTCAAGAAGATACAATCATTTCTCACTGATTCTCGGGGCAAATGGACCCCAAATTATGATGGCCCCTATGTGGTCACGAAAGCTTTCTCAGGCGGCGCCTTGAGACTTGCAACCATGGACGGAGAGGAATTTGCCTACCCCACGAATGTTGATGTAGTCAAGAAATACTTCGCCTAAACTAAAAAAAAAAAACGTCTCGGTGGATTGAAAACCCGAAGGGGCGGTCCAGGCAAAAGTTAGAGACATGAAAAGAATCATCCCGATGGATTGGAAATCTCATAGTACAATCCAGGCAAAAGTTAGGGATAATGGCAAGTAACTATGTTCAACAGAGGCAAGTCCCTCAGCAGCAGTTGCATCATCTATCGGATGAAATCTCCAGTCAAAGGTCATCTTCGACAGAAGCTCAGGATGTCCCGAATTCAAAGTTGGTAGAAGAATAGTGGTTGTTATGTTTCAACGTAGCCCTTTTCCCTGTAAATTACCATTTTCTAACTTTGTATATACTCTTTGGAATCACGCGTTTGGCTGATCTCCATCTTATCAATAAAATTTGAGCCCTTGTGCTTTTGTTTGTAATTCTTTACTTGTTTTAGCTTTACAGAACGACGTTATTTAAATTTAATCAGCGATTCTTGAAATAAAACAAAAATAAATTTACTTGTTAAACTTTTTCTGCTTTTAAATTAAAGATGGCATTTCTTTTGACTGTTGAACATCAGAAGAACATCGATCGCTTCTCCCGAAGTAAGCGAACTTCAAAGTGCAGAATCAAAGTACTCCTTCTAGACCAGTACTCCTGAATGAAGGATCAATAATGTTAGAGACCATGTTTCGTCTGACATCCTCGGCCGAGTTCTCATCTCCTAAGCCCGATCAACATAGCTCCCAACGGGACTATCTCTCCTAAGCAAGGTGGAATTGCTATTTTGAACCAACGGTACTTCTTCGCCCCGCGATGGCCGAGTATCCAATTGTGTTCAATCATTAGTCTGTATGTCGCGTCTGTTTTCTCAGCATATACATACGTACTTCATGCATTTTTTATTTGCATTTACATTTCATATTGCATCGTTATCACTCTAGCCGGTCTTGTCCCCTAGTGATAAACAGTTTTCTCAATCGAGTTTGTCAGTTCTTTCCTCGTCAGGAAGTGTTGCGTTTGCACAATCTCGCCACCAGTGTATCTTTATATCAGAGTCGGCACTTGGCCACTTTGATAACTTGAACCTCTGAAAAGCCAGAGAAAACTTTTAATAAACATCACTCTTCGCCATTGAAGATGATATCCTTGATTTCCCGGATTAAGGAAAATCCACAGAGAAAGCCTCGTGATCAGAGATTCGGCAGCACGCCAGTTTTACTCCGAAAAACCACTGATGAGAAGGTCATTGGCACCTCAAAATTGGATCCCATCATATGGCATTTCTCCGGGAAGATCCCGAGAAAAGTATGATGTAACCCCAAACAAAAACAGTCTCTCAAGAGACTCGCTTTCCCCAGTAGAATCGAGAAATGGCGTCTCCAACGAAGAAGTTTGTACAACTCTACAATTCAGACGAATGGGTTCCCCAACAAGTCTGACATCAAATCTTTTCCCACTCAAATGGCGTCTCCCCAGGAAAATTCGGTGAGAAGTTTCTGAAACTTAGACCAGTTCCTTGGTAGAAAACCAGGATCGAGGGGAAGTTTATATCAGAAACTAAGACCAGTTCCTTGGTAGGAAACCAGGATCGAGGGGAAGTTTATTTCAAAAGAGACTGAGACCAGTTCTTGGTAGGAGACCAGGATCGAGGGGAAGTTTACCTTTTCTAAGCATCATTGCTTAGCTAAAGAAGATGAATGCGTAAGCTACCATTCATAACCACCATCAAAATTTCGGGTATTCCGATATTTAATCCTCTTGCACCCCGAATGCCCGAATCCCTTCGTCATTCACACCTTCGGGTCCAAGAAGATTAAATAGGGGCATCTGTAATACCCCAAATTTTGACCACTTAGATTTCCCATCATTGTGAAAATCATCATCACAATATGGATGAACCATCATGCTTCATCAGTCTCCCCAAAGATGGGTGAGCATCCAATACAATCAAAATTAGGGTTTCAAGCCCTCTCTGAGTGCTTAGACAAAGGATCAATCAAGAAATGACATGATCTTCAACTTGTCTAATCTCTCAAACATCCTCAAAGGATCAAAAGGACTCCTACTTCAAGGATTAAGCACAAAGCTGCTCCCTTCTAGGTGGATCAAGTCTCCAGATCGACAGTGTCACCAAATTAGGGTTTTGGTCGACCAGGGCCTCCAGATGGAAATTTTCATCTGGGCACAAGGCAATGATCCAAAACATAACCTAATATACTTCATGGAACCTCATGAACCCATGCATCAAGTCAATTTTGCCTCATGGGATGCATTCATCAAAAATCAGGAATTAGGGTTTCTTGACCTAATTCACCCCTAAGTTGACTTTTGGGACAAACCATGAGCCAAGACCTCAAGACATGATTTGAGGGTCTCTAATATACCATATTGATCCATTTGGAACAATGGATTGATCCAAGAAGCTTGAGCAACAAGTCTCAATTTCATCTGCACCACAATTAGGGTTTTAAGAGAAAAGTCAACTGTAACTTTGACTTTTGACCAGGACATGCTCCCAAACCCTAATACATGTTTGAATATACCCTATGACACCCATGGAACATGTCCATCAAGTTTGATTTAGGTCAAGGACATGATTTCCTGAAGAATTGCACAGTTTGGAATTCATCTGATAAAAAGTCAACTGTGCACAAAAGTCAACTTTGACTTTTTGAGATTTTTCACCAAAATGGATTTTTAACCCTAAAATGATGTTAATGTATGATTTGAATCATCATTCATCAAGAAAAATCAAGAAAAGTGAGATAACTTGTAAAAGGGGTAACCATAAAACTTAGAAATTTTTCTAAGTTAAAAATAAAGTGGCAAAGGTACCAACTTTGGAGGACCATAACTCCTAAACCACAAGGCCATTTTTTCTCATCCAAAGATGGATTTGTAGCCCTCATTATCACCTACAAAAACTTCAACTACAAGTCATTCCAATTCATTAAGGATTTTGAGTTATGGAGTGATCAAAGTGGCTGAAAAGTGAAAATGTCACTTTTTCCAACACTTAGTGAAATTATCACTAAGTCAGATTCTGCCTCACTTTTTGCCAAATGTAGGGGGATTTTTCACTTGGAATCAAAAGAGATCAAAATCAAACTTGTTCAAATAGTTGTTGTATCATGTAAGAGCTTTCCAAAATGGCCAAGAACATTGCCTAATTCAACCTACACCATGAGATACAACATTGCCAAGTTGCCTTGCTGAAATCTGTCAGGGCAAGGCAGAATTTGCAACTTTGGTCGATTTGCCAAAATCAGCCAAATTCAATTGCTCCTATCCACTTGGACACCTCAGAGGATTGAATCTAAAGGGGACAATCACTGAGCCAAGCCTCCAAAGTCCATGGAACAAGAAATAGCATGTTGAACCTAGAATGGCCAAAATAGGGACAAGACTTCAAATTTGGAATGAGGCATTCAATGGAACCATCAAGGTGGCATGGACTGAGCCATTCTCATCTGAAATCAGTCAATACTTACCCAAGACCAAGGGAATCAAAGCTCTGTGCCCTAACCTCTAGTCAATGGCTAGAGGAGACTTGGATTTTCATTTGCCAACATTGGCCAAACCTACTTACCAGCTGCCATGCACTATTCCTTGCAAAACAAACTTGCTCTACTATAAATAGAGCTCAATTGTGGTCAGTTTGAGTACACCAAAGCCATCTAATAGATGCTTTCCTCAAAATCTCTTCTTTCACTCCAATTTTGCCTTCTAAGGCAAGTCACTATCGGGTTTTGAGTTTGAGAGCAATTCCAATCAAACCAATCACTCACACACCTCACATACATCACATATGAGCTGATCAAACACTTAGATTACTTCTGAAACATCAATTTCACAAAATCACCAGCTGGTTGCTCAAGGTTTTAACCAAAGTGCAGCTGAGGTGCCACAAAATGATCCAGCCAATTTCAATCAAGTCCAACCATCCAAACACAAACCATAGGGTGTAGGGAAGCTGTTCAGATCATCACCACTCATCTGTAACACCTCCAAATCAAAAATCACTTTAAACTTGCTGTCACGACTTGGAGGTAAGCACATACTTGGTCATCTCTCAATCTATGCATATTTCCTCGCACAATAATTTGGCCATATGTTCATAATCATGCATGGAATGTTTTCCCTTAATTAATTGCATTGTTTGAATCGTGTATCAAAAATCCTAGCCTTCATGCAGAAATTAGGGTTCTTGAGGTCTCTTTGTGATTTCTTGTTGTATGTTTAATTTAAATGAAATTAAAGTACATAGACATGATCGTGAGGTTGAGGCGAGCATAATGATATGTGGATTGCATGATATGATTAAGTATTCATGGAGATTGGATAGAAAATGCAAATCTGAGAAACCAAGAACACGCGCGTGTTCTTCAGCTTGTTCTTGGCGCCATTTTTAGAAATTCAAATATTTGAATTTTGTGATTTTGTTTAATTGATTCAAAAATTAATTTCTCTCTGAGTTTTAATGATTTTGAGTTGATTCTTTTTTTAATAATTCACAAAAATGTTAAAATATTTTATTTTCACAAAAAATCCCAAAAAATATTATTTATTTCATATAATTGATATTTTTGTAAAGAATTAATATTTTGATTGTTTTTGGCATTTTAATTATTTTTTCTACATTGATTTTGCAACTTTTAATGCTTTCTAATTATTTTGTAGGTCAATACTTAATTTTTGAAGCATTAATCCAAGATCACAATTTGTTTTCCATGTGTTAAACAATTTTTGATCATTTTAATTGAATTTTTATTCAATTAAATACATTTTGAAAACAAATTAGGGTTTTGGATTAATTCAACCCTCATAAATCATTTTCAAAACTTTGGGCCTCTTGAGAGAGTGTAAGACCCATCCCCCCTTGTACAAAAACCTTTTGGGCCTCACTCATTGTATAAGTCCCTCTGTACAAGTAAACGGCGCGATCGTCGCCCGTTTAAAAATAAAAATCATCTGGGCCTCTCCTTGAGCTATAAGACCCATTCAAAACACTTTGGGCCTCTATTAGAGTGTAAGACCCAATCCCCCTTTTAACCAAAACATCTTGGGCCTCACTTATTGTATAAGTCCCTCTGCGTTAAAAGAAAACCTCGGCGCGATCGCCATTTTTAAAAGAAAAATCATTTGGGCCTACCCTAGTGTTATAAGCCCCACTCTTTTCTTTAAACCTTTTTGGGCCTCTTGAGAGAGTGTAAGACTCATCCCTTTGTACATAAAACCTTTTTCGGGCCTCAGTCACTTGTATAAGTCCCTCTGTACAAATTCAAACAGTGCGCTCACTGATAAAACCCTGGGCCTCTCCTTGAGCTGTAAGCCCCAAATCTTTCTTTTTCAAAGCACTTTCTCCTTTGATTTTGAATATACTATTGTTTTCAATCTTTCTTTGTTGAACAACTAACCAAACAGCATGGAAGCACTCCAACCGAGTAAGTGGTTATCGCTTTCGTTTACTGCTTTCATATTATAAACTGTATTGTGGGGCTGCTCACTGTAAGTCTCCTTTCATAAACTCATATCTACTGTGTAATAATAGTATAGATATTTCGAGTTTCCCCGGCAACTACGTCTAGAACTAGGTGACGCTGTTTCATTTATTCGTAGAAATAGACGCCTAGATCCCCAATAGGAGCACCAGATACAGTCTTCTCTTCGGCTGTCCTCCTTAGGAATCGTCAAGAAGCTCTACTCCCCAAGATGAATGTATTCTCCGTGAATGGCATCTTTGAGTTTCTTCCAAACTTCTCGAACTTTCCTGACTTGATCTATTCCTTGTGGATAGCTTGCCTTGAATGTCTCGGGGTTTGGGTACCCACTACGGTCATAATCTTGGACCTTAACTAAGGAACCCTCTTTAAAGGTTAAAAGTCGCTGGATAGTAAACCTCGCACGTTTACCAGTGGTTTTTTTCTTTAAAAGAGTTATCTCTCCTAATGGAAAGGAGATGATAGACCCACGGGCTTCTTAAAAGCATCGGCCTCCTCTTGGGCATTATTCAAGGACACTACGGCTTCTTAGAAGTATTCACAGCCTCCTCTTAGGCTTCGTATAATGATCTCTTCCTCCGGGAATGATAGCCTCATCTTGGGCTTCGTACAAGGACCCGTCGGCTTCTTAAAAGTTTCCAGCCTCCTCTTGGGCTTCGTACAAATTGTCCCAACGACCTCCTAGAGGTATAGGAACAGAACCTAGTCATCCTCATAGAACAGTCCTTTCATAGAGTCTACTACTGTTTCTCAAAACATAGTACAAAAGATAAAACTCTAGACACGGACAGTCTAACTTCCTTGAGTCTCAAAAGACATTCTCAAGTGACCCCTTCGTTAAATAGGAAGGAAACCCGCAGACTCGAACAGTCTCAATACCCTTTGGATTTCCAGTTTCCCCAAAGAAAAGGAAACAACCCCGATCCTCAGATCTAACCCACGAGTACAGTGATGCTCATATAATAACTGATTTTCTCTTTCAAAATCAGTATACTGGACCTGTCACTTAACTGACATAGCCTCCTCTTGGGCTTTGTACAATGACTCTCCCTAGCGGAGTCAAACAACGTTTTAGCCTCTCTCTCGGGCTTTGTACGAGACACACAAAGACTCCCTCGTTGAGTCAAACAAACAATAGCCTCCATCTCGGGCTTTGTACGAGACACAAAGACTCTATCGTAGGGTCAAAAAATTTTAGCCTCTCTCTCGGGCTTTGTACGAGACACAAAATAGCCTCCTCTTAGGCTTTGTATAATGATTTTCCTAGCGGAAATTAGCCTCCTCTTAGGCTTTGTATAAGAAAACCACTGGTTGATCCAATCAACCTTTTAGCATCAAAGTTGTGCCTCGTTCACAGTACACAAACATCAACAACTCCTTTCCCTTCATCTAATCGCTGTAAGCGACAAGCCTCTGGATCATCTATATCCACGCCACTGTCCCTCTTTTAGCATGAGAAATTCCTAAGGAAAGATGGCATTGCTCTACACTGAGTTAAAGTCTTCTCCTTCAGGTTAAAACCCTTTCTTCGGAAATTATGGCATTGCTCGGATCCGCGTATCCCAGTTAAAGTAATTCTCCTTCTCCCCTCTTTAGAGATGACAAATTCTCTCTAAGGTCGAAGTCTTTCAGCTTCACGTCTTGGGCTTTGAACAAGACACAAATAGACATTTCAGCTTCACATCTTGGGCTTTGAACAAGATACAAACCACCTTTTGCTTCACGTCTTAGGCTTTGAACAAGACACCAAAAACCAATTTCCTCCCATAGAATAGGAGGAACTACGAACGCTCCGATTTCCCTGTTTCGGTAAACGGGAATACGTAGGCATAAGATCGAAAGAAAAGATCTTAGCGAGCGCAATCAACAAAAAAACCAAATCCCATATCTCCATCAATCAAAAGCAGTAATTCAAAAGCATCAGTCCTAACATCCTAATCATTGTTCCCCGCCAGAAACCTTCTGCCCAGGTAAAAAAGAAAGAAAATAGTATTGGCGAAAATACAAATAACCAGTACAAAGGTCCCCCCACATTGATAGCATTCGTAACCTAACAGACCGCTGTTTAAACTCAGTATGCAAAGCAGGGTTAATTGGAGACATCTATTTCCCTTCCTTATTTAGCTCACAATAGGATAAAAAATGAATCGACCTGTAGTCAAAGCTCAAACCGCAGAGAGCGACCAACGCTTAAGAACCGCGTCCAAAATCGCTCGCTACACCAGCCAACGCGAACACTTTCCCACCGGTTTGCGCCTTCTTTAGTTTCTGACACTGACTACCAATGTGTCCTTCCTGACCACAGTTGAAGCAAATCCTCTCTTTATGCTTGCACTCAGATATGGCATGCCCAGTCTTACCACAACGAAAACACCTCTTCACCTCAGCAGTACACACATTACTCTTATGAATAGGTTTCCCACATTTGAAACAAGTTATGCCAGCAGGAGCATCTCCCCCACTAGTCCTCTTGCCATCAGCTACTTTCTGCTTACCTTTTCCCACCGGAGCATCATAAGGCTTGCCACGATTCTGTTGGTGCTTGCCCTTCCTCTCATTAATGATCTTATAATGGGCATTGTTATCTTCTTCAAAAATCCTGCAACTATCAATCAAATTCGCAAAAATATGAATCTTCTGATATTCAATTGCCTTCTTAATCTTCGGGCGCAACCCACTCTCAAACTTGATGCACTTAGAAAATTCAGCATCATCTCCGTTACAGTGCGGATAAAACTTCGCCAACTCAACAAACTTTGCAGCATAATCGGTAACCGACATGTTTCCCTGCTTCAGCTCAAGAAACTCGATTTGCTTCTTACCACGAACATCCTCTGGGTAATATTTCCTCAGGAACTGTCTTCGGAACACAGTCCAAGTGATACCTTTACCCGCAACTTCCAACCTCTGATGAGTCTCTAGCCACCAGTCATCAGCCTCGAATGCTAGCATATGAGTCCCATATCAAACCTTCTGCGCTGGAGTGCAGTCCATCACACGGAAAATTATCTCCATCTCTTTCAACCAATCCAACGCTCCATCAGGATCATACTTTCCCTTGAAGGTAGGTGGATTCTCCCTCTGAAAGGTCGCCAAACTACGAGATCCAGCATTCTCATCAGCGTTCGGCAGGTTCTGCACAGCTTTGGCCATTGCTTGCATAGCAGCAGCCATCGCAGCATCGTTCCTTCCAGCCATCTCAACTTGTCGCTTCAACATAAACAAAAGTTAGGACTAGTTTACAATACTCAATTGTTAAATAACTACGACTCGACAACTTGGCCGGACGGACCAACCTGCTCTGATACCACTAATGTAACACCCCATTTCTACCCGACATTTATAAAGAAATCAGAGTAATAAAATTTCAACATAAAACAGGATGTCACATTTTTCAACTTTAAAATCAATAACATGTAGATAATCATGAAAGATACATAGCAAGTTCAAGGGAAAAAACTCATAAATCAACAAATAGTCTCCAAAATAACTCAACTTTATAAAATACGACGCAACGGATTCATAATCAAAGTAATAACATCTTTATCCAACATAAACAACTTTAAAATAAGCAACAAAGTGTTCTTTGACAATTCAACTTAAAAATTCAGCATGTAAAGAAATAAACAAAATAAGACACGCGTCATCCCCCCGAGTGCTACGTATCAGAGCGACAATCACCGACTCGAACTAAGGTAACCGGCTATTCCTCTTGATTACCTGCACGTTGCCAACATAGGGACAACATTCAAACAGAAGGGGTGAGATATCGAACAATATAATCAGATATATGATAAGTAATATATTAGATCAGATTATATAATCACCACTTCATAACATCTCAATCAACGTAAAACAGCAGCACAACAACAACTTTTACTTCATCATTAATCAACAACACAACAACAACTATGCAACATGAAATACGACTCGAAATGTACATGCATGTGGTACCATTGGAGCAGAACTCCCAACTTAAAAATTTTCCAATTAATATTGACTTCAACAAGGCATAAGCCTTCCGCTTAATATTTTTCCAATCCAGGCCAGCTTAATGTTTTGCCAGTCTAGGCCAGCTTAATATGTTATGCCATGTGACTCAAATATGAACATCATAATCACAGCACTAATACTTATCAATCCGCACAACAACAGCTCAACATTGGCCATGGGCCCACAACTTAATTCTTGGCAATAATTAGAGGCAATTCAACATCATTCACAGCTTGATAATTTCCAACAATAATATCGCAGCAACTAGGATATATAATTATGCATCATCTAAAATATATCACAATCCATCATTTAATCAATCGGTAGTTTTTGACTAAAAACCAGTTAATTGGTTCCATCATAATTCTATGTCCAATGCTATTGAATTACATAACAACTTCTCAATTAAAATGGATAGAACAAACAGACCACATCAGAACATAACAGAAACAGGAAAAGAAACAAACAATAACATGTGTGACGGTCATCACAACACCATCACGGTCGTCACGACACCATCACGGTCGTCACCACACCATCACGGTCGTCACGCCCCAAAACCCTTCGTCTCAGAATTCGTTCATTCCAGTTTCTTTCCAAATTCACAACCTTTCCTCAGATTCATATCAATTTCAATTTGTCCAAGACAGTGAAACAGAACTACAACATAATTACACCCTAAAGTAACATATACCAGTTTCTCACAACCAATTCATCAATCACAATGCATTTCAACATTTCTACGACAATCATTTCGACACAGACATAAGAAATTCTACAAACAATTCATCAATAGAAAACCAAATTCAATATTCACGACATCGATTACACAAAAACAGAGGAGAATTCTATAAAACCAACCCCACATCTTACTCATCAACTATCCCATTATAGAGTCAGAACCCCACCCTTACCTTGGATTGAAGGTCGCTCTAAAATCTCCGATCGAATTCTAGCTCTCTCGCAGCCTCTACGCGATCTCCCGCAACCCTTGTTTTCTCCTCTCTGCAACTTCACGTTCTACTGTTCTATTCCTTTTTCAGCAACTTTGCAACTTCCACGTACTTGATCTTTCCTCCACTTCTAATTACCCTAATTCTATTCAACTTAACCTTTATAATTCTTACTAACTCTTATTGGTCTCAATTCCACACCTCACCTTTTACCACTACTACCCATCTTATAAGCCCACTAACTTATTATAATTCTAGTAAGCTAATACTATATTATTTCTACCCCTTAAATCGACTTAGTTAAATTAATCCAACTAAAACCAACATAGCCACTTAATACAACATTTCGATATTTCGAAAATCACCACAAATCAACACATATAATACGAATATAGTTAATTAAATAATTAATTAAATAACCGGGCGTTACACGGCACGATTACAATTCTTGTCTGATTTGCTCGGTAAACAAACAGGGATGCTCTTTTGTACAAGAGGCCCTCCAGCGTTAGATGGATCTTGGGTGGATCCAGGACTACCATGATAGAAATCCTTATCAAGTTAACATGATTCAAATCTTTGATATTCGTTTGATGAATACTAGCTTGGTGGAGTTACACGCCAAGCAAGTCCAACTCGGATTTCTCACTTCACATGATTATCTTAGTGGTAAAGTATTTTTTTTAGAGTAACCAAGGGTGCGCTCTCGTTCAAAGAACTTTAAAACACTTGCTAAACCATTGGTGGCTTCCGATCTATCTAGACGAAGACACGCAACAAATTAGTGTGACAAACGGGAACCCTACTAGACATCAAAGTCAGGATGTCCGATCTATGGAAATAGACCTAGTAAGGTTACACTACATTCAAAGCAGACGTGGCCAGGTGCCACCAAACAACTACGAGCACTGTAGAGTCTGCTCAGAAAATAATCAAGGATGTTACCTCGTACGAGCAACCCTTCAAAGTCAGTTAGCTCCCAAAGAGATTCGACCGTGTCCAAGTTCTGGATCAATCAACTGGACGCCAGACTATTTCGCTGATCATATTAAGGATGTTGTCGTGATCTCTGATCGCGAAGGGACCAAAGATGCTTGTGCCATCATCCCTCTACTTGACGAATCAAAGGTTCTTAACCAGGAATTGATTAAAGTTACTTACGACAGTCAGAGAAATCAGAAGGCTCCTGTAGTTATATATCTCCAGGAATTGCCTTACAAATCCTATAAGGTAATCCCTTACAAATACGGTGCAACAACAATTGAGAATGGAAAGGAAATTCCATTACCCTCCGTCATGAATATTTCAAACATCAGTCGAGTAACACGGAGTGGTCGACTCTTCAACAGAGGAGTTAGATAACCTAACAGAGAAAAGGAACCTCAAACGGAAGTTCCCGATCCACTAGTCAGTCAATCCAGTGATCCCGACTTTTCAAAGAACGATGATGAGATGCTGAAGCTCATCCAAAGGAGTGAATGCAACATTGTTGATCAGCTGTTACAAACTCCTTCAAATATCTTTGTGTTATCTCTTTTACTCAGTTCTGAAGCCCACAGAGAGGCTCTACAGAAAGTCTTAGAGCAGGCCTATGTGGAACAGGATGTGTCGATAAGGCAATTCAACAGTATCGTCTCTAACATCTCTTTTTGCAATAACTTCGGATTCAGTGATGAGGAACTGTCGGAAGAGGGCCACCGTCACAACATGGAACTCAATATTACAGTCAACTGCCAGGACGATGCTTTAGCCAGCGTACTGGTAGACACCGGATCGGCTCTCAACGTTATGCCGAAGTCCACTCTAATGCGACTATCATTCAAAGGATCTCCGATGAGAGGTAGTGAGGGCGTCGTCAAAGCATTTGACGGATTCCGAAAACAGTTATCGGTGAAGTCAACCTTCCTATAACTATTGGTCCTCATACTCTCCAAGTCACTTTCCAGGTCATGGACATCCGAGCAACATATAGTTGTTTGTTGGGAAGACCTTGGATACACCAGGCTGGGGCAGTCACTTCGACACTTCACCAGAAGCTGAAGTTCGTCAAGAATGACCAACTCGTCACGGTCTGTGGAGAACAAGCCTTGATCGTGAGTAACCTATCATTTTCCACTGGTGTAGAACCCGAGGAGGTTGTTGGAACTCAGTTCCAGGCACTATCGGTAAGCAGTGAGAATCAATTAGAGAAGGGAACATCAATATCCTCGTACAAAGATGCTCTCGAGGTGATCAAAAGTAACAATGCAAAGGGATGGGGACAACTTGTCATTCCTACTGATAACAAAGCGAATAAGGGTCTTGATTTTTCTGCAACCTGTACCCAGACTGCCGCTAACGGTGAAAGTCTTTGTCCCATTCAAAACTTCTTCCATAGTGGAGGTTTCCTTCACCTAGTGTCTCAAGAAGTACATACCATCAACGAGGGAGATTCCTCCGGCACAGATGAGGAATGGAAGTCCTATCTTAACGAGGACGGTTATATGTCTCAGGAAGAAGTGCCTACGCCATTTTGCTATCCCGCACAGAGTCCGAGATTTATACCAAGGTCAGACGTCAAAATGATATACAGAGATTGTGATCCGGAAGGATGTCGTGCTCCACCAAACTCATTAGAGGAAGATGCTCTGATGAAAGACAACTTGGACCACGACTATTATGGCCCAATGGATGGTCTGCCTATCTGGCAGCCGTACCCAGGAGACTTGGGGCAAGAAAATCAGCCGAACAATGAAAATCAGCTGAGCATCATTGAAAAGAATACCTGTATCCCCACCAGTTCATGGGATCAACACTCAGGTCATTCAGAAAATATCCAGTGCGACGATGAATTTGCAAAGTTTGCAGGACTAGAATTCATTAACGATGCTTTTCCCGAGGACAACGTCATCAAGAGAGATGACTCCTCCAGTTCCAAAGAAGTGTGGGACACCTTAGGACAACCGAGTGGCAAGTACGACTTCTTAGTCAAGTACACTGCTCCCGAAAGCTCTCGTATCAGGCTCGAGGACATCCAGCCAACTGGATGGGGAGATCTAGCTGAGAGTACAAACACTGTGCAAAATACAGCTGAGGAATCCTATTATGACAACTCTGCTTGGGAGATAGATTCCAATGATCCTGCTCCGCCAGAAATTAGCGTTATTTCTGAAGATAAATCAAGGAAGGTACCAGACTTTGTGATTCACCGAGGAGTTCGCCGCCAATGGGTTGCAGTCGATGTTCCGAAGATTGTTCTTAAGTCGAAGTAATTGCCTTCTTTACTTTAACCTTTCACCCTGCCTAGGTGAAACGAATGGTTTTATAGGGCTCACTTCTGTAAATATCCCTCTTCACTTCGCCCAAAGCGACAGAGTTTTGTTATATAGGGCTGTAGTTTCAAGAATCGACAAGTTCATTAATAAAATGACGTCATTATGTAATTCCCGCATTAATTGATGTTTTCCCTTTTCGCTTTTTCTGAAAATGGTAATCCTAAAAAATAACAAATAATAAAAACAATCGGTTTTCCAAAAAAATACACTGCACACACTCTTGCATTCTCTCTATCTCTTCTAAAAAACAAATCATACGTCATGCAGATTGCTTGTTTTAAACCCCATTGAAACGTACAATCCGATGCCTTCTCCCAACTTTGAATCCCCGGTATTTGAGGCTGAAGAAGAAGATGACGAAGAAATTCCAGAGGAGATCTCCCGATTACTCAGACAAGAGGAAAGGTCCATTAAACCTTACAAAGAGCCGTTGGAAACGATCAACTTGGGTTAGAAGAAGAGAGAAAAAAGGTCAAGAATAGGGCACTGCTCAGTCCAACTGTCAAAGAAAGTTTGATAAAGCTTCTCAAAGAGTTTCCCAATGTATTCACTTGGTCCTACCAGGACATGCCAGGGTTGGATACCAGCATCGTGGAACATCACCTTCCGTTGAGATCAGAATGTCTGCTAGTAAAACAGAGGTTGAGACGGACTCACCCGGATATGGCCATCAAAATCAAAGAGGAAGTACAGAAACAGATTGACGTGGGTTTTCTCGCCACATCAGAATATCCGCAATGGTTAGCCAACATAGTACCATTTCCGAAAAAAGACGGAAAGATCAGAATGTGTGTAGACTACAGGGATCTGAACAAAGCAAGTCCAAAGGATAACTTTCCCTTACCGCACATTGACATGCTGGTAGACAGTACATCAAAGTTCAAAGTCTTCTCCTTCATGGATGGATTCTCGGGCTATAATCAAATCATAATGGCGCCGAAAGATATGGAGAAAACTTCCTTCATCACCCCATGGGGTACATTTTGTTACAAGGTAATGTCGTTCGGTTTGAAGAACGCCGGGGCAACCTGTCAAAGTGCCATAACTACTCTGTTTCATGACATGATACACAAGGAAATTGAGGTATATGTCGATGATATGATTGCCAAATCTAAAACAGAAGAGGAGCATGTGACCCACCTGTCAAAACTATTTGAGCGGTTGAGGAAGTATAAACTCCGCTTGAATCCCAACAAGTGCACATTCGGTGTTCATTCAAGGAAACTCTTAGGGTTCATCGTCAGCCAAAAGGGAATTGAGGTTGATCCTGACAAGGTAAGGGCCATTCAAGAAATGCCTTCTCCAAAGACTGAAAAACAAGTCAGGGGATTCTTCGGACGTTTGAACTATATTTCCAGATTAATATTCCTCATGACCGCGTCATGCGCGCCGATCTTCAAATTACTCAAAAAGAATCAGGATTGCATTTGGACAGAAGACTGCCAAACCGCCTTCGACAGTATCAAGGAATACCTGTTGAACCCACCTATCCTGTCACCTCCTGAAGAGGGGAGACCGTTGATCATATACCTAACAGTCTTGGAAGACTCCATGGGTTGTGTACTTGGCCAACAAGACGAAACCAAAAGGAAAGAGTCTGCCATTTACTATTTGAGCAAGAAATTCACCGACTGCGAGACTCGGTACACTATGCTTGAGAAAACTTATTGCACTCTGGCATGGGAAGCCAAACGTCTTCGCCAGTACATGATTCATCACACTACTTGGTTAATATCTGAGATGGATCCAATCAAGTACGTCTTTGAAAAGCCTGCTCTCACGGGAAGGATTGCCCGTTGCCAGATGTTGTTTTCAGAATATAACATCGAGTACCACGCTCAGAAAGCCATCAAGGGAAGTGTTTTAGCCGATCATTTGGCTCATCAACTGATTGATGATCAAGAATCAGTCGGATTTGACTTCCCAGACAAAGATGTTATGGATCTAAAAATGAAAGATTGCGATGAACCGCTACCTAGTGAAAGGCCAGAACCAGGTTCCCAATGGGGACTTATCTTTGACGAAGCCGTCAATCATTATGGAAATGGAATTAGGGCAATCATCATAACACCTCAGGGTACCCACATTCCTTTCACCGCCAGACTGACATTCAAGTGCACAAACAACGAGGCCGAATACAAAGCTTGTATCATGGGTCTCGAAGAAGCGATCGACTTAAGGATCAAGAACTTGGATGTATATGGTGACTCAGCCCTGGTTATCAATCAGATCAAAGGAGATTAGAACATATACCAATCAGGACTGATTCCTTACAAAGACTACGCGAGAAGGCTGTTACCATTCTTTAATAGAATCGAGTTTCATCATATCCCTCGTGAAGAGAATCACATGGCTGATGCATTAGCCACTCTCTCTTCCATGATTAGCGTAGGTCAATGGAACGACTTACTTAAGATTGACATAATGCGCCTTGAACGACCCGCTTACATCTTCACGATTGAAGCAGTCATAGACGACAAACCTTGGTATCACAATATCAAACGCTTCTTCAGAAACAAGAGTACCCACCTCTTAAAGGTATAAGACATAACTTAGTCATCCTTTCCTAGAACAGTCTTTCCAGCGTCAAAACTCTGGCCATTTTAGGGTTGATACTCATCCCTTATTGCCCGCGCCTCCTCTTGGGCATTGTACAAAAGATAAAAATCTAGACTTGGACAGTCTAAAACTCTTTAGTCTCAAAGACATTCTCAAGTTCCTTTCAAACATAGGAAAAAACACCTATCACTCTAGATCAATCTCCAGCAGAAACCCGGTCTCTCTCATGAGAGTTACCCACACTTGGACCCGCTTCAGGATAAATAATCCTCAGCAGTAAGTCAGCCTCCTCTTGTGCTTTGTTCAAATGATTCTCCCCAGCGGAGCTAACCTTTTCAGACTCTCTTGTTGAGTCAACCACCTTTAGCCTCCGTCTTGGGCTTTGTACAAGACATATAAAAACACTCTCTTGTTGAGTATAAAAGACTCTCTTGTTGAGTCAACCACTTTTAGCTTCCATCTTGGGCTTCGTACAAGACATATAAAACACTCTCTTGTTGAGTATAAAAGACTTTCTTGTTGAGTCAATCTCCTTTTAGCCTCATTCTCGGGCTTTGTACGAGACAGCAAAACACTCTCTTGTTGAGTATAAAAGACTCTCTTATTGAGTCAATCAACCTTCAGACTCTCTTGTTGAGTCAATCACCTGTTCAAGACTCACTTGTTGAGTCAACCTTTTTAGCCTATGTCTTGGGCTTTATACAGGACAGATAAAAGTACTCTCTTGATGAGTCAAACCATTTCAGCCTCCATATTGAGCTTTATACAGGATACATTCTCCCCAACGGAGTCAAAATCCCTTTTAGCCTCGATCTTGGGCTTTGTACAAGACAGAAAGAACATTTTCCCCGAAAAAGCCAAACTTCCCGCCTCCTCTTAGGCTTTGTATAAAGAAACCCCCTGGTTAGAGCATACAAATTTGTGCATCAAATTTGTGCCTTGCTCACAGCATACAACTCCTCTTTAGAGATGACAAATCCTCTCTCGCTCAAAACCCTTTAGTTCACATCTTGGGCTTTGAACAAGATACAAACTACCTTTAGCTTCATGTCTTGGGCTTTGAACAAGACACCAAAACATCTCTTTCCTCCCATAGAATAGGAGGAACTACGATCGCTCTGATTTCCCTGTTTCGGGAATACGTAAGCATAAAATTACAAAATCTTAGCGAGCATACTAAACAAAAACTCTAGGTCCAGTACATTCATACCAATCAAAACTTAGGTCTAGTACCTTATCAAAAACATCGGGAAAACCCGAACATCAACAAAAACTCACTCACTCTCTCATATTTCCCGAGAGACTTTCCCAACCCATCAGCAGATAAACACTATCAATTACAAAGCAAGATCTATTTGCTAATATCCTGTGGATAACCACATATAGGATGGGTAATTGACAACTACCCATTGTATAACCTAACCCCGGACCCCCCAATTTCTTTTAAAGAATTTGTTCGGTTAAACATTCGCGTGCAAGGTTAGTTTTAGATAGCTTCCCTTTCCCTTCCAGCTTCACAGGATAAATAAGAAATCAGAAAGTAGCACCCTTTCTCCACAAGGAGAAAACCTAAACTTCAGCGATAAGGTGGTCGCGTCACCGACAAAAATCGCGCGCTACAAAAAAAAGGCGACTCTGCTGGGGAGTCATTGTCTGTAAGGCTAGAGGTCTAGGATGTTAGGACAAATATATATACTGCTTTTCCTAATTGATATTTGTGTTTACTTTTTTGCTAATGGGAATGCGTGTGATGCCGCATCTGGAAAGATTGAGTATACACCTAAGATAAGTGATGGCATTATACGGCTAATCTTACGGGGAGTGAATCACAGATAAGAGGTCCCGGTTGACCATCAAATCAGTGGAGATGCCCTTTGCAGAGTCAATGCGTATACTACTTCGGTTGTTGAAAGAAGATTGTTCCATTGAGTTATCTGAGAAGCTGGGGATTTTAGTAGAATGAAACCATTTTGTAGTGCAGAAGCTATCGGGAATAGTTGTCACGCGATACTACCCTCATTTGAGATTACTCTAAAGATGAACCAGCTCGCTTGGTGATCCGATTGCTGCCATCATCTGATGAGGGATCAATGATTTTGAGAACAGGTACAAAAATCACCAGTATAAACCTTTGGGGATGGGTAGAGCCTTGACTTCATGACACCGACCCTTTGACCCCATGTTTTTTCTATGTTTTTGTGTGCTGCATTCATGCATTCATTTCATAAAAAAGATTAAAAAACAAAGAAAAATTTTCTCTTCTAGTCTCTCTTCTTTTCAAATTATACTAAGACAATGATTGTAAATGTCAGAAAAAGAGATTGCTAATGGATTTCGGTAGAAGGAAAATTCACAAGTACACCTTCAAGATTCCAAAACTAGAGGATTTAAGAGGGTTGGCAAGGATGATAACCAACCCTAAGGCTTTCAGAGCTAAATATGGAGGATTGATGTCTCTGTTAAGGGTCCATGTAATCGAAGGAATCCTGTCCACACTAATCCAGTTCTACGATCCGGTTTATCACTGATTCACATTCCCGGATTATTAACTAGCACCAACACTGGAGGAGTACTCTCACCTGACTAATTTACATATTACTGATCAAGCTCCCATTTCTGGATTGAAGAGATTCCAAATGATCAAACCATTGCAGGAGTAATCTATTTGGACGAGTCAGAAGTCAGGACTCACATGATCATTAAGGGTGGTATCCAGGGTTTGCCAGCCCAGTTCTTGATAAAGAAAGCTCTGTACTTTTCCAGTATAGGGAACGTGGCCGCTTTCGAGAGCATCTTTTTTTTGCTTACCTACGGGTTATTTTTGTTTCCCAACATCGATAACTTTGTAGATATCAATGCCATTAAGATTTTTCTAATTGGAAACCCTATATCGACCCTACTCGCAGATGCTTATCATTCTGTACACTTAAGGAATTTGTACAGCGGAGGAATGATCACATGCTGTGTACCCCTATTATACAAATGGTTCACTTCCCATTTGCCAAAGTCTGCTGCATTTTGGGATCAAAAGAATACTTTACGTTGGTCGCAGATAATCATGTCTCTTACCAACTCTGACATCGATTGGTACAATCGAATTTATGACGGGATCAGAATCATTGACCGTTGTGGAAATTTCCCAAATGTACCCCTCATAGGAACTAAGGGAGGAATAAACTATCATCCAGTTTTAGTTCGTCGTCAATTTGGATACCCGATGAGGCATGTCCCGCAAAATGCTCATCTAGAAGGTCTTTTCTTCAAGGAAGGAGAAAATGATAGGGCACTAAAGACAGAAATAGTGCATGCCTGGAAACACGTTCGTAGGAAAGGAAGGGAGTCTCTAGGAAAACCAGACTATGTCTCGGTGGAACCTTATCTCCACTGGGTACAGACTAGAGCTCTCAAGTTGAGGACGCCTTACCCTCTCCAAGAAGTTATTCAATTAAGGGACCCTGTCCTTTATTTTATGTATGATACGAAAAAGCTTCAGGTTACTCTCTACAAAGTTCAACAGGAGAAGAGGTCTTGGAAGAACAAGTACCGTATTCTCAATGTGGACTGTAAGAAAATACAGCAACTATTGAAGGATAAAGATGATCTGATTGAGATTTTAGAGCAACATGCTGTAGAAAATCAGGATGACCAAAGGAATTTGCTCGCTCCTTTCACTTGGCACAGGAATGACAACCCGACAACGGCCCAAGAGCCCTGGTCAAAGAAAAGGAAAATATCAAAACCAGCACCTGAGCTCCCCTCAGAGAGGACTCGGGACCCATAAGTTTAGATTTCCTTTTACAACACTTTGTAAATTATTGTATTTCCAATCCGCAATCTTTGAATTCAATAAAACAGGGTTTCCCCACTGATTAAACAAAAAAATTTTAATTAATCCTTGTGAATCATTCATCATGATCACATAACACATTCTTCTTACCTAAGAATCTCACATTTGCGTCTCGATTCTAGAGTCAAACTGTCTCATTCGTACAATACTCAGGCCAATTGACAGAAAAAGATGGATGAACTCGAGGAAGAGAACAGAGAGTTGAGGGAAGAGATCGACACTCTGAAAGAGGATCTAAGAAAGCTTCATAACGACATGCAAGCTCTGGCAGAAACCCAGATGCAACAACAATGGACTGTGATCTCAGAGATCACATGAACGCCCATAGTGGAGAAATATGATCCTAGGTACAAAATGCTGAAAGATTGTCCATGGGGCATGCCTATTAATTATATCCCGGAAGGATATGTTCCGCCGATCACTGAAGATCAGGGAACCGCAGTAGGAGCCGCTGGGCCTGAAGGTTACAAACTTTGGGAAAGCGAAGATGCACGGGGCATGACAGCAACTCCCGAAGGTTACAAACTTCGGGAGAGGGAAGGACCTAGAGTCTCGGCCGTAAAGACTATACCACCACCCGTGGTACACACTGTCTCGGAAGGACAGATTCCACAGATACCTTCTGGTGGAAACGAAAGTATGTTCGAAAGAATGAATGAGTTCCAGGAACAGTTCCTGGAGATGCAGAAAGAACTATAGGCCATCCGCGGTCAGGATCTATTTAGAAAGGACGCCGCAGACCTTTGTTTGGTCCCCGATGTGAAAGTTCCGCCCAAGTTCAAAGTGCCCAAATTTGAAAAGTACAAGGGTAACTCTTACCCTCAAAGCCATTTGGTGATGTACGCTCGGCGAATGTAAACTCAGACAAAGAACCAAGAGCTACTGATTCACTATTTTCAGGATAGTTTAACTGGTGCCGCACTCAAATGGTACATGGGTTTAAAGTGCACAAAGATCGGAACTTTCAGAGATCTTGGCGCTGCTTTCGTTCAACAATATAAGTATAACCTAGACATGGCACCGGACAAAGATCAACTCAGAGCCATGTCACAGAAGGACAAGGAAACCTTTAAGGAGTACGCTCAGAGATGGTGTGAAATTGCCGCCCAAATTTGTCCACCTCTTGAGGAAAAAGAGATGACAAAGATCTTCTTAAAGACCTTGAGCTCATTCTACTATGACCGAATGGTTGCCAGTGCGCCCAGTGACTTTACTGAAATGGTAGGCATGGGAGTTCGTCTTGAGGAAGCAGTCCGAGAAGGACGTTTAGTTAAAGACGTTGGATCATCAAGTAGTACAAAACGATACGGTAAATCTCTCCCTAAGAAAAAAGAGCAAGATATTGGTAATATCTCTCTTGAAAAGCAAAGGCGACGGTACCAACCAGTAGCAATTGTAACTCCTGTTATCAACTCTGCGCCTGTTCCTACGTATCAACCTCAGGTTGCTCAGAGCCAACCTAATCAACAGCAATACCAGCAAAGGACACAACAACCTCTTCAGGATGCTCGTCCTCCATATAACAATAACCGTACAACTCGACCTCCAGGGTTTGATCCAATACCGATGTTGTATGCATAACTGTTTCCACTACTACTGGTCAAGGGGCATGTCCAAACCAGGTCTCCTCTTACAGTACTCGAGAATCCGCCCTTTTAGTTCAAAGTAGATCAGACTTGCCCTTACCATCAAGGAGGACTAGGGCATAACATAGAAAATTGTCTCAGTTTTAAATCCGATGTGCAAAAGCTTGTTATGAGCAGAGTCTTATCTTTCAAAGATATAAATCCGAATGTTCTCACGAACCCGCTGCCTCAACACGAGAAAGCCGCAGTAAATTTGATAGAAGGGGAGTCTAACCACAGCTATCAAATTCATGATGTACTCTTATTGAGGACCAACTTGGTCAAGATTCATTGTAGACAGAGTGGATACGGGCATGTACCATCTCACAATTATCACCAGTGTGATATCTGCTCTAAAAATAATCAAGGATGTTCTGTGGTGCAATCAGCTCTACAGGAACAGTTGGATCTTGGGTGGATCCAAGAGCATCGACTTCGTGGAGTTAACATGACTTATACAAGTTCCAACATCATTCAGAACCACGACATCCGTGCAATGAATGTCAACTTGGTGGCAATGCACTCAAGGCAAAGCCAACATCACAATCTGCCTCGGCACGATTACGAATCCTGTCTAATCTGATCGGTAAACAAACAGGGATGCTCTTTTGTACAAGAGGCCCTCCAGCATCAGATGGATCTTAGATGGATTCAGGGTTACCGCGATAGAAATCAGTATCAAGTGAATATGATTCAAATCTTTGATATTCACTTGATGAATACTAGCTTGGTGGAGTTACACGCTACACAAGTCCAACTCGGTTTTCTCACTTCACATGATTATTTGAGCTGTAAAGTATGTTGTGAGAGTAACCAAGGATGCATTCTCATTCAAAGAACTTTGCAACACTTGTTGAACCACTGGTGGCTTCCGATCTATATGGATGAAAACGCGCAACAAATCAGTGTGGTTAATGGGAACCCTACTAGGCATCAAAGTCAGGATGTTCGATCAATGGAAACAGATCTAGTGAAGTTACACTGCATTCAAAACGGGCGTGGCCGGGTGCTACCACACAATTACGAGCGCTGTAGAGTCTGCTTAGAAAATAATCAAGGATGCTACCTCGTGTGAGCAGCTCTTCAGAGTCAGTTAGACCGCAAAGAGATTCGACCGTGTCCAAGTTCTGGATCAATCAATTGGACGCCAGACTACTTCGCTGATCAGATCAAAGATGTTGTTATAATCTCTGATCCTGAGAGGACCAAGGATGTTTGTACCATCATCCCTCTACTTGACGAATCAAAAGTTCTTAACCAGGAACTGATTGAAGTTACTTACGACAGTCAGAGAAATCAGAAGGCTCCTGTAGTTATCTATCTTCTGGGACCAGTGTCGTACAAGTCTGATAAAGCTATCCCTTACAAATACGGTGCAACAACAATTGAGAATGGAAAGGAAATTCCATTACCCTCCGTCGTGAATATTGCAGACATCAGTCGAGTAACACGGAGTGGTCAAATCTTCAATCGAGGAGTTGGAGAACCTAACAGAGAAAAGGAACTTTAGACAGAAGCTCCCAATCCACCAGTCGGTCAATCCAGTAATCCCGACCTTTTAAAGAACGAGGATGAGATATTGAAGCTCATCCAAAGGAGTGAATACAACATGTTGATCAGCTGTTACAAACTCTTTCAAAGATCTCTGTGTTATCTCTTTTGCTCAGTTCCGAAGCCCACAAAGAGGCTCTGCAAAAAGTCTTAGAACAGGCCTTTGTGGAACAGGATGTGTCTATACGAAAGTTCGATAGCATCATCTCTAACATCACCTCCTGTAACAACTTGGGGTTTAGTGATGAGGAATTTCCAGAAGAAGGCAAAAGTCACAACATGGCGCTCAATATCACAGTCAACTGCCGGGACGATGCTTTAGCCAGCATACTGGTAGACACCGGATCGGCTCTCAATGTTATTCCGAAGTCCACTCTAATGCGACTATCAGTCAAAGGATCTCTGATGAGAGGCAATAAGGTCGTCGTCAAAGCATTTGACGGATCCCGAAAAACAGTTATCGGCGAAGTCGACCTTCCCATAACTATCAGTCCTCACACTTTCCTAGTCACTTTCCAGGTCATGGACATCCGAGCAACATACAGCTACTTGTTGGGAAGACCTCGGATACACCAGGCTGGGGCAGTCACTTCGACACTTCACCAGAAGCTGAAGTTCGTCAAGAATGACCAACTTGTCACGGTCTGTGGAAAACAAGTCTTGATCATGAGTAACCTTTCGTTGTCCACTTATGTAGAACCAAAAGAGGTTGTTGGAACCCAGTTCCAGGCACTTTTAGTGAGTAATGACAACCAATCAGAAAGAGGAACGTCCATTTCCTCATACAAAGATGCTCTCGAAGTGATAAAAAATAACAATGCAAAAGGATGGGGACAGCTTGTCATGCCTACTGACAACAAGACAAAAAAAGGTCTTGGTTTTTTCAACCTGTACCCAGACTGCTACTAAAGGTGAAAGTTTTCATCCCATTCAGGACTTCTTCCATAGTGGAGGTTTCCTTCACCCAGTGTCTCAAGAAGTACATACCATCAACGAGGGAGATTCCTCCGACACAGATGAGGAATGGAACTCCTCTCTTAACGAGGACGTTTATATGTCTCAAGAAGAAATGCCTATCCCATTTTGTTATGCTTCTCAGAGTCCGAGATTTATACAAAGTTCAGATGTCAGAATGATATACGGAGATCGTGATCTGGAAGGATGCCGTGCTCCACCAAACTCATTAGAGGAAGACACTCTGATGAAAGACAACTTTGACCACGTCTAGTATGGCCCGATGGTTGGCCTGCCTATCTGGCAGCCGTACCCTGGAGACTTGGGGCACGAAAATTAACCGAACAATGAAAATCAGCTGCGTATCGTTGAAAATAATACCTGCGTCCCCACCATGTCATGGGATCAACACTCAGGTCATTCAGAAACTATCCAGGGCGACGATGAATTTGGAAATATTTGCTGGTATCCAACCCTGTCATCTTCTTATGAACGATTTATCTCCCATGTCATGGGATCAACACTCAGGTCATTCAGAAAATATCCAATGCAACGATGTTTGCAGGACTAGAATTCATTAACTACGCTTTTCCTGAGGTCAACGTCATCGAAAAGGATGACTCCTCCAGTTCCAAAGAAGTGTGGGACACCTTAGGACAACCAAGTGGTAAATACGACTTCATGGTCAAGTATACTGTTCCGGAAAGCTCTCGTATCAGGCTCAAGGACATCCATCTGAGTGGATGGGGAGATCTACCTGAGAGCACAAACACTATGCAAAATACAACTGAGGAATCCTCCTACGACAACTCTGCCTGGGAGACAGATTCCAATGATCCTGCTACACCAGAAATCAACGTTATTTCTGAAGACAAATCAAGAAAGAAGGTACCAAAATTTGTGATTCACTGAGTAGTTCGCCGCCAATGGGTTGTTGTCGATGTTTCGAAGATTATTCATAAGTCAAAGTAATTGTCGTCTATATCTTAACCTTTCACCCTGCCCAGGTGAAACGGATGTTTTGATAGGGCTCACTTTCTGTAAATCTCCCTCTTCGCTTCGCCAAAAGCGACAGAGTTTTGTTTTATAGGGCTGTAGTTTCAAGAATCGACAAGTTCATAAATAAAATAACGTTGTTATGTAATTTTCGCATTAATTTTCGCATCACATTATGCAGATTGCTTGTTTTAAACCCCATTGAAACATATGATCTAATGCCTTCTCCCAACTTTGAATTCCCGGTATTTGAGGCTGAAGAAGAAGATGATGAAGAAATTCCAGAGGAGATCTCCCGATTACTCAGACAAGAGGAAAGGTCCTTTAAACCTCACAAAGAGCCGTTGTAAACGGGCAACTTGGGTTCAGAGGAAGAGAGAAAAGAGGTCAAGATTGGGGCACTGCTCAGTCCGAATGTCAAAGAAGGTTTGATAAGCCTTCTCAAAGAGTTTCCCGATGTATTCGCTTGGTCCTATCAGGATATGCCAGGGTTGGATACTAGCATCGTAGAACATCACCTACCATTAAGATCATAATGTCCGCCAGTAAAACAGAGATTGAGACGGACTCATCCAGACATGGCCATCAAAATCAAAGAGGAAGTACAGAAACAGATTGACGCGGGTTTCCTCGCAACATCATAATATCCTCAATGGCTAGCCAACATAGTACCAGTTCCGAAAAAGGACGGAAAGGTAAGAATGTGTGTGGATTACAGAGATCTAAACAAAGCAAGTCCAAAGGACGACTTTCCCTTACCACACATTGACATGCTGGTAGACAGTATAGCAAAGTTCAAAGTATTCTCCTTCATGGATGGTTTCTCGGGCTATAATCAAATCAAAATGGCGCCGAAAGATATGGAGAAAACTTCCTTCATCTCCCCATGGGGCACTTTTTGTTACAACCTAATGTCGTTCTTTTTGAAGAACGCCGAGGCAACCTATTAAAGGGCCATGGCTACTCTGTTTCATGACATGATACACAAAGAGATCGAGGTATATGTCGATGACATGATTGCCAAATCTAAAACAGAAGAGGAGCATGTGACCCACCTGTCCAAACTATTCGAGCGGTTGAGAAAATATAAACTCCGCTTGAATCCCAACAAGTGCACCTTCGGTGTCCGTTCAGGGAAACTCTTAGGGTTCATCGTTAGCCAAAAGGGAATTGAGGTTGATCCTGACAAGGTCAAGGCCATTCAAGAAATGCCTTCTCCGCAGACTGAAAAACAAGTCAGGGGATTCCTGGGACGTTTGAACTACATTTCCAGATTCATATTTCTCATGACCGCGACATGTGCGCCGATCTTCAAATTACTCAAAAAGAATCAGGACTACATTTGGACGGAAGACTGCCAAACTGCCTTCGACAATATCAAGGAATACCTGTTGAACCCGCCGATTCTATCACCTCCAGTGGAAGAAAGACCACTGATCATCTACCTAACAGTCTTGGAAAACTCCATGGGTTATGTACTTGGCCAACAAGACGAAACCAAAAGGAAAGAGTCTGCCATTTACTATTTGAGCAAGAAATTCACCGATTGCGAGACTTGGTACACTATGCTTGAGAAAACTTGTTGCGCTTTGCCTTGGGCAGCCAAACGTCTTTGCCAATATATGATTCGTCACACTACTTGGTTAATCTCTAAAATGGATCCGATCAAGTATGTCTTTGAAAAGCCTGCTCTCACGGGAAGGATTGCCCGTTGGCATATGTTGTTATTAGAATACGACATCGAGTACCATGCTCAGAAATCTGTAAATGGAAGTATTTTAGCCGATCATTTGGCTCATCAACCGATTGACGATCAAGAATCAGTCGGATTTAACTTCCCAGGCGAAGATGTCATGTACTTGAAAATGAAAGATTGCGATGAACCGCTACCCAGTGAAGGGCTAGAACCAGGTTCCCAATGGGGACTTATCTTTGACGGAGCTATCAATCATTATGGAAATGGAATTGTGGCAATCATCATAACACCTCAGGGTACCCAGATTCCTTTCACCGCCCGACTGACATTCAAGTGCACAAACAACGAGGCCGAATAAGAAGCTTGTATCATGGGTCTCGAAGAAGCGATTGACTTAAGGATCAAAAACTTGGATGTATATGGCGACTCAACCCTGGTTATCAATCAGATCAAAGGAGATTGGAACACATACCAATCATGACTGATTCCTTACAAAGACTATGCGAGAAGGTTGTTACCATTCTTCAACAGAATTGAGTTTCATCACATCCCTCGTGAAGAGAATCACATGGCTGATGCATTAGCCACTCTCGCGATTGAAGCAGTCATAGACGATAAACCTTGGTATCACGATATCAAATGCTTCCTTCAGAAACTGGAGTACCCACCTGGGGCATCCAGAAAGAACAGAAAGACCCTCAGAATACTGGCTGGAAACTTCTTTCTGAGCGGTGATACACTCTATAAGAGAAACTTTGACATGGTCTTGCTCTGATGCATAGACAGACTAGAAGCAGACATGCTGATAAAAGAAACTCATGAAGGATCCTTTGGAACTCATGCCAACGGACACACAATGGCGAGAAAAATTCTCAGAGCAGGGTACTATTGGTTGTCAATGGAATTTGATTGCTACAAGTACATGAGGAGGTGTCACAAGTGTCAGATATACTCGGACAAAATCCATGTACCACCAACGCATCTCAAAGTTCTTTATTCCCCATGGCCTTTTTCCATATGGGGAATCGACATGATTGGCATGATCGAGCCCAAGGCTTCAAACAGACATCTGTTCATCCTGGTAGCCATTGATTATTTCACCAAGTGGGTTGAAGCAGCGTCATTCGCTATGGTGACCCGACAAGTGGTGGTCCGATTTATCAAAAACAATATCATCTGCCGTTATGGTGTTCCGAGCCAGATCTTTACCGATAATGGATCCAACTTGAACAACAAAATGATGAAAGAGTTGTGCACTGAGTTCAAGATCGAACACCATAACTCATCTCCCTACCGACCTAAGATGAATGGAGAGGTAGAAGCGGCTAACAAGAACATCAAGAAGATTGTTCAGAAGATGGTTGTAACCTACAAAGACTGGCATGAAATGCTACCCTTTGCTCTTCACGGTTATCGCACATCTGGCCGCACTTCAACAGGGGCAACCCCTTTCTCTCTAGTATATGGCATGAAGGAAGTGCTTCCCATAGAAGTAGATATCCCATCAATCCGGGTATTGATGGAAGCCAAGCTAACATAAGCTGAATGGTGTCAAAGTCGACACGACGAACTGAATCTGATCGAAGAGAAGCGAATAACGGCACAATGCCATGGTCAGTTATATCAACAAAGAATGAAGAAGGCGTTTGACAAAAAGGTCCGACCTCGCGTCTTCAAGAAATGAGACCTTGTGCTCAAGAAGATACAATCATTTCTCACTGATTCTCGGGGCAAATGGACTCCGAATTATGACGGCCCCTATGTGGTCAAGAAAGCCTTCTCAAGCGGCACCTTGAGACTCGCAACCATGGATGAAGAGGAATTTGCCTACCCCACAAATGTTGACGTAGTCAAGAAATACTTCGCCTAAATAAAATAAAATAAAAAACGTCTCGGTGGATTGAAAACCTGAAAGGGCGGTCCAGGAAAACATTAGAGACATAATCAAAAATCATCTCGGTGGATTGGAAATCTCAAAGTACAATCCAGGCAAAAGTTAGGGATAAGGGCAACTAACTATGTCTGATTAGTTAAAGTCCCTCAACAGCAGTTACACCATCAGCTAGGAAAACTCCAGTCAAGGTCATCTTCGACAGAAGCTCAGGATGCCCAGAATTCAAAGTTGGTAGAAGGATAGTGGTCGTTATGTTTCAATGTAGCCCTTTTTCCCTTAAATTACCATTTTCTAACTTTGTAAATACTCCATGGAATCACGCGTTTGGCTGATTTCCATCCTATCAATAAAATTTGAGTCCTTGTGCTTTTGTTTGTAATTCTTATTTGTTTTAGCTTTACAGAACGACATTTTAACATGATTCACTATTCTTGAAATAAAACAAAAATGAATTTACTTGTAAAAAATTTTCTACTTTTAAAATAAATATGGCAATTCTTTTGACTGTTGAACATCGAAAGAACATCGATCGCTTCTCCAGCAGTAATCGAGCTTCAAAATGCAGAATCAAAGTACTCATTCTAAACCAGTGCACCTGAATGAAGGATCAACTGTGTCAGAGACCGTGTTTCCTCTGACACCCCCGGTAGAGTTCTTATCTCCTAAGCCCGACCAACGCTGTTCCCCGCAGAGACTATCTGTCCTAAGCAAGGCAGAATTGCTATTTTGAACCCAGTGGTACCTTTCCATCCCCTGCAATGGCCGAGTATCCAGTCGTGTTCATTCGTTAGTCTGTATGTTGTGTTAGTTTTGTCAGCATATACATACATACATCATGCATTATTGATTTACATTCACATTCATATTGCATCACTATCACTCTGGTCAGTCTTATCCCTAAGTGATAAAAGTCCTCTCAGTCGCGTTGTCAGTTCTTTCCTTGTCAGGAAACATCGCGTCTGAACAACCTCTCCTCCAGTTTATTTCTGGATGGAAGTTGGTGCCTTGACCTCTTTGATAACTTGAACCTCTGAAAAACAAGAAGACCTTCGACAAATGTCACTCTTCACCATTAAAGATGATACCTTCGCTTTCCCGGATTAAGGAAGATCCCCAGAGAAAGCCTCTTAATCAGAGATTCAGCAATACATCAGATTTTCTCTGAAAAATTCGCTGACGAAAAGGTCATCGGCACCTCAAAATTAGATCACATCATATGGCATTTCTCCGAGAAGATCCCAAGAAAAGTATGATGTAATACCCCCAACCGAAAGCAGTCTCTCAAGAGACTCGTCTTCCACCAGTAAAGTCAACAAATGGCATCTCCAAATAGAGAAGTTTGTACACCTCTACAGCTCAGACGGATGGGTTACCCAGCAAGTCTGACATCAAAATTTTTCCATCAAATGGCATCTCCCCAGGAAAATTCGGTGAGAAGTTTGAGGAAAACCGCTACGAACAGCGTCCCTTGTCAAGAAAGTTTATTGACAAATGAAACTGAGACCAGTTCCTTGGTAGGAAACCAGGATCGAGGGGAATTTTATTTCAGAAACTGAGACCAGTTCCTTGGTAGGAAACAAGGATCGAGGGGAAGTTTATTTCAGAAGCTGAGGCCAGTTCCTTGGTAGGAAACCAGGATCAAGGGGAAGTTTATTTCAGAAACTGAGACCAGTTCCTTGGTAGGAAACCAGGATCGAGGGGAAGTTTACATTTTCTAAGCATCATTGCTTAGCAAAAGAAGAAGGATGTGTGAACTACCATTCCTAACCACCATCAAAATTTTGGGTATTCCGATATTTAATCCTCTTGCACCCCGAATGCCCGAATACGTTCGCCATTCACACCTTCGGGTCCAAGAAGATTAAATAGGGGCATCTATCATACCCTAAATTTTGACCACTAAGATTTCCCATCATTGTGCAAATCATCAGCACAATATGGATGTACCTTTGTGCCTCATCAATCTCCTCAAGGGTTGTTTAGCACTCACTGCAATCAGACTTAGGGTTTCAAGCCCTCTCAGAGCTTTTAGGCAAAGGATCAATCAAGAAGTGACATGATCCTCAACTTGTCTAAACCTCTCAAACATCCACAAAGGATCAAGAGGACTCCCACTTCAAGAATCAAGCACAATGCTGCAGCATTCCAAGTGGATTAAGCCTCAAGATTGCTAGTGTCACCAAATTAGGGTTTTGGTCAACCAGGGCCTCCAAATGGAATTTTTTCCTCAGGGCATGAGCCAATTCTTCAAAGCACAACCCAAGATACTCCAAGGGACCTCATGGACCCCATCATCAAGTCAATTTGGCTTCAGGGTATGCATTCATAAAAAAAATCAGGAATTAGGGTTTCTTGACCTAATTCACCCCTAAGTTGACTTTTGGGACAAAACATGAGCCAAGACCTCAAGACATGATTTGAGGGTCCCTAATACACTACATTGATCCATTTGCAACAATGGATTGATCCAAGAAGCTTGATTCACAAGTTTCAAGTTCATCCGAACCACAGTTAGGGTTTCGCGAAAAAAGTCAACTATGCCTTTGACTTTTGACTAGGACATGCTCCCAAACCTTGGGACATGATTCAATACACCTATAACACCTATGAAATCCATCCATCAAGTTTGATTTATGTCAAGGACTTGATTTCATAGAGGATCGCATAGTTTGGAATTCATCCGATAAAAAGTCAACTGTGCCCAAAAGTCAAAGTTTGACTTTTTGTTTTTTTGGTCAATTATGGTTCCCTAACCCTAAAATGATGTTAATGTGTGATTGGAATCATCATTCATCAAGAAAAATCAAGAAAAGTGGGATAACTTGTAAAAGGGGTAACCATAAAAAACTTAGAAATTTTCTAAGTCATGGAACAAAGTGGCTAGGGTACCAACTTCCAAGGATCATAACTTGAAATCCAAGCAACCATTTGGACTGATCCAACAATGGATTTGTAGCTCTCATGGCATACTTTAAAAGTGTCAACTACACCTCATTCTATTTCATCATGGATTTTGAGTTATGGTTGGATCAAACTGGCTGAAAATAAGAAATGTCACTTTTTCCAACACTTAGTGAAATTTTCACTAAGTCAGAATCTATTTCACTTTTTCCAAAATGTAAGGGCATTTTTCACTTGGATCCAAAAAGTGTCAAGACAAACTATGATCACACATATTTTGTATCATATGAGAGCTTTCCAAAATGGCCAAGAACCCCTTGAAATTCCATTTGAGCTAAGAGTTATGACAGTGGCAATATGCCTTGCTGCAACTGTCATAACAAGGCAGATTTGTGCATTTTGCTCGATTTGAGCAATTTGTGCAAATGACAAACAAGTTTATCCATCTGAACACCTCAGGGGGAGACCAAGGAGGGACAAACACTAATCCATAAGCCTCCTAAGTCTTTGGAACTAAAAATAGCATGCCAAACCTAAAAAACCCTAAAGAGGGGACAAGACTCCAATTTTGTTTTGGAGCATTCAATGGATGCACCAAGGTGGCATGAACTGAGCAATTTCCAACTGAATGAGTCAAGGATGATCTCTAAACTAGGGAACCAAAGGCATGTGCTCTAACCTCTAGTCAATGGCTAGAAGAGACTTCGATTCCTATTGATCAACATTTGCCCAACCTCTGCAGCAGTTGCCATTCACTATTGCAGCCAAAAAAAACTTGCTCTACTATAAATAGAGCTCATTTGTGCTCAGTTTAAGTACACAAAAGTACTACAACACTTGCTTTCCTCAAAATCTCTTTCTCTAGGCAAAAATGCTTTCTTTAGCAAGGTAACTCTGAGTTTTTGAGTTAGAGAGCAATTCCATCACAGCTCATGATCCAAACACATCCAATATGTCATATCTAAGTTGTCCAAACTCTCACAAGTGACCTGTAACACCAAAATCGCAAAGTCGCCTCTCAATACCTTAAAATATGACTTTTTTGCATTTTTCAAGACATGTCTTGATTCAGTCACTTTCAAAACCAGATAAAGCCTCAAACGCACTTCAAATATCATCCTTGAACTGTCCCAAATGGTTCCCCACATCTGGAACACCATTTGAGAGAGTTGCTATTTTGGTAACTTTTTCCCCCTTTGCAAGAAAGGGCCAGTTTCCATTCCTGAGGTTTCCAGCTGATTTCAATCATCCTAAAAGCTTCTAAGGGATCATTTGAGAGTGTTCAAAGCATCAAAACATTTCTGGAATAAGGCCCTTGACATATTGCCCAAAAAGCTCCCAAAGAGGTAAGCATTTCAACTTGAACTCCTTAAAATATGCATTGCTTTGAAGTCCACTGATCCTACACATCTCATACATGTTATATATGTTATGTTTGGACCAATTCATCATGTGATTCATGCCTGTACTATGAGGTAGCATAGAAAATGCAAATGGAGACCTATTTCAAAACCACTATTGGGTTTTAAAATGGGGACCTCATCTGAAAAAACACCACCACCATTGGATTCCTTGTGAAATTCTAGGCAGGATAGACCTAAAATTTGTCCCAATCCATGGAGAAATGTGAAAGTTACAAGCTTCACGTTTTTGGCCAAAATCTTGCCTTGCCTTGCCTTGGCCAGGCCTAAAAACCAAGTCACCCTCATATATCCATGGGGTGGTTTTGATACACGGATGTATCACCACCCCAATGGTAGGAGGCGCGCACTGCACACAAGAGGTCCGGGGTTCGAATCCCCCTCGCCCCAGATCCTCTTTTTATCATTTTTTCCATTTTCTATTATTTTTCTTATTATTTTTAATGATTTGAAAAATTAATAACTCCCTCAATTTTAATTATTTTTATTGGTTCTTTTTACAAAAAATAACAAAAATGTTTAAATATTTTATTCCACAAAAAAATCAAATTTATATAATTTATTTAATATAGTTGGTAATTTTATGAATAAATTCATTTTTAATTGTTTTTAAACATTTTAAAAGTGAATATTTATCTTGAAAAATCCAAACCAAATGAGTTTTATTTCATCTTGTGATTAAAACCTCATTTTTCAAACCTTAACCAAAAATTACAAGTTGTTTATTCAAGCTTATTTGGTGTTCTATCATTTTTTTTATCATTTTCTTTTAGAATTCACTCTTAAAAATGATGAAATTAGGGTTTTGATCGATTCCACCCTCTTCAATCATTTTCAAACACTCATGGGCCTCTAATAGAGTGTAAGACCCAACCCTTTTTTGAAACCAAAATGATTTGGGCCTCAGATGTTGTATAAGACCCACTGTGTTTTGAATAACCTCGGCGCGATCGCCGTTTTCAAACAAATAACCCTGGGCCTCTCCCTGAGCTGTAAGCCTCATCACTTGTACAAAAATAAATCTTTGGGCCTCTAATAGAGTGTAAGACCCATCCACTTGTAGATAAAAACAATTTTGGGCCTCACATATTGTATAAGTCCCTCTGTGTCGTTTTTAAAACAACTGTGCGATCATCGTTAAAACTTGGGCCTCTCCTTGAGCTATAAGCCCCAACAATCTTTTCAAAGCACTTTCTCCTTTGACTTTGAATTCATATATATGTTGTTATCAAAACTTTCTTTAATTTCTTTGTTGAACAACTAACCAAACATCATGGAAGCTCTACAACGGGTAAGTGTTTATCCGCTTTCATTTACCGCTTTCATAAATATATCTGTATTGTGGGGCTGCTTCACTATAAGTCTTCTTTCGCATCCTTTTATATACTTGTCAAATATCGACTGTGTAATACTAGTATAGTTATTTAGAGTTTTCCCTGACAACTACATCTATTACTAGGTAAAGCCCTGTTGGTCACTCTTAAGTACAAACAAAACTAGATCCCCTGTAGGATTCCAGATACAGTCTTCCCTCCTCTTGGGGTTAAACAATATGGAACAAAGAGAAAGGCAGTATTCTCGGTGAACCTTTTCTCAGACTGTCACCCTTAGAAATTGTCAAAGAAACTCTAACTCCCCAAAGATGATTTTTTCTCCGTGAATAGCATCCCTTGAGTTTCTTCCAAATTCTTGAACTTTCTTGGAATGATCAATTCTCTATGAATTGCATTTCTTGAACTTCTCTTGGTTTGGGGACCCACAGGCGTCCTAAAAGCATCCCCGCCTCCTCTTGGGCGTTGTACAAGGACCCTTCGGCTTATCAGAAGTTCTCATGCCTTCTCTTGGGCTTAATACAAGGACCCTGATGACCTCTTTAAGGTATAAGACAGAACTTAGTCATCCTTTGCTAGAGCAGTCTTTCCAGCGTCAAAACTCCGGCCATTTTAGGGTTGATACTCATCCCTTAATGCCCGCGCCTCCTCTTGGGCATTGTACAAAAGATAAAACTCCAGACTTGGACAGTCTAAAACTCTTGAGTCTCAAAGACATTCTCAAGTTCCATTCAAACATAGGAAAAAACACCGATCACTCTGGATCAATCTCCAGCAGAAACCCGCTCCCTCTCATGAAAGTCCCCCACACTTGGACCCGCTTCAGGATAAATAATCCTCAGCAGTAAGTCAGCCTCCTCTTGGGTTTTGTACAAATGATTCTCCCCAGTGGAGCTAACTTTTTCAGACTCTCTTGTTGAGTCAACCACCTTTAGCCTCCGTCTTGGGCTTTGTACAAGACATATAAAAACACTCTCTTATTGAGTATAAAAGACTCTCTTGTTGAGTCAACCACTTTTAGCTTCTGTCTCGGGCTTCGTACAAGACATATAAAACACTTTCTTGTTGAGTATAAATGACTCTCTTATTGAGTCAATCTCTTTTTACCCTCAATCTCGGGCTTCGTACGAGACTGCAAAACACTCTCTTGTTGAGTATAAAAGTATCTCTTGTTGAGTCAATCAACCTTCAGACTCTCTTGTTGAGTCAATCACCTGTTCAAAACTCTCTTGTTGAGTCAACCTTTTTAGCCTCTGTCTTGGGCTTTATACAAGACAGATAAAAGTACTCTCTTGTTGAGTCAAACCATTTCAGCCTCCATCTTGGGCTTTATATAAGATACATTCTCCCCAACGGAGTCAAAATCCCTTTTAGCCTCAATCTTGGGCTTTGAACAAGACAGAAAGAACATTTTCCCCGAAAAAGCCAAACTTCCCGCCTCCTCTTAGGCTTTGTATAAAGAAACCCCCTGGTTGAGTCATTCAACCTTTTAGCATCAAATTTGTGCCTTTCTCACAGCATACAACTCCTCTTTAGAGATGACAAATCCTCTCTCGCTCCAAACCCTTTAGCTTCACATCTTGGGCTTTGAAGAAGATACAAACCACCTTTAGCTTCATGTCTTGGGCTTTGAACAAGACACCAAAACATCTTATCATACCCCAAATTTTTACCACCAATATTTTCCATCATTGTGAGAATCATCATCACGATATGGGTGTACTTACATGCCTCATTAATCTCCCCAAAGATGGGTGAGCATTCACTGCAATCAGAACTTAGGGTTTCAAGCCATTTCAGAGCTTTTAGACAAAGGATCAATCTAGATTTGACATGATATTCAACTTGTCTAACCTCTCAAACATCTACAAAGGATCAAAGAGGACTCCCACATCAATGATCAAGCACAAGGTTGCAACATTCCAAGTGGATCAAGCCTTAAAATCAACAGTGTCACCAAATTAAGGTTTTTGTCGACCAGGGCCTCCAGATGGAAATTTTCCTCTGGGCATGAGCCAATGCTTCAAAGCATAACCTATGATGCTCCAAGGGACATCATAAACCCAATCATCAAGTCAATTTAACCTCAGGGGATGCATTCATTAAAAATCAGGAATTAGGGTTTCTTGACCTAATTCACCCCTAAGTTGACTTTTGGGACAATTCATGAGCCAAGACCTCAAGAGAAGATTTGAGGGTCTCTAATGCACCACATTGATCCATTTGCAACAATGGATTGATCCAAGAAGCTTGAGCAACAAGTTTCAATTTCATCTGAACCACAGCTAGGGTTTTACGAGAAAAGTCAACTGTAGCTTTGACTTTTGACCAGAACATGCTCCCAAGCCCTAGTACATGGATCAATATACCCTATATCACCCATGGAACATGTCCACCAAGTTTGATTTAGGTCAAGGACATGATTTCCTAAAGGATTGTACAGTTTGGAATTCATCTGATAAAAAGTCAACTATGCACAAAATTCAACTTTGACTTTTTGACATTTTTCATAAAATTGGTTTTTTAACCCTAAAATGATGTTAATGTGTGATTGGAATCATCATTCATCAAGAAAAATCAAGAAAAGTGGGATAACTTGTAAAAGGGGTAACCATAAAAACTTAGAAAATTTTCTAAGTTATGAAATAAAGTGGCTAGGGTACCAACTTTGGAGGATCATTACTCCTAAACCACAAGGCCATTTTTTCCCATCCAAAGCTTGATTTGTAGATCTCATTACCCTCTACAAAAGCTTAAAACTGACCTCCCTCCAAATTCCCCATGGATTTTGAGTTATGGAATGATCAAAATCACAAAAAGTGAAAAGGTCACTTTTTTCCAACACTTATTGAAATTTTCACTAAGTCAGAATCTGCCTTCACTTTTTTCCAAATGTAGGGGGATTTTAAAATTGGATCCAAAAGGTATCAAAACCAAATATGATCAAACAATTGTTATATCATATGAGGGCTTTCC
Source organism: Lathyrus tuberosus (assembly GCA_022829125.1). Taxonomy (NCBI): domain Eukaryota; kingdom Viridiplantae; phylum Streptophyta; class Magnoliopsida; order Fabales; family Fabaceae; genus Lathyrus; species Lathyrus tuberosus. Next base: position 1,466,945 of record JALAZF010000405.1, read on the forward strand.
AAAGTGACTAAGAACATCACCAAATTCCACTTGAGCCATGAGATATGACAAGGGCAATATGCCTTGTTGAAAACTGCCAAGGCTAGGCAGAATTGTGCATTTTTGCTCGATTTGGCAAAATTAACTAATTTCAAGCCTTGTCATCATCTTGGACACATCTGAGGATCAAATCCAAAGGGGACAAACACTGAGCCAAGCCTCCAAAGTCCTTGGAACAAGAAGTAGCATGCCAAACCTAGAAATCCCTAAAAGAGGGACAAGACTCCAATTTTGGATTGAAGCATTTAATGGAGGCTTGGGGGTGGCATGGACTGACACATTTGCAACTGAATTCAGTCAAGGATGATCCAACAACTAGGGATTCAAAGGCCTGTGCTCTAACCTCTAGTCAATGGCTAGAGGAGACTTGGATTTTCATTTGCCAACATTGGCCAAACCTCTGCTGCAAGTGTCATTCACTTTTGATCCCAAAACAAACTTGCTCTACTATAAATAGAGCTCATTTATGATCAGTTTGAGTACACCAAAGCCTTCAAACAGATGCTTTCCTCAAAATCTCTTCTTTCACTCCAATTTTGCCTTCAAAGGCAAGTCACTATCGGATTTTGAGTTTCAGAGCTTTTCCAATCAAACCAATCACTCACACACTCCATAAACATCATATAGAAGTGATCCAAACACTCACATAACATCTGGAACACAAAAATCACAAAATCACCAGCCAGTTGCTCAAGTTCTTGATAGATTTGCAGTTGGGGTACCATCTCAAGTTCCAGATCATTTCAATCCATTTCAAGCATCCAGACACACTCCATGGCACCTAGGGAAGCTATCCAGATCATTGGAACCTATCTATAACACCTCTAACACAAAACACGATCACCAACTGCAAGAGGTAAGCATGAGCTATTATAACTCTATGATCCATGCAATTTTTGCTGCACAATAATTTGGCCATATGTTCATAATCATGCATGAACACCAAAATCACAAAATCACCAGCCAGTTGCTCAAGTTCTTGATAGATTTGCAGTTGGGGTACCATCTCAAGTTCCAGATCATTTCAATCCATTTCAAGCATCCAGACACACTCCATGGCACCTAGGGAAGCTATCCAGATCATTGGAACCTATCTGTAACACCTCTAACACAAAACACGATCACCAACTGCAAGAGGTAAGCATGAGCTATTATAACTCTATGATCCATGCAATTTTTGCTGCACAATAATTTGGCCATATGTTCATAATCATGCATGAACACCAAAATCACAAAATCACCAAATAGTTGCTCAAGTTCTTGATAGATTTGCAGTTGGGGTACCATCTCAAGTTCCAGATCATTTCAATCCATTTCAAGCATCCAGACACACTCCATGGCACCTAGGGAAGCTATCCAGATCATTGGAACCTATCTGTAACACCTCTAACACAAAACACGATCACCAACTGCAAGAGGTAAGCATGAGCTATTATAACTCTATGATCCATGCAATTTTTGCTGCACAATAATTTGGCCATATGTTCATAATCATGCATGGAATGTTTTCCCTCAATCAATTGCATTGTTTGAATCGTGTGTAGAATTTCTGAACCTTCATGCAGAAATTAGGGTTCTTGAGGTTTCTCTTTGATTTCGTATTCCATGTTAAAAATAAATGAAATTAAAGACCATAGACATGATCGTGAGGTTAAAACGAGTAGATTGATATGTAAATTGCATGATATAATCAAGTATTCAGTGAGATTGGATAGAAAACGCAAATCTGTAGAAACAGAGGGTGGCGCGTGTTCTTGCCATTGTTCTTGGCGCCATTTTTTGAAAATTTGAATATTTGAATTTTGTGATTTTATTTAATTGATTCAAAAATTAATTTCTCTCTGAGTTTTAATGATTTTGAGTTGATTCTTTTTTTAATAATTCACAAAAATGTTAAAATATTTTATTTTACCAAAAAATCCCAAAAATATTTTTTATTTCATATAATTGATATTTTTGCAAAGAATTAATATTTTAATTGTTTTTTACATTTAAAATATTTTTTTCCTCTTGATTTTGTAAATTTTAATGACTTATAATCATTTTGTAGGTCAAAACATGATTTTTGAAACATTAATCCAAGATCACAATTTGTTTTCCACATGTTAAACAATTTTTGATCATTTTAATTGAATTTATTATTCAATTAAAATGCATTTTGAAAACAAATTAGGGTTTTTGATTAATTCAACCCTCATCAAACTTTTTCAAAGACTTTTGGGCCTCTATTAGAGTGTAAGACCCAACCCTTTGTAAATACAAACCTTTTGGCCCTCATTCATTGTATAAGTCCCGTTGTATTTCAAAAGTTCGGCGCGATCACCGTCCGTTTAAAACAAAACCATTTGGGCCTCTCCTCAAGCTATAAGACCCATTCAAAAACTTTTTGGGCCTCTAATAGAGTTTAAGACCTAATCCCCTTTTAACCAAAACAATTTTGGGACTCAGACATTTTATAAGTTCCTCTGTGTTAAAAGAAAACCTCGGCACGATCGCCAGTTAAAAAATCAACCCTGGGCCTTTCCTCGTGTTATAAGCCCCATTCTTTTTCTTTAAACACTTGGGCCTCTTGAGAGAGTGTAAGACCCATCCCTTTGTACAGAAAAAACCTTTCTTGGGCCTCAGTCACTTGTATAAGTCCCTGTACAAACTCAAAACCACAGTGCAATCACTGATAAAACCTTGGGCCTCTCCTTGAGCTGTAAGCCCCAACATCTTTTCAAAGTACTTTCTCCTTTGATTTTGTATATAATATTGTTATCAAACCTTTCTTTGTTGAACAACTAACAATACAGCATGGAAGCTCTACAACCGAGTAAGTATTTACCCGCTTTCATTTATCACTTTCATATGTATATAACTGTACTGTGGGCCTGTTTCACTGTAAGTCTTCTTTCATAAACTCATATGAACTGTGTAATACTAGTATAGATATTTGGAGTTTCCCCGGCCACTACATCTAGCACTAAGCCCTTTTGATCACTCTTAAATATACTAAACTAGATCCCCATAGGATTACCAGATACAGTCTTCCCTCCTCTTGGGGTTAAACAATATGGAGATGTGAAAGGCAGATTCTTCTTGAACCCTTTTCAGACTGTCACCTTTAGAAGTTGTCAAAGAAACTCTACTCCCCAGAGATGATCTTTTCTCAGTTAATGGCATCTCTTGAGTTTCTTCCAAATTCTCGAACTTTCCTGGCTTGATCCATTCTCTGTGAATGGCATGTCTTGAACTTCTCGGGGTTTGGGGATCCACAGGCTTCCTAAAAGCATCCCTGCCTCCTCTTCGACGTTGTACAAGGACCCAACGGCTTCTTAGAAGTATTCACAGCCTCCTCTTAGGCTTCATATAAGGATTCTTCCTTCGGGAAGAGAGCCTCCTCTTGGGCTTCGTACAAATTGTCCCTCGGCTTCTTAAAAGTTACCAGCCTCCTCTTGGGCTTCGTACAAATTGTCCCGACGACCTCCTAAAGGTATAGGAACAAAAATTAGTCATCTTAATAGAACAGTCTTTCAAAGAGTCTAGATCCCACTACTGTTTCTCTAAGCATAGGGCAAAAGATAAAACTCTAGACGTGGACAGTCTAATCTCCTTGAGTCTCGAAGACATTCTCAAGAAGGGAAAAACACCAAGAGACTTGGACAGTCTCAACACCTCTCTGGATTTCCCATTTCCTTAAAGAACAGGAAATAACCCTGATCCTCTGATCAAATCCAAAAGCATAACCTTACTTTTAATCAGTCTCTTTATAAGAACTTATTTTCTCTTTTAACCAACATACTGGACCTGTCACTCAACTGAAACAGCCATCCTTTAGGCTCCATCTCGGGCTTCGCACGAGATACAAAATCACTCTCTTGTTAAGTATAAAAGATCCTCTTGGGTCACAACCACCTTTAGCCTCCATCTCAGGCTTTGTACGAGATACAAAAAGACTCTCTTGTTAAGTCAAACAACCTTTAGCCTCTATCTCGGGCTTCGTACGAGATTTAAAAAGACTCTCTTGTTGAGTCAAAACCCCTTTTGCCTCTATCTCGGGCTTCGTACGAGATACAAAAACAATCTCTTGTTGAGTATAAAAGACTCTCTTGTGGAGTCATCCCTCTTCAGCCACCGTCTTGGGCTTTGTACAAGACACAAATCACTCTCTTGTTGAGTATAAAACATCTGGCCTCCGTCTTAGGCTTCGTACAAGACACACCAACAGACTCTCTTGTTGAGTCAAACCCTTTTAGCCTCAATCTTGGGCTTTGTACAAGACAGAAAGAACATTTTCCCCAAAAAAGTCAACCTTTTATCCTCCTCTTAGGCTTTGTATAAGGAAAACCCCGGTTGAGACAATCAACCTTTTAGCATCAAAATCTGTGCCTCGTTCACAGTATAAAAACATCAACAACTCTTTTCCCTGCATCTAATTACTGTAAGCGGCAAGCCTCTGGATTATTTACATCCACACCACTGTCCCTCTTTTAGCATGAGAAATTCCTAAGGAAAGATGGAATTGCTCTAAACTGAGTTAAAGTCTTCCCCTCCAGGTTAAAAATCCCCTATAAAGGAAATTATGGCATTGCTGGATTCACTTATCCTAGTTAAAGTAATTCTCCTTTATAATCAGTCACCCCTAATAAACAGACCACTTTAGAGATGACAAGTTCGCTCTAAAGTCAAAACCCTTTAGCTTCATATCTTGGGCTTTGAACAAGATACAAATAGACTCTCCAGCTTCACATCTTGGGCTTTGAACAAGATACAAACAAATCACTTTTAGCTTCACGTCTTGGGCTTTGAACAAGACACCAAAACACCATTTCCTCCCATAGAATAAGAGGAACTACGATCGCTCTGATTTCCCTGTTTCGGTAAATGGGAATACGTAGGCATAAGATTGAAAGAAAAATATTAGCGAGCACACTAATCAAAAACCCAAAATCCCGTACCTTCACCCATCAACCGAAAAGCAAAAGTCCTAACATCCTACGATGAACAGTCCCAGTATTTTTCACTCTGAACAAAGTAAGAAGAAGAAGACCCCATTACCATATAGCATCCGTAACCTAACAGACCGCTGTTTAAACTCAGTATGCAAGCAGGGTTAGTTGGAGACATCTATTTCCCTTCCTTCATCAGCTTCAATAGGATAAAAAATGAATCGACCTGTAGTACCCCAAAAGAGCGACAGTGCTTAAGAACCATGTCCAAAATCGTTCGCTACTGAAAAGTGGCGCCCACCGTGGGGCAATTTACTTCTTTCGTTACAATTCTCGGTGGAAACCTTAGACGAGTTATTTTTCGTGACGGGAACCACAGAATGGCACCTCCGCCGGGGAGCCATTTTCTGTCAGGAACATAAGATTCATAGCTTTTAAAAGTCTAGGACTTTAGGACAAATATATATACTGCTTTTCCTAATTGATATCTGTGTTTATTTTTCTGCTAATGGGAATGCGTGTGATGCCGCATGTGGAAAGATTGAGTATACACCTAGGAAAAACCTCTTTTAGTAGTGCGGAAGCTATCGGAAATGGTTGTCACGTGATACTACCCTCTTCTGATGATTCTTCGAAAAAACATCACCTAGCACGGTTCCCAAGCCGCTGGTGTTTTCTCGACAAGAATTGATGATTTTGAGAGACAGGTACAAAAATCACTAGTAAACCTTTGGGATGGGTAAAGCCTTGACTTCATGACAACGACCCTTTGACCCCATGTTTTTTCTATGTTTTTGGGTGCTGCATTCATGCATTCATTTTAAAAATATTAAACAAAGAAAAACCTTCTCTTCTAGTCTCTCTTTTTCAAATTAAACTAAGACAATGATTGCAAATGTCAGAGAAGAGGATTGCGCTAATGGATTTCGGTAGAAGGAAAACTCACAAGTATACCTTCAAGGTTCCAAAACTAGAGGATTTGAGAGGATTAGCAAGGATGATCACTAACCCTAACGCTTTCAGAGCCAAGTACAGAGGTATGCTACCTCTGTTAAGGTTCCAAGTAATTAAAAGAATCATGGATGCACTCATTCAGTTTTACGATCTGGTTTATCACTGTTTCACATTCTCGGATTACCAGCTCGCACCAACGCTGGAGGAGTATTCTCATCTAACTGATTTACATATCACTGATCGGGCTCCATTTTCTGGACTGGAAGAAATTCCAAAGGATCAGACCATTGCAAGAGCAATTTATTTGGACGAGTCAGAAGTCAGGACTCACATAACCACTAAGGGTGGAATCCAAGGTTTGCCAGCCCAATTCTTAATAAAGAAGGCCCTGTACTTTTCCAGTATAGGGAACGTGGCCGCTTTTGAAAGCATCTTTGGTTTGCTCACCTACGGGTTATTTTTGTTTCCCAACATCGATAACTTTGTAGATATCAACACCATTAAGGTTTTTCTCATTAGAAACCCTGTGCCAACTCTGCTCGCAGATGCGTATCATTCTGTACACTTAGGAAATTTGTACAGCGGAGGAATGATCACATGCTGTGTACCCCTGCTATACAAATGGTTTATCTCCCATTTTCCTAAATCTGCCGCTTTTTGGGATCATAAGAGTGCTTTACGTTGGTCGCAGAAAATCATGTCTCTTACCAACTCTGACATAGATTGGTGCAATAGGATTTATGACGGGATCAGGTTCGTTAACCGTTATGGAACTTCCCCAACGTACCCCTCATAGGAACTAAGGGAGGAATCAATTATAATCCAATTCTTGTTCGTCGTCAATTCCGATACCCGATGAGGCGTGTCCCACGTAATGCTCATCTAGAAGGTCTTTTCTTCAAAGAAGGAGAAAATGACAGAGCACTAAAGATGGAAATAGTGCACGCTTGGAAACATGTTCATAAGAAAGGACGAGAGTCTCTAGGAAAACCGGATTGTGTCTCGGTGGAGCCTTATCTCCACTGGGTACAAACTAGAGCTCTCAAGCTAAAGATGCCTTATCCTCGTCACAAAGTTCTTCCGCCAAGGGAATATGTCATGTACTTCATGACCGAAATGGAAAAACTTCAGGTTACTCTCAACAAAGTTCAACAGGAGAGGAGGTCTTCGAAGAACAAGTACCGCATTCTCAATGTGGAGTGTATCAAAATACAGAAACTATTGAAAGAAAAGGATGCTCTGATTGAGATTTTGGAGCAACATGCTGTAGAGAATCAGGATGACCAAAGGAATTTGCTCACTCCTTTCACTTGGCAAAGGAATGACAACCCGACAACGCCCCAAGAGCCCCGGTCCAAGAAAAGGAAAGTACTAGAATCAGCACCCGAGTTCTCCTCAGAGAGGACTCGGGACCCCATTAGCTTAAGTTTCTGTTTCTGCATCTTGTAATTTACTGTATTTCCATTTCCGCAATCCTTTGAATTCAATAAAACGGGGTTTCCCCACTGTTTGATATTTGCAATCTAATTGTCGAAGTTTATTTTGATTAAACCAAAAAACAATTAATATAATCATTGCATTCATCATTCTCACGTAACGTATTTTTCTTACCTACGAATCTCACGTTTGTGTCTTGGTTCTAGAGTCAAACTGTCTCATTCGTACAACACTCGGGCCAATCGTCAGAAAAAGATGGATGATCTCGAGGAAGAGAACAGAGAGTTGAAAGAAGAGATCGACGCTCTGAGAGAGGATATGAGAAAGCTTCGTAACGACATGCAAGCCATGGCAGAAGCTCAGCTACAAAGAACCGTGATCTTAGAGATCACCTCAATGCCCATAGTAGAGAAGTATGATCCTAGGTATCAAATGCCGAAAAATCGTCCCTGGGGCATTCCTATAAACTATATCCCTAAAGGATATGTTCCGCCGATCACTGAAGATCAGGGAATCATAGCAGAAGCCGTTGGGCCTGAAGGTTACAAACTTCGGGAAAGCGAGGATGCCAGGGGCATACCAATAACTCCTGAAGGTTACAAAATTCGGGAAGCGCCAAGATTCACTGCCGTAGTAACGGTACCACCCCCTGTGGTGCACACTGTCCCGGAAGGACAGATTCCACAGATACCTTCTAGTGGAAACGACAACATGTTTGAAAGAATGGACGAGTTCCAGGAACAGTTCTTGGAAATGCAGAAGGAGCTGCAGGCCATTCGCGGTCAGGATTTATTTGGAAAGGACGCCGCGGACCTCTGCTTGGTCCCCAACGTGAAAGTTCCGCACAAGTTCCAAGTGCCCGACTTTGAAAAGTACAAGGGTAACTCTTGCCCTCAAAGCCATTTGGTGATGTACGCTCGGCGAATGTCGGCTCAGATAGAGAACCAGGATCTATTGATCCACTACTTTCAGGATAGCGTAACCGGTGCCGCCTTAAAATGGTACATGGGTTTAAACCGCGCTACGATCAGCACTTTCAGAGATCTTGGCACTGCCTTTGTCCAACAATATAAGTACAATTTGGACATGGCACCAGACAGAGATCAACTCAGATCAATTTCGCAAAAATACAAGGAAACCTTTAAGGAATACGCTCAGAGATGGCGTGAAATTGCCGCTCAAATTTTTCCACCTCTTGAGGAGAAAGAGATGACAAAGATTTTCTTAAAGACCTTGAGCTCATTTTATTATGACAGAATGGTTGCCAGTGCGCCCAGCGACTTCACCGAAATGGTCGGTATGGGAGTACGTCTCAAGGAAGCCGTTCGAGAAGGACATCTAGTCAAAGACACTGGATCGACAAGCGGTACTAATAAATACGGTAGTGCTCTCCCTAAGAAAAAAGAGCAAGATATTGGGAATATCTCTCTCGGAAAGCAAAGGCGTCGGTACCAACCGGTAGCGGCTCTAACTCCTGTTATCAACCCCACGCCTACGTATCAACCTCAGGTTGTACAGAGCCAACCTAATCAACAACAATTTCAGCAAAGGATACAACAGCCTCTTCAGCAGGCTCGTCCTCCATACAACAACCGTGCAACATGGCCACCAGGATTTGATCCTATACCCGTATCGTACACAGAACTATTTCCGTTGTTACTGGCCAAGGGGCATGTCCAGACTAAGTCTCCTCTTATAGTACCGGAAAATCCGCCTTTCTGGTTTAAGGTGAATCAGACTTGCCTTTATCATCAAGGAGGATCAGGGCATAACATAGAGAACTGTCTCAGTTTCAAATCTGACGTACAAAAGCTTGTTAGAAGCGGGGTCTTATCTTTCAAAGATACGAATCCGAATGTTCTCACGAACCCGCTGCCTCAACACGAGAAAGCTGCAGTCAATTTGATAGAGGGAGAGTCTAACAACCTCTATCAAATTCACGATGTACTCTTATTGAAAACCAACTTGGTTAAGATCCATTGTAGATAGAGTGGATATGGCCATGAGCCACCTCATAATTATCACCAGTGCGATATCTGCTCTAAAAACAATCAAGGATGTTATGTGGTGCAATCTGCTCTACAGGAACAGATGGATCTCAGATGGATCCAAGAGCACCGAGTTCGTGGAGTTAACATCCGTGCAATGAATGTCAATTTGGTGGAGATGCACTCCAGGCAAAGCCAGTATCATAATCTGCCGCGGCATGAGTACAATTCCTGTCTGACTTGATCGGTAAATAAACAGGGATGCTCTTTTGTACAAGAGGCCCTCCAGCGTCAGATGGATCTTGGATGGATCCAGGACTGCCATGATAGGAATCATTATCAAATCAACATGATTCAAATCTTCGATATTCGCTTGATGAATGTCAGCCTGGTAGGGTTACACACTACGCAGGTCCAACTCGGTTTTCTCACTTCACACGATTATCAGAACTGCAAAGCGGGTTGCGAAAACGATCAAGGTTGTGCCCTTGTCCAGGAAACACTTTAGCACCTGTTGAACCACTGGTGGCTTCCAATCTATATGGATGAAGACACCCAGTAAATTAGTATCACTAATAGAAATCCTACTAGATATCAAAGTCAGGATGTTCGGTCGATGGAAACGGACCTCGTCAGGTTACACTGTATTCAAAGCGGACGCAGTCAGGAACCACTACACAACTATGAGCGGTGTGGAGTTTGTTCAGTAAATAACCAAGGATGCTACCTCGTGCGAGTATCCCTTCAAAGTCAGTTGGACCGCAAATAGATTCAACCATGCTCAAGTTCTGGATCAATCAACTATCTCGCTGATCAAATCGAGGATGTTGTCATAATCTCCGATCATCAGAGGGCTAGGGATGTCTGTGCCATCATCCCCCTACTTGACGAATCGAGAGTTCCCTACCGGGAACGGATCGAAATTACGTACGATGGTCAGAAAAATTAGAAGGTTCCCATAGTCATCTATCTGCAGGGGCCGCTACCGTATGAATCAACTAGGGTTATCCCTTACAAGTACGGTGCAACCATAGTCGAGAACGGGAAGGAAATTATGTTACCCTCCGTCGTGAATATTGCAGATATCAGTCGAGTAACACGGAGTGGTAGAATCTTCAACAGAGGAGTTAGAGAACCCAACAGAGAAAAGGAACCTCAGACAGAAGTTCCCAATCCACCAGTCGGTCAATCCAGTAATCCCGACCTTTCAAAAAACAACGATGAGATGCTGAAGCTCGTCCAAAGGAGTGAATACAACATTGTCGATCAACTGTTACAAACTCCTTCAAAGATCTCAGTGTTGTCATGGTTACTCAGTTTAGAAGCGTACAGGGAGGCTCTACAGAAAGTCTTGGAGCAAGCCTTTGTGGAACAGGACATAACAATCACACAGTTTGATAGCATTGTCTCTAACATCACCTCCTGTAATAACTTGGGATTTAGTGATGAAGAATTACCTGAGGAGGGTCGCCGTCATTACATGGTGCTCAACATTACAGTCCACTACCAGGACGATGCTTTAGCCAGCGTACTGGTAGACACAGGGTCAGCCCTGAATGTTATGCCGAAGTCCACCTTGATGCAATTATCATTCAAAGGCCCTTCGATGAGAACCAGCGAAGTTGTCATCAAAGCATTTGACGGATCCAGAAAAATGGTTATCGGCGAAGTCGACCTTCCCATAACTATCGGTCCTCACACTTTCCAAGTCACTTTCTAGGTCATGGACATCCGGGCAACATACAGTTGTTTATTAGGAAGACCTTGGATACATCAGGTTGGGGCGGTCACTTCAACCCTCCACCAAAAGCTAAAGTTCTTCCAGAACGACCAACTCGTCACAGTCTGTGGAGAATAGGCCTTGCTTATAAGAAACCTATCATCATCCACTTATGTAGAGCCAGAAGGGGTAATCGGAACTCAGTTCCAAGCACTTTCGCTACACAAGGACAATCAATCCGAGGGGGGAACTTCCATTTCCTCGTACAAAGATGCTATCAAAGCGGTCGAGAGTGCCAATACAACGGGATGGGGACAACTTGTCATTCCTACTGACAATAAAACAAAGAAGGGTCTTGGTTTTTCTTCAACCTGTACCCGGACAGCTGCTAACAATGAAGGTTTTCATCCCATTCAGAACTTCTTCCACAGTGGAGGCTTCCTTCAACCGGTGACTCAAGAAGTGCATACCATCAATAAAGATGATTCATCCGATACGAAGGAGGAATGGAGGTCCTATCTCAACGAGGAAGGTTATACATCGCAGGACGACATGCAGACTCCCTTTTGCTTTCCTACACAGAGTCCGAGATTTATACCAAGGTCAGACGTCAAAATGATGTACAGAGATTGTGATCCGAAAGGATTTCGTGCTCCGCCAAACTCATTAGAGAAGGACACTCTGATGAAATACGACTTTGACCACGACTACTATGGCCCGATGGATGGCCTGCCAATGTGGCAGCCTTACCCAGGAGACTTGGGGCAACAAAATCAGTCGAACGATGAAAGGTAGCTGAGCATCATTGAACAGAATACCTGCGTCCCCACCATGTCATGGGACCAACATTCAGGTCATTCAGAACCTATCCAGTACGACGATGAATTCGCAACATTTGCAGGACTAGAATTCATCAACAATGCTTTTCCTGAGGTCAACGTCATCGAGAGAGATGACTCCTCCAGTTCCAAAGAAGTGTGGGACACCTTGGGACAACCGAGTGGAAGATTCGAATTCACGGTCAAATACACCACTCCTGAAAGCTCTCGTTTCAGGTTCAAAGACATCCAGCCAACTGGATGGGGAGATACAACTGAGAGCACAAATACTATGCAAAATACAACAGAGGAATCCTCCTACGACAACTCTGCTTGGGAGACAGATTCAAATAATCCTGCTCCGCCAGAAATCAGCGTTGTTTCTGAAGACAAATCATGGAAGGTACCAGACTTTGTGATCCACCGAGGAGTTCGCCGCCAATGGGTTGGTGTCGATGTCCCAAAGATTGTTCATAAGTCAAAGCAATTGTCGTCTTTAACCTTTCACCCTGCCCAGGTGAAACGGATGATTTGATAGGGCTCACTTTCTGTAAATTTTCCCTCTTCGCTTTGCCCAAAGCGGCAGATTTTTGTTTTATAGGGCTGTAGTTTCAAGAATATACTTGTTCATTAATAAAATAACGTCGTTCTGTAATTTCCGCATTAATTGCTGTTTTTTCTTTTGCTTTTCTTAGAAAATGGTAATCCTAAAAAACAACAAATAATAAAAACAAGCAGTTTCTCGAAAAGAAAATACACTGCACACACTATTGCATTCTCTATATCTCTTCTAAAACGAATCATCAAGTCATGCAGATTGCTTGTTTTAAACCCCGTTGAATCATATGATCCAATGCCTTCTCCCAACTTTGAGTTCCCGGTATTTGGGGCTGAAAAAGAAGCTAACGACGAAATTCCAGAGGAGATCTCCCGACTACTCAGATAGGAGGAAAGGTCTATTGAACCTCACAAAGAGCCGTTGGAAACAGTAAACTTAGGATCGGAAGAAGAGAGAAAAGAAATAAGGATTGGGGCTCAACTCAGTCCAACTGCCAAAGAGAGTTTGACAAAGCTATTCAGAGGGTTTCCCGATGTGTTCGCTTGGTCCCATCAGGATATGCCAGGGTTGGATACCAGCATCGTGGAACATCATCTACCGTTAAGGTCCGAATGTCGGCCAGTAAAACAAAGGTTGAGACGGACTCACTCGGACATGGCCATCAAAATCAAAGAGGAAGTACATAAACAGATTGGCGCGGGCTTCCTCGCCACATCAGAATATCCTCAATGGTTAGCCAACATCGTACCTGTTCTGAAAAAGGACGAAAAGGTCAGAATGTGTGTCGATTACAGAGATCTTAACAAGGCTAGTCCAAAGGATGACTTTCCTTTACCACACATTGACATGCTGGCTGACAGTACAGGAAAGTTCAAAGTTTTCTCCTTCATGGATGGATTCTCGGGCTATAACCAGATTATGACGGCGCCGAAAGACATGGAGAAAACTTTTTTCATTACCCCAGGGGGTACCTTTTGTTACAAGGTAATGCCGTTCGGTTTGAAGAACGTCGGGGCAACCTATCAAAGGACCATGACTACTCTGTTTCATGACATGATACACAAAGAAATTGAGGTATATGTCGATGATATGATTGCAAAATCTAGAACAGAGGAGGAGCATGTGACCCACCTGTCAAAACTATTCGAGCGGTTGAGAAAGTACAAACTCCGCTTGAATCCCAACAAGTGCACCTTCGGTGTCCGTTCAGGGAAACTCTTAGGGTTCATCGTCAGCCAGAAAGGAATTGAGGTTGATCCTGACAAGGTCAAGGCCATTCAAGAAATGCCTTTTCCGAAAACTGAAAAACAAGTCAGAGGATTCCTGGGACGTTTAAACTATATTTCCAGATTCATATTCCTCATGACGGCGACGTGTGCGCCAATCTTCAAATTACTAAAAAAGAATCAGGATTGCGTTTGGACAAAAGATTGCCAAACCGCCTTTGACAGTATTAAGGAATACCTATTGAATCCACTGATTCTATCACCTCCAGTGGAAGGAAGACCACTGATCATCTACTTAACAGTCTTGGATGACTCAATGGGTTGTGTACTTGGCCAACAAGACGAAACGAAAAGGAAAGAGTCTGCCATTTACTATCTGAGCAAGAAGTTCACCGACTGCGAGACTCGGTACACTATGCTTGAGAAAACTTGCTGCACTTTAGCTTGGGCAGCCAAATGTCTTCGCCAGTACATGATTCATCACACTACTTGGTTGGTCTCCGAAATGGATCCAATCAAGTATGTCTTTGAAAAATCTGCTCTCGCAGGAAGAATCGCCCGTTGGCAGATGCTACTATCAGAATACGACATCGAATACCATGCTCAGAAAGCCGTTAAGGGAAGTATTTTAGCCGATCATTTGGCTCATCAACCGATTGACGATCAGGAATCAATCGGGTTTGACTTCCCAGACGAAGATGTCATGTATTTGAAAATGAAAGATTGCGATGAACCACTACCCAGTGAAGGGCTAGAACCAGGTTCCCAATGGGGACTTATCTTTGACGGAGCTGTCAATCATTACGGAAACGGAATTGGGGCAATTATCATAACTCCTCAGGGTACTCACATTCCTTTCACTGCCAAACTTACATTCAAGTGCACAAACAACGAGGCCGAATACGAAGCTTGTATCATGGGTCTCGAAGAAGCGATCGACTTAAGGATCAAAAACTTGGACGTATATGGCGACTCAGCTCTGGTCATCAATTAGATCAAAGGAGATTGGAACACATACCAATCAGGCCTGATTCCTTACAAAGATTATGCAAGAAGGTTGTTACCTTTCTTCAACAAAGTCGAGTTTCATCACATCCCTCGTAATGAAAATCACATGGCTGATGCATTAGCCATGCTCTCTTCCATGATTAGCGTAGGTCAATGGACTGACCTACCTAAGATCGACATGATGCGCCTTGAAGGCCCGTTTACATCTTTGCAATTGAAGCTGTCATAGACGACAAGCCTTGGTATCATGATATCAAATGCTTCCTTCAGAAACAAGAGTACCCACCTGGGGCACTAAGGAAAGACAGAAAAAACCTCAGAAGGCTGGTAGGCATCTTCTTCCTGAGCGGTGATACACTCTATAAGAGAAACTTTGACATGGTCTTGCTCCGTTGCGTAGACAGACCAGAAGCAGACATGCTGATAAAAGAAATTCATGAAGGATCCTTTGGCACCCATGCCAATGGACACACGATGGCGAGAAAAATTCTAAGAGCGGGGTACTACTGGTTGACCATGGAATCTGATTGCTACAAGTACACGAGGAAGTGTCACAAGTGTCAGATATATGCCGACAAGATCCAGGTACCGCCAACACATCTCAAAGTTCTCTCCTCCCCATGACCTTTTTCCATATGGGGAATCAACATGATTGGGATGATTGAACCCAAGGCTTCGAACGGACATCGGTTCATCCTAGTAGCTATTTATTACTTCACCAAGTGGGTCAAACCAGCATCATACGCCAAGGTAACCCGACAAGTGGTGGTCCGATTTATCAAAAACAATCTCATTTGTCGTTATGGTGTTCTGAGCCAGATCATTACTGATAACGGATCTAACTTGAACAATAAGATGATGAAAGAGTTGTGCGCAGAGTTCAAGATCGAACACTATAACTCATCTCCCTACTGACCCAAGATGAACGGAGCGGTAGAAGCGGCTAATAAGAACATCAAGAAGATCGTTCAAAAGATGGTTGTAACCTACAAAGATTGGCACGAGATGTTACCCTTTGCTCTTCACGGTTATCGCACATCTGTCCGCACTTCAACAGGGGCTACCCCTTTCTCTCTAGTATATGGCATGGAAGCAGTTCTCCCCATAGAAGTAGAGATCCCATCAATCAGGGTATTGATGGAAGCTAAGCTAACAGAAGCTGAATGGTGTCAAAGTCGACACGACGAACTAAACCTGATGGAAGAGAAGCGAATAACGGCACTATGCCACGGTCAGTTGTATCAACAGAGGATGAAGAAGGCGTTTGACAAAAAGGTTCGATCTCGTGTCTTCAGGAAAGGAGACCTTGTGCTTAAAAAGATACAATCATTCCTCACTGTTTCTCAGGGCAAATGGACTCCGAATTATGACGGCCCCTATGTGGTCAAGAAAGCTTTCTCAGGAGGTGCCTTGAGACTTGCAACCATGGACGGAGAGGAATTTACCTACCCCATAAATGTTGATATAGTCAAGAAATACTTCGCTTAAACTAAAAAAAAAACGTCTTGGTGGATTGAAAACCCGAAAGGGCGGTCCAGGCAAAAATTAGAGACATAATCAAAAATCATCCTGGTGGATTGGAAATCCCAAAGTACAATCCAGGCAAAAATTAGGGATAATGGCGAGTAACTACGTCCAACAGGGGCAAATCCCTCAGTGGCAGTCATGCCATCCATCAGGAAAACTCGAGTCAAGGTCATCTTCGACGGAAGCTCAGGATGTCCAGAATTCAAAGTTGGTAGAAGGATAACGGTCGTTATGTTTCAATGTAGCCCTTTTCCCTTAAATTACCATTTTCTAACTTTGTAAATACTCTATGGAATCACGCGCTTGGCTGATTTCCATCCTATCAATAAAATTTGAGCCCTAGTGCTTTTGTTTGCAATTCTCATTTGTTTTAGCTTTACAGAATGACATTTTAATATGATTAACGATTCTTGAAATAAAACAAAAATGAATTTACTTGTAAAACTTTTTCTGCATTTAAAATAAAAAGATGGCAATCTCTTTTGACTGTTGAACATCGAAAGAACATCGATCGTTTCTCCAGAAGTAATCGAACCTCAAAGTGCAGAATCAAAGTGCTCCTTCTAAACCAGTATGCCTGAATGAAGGATCAACTGTGCCAGAGACCTTGTTTCATCTGACACGCCCCGACAGAGTTCTCATCTCCTAAGCCCGACCAACGGTTGTTCCTCGCAGGGACTAACTCTCCTAAGCAAGGCAGAATTGCTATCTTGAACCAGCGATATTTCTATATGCCCCACTGTGGCCGAGTATCCAGTTGTATTCATCCGTTAGTTTGTATGTCGCGTTAGTTTTGTCAGCATATACCTACATACATCATGCATTATTGATTTGCATTCATATTCATATTGCATCACTATCACTCTAGTCGGTCTTGTCCCCTAGTGATAAAAGTCCTCTCAATCGAGTTGTCAGTCCTTCCCTCATTAGGAAGTGAATCATCTAAGTAATCTTTCCTCCAGTTTATTTCTGGATTGAAGGTGATTCTTTGATCACTTTGATAACTTGAACCTCTGAAAAACCAGAGAACCCTCAGACAAATGTCACTCTTTGCCATTGAAGATGATATCTTCGCTTTCCCAGATTAAGGAAAATCCCCAGAGAAAGCCTCACAATTAAAGACTTTTAGCAACACATTGATTTTTCTCTCCGGAGAGTCAATGTCAACAAAGTCATCGGCACCTCAAAATTGGGGTACATCATATGGCATTTCTCTGAGAAGATCTCGAGAAAAGTATGGTGTAATGTTCCCCAAGCAGACAACAGTCTCTCAAGAGACTCGCTCTCCCTAGTAGATTCGGCAAATGTCGTCTCCAACAGAGAAGTTTGTACACCTCTGCAACTCAGACGAATGGGTTCCCCATCAAGTCTGACATCAAAATGTTTCTATCAAATGGCATCTGCCTAGGAAAATTCGGCGAGAAGTTTGATGAAAACCGCTACGCGTAGCGTCCCTTGTCAATAAAGTTTATTTACAAAAGAAACAGAGACCAGTTCCTTGGTAGGAAACCAGGATCGAGGGGAAGTTTATTTTAGCAACTTAGACTAGTTCCTTGGTAGGAAACCAGGATCGAGGGGAAGTTTATTTCAGCAACTTAGACCAGCTCCTTGGTAGGAAACCAAGAACGAGGGGAAGTTTATTTCAGAAACTTAGACCAGTTCCTTGGTAGGAAACCAGGATCGAGGGGAAGTTTATTTCAGCAACTTAGACCAGTTCCTTGGTAGGAAACCAGGATCGAATGCGTAAGCTACCATTCATAACCACCATCAAAATTTCGAGTATTCCAATATTTAATCCTCTTGCACCCCGAATGCCCGAATACCTTCGCCATTCACACCTTCGGGTCCAAGAAGATTAAATAGGGGCATCTATCATACCCCAAATTTTGACCACCAAGATTTTCCATCATTGTGAAAATCATCATCACGATATGGGTGTACTTACATGCCTCATTAGTCACCCCAAAGATGGGTGAGTATTCACTGCAATAAGAACTTAGGGTTTCAAGCCCTTTAAGAGCTTTTAGACAAAGGATCAATCTAGAATTGACATGATCTTCAACTTGTCTAACCTCTCAAACATCTACAAAGGATCAAAGAGGACTCCCACATCAAGGATCAAGCACAAGGTTACAACATTCCAAGTGGATCAAGCCTCAAAATCAACAGTGTCACCAAATTAGAGTTTTGGTCGACCAGGGCCTCCAGATGGAAATTTTCCTCTGGGCATGAGCCAATGCTTCAAAGCATAACCTATGATGCTCCAAGGGACATCATAAACCCAATCATCAAGTCAATTTAGCCTCAGGGGATGCATTCATTAAAAATCAGGAATTAGGGTTTCTTGACCTAATTCACCCCTAAGTTGACTTTTGGGACAATTCATGAGCCAAGACCTTAAGAGAAGATTTGAGGGTCTCTAATGCACCACATTGATCCATTTGCAACAATGGATTGATCCAGGAAGCTTGAGCAACAAGTTTCAATTTCATCTGAACCACAACTACGGTTTTACGAGAAAAGTCAACTGTAGCTATGACTTTTGACCAAGACGTGCTCCCAAGCCCTAGGACATGGATCAATATACCCTATAACACCCATGGAACATGTCCATAAAATTTGATTTAGGTCAAGGACACGATTTCCTAAAGGATTGCACAGTTTGGAATTCATCTGATAAAAAGTCAACTGTGCACAAAAGTCAACTTTGACTTTTTGAGATTTTTCATAAAAATGGTTTTTTAACCCTAAAATGATGTTAATGTGTGATTTGAATAATCATTCATCAATAAAAATCAAGAAAAGTGGGATAACTTGTAAAAGGGGTAACCATACAAACTTCAAAAATTTTCTAAGTTATGAAATAAAGTGGCTAGGGTACCAACTTTGGAGGATCATAACTCCTAAACCACAAGGCCATTTTTCCCATCCAAAGCTTAATTTGTAGATCTCAATACCCTCTAAAAAAGCTTAAAACTGACCTCCCTCCAAATTCCCCATGGATTTTGAGTTATGGAATGATCAAAATCACAAAAAGTGAAAAGGTCACTTATTTCCAACACTTAGTGAAATTTTCACTAAGTCACCAAATGTAGGGGGATTTTTCACTTGGATCCAAAAGGTATCAAAACCAAATATGATCAAACAGTTGTTGTATCATATGAGGGCTTTCCAAAGTGACCAAGAACATCACCAAATTCCACTTGACCCATGAGATATGACAAGGGCAATATGCCTTGTTGAAAACTGCCAAGGCTAGGCAGAATTGTGCATTTTTGCTCGATTTGGCAAAATCAGCTAATTCCAAGCCTTGTCATCATCTTGGACACATCTAAGGATCAAATCCAAAGGGGTCAAACATTGAGCCAAGCCTCCAAAGTCCTTGGAACAAGAAGTAGCATGCTAAACCTAGAAATCCCTAAAAGAGGGACAAGACTCCAATTTTGGATTGAAGCATTTAATGGAGGCTTAGAGGTGGCATGGATTGACACATTTGCAACTGAATTCAGTCAAGGATGATCCAACAACTAGGGAACCAAAGGCCTGTGCTCTAACCTCTAGTCAATGGCTAGAGGAGACTTGGATTTTCATTTCCCAACATTGGCCAAACCTCTACTGCAGTTGCCATTCACTATTGATCCCAAAACAAACTTGCTCTACTATAAATAGAGCTTATTTGTGATCAGTTTGAGTACACCAAATCCATCAAACAGATGCTTTCCTCAAAATCTCTTCTTTCACTTGCCTTCTAAGGCAAGTCACTATCGGGTTTTGAGTTTGAGAGCTTTTCCAATCAAACCAATCACTCACACACCTCATAAACATCATATAGAAGTGATCCAAATACTCACATAACATCTGGAACAACAACATCACAAAATCACCAGCCAGTTGCTCAAGTTCTTGACAGATTTGCAGTTGGGGTACCATCTCAAGTTCCAGATCATTTCAATCCATTCCAAGCATCCAGACACACTCCATGGCACCTAGGGAAGCTATCTAGATCATTGGAACCCAGCTGTAACACCTCTAACACAAAACACGATCACCAGCTGCAAGAGGTAAGTATGAGCTATTCTAACTCTATGATCCATGCAATTTTTGCTGCACAATAATTTGGCCATATGTTCATAATCATGCATGGAATGTTTTCCCTCAATCAATTGCATTGTTTGAATCGTGTGTAGAATTTATGAACCTTCATGCAGAAATTAGGGTTCTTGGGGTTTCTCTTTGATTTCTTATTCCATGTTAAAAATAAATGAAATTAAAGACCATTGACATGATCGTGAGGTTAAAACGAGTAGATTGATATGTGGATTGCATGATATAATCAAGTATTCAGTGAGATTGGATAGAAAACGCAAATCTGCAGAAACAGAGGGTGGCGCGTGTTCTTGCCCTTGTTCTTGGCACCATTTTTTGAAAATTTGAATATTTGAATTTTGTGATTTTATTTAATTGATTCAAAAATTAACTTCTCTCTGAGTTTTAATGATTTTGAGTTGATTCTTTTTTTAATAATTCACAAAAATGTTAAAATATTTTATTTTACCAAAAAATCCCAAAAATACTATTTATTTCATATAATTGATATTTTGCAAAGAATTAATATTTTAATTGTTTTTGACATTTAAAATTTGTTTCCTCTTGATTTTGTAAATTTTAATGACTTATAATCATTTTGTAGGTCAAAACATGATTTTTGAAACATTAATCCAAGATCCCTATTTGTTTTCCACATGTTAAACAATTTTTGATCATTTTAATGGAATTTATTATTCAATTAAAATGCATTTTGAAAACAAATTAGGGTTTTTGATTAATTCAACCCTCATCAAACTTTTTCAAACACTTTTGGGCCTCTATTAGAGTGTAAGACCCAACCCTTTGTAAATACAAACCTTTTGGGCCTCACTCATTGTATAAGTCCCGTTGTATTTTAAAAGTTCGGCGTGATCACCGTCTGTTTAAAACAAACCATCTGGGCCTCTCCTCAAGCTATAAGACCCATTAAAAAACTTTTTTGGCCTCTAATAGAGTGTAAGACCCAATCCCCTTTTAACCAAAACAATTTTGGGCCTCAGACATTGTATAAGTCCCTCTGTGTTAAAAGAAAACCTCGGCACGATCGCCAGTTAAAAAATTAACCATGGGCCTCCCCTCGTGTTATAAGCCCCATTCTTTTTCTTTAAACACTTGGGCCTCTTGAGAGAGTGTAAGACCCATCCCTTTGTACAGAAAAAACCTTTCTTGGGCCTCAGTCACTTGTATAAGTCCCTGTACAAACTCAAAACCACAGTGCAATCACTGATAAAACCTTGGGCCTCTCCTTGAGCCGTAAGCCCCAACATCTTTTCAAAGTACTTTATCCTTTGATTTTGTATATAATATTGTTATCAAAGCTTTCTTTGTTGAACAACTAACAATACAGCATGGAAGCTCTACGACCGAGTAAGTATTTACCCGCTTTCATTTACCGCTTTCATGTGTATATAATTGTACTATGGGGTTGTTTCACTGTAAGTCTTCTTTCATAAACTCATATCAACTGTGTAATACTAGTATAGATATTTCGTGTTTCCCCGGCAACTACGTCTAGCACTAAGCCCTGTTGATCACTCTTAAATAGACTAAACTAGATCCCCATAGGATTACCAGATACAGTCTTCCCTCCTCTTGGGGTTAAACAATATGGAGATGTGAAAGGCAGATTCTTCTTGAACCCTTTTTCAGACTGTCACCTTTAGAAGTTGTCAAAGAAACTCTACTCCCCAGAGATGATCTTTTCTCCGTGAATGGCACCTCTTGAGTTTCTTCCAAATTCTCGAACTTTCCTGCCTTGATCCATTCTCGGTGAATGGCATGTCTTGAACTTCTCGGGGTTTGGGGACCCACAGGCTTCCTAAAAGCATCCTTGCCTCCTCTTGGGCGTTGTACTAGGACCCAACAGCTTCTTAGAAGTATTCACAGTATCCTCTTAGGCTTAGTATAAGGATTATTCCTTCGGGAAGAGAGCCTCCTCTTGGGCTTCGTACAAATTGTCCCTCGACTTCTTAAAAGTTTCCAGCCTCCTCTTGGGCTTCGTACAAATTGTCCCGACGACCTCCTAAAGGTATAGGAACATAAATTAGTCATCTTAATTGAACAGTCTTTCAAAGAGTCTAGATCCTACTACTGTTTCTCTAAGCATAGGGCAAAAGATAAAACCCTAGACGTGGACAGTTTAATCTCCTTGAGTCTCGAAGGCATTCTCAAGAAGGGAAAAACACCAGTAGACTTGGATGTTCTCAACACCCCTCTAGATTTCCCATTTCCTTAAAGAACAGGAAATAACCCTGATCCTCTGATCAAATCCCAAAGCATAGCCTTACTTTTAATCGGTCTCTTTATAAGAACTGATTTTCTCTTTTAACCAACATACTAGACCTGTCACTCAACTGAAACAGCCATCCTTTAGCCTCCGTCTCGGGCTTCGTACGAGATACAAAATCACTCTCTTGTTGAGTATAAAAGATCCTCTTGGGTCACAACCTCCTTTAGCCTCCATCTCGGGCTTTGTACGAGATACAAAAAGACTCTCTTGTTGAGTCAAACAACCTTTAGCCTCTATCTCGGGCTTCGTACGAGATACAAAAAGACTCTCTTGTTTAGTCAAAACCCCTTTTGCCTCTATCTCGGGCTTCGTACGAGATACAAAAACACTCTCTTGTTGAGTATAAAAGACTCTCTTGTGGAGTCAACCCTCTTCAGCCTCCGTCTTGGGCTTTGTACAAGACACAAATCACTCTCTTATTGAGTATAAAATAGCTGGCCTCCGTCTTGGGCTTCGTACAAGACACACCAACAGACTCTCTTGATTAGTCAAACCCTTTTATCCTCAATCTTGGGCTTTGTACAAGACAGAAAGAACATTTTCCCCAGAAAAGTCAACCTTTTAGCCTTTTCTTAGGCTTTGTATAAGGAAAACCCCAGTTAAGACAATCAACCTTTTAGCATCAAAATATGTGCCTTGTTCACAGTATAAAAACATCAACAACTCCTTTCCCTCCATCTAATTGCTGTAAGCGGCAAGCCTCTGGATTATTTACATCCACGCCACTGTCCCTCTTTTAGCATGAGAAATTCCTAAGGAAAGATGGCATTGCTCTAAATTGAGTTAAAGTCTTAACCTCCAGGTTAAAAATCCCCTATAAAGGAAATTATGGCATTGCTGGATTCACATATCCCAATTAAAGTAATTCTCCTTTATAATCAGTCACCCCTGACAAACAGACCACTTTAGAGATGACAAGTTCGCTCTAAAGTCAAAACCCTTTAGCTTCATATCTTGGGCTTTGAACAAGATACAAATAGACTCTTCAGCTTCACATCTTGGGCTT
The DNA here is from genome assembly GCA_022829125.1 of Lathyrus tuberosus. Lineage (NCBI taxonomy): Eukaryota > Viridiplantae > Streptophyta > Magnoliopsida > Fabales > Fabaceae > Lathyrus > Lathyrus tuberosus. Next base: position 1,490,534 of record JALAZF010000405.1, read on the forward strand.
TGAACAAGATACAAACAAATCACTTTTAGCTTCACGTCTTGGGCTTTGAACAAGACACCAAAACACCATTTCCTACCATAGAATAAGAGGAACTACGATCGCTTTGATTTCCCTGTTTCGGTAAACGGGAATACGTAGGCATAAGATTGATTGAAAAATCTTAGCGAGCACACTAATCAAAAACCCAAAATCCCGTATCTTCACCCATCAACCGTAAAGCATCAGTACTAACATCCTACCATGAACAGTCCCAGTATTTTTCACTCTGAACAATGTAAGAAGAAGAAGACCCCATTAACATATAGCATCTGTAACCCAATAGACCGCTGTTTAAACTCAGTATGCAAGCAGGGTTAGTTGGAGACATCTATTTCCCTTCCTTCATCAGCTTCAATAGGATAAAAAATGAATCGACCTGTAGTACCCCAAAATAGCGACAGTGCTTAAGAACCACATCCAAAATCGCTCGCTACACATCTCTTTCCTCCTATTCTACGATCACTCTGATTTTCCTGTTTCGAGAATACGTAGGCATAAGATTGCAAAATCTTAGCGAGCATACTAAACAAAAACTCTAGGTCCAGTACCTTCATACCAATCAAAACTTAGGTCCAGTACCTTACCAAAAACATCGGGAAAACCCGAACATCAACAAAAACTCACTCACTCTCTCATATTTCAAAAGAAACTTTCCCAACCCATCAGCAGATAAATACTATCAATTACAAAGCAAGATCTATTTGCTAATATCCTGTGGATAACCACATATAGGGTGGGTAATTGACAACTACCCATTGTATAACCTGACCCCGGACCCCCCAATCTCTTTTAAAGCATTTGTTCGGTTAAACATTCGCGTGCAAGGTTAGTTTTAGATAGCTTCCCTTTCCCTTCTAGCTTCACGGGATAAATAAGAAATTAGAAAGTAGTACCCTTTCTCCACGAGGAGAAAACCCAAACTTCAGCGATAAGGTGGTCGCGTCACCGACAAAAATCACGCGCTACAGATGGTCATGTGAGCTTTGATATCGGATACTTCCAGAGAGGTGACCCTTGCAATGACCTGATCCTTAGGAATTTCTTCCAGTCCAGAGAAGGGACCTTGGTTAGTGATAGGTAAGTAAATTAGATGAGAGTATTCTTCCAATATTGGTGTGAGCTGATAGTCGGGAATGTGAAGCATTGGTACACCGGATCATAGAACTGAACCAATGTAGCTAGGACTCTTTCCACCATGTTGACTTTTAAAAGAGACAAAAGTCATCAGTATTTAGCTCTGAACGCTTCTGGATTGGTAATCAATCTTCCTAATTTCCTCAGGTCCTCAAGTCTTGGACTTTTGAAGGTGTACTTCTGGGTTTTTCTTCTACCAAAATCCATAACGCGGTTTCTGATATTTGCAATCCCTTCTTAGTTTTGTTCTTTTGAAAAAAAAAATGAGAGAAGATTTTGTTATGAATGCAGCAAACACAAGTATATGAAAACATGGGTTTAAGGGTTCATCGAGCGTCTAGCCATGGATCTACCCAATCCCCCAAAGAGTATGTGCTAAGGGTTTTGTTTTTTGTACCTGTAGAACGGGTTCTAACAAGGTTCTCAAAATCATTGACCCTCTTAAAAATATTACCAGCAAACTGATTGACTCATGAGAGCTGTAATATCCTTTAGATGAATCTCATTCAAGCGTAGTATCGCGTGTCAACTATTCCTGATAGTCACCGCATTACATCCTAAAAAAATGTTTTAGGTTGAATATTTACTAATCCACAGCTTCGTGGGTGCCCAGTGGACAAAGTAATGTTTTCACAACTTGCTCGTTCAACATCAGTAATTCCAAAAGGGTACCTCCACTAATTTGGTGGACTTTCAAGTTATCTTGGTCGAGATTCACTCCCTATAAGCCTCCTTGAATATGCCACCTCCTATCTTAAAATATGCTCTCAAGCCCACTGAGGACTTTTTGACTCACCACATGTGTATTAATCACATTCTCAGATAACAGTAAATTAAACAAGTATGGAAAATAAGAAAATAGTATGATGGAAAATAGTAAATGACATCAAATGAGAAAGTAAATAAAACAACAACAAAAGTAAAGCAAGGCTTAACCCTCTTAGGGGATGGGAAAGTCCCCAGCAGAGTCGCCATTTTTTCGTAGCTCGGTTTTTGTGACGCGACCACTATCGCTTTTTGGTTCTACTTTATGATTTCTAATTTTTATCCTATGAAGCTTAAAAGTAAGGGGAAGATATCTCAAACTAACCCTACGCGCAAGTGTTTTCCCTTACAAATGTGAAGAGATCTGGAATCGGGGGTTGGTTATACAAAGGGAAGCTATTAACACCAAGTGAATCTATAGTAATCTATAGGAACCTTTATTTACATTTGTTTTGCTGTTTTATTGCTTGGTTGTTTAGATTCATTTACTGTTGAGAAGTGAAAGTTTCTATCTTGTGAAGGCTGAGGGATTGATTTTTTGTTGTTTTGGGTTTTCGTTTGTTTTTGGAAACGTACTGGACCTAAAGTTTTTTATTAATGTGCTTGCTAAGATTTCGCAATCTTATGCCTACGTATTCCCGTAAAGAGATTCGGGGAAATCAAAGCAATCGTAGTTCCTCCTATTCTATGGAAGGAGGAAAAAACTGTCTTGTTCAAAGCCCAAGATTGAAGCTAAAGTTTGTGTGTGTCTTATTCAAAGCCCAAGATTGAAGCTAAAGTTTATGTGTGTGTGTTGTTCAAAGCCCAAGATTGAAGCTAAAGTTTGATTGAGAGAGAATTTGTAATCTCTAAAGGGAGATATCTCACCTATCCATCACAAACAATGAGTAGTTGGTTATATGGGAAGTTGCTTTAACTGAGATACGTAGAATCCAGCAATGCCACATCTTCCTTTATAAGTCTTTGCATGCTAAGAGAGGGGCATTGACATGGATGTATATAATCCAGAGGCTTGCCACTTACATCACTTAGATCAAAGAGAAAGTTTAACCAGGATAAAGGAGGGACTCCAACTTGGATTTTGAATCAACAAGTGTGCCACTTACAGCAGTTTATCTGGGAAAAGGTTTTTTTATTGTTTGTCTGTTTTATAATGTATAGAGGAAATATCTTCCTACAGAGAGGACTCAGCGGTCTCATCTGTGGGGATTATCAAATCCCAAGGTTGAAGCTAAAAGGTTTGAAAACTGACTCAACTGGGGAGTATTATATTTGTCTTGTATAAAGCCCAAGATTGAGGCTGATTGGGAAAATCATTATATGAAGCCTAAAAGGAGGCTGACTCTTGCTGAGGATTATTGAATCCAGTGGAAGGTATGTATTGTTTGGAGGAATCCAAAGGGGACCAACTATTGCTGGGGATTGAAGAAGAGTTGATTTATCAAATGCCATGAGGCTCTAATATTTTTGGGGACATGTTGGTGATAATCTAACCCTGACTGGGAATTTTAAAGATTAAAACCAAGCTTTTTTGGGGATCAGGAGCCTTTAAAGAATGATAGGCTTTAAAGTTCCATAGAGGTTCTGATTCCCCTGGGGACTGGGGTAAGAATATGTGATGACTATGATTTATCCTATGCTTTTAGGAAGCCTGAGGGTCCTTGTATGAAGCCCAAGAGGAGGCTATGAGGAACTTCTAAGAAGCCTGTGGGTCCTTGTATGAAAGCCAAGAGGAGGTTGGGGATGCTTATAGGAAGCTTGTGGGTCCAAGCTTGAGAAAAGTTCAAAAAAAAGTTTCAATGGGAAACAGTTTTTTCTTGGTTGAACAGTTCTAAGGTTTGAAAAAATTCAAAAGGGGTTTCACCGGGAATTAATCCTATTTGGGGAAATGAATTTCTTAGATACATTTCTAAGTTTTGACAGTCTTAAGAAAAGTTTTACTAGGAATAATGCCTTTCTTTGTTCCATATTGAATAAAGCCCAAGAGGAGGCCGACTGTATTAGGGAAGTTTCCTATGAGGGAACTAGTTATTGAACTAAGTTGTAATGAAAAAGGATCCTTACTGTTTGACCTAAAGGGTGAACTGAGGATGACCTAACTGCTGATGGAAACTTAAACAGATATGCACAAGTATATACAGATGTATGAATTAACATGTATATAAACAAGGGTGCATTGAATTTAACAGATATTGGGTCTTACACACTGAAAAGAGGTCCAAGTGTATTGTGATTAGTTGTATTGATTACCACTGTATGATTAGGGTTTTAAGAAATTGAAGAAAGTTTTGAGAAAACTTTGAATTTGAATTAGAATTAAGAGAAAGTTGTTGTAAAGAAAAGAATGTTTGGGGCTTATAACTCAAAGAGAGGCCCAAGTTGTCTAAGAGCAGTTTCACCGGGAATAATGCTCCTCTTAGTACCAGTTTAAAACAGACAGATGATTTTGAAAACAGAAGTATGAGGCTTACAACTCAAGGAGAGGCCCAGATGAAAATAGTGGACGCACCGTTATTCTGAAAATCGCACTAGGACTTATACTATAACAGAGGCCCACAAATTTATTTATTTATAAAGAGGTTGGGTCTTACACTCTAGTAGATGCCCAAAATTTTATTGAAGTTTTGAAAGATTTAAAATCAAGGAAACCCTAATTTTAACAAAAATGTATTTTTTTTTAAATAAATTAAATAAAAATGATACAAAAATATCAAATATATTTAATATACATGTTATGAACTTTGATAAATGTTTGAAAATAGATGTTTTATTCACATGATGGTTTGAAATCCAAGTGGTTTTGAAAAATCAAGAGAAAGAATTTATTTGAAATATTTAAAAACAATTAAAAGGAAATTCTTCAAAAAATTCAAAAATATATCAAATATAAAATATTTTTTTTATTTTTTTATGGAATAAAATATTTAAATGTGTGAAGGATTTATGTTTAAAAAACTCATTTGAAAAAGATAAAAAATGAGAGAGATATGAATTTTTGAAATTAATTAAGAAATAAATAAATAAAATAACAAAATATGAAGAAAAAAAATAGTGGAAATTGGGAAAAATGGCATGGGTGGGTGTTGAACCCACGCCCTCCAAGCCAAACACACTTGAAAACACACGCTGCTACCACTGGGGTGGTGATACATCCGTGTATCAAAACCACCCCATGAATACATAAGGGTGACCTATTTTCTAGGCCAGGTAAAGGCAAAAAACAGATTTTGATGCATTTGCAAGAAGGCAGTAACTTCTTTATTTCTCCATGAAAATGGATGAAACTTAGATGGATCCTACCTAAAATTTCATGAGGAATCCAATGGTGGTCTTGGAATTTTCTTAAAATGCCTACATTTTAAAACCTGATAGTGGTTTCAAAATAGGTCAAAATTTGCAAGTTCTATTGTACAACTTCATACAAGCAATAATAGCATGGCAAATTGGTTCAAACACAACACATATGATATGTATGACATGTTCATGATCAATGGACATCAAAGCAATGCATATTTCACGAAGTTCAAGTTGTTATGCACTTACCTCTTGAAGCTCCACTTGTTATCTTTCAAGATGCTTGTGTCAGAAGTAATCCAATGCTTTGGACACTCTTAATAGACCCCTTAGAAGCTTTTAAGATGATCAAAATCAACTGGAAACCTCAGGAACAAGAACTGGCTCTTTCTTGCAAAAGTGGTAAAAGTGACCAAAATGGTAACTCACTCAAATGGTGTTACAATTGAGGGACACTTATTGGAACAACTTAGGGGTGATATTTGGAGAGTGTTTAAGGTGTTATTTGGCTTTGAAAGTGATTGGATCAAGACATGGCTTGAAAAATGCAGAAAAGTCAAATTTTGAGGTTTTGATGGTTGACTTTCTGATTTTGGTGTTGTGAGTTGAAGATGAAGGTGTGAACACCTTCAAGGGATGATTTGTGAAGTGTTTGGATGGTTTCTTGAGTGGTTCAAGCTCTGGTTTTGAGTATTCCAAGTTTAATCCTTGAAACTTGAAATTTGGAGCAAGAGAATGAAAATGAGAAAACAGGGCTTTGGTATTGTTTTGGTGTGTTGAAATCAGTCTTAAATGACCTTTATTTATAGTAGAGGAAGTTTGTTTTGAAAGGAATAGTGTGGGGATGAGGGATCACTCTATTATCCAATGGATGTGCCCATGTATCATGCCTTGAATGCTAATGTACCAAGTCTCCTCTTAGCCATTGACTTGAGCTGGTCTTTGTAGCTTTAGGTCTTCTGAATTTTGAGTCAATCTTGACTCAATTGGACTGTCATGGACTGATACATGCCACTTTCATGCATCCTTTCAATGCTTCATGACAAAATTGGTTTTTGGATTTTAAACTTGAATGCCACATGACAAAAGAGATGGTGTCTTGACTTGCAAGGCTCTATGGTTCAGAGTTTGTTGGTTTTGATAAGATTCCTTATGATCTTGAAGAGTGACAAGGCTTGCAAAGTCACCAAAATGACAAAATCGTGTGAAATGCACAATTCTACCTTGTAAAAACCAGTTTTGAGATGCCATGTTTCAATGCTTGTAACTTCTTGCTCAAGTTGAATTAGGATGAGTTCTTGTACTTTTTAGAAAGCCCACATATCATACTTCAACTTTGATGTTTACCTTTGGTCTTGATTCATCTTGGATCTTAATGAAAAATCCCCATAAAGTTGGTCAAAACATGAGACAGATTCTGCCTAAAATTTTTCTAAGCGTCAAGAAAAGGTCCATTTCTTAATTATTGTGATTTTGATCAATCCATAGCGCAAAATCCATGAAGATTTGGAATGTGGTGTAGTTGACAATCTTGTAGTATGTAGTGAGACCTTTCATTTGAGCTTTTGATGAGAGAAAATGTTTACTTGGATCACAAGTTATAGTCTTGCAAATTTGGGTAAAAATCACTTTTTTTTCATAACTTAGTGAAATTTTAAGTTTCTTAAGGTTGCCCCTTTTGCAAGTAACCTAACTTTTCTTGCTTTTTCTTGATGGATGATGATCCAAATCATAAGTTAACATTGTTATTGGCTTAAAGAAGCCATGTTTTTCAAAACATTCCAAAAGTCAAACTTGGTTTGGATCACATTTGACATTTTATCAGATGAATTTCAAACTTTGTGATCCTTTATGAAATCAAGTCCTTGGGCTAAATTGAACCTAATGGATGGATTCCATAAATTTTTTAGAGTGTCTTGAATCATGCCTCAAGGTTTGAGATCATGTCTTGGTCAAAATTCAAAGATATGGTTGAGTTTTCTCAGAAACCCTAGTTTGTGGTCCAGATGAATTTGAATCTTTGCATTGCTTGTGAACCAAGTTCTTTGAATCAATTCAATCTTATGAATGGATCAATATGATGTATTTTAGGTCTTTAAATCATTTCTTGAGGTCTTGGCTCATGCTTTGATCCAAAAGTCAACTTTGGGGTGAATTAGGTCAAGAAAACCCTAATTCCTGATTTTTAGTGAATGCTTCCCCTGAGGCTATTTTGAACTTATGAATTGACTCATAAGGTTCTTTTGTTCTTCTTGAATCATATGTAGAAGTATTGGCTCATGCCTAGATGAAAATTTCTCTCTAGAGGTTTTGGTCGACCAAAACCCTAATTTGGTGACACTGGTGATCTTGAGGCTTGATCAACTTGAAAAGTTGCATTCTTGTGTTAAACTCTTGATGAAGGAGACCTCTTGATCCTTCATAGATGTTTGAGAAGCCTGTCTAGTTGAAGATCATGTCAATTCTTGATTGATCATTTTCCTGAATGCTCTGAGAGGGTTCAAAACCCTAATCCTTGGTTGAGGTGAATACTCAACACTCTTTGAGAGGATTGATGATGTATGAGAATACATCCATATTGTGGTGATGGTTTCCACAGTGATGCAAAGTCTTATGGTCAAAATTTAGGGTATGACACAACAGTTTGATCAAGACTTCAATGCTCAAGCACATAGCAGGAGACTTGCTTGGCTCAAGCTCATAGTAGGATACTTTGATGCTTAAGCACATATCAAGATACTTTCTTTCTAAACTACTAAACAACTTGTTTAGCAGAATAGAAAACAAGGTGTACTTGATATACAAACAGAGGTACATGGTAATAACCATAATAAAGATCATAGATCTTAATATTTCTAAGATATTCAATGTTTAAGAAATCTTAAGGCTTTGTACAAATTACAAGAGATAACAGAAACTCTGTATATTCAATGTTGTTGCTGATCTTGCTATTCTTTCATGTTGATACAATGGCGAGACACTCATTTCTTCTTGACCCTCTTTCTTTTTTACTTGTTGTTGATCCAGATTGAATCTTTACCAACTTATATAGCAGTTACAAAAGAATAGTCTTTGGAAGAGATAACTTGTACAAGTGTCTTTGTTACTCCATAGTACTAAGAGACATTAAAGATAAATACACAAAAAGATTTTTATCCATTATGTAACTCCTTTAACCGTAGCGTCTTCCTTGTGAGCTTGTATTTTAGATCCATTGAGAGTGGATATCCGTAAAGCATGTCAAATCTTCTTAAGCCATGTGAACATAAACTCTAGCTGACAAATTGATTTCACGTTATAGATTACTTTATGTAGTACAAATCACTTAGCTTTGTTTATGGTTCGGAATGATCCCTAGAAGCTGATACCTTGAATAGGTGTAGAGATAATATATTGCTCTTCTAATGTTGATACATTCAGCTTCAGAGTCTATACAAACCTATATCATCAGACTTCACTTAATAACGTCCTTTAGTTCTGAAGCATCAGAAGCCAAGAACTCAGCTTCTCTCAAACGCGTTCTCTTATCAGATTCTGAATAGATTCTCTTTAAGCTTTGTAACCTACATACTTAGAACACACATTGGATAAAACCATTTTTCTTTCAATATTTTTTTATCATCAAAACCTTAAAGGATATATTTCATGAACAAATCTTGTTCGAACAGATTAGGCATGTTACATTTTTATGCACGTAAGAATGATACTACTGCTAGATTAACTATAGAATTTCTTAGCTCCTTATTTACACTGTAAAACCAAAAACTGCTAGTACTTCTGACACTGTTAAGTTTAGAATGTTTAATAGGGAGTATGCATATAGTACTGACCAACTTGCTAAAATGATAAGCTTTCCTATGGAGCGGGTGTTATCTGTGAAACACCCTCAGACACCGATTGGGTGAATAGTGTTGGGGAGATCAGGAAATAGTCGATAAGGTTTGCTATTGATATTTTTAAGGGTAACTTAGCGACTTAGATACATAACCCGGCCATACGCTATTTTCGCTAAATATTGGCAGACACCATTTTTGGCCGGGATAATACAAATAAGATAAATGCTAAGAGTTGTTCTGCATGCATGTTGTTTTTGCACAGACACAAATTAATCCGGTCCCATTCATGATAGCTCATATGAATGAAGTTCACATCGCTAAAAAGGGGCCCATTTTCTTTGGAGGAGTGATTACCTTCATTGCTCGTGCTTTGAGACTCGATACATAGCTTGATACCCTAGAGCCATTACTTCCTCGTTTCCTTAATCTTTACGCCTGTAGAAACATATGATTTGTTAGAGTCATACCAGACGGGAAATATTTGCTAATGGTTCACAACCTTGCCATTGATGGCATTTTTTAACCGTGCCCGAACCTCACTAATGTGTGCGATAGGGCCAATTGGACTTATGATTTACGAGCCGATCCTGAGACCGAATCGATTCCCGTGGACATCCATGAGAATTTCGATGCTGATGGTGCTACTAACGATGATTTTGACCAGAGAGAGCAAGGCTCTCCCGCACATGTTCCACCACCACGCCGATCACCCCGTATTCCTATTCCACCTGTACATACTCCACCAAATTTTACTGACCACTATACAGGTACCTCTTTCGCACATCAATCCCGAGAAGAGTATGACTATGTTAGTAAATGAACTGCACTTGATGACGTCTTTTGTGAGCTACGACACCATAATGATATATATTTCGAACGCGGACAAATGATCAGAGATATGCAAAGACAACATGTCGACATGATGGCACACCTCCAACACATACAGGCACTGCAAAATGATTATGTAGGATGAACGGAGCATAACATAGCGGATCTAATAGAACAAATGACACCATTTTGGTTGGGGATGGATGATTTGTTACACTATATGCATGATATGGGAGTGTCACCTCCTCCTCATTATGTTCATGGAGGATATGGACAAGGCCGAGGCCGTGGCCGTCGCTGAGCTCTTATACAAGTTCTTTGTTCCTTTTTACCACTTTCGTCAAAACATTGAGAACAATGTTTGGGTTAAGTGCAGGGGAGGAACTTTACCGTTTTCATTTTATTGCTTTTTAGTTAGATTTATCGCTTTTTTAGTTTATTTCATTTTGTTAGGATTTCACCTGTTTCTTGTTTAATAGTTGTTTGTCGAGTCAATGCATGTGTTGTCGAGTCTTTATGCGTGGTTTTCTGTTGTTTGTTGAATCTCCCATTTCTTGAGTCATACCAAAAGAATTTTGACTTAGAAATACATTGCACAATTTGAAAGTTTTAGGCCACGGATGAAATTGAGGTTAGATTGTGGAGACTTGGAAAAACTTCACAAGATCGGTACCGTTCTAACATCTTAAGTCTCCTGATTATGGAGACCGAATTGAGTACTTATTATATCGTAGCCTTGAATTCTCCCTTTTAATAGTCCTTAAGTAGTTTATTTAATAGTCAACACCATCCTAAATGCGTACTACGTAGGATGCCGATGCAAATAAGTGAATGATCTTAGGCTTAATATAAAGAAAAGAAAAAAATGAATAAAGAGGAGTGTTCCTTCTAAGTTAGGTGACACCAGGTCACTTTGCCCAACAGTGCAAATTCCTTTACTTGTTGATACTTGAGCCAATGTGCAAGATAAAAAATAAAGAACAAAAGAATAGTGATGATAAGATCATAGTCACTAACAGGCTATCCTATAATGAGTGTGTAAGGATAACAGGCTTAATGTGATTGTGCTAAAATGAAAGAGGGCGAAAATAGGGATACGTAAGTTAAGCTTAGGCATAATAACATGATTCAGATTGGTTTGTATAGGAGGAAGGCTCAGGACTGTACAATTGCGGAATTGTGTTCTTACGATATCCTTAGTTTGCAAGCTAGTACCTATCAACACTATCTTAACCGAAGTATTGTTTGTAGCCTAGAATGAGTATCCATATGCTATTGTTTTTCATGAGTCTTGATACTATATGCTGCATTTTTCAAAGCTTTTTCATATGTGTAGCAGCTTGTTTAAGGACAAACAAAGGTTTAAGTATGGGGGAGTTTGATAACCATGAAACTTCTAGCATTTTCTGACTCGATACACATGCATTTTTATCCATTTTACATCCATTTTATGTTTATATGTAGTGTTACTTTGGTGTTTTGTTTGTGTTACAGATATTTCCCGTATAGGAGTTGGTATGAGATAAAATGAAGAAAAATTGGCCAACATGGTGAAAAGGACACCTCAGCATGAAACAATTCAAAAGTGGACGTTTTTAGCTTGTGGCTTTCGCCACAGGGGAAAGACGTTCACTATGGCCCTTTCACTTGCCACGTCTGCCACATTGAACTCATGGTGTTCGCCATGAGACCATGGCGTTCTCCATGGACATCATTCCCTGAATTTAAGCAACTGCATGACCTGGTCTTCTCCCATTCCCACACCTTTTTCTCAACTGACCTCTACATGAATTTTGCAACAGTTCAACAGGTGATACAGTATATAAAGGCTTAGTTTTTAGATTTTTCATGTCCTAGTTTTCTAGTATTAAGTAGGCCGATATTTACACTGTAAAAGTACTCAATTGTTCAGACCGTGCAACTAGTACACCATTGTTTTACGAATTCAGAGTTCTCTAGTTGTACTTGGATGAATTGTTATTTGATATTGCGGCTATTTTAATTCAGAAGTTTTTCGTTCAAGTTTTTTCGGGTTTCAATTCCCTGCACTACATTATTTTCAGTAAGCATTTAACTTCTTTAATTTTCTGCACTTATTTACTTTAAGTCTTGATATTGTTTTTACTGCTTTTAATTGTTTAATCCATTTCAATTGTTATTGTCCTTGTTTCTAAGTTTCACATATCATTTTCATCCAATATATATATATATATATATATATATATATATATATATATATATAGTTAGTTAGTTAGTTAGTTAGTTTTTGATACTACTATTTTATTCATCATCATTATCATGTTCATGTTTCTACTTTATTTGCATAATTATAATAAAATGAGTTTTATGTCAATTATGTCCGACTAAGTTTCTAGAGTCTGGGATGTGAGGACCGTCTTTCGAACAGAACTCGGTAAATTAAAGTGGCGCTAAATTTATGTTAAATTATTTTTTCGGTTCAAATTTTTAGTTTTAAAGTCGAAAGTTTTGTGCGAGAACGAAAACACTCAGGTACTGGTCAACGGCACGACTGTCTGAGACCGGTGCCAAATCTGAAAAATTAAATATTTAATTTCCAAAAAAAGCGATGCTTTAGTAATTAATTAGGACTTATTCGTCTTCAAGAATTGTTTCAAAATTGTAACCTGTGGAGCGACAGTAAAGCACTTACGATTTCGAAACATAACGCAGAGCTGCACAAAAGTGAGTTGTGTTTTTAAATTAATCTTTCCTCTGAAAAATAATTCTAATCAAGACATACGCCAAAATTTATTGAGTCCCAAAGGTGCAAATGGAAATTAATTTCTGGTCTTGCTTTTATTAATATTTTCTATAGAAAATTTCAGTTCCAACTTTAATTTTTTTTCCTAAAATTCCAAAATATATCCAACTAGCCTTAGATTTACATAACGATAAAAGATAGGGGTAGATTGATTATGTGTCTTGGTGGGTTCAACATCTTTTGTATTACTTTGATGAAGTCCGTGCACTTGCGGATTAGCTACCATCCGAAGCACATTATGTTTTTGGCGCCGTTGCCGGAGACCAATTTAATCAATATCGTAATTCCATTGTTGTACCGTATAGACTAAGGCAATTTTTTTCCTTTTATTCATCGGTTGTATGGCAAGCACTCGCTCAAAGAGAGAAGAGTTACAACAACCGATCGACAAAGTAGAGCGTTTTATTCGTCTACGACGCAAAATTGAACAATATCAAGCCATATTTTCACCTATGGCTGCACCTGATACAAAACCTCTCAAATATTATGTTGTTCCATCTCAGGATGAACCGCATTTAAGCATTGTTCCACCTGTAATCCAGGAAAATATTTTCGAATTGAACCGTCTCTACTACAAATAGTGCAATAGAAACAGTTCTCAGGAAACCCCACTTAGGACCCATATCTTCATTTGTCAGTGTTTATGCAATATGCTGACACACTAGAAAGTAGTGGTGTCGATCCATAATCCATTCGATTAATTAGGAATTTTTTTTATGTGCTTGCAGGTATAATCTAAAAGTGATCAAAACTCATAAAAAAGAAAGATATTCCTGGACCTGATAACATCATAGTTTTAATGATGACAATGTCTGATGGTAACAAGCTAAAAGTCAAGGAATAACCAAAGCGGGCAAATATGCACAAGATAGTTTATCAAGATATTCCTCATAATCATGTTAAAAAATTAGGATGTTATGATCACCATTAGTATCCTCTAATGATGGCGTCTAACTTGAATTCATATCAAGCCTCATCCACAAGAAGATTCAAATTAATTGCTCATATGATTGATATATCCAGCAAAAGGACTTGAAGCCTCAGAATGTGAAATAGTGGAAGTGTAAAAGCTCGCCTAATCGTGTCTAGTTGATTGATCACTGTTTTGTAAAAAAACAAGAGCATTTTTGTTAGTATGGCTAAATCACACACACTAAACTATTTTTGAAACCTCTGTTTGTTCAACTAAAATCACAAAAAATATATTTAGAACCTAACTAGATGAATCGGGAACTGTCAAATTGATTATGCCACGTTTTTGAATTGTTGAATAGATTATAACAAAGGCCTCATCAGAAAGATGAAGGAGGATCAAATATATATTCGATTATAGAATTGTCTTAATGAATGGTATTGACTCTCTATATAAACATTCCAATTTGGGCAGCAATAATTGATTATTGCATGATAAGCTAATCGATTAGGTCATTAATTTTAACCATGGATTTTTTCGTAAATTGAACCATTCCTATGCTTATAAATAGAGGCCTTCCCCTTCATTTTTAGACAACTAGAAAACGTGAGACATCTCACCATCCTCTCTCTCTCTCTCTCTCTCTCTCTCTCTATATATATATATATATATATATATATATATATATATATATATATATATCACTCAAAATTACTTTTCATTCTTTCACATACTTTTAGCCATAGTGCTTTGAGAAATTTTCTTGAGTTTAGTCAGAAAGTTGTTTTGGGAAAAGGTATTATTGTAAATTTGTCAAGAGTTCTTTTTCCCCTTGATTAAATTATTCTTCCTTTGGAAGTAATTGTTTAGGTTTGGAGCTAAACCTATATTAAAGATCTTTTAGGGATTAGTATGAGTCTCTGTTTGGTTCATGGGCTCTGCCACTTGAATAAAAGCTCTCCTTTTGGGTTCGTGAAGAATAACTAGGGTAAAATCTCCACATTAGTTCTTGAGCTCAGTCCTGTACAAAAGCTCAATCAATTTGAGATCAGCTCGGTATAAAATCTTGATTTAATTCTTGGTTAGTCCGTATAATATCTTAGTTTTCTTCAAAGGATAACCAAGAAAAAACTCCAACTTGGTTCGAGAGAAGCCCGTACAAAATCTCAGTTTGGCTTAGAGACTAACCACTTGAAGTTTTATTTGTTTTTTGGCGTGAAGACTAACTGCTTCCTTCCTATGTTCATTGTTTGGTTGGAAGTAAATATGAAACTCCATTTTTCCTTGTATAAGGGATTTTATGGGCTTGACCTTCTAAAAGCTCTAAACCATTATTGGACACTCTCAAGATCAATTTTTGTGGTGAGGAGTAGGTCACTTCTTTTAGACTGAACCTCTATAAATATCTGGTGTTATATTTTACTTTCAGCTTATTTCTTTATCCTTAGTTTTTACTACATATCCAAAAACTTTTATTAAAATGTTTTCAAACTCTAATTTAGGAAATAATTTTGTTTTAAACCTTCATTTTTCAAAGCTCTACAATTCACCTCTCCCTCTTGTGTAAGGAGTCACATGTTCAACAATTTTAAGGATAACTCTTGGGTAAGTTATATCTTCGTCAAAATAAGATTCCTTAGTCTCTTTAATATATCCTATTCACAAGATAAGACTATTCGTGATGTTGACTTATTGGATGAGGGTGCTTTTGAAGGGAAACCGCGATACAAACTGCATCAGAAAAAAATTGCTTTAGTTTATCCTTATGAATGATGCATCATTAGTGTTAGAAATAGTTACCTAGTATGGCGATTAAAATCTTTGATGCATTATCGGATGAACGATAACAAGCGTTGAATGAAGAATAACGCCTATACTCAGTCCACACAAACAGAGTTCCTTTCATCTTTGTGCTAGCTTCTTGAGAGAGAGAGAGAGAGAGAGAGAGAGAGAGAGAGAGAGAGAGAGAGAGAGAGAGAAAGAGAGAGAGTGAGAGAGAGAGAGAGAGAGAGAGAGAGAGAGAGAGAGATTGCAGCTAGGGTTTCACAAACCAAATTTCATCAAGTGTGAATGCTTTTGCACAAGGGTTCTATTTATAGAACCACTTGTGTGGGCTGCAAGCTAAAAAAGCCACTTAAGTTTTATGTACCTTACTGTTCCTTGAAATGTGTCACATCCAAGTATACGTGAATGTTTAAAAAAAGCAAGTGATAGAAAGTAGGGATATCGTAATCACAGGGAGTGAATGTTACTAATATTGATTTTGTACTATCTTATTTTTTAATTTTTAAGCATTAGCAAGGATAAAAATAAATGATGGATGTCACAAGTTCAATCTTTCCTCTACAAACCATATATATATATATATATATATATATATATATACACACACACACACACACATATATATATATATATATATATATATATAGTGTAAGGTGTGAAATAATATCAAGAGAGTGCAAGTTAAGCTGAGGTCCATGAATGATAATTATGTAACAATGTGTTCATGAAGTACAATGTCGTGCCAGGAAAGGTCAGAGTGATCTAAAGGTGTATTTCTACAACATCTAAACATATATCATTAAGGCAATGAAGCATATCTCTAAGTCACACATGTAACCCTAAAAATACGTCTGTTATATTATGAAATCAATTATAGTTGTAGTTCCTTATCTCTAAGTGAACTAATCAAATGAATATCTATATCCTAATCTTTTAAACTACTTTTATCTTGAAGTCCAGTTGTTGTTGGATCTCTCACAACAACAAGCTTTTATCCTTTTCTAAGTTGAGCACTCATAGAATCAGATTTGTAAGCATGTTAGCACATAATAAAACAAGGGACTAGACAACACTTCACTTAACATAAAAACATGATAACATTGATTTTCCATTGCTCAACGCACAAAAGGATTAACTCATATTGAACTGAGTACAAACTACAGACATGGTTCTCAAAAGATACATTCTTAAACAGATACTGAAAAAGAAATGTAAATCTAAGAGTAACTTGATGACTCCTTGAGAATGATACTCAGCCAAGGATTACTCCAGTCGCGCAAAGGCTCAATAGCTGGTACAAGATATGGTGAGTATAAGAACTCTCTTTCTCTCCACTAACCTCACAATGCTATGCTCTGTCTAGTATTCTTGGAATTGTGAACTCTCTTTTTAATCCTTACTAGGGTTTATTTATAACCTTCCACTAGGGTTTATTGAGGTGTCTTGGATCATGATCCATCATTAGGGAAACCACATCAAGCCCAATAATAAATTCAGGATTGTCCTCAACATTCTTTCTGCTTAAACTCAGAGGAATCATGTACAAGGGAACATTTATGGGAGACAAAACTTCTAGTGGCAAACTGCCACAGCAGGGTGCAGGCGGCGCTGTCCTTTCTGGCAAAGTGCGCAAAGTGGTGGTTGTAAAATTGTAATATTTATGTATTTTAGCACCTCTTTGATCTTATCCATAATTTGAAATGAATTTCCTTAAGTTCATGAACATTTTCCCTCTAGTACTCCACTCCTTTCGAGCTTTCCCTAGGAATTATCTGCTTTCTCCATTTAACTCTTTGGTAAATTTCATCTTCTTGCTGCAGCTAGAACTCCTAGGTGCTGTGTAGCACAGTCTTGCCTTACTTCATCATATACAACCTTAATTAAAGAAACAAAAACATTAAACCAACAAGTGGGAACACCTATTGTGCTCCAGCCTAGTTGTTATAAAACATCTATAATGATCTAAAAACAATCTAATATAAAGTTAAATAAACTAAAA
The DNA here is from genome assembly GCA_022829125.1 of Lathyrus tuberosus. Taxonomy (NCBI): domain Eukaryota; kingdom Viridiplantae; phylum Streptophyta; class Magnoliopsida; order Fabales; family Fabaceae; genus Lathyrus; species Lathyrus tuberosus. The sequence goes on from JALAZF010000405.1 coordinate 1,507,909, forward strand.
AAGTGAAATAACTAAGGCCAATAATAACTCACAAAAGGTGGGTTATCACTTACTGTATTCTATATTCCACTTAAGTGTATCGTGCCTTACGGTGTTCTATAATTCACTTAAGCAGAGTGTGTCTAACGGTGTTCTATGATTCTCTTTAGTGCATAATACCTTATGGTCTTCCTTATTTTTCTATCTCTCATCATTTCGTTCTTTTGTGTGTGACCTTATAGGTTTTTGTAACGTTGGCAATTACGTTAAATCACACATTTAATATAATAAACGATGAGCAGTATCTAGAAACACATCTCTACTACCTAACTCACAAAAATGTCATGTGACATGACAAAACCTTTCCATGATCATTTTTGTGTATACAATTACTCTTTTGCTCTGATGTCTATATTTAAGACAAAGCATAGACTGTGTCATCCTTATCCAGTTCAATATTGGGCCTTTAGACATTTATCCTGCTACAAAGGATGGGAAAATTCCATCCAGATCACTCATATCCCTCAACATGATCTATGGAGTACCCATCAACTGTCTTTATGATCATCCAGTTACAAATAATGTTTGATCAAAAGTAAAGTACTCGACTCCACATCTAAGATCCATAGTAGTTTTAGGTCGAAGGGTGGTATACACCACTATCACAATGACAATAACTTATGATATTTTTCAAAACATTCTATGTAGTATTCTCATAGGGAGTCAATCCAATATAAATATGACTCAAATATTTATTGTAGTTCCTTTTGTTTGGCTACATTTGGTAAAATAATATATGTACAAGATGCATTTTAGGCAACATTTGGACAAGATGTTCAAACATGTGTTCCAACATCTGATTATGAGATTTTCAACTAAAGTGGTTGACAGAACCAGCTAAGCAAGAGCTATTCAGATAAAGTGATTGACAAAACCAATTAAGCAAGAGGTTCCAATATGTAGATAAAATGTTTGACATAACTATTTAATCAAGATGCTTAGCATGCGAATATGTATCATCTTGGTATAAGGTTTGGGTTATGACTATCTTTGAATGTCCATCGGAAGAGTTGTGGCGTTGACTTCTTCAAAAGATGCAGAGGTTTACTTTTGGGAAGAATTTTATCTTGTTAATCCAAAATCTATTTGAAACGATTTGGATTTGTTTCAGTCAAAGAAGATTTGATTGGATGTACCTTGAAGGAAGATTTGGCCCAAGATATACTCTACAAAGAAGACTACGAAGAGAGTTATTTTGGATGTTCTAGTGTAACATGTGGAACACGATGTTCCAGAATGTGTGCTGCAACATATGGTCAATGTCTACAGACATATGTTGCAAATGTCGTGAAGAAGATACACATGTGGTACATGATGTTCCGACATGTGTGCAACATCTGGCCCTGACTCAATGGGCCAATGTTGTTGCATTTTTGTAGCGAAATTATGGTTGAGATTCAATAAGATTTTTTTCTATAATTTTGAAATGAGTTTATGTGATTTGTTTGACTACTGTTGAAGATCAAATCCATTTAAATGGAGATTTAAATTTGAATTTGAATTAAAAACAAACCATATATTTTATTGGAGATTTTTTTTTGAACAAATTATATCCAACAATATCTGCATTTATTTTGGACGAAATCAAATCAAATGCCCATTAGAAAAAGTCCAGAAGAAGCATTACTATTTAAGGAGACTCAAACCTAGAGTTTGAGGTTTTCACGTTTTGTAGACTTTTGTGTTAGGGTTTCTATTTTTGAGTCTCTGTTTACGTTATTGTGGTGAATTTCCTTTCTTGGGTAGAGTACCCATTAGACGTAAGTGTGGTTTTACCAAACTGGGTTACCAATCTCTTGTGTTCTCTATTGCTTTTATGCATAATCATCTTGTATAAGCTAAACTATTTTCTCTTGGTATTTTAAAGTTATTTTTATTCTGGTATACAATGTCCCAGACATCGCGTCTTACATTTGTCCCCATAATCTGTTATCTGTTAGAAACCAGTTGTTTAGGTTGTCCCAAGCATCTGGTCCAACATCTCTCCTCCTCACAATAGAATTTCACATACCTATGTGAAGAATTGATAATTCATATCCATGAGCTATGAGATGTGATCATTAGTTTATCCACCTAATAGTCTTAATGTATGATTGTTATCCTAATTTGTAATAAAGCTCGACTATGGATACTTAAAAATAATGTGAAGCAGTTTTATTTCTCTAGAAAGACTCTGCAGACCCTTATGTCAAATGGGATCTCATGATTAAGTACAATGTAATGTTTCATTAAACAGGCTAGCTATTCAAGGGACTTTATTATTTTAGAAAAATAAACTTAATAAAGCAATGTATTTTAATTAGTAATAAATTATTCGATACAAATACATAGTTCTAATAAAACTATTGGCTTTTAGGGCTTACAACAACAATATCCCACTAGAACTAAAGCCAATCATACGTACCCCTAATACTCATAGATCTAGTGTGTCCATCATGGTTCTACTTCACAAGAGGCTTTGTTATTGGGTCATCGACATTGTCAAGTATTAGTGCTATGCATATCTTCACATCTCCTATATTTATCATCTATCTAATGAGGTAATATCGCCTATGTTAGAACACGATTTGTTCATGACATATATCCTTTGGGTTTTGATAATAACAAAGTATTGAAAGAACAATGGTGTTACCGAATGTGTGTTCTAAGTGTGCAAGTTCTAAAGCTTAAAGAAGAATATATTCAGAATCCGATATAAGGACGCACTTGAGAGAAGCTAAGTTATTGGCTTCTATTGGTTCAGAATATGAATAACATTCTTTGTGCGATGACTGATAATATAGGTTTGCATAGACTTTAAAGCTGAAGGCCTCGGAATCAGAAGAGCAATATATTGTCTCTAAGCTTATTGAATGTATCAGCTTCTGGTGATCATTCAAAACCAAAGATAAAGCTAAAGTTATTCGTACTGTAGAAAGCAAGCTACAATGTCAAATTAGTTTGTCATCTAAAGTCTCTGTGCACAAGGCTCAAGAAGAGTTGACATGCTTTGCAGATATCTACTCTCAATAGATCTATAATACAAGATCACAAGAAAGTCACAATGGTTAAACAAGTTACACAATGGATCAAGATCTTTTGGTGTATCTATATTCAACGTCTCTTGTACTTTGGAGCAACAAAGACACTTGTACAAGTTATCTCTTTCAACGGATATTCCTCTTAAACTGCTATATAAGTAGCTGGAGATTCAAAATGAATTTTCAACAAGGAACAAGGAAATTAAAGAATAAGAGCCAAGAAGGATAGAAGTGTTCCACGTTTCTATTAGAATGGAAGAATAACAAGATTAACAATAGCAACACAATCGAGTATGTAGAAATTCTGTTATATGTTATCAATTGTACAAAGCCTTAAGATTTCTTAAACATTGAATATCTTAGAAATCTTAAGTGTTGTGATCTTTTTATGGTTATTACCGCGTACCTCTAATTTTTATCAAGTACACCTTGTTCTTTATTCTGCTAAACATGTTGTTTAGTAGTTTAGAAAAAGTTTCTTGCTATATGCCTGGACATCAAAGTTTCTTGTAGTGAAGCTTGAGTTAAGTAAGTCTCATGATATGTGCTAGAGAGTTGAAGTCTTGATCAGTAGTTGATTAAGCAAGAAAGTCTTGGACCTAGGGTCTAAGCAGAAGTCTTGAGCCTGGAGGGCTTGAGCAAGGAAGTCTTAAATCTATGGAATTTAAGCAGGAAGTCTTGGATGGTAAGTCTAAGCAGAAGTCTTGAACCTCACGGGTTTAAGCAAGGAATTCCTGGATTCGTGGAATCTAAGTAGGAAGTCTTGGGCTGAGGGTCTAAATAGGAATCTTGAACTTGAGGGATTTAAGCAGGAAGTCTTGGGATGAGGGTCTAAGCAAAATAGTCTTATGCTTAAGTGCATAAGCAATTGTAATCATGTTTTGATTATAGTGGAAAATCTCTTGTGCTACAAGGGGACTGGATTACTCTCAGTTTGGGAAGAACCAGGATAAATCTTTGTGTGTTTTGTAGTTATTTATTTGCTTCTAATATTATTATGCTGCAACTAGTTAATCAGGTTTTGAACTATTGTTTAGAATCTAAACTTTATTTAGAAGCATCGAATTCGAAGAACACAATTCAACCCCCCCCCCCCCCTTCTAGTGTATTTTTCTCACTTTCAACCAAAGTATGTGTTTGGATTGTTTGTGAGATATAGAATCCTTAGCTTGTGCAATAGCACTTTGGCTATCACAATAGAGATCAATGGGATCCACAATGCTAGAGACTATGCCAAGTTCACTGATGAACTCCTTGATCAAAATAGCTTCCTTTGGTGTAATTGAGGCAAAAATTTACTCTGCCTTGGTTGCAGAATCAATAAATGTATCCTGCTTTGAACATTTTTAGCCCACTACACCACCATTTAAGTAAAACACGTAACCGGATTGCGATCTAAAATCACTCTTATATTTATGGAAGCTGAAATCGGTGTATCTAATTACAACAAGCTCTTCTTAACCTCTATATATGAAGAATAAGTCCTTAGTTCTTCTCAGGTACTTAAATATATTCTTTTACAACAATCCAATGAGCATCACCGGATCAGATAGGTACATATTCTTTTCACTTAAAGCATACGAGACATCTGGTCGAGTACATAACATGACATACATGATAGATCCTACTATAGATGCATATGGAATCTTATTCATGCAATTTTTTTCTTCCTTAGTTGAAAGGGATTGGGTTTTTGATAAACACAAACCATGTTTCATAGCTATGAATCCTTTCTTGAATCATGCATATTAATTATCTTAACACTTTGTCTATGTATGTACTTTGACTTACTCCATTAGTGTATCAATGCTTTGTGATTCTTGAATTTCATCAAGCTTTACTTTTCTCTCATTGATTCTTTGGAAATAAAGTCCTTTTCTAGAAATACTCTAGTTCGAGCGACAAATAATGTTCCCTCATAAGGATTATGGAAGTAATACCCTCTTGGTTCTTTAGGATAACCCACAAATAATCATTTTTTAGATTTGGGCTCAAGCTTAGTTGAAATTTGTCGTTTAACATAAACTTCGCAACCCCAAATCTTAATGTAAGATGTATGTGGTTTCTTACAACTCCATATCTTATATGGTGTTTTCTCTACCTTTTTGGATGGAACGCCGTTAAATGTTTAAGCTACTGTAAACAGAGCATTTCCCAAAAGGTGTTTGGAAGATCAACGTGACTCATTATGGATCAAACCATGTCTAACAAGGTTCAGTTTCTTATATCAGATACACTATTCCATTGCGGTATTCTGGGAGAAGTTATTTGGGATAGAATCCCACACTTTTTCATATAGTCATCAAACTCTGAGCTTAAATATTCACCACCTCGATCTGATTGAAGTTTTTTAATATTATTGCCTAGTTTCTTTTGTACTTCATGTTTGAATTCCTTAAACTTTTAAAAGGATTCATATTTGTGTTTCATTAAATACATACAACCATATCCATTATAATTATCATTAAATGTGATGAAGTACTGAAAACCTTCTTTGGTTGGTGTGTTCAATGGTCCACATACATCAGTATGTAATAGGGCATGAAAATCATTGGCCCTTTCACTTTTTCCTGTGAATGGGGACTTTTTCATCTTTCTAATTAAACAATATATACATGTCTCATATGATTCGTAATCAAAAGAGTCTAAGAGTCCATCTTTATGGAGTTTGGAAATGTGTTTCTCATTTATGTGGCCTAAGCGATAATGCCAATGGTAAGTTGGATTTAACTCATTAGGTTTCATTCTTTTAGTATTAATGTTATAACTTGGCATTTCAAGATCAAGGAAATACATTTCGTTGATCATTTTTGCAGTAAAAAAGAATACATCATTCAAATAACTCGAGAAATAATTGTTCTTTATTTTGAATGAAAAATCAAACTTGTCCAAACAAGAAACGAAAATAATATTCCTGCTGATTTCATGTACATAATAACAGTCCTCTAACTAAATTATTAAACCAATAAGTAAATTCAATACATAAGTTCTTATTTCTAAAGCTGCAACCTTAGTTTGCAAGCTAGTACCTATCAACACTATCTTAACCGAAGTATTGTTTGTAGCCTAGAATGAGTATCCATATGCTATTGTTTTTCACGAGTCTTGATACTATATGCTGCATTTTTCAAAGCTTTTTCATATGTGTAGCAGCTTGTTTAAGGACAAACAAAGGTTTAAGTATGGGGGAGTTTGATAACCATGAAACTTCTAGCATTTTCTGACTTGATACATATGCATTTTTATCCATTTTACATCCATTTTATGTTTATATGTAGTGTTGCTTTGGTGTTTTGTTTGTGTTACAGATATTTCCCGTATAGTAGTTGGCATGAGATAAAATGAAGAAAAATTGGCCAACATGGTGAAAAGGACACCTCAGCATGAAACAATTCAAAAGTGGACATTTTTAGCTTGTGGCTTTCGCCACAGGGGAAAGACGTTCACTATGGCCCTTTCACTTGCCACGTCTGCCACATTGAACTCATGGTGTTCGCCATGAGACCATGGCGTTCTCTATGGACATCATGCCCAGAATTTTAGCAACTGCATGACCTGGTCTTCTCCCATTCCCACACCTTTTTCTCAACTGACCTCTACATGAATTTTGCAACAGTTCAACAGGTGATACACTATATAAAGGCTTAGTTTTTATATTTTTCATGTCCTAGTTTTCTAGTATTAAGTAGGCCGATATTTACACTGTAAAAGTACTCAATTGTTCAGACCGTGCAACTAGTACACCATTGTTTTACGAATTCAGAGTTCTCTAGTTGTACTTGTGTAATACCCCAAATTTTGACCACTTAGATTTCCCATCATTGTGCAAATCATCATCACAATATGGATGAACCATCATGCTTCATCAGTCTCCCCAAAGATGGGTGAGCATCCAATACAATCAAAATTAGGGTTTCAAGCCCTCTCTGAGTGCTTAGACAAAGGATCAATCAAGAAATGACATGATCTTCAACTTGTCTAATCTCTCAAACATTCTCAAAGGATCAAAAGGACTCCCACTTCAAGGATTAAGCACAAGGTTGCTCCCTTCTAGGTGGATCAAGCCTCAAGATCGCCAGTGTCACCAAATTAGGGTTTTGATCACCCAGGGCCTCCAGATGGAAATTTTCATCTGGGCACAAGGCAATGATCCAAAACATAACCTAATATACTTCATGGAACCTCATGAACCCGTGCATCAAGTCAATTTTGCCTCAGGGGATGCATTCATCAAAAATCAAGAATTAGGGTTTCTTGACCTAATTCACCCCTAAGTTGACTTTTGGGACAAACCATGAGCCAAGACCTCAAGACATGATTTGAGGGTCTCTAATATACCATATTGATCCATTTGGAACAATGGATTGATCCAAGAAGCTTGAGCAACAAGTCTCAATTTCATCTGCACCACAATTAGGGTTTTAAGAGAAAAGTCAACTGTGACTTTGACTTTTGACCAGGACATGCTCCCAAACCCTAATACATGATTGAATATACCCTTTGACACCCATGGAACATGTCCATAAAATTTGATTTAGGTCAAGGACATGATTTCCTGAAGAATTGCACAGTTTGGAATTCATCTGATAAAAAGTCAACTGTGCACAAAAGTCAACTTTGACTTTTTGAGATTTTTCACCAAAATGGATTTTTAACCCTAAAATGATGTTAATGTATGATTTGAATCATCATTCATCAAGAAAAATCAAGAAAAGTGAGATAACTTGTAAAAGGGGTAACCATAAAACTTAGAAATTTTTCTAAGTTAAAAATAAAGTGGCAAGGGTACCAACTTTGGAGGACCATAACTCCTAAACCGCAAGGCCATTTTTTCTCATCCAAAGATGGATTTGTAGCCCTCATTATCACCTACAAAAACTTTAACTACAAGTCATTCCAATTCATTAAGGATTTTGAGTTATGGAGTGATCAAAGTGGTTGAAAAGTGAAAATGTCACTTTTTCCAACACTTAGTGAAATTTTCACTAAGTCAGATTCTGCCTCACTTTTTGCCAAATGTAGGGGGATTTTTCACTTGGAATCAAAAGAGATCAAAACCAAACTTGTTCAAACAGTTGTTGTATCATGTAAGAGCTTTCCAAAATGGCCAAGAACATTGCCAAATTCAACCTACACCATGAGATACAACATTGCCAAGTTGCCTTGCTGAAATCTGTCAAGGCAAGGCAGAATTTGCAACTTTGGTCGATTTGCCAAAATCAGCCAAATTCAATTGCTCCTATCCACTTGGACACCTCAGAGGATTGAATCTAAAGGGGACAATCACTGAGCCAAGCCTCCAAAGTCCATGGAACAAGAAATAGCATGTTGAACCTAGAATGGCCAAAATAGGGACAAGACTTCAAATTTGGAATGAGGCATTCAATGGAACCATCAAGGTGGCATGGACTGAGCCATTCTCATCTGAAATCAGTCAAGACTTATCCAAGACCAAGGGGACTATAGCTCTGTGCCCTAACCTCTAGTCAATGGCTAGAGGAGACTTGCATTTCCATTGGCCAACATTGAGGAAACACCTGCTGCAGTTGCCATTCACTGTGGATCCCAAAACAAACTTGCTCTTCTATAAATAGAGCTCAATTGTGGTTAGTTTGAGTACACCAAAGCCATCTAACAGATGCTTTCCTCAAAATCTCTTCTTTCACTCCAATTTTGCCTTCTAAGGCAAGTCACTATCGGATTTTGAGTTTGAGAGCAATTCCAATCAAACCAATCACTCACACACCTCACATACATCACATATGAGCTGATCAAACACTTAGATTACTTCTGAAACATCAATTTCACAAAATCACCAGCTGGTTGCTCAAGGTTTTAACCAAAGTGCAGCTGAGGTGCCACAAAATGATCCAGCCAATTTCAATCAAGTCCAACCATCCAAACACAATCCATAGGGTGTAGGGAAGCTGTTCAGATCATCACCACTCATCTGTAACACCTCCAAATCAAAAATCACTTTGAACTTGCTGTCACGACTTGGAGGTAAGCACATACTTGGTCATCTCTCAATCTATGCATATTTCCTCGCACAATAATTTGGCCATATGTTCATAATCATGCATGGAATGTTTTCCCTCAATTAATTGCATTGTTTGAATCGTGTATCAAAAATCCTAGCCTTCATGCAGAAATTAGGGTTCTTGAGGTCTCTTCGTGATTTCTTGTTGTATGTTTAATTTAAATGAAATTAAAGTACATAGACATGATCGTGAGGTTGAGACGAGCATAATGATATATGGATTGCATGATATGATTACGTATTCATGGAGATTGGATAGAAAATGCAAATCTGAGAAACCAAGAACACGCGCGTGTTCTTCAGCTGTTCTTGGCTCCATTTTTCATATATTCAAATATTTGAATTTTGTGATTTTGTTTAATTGATTCAAAAATTAATTTCTCTCTGAGTTTTAATGATTTTGAGTTGATTTTTTTTTATAATTCCCAAAAATGTTAAAATATTTTATTTTCCCAAAAAATCCCAAAAATATTATTTATTTCATATAATTGATATTTTTGTAAAGAATTAATATTTTGATTGTTTTTGGCATTTTAAATATTTTTTCTACATTGATTTTGCAACTTTTAATGCTTTCTAATTATTTTGTAGGTCAATACTCAATTTTTGAAGCATTAATCCAAGATCACAATTTGTTTCCCATGTGTTAAACAATTTTTGATCATTTTAATTGAATTTTTATTCAATTAAATACATTTTTGGAAATAAATTAGGGTTTTGGATTAATTCAACCCTCATAAATCATTTTCAAAACACTTTGGGCCTCTATTAGAGTGTAAAACCCAATCCTTTTTTTGACCAAATCATTTTTGGGCCTCACTTATTGTATAAGTCCCGATACCGTCAAAAAACAAACGGCGCGATCGTCGCCTTTTCAAAAATCATCTGGGCCTACCCTCGAGTAGTAAGACCCATTTCTTTTCTTTAAAAAACTTTTTGGGCCTCTTGAGAGAGTGTAAGACCCATCCCCCCTTGTACAAAAACTTTTTGGGCCTCACTCATTGTATAAGTCCCTCTGTACAAGTAAACGGCGCGATCGTCGCCCGTTTAAAAATAAAAATCATCTGGGCCTCTCCTTGAGCTGTAAGCCCCAAATCTTTCTTTTTCAAAGCACTTTCTCCTTTGATTTTGAATATACTGTTGTTTTCAATCTTTCTTTGTTGAACAACTAACCAAACAGCATGGAAGCACTCCAACCGAGTAAGTGGTTATCGCTTTCATTTACTGCTTTCATATTATAAACTGTATTGTGGGGCTGCTCACTATAAGTCTCCTTTCATAAACTCATATCTACTGTGTAATAATAGTATAGATATTTCGAGTTTCCCCGGCAACTACGTCTAGAACTAGGTGACGCCGTTTCATTTATTCGTAGAAATAGACGCCTAGATCCCCAATAGGAGCACCAGATACAGTCTTCTCTTCGGCTGTCCTCCTTAGGAATCGTCAAGAAGCTCTACTCCCCAAGATGAATGTATTCTCCGTGAATGGCATCTTTGAGTTTCTTCCAAATTCTCGAACTTTCCTGACTTGATCTATTCCTTGTGGATAGCTTGCCTTGAATGTCTCGGGGTTTGGGTACCCACTACGGTCATAATCTTGGACCTTAACTAAGGAACCCTCTTTAAAAGCTAAAAGTCACTGGATAGTAAACCTCGCACGTTTACCAGTGGTTTTTTTATCTTTAAAAGAGTTATCTCTCCTAATGGAAAGGAGATGATAGACCCAAGGGCTTCTTAAAAGCATCGGTCTCCTCTTGGGCATTGTTCAAGGACCCACAGGCTTCCTAAAAGCAACCCCGCCTCCTCTTGGGCATTATTCAAGGACCCTACGACTTCTTAGAAGTATTCACAGCCTCCTCTTAGGCTTCGTATAATGATCTCTTCCTCCGGGAATGATAGCCTCCTCTTGGGCTTCGTACAAGGACCCGTCGGCTTCTTAAAAGTTTCCAGCCTCCTCTTGGGCTTCGTACAAATTGTCCCGACGACCTCCTAGAGGTATAGGAACAGAACCTAGTCATTCTCATAGAACAGTCCTTTCATAGAGTCTACTACTGTTTCTCAAAGCATAGTACAAAAGATAAAACTCTAGACTTGGACAGTCTAACTTCCTTGAGTCTCAGAGACATTCTCAAGTGACCCCTTCGTTAAATAGGAAGGAAACCCGCAGACTCGGACAGTCTCAATACCCTTTGGATTTCCAGTTTCCTCAAAGAAAAGGAAACAACCCCGATCCTCAGATCTAACCCATGAGTACAGTGATGCTCATATAAGAACTGATTTTCTCTTTCAAAATCAGTATACTGGATCTGTCACTTAACTGACACAGTAACCTTAGCCTTCTCTTGGGCTCTGTACAATGATTCTCCCCAGCGGAGTCAAACAACGTTTTAGCCTCTCTCTCGGGCTTTGTACGAGACACATAAGAGACTCCCTCGTTGAGTCAATCACCTTTTCGCCTCCATCTCGGGCTTTATACAAGATACAAAAAGGTTCTTTTTTTTTTAGCCAAACAAACTTTAGCCTCCATCTCGGGCTTCGTACGAGATACAAAAACACTCTCCTGTTGAGTATAAAAGATTCTCATGTTGAGTCAACCCTTTTAGCCTCTCTCTCGGGCTTTATACGAGACACAAAGACTCTATCGTCGGGTCAAAAACTTCTAGCCTCTCTCTCGGGCTTTGTATGAGACACAAAATAGCCTCCTCTTAGGCTTTGTATAATGATTTTCCTAGCGGAAATTAGCCTCCTCTTAGGCTTTGTATAAGAAAACCACTGGTTAATCCAATTAACCTTTTAGCATCAAAGTTGTGCCTCGTTCACAGTACACAAACATCAACAACTCCTTTCCCTTCATCTAATCGCTGTAAGCGGCAAGCCTCTGGATCATCTACATCCATGCCACTGTCCCTCTTTTAGCATGAGAAATTCCTAAGGAAAGATGGCATTGCTCTACACTGAGTTAAAGTCTTCTCCTTCAGGTTAAAACCCTTTCTTCGGAAATTATGGCATTGCTCGGATCCGCGTATCCCAGTTAAAGTAATTCTCCTTCTCCCCTCTTTAGAGATGAAAAATTCTCTCTAAAGTCGAGATCTTTCAGCTTCACGTCTTGGGCTTTGAACAAGACACAAATAGACCTTTCAGCTTCACATCTTGGGCTTTGAACAAGATACAAACCACCTTTCGCTTCACGTCTTGGGCTTTGAACAAGACACCAAAACACCCATTTCTATGGGAGGAACTACGAACGCTCTGATTTCCCTGTTTCGGTAAACGGGAATACGTAGGCGTAAGATCGAAAGAAAAGATCTTAGCGAGCAGAGTCAACAAAAAACCCAAATCCCATATCTCCATCAATCAAAAGCAGTATTTCAAAAGCATCAGTCCTAACATCCTAACCCTTGTTCCCCGCTAGAAAGTCCTAGAAAGAAAGAAAACCGTATTGGCGAAAATACAAATAACCAGTACAAAGGCCCCCCCCACATTGATAGCATCCGTAACCTAACAGATCGCTGTTTAAACTCAGTATGCAAAGCAGGGTTAATTGGAGACATCTATTTCCCTTCCTTATTCAGCTCACAATAGGATAAAAAATGAATCGACCTGTAGTCAAAGCTCAAACCGCAGAGAGCGACCAGCGCTTAAGAACCGCGTCCAAAATCGCTCGCTACAGAAAAGTGGCACCCATCGTGGGGCCCTTCAAAGTTAGATCTAGGCACGGTCTTCCTTTTCTTCACTTATGTGAAAACCACAGATTAGGGCTTCCGCCGGGGAACCCAATTTCTATCAGGAACTTAGGAATCATAGCTTTATAAGTCTAGGATGATTAGGACAAATATATATACTGCTTTTCCTAATTGCTATACGTGTTTATTTATCTGCTAATGGGAATGCGTGTGATGCCGCATGTGGTGAGAATGAGTATACACTTAAGATAATTGATGGCGACGGGGTCGACCATCAACCTCAGTGGAGGCTGACCAACACAACCCATTCACTCTTCTAGCCAATGGGCCAGTTGTTAAGTCTGAGAAGCTGAGGAGCCAAACCCTTTCGTAGTGCGAAAGCTATCGGAAATAGTTGTTACGCGATACTACCGTCATTTGAGGCTGGTGATCTATTCTCGGTGAATAGCACTTACTCTAAGATTGCACCCAACTCGCTGGCGATCCGCTTGTTGTCTGCCTTCCTGGGAGGAGCTGATGATAATGAGTACAGGTACAAAAATCACCCTAGTATAAACCTTTGGGGATGGGTAGAGCCTTGAGTTCATGACAACGACCCTCTGACCCCATGTTTTTTCTATGTTTTTGTTTGCTGCATTCATGCATCCATTTAATAAAACATTAAAACACTCAAAAAACTTTCTCTTCTAGTCTCTCTGTTTTTCAAATTAAACTAAGACTGTGATTGCAAATATCAGAGAAAAAGATTGCATTAATGGATTTCGGTAGAAGGAGAACTCGCCAGTATACCTTCAAGGTTCCAAAACTGGGGGATTTGAGAAGGTTAGCAAGGATGATCGTTAACCCAGAGGCTTTCAGAGCCAAGCACGGTGGTTTGCTACCACTGTTAAGAGTCCATGTGATTAAGGGGATCATGGACGCGCTCATTCAGTTCTACGATCCGGTTTATCACTGTTTCACATTCCCGGATTACCAGCTATCACCAACGCTGGAGGAGTATTCTCATCTGACTGATTTACATATCACTGATCGAGCTCCATTTTCTGGACTGGAAAAAATTCCAAAGAATCAGACTATTGCAATAGCAATTCATTTGGACGAGTCTGAGGTCAAGACTCACATGACTACTAAGGGTGGCATCCAAGGTTTGCCAGCCCAGTTCTTGACAAAAAAGGCTCTATACTTCGCTAGTATAGGGAACGAGACTGCTTTTGAAAGCATCTTTGTCTTGCTCACCTACGGATTATTTTTGTTTCCCAACATCAATAACTTCGTCGATATCAACGCTATTAAGGTTTTTCTCATTGGAAACCCTGTGCCGACTTTGCTCGCAGATGCGTATCATTCTGTACACTTAGGAAATTTGTACATCGGAGGGGAGATCACATGCTGTGTACCTTTGCTCTACAAATGGTTTACCTCTCACTTGCCCAAGTCTGCTGCTTTTTGGGATTGCAAGAGTGTCTTACGTTGGTCGTAGAAGATCATGTCTCTCACCAATTCCGATATAGATTGGTGTAATAGGATTTATGAGGGAATCAGAATCATTGACCGTTGTGGAAACTTCCCCAGCGTACCCCTTATAGGAACTAAAGGAGGAATCAACTATCATCCGGTATTGGTTCGTTGTCAATTTGGATACCCGATGAGACACATCCCACTGGGTGTTCATCTGGAAGGTCTTTTCTTCAAAGAAGGAGAAAATGACAGAGCACTAAAGATGGAAATAGTGCAAGCTTGGAAACATGTTCATAAGAAAGGACGAGAGTCTCTGGGAAAACTAGAATGTGTCTCGGTGGAGCCTTATCTCCATTGGGTACAAACTAGAGCTCTCAAGCTAAAGATGCCTTATCCTCGTTACAGAATTCTTCCACCGAGGGAAACTGTTATGTACTTCATGACGGAAACTGAAAAGCTTCAGGTTACTCTCAACAAAGTTCAAAAGGAAAGAAGATCTTGGAAGAACAAATACCGCACCCTCGACGTAGAGTGTATCCAAATACAGCAACTACTAAAAGAGAAAGATGCTCTGATTGAAATTTTGGAGCAGCATGCTGTAGAGAATCAAGATGACCAAAGGAATTTGCTCACTCCTTTCACTTGGCAAAGGAATGACAACCCGACAACGGCCCAGGAGCCCCCGTCAAAGAAAAGGAAGATACCAGAATCAGCACCCGGTTTCTCCTCAGAGAGGACTCAGGACCCATTAGTTTAGGTTTCTGTTTCTGCACTTTGTAATCTACTGTATTTCCATTTCTGTAATCCTTTGGAATTCAATAAAAAGGGGTTTCCCCAGTGTTTGATATTTGCAATCTAATTGTCGAAGTTTATTTTGATTAAACCAAAAAACAATTAATATAATCATTGCATTCATCATTCTCACATCGCGTATTCTCCTTACCTACGAATCTCAAGTTTGTGTCTCGATTCTAGAGTCAAACTGTCTCATTCGTATAATACTCGGGCCAATCGTCAGAAAAAGATGGATGATCTTGAGGAAGAAAACAGAGAGTTGAAAGAAGAGATCGACGCTCTGAGAGAGGATATGAGAAAGCTTCGTAACGACATGCAAGCCATGGCAGAAGCTCAGCTACAAAGAACTGTGATCTCAGAGATCACCTCAACGCCCATCATAGAAAAGTATGATCCTAGGTATCAGATGCCGAAAGATTGTCCTTGGGGCATGCCTGTTAACTATATCCCGGAAGGATATGTTCCGCCGGCCACTGAAGATCATGGAATCGCAACAGAAGCCGCTGGGCCTGAAGGTTACAAACTTCGGGAAAGCGAAGATGCCAGGGGCATACTCAAGACTCCTGAAGGTTACAAACTTCGGGAGGCGCCAAGTATTACTGCCGTAGTCACGGTACCACCCCCTGTGGTGCACACTGTCCCGGAAAGACAGATTCCACAGACACCTTCTGGTAAAAAGGAAACTATGTTTGACAGAATGGATGAATTCCAGGAGCAGTTCTTGGAAATGCAGAAAGAGCTGCAAGCCATTCGCGGTCAGGATCTATTTGGAAAGGACGCCGCAGACCTCTGCTTGGTCCCAAATGTGAAAGTCCCGCACAAGTTCCAAGTGCCCGACTTTGAAAAATACAAGGGTAACTCTTGCCCTCAGAGCCATCTGGTGATGTACGCTCGGCGGATGTCAGCTCAGATGGAGAATCAGGACCTGCTGATTCACTACTTCCAGGATAGTTTAACCGGTGCCGCATTAAAATGGTACATGGGTTTAAACCGTACTACAATCAGTACATTCAGAGATCTTGGTACTGCCTTCGTCCAACAATACAAGTACAATTTGGACATGGCACCCGACAGAGATCAACTCAGATCAATGTCGCAAAAGGACAAAGAAACCTTTAAGGAGTATGCTCAAAGGTGGCGTGAAATTGCCGCTCAGATTTGTCCACCTCTTGAGGAAAAAGAGATGACAAAGATCTTCTTAAAGACCTTAAGCTCATTTTACTATGACCGAATGGTTGCCAGTGCGCCCAGTGATTTCACCGAGATAGTCGGCATGGGCGTACGTCTTGAGGAAGCCGTCCGAGAAGAACGTTCGGTAAAAGACGTTGGATCAACGAGCGGTACTAAAAAATACGGTAGTGCTCTCCCTAAGAAAAAAGAGCAAGATATTGGGAATATCTCTCTTGGAATGCAAAGGCGACGTTATCAGCCAGTAGCAGCTGTTACTCCTGTTATCGGCCCCGCGCCTATTCCTACATATCAACCTCAGGTTGCGCAGAGCCAACCTGACCAACAAAGGACACAACAGCCTCTTCAGCAGGCTCGTCCTCCATATAACAACAACCGTACAACACGGCCACCAGGATTTGATCCTATACCCGTAACGTACGCAGAGCTGTTTCCGTTACTGCTGGCTAAGGGGCACATTCAGACTAAGTCTCCCCTTTCAGTTCCGGAAAATCCTCCTTTTTGGTTTAAAGCAGATTAAACATGCCCTTATCATCAAGGAGGTTCAGGGCATAACATTGAGACTTGTCTCAATTTCAAATCCGACGTGCAAAATCTTGTTAGGAGCGGGCTCTTATCTTTCAAAGATACGAATCCTAATGTTCTTACGAACCCGCTGCCTCAACACGAGAAAGCTGCAGTCAATCTGACTGAGAAAGAGACTAACAATGTCTATCAAATTCATGATGTACTCTTATTGGGGACCAATCTGGTCAAGATGCATTGTAGACAGAGTGGATATGGCCATGTGCCACCTCATAATTATCACCAGTGTGATATCTGCTCTAAAGACAACCAGGGATGTTCTGTAGTGCAAACAGCTCTACAGGAACAAATGGATCTTGGATGGATCCAAGAGCACCGAGTTCGTGGAGTTAACATGGTTTACACAAATTCCAACGTCATTCAAAACCACGACATCCGTGCGATGAATGTCAACTTGGTGGCGATGCACTCAAGGCAAAGCCAGTATCATAATCTGCTGCGGCACGATTACAGTTCCTGTCTGATTTTCTCGGTAAACAAACAGGGATGCTCTTTCATACAAGAGGCCCTCCAGCGTCAGATGGATCTTGGATGGATCCAAGACTACCATGATAGGAACTCCTATCAAATCAACATGGTTCAGATCTTTGACATTCACGTGATGAATACCAATCTGGTAGAGTTACATGCTGAGCAGGTCCGACTTGGATTCTTAATATCACACGACTATCAAAGCTGTAAAGAGGGTTGCGAAAATGATCGAGGTTGTACCCTTGTCCAGGAGGCACTTCAGCACTTGTTAAATCACTGGTGGATGTCAATCTATATGGACGAAGATACTCAGCAGATTAGTATCAATAACAGGAATCCTACTCGTCGTCAAAGTCAGGATGTCCGATCAATGGAAGGTAACCTAGTGAGGTTACATTGTATTCAAAGTGGGCGTGGCCAGGTGCCACCACACAATTATGACCGTTGTAGCGTCTGTTCGGAAAGTAACCAAGGGTGTTACCTTGTGAGAGCAGCTTTTCAGGGTCAGGTCGATCATGGAGAAATTCGTCCATATCCAGGTTCAGGACCCATCATTTGGTCGCCGAACTACCTTGCCGAGCAAGTTGAGGATGTTGTCACGATCTCTGGTCATCACAGGACCAGGGATGTTTTTGCCATCATCCCTCTACTTGACGAATCTAGAGTTCCCAACCGGGAACGGATCAAGGTTACTTATGATGGTCAGAAAAATCAGAAGGTTCCCATAGTTATCTATCTACCGGGGCCACTACCGTATGAATCAGCTAAGGCAATCCCTTACAAATACGGTGCGACAATAATCGAGAATGGAAAGGAAATTCCATTACCCTCCGTCGTGAATATTGCAGACATCAGTCGTGTAACACGGAGCGGTCGAATCTTCAACCGAGGGGTTGGAGAATCCAACAAAGAAAAGGAACTTCAGGCAGAAATTCCTGATCCACCAGTCGGTCAATCTAGTAATCCCGACTTTTCAAAAGACAAAGATGAGATGCTAAAGCTCCTCCAAAGGAGTGAATATAACATTGTTGATCAACTGTTACAAACTCCTTCAAAGATCTCAGTATTATCACTGTTACTCAGTTCAGAAGCCCACAGGGAGGCTCTACAGAAAGTCTTGGAGCAAGCCTTTGTGGAACAGGATGTAACAATCAGACAATTCGATAGCATTGTCTCTAACATCACTTCCTGCAATAATTTGGGATTTAGTGATGAGGAATTACCTGAAGAGGGTCGCTGTCATAACATGGCGCTCAATATCACAATTAACTGCCAGGGCGATGCTTTAGCCAACGTACTGGTAGACACAGGGTCATCCCTGAATGTTATGCCGAAGTCCACTTTAATGCAATTATCATTTAAGGGCCCTCTGATGAGAGTCAGCGAGGTCGTCGTCAACGCATTCGACGGATCCAGAAAAACGGTTATCGGCGAAGTTGATCTTCCCATAACTATTGGTCCTCACACATTCCAAATCACTTTCCAGGTCATGGACATCCGGGCAACATACAGTTGTTTATTAGGAAGACCTTGGATACATCAGGCTGGAGCGGTTACTTCCACCCTCCACCAAAGGCTAAAGTTCGTCAAGAACGATCAACTTGTCACGGTTTGTGGGGAACAAGCCTTGCTTGTGAGCAACTTATCATCATCTACTTGTGTAGAACCCGAGGAGGTTATTGGAACTCAGTTCCAAGCACTATCGGTGAGCAAGAACAATCAGTTCAAAGAAGGAACTTCAATTTCCTCATACAACGATGCTATCAAAGCGGTCGAGAGTACCGATACAACCGGATGGGGACGGCTTGTCATTCCTATTGACAATAAAACAAAGAAGGGTCTTGGTTTTTCTGCGACCTGTACCCAGACAGCTGCTAACGATGAAAGTCTTCATCCCCTTCAAAACTTCTTCCACAGTGGAGGTTTTCTCCACCCAGTGTCTCAAGCAGTGCATACTATCAATGAGGAAGATCCCTCTGACACGGATGAAGAATGGAAGTCCTACCTTAACAAGGACGGCTATATGTCTCAGGAAGAGGTGCCTACGCCTTTTTGCTTTCCTACAGAAAGTCCGAGATTTATACCAAGATCAGATGTCAAAATGATCTACGGAGATTGTGATCCGGAAGGATGTCGTGCTCCGCCAAATTCATTAGAGGAAGACACTCTAATGAAAGACAACTTTGACCACAATTACTATGGCCCAATGGATGGCCTGCCAATGTGGCAGCCTTACCCAGGAAACTTGGGGCAAGAAAGTCAGTCGAACAATGAAACTCAGCTGAGCGTCATTGAACAGAATACCTGTGTCTCCACCATGTCATGGGATCAACACTCAGGTCATTCAGAAACTACTCAACATGAAGATGAATTCGCAACGTTTGCAGGACTAGAATTCATCAACTATGCTTTTCCCGAGGTCAACGTCATCGAGAGGGATGACTCCTCCAGTTCCAAAGAAGTTTGGGACACTCTGGGACAACCAAGTGGAAAATATGACTTTATGGTCAAGTACACTGCTCCCGAAAGCTCTCGTATCAGGCTCGAAGATATCCAGTCAACTGGATGGGGAGATACCGCTGAGAGCACCAATGCTATGCAAAATGCAACAGAGGAATCCTCCTACGACAATTCTGCTTGGGAGACAGATTCCAATGATCCTACTCCACCAGAAATCAGCGTCATTTCTGAAGACAAATCAAGGAAGGTGCCAGACTTTGTGATTCACCGAGGAGTTCACCGCCAATGGGTTATCGTCGAGGTTCCGAAGGTCGTTCGTCAGTCAAAGTAATTGCCATCTTTAACCTTTCACCCTGCCCAGGTGAAACGGATGTTTTGATAGGGCTCGCTTTCTGTAAATTTCCCTCTTCGCTTTGCCCAAAGCGACAGAGTTTTGTTTTATAGGGCTGTAGTTTCAGGAGTCGACTTGTTCATTAATAAAATAACTTCGTTCTGTAATTTCCGCATTAATTGTTGTTTTCTCTTTTTGCTTTTTCAGAAAATGGTAATCCTAAAAAACATTCAATAATAAAAAGAAGCAGTAAAATCAAAACACTGCACACACTTACATTTTCTCTATCTCTTCTAAACACGAATCATCACGTCATGCAGATTGCTTGTTTTAAACCCAATTGAAACATACGATCCAATGCCTTTTCCCAACTTTGAGTTCCCGGTATTTGAGGCTGAAGAAGAAGTTGACAACGAAATTCCAGAAGAGATCTCCCGACTACTCAGACAAGAGGAAAGGTCCATTGAACCTCACAAAGAGCCGTTGGAAACGGTAAACTTGGGTTCAGAGAAAGAGAGAAAAGAAATCAGGATTGGAGCACTGCTCAGTTCAACTGCCAGAGAGGGTCTGATAAATCTTCTCAAAGAATTCCCCGATGTATTCGCTTGGTCCTATCAGGATATGTCAGGGTTGGATACCAGCATCGTGGAACATCACTTACCGTTGAGATCGGAATGTCCGCCAGTAAAGCAAAGGTTGAGACGGACTCACCCGGACATGGCCATCAAAATCAAAGAGGAGGTACAGAAACAGATCGACGCGGGTTTCCTCGCTACATCTGAATATCCTCAATGGTTAGCTAACATCGTACCCGTTCCCAAAAAGGACGGAAGGGTCAGAATGTGTGTTGATTACAGAGATCTAAACAAGGCAAGTCCAAAGGACGACTTTCCTTTACCACACATTGACATGCTGGTAGACAGTACAACAAAGTTCAAAGTATTCTCCTTCATGGATGGATTCTCGGGCTATAACCAGATCAAAATGGCGCCGAAAGACATGGAGAAAACTTCGTTCATTACCCCATGGGGTACCTTTTGTTACAAGGTAATGCCGTTCGGGTTGAAGAATGTCGGGGAAACCTATCAAAGGGCCATGACTACTCTGTTTCATGACATGATACACAAGGAAATCGAAGTGTATGTCGATGATATGATTGCAAAATCAAGAACAGAGGATGAGCACGTTGAACATCTGTCAAAATTGTTCGAACGTCTAAGAAAATTCAAGCTCCGCTTGAATCCTAACAAGTGCACCTTCGGTGTCCGTTCGGGGAAATTACTAGGGTTCATCGTCAGCCAGAAAGGAATTGAAGTTGATCCTGACAAGGTCAAGGCCATTCGAGAAATGCCTTCTCCGAAAACTGAAAAACAAGTCAGAGGATTCCTGGGACGTTTGAACTACATCTCCAGATTCATATTCCTTATGACCGCGACGTGTGCGCCGATTTTCAGATTACTCAAAAAGAACTAGGATTGCGTTTGGTCAGAAGATTGCAAAACCGCCTTCGACAGTATCAAGGAATATCTGTTGAATCCTCCGATTCTATCACCTCCAGTGGAAGGAAGACCACTGATCATTTACCTCACAGTCCTAGAGGACTCAATGGGATGTGTACTTGGCCAACAAGACGAAACTAAAAGGAAAGAGTCTGCCATTTACTATCTAAGCAAGAAATTCACCGACTGCGAGACTCGGTACACAATGCTTGAGAAAACTTGTTGCGCTTTGGCATGGGCAGCCAAACGTCTTCGCCAGTACATGATTCGTCATACTACTTGGTTGGTCTTAGAAATGGATCCAATCAAGTACGTTTTCGAAAAACCTGCTCTCACGGGAAGGATTGCCCGTTGGCAGATGTTACTATCAGAATATGACATAGAGTACCATGCTCAGAAAGCCGTTAAAGGAAGTATTTTAGCCGATCATTTGGCTCATCAACCGATTGACGATCAAGAATCAATCGGGTTTGACTTCCCAGACGAAGATGTCATGTATCTAAAGATGAAAGATTGCGATGAACCGCTACCCAGTGAAGGGCCAGAACCAGGTTCCCAGTGGGGACTTATCTTTGACGGAGCAGTCAATCATTATGGAAACGGAATTGGGGCAATCATTGTTACCCCTCAGGGTTCCCATATTCCTTTCACTGCCAGACTTACGTTCAAATGTACGAACAACGAGGCCGAATACGAAGCATGTATCATGGGTCTCGAAGAAGCGATTGATTTAAGGATCAAAAACTTGGACGTATACGGCAATTCAGCCCTGGTTATTAACCAGATAAAAGGAGATTGGAACACATACCAATCAGGATTGATTCCTTACAAAGACTATGCAAGAAGGTTGCTAACTTTCTTCAACAGAGTGGAGTTTCATCACATCCCTCGTGATGAGAATCACATGGCTGATGCATTAGCCACTCTCTCTTCCATGATTAGTGTAGGTCGATGGAATGACATACCTAAGATCGACATCATGCGCCTTGAACGGCCCGCTTACATCTTCGCAATTGAAGCAGTCATAGACGACAGACCTTGGTATCACGATATCAAATGCTTCCTTCAGAAACAAGAGTACCCATCTGGGGTACTCAGAAAAGACAGGAAAACCCTCAGAAGATTGGCTGGAAACTTCTTCCTGAGTGGTGACACTCTTTATAAGAGAAATTTTGACATGGTCTTGCTCCGATGCGTCAACAGACCAGAAGCAGACATGCTCATGAAAGAAATTCATGAAGGATCCTTTGGCACTCATGCTAACGGACACACAATGGCGAGAAAAATTCTCAGGGCCGGGTATTATTGGTTGACCATGGAATCCGACTGCTACAAGTACATGAGGAGGTGTCACAAGTGTCAGATATACTCCAACAAAATTCATCTACCGCCATCACATCTCAAAGTTCTTTCTTCCCCATGGCCTTTCTCGATATGGGGAATCGACATGATTGGTATGATTGAGCCCAAGGCTTCAAACGGACATCGGTTCATTCTGGTAGCCATTGACTATTTCACCAAGTGGGTCGAAGCAGCGTCATTCGCCAATATAACCCGACAAGTGGTGGTCCGATTTATCAAAAACAATATCATCTGCCGTTATGGTGTTCCAAGCGAGATCATTACTGATAATGGATCTAACTTGAACAATAAGATGATGAAGGAGTTGCGTGCAGAGTTCAAGATCGAACACCATAACTCATCTCCCTACCGACCCAAGATGAACGGAGCGGTAGAAGCGGCTAACAAGAACATCAAGAAGATTGTTCAAAAGATGGTTGTAACCTATAAAGATTGGCACGAAATGCTACCCTTTGCTCTTCACGGTTATCGAACATCTATCCGCACTTCAACAGGGGCAACCCCTTTCTCTCTAGTATATGGCATGGAAGCAGTGCTCCCCATAGAAGTAGAGATCCCATCAATCCGGGTATTGATGGAAGCTAAGCTCACCGAAGTTGAATGGTGTCAAAGTCGACACGACGAACTGAACCTGATTGAGGAGAAGCGAATCACGACACTATGCCATGGTCAGTTGTATCAACAGAGAATGAAAAGGGCGTTCGACAAAAAGGTCCGACCTCGTATTTTCAGAAAATGAGACCTCGTGCTCAAGAAGATACAATCATTTCTCACTGATTCTCGGGGCAAATGGACCCCAAATTATGATGGCCCCTATGTGGTCACGAAAGCTTTCTCAGGCGGCGCCTTGAGACTTGCAACCATGGACGGAGAGGAATTTGCCTACCCCACGAATGTTGATGTAGTCAAGAAATACTTCGCCTAAAACTAAAAAAAAAAAAAAAAAAAAAAAAACGTCTCGGTGGATTGAAAACCCGAAAGGGCGGTCCAGGCAAAAGTTAGAGACATGAAAAAAAATCATCCCGATGGATTGGAAATCTCATAGTACAATCCAGGCAAAAATTAGGGATAATGGCAAGTAACTATGTTCAACAGAGGCAAGTCCCTCAGCAGCAGTTACAGCATCATCTATCGGAGGAAATCCCCAGTCAGAGGTCATCTTCGACGGAAGCTCAGGATATCCCGAATTCAAAGTTGGTAGAAGGATAGTGGTCGTTATGTTTCAACTTAGCCCTTTTCCCTGTAAATTACCATTTTCTAACTTTGTATATACTCTTTGGAATCACGCGTTTGGCTGATCTCCATCTTATCAATAAAATTTGAGCCCTTGTGCTTTTGTTTGTAATTCTTTACTTGTTTTAGCTTTACAGAACGACGTTGTTTAAACTTAATCAGCGATTCTTGAAATAAAACAAAAATAAATTTACTTGTTAAACTTTTTCTGCTTTTAAATTAAAGATGGCATTTCTTTTGACTGTTGAACATCAGAAGAACATCGATCGCTTCTCCCGAAGTAAGCGAACTTCAAAGTGCAGAATCAAAGTACTCCTTCTAGACCAGTACGCCTGAATGAAGGGATCAACTGTGTCAGAGACCTTGTTTCGTCTGACATCCTCGGCCGAGTTCTCATCTCCTAAGCCCGATCAACATAGCTCCCAATGGGACTATCTCTCCTAAGCAAGGTGGAATTGCAGTTTTGAACCAACGGTACTTCTTCGCCCCGCGATGGCCGAGTATCCAATTGTGTTCATCCATTAGTCTGTATGTCGCATCTGTTTTGTCAGCATATACATACGTACTTCATGCATTTTTTATTTGCATTTACATTTCATATTGCATCATTATCACTCTAGTCGGTCTTGTCCCCTAGTGGTAGAAGTCCTCTCAATCGAGTTGTTAGTTCTTGCCTCGTCAGGAAATACTGTGTCTGAACAACCTCGCTTCCAATTTAATTCTGGAAAGAAGTTGGTCCTCGACCACTTTGATAACTTGAACCTCTGAAAAGCCAGAGAAAACCTTCAATAAACATCACTCTTCGCCATTGAAGATGATATCCTTGCTTTCCCGAATTAAGGAAAATCCACAGAGAAAGCCTCGTGATCAGAGATTCGACAGCACGCCAGTTTTGCTCCGAAAAACCACTGATGAGAAGGTCATTGGCACCTCAAAATTGGACCCCATCATATGGCATTTCTCCGGGAAGATCCTGAGAAAAGTATGATGTAACCCCAAACAAAAACAGTCTCTCAAGAGACTCGCTTTCCCCAGTAGAATCGACAAATGGCGTCTCCAAAACAGAGAAGTTTGTACAACTCTACAATTCAGACGAATGGGTTCCCCAGCAAGTCTGACATCAAATCTTTTCCCACTCAAATGGCATCTCCCCAGGAAAATTCGGCGAGAAGTTTGAAGGAAAGCCGCTACGAATAGCGTCCCTTGTCAGTAAAGTTTATTGACAAAAGAAACTAAGACCAGTTCCTTGGTAGGAAACCAGGATCGAGGGGAAGTTTATTTCTGAAACTAAGACCAGTTCCTTGGTAGGAAACCAGGATCGAGGGGAATTTTATATCAGAAACTAAGACCAGTTCCTTGGTAGAAAACCAGGATCGAGGGGAAGTTTATATCAGAAACTAAGACCAGTTCCTTGGTAGGAGACCAGGATCGAGGGGAAGTTTACCTTTTCTAAGCATCATCGCTTAGCAAAAGAAGATGAATGCGTAAGCTACCATTCATAACCACCATCAAAATTTCGGGTATTCCGATATTTAATCCTCTTGCACCCCGAATGCCCAAATGCCTTCGTCATTCACACCTTCGGGTCCAAGAAGATTAAATAGGGGCATCTGTAATACCCCAAATTTTGACCACTTAGATTTCCCATCATTGTGCAAATCATCATCACAATATGGATGAACCATCATGCTTCATCAGTCTCCCCAAAGATGGGTGAGCATCCAATACAATCAAAATTAGGGTTTCAAGCCCTCTCTGAGTGCTTAGACAAAGGATCAATCAAGAAATGACATGATCTTCAACTTGTCTAATCTCTCAAACATCCTCAAAGGATCAAAAGGACTCCCACTTCAAGGATTAAGCACAAGGTTGCTCCCTTCTAGGTGGATCAAGCCTCAAGATCGCCAGTGTCACCAAATTAGGATTTTGATCACCCAGGGCCTCCAGATGGAAATTTTCATCTGGGCACAAGGCAATGATCCAAACATAACCTAATATACTCTATGGAACCTCATGAACCCATGCATCAAGTCAATTTTTCCTCAGGGGATGCATTCATCAAAAATCAGGAATTAGGGTTTTTTGACCTAATTCACCCCTAAGTTGACTTTTGGGACAAACCATGAGCCAAGACCTCAAGACATGATTTGAGGGTCTCTAATATACCATATTGATCCATTTGGAACAATGGATTGATCCAAGAAGCTTGAGCAACAAGTCTCAATTTCATCTGCACCACAATTAGGGTTTTAAGAGAAAAGTCAACTGTGACTTTGACTTTTGACCAGGACATGCTCCCAAACCCTAATACATGATTGAATATACCCTATGACACCCATGGAACATGTCCATCAAATTTGATTTGGGTCAAGGACATGATTTCCTGAAGAATTGCACAGTTTGGAATTCATCTGATAAAAAGTCAACTGTGCACAAAAGTCAACTTTGACTTTTTGAGATTTTTCACCAAAATGGATTTTTAACCCAAAAATGATGTTAATGTATGATTTGAATCATCATTCATCAAGAAAAATCAAGAAAAGTGAGATAACTTGTAAAAGGGGTAACCATAAAACTTAGAAATTTTTCTAAGTTAAAAATAAAGTGGCAAGGGTACCAACTTTGGAGGACCATAACTCCTAAACCACAAGGCCATTTTTTCTCATCCAAAGATGGAGTTGTAGCCCTCATTATCACCTACAAAAACTTAAACTACAAGTCATTCCAATTCATTAAGGATTTTGAGTTATGGAGTGATCAAAGTGGTTGAAAAGTGAAAATGTCACTTTTTCCAACACTTAGTGAAATTTTCACTAAGTCAGATTCTGCCTCACTTTTTGCCAAATCTAGGGGGATTTTTCACTTGGAATCAAAAGAGATCAAAACCAAACTTGTTCAAACAGTTTTTGTATCATGTAAGAGCTTTCCAAAATGGCCAAGAACATTGCCAAATTCAACCTACACCATGAGATACAACATTGCCAAGTTGCCTTGCTGAAATCTGTCAAGGCAAGGCAGAATTTGCAACTTTGGTCGATTTGCCAAAATCAGCCAAATTCAATTGCTCCTATCCACTTGGACACCTCAGAGGATTGAATCTAAATGGGACAATCACTGAGCCAAGCCTCCAAAGTCCATGGAACAAGAAATAGCATGTTGAACCTAGAATGGCCAAAATAGGGACAAGACTTCAAATTTGGAATGAGGCATTCAATGGAACCATCAAGGTGGCATGGACTGAGCCATTCTCATCTGAAATCAGTCAAGACTTATCCAAGACCAAGGGGACCATAGCTCTGTGCCCTAACCTCTAGTCAATGGCTAGAGGAGACTTGCATTTCCATTGGCCAACATTGAGGAAACACCTGCTGCAGTTGCCATTCACTGTGGATCCCAAAACAAACTTGCTCTACTATAAATAGAGCTCAATTGTGGTCAGTTTGAGTACACCAAAGCCATCTAGCAGATGCTTTCCTCAAAATCTCTTCTTTCACTCCAATTTTGCCTTCTAAGGCAAGTCACTATCGGGTTTTGAGTTTGAGAGCAATTCCAATCAAACCAATCACTCACACACCTCACATACATCACATATGAGCTGATCAAACACTTAGATTACTTCTGAAACATCAATTTCACAAAATCACCAGCTGGTTGCTCAAGGTTTTAACCAAAGTGCAGCTGAGGTGCCACAAAATGATCCAGCCAATTTCAATCAAGTCCAACCATCCAAACACATTCCATAGGGTGTAGGGAAGCTGTTCAGATCATCACCACTCATCTGTAACACCTCCAAATCAAAAATCACTTTGAACTTGATGTCACGACTTGGAGGTAAGCACATACTTGGTCATCTCTCAATCTATGCATATTTCCTCGCACAATAATTTGGCCATATGTTCATAATCATGCATGGAATGTTTTCCCTCAATTAATTGCATTGTTTGAATCGTGTATCAAAAATCCTAGCCTTCATGCAGAAATTAGGGCTCTTGAGGTCTCTTCGTGATTTCTTGTTGTATGTTTAATTTAAATGAAATTAAAGTACATAGACATGATCATGAGGTTGAGACGAGCATAATGATATATGGATTGCATGATATGATTACGTATTCATGGAGATTGGATAGAAAATGCAAATCTGAGAAACCAAGAACACGCGCGTGTTCTTCAGCTGTTCTTGGCGCCATTTTTCATATATTCAAATATTTGAATTTTGTGATTTTGTTTAATTGATTCAAAAATTAATTTCTCTCTGAGTTTTAATGATTTTGAGTTGATTCTTTTTTTTATAATTCACAAAAATGTTAAAATATTTTATTTTCCCAAAAAATCCCAAAAATATTATTTATTTCATATAATTGATATTTTTGTAAAGAATTAATATTTTGATTGTTTTTGGCATTTTAAATATTTTTTCTACATTGATTTTGCAACTTTTAATGCTTTCTAATTATTTTGTAGGTCAATACTCAATTTTTGAAGCATTAATTCAAGATCACAATTTGTTTCCCATGTGTTAAACAATTTTTGATCATTTTAATTGAATTTTTATTCAATTAAATACATTTTTGGAAATAAATTAGGGTTTTGGATTAATTCAACCCAAATTAGAGTGTAAGACCCAATCCTTTTTTGACCAAATCATTTTTGGGCCTCACTTATTGTATAAGTCCCGATACCGTCAAAAAACAAACGGCGCGATCGTCGCCTTTTCAAAAATCATCTGGGCCTACCCTCGAGTAGTAAGACCCATTTCTTTTCTTTAAAAAACTTTTTGGGCCTCTTGAGAGAGTGTAAGACCCATCCCCCCTTGTACAAAAACTTTTTGGGCCTCACTCATTGTATAAGTCCCTTTGTACAAGTAAACGGCGCGATCGTCGCCCGTTTAAAAATAAAAATCATTTGGGCCTCTCCTTGAGCTGTAAGCCCCAAATCTTTCTTTTTCAAAGCACTTTCTCCTTTGATTTTGAATATACTGTTGTTTTCAATCTTTCTTTGTTGAACAACTAACCAAACAACATGGAAGCACTCCAACCGAGTAAGTGGTTATCGCTTTCATTTACTGCTTTCATATTATAAACTGTATTGTGGGGCTGCTCACTGTAAGTCTCCTTTCATAAACTTATATCTACTGTGTAATAATAGTATAGATATTTCGAGTTTCCCCGGCAACTACGTCTAGAACTAGGTGACGCCGTTTCATTTATTCGTAGAAATAGACGCCTAGATCCCCAATAGGAGCACCAGATACAGTCTTCTCTTCGGCTGTCCTCCTTAGGAATCGTCAAGAAGCTCTACTCCCCAAGATGAATGTATTCTCCGTGAATGGCATCTTTGAGTTTCTTCCAAATTCTCGAACTTTCCTGACTTGATCTATTCCTTGTGGATAGCTTGCCTTGAATGTCTCGGGGTTTGGGTACCCACTACGGTCATAATCTTGGACCTTAACTAAGGAACCCTCTTTAAAAGCTAAAAGTCGCTGGATAGTAAACCTCGCACGTTTACCAGTGGTTTTTTTTATCTTTAAAAGAGTTATCTCTCCTAATGGAAAGGAGATGATAGACCCACGGGCTTCTTAAAAGCATCGGCCTCCTCTTGGGCATTGTTCAAGGACCCACACGCTTCCTAAAAGCAACCCCGCCTCCTCTTGGGCATTATTCAAGGACCCTACGACTTCTTAGAAGTATTCACAGCCTCCTCTTAGGCTTCGTATAATGATCTCTTCCTCCGGGAATGATAGCCTCCTCTTGGGCTTCGTACAAGGACCCGTCGGCTTCTTAAAAGTTTCCAGCCTCCTCTTGGGCTTCGTACAAATTGTCCCGACGACCTCCTAGAGGTATAGGAACAGAACCTAGTCATCCTCATAGAACAGTCCTTTCATAGAGTCTACTACTGTTTCTCAAAGCATAGTACAAAAGATAAAACTCTAGACTTGGACAGTCTAACTTCCTTGAGTCTCAAAGACATTCTCAAGTGACCCCTTCGTTAAATAGGAAGGAAACCCACAAACTCGGATAGTCTCAATACCCTTTGGATTTCCAGTTTCCTCAAAGAAAAGGAAACAACCCCGATCCTCAGATCTAACCCATGAGTACAGTGATGCTCATATAAGAACTGATTTTCTCTTTCAAAATCAGTATACTGGATCTGTCACTTAACTGACACAGTAACCTTAGCCTTCTCTTGGGCTTTGTCAATGATTCTCCCCAGCGGAGTCAAACAACGTTTTAGCCTCTCTCTCGGGCTTTGTACGAGACACATAAGAGACTCCCTCGTTGAGTCAATCACCTTTTCGCCTCCATCTCGGGCTTTATACGAGATACAAAAAGGTTCTTTTTTTTTGAGCCAAACAAACTTTAGCCTCCATCTCGGGCTTCGTACGAGATACAAAAACACTCTCCTGTTGAGTGTAAAAGATTCTCTTGTTGAGTCAACCCTTTTAGCCTCTCTCTCGGGCTTTATACGAGACACAAAGACTCTATCGTCGGGTCAAAAACTTCTAGCCTCTCTCTCGGGCTTTGTATGAGACACAAAATAGCCTCCTCTTAGGCTTTGTATAATGATTTTCCTAGCGGAAATTAGCCTCCTCTTAGGCTTTGTATAAGAAAACCACTGGTTAATCCAATTAACCTTTTAGCATCAAAGCTGTGCCTCGTTCACAGTACACAAACATCAACAACTCCTTTCCCTTCATCTAATCGCTATAAGCGGCAAGCCTCTGGATCATCTACATCCATGCCACTGTCCCTCTTTTAGCATGAGAAATTCCTAAGGAAAGATGGCATTGCTCTACACTGAGTTAAAGTCTTCTCCTTCAGGTTAAAACCCTTTCTTCGGAAATTATGGCATTGCTCGGATCCGCGTATCCCAGTTAAAGTAATTCTCCTTCTCCCCTCTTTAGAGATGACAAATTCTCTCTAAAGTCAAGATCTTTCAGCTTCACGTCTTGGGCTTTGAACAAGACACAAATAGACCTTTCAGCTTCACATCTTGGGCTTTGAGCAAGATACAAACCACCTTTCACTTCACATCTTGGGCTTTGAACAAGACACCAAAACACCCATTTCCTCCCATAGAATAGGAGGAACTACGAACGCTCTGATTTCCCTGTTTCGGTAAACGGGAATACGTAGGCGTAAGATCGAAAGAAAAGATCTTAGCGAGCACAATCAACAAAAAACCCAAATCTCATATCTCCATCAATCAAAAGCAGTATTTCAAAAGCATCAGTCCTAACATCCTAACCCTTGTTCCCCGCTAGAAAGTCCTAGAAAGAAAGAAAACCGTATTGGCGAAAATACAAATAGCCAGTACAAAGCCCCCCCCCCCCCCCACATTGATAGCATCCGTAACCTAACAGGCCGCTGTTTAAACTCAGTATGCAAAGCAGGGTTAATTGGAGACATCTATTTCCCTTCCTTATTCAGCTCACAATAGGATAAAAAATGAATCAACCTGTAGTCAAAGCTCAAACCGCAGAGAGCGACCAGCGCTTAAGAACCGCGTCCAAAATCGCTCGCTACAACTTGGATCAATTGTTATTTGATCTTGCGGCTATTTTAATTCAGAAGTTTTTCGTTCAAGTTTTTTCAGGTTTCAATTCCCTGCACTACATTATTTTCAGTAAGCATTTAACTTCTTTAATTTTCTGCACTTAATTACTTTAAATCTTGATATTGTTTTTACTGCTTTTAATTGTTTAATCCATTTCAATTGTTATTGTCCTTGTTTCTAAGTTTCACATATCATTTTCATCCAATATATATATATATATATATATATATATATATATATATATATATATATAGTTAGTTAGTTAGTTAGTTAGTTAGTTAGTTTTTGATACTACTATTTTATTCATCATCATTATCATGTTCATGTTTCTACTTTATTTGCATAATTATAATAAAATGAGTTTTATGTCAATTATGTCCGACTAAGTTTCTAGAGTCTGGGATGTGAGGACCGTCTTTCGAACAGAACTCAGTAAATTAAATTGGCGCTAAATTTATATTAAATTATTTTTTCAGTTCCAATTTTTAGTTTTAAAGTCGAAAGTTTTGTGCGAGAACGAAAACACACAGGTACTGGTCAACGGCACGACAGTGTGAGACCGGTGCCTAATCTGAAAAATTAAATATTTAATTTCCAAAAAAAGCGATGCTTTAGTAATTAATTAGGACTTATTCGTCTTCAAGAATTGTTTCAAAATTGTAACCTGTGGAGCGACAGCAAAGCACTTACGATTTCGAAACATAATGCAGAGCTGCACAAAAGTGAGTTGTGTTTTTAAATTAATTTTTCCTCTGAAAAATAATTCTAATCAAGACATACGCCAAAATTTATTGAGTCCCAAAGGTGCAAATGGAAATTACTTTCTGGTCTTGCTTTTATTAATATTTTCTAAAGCAAATTTCAGTTCCAACTTTAATTTTTTTTCCTAAAATTCCAAAATATATCCAACTAGCCTTAGATTTACATAACGATAAAAGTTAGGGGTAGATTGACTATTGGTCTCTGTGGGTTCAGCATCTTTTGTATTACTTTGATGAAGTTCGTGCACTTGCGGATTAGCTACCATCCGAAGCACATTATGTTTTTGGCGCCATTGCCGGAGACCAATTTAATCAATATCGTAATTCCATTGTTGTGCCGTATAGACAAAGGCAATTTTTTTCCTTTTATTCATCGGTTGTATGGCAAGCACTCGCTCAAAGAGAGAAGAGTTACAACAACCGATCGACGAAGTAGAGCATTTTATTCGTCTACGTCGCAAAATTGAACAATATCGAGCCATATTTTCACCTATGGCTGCACCTGATACAAAACCTCTCAAATATTATGTTGTTCCATCTCAGGATGAACCGCATTTAAGCATTGTTCCACCTGTAATCCAGGAAAATATTTTCGAATTGAACCGTCTCTACTACAAATAGTGCAATAGAAACAGTTCTCAAGAAACTCCACTTAGGACCCATATCTTCATTTGTCAGTGTTTATGCAATATGCTGACACACTAGAAAGTAATGGTGTCAATCCATAATCCATTCGATTAATTAGTAATTTTTTTATGTGCTTGCAGGTATAATCTAAAAGTGATCAAAGCTCATAAAAAAGAAAGATATTCCTGGACCTGATAACATCATAGTTTTAATGATGACAATGTCTGATGGTAACAAGCTAAAAGTCAAGGAATAACCAAAGCGGGCAAATATGCACAAGATAGTTTATCAAGATATTCCTCATAATCAAGTTAAAAAATTAGGATGTTATGATCACCATTAGTATCCTCTAATGATGGCGTCTAACTTGAATTCATATCAAGCCTCATCCACAAGAAGATTCAAATTAATTGCTCATATGATTGATATATCCAGTAAAAGGACTTGAAGCCTCAGAGTGTGAAATAGTGGAAGTGTGAAAGCTCGCTTAATCGTGTCTAGTTGATTGATCGCTGTTTTGTAAAAGCACAAGAGCATTTTTGTTAGTATGGCTAAATCACACACACTAAACTATTTTTGAAACCTCTGTTTGTTCAACTAAAATCACAAAAAATATATTTAGAACCTAACTAGATGAATCGGGAACTGTCAAATTGATTATGCCACGTTTTTGAATTGTTGAATAGATTATAACAAAGGCCTCATCAGAAAGATGAAGGAGGATCAAATATATATTCGATTATAGAATTATCTTAATGAATGGTATTGACTCTCTATATAAACATTCCAATTTGGGCAGCAATAATAGATTATTGCATGATAAGCTAATCGATTAGGTCATTAATTTTACCCATGGATTTTTTCGTAAATTGAACCATTCCTATGCTTATAAATAGAGGCCTTCCCTTTCATTTTTAGACAACTAGAAAACGTGAGACATCTCACCATCCTCTCTCTCTCTCTCTCTCTCTCTCTCTCTCTCTCTCTCTCTATATATATATATATATATATATATATATATATATATCACTCAAAATTACTTTTCATTCTTTCACATACTTTTAGCCATAGTGCTTTGAGAAACTTTCTTGAGTTTAGTGAGAAAGTTGTTTTGGGAAAAGGTATTATTGTAAATTTGTCAAGAGTTCTTTTTCCCCTTGATTAAATTATTCTTCCTTTGGAAGTAATTGTTTAGGTTTGGAGCTAAATCTATATTAAAGATCTTTTAGCTATTAGTATGAGTCTATGTTTGGTTCATGGGCGCTGCCACTTGAATAAAAGCTCTCCTTTTGGGTTCGTGAAGAATAACTAGGGGAAAATCTCCACATTAGTTCTTGAGCTCAGTCCTGTACAAAAGCTCAATCAATTTGAGATCAGCTCGGTATAAAATCTTGATTTAATTTTTGGTTAGTCCGTATAATATCTTAGTTTTCTTCAAAGGATAACCAACAAATAACTCCAACTTGGTTCGAGATAAGCCCGTACAAAATCTCAGTTTGGCTTAGAGACTAACCACTTGAAGCTTTATTTGTTTTTTGGTGTGAAGACTAACTGCTTCCTTCCTATGTTCATTGTTTGGTTGGAAGTAAATATGAAGCTCCATTTTTTCTTGTATAAGGGGTTTTATGGGCTTGACCTTCTAAAAGCTCTAAACCATTATTGGACACTCTCAAGATCAATTTTTGTGGTGAGGAGTAGGTCACTTCTTTTAGACTGAACCTCTATAAATATCTGGTGTTATATTTTACTTTCAGCTTATTTCTTTATCCTTAGTTTTTACTACATATCCAAAAACTTTTATTAAAATGTTTTCAAACTCTAATTTAGGAAATAATTTTGTTTTAAACCTTCATTTTTCAAAGCTCTACAATTCACCTCTCCCTCTTGTGTAAGGAGTCACATGTTCAACAATTTTTAGGATAACTCTTGGGTAAGTTATATCTTCGTCAAAATAAGATTCCTTAATCTCTTTAATATATCCTATTCACAAGATAAGACTATTCGTGATGTTGACTTATTGGATGAGGGTGCTTTTGAAGGGAAACCGCGATACAAACTGCATCAGAAAAAAATCGCTTTAGTTTATCCTTATGAATGATGCATCATTAGTGATAGAAATAGTTACCTAGTATGGCGATTAAAATCTTTGATGCATTATCGGATGAACGATCACAAGCGTTGAATAAAGAATAACGCCTATACTCAGTCCACACAAATAGAGTTCCTTTCATCATTGTGCTAGCTTCTTGAGAGAGAGAGAGAGAGAGAGAGAGAGAGAGAGAGAGAGAGAGAGAGAGAGAGAGAGAGAGAGAGAAAGAGGGAGAGAGAGAAAGAGAGAGAGAGAGAGAGAGAGAGAGAGAGAGAGAGAGAGAGAGAGATTGCAGCTAGGGTTTCACAAACCAAATTTCATCAAGTGTGAATGATTTTGCACAAGGGTTCTATTTATAGAACCACTTGTGTGGGCTGCAAGCTAAAAAACCCACTTAAGTTTTATGTACCTTACTGTTCCTTGAAATGTGTCACATCCAAGTATACGTGAATGTTTAAAAAAAGCAAGTGATAGAAAGTAAGGATATCGTAATCACAGGAAGTGAATGTTTCTAATATTGATTTTGTACTATCTTATTTTTTGATTTTTAAGCATTAGCAAGGATAAAAATAATAGATGGATGTCACAAGTTCAATCTTTCCTCTACAAACCATATATATATATATATAGTGTAAGGCGTGAAATAATATCAAGAGAGTGCAAGTTAAGCTGAGGTCCATGAATGATAATTATGTAACAATGTGTTCATGAAGTACAATGTCGTGCCAGGAAAGGTCAGAGTGATCTAAAGGTGTATTTCTACAACATCTAAACATATATCATTAAGGCAATGAAGCAAATCTCTAAGTCACACGTGTAACCCTAAAAATACGTCTGTTATATTATGAAATCAATTATAGTTGTAGTTCCTTATCTCTAAGTGAACTAATCAAATGAATATCTCTATCCTAATCTTTTAAACTACTTTTATCTTGAAGTCCCGTTGTTGTTGGATCTCTCGCAACAACAAGCTTTTATCCTTTTCTAAGTTGATCACTCATAGAATCAAATTTGTAAGCATGTTAGCACATAATAAAACAAGGGATTAGACAACACTTCACTTAACATAAAAACATGATAACATTGATTTTCCATTGCTCAATGCACAAAAGGTTTTGCTCATATTGAACTGAGTACAAACTACAGACATGGTTCTCAAAAGATACATTCTTAAACAGATACTGAAAAAGAAATGTAAATCTAAGAGTAACTTGATGACTCCTTGAGAATGATACTCAGCCAAGGATTACTCCAGTCGCGCAAAGGCTCAATAGCTGGTACAAGATATGGTGAGTATAAGAACTCTCTTTCTCTCCACTAACCTCACAATGCTATGCTCTGTCTAGTATTCTTGGAATTGTGAACTCTCTTTCTAATCCTTAGTAGGGTCTATTTATAACCTTCCACTAGGGTTTATTGAGGTGTCTTGGATCATGAGCCATCATTAGGGAAACCACATCAAGCCCAATAATAAATTTAGGATTGTCCTCAACATTCTTTCTGCTTAAACTCAGAGGAATCATGTACAAGGGAACATTTATGGGAGACAAAACTTCTAGTGGCAAACTGCCACAGCAGGGTGCAGGCGGCGCTGTCCTTTCTGGTAAAGTGCGCAAAGTGGTGGTTGTAAAATTGTAATATTTATGTATTTTAGCACCTCTTTGATCTAATCCATAATTTGAAATGAATTTCCTTAAGTTCATGAACATTTTACCTCTAGTACTCCACTTCTTTCGAGCTTTCCCTAGGAATTATCTGCTTTCTCCATTTAACTCTTTGGTAAATTTCATCTTCTTGCTGCAGCTAGAACTCCTAGGTGCTGTGTAGCACAGTCTTGCCTTACTTCATCATATACAACCTTAATTAAAGCAACAAAAACATTAAACCAATAAATGGGAACACCTATTGTGCTCCAGCCTAGTTGTTATAAAACATCTAAAATGATCTAAAAACAATCTAATAAAAAGTTAAATAAACTAAAAAAGTGAAATAACTAAGGCCAATAATAACTCACAAAAGGTGGGTTATCACTTACTGTATTCTATATTCCACTTAAGTGTATCGTGCCTTACGGTGTTCTACAATTCACTTAAGCAGAGTGTGTCTAACGGTGTTTTATGATTCTCTTTAGTACATAATACCTTATGGTCTTCCTTATTTTCTATCTCTCATCATTTCGTTCTTTTGTGTGTGACCTTATAGGTTTTTGTAACGTTGGCAATTACGTTAAATCACACATTTAATATAATAAACGATGAGCAGTATCTTGAAACACATCTCTACTACCTAACTCACAAAAATGTCATGTGACATGACAAAACCTTTCCATGATCATTTTTGTG
Source organism: Lathyrus tuberosus (assembly GCA_022829125.1). Lineage (NCBI taxonomy): Eukaryota > Viridiplantae > Streptophyta > Magnoliopsida > Fabales > Fabaceae > Lathyrus > Lathyrus tuberosus. Next base: position 1,545,448 of record JALAZF010000405.1, read on the forward strand.
TATACAATTACTCTTTTGCTCTCATGTCTATATTTAACACAAAGCATAGACTGTGTCATCCTTATCCAGATCAATATTGGGCCTTTAGACATTTATCCTGCTACAAAGGATGGGAAAATTCCATCCAGATCACTCATATCCCTCAACATGATCTATGGAGTACCCATCAACTGTCTTTATGATCATCCAGTTACAAATAATGTTTGATCAAAAGTAAAGTACTCGACTCCACATCTAAGATCCATAGTAGTTTTAGGTCGAAGGGTGGTATACACCACTATCACAATGAGAATAACTTATGATATTTTTCAAAACATTCTATGTAGTATTCTCATAGCGAGTCAATCCAATATAAATATTACTAAAATATTTATTGTAGTTCCTTTTGTTTGGCTACATTTGGCAAAATAATATATGTACAAGATGCATTTTAGGCAACATTTGGACAAGATGTTCAAACATGTGTTCCAACATCTGAGTATGCATTTTTCAACTAAAGTGCTTGACAGAACCAGTTAAGCAAGAGTTATTCAGATAAAGTGATTGACAAAACCAATTAAGCAAGAGGTTCCAATATGTAGATAAAATGTTTGACATAACTATTTAAGCAAGATGCTTAGCATGCGAATATGTATCATCTTGGTATAAGGTTTGGGTTATGACTATCTTTGAATGTCCTTCGGAAGAGTTGTGGCGTTGACTTCTTCCAAAGATGCAGAGGTTTACTTTTGGGAAGAAGTTTGTCTTGTTAATCCAAAATCTATTTGAAACGATTTGGATTTGTTTCAGTCAAAGAAGATTTGATTGGATGTTCCTTGAAGGAAGATTTGGCCCAAGATATACTCTACAAAGAAGACTACGAAGAGAGTTATTTTGGATGTTCTGGTGTAACATGTGGAACACGATGTTCCAGAATGTGTGCTGCAACATATGGTCTCTGTCTACAGACATATGTTGCAAATGTCGTGAAGAAGATACACGTGTGGTACATGATGTTCCGACATGTGTGCAACATCTGGCCCTGACTCAATGGGCCAATGTTGTTGCATTTTTGTAGCGAAATTATGGTTGAGATTCAATTTGATTTTATTCTATAATTTAGAAATGAGTTTATGTGATTTGTTTGACTACTGTTGAAGATCAAATCCATTTAAATGGAGATTTAAATTTGAATTTGAATTAAAAACAAACCATATATTTTATTGTGGATTTTTCTTTGAACAAATTATATCCAACAATATCTGCATTTATTTTGGACGAAATCAAATCAAATGCCCATTGGAAAAAGTCCAGAAGAAGCATTGCTATTTAAGGAGACTCAAACCTAAAGTTTGAGGTGCTCGCGTTTTGTAGACTTTTGTGTTAGGGTTTCTATTTTTGAGTCTCTGTTTACGTTATTGTGGTGAATTTCCTTTCTTGGGTAGAGTGCCCCTTAGACGTAAGTGTGGTTTTACCAAACTGGGTTACCAATCTCTTGTGTTCTCTATTGATTTTATGCATAATCATCTTGTATAAGCTAAACTATTGTCTCTTGGTATTTTAAAGTTATTTTTATTCTGGTATACAATGTCCCAGACATCGCGTCTTACATTTGTCCCCATAATCTGTTATCTGTTAGAAACCAGTTGTTTAGGTTGTCCCAAGCATCTGGTCCAACATCTCTCCTCCTCATAATAGAATTTCACATACCTATGTGAAGAATTGATAATTCATATCCATGATCTATGAGATGTGATCATTAGTTTATCCACATAATAGTCTTAATGTATAATTGTTATCCTAATTTGTAATAAAGCTCGACTACGGTTACTTAAAAATAATGTGAAGCAGTTTTATTTCTCTAGAAAGACTCTGCAGACCCTTATGTCAAATGGGATCTCATGATTAAGTCGCACGTAATGTTTCATTAAACAGACTAGCTATTCAAGGGACTTTATTATTTTAGAAAAATAAACTTAATAAAGAAATGTATTTTAATTAGTAATAAATTATTCGATACAAATACATAGTTCTAATAAAACTATTGTCTTTTAGGGCTTACAACAACAATATCCCACTAGAACGAAAGCCAATCATGCGTACCCCTAATACTCATAGATCTAGTGTGTCCATCATGGTTCTACTTCACAAGAGGCTTTGTTATTGGGTCATCGACATTGTCAAGTATTAGTGCTATGCATATCTTCACATCTCCTATATTTATCATCTATCTAATGAGGTAATATCGACTATGTTAGAACATGATTTGTTCATGGCATATATCCTTTGGGTTTTGATGATAACAAAGTATTGAAAGAACAATGGTGTTACCTGTAACACCCCCTATCTATACCCCCAAGCTAATAAAGCGATAATTAAAATTCAAAATTTCATCAGAGTATATTCAAATTATCATGGCATAGACAGGGAGAATCACATTATATTGAAACAAATCATACAACACCTGCTCATAAAGATATGCAACAGTGGGGTAGCAATTCAACAGAGGAACTCAGTTCCTTACACCCACATTTTAGATTTTAGAATAAAAGCGGAAAATCTAAAACTGAATATCATATATATATATATATATATATATATATATATATCACATAAAGGTTTATCTGTTATCAACAGAATCATGTATATATACAACTCCAAAAGATAAAGATGCATATACACAACACCACAAAATAATCCTAATCGATTTCCCGACTACCCGGTGCTACATATCAGAGCCAACCGACAAAAGAATGAAGACATAAGCTTCACAAAAGACCTCCAGCATCTAATCTGCAATGGCTCATAGAGCATTATAAAACAGCAGAAGGGTGAGAAACACAATTATAATATAATTGCATATAATTATATATATCGACATAAAAATACACATATCAAGTATTCTCACCTCAATTACCACATGCCAACACATAAAGCATATATAGATTATATTCACATAATCACATATTCACACATAATGCATATGTTTATACACAAAACATATCATTCCTAATTCAATGCATTTAACACGAATGCATCTCAATTCACAAATGCCCTCACAAGCTCAATCACATAATTACTCCCTTCCCAATTGCATATTAAGCATGCACAATACATTTATCACAAATGCATATCACAATGTCTCACACCTAATCAATTAAATCATGATTTTCCAAATATAACCAATGCAATCATAATTCATGCAGATGCAAAGAAACCGACACAACGACTCTATGCAAATGCATATACGGTACCGACTCCATCATTACCAGTCCACTCAAGAACTATTGGAACCATCGCTTGTTACTACAAGTAACACCCCGTCGGGCCAACGATGTTCACCCGTCGCTTGCAGTCCTCTTTGTATAAGGCTCACGACCTTTATGGATTGCTTGCAGTCCTCTTTGTATAAGGCTCACGATCCGATCGCTTGCGGTCCTCTTTGTATAAGGCTCACGATCGTCTATAATCATCGCTTTCGGTCCTCTTATTTTTAAGGCGCACGATCCAATCAGATCGCTTTCAGTCCTCTTATTTTTAAGGCTCACGATGTTATAGCGGATTCCCTCTGGAACCAATCCGTCGGTCACACCCCACATGGGCACACGACATCACAAGATGCATATCATGATGCTTGACACACAAGAACTCATGACAACCAATGCATCTTCACACATATATGCAACCATAAACATGCATATATATATATAAGCAAATACAACACATTGCATTTATTTGCCTTTCGGCCACAATTCATCACCACAACATGTCATCACATGCATTCACATCATATAACATCACACAAGTCATACGATATCCATATTAAAAGCACATTACATGATACACGCCAATTACACACAATTAAAACGACAAAAGTCGACAAAATGACACTATTCCAAATACCGACACAATTTAATCGGCTAACGACTTCCAAATCATCCTAATCATATAGTATAGCTAAATAGCTTTCCAACGATACCAAGAATGTTAAAAACGGATAAACGGAACGCAAGTTACGGACTAAACAAGAAAAGACATCGCGGAAAAACCCCATTTTGCAATTCTCCTGACCATACGCGTATTGCCATGAGCCATACGCCTATTGCCCTGATTCTCGTCCATTCCATACGCGTATTGCCCAAGGTCATACGCATATGGGCAGAGACCATTTTTCCCCAAAATTCCCATTAAAACTCCAATACGCGTAGTGCCCAACACCATACGCGTATTGCCCTAAACGATACGCGTACCATGTAACACCCCCTTTCTATACCCCCAAATAATCATTTAGGCACATAATAAAAATTTCGTCAGAGTATAATTACAAACATGGTATAAAAGAGGCATGTCACATCAATTACGAAATTTAAACATACAACACCTGCTCAACAATTGATATGCAACAGTGGAACTTAGTCCTTACACCCACATGTCAATATTTAGAATAAAAGCGGAAGATCTAAACATTGAATAACAACCAATTCATATATATATATATATATACACATATATACATCGCCAAGTATTATCCACCAACATAATTCATGTTTACATAAACATTTATCAACAAAATACATATATAATGTATCACAAAAGAATCATAGCCCTCTTAGCTACCCGGTGCTACATATCAGAGCCAACCAACCAAAAGAATGAAGACACGCTTCACAAAAAGACCACCAGCATACCTACTCTACAATGCCTCATAGAGCATCATAAAACAGCAGAAGGGTGAGAAATATTATCATAATAACAATGCATATAATTATATATAATAGCATAAAATTACACATAATTCACCTTCTCACCACAATTCATCACAAGTTACTCATATACATCGCAATGTATCCATATATATATAAAACCAAGCATACACATCAGGCATACTTTCACAATTCTTATCATTCCACATAAACGTACACAACTGTTTATTCACCAATGCATCATTTAAAGATGATAAATGCAAATCATAGAGACCGACTCACGACTCTATGCAAATGCAATGCGGTACCGACTCAATCATCTCAAGTTCACTCAGGAACTTCTGCTGGAACCATCGCTCGTTACCAAAGTAACTCCCCGTCGGGCCTACGATGTTCACCCACCGCTCACACCTCCACCAAGAGAGGCTCACAGTGTTTATGGATCGCTCACACCTCCACCGAGAGAGGCTCACGACCCGATTGCTCACACCTCCACCAAGAGAGGCTCACAACCCGATTGCTCACACCTCCACCAAGAGAGGCTCACAATCGCCTATAACCATCGCTCACACCTCTACCGAGAGAGGCTCACGATGTTATAGCGGATTCTCATTAGAATCCCTCAGCATAAGAATGCACATCATTATGCTACACATGATAATGACTCCAGACATTCTTGAAATGCATACATATTCACAATATATACATGCATTCATCTCATACAATCACATACCATCTACATACATTCACGTCAATGCACTATTGTACGATTCACATTCAAACACACCGTCAAAACGGTAAAAGTCGCTAAATAGCACTATTTCTGACTTTTTCGACTTATGTAATCGGCTAATAATTTCCAATTCATCATATTAAGAAAGAACATTCCATAAGCTTTCTAACGCATCAAACCACGCCTCAAACCGAACCACAGATCAAAAGTTATGCAGAAAACAAAATTACACGAACAGCACTGTTCGCTGGGCGAACCTCCCTCGCGAGCATTCGCTAGCTCCTTCGCTAGGCGAACATCCCTCGCGAGCATTCGCTAGCTCCTTCGCTAGGCGAATGTTCCAGCGAACCAAATGTTAGCTAAAAACAGACACAAAGTTCGCTAGGCGAGCACTTGGCGAACCAAGTCAGAACCAAACAGAGCCAAAAACACCCAAAGTTCGCTAGGCGAACACTCTAGCGAACCTTCGCTGATGCCTTCGCTAGGCGAATACCCGTAGCGAACATTCGCTACCCTTCGCTGATTGGTTCGCTAGGCGAACCTGCGAAAACTCAGAATCCTCCAGCGCTGTTGAAAACCCAAAAACCCTATTTTTCAACCCAAAACATTTTCAAAACAACATACATCCATCAGAACTCAATCTAATCATGGCAACAAGCATTCTACCACATTTTCGTCGATTTCCAACCGCGAAAACATCGATTTCTCATTATCGACCTAAAATGGAAAACTATGAAAACACCACAACCAATCCAATACACACATACACAATCGTACATAATACTATACATTGATAAGATAACAATGTTTCACACCCTTACCCGATTAAATCGATTCCTAGAGGTTGATTTTCTTGGTTTTCCTCTTTTCCTCTTCTTTTCTCTTCCTCTTCTTTCTTTCTCTCCTTTTCCTCTCTATTTCTCTTTTCTTTCTCCTTTCTATCTATTTTCTTTCTTTTCTATTTCTTTTCTCTCATTTTCCACTAAATCAATTAATTCATTTTTCTCACAAAATTCTAACTCCACAAAATTTCTAACTTATGATTAATTGAGAAAAGTCTAAAATACCCTCCATTCTAATTTCCCGAAAACTCTCAAAAACGGTAAAATAACATTTAACACACCAATTTAACAAATAAAATAATTTATCACCCAATTAAAACAAAAGACTCAAAATAATGGAATAATCAAAATCGGGGCGTTACATACCATACGCAAATGGACAGATGGCCGAGAAATTGAAGCTTCCATACGCGTATTGCCCATTTTCTTCAATGCCATATGCGTATTGCCTTGACCAATACGCGTATTGTCTTGACCAATACGCGTATTGCCTTGAGTGATACGCGTATGGGCAGTGGAAACCCATAATTTTTTCTGCAGAATTTCTTCTGCGTTTTTCCAACCAAAATCAACCCATTTTCACCTATACACCAGAAAATTACCAATACAAGCCCTAGAAACATGTATCTATCATGCATCAACAATAAGGAACACTTAAAACATGATTTCAAACACATTTAATCGATTTCTAATCAATTTTTACATATTATGGTTTTTACTATATATTTCCATTTCAATTCAATAACAACCAAAAACATACATACATAATCATACACAAGCATATAATAATCAAGTTTTGCAACCTTACCCGATTAAATCGATTCTAGAAGTTGATTTGATCCAACCTTTCTCTCTTTTTCTCTTCTCTTCTTTTTCCTTCTTCTCTTTTTTTCTTCTTCCTATTTCTTTCTCTCTATTTTTTCTCTCCTTTCTATTTCTATCTCTTTTCTTCTCTTTTTCTTTCTAAGTTACAAAAATATAATATAAAATGACTAAAATGCCCCTACTCTCAAATACCCCGCAAAAGCTCTCAAAATGCTATGAAATATAATCACGATGTAAAATAACATATTATCACAAATAAAATAATATAATACTCAAAATAATTAAATCGACTCGATTAAATAAAATGATCAAAACTGGGGCGTTACATTACCGAATGTGTGTTCTAAGTGTGCAAGTTCTAAAGCTTAAAGAAGAATATATTCAAAATCCGATATAAGGACGCACTTGAGAGAAGCTAAGTTATTGGCTTCTATAGGTTCATAATATTAATAACATTCTTTGTGCGATGACTGATAATATAGGTTTGCATAGACTTTGAAGCTGAAGGCCTCGGAATCAGAAGAGCAATATATTGTCTCAAAGCTTATTGAATGTATCAGCTTCTGGTGATCATTCAAAACCAAAGATAAAGCTAAAGTTATTCGTATTGTAGAAATCAAGCTACAATGTCAAATTAGTTTGTCATCTAAAGTCTCTATGCACAAGGCTCAAGAAGAGTTGACATGCTTTGCAGATATCTACTCTCAATAGATCTATAATACAAGATCACAAGAAATACACAATGGTTAAACAAGTTACACAATGGATCAAGATCTTTTGGTGTATCTATATTCAACGTCTCTTGTACTTTGGAGCAACAAAGACACTTGTACAAGTTATCTCTTTCAACGGATATTCCTCTTAAACTACTATATAAGTAGCTGGAGATTCAAAATGAATTTTCAACAAGGAACAAGAAAATTAAAGAATAAGAGCCAAGAAGGATAGAAGTGTTCCACGCTTCTATTAGAATGGAGGAATAACAAGATTAACAATAGCAACACAATCGAGTATGTAGAAATTCTGTTATATGTTATCAATTGTACAAAGCCTTAAGATTTCTTAAACATTGAATATCTTAGAAATCTTAAGTGTTGTGATCTTTTTATGGTTATTACCGCATACCTATAATTTTGTATCAAGTACACCTTGTTCTTTATTCTGCTAAACATGTTGTTTAGTAGTTTAGAAAAAGTTTCTTGCTATATGCCTGGACATCAAAGTTTCTTGTAGTGAAGCTTGAGTTAAGTAAGTCTCCTGCTATGTGCTAGAGCGTTGAAGTCTTGATTAGTTGTTGATTAAGCAAGAAAGTCTTGGACCTAGGGTCTAGGCAGAAGTCTTGAGCCTGGAGGGCTTGAGCAAGGAAGTCTTAATTCTATGGAATTTAAGCAGTAAGTCTTAGATGGTAAGTCTAAGCAGAAGTCTTGGACCGAGGGTCTGAGCAGAAGTCTTGAACCTCACGGGTTTAAGCAAGGAATTCTTGGATTCGTGGAATCTAAGTAGGAAGTCTTGGGCTGAGGGTCTAAGCAGGAATCTTGATCTTGAGGGATTTAAGCAGGAAGTCTTGGGATGAGGGTCTAAGCAAAATAGTCTTATGCTTAAGTGCATAAGCAATTGTAATCATGTTTTGATTATAGTGGAAAATCTCTTATGCTACAAGGGGACTGGATTACTCTCAGTTTGGGAAGAACCAGGATAAATCTTTGTGTGTTTTGCTGTTATTTATTTGCTTCTAATATTATTATGCTGCAACTAGTTAATCGGGTTTTGAACAATTGTTTAGAATCTAAACTTTGTTCAGAAGCATCGAATTCGAAGAACACAATTCAACCCCCCTCCCCCCCCCTTCTAGTGTATTTTTCTCACTTTCAACCAAAGTATGTGTTTGGATTGTTTGTGAGATATAGAATCCTTAGCTTGTGCAATAGCACTATTGCTATCACAATAGAGATCAATGGGATCCACAATGCTAGAGACTATGCCAAGTTCACTGATGAACTCCTTGATCAAAATAGCTTCCTTTGGTGTAATTGAGGCAACAATTTACTCTGCCTTGGTTGCAGAATCAATAAATGTATCCTGCTTTGAACTTTTTTTGCCCACCACCACCATTTAGGTAAAACACGTAACCGGATTGCGATCTAAAATCACTCTTATATTTATGGAAGCTAGCATCGGTGTATCTAATTACAACAAGCTCTTCTTAACCTCTATATATGAAGAATAAGTCCTTAGTCCTTCTCAGGTACTTAAATATATTCTTTTACAACAATCCAATGAGCATCACCGGATCAGATAGGTACATATTCTTTGCACTTAAAGCATACGAGACATCTGGCCGAGTACATAACATGACATACATGATAGATCCTACTGTAGATGCATATGGAATCTTATTCATGCAATTTTTTTGTTCCTTAGTTGAAAGGGATTGGGTTTTTGATAAACACAAACCATGTTTCATAGCTATGAATCCTTTCTTGAATCATGCATATTAATTATCTTAACACTTTGTCTATGTATGTACTCTGACTTACTCCATTAGTGTATCAATGCTTTGTGATTCTTGAATTTCATCAAGCTTTACTTTCCTCTCACTGATTCTTTGGAAATAAAGTCCTTTTCTAGAAATACTCTAGTTCGAGCGACAAATAATGTTCCCTCATAAGGATTGTGGAAGTAATACCCTCTTGGTTCTTTAGGATAACCCACAAATAATCATTTTTTAGATTTGGGCTCAAGCTTAGTTGAAATTTGTCGTTTAACATAAACTTCGCAACCCCAAATCTTCATGTAAGATGTATGTGGTTTCTTACAACTCCATTTCTTATATGGTGTCTTCTCTACCTTTTTGGATGGAACGTCGTTAAGTGTTTAAGCTACTATAAACAGAGCATTCCCAAAAGGTGTTTGGAAGATCAACGTGACTCATCATGGATCAAACCGTGTCTAACAAGGTTCAGTTTCTTATATCAGATACACTATTCCATTGCGGTATTCTGGGAGAAGTTATTTGGGATAGAATCCCACACTTTTTCATATAGTCATCAAACTCTGAGCTTAAATATTCACCACCTCAATCTGATTGAAGTGTTTTAATATTCTTGCCTAGTTGCTTTTGTACTTCATGTTTGAATTCCTTAAACTTTTAAAAGGATTCATATTTGGGTTTCATTAAATACATACAACCATATCCATTATAATTATCATTAAATGTGATGAAGTACTGAAAACCTTCTTTGGTTGGTGTGTTCAATGGTCCACATACATCAGTATGTAATAGGGCATAAAAATCATTGGCCCTTTCACTTTTTCCTGTGAATGGGGACTTTTTCATCTTTCTAATTAAACAATATATGCATGTCTCATATGATTCGTAATCAAAAGAGTCTAAGAGTCCATCTTTATGGAGTTTGGAAACGTGTTTCTCATTTATGTGGCTTAAGCGATAATGCCAACGGTAAGTTGGATTTAACTCATTAGGTTTCATTCTTTTAGTATTAATGTTATAAATTGGCATTTCAAGATCAAGGAAATACATTTCGTTGATCATTTTTGCAGTGGAAAAGAATACATCATTCAAATAAATAGAGAAATAATTGTTCTTTATTTTGAATGAAAAATCAAACTTGTCCAAACAAGAAACGAAAATAATATTCCTGCTGATTTCATGTACATAATAACAGTCCTCTAAATAAATTATTAAACCAATAAGTAAATTCAATACATAAGTTCTTATTTCTAAAGCTGCAACCTTTGCTCCATTGCTAACTCATAGATCAATTTCACCTTTTGCCAATTCACTACTCCTTTTTAGCCTTTACAAATTTGTACAAATGTTAAAACCACATATAGTATCCAATATCCATGATGCAGAAGTAGATAAATTTATTTTTATAATTAAAATATTTAAAGTTGAAGTCTCTATTCATTTTTTCTTATCCTCCAGTTACTTTGGACAATTTCTCTTCCGGTGTTTGGTCTTATTTCAATAAATGCAAATTCCCTCCTCCTCCTTTAGGCTTAAAAGTATGAGCAGTAGGCGTGGCTTGGATACATTCTTGCCTTTCCCCTTACTACCCTGCTTGTTGGGCATTTGTTATCTTTGTTTCCATTATTGACCATCAGAATGGCCTTCCCTTTTGACTTCAGATTCTGCTCAATAGTTCTCAACATGCCTAGCGGCTTTAGCATACTTTTATCAATATCATTCATATTGTAATTAAGGAAAATTTTACAAAAGATCTCTAGAAATGATTGAAGGATCAAATCATTCGCATGCTCTTTTCCAAGGGAAAAACCCAACCTCTCAAGATTCTCCACATACCCAATCATCTTGAGTATATGGGGACATATAAGGACTCATGTCATACCCTAAAATTTGACCACAATATTTCCCATCATTGTTCAAATCATCACCACAATATGGATGTACCTTCATACCTCATCAATTCTCTCCAAGATTTTTAAGCATTCACTCCAATCAAGAATTAGGGTTTTGGACCCTCTCAGAGTACTCAGACAAACAATCAATCAAGAACGGACATGATCCTAAACTTGTCAAGCCTCTCAAACATCCATGAAGGATCAATAGGTTTCCCACATCAAGAATCAAACATGAAAATGCAACATCTCAAGTTGATCAAGCGTTAAGATCATCAGTATCACCAAATTAGGGTTTTGGTCTACCAAGGCCTCCAGAGGGAAATTTTCATCTGGGTATGAGCCAATACTTCAAAATATGATCCAAGAAGCTCAAAGGGACCTGATGGGTCCATTCATAAAATCAAAATAGCTTCAGGGGATGTATTCATCAAAAATCAAGAATTAGGGTTTCTTGACCTAATTCAGCCCTAACTTGACTTTTGGAGCAAGGCATGAACCAAAACCTCAAGGAATGTTTTGAAGACCTCCAATATCTTATATTAATCCTCTTATAAGTTAAAATGGACACAAATAACTTGGTTCATGAGCAATATAAAGATGCAAATTCATCTGGACCACAAACTAGGGTTTCTGAGAAAAAGTCAACCATATCTTTGACTTTCGACCTAGACATGATCTCAAGCCTTGGGACATGATTCAAGACACTCTAAACACCTATAGAATCCATCCATTAGGTTTAAATTAGGTAAAGAACTTGATTTCATAGAAAATCACAAAGTCTGAAATTCATCTGACAAAATGTCAACTATGTAAAAACACCAAGTTTGACTTTTGGAAATTTTTGACAAATATTGCTTCTCTAAGTCAAAAACAATGTTAACTTATGGTTTGGATCATCATCCATCAAGAAAAATCAAGAAAAGTAGGGTTACTTGCAAAAGGGGCAATCTTAAGAAACTTGAAATTTCACTAAGTCATGAAAAAAGTGATTTCTACCCAACTTTGCAAGACCATAACTTGTGATCCAAGTAACCTTTTTCTTTCATCTAAAGCTCAAATAAAAGCTCTCATTACATACTTCAAGATTGTCAACTACAACATATTCCAAATCCTCATGGATTTTGAGTTATGGATTGATCAAAATCACAAAAAATGGAAAATGGACATTTTTTCAACACTTAGTGAAATTTTTAGACAGAATCTGTTTTGTATTTTCACCAAATTTGAGGCCATTTATCATTATGATCCAAGATGATTCAAGACCAAAGTTAAACATCCAATTTGAAGTATGATATAAGAGATTTCTAAAAAGTACAAGAGCCTCCCATGATTCAACTTGAGCAAAAAGTTATCAGCCTTCAAAAATGGCATTTTTCACCCTGCCTACACAACAGCATGAAAACCTAACTTGTGCCACACGATTTTTTCACTCAAGTCTTGACATTTTGCCAATTTTGTCATCTTTCAAAAATACAAATCTTTTGATGACTCACTTGTTTCTTGATCAAGGAGTCAAGAATTCAACTTGGCATGTGCAAAACCATCATGACATGAACTTTGGAATTCAAGTTTGGCAAGGATACATCAATGCAATGCATTGAGGTGTCATAAACCAAGCCATAACAATCCAAACTAGTCAAGATTCAGTCCAAACTCTGAGCATTCAAACCTGCAGAAATTGAATGGAGTCAGGCTAAAGAGTTGACTTGGCATATTGGAACATCCAAGTCATTGGCTACAAGCTACAACCCATGATCAGCCACCAATCACTATTGCTCCCAAAAAAACTTCCTCTACTATAATTAGAGGTCATGTGTGACTGATCAAAACACACCAAAACATCTCCACTCATGTTTTCTCTCATTTCCTTCTCATGAACTAGATTTTTCTTCTTTAGCAAGTCGGGTTCAAATTTTCAAATAGAGAACAATTCCATCAAAACCATGAGTGTACACACATCATATACATCATATGTGAGCTATCCAAACACTTCCCACACATCTGTAACCTCAGAATCACAAAGCTCCAAATCAAACTTAAGCCAAATTTCAGTTGAGGTACTACAAAGAGTTCCAGGTTGTTTCAATCCATTCCAAGCTTCCAAACACCTTACATAAGGTCCATTGAAGCTGTCCAGGTCATCAAACAACATTTGTAATACCTCCAACATACAATTCGATTTCTTCTTGTAAGAGGTAAGCCTGAACTCTCAAACTCTATGATCCATGCATCATAAATATGTTTTCAAGTTACAAACATGTTTCTGCACTTATGTAGAGTGTTTCCCCTCGATCAATTTCTTGGTAGCTATCGTGTATAGGATTTCATAGTGTTCTTATAGAAATTAAGGTTCATGTGTTCATCACTTGATTTCTCACTCCACACTTAGTATAAATGCAATTATTTGGTACCATTGGAATCCTTGTTCAAAAACGAGTGAGATTGATGTTTACAAAAGACAAAACCATTGAGTAATCAGAGAGAAAAGTGAGGTTTTGCAAATCGTCCATGGCGCAGGCACGAGGAAGAAGAAGGTGACCGTTGGGGCCTTTTTCAAATTTACTTGAATTTTTGAATTTTTAAGTTATTTTCTTAATTGATTTAAAAAATTAATTTCTCTCTAAATTTTAATCATTTTTTATTGGTTCTTTTTTTAAAATTTCACAAAAATGTTAAAATATATTATTCTATAAAAAAATCAAATTTATATTATTTATTTAATATAGTTTGAATTTTTGTAAATAATTTCATTTTAATTGTTTTAAAACATTTTTAATGAAATTTTCATCTTGATTTTTCAAATTCAAATGATTTTCACACTTTCATATAAACATAACATGATTTTTCAAAGCATTTTTTAAAGTTCACAACTTGTTTTTAAATATGTATGATATTTTATATCATTTTCTATTTAATTTTCTTTAAAAAATTGTTTTTTTAAATAAAATTAGAGTTTTCCTTAATTTTAATTTTTCAAACTTCATTTGAAACACTTTTGGGCCTCTTTGCAGAGTGTAAGACCCAACCCCTTTGTAAATACACCATTTTGGGCCTCAGTCATTGTATAAGTCCCGATACGATAAACGGTGTGATCGTTGTTTTTCATTTGGGCATCTCCTTGAGCTGTAAGCCCCAACTCGTGTATAAAAATAAAATCTTAGGGCCTCTTTATAGAGTGTAAAACCCGTCTCTTTATGTAAATAATTTTTGGGGCCACAGTCATTGTATAAGTCCTTCTGTGGTTTTCAAAATCGCGGCGCGATCGTCGTCTTTTCAGATAAGTCGTCTGGGTCTCTCCTTGAGTATAAGCCCCAATCTTTTGTATAAAAACTTTATTTTTAACAATAAACAACTTCTATGGGCCTCTCATTAAGTTGTAATCCCCATACCTTTGTTTTCAAAATCATCTATCTATTTTAACTGGTACTAAGAGGAGCATTATTCCCGGTGAAACTGCTCTTAGACCACTTGAGCCTCTCTTTGAGTTATAAGTCCCAAACATTCTTTTCTTTTCAAACAATTTGTTTTCAATTCAAAATTCAAAGTTTTCTCAAAACTTTCTTCAATTTCTTAAAACCCTAATTATACAGTTAAAGTCATACAATCAATCACCATATACTTGGGCCTACTCTCAGAGTGTAAGTCCCAACATGTTTTTTCAATTTAATGCATATTTGTTTATATACCTGTTGATTCATTTATCTATCTATATATATATATATATATTTCTGGATATTTGTCTAGAATTTCCCCAGCAGTCAGGTCTACACTTTGGTCAAACCAGAGGTTACTTTTAAATTAGTCAAAACTAGTTCCCTCATAGGAAATTCCCTATACGATCTGCCTCTTCTTGGGCATATTCAATATGGAACAGAGAAAGGCATTATTCTCGATGAAACTTTTCTCAAGACTGTCAAAACTTAGATATATATTTGTACAAGAAATTCATTTCCCCGCAGAGGATTAATTTCCGGTGAAACCATTTTTGAATTTCTTCAAACCTTAGAACTGTTCAACAAAGAAAGGATTATTCCCGGTGAAACCCTTGTTGAACTTTTCTTTGGCTTGGACCCACAGGCTTCCTATAAGCATCCCCAGCCTCCTCTTGGGCTTAGTACAAGGACCAACAAGCTTCTTAGAAGTTCCCCAGCCTCCTTTTGGGCTTAGTACGAGGACCAACAGGCTTTTTAGAAGTTCCCCAGCCTCCTCTTGGGCTCAGTACAAGGACCCAAAGGCTTCCTAAAAGCATAGGATAGAAATTAGTTATCTCTACTAGTTCAATCCCCAGGAGAGTCAAAATTCCAAAGCATCATACCATTATAGGGTTGATCTTCATCCCTTAAACCAACAGCCTCCTCTCGGGCATCATACAAAGACCCCTCTCTATATCAGAGCCTACCACTTCTTGAGTGACTTGGACAGTCTCAGCATCCTCTTGGGCTTCATTCAAGTAAACTTGGAAAGTCTCACTTATCATAGTCTCTTTTTTGACCACACACAGAGACCCTCAAGTTTCCTAAAAGCATAGGCAGAACCCTGATCACTCTACCAATTCACCAGTCTCCAGAAGAGCTAAAACCTCCAAGGGTTTCAAATTCATCTTAAACTTCTCTGCCCTCCAACATGGCTTAACTTTCACTTTGAAACATCCCAGTCAGGGTCAATTTACCATCAACAAATCCCCAATGAAATCAGAACCTCAAGGCATCTATTATTTCAACTCTTTCCTGATTCCCAGCAAGAGTAAATCCCCTTGGACCCCCGAATAAAATTTGGACCTGCTCCTGGATTTCTATAAATCCTCAGCAAGAGATGGCCTCCTCTTAGGCCTCATATAAGAAATTTCCCCAGTCAGCCTCAATCTTGGATTTTGTACAAGACAGATAAAACCCTCCCTAGTGGAGTCAGTTTTCCTTTAGCTTTAACCTTGGGCTTTGATCAAGGTACACAAAAATCAACATCCCCTCAGATGAGACCATGAGTCTTCTCTGTAGGAAGATACCTCTTCTATACATCACATAACAAAACAATCAAAAAACCTCTTTCCAGATAATTACTGTAAGTGGCACACTCGTTGATTTAAAATCCAAGCTGGAGTCCCTCCTTTATCCTGGTTAAAACTTATCTTTCATCTAACAGTTGTAAGTGGTATGCCTCTGGATTCCATACATCTAAGCCAATGTTCCTCTCTTAGCATGCAAGATTCATAAAGGAAAAAGTGGCATTGCTCTACACTGAGTTAAAGCTTCTTCTTTTATGACATCTCTCTTATAAAGGAAATTATGGCATTGCTGGATTTCACATATCCCAGTTAAAGTAATTCCCCTTTATAATCAATTACCAAACATTTTTTATGAATAGGTGAGATATCTCCCTTTAGAGATGACAAATTCTCTCTCAGCCACCCTTTTAGCTTCAATCTTGGGCTTCAAACAAGACACAAATACTCTGCTAGCTTCAATCTTGGGCTTTGAACAAGACACTACATATATTTCCTCCCATAGAAGTAGGAGAAACTACAATTGCTCTGATTTCCCAAATCTCTTTATGGGAATATGTAGGCATAAGATTGCGAAATCTTAGCGAGCACACAAATCAAACTTTAGGTCCAGTACCTTCCCAAAAACAACAGAAAACCCGGAAATAAAAAAACAGTCTCTCAATTCTCCCAAAGGAGAAACTTTCCCAATCCACAGTAGATAAACACGACAAAGCATTTTAAGTTAACAGAAATACATGTAAAAGAAGGTTCATATGGATTACCATAGATACACTGGGTGTTAATAGCTTCCTTTTGTATAACCAGACCCCGATCCCCGATCTCTTAGCATTTGTTAAAGAAAACATTTGCATGCAGGGTTAGTTTAAGATATCTTCCCCTTCCTTAACCAGCTTCATAGGATAAATACAGAAATCATAAAGTAGCACCCCAAACCAAAGTTCGCGGTAAGGTGGTCGCGTCACCGACAAAAACCGCGCGCTACAGAAAAATGGCGACTCTGGTGGGGAGTTTAGGATTAGAGTTCCTAAGAGGACTAGGCCTTGATTTGCAATTATTTTTCTGTTTATTTACTTACTTTCTCTTTTTTTTTTACATATATATAGTATATGCTGTCATATTATTTGATACCCGTGTTTAAATTATTGTTATTTGGGAATGCGATTAATACACATGTGGTATGTCTGAGAGAACATTAAGATAAGTGGTTGCGTATTCTGAGAGGCTTATAGGGAGTGAATCCCGACCAAGCTGACTTGAGAGTCCACCGAATCAGTGGAGGTGCCCGCGTGGAATTACCAATGTTGAACGAGCATGTCGTGAAAGCATTATTTTTTCCCATTGGGTTACCCTTGAAGCAGAGGATTAGTAGACACTTATCCAATAAACCATTATATAATGCGGTGACTATCGGGAATAGTTGATACGCGATACTACACTCAAAGGAGATTCATCTTGGGATATTTCAACTCTCCTGAGTCAATCGGCTTGCTGTTAATATCCCATAAAGGGGTCAATGATTTTGGGAATCTCTGTTAGAACCCATTCTACTGGTAGAAAAATTGACCTATTAGTACACACCTTTGGGGATGGGTAGATCCATGGCTCCATGCTCGTGACGATGAACCCCTAAACCCATGTTTTCAAATGTTTTTGTTTGCTGCATTCATGCATTCATGCATTCATTAAAAAAAACTTTTTAAACAAGAAAAAACTCTTTTTCTAAAAGAACTGAAACAATAATTGCCAATATCAGAGGTTGCGTTATGGATTTCGGAAGAAGAAAAACGCACAAGTACACATTCAAGGTTCCATAACTAGAAGACCTAAGGAAATTGGGAAGGATGATTACTAATCCCGAAGCTTTCAGAGCAAAGCACGGGGGGCTGTTGTCTCTTTTGAAGGTCAACATGGTTGAAGGGATCCTGTCTATGCTAGATCAGTTCTACGATTCGATATACCACTGCTTCACTTTTCCAGATTACCAGCTTACACCAACACTGGAAGAGTACTCCCACCTAATTAATTTGCCTATCACTAATCAAGATCCATTTCCCAGACTGGAAGAAATTCCAAAGGATCAAACCATTGCAAGAGCAATCTCTTTGGATGAGTTAAAAATCAGGACTCACATTACCACCAAAGGAGGAATCCAGGGTTTACCGGCTAAATTCTTGATGGAGAAAGCCATATACTTTGCCAGTATAGGAAATGTAACCGCTTTCGAGGATGTCTTTGTTCTACTCATATATGGGTTATTCCTCTTTCCCAACATTGACAACTTCATCGACACCAATGCTGCTAAGATATTCCTAATTGGGAACTCGGTCCCAACCTTACTCGCAGATGCTTATCATTCTGTACACTTAAGGAATTTGTATAGTGGAGGGATGATCACATGCTGTGTACCATTACTCTACAAATGGTTTATTTCCCACTTGCCCAAGTCTGCTGCTTTTTGGGATCACAAGAGTAGTCTACGATGGTCACAGAAGATTATGTCTCTCACCAATTCCGACATAGATTGGTACAATCAGATCTATGACATAGTGAAAATCATCGACAAATGTGGAAATTTCCCCAATGTACCCCTCATTGGTACTAAAGGAGGGATCAACTACCATCCAATTTTAGCTCGCTGTCAGCTTGGATACCCGATGAAGAATATACCACATAATGCTCATCTGGAAGGTCTTTTCTTCAAGGAAGGAGAAAATGATAGGGCACTAAAGAATGAAATAGTGCATTCCTGGTAACATGTTCACATAAGAGGTAGAGAGTCCCTTGGGAGGCCAAACTACATCTCTGCAGAGCCTTATCTCCACTGGGTGCAAACTAGAACCATCAAACTAAAGATGCCTTACCCTCGTCAAGAAGTTTTTCCCTTAAAGGAATTTGTCCTTTATTTCATGTCTGATGCGGAAAAACTCCAAGTCACTCTCAACAAAGTCCAACGTGAGAAAAACTCTTGGAAGAACAAATATCAGATTCTTAATTTGGAATGTACCAAGATTCAGGAACTACTAAAGGAAATGGATGCTCTGATTGAGATATTAGAGCAGCACGCTATAGAAAGTCAGGAGGAACGAATAAATTGCTTACTCCTTTCACTTGGCAAAGGATCGTCGACCCGACAACAGCTGAAGGAGGCCAATCAAAGAAAAGAAAAATTCAGGAACCAGCATCTGAGCTCTCCTCAAAGAGAACTCAGGATCCATAGGCCTAATTTTCCTTCTCGCACTTTGTAAAATACTGTACTTTTCCCTATAAAATACTGCAATCTTTTGAGTTCAATAAAAAGATCTCCCCCCCCCCCCTTTTGTTTGATATTTACAATATAATTGTTAGAAGTTCTTTTGAAAACAAAAACTAAAAAATATATATCACTCTCATTCTTTGCATATCATTGATCATTATTACATAACACATCTTTGTCTTTGTGTCTCACATATGTGTCGCACTCTAGAATCAAACTGTCTCATTTGTACAATACTCGGGCCAATCGAAAAAAGAAAATGGACGATCTCGAAGAAGAGAACAGAGAGCTGAGAGAAGAAATCAATTCTCTAAAGGAGAGTTTGGAGAAACTCCACAACACCATCCAATCCCTGGCCGCAGCCCAGGAGCAACAACATCAAAGGACTATGATCTCAGAGATTACTTCCACGCCAGCATTTGAGACACCTGGCAGTCATCCTCAGTACAACATGCCTAAAGGATTTCCCTGGGGCATGCCTCTCAACTTTATACCTGAAGGATAAATCCCATCTGTCACTGAAGACCCGAAAGTCGTAGCAGGAACCGCCAGACCTGAAGGTTACAGACTTCAGGTCAATGAAGATACAAGGGTTACAACAGAAACTCCTGAAGGTTACAAACTTCAGGTCACTGAAGTGCCAAGAGTTACTTCCGTAATGACTATACCACAGACAGTGGTACACACTATCCTGGAAGAACAGATTCTGCAGGTTGCTTCTGGCGGAAACAAGGACGTATATGAAATGATGAATGAATTCAAGGAACAATTCTTGGAAATGCAGAAGGAACTGCATGCCATTCGCGG
Organism: Lathyrus tuberosus; assembly: GCA_022829125.1. NCBI lineage: Eukaryota > Viridiplantae > Streptophyta > Magnoliopsida > Fabales > Fabaceae > Lathyrus > Lathyrus tuberosus. Next base: position 1,565,978 of record JALAZF010000405.1, read on the forward strand.
TCAGGACTTGTTTGGTAAAGACGCTGCTGACCTCTGTTTGGTCCCTAATGTATAGATACCGCACAAATTCAAGGTGCCTGACTTTGAAAAATACAAAGGCAACTCTTGCCCTCAAAGTCATTTGGTGATGTATGCTCGAAAGATGTCTACCCAGACAGAAAATCAGCAGCTACTAATCCATTACTTCCAAGACAGTTTAACCGGTGCCGCACTGGTACATGGGTTTAAACCGCACCAAGATCAGTACTTTCAGAGATCTCGGGGTAGCCTTCATTCAGAGGTATAAATACAACTTGGACATGGCACCAGATAGGGACTAGCTCAGAGCAATGTCACAAAAGGATAAAGAAACCTTCAAGGAATATGCTCAGAGATGGCGTGAAATTGCTGCCCAGATCTATCCTCCTCTCGAGGAAAAGGAAATGACAAATCTTCTTAAAAACATTAAGCTCGTTTTATTACGATCGAATGGTCGCCAACGCACCTAGTGATTTCACTGAAATGGTGAACATGGGAGTACGCCTTGAGGAAGAAGTCCGAGAAGGACGATTGGTCAAAGATGCAGAGACATCAAGCAGTACTAAAAGATACGGTAGTGCTTTCCAAAAGAAGAAAGAGCAAGATATCAGTAATATCTATCTAGGAAAGCAAAGGCGAAGGTATCAACCAGAAGCAGCAGTAACTCCTACTATCAACCCAGCGCCAACTCCGACATATTAACCTCAGGTTGCTCAGAGCCAACCAAATCAACAACAGTATCAACAAAGGCAGCAACAGCCTCTTCAGCAGGCTCGCCTGCAGTATAATAATAACAACCGTACTACACGACCATCAGGGTTCGACCCTATACCTATGTTGTATGCAGAGTTATTTCCACTTCTACTGACCAAGGGGCACGTTCAAACCAGGACTCCTCTTACAGTACCCGAAAAATCCACCGTGTTGGTTCAAAGCAGATCAAACTTGCCCTTACCATCAAGGAGGATCGGAATATAATATTGAGAATTGTCTCAGCTTCAAGTCTGATGTACATAAGCTCGTCAGGAACGGGGTTTTATCTTTCAAAGATACTAATCTGAATGTTCAGACGAACCCATTACCACAACATGAGAAGACTACATTGAATTTGATAGAATGAGAACCTAGCAGCAGTTATCAAATTCACAATGTACGCTTATTGGGAACCAACCTGGTAAAAATACATTGCAGACATAGCAAATACGACCATGTGCCATCTCATAACTATCATCAGTGTGATATCTATTCCAAGAACAATCAAGAATGTGCCATAGTACAAACAGCTCTGCAAGAGCAAATGGATCTAGGCTGGATTCAGGATCACAGGATTCGTGAAATAATCATTGTCCATGCAAATCCAAACATTGTTAAAAACCGTGACATTCGTGCAATGAACGTCAATTTAGTGGTAATGCATTCAAGACAAAGTCAGTATTATAATTTTCCGCGGCATGATTACAGCGTTTGCCCAATCTGCTCAAAAGACAATCAGGGATGCTCTTTTGTACAAGAGGCCCTCCAACGTCAAATGGATCTCGGATGGATCCAAGACTACCATGAAAGGAATGATCATTAGGTTAACATGGAGCAAATTTTTGACATCCGCCTAATGAATACCAGTCTAGTGGAATTGCATGCCAACAGGTCAGACTTGGTTTTCTGGCCTCGCACGATTATCAAGACTACAAAAAATACTGCGAAAATGACCAAGGGTGTGCGCTTGTACAAAGGGCTCTTCAACATCTGTTGGACCACTGGTGGCTTCCGATCTACCTGAATGAAGACACGCAACAAGCTAGCATGGCTGATGGGAATCCTGGTAGACACCAAAGTTGTGATATCCGCTTACTGGAAACAGATCTGGTAAGGATGCACTACATACAAAGTGGGTACGGTCGGGTACCACCCCACAATTATGAACGCTGTGGAATATGCTCGAAAAATAACCAGGAATGCTATCTTATACGAGCAGCTCTCCAGCATCAGTTATACCGAAAGGAAATTCAACCATGCTTGAATTCTGAATCAATCAACGTGATACAAAATTACCTCCCTGTTCAAAACAAGAACCAAGGACTACTAGACGAAAGCATTTTCATAGTCTCCAATCAAGGAATAACCAAGGACGTTTGCGCCATAATTCCTCAGCTCAATGAGTCAAAAGTCTCTCTTGACAATAGGAAAATTCTAAATTTAGAACTGATCGAGGTTGCCTACGATAGTCAAAAGGCCCAAAGAGTCTCTGTGGTCATCTACTTGCCAGGTCCAAAGCCGTACAAGTCAGAAAAGGCTAGCCCATACAAGTACGGTGCAACGACCATAGAAGATGGTAAAGAAATTCCATTACCCTCTATTGTGAACATTGCTGATATCAGTTGGGTCACCCGAAGCGGTCAAATCTTCCATAGAGGAGTAGGAGAGCCTACCAAAGAAAAGGAACCTCGAGTCAAAGTTCCTAACCAACAAGTCGGTCAGTCCAGCAATGCAGAACCTGTGAAGAACAACGATGAAATGTTGAAGCTCATTCAGAAAAGCGAGTATAACATTGTGGATCAATTGTTGCAAACTCCGTCTCGAATCTCTGTACTATCTCTCCTGCTTAGTTCAGAAGCTCACAGGGAAGCTCTACAGGAAGTCTTGGAACAGGTCTTTGTAGAAAAATATGTGACAGTAGGTCAATTTGACAGCATTATCTCTAACATCACTTCCTGCAACAATTTAGGATTCAGTGATGAAGAACTGCCGGAGGAAGGAAAGAACCATAACATGGCACTCAATATCACAGTCAATTTCCAGGACGATGCTTTAGCCAGTGTACTGGTAGACACAGGTTCATCCTTGAATGTCATGCCAAGGTCAACTTTGGTTCGACTATCATTTCAAGGTACTCCAATGAGAGGCAGTGAGATCATCGTCAAAGCCTTTGACGGATCCAGGAAAATAGTTATCGGCGAAGTTAACCTTCCCATAACCATTGGTCCCCACAATTTCCAAGTCACTTTCGAGGTCATGGACATCCGAGCAGCATACAACTGTTTATTAGGAAGACCTTGGATACACGAAGCTGGGGCAGTCACTTCAACACTTCACCAGAAGCTGATGTTTGTCAAGAACGACAAATTAGTCACGGTATGCGGAGAGAAAGCTTTAATCGTGAGCAACTTATCATCAATATCCTGTGTAGAACCAGAGGAGATTGTTGGAACTCAATTTCAAGCACTCTCGGTGAGCAATGAGAATCACCAAGAAAAAGGAACATCGATTTCCTCATACAAAGACGCTCTCAAAGTAATGGGGGGCGGTGACATAAAAGGATGGGGACAGATTGTAATTCCTACTGATAACAAGACAAGAAAAGGTCTTAGTTTCTCTCCGACCTGTACCCAGACTACGAAGGAGGATGAAAGTTTTCGTCCCATTCAGGATTTCTTCCACAGCGGAGGCTTCCTCAACCCAGTATCTCAAGAAGTCCACACTATCGATGGGAATAACTCTTCTGATACAAATAAGGAGTGGAAGTCTTATCTTAACGATGGAGGTTATATATCTCAGGGAGAGACGCACATGCCATTATTCTCTCCAAAGCAAAGTCCCAGATACATACCAAGATCAGACGTCAGAATGATCTACGGAGATTGTGATCCCGAAGGATGTCGTGCTCCACCCAACTCATTAGAGGAAGACACTCTGATGAAAGACAACCTTGAATATGATTATTATGATTCCCTAGATGGCTTGCCTATCTAGAAGCCATACACAGAAGACTCGGGGCAAAAGAGTCAGCTGGATAATGCCTATCAGCCGAGTAATTCTGAAAAGAATACACATGTTCCCACAGAATCATGGAATCCTTACTCAAAACATTCCGAAAATGTCCAAAACCACGTTGATGAATTTGCAAAGGTCGCAGGACAAGAATTCATTAACTACGCATTTCCTGAAGTCAATGTCATTGAGGAAGATGACTCATCCATTCCCACAGAAACCTGGGATACCTTGGGGCAGCCAAGCAGTAAGTACGACTTTCTAGTCAAGTACACTTCTCTCGAAAGCTCCCGCATCAGATATGAGGACATCCAACCAACTGGATGGGGAAATCCTCTTGAGAGTGAAAACACTATGGAAGATACGACAGAAGAATCCTCCTATGATAACTTTGAATGGGAAGAAGATTCCAATGATCCTACTCCGCCAGAAATCAGTGTCATTTCTGAAGACAAACCAAGAAGGAAAGTACCAGACTTTGTGATCCACAGAGGAGTTCATCGCCATTGGGTTGCGGTCGATGTCCCGAAAGTCGTTCGTAATTCGAAGTAATTGCCACATCTTTGTTTTGACCTTTCACTCTGCCCGGGTGAAATGGATGTTTTATAGGGCTTACTTTTCTGTAAATGTCCCTCTTCGCTTCGCGCAAAGCGACTGAGTTTTGTTTTATAGGGTTGTGTTTCAAGAATTAACAAATCATGAATAAATAATGTCATTATGAATTCCCGCATTTTATTGTTGTTTTCACTTTTCGTTTTTTAGAAAATGGTAATCCAAAAAAACAACCCAAAATAAAAACAAGCGTTTTCAGAAAATACACTGCACACACCTTTGCATTCTCTCTGTCTTTTATAAAAAGGAATCATCACGTCGTGCAAATTACTTGTTTTAAACCCCGTTAAAACATACGATCCAATTCCTTCTCCCAAATTTGAAATCCCGGTATTTGAAGCTGAAGAAGAAGAGAACGAAGAAATTCTCGAAGAGATCTCCCAACTCCTCAGGCAAGAGGAAAGGTCCATTGAACCTTATAAAGAGTCGTTGGAAACAGTTAATTTGGGTTCAGAAGAAGAAAAGAAAGAAGTTAAGATTGGAGCACTGCTTAATCCAACTGTCAGAGAAGGCTTGATAAAACTTCTCAAAGAGTTTCCAGATGTGTTTGCTTGGTCCTACCAGGACATCCCAGGGTTGGATACCAGCATCGTGGAACATCACTTACCACTGAAAACAGAATGTCCTCCAGTAAAACAAAGACTGAGAAGGACTCATCCAGATATGGCCATCAAAATTAAGGAGGAAGTGCAGAAGCAAATCGACGCAGGTTTCCTTTCCACCTCAGAATATCCTCAATGGTTAGCCAACATAGTGCTAGTTCTTAAGAAGGATGGAAAAGTCAGAATGTGTGTAGACTACAGGGATTTGAACAAAGCATGTCCAAAGGATGACTTCCCCCTGCCACACATTGACATGCTGGTAGACAGCACAACAAAATTCAAGGTCTTTTCCTTCATGGACGGATTCTCGGGCTATAATCAAATCAAAATGGCGCCAGAAGATATGGAGAAAACTTCATTCATCTCCCCATAGGGCACCTTTTGTTACAAGGTAATGTCGTTCGGTCTGAAGAACGTAGGGGCAACCTATCAAAGGGCCATGACAACTCTGTTTCAAGACATAATGCACAAAGAGATTGAAGTGTACATCGATGACATGATTGCCAAATCTAAAACAGAAGAAGAGCATGTGGAACACCTATCAAAGTTATTTGAGCTTCTGAGAAAATACAAACTCTGCTTGAATCCTAATAAGTGCACATTCGGTGTTCGCTCAGGAAAACTCTTAGGATTTATAGTCAGCCTAAAAGGAATTGAGGTTGATCCTGACAAAGTTAAGGCCATTCAAGAAATGCCTTCTCCAAAGACTGAAAAACAGGTCAGAGGATTTTTGGGATGCTTGAATTACATCTCAAGATTCATATCCCTCATAACCGCGACATGCGCGTGTAATACCCCAAATTTTGACCACTAAGATCTCCCATCATTGTGTAAATCATCATCACAATATGGGTGTATCATTATACAGTTAGTCTCCCAAAGATGGGTGAGCATCCACTACAATCAAAATTAGGGTTTCAGGCCCTCTCAGAGTTCTTAAACAAAGGATCAATCAAGAAATGACATGATCTTCAACTTGTCTAGCCTCTCAAACACCCACAAGAGATCAAGAGGACTCCCACATCAAGGATTAAGCATAAGGTTGTAGCATTCTGAGTGGATTAAGCCTCAAGATCGCCAGTGTCACCAAATTAGGGTTTTGGTTGACCAGGGCCTCCAGATGGAAATTTTCCTCTGGGCATGAGCCAATGCTTCAAAGCATAACCTAAAATGCTCCATGGGACCTCATGAACCCAATCATCAAGTCAATTTGGCTTCAGGGGATGCATTCATAAAAAATCCAGAATTAGGGTTTCTTGACCTAATTCACCCCTAAGTTGACTTTTGGGACAAATCATGAGCCAAGACCTCAAGACATGATTTGAGGGTCTCCAACACACTACATTGATCCATTTGCAACTGTGGATTGATTCAAGAAGCTTGAGCAACAAGTTTCAAGTTCATCAGAACCACATTTAGGGTTTCGCGGGAAAAAGTCAACTGTATCTTTGACTTTTGACCCAGGCATGCTCCCAAACCTTGGGACATGATTCAATACACCCTATAACACCTATGAAATCAATCCATCAAGTTTGATTTAGGTCAAGGACTTGATTTCATAGAGGATCGCACAATTTGGAATTTATCTGACAAAAAGTCAACTGTGCACAAAAGTCAACTTTGACTTTTTGAGGTTTTTCACAATTATGGTTTTTTGACCCTAAAATGATGTCAATGTATGATTGGAATCATCATTCATCAAGAAAAATCAAGAAAAGTGGGATAACTTGTAAAAGGGGTAACCATAAAAACTTAGAAATTTTTCTAAGTTATTGAATAGAGTGGCAAGGGTACCAACTTTGGAGGATCATAACTCCTAAACCACAAGGCCATTTTTCCTCATTCAAAGCTGGATTTGTAGCTCTAATGGCCCTCTACAAAAGCTTCAAACATAGCTCATTCCAATTCCTCATGGATTTTAAGTTATGGAATAATCAAAATCACAAAAATTGAAAATGTCACTTTTTTCCAACACTTAGTGAAATTTTCACTAAGTCAGAATCTGCCTTCACTTTTTTCCAAATGTAGGGGCATTTTTCACTTGGATCCAAAAGGTATCAAAACCAACTATGATCAAACAGTTATTGTATCATATGAGGGCTTTCCAAAATGGCCAAGAACTCCATCAAATTCCACTTGAGCCATGAGATATGACAATGCCAATATGCCTTGCTACAAACTGTCATGGCAAGGCAGATTTGGGAGTTTTGCTCGATTTACTCAAATTTTTCAAAGGGCAAGCAAATCTATCCATCTGAACACCTCAAGGGGGGACCAAGGAGGAACCAACTCTGATCCCAAGCCTCCGAAGTCTTTGGAACCAAAAGTAGCATGCAAAACCTAGAAATGCCTAAAAGAGGGACAAGACTCCAATTTTGGATTGGAGCACTTAATGGATACACCAAGGTGGCACGGACTGAGCCATTTCCAACTGAATTCAGTCAAGACTTATCCAAGACCAAGGGAACCAGCGGCCTGTGCCCTAACCTCTAGTCAATGGCTAGAGGAGACTTGGATTCTCATTGCTCAAAATTGGCCAAACCTCTCCTGCAGTTGCCATTCACTATTGCAGCCAAAACAAACTTGCTCTACTATAAATAGAGCTCAATTATGTTCAGTTTGAGTACACCAAAGCACTACAACACTTGCTTTCCTCAAAATCTCTTTCTCTAGGCAAAAATACCTTCTTTAGCAAGGTAACTCTGAGTTTTTGAGTTAGAGAGCAATTCCACCACAGATCATGATCCAAACACATCCAATATGTCATATCTAAGCTGTCCAAACTCTCACAAGTGACCTGTAACACCAAAATAAAAAAGTCACCTGTCAAAACCTCAAAATAGGACTTTTGTGCATTTTTCAAGCCATGTCTTGATTCAGTCACTTTCCAAACCAGATAAAACCTCAAACACACTCCAAATATCATCCTTGAACTATCCCAAATGGTGCCACACATCTGGAACACCATTTGAGAGAGTTGTTATTTTGGCCATTTTTGCCCCTTTTGGAAGAAAGAGCTCAAACTTGTTCCTGAGGTTTCCAGCTGATTCAAACCATCCTAAAAGCTTCTAAGAGATCATTTGAGGGTGTCCAAAGCATCAAATCATTTCTGGAACAAAGCCCTTGGCAGATTGCACAAAAGCTCCAAAAAGAGATAAGCATCACAACTTGGATTCTTTGAATCATGCTTTATTTTGATGTCCACTGATCATGCATCTCTTATACATGTTATATGTGTTGTGTTTGCACCAATTTATCATGTAATTCATGCTTGTACCAAGAGATGACACAGAAAATGCAAATCATGGCCTATTTCAAAACCACTATCGGGTTTTTCAATAGGAGCATGATCTGAATAAAACCACCACCACCATTGGATTCCTTGTGAAATTTTAGGCAGGATAGACCTAAATTTTGTCCCAATCCATGGAGAAATGAGAAAGTTATGGCCTTCACGTTTTCAACCAAAATCTTGTCTTGCCTTGCCTTGGGCCTGGCCAAAAACAAGGCAAGCCTTGTATATTTGTGGTTGTGTTTCAATCAACGGATGTATCACCACCCTAGTGGTAAGGCGCACGCCCTATACACAAGAGGTATGGGGTTCGAATCCCCCTCGCCCCATATCCTCTTTTTGCTATTTTTTCCACTTTTTTACTATTTTTCTTATTATTTTTAATGATTTGAAAAATTAATAACTCCCTAAATTTTAATTATTTTTTATTGGTTCTTTTTGCAAAAAATCACAAAAATGTTGAAATATTTTATTCCACAAAAAAATAAAATTTATATTAGTTATTTAATATAGTTAGTGTTTTTGTGAATAAATTCATTTTTAATTGTTTTTAAACATTTAAAAGTGAATATTTACTTTGAAAATCAAAACCAAATCAGTTCTAAATCATCTTGTGATTAAAACCTAATTTTTCAAACCTTAAACAAAAATCACAAATGGTTTATTCAAACTTATTTGGTATTTTTATCATTTTATTTGATTTTCTTTAAATATTTACCTTTAAAGGAAAGCAAAATTAGGGTTTCTTTGGTTTTCACCCTCACAAATCATTTTCAAACACTCATGGGCCTCTATTAGAGTGTAAGACCCAATCCCTTTGTAAATACACACCTTTTTTGGGCCCCAGTCATTGTATAAGTCCCACTGTATTTTCAAAAACAACAGCGCGATCGTCGCCTTTTTAACAAAACCTCGGTCCTCTCCTTGAGCTGTAAGCCCCACCACTTATATAAAAATACACCTTTGGGCCTCTAATAGAGTATAAGACCCATCCCCTTTTAACCAAAACCGTTTGGGCCTCAATGCATTGTATAAGACTTAATACGTTAAAGAAAATCTCGGCGCGATCGCCAGTTCAAAAATCAAATCCTTTGGGCCTACTCTCATGTTATAAGCCCCATTCCTTTTCTTTAAAACTCTTTGGGCCTCTTGAGAGAGTATAAGACCCATCCCTTTGTACAGAAAACCTTTTTGGGCCTCAGTCACTTGTATAAGTTCCTGTACAAATTCAAAACAACAGTACAATCACTGATAAAACCTTGGGCCTCTCCTTGAGCTGTAAGCCCCAACAATCTTTTCAAAGCACTTTTTCCTTTGATTTAGAATATAATATTGTTATCAAAGCTTTCTTTGTTGAACAACTAACAAAACAGCATGGAAGCTCTACAATCGAGTAAGTGTTTACCCACTTTCTTTATCCGTTTTCATATATATATATATATAGATGTATTGTGGGGCTGCTCACTGTAAGTCTTCTTTCACAAACTTTTATATACTTGCCACATATCAACTGTGTAATACTAGTATAGCTATTTAGTGTTCCCCCGACAACTACGTCTATCACTAGGTAAAGCCCTGTTGGTCACTCTTAAATACAAACAAAACTAGATCCCCATAGGATTACCAGACACAGTCTTCCCTCCTCTTGGGGTTAAACAATATGGAGACGTGAAAGGCAGCATTCTCAGTGAACCCTTTCTCAGACTGTCACCCTTAGACATTGTCAAAGAAACTCTAACTCCCCAGAGATGATCTTTTCTCCATGAATGGTATCTCTTTAGTTTCTTCCAAATTCTCGGACTTTCCTGGCTTGATCTATTCTCGGTGAATGGCATGTCTTGAACTTCTCGGGGTTTAGGGACCCACAGGCTTCTTAAAAGCATCCCCGCCTCCTCTTGGGCATTGTACAAGGACCCTTTGCCATCTTACAAGCTCCCATGCCTTCTCTTGGGCTTAGTACAAGGACCCAGAGACCTCTACAGGTATAAGAACAGAACCTAGTCATCAATTTGCTAGAGCTGTCTTTCTGAGTCAGGTGTCAGACCTGTTAATGGGTTGACCTTCATCCCTTAACTTACCAGCCTTCTCTTGGGCATCAAACAAAGATCATTCACATATCTGAGAATCGACTTCTCAAAACACCAGTAGACTTGGACAGTCTCAATACCCTCGGGATTTACCGTTTCCTTAAAGAACAGGAAATGGCCCTGATCCTCTGATCAATAACAAAGCAACACCTTACCTATAATCAGTCCCTTTATAAGAACTGATTTTCTCTTTTATCCAACATATTGGACCTGTCACTCAACTGAAACAGTCACCGACAAACATAACCTCCTCTTGTGCTTTGTACAATGATTCTCTCCAGCAGAGGAAACCTTTTAACCTCCATCTCGAGCTTCGTACGGGATACAAAACACTCTCTTGTTGAGTATAAAAGACCCTCTTGTTGGGTCACAAACCTTTTAGCCTCCATCTCGGGCTTCGTACAGGATACAAAACACTCTCTTGTTGAGTATAAAAGACCCTCTTGTTGGGTCACAAACCTTTTTGCCTCCGTCTTGGGCTTCGTACTAGACATATAAAACACTCTCTTATTGAGTATAAAAGACCATCTGGTTGGGTCAGAAACCTTTTAGCCTCTATCTCGGGCTTCGTACGATACATATAAAAGCCCCCTCTTGTTGGGTCCATAGCCTCCTCTTAGGCTTTGTATAAGGAAAACCCCGGTTGAGTCAATCAACCTTTTAGCATCAAAGTTGTGCCTTTTTCATAGCATACAAACATCAACAACTCCTTTTCCCCCATCTAATTGCTATAAGCGACAAGCCTCTGGATTATTTACATCCACGCCACTATCCCTCTTTTAGCATGAGAAATTCCTAAGGAAAGATAGCATTGCTCTACACTGAGTTAAAGTCTTCTCCTTCAGGTTAAAAATCCCCTATAAAGGAAATTATGGCATTGCTGGATTCACATATCCCAGTTAAATTAATTCTCCTTTATAATCAGTCACACAACAGTCATGACAAACAGACCAAATACCCCTCCTTAGAAATGACAAATTATCTTTAAAGTCAAACGACCTTTTAGCTTCACATCTTGGGCTTTGAACAAGACACCAAAATAACTTTTTGGGAGGAACTAAGACCGCTCTGATTTCCCTGTTTTGTCAAACGGGAATACGTAGGCATAAGATTGAAAAATCTTAGCGAGCATACTAATCAAAAAACCCAAAATCCCATACCTTCATACCTCAATCTAAAAGCATCAGACCTAACATCCTACCAATAGCCTAGACATTGTTCTTAAGCAAAATAACCTAAGAGAGACCCACAATCTTAAATAGCATCTGTAAACCAACAGACATCTGTTCAAACTCAGTTTGCAAGCAGGGTTAATTGGAGACATCTATTTCCCTTCTTTCATCAGCTTCAATAGGATAAAAAATGAATCGAACCGTGGTACCCCCAAAGCGATAGTGCTTCGCAACCACACAAAAATTTGCGCTACAGAAGAATGGGGACTCTGCTGGGGATTCTTTGAGATCTTGTTCTCTTCCCATTGTAGCGAGTGATTTTTGGATGTGGTTGCGAAGCAAAATCACTCCGGTACTACAGCTCGATTCATTTTTTATCCTATTGAAGCTGATGAAGGAAGGGAAATAGATGTCTCCAATTAACCCTGCTTGCATACTGAGATTAAACAGTCAAAACTGTTGGTTTACAGATGCTACAAAGATTCGGGGTTTCTCCTAGGTTATTTTGTTGACAAGGGGTGCTTTAGGCTATCAGTTAGGATGTTAGGACGAATGTATAAGAGTATGGGATTTTGGGTTTTTGTTTAGTGTGCTCGCTAAGATTTTTTTCTTTCAATATTATGCCTACGTATTCCCGTTTACCGAAACAGGGAAATCAGAGCGATCGTAGAAATTCCTAAGGAAATGGTTGTTTTGGTGTCTTGTTCAAAGCCCAAGACGTGAAGCTAGAGAGTTTATTTGTATCTTGTTCGAAGCCCAAGTTGTGAAGCTGAAAGTAGTTTGTATCTTGTTCAAAGCCCAAGATGTGAAGCTGAAGGTGTTGACCTTAGAAAGAATTTGTCATCTCTAAAGGGGTCTGTTTGTCACAACTGTTGGGTGACTGACTGTAAAGGAGGATTACTTTAACTGGGATTTGTGAATCCGGCAATGCCATAATTTCCTTCATAGGGGATTTTAACCTGAAGGAGAAGACTTTAACTCAGTTTAGAGCAAAGCCATATTTCCTTAGGAATTTCTCATACTAAAAGAGGGACATTGGCATGGATGTAGATGATCCAGAGGCTTACCGCTTACAGCAATTAGATGAAGGGGAAAGAGTTGTTGAAGTTTGTGTACTGTGAACGAGGCACAGCTTTGATGCTAAAAGGTTGATTGGACTAACTAGTGGTTTTCTTATATAAAGCCTAAGAGGAGGCTAATATGTGTCTCGTACAAAGCCCGAGAGAGAGGCTTGAAGGTTTTGACTCAACGAGGGAATCTTTTGGTATCTCGTATAAAGCCCGAGATGAAGGCTACTTGACTTAACAAGAGAGTTTTTTGTATCTCGTACGAAGCCCGAGATGGAGGCTAAAGGGTGATTGACTCAACGAGGGAGTCTCTTTATGTGTCTCGTACAAAGCCCGAGAGAGAGGTTAAACGTTTTTGACTCCGCTGGGGAGGATCATTGTACAAAGCCCAAGAGGAGGCTATGGTTACTGTTTCAGTTGAGTGACAGGTCCAGTATGCTGATTTTGAAAGAGAAAATCAGTTCTTATATGAGTAATGTTTGCACTCAGGGATTTGATTCGAGGATCGTGGTTATTCCTGTTCTTTAAGGAAGTGGGAAATCCGAAGGGTATTGAGATTGTCCGAGTCTACGGGTTTCCTTCCTATTTACCGAAGGATCACTTGAGAATGTCTTTGAGACTCAAGGATATTAGACTGTCCGTGTCTAGAGTTTCATCTTTTGTACTATGTTTTGAGAAATAGTAGTAGACTCTTGGAAAGGACTGTTCTATGCAGATGACTAATTTCTGTTCCTATACCTCTAGGAGGTCATCGGGACAATTTGTACGAAGCCCAAGAGGAGGATGGAAGCTTTTAAGAAGCCGATCGGTCCTTGTACGAATCCCAAGAGGAGGCTATCATTCCCGGAGGAAGAATCATTATACAAAGCCTAAGAGGAGGCTGTGAATACTTCTAAGAAGCCGAGAGGTCCTTGTACTAAGCCCAAGAGGAGGCGGGGTTGCTTTTAGGAAGCCTGTGGGTCCTTGTATGATGCCCAAGAGGAGGCCGATGCTTTTAAGAAGCCCGTGGGTCCCCAAACCCCGAGAAATTCAAGGCAAGCTATTCACAAGGAATAGATCAAGTCAGGAAAGTTCGAGAATTTGGAAGAAACTCAAAGATGCCATTCACGGAGAATACATTCATCTCTGGGAGTAGAGTTTCTTGACAATTCTTAATGGGGACAGCCGAAGAGGAGACTATATCTGGTGATCCTATTGGGGATCTAGTTGTCTATTTCTATGAATAAACGAAACGGCGTCACCTAGTTCTAGACGTAGTTTCCGGGGAAACTCGAAATATCTATACTATTATTACACAATTGATATGAGTTTATGAAAGAAAACTTACAGTGAAACAGTCCCACAATACGGTTATATGTATATGAAAGCGGTAAATGAAAGCAATAACCACTTATTCGGTTGTAGAGCTTCCATGCTGTTTGGTTAGTTATTCAACAAAGAAAGATTGAAAACAACAGTATATTCAAAATCAAAGGAGAAAGTGCTTTGAAAAAGAAAGATTTAGGGCTTACAGCTCAAGGAGAGGCCCAGGGTTTTATCAGTGAGTGCACTGTTTGAATTTGTACAGAGGGACTTATACAAGTGACTGAGGCCCAAGAAAGGTTTTCTGTACAAAGGGATGGGTCTTACACTCTCTCAAGAGGCCCAAAGAGTTTTAGAAATGAAATGGGTCTTACTACTCGAGGGTAGGCCCAGTTGAGTTGATTTTGAATTGGCGACGATCACGTCGTTTATTCAAAAATGTACAGTGGGACTTATACAACGAATGAGGCCCAAAAAGTTTTCTGTACAAGAGGGATGGGTCTTACACTCTAATAGAGGCCCAAAGAGTTTTAAGAAAAGAAATGGGTCTTACTACTCGAGGGTAGGCCCAGGAGGTTATTTTTTAAAAGGCGACGATCGCGCCGTTTGTTTTTTGACGGTATCGGGACTTATACAGTACACTGAGGCCCAAAAATGATTTGGTCAAAAAAACGATTGGGTCTTACACTCTATTAGAGGCCCAAAGAGTTTTAAGAAAAGAAATGGGTCTTACTACTTGAGGGTAGACCCAGAAGGTTATTTTTCAAAAGGCGACGATCGCGCCGTTTGTTTTTTGACGGTATCGGGACTTATACAATACACTGAGGCCCAAAAATGATTTGGTCAAAAAAAGGATTGGGTCTTACACTCTATTAGAGGCCCAAAGTGTTTTGAAAATGATTTATGAGGGTTGAACTAATCCAAAAACCCTAATTTGTTTTCAAAAATGTGTTTTAATTGAATAAAAATTCAATTAAAATGATCAAAATTGTTTAACATAGGAAAAACAAATTGTGATCTTGGATTAATGCTTCAAAAATTAAGTATTGACCTACAAAATAATTAGAAAGCATTAAAAGTTGCAAAATCAAGGTGGAAAAAATATTTTAAATGTCAAAAACAATTAAAACATTAATTCTTTGCAAAAATATCAATTATATAAAATAAATAATATTTTTGGGATTTTTTGGGAAAATAAAATATTTTAACATTTTTGCGAATTATTAAAAAAAGAATCAACTCAAAATCATTAAAACTCATAGAGAAATTAATTTTTTAATCAATTAAATAAAATCACAAAATTCAAATATTTGAATTTTCAAAAAATGGCGCCAAGAACACGCGCGTGTTCTGGGTTTTCCCAGATTTGCATTTTCTCTCAAATCTCACTGAATACTTAATCATATCATGCAATCCACATACCAATCAACTCGTTTGAACCTCACGATCATGTCTATGGTATTTAATTTCATTTAAATTAAACATATAACAAGAAATCACGAAAAATCCTCAAGAACCCTAATTTCTGCATGAAGGCTAGGATTTTTGATACATGATTCAAACAATGCAATTAATTGAGGGGAAACATTCCATGCATGATTATGAACATATGGCCAAATTATTGTGCAGCAAAAATTGCATGGATCATAGAGTTAGAAGAGCTCATGCTTACCACTTGCAGCTGGTGATCGTGATTTGTGTTGGAGGTGTTACAGCTAGGTTCCAATGATCTGGATAGCTTCCCTAGGTGCCATGGAGTGTGTATGAATGCTTGGAATGGATTGAAAAGGTTTGGAGCTGAAGATGGTACCTCAACTGCAAAACTGTCAAGAACTTGAGCAATTGGCTGGTGATTTTGTGAAATCTGTGTTCCAGATGTTATGTGAGTGTTTGGATCACTTCTATATGATGTATGTGAGGTGTGTGTGTGATTGGTTTGATTAGAAAAGCCCCCAAACTCAAAACTCGATAGTGACTTGCCTTAGAAGGCAAAATTGGAGTGAAAGAAGAGATTTTGAGGAAAGCATCTGTTTGATGGCTTTTACTTAAACTGATCAAAATTGAGCTCTATTTATAGTAGAGCAAGTTTGTTTGGCAAGGAATAGTGAATGGCAACTGCTGAGTAGGTTTGGCCAATGTTGGAAAATGAAAATCCAAGTCTCCTCTAGCCATTGACTAGAGGTTAGGGCACAGGCTGCTGGTCCCCTTGGTCTTGGATAAGTCTTGACTGAATTCAGTTGAAAATGGCTCAGTCCATGGCACCTTGATGCTTCCATTGAATGCTCCAATCCAAAATTGGAGTCTTGTCCCTATTTTGGCAATTCTAGGTTCAACATGTTATTTCTTGTTCCAAAGACTTTGGAGACTTGGCTCAGTGATTGTCCCCTTTAGATTCAATCCTCATAGGTGTCCAAGTGGATAGGAGCATTTGGATTTGGCTGATTTTGGCAAATCGAGCAAAAATGCAAAATCTGCCTTGCCTTGACAGATTTCAACAAGGCAACTTGCCAATGTTATATCTCATGACTCAAATTGAATTTGGTAATGTTCTTGGTCATTTTGGAAAGCCCTTACATGATACAACAACTGTTTGAACATGTTTGGTTTTGATCTCTTTTGAATCCAAGTGAAAAATCCCCCGACATTTGGCAAAAAGTAAGGTAAAATCTGACTTAGTGAAATTTTCACTAAGTGTTGGAACAAAGTGACTTTTCTTGATTTTGATCACTCCATAACTCAAAATCCATGAGGAATTTGGACATAGGTCAGTATGAAGCTTTTGTAGAGGGCAATGAGATCTACAAATCAAGCTTTGAATGGGGAACAATGGCCTTGTGGTTTAGGAGTTATGGTCCTCCAAAGTTGGCACATTAGTGTCACTTTTTCCATAACTTAGAAATTTTTCTAAGTTTTTATGGTTACCCCTTTTACAAGTTATCCCACATTCTTTGATTTTTCTTGATGAATGATGATTCAAATCATACATTAACATCATTTTAGGGTTAAAAATCCATTTTGGTGAAAAATCTCAAAAAGTCAAAGTTGACTTTTGTGCACAGTTGACTTTTTATCAGATGAATTCCAAACTGTGCAATTCTTCATGAAATCATGTCCTTGACCTAAATCAAACTTGATGGACATGTTCCATGGGTGTCATAGGGTATATTGAATCATGTCTTAGGGCTTGGGAGCATGTCCTGGTCAAAAGTCAAAGTTATAGTTGACTTTCCTCGCGAAACCCTAATTGTGGTGCAGATGAAATTGAGACTTGTTGCTCAAGCTTCTTGGATTAATCCATTGTTCCAAATGGATCAATATAGTTCATTAGATACCCTCAAACCCTCTCTTGAGGTCTTGGCTCATGATTTGCCCTAAAAGTCTACCTAGGGGTGAATTCGGTCAAGAAACCCTAATTCCTGATTTTTGATGAATGCATCCCCTGAGGCAAAATTGACTTGATGATTGGATCCATGAGGTTCCATGGAGTATATTAGGTTATGTTTTAGATCATTGGCTTGTGCCCAGATGAAAATTTTCCATCTGGAGGCCCTGGTCGACCAAAACCCTAATTTGGTGACACTGTCGATCTTGAGACTTGATCCACCTAGAAGGGAGCAGCCTTGTGCTTGATCCATGAAGTGGGAGTCCTTTTGATCCATTGTGGATGTTTGAGAGGTTAGACAAGTTGAAGATCATGTCATTCCTTGATTGATCCTTTGTCTAAGAACTCTGAGAGGGCTTGAAACCCTAATTCTTGATGGTAGTGAATGCTCAACAATCCTTGAGGAGATTGATGAGGCATGAAGGTACATCCATATTATGATGATGATTTGCACAATGATGGGAAATCTAAGTGGTCAAAATTTGGGGTATGACAGATGCCCCTATTTAATCTTCTTGGACACGAAGGTGTGAATGACGAAGGTATTCGGGCATTCGGGGTGCAAGCGGATTAAATATCGGAATACCCGAAATTTTGACAGCGTCTATGAATGGTAATTCACAGATTCATCTTTTTTCGCTAAGCAATGATGCTTAGAAAAGGTAAACTTCCCCTCGATCCTGGTCTTCAGCCAAGGAACTGGTCTCAGTTTCTAATTTAAACTTCCCCTCGATCCTAGTTTCCTACCGAGGAACTGGTCTTAGTTTCTGATGTAAACTTCCCCTCAATCCTGGTTTCCTACCGAGGAACTGGTCTTAGTTTCTGATGTAAACTTCCCCTCGATCCTGGTTTCCTACCAAGTAACTGGTCTTAGTTTCGTCAATAAACTTTACTGACAAGGGACACCATTCGTAGCGGCTTTCCTTCAAACTTCTCGCTGAATTTTCCTGGCGAGATGCTATTTGAGTGGAAAAAGTTTTGATGTCATACTTGCTGGGGAACCCAGTCGTCTGAGTTGTAGAGGTGCACAAACTTCTCTGTTTGGAGACGCCATTTGTTGAATCTACTGGGGAAAACAAGTCTCTTGAGAGACTGCTTTCGTTCGGGGTCTTTACATCATACTTTTCTCGGAGGTCTTCTCGGAGAAATGCCATATGATGTGATCCAATTTTTAGGTGCCGATGACCTTTTCATCAGTGGGTTTTTTGGTGAAAAACTGCCGTACTGCCGAATCTCCGATTTAGGAGGCTTTCTCTCGGGATTTTCTTTAATCCGGGAAAACAAGGATATCATCTTCAATGGTGAAGAGTGATGTTAACTGAGGGCTCTCTGGTCTTTCAGAGGTTCAAGTTATCAAAGTGATCGAGGACCCAACTTCAATCCAGAAATAAAACTAGAGGAGGAGAGAGATTGTTCAGACGTAACACGTCCTGACGAGGAAAGGGTTGATAACTCGATTGAGAGGACATTTATCACTAGGGGACAAGACCGACTAGAGTGATAGTGATGCAATATGACTGTGAATGTAAATCAATAATGCATGATGCATGTATGTATATGCTGACAAAACTGACGCAACATACAAACTAAAAGATGAACACGACTGGATACTCGGCCATTGCAGGGCGAAGAAGTACCGCTGGTTCAAGATAGCAATTCTGCCTTTCTTAGGAGAGATAGTCCCTGTTGGGAGCTATGTTGATCGGGCTTAGGAGATGAGAACTCGGCCGAAGCGTGTCAGACGAAACAAGGTCTCTGACACAGTTGATCCCTTCATTCAAGCATACTGGCATAGAAGGAGTACTTTGATTCCGTACTTTGAGGTTCGATTACTTCTGGAGAAGCGACCGATGTTCTTCTGATGTTCAACAGTCAAAAGAAATTGTCGTCTTTATTAAAAAGCAGAAAAAGTTTTAACAAGTAAATTCATTTTTTGTTTTATTTCAAGAATTGTTATTCATGTTAACAACGTCGTTCTGTAAAGCTAAAACAAATAAGAATTACAAACAAAAGCAAAAGGGCTCAAATTTTATTGATAAAATGGAGATCAGCCAAACGCGTGATTCCATTGAGTATTTACAAAGTTAGAAAATGGTAATTTACAGGGAAAAGGGCTACGTTGAAACATAACGACCACTATCCTTCTACCAACTTTGAATTCGGGGCATCCTGAGCTTCTGTCGAAGATGACCTTGACTGGAGTTTTTCTCTGATGGATGGTGTAACTGCTGCTGAGGGACCTGCCTCTGTTGAACATAGTTACTTGCCATTATCCCTAATTTTTTCCTGGATTGTACTGTGATGTTTCCAATCCACCGGAATAATTTTTTTTATTTAGGCGAAGTATTTCTTGACTACATCAACATTTGTGGGGTAGGCAAATTCCTCTCCGTCCATGGTTGCAAGTCTCAAGGCGTCGCCTGAGAAAGCTTTCGTGACCTCATAGGGGCCATCATAATTCGGAGTCCACTTGCCCCGAGAATCAGTGAGAAATGATTGTATCTTCTTGAGCACAAGGTCTCCTTTCCTGAAGACGCGAGGTCGGACCTTTTTGTCAAACGCCTTTTTCATTCTCTGTTGATACAGCTGACCATGGCATAGTGCCGTGATTCGCTTCTCCTCGATCAGATTCCGTTCATCGTGTCGACTTTGACACCATTCAACTTTGGTAAGCTTAGCTTCCATCAATACCCGGATTGATGGGATCTCTACTTCTATGGGGATAACTGCCTCCATGCCATATACTAGAGAGAAAGGGGTTGCCCCTGTTGAAGTGCGAACAGATGTGCGATAACCGTGAAGAGAAAAGGGTAGCATCTCGTGCCAGTCTTTGTAGGTTACAACCATCTTTTGAACGATCTTCTTGATGTTCTTGTTGGCCGCTTCTACCGCTCCATTCATCTTGGGTCGGTAGGGAGATGAGTTATGGTGTTCAATCTTGAACTCTGCGCACAACTCCTTCATCATCTTGTTGTTCAAGTTAGATCCATTATCAGTAATGATCTCGCTTGGAACACTATAACGGCAGATGATATTGTTTTTGATAAATCGGACCACCACTTGTCGGGTTACATTGGCGAATGACGCTGCTTCGACCCACTTGGTGAAATAGTCAATGGCTACCAGGATGAACCGATGTCCGTTTGAAGCCTTAGGTTCAATCAAGCCAATCATGTCGATTCCCCATATGGAAAAAGGCCATAGGGAAGAAAGAACTTTGAGATGTGATGGCGGTACATGAATTTTGTCGGAGTATATCTGACATTTGTGACACCTCCTCATGTACTTGCAGCAGTCGGACTCCATGGTCAACCAGTAGTACCCTGCTCTTAGAATTTTTCTCGCCATTGTGTTTCCGTTGGCATGAGTGCCAAAGGATCCTTCATGAATTTCTTTCATAAGCATGTCTACTTCTGGTCTGTCTACGCATCGGGGCAAGACCAAGTCAAAATTCCTCTTATAAAGAGTGTCACCGCTCAGGAAGAAGTTTCCAGCCAATCTTCTGAGGGTTTTTCTGTCTTTTCTGAGTGCCCCAGATGGGTACTCTTGTTTCTGAAGGAAGCATTTGATATCGTGATACCAAGGTTTGTCATCTATGACTGCTTCGATCGTGAAGACGTAGGCGGGCCGTTCAAGGCGCATTATGTTGATCTTAGGTAAGTCGTTCCATTGACCTACACTAATCATGGAAGAGAGAGTGGCTAAAGCGTCAGCCATGTGATTCTCATTACGAGGGACGTGATGAAACTCGACTCGGTTAATGAAAGGTAACAACCTTCTTGCATAGTCTTTGTAAGGGATCAGTCCTGATTGGTATGTGTTCCAATCTCCTTTTATCTGATTGATAACCAAGGCTGAATCGCCGTATACGTCCAAGTTTTTTATCCTTAAATCAATTGCTTCTTCGAGACCCATAATACAAGCTTCGTATTCGGCCTCGTTGTTCGTACATTTGAACGTAAGTCTGGCAGTGAAAGGAATGTGGGTACCCTGAGGGGTAACAATGATTGCCCCAATTCCGTTTACACAATGATTAACTGCTCCGTCAAAGACAAGTCCCCATTGGGAACCTGGTTCTGGCCCTTCACTGGGAAACGGTTCATCACAATCTTTCATTTTTAGATACATGACATCTTCGTCTGGAAAGTCAAACCCGATTGATTCTTGATCATCAATCGGTTGATGAACCAAATGATCGGCTAAAATACTTCCCTTAACGGCTTTCTGAGCGTGGTACTCTATGTCATATTCTGATAACAGCATCTGCCAACGGGCAATCCTTCCCGTGAGAGCAGGTTTTTCGAAGACGTACTTGATTGGATCCATTTTTGAGATTAACCAAGTAGTATGACGAATCATGTATTGGCGAAGACGTTTGGCTGCCCAAGCCAAAGCGCATCAAGTTTTCTCGAGCATCGTGTACCGAGTTTCGCAGTCGGTGAATTTCTTGCTTAGATAGTAAATGGCAGACTCTTTCCGTTTGGTTTCGTCTTGTTGGCCAAGTACACATCCCATTGAGTCCTCTAGAACTGTGAGGTAAATGATTAGTGGTCTTCCTTCCACTGGAGGTGATAGAATCGGAGGATTCAACAGATATTCCTAGATATTGTCGAAGGCGGTTTGGCAATCTTCTGACCAAACACAATCCTGGTTCTTTTTGAGTAATTTGAAAATCGGCACACATGTGGCGGTCATGAGGAATATGAATCTGGAGATGTAGTTCAAACGTCCCAAGAATCCTCTGACTTGTTTTTTTAGTTTTCGGAGAAGGCATTTCTTGAATGGCCTTGACCTTGTCAGGATCGACCTCAATCCCTTTCTGGTTGACGATGAACCCTAAGAGTTTCCCCGAACGGACACCAAAGGTGCACTTGTTGGGATTCAAGCAGAGTTTGTACTTCCTCAAACGCTCGAATAGTTTTGACAGGTGGGTCACATGCTCCTCTTCTATCTTAGATTTTGCAATCATGTCATCGACATATGCCTCTATCTCTTTGTGTATTATGTCATGAAGTAGAGTAGTCATAGCCCTTTGATAGGTTGCCCTGGCGTTCTTCAAACTGAACGGCATTACCTTGTAACAAAAGGTACCCCATGCGGTAATGAATGAAGTTTTCTCCATGTCTTTCGGCGCCATTTTGATCTGATTATAGCCCGAGAACCCATCCATGAAGGAGAAGACTTTGAACTTTGCTGTACTGTCTACTAGCATATCAATGTGTGGTAAAGGAAAGTCGTCCTTTGGACTAGCCTTGTTCAGATCCCTGTAATCAACACACATTCTGACCTTTCCGTCCTTTTTGGGAACGGGTACGATGTTGGCTAATCATTGAGGATATTCAAATGTAGCGAGGAAACCCGCGTCGATCTGTTTCTGTACTTCCTCTTTGATTTTGATGGCCATGTCCGGGTGAGTCCGTCTCAATCTTTACATTACTGGCGGACATTCTAACCTTAACGGTAGATGATGTTCCACGATGCTGGTATCCAACCCTGGAATATCCTGATAGGACCAAGGGAATACATCGGGGAATTCTTTGAGAAGCTTTATCAAACTCTCTTTGGCAGTTTGATTGAGCAGTGCCCCAATCCTGATTTCTTTTCTCTCTTTTTCTGAACCTAAGTTTACCGTTTCCAACGGTTCCTTGTGAGGTTCAATGGACCTTTCCTCTTGTCTAAGTAGTCGGGAGATCTCTTCTGGAATTTTGTCGTCATTTTCTTCTTCAGCCTCGAATACCGGGAACTCAAAGTCGGGAGAAGGCATCGGATCGTATGTTTCAACGGGGTTTAAAACAAGCAATCTGCATGACGTGATGATTCGCGTTTAGAAGAGATAGAGAAAATGCAAGTGTGTGCAGTGTATTTATTTTACTGCTTGTTTTTATTATTGAATTGTTTTTAAGGATTACGATTTTCTGAAAAACGAAAAGAGAAAACAGCAATTAATGCGGAAATTACAGAACGACATTATTTTATTAATGAACAAGTCGATTCTCGAAACTACAGCCCTATAAAACAAAACTCTGTCGCTTTGGGCAAAGCGAAGAGGGAAATTTATAGAAAGTGAGCCCTATCAAAACATCTGTTTCACCTGGGCAGGGTGAAAGGTTAAAGATGGCAATTACTTTGACTGATGAACGACCTTCGGAACCTCGATGGCAACCCATTGGCGGCGAACTCCTCGGTGAATCACAAAGTCTGGTACTTTCCTTGATTTGTCTTCAGAAATAACGCTGATTTCTGGCGGAGCAGGATCATTGGAATCTGTCTCCCAGGCAGAGTTGTCGTAGGAGGATTCCTCTGTTACATTTTGCATAGAATTGGTGCTCTCAGCTGTATCTCCCCATCCAGTGGGCTGGATGTCTTCGAACCTGATACGAGAGCTTTCGGGCGCAGTGTACTTGACCATATATTCATATTTTCCACTCGGTTATCCCAAGGTGTCCCAAACTTCTTTGGAACTGGAGGAGTCATCTCTCTCGATGACGTTGACCTCGGGAAAAGCATAGTTGATGAATTTTAGTCCTGCAAACGTTGCAAATTCATCGTCATGTTAAGTAGTTTCAGGATGACCTGAGTGTTGATCCCATGACATGGTGGGGACACAGGTATTCTGTTCAATGAGACTCAGCTGACTTTCATTGTTCGGCTGACTTTCTTGCCCCAAATCTCCTAGATAAGATTGCCATATTGGCAGACCATCCATTGGGCCATAGTAGTTGTAGTCAAAGTTGTCTTTCATCAGAGTGTCTTCCTCAAATGAATTTGGCGGAGCACGACATCCTTCCGGATCACAATCTCCATATATCATTTTGACATCTGACCGTGGTATAAATCTCGGACTCTGTGCGGGATTGTAAAATGGTATAGGCACCTCTTCCTGAGACATATAACCGTCCTCGTTAAGGTAGGACTTCCATTCTTCATCTGTGTCAGAGGGATCTTCCTCATTGATAGCATGTACTTCTTGAGACACCGGGTGAAGGAAACCTCCACTGTGAAAGAAGTTTTGAAGGGGATGAAGACTTTCATCGTTGGCAGCTGTCCGGGTACAGGTTGCAGAAAAACTAAGACCCTTCTTTGTTGTATTGCTAGTAGGAATGACAAGCTGTCCCCATCCAGTTGTATCGGTACTCTTGACCGCTTTGATAACATCTTTGTATGAGGAAATTGAGGTTCCTCCTTGGGATTGATTGTCCTTGCTCACCGACAGTGCTTGGAACTGAGTTCCAATAACCTCCTCGGGTTGTACACAAGTAGATGATGATAAGTTACTCACGAGCAAGGCCTGTTCTCCACAGACTGTGACAAGTTGATCGTTCTGAAAGAACTTTAGCTTTTGGTGGAGGGTTGAAGTGACCGCTCCAGCCTGATGTATCCAAGGTCTTCCTAATAAACAACTGTATGTTGCCCAGATGTCCATGACCTGGAAAGTGACTTGGAAAGTGTGAGGACCGATAGTTATGGGAAGATCAACTTCGCCGATAACTGTTTTTCTAGATCCGTCGAACGCTTTGACGACGACTTCGTTGATTCTCATCGGAGGGCCTTTGAATGATAATTGCATCAAAGTGGACTTCGGCATAACATTCAGGGCTGACCCTGTGTCTACCAGTACGCTGGCTAAAGCATCGTCCTGGCAGTTAACTGTAATGTTGAGCGCCATGTTATGACGGCGACCGTCTTCAGGTAATTCCTCATCACTAAATCCCAAATTATTGCAGGAAGTGATGTTAGAGACAATACTATCGAACTGTCTAATTGTTACATCCTGTTCCACAAAAGCTTGCTCCAAGACTTTCGGTAGAGCCTCCCTGTGGGCTTCTCAACTGAGTAATAATGATAATACCGAGATCTTTGAAGGAGTTTGTAACAGTTGATCGACAATGTTGTATTCACTCCTTTGGATGAGCTTCAGCATCTCATCATCATTTTTCGAAAGGTCGGGATTACTGGATTGACCGACTGGTGGATCGGGAGCTTCCGTCTGAAGTTCCTTTTCTTTGTTAGCTTCCCCAACCCCTCGGTTGAAGATTTGACCACTCCGTGTTACACGACTGATGTCTGCAATATTCACGACGGAGGGTAATGGAATTTCCTTTCCATTTTCAATTGTTGTTGCAGCGTATTTGTAAGGGATAGCCTTAGTTGATTCATACGGTAATGGTCCCTGTAGATAGATGACTATGGGAACCTTCTGATTTTTCTGAACATCATAAGTAATCTCGATCCGTTCCCGGTTGGGAATTCTAGATTCGTCAAGCAGAGGGATGATGGCAAAAACATCCCTGGTCCTGTGATGACCAGCGATCGTGACAACATCCTCAACTTGATCAGCAAGGTAGTTCGGCGTCCAGGTGATGGGTCCAGAACCCGGATATGGACGAATTTCTCCACGATCCACCTGTCCCTGAAGAGCTGCTCTCACAAGGTAACACCCTTGGTTACTTTCCGAACAGATGCTACAACGTTCATAGTTATGTGGTGGCACCTGGCCATGCCCACTTTGAATACAATGTAACCTCACTAGGTTAGCTTCCACAGATCGGACATCCTGACTTTGACGTCGAGTAGGATTCCTGTTGCTGATACTAATTTATTGAGTATCTTCATCCACATAAATTGGCATCCATCAGTGATTTAACAAGTGCTGAAGTGCCTCCTGGACAAGGGTACAACCTCGATCATTTTTGCAACCCGCTTTACAGCTTTGATAGTCGTGTGATATTAAGAACCTGATTCGGACCTGCTCAGCATGTAACTTTACCAGGTTGGTATTCATTACGCGAATATCGAAGATCTGAACCATGTTGATCTGATAAGGGTTCCTATCATGGTAGTCTTGGATCTATCCAAGATCCATCTGATGCTGGAGGGCCTCCTGTATGAAAGAGCATCCCTGTTTGTTTACCGAGCAAGTCAAACAAGAACTGTAATCGTGTCGCGACAGATTATGATACTGGCTTTTCCTTGAGTGCATCGCCACCAGGTTGGCATTCATCGCACGGATGTCGTGGTTTTGAATGATGTTGGAATTCGTGTAGACCATGTTAACTCCACGAACTCGGTGCTCTTGGATCCATCCGAGATCCATTTGTTCCTGTAGGGCTGCTTGCACCACAGAACATCCTTGATTGTCTTTAGAGCAGATATCACACTGGTGATAATTATGAGGTGGCACATGGCCATATCCACTCTGTCTACAATGCATCTTGACCAGATTGGTTTTCAACAAGAGTACATCGTGAATTTGATAGACATCGTTAGTCTCTCCTTCTATCAAATTGACTGCAGCCTTCTCATGTTGAGGCAGCGGGTTCGTAAGAACATTAGGATTTGTATCCTTGAAGGATAAGACCCCACTCCTAACAAGTTTTTGCACGTCTGATTTGAAATTGAGACAAGTCTCGATGTTATGCCCTGACCCTCCTTGGTGGTAAGGGCAAGTTTGATCCACCTTAAACCAAAAAGGCAGATTTTCCGGTACTGTAAGAGGAGATTTAGTCTGAATGTGCCCCTTAGCCAGTAGTAATGGAAACAGCTCTACGTACGACATGGGTATAGGATCAAATCCTGGTGGCCGTGTTGTACGGTTGTTGTTATATGGAGGATGAGCCTACTGAAGAGGTTGTTGTGTCCTATGCTGATTAGGTTGGCTTTGCGCAACCTGAGGTTGATACGTAGGCGCGGTGCTGATAGCAGGAGTTACAGCTGCTACCGGTTGATAACGTCGCCTTTGCTTTCCGAGAGAGATATTCCCAATATCTTGCTATTTTTTCTTAGGGAGAGCACTACCATATTTTTTAGTACCGCTCGTCGATCCAGTGTCTTTTACCAAACGTCCTTCTCGGACAGCTTCCTCAAGACGTACGCCCATGCCCACCATCTCGGTGAAATCACTGGGTGCACTGGCAACCATTTGGTCATAGTAAAATGAGCTTAAGGTTTTTAAGAAGATCTTTGTCATCTCTTTTTCCTCAAGAGGTGGACAAATTTGAGCGGCGATTTCACGCCACCTTTGAGCATACTCCTTAAAGGTTTCCTTGTCCTTTTGCGACATCGATCTGAGTTGATCTCAATTGGGCGCCATGTCCAAATTGTATTTGTATTATTGGACGAAGGCAGTGGCAAGATCTCTGAATGTGCTGATCGTGGCACGGTTTAAACCCATGTACCATTTGAGTGCGGCACCGGTTAAACTATCCTGGAAGTAGTGAATCAGTAGGTCCTGATTCTCTGTCTGAGCTGACATCCGCCGAGCGTACATCACCAGATGGCTTTGAGGGCAAGAGTTACCCTTGTACTTTTCAAATCCGGGCACTTGAAATTTGTGCGGAACTTTCACATTGGGGACCAGACAAAGGTCTGCGGCGTCCTTTCCAAATAGATCCTGACTGCGAATGGCTTGCAGTTCCTTCTGCATTTCCAAGAACTGTTCCTGGAATTCATCCATTCTATTGAACATAGTTTCCTTTTTACCAGAAGGTATCGGTGGAATCTATCCTTCCGAGACAGTGTTCACCACCGGGGGTGGTACCGTGACTGCGACAGCGAATCTTGGCATTTCCCGAAGTTTGTAACCTTCAGGAGTCTTCAGTATGCCCCTGGCATCTTCGCTTTCCCGAAGTTTGTAACCTTCAGGCCCAACGACTTCAGTTGTGATTCCCTGATCTCCAGTGATCGGCGGAACATATCCTTCTGGGATATAGTTAACAGGCATGCCCCAAGGACGATCTTTCGGTATTGGATACCTAGGATCATACTTCTCCACTATGGGCGTTGAGGTGATCTCTGAGATCACAGTTCTTTATAGCTGAGCTTCTGCCATGGCTTGCATGTCATTACGAAGCTTTCTTATATCCTCTCTCAGAGCGTCGATCTCCTCCTTCAACTCTCTGTTTTCTTCCTCAAGATCATCCATCTTTTTCTGACGATTGGCCCGAGTATTATACGAATGAGACAGTTTGACTTCAGAACCGAGACACAAACGTGAGATTCGTAGGTAAGAAGAATACGCAATGTGAGAATGATGAATGCAATGATTATATTAATTGTTTTTGGTTTAATCTAAATAAACTTCGACAATTAGATTGCAAATATCAAACAGTGGGGAAACCCCTTTTTATTGAATTCAAAGGATTACAGAAATGGAAATACAGTAGATTACAAGGTGCGGAAATAGAAACCTAAGCTAATGGGTCCCGAGAGAACTCGGGTGCTGATTCTGGTATCTTCCTTTTCTTTGACCGGGGCTCTTGGGCCGTTGTCGGGTTATCATTCCTTTGCCAGGTGAAAGGAGTGAGCAAATTCCTTTGGTCATCTTGATTCTCTACAGCATATTGCTCCAAAATTTCAATCAGAGCATCCTTTTCTTTTAGTAATTGCTGTATTTTGATGCACTCTATGTCGAGGGTGCGGTAATTGTTTCTCCAAGACCTTCTCTCCTTTTGAACTTTGTTGAGAGTAACCTGAAGCTTTTCAGTTTCCGTCATGAAATACATGACAAATTCCCCCAGCGGAAGAATTCCGTAACGAGGATAAGGCATTTTTAGCTTGAGGGCTCTAGTTTGTACCCAATGGAGATAAGGCTCCATCGAGACACAGTCCAGTTTTCCTAGAGACTCTTGTCCTTTCTTATGAACGTGTTTCCAAGCGTGCACTATTTCCATCTTTAGTGCTCTGTCATTTTCTCCTTCCTTGAAGAAAAGACCTTCCAGATGAACACCCCATGGGACGTGTCTCATCAGGTATCCAAATTGACGACCAACAAGAACTGGATGGTAATTGATTCCTCCCTTAGTTCCTATAAGGGGTACGTTGGGGAAGTTTCCACAATGGTCAATGATCCTGATTCCGTCATAAATCCTATTACACCAATCTATGTCAGAGTTGGTGAGAGACATGATCTTCTGCGACCAGCGCAAGGCACTCTTATGATCCCAAAAAGCAGCAGACTTAGGTAAATGGGAGATAAACCATTTATAAAGCAAAGGTACACAACATGTGATCTTCCCTCCGCTGTACAAATTTCCCAAATGTACAGAATAATACACATCTGCGAGCAAAGTCGGCACAGGGTTTCCAAAAAACCTTAATGGAGTTGATATCGACGAAGTTATTGATGTTGGGAAACAAAAATAACCCGTAGGTGAGCAAGACAAAGACGCTTTCAAAAGCAGTCATGTTTCCTATACTGGCAAAATACAAGGCCTTCTTTGTCAAGAACTGGGCTGGCAAACCTTGGATGCCACCCTTAGTGGTTAGGTGAGTCCTGACCTCAGACTCGTCCAAATGAATTGCTCTTGCAATGGCCTGATTCTTTGGAATTTCTTCCAGTCTAGAAAATGGAGCTCGATCAGTGATATGTAAATTAATCAGATGAGAATACTCCTCCAGCGTTGGTGCGAGCTGGTAATCCGGGAATGTGAAACAGTGATAAACTGGATCATAAAACTGAATGAGCACATCCATGATTCCCTCAATCACATGGACTCTTAACAGTGGTAATAAACCTCCGTATTTGTCTCTGAAAGCCTCAGGGTTAGTGATCATCCTCGCTAACCTTCTCAAATCCTCTAGCTTTGGAACCTTGAAGGTATACCTATGGGTTCTCCTTCTACCGAAATCCATTAGCGCAATCCTTTTCTCTAATATTTGCAATCATAGTCTTAGTTTAATTTGAAAAACAGAAAGACTAGAAGAGAAATTTTTTTTAATGTTTTAATGTTTTTTAAATGAATGCATGAATGTAGCACACAAAAACATAGAAAAAACATGGGGTCAAAGGGTCGTTGTCATGAAGTCAAGGCTCTACCCATCCCCAAAGGTTTATACTAGGGTGATTTTTGTACCTGTACTTATCATCATCAGCTCCTCCCAGGAAAGCAAAACAACAAGCGGATCGCCAGCGAGTTGTAGAGCGATCTTAGAGTAAGTTCCATTCACCGAGAATAGATCACCAGCCTCAAATGAGGGTAGTATCGCATAACAACTATTCCCGATAGTTTCCGCACTACAAAAGGGTTTAGCTCCTCAGCTTCTCAGACATCACAATCGGCCCATTGTCTAGGTGAGAGAATGGGTTGCATTGGTCAGCCTCCACTGAGGTTGATGGTCGACCTCGTCGCCATCACTTATCTTAAGTGCATACTCAATCTTTCCACATGCGGCATCACACGCATTCCTATTAGCAGAAAAATAAACACGTATAGCAATTAGGAAAAATAGTATATATATTTGTCCTAATCATCCTAGACCTTTAAAGCTATGAATCCTAAGTTCCTGACAGAAAATAGGTTCCCCGACGGAATTAACAACCTGTGGTTTCATTCCAAATTAACGGCGTTTTGACCTAAGATCCTAATGACGTCAAGGTTTCTACCTAGGGGACAAATAAAAGAACAAGATCCCTAAAGAGACCTGTAGATTTTTGTCCCCAGCAGAGTCGACATTTTTCTGTAGCGAGTGATTTTTGGATGTGGTTGCGAAGCACAATCGCTCTGGTACTACAGCTCGATTCATTTTTTATCCTATTGAATCTGATGAAGGAAGGGAAATAAATGTCTCCAATTAACCCTGCTTGCATACTGAGATTAAACAGTCAAAACTATTGGTTTACAGATGCTACAAAGATTCGGGGTTTCTCCTAGGTTATTTTGTTGACAAGGGGTGCTTTAGGCTATCGGTTAGGATGTTAGGACGAATGTATAAGAGTATGGGATTTTGGGTTTTTGTTTAGTGTGCTCGCTAAGATTTTTTCTTTCAATCTTATGCCTACGTATTCCCGTTTACCGAAATAGGGAAATCAAAGCGATCGTAGTTCCTCCTATTCTATGGGAGGAAATGGTGTTTTCGTGTCTTGTTCAAAGCCCAAAACGTGAAGCTAGAGAGTCTATTTGTATCTTGTTCGAAGCCCAAGATGTGAAGCTGAAAGTAGTTTGTATCTTGTTCAAAGCCCAAGATGTGAAGCTGAAGGTGTTGACCTTAGAAAGAATTTGTCATCTCTAAAGGGGTCTGTTTGTCACAACTGTTGGGTGACTGACTGTAAAGGAGGATTACTTTAACCGGGATTTGTGAATCCGGCAATGCCATAATTTCCTTTATAGGGGATTTTAACCTGAAGGAGAAGAGTTTAACTCAGTTTAGAGCAATGCCATCTTTCCTTAGGAATTTCTAATACTAAAAGAGGGACATTGGCATGGATGTAGATGATCCAGAGGCTTGTCGCTTACAGCAATTAGATGAAGGGGAAAGAGTTGTTGAAGTTTGTGTACTGTGAACGAGGCACATCTTTGATGCTAAAAGGTTGATTGGACCAACTAGTGGTTTTCTTATACAAAGCCTAAGAGGAGGCTAATATGTGTCTCGTACAAAGCCCGAGAGAGAGGCTAAAAGCTTTTGACTCAACGAGGGAATCTTTTGGTATCTCGTATAAAGCCCGAGATGAAGGCTACTTGACTTAACAAGAGAGTTTTTTGTATCTCGTACGAAGCCCGAGATAGAGGCTAAAGGGTGATTGACTCAACGAGGGAGTCTCTTTATGTGTCTCGTACAAAGCCCGAGAGATAGGCTAAACGTTATTTGACTCCGCTGGGGAGGATCATTGTACAAAGCCCAAGAGGAGGCTATGGTTACTGTTTCAGTTGAGTGACAGGTCCAGTATGCTGATTTTGAAAGAGAAAATCAGTTCTTATATGAGTAATGTTTGCAGTCAGGGATTTGATTCGAGGATCCGGGTTATTCCTGTTCTTTAAGGAAGTGGGAAATCGAAGGGTATTGAGACTGTTCGAGTCTACGGGTATCCTTCCTATTTACCAAAGGGGTCACTTGAGAATATCTTTGAGACTCAAGGATATTAGACTGTCCGTGTCTAGAGTTTCATCTTTTGTACTATGTTTTGAGAAACAGTAGTAGACTCTTGGAAAGGACTGTTCTATGCAGATGACTAATTTCTGTTCCTATACCTCTAGGAGGTCGTCGGGACAATTTGTACGAAGCCCAAGAGGAGGCTGGAAGCTTTTAAGAAGCCGATCGGTCCTTGTACGAAGCTCAAGAGGAGGCTATCATTCCCGGAGGAAGAATCGTTATACGAAGCCTAAGAGGAGGCTGTGAATACTTCTAAGAAGCCGAGAGGTCCTTGTACTAAGCCCAAGAGGAGGCGGGGTTGCTTTTAGGAAGCCTGTGGGTCCTTGTATGATGCCCAATAGGAGGTCGATGCTTTTAAGAAGCCCGTGGGTCCCCAAAACCCGAGAAATTCAAGGCAAGCTATTCACAAGGAATAGATCAAGTCAGGAAAGTTCGAGAATTTGGAAGAAACTCAAAGATGCCATTCATGGAGAATACATTCATCTCTGGGAGTAGAGTTTCTTGACAATTCCTAATGAGGACAGCCGAAGAGAAGACTGTATCTGGTGATCCTATTGGGGATCTAGTTGTCTATTTCTATGAATAAACGAAACGGCATCACCTAGTTCTAGACGTAGTTGCCGGGGAAACTCGAAATATCTATACTATTATTACACAGTTGATATGAGTTTATGAAAGAAGACTTACAGTGAAACAGCCCCACAATACAGTTATATGTATATGAAAGTGGTAAATGAAAGCAATAACCACTTACTCGGTTGTAGAGCTTCCATACTGTTTGGTTAGTTGTTCAACAAAGAAAGATTGAAAACAACAGTATATTCAAAATCAAAGGAGAAAGTGCTTTGAAAAAGAAAGATTTGGGGCTTACAGCTCAAGGAGAGGCCCAGGGTTTTATCAGTGAGCGCACTGTTTGAATTTGTACAGAGGGACTTATACAAGTGACTGAGGCCCAAGAAAGGTTTTTTGTACAAAGGGATGGGTCTTACACTCTCTCAAGAGGCCGAAAGAGTTTTAGAAATGAAATGGGTTTTACTACTCGAGGGTAGGCCCAGTTGAGTTGATTTTGAATTGGCGACGATCGCGTCGTTTATTCGAAAATGTACAGGGGGACTTATACAACGAATGAGGTCCAAAAAATTTTCTGTACAAGAGGGATGGGTCTTACACTCTAATAGAGGCCCAAAGAGTTTTAAGAAAAGAAGTGGGTCTTACTACTCGAGGGTAGGCCCATAAGGTTATTTTTCAAAAGGCGACGATCGCGCCGTTTGTTTTTTGATGGTATCGGGACTTATACAATACACTGAGGCCCAAAAATGATTTGGTCATAAAAAGGATTGGGTCTTACACTCTATTAGAGGCCCAAAGAGTTTTAAGAAAAGAAATGGGTCTTGCTACTCGAGGGTAGGCCCAGAAGGTTATTTTTCAAAAGGCGACGATCGCACCGTTTGTTTTTTGACGGTATCGGGACTTATACAATACACTGAGGCCCAAAAATGATTTGGTCAAAAAAAGGATGGGTCTTACACTCTATTAGAGGCCCAAAGTGTTTTGAAAATGATTTATGAGGGTTGAACTAATCCAAAAACCCTAATTTGTTTTCAAAAATGTGTTTTAATTGAATAAAAATTCAATTAAAATGATCAAAATTGTTTAACATAGGAAAAACAAATTGTGATCTTGGATTAATGCTTCAAAAATTAAGTATTGACCTACAATATAATTAGAAAGCATTAAAAGTTGCAAAATCAAGGTGGAAAAAATATTTTAAATGTCAAAAACAATTAAAACATTAATTCTTTGCAAAAATATCAATTATATAAAATAAATAATATTTTTGGGATTTTTTGGGAAAATAAAATATTTTAACATTTTTGCGAATTATTAAAAAAAGAATCAACTCAAAATCATTAAAACTCAGAGAGAAATTATTTTTTAATCAATTAAATAAAATCACAAAATTCAAATATTTGAATTTTCAAAAAATGGCGCCAAGAACACACCAAGAACACGCGCGTGTTCTGGGTTTTCCCAGATTTGCATTTTATCTCCAATCTCACTGAATACTTAATCATATCATGCAATCCACATACCAATCAACTCGTTTCAACCTCACGATCATGTCTATGGTATTTAATTTCATTTAAATTAAACATATAACAAGAAATCACGAAAAATCCTCAAGAACCCTAATTTCTGCATGAAGGCTAGGATTTTTGATACACGATTCAAACAATGCAATTAATTGAGGGGAAACATTCCATGCATGATTATGAACATATGGCCAAATTATTATGCAGCAAAAATTGCATGGATCATAGAGTTAGAAGAGCTCATGCTTACCACTTGCAGCTGGTGATCGTGATTTGTGTTGGAGGTGTTACAGCTAGGTTCCAATGATCTGGATAGCTTCCCTAGGTGCCATGGAGTGTGTATGAATGCTTGGAATGGATTGAAATGGTTTGGAGCTGAAGATGGTACCTCAACTGCAAAACTGTCAAGAACTTGAGCAATTGGCTGGTGATTTTGTGAAATTTGTGTTACAGATGTTATGTGAGTGTTTGGATCACTTCTATATGATGTATGTGAGGTGTGTGTGTGATTGGTTTGATTGGAAAAGCCCCCAAACTCAAAACCCGATAGTGACTTGCCTTAGAAGGCAAAATTGGAGTGAAAGAAGAGATTTTGAGGAAATCATCTGTTTGATGGCTTTGGTGTACTTAAACTGATCAAAATTGAGCTCTATTTATAGTAGAGCAAGTTTGTTTTGCAAGGAATAGTGAATGGCAACTGCTGAGTAGGTTTGGCCAATGTTGGAAAACGAAAATCCAAGTCTCCTCTAGCCATTGACTAGAGATTAGGGCACAGGCTGCTGGTCCCCTTGGTCTTGGATAAGTCTTGACTGAATTCAGCTGAGAATGGCTCAGTCTATGCCACCTTGATGCTTCCATTGAATGCTCCAATCCAAAATTGGAGTCTTGTCCCTATTTTGGCAATTCTAGGTTCAACATGTTATTTCTTGTTCCAAAGACTTTGAAGGCTTGGCTCAGTGATTGTCCCCTTTAGATTCAATCCTCTGAGGTGTCCAAGTGGATAGGAGCATTTGGATTTGGCTGATTTTGGCAAATCGAGCAAAAATGCAAAATCTGCCTTGCCTTGACGGATTTCAACAAGGCAACTTGCCAATGTTATATCTCATGACTCAAATTGAATTTGGTAATGTTCTTGGTCATTTTGGAAAGCCCTTACATGATACAACAACTGTTTGAACATGTTTGGTTTTGATCTCTTTTGAATCCAAGTGAAAAATCCCCCTACATTTGGCAAAAAGTAAGGTAAAATCTGACTTAGTGAAATTTTCACTAAGTGTTGGAACAAAGTGACTTTTCTTGATTTTGATCACTCCATAACTCAAAATCCATGAGGAATTTGGACATAGGTCAGTATGAAGCTTTTGTAGAGGGCAATGAGATCTACAAATCAAGCTTTGAATGGGGAATAATGGCCTTGTGGTTTAGGAGTTATGGTCCTCCAAAGTTGGCACATTAGTGTCACTTTTTCTAAGTTTTTATGGTTACCCCTTTTACAAGTTATCCCACTTTCTTTGATTTTTCTTGATGAATGATGATTCAAATCATACATTAACATCATTTTAGGGTTAAAAATCCATTTTGGTGAAAAATCTCAAAAAGTCAAAGTTGACTTTTGTGCACAGTTGACTTTTTATCAGATGAATTCCAAACTGTGCAATTCTTCATGAAATCATGTCCTTGACATAAATCAAACTTGATGGACATGTTACATGGGTGTCATAGGGTATATTGAATCATGTCTTAGGGCTTGGGAGCATGTCCTGGTCAAAAGTCAAAGTTACAGTTGACTTTCCTCGTGAAACCCAAATTGTGGTGCAGATGAAATTGAGACTTGTTGCTCAAGCTTCTTGGATTAATCCATTGTTCCAAATGGATCAATATAGTTCATTAGAGACCCTCAAACCCTCTCTTGAGGTCTTGGCTCATGATTTGCCCTAAAAGTCTACCTAAGGGTGAATTAGGTCAAGAAACCCTAATTCCTGATTTTTTATGAATGCATCCCCT
This sequence comes from Lathyrus tuberosus, assembly GCA_022829125.1. Classification (NCBI taxonomy): domain Eukaryota; kingdom Viridiplantae; phylum Streptophyta; class Magnoliopsida; order Fabales; family Fabaceae; genus Lathyrus; species Lathyrus tuberosus. The sequence continues at coordinate 1,602,239 of JALAZF010000405.1, forward strand.
GAGGCAAAATTGACTTGATGATTGGGTCCATGAGGTTCCATGGAGTATATTAGGTTATGTTTTGGATCATTGGCTTGTGCCCAGATGAAAAATTTCCATCTGGAGGCCCTGGTCGACCAAAACCCTAATTTGGTGACACTGTCGATCTTGAGACTTGATCCACCTAGAAGGGAGCAGCCTTGTGCTTGATCCATGAAGTGGGAGTCCTTTTGATCCATTGTGGATGTTTGAGAGGTTAGACAAGTTGAAGATCATGTCATTCCTTGATTGATCCTTTGTCTAAGAACTCTGAGAAGGCTTGAAACCCTAATTCTTGATGGTAGTGAATGCTCAACAATCCTTGAGGAGATTGATGAGGCATGAAGGTACATCCATATTATTATGATGATTTGCACAATGATGAGAAATCTAAGTGGTCAAAATTTGGGGTATGACACCCATATCTTAGGTAGAAAACCTTAAGTTCTCAAAGTATCACAGAAATGGCAACTCTGCTAAGGGAGTCATTGTCTGTTAGGATCATAAGACTAGAGGTCTAGGATGATTAAGAAAAATATATATACTGCTTTTCCTAATTGATATCTGTGTTTATTTTTCTGCTAATGGGAATGCGTGTGATGCCGTATGTGGAAAGATAGAGTATACACCTAAGATAGGTGATGGCAATGCGGGTAATCTTGCGGGGAGTGAATCTCAGTTAAGAGTCCCCGATCGACCATCAAACTCAGTGGAGACTCCCTTTGCAGATACATTGCCTATACTACTTTGGTTGTTGAAAGTAGTGTGGTCGACTGGGTTATCTGAGAAGCTGAGGTTTTTAGTAGACTAAAGCCATTTTGTAGTGTAGAAGCTATCAGAAATAGTTGTCACGCAATACTACCCTCATTTGAGATCACTCTAGGATACATCAGCTCGCTGGCGATCCGCTTGCTGTTGTTATCCCAAGAGGGATCAATGATTTTGCGGACAGGTAAAAAAAATAACCAGTATAAACCTTTGGTGGGGGGGGGGGGGGTAGAGCCTTGACTTCATGACACCGACCCTTTGAGCCCATGTTCTTTCTATGTTTTTGTGTGTTACATTCATGCATTCATTTCATTAAAAACATTAAAAAAACCAAAGAAAAAAATCTTCTCTTCTAGTCTCTCTTTTTCAAATTAAACTAAGACAATGATTACAAATGTCAGAGAAAGCAGATTGCGCTAATGGATTTCGGTAGAACGAAAACTCATAAGTACACCTTCAAGGTTCCAAAGTTAGAGGATTTGAGAGGTTTGGCGAGAATGATAACCAACCACGAGGTTTTCAGAGCCAAGTATGGGGGACTACTGTCTCTATTAAGGGTCCATGTAATCGAAGGAATCCTGTCCATACTAATCCAGTTCTACGATCCTGTCTATCACTGTTTCACATTCCCGGATTATCAGCTAGCACCAATGCTAGAGGAGTATTCTCACCTAACCGATCTGCATATCACTGATCAGGCTCCCTTTTCTGGACTGGAAGAAATTCCAAAGGATCAAACCATTGCAAGAGCAATTTATTTGGACGAGTCAGAAGTCAGGACTCGCATGACCACTAAGGGTGGAATCCAGGGTTTGCCAGTCCAGTTCTTGATAAAGAAAGCTCTATACTTTGCTAGTATAGGGAACATGGCCGCTTTCAAGAGCATCTTTGTTTTGCAAACATACGGGTTATTTTTGTTTCCTAACATCGATAACTTTGTAGATATCAACGCCATTAAGATTTTTCTAATTGGAAACCCTGTACCGACCTTACTCGCAGATGTGTATCATTCGGTACACTTAAGGAATTTATACAGCGGAGGAATGATCACGTGCTGTGTACCCTTGCTTTACAAATGGTTCACTTCCCATTTGCACAAGTCTGCTGCATCTTGGGATCAAAAGAATACTTTATGTTGGTCGTAGAGAATCATGTCTCTTACCAACTCGAACATCGATTGGTACAATCGAATCTACAACGGGATCAGGATCATTGACCATTGTGGAAATTTCCCAAATGTACCCCTTATAGGAACTAAAGGAGGAATTAACTATCACCCGATTTTAGTTCGTCGTCAATTTGGATACCCGATGAGGCATGTCTCGCATAATGCTCATCTGGAAGGTCTTTTCTTAAAGGAAGAAGAAAATGACAGGGCACTAAAGATAGAAATAGTGCATGCTTGGAAACACATTCATAGGAAAGGATGAGAGTCTCTAGAAAACCATATTGTGTCTCGGTGGATCCTTATCTCCACTGGGTACAAACTAGAGCTCTCAAGCTGAGGATGCCTTACCCTCGTCAGGAAGTTCTTCCATTAAGGGATTCTGCCCTTTATTTTATGTCTGAGACGGAAAAGCTTCAGGTTACTCTCAGCAAAGTTCAGCCGGAGAAGAGGTCTTGGAGGAACAAGTACCGTATTCTCAATGTGGAGTGTAAGAAAATACAGCAGCTATTAAAAGAAAAAGATGCTCTGATTGAGATTTTAGAGCAACATGCTGTAGAAAATCAGGAGGACCAAAGGAATTTGCTCGCTCCTTTCACTTGGCAAAGGAGTGACAACCCGACAACGGCTGAAGAGCCTCCGTCAAAGAAAAGGAAAGCACCAGAACCGGCACTTGAGCTCTCCTCAGAAAGGACTCATGATCCATTAGTTTAGATTTCCTTTTTAAGCACTTTGTAATCTACTGTATTTCCATTTCCGCAATCCTTTGAATTCAATAAAACGGGGTTTCCCCACTGTTTGATATTTGCAATCTAATTGTCGAAGTTTACTTTGAATAAACAAAAACATACAATTTATATAATCATTGCATATTATTCATCCTTCTCGCGTAAACGCATTCTTCTTACCAACGAATCTCACATTTGTGTCTCGATTCTAGAGTCAAACTGTCTCATTCATACAATACTCGGGAAAATCGTCAAAAAAAGATGGATGATCTCGAAGAAGAGAACAGAGAGTTGAGAGAAGAGACCGACACTCTGAAAGAGGACCTGAGAAAGCTTCATAACGACATGCAAGCTCTAGCAGAAGCTCAGATGCAACAACAACGGACTGTGATCTCAGAGATCACATCAACGCCCATAGTGGAAAAGTATGATCCTAGGTATAAAATGCCAAAAGATCGTCCCTGGGGGCATGCCACTTAACTATATCCCGGAAGGATATGTTCCGTCGATCGCTGAGGATCAGGGAACCACCGCACGAACTGCTGGGCCTGAAGGTTACAAACTTCGGGAAAGCGAAGATGCCAGGGGCATGACAGCAACTCCTGAAGGTTACAAACTTCGGGAGGTACCGAGAGTCTCAGCCATAATGATTATGCCCCCGCCTGTGGTACACACTGTCCCGGAAGGATAGATTCCATAGATACCTTCTGGTGGAAACGACAGCATGTTCAACAGAATGAATGAGTTCCAGGAACATTTCCTGGAAATGCAGAAAGAGTTGCAGGCCATTCGCGGTCAGGATTTATTTGGAAAGGACGCCGCAGACCTCTACTTGGTCCCTAATGTGAAAGTTCTGCACAAATTCCAGGTACCCGACTTTGAAAAATACAAGGGTAACTCTTGCCCTCAGAGCCATTTGGTGATGTACGTTCGGTGAATGTCAGCTCAGATAAAGAACCAGGAGCTACTAATTCACTACTTTCAGGATAGTTTAACCAGAGCCACATTAAAATGGTATATGGGTTTAAACTGCGCCATGATCGACACGTTCAGAGATCTTGGCGCTGCCTTCGTTCAACAATATAAATACAATCTGGACATGGCACCGGACAGAGATCAACTCAGATCAATGTCACAAAAGGACAAGGAAACCTTTAAGGAGTACGCTCAGAGATGGCGTGAAATTGCCGCCCAGATTTCTCCACCTCTGGAGGAAAAAGAGATGACAAAGATCTTCTTAAAAACCTTAAGCTCATTTTACTACGAAAGAATGGTTGCCAGTGCGCCCAGTGACTTCACCGAGATGGTGATCATGGGAGTTCGTCTTGAGGAAGCCGTCCTGGAAGGACGTTTAGTTAAAGACGCTGAATCATCAAGCAGTACGAAACGATACGGTAGTGCTCTCCCTAAGAAAAGAGAGCAGGATATTGGGAATATCTCTCTCGAAAAGAAAAGGCGACGTTACCAATTGGTAGCAGCTGTAACTCCTGCTATCAACCCCGTGCTTGTTCCTACGTATCAACCTCAGGTTGCTCAGAGCCAACCTAATCAACAGCAATATCAGCAAAGGACACAACAGCCTCTTCAGCAGGCTCATCCTCTGTACAACAACAACCATGCAACACGACTGTCAGGGTTTGACCCTATACCCATGTTGTACGCGGAATTGCTTCCATTATTACTGGTCAAGGGGCATGTCCAAACCAAGTCTCCTCTTATAGTATCGGAAAATCTGCCTTTTTGGTTCAAAGCGGATCAGACTTGTCCTTACCATCAAGGAGGACCAGGGCATAACATAGAAAACTGTCTCAGTTTCAAATCCGATGTGCAAAAGCTTGTTAGAAGCGTGGTCTTATCTTTCAAAGATATGAATCCAAATGTTCTCACGAACTCGTTGCCTCAACATGAGAAAGCTGTAGTCAATTTTATAGAGGGAGAGTCTAACAACACCTATCAAATTCATGATGTACTCTTATTAAGGGCCAACTTGGTCAAGATGCATTGTAGACAGAGTGGATATGGCCATGTGCCACCTCACAATTATCACCAGTGTGATATTTGCTCTAAGAACAATCAAGGATGTTATGTGGTGCAATCAACTCTACAGGAACAATTAGATCTCGGGTGGATCCAAGAGAATCGAGTTCGTGGAGTCAACATGACCTATATGAATTCCAACATCATTCAGAACATGACATCCGTGCAATGAAAGTCGACTTCGTGGCGATGCACTCAAGGCAAAGCCAGAATCATAATCTGCCACGGCATGACTATAATTCCTGTCTGACTTGCTCGGTAAACAAACAGGGATGTTCTTTCATACAAGAGGCCCTCCAGCGTCAAATGGATCTTGGGTGGATCCAGGACTACCATGATAGAAATACTTATCAGATCAACATGATCCAAATCTTCGATATTCGTTTGATGAATACCAGCTTGGTGGAGTTACACGCCAGGCAAGTCCAACTCGGTTTTCTCACTTCTCACGGTTATCCGAACTATAAAGTATGCAGTGAGAGTAGCCAAGGGTGCGCTCTTGTTCAAAGAACTTTACAACACTTGTTAAACCACTGGTGGCTTCCAATCTATATGGATGAAGACACGAAACAAATCAGTGTGCTTAATGGGAACCCTACTCGGCGTCAAAGTCAGGATGTCCGATCTATGGAAACTGACCTGGTGAGGTTACACTGTAATCAAAGCGGGCGTGGCCAGCTGCCACCGCATAATTACGAACGCTGCAGAGTCTGCTCGGAGAATAAACAAGGATGCTACCTTATACGGGCAGCTCTTCAAGGTCAGTTGGATCGTGAAGAAATTCATCCATGTCCAAGTTCCGAGCCAATCAATTGGACGCCGGACTATTTCGCTGATCAAATCAGAGACGTTGTCGTAATCTCTGATCAGCAACAGAACAAGGATGTTTGTACCATCATCCTTCTACTGGACGAATCAAAGGTTCCTAGCCAGGAACTGATTGAAGTTACTTGCGACAGTCAGAAAAATCAGAAGGCTCCTGTAGTTGTCTATCTACCGGTACCATTACCGTATGAATCAGCTAAGGCAATCCCTTACAAATACGGTGCAACAATAATTGAAAATGGAAAGGAAATTCCATTACCCTCCATCGTGAATATTGTAGACATCAGTCGAGTAACATGGAGCAGGCGAATCTTCAACCGAGGAGTTGGAGAACCTAACAAAGAAAAGGAACTTCAGACAGAAGCTCCCAATCCACCAGTCGGTCAATCCGGTAATTATGACCTTTTGAAAAACGATGATGAGATGTTGAAGCTCATCCAAAGGAGTGATACAACATTGTTGATCAGCTGTTACAAACTCCTTCAAAGATATCTGTGCTATCACTTTTACTCAGTTTCGAAGCCCACAGAGAGGCTCTACAGAAATTCTTGGAGAAGGCCTTTGCAGAACAGGATGTGTCAATACGACAGTTTGATAGCATCATCTCTAACATCACTTCCTGCAACAACTTGGGATTCAGTGATGAGGATTTCCCAGAGGAGGGAAAACGCCACAACATGGCGCTCAATATCACAGTTAACTTCCAGGACGATGCTTTAGCCAGCGTACTGGTAGACACAGGATCGGCCATCAACGTTATGCTGAAGTACACTTTATTGCGACTATCAGTCAAAGGATCCCCGATGAGGGGAAGTGAGGTCATAGTCAAAGCCTTTGACGGATCTCGGAAAGCAGTTATCGGCGAGGTCGACCTTCCCACGATCCTCACACTTTCTAGGTCACTTTCCAGGTCATGGACATCCGGGAAACATACAGTTGTTTATTAGGAAGACCTTGGATACACCAGGCTGGGGCAGTAACTTCGACACTGCACCAGAAACTGAAGTTCGTCAAGAACGATCAACTCGTCACGGTTTGTGGAGAACAAGCCTTTCTCGTGAGTAACCTGTCATTATCTACTTGTATAGAACCCGAGGAGGTTGCCGGAACTCAGTTCCAAGCACTTTCGGTGAGCAATGAGAATTAATCAGAGAAGGGAACCTCTATTTTCTCATACAAAGATGCCCTCGAGGCAATTGAAAGCAACAATACGAAAGGATGGGGACAACTTGTCATTCCTACTGATAATAAAACAAAGAAGGGTCTTGGTTTTTCTGCGACCTGCACCCAGACAGCTGCTAACGATGAAAGTTTTCATCCCATTCAAAACATCTTCCACAGTGGAGGTTTCCTTCACCCAGTGTCCCAAGAAGTACACACTATCAACGAGGAAGATTCCACCGATACAGACGAGGAAGAGTGGAAGTCCTATCTTAATAAGGACAGTTATATATCTCAGGAAGAGGTGCCTACGCCATTTTGCTATCCCGCACAGAGTCCGAGATTTATACCAAGGTCAGATGTCGAAATGATATACAGAGGTTGTGATCCGAAAGGATGCCGTGCTCCGCCAAATTCATTAGAGGAAGACACTCTGATGAAGGATGACTTTGACCACGACTACTATGGCCCAATGGATGGCCTTCCTATCTGGCAGCCGTACCCAGGAGACTTGGGGCAAGAAAATCAGCCGAACAATGAAAATTAGTTGAGCAACATTGAACAGAATACATGCGTCCCCACTATATCATGGGATCATTACTCAGGGTATTCAAAAAATATCCAGTACAACGATAAATTGGCAAACTTTGCAGGACTAGAATTCATCAACTATGCTTTTCCCAAGGTCAACGTCATCGAAAGAGATGACTCCTCAGGTTCCAAAGAAGTGTGGGACACCTTGGGGCAATCAAGTGGAAAGTACGACTATATGGTCAAGTACACTGCTCCTGAAAGCTCTCGTATCAGGCTCAAAGACATCCAACCAACTAGATGGGGAGATTTACCTGAGAGCACAAATACTATGCAAAATACAACTGAGGAATCCTCCTACGACAACTCTGCCTGGGAGACAGATTCTAATGATCCCGCTCCACCAGAAATCGGCGTCATTTCTGAAGACAAATCAAGGAAGGTACCAGACTTTGTGATTCACCAAGGAGTTCTCCGCCAATGGGTCGCTGTCGATGTTCTAAAGATCGTTCATAAGTCAAAGTAATTGCCGTCTTTACCTTAACCTTTCACCCTGCCCAGGTGAAACGGATGTTTTTGATAGGGCTCACTTTCTGTAAATATCCCTCTTCGCTTCACCCAAAGCAACTGAGTTTTGTTTTATAGGGCTGTAGTTTCAAGAATCAACTAAATCATAAATAAAATAATGTCGTTCTATAATTTCTGCATTAATTGCTATTTTCTCTTTTCGCTTTTTCAGAAAATGGTAATCCTAAAAAACAACTCAATAATAAAAACAAGCAGTTTTCCAAAAGAAAAACACTGCACACACTCTTGCATTCTATCTATCTCTTCTAAAATATAAATCATCACATCATGCAGATTGCTTGTTTTAAACCCCGTTGAAACATGTGATCCGATGTCTTCTCCCAACTTTGAATTCCCGGCATTTGGGGCTGAAGAAGAAGGTGACGACGAAATTCCAGAAGAGATCTCCCGACTACTCAGACAAGAGGAAAGGTCCATTGAACCTCACAAAGAGCCGTTGGAAACGGTAAACTTGGGTTCGGAAAAAGAGAGAAAAGAAGTCAAAATTGGGGCATTGCTCAGTCCAACTGCCAAAGAGGGTTTGACAAAGCTTCTCAAAGAGTTTTCCGATGTGTTCTCCTGGTCCTACCAGGACATGCCAGGGTCGGATACCTGCATCGTGGAACATCATCTACCATTAAGATCGGAATGTTCACTGGTAAAGCAGAGGTTGAGAAGAACTCACCCAAACATGGCCATCAAAATCAAAGAGGAAGTACTGAAACAGATTGACGTGGGTTTCCTCGCCACATCAGAATATCCTCAATGGCTAGCCAACATAGTACCAGTTCCGAAAAAGGATTGAAATGTCAGAATTTGTATCGACTACAGGGATCTGAACAAGGCCAGTCCAAAGGACGACTTTCCTTTACCACACATTGACATGTTGGTTGACAGTACAGCAAAGTTTAAAGTTTTCTCCTTCATGGATGGATTCTCAGGCTATAATCAGATAAAAATGGCGCCAAAAGACATGGAGAAAACTTCATTCATTACCCCATGGGGTACCTTTTGTTACAAGGTAATGTTGTTCGGTTTGAAGAACGCCGGGGCAACCTATCAAAGGGCCATGACTACTCTGTTTCATGACATGATACACAAAGAAATTGAGGTATATGTCGATGATATGATTGCCAAATCTAAGACAGAAGTTGAGCATGTGACCCACCTGTCAAAGCTATTCGAGCAGTTGAGAAAGTACAAACTCCGCTTGAATCCCAATAAGTGCACTTTCGGTGTCCGTTCAGGGAAACTTTTAGGGTTCATCGTCATCCAGAAAGGAATTGAAGTTGATCCGACAAAGTCAAGGCCATTCAAGAAATTCCTTCTCCGAAAATTGAAAAACAAGTCAGAGGGTTCCTAAGACTGTTGAATTACATTTCCAGATTTATATTCCTCATGACCGCGACGTGTGCGCCAATCTTCAAATTACTCAAAAAGAATCAGGATTGCATTTGGACAGAAGATTGCCAAACCGCCTTCGACAGTATCAAGGAATATCTGTTGAACCCACCGATTCTATCACCTCTAGTGGAAGGAAGACCACTGATCATTCACCTCACTGTCCTAGAGGACTTGATGGGTTGTGTGCTTGGCCAACAAGACGAAACCAAAAGGAAAGAGTCTGCCATCTACTATCTGAGCAAGAAATTCACCGATTGCGAGACTCGGTACACGATGCTTGAGAAAACTTGCTGCGCTTTGGCTTGGGCAGCCAAACGTCTGCGCCAGTACATGATTCGTCACACTACTAGGTTAATCTCAGAAATGGATCCAATCAAGTATGTTTTTGAAAAGCCTACTCTCACGGGAAGTAATGCCCATTGGCAGATGTTGTTATCAGAATATGACATCGAGTACCACGCTCAGAAAGTCGTTAAGGGAAGTATTTTAGCCGATCATTTGGCTCATCAACCGATTGACGATCAAGAATCAATCGGGTTTGACTTCCCAGACGAAGATGTCATGTATTTGAAAATGAAAGATTGCGATGAACCGCTACCCAGTGAAGGGCCAGAACCAGGTTCCCAATGGGGACTAATCTTTGACGGAGCTATTAATCATTACGGAAACGGAATTGCGGCAATTATCATAACACCTCAGGGTACCCACATTCCTTTCACTGCCAGACTTACGTTCAAGTGCACGAACAACGAGGCCGAATACGAAGCATGTATCATGGGTCTCGAAGAAGCGACCAACTTAAGGATAAAAAACTTGGGCGTATATGGCGACTCAGCCCTGGTTATCAATCAGATCAAAGGAGATTGGAACACATAACAATTAGGACTGATCCCTTACAAAGATTATGCGAGAAGGTTGTTACCTTTCTTCAACAGAATCGAGTTTCATCAAATCCCTCATGATGAGAATCACATGGCTGATGCATTAGCCACCCTCTCTTCCATGATTAGCGTAGGTCAATGGAATGTCCTACCTAAAATCGACAAAATGCGCCTTGAAAGGCCCGCTTACATCTTCACGATCGAAGCAATCATAGACGATAAACCCTGATACCACGATATCAAACGCTTCGTTCAGAAACACGAGTACCCGCCTGGGGCACTAAGGAAGGACAGAAAGACCCTCAGAAGGCTAGCAGGCAGCTTCTTTCTGAGCGGTGATACACTCTATAAGAGGAATTTTGACATGGTCTTGCTCCGATGTGTAGACAGGCCAGAAGCAGACATGCTGATAAAAGAGATTCACGAAGGATCCTTTGGCACTCATGCCAACGGACACACAATGGCGAGAAAAAATTCTAAGAGCAGGGTACTACTGGTTGACCATGGAATCTGACTGCTACAAGTACATGAGGAAGTGTCATAATTGTCAGATATACTCAGACAAAATCTATGTACCACCAACGCATCTCAAAGTTCTTTCTTCCCCACGGCCTTTTTCCATATGGGGAATCGACATGATTGGCATGATTAAGCCCAAGGCTTCAAACGGACACCGGTTCATCCTGGTAGCCATTGACTACTTCACCAAGTGGGTCGAACCAGCGTCGTACGCTAATGTAACCTGACAAGCGGTGGTCCGATTTATCAAAAATAATCTGATATGCCGTTATGGTGTTCCGAGCCAGATCATTACTGATAATGGATCTAACTTGAACAATAAGATGATAAAAGAGTTGCGCGCAGAGTTCAAGATCGAACACCATAACTCATCTCCCTACCGACCTAAGATGAACGGAGCGGTAGAAGCGGCTAACAAGAACATTAAGAAAATTGTTCAAAATATGGTCGTAACCTACAGAGACTGGCCCGAGATGCTACCCTTTGCTCTTCACGGTTATCGAACATCTGTCCGCACTTCAATAGGGGCAACCCCTTTCTCTCTAGTATATGGCATGGAAGTTGTACTTCCCATAGAAGTAGAGATCCCATCAATCTGGGTATTGATGGAAGCTAAGCTTACAGAAGCTGAATGGTGTCAAAGCAGACACGACGAACTGAATCTGATCGAAGAAAAGCGAATAACGGCTCTATGCCACGGTCAGTTGTATCAACAAAGAATGAAGAAGGCCTTCGACAAAAAGGTCTGACCTCGCATCTTCAGGAAAGGAGACCTTGTGCTAAAAAAGATACAATCATTTCTCACTGATTCTCGGGGCAAATGGACCCCGAATTATGACGGCCCCTATGTGGTCAAGAAAGCTTTCTCAGGGGGTGCCTTGAGATTTGCAACCATGGATGGAGAGGAATTTACCTACCCCGCGAATTTTGATGTAGTCAAGAAATACTTCGCCTAAATAAAATAAAAAAGAAAAAACGTCTCGGTGGATTAAAAACCTGAAAGGGCGGTCCAGGCAAAAATTAGAGACACAATAAAAAATCATCCTGGTGGGTTGGAAATCTCAAAGTACAATCCAGGCAAAAGTTAGGGATTAATGGCAAGTAACTACGTCTGATCAATTCAACTCCTCAGCAGTAATGCCATCCGTCAGGAAAACTCAGTCAAGCTCATCTTCGATGAAAGCTCAGGATGCCCCGAATTCAAAGTTGGTAGAAGGATATCGGTCATCATGTTTCAATGTAGCCCTTTTCCCGTAAATTACCATTTTCTAAAGTTTGTAAATACTCTATGGAATCACGCGTTTGGTTGATTTCCATCCCATCAATAAAATTTGAGCCCTTGTGCTTTTGTTTGCAATTCTTATTTGTTTTAGCTTTATAGGACGACATTTTAATATGATCAACGATTCTTGAAATAAAACAAAAATGAATTTACTTGTTAAAACTTTTCTGCTTTTAAAGTAAAGATGGCAATTTCTTTTTGACTGCTGAACGTCGAAAGAACATCGGTCGCTACTCCAGAAGTAATCGAGCTTCAAAGTGCAGAATCAAAATACTCCTTCTAAACCAGTACATCTGAACGAAGGATCAACTGCGTCAGAGACCATGTTCCATCTGACATCCCCGGCAGAGTTCTTACCTCCTAAGCCTGACCAACGGTTGTTCCCAACAGGGACTATCTCTCCTAAGCAAGGCAGAATTGCTACTTTTGGACCAGCGATACCTCTTCGTCCCCCGCAGTGGTTGAGTATCCCGTCGTGTTCACCTACTAGTCTGTATGTCGCGCCAGTTTTGTCAGCATAAACATACATGCATGCAATATTTATTTACATTCATATTCATATTGCATCACTATCACTCTAGTCGGTCTTATCCCCTGGTGATAAAAGTCCTCTTGTCAATCGAGTCGACAGTTCTTTTCTCGTCAGGAAGCGAATCAGCTAAGCAATCTCTCCCCAGTTTATTTCTGGGATGAAGTTGGTCCTCAACCACTTTGATAACTTGAACCTCTGAAAGGCCAGAGAACCCTTGACAAATGTCACTCTTCACCATTGAAGATGATATTTTCTCTTTCCTAGATTAAGGAGAATCCCCAGAGAAAGCTCTTAGTCAGAAATTCGGTAATACGGAAATTTTTCTCCGCAAAATCCGCTGACGAAAAGGTCATCAGCACCTCAAAATTGGATCACATCATATGGCATTTCTCTGAGAAAATCTCCGAGAAAAGTACAATGTAATACCCCAAGCAAAAACAGGCTCTCAAGAGACACGTTTTCCCCAGTAGAGTCAACGAATGGCATCTCCAACAGAGAAGTTTTTGCACCTACACAACTCAGACGACTGGGTTCCCCAGCAACTCTAACATCAAAATTTTTCCATCAAATGGCATCTCCCCAAGAAAATTCGGCGAGAAGTTTGAAGAAAATCGCTACACATAGCGTCCCTGTCAAGAAAGTTTATTGACAAAAGAAACTTAGACCAGTTCCTTGGTAGGAAACCAGGATCGAGGGGAAGTTTACTTCAGAAACTGAGACCAGTTCCTTGGTAGGAGACCAGGATCGAGGGGAAGTTTACATCAGAAACTTAGATCAGTTCCTTGGTAGGAAACCAGGATCAGGGGAGGTTTATTTCAGAAACTAAGACCAGTTCCTTGGTAGGAAACCAGGATCGAGGGGAAGTTTAAATCAGAAACTGAGACCAGTTCCTTGGTAGGAAACCAGGATCGAGGGGTAGTTTAAATCAGAAACTAAGACCAGTTCCTTGGTAGGAAACCAGGATCGAGGGGAAGTTTTTACCTTTTCTGAGCATCATTGCTTAGCAAAAGAAGAAGGATGTGTGAAATTCCATTCTTAACCACCATCAAAATTTCGGGTATTCCGATATTTAATCCTCTTGCACCCCGAATGCCCGAACACCTTCGCCATTCACACCTTCTGGTCCAAGAAGATTAAATAGGGGCATCTGTCAGACCCTAAATTTTGACCACTAAGATCTCCCATCATTGTGTAAATCATCATCACAATATGGGTGTATCATTATACAATTAGTCTCCCCAAAGATGGGTGAGCATCCACTACAATCAAAATTAGGGTTTCAGGCCCTCTCAGAGTTCTTAGACAAAGGATCAATCAAGAAATGACATGATATTCAACTTGTCTAGCCTCACAAACATCCACAAGGGATCAAGAGGACTCCCACATCAAGGACTAAGCACAAGGTTGCAGCATTCTGAGTGGATTAAGCCTCAAGATCGCCAGTGTCACCAAATCAGGGTTTTGGTTGACCAGGGCCTCCAGATGGAAATTTTCCTCTGGGCATGAGCCATTGCTTCAAAGCATAACCTAAAATGCTCCATAGGACCTCATGAACCCAATCATCAAGTCAATTTGGCTTCAGGGGATGCATTCATAAAAAATCAGGAATTAGGGTTTCTTGACCTAATTCACCCCTAAGTTGACTTTTGGGACAAATCGTGAGCCAAGACCTCAAGACATGATTTAAGGGTCTCCAACACACTACATTGATCCATTTGAAACAATGGATTGATTCAAGAAGCTTAAGCAACAAGTTTCAAGTTCATCAGAACCACAGTTAGGGTTTCGCGGGAAAAAGTCAACGTATCTTTGACTTTTGACCCAGGCATGCTCCCAAACCTTGGGACATGATTCAATACACCCTATAACACCTATGAAATCAATCCATCAAGTTTGATTTAAGTCAAGGACTTGATTTCATAGAGGATCGCACAGTTTGGAATTTATCTGACAAAAAGTCAACTGTGCACAAAATTCAACTTTGACTTTTGAGATTTTTCACAATTATGATTTTTTGACCCTAAAATGATGTCAATGTATGATTGGAATCATCATTCATGAAGAAAAATCAAGAAAAGTGGGATAACTTGTAAAAGGGGTAACCATAAAAACTTAGAAAATTTTCTAAGTTATGGAATAAAGTGGCAAGGGTACCAATTTTGGAGGATCATAACTCCTAAACCACAAGGCCACTTTTCCCCATTCAAAGCTGGATTTGTAGCTCTCATGGCCCTCTACAAAAGCTTCAAACATAGCTCATTCCAATTCCTCATGGATTTTAAGTTATGGAATGATCAAAATCACAAAAAGTGAAAATGTCACTTTTTTCCAACACTTAGTGAAATTTTCACTAAGTCAGAATCTGCCTTCACTTTTTTCCAAATGTAGGGGAATTTTTCACTTGGATCCAAAAGGTATCAAAACCAACTATGATCAAACAGTTGTTGTATCATATGAGGGATTTCCAAAATGGCCAAGAACTCCATCAAATTCCACTTGAGGCATAAGATATGACAATGCCAATATGCCTTGCTACAAACTGTCATGGCAAGGAAGATTTGGGATTTTACTCGATTTGCTCAAATTTTGTAAAGGGCAAGAAAATCTATCCATCTGAACACGTCAAGGGGGGACCAAGGAGGAACCAACTCTGATCCCAAGCCTCCGAAGTCTTTGGAACCAAAAGTATCATGCCAAACCTAGAAATGCCTAAAAGAGGGACAAGACTCCAATTTTGGATTGGAGCATTTAATTGATGCACCAAGGTGGCATGGACTGAGCCATTTCCAACTAAATTCAGTCAAGACTTATCCAAGACCAAGGGAACCAGCAGCCTGTGCCCTAACCTCTAGTCAATGGTTAGAGGAGACTTGGATTCTCATTGCTCAACATTGCCCAAACCTCTGCTGCAGTTGCCATTCACAATTGCAGCCAAAACAAACTTGCTCTACTGTAAATAGAGCTCAATTGTGTTCAGTTTGAGTACACCAAAGCACTATAACACTTGCTTTCCTCAAAATCTCTTTCTCTAGGCAAAAATACCTTATTTAGCAAGGTAACTCTGAGTTTTTGAGTTAGAGAGAAATTCCACCACAGCTCATGATCCAAACACATCCAATATGTCATATCTAAGCTGTCCAAACTCTCACAAGTGACCTGTAACACCAAAATCACAAAGTCACCTCTCAAAACCTCAAAATAGGACTTTTGTGCATTTTTCAAGCCATGTCTTGATTCAGTCACTTTCCAAACCAGATAAAACCTCAAACACACTCTAAATATCATCCTTGAATTGTCCCAAATGGTGCCACATATCTGGAACACCATTTGAGAGAGTTGTCATTTTGGCCATTTTTGCCCCTTTTGTAAGAAATAGCTCAAACTTGTTCCTGAGGTTTCCAGCTGATTCCAACCATCCTAAAAGCTTCTAAGAGATCATTTGAGGGTGTCCAAAGCATTAAATCATTTCTGGAACAAAGCCCTTGGAAGATTGCGCAAAAGCTCCAAAAAGAGGTAAGCATCACAACTTGGATTCTTTGAATCATGCTTTCTTTTGATGTACACTGATAATGCATCTCTTATACATGTTATATGTGTTGTGTTTGCACCAATTTATCATGTAATTCATGCTTGTACCAAGAGATGACACAGAAAATGCAAATCATGGCCTATTTCAAAACCACTATCGGGTTTTTCAATAGGAGCGTGATCTGAAAAAAAACACCACCACCATTGGATTCCTTGTGAAATTTTAGGCAGGATAGACCTAAATTTTGTCTCAATCCATGGAGAAATGAGAAAGTTATGGCCTTCACGTTTTCAACCAAAATCTTGTCTTGCCTTGCCTTAGGCCTAGCCAATAACAAGGCAAGCCTTGTATATTTGTGGTTGTGTTTCAATCAACGGATGTATCACCACCTCAGTGGTAAGGCGCGTGCCCTATACACAAGAGGTCTGGGGTTCGAATCCCCCTCGCCCTAGATCCTCTTTTTTCTATTTTTTCCACTTTTTTACTATTTTTCTTATTATTTTTAATGATTTGAAAAATTAATAACTCCCTCAATTTTAATTATTTTTTATTGGTTCTTTTTGCAAAAATTCACAAAAATGTTGACATATTTTATTCCACAAAAAAATCAAATTTATATTAGTTATTTAATATAATTAGTATTTTTGTGAATAAATTCATTTTTAATTGTTTTTAAACATTTAAAAGTGAATATTTACTTTGAAAATCAAAACCAAATGAGTTCTAAATCATCTTGTGATTAAAACCTCATTTTTCAAACCTTAAACAAAAATCACAAATGGTTTATTAAAACTTATTTGGTATTTTTATCATTTTATTTGATTTTCTTTAAATATTTACCTTCAAAGGAAAGCAAAATTAGGGTTTCTTTGGTTTTCACCCTCAAAAATCATTTTCAAACACTCATGGGCCTCTATTAGAGTGTAAGACCCAATCCCTTTGTAAATACACACCTTTTTTGGGCCTCAGTCATTGTAAAAGTCCCACTGTATTTTCAAAAACAACAGCGCGATCGTCGCCTTTTTAACAAAACCTCGGGCCTCTCCTTGAGCTGTAAGCCCCACCACTTGTATAAAAATACACCTTTGGGCCTCTAATAGGGTATAAGACCCAATCCCCTTTTAACCAAAACTTTTTGGGCCTCAATGCATTGTATAAGACCTAGTAAGTTAAAGAAAATCTCGGCGCGATCGCCAGTTGAAAAATCAAATCCTTTGGGCCTACCCTCGTGTTATAAGCCCCATTCTTTTTCTTTAAAACTCTTTGGGCCTCTTGAGAGAGTATAAGACCCATCCCTTTCTACAAAAAACCTTTTTGGGCCTCAGTCACTTGTATAAGTCCCTGAACAATTTCAAAACAACAGTGCAATCACTGATAAAACCTTGTGCCTCTCCTTGAGCTGTAAGCCCCAACAATCTTTTCAAAGCACTTTCTCCTTTGATTTAGAATATAATATTGTTATCAAAGCTTTCTTTGTTGAACAACTAACAAAACAGCATGGAAGCTTTACAACCGAGTAAGGGTTTACCCGCTTTCTTTATCCGCTTTCATATATATATATATATATATATATAACTGTATTGTGGGGGTGCTCACTGTAAGTCTTCTTTCACAATCTTTTATATACTTGCCACATATCAACTGTGTAATACTATTTTAGCTATTTAGAGTTCCCCCGGCAACTACGTCTAGCACTAGGTAAAGCCCTGTTGGTCACTCTTAAATACAAACAAAACTAGATCCCCATAGGATTACCAGACACAGTCTTCCCTCCTCTTGGGGTTAAACAATATGGAGACGTGAAAGGCAGCATTCTCAGCAAACCCTTTCTCAGACTGTCACCCTTAGACATTGTCAAAGAAACTCTAACTCCCCATAGATGATCTTTTCTCCGTGAATGGCATATCTTGAGTTTCTTCCAAATTCTCGGACTTTCCTGGCTTGATCTATTCTCCGTGAATGGCATGTCTTGAACTTCTCGGGGTTTAGGGACCCACAGGCTTCTTAAAACCATCCCTGCCACCACTTGGGCGTTGTACAAGGACCCTTCGGCTTCTTACAAACTCCCATGCCTTCTCTTGGGCTTAATACAAGGACCCAGAGACCTCTACAGGTATAGGAACAGAACCTAGTCATCAATTTGCTAAAGCTGTCTTTCTGAGTCAAGTGTCAGACCTGTTAATGGGTTGACCTTCATCCCTTAACATACCAGCCTTTTCTTGGGCATCAAACAAAGATCATTCACTTATCTGAGAATCGACTTCTCAAAACACCAGTATACTTGGACAGTCTCAATACCCTCGGGATTTACCGTTTCCTTAAAGAACAGGAAATAGCCCTGATCCTCTGATCAATAACAAAGCAATACCTTACCTATAATCCGTCCCTTTATAAGAACTGGTTTTCTCTTTTATCCAACATACTGGACCTGTCATTCAACTGAAATAGCCCCCAACAAACATAGCCTCCTCTTGGGCTTTGTACAATGATTCTCTCCAGCAGAGCAAACCTTTTAGCCTCCATCTCGGGCTTCATACGGGATACAAAACACTTTCTTGTTGAGTATAAAAGACCCTCTTGTTGGGTCACAAACCTTTTAGCCTCCATCTCGGGCTTCGTACGGGATACAAAAAACTCTCTTGTTGAGTATAAAAGACCCTCTTGTAGGGTCACAAACATTTTAGCCTCCATCTCGGGCTTCGTACGGGATACAAAACACTCTCTTGTTGAGTATAAAAGACCCTCTTGTTGGGTCACAAACCTTTTAGCCTTTGTCTTGGGCTTCATACTAGACATATAAAACACTCTCTTGTTGAGTATAAAAGACCCTCTGGTTGGGTCACAAACCTTTTAGCCTCTATCTCGGGCTTCGTACGAGACATATAAAAGCCCCCTCTTGTTGGGTCCATAGCCTCCTCTTAGGCTTTGTATAAGGAAAACCTCGGTTGAGTCAATCAACCTTTTAGCATCAAAGTTGTGCCTTGTTCATAGCATACAAACATCAACAACTCATTTTCCCCCATCTAATTGCTGTAAGCGACAAGCCTCTGGATTATTTACATCCACGCCACTGTCCCTCTTTTAGCATGAGAAATTCCTAAGGAAAGATAACATTGCTCTACACTGAGTTAAAGTCTTCTCCTTCAGGTTAAAAGTCCCCTATAAAGGAAATTATGGCATTGCTGGATTCACATATCCCAATTAAAGTAATTCTCCTTTATAATCAGTCACGCAACAGTCATGACAAACAGACCAAATACCCCTCCTTAGAAATGACGAATTCTCTCTAAAGTCAAACGACCTTTTAGCTTCACATCTTGGGCTTTGAACAAGATACAAACTACCTTCAGCTTCATATCTTGGGCTTTGAACAAGATACAGATAGACCCTTTAGCTTCACGTCTTGGGCTTTGAACAACACACCAAAACAACTTTTTCCTCCCATAGAATAGGAGGAACTACGACCGCTCTGATTTCCCTGTTTCGTCAAACGGGAATACGTAGGCATAAGATTGAAAAATCTTAGCGAGCATACTAATAAAAAAACCAAAAATCCCATACCTTCATACCTCAATCGAAAAGCATCAGACCTAACATCCTACCAATAGCCTAGACACTGTTCTTAAGCAAAATAACCTAAGAGAGACCCACAATCTTAAATAGCATCTGTAAACCAATAGTCATCTGTTCAAACTCAGTTTGCAAGCAGGGTTAATTGGAGACATCTATTTCCCTTCCTTCATCAGCTTCAATAGGATAAAAAATGAATCGAACTGTAGTACCCCCAAAGCGATAGTGCTTCGCAACCACACAAAAATTCGCGCTACAACGCGCTGATCTTCAAACTACTCAGAAAGAACCAAAGTTGTGTATGGACAGAAGATTGCCAAAAAGCTTTCGACAACATCAAAGAATATCTGTTGAATCCAACTATTCTATCTCCTCCAGTGGAAGGAAGACCATTGATCATTTACTTAACAGCCTTGGAAGACTCCATGGGTTGTGTACTTGGCCAAAAAGACGAGACAAAAAGAAAAGATTTTACCACTTACTACTTAAGAAAGAAGTTCACGGACTGTGAAACTCGATACAATATGCTCGAGAAAACTTCTTGTGCTCTGACTTGGGCAGCCAAACATCTTCGCCAATACATGATTTGTCACACTACTTGGTTAATCTCCGAAATGGATCCGATCAAGTACGTCTTTGAAAAACCTGCTCTCACGGGAAGGATTGCCCGTAGGCAGATGTTGTTATCCGAATACGACATCGAGTACCATGCTCAGAAAGGCGTCAAAGGAAGTATTTTAGCCGATCATTTGGCTCATCAACCGATTGACAATCAGGAATACGTCAAATTTAACTTTCCGGACGAAGATGTCATGTACCTAAAAATGAAAGATTACGATGAACCGCTACCAAGCGAAGGGCCAGAGCCAAGTTCCCAGTGGGGACTAATATTCGATGGAGTCGTTAATGCTTATGGAAACGGAATTGGGGCAATCATCGTAACACCTCAGGGTACTCATATTCCTTTCGCTGCCAGATTGACATTCAAATGCACAAACAATGAGGCCGAATACGAAGCTTGTATCATGGGTCTAGAAGAAGCTATTGACCTAAGGATAAAGAACTTGGTTGTGTATGGAGACTCATCCTTGGTTGTAAATAAGATCAAAGGATAGTGGAACACATATCAATCAGGATTGATTCCTTACAAAGACTACGTGAGAAGGTAGTTACCATTCTTTAACAGAATCGAGTTTCATTATATCCCTCGTGAAGAAAATCACATGGGTGATGCATTAGCCACTCTATCCTCCATGATTAGTGTGAGTTGATGGAACGACGTACCCATGATTGAGATAATGCGTCTTGAAAGGCACACTTACATCTTCGCGATTGAAGAAGTCATATATGACAAACCATGGTATCACGATATCAAAAACTTCCTTCAGAGATAGGAATACCCACCTGGGGCATCAAGAAAAGATAGGAAGACTCTCAGAAGACTGGCTGGAAACTTCTTCCTAAACAGTGATACACACTATAAGAGAAACTTCGACATGGATTTGCTCAGATGCGTAGACAGACAAGAAGAAAACATGATAATGAATGAAATCCATGAAGGTTTCTTTGGCACTCATGCCAATGGACACATAATGGCAAGAAAAATTCTGAGAGAAGGATATTATTGGCTGATAATGGAATCTGATTGCTACAAGTACATGAGGAAATGTCACAAGTGTCAGATATACGCCGACAAAATCCATGTACCGCCAACACATCTCAAGGTTCTTTCTTCTCCATGGCCTTTTTCTATATGGGGAATCGACATGATTGGCATCATTGAACCCAAAGCTTCAAACGGACATCGGTTCATCCTGGTAGCCATTGATTACTTCACCAAGTGGGTCGAAGTAGTATCATATAACAATGTAACCAGGCAAGTGGTAGTTCAATTTATCAAGAACAATCTCATTTGTTGTTATGGTGTTCAAAGCCAGATCATTACGGATAATGGATCAAACCTGAACAACAAGATGATGAAAGAGTTGTGTGCTGAGTTCAAGATCGAACACCATACCTCATCTCCCTACCGACCTAAAATGAATGGAGCGGTAGAAGCGGCTAACAAGAACATTAAGAAAATCATTCACAAGATGGTTGTAACCTACAAATATTGGCATGAGATGCTACCCTTTGCTCTTCACGGTTATCGCACATCTGTCTGCACTTCAACAGGGGCAACCCCTTTCTCTCTAGTATATGGCATGGAAGCAGTGCTCCCCATAGAAGTAGAGATCTCATCAATGAGAGTATTGATGGAAGCCAAGCTGACAGAAGCTGAATGGTGTCAAATCCGACACGATGAACTAAATGTAATCGAAGAAAAGAGAATGATGGCTTTATGCCATGGTCAGTTGTATCAACAAAGGATAAAGAAAGCGTTCGACAAAAAGGTCTGACCCCATGTCTTTAGAGAAGGAGACCTCGTGCTCAAGAAGATACAATCATTTCTTACTGATTCCAGAGGCAAATGGACTCCGAATTACGATGGCCCTTATGTGTTAAGAAAGCCTTCTCAGGCGGTGCCTTAAGACTCGCAACCATGGATGGAGAAGAATTTACCTACGCAACGAATGTTGATGTAGTCAAGAAATACTTCGCCTAAATAAAAAAAAAAGAACGTCTCGATGGATTGAAAACCCAAAAGGGCGGTCCAGGCAAAAATTAGAGACATAAACATTGACCATCCCGATGGATTGAAAACCTGAAAAGGCAATCCAGGCAAAAATTAGGGATTCATAGCAAGTAACTACGTCCGACAAAATTGGCTCCTCAGCGATAATGTCATCTGTCAGGAAAACTTCAGTCAAGGTCACCTTCGACAGAAGCTCAGAATGTCCAGAATTCAAAGTTGGTAGAAGGATAGCGGTAGTTATGTTTCAATGTAGCCCTTTTCCCTTTAAATTACCATTTTCTAAACTTTATAATGTTCCATGGGATCATGCGTTTGGCTGATTACCATTCTAGCAATAAAAATTTGAGCCCTTGTGCTTTTGTTTGCAATTCTCATTCATTCTGCTTTGCAAAATGACAGGTTTAATTGATTAACATTCTTGAAACAAAAAAAAATGAATTTTACATTTGTTTTCAAATTTACTTCTGCTTTTAAAATAAATATGGCAATTTCTTTTTGATTAATGAGTACAAAAAGGAACATCGACGGCTTCTCCAAAAGTGATCAAACTTCAAAATGCAGAATCAAAGTACTCTTCTTTATCAGTACACCCTGATTAAAGGACAAACTGCTTCAGTACGGATTTCTATCCCTAGCAGGTTTGTATCTCAAGAAACCGGAACGAACACAGGAATCTATGTTCCCAAACAAAAGTACTACCTTCAGAATCTTCAGTGATACCCCCGTCTCCCAGAGCGGCTGAGTATCCAGTTGAACAATCACCAGGCTGTATGTCGTGCCTATTTTCTCAGCATAAACATACATACATCATGCATAATTGATTCATATTCATACACATGTTGCATTAATATCACTCTGGTTATATTCATCCCCAAGTGATAAGCGTCCTCTCTCTGATAGAGTTTCTAGTCTTCCTTATCAGGAGAATGTATCGTCTAAACAATCTCTCTTCAATTTATTCCTGGATTGGAGTCTATCCTCGACCACTTTGATAACTTGAACCTCTGAACGACCAGAAGCCGTTTGGTTGTACACATTTGGAACATCACTCTTCACCGTTCAAGATGATATTTTGCTTTCCCGGATTAAGGAAAAATCCCCAGAGAAAGCTTCTCGACAAAAGACTCTTGGCAATACGGCGGTTTCTCTCTGAAAATTTTTGCTTTCAATGGAGTCATCAACACCTCAAAATTGGATTACATCACATGGCATCTCTCTAAAAAAGAGGAGGTATGGTGTAATTTCCCCAGCAAATGGCATCTCCCACAGAAAAGTTTGCACACCTCTATAGTTCAGACCAATGGGTTTCCCCAGCAAGTCTGACATCAAATTATTTTTCCATCAAATGGCATCTCCCCAGCGAGAAGTTTGGTGAAAACCATCATAGATAGCCTTCCTTGTCAAGAAAAGACTTGACAAGAAGAAACTGAGACCAGTTCAGTGGTTGAAGACCAGGATCGAGGGGAAGTTTATTTCAAATGAAACTAAGACCAGTTCCATGGCTGAAGACCGGGATCGAGGGGAAGTTTATTTCAAAAAAGAAACTGAGACCAGTTCTGTGGCTGAAGACCAGGATCGAGGGGAGGTTTGTTTAAAAAAAAACTAAGACCGGTTCCATGGCTGAAGACCAGGATCGAGGGGAAGTTTCACCCTTTTCTAAGTAGCATTACTTAGTGAAAGAAGATGGATGAACAAATAATTGCTATTCACAACCACAGTCAAAATTTTGGGTATTCTGATATTTAATCCTCTTTTACATTGAATGTTCGAACGTCTTCGTCATTCATACCTCCAGGTCCAAGAAAATTAAATAAGGGCATCTATCATACCTTAAATTTTGACCACAAGATTTCCCATCATTGTGCAAATCATCACCACAATATGGATGTACCTTCATACCTCATCAATCCTCTCAAAGATTGTTGAGCATTCACTCCAATCAAGAATTAGGTTTTAGACCCTCTCAAAGTACTCATGTAACACCCCAAATTTATTAGAATATTTATTTAATTTATTTAAATATAATATTTGTGAATTTTCGGTGAATTTTGGGGGTTTGTGTCGATGTCAGTATTTTGGTGGAGTTTTTGGTTATTTTAATTAAATAATAGTATATAATATGAATATATTAGTATTATTATTAATTTAAAATAATATCAAAGGAATTAAGGGCAAGATGGACTTTTGAGGAGGATTAGTGAGGGTAAATTGGGGAAAGCCCATTTTGGAAGCCCAAGGGTTTGACAAAAAGGAATTGGGAGGAATAGGATTCATTTTGTTAGATCGTGAAAATAAGGAGAAAAGTGCAGAGCTCTGAGGAAGAAGGAAAAGGCAAGTATTCGAGAAGGTTTCCGAAGAATTAGTAGAGAAAACTCCGGAACGACAATCTAAGGTATGGGGAGTATTGCCTTTCATTGTTTTCAATATAGGATGATGTGTTTAAAGTGGATTTTTGAGGTTTTTGGGGTTTTTGAAGGATTTATGAGATATTGATGATTTAGAGGTATTTCTGAGGATCGATGATGGATTATTAAAGGTTGAATTGATTTGGGTAAAAATAAGCCTTCGAGGCAAAACCTTTTTGATGATATGTGGGATCTTGTATGAGAAAGGGATTTATGGGGTTTATGGGAACCTTGAGAGTTTGTGAAGGTTTATGTGATTTTGAGTTAGGATAGTGGAATTAATCGACCTAATAGTCGTAGGTTTTATGCCTTTGATTGCCTTGATGTTTTAGGACTGTTTTGGGAGTGTTTTGGGGTGAATTGAGGTTGGAATCGTAAAGGTTTTTGGGGTTGGGACGCTACTGGTGCGTAGCAGCAATTGCAGAAATTGCAGGTTCGCAAAGCGAACCATTTCTTCGCAAGGCGAATGTTCACCCAGGCTCGCAAAGCGAGCAGCGTAGCGAATGCGCGATAAATTATGTGATGATACTGGGATGAATTCTGAGATGTGACTTTGTGGGCTCGCACATCGAATGTCCCAGCGAAGGGCTTCGCACAGCGAATAGAGGATCGAGGAGAGGAAGATTGGGGAACTCTCTGGTTTTTGTATGGGATTGGGGCTTCTCTGCTAGCTTCGCAAAGCGAAGGTCTCAACGAGTAGGTTCGCACAGGGAACTCAGTAGCGAACCCTGCTGTTCGCGAAATTTATTTTATGATGTTGTGCTATTTTGATTGTTTGACGCTGTAATTTTTCTGATGGTTTACTGTGATGTTACTGATGATTAAGCAATGATGATTTGTGATGTTTTGATGAATATATGATGACATGATTAACATGATGTTTTGGTGAATGATGATGCACATAATGATATTTTTGATGATGATGATTATTGACATCGTGTATCATGCATTCATAGCATATTCTGGTGATGATGTTAGGACTTCGGTCCAGTGATGATGATGTTAGACTTCGGTATATTGTGGCTTCCATCCCATTGTGTGGATGTGAAGTGGTTTATGACGTTCTCCGGTTCTTGTGTGGAACAGATCCTATTTGACGGGGATCATTGGATGGTGATGGCCTAAGTGTCCATCGATTGTGACGATTGGTACCACATGCATGAGTCCGGTTGTGCATTGCATTTATGTGGCATTTGTTGTGATTAATGATGACGTGTTTTGATGTTTTCCTTGTGATGACTCTGATGATGTTGTATATGATGATGACGCCATTTTTATGCATATCTTATTTTATATTGATTATAATGAATTGTTTTACTCACCCTGCCTGTTTGAATGTTGCCTCCTCTTGGGTAACGTGCAGGTGATCAAGATTAGCCGTGGATGCTTTTGAGGACTTTTGAAGTTATTTGCATTTTGGTCTATGTAGAGGGTCTGGCTCTGATAGTGTAACATTGGGTTGGGCCGTTGAGTCGAACCATGTTGAGTTTTATTTGGCTGTTATTTTGTTGTCATTTTGATGATTATGGTTTTGTTTCAAAAACCCTTTGGTTGGATTTTGTGCTTATGGTGGACCTGCTGCCCTTTGAGGCATTTTTGAGTTATTTTGAGGAAAACCCGTTGTTTACGGAGAAACTTTTGTTGATTTGATTTTATTGAGAAATGTGCACCCTTTGAGGTGATGCTGATTTATTTAATGATTTTATGTTTAATCCGCTGCGATATCTGTGGGGTAGAAAAGGGTGTTACATTAGTGGTATCAGAGCAGGTTTGTCCGTCCGGCCAGGTTTTTACGTGATGTCAGTCCCCTGTCGGTCGATAAGTGTGTGTACACTGTTGATGTTTTAGTTCTTCTAACCTTGTTAGTGGTGTGCAGGATGGCTGGAAGAAATGATCGTGCTATTGCTGATGCTTTGGAATCAGTTGCTAATGTGGTGGCGCAACCCAATCTGAATAGTGGAGTTCCATATGAGTTTTGTGCTTTGGGTGAGTTTAAGAGGAACAATTCGCCGGAGTCTGAGGGTACTCACGATCCAGCAAGTGCACACAAGTGGTTGAAGGTGATCGAGAAGATCTTCCGAGGGATGGGATGTACTGACGTGCGATAAGTTTAGTTTGGAACTCATATGCTGTCAGAGGAGGCTGAGGATTGGTGGGATAACACCCGTCAGAGACTGGAAGATGTTGGCACTGCGATAACCTGGACTGTGTTCAAGCAGGAATTTTTTGGAAAGTATTATCGAGAGGATGCTCATGGGAAGAGAGAGGTGGAATTCCTTGAGCTGAAGCAAGGAGACATGACTGTTGCAGAGTATGTTGCGAAGTTCCAGAAGTTGATGAAGTTCTGTCCTCACTACAACCGTGCTAATGTTGAGATGTCCAAGTACCTCAAGTTCGAGAATGGCCTGAGACCAGATATTAAGCAGGGTATTGGGTATCAACAGATCCGCGGGTATGCCGGGTTAGTGGACAAGAGCAGAATCTACGATGAGGATAGCCGAGCTCGATTTGCTCACTACAAGCAGTTGAGAGAGAAGAAAGGGCAGTATAGGGGGAAACCTTATACGGCTTCAGCTGACAAAGGGAAGCATAAGGCTTCAGATGGGAAAAAGACAAGTGAAGGAGCAGCTCCCGCTTCTGGGAAGTGTTATAGGTGTGGCGAGCAAGGTCACTGTGCTGATGTTTGTACTAATAGTGTGTTGAGGTGCTACAGGTGTGGCAAGAAGGGTCATAGAGGTACTGATTGCAAGGATAATGGTCCAACTTGTTTCAATTGTGGTGAGAAGGGTCACATCAGTGCCAAGTGTCAGAAACCGAAGAAGATGGCTACTGCTGCTCAGACCAGTGGCAGAGTGTTTGCTTCGAGTGGTGCAGAAATGCCAGAGAAGGACAACCTGATTTGAGGTACTTGTTTTATTAATGATGTTGAGTTGGTTGCTATTATTGATACTGGTGCTACTCATTCTTTTGTTTCTCTTGAATGTCCTAATAAGTTGGGTTTGAAGTTGTCTGATATAAATGGTAGTATGCTAATAGAGACTCCTGCTAATGGTTATGTTACTACTACCTTTGTGTGTTTGATATGTCCTTTGACGATTTTTGGGAAGAGTTTTGTGATGGATTTGGTGTGTTTACCCTTGCACCAAATCGATTTAATCCTTGGAATGAACTGGTTGGAGTTCAACCATGTTCATATCAATTGTTATACTAAGACAGTGGAGTTTCCTGAGTTTGGTGATAGTGGGGAGTTGATGTTCTTATCGGCGAAGCAAGTAGACGAACTTGTGGAAGATGAAGCCTTGGTGTTTGTAATGTTTGCATCATTGCAGATTGATCATGAAGCTGCAAGTGTCGACTTACCTGTTGTATGTGAATTTCCAGAGGTGTTTCCAGATGACATCAGTGATTTGCCTCCATAGCGTGAAGTAGAGTTTGCAGTGGACTTAATACCAGATACGAGTCCAGTGTCGATGGCTCCTTATCGGATGTCAGCTTCTGAGTTAAGTGAATTGAAGAAATAGTTTGAAGAATTGCTCGAGAAGAGGTTTGTTCGACCAAGTGTTTCTCCGTGGGGTGCTCCTGTGTTGTTAGTGAAGAAGAAGGACGAAATTATGAGGTTGTGTGTTGATTATCGGCAGTTGAATAAAGTGACTATCAAGAATAAGTATCCACTTCCGAGAATTGACGACTTGATGGATCAGTTAGTAGGTGCCTGTGTGTTTAGAAAGATTGATTTGAGGTCGGGTTACCATCAGATTCGTGTTAAGCCTGACGACATTCCGAAGACAGCTTTCAAAACGAGGTATGGTCACTATGAATACATTGTGATGTCGTTTGGTGTGTCCAATGCACCTGGTGTGTTCATGGAGTATATGAATCATATTTTTCATGAGTATCTGGATCAGTTTGTGGTGGTTTTCATCGATGATATCCTGATATATTCTAAGTCTGAAGAAGAGCATGTTGAGCATTTGAAAACTGTGTTGCAAGTATTGAAGGAAAAGAAGTTGTATGCAAAGTTGTCGAAGTGTGAGTTTTGGTTGAAGGAGGTGAGTTTCCTTGGCCATGTGATTTCGAGTGGTGGAATTGCTGTAGATCCTTCCAAGATTGATGTTGTGTTACAGTGGGAGACTCTGAAGTCTGCTACTGAGATACGAAGTTTTCTGGGATTGGCGGGTTATTACCGCAAGTTTATCGAGGGCTTTTCTAAGTTGGCATTACCTTTGACTCACTTGACTCGAAAGGGTCAAGCTTTTGTGTGGGATGTAGCTTGTGAAGAGAGTTTTGTGGAATTGAAGAAGAGATTAACGACCGCTCCAGTGTTGATTTTGCCTAATTCGAGTGAATCTTTTATGGTGTATTGTGATGCGTCGAAGATGGGTCTTGGTGGAGTGCTGATGCATAATGGTCAAGTTGTTGCCTATGCTTCGAGACAATTGCGAGTTCATGAGAGGAATTATCCTACGCATGACTTGGAATTGGTCGCTGTGGTGTTTGTGCTGAAGATTTGGAGACATTATCTATTTGGCTCTACGTTTGAAGTGTTCAATGATCATAAAAGTCTGAAGTACTTGTTTGATCAGAAAGAATTGAATATGAGGCAGAGAAGGTGGTTAGAGCTGTTGAAGGATTTCAATTTTGGTTTGAGTTATCATCCGGGAAAGGCAAATGTAGTGGCTGATGCATTGAGTAGAAAGTCATTGCATATGTCTATGCTTATGGTGAAAGAATTGGAATTAATTGAACAATTCAGATATTTGAGTTTGGTATTTGAAGAGACTCCTGACAGTGTAAAGTTGGGAATGTTGAAGTTGACTAGTGGCATTCTGGAAGAGATCAGAGTGAGACAACAATCTGACTTGAAGTTAGTTGACCAGTTGACTTTGATCAACCAAGGTAACGGAGGAGAATTCCGAATTGACGATAATGGTGTGATGATGTTTAGAGACAAGGTGTGTGTTCCAGATGTCCCGGATATTAATAAGAGCATACTTGAAGAAGGACATCGAAGTCGGTTGAGTATTCATCCCGGTGCTACGAAGATGTACCAAGATTTGAAAAAGTTGTTTTGGTGGCCAGGTATGAAGAAGGATGTTGTGGAGTTTATTTATGCGTGTTTGACTTGTCAGAAGTCAAAGATTGAGCATCAGAAGCCTCTAGGTATGATGCAGCCATTGAGGATTCCAGAATGGAAATGGGATAGTATTTCCATGGATTTTGTGGTGGGATTGCCGAAGACTACTAAGGGAAATAATTCAATTTGGGTGATCATGGATAGATTAACTAAATCGGCTCATTTCTTGCCGATGAAGATTATCATTCTATGCAGAAGTTGGTCGAGATGTATATTGAGGAGATTGTGAAGTTACATGGGATACCTTCGAGTATTGTGTCAGATAGAGATCTGAGATTTACATCGAGGTTCTGGAAGAGCTTGCAAGAGGCTTTGGGTACTAAGTTGAGGATGCGTTCTGCCTATCATCCGCAGATGGACGGTCAGACAGAAAAGGACTATCCAATCTTTAGAGGATTTGCTGAGAGCTTGTGTGTTGGATCATGGAGGATCTTGGGATAGCCATTTGCCGTTGATTGAGTTCATGTACAATGATAATTTTCATGCTAGTATTGGAATGGCGCCCTATGAAGCTTTGTATGGGAGAAGGTGTAGAACTCCGTTGTGTTGGTATGAATCGGACGAGAGTGTTGTACTCGGACCTGAAATCGTGCAAGAGACGACCGAGGAGATTAAGATGATCCATGTAAGGATGAGAGCGTCGCAGGGTCGCCAGAAGAGCTATCATGATAAGAGGAGGAAGACAATAAAATTCCAAGACGGAGATCACGTGTTTTTGAGGGTGACGCCAGTAACTGGTGTGGGTCGAGCTTTGAAGTCTAGGAAGCTCACTACACGTTTTGTTGGTCCGTATCAAATCTCACAGAGGATAGGAGAGGTAGCCTATCGAATTGCTTTACCGCCGTCACTTGCGAATTTGCATGACGTGTTCCATGTGTCACAGTTGAGGAAGTACATTTCGGATCCATCGCATGTGATTCAGATGGATGATGTACAAGTGAGGGATAATTTAACAGTGGAAGCTTTACCTGTGAGGATTGACGGTCGAGAAATGAAGTAACTGCGGCGTAAAGACATAACTTTAGTGAAGGTGTTGTGGGGCGGACCAGCTGACGAAATTTGGACTTGGGAACGCGAAGATCAGATGAGGGAGTCGTATCCGACTCTATTTCTTTGAGGTAATTTTCGAGGGCGAAAATTCTGTAAGTGGGGGAGAGTTGTAACACCCCAAATTTATTAGAATATTTATTTAATTTATTTAAATATAATGTTTGTGAATTTTCGGTGAATTTTGGGGGTTTGTGTCGATGTCAGTATTTTGGTCGAGTTTTTGGTTATTTTAATTAAATAATAGTATATAATATGAATATATTAGTATTATTATTAATTTGAAATAATATTAGAGGAATTAAGGGCAAGATGGATTTTTGAGGAGGATTAGTGAGGGTATATTGGGGAATGCCCATTTTAGAAGCCCAAGGGTTTGCAAAAAGGAATTGGGAGGAATAGGATTCATTTTGTTAGATCGTGAAAATAAGGAGAAAAGTGCAGAGCTCTGAGGAAGAAGGAAAAGGAGAGGATTTGAGAAGGCGTTTTGATTAATTCAACCTTCATCAAACTTTTTTAAAACATTTTGGGCCTCTAATAGAGTGTAAGACCCAACCCCTCTTTGAAACCAAAATAGTTTGGGCCTCAGTCATTGTATAAGACCCACGGTGTTTTCAAAGATCTCGGCGCGATCGCCCCTTTTCAAAAATAATCAACTGAGCTTCTCCTCGAGCTATAAGACCCATTCAAAGTCATTGGGCCTCTAATAGAGTGTAAGACCCAATCCCCTTTTAACCAAAACAATTATGGGCCTCATATATTGTATAAGTCCCTTTGCGTTAAAAGAAAATCTCGGCGCGACCGCCAGTTCAAAAAATCAAAACCCTGGGCCTCTCCTCGACCTGTAAGCCCCGTCACTGGTACAAAAACATTTAGGGCCTCTAATAGAGTGTAACACCCAACCCCTTTTTGAAAACCAAAATGATTTGGGCCTCAGTGTATTGTATAACTCCCGATACCATCAAAAAGTTCGGCGCGATCGTCGCCTTTTTTATAAAACTTTGGGCCTCTCCTTGAGCTGTAAGCCCTACCACTTGTATAAAAATAAACCTTTGGGCCTCTGTTAGAGTGTAAGA
The DNA here is from genome assembly GCA_022829125.1 of Lathyrus tuberosus. Lineage (NCBI taxonomy): Eukaryota > Viridiplantae > Streptophyta > Magnoliopsida > Fabales > Fabaceae > Lathyrus > Lathyrus tuberosus. The sequence continues at coordinate 1,634,053 of JALAZF010000405.1, forward strand.
CCCATCCCTTTGTACAGAAAACCTTTTTGGGCCTCAGTCACTCGTATAAGTCCCTGTACAAATTCAAAACAACAGTGCAATCACTGATAAAACCTTAGGCCTCTCCTTGAGCTATAAGCCCCAACAATCTTTTCAAAGCACTTTCTCCTTTGATTTTGAATATAATATTGTTATCAAAGCTTTCTTTGTTGAACAACTAACCAAACATCATGGAAGCTCTACAACCGAGTAAGTGTTTACCCGCTTTCTTTATCCGTTTTCATGTATATATAACTGTATTGTGGGGCTGCTCACTGTAAGTCTTCTTTCACAAACTTTTATATACTTGTCAAATATCAACTGTGTAATACTAGTATAGTTATTTAGAATTTTCCCCGGCAACTACGTCTAGCACTAGGTAAAGCCCTGTTGGTCACTCATAAATACAAACAAAACTAGATTCCCATAGGATTACCAGACACAGTCTTCCCTCCTCGTGGGATTAAACAATATGGAGACGTGAAAGGCAGCATTCTCGGTGAACCCTTTCTCAGACTGTTACCCTTAGAAATTGTCAAAGAAACTCTAACTCCCCAGAGATGATCTTTTCTCCGTGAATGGCATCTCTTGAGTTTCTTCCAAATTCTCGAACTTTCCTGGCTTGATGTATTCTCGGTGAATAACCTATCTTGAACTTCTCGGGATTTGGGGACCCACAGGCTTCTTAAAAGCATCCCGCCTCCTCTTGGGCGTTGTACAAGAAACCTTCGGCTTCTTAAAAGCTCTCATGCCTTCTCTTGGGCTTAGTACAAGGACCCAGAGACCTCTACAGGTATAGGATTAGAACCTAGTCATAAATTTGCTAAAGCTGTCTTTCTGGGTCAAGTGTCAGACCAGTTAATGGGTTGACCTTCATCCCTTAACATACCAGCCTTCTCTTGGGCATCGTACAAAGATCATTCACTCATCCGAGAATCGATTTCTCAAAACACCAGTAGACTTGGATTGTCTCAATACCCTTTGGATTTCCCATTTCCTTAAAGAACAGGAAATAACCCTGATCCTATGATTAATCCCAAAGCACAAACATACCTTTAATCAGTCTCTTTAAAAGAACTGATTTTCTCTTTTATCTAACACACTGGACCTGTCACTTAACTAAAACAGTCGCCAGTATAGATAGCCTCCTCTTGGGCTTTGTACAATGATTCTCCCTACACTCTCTTGTTGAGTATAAAAGACTCTCTTATTGAGTCCATCACCTGGTCAAGACTCTCTTATTGAGACAATAAACCCCTTTTAGCCTCCATCTCGGGCTTCGTACGAGATACAAAACACTCTCTTGTTGAGTATAAAAGACTCTCTTGTTGAGTCAAACACTTTTAGCCTCCATCTCAGGCTTCATACGAGATAGAAAATCACTCTCTTGTCGAGTATAAAAGGCTCTCTTGTTGAGTCAAACTACTTTCAACCTCCATCTCGGGCTTCGTACGAGATAGCAAAACACTCTCTTGTTAAGTATAAAAGACCCTCTTGTTGGGTCAATAGCCTCCTCTTAGGCTTTGTATAAAGAAAACCCAGGTTAAGTCAATCAACCTTTTAGCATCAAAGTTGTGCCTCGCCACAGTATACAAACATCAATAACTCCTCTTTAGAGATGACAAATTCTCTCTAAAAAACTCTTTAGCTTCACATCTTGGGCTTTGAACAAGAAACAAATAGACCCTTTAGCTTCACGTCTTGGGCTTTGAACAAGATACATATACTCCCTTTAGCTTCACGTCTTGGGCTTTGCACAAGACACCAAAACAACCTTTTTCCTCCCATAGAATAGGAGCAACATCGCTCTGATTTCCCTGTTTCGTTAAACGGGAATACGTAGGCATAAGACTGAAAAATCTTAGCGAGCATACTAATCAAAAACCCAAAATCCCATACCTTCAAACATCAATCAAAAAGCATCAGTCCTAACATCTTACAAATAATCCAGACACTGTGTTCTTAACAAAATAAGCAAAGAGAGGCCCACAATCTAAATCGCAACTGTAAACCAACAGTCATCTGTTTAAACTCAGTATGCAAGTAGGGTTAATTGGATACATCTATTTCCCTTCCATAGTCAGCTTAATAGGATAAAAAATGAATCGACCTATAGTACCCCAGAGCGGTAGTGCTTAAGAACCACGTCCAAAATCGCTCGCTACAGAAAAATGGCGCCCACCGTGGGGCCAGCCAAAGTAAGATCTAGTCACGGTCGTCCCCATTTTCCATAGAAAAATGGCGCCCACCGTGGGGCCACACAAGGCATCTTGTCTTTCTTATCTCTCTGGGTAGAAACCTTGGCAACTCTGCTGGGGAGTCATTGTCTGTATAGGATCATAAGACTAGAGGTCTAGGATGATTAAGACAAATATATTTACTGCTTTTCCTAATTGATATCTATGTTTATTTTTCTGCTAATGGGAATGCGTGTGATGCCGCATGTGGAAAGATTAAGTATACACCTAAGATAGGTGATGGCAATGTGGGTAATCTTACTGGGAGTGAATTCCAGTTAAGAGTCCCCGATCGACCATCAAACTCAGTGGAGACTCCCTTTGCAGATACATTGCCTATACGACTTCGGTTGTTGAAAGTTGTGTGGTCGACTGGGTTATCTGAGAAGCTGAGTTTTTTAGCAGACTTAAGCCATTTTGTAGTGCGGAAGCTATCGAAAATAGTTGTCACACGATACTACCCTCATCTGATATCACTTTAGGATACATCAGCTCGCTGGCGATCCGCTTACTGTTGTCATCCTAAGGGGGGTCAATGATTTTGCGGACAGGTACAAAAAATCACCAGTATAAACCTTTGGGGGGGGTAGAGCCTTGACTTCATGACACCGACCCTTTGACCCCATGTTTTTTTCTATGTTTTTGTGTGCTGCATTCATACATTCATTTAAAAAACATTAAAACAAAGAAAAAATCTTCTCTTTTAGTCTCTCTTTTTCAAATTAAACTAAGACAATGATTGCAAATGTCAGAGAAAGGAAATTGCGCTAATGGATTTCGGTAGAAGGAAAACTCATAAGTACACCTTCAAGGTTCAAAAGTTAGAGGATTTAAGAGGTTTGGCGAGAATGATCACCAACCACGAGGCTTTCAGAGCCAAGTATGGAGGATTGTTGTCCTTGTTAAGGGTTCATGTAATTGAAGGAATCCTGTCCACGCTAATCCAGTTCTACGATCCGGTAGCACCAACGCTGGAGGAATACTCTCACTTGACTGATCTACATATCACTGATCAGGCTCCCTTTTCTGGACTGGAAGAAATTCCAAAGGATCAAACCATTGCACGAGCAATTTATTTGGATGAGTCAGAAGTCAGGACTCACATGACCACTAAGGGTGGTATCCAAGGTTTTCCAAACCAATTCTTAACAAAGAAAGCCATGTACTTTTCCAGTATAGGGAACGTGGCCGCTTTCGAGAGCATCTTTGTTTTGCTCACCTACGGGTTATTTTTGTTTCCCAACATTGATAACTTCGTAGACATCAATGCCATTAAGATTTTCCTAATTGGAAACCCCGTATCGACCTTACTCTCAGATGCGTATCATTCGATACACTTAAGGAATCTATACAGCGGAGGAATGATCACATGCTGTGTACCCCTACTATACAAATGGTTCACTTCCCATTTGCCAAAGTCTACTTCATTTTAGGATCAAATGAATACTTTACGTTGGTCGCAGAGAATCATGTCTCTTACCAACTCTGACATCGATTGGTACAATCGAATCTACTACGGGATCAAAATCATTGACTGTTGTGGAAATTTCCCAAATGTACCCCTTATAGGAACTAAGGGAGGAATCAATTATCATCCGGTGTTAGTTCGTTGTCAATTTGGATACTCGATGAGGCATGCCCCGCGCAATGCTCATATGGAAGGTCTTTTCTTCAAGGAAGCAGAAAATGACAGGGCACTAAAGGCATAAATAGTGCATTCTTGGAAACACGTTCATAGGAAAGGACGAGAGTCTCTAGGAAAACCAGACTGTGTCTCGGTGGAGCCTTATCTCCATTGGGTACAAACTAGAGCTCTCAAGCTGAGGATGCCTTACCCTCGGCAGGAGGTTCTTCCATTAAGGGACTCTGCCCTTTATTTTATGTCTGAGACGGAAAAACTTCAGGTTACTCTCAGCAAAGTTCAACAGGAGAAGAGGTCTTGGAGGAACAAGTACTGTATTCTCATTGTGGAGTGTAAGAAAATACAGCAACTATTGAAAGATAAAGATGTTCTGATTGAGATTTTAAAGCAACATGCTGTAGATAATCAGGATGACCAAAGGAATTTGCTCGCTCCTTTCACTTGGCAAAGGAATGACAACCCGACAACGGTCCAAGAGCCCCGGTCAAAGAAAAAGAAAGCACCAGAACCAGCACTTGAGCTCGCTTCAGAGAGGACTCAGGACCCACAAGTTTAGATTTCCTTTTGCAGCATTATGTAAATTACTGTATTTCCATTCCGCAATCTTTGAATTCAATAAAACGGGGTTTCCCCACTATTTGATATTTGCAATCTAATTGTCGAAGTTTACTTTGATTAAACAAAAACATACAATTAATATAATCATTGCATATCATTCTTCATCTCGCGTAAACGCATTCTTCTTACCTACGAATCTCACGTTTATGTCTCGATTCTAGAGTCAAACTGTCTCATTCGTACAATACTCGGGCCAATCGTCAGAAAAAGATGGATGATCTCAAGGAAGAGAACAGAGAGATGAGAGAAGAGATCGACACTCTGAAAGAGGATCTGAGAAAGCTTCATAACGACATGCAAGCTCTAGCAGAAGCTCAGATGCAGCAACAAAGGACTGTGATATCAGAGATCACATCAACGCCCATAGTGGAGAAGTATGATCCTAGGTACAAAATGCCAAAAGATCGTCCCTAGGGCATGCCACTTAACTATATCCCAGAAGGATATGTTCCGCCGATCACTGAGGATCAGGGAACCGCAGCAGGAACCGCTGGGCCTGAAGGTTACAAACTTCGGGAAAACGAAGATGCCAGGGGCATGACAGCAACTCCTGAAGGTTACAAACTTCGGGAGGCACCAAGAGTCTCTGCCATGATGACTATACCACCGCCCGTAGTACACACTGTCCCAGAAGGACATATTCCACAGATACCTTCTGGTGGAAACGACAGCATGTTCAATAGAATGAATGAATCCAGGAACAGTTCCTGGAAATGCAGAAAGAGCTGCAAGACCTTCGCGGTCAGGATCTATTTGGAAAGGACGCCGCGGACCTTTGTTTGGTCCCCAATGTGAAAGTTCCGCACAAGTTCCATGTGCCCGATTTTGAAAAGTACAAGTGTAACTCTTGCCCTCAAAGCCATTTGGTGATGTACGCTAGGCGAATGTCAGCTCAGACAAAGAATTAGGATCTGCTAATTCACTACTTTCAAGATAGTTTAACCGGTGCCGCATTAAAATGGTACATGGGTTTAAACCGCGCTACGATCAACACGTTCAGAGATCTTGGCGCTGCCTTCGTTCAACAGTACAAATATAATCTGCACATGGCACCGGACAGAGATCAACTCAGATCGATGTCACAAAAGGACAAGGAAACCTTTAAAGAATACGCTAGAGATGGCGTGAAATTACCGCTCAGATTTCTCCACCTCTAGAGGAAAAAGAGATGACAAAGATCTTCTTGAAAACCTTAAGCTCATTTTACTACGATAGAATGGTTGCCAGTGCACCCAGTGACTTCACCGAGATGGTCGGTATGGGAGTTCTTCTCAAGGAAGCGGTCCGAGAAGGACGTTTGGTAAAAGATGTTGGATAATCAAGTAGTACAAAACGATACGGTAGTACTCTCCCTAAGAAAAAAGAGCAGGATATTGGGAATATCTCTCTCGGAAAGCAAAGGCGACGTTATCAACCAGTAGCGACGGTAACTCCTGCTATTGACCCTGCGCTTGTTCCTACGTATCAACCTCAGGTTGCGCGGAGCCAACCTTATCAACAGCAATATCAGCAAAGGACACAACAGCCTCTTCAGCAGGCTCGTCCTCCATACAACAACAATCGTGCAACATGACTTCCAGGGTTTGATCCTATACCTATGTTGTACGCCGAACTATTTCTACTCTTACTGGTCAAGGGGCATGTCCAAACCAGGGCTCCTCTTACAGTATCGGAAAATCTGCCTTTTTGGTTCAAAGCGGATCAGACTTGCCCTTATCATCAAGGAGGACCAGGACATAACATAGAAAACTGTCTCAATTTTAAATCCGATGTGCAAAATTTTGTTAGGAGCGGGGTTTTATCTTTCAAAGATACGAATCCAAATGTTCTCATAAACCCGCTGCCTCAACACGAGAAAGCTGCAGTCAATTTGATAGAGGGAGAGTCTAGCGACAGCTATCAAATTCATGATGTACTCTTATTAAGGGCCAACTTGGTCAAGATACATTGTAGACAGAGTGGATATGGCCATGTGCCACCTCATAATTATCACCAGTGTGATATCTGCTCTAAGAACAATCAAGGATGTTCTGTGGTGCAATCAGCTCTACAGGAACAACTGGATCTCGGATGGATCCAAGATCATCGAGTTCGTGGAGTCAACATGACCTATACGAATTCCAACATCGTTCAGAACCACGACATCCGTGCAATGAATGTCAACTTGGTGGCGATGCACTCAAGGCAAAGCCAGTATCATAATTTGCCACAACACGATTACAATTCCTGTCTGACTTACTCGGTAAACAAATAGGGATGCTCTTTCATACAAGAGGCCCTCCAGCGTCAGATGGATCTTGGGTGGATCCAGGACTACCATGATAGAAATCCTTATCAGATCAACATGATCCAAATCTTCAATATTTGTTTGATGAATACCAGCTTGGTGGAGTTACACGCCAGGCAAGTCCAACTCGGTTTTCTCACGTCTCACGATTATCTAAGATGTAAAGTATGTCGTGAGAGTAACCAAGGGTGCGCTCTCGTTCAAAGAACTTTGCAACACTTGTTGAACCACTGGTGGCTTCCGTTTTATATGGATGAAGACACACAGCAGATCAGTATGCTTAATGGGAACCCTACTCGGCGTCAAAGTCTGGATGTCCGATCTGTGGGAACTAACCTAGTGAGGTTACACTGCATCCAAAGAGGGCGTGGCCAGGTGCCACCACATAACTATGAACGCTGCAGAGTCTGTTCGGAGAATAATCAAGGATGTTACCTTGTGCGGGAAGCTCTTCAAGGTCGGGTGGATCGTAGAGAGATTCGCCCATGTCCGGGCTCCGAGCCAATCGACTGGACGCCTGACTACTTCGCTGATCAAATCAGAGACGTTGTCATAATCTATGATCATCAACAAAACGAGGATGTTTGTACCATCATCCCTCTACTGGACGAATCAAAGGTTCCTAGCCAGGAACTGATTGAAGTTACTTACGACAGTCAGAAAAATTAGAAGGCTCTTGTAGTTGTTTATCTACCCGGACCATTACTGTATGAGTCAGCTAAGGCAATCCCTTACAAATACGATGCAACAATAATTGAGAATGGAAAGGAAATTCCATTACCCTCCGTCGTGAACATTGCAGATATCAGTCAAGTAACACGGAGCAGTCGAATCTTCAACCGAGGAGTTGGAGAACCTAACAAAGAAAAGGAACTTCAGACAGAAGCTCCTGATCCACCAGTCGGTCAGTCCAGTAATCCCGACCTTTCAAAGAACAATGATGAGATGCTAAAGCTCATCCAAAGGAGTGAATACAACATTGTTGATCAACTGTTACAAACTCCTTCAAAGATCTCTGTGCTATCACTTTTACTCAGTTCCGAAGCCCACATATAGGATCTACAAAAAGTCTTGGAGTAGGCCTTTGTGGAACAGGATGTGTCAATACGACAGTTCGATAGCATCATCTCTAACATCACTTCCTGAAACAACTTAGGATTCAGTGATGAGGACTTGCCAGAGGGAGGCAAAAGTCACAACATGGCGCTCAATATCACAATCAACTGCCAGGATGATGCTTTAGCCAGCGTACTGGTAGATACCGGATCGGCCATCAACGTTATGCCGAAGTCCACTTTATTGCGACTATCATTCAAAGGATCCCCGATGAGGGGCAGTGAGGTCATCGTCAAAGCCTTTGACGAATCTCGGAAAGCAGTTATCGGCAAAGTCGACCTTCCCATAACTATCGGTCCTCACACTTTCCTAATCACTTTCCAGGTCATGGACGTCCGGGCAGCGTATAGCTATTTATTAGGAAGACCTTGGATACACCAGGATGGGGCAGTCACTTCGACACTGCACCAGAAACTGAAGTTCGTCAAGAACAATCAACTCGTCACGGTTTGTGGAGAAGAAGTCTTGATCGTGAGTAACCTGTCATTATCTACTTGTATAGAACCTGAGGAGGTTGTTGGAACTCAGTTCTAAACACTTTCGATGAGCAATGAGAATCAATCAGAGAAAGGAACCTCGATTTCCTCATACAGAGATGCTCTCAAAGCGGTCGAGAGTAATAATACGAAAGGATGGGGACAACTTGTCATTCCTAGTGATAACAAAGCAAAGAAAGGTCTTGGTTTTTCTGCAACCTGCACCCAGACAGCTGCTTGCGATGAAAGTTTTCATCCCATTCAGGACTTCTTCCACAGTGGAGGTTTCCTTCACCCAGTGTCTCAAGTAGTCCATACTATCAACGAGGAGGATCCCTCCGACACAGATGAGGAGTGGAAGTCCTATCTAAACAAGGACGGTTATATGTCTCAGGAAGAGGTGCCTACGCCATCTTGCTATCCCGCACAGAGTCCGAGATTTATACCAAGGTTAGACGTCGAAATGATATACGGAGGTTGTGATCCAGAAGGATGTCGTGCTCCGCCAAATTCATTAGAGGAAGACACTCTGATGAAAGACAACTTTGACCACGAATATTATGGCCCAATGGATGGCCTGTCTACCTGGCAACCGTACCCAAGAGACTTGGGGCACGAAAATCAGCCGAACAATGAAAATCAGCTGAGCATCATTGAATAGAATACCTGCGTCCCCACCATGTCATGGGATCAATACTCAAGGCATTCAGAAAATATCCAGTATGACCAAAAGCTTGTCGGACTAGAATTCATCAACTATGCTTTTCCCGAGGTCAACGTCATCGAGAGAGATGACTCCTCTAGTTCCAGAGAAGTGTGGGACACCCTGGGACAACCAAGTGGAAAATACGACTATATGGTCAAGTACACTGCTCCTGAGAGCTCTCGTATCAGGCTCGAAGACATCCAACCAACTGGATGGGGAGATTTTCCTGAGAGCACAAATACTATGCAAAATACAACTGAGGAATCCTCCTACGATAACTCTGCCTGGGAGACAGATTCCAATGATCCTGCTCCGCCAGAAATCAGTGTTATTTCTGAAGACAAATCAAGGAAGGTACCAGACTTTGTGATTCACCGAGGAGTTCGCCGCCAATGGGTTGCTGTCGATGTTCCAAAGATTATTCATAAGTCAAAGTAATTGTCATCTTTAACCTTTCACCCTGCCCGGGTGAAATGGATGTTTTGATAGGGCTCACTTTCTGTAAATATCCCTCTTCGCTTCGCCCAAAGCGACAGAGTTTTGTTTTATAGGGCTGTAGTTTCAAGAATCGACTTGTTTATAAATAAAATAACGTCGTTCTGTAATTTCCGCATTAATTGTTGTTTTCTCTTTTTGCTTTTTCTTAGAAAATGGTAATCCTAAAAACCAAATAATAAAAACAAGCAGTTTTTCAAAAAAAAATACACAGCACACACTTTTGCATTCTCTCTATCTCTTCTAAAAAACAATCATCACGTCATGCAGATTGCTTATTTTAAACCCCGTTGAAATATACGATCCGATGCCTTCTTCGAACTTTGAATTCCCGGTATTTGGGGCTGAAGGAGAAGTTGACGACGAAATTCCAGAAGAGATCTCCCGATTACTCAGACAAGAGGAAAGGTCCATTAAACCTCACAAAGAACTGTTGGAAACGGTCAACTTGGGCACAGAGGAAGAGAGAAAAGAAGTCAGGATTGGGGCACTGCTCAGTCCAACTTCCAAAGAGAGTTTGACAAAGCTTCTCAAAGAATTTCCCGATGTATTCGCTTGGTCCTATCAGGATATGCCAGGGTTGGATACCAGCCTTGTGGAGCATCATCTACCATTGAAATCGGAATGTCCGCCGGTGAAACAAAGGCTGGGACGGACTCACCCGGACATGGCCATCAAAATCAAGGAAGAGGTACAGAAACAGACTGACGCGGGTTTCCTCGCCACATCAGAGAATCCTCAATTGTTAGCCAATATAGTACCAGTTCTGAAAAAGGACGGAAAGGTCAGGATGTGTGTCGATTACAGAGATCTAAACAAGGCTAGTCCAAAGGACGACTTTCCTTTACCACACATTGACATGCTGGTTGACAGTACATCAAAGTTCAAAGTTTTCTCCTTCAGGGATGGATTCTCGGGCTATAATCAAATAAAAATGGCACCGAAAGACATGGAGAAAACTTCGTTCATTACCCCATGGGGTACCTTTTGTTACAAAGTAATGTCGTTCGGTTTGAAGAACGTCGGGGCAACCTATCAAAGGGCCATGACTACTCTGTTTCATGACATGATACACAAGGAAATCGAGGTATATGTCGATCACATGATTGCCAAATCTAGAACGGAGGAGGAGCATGTGACCCACCTGTCAAAACTATTCGAGCGGCTGAGAAAGTACAAACTCCGCTTGAATCCTAATAAGTGCACGTTCAGTGTCCGCTCAGGGAAACTTTTAGGATTCATCGTCAGCCAAAAAGGAATTGAGGTTGATCCTAACAAGGTCAAGGCCATTCAAGAAATGCCTTCTCCGAAAACTGAAAAACAAGTCAGAGGATTCCTGGGACGTTTGAACTACATTTCCAGATTCATATTCCTCATGACCGCAACGTGCGCGCCGATTTTCAAATTACTCAAAAAGAATCAGGACTACGTTTGGACAGAAGACTGCCAAACCGCCTTTGACAGTTTCAAGGAATACCTGTTGAATCCGCCAATTCTATCGCCTCCAGCGGAAGGAAAACCACTGATCATATACCTAACGGTCTTGGAGGACTCAATGGGTTGTGTACTTGGCCAACAAGACAAAACCAAAAGAAAAGAGTCTGCCATCTACTATCTGAGCAAGAAATTCACCGACTGCGAGACTCGGTACACTATGCTTGAGAAAACTTGTTGTACTTTCGCTTGGGCAGCTAAACGTCTTCGCCAGTACATGATTCGTCACACTAATTGGTTAATCTCCTAGATGGATCCAATCAAGTATGTCTTTGAAAAGCCTGTTCTCACGGGAAGGATTGTCCGTTGGCAGATGTTGTTATCAGAATATGACATTGAGTACCATGCTCAGAAAGCCGTTAAGGGAAGTATTTTAGCCGATCATTTGGCTCATCAACCGATTGACGATCAAGAATCAATCGGGTTTGACTTCCCAGATGAAGATGTCATGTATTTAAAAATGAAAGATTACGATGAACCGCTACCCAGTGAAGGGCCAGAACCAGGCTCCCAATGGGGACTTATCTTTGACGGAGCTGTCAATCATTACGGAAACGGAATTGGGGCAATTATCATAAGACCTCAGGGTACCCATATTCCTTTCACCGCCAGACTTACGTTCAAGTGCACAAACAACGAGCCCGAATACGAAGCTTGTATCATGGGTCTCGAAGAAGCGATTAATTTGAGAATTAAGAACTTGGACGTATATTGCGACTCAGCTCTGGTCATCAATCAGATCAAAGGAGATTGGAACACATACCAATCATGACTGATTCCTTACAAAGATTACGCGAGAAAGCTGTTACCTTTCTTCAATAGAATTGAGTTTCATCACATCCCTCGTGATGAGAATCACATGGCTGATGCATTAGCCACTCTCTCTTCCATGATTACCGTGGGTCAATGTAATGGCTTACCTAAGATCGACATAATGCGCCTTGAACGGCCCACTTACATCTTCACGATCGAAGCAGTCATCGACGATAAACCATGGTATCACGATATCAAGTGCTTCCTTCAAAAACAAGAGTACCCACTTGGGGCAGCAAGGAAAGTCAGAAAAATCCTCAGAAGGCTAGCAGGTAGCTTCTTCCTGAGCGGTGATACACTCTATAAGAGAAATTTTGACATGGTCTTGCTCCGATGCGTAGACAGACCAAAGGCAGACATGCTGATAAAAGAAATTCATGAAGGCTCCTTTGGCACTCATGCCAACGGACACACAATGGCGAGAAAAATTCTAAGAGCAGAGTACTACTGGTTGACCATGGAATCTGACTGCTACAAGTACATGAGGAGATGCCATAAATGTCAGATATACTCCGACAAGATTCATGTACCACCAACGCATCTCAAAGTTCTCTCTTCCCCGTGGCCTTTTTCCATATGGGGAATCGACATGATTGGTATGATCGAACCCAAAGCTTTGAACGGACATCAGTTCATCCTAGTAGCCATTGACTATTTCACCAAGTGGGTCGAAGCAGCGTCATACGCCAATGTAACCCGACAAGTGGTGGTCCAATTTATCAAAAACAATATCATCTGTCGTTATGGTGTTCCGAGCCAAATCATTACTGACAATGGATCTAACTTGAACAATAAAATGATGAAAGAGTTGTACACAGAGTTCAAGATCGAACACCGTAACTCATCTCCCTACCGACCCAAGATGAACGGAACGGTAGAAGCGGCTAACAAGAACATCAAGAAGATCGTTCAAAAGATGGTTGTGACCTACAAAGATTGGTACAAGATGCTACCCTTTACCCTTCACGGTTATCAAACATCTATCCGCACTTCAACAGGGGCAACCCCTTTCTCTCTAGTATATGGCATGGAAGCAGTGCTCCCCATAGAAGTAGAGATCCCATCAATCCGGGTATTGATGGAAGCTAAGCTTACAGAAGCTGAATCGTGTTAGAGTCGACACGACGAACTCAATCTGATCGAAGAAAAGCGAATGACGACACTATTCCACAGTCAGTTGTATCAACAAAGAGTGAGGAAGGCGTTTGACAAAAAGGTTCGACCCCGTGTCTTCTGAAAAGGAGACCTCGTACTCAAGAAGATACAATCATTTCTCACTAATTCTCGGGGCAAGTGGACTCCGAATTATGACTGCCCTTATGTGGTCAAGAAAGCTTTCTCAGGTGATGCCTTGAGACTTGCAACCATGGACGGAGAGGAATTTTCCTACCCCACGAATGTTGACGTAGTCAAGAAATACTTTGCCTAAATTTAAAAAAAAAAAAAAAAAAGTCTCGGTGGATCGAAAACTCGAAAGGGTGGTCCAAGCAAAAATTAGAGACAAAATAAAAAAATCATCCCGGTGGATTGGAAACATCACAGTACAATCTAGGCAAAAATTAGGGATAATAGCAAGTAACTATGTGTAACAAAGGCGAGTCCCTCAGCAACAGTAACGCCGTCCATCAGAAAACTCCAGTCAGGGTCATCTTCGACAGAAGCTCAGGATGTCCAAAATTCAAAGTTGGTAGAAGGATAGTGGTCGTTATATTTCAATGTAGCCCTCTTATCATAAATTACCATTTTCTAAATTTTGTAAATACTCTATGGAATCATGCGTTTGGCTGATTTCCATCCTATCAATAAATTTGAGCCCTTGTGCTTTTGTTTGCAATTCTTATTTGTTTTAGCTTTACAGAACGACATTTAACATGATCAACGATTCTTGAAATAAAACAAAAATGAATTTACTTGTTAAAATTTTTCTGCTTTTAAAATAAAGATGGCAATTCTTTTGAATGTTGAACATCGAAAGAACATCAATCGCTTCTCCAGAAGTAAGCGAGCTTCAAAGTGCAAAATCAAAGTACTCCTTCTAAACCAGTGCACCTGAATGAAGGATCAGCTATGTCAGAGACCATGTTTCATCTGACACCCCCCGGCAGAGTTGTTACCTCCTAAGCCCGACCAACATAGCTCCCCGCAGGGACTATCTCTCCTAAGCAAGGCAGAATTGCTATCGTGAACCAGTGATACTTTTCATCTTCCGCTGTGGTCGAGTATCCATTTGTGTTCATCTATTAGTCTGTATGTCGTGTCTGTTTTGTCAGCATATACATACATACATCATGCATTATTAATTTACATGCATATTCATATTGCATCACTATCACTCTAGTCAGTCTTACCCCCTAGTGATGAACGTCCTCTCAATCGAGTTGTCAGTTCTTTCCTCGTCAGAAAATGTTGCGTCTGAACTATCTCTCTCCTCCAGTTTATTTTTGGATTAGAATCAACCCTTGATCACTTTGATAACTTGAACCTCTGAAGAACCAGAGAGCCTTCAGCCAACGTCACTCTTCGCCATTGAAGATGATATCTTCGCTTTCCCGGATTAAGGAAGATCCCCAGAGAAAACCTCTTGGTCAGAAATTCGGCAGTACGGCAGTTTTTCTCTGAAAAATCCACTGACGAAAAGGTCATCAGCACCTCAAAATTGGACCACGTCATATGGTATTTCTCTGAGAAGATCTCCGAGAAAAGTATGATGTAACATCCCCAAACAGAAAATAGCCTCTCAAGAGACTCGTTTTCCCCAGTAAAGTCAACGAATGGCGTCTCCAACAGAGAAGTTTGTACACATCTACAACTCAGACGACTGGGTTCCCCAGCAACTCTGACATCAAAAAAATTTTCCGTCAAATGGCATCTCCCCAGGAAAATTCGGCGAGAAGTTTGAGGAAAACCGCTACGGATAACGTCACTTGTCAAGAAAATTTATTGACAAAAGAAACTAAGACCAGTTCCTTGGTAGGAAACCAGGATCGAGGGGAAGTTTACTTCAGAAACTAAGACCAGTTCCTTGGTAGGAAACCAGGATCGAGGGGAAGTTTACTTCATAAACTAAGACCAGTTCCTTGGTAGGAAACCAGAATCGAGGGGAAGTTTATTTCAGAAACTAAGACCATTTCCTTGGTACAAAGACCAGGATCGAGGGGAAGTTTTACCTTTTCTGAGCATCATTGCTTAGCGAAAGAAGATGGATGCGTGAGCTACCATTCATAACCGCCATCAAAATTTCGGGTATTCAGATATTTAATCCTCTTGCACCCCGAATGCCCGAATACCTTCACCATTCACTCCTTCGGGTCCAAGAAGATTAAATAGGGGCATCTGTCATACCCCAAACTTTGACCACTAAGATTTCCCATCATTGTGCAAATCATCATCACAATATGGGTGTGTCATTATGCCTCATTAGTCTCCCCAAAGATGAGTGAGCATCCACTACAATCAAACTTAGGGTTTCAAGCCCTCTCAGAGTTCTTAGACAAAGGATCAATCAAGGAATGACATGATCTTCAACTTGTCTAACCTCTCAAACATCCAAAAAGGATCAAGAGGACTCCCATATCAAGGATTAAGCACAAGGCTGCAACATTCTGAGTGGATTAAGCCTCAAGATCGACAGTGTCACCAAATTAGGGTTTTGGTTGACCAGGGCCTCCAGATGGAAATTTTCCTCTGGGCATGAGCCAATGCTTCAAATCACAACCTAAGATGCTCCAAGGGACATCATGAATCCAATCGTCAAGTCAATTTTACCTCAGGGGAGGCATTCATCAAAAATCAGGAATTAGGGTTTCTTGACCTAATTCACCCCTAAGTTGACTTTTGGGACAAAACATGAGCCAAGATCTCAAGGCATGATTTGAGGGTCCCTAACACACTACATTGAGCCATTTGCAACAATGGATTGATCCAAGAAGCTTGAGCAACAAGTTTCAAGTTCATCAGAACCATAATTAAGGTTTTAAGGAAAAAGTCAACTGTGTCTTTGACTTTTGACCCAGGCATGCTCCCAAACCTTTGGACATGATTCAATATACCCTATAACACCTATCAAATCAATCCATCAAGTTTGATTTAGGTCAAGGACTTGATTTCATAAAGGATCGCACAGTTTGGAATTCATCTGACAAAAAGTCAACTGTGCACAAAAGTCAACTTTGACATTTTGAGAATTTTCACAATTATGGTTCTTTGACCCTAAAATGATGTTAATGTGTGATTGGAACCATCATTCATCAAGAAAAATCAAGAAAAGTTGGATAACTTGTAAAAGGGGTAACCATAAAAAACTTAGAAATTTTCTAAGTTATGGAATAAAGTGGCTAGGGTACCAACTTTGGAGGATCATAACTCCTAAACCACAAGGCCATTTTTCCCCATCCAAAGCTGGATTTATAGCTCTCACGGCCCTCTACAAAAGCTTCAAACAGAACTCATTCCAATTCCTCATGGGTTTTAAGTTATGGAATGATCAAAATCACAAAAAGTGAAAATGTCACTTTTTTTCAACACTTAGTGAAATTTTCACCAAGTCAGAATCTGCCTTCACTTTTTTCCAAATGTAGGGGAATTTTTCACTTGGATCCAAAGAGTATCAAAACCAACTATGATCAAACAGTTGCTATATCATATGAGGGCTTTCCAAAATGGCCAAGAACTCCGTCAAATTCCACTTGAGCCATGAGATATGACATTGGCAATGTGCCTTGCTGAAAACTGTCATGGCAAGGCAGATTTGGGAGTTTTACTCGATTTACTCAAATCTTGCAAAGGGCAAGCAACTCTATCCATCTGAACACCTCAAGGGGGGACCAAGGAGGATCCAACTTTGATCCCAAGCCTCCCAAGTCTTTGGAACCAAAAATAGCATGTCAACCCTAGAAATCCCTAAAAGAGGGACAAGACTCCAATTTTGGATTGGAGCATTTAATGGATGCACCAAGGTGGCATGGATTGAGCCATTTCCAACTGAATTCAGTCAAGACTTATCCAAGACCAAGGGAACCAGCAGCCTGTGCCCTAACCTCTAGTCAATGGCTAGAGGAGACTTGGATTCTCATTGCTCAACATTGGCCAAACCTATGCAGCAGTTGCCATTCACTATTCCTTGCAAAACAAACTTGCTCTCCTATAAATAGAGCTCATTTGTGATCAGTTTGAGTACACCAAAGCCATCAAACAGATGTTTTCCTCAAAATCACCTTCTCACTTCCAAATTTGCCTTCCAAAGCAAGTCACTATCGGGTTTTGAGTTTGAGAGCAATTCCAACCAAACCAATCAGACACACACCTTATAAACATCATATAGAAGTGATCCAAACACTTAAACATCATCTGGAACACTGATTTCGCAGAATCACCAGCCAGCTGCTCAAGGTTTTAACCAAGTTGCAGTTGGGGTACCATCTTCAGTTCCAGCTTGTTTCAATCCACTCCAAGCATCCAGACACACTCCATGGCACCTAGGGAAGCTATCCACATCATTGGAACCTAGCTGTAACACCTCTAACACAAAACACGATTGTAACACCCCAATTTAAATTATTTAATCGTCGTGTTTTATTTTCAATTGTTTGGCCTTGTTTAGGGGGTGTCTGAGTACGAAGGGGTAATGCTAATAGTGATAAGGTGTGGGGGTGTCCATTAATAGTAATATAGACCTTGTTATTATTAATATTATTATTTTTCTTACTATTAATAGTATATTTCGTATTATTATTATTATGGTTATTATTAATATTATTAATATTATTAGTAAAATAAAATCTAATTAAATTAATTAGATAATGGTCTGATAGAAAATAAGAAGGGCAGTTTAGTCATTAAGTTGGTTTAGTGAGAATTAGTGAGGGGTTAACCATAATCAGAATTTTAGAGAGAGAAGGAAAAAGGCTAAGGAGAAGGGAAGAACAAGGGACAGCTAGGGTACCCATCTTCATTAATTTTCGCGGGAATTTTCTGAGTAAATTCGAGGTAAGGGGGGAGAATAGGATCAATACAGGTGATAATAACATGAAAGGGTAGTGATGGGTCCTTTCCCTCGTAGGATTTTCGTATGCTTTATGGTTGATGAAATTCTGAGTATGATATGAATGTTTGATTTCTGATATGTGTTGAATTGTTGATGATAGTTGAATTTCGTGTATAAATTGTATGGGGTATTGCTGCAGTATAGATACATGTCTTGCAGGTCGGGTTTGATGCAGGTTGAGAGGCCGAATTCGATCTAAAACCTGTAATTCTAATGTAGTAATGATAGGTGAAATTGTAAGATGAGATTATAGGTCCTAAAACTGATGTAGAAACAAGTTTAGGACTGAATTGGAGTGGAAAAGTGAAGATCCCGTAGCATAATCCAGACTGGTGTGGGAAAACTGAGTTTGCGTAATAGATCTGGCCATACGCGTATCAGTTAGGGCAATACGCGTATGGCTATGGTCATTACGCGTATGGGAGGGCCAAAAGGAGGATTGGCACGACCCTCTACCCATACGCGTAACGGTACGCGTATGGAGGCTTGGGCAATACGCTTAAGGGAGTGGCATTACGCGTAACAAGATCTGAAGTGAATTTGTGATGGAAAAATAGGTCTCTGCCCATACGCGTATCAAGTAGGTCAATACGCGTATGGATGGGTGAGTGAGCTGGGCAAACGCGTATGGCCCAGGGCAATACGTGTATGGCCAGTGAGTGTGCAGAATTTTGCCGTTTCGCGATTCCTTTCCTGTTTTCACGTCCGAAGTGATTTCTTTTGGTTTGAGAGGTTGGGGAGATATGTCAGACCTTGAGAAATGTAGGATTGGTGACAAAAATAATTAATTTAATAACTTTGGTGAATTAATTGGTAATTAGCTAATTAACGTCGTGTGAGGTGTTTTATGTGGTGTTATGGATTGATGGTGATCAGGAGGATCGTGAAAATGTATGATTATGCTTATACATGAATTATATACATATTGATGTCATGCATTCATGGTGTGTCGGTGGGGGTGAATCATTGCTCAGGAGGAGTGTATGTGATTCATCCGAACTCCAATGCGGAGAATGGTGGGATAAATCATTGCCAAGTAGGGGTGTATGTGATTTATCCGGGTTCGATTGAATGAACCATGGTGATGTTGGTACCACATTCATTGTGTCATTTGTTGAGTCACATTGCATTGTTATTACATGTTGATTTAATTATATTTGAAGATGATGAGTATGTCGTGATTATATGATTGTGTGATTGATTATGAGTAACTACCCTTGATATATATTATTCACCGTTTATTATTGGATGTAGTTCTCACCCCTTTGTTGTTGTTGTGTCTGTGCTTCTTCGGAAGTACAGATAATCCAGGTACATGAGTGTGCATGGAGTGCGTGTTGCCTGATCGTGTCTTAGGAGTCGCCCTGATACGTAACACGGGATTTAGGGATTTTATTATTTGTTGTTCGTTATTCATCATTCATTTGTTACGTATCTTTCATTTTATTGAATTTATGGTGGAGCACCTTTAATGTGGGTTTTATTTTGATGTAGTTGGCATGTGGCCGTAAATTGGATAAATACTTGTTTTCCGCTGTTTTTATTCCTTTAAATGAAAAGAGATTCAGTATGTTGATTTTTAAGAAGTGACACCTTACTTATTGTAGTAAACTCTGATTTTATTGATGATATTTATATATTTTATCAAATGGGAAAGTGGGGTGTTACAATTGGTATCAGAGCAGGTCGGTCCGTCCGGCCAGGTGTAGTAGTTGAGTCGGTCCTTAGAATAGGAGTCGATTGTGTGTTCTGACCGTATGTTGAATGTTGACCAGTATGGCTGGAAGGAATGATGTTGCTCTTGCTGCTGCTATGCAAGCCATGGTACAAGCTGTAGAGAACGCCAATCAGGCTGGAGGTGCTCAGTTTCGTGACTTAGCGCAGTTCCAGAGCAATAAGCCGCCTACATATGAGGGAGGTATTTTGGATCCAGAGGCTGCACAGAAATGACCATGGAATGCAGTGATGCTCAGAAGGTACGGCTTGGTACTCACGTGTTGGAAGGTGAGGCTGAAGCCTGGTGGGACAATAGTCATCAGAGGTTGGAAGCTGCGGGTACTGAGATTACTTGGACAGTGTTTCAAACTGAGTTTTTGGAAAAGTATTTTCCGGAAGATATTCGTAGTGCAAAGGAAGTTGAATTTCTGGAGCTGAAACAGGGTGATAAGACAGTTGCTGAATACATTGTCCGATTTGAGGAATTGGTACAGTATTGTGCTCATTACAATACTGAGGAAGCTATGACTTCGAAGTGCTTGAAGTTTGAGAATGGGTTGCGTCCCGAGATCAAACTGGGCATTGCTTGTCAGAAGATAAGAAATTATCCAGAACTGGTAAGCAGAAGCAAAATCTATGACAATGATAACAGAGCCAGAATTGCTCATTACAAGGCTGTGAATGAGAAAAAGGGTAAGCAGAGGTTTGGAGGTACTCCTTACAGTGCTCCAGCTGATAAAGGGAAACAGAAAACTGACATAGGAAAGAAACCAAAGGAGAAAGGAGTAAGTGCTGATACTCTCAAGTGTTTCAGATGTGGTGGTGCGGGTCACCGTGCTAATAACTGTCCGAATGAGGTGAAGAAGTGTTTCAAGTGTGGTAAACCAGGTCATGTTATAGTAGATTGTAGGGCCACTATGCCTACCTGTTATAACTGCGGAGAAAAGGGTCACATCAGCACTCACTGTGAGAAGCCAAAGAAAGCCCAGGTCAGTGGAAAAGTATTTGCCTTGGTGGGAGCCCAATCCATCGATGAGGAGCGTTCCGTCAAAGGTACTTGTTTTATTAATGATATTCCTTTGATTGCTATCATTGACACGGGTGCAACGCACTCGTTTATTTCTGTTGATTGTGTGAAGAGACTAGGGATTGTACCGTCTACTCTAGAGCAGAGGATGATGGTTGAAACTCTGTCTATTAGTTCGGTGGTTACTTCTTTGGTGTGTTTGAAGTGCCCACTGACTATGTTTGGTAGAGATTTTAGAGTGGACTTGATCTGTTTGCCACTCGGTAGTCTCGATGTTATCTTGGGGATGAACTGGTTAGAATTCAATCGGGTCTACATTGATTGTTTTAGGAAGATGTTATTGTTTCTTACCCCTGAAGAGGAAGCATTGGCAGATTCGTTATCTAGCAGGGAGTTGAGGACGTTGTTGGAGGATGAAGCGAAGATGTTTACAGTGTTTGCCTCGTTATCTGTGGAAAGTAAGACTTCAGTTAATGAGTTACCAGTGGTGAATGAATTTCCTGAGGTATTTCCAAATGACATTTCAGAGTTGCCTCCGACAAGAGAAGTTGAATTTACTATTGATCTGGTACCGGGTACCAGACCTATCTATATGGCACCGTACAGGATGTCTGCATCAGAATTGACAGAGTTGAAGTCTCAGATCGGAGAATTGCTCGATAAGAAGTTTATTAGACCAAGTGTGTCGCAGTGGGGAGCTCCAGTGTTGTTGGTGAAAAAGAAGGATGGTAGTATGCATCTGTGCATTGATTACCGTCAGTTGAATAAAGTGACCATTAAGAA
This sequence comes from Lathyrus tuberosus, assembly GCA_022829125.1. Classification (NCBI taxonomy): domain Eukaryota; kingdom Viridiplantae; phylum Streptophyta; class Magnoliopsida; order Fabales; family Fabaceae; genus Lathyrus; species Lathyrus tuberosus. The sequence goes on from JALAZF010000405.1 coordinate 1,655,524, forward strand.
TAAGTATCCACTTCCGAGGATTGATGACTTGATGGATCAGCTAGTAGGAGCTCGTGTTTTCAGCAAAATTGATTTGAGGTCGGGTTACCATCAGATTAGAGTAAAGGAAGGTGACATTCAGAAGACTGCGTTCAGAACTCGCTATGGACATTACGAATATGCAGTGATGCCTTTCCGAGTGTCTAATGCGCCGGGTGTGTTTATGGAGTATATGAATCGTATCTTCCACTCTTATCTGGACCAGTTTATTGTAGTATTCATTGATGATATACTGATTTATTCTAAGTCTGACGAAGATCATGCAGGACACTTGAGAATTGTGTTGCAGGTGTTGAAAGATAATAAATTGTTTGTAAAGTTCTCGAAGTGTGAATTCTGGTTGAATACGGTGAGTTTCTTGGGTCATTTTATTTCTGGTGATGGCATAGCGGTGGACCCATCTAAAGTAAGTGCAGTACTTCAGTGGGAAGCTCCGAAGACAGCAACGGAGATTAGAAGCTTTTTGGGTTTGGCAGGTTACTATAGAAGATTCATTGAAGGGTTTTCTAATTTGGTGTTACCATTGATGCAGTTAATTAGAAAGAATCAAGTTTTTGTTTGGGATGCGGCTTGTGAAGAAAGTTTTGAGGAACTGAAGAAGAAGTTGACTACAGCACCAATGTTAATTCTACCAAGTCCAAACGATCCTTTTGTAGTGTATTGTGATGCGTCTAAGATGGGATTAGGCGATGTGTTAATTCAAGATGGCAAGGTGGTGGCATATGCTTCACGGCAGTTGAGGGTGCATGAGGGGAACTATTCTACTCATGATCTTGAATTAGCTGCAGTGGTGTTCGTGTTAAAAATCTGGAGGCATTATTTGTATGAATCAAGGTTTGAAGTATTCAGTGATCACAAAAGTCTGAAGTATTTGTTCGATCAGAAGGAGTTGAATATGAGGCAGAGAAGATGGTTGGAATTTCTGAAGGACTATGATTTTAATCTGAGTTACCATCCAGGAAAAGCTAATGTTGTGGCGGATGCTCTGAGTTGGAAGACAATTCATATGTCAGCTTTAATGGTGAAAGAAATGGAGTTGATTGAGCAGTTCAGAGATTTGAGTATGGTTTGTGAAACTACACCGGAGAGTATTAGATTGGGTATGCTGAAAGTGAACAATGACTTTTTGGATATAATTAAAGAAAATCAAAAACTTGATGTGAAGCTGGTGGATTTGATGCCTGCATGAGTGGATGATCCTGACAATGATTTTAAAGTGGATAATGTTGGTGTGTTGAGATTCTGGGGCAAAATATGTGTACCGGATAATGTGGAATTGAAAAAGGCAATCTTAGCGGAAAGTCATCGGAGTAGCTTGAGTATTCACCCGGGAGCTACGAAAATGTATCATGACTTAAAGAAGTTATTTTGGTGGTCAGGTATGAAGAAGGACATAACTAAGTTTGTTTATGCTTGTTTGACATGTCAGAAGTCAAAGGTGGAACACCAGAAACCTTCAGGGTTAATGCAACCGTTGGAGATTCCGGAATGGAAATGGGACAGTATCACTATGGATTTTGTTACTGGTTTGCCAAATACGGCGAAAGGCTTTGATTCTATTTGGGCAGTGGTGGATCGACGTACAAAATCCGCTCATTTTATACCAATTAATATCAGTTTTCCATTGTCGAAGCTGGCAGAGATTTATATCAGAATAATTGTGAAGTTGTATGGTGTTCCAGTGAGCATAGTGTCGGATAGAGATCCGAGGTTTACTTCATAATTTTGGAAGAGTCTGCAGGAATCTTTGGGTTCTAAATTGAAGTTGAGCTCGGCTTATCATCCACAGACTGATGGTCAGTCAGAGAGGACTATTCAGTCGTTGGAAGATTTGCTGAGAGCCTGTGTGTTGGAGAAAGGTGGTGCGTGGGATACTCATTTTCCATTGATTGAGTTCACGTATAACAATAGCTACCATCCGAGTATTGGAATGGCACCTTTCGAAGCTTTGTATGGTAGGAGGTGTAGGACGCCTATGTGTTGGTATGAGACTGGTGAGAATGTGGTGCTTGGACCTGAGATTATCCAACAGACTACTGAGACAATCCAGATGATCCGCGAGAAAATGAAAACGTCTCGAAGTAGGCAAAAAAACTATCATGATAATCGGAAGAAAGACTTGGAATTCAGTGAAGGTGATCACGTGTTCCTAAGAGTTAACCCAGTGACCGGTGTTGGACGTGCATTGAAATCAAAGAAACTAGATCCTAAGTTTACTGGACCGTATCAGATCTTGCAGAGGGTTGGTGCAGTGCCTTACAGGGTGGCGTTGCCGCCTGAACTTTCAAACTTGCATGACGTGTTTCATGTGTCGCAACTTCGGAAGTATGTATCTGATCCATCGCATGTTATCTAGAGGGATGAGGTGCAGATCAGAGATAATCTCACGGTGGAGGCGATGTCGATAAGGATCGAGGATCGCAAGATGAAACAACTCAGAGGAAAGGAGATCCCTTTGGTGAGAGTAGCTTGGGGAGGAGCTGCCGGCGGAAGTGTGACCTGGGAATTGGAGAGCAAGATGCGAGAGTCGTATCCGGAGCTATTTCCATCAGGTACATTTTCGGGGATGAACATAATTTAAGTGGCGGAGAGTTGTAACACCCCAATTTAAATTATTTAATCATCATGTTTTATTTTCAATTGTTTGGCCTTGTTTAGGGGGTGTCTGAGTACGAAGGGGTAATGCTAAAAGTGATAAGGTGTGGGGGTGTCCATTAATAGTAATATAGAACTTGTTATTATTAATATTATTATTTTTCTTACTATTAATAATATATTTCGTATTATTATTATTATTAATATTATTAGTAAAATAAAATCTAATTTAATTAATTACATAATGGGCTGATAGAAAATAAGAAGGTTAGTCATTAAGTTGGTTTAGTGAGAACTAGTGAGGGGTTAACCATAATCAGAATTTTAGAGAAAGAAGGAAAAAGGCTAAGGAAAAGGGAAGAACAAGGGACAGCTAGGGCACCCATCTTCATCAATTTTCGCGGGAATTTTCTGAGTAAATTCGAGGTAAGGGGGAGAATGGGATCAATACAGGTGATAATAACATGAAAGGGTAGTGAGGGGTCCTTTCCCTCGTAGGATTTTCGTATGCTTTATGGTTGATGAAATTATGAATATGATATGAATGTTTGATTTCTGATATGTGTTGAATTGTTGATGATAGTTGAATTTCGTGTATAAATTATATGGTGTATTGCTGCTGTATAGATACATGTATTGCAGGTCGGGTTTGATGCAGGTTGAGAGGACGAATTCGATCTAAAACCTGTAATTCTAATGTAGTAATGATAGGTGAAATTTTAAGATGAGATTATAGGTCCTAAAACTGATGTAGAAACAAGTTTAGGACTGAATTGGAATGGAAAAGTGAGGATCCCGTAGCAGAACCTAGACTGGTGTGGGAAAACTGAGTTTGCGTAATAGATCTGGCCATACGCGTATCAGTGAGGGCAATACGCGTATGGCTATGGTCATTATGCGTATGGGAGTACCAAAAGGAGGATTGGCACGGCCCTCTGCCCATACGTGTAACGGTACGCGTATGGAGGCTTGGGCAATACGCGTAAGGGAGTGGCATTACGCGTAACAAGATCTCAAGTGAATTTGTGATGGAAAAACAGGTCTCTGCCCATATGTGTATCAAGTAGGTCAATACGCGTATGTGTGGGTGAGTGAGCTGGGCAATACGCGTATGGCCCAGGGCAATACGCATATGGCCAGTGAGTGTGCAGAATTTCGCCGTTTCGCGATTCCTTTCCCGTTTTCGCGTCCGAAGTGATTTCTTTTAGTTTGAGAGGTTGGGGAGAGATGTCAGACCTTGAGAAATATAGGATTGGTGACAAAAATAATTAATTTAATAATTTTGGTGAATTAATTGGTAATTAGCTAATTAACGTCGTGTGAGGTGTTTTATCTGGTGTTATGGATTGATGGTGATCAGGAGGATCATGGAAATGTATGATTATGATTATACATGAATTATATGCATATTGATGTCATGCATTCATGGTGTGTCGGTGGGGGTGAATCATTGCTCAGGAGGAGTGTATGTGATTCATCCGAACTCCAATGCGGAGAATGGTGGGATAAATCATTTCCAAGTAGGGGTGTGTGTGATTTATCCGGGTTCGATTGAATGAACCATGGTGATGTTGGTACCACATGCATTGTGTCATTTGTTGAGTCACATTGCATTGTTATTACATGTTGATTTAATTATATTTGAAGATGATGAGTATGTCGTGATTATATGATTGTGTGATTGATTATGAGTAACTACCCTTGATATATATTATTCACCATTTATTATTGAATGTAGTTCTCACCCCTTTGTTGTTGTTGTGTCTGTGCTTCTTCAGAAGTACAGATAATCCAGGTACTTGAGTGTGCATGGAGTGCGTGTTGCCTGATCTAGTCTTAGGAGTCGCTCTGATACGTAACACGGGATTTGGGGATTTTATTATTTGTTGTTCGTTATTCATCATTCATTTGTTACGTATCTTTCATTTTATTGAATTTATGTTGGACCACCTTTAATGTGGGTTTTATTTTGATGTAGTTGGCATGTGGCCGTAAATTGGATAAATACTTGTTATCCGCTGTTTTTATTCCTTTAAATGAAAAGAGATTCAGTATGTTGATTTTTAACGAAGTGACACCTTACTTATTGTAGTAAACTCTGATTTTATTGATGATACTTATATATTTTATCAAATGGGAAAGTGGGGTGTTACAACGATCACCAGCTACAAGAGGTAAGCATGAGCTCTTCTAACTCTATGATCCATGCATTTTTTGCTGCACAATAATTTGGCCATATGTTCATAATCATGCATAGAGTGTTTTCCCTCAATCAATTACTTTGTTTGAATCGTGTGTGGAATTTCTGAACCTTCATGCAAATTTTAGGGTTCTTGAGGTTTCTCTTTGATTTCTTATTCCATGCCTAAAATAAATGAAATTAAAGACCATAGACATGATTGTGAGGTTGAAACGAGTAGATTGATATGTAGATTGCATGATATCATCAAGTATTCAGTGTGATTGGATCAAAAACGCAAATTTGCAGAAACAGAGGGAGGGCGCGTGTTCTTACCATGTTCTTGGCGCCCTTTTTCAAAATTTCAAGTATTTGAATTTTGTGATTTTATTTAATTCATTAAAAAATTAATTTCTCTCTGAGTTTTAATGATTTTGAGTTGATTCTTTTTTTAATAATTCACAAAAATGTTAAAATATTTTATTTTACCAAAAAATCCCAAAAATATTATTTATTTCATATAATTGATATTTTTGCGAAGAATTAATATTTTATTTGTTTTTGACATTTAAAATATTTTGTCCTTCTTGATTTTGCAAATTTTAAGAATTTCTAATCATTTTGTAGGTCAAAACTTGATTTTTGAAATATTAATCCAAGATCACAATTTTTTTTTCACATGCTTAACAATTTTGTTCATTTTAATTGAATTTTTTATTCAATTAAAATACATTTTGAAAACAAATTAGGGTTTTGATTAATTCAACCGTCATCAAACTTTTTTAAAACATTTTGGGCCTCTAATAGAGTATAAGACCCAACCCCTCTTTGAAACCAAAATAGTTTGGGCCTCAGTCATTGTATAAGACCCACTGTGTTTTCAAAGATCTCGGCGCGATCGCCCCTTTTAAAAAAATAATCAACTGGGCTTCTCCTTGAGCTATAAGACCCATTCAAAGTCATTGGGCCTCTAATAGAGTGTAAGACCCAATCCCATTTTAACCAAAACAATTTTGGGCCTCAGATATTGTATAAGTCCCTCTGCGTTAAAAGAAAATCTCGGTGCGACCGCTAGTTCAAAAAATCAAAACCCTGGGCCTCTCCTCGAGCTGTAAGCCCCATCACTGGTACAAAAACATTTTGGGCCTCTAATAGAGTGTAAGACCCAACCACTTTTTGAAAACCAAAATGATTTGGGCCTCAGTGTGTTGTATAAGTCCCAATACCATCAAAAAGTTCGGCGCGATCGTCGCCTTTTTTATAAAACTTTGGGCCTCTCCTTGAGCTGTAAACCCCACCACTTGTATAAAAATAAACCTTTGGGCCTCTGTTAGAGTGTAAGACCCATCCCTTTGTACAGAAAACCTTTTTGGGCCTCAGTCACTTGTATAAGTCCCTGTACAAATTCAAAACAACAGTGCAATCACTGATAAAACCTTGGGCCTCTCCTTGAGCTATAAGCCCCAACAATCTTTTCAAAGCACTTTCTCCTTTGATTTTGAATATAATATTGTTATCAAAGCTTTCTTTGTTGAACAACTAACCAAACAACATGGAAGCTCTACAACCAAGTAAGTGTTTACCCGCTTTCTTTATTCGCTTTCATGTATATATAACTGTATTGTGGGGCTGCTCATTGTAAGTCTTCTTTCACAAACTTTTATATACTTGTCAAATATCAACTGTGTAATACTAGTATAGTTATTTAGAGTTTTCCCCGGCAACTACGTCTAGAACTAGGTAAAGCCCTGTTGATCACTCTTAAATACAAACAAAACTAGATCCCCATAGGATTACCAGACACAGTCTTCCCTCCTCTTGGGGTTGAACAATATGGAGACGTGAAAGGCAGCATTCTCGGTGAACCCTTTCTCAGACTGTTACCCTTAGAAATTGTCAAAGAAACTCTAACTCCCCAGAGATGATCTTTTCTCCGTGAATGGCATCTCTTGAGTTTCTTCCAAATTTTTGAACTTTCCTGGCTTGATCTATTCTCGATGAATAGCCTGTCTTGAACTTCTCGGGATTTGGAGTCCCACAGGCTTCCTAAAAGCATCCTCGCCTCCTCTTGGGCGTTGTACAAGGACCCTTCGGCTTCTTAAAAGCTCTCATGCCTTCTCTTGGGCTTAGTACAAGGACCCAGAGACCTCTACAGGTATAGGAACAGAACCTAGTCATCAATTTTCTAGAGATGTCTTTCTGAGTCAAGTGTCAGACCAGTTAATGGGTTGACCTTCATCCCTTAACATACCAGCCTTCTCTTGGGCATCGTACAAAGATCATTCATTTATCCGAGTATCGATTTCTCAAAACACCAGTAGACTTGGACAGTCTCAATACCCTTTGGATTTCCCATTTCCTTAAAGAACAGGAAATAACCCTGATCCTCAGATCAATCCCAAAGCACAAACATACCTTTAATCAGTGTCTTTATAAGAACTAATTTTCTCTTTTATCTAACACACTGGACCTGTCACTTAACTGAAACAGTCGCCAGCACAGATAGCCTCCTATTGGGCTTTGTACAATGATTCTCCCTACACTCTCTTGTTGAGTATAAAAGATTCTCTTGTTGAGTCCATCACCTGGTCAAGACTCTCTTGTTGAGTCAATCAACCCCTTTTAGCCTCCATCTCGGGCTTCGTACAAGATACAAAACACTCTCTTGTTGAGTATAAAAGACTCTCTTGTTGAGTCAAACACTTTTAGCCTCCATCTCGGGCTTCGTATGAGATAGAAAATCACTCTCTTGTTGAGTATAAAAGTCTCTCTTGTTGAGTCAAACCACTTTCAGCCTCCATCTCGGGCTTCGTACAAGATAGCAAAACACTATCTTATTTAGTATAAAAGACCCTTTGGTTGGGTCACTCCCCTTTTTGCCTCCATCTCGGGCTACGTACGAGATACAAAATCACTCTCTTGTTGAGTATAAAAGACTCTCTTGTTGAGTCCATCAACTTTTCAGCCTCCATCTCGGGCTTCATACGAGATACAAAAACTCTCTTGTTGAGTCAACCCTTTTTAGCCTCTATATCGGGCTTCGTACGAGACAGATAAAAAACACCCTCTTGTTGGGTTAATAGCCTCCTCTTAGGCTTTGTATAAAGAAAACCCAGGTTGAGTCAATCAACCTTTTAGCATCAAAGTTGTGCCTCACCACAGTATACAAACATCAACAACTCCTCTTTAGAGATGACAAATTCTCTCTAAAAAACTCTTTAGCTTCACATCTTGGGCTTTGAACAAGATACAAATAGACCCTTCAGCTTCACGTCTTGGGCTTCGAACAAGATACATATACTCCCTTTAGCTTCACGTCTTGGGCTTTGAACAAGACACCAAAACAGCCTTTTTCCTCCCATAAAATAGGAGGAACTACGATCGCTGTGATTTCCCTGTTTCGTTAAACGGGAATACGTAGGCATAAGATTGAAAAATCTTAGCGAGCATACTAATCAAAAACCCAAAATCCCGTACCTTCAGACATCAATAAAAAAGCATCAGTCCTAACATCTTACAAATAATCCAGACACTGTGTTCTTAACAAAATAAGCAGAGAGAGGCCCACAATCTAAACCGCATCTGTAAACCAACAGTCATCTATTTAAACTCAGTATGCAAGCAGGGTTAATTGGAGACATCTATTATCCTTCCTTAGTTAGCTTAATAGGGTAAAAAATGAATCGACCTGTAGTACCCCAGAGCGGCAGTGCTTAAGAACCACGTCCAAAATCGCTCGCTACAAGGATCAATCAAGAATGGACATGATCCTCAACTTGTCAAGCCTCTCAAACATCCATGAAGGATCAAGAGGTTTTCCACATCAAGAATCAAACATGAAAATGCAACATCTCAAGTTGATCAAGCCTTAAGATCATCAGTGTCACCAAATTAGGGTTTTGGTCTACCAAGGTCTCCAGAGGGAAATTTTCATCAGGGTATGAGCCAATACTTCGAAACATGATCCAAGAAGCTCAAAGGGACCTCATGGGTCCATTCATAAGTTCAAAATAGCCTCAGGGGATGTATTCATCAAAAATCAGGAATTAGGGTTTCTTGACCTAATTCACCCCTAAGTTGACTTTTGGAGCAAGGCATGAGCCAAAACCTCAAGGAATATTTTGAAGACCTCAACTATCTTATATTGATCCTCTTACAAGTTCAAATGGACACAAAGAACTTGGTTCATGAGCAATATAAAGATACAAAATCATCTGGACCACATACTAGGGTTTTTGAGAAAAAGTCAACCATATCTTTGACTTTTGACCAAGACACGATCTCAAGCCTTGGGACATGATTCAAGACACTCTAAAACACCTATGAAATCCATCCATTCAGTTTAAATTAGGTCAAGAACTTGATTTCATAGAAAATCACAAAGTTTGAAATTCATCTGACAAAAAGTCAACTGTGCCAAAAAACCAAGTTTGACTTTTGGAATTTCTTGACAAATATGGCTTCTCTAAGTCAAAAACAATGTTAACTTATGGTTTGGACCATCATCCATCAATAAAAATCAAGAAAAGTAGGGTTACTTGCAAAAGGGGCAATCTTAAGAAACTTGAAATTTCACTAAGTCATGAAAAAGTGATTTCTACCCAACTTTGCAAGACCATAACTTGTGATCCAAGTAACCTTTTTCTTTTATCCAAAGCTCAAATGAAAGATCTCATTACATACTTCAAGATTGTCAACTACAACATATTCCAAATCCTCATGGATTTTGAGTTATAGATTGATCAAAATGACAAAAAATGGAAAATGGACATTTTTTCAACACTTAGTGAAATTTTTAGACAGAATCTGTTTTGTATTTTCACCAACTTTGAGGCCATTTTTCATTATGATCCAAGATGATTCAAGACCAAAGTTAAACATCAAAGTTGAAGTATGATATAGGGGCTTTCTAAAAAGTACAAGAGACTCTCATGACTCAACTTGAGCAAGAAGTTATAAGCCTTCAAAAATGGCATTTTTCACCCTGCCTACACAACAGCATGAAAACCTAACTTGTGCCACACGATTTTTTCACTCAAGTCTTGACATTTTGCCAACTTTGTCATCTTCCAAAAACACAAAACTTCTGATGACTCACTTTTTTCTTGATCAAGGAGTCAAGAATTCAACTTGGCATGTGCAAAACCATCATGACGTGAACTTTGGAATTCAATTATGGCAAGGTTACATCAATGCAATGCATTGAGGTGTCATGAACCAAGCCATAACAACCCAAACCAGTCAAGATTCAGTCCAAACTATGAGCATTCAAACCTACAGAAATTAAATGGAGTCAAGCTAAAGAGTTGACTTGGTTGTTCCAAGTCAATGGCTACAAGCTACACACTATGATCAGCCCCCAATATCTATTTCTCCCAAAACAAACTTCCTCTACTATAAATAGAGGTCATGTGTGACTGATCAAAACACACCAAAACATCTCCCCTCATGTTTTCTCTCATTTCCTTCTCATGAACCAGATTTTGCTTCTTTAGCAAGTCAGGTTCGAATTTTCAAATAGAGAACAACTCCATCAAAACCAAGAGTGTAGACACATCATATACATCATATGTGAGCTACCCAAACACTTCCCACAATCTGTAACCTCAGAATCACAAAGCTCCAAATCAAACTCAAGACAATTTGCAGTTTAGGTACCACAAAGAGTTCCAGGTTGTTTCAATCCATTCCAAGCTTCCAAACACCTTACATAAGGTCCATTGAAGTTGTCCAGGTCATCAAACAACATCTGTAACACCTCCAACACACAATTCGATTTCTTCTTGCAAGAGGTAAGCCTAAACTCTCAAACTCTATGATTTATGCATCATAGATATGTTTTCAAGTTACAAACATGTTTCTGCACTTATGTAGAGTGTTTCCCCTCAATCAATTGCTTTATAGCTATCGTGTAAAGGATTTCATAGTGTTCAAGCAGAAATTAGGGTTCATGTGTTCATCACTTGATTTCTCACTCCACACTTAATATAAATGCAATTAATTGGTACCATTGGAATCCTCGTTCAAAAACAAGTGAGATTCATGTTTACAAAAGTCAAAATCGTTGAGTAATTAGAGAGAAAAGTGAGGTTTTCCAAATCGTCCATGGCGCGGGCACGAGGAAGAAGAAGGTGACTGTTGGCGCCTTTTTCAAATTTATTTGATTTTTTGAATTTTTAAGTTATTTTTTTAATTGATTTCTAAAATTAATTTCTCTCTCAATTTTAATCATTTTTTATTGGTTCTTTTTTTAAAATTTCACAAAAATGTTAAAATATTTTTTATTCTACAAAAAAAAAATCAAATTTATATTATTTATTTAATATATTTTGAATTTTTGTAAAGAATTTCATTTTAATTATTTTTAAACATTTTTAATGAAATTTTCATCTAGATTATTCAAATTCAAATGATTTTCACACTTCCATATAAACATAACCTGATTTTTCAAAGCATTTTTTAATGTTCACAACTTGTTTTTAAATATGTTTGATATTTTATATCATTTTCGATTTAATTTTCTTTAAAAAATTATTTTTTTAATTAAAATTAGGGTTTTCCTTAATTTTAATTTTTCAAACTTCATTTGAAACACTTTTGGTCCTCTTTGTAGAGTGTAAGACCCAACTCCTTTGTAAATACACCATTTTTGGGCCTCAGTCAATTTATAAGTCCCGATACGATAAACAGTGCGATCGATGTTTTTCAGCTGGGCATCTTCTTGAGCTGTAAGCCCCAACTCTTGTATAAAAATAAAATCTTTGGGCCTCTTTATAGAGTGTAAGACCCATCCCTTTGTGTAAAAAATTTTTGGGGCCTCAGTCATTGTATAAGTCTCTCTGTGGTTTTCAAAACCGCGGCGCGATCGTCGTTTTTTCAGATAAGTCATATGGGCCTCTCCTTGAGTATAAGCCCCAATCTTTTGTATAAAAACTTTGTTTTTAACAATGAACAACTTCTATGGGCCTCTCCTTGAGTTGTAAGCCTCATACCTCTGTTTTCAAAATCATCTATCTGTTTTAATTGGTACTAAGAGGAGAATTATTCCCGGTGAAACTGCTCTTAGACCACTTGGGCCTCTCTTTGAGTCATAAACCCCAAACATTCTTTTATTTTCAAACAATTTGTTTTCAATTCAAAATTCAAAGTTTTCTCAAAACTTTCTTCAATTTCTTAAAACCTTAATCATACAGTTAAAGTCATACAATCAATCACCATACACTTGGGCCTCCTCTCAGAGTGTAAGTCCCAACATCTTTTTTCAATTTAATGCATATTTGTTTATATACCTGTTGAAAGCTCCTATGGTTTGACAAAATTTTGGCAAAACATACTGTTGATAAAGATGAAGAAATCTGAACATGAACAAAGATGTCGAAGAAGATGTTCTAACCTGATGACACGACATCCTGAACTAACATACTGATTTAGCAGGTTTTAAATCTATAACTAATCTGGCCCAAGATTTAATGCGCGTTATAGGAGTGGATCAAGGATCAAAGATATGAAGTCCAGGACATCTGAAGCCTATATAAGAAGACTTAGACCTAGGACTTGATATACCTTTAGTAACCTAGTTCTCTTGTGTAAAAATAAGGGTTTAGGGTTTTGAGAGTCGTTGGCTCTCTAGGTTTGTAAGTCTCCTTTTGTATCGTTTGATGCACTGTGGTAGACATAGGTATCGCACAGATCCATAAGCCTTTAGGTATTGGATTGTGTATTATTCTTGGATAAAGCTTTGAAGCAAATCCAAGTTAGCGTGTTGGTTAAGTATGCTTGACAGAATTTTGTATTGACAGGGATGGTTTAGATATCACTGATTGTGATTAGGGGAAGTGAGTTGTGATTCTCATATCAAAGAGGGTGTTCTTTGGTAAAGATTTCATTGGGTAGTATTTAGGAGATAAAGTTGTAAACGGGGGAGTTTAACTTTATAAGTTTACTAGAGGTAGTGGAGTCTTCTTCCTAGATTGGTATCCCCTAGATGTAGGTGATTTGTACCGAACTGGGTTAACAATTGCTGTGTTCTTTTATCACTCTGCAGATTTACATATTCTGTTATTGGTCTTGATAAACATGTTGGAACAGATGTCGTAACATCTGTGATTCTGTAGTTACTGATATTCAAGGTATCAATCTGCTGTTATGTTCTTGTTTAAATGATTATGCAGAACAATGTCTTGACATGTGTTAGGACATCTGATGTCTGGTATGCCAGAATTTCAATTGGTATCAGAGTAGGCATCTTGTTTGTTTCTGGATGAGATCTTTGGGAGATACTTTCTAGCGTTTAAACAAGGACGAGTTTTGGAGACCAGTTCATCAACTCAGACATACTCAAGGGTATTATTGGATGGGATGGATGTTCTGGATCGAACTTAACAACCCGGTGGTCGTTTATGTTGTTGAGGAGGTTCCACAACAACTGCAGGAGAAGTGGCTAGTTCTCTTGTTGGGGTGTCTTATAAGATGTTCTGACATCTTGTTAGGGGCAAGCTGAATTTGTTCATCGGTGGTTCCGCTGCATATGTTTCTGATGGAAGAGCTCTGGAATTTATGGGATTCTGGAGTTGTTGCTGAAGACAGATGGTGGAAGATCTTAATCGTCGGCCTCTATATTTGAAGATATATGCATCTTTTTATTCCAAAGTTAGGAGCGATGGAATAGAGAGAGTTATTGGAAGATGTCTGTTGTGGTGACTTGGTACTTTGAAGCTTGGTTCCATGGTGCACTTTGAAGTCAGTTGAAGAGGAGGGGAGTTAAGTTTAGGTTTATCAAGTTTTTGCTCTAGGAGTTTGATAAATTATTGATCAGCTAAGTTGTCTAAGATACTTGAGAATTCTATCAAGTCCACTCATAAAGGCGTCTCAGTCGTGCATCTGGAGTCTTCTATTTATTCTTTTGACTAGAGGGTGTTTCTGTGAGACACAAACCTAAAGAAAGTGGTGGTGATTTATTTTCACCATCCAAAATAGCAAGGAAGGATTCATCTCTCTTAATCCTAAGGGTGGATCAAATCAAAATGGAGTTTTCAGAACTGTTGAGGTAAATAGGGTTCGTTTAGAGAGAATCTTAATTACTTGAGTCAAGGGTGGAAGCCTTGGTATCTCAACACTTTGTTTGTCAAAGAAGATACTTGCAAAAGATTGAATACTTGTTAACTGTTCATGGAGTGATCTGTTGGAGTATAGTTTCAACAGTGAAGCAGGGTTATTGAACAAGGATTTAAGATCAATTGCTATTTGTGATATTCACAAGTATTTAATTGATTATCCTTGAATGTGGAGTTCAAGATCACTGATGTTCAACGCGGTGTTGAAACATCTCTTCATCTGGGTTTGTGCGGAATCATGGGAGGGGTACTGCATATGCTTTTGGATCTTTTTCTCTTGGGTGTTGACCTAAGAATCTGCTTTAGTTGGTGTGGCAGAAGCATCTGATCTCTGGAGAGTTTCCTGGCAAGAAACTGGTCTAGACAATGGTGATGTGGAAGATGAAGAAGAAGACATCATAATCTTGATGGATAGTTCTTGGATTACTTTATTTCTGATCTAGGAGTATTAGAGTGCAGCAGGTGTGTTCGAGTTGTTACTAGAAGCATCTAGTGTGTATCTGGAAAGTGTCCTGTCAAGAGACTTGTCCAGAATGAAGTGCTGGTGATGGCACAGATTGGATCAGTTTATTTATGATCTAGGTGCATTAGAGCACTTTGTGATGCTCATCATGGAGGTCAAGGATAGGTGGCAGTATCCGTGACATCTTGAGGACTGCTCTAATGAGGTAAAAGTGGCATTTTCTTGGTATAGCTATGGTGTAGTCTAGAACTACTTCTCTTCTGAAGAATCAGATGTGGCAGGTGTGAATTCTTTGGAGCTTCGAAGCAGTTATTCATCAAGGTGTGAGCTTGAATGGAATACCTGTGACATAATCAAGCAGGATGGAGGTTGTCTACTCAAACTTGGTTGTTGAATCAAGCCTATGAGAGCATGGAACTCTTGTTTTGTTAAAGGGAGGAGGTTCTTCTAAGTGGCAGAAGGAGGAGCTGAATTCAGCAGCTGGATGTCATATCAGAATGTTCTGACATCAAGCTTAACATCAGGATCTCAACTGGTGTTATGGCACATCAGCTTAAGATAATTTGATCTACATGATAATGGAAGTTATGGATGCTTCAAAAAGGTCTATCTCATGCAGTTTGGGGAGCTGTGGAAGGAGAAGATGTTACATGTCTAACGATTGGTGGATCTAAGATGGCTTGCTATGGAGCAAGTAGTTCATGTAACTTGAAGATCAGGTTTCATTGGTGGGTCAGTGTATCTTGTGGGAGTTCTGAAGAAGGTTAATATGAATCAAACAAAGGCATTTGGTTCATCTTTAGTGTGCATTCAAGCAGGGTGCTTGGAGCTAATTACTCTTAGGCAGAAGGGTAGTTGGTTGAAAATGTAAGGAGGTTCTGGTTCAGGTCTATCTTAGAGCTTGTGGTAGAAGTTCTAAGTTGATGATGGAGGATTACCTTCTTTTGGTGGATGGGAGTTTATTTCTCTCTTTGGTTACTGGAGTTCTTATTGATCAAGCTGGTGGCATAGTGTCGTTTGAAGTTCTTCAGTTGGATTAATATGCAGATATTAAGTCCAGTGGTGGAACATATCTAGAACCATGTTGGTTGGTATCTATGATATGTGAAGGATGTCCTAACTGATGTTAGAACATCTTTTGGGTTAGTTATCCTTAGAGAAGGATTCTAAGTTCTGTATGGAACTTGTTACTTACATCGTTTCTAAGAAGTATCTACAATTGTCATATGGGAGAATGATGGAGTAGGAGAGCTGTCTTGGAAGTCTGATGTGAAGGTTTTGGTAAGACTGTAGTGGATCACAAGTTGATTGCATGAAGGTCTGGATTCTGATGCATTCAGAATATAGAAGTGGATATTCACCAGGAGAATCAGAAGTATTCCAGGTTATCATACGAGAGAATGATGAAGGAATGATTGTCTTGGATTATGGGGTGTCTATCAAATTAATTGGCCTTGTTAAAGTTAGTAGAAAAGCTCGTGAAGGGGATACCGCCCTTGCTACGAGTCATGCTAGAGAGAAGTAGATCAGTTTGGCAAGCTAAGAAGTTCTGAAGCATGTATACGATATCTGACATCGTTAAGAAGATAACAAAACTAAGAGGCAAGGTATCTCTTTGAGGAATATGGAGCTTTTTAGGTCAATTAGATTTTGTCTCAAGGAACATGATGGTCTGTACATGAGAATTCAAGAGGAATTCGTGTGGTGTATAGATGGGTTCAAGAAGAGAGGGATCAATGGTGTGTTTGGTCTCAATCCAAGAGTTTGTTGATTTAGGATGTTGATCCTAATGTGATCTCACGGGAAGCATGATAATGTTCATGTGTGAGTGATTATTATTTCTTGTCGGAAGAAGCAATAAATGCAGTTGATGCTTCTGTTCAGCAGGTGGGTTGGATAGAGGGTGCGCTCTTGAAGATAGGAAGATGCGTCTTATGTTTTCCATTCATCAACATAAGTGTTCATTGAAGGAGCACTGGTTATCTTAGATAAGGGGAGTTGCTCCTTGATCTAAGAAGTAGTACTGCAGGGGTGCAGTTATGAATCCAGTCTGTTTGAAGGTCAAGCAAACTGTCATTATTTTGAAGATGAGATGCCAAGAAGGATGTCTTGACATCGCTCTGCTGTTGGAGGTTGTGGGGTTATTGATCAATACATAAGTTTTTGGTAGACAATGTTTGACATTATATCAGAACATTATTAAGGACATGTGATAAAAGTAATTGGTCTTGTGGTCGGTGGAGAACATGCGCGTTCATCGTAACTTACATTACTTTTGGACGGTTTTCTTCAAAGAAGAAACAGTCAAAACATTTTTGGCCGGTACACATTGGTTTTTGGTGAAGTTACATCCTTGGATTAATGACCTCATTGAATTGACCATTGTTATTTTCAATGGTTCGTTACATTCAAAGGAAATTTCTTGGGTATTTAAGGGAGTCCTTGGATCAGTTTCTCTCAGGATGTGTTTTCTTTATGGTGTGTTCCAAATGTCTTTTGTTCAAATCTGGATAAGTATTGGTTGGGTATGGGAATGTCTTGGCTACCTTTGCCAATTTTTGGCTAAAAAGGGGGAGTGTGAGTCACTGGTACAGGAAATGTGTGTGTTGTTTTTGCAGGTGTTTTGCAAGAACATTGAACAAGGTGTTTGTTTTATCATCTTGTATATATTTCCCTTGTGTCTTGTGATTTGAGTTAAAGATCAGGTTGTGTCTTGTGACCTGAGTTACATGCTTTATGTACTCGGAATTACGAAGTCTACAACTGATCTCTGGAGGGGGAGTGTGTTTGAAAGGAGTGTCCAGTGTTCTGGTGTTTCAGACTTTCTTCTTGTTTCTTTAGGAGTCTTAACTTTTGGACCTTTTTCAACTTCACTCACCCTAGGAAGAGGGAGGTTGTGTTATCTTCCTCCTCGTGTACACCAACATGAATCTGGTATGCTCAGTATTCCAATCATAACCGCCATTCATACTAAAAGCAGTTTTAGCCAAAATTTGTCAAAAGGGGGACATTGAAAGCTCCTATGGTTTGACAAAATTTTGGCAAAACATACTGTTGATCAAGATAAAGAAATCTGGACATGAACAAAGATGTCGAAGAAGATGTTCTAACCTGAAGACACGGTATCCTAAATTAGCATACTGATTTAGCAGGTTTTAAATCTGTAACAAATCTGGCCCAAGTTTAATGCGCATTATAGGAGTGGATCAAGGATTAAAGATATGAAGTGTAACACCCCCTTTCTATACCCCCAAATAATCACATAATCATTTAGGAACATGTTAAAAATTTCGTCAGAGTATAATTATAAACATAGTATAAAAGAGGTATGTCACATTATACATAGAATTAAAACATTCAACACCTGCTCAACATTTGATATGCAACAGTGGGGTAACTTTGCAACAGAGGAACTTAGTCCTTACACCCACATCTCAATATCTAGAATAAAAGCGGAAAATCTAAACATTGAATAACATCAAACATATATACATATATGGATATATCATCAAGTGTTATCCACCAACAATAATTCATGTTTATATAAACATTCATCAACAAGATACATGTACAAATGTATCACAAAAGAATCATAATCATCCTAGCTACCCGGTGCTACATATCAGAGCCAACCGACCAAAAGAATGAAGACACGCTTCACCAAAAAGACCACCAGCATACCTACTCTGCAATGCCTCATAGAGCATCATAAAACAACAGAAGGGTGAGAAACATAATTATAATATAAATGCATATAATTATATATCTTAGCATAAAAATACACATATTCTACATTCTCCCACAATTCATCACCACCCACTCACATGTATATATATATATATATATATATATATATATATATATATATATATATATATATATATATATACAGAGCTAAGCATATTCATCATGCATACCTTCCCAATTCTCATCATTTCACATAAACATACATATTCATGTTTATTCATCAATTCTCAATTATAAAGATGATAAATGCAAATCATAGAGACCGACTCACGACTCTATGCAAATGCAATGCGGTACCGACTCAATCATTGCAAGTCCACTCAGGAACTTATTGGAACCATCGCTCGTTACCAATGTAACTCCCCGTCGGGCCTACGATGTTCACCCATTGCTCACACCTCACATACGCACACAATGTTTATGGATCGCTCACACCCTACACGGGCACACGACCCGATCGCTCACACCCCACATGGGCACACGATCTGATTGCTCACACCTCACCTAGGCACACAATCGTTTGTAATCATCACTCACACCTCACATAGGCACACGACGTTACAACGGATTCTCATTAGAATCACACAACACAAGAATGTACATCATTATGCTTCACATACAAAATGACTCAAGACATTCTTGAAATGCATACATATTCACAATATAGTCATGCATTCATCTCATACAATCACATACAATCTATATGCATTCACATCAATGTACTATTGTATGATTCACATCCAAAACACACATTCAAAATGGTAAAAGTCGTTAAATAACACTATTCTCGATTTTTTGACTTATTTAATCGGCCAATGATCCCAAAACCATCATCACAAGCAAGAAAATTTTATAAGCTTTCCAACGATATAAATAATGCTTAAATCGGAATTACGGTCCGAGAGTTATGAATTTTAAAAGAAAAGAAAATTACTAAAAAAAAAAAAAGAGCGCCCGGCGACGGGAACATTTCGCCCGACGAAACTTCAATTTCGCCTTCACTTAGCCCGGTGAAGTAGGGGCGAAGGAAACCCCCAAAAACGTGAACAAAACCAGTAGCATAACATCCTATCGCCTCTCAATTTTGCCCGGCGACGCAAGGGCCAAAATCATGCTTCGCCCGGCGCTCTGGGCATTTCGCCCGGCGATTCACACCAGACAGCCATGCCCAGCAGCGTGGCTTCTTCATCAAAAACCCCCCATTTCTCATTTTTCCCACCTTTGATCATTCCCAACAGCAAAACCAAGCATAGTTATGGATCATACACATATAGAGATCATTCTAAACACAACTTTATCGATTTTTAACCGTTAAAAACACCGATTCCACAAATCGACCTAAAACTCACATATAACTCAAAACTCTACCAAACAAAATTTTTCAACCACAACAATCATACATAATCACACACATGTATAGAATAATCGAGTTTCAAACCCTTACCCGATTAAATCGATTTCTAGAAGTTGATTTTCTTGATTTTCCTCTTCTCCTTCTCTTTTCTCCTCTTCCTCTTTCTTTCTCTCCTTTTTCTCTCTATTTTTCCTTTTTATCCCTTTCTCTCCTATTTCCTCTTCTTATCTTTTTTTCTTTTCTATTTTCTTTTTACACAAATTCAAATTAAAAATTCATTTTCTCACACAATTATATTTCCACTAAATTTTCTAACTTATCATTTAATTGAGAAATGTCTAAAATACTCTCCATTCTAATTTTCCCCGAAAACTCTCAAAACGGTAAAATAACATAACATGTCAACATAACATATTAACACACCAATTTCACAAATAAAATAAATTATCACACAATTTAAATAAAAGACTCAACAAAATGGGAATAACCGAAATCGGGGCGTTACAACTCTCCCCCACTTTAGAAAGTTTCGTCCTCGAAAATATTACCTGATTCAAACAACTCTGGATACGACTCTCGCATCCTACTCTCTGGTTCCCAAGTCATATTTCCTTCCACAGCGCCTCCCCACACTACCTTCACAAGCGCAATATCCTTGCCTCTTAGCTTCTTAACTTCACGGTCCAAAATCCTAATCAGTAAAGCTTCAACCGTAAGGTTATCTCTCACTTCAACCTCGTCCATAGGAATAACATGTGACAGATCCGGAACATACTTTCGAAGTTGCGAAACATGGAATACATCATGCAAATTTGAAAGATTCGGAGGCAACGCCGCACGGTAAGCCACAGCACCAACTCGTGCAGAAATCTGATACGGACCAATAAAACGAGAAGTCAACTTCTTCGACTTCAAAGCACGACCCACACCCGTAACCAGCGTAACTCTCAAAAACACATGGTCGCCTTCTTGAAACTCCAGATCTTTTCTTTTCTTGTCATGATAGCTCTTTTGTCTACTTTGAGAAGCTTTTATCTTCTCACGGATAAACTTCACTTTCTCCGTCGTTTGTTGTACCATCTCCGGTCCAACTACCGTCTTCTCACCGGTTTCGTGCCAACACAACGGTGTTCGACATCTCCGACCATACAAAGCCTCAAATGGTTCCATACCTATACTTGAATGAAAACTGTTATTGTAGGTGAACTCAATCAACGCCAAATAACTATTCCAAGCACCACCTTGCTCAAGCACACAAGCACGCAATAAATCTTCCAACGATTGAATTGTCCTCTCGGTTTGACCATCCGTTTGCGGATGATAAGCCGAACTCAATCTTAGCTTAGAACCCAAAGCCTTTTGTAAACTCTCCCAAAACCTCGATGTGAATCTAGGATCTCTATCCGATACAATACTCTTAGGAACTCCATGTAACTTCACAACCGCAAGAATATAAATCTCGGCTAATCTCTCCAAAGGATAACTAATATCAATCGGAATGAAATGAGCAGATTTAGTAAGCCTATCAATGATTACCCAAATAGCATTATGACCTCTTTGCGTATTTGGCAATCTCGCAACAAAATCCATCGATATACTATCCCATTTCCACTCCGGGATGTCCAACGGTTGCATCAATCCACTAGGCTTTTGATGTTCCACCTTAGACTTTTGACAAGTTAAGCACGCATACACAAATTGAGCCACATCTCTCTTTAATCCGGACCACCAAAAGACTTTCTTCAAATCTTGATACATTTTATTCGCTCCCGGATGAATACTTAAGTTACTTCGGTGTCCTTCTTCCAATATCATCTTTTTCAACTCCGCATCATCGGGAATACAAATACGACCACGGAATCTCAAAACTCCAAAATTATCAACCTTGAAATCCTCATTCTCATTCATCATCAAATCAACGAACTTCAAATCCAACTTTTGCTTTTCACATACGGTTGCAAGAAAATCATTCGTAACATGTAGCATACCAAGTCTCACGCTTCTCGGCGTCATTTCACAAACCAAGCTCAAGTCTCTAAAATTCTCCAAAAGTTCCCATTCTCTCATCATCAATGCGGACATGTGTAGCGACTTCCGACTTAAAGCATCGGCCACCACGTTTGCCTTACCTGGATGGTAATTCAAACCAAAATCATAATCCTTCAAAAGCTCTAACCACCTTCTTTGTCTCATGTTCAATTCTTTTTGATCAAATAAATATTTCAAGCTTTTGTGATCACTAAAAACTTCAAATCTTGCACCATAAAGATAGTGCCTCCAAATTTTCAAAACAAACACCACGGCCGCTAACTCCAAGTCATGTGTAGGATAATTCTTTTCATGCACTCTCAATTGTCTTGAAGCATAAGCCACAACTTTTCCATCTTGCATCAAAACACCACCTAAACCAACCAAAGAAGCATCACAATACACAACAAATGGTTCCGTCGGATTTGGCAAAATCAAGATCGGAGCCGTTGTCAACCTTCTTTTTAGCTCATTGAAACTCTCTTCACAAAGAATATCCCAAATGAAAGCCTTTCCTTTACAAGTCAATTGCGTTAACGGAAGTGCCAACTTCGAAAATCCCTCAATAAACCTCCGATAATAACCCGCCAAGCCTAGAAAGCTTCGAATCTCCGTAACCGATCTAGGAGCCTCCCATTGCATCACCACATCAATCTTGGATGGATCAACACTAATACCACTACCGGAAATAATATGTCCAAGAAAACTTACTTCCGACAACCAAAATTCACATTTTGACAACTTAGCATACAATCGCTTCTCTTTCAAAATTTGTAACACAATCCTCAAATGCCCTTCATGCTCCTCTTGAGACTTAGAATAAATCAAAATATCATCGATGAACACAACCACAAAATGATCTAACTGTTCATGAAAAATACGATTCATGTATTCCATAAACACACCCGGCGCATTAGAAACCCCGAATGGCATCACGGAATATTCGTAATGTCCATACCGTGTCCTAAAGGCCGTCTTTTGAATATCCTCTTCTTTAACACGAATCTGGTGATATCCCGATCTCAAATCGATCTTGCTAAAAACACGCGCACCAAACAATTGGTCCATCAAATCATCAATCCTTGGAAGCGGATACTTGTTCTTAATTGTCACCTTGTTCAATTGTTGATAATCAATACATAACCGCATACTCCCATCTTTCTTCTTTACCAACAATACCGGAGCACCCCAAGGAGAAACACTTGGTCTTACAAACCTCTTGTCCAACAAGTCATTCAATTGCTTCTTCAATTCTACCAACTCTGATGCCGACATACGATACGGTGCCATCGAAATCGGTCTAGTACCCGGAACTAGATCAATAGAAAACTCAACTTCTCTTTCCGGCGGTACATCCGTAATATCCTCCGGAAACACTTATGGAAAATCACACACCACTAGAAACACATCGAGCTCAACTTTACTCTCCACCGACAATGATGCAAACAAACCGAACAATTGAGCTTCGTCCGCTAGAAGTTTCTTCAACTCTTTAGTGGATAGGAAACTCTCATCTTCATCATCTTCCAAAGAAGGAAACCTCACTAACTTGTGATAGCAATCTATATGAACTCGATTAAATCGCAACCAGTTCATACCCAAGATTACGTCCAAACCTTCCAACGGCAAACACACTAAATCCATCTCGAAGTCTTTACCATAAATGGTCAAAGGACAACTCACACAAACCAAAGAAGTAGTTACTGACCCCATCGCTGGAGTGTCAATAACCATTTTACCATCCATCACAGACAACACAAGATTCAAACGCTTCGCGCACTCAGACGAAACAAACGAATGAGTCACTCCCGTATCAATAATAGCAACTAAAGGCGTACTATTAATAAAGCATGTACCTTTAATCAAACGGTCTGCACTAGTAGTGTCCCTCCCCGCTAATGCAAACACCTTTCCGCCCGCTTGAGCTTGTTTCGGCTTAGTACACTTAGTACTAATGTGACCCACTTCTCCACAATTATAGCACTTCACCATATTCCTTCTACAATCGGTAGTAGTATGCCCTAGGCCTCCACAGTTAGAACAGTTCACCACGGTCTTCCTACACTCAAATGATTTATGACCCATTTCACCACACTTGTAACACTTAATGGAACCGGAACCTCCTCCTCCAGATCTCTTCTCAAAGTTTCCCCTATGTTTGCCCTTATCAGTGGGTGTCACATAAGGTCCACCTCTAGCTTGTTGTTTTCCCTTCCTCTCATTCAAACTTTTGTAATCTGTAGAATGAGCCTTGCTATCTTCCTCGAAGATTCTACAACATTCCGTCAAATCCGAAAACCTTCTTATCCTTTGATACCCCATAGCTTGTTTAATCTCAGGACGCAAACCATTCTCATATTTAATACACTTTGAGAACTCAGCAGTAATCGCGGCATAGTGAGGATGGAATTGAACCAACTCCACAAACTTAGCAGTATAGTCCACCACGGACATACTACCTTGTTTTAGTTCAAGGAACTCCATCTCCTTCTTCCCTTTCACACTTTCAGGGTAATACTACCTCAAGAACTCGGTACGAAATAAATCCCAAGTTATCTCCTCATCATCCACCTCAAGAACTTGACGCATACCGACCCACCAATCGTCGGCTTCTTCCTTCAGCATGTGAGACCCAAGCCTCACCTTATTCTCCTCCGCACAGTCCATGACTCTGAAGATCCTTCCAATCTCTTTCAACCAAAGTTGAGCACCATCGGGATCAAATCTTCCTTTGAAGATCGGTGGTTGATTCTTCCTGAACTCGTCATTAGCATTCACGTTAGGTGCACCTTGCACCGCCCTAGCCATTGCTTCCAAAGCAGCAGCCATCGCATTGTCGTTTCTACCAGCCATATTCTGATCATTCCCCAAAAATGACAACAAGGTTAAACAACAGTTCAACCATCTCAACAATAAGACAGACACAACTGACTCAACACCGGCTCTGATACCACTTAATGTAACACCCCCTTTTTATACCCCCAAATAATCACATAATCATTTAGGAACATGTTAAAAATTTCGTCAGAGTATAATTATAAACATAGTATAAAAGAGGTATGTCACATTATACATGGAATTAAAACATTCAACACCTGCTCAACATTTGATATGCAACAGTGGGGTAACTTTGCAACAGAGGAACTTAGTCCTTACACCCACATCTCAATATCTAGAATAAAAGCGGAAAATCTAAACATTGAATAACATCAAACATATATACATATATGGATATATCATCAAGTGTTATCCACCAACAATAATTCATGTTTATATAAACATTCGTCAACAAGATACATGTACAAATGTATCACAAAAGAATCATAATCATCCTAGCTACCCGGTGCTACATATCAGAGCCGACCGACCAAAAGAATGAAGACACGCTTCACCAAAAAGACCACCAGCATACCTACTCTGCAATGCCTCACAGAGCATCATAAAACAGCAGAAGGGTGAGAAACACAATTATAATATAAATGCATATAATTATATATCTTAGCATAAAAATACACATATTCTACATTCTCCCACAATTCATCACCACCCACTCATATACATCATATGTATATATATATATATATATATATATATATATATATATATATATATATATACAGAGCTAAGCATATTCATTATGCATACCTTCACAATTCTCATCATTTCACATAAACATACATATTCATGTTTATTCATCAATTCTCAATTATAAAGATGATAAATGCAAATCATAGAGACCGACTCACGACTCTATGCAAATGCAATGCGGTACCGACTCAATCCTCGCAAGTCCACTCAGGAACTTATTGGAACCATCGCTCGTTACCAATGTAACTCCCCGTCGGGCCTACGATGTTCACCCATTGCTCACACCTCACATAGGCACACAATGTTTATGGATCGCTCACACCCCACACGGGCACCCGACCCGATCGCTCACACCCCACATGGGCACACGATCTGATTGCTCACACCTCACCTAGGCACACAATCGTTTTTAATCATCGCTCACACCTCACATAGGCACACGACGTTACAACGGATTCTCATTAGAATCACACAACACAAGAATGTACATCATTATTCTTCACATACAAAATGACTCAAGACATTCTTGAAATGCATACATATTCACAATATAGTCATGCATTTATCTCATACAATCACATACAATCTATATACATTCACATCAATGTACTATTGTATGATTCACATCCAAAACACACATTCAAAACGGTAAAAGTCGTTAAATAACACTATTCTCGATTTTTCGACTTATTTAATCGGTCAACGATCCCAAAACCATCATCACAAGCAAGAAAATTTTATAAGCTTTCCAACGATATAAATAATGCTTAAATCGGAATTACGGTCCGAGAGTTATGAATTTTAAAAGAAAATAAATTACTAAAAAAAAAAACAAAAGCGCCCGGCGACGGGAACATTTCGCCCGGCGAAACTTCAATTTCGCCTTCACTTCGCCCGGCGAAGTAGGGGCGAAGGAAACTCCCAAAAACGTGAACAAAACCAGTAGCATGACATCCTCTCGCCTCTCAATTTCGCCCGGCGACGCAGGGGACAAAATCATGCTTCGCCCGGCGCTCTGGGCATTTCGCTCGGCGATTCACACCAGACAGCCATGCCCAGCAGCGTGGCTTCTTCATCAAAAACCCCCATTTCTCATTTTTCCCACCTTTGATCATTCCCAACAGCAAAACCAAGCATATTTATGGATCATACACATATAGAGATCATTCTAAACACAACTTTATCGATTTTTAACCGTTAAAAACACCGATTCCACAAATCGACCTAAAACTCACATATAACTCAAAACTCTACCAAACACAATTTTTCAACCACAACAATCATACATAATCACACACATGTATAGAATAATCGAGTTTCAAACCCTTACCCGATTAAATCGATTCCTAGAAGTTGATTTTCTTGATTTTCCTCTTCTCCTTCTCTTTTCTCCTCTTCCTCTTTCTTTCTCTCCTTTTTCTCTCTATTTTTCCTTTTTATCCCTTTCTCTCTTATTTCCTCTTCTTATCTCTTTTTCTTTTCTATTTTCTTTTTACACAAATTCAAATTAAAAATTCATTTTCTCACACAATTATATTTCCACTAAATTTTCTAACTTATCATTTAATTGAGAAATGTCTAAAATACCCTCCATTCTAATTTTCCTCGAAAACTCTCAAAACGGTAAAATAACATAACATGTCAACATAACATATTAACACACCAATTTCACAAATAAATAAATTATCACACAATTTAAATAAAAGACTCGACAAAATGGGAATAATCGAAATCGGGGCGTTACATGAAGTCCAAGACATCTGAAGCCTATATAAGAAGACTTAGACCTAGGACTTGATATACCTTTAGTAACCTAGTTCACTTGTGTAAAAATAAGGGTTTAGGGTTTTGAGAGTCGTTGGCTCTCTAGGTTTGTAAGTCTCCCTTTGTTTCATTTGATGCACTGTGGTAGACATAGGTATCGCACAGATCCATACGCCTTTAGGTATTGGATTGTGTATTGTTCTTGGACGAAGCTTTGAAGCAAATCCAAGTTAGCGTGTTGGTCAAGTATGCTTGACAGAATTCTGTATTGACATAGTGTCGCTCCCGGGATTTTCATCCTAGTACAAACGCGAAAGTGGCACCAAACAGAGTCGCCAGCAATGTGTATTTATCCCAAGAGAGGGAAAGGAAACACCGCGTAAACCTGAGAGAAAGGAAAAGAGCATGGTCTTACGACCAAGAGAAATGGGTTCGGGAGTCGGTTACGCGAGAGGAAGGTATTACCACCCCCACGCGTCCATCGTACCCGATGGGATCCACGCTTGCTTGCTCGATCAAAGGGTGATAGAAAAGGATGCTGGAAAAGGAACTGGAAAAGGAAAAGGAAAAAGAGAGAGAAAAAGGAACAAATGTAGGGAAAATAAAAGAAGTGCTCGCATGGGCCCTACCCCACTGCCTACGTATCTCATCGGGAACATGAGAATCAGAGCGACGTAGTTCCCCTCACTAGGGATGGATTGTCTGTGTTTTTTAGAGAACGGCTTACGTCCTAGCTCAGGTGTTGCAGGCTCGCCGGTCCGAGTGCGTTACCATCTTGCAGGAGAACGAGTAGAAGCGCGTTCGTGCGTTGAGAATGAATGAGATGAGAAAAGAATTCCCGAAGGAAAGACGTTATTGTTTGTTTTTGTCTTTTAGAAGGAAGTGTTTTGGATTTGTTTGCATACGACAGTGTATCTGGATCTTAGTCATTGGAATGTGTACCTTCTCACATTCCAAGATGGAATGGGTAAGAAAGCACACTAAGGGTGAAGAAGACCCTCACACTTAGTTCCAATTATCAAGGTCCAAACACACTAGCATACTTGTGTTTATTAAATGTTTTGTTGATTATGAAGTGAAGAAGTGTTTTTTATTATTTGCACCTTCAACAAGTATTGCATTTAAGTCCCTCATACAAGATCAAATGTTTAACACATTGACCCAAGATGGGCTATATGCTACACATTCTAAGATTACAAGAGAAGACCCCTTATAATCTTTTCTTTATATGAAAGGCCTAAATGCAATAAATGCTTACCTTTATTAGATATTTTGAATTTTCTTTGAAGATGAGAAAAGAGACTCAAGGGAAGAGAAAAGGTAAAACCTATATGGACTAAGACTCAATCCTAATTGAAGATTAAAGAGAGTGATCCTAAAGGTTTGTGAGGTTTCAACCTAAAGTCTAAAGAAAGAAAGAATTAAACAATTCACTTCCAAAGTAGAAGATGAATTGTAATTCAAAAAGGGAAAGTAATGAGTTGTTAAAAGAAAGCACATAAGTGCTTAGCAAAACACCAAATGGAATTGTAAAAGAGAAAGGATAGAAGTTGAATGTGGATTCCTTATCCACACTCAATTGAAACTTACCGAAGCCCCTACATGGTTAGCACAATCACTTACAAGTAAAGTAAGAAAATATAATGAACAAATCAAATTCAAACAAGTTGACAAACAAAGTAAAATGAGATTGAATGCTATACATGCTTCCAAGTCAGAATGTAACTCATATTTACACAACCTAATGTTATCCTAAATGAGCATACCAAATCATGCAAACAAAATCTCAATCCAACAAGAAGCAAAGAAGAAAAGGTGAAGTGATGTGAATGTGGTTCATACTTGTGAAACAAGTGACTTAAGGTGCAAGATAAACATCAAACATGCAAAGATGAAACCCAAATGTCACAATCAGAAGTCAATTAACATGCTATACATCCTCAAACAAAACCACAACTCATGGCACAAGTGCCTTCATGATCAAGCAAACCAAACATGAGGCATGCATTCACAAAATGAACAAGTTAAACTTCATGCTTCAAACAAATAGCAAACATGCTTCAAAAATTATGACTTTCCCCAATCAAACACCTTAAACACATGCCATTAACATATCAAGTCCACAAGCAATGAATCAGAACCAAAGTCACTCAACAATTAGGTCAAAGTCTCATGGAAGTTTCATGCATTCATGCTCAAAGCAACACATCAAAAGTCATCCAAAAAAGACTTAAAAATCATATCATAAATCTCAAACATACCCCAACATATTGTGACCACAATGCAAAAAGAAAGGCATCAAAATCATTTTTTATGATCAAGAACAAAAATGCACAAAATCATATGTCACATTAAGTATGCATACAAATGGAAATTCAAAAGAAATAATGGAACATGGGCAAAATGGTCATAAAATCAGTAAATAAAATCATAGAAAATTTCCTAAATGTTTTAAGAATACACATGAATTTTTGTGGAATTTTATTATGCATTTTAGTATTTTTAAAAATTGAAAATCAAACGCGTATGTAAAATGAAAATAAAAATAAAATGCAATATGAGAGGGGGGTATGAATATAGCAAATCAGCATGTTCAAATCACATGGGCCTCAAAATTGGGGGTGTGGATAGTATTCTGATTTGGGTCCATTTACGCGCAAAACACCATAACAAACATGCACCTTCAGTCAACAAACTTGACTCACTATCAACCATTGGATCAAGTCAAAGTCATGCTAAAGTCAAAGTACACAGAATCAATGCACATGCGTGAGGACACACACAAGTTACCATGCACTACACCACACCACGCTTAAGTGACTTCAGAATTTTGGCACATGACATGCACATGTCTTTTAATGCGTTGGCACGTTCTCAGTCACACGATCATGCCAAAAATGGACGAACGAGATTAAAACATGCTAAACCCTAACGTCAACTCACCGGCCGGAGAGGGACCTCCGGTCACCTTCTCCGGCCACTCTCCGGCGCTGCAATCAACCAAACAATCCAGAAATTTATGCAATACACATCAAAATGTTCAGGAAGTCACGTAGAGCATGAATCTAGGATTAGTTTTCATAAACAACACACAAACAGAGAGAATCGAAGCAATGAAATTAGCCCTAGGTTTTGGATCTAAGCTTCTAAGAAGCTCTATCAACTAGCCAGATGGAGGAGTGCTCTTAGTGAGCTCAAATCATCACAACACGAGCTAGACAGAATGTAAATCGTGCCAAGAAAGTTTAGGATATTGAAACCTGAAAATGTAGGAAACTGTAGTTGAAAGAGAACCAGAGAAATGTGCTTCCTCTTTGATCTTCAACTGGCCAAATAAAGGCTCACAAATCCTTGCAAATGTTGATGAAATTCAATATGCAGTGGAAGACACTTCAATCTCTTCAATGCTACCAAGCTTCAATGTGTTCCAATGCTGTGTGATGTTGAAGCTTGAAGATGGATTCAGATGTAGATGATGATGAAATCGTGTGAGAGGAAGAGAAGCTTCAGAGAGAGAGAGCTTGCGAATTTCAGAGGAAAAATGAGAATGAAGTGTAGTTGAGTGAGAGTGTGAAAAATGAAGTTCTTCTTTCCAAATCTGTTAGAATTGTTTATATAGGTGTGGTTATGGTTTAACTCTGGTGGTTGATGGTTAGAACTCTAGTTAGAGTGAGTTAGTTAACTGAGTTTGAGTTAACTAACTGAGTGAGGTTGTTATGCCACGAGTTGGGAGGTTTGGTTAGAGTGTGGAGTGATTATGAGATGATATGGTGAGGATGAGAGTGAACCAGTGGTGGTGATGTTACTATCAGTGCAGCAGCCTGGCTTGTACCATAAGTTTTCTTATTTCCTCTTTGATGTAAGGCTATGTATGTGTAAGGTGGTGTTTGTTCAAATGAGGCAAAGGTTGGGAGTGTGTTGAGAATGTATGCGTGTGACTTAAAACATGATAACAACAACAACCTTCTGTTTTTTCAATTTTGTGACAGTTTGTAACCAATGTAACAATGTAGGTTTGAGGGTGGATTTCTCTCATGTTAGTGGATGGTTTGAGGAACTTTTGATGTTGTTGGAAAGAATGATCACAATACAACAAGTTTGGTTTGAAAATGAAAGTGAAAGGATGCCTCAAACATGCCTAAAAATGACCATAACCAGATGGAAAAACAAACTGATGTATGGTCGAGCAGTTTGTGGCATGGCATGACAAGTTGGCCTAGTGACTTTCAGTTGTGTTGACCAAACTTTGAGCTATCTCAACTCCTTATCCTTTGATCACATAAAAAAAACATGAACATCAATTTTGAAGATCTCACATAGAGGAACAACTTTCATGTTGAAAGATTTTTCATTTGAGGCCTCTAACCATGAGAAAGACAAATGGACATTTGGCCCACCACATGCTTGTTAAAATGACTGCGCGCGTGCCCTGAAAATCTTGGTCATGACCTAGTTTTGAACCTACTTTGCCCAAACTTTGATCAATCATATCTCACTCAATTTTTATCCAATGGAGATGTTCCACACATGGATTTGAAGCTTAAAGCAAGATCTTTCATTGAGGCAGAGTGGAATTTTCATTTGATGCTCCAAATTTAAATGGCCTTGGTTCAAATTCTGATGCAAAATGGCCAAAACTTGCTATTTTTAGTAACCCTTCCTCTTCCAAAAATGGCAACTTTCCACATCTTGATTTTTTCATGATTCCTTTGGAGTTTCTTGATAAAATTTTGTACATTGGTCACATATAACATGAATTTCATGAATTTGGCCTCAAAAAGTCAAGAGTTGACTTTTTCCCCTGATTATTTGACTTGGCCCCAAATTTCCTGATTTTGATCTTTCTTCCAATTGAACCACCTCCAAAACCAATTGAGGTGCAATTTTCCACATACATACACTTAGGGACATATGGAATACCATGACAACAAGCTTTGTCCAAAAAATCAGAGATATCCTGATTTTATTAGAAACCCTAATTTTGACCCTCTCTGGTTAGGAGGAAATTGCACATCTTCCAAATCCAAATTCCTCAGAGTATGTTGTGTATCCCCTTAAAGGATGATGAGAAATGCCACTTGAGGATGATTTTGAATCAATGAGCTATCTCTTTTGAGGGTTTTCCTTCAATTTTTGAACCTCTTGCATAGTGTAGGATGTAATGCTTCAATCTCCCATTGAATCTCACTTCCTTGAGGTTTTGGAAGATCAATTGAGATAGTATGAGACATGAGAGACCTCTTGGCTTGCATAGAGCCAACTTGATTGACCTTTTTGTGCTTTGAATGATTCCTTGATTGTCCACCTTCCACCTGATCACATGCCCTAATGGTAAGAAGGATGCCATGCTTCATTTTTCTATGTTAAATGCAATGCAATGCTAGTGAGGTGGATATGATGTGATAAATGATAATGCCATGCTATGATGACAAAAGGGGAGAGCAAATTTTGGGGTATTACAGCTGCCCCTATTCAAGCGCTGTAGACCTGAATGCCTGAAAGCAATTGCTTTCGGACTTTCAAGGTATATAGTGATTGAATACCAAAAATAACCAAAAATTTGCTCTGGATGGTGAAAAAAGGGATATAAACCCAACAAGACTGCTGGATTGAATCCTCGATGAAACGTCGGAGAGATCTGTCTTTTGAACGATGCCAGACGACTACTGGCTTGCCACGCTGCTGGTGGACTTTAATACTGTCTTTTATGCAATTCCAGACGACTACTGGCCTGCCACACTACTGGTGGACTTTAGAAATGTCTTTTTGAACGACGCCAGACGACTACTGGCTTGCCACACTACTGGTGGACTTTAGAAATGTCTTTTTGAACGACGCCAGACGACTACTGGCTTGCCACACTACTGGTGGACTTTAGAAATGTCTTTTTGAACGACGCCAGACGACTACTGGCTTGCCACGCTACTGGTGGACTTTGCAGCTTCGTGCCACCCGAAGATGGACTTCTGCCAATCCACTGTTGGACTTTTGCCACCCGAAGACGGACTTTTGCCAATCCACTGTTGGACTTTGAGAATATGCCACCCTTAGATGGACCTTTCGCCAATCCACTGTTGGACTTTTAGCTGCTTTGCCACCCGAAGATGGACTTTTGAGAATATGCCACCCTTAGATGGACCTTTCGCCAATCCACTGTTGGACTTTTGCCACCCGAAGACGGACTTTTGCCAATCCACTGTTGGACTTTTGCCACCCGAAGACGGACTTTTGCCAATCCACTGTTGGACTTTTGCCACCCGAAGACGGACTTTTGCCAATCCACTGTTGGACTTTTGCCACCCGAAGACGGACTTTTGCCAATCCACTGTTGGACTTTTAGAATTTCAAAATTGAATTACTCTCTGCCTCTGCGCCAGACATCTCTGCTGACTCTGCTGAGGAATAATGATCAATGACTTGACTTTTAGAGGTTCCTGAGAGGATAATATCTCTGCCGGCGAATGGATGAACAATCCGTCTGCTTCGCATTGTCAAGTTTGCCAAAAATAAATTGGACTTGAAGAATAATAGATCTGCCAGTAATCACTTCATCTGCTGGGGGAATGAATTCTGGTCATAGCGACTCCGCTGGGGATGAGAATTTCTTTGCATGGCGTCTTGCTAAGGAAGAAAAGTCATAAAAAAAACTCTGCTTGGGGATCTATCCAATCCAAGACCCTTTGTAGGGGTTATCCACCTTTTGACCCGGCTGGGGAAAGACTGTGCCATCCTTGTTGAGGAATAGATTCTGCCGATCTTATAAACCTCTGCGGGGAGAACGACAACTCAGCTGGGGAGTATTGCTGACAAGATTCGATGCTGACATTTGTGGGGATACCATGACCAGAGATACGATCTTGCTGGATATCAGGGCTACTCTGCCAGGGATATGCAAATCCTGGTTAGAACATTCCCCTGCAACTTGCTAGGAAAGAGTCCTTTGGGGAAACTCAAAGCAAATCCACAGTAGTCTGCCGCAGAATATGACTGTCAAGCTTAGGATAAGTACCACAATGCCCCATGTTAGGCGAGCTTTCCTTTAGACAATTCCGTTGGGGATGACGAGTTTATAACAAACTCTGCTGGAGGAAACTGCTTTAAAACGTCTCGTGCTGGGGAATGCCTTTTGAGAGGATTTTACAGAAGACCAACTGTCCTCAAACTCTACTGGGGATGATCAACACTTCATGCTGGGGAACCAAACAATTTGTCCCCGAAGAGGATGTCATAAGAGGATCTTACGGAAGATTTAGCTTCTTCAAACTCCTGCGACTTCGCTGGGGATAATGACCATCAAACTCTACTGGGGGTGATCAACACTTCATGCTGGGGAAACAACATGCCCCATGCCTAAGAAAACCAACAATTTGTCCCCAAAGAGGATGTCATAAGAGAATTTTACAGAAGATCTAGCCTCTTCCAACTCTTGTGACTTCGCTGGGGATAATGACCATCAGTTTCGGTGTCGACGAGACCACCCTTTTGGGGAACCTGTGACCGTTATCGACACAGAAAAGCTTGTAGTTGTTGGAAGTACTGAATGAGAGAATCGACTTAATAAGATACAACGGTACCCAGTTGAACTTAATTCACTGAGATTGACCCGACGAACGCCGATCTCCTTACCCATAATTGCCCCAGTCTTTTGCGTGGGGTGATTTATTGCTAGTCTTGTGCTTAAAATCATCTGCACCTGCTACCTGCAACAAAAGAATATGCCCCCATGCCCCGAATATTGCGTGGCTAGAATCCACCATCCGGGAGTATTCAACATTCGAAGTAATTTCAAATATTTTTTCTGCGCATGTTATTGCAAGGCTGCCATGCTTTCAAATGCAATGTTTTATCAAAAATTAGGACGTTTTTGCAAACAAAGCAATAAAACAAAAATAGAAAGCTTTTTATTGAAATTCAATTTATTGACTGAGAGCCCAGAATAGGCAATTACATCTGGAAGCAATCCCTGGAAAGAGGTGATCGCTGAAAATTGAGAAAAGAAACTATCCTAATGGCAATGTGAAAACGGAATTCCACTGAGTTTCCATTCTGTTATGACCAGTATGTCTTCAAAACTCCCCGACCTTGCCTTCTGAGGAATGATCAGACCGATTCCTATTCTTCAGAATGTCAGTTGTTCAAACGGTAATGGGTACAGATAACTCAGACTGTAGTCATTCGCTTAAATCCCTCTTTTGTGTGGACCGCCCTTTCAGGTTTTCGATCCACCAGGATACCCTTTTTTGCCTAAGTTGCCCTTTCGGGTTTTCAACTTACCGGGTGTACAATTTTTTCAATTATATCCCTAATTTTTGCCCGAACCTCATTCTGTTTTTGGTTCGCCGGGATGCCCTTTTTTGCCTGGATTTTTTTTATTTTTATTATCCAGCGGGTCTATTCATGCGAAGTATTTTTTGACTACGTCCGAGTTGACAGGAGATGAAAAGTCTTCGCCATCCATGGTTGTAAGCAATAAAGCTCCGCCCGAAAAGACCTTTTTAACCACGAATGGACCTTCATAATTAGGAGTCCATTTGCCCCTGTGATCTGTATTGGGAGGAAGGATCCTTTTGAGTACCACATCTCCGACTTTGTAAACCCGAGGACGCACCTTTTGGTCAAATGCCTGCTTCATTCTGCGCTGGTATAGTTGCCCATGACATACAGCCACCAATCGCTTTTCCTCAATAAGGCTCAACTGATCAAATCTGGCTCGTACCCATTCAGCTTCATCTAGCTTAACATCCATCATGACTCTGAGGGACGGAATCTCTACTTCAACCGGTAGCACTGCCTCCATACCATATACGAGTGAGAATGGGGTTGCCCCAGTGGACGTGCGTACCGACGTTCGATACCCATGCAAAGCAAATGGTAACATCTCATGCCAATCTTTGTACGTGACAACCATCTTCTGCACAATCTTCTTGATATTTTTGTTGGCCGCTTCGACCGCGCCATTCATCTTTGGGCGGTACGGAGAAGAATTGTGGTGTTCGATTTTGAAGTCCCGGCATAACTCAACCATCATCTTATTATTCAAATTAGAACCATTATCAGTAATGATTCTTTCGGGAACTCCATATCGGCAAATGATATCCCGTTTTAAGAAACGAGCGACCACTTGCTTTGTAACATTGGCATAAGACGCGGCTTCAACCCATTTGGTGAAGTAATCAATTGCCACCAAGATGAAACGATGACCATTGGAAGCTGTAGGCTCAATCTTTCCGATCATATCAATGCCCCACATGGCAAACGGCCAAGGCGACGACATGATACTCAACGGATTTGGAGGTACATGCACTTTATCTGCGTAGATCTGGCATTTATGGCATTTGCGGGCATATTTGCAACAATCTGACTCCATAGTCAACCAATAATATCCCGACCTTAACAACTTTTTAGCCATTGCCTGCCCTCCGGCATGGGTACCGAAAGAGCCTTCGTGCACTTCAATCATCAACAAGTCTGCTTCATGTCTATCCACACATCTAAGCAGGACCGTGTCAAAATTTCTTTTATACAGCACGCCATCTTTGTTCAAGAAGAAACTACCAGCTAACCTTCTCAACGTCTTCCTGTCTTTGGACGATGCCCCAGACGGGTACTCTTGACTTTTCAAGAAACACTTAATGTCATGAAACCATGGCTTGTCATCAGACGTTGCATCGACCGCAAACACAAATGCTGGTCTGTCAAGGCGAGATACCTCAATCTTAGGTACATGGTTCCATCCTTGCACTTTGATCATGGAAGACAAAGTGGCCAAGGCATCAGCGAACCTATTCTCATCTCGAGGAATATGATACAGTTTCACTATTGTGAAAAATGTCAGCAATCTCCTCGTATAATCTCTATACGGCATTAGATTTGCTTGGTGCGTGTACCAACTCCCTTTCACTTGATTGATTACCAAGGCTGAATCACCAAATATATCAAGGGTTTTAATCCGTAGATTAATCGCCTCCTCGATCCCCATTATACAAGCTTCGTACTCCGCTTCATTGTTGGTGCATCCGAAAGTTATTCGGGCAGTGAACGGCATATGAACACCTTCCGGCGTGATAAGAACTGCTCCAACTCCACACCCATTCATATTGACAGCCCCATCAAACATCAGACTCCATTTGGATTCAGGGTCTGGCCCCTCCTCCGGAAGGGGTTCCTCGCAATCTTTAGCTTTGAGAAACATGATGTCCTCATCAGGGAAGTCAAATTTCATGGGTTGGTAATCATCAATCGGCTGTTGCGCAAGATAGTCAGACAAGATACTTCCTTTGATGGCCTTTTGTGAAGTGTACTGAATGTCATACTCTGTCAAGACCATTTGCCACCGTGCAACTCTGCCTGTCAATGCTGGTTTCTCGAAAATGTACTTGATAGGATCCATTTTTGAAATCAACAAGGTTGTGTGCCTAACCATATATTGCCTCAATCGCTTAGCGGCCCATGCAAGTGCACAACATGTCTTTTCAAGCATGGAGTATCGGGACTCACAATCATTGAACTTTTTGCTCAGGTAGTAAATAGCATGCTCCTTCCTACCTGTCTCGTCATGTTGACCGAGAACACAACCCATGGATCCTTCAAGCACTGTCAGATACATTATCAGTGGTCTCCCTTCAACTGGAGGCATTAGAATCGGAGGTTCCTGCAAGTATTCTTTTATCTTATCGAATGCCAATTGGCAATCGTCATTCCACCTGACCGTTTGATCTTTCCTTAACAATTTAAATATTGGTTCACATGTGGCTGTTAGGTGAGATATGAACCTTGCAATGTAGTTCAATCTACCCAAGAAACCACGAACCTCTTTTTCTGTTCTCGGTTCAGGCATTTCTTGTATTGCTTTCACCTTGGCAGGATCAACCTCGATTCCTCTTTCGCTCACAATGAAACCCAGCAACTTTCCAGAACGCACCCCAAACGTGCACTTGTTTGGATTTAATCTCAGACGAAACTTTCTCAACCTTTCAAATAGCTTTTTCAGGTTAATCAGATGTTCCTCTTCTGTTCTCGACTTGGCAATCATATCATCTACATAACATTCGATCTCCTTATGAATCAAGTCATGAAACAATGTCACCATCGCCCGCTGGTACGTTGCCCCTGCGTTTTTCAACCCAAAAGGCATTACTTTATAACAATATGTACCCCACGGAGTAATGAACGTGGTTTTCTCCATATCTTCAGGTGCCATCTTGATCTGGTTGTACCCGGAGAAACCGTCCATAAATGAGAACACTGAAAATTGAGCTGTATTATCGACCAGCACATCAATATGAGGTAGTGGAAAATCATCTTTCGGGCTAGCTTTATTAAGATCTCGATAATCCACACACATTCTCACTTTTCCATCTTTCTTCGGTACTGGCACGATGTTGGCTACCCATGGAGGATACTTTGTCACAGCAAGAAAACCAGCGTCCCACTGCTTCTGGACCTCCTCCTTAATCTTTAAGGCCATGTCGGGGTGAGTCCGACGAAGTTTCTGCTTGACTGGCGGACATTCTTCTCTCAACGGTAGCCTGTGCACGACAATATCCGTATCCAACCCCGGCATGTCTTGATACGACCAGGCGAAGACGTCAACATACTCGCGCAACATTTCCGTCAAAGTTTGCTTCACATCTGCTTGCAAGCTGGCACCAATCCTGATCTCTTTCTTGGCGTCCTTGGTACCAATATTGATGATTTCTACAGTCTCCTGATGAGGCTGGATGACCCTTTCCTCTTGTTTCAACAATCTGGCCAGTTCTTCAGAAAGTTCACAATCTTTCTCATCCCCTTCTTCGGCTTGATAAATCGGATTGTCAAAGTCATACATGGCCATATCAAAATCGTTATCAGTGGTATCCGGAGGATCAAGTCTGCATGAACGGGTTCATGCCTTATTTTAGAATTTATTTTTAAGCAAAAACAAAAGAAAATGAAACATTGCCATTTTATATTTTGTGCAAAAATAAAAACTGAAAGACAGAGAACAAAATTTGATTGCAAAACGTCCTTTATTAATGATTAAACATTGCAAATGCAACCATGGTGGCCCTACAAATGAATCTATACGCCTTGGGCAGAGCGCAAGATTTTGACATGCATTATGGTTAGAAAAAACGAAGAAAAATTACTCTGTCTGAAGAGTAACCCGGATGACTTCTTCAACGGACCAGTTTTGCACTTGTTGTCCCGGAACATGAGGGCGTACCCAGTTGTCCAGGTCACAATTACTGTCAACACTATCCTCTGTGGCTGCACAAGACTGGTCCATGTAGATAATTCCCCCACTATTGAAAGTAATGGGTCCCCTGCTCCCCGCATCTGAAGTTGTAGAGGGATGATAACCAATACCAAATTTGTCTTCCTTCATTGGGGTCTCTATCAACCTGCCCCAACCTTGGGCGTTGCCTGCCCTGACGACTTCGACAGCTTGTTTGTAAGATGAAATGGAGGTACCAGCCCCAACTGGTACAGAAGAAGACTCAGGTGCATCGTCAATATTGACTGCTTCAAATGATTGGTACAGCATCTCATGAATTTCCCCATCCATTTCAATGTACTTGAACGTGGACAAGTGACTCACAAAGATGTCTTCCTCCCCACACACTGTCACAACCTGCCCTTCAAACTCATACTTCAGCTTTTGATGTAGAGTAGAAGTAACAGCCCCGGCTCCGTGAATCCAAGGGCGTCCCAATAGGCAGCTATATGCAGGTTGTATGTCCATTACATGGAACGTGGATTTGAATACCTGTGGTCCAATTTGTACGGGCAATTCCACCTCACCAAACACAGATCGTCTAGTTCCATCGAATGCTCTGACCACCAATTCACTAGGCCTTAAGATCAAACCATCAACTTCCAGCTTCATCAATGCCTTCTTGGGCAATACATTGAGTGATGAACCAGTGTCTACCAGTACATGAGATAACACTGCGCCCTTACACTCCATCGTGATATGCAAAGCCTTATTATGGTTTCTTCCTTCAACAGTCAAATCTCTACTTGTAAAGCCCAAGCCATGGCTAACATTAACATTGGAGATTACGCCCTCGAGCTGATTAACAGTAATTTCTTGTGGCACGTACGCACTCTTCAACACTTTCAACAACGCCTGTCGGTGCGCATCAGAGCACATCAATAGTGACAAGATTGAAATCTTTGAAGGGGTCTGATTCAGTTGGTCCACAATATTATAATCGCTTTTCTTGATTATCTTCATAAATTCTTCCATTTCCTTATCAAAAATAATCTTTGTCTCTGCTTCAGGTGTAGGCGCACTTTCAACCACCTGTTTACCTTTAGCCTTTGCTGCATCTTCTACCTCCTTATCACTTCTCAAGGTTTGGGGAGCGAACAACCTTCCACTCCTTGTAAAGCCCCCTACACCCCCTACATTATCAACACTTGGGCTGACTGATGACTCAACTTCCTGCTTTTTACCTTCGTAATATACATCTGCCCCATAGTGCCATGGGATAGCTTTCGTAGACGTGAACGGAATTGGTCCTGGCACCGTGATAGTGACAGGACTGGGCCCTTCTGGCGCAACACTCGCCACGGGAACTGCATTGACCGGCATTTGAATCTCAGCGGGAGTGTAATAGATGGTCACGGTTGATATTTCATCAGTGTCTTTCACGACTCTGTCGAACTGTAGACATCCTTCATCAATCAGATTCTGTAAACCCATCTTCAACTTATCACAGCCGTTCTCCTGATTCATACACTCAGAGCAATCTTGATTACAGCCCGGGAACACCTGTCCCTTCAATAAACGATCTTTCACAACCAACAAAGAAGTTTTCACTTGATGAACGTCTAACACCAAATTCAATCTCCTCCCATCTTCAATAGCGTACACATTTGCTGCACTATGGTCAGGCATGGGATGCTGAGTAATATTAGGAGCGGGAGAGAAATTGATGGCTTTAGCATCAATCAAATCTTGTACTTTATGATGGAAAGCCCAGCATTTTTCAATGGAGTGCCCCTGAGCACCTGAGTGGAACTCACAACGAGCATTAGCATCGAAGTTAGGTGGCAGGTTTCCAGCAACCGGAGCTTTCATAGTACGGAGTTCTACCAACTTTAACTCGAGTAGCCGGGGCAACAGCGCGGCATAAGTCATAGGGAGAGGATCCATCTTACGATCCCTCTGTCTAGACCTTTGCTGGAAAAAAGGTTGTTGCTGTGGAACTTGTTGTTGGGGTTGTTGTTTCTGAACAGACGGTGTGGGGATTGTTACAGCATCTACCTGATAATAAGCTCGAGAACGCCCTCTGCCTCGTCCTCTAAACACAGCATTCGTATCACCTTCTCTTCTTTTCTGGTTACTAGCAAACGGTTTCTTCGTCCCCGAAGAGCCAGCCCCACTCACATCCTGGATCTTTCCAAGCTTTAACAGACTTTCTATTCTTTCTCCCGCAATCACAATATCAGCAAATCCAGTTGACGGACAAGCAGCTAATCTATCCAGATAGGCCCCTTGCAAGGTGCCCATGAACATATCTGCCATTTCTCTGTCTGACAAGGGAGGTTGGACCTGGGCAGCCATTTCCCTCCACCTCTGTGCATATTCTTTGAAACTCTCCTTGGCATTTTGTGACAATCCCTGCAATTGGGTGCGGTTGGGCGCCATGTCGATATTATATTGGTATTGCTTCAGGAACGCTTCTGCCAGATCTTTCCAATTCTTCACAGCAGCTCTATTCAACTTCATGTACCAGGTCAAGGATGCCCCAGCCAGACTGTCCTGAAAATAGTGCATCCATAGCTTCTCGTCATCAGTATGGGCTGAAATCTTCCCAAAGTAAGCTTGAAGATGCGTTTGGGGACACGCGTTGCCGTGATACTTATCAAAAGTGGGAGGCTTGAATTTAGGGGGAATTCTGACTCCTGAGACCAGCCCCAAGCTGGTAACATCAATACCCATAGAGTTCTTGCATTCTATGGCCCTGATCTTCTCTGCTAACTCATCATACCTTCGATCCCCTTGATTACCCACATCAGCATCCAGCAGAGTAAATTGGTCTTCCAGAGTATCTTCAAGAGTAACACCAGCCTGCCTACCATTTCCATTACCCCGATTGTTACCACCAGGAGGAGGGTTGCCACCGGGAGGAAGAATGCCATGTCCCTGTGAATTGTCATGATGATCACCTTCGGGCCCGTTGTCGGGACGCTCTACCAGAAGCCTCAGTCTCTCCTGATTTTGCGCCATGCCAGTCATGAGGGTCATGAACTGGTCCATACGCGCCCTCATTTCCGCCAAATCACTTTGCACTTGATCCATGATTCTTACTTGATTCCTTCGCGTCGAATATCGGTGAATATGACTCTCCGCTATACTGCCTGAAATCAAATAAAGGTTAGAGACCCCGCAACGAGTACCTGAAAAGCAAGTAACAAAATGCAAAATGATATGCAATGCCATGCAATGCCATGTTTGTCATTTCCGAGGTACTTTATACCCTGATTCCAATCCAACCACAGAAATCTGAAGACCAGAAATTGTGATATAAAGAGACGTGTCGTGGTCATGTGCTTGTGTGCAGCTATCTGATAAGAAATAATCCTGAATAAAACTGCTCGTACTCATTAAACAAAGTATTCAAGTACATTTAAGAAAGGCTCATCCGCAAATGCAATACAAGGAAAAATGGATCCATCAACAAGCCTGATGGTAACCATTAACAACAAAATATAAGGAAAAGAACATCAGTCTGACAATTCCACACCCTTCAGCTTATCACTCGAGTATTTGATCTCCTCAAAAAGTATACGGGTACGCTGGTGATTCGGCTTTTCAATCATTTCTTTGATCAAGACATCCCTTTTCTCAAGAGCTTCAGTTAAAGAACCCATGTGCAGCATCAGAGCCTCGTCATCACACACTCCTTTGTGTCTCTTTATGCCGGCTTGCGTCTTGAGTATCTCCCTTTCTATCATGACTTCTTCAAGCTCTTTCTTGGTATTCCTCAGCTCACCTCTAGCTTCTTCTAGCTGTTCTTGACTCTTACCGAGGCTTTCCCGATACTTTCTCCTCTGCTCATGCGCCTTTTCAAGCTCTTCGTCCTTAATCTGCAACCGTTCCTGTAATTCAGCATTCTCTATCCTAACTTCGTCCCAAGCGTGCTGAAACTTTGTTAACTTTCCTTTGGTCTGTGCTAACGCCTGTTTGGTTTGCTTGTGGGCTTGAGTAGCATCATCAGCACCTTTACTAATCTTCCGGAAATGTTGGGCTCTTCCAGCAAAGTCTTTTTCTTTTGCAGTTAGGATTTGTTCAGCCTCTTGGGCTTTCCGCTCCAGCTCTTTGTTGGCATGTAGAGCATTCTGAAGACGGCTACTCAACTCGGAATTCTCTCCTTGGAGCTTTTTCACCAAGGCTTGCAACTTGTCAACTTCTTCCACCGTAGCAGTGCCTCTTGCTTTCTCATTCTCCGGATACAAAAGGGGTGCCTTACCAAAAGGCAAGAAAAAATCTTCAACTCTTTTCTTCACCCACTCTTCATATGCTGGATAAACCCGGTTGTTAGGCTTTCCTAGAGTAACTTTCCCCTTTTTCAGTATGCTACCCCAGCTTTCAGAAGCTTTCTGTGCTGCTTCCCATCCTTCTGATGTATGAAAATAGAGGGACTCCTCCACATCTCTCTTAATAGGCGGACCTGTCAGGGCATACCCAAATTGTCG
Source organism: Lathyrus tuberosus (assembly GCA_022829125.1). Taxonomy (NCBI): domain Eukaryota; kingdom Viridiplantae; phylum Streptophyta; class Magnoliopsida; order Fabales; family Fabaceae; genus Lathyrus; species Lathyrus tuberosus. The sequence goes on from JALAZF010000405.1 coordinate 1,699,083, forward strand.
AATGGCCAAAGAAGGATTGTAGTTAATCCCACCCAGTCTTCCTATCAGTGGAACATTAGGGAACTTACCACAGCTGTGGATAATATTCTTGCCAATCAGCCCATGATCTACCCATACGATGTCCTTGGCCGCCAATCCCATTAAACGCTGTTTCCACTCTAGAGAATCTTTGGAATCCACAAAAGCCCCTGATTGTGGTAAACGGCCCGCAAACCACTTATAGAACAAGGGTGCACAACAACGAATTATCCCTCCTCTTTTCTTTTCGTTTCGGTTGTACAATGAGTAGTGAAGATCTCCCAGTAGCGTTGGCACCGGGTTGTTCATCATGAATATTCGTATAACGTCCGTATCAATAAAATCCGGCTCGTTGGGAAACAACACTATGCCGTATATACAAAGGGCTAACAAAGCATTAAAAACAAGCCAATTCTCGCCTTTAGCTGCTTCCTGGGCCTTCTTAATCAGATATTCCAGCTTGTAACCACGAATCTTTCCTTTGTTGGAGACATTGTCACTTAACTCTGATTTGCTCAAATAAAGAGCACCAGCCAACTTCCCAAAGTCAAGATCCCCCACCGATCCAAAGAAAGGGGGCTCCTCCTTGATAGCAATCCCCAACATGTTGGAATACTCCTCCAGGGTAGGAACCAACACATAGTCTGGAAATACAAAACATCTCAGAGGCGGATCATAGAACTGCATCAACGTATGGAGACCTCTGGCTTCATAATCACTGACATTACGAACCATAGATAAAATCCACCCATATTTCTCTTCAAAAGCTTCTCGTGCTGCCGGGCTCGCCATTCCCTTCAGCATAACAATAGGGCCCAAAGTAGGCGTAAGGAACTTATAGCTGATGATATTCTTCCTCTCTTTAGTGTTCATCTTTGCAGGGACTTGATGACTGGAATCGAGGGTAATATATGCACCTGGAAATGAATAAACATGTATGTTAGGATATGATAATGCAATGCAAAGGGCAATGTGATCAGGTAATCAGGTGTCTGTGCTGAACTGTGAACGGTGTCAGTGTAGCTCTGAGACTAATATAGAACCATAGATAAGAACCATCTGAATACAATAGGATGAAACTTCCTTTTTGTGCAATGATGATAGAAAACCGGGTATGTAGGAGGTCATGGTTACCTGCAAACCTGTAAACAACCCGCCCTTCTCACATGTGGGTACTAGGATGTTCAGTATCCCGGGCTCTCAGGTCGAGAAATGATGATACGTTCACCATTTCTGGTTTGGCATCATCATCAATCGAGGAGGCCTCAACTGATTCTCCAAAACAAAAAGGTCCTCAGCTTCTGGCACTGAGGTCGAGAAGCAATAGTACATTCATCCCTCAGGGTACAGTACTATCGCCAATCGAGGAGTGCTTCCGCTGATTCTCTTTCAAAAAGGGATGTCCTATAGCAAGTTCCCAGCATTGGGTCCTCGGATCGAGAATGTGCAATGGGTTTGCCACGGAATGTGGTCTGCCACTGTCACATCTCGGGAGGAGTGCCGCAACTGAGTCCTCGGGAATGGTCACCAGAGTCGACAGTTCCTCAAGAGAATAACCACTGGCCTGCATAACATGCAGTAGCAGAAAGCTCCTGATAGAACCTCGTCTGGTTGTGGGTCTCATGAACAACAATACGTGGTCACCACCACGCAAGCGTCATGACTATCCACTCTAATACCTATGTATGTACTCAAGCCTTGGTAGTGAGCTTATCTCTCAGAACACCCATCCCGCCAAACAGAAAACAACACAGTCCAGTATAGCATAATATATCATGTGAAATGAAAATGCTAAAATGCGGTAAATACAGTAATGTACAGTAAAGCAGTAAATAACCATACAATAAAACAGTAAATATAGCACAACAGTAAACACCCAATGAAAGAAAAACAGACAAGCGCTAGGATTGACTCGCTAAGGAAACCAGAGTTTTAATGGCTCATTTCCCCAGCAGAGTCGCCAGCTGTCGCTCCCGGGATTTTCATCCTAGTACAAACGCGAAAGTGGCACCAAACAGAGTCGCCAGCAATGTGTATTTATCCCAGGAGAGGGAAAGGAAACACCGCGTAAACCTGAGAGAAAGGAAAAGAGCATGGTCTTACGACCAAGAGAAATGGGTTCGGGAGTCGGTTACGCGAGAGGAAGGTATTAGCACCCCCACGCGTCCATCGTACCCGATGGGATCCACGCTTGCTTGCTCGATCAAAGGGTGATAGAAAAGGATGCTGGAAAAGGAACTGGAAAAGGAAAAGGAAAAAGAGAGAGAAAAAGGAACAAATGTAGGGAAAATAAAAGAAGTGCTCGCATGGGCCCTACCCCACTGCCTACGTATCTCATCGGGAACATGAGAATCAGAGCGACGTAGTTCCCCTCACTAGGGATGGATTGTCTGTGTTTTTTAGAGAACGGCTTACGTCCTAGCTCAGGTGTTGCAGGCTCGCCGGTCCGAGTGCGTTACCATCTTGCAGGAGAACGAGTAGAAGCGCGTTCGTGCGTTGAGAATGAATGAGATGAGAAAAGAATTCCCGAAGGAAAGACGTTATTGTTTGTTTTTGTCTTTTAGAAGGAAGTGTTTTGGATTTGTTTGCATACGACAGTGTATCTGGATCTTAGTCATTGGAATGTGTACCTTCTCACATTCCAAGATGGAATGGGTAAGAAAGCACACTAAGGGTGAAGAAGACCCTCACACTTAGTTCCAATTATCAAGGTCCAAACACACTAGCATACTTGTGTTTATTAAATGTTTTGTTGATTATGAAGTGAAGAAGTGTTTTTTATTATTTGCACCTTCAACAAGTATTGCATTTAAGTCCCTCATACAAGATCAAATGTTTAACACATTGACCCAAGATGGGCTATATGCTACACATTCTAAGATTACAAGAGAAGACCCCTTATAATCTTTTCTTTATATGAAAGGCCTAAATGCAATAAATGCTTACCTTTATTAGATATTTTGAATTTTCTTTGAAGATGAGAAAAGAGACTCAAGGGAAGAGAAAAGGTAAAACCTATATGGACTAAGACTCAATCCTAATTGAAGATTAAAGAGAGTGATCCTAAAGGTTTGTGAGGTTTCAACCTAAAGTCTAAAGAAAGAAAGAATTAAACAATTCACTTCCAAAGTAGAAGATGAATTGTAATTCAAAAAGGGAAAGTAATGAGTTGTTAAAAGAAAGCACATAAGTGCTTAGCAAAACACCAAATGGAATTGTAAAAGAGAAAGGATAGAAGTTGAATGTGGATTCCTTATCCACACTCAATTGAAACTTACCGAAGCCCCTACATGGTTAGCACAATCACTTACAAGTAAAGTAAGAAAATATAATGAACAAATCAAATTCAAACAAGTTGACAAACAAAGTAAAATGAGATTGAATGCTATACATGCTTCCAAGTCAGAATGTAACTCATATTTACACAACCTAATGTTATCCTAAATGAGCATACCAAATCATGCAAACAAAATCTCAATCCAACAAGAAGCAAAGAAGAAAAGGTGAAGTGATGTGAATGTGGTTCATACTTGTGAAACAAGTGACTTAAGGTGCAAGATAAACATCAAACATGCAAAGATGAAACCCAAATGTCACAATCAGAAGTCAATTAACATGCTATACATCCTCAAACAAAACCACAACTCATGGCACAAGTGCCTTCATGATCAAGCAAACCAAACATGAGGCATGCATTCACAAAATGAACAAGTTAAACTTCATGCTTCAAACAAATAGCAAACATGCTTCAAAAATTATGACTTTCCCCAATCAAACACCTTAAACACATGCCATTAACATATCAAGTCCACAAGCAATGAATCAGAACCAAAGTCACTCAACAATTAGGTCAAAGTCTCATGGAAGTTTCATGCATTCATGCTCAAAGCAACACATCAAAAGTCATCCAAAAAAGACTTAAAAATCATATCATAAATCTCAAACATACCCCAACATATTGTGACCACAATGCAAAAAGAAAGGCATCAAAATCATTTTTTATGATCAAGAACAAAAATGCACAAAATCATATGTCACATTAAGTATGCATACAAATGGAAATTCAAAAGAAATAATGGAACATGGGGAAAATGGTCATAAAATCAGTAAATAAAATCATAGAAAATTTCCTAAATGTTTTAAGAATACACATGAATTTTTGTGGAATTTTATTATGCATTTTAGTATTTTTAAAAATTGAAAATCAAACGCGTATGTAAAATGAAAATAAAAATAAAATGCAATATGAGAGGGGGGTATGAATATAGCAAATCAGCATGTTCAAATCACATGGGCCTCAAAATTGGGGGTGTGGATAGTATTCTGATTTGGGTCCATTTACGCGCAAAACACCATAACAAACATGCACCTTCAGTCAACAAACTTGACTCACTATCAACCATTGGATCAAGTCAAAGTCATGCTAAAGTCAAAGTACACAGAATCAATGCACATGCGTGAGGACACACACAAGTTACCATGCACTACACCACACCACGCTTAAGTGACTTCAGAATTTTGGCACATGACATGCACATGTCTTTTAATGCGTTGGCACGTTCTCAGTCACACGATCATGCCAAAAATGGACGAACGAGATTAAAACATGCTAAACCCTAACGTCAACTCACCGGCCGGAGAGGGACCTCCGGTCACCTTCTCCGGCCACTCTCCGGCGCTGCAATCAACCAAACAATCCAGAAATTTATGCAATACACATCAAAATGTTCAGGAAGTCACGTAGAGCATGAATCTAGGATTAGTTTTCATAAACAACACACAAACAGAGAGAATCGAAGCAATGAAATTAGCCCTAGGTTTTGGATCTAAGCTTCTAAGAAGCTCTATCAACTAGCCAGATGGAGGAGTGCTCTTAGTGAGCTCAAATCATCACAACACGAGCTAGACAGAATGTAAATCGTGCCAAGAAAGTTTAGGATATTGAAACCTGAAAATGTAGGAAACTGTAGTTGAAAGAGAACCAGAGAAATGTGCTTCCTCTTTGATCTTCAACTGGCCAAATAAAGGCTCACAAATCCTTGCAAATGTTGATGAAATTCAATATGCAGTGGAAGACACTTCAATCTCTTCAATGCTACCAAGCTTCAATGTGTTCCAATGCTGTGTGATGTTGAAGCTTGAAGATGGATTCAGATGTAGATGATGATGAAATCGTGTGAGAGGAAGAGAAGCTTCAGAGAGAGAGAGCTTGCGAATTTCAGAGGAAAAATGAGAATGAAGTGTAGTTGAGTGAGAGTGTGAAAAATGAAGTTCTTCTTTCCAAATCTGTTAGAATTGTTTATATAGGTGTGGTTATGGTTTAACTCTGGTGGTTGATGGTTAGAACTCTAGTTAGAGTGAGTTAGTTAACTGAGTTTGAGTTAACTAACTGAGTGAGGTTGTTATGCCACGAGTTGGGAGGTTTGGTTAGAGTGTGGAGTGATTATGAGATGATATGGTGAGGATGAGAGTGAACCAGTGGTGGTGATGTTACTATCAGTGCAGCAGTCTGGCTTGTACCATAAGTTTTCTTATTTCCTCTTTGATGTAAGGCTATGTATGTGTAAGGTGGTGTTTGTTCAAATGAGGCAAAGGTTGGGAGTGTGTTGAGAATGTATGCGTGTGACTTAAAACATGATAACAACAACAACCTTCTGTTTTTTCAATTTTGTGACAGTTTGTAACCAATGTAACAATGTAGGTTTGAGGGTGGATTTCTCTCATGTTAGTGGATGGTTTGAGGAACTTTTGATGTTGTTGGAAAGAATGATCACAATACAACAAGTTTGGTTTGAAAATGAAAGTGAAAGGATGCCTCAAACATGCCTAAAAATGACCATAACCAGATGGAAAAACAAACTGATGTATGGTCGAGCAGTTTGTGGCATGGCATGACAAGTTGGCCTAGTGACTTTCAGTTGTGTTGACCAAACTTTGAGCTATCTCAACTCCTTATCCTTTGATCACATAAAAAAAACATGAACATCAATTTTGAAGATCTCACATAGAGGAACAACTTTCATGTTGAAAGATTTTTCATTTGAGGCCTCTAACCATGAGAAAGACAAATGTACATTTGGCCCACCACATGCTTGTTAAAATGACTGCGCGCGTGCCCTGAAAATCTTGGTCATGACCTAGTTTTGAACCTACTTTGCCCAAACTTTGATCAATCATATCTCATTCAATTTTTATCCAATGGAGATGTTCCACACATGGATTTGAAGCTTAAAGCAAGATCTTTCATTGAGGCAGAGTGGAATTTTCATTTGATGCTCCAAATTTAAATGGCCTTGGTTCAAATTCTGATGCAAAATGGCCAAAACTTGCTATTTTTAGTAACCCTTCCTCTTCCAAAAATGGCAACTTTCCACATCTTGATTTTTTCATGATTCCTTTGGAGTTTCTTGATAAAATTTTGTACATTGGTCACATATAACATGAATTTCATGAATTTGGCCTCAAAAAGTCAAGAGTTGACTTTTTCCCCTGATTATTTGACTTGGCCCCAAATTTCCTGATTTTGATCTTTCTTCCAATTGAACCACCTCCAAAACCAATTGAGGTGCAATTTTCCACATACATACACTTAGGGACATATGGAATACCATGACAACAAGCTTTGTCCAAAAAATCAGAGATATCCTGATTTTATTAGAAACCCTAATTTTGACCCTCTCTGGTTAGGAGGAAATTGCACATCTTCCAAATCCAAATTCCTCAGAGTATGTTGTGTATCCCCTTAAAGGATGATGAGAAATGCCACTTGAGGATGATTTTGAATCAATGAGCTATCTCTTTTGAGGGTTTTCCTTCAATTTTTGAACCTCTTGCATAGTGTAGGATGTAATGCTTCAATCTCCCATTGAATCTCACTTCCTTGAGGTTTTGGAAGATCAATTGAGATAGTATGAGACATGAGAGACCTCTTGGCTTGCATAGAGCCAACTTGATTGACCTTTTTGTGCTTTGAATGATTCCTTGATTGTCCACCTTCCACCTGATCACATGCCCTAATGGTAAGAAGGATGCCATGCTTCATTTTTCTATGTTAAATGCAATGCAATGCTAGTGAGGTGGATATGATGTGATAAATGATAATGCCATGCTATGATGACAAAAGGGGAGAGCAAATTTTGGGGTATTACACATAGATGGTTTAGATATCACAAATTGTGATTAGGGGAAGTGAGTTGTGATTCTCATATCAAAGAGGGTGTTCTTTGGTAAAGATTTCATTGGGTAGTATTTAGGAGATAAAGTTGTAAACGGGGGAGTTTAACTTTATAAGTTTACTATAGATAATGGAGTCTTCTTCCTGGATTAGTTTCCCCCATATGTAGGTGAATTGCACCGAACTGGGTTAACAATTGTTGTGTTCTTTTATCACTCTGCAGATTTACATATTCTGTTATTGGTCTTCATAAACATGTTGGAACAGATGTCGTAACATCTGTGATTCTGCAGTTACTGATATTCAAGGTATCAGTCTGCTGTTTTGTTCTTGTTTAAATGATTATGCGGAACAATGTCTTGATATGTGTTAGGACATCTAATGTCTGCTATGCTAGAATTTCACCTGCTGATTCATTTATCTGTATATATTTGTGCATATTTGTCTAGAATTTCCCCAGCAATTAGGTCTATACTTTGGTCAAACCCGAGGTTATTTTTAACTTAGTCAAAACCAGTTCCCTCATAGGAAATTCCCTATACAGTCTGCCTCCTCTTAGGCTTATTCAATATGGAACAGAGAAATACATTATTCCTGGTGAAACTTTTCTCAAGACTGTCAAAACTTATATATATATATATATATATATACAAGAAATTCATTTCCCCATAGAGGATTAATTCCCGGTGAAACCTCTTTTGAATTTCTTCAAACCTTAGAACTGTTCAACAAAGAAAAGATTGTTCCGATGAAACATTTCTCGAATTTTTCTTTGGCTTGGACCCACAAGCTTCCTATAAGCATCCCCAGTCTCCTCTTGGGCTTAGTACAAGGACCAACAAGCTTCTTAGAAGTTCCTCAGCCTCCTATTGGGCTTAGTACAAGGACCAACAGGCTTCTTAGAAGTTCCCCAGCCTCCTCTTGGGCTTAGTACAAGGACCCAAAGGCTTCCTAAAAGCATAGGATAGAAATTAGTTATCTCTACTAGTTCAATCCCCAGGAGAGTTAAAATTCCAAAACATCATACCATTCTAGGGTTGATCTTCATCCCTTAAACCAACAGCCTCCTCTTGGGCGTCATACAAAGACCCCTCTCTACATCCAAGCCTACCACTTCTTGAGAGACTTGGACAGTCTTAGCCTCCTCTTGGGCTTCATTCAAGTAAACTTGGAAAGTCTCACTTATCATAGTCTTTTTTTTGACCACACACAGAGACCCTCTAGTTTCCTAAAAGCATAGGAAGAACCCTGATCACTCTACCAATACACCAGTCTCCAGAAGAGTTAAAACCTCCAAGGGTTTCAAACTCATCTTAAACTCCTCTGCCCTCCAACAAGGCTTAACTTTCACTTTGAAACATCCCAGTAAGGGACAATTTACCATCAACAAATCTCCAATGAAATCAGAACCTCATGGCATATGTTATTTCAACTCTTTCCTGAATCCCAGTAAGAGTAAATCCCCTTAGACCCCCCAATACAATTTGGACCTGCTCCTAGATTTCTATAAATCCTCAGCAAGAGATAGCCTCCTCTTAGGCTTCATATAAGAAATTTCCCCAGTCATCCTCAATCTTGGGCTTTGTACAAGACAGATAAAACCCTCCCCAGTGGAGTCAGTTTTCCTTTAGCTTCAACCTTGGGCTTTGATCAAGGAACACAAAAATCAACATCCCCTCAGATGAGACCATGAGTCTTCTCTGTAGGAAGATACCTCCTTTATACATTACATAACAAAACAATCAAAAAACCTCTTTCCAAATAATTATTGTAAGTGGCACACCCGTTGATTCAAAATCCAAGCTGGAGTCCCTCCTTTATCCTGGCTAAAACTTATCATTCATCTAACAGTTGTAAGTGGCATGCCTCTGGATTCGATACATCCAAGCCAATGTCCCTCTCTTAGCATGAAAGATTCATAAAGGAAAAAGTGGCATTGCTCTACACTGAGTTAAAGCTTATTCCTTTATGACATCTCTCTTATAAAAGAAATTATGGCATTGTTGGATTTCACATATCCTAGTTAAAGTAATTCCCCTTTATAATCAATTACCAAACATTTGTGATGAATAGGTGAGATATCTCCCTTTAGAGATGACAAATTCTCTCTCAGTCACCCTTTTAGCTTCAATGTTGAGCTTCAAACAAGACACAAATACTCTGCTAGCTTCAATCTTGGGCTTTGAACAAGACACTACATATATTTCCTCCCATAGAAATAGGAGGAACTACGATTGCTCTAATTTCCCAAATCTCTTTACGGGAATACATAGGCATAAGATTGTGAAAGCTTAGCGAGCACACAAATCAAACTTTAGGTCCAGTACCTTCCCAAAAAAAACAGACAACCCAGAAATAACAAAAATAGTCTCTCAATTCTCCCAAAGGAGAAACTTTCCCAATCCACAGCAGATAAACACGAGAAAGCATTTTAAGTTAACAGAAATACATGCAAAAGAAGGTTCCTATGGATTACCATAGATACACTGGGTGTTAATAGCTTCCCTTTGTATAACCAGACCCCGATCCCCGATCTCTTAGCATTTGTTAAAGAAAACATTTGCGTGCAGGGTTAGTTTAAGATATATTTCCCTTCCTTAACCAGCTTCATAGGATAAATACAAAAATCAGAAAGTAGCACCCCAAACCAATTTCGCGGTAAGGTGGTCGCGTCACCGACGAAAACCGCGCGCTACAACTCCCTCAACTAGCTTGCCTTAAAAACGATTTTTGGAAACTCCAACCCTCTCATGCCAAGCCTGCTCTTGATAGAGCTTCTTCAAGTGTTCGATCATATTTAACGCTTCCATGTTCTCATTTTTCTTTGGTAATTTAGACTTCATGGTAGCCAGTATAAGGCAAGTTGTTTCTTTGGCATCATCGTTGTGCTTCTTATAAGAATCTCTTTTAGCCTTATAAGCAGAACTAGGAGTCTCCTCTTCAGGAATAGGTGTCTATAAGACATACATCTTATTGTCGTGTTTGAGGACAATCATCATGTTTTTATGACAATCCACAACATTTGTCCTATACAATTTTTCCTTGTCAAGGTTTGATCGCAAAATGTTGCTAGAGGTGTTTGTTGACATGGTAATCTACATATAAAAAATATGAAGATAGTATTATTAAAAACAACATATTCAATTAGGCCTTTAATTAAATATGCTCCCACTATTTTAGTTAAATCAAATGACCCTCACTATTTGATTCAGAAAATCCCGTTGGAATATTTTCTAGTGGATCGAGATCCATATTTCATTTTATTTTAAGTCAACGTTAGGATGATTACACAAAGTTAGGTTATTTAGGTAGGAAATCCTTCCAATTATATCTAATACAAATCTCGAATAATATCAATTAGATGAATAACTCCTTATTATAATTCATCATATGGATTATTCCTAACTATTGCTTCTAAACGTATATAATATTGTTATAATTAATTTAGTTATGTTCGGCCCAATGTTTTAGCAATTGGATATTACATTTATCCAATCGCACCTTACTAATACAGAAGATACACCTCGCGCTAGGAGAAACCTACATTATTCGATTTTAGTCTTTATGAGTGCTAAAATTTGGAAAGCATAAACTTAATATTCACTTTGACACAATTTGTAATTAGTTTGATCTCATTGGCTTATTTATCATATAAATCGCCTCTCACATGCATCAACATACATACAAAATGACACAGTTATGACACCTAGCGCAATTGTTCCCTCAAGCCAATAGGAGAACCTAATTAAGTTAAACCTAATAATGATTTATACTTCTCCAAACTAGATTTCCATGTTTGTCCTTCTTTGACCTTGTCTTGTTCTTTTCTTCATTATATTACATTACAACAAATAATACTCGTTTTGCATACAAGGGAGTGATATGAAAAAAGAAGTTACATAAAGAAAATATAAAAAAAGGCACGACACGTCGACCATTTTTAAAATCCCAAAATAAAATAAAGAAAAAGTAAGACTATAACCACTCACCACAAGAAAATAATAATAAACAGATTATTTATTATTATTATTATTATTATTATTATTATTATTATTATTATTATTATGATTATTATTATTATTATTAAATTTTTTTAATTAAATAAATTAAATTAAATTTTGCCAATTCATCACATTATACATAGTTAATTAGGAATTTTGCGGTTTAGTTATAAACATATACCAAATTATTTGTATAAATAATAACAACAACATACTATTATAATGATTAAATATTAACATGATAAACATTGCTTTGACTTGCACTTATTTTCCTGTACGTGTATTTTTGGTGGTACGATATAGTAGCAGTGACATTAATAGTATGTATTTTTTTAAATGATAATAACTATTATTATAATATTATAAAAAGAAAACGTTCATTTAAAAAGAAATTATTGATGAGCATGTGATTCTATACACAAGGGGGACTAATTTTTAGAGATTTGAAAATCATGGATTTAAAACAAAATCATTTGATGATTTAAAGTTCAAAACCATTTCATAAAAGGTTAAAAATTAAGTGGAAATTTGAAGTAAACAACTAGAAAATAAAAGGATAAGGAAAGGGAAATAACACCGTGAATTATACAAGTTTGACTGAGAATACCTAATCATGTTCCTAAGAATTATTCTTGAGAGTATTCACTATGCTTGAGAGTTTTTAAAAGGTTATAACTACGAACCTCCTTATACAAGAAAATGAAGTTTCAAGATAACTTCCAACCAAACCATAAACAGGGCTTGAAGCAGTTAGCCTCCAATCCAAACAACGAACACGACTTGAAGGGGCTAGTCTTCACACCAAACAACGATTTTGCATAGGATGATCTCGGACCAAACATGAGTTTTTAGTTGGATATCCTCCAAACCGAACCAATGTTTTATACTTGAAGACCATGAGCTGAAACGAGATTTATACCGGGATGATATCGAACCTACTTAGTTTTTACATCGGGATGAACTTATAAATCAAGTGATATTTTACACCAGGTTGATCTCGAACTAATAAAGATTTTAACTAGGTTGAGCTCAAGAATTGTTGTGAAAATTTTTACTGGTTTATCTTCACAAACCAAAAGAGATCCTTTTCATTGGTGGAGCTCACGAACCAAACAAAGACTTAAACAAATCCCTCAAATACAAACAAAAGTTTTTTTAATGGTTTAACTCCCAGCCAAAATGATAGATTCCTAAGGAAGATTTATTTACCCAAGAGAAAAATCTACTCTTAATAAATTTAAAATTACACTCTCACCCAGAACAATATTCCTCAATAGACTCGAGATCACTCTCAAAACACTATGGCTAAAATAAGTGAGAAAAGTATGAAAGATTTAGAGAGGTTATGAGAGAAAGGAATAGTGAAGTTTTTTACGTTTTCTGGATGTGTAAAACTGATAGAGAAGCTCTCTATTTATAGGCCAAAATATGGTGTAAATTTGGAAACAATCCATTGGCCAAATTAATGAACAAATCGATTAGGCAAATCGATTTGTGAATGCGAAGCTCACAAAAACTCATAAATACCAATAGCGGTAGTGGTGATAGTATTAACTTTCAAATTGGGCTTCAATTTTTATAGTTCTTCTTTGGTCCAATAATCTTCCTCTTTGTTTACAACCACCATTAAATCAATGTGTGAGATCAAAAGGACATTTTTTTTACAGCTTTTCAAATATCAAAATTCATCCCTTCTATAATGATTATTATCTTCTTTTTCCACAAAGCATACTCTTCTCCATTAAAGGATGAGCTTTTTTTAAGAGAATAATTTAAAGTCATTTTTTCCTCCTAGGAAGATTAGTATTTAAACAAGTGTTTGGCTTTGATATCACTTATTGAACAATTTACTCCTAACACAAAGAGGGGAGGTAAATTGTGATAATTAGAAATAAAAAATATTTTAAAAATCCTTTCTTACGAAATAGTTTATATTAGTCCAACATAGATAATGCAACAGAGAAGTAGAAGAAGGAATTAGAGAGGAAAAAAATGATAAAACGTAAAGAGATATAGTTAGAGAGATTGCACTAGAGATTTATATATGTTCTGAAATTATGTTCCTGAGAAGACAAATTTCTAACATGATATCGAGACAACTAGTCCAACGTGATATATCAGTATGATAGCAGTGTAAAATATCATAACTTATAGAAGACTATGTAACACAAAAGGAATAAAGAGAACACAAGAAATTGGTAGCCCAGTTCGGTGAAACCACACCTACATCTGGGGGGAGATCTACCCATGAAAGGAAATTTACTACTTTCAAATTGCATGCGTGCGTGAGTGTGTGTGTGTGTGTGTGTGTGTGTGTGTGTGTGTTTCCTTAGTATCTCGAGAGTTACTCTTATACCTTTACATTAAATTGATCACTTAGACACATGTTAAACGTGGGATGAAGCGAGCTTTCACACTTCCTTTCTTTCACAACTTTAAAGGTTAAATTTTTTGGGAAAGAATATGGATTCAAATAGTATAAAGGGGAAGGGGTTAAATAGACCTTCCTAGAAAATAGACAAATTTAAAAAATTAACTTTCGAAAATCACAATTTAAAAAATTGTTTTATGTATCAGAAATTTTACGTACAAAATGTATATGTTTTTTTAATAGAACGTATTCCACACTTAATCAAATTTAAAAATAGAAAATATATGAAAAGTGCCAAATAGATTAATGTATTGATTGAGTCAAAATTGATTTACACGAGGTATGTAAAGCATGCCTTTTCAATTGACAAAAAATCTAACATTAAATTTTCAATGTTAATAAACAATGAGAAGGTTTGAGAGTCTCAATATAACAAAATATAAAACTTATTTATGAATCATTATGGATACGATAAACCCTAATATCATACGATTCTAAGAAATGGTTAAAGTTAAACATGCAATCCTTAATGAAATGTAGAGAGAGAGAGAGAGAGAGAGAGAGAAGAATATAATTTGAAGAATTTGTAGTGGTTTGAAAATTCGTTATGGCTTATGCTTACTCCGCTCTCTAGTGGTTACCCATTGAAAATTTGTTGTTCTTCCACTATGACTTTAACAAATTTACAAATATTATTTTAGTACAATCACAATTTGAATAATGCAAAGATCTTTGATTTGAATCCTCTGTGAGTGTACACAGCTTCTGACACTGAATTCTTGTAAAATCTTTACTCAACTTCGAATTTAATCTTTCAACATCAAGAATGCTACTCCAAGATTTTGTTCTGCAACGACCTTTACTCAGCCCTATTAGCTCCTCGAGCCTTGAAGTGTCTTAAAATGAGAAAAAACTCTAACTTCGTATTAAGCCTTCACACATCTCTACCAAAGTAATTTTGGAGAGAAGAACTTGCTTCTTTTCCCATTGGATTTTTTTTATCCCAGCCACAACCACACACACAGACGCCAACCCCTGAAATCCTTAAGAAGTCTTCATAAAGCATTAATCACAAAATAATCATCCTCGCTGATCTCACACTCTAACATGAGAACTTATCCAAACAACAATGGATGATGCGGTAAGTTTAGGATGAAGATATTTCGGTTGCAAAATTCCAAAAAAAAAAATTCAAAACCCTTTTTGAAAGTTGAGAGAAAATGTACGTTATGAGTCTTAAATCATAAAGTGAGTATGTATGTTATGAATGTTATGGAAGGGATTTTTTTTAAAAAGATTTATATATGTTCTGGAGATCTAGCACAAAAATGAGAGAAAACTCCATTTAATTCGAGTCACAGGAAATAAGTATGAGTCGAGTCAAAAGAGTGAATTATTTGAATCAAGATCCAAGAACCAAGAAAAAATTCTCCCATGATTCGTATCAACCCTTTTTATGGTTTGAATCATGTGATTTGAGTCAACTAGATCTATAATTCGAATCAGGATCACTGTGCCAAAATCTAAAATTTGATGTTTGGATTTGATGCGAGTAAAGAATGTCTATGATTTAGTCTAACCTCTCTGGTTTGAGTCATGCATTATGTGATTCAAATCACACTGACGGAGGAAAAATCTAGTTTTTTTATAAAGGTGTTTTATTCGAGTTAGGTAGTTCTTGTGATTCAAATCAGGCTCATAGAAGCAAAATTCAAATTTTTCCACAAAGTTTGATTTGAGTTATGAGATCATGCGATTCAAATCACAGTTCAATATTTTCAATTTTTTATCAAAATGAAGTGTTATTATTAATAAAAACATGGCTTGACTTATACCATTCTAAAATGTGATTATTGATTTAAACAGATGACTATTTGACTATAAGCTTATTACTAAGACTATAATTGAATAATGTAATTTATGAATGGCTAAAACAATTAACAACTCAAACCTAGATTTGGAAACTATGTGAGGAGACTAAATTACAAATAAACCAAAAACTAAATTGACAAGTAACAAAACATAAACTAGTAAGCCATAGGAAGCAGAGGTAACTTTATAAGTTTCCTTGCTTGATTCATCATTAATTTAACACTTCATTTAAAACTTAAATCTTCTAATGGATGAGGCTTGAGATAACTTCTTTGATTAGACGCAAAGATCAGAGATCGTTGGATTGTAGTGACCAAACACTGTTTGACCTTAGGTGTTGACAGTAGGGGTGGCAAACGGGCATGCCCGCCCCATTTAGGCTCGCCCCGCAAATGCCCGCAAAAAAATGGTACAGGGCGGGGCGGTCATAGTTGAGGATGCAGGCCTAAAACTTAGGTCCACCCCGCAAAAAAGTGAGGGCGGAGCGCGGAAAACTCATGGGCACTGCACCTTTTAAGCTTAAGAATGCAAAATTTTATGTAAATGCTCGTGCCCGCAAAAGCCCGCGAAGAAAATGGGGCGGGGCGGGGCGGACACATTAGAGGGTAAGGGCCTAAATCCTTGGCCCATCCCGCACTAAAGTGCGGGTAAAACAGGCATGCCCAACGGGCCGGGCCCGTTTTGCCACCCCTAGTTTACAGCATCAAAACTATCAAGATCATCTAACGGTTGTAGACAGTTGTACCTGCAAGCACATAGTTCCACACCCATCTCCTCAAAGAGAAACTTGTTGCGGTAGAGATATAATAAAGATAGTGTTTATCTGGCAACTTAGAGTTACATTGTACTCTTTGAGGTTAACCTTGCCTCTGCTCCCCCTTATACTATAATGAACTTGATTTTTTTCTCTCATTTAAGTTATAGTTGGGCACATTTTAAAGTAATAGTGTTCTCTTGAAAACTCCTTCAAAATAAAATTCCTAATAAAGAGAACTTGGTCCGACATATGGTTATACTTGATCCATGTGATGTTTCTTGTTCTTTGTTTCAACGAGTATACATAGTCAGTTTCGCTTTCTTTCCTTTTTTTGACATGTGAGGTGACATCATGGTTATGGTATATGACTTTAAAGTGGTTAGGATGGACTTTATTTCTTCATATAGATCGTCTGTCTCTTTTATATAATGTTTGATTTGTCGGATGCAGTGGCAGAGCCAGAAAAATTATGAAGCCTGGGCAAGTTTCCACTGGCTCCACCACTGGCTTCATAATTTTCTACCAATGCTAATCCCAAAAGAATTACTTTCTTGAATTGCAATTTCCTCTTAAATTTGTAAGATTTTGGATTTTATGGTATATACACGTTCCAGTATCTCAGGTGTGCTCACAAAACGAACAAACCTATAAAACCCGAGAAAATTAGTTCAACACGCTCATTTGTATGAAATTAAGTGCTGCCTAGAACACATCGCTATCAATTCAAATTCCAAGTAATGTTGTCAAATGCAGATCAAGGAAATGGTGGTTTGTTAAAATTTCGGTTTGATACAATGTTGTAGAGCCACTATTTGAGAAAACATTGTACTAAGTAACATAACGGAAAACAAAAGGGATGTGATCAAATTCCGTTACGCTATAGTACTATAGCTATAACTGCTATTTGACAACAATGACTCCATGATATGCCAACCGGAGTTGTCAACAAATAAAAAATTATGATAACAAGTCATACCTTTCAATAGTTCCTATGGTAAACCATGTGGAATCGCTTCCGTTCTCAGGCACAAGAACAATTGAATAACCACCCTTCGCCATTTGATCTTGAGCAACCTTCAAATGGCAGTGACATAAAAATCATATCATATGTATAAACAAAATATAGTTCCTTTAGTAACTTTTCTCATTTCTTAAACTCAATTTCTATAATTGGTTACCGAAGGATATATGACCAACATAATTGGTATATGTAACAAACTCCAATTTGGAGCACATTAAAAAAATTAGTACCAAATTTAAGCTGATGAAAATGCTTACATCAACCACAGAATTTATGAATAACAGACTAGTTGCAAAAACATAAATCGTGATGAGAATATCTCACCAATGAAAATTAAACAAAACTCAACAGAATCACTGTTAAAAAGAAACAAATAGAGTTCCAAACTTAACACAAATGAGTCACTCTCCAAAATGGCAAGCATCCCCAATTTAATTTGTTGAGATCAATCATACCACATGCAAAAAAAAATACATCTCATTCTAGCAACAAAACAATCCCCTTATTAAGTCATTTTATAATATCTATAAAATATTTATCATTGATATTCTTATTATATCTCTAATCATCTATTACTCTCTACTCTTCAAACTCAATATCTCTCTCATTCAGACTAGTTATAAACTAAATAGGTCATAATTTATTTAAATTCAACAAAATAGATCATAATTTATATAAAATCAACAAAAGTAAGTATAAACACAATATAATCAAGCACAATATAATCAAACAATTCATCAAATACTTGGCGGACATAATACAATCAACAGAACTAAGCAATATGTAATGCTTATTATGGGTATAACTTTTGAAGAAGATATGAGGCAAATTATAGAAAAATAGTGTCTATGATAAAATGAAATATACCGAATAAGAATGAAACAAACCTCCTTCGAGTTCATTGGAGCCAATAAAGAGTGAAAAAGAGTTGTCGTCTTGTTCATCATGTAGAGGGAGAGAAGAGTTTCATGGAAGTGATTTGAGACGGTCGAACTTGAGTAGCTGTCCTACCTGGCGGGGCGCTAGTTCCGCCACTGGTCGGATGAGGTATATAGGAGTAAAGGTGATCTTTATATGATTTAACTTTCGGTCATATGTTGTGTTTTTTTATAGGTACATTAATTAATGTGAAGAATGTGAAAAAAAAAATTTTACTTGAAATTGATATATGTGTAGGTTTGTGGAAAACTCATATACATTCTTTAGAACGCTTGAAAACTTTATTTTCTTTTTAAACCAATATGAATTTGAGAGTCTTTAACACAAAATGTTCTTGTGGTTTTTCTTAAGAATTTTGTTTTGTTTATGATGATTTATCTGCACTGAGATTTTGTTTGTCTTTCTTATAGCGGTGTGGTTCACTTTTGGTATTATTTTTAATCCTTTGGTGGTTAGGTGCCACGTGGTTTCTTATTTCCTACTGTGTGGTTTTTTCCATGTTTTAGTTGACTTTTTCCTATTCAGTTGTATTAGATCTTTTCGGAGGATTGGGACTACTGACTACACTTCTTGTGTCTGTGGTCAGCTTCCAGTCTAAGACTGCAGCTATTTACCTGCAAAATCATAATTTGGGAAAAACAATAATATGTAACGAATATATGAATTTAAGATGAGACAAAACCATGGACCATATATATGATTGTTAATGTTTTCAATCGGTTATCTCATAAAGCTTCAGAATTCCAAATTCCAGTTACAAGTTGGAGATATGATTGTTAATTATTCTTGTCCTTAGCCATTTCGTCTTTTTCCTAATTTGAACATAATTGATACACGTAGCAGAGTTATCAATAACTTTTTGATCGATTGAGAAATGATTTCGATTCATTCTCTAATAGGCATAGTTTTCATTCATCAAACATCTTTCTTTTATAAGTTAAAATAGGGAATACTCATCCCACTTAATGGGTACACCCCACATCCGAAATCTAAAAAATAAGTTGAAATAGAGAATACTCATCCCACTCAATAGGTACATTCCACATCTAATAACTAAAAAATATTTTTAATAAGTCTGGAGGTATATTTTTGTACGCACCTAAAATCACATCAGTCTTTCATAATTTAATCACGCAACTTATTTTTATCAAAATCTTGTCAAGAGATGCATCTCTGTATATTATTTGGATATATCTAGAGATGCATCAACGTAACATCCTTTGTACTCATATAAGGTGTTTTTATTAAGGAGAGGATGACCACCAATTTGTCCATTATTATCTTATACAAATGTTGACGACGCATAGGGCATCATATGTTGAACACGATACTTCCCACACAAGGGAAGAGGTGAATTGTGTGGATTCGAAAAACATGATTTTGAAGAAAAATTGGAATCAAAATCAGAGATTAAATTTATTCTCAATATTTAAGCAGTGGAAAGTACATTAGCAGAATATAAATTGTGGAAATTAAAGAGTTGAGGGAAAAGAGAGTACACCAAGAGTTATAGAGGTTCGGTCAAATAAAGAAAAATAACATATTTCTCTCCCCAATAATTGATCTTAAGAGTATCCAACAAACATGAGAGCTTTTAGTAAGTTATACCCATGGATCCTCTTTATACAAGAAAAAATGAAGTTTAAGGTTGACTTCCAACCACTACTACAAAAAAAAACGCTTTTTACCTCTGACGCGAAATGCATAATACCTTGGCTATAGAAGCGGGGTAATTGAGGGCGACATGATAACTCACAACTTATCACCTCGGTGTTATTAAAACCGAGAGGTGAAGTTAAATGCACATGGGTTCAAATCCTAGAAAAACCATTTTTATTATTTTCAAAACTAGCATGTATTTCATCTCGGTTTATCTTAAAAACCGAAGGGTTAGATAATTTTTTTTTTAATTGTTACATTATTTACACAAAATATTACATTATTTACCCAGAATATTACATTGTTTAAAATAAAAGTCAAATTTCTTAGAGAACAAGGTAAAAATAAAATTCCATGAAAATCTAGATCTTAGATCATTGAATCATTGAGTCTTGGGGAAGATTTAATGTTGGGTGCAAGGTTTATCTCTTCGGATCTTGCATACATTTGATTCTAAAGCAAAATAAAATAAGGGTTAGATAAATAAAATCAATATTGAAATATATGATTTTGTTCTCAAATAAATATTTAAGAAAATAAACCTTAAACCTAAGTAATTTTCCAGCTCTTGCAATCCATCTTAGAGAACTTTTCCAAACGTCTTTATGTTTCAAGAGCTTCATGTTTCGTTTAGGTTAGATTTTCAATATTCACCATACTTTTATAGCTGATGTCCCTTATATTTCACGTAGATCACTAATGGCAGATACTTGAGCGTTGATGAAAACTGAGGTGGATAAGCTTATTTTTTTAATGGACGACAAATATTTGTTTAAGGACGAATAGTAAAAAAAACACTTAAGTATCCCCTCAGCCAAGATGAAAACTGAGGTGGATAAGCTTATTTTTTTAATTACATTTTTTATACATAATTTTAAAAATACATTGTAAAATTTGTAGTAGGAACTCATGATAGAAATGGACGGTGGTGAATATTTCTTCTCTTTGGGCGGCTTCATATAATTTAGTATTAGGGTAAAATTTGTTTAACGAGTTTTTTAAAAGTAAAATATGCTTACTAACCACCTCGGTTTTACTATAAAACTGATGTTTTATATTAACTATCACCTCGGTGATAAAAAAAACTGAGCTGACTATTTTTTATTTATAAAAAATACATTGTTTACATAGAATATTAAAAAACATTTTACAACAAATCTTGGGTGATATCCAAAATTTGTTTCATACCCACCAAAACAAATTTTTTTGAAACAAGAATGATTTTTTACACTTGCAATTTATCAACTGATTCTCTTAAAAGGTTGAGCTAGTTCCCTTCTTTGTTGGTTAAGCTCCATTCTTTGTTTAACTTGAAGCAAGAATGATTTTTTGAACTTGCAATCTACCAACTGAGCTCTTTTTAAAGGTTCACTTCATTGTGGTAAAACTCCTTTCTTTGGGTAACTTGAAGCAAAAAAGCTTTTCTGCACTTGTAATCTATCAACTTGGTACCCTTCTTTAACAGAGGATTATTCCAAAAAATACAACAACAACAACAACATCAACACCATTATGTTGAAGGTGAGAAAAATACACAATATAGGGGGGTTGAATTGTGTTTTCCGTTTTCTTAAGTTGCGTCTAATCAGAGTTCAGAATCTAAATTTGTGTTCAGATTCTGGTTATACTTAGCAGTGGCATGTTAACAGAAGCAAATAAATAATAGCAGAAGACACAAAGATTTATATTGGTTCCTCCTAAAAGAGAGTAGTCTAGTCCCCTTACTTCACAAGAGATTTTCACTATAATTAAATCATTATTACAACCGCTTATGCATTATGTATAAGACTTTTACAATGCTCAAACCCTAAGTCTGAGACTTCTTGCTTAAACCCCTAAGGCTCAAAACTTCCTTGCTCAAGTCCTACAGACTCAAGACTTCCTTACCTAGACCCTTAGCCTAAAACTTTCCTGCTTAGGTCCCTCAGACCCGAGACTTCCTGCTCAAGCCCCTCAAGCCCAAGACTTCTTGCTCCGACCCACGGTCCAAGACTTCCCTGCTCAGGCTCAACGAACCCAAGACTTCCTTCTTAAACCCCTCAGGTTCAAGATTTTTTCTCAGACCCTCGATCTGAGACTTCCTTGCTTAAATCCCATGGATTCAAGACTTCTGCTCAATCAATCCACTTGATTAAGTGTTTCATTGCTCTAGTACATAGCAAGAGACTTACATGGCTCAAGTATCTTGGCAAGAGACTTAGTTGCTCAATCAATCCATTTGATTAATACTTTCAATGCTCTAGCACATAGCAGGAGACTTACATGGCTCAAGCATCTTAACGAGAGACTTGGTTGCTCAATCAATCTACTTGATTAAGACTTTCAATGCTCTAGCACATAGCAGGAGACTTACGTGGCCCAAGCATCTTGGCGAGAGACTTAATCTAAATTGCTAAATAACATGTTCAGCAGAATAGAGAACAAGGTGTACTTGATACAAATATCAGAGGTACAGGGAAATCACCATAACAAAGACCTAAAGCTCTTAAGATTTCTAAGATATTCAATGTTTAAGAAATCTTAAGGCTTTTACAATTACAACCTACAACAGAAATTCTGCATACTCGGTTGTGTTGATAATTGTTGATCTTGTTACTTCTCCATCAGGTTGATCCTTGTTAAAGATTCATTTTGAACCTTTAGCTACTATAGCATTTGTAGAAGACTAGCAGTTGGAGAGATAACTTGATCAAGTGTCTTTGCTTTCTCCATAGTACAAGATATGTTGAAGATATCATGTACTATAGAGTCGTTGAGAATAGATATCCATAAAGCATGCCAACTTTTCTTGAGCCTTGTGAACTAAGACTATAGCTGACAAACTAATTTGATAATGCAGCTTGCTTTCTGTAGTAAAGATAGCTTCAACTTTACCACTAACTCTGAATGATCACTAGAAGCCAATTTACATTCACCAAGTATAGAGACAATTATGTTGCTTCTTCTGATGCTAAGACCTTCAGCTTCAGAGTCTACGCCAGACATCACATAGAGAATGTTCTTCAGAATCTGCACCACCAGAAGCCAGCAATTCGGATTCTTCTTAAGTGTGCCCTTGTATATCAAATTCTGAATATATATCTATATGTATTAGAACTTGCATACATGAAACACACATAAAATATAACCATTTTTCTTTTAATAATTTGTTATCATCAAAACCCAAGGAATATATGTCATGAACAAATCTTGTTCTAACATATGTGAGATAGATTGCAAGGGCATAAAAAATGTTTTGTTCAAGATAGAAGAACTTTGATGATTTTTTTTGTCTTGTAATCCATCCCAAAGAATGATGCTTGCGAGTTTGAGGCAGCCTCATATAAGTAAGAATTAGGGCAAAATCTGTTTAACGAGTGCTTTTATAGTAAAGTATAATTATTTTATACCTCGGTTAAATAGAAAACCGAAAGGTTAGAACATTTTGTTTACACTTATAAACGAATAAAATCATAAATTGCGATAGCTGGGAATCGAAGCTTGTATTGAGTTGTTTTTTCACCTCGATTATTTTAAAAACCGAGGGAATTGATGTTTTTATACCTCAATTTTCTATTGTTCGATGTGAAAGCTTCATCATGAAAAGTGTTATTTGTTGTAATGAACTAAAAAATAAACAACTGAGTGAAGCAGTAAGTATTTCTTCCAAACAGTGGATTGAATCGGTTAGACTTCTTTCCAAACAACTGATCGAAGCGGTTTGTCTCCTTTCCACGAGAATCTTGCAGCGGTTTGTCTTTCAAGCTTCTAAACAAATTTTGCAAGCTATTAGCATTGTGATGAGCTCACGAACCTTAAACCTTGGTTTTACCATGGACTCACCAATAACCTAAGAGAGAGAGAGAGAGAGAGAGAGAGAGAGAGAGAGAGAGAGAGAGAGAGAGAGAGAGAGAGAGAGAGAGAGAGAGAGAGAGAGAATGAGAAGTATGAAATGAAAATCGATTTTGGATGATTTGAAATGAAGAAAGGGACCTCTATTTATAGGCTAGAAGTTGGCTAAAAAAGGAAATCATATTAAATGCATTTTAAGACTTGTCAATCGATTGCCAACATCTCTAAATCGATTGGTTGGCTTCTTTACAATTGATTACCAAGTTAAAAATGGAAAGAAATGATATATAGTTGTTATCTATCATTAATATGTGTTCCTAATTTACTAGGGTACATTTTTTAAATTTCCTAATCAATAGGGATAAAGTATCAATTAATTGGTAATGTTAATACATTTCCCAAATATTTTCAATAAGCTTCCAACTCATCTGGCATGACTTCAGGACATTTTAAAAGTATTTCTTTGAGAAAAATAAGTATAAAAACAATTTCGTGTGTGTACGATTTAGCTAAACACTTTTACAAAAACGCCCTTACGCATTATAAAGTTTTAACTCAAACTAATCAAGGCATGACGTTCTTGCACTTCAAGTCTTTATTAGATACTTTCCTTCATGTAGAAACTTGCTTGAGTTTTACTTGAGATGAGGCTTAATTTAAAATCCATTAGGTTTCCATCATCAGATAGTTAAGTCTAACAAACCTTAATTCTTTAGTTTGTATCTTTAACTGCTTAACCGCTTATGCTTGACTTGTCATCACCAGTTATCATCATTAGAGAAAGATTCTCATCATCAAAAATAATTGTCCATGTTGAAAGCGTATCACCTCCAAGATAATGTTTTAAATTATACATATCACTATACGGGAAAAAAATAAATTATAATGCAATTATCAATACTCTTGTTCCTTGTGTTAGCAGCCTGACACCATTTGAGAAATGGACGTGCTTTCCTAAAATGGGACATCTTATAGAAAGTGCTCATGATAGGGCGTGTATTGATTGATAAGATACATTTTCTCAGAAACATTTTTTCAACTTCGAAGTAGGCCATCTCAAAATCCATCCGGACGTATTATGTTTATTTGGTAGCTTTCCAAAACACAACATTTTGTTCAAGTTTATTTGAAACCGAGATGCCCTATACCAAAGATATCACTAGACTGGATAACACATTTCACAAGAGATGCTAAAACTTCGTCAGATCATTTTCTAGAAAGGATGGAAGAGTTCACCATCTTGACTGAATCATTATCTAACAATGTAACTCGTTTTTTGTATGTAATATTGTCAATGATGATGTAATCCCGATACATTTTGAGACATACGTAATTTGTATTCTACTTTAATGTTATAGAATTTTGGGGTAATTTTTTGAAAAACTTTTTGTTGCAAAAACTATACTGGTTCTAGATAATATACCAATGTTGTATGAACTTTCGGGTGAGTCTGGATATGCATCTTCGGACACACCCCTTTTTAATTATATATTTAAAAAGAAAATAGGGAACTTTATGGATGTGCATCTCCATAAACAACCTTGTTTTGTAAAAAAAAAAAAAGGTTTTGTTTGGATATGTATATGAAGGTGAGAAAAATACACAATAAGGGGGGCGGGGTTGAATTGTGTATGACAAAAAAAATAGTTTTACTTTCGAAACTGAAGCTTCAAAATCTGAACCACGTTCAGAATCCGATTTCAGAATGTTGAATAGCAGCGGAAATGAAATGTTCAGGAGTAAATGCAAGCAACACACAAAGATTATCCTTGTTCCTCTCCTCAACTGAGAGTAGTCTAGTCCCCTTGCCTTAACAAGAGCTTTTCACTATAACCAATCAGATTGCAATTGCTTAAACCAACTTCTCAAGATTTCTTGCTCATTCAACCTAGAATGAGACTTCCTTGCTTAAGCCAAATACTCAAGACTTCATGCTCAATCAACCTAGAATGAAACTTCTTGCTTAATATAATAGTTGTGAAACAACCACAAAGGTTTTCAACCTTTCTAAGATTTCTAAGATAATCTAAGATAAGAAATCTTAAGATCTTATTCTATAACAGTTACAATAACAACTAAGAGTTATGCTAAGATCTTTCAATGTATTGTGATGTTCTTCACCTTCCTTTGAGTATTCAGCTTCCTTTTATAGAGGTAGAAAAAGATTTGTTAGAGGTTTGAACAACAACAAACTTAATGAACAAGGATACTAAGAGATACGTTGGGGAGTTGTATCCGGTCAGAAGTATTTTCCACAGAATAAAAGCAATGCCCACAACACCTTTTGAGTAACTAGGTATCTACCAAAAGTTAGTATATACTAAAGAGTTCATATCACCATCCTTAAGCCTTGCAAAACCAAACCCTAGCTGAATCTTTCTAGAAATCTGTCACTTTGACAAAACTGGTCAGCTTTCGTGCAGAGTATGAATTACACGCTCCTTAAGCTTTCAGGATTTGAGTTGTCACCAGAAGTTGGAATAACATACTAAAGTGTGAACATTCAGATGCTGATGAACATATTCAGATTCTGATAATTCAGAATCTGAGTAGTATTGCTTCTTCACTTATGCTTTCAATAAGATTAATTCATGATGAATTCTTAGCTTATGATCCTGCACACTTGAACATATGTTAGCAAACCCTATTGTTCATAAAATATATTGTTATCATCAAAACATTTTAAGGGCATAAATAAATCTTGTTCTAACAGTTTATCTGTAATATACCCTAATTAAATGATAGTTTTTCTAAGGTCCAAAATTGATCTAAAAATTTTATAAATAGGGGTATCTCATTCCATGTTCTTTAAAAAACACAAAATATAAGAATGAATACATATCCCTGTACATCCCGAAAAATTGGTTTGACCAGCCGAGGTATAAGATCTAAAGAAGCATATTGTGCATACCAGATAATCCTTGAGGTCGAGTTAGTAAGAAGGACGAGCTTAATGAAACAAACAGGTTGGCTAGTCATGATCATGCAGATAAGTCGGAGTCTCGTTAGAAATACTAAAACAAACACACACGAGCCGATCTTACTCATACAAGTCGGGACTGATACTAGTGCTAGGATACCATCTGAAGAGATGCAAGAGGCATTTAAAGAATGATCCATTATGGCATGGGAGTTACAATTATTAATGGAAGAGATGTTACCTGGCAATTATAAGGGCGGAAGACGTTACCTAAGGTTGTATTTATGAAAGATTATGAAAGAAAAAATAGGAACGGATGATGAGAAAATTGATCCATATAAATAGGATATCGCTTGGAGATATAAAGGACAGATACATAACAGATACCTAAACTAGTTATTTTAGGCTCTCCTTGACACATAACATGGAAGTCAACCTTTTAGTATTTTTTTAGCCAGAACATTTGGCGCCCACCGTGGGGCCTCGGTAAAACTTACCCAGGCCATACAAAACTAAAAAAATTGCTAACAACCCCGCTGTATGATGTTCGGGTTATCTCCCAGCCGAAGTAATACACCTCTACCCCCAGACATAACTCAGTTGCTTGCAGTGATGGAGGCTCTCCGTCAACAAAATGAAACATTACAAGAAAATGTTCAGGGTTTGCAAACACAAAGCCAATAGGAAGGGGACGCAGAGGAGGAACCTCTAGATTCCCAACCTTTGTCTGAAGTTATCTAGGATGATCAAGTCCCAAAGAAATTCAAACCATCGATGTTGGTGTCTGATGATGGTAAAACTGACCCACACGAGCATATCATTGAAATCAATAATCAGATGGCAATAGTAGGGGATTTTGACTCCCTTAAGAGTAAACTCATGGCCGTAACTTTTAAACTAGAAGCTTTGTTAGACGATGGCTATGGATCTAGAAGGGGGTTGAATAGATCCCTTGAGTTTTACACGCAAATGGTCTACAAAAATTATGTTTTAAAAAAAAATTGTTTAACGGAAGCTACCACTGGATAGAACGTCTACAACGAACCTTCTACCGAAAGGATCAGATATGCACGAATATATTATGGATGAGTACGAAAGAGAAAAATTCAGTTCTGAATACTACACTTAAAAACACAGACAACAAATTATCACTTGCTTGATGTTTATAACGATCCAATGAGGTTAATTGATAAGCAATTTAAAGCAATGTGTTCGAATTTGGCTTGGAAACAAATTATCAAACACCTAGTGTGTGTAAACACACTATGTGCAGAATTTCTATGGAGAATAATGTGCAGCTGCTCCAAAACACAATTCAACGAATTGTATTGATTTAACAAAACAGTTTATCAGCGTACAATTATTCTACGACAGAAATTTCAATAGTTTGCTACATCACAAATTCGAACAATACTGAAATGTAAAAGAGTTAAGGGAAAGAGAGAACAAACGAGATTTGATTAGGCAGTTCCCCAATCGTCCTCGCTTTGGGTACGTCTGCCCCCGACTCCGCAAAAGGAATTGAGATGTATATATATGTAGTTGTTGCAAATTGTTTATTACAAGAGAAAACTATGAACATTCAAACCCCGAACGTCTTCGATCGTTGATGCAGAATTTTCTCTTCCCTTGATTCAAGATGAATCAAGTGCTCCGAATATGGATGGTTCAATTACCGTCCCACGCTACTAAACCGAAAGAAAACTCCGTTCTTCAGTTACCTTCACTCGGTCAATTGAAATCTTCCAAGAATTCGAACCCAAACCTTCTTCTACGATCCTCTGATTACAGCTACTAAACCGAAATAGTTGCGCCAATTTCCGGTTACCTTCGCCCAGCCGAATCCCTGTAGAAAGAACAGTTTGTACAAAAACCCCCAAAATCTCTTTGATTCTTGGAGGACAAACCCAACTGGTTTGATTCAAGAAACACCTGCCAAACTCTCAACCCAGAAGATGAAGATCACACTTCCTAAATTCTGAACGTTATCACTTCGATCAATGGACGACACAAACAAAGATGATTATGTGTGATTGTTTGTTTACACAATGAAGAAGATGAAGATGAAGAGAGAACTGACATATATTTTTCACTTTTCTTGTTTTTTTTTTGTTGTGCAAAAATGAAGACCAAAACTATTTATATGAAAAAATATGACCAACAAAAAAAACAACAGAAAAGAAATTAAGTGAAAAAATGCAAAAAGCAAGGTCATGCGTCGACCTCCAGAGTCTATGCGTCGACGCATAAAATGTCATTTTTGAGTTCTCAGGTTTGTGCGCTTACCCGTGGCTTTTGGAGGTCAGCGCACAAATTTTGGGGTTAGCGTATGGTTTCAGGGGTCAGCGCATGAAGGCAAAATTTTCAGGAAATTTCTTTTTTTTTGAATATTTTCACCAGACCAAGGTCAAACATACATGCTAGACACTACTAAAACAATAGTGGACCTCTATTTTTGGAGAGAACAAGATCCTATCCATCTAGACACATGACCAATAACGATAAGACGCTATATGCCCGACACGTGAAGTGATACCGCTCAAATTACAATCTAATGTGTTTGTTGACATCATTAAAACAAGATAGCTAGAAGGATATCCCTCACATATTCCCCCTTTTTGATGATGGCAACACTTTCTTGATTGTCACGAGAGATGTAATTTGAAATGATCAATGCTCTCCCTGTCTTTGACATCCGGTTAAACGTTTCTGTAGCTTGTATTCTTCTCCCCCTTTGACAACATCAAAAAGACGAGAAGACAGTGGTCAAAATAGCATACTAAAATATGTAGTGGATCATCAGATATTTGCAACAACAAAACATTTACCAGCATCCACATATGATACCGCTAATGTAAACAAGTAATGATTAAATACGGAACAATCGCATAAAAGTAAAACATTCACTCCATAAAAGTTTAAACATAATAGCAGTACATGTCAAAATAACAAACAAGATCAAACCACAAAACACAAATTCATGCACAACTAAACATAATGCCCTAAGGTTTATGGTCTCCTCCCCCTAAACGAATAACCTCGTCCCCTATGGTGTTGACTTGGTGGTGGAAATTCCTCAAGTTGAAGGTTGAGCTCAATTAAGGTGCTATTTAGGTTGCCAAGGCTGTTTGCCAAGTTTAGATTTTGCTGAGTCAGATTGGCATCCATTTGATTGAACCTATTCATAGCTGCATTGGCGAAATTGTTGAAGTTGGTGGCATGAGACGATATTTGGTTAGACAAGTTTGTGAGTTGTTCCTGCTGAGTCAGGTATCGAGTTTCCTGTTGCGCTTGGAATTCTTGATGTTGTAGAGATAACTCAGTCAGCCTTGCTAGAATTTCATCAGAGGATTGTTGATCATGCTGAAACGGTGGAGTTGGAGGAGCAGAATTTTCTGGATGCTGCCATTCATAGTCCGCATCATAGGATGGAGGAACATACGCAGCACCAAGGTTAGTCCAGCAGTTTTGTTGCCACCGACCCCATCCTTGATTGTCAGAGGTTACTTCCGGTTGATGGCCCATCCATGCCTCATTGTCTTCTTCTTCCACAATCACATTGTCTTGCATAACAACATCTTCCTGCATCACCACATTTTCATCATTACCAACTTGATTTGCATTGCCTTGACTGCCTTCATCCTCACTTGCTTCAAGATGAACAGGTTCATTCTGTTCAGGATGAGTAGTTCTTTGTCGATGGATGAACCTGCGCTCACGTGACTGCCAATGGTAATCCATCATGGACAAGGTTCTAGCCAGAAACTGTTGTTCAGCAGTAATATGAATATGGAAAATCTGTGGAACAGGAATATCAAAGTGATTCAAAAAATTTGCCACAGCAGATGCATAACCAAGTGCCAGAAATTTGTTGGAGCTACGAGTGGTGAACATCCTATAAGCAAAGTAGTACGGCCAGTTAATTTTGATCTTTTGCTTCAGGATATAGATAAGATGCACCTCTGCTTGTTCAACTCTTGAGTAGCCTCCTTTCTTAGGCCTCAAGATGCGAGCAACAATCCACTGAAGAATACGTTCTTCAAATTTTAAGTGACCAGTAGTGACACTCTTAGGAAATGCTTCACTTGCCACAAACTCAGCTGGATATGGTTCCCTCAACATTGAATTCAGAGCAGTTTTGAATTCATAGCCCTGAACAAAGGTTTTATCAGTAACCTTTGGGAGATTTTCATCAGTGTTCAAAACAAACAATGTAGACCATACATCATTTGTCACCTGAAATTCTGCATTATTTATCGAAAATTTGAATTCAGCCCCACGAAATTTTCCTTTCATCCCACAATAGAACAACCGAGTCAAATCTTCACTATACTTGTCATCACATTCGACAAATTCATTCAGATTTTGAAAGTTTATGAGTTCAGAAATTTCAGGAATGTGAAAATCTGGACCCATTAAAGGATAAAATCCATGTTGTCTTATAACAGCCCGGTTAGAGAATAATTCCGCAAAAGGAGTGGCTAGCCTTTCAGAAATTAAAGATTCAAAAGTTACCCGGTGTGAGGATGATCCTCTTGTTGGTGCTGGTTGTGAAGTGGATCCTCTTGCCCCTCTTGTACCAGCATTTCTTCTGGAAGCCATTGTTGAAGAAAAGTTGAAGAAAGATTATCACACTTGATTTTTGCAGAGATAGAAGAGAAGATGTGTGAAACACTTTGAAGACCTTGCAGCAGATATATAGAGAAATTTCTCTTGGTATTACCTTCCCCTTTTTTGTTTTATTAGGGTTTTGATGAGGGTTTAGTGGAGATTAATTGAAATTGATGAGGTTTAAAGGAGAAGAATAGGGAGAGATTGACCACAAAGACTAATGAGATGACATGCAATAATCATAGATTAATGTGCAATGAGAAAATATAGAGAAGGTAAACACTACTAGGTCGGTGCACGCAACCCAGTAAAGAAGAAGTCTGAACGGTTCCTTCATGCGTCGACCTGTGAATCTGTGCGTCGGTGCATGATTCTTGAAAATTTAAAAAAAGCTGATCATGTGGTTATGCGCTAACCCGAAAGTTTAATAGGTCAGCGCATGAATCTATGCGTCGACGCATGGACCTGTAAAAATGAAAATTTTGCAAAATTCTTGTTCCAAGCAGATAAATACACATATACACACAGAACCAAACATTCACATGAATGATAAGTGCTCAAAATGAAATAAACATCAAGATTAGAGTAAGTAACATGGCACAAAATGTTGATAAACCTCTATAAGTTGGAACGATATTACCTTGAACATCATGACGGTGAGATCCCTCACATATGGATGAATTTCTCTTTGCATTGTTAGTTAAAGACATGAACAAGCATATATATATATCGAGAATGTTATGCACGATCCGAGATATCGAGAATGCCAATTTCCCTACGGATGTGAAAGAAAGGCTCTGTAGCTAATGGTTTTGTGAAAATATCAGCAAGTTGATTCTTAGTGTCAACATGCTCAAAAATAACATCACCTTTCCCTACATGATCCCTAAGAAAATGATGGTGTATTTTGATATGCTTGGTGCGTGAATGTAGTACAGGGTTCTTAGTAAGATTAATCGCACTAGTGTTATCGCACAAAATTGGAATACATTCAAGTTTTAAGTTGAAATCAAGTAATTGTTGTTTAAGCCATAAGACTTGAGCACAACAACTACCGGCGGCAATGTATTCCGCCTCGGCTGTTGACAAAGCAACGGAAACCTGTTTCTTGTTGTGCCAACTCACCAAGGAATTTGCGAAAAAGTGACACGTGCCACTAGTACTTTTCCTATCCAACTTGCACCCGGCAAAGTCGGAGTCGGAGTAGCCAACTAAGGAACAAACACTACCTTTAGAATACCACAGCCCATACTTTGGAGTACCAGAGAGGTATCGAAGTATGCGCTTAACTGCCTTCAGGTGGGATTCCTTGGGATGTGCCTGATACCTCGCACACATGCATACACTAAACATTATATCGGGACGTGATGCGGTAAGATAAAGGAGAGACCCTATCATACCTCGGTACTTCTTTACCTCAACATCCTTACCCTTTTCGTCACGATCGAGATTAGCACTTGTAGGCATAGGAGTATCTATTGCTTTGCAGTTCAGCATATCAAAACGGTTTAGTAACTCAAGACAATATTTCGTTTGACTCACGAATGTGCCCTCTTCAAGTTGTTTGATTTGCAATCCGAGGAAATAGTTGAGCTCCCCCATCATGCTCATTTCAAACTCCCCCTGCATCAAACTAGAAAACTCCTTGACCAAGGTCATGTTAGTAGACCCAAATATAATATCGTCAACATAAATTTGTACCAAAATTAAGTGTTTTCCTTGACGTTTAATAAAGAGGGTTGTGTCAACCTTTCCTCTTGAATATCCTTGATCAAGTAGAAATTTGCTTAGACGTTCATACCAAGCCCTAGGGGCCTGTTTAAGTCCGTACAAAGCTCGCTTAAGTTTATAGACATGATCAGGATATTCGTGTGATTCAAAACCTGGAGGTTGGGCTACATAAACCTCTTCATTTATATATCCGTTAAGGAATGCACTTTTGACATCCATTTGGAATAGCTTAAAGTTCTTTGTGCAAGCATAGGCAATTAGTAGACGTATGGCCTCGAGTCGGGCAACCGGCGGATAAGTTTCCTCATAGTTGATTCCTTCCTCTTGGTTATAGCCTTGCGCTACAAGCCTAGCTTTGTTACGCGTTATTACTCCATTTTCATCAAGTTTATTCCTAAACACCCATCGGGTGCCTATTACTCGATGATCTCGTGGAGGGGGGACAAGGTCCCAAACCTCATTTCTCCAGAATTGATTTAGTTCATCTTGCATTGATAGATACCAATGCTCATCGAGTAACGCCTCCTTAGAGTTTTTAGGTTCAACTAGGGAAACAAAAGCAGAGTAATAACAAAAGTTACTAAGTTTAGAGCGAGTAGTTACTCCCTTAGAGATATCACCGAGAATGTTGTCAATTGGATGGTCTTTTGAAGACTTCCAAGCTGGAGGAAGTTCATCTTTATTAGCATGATGATCCTCCTCACTTTTCACTGGTTGGTGATCCTTTTCCTCCTCAATACGCACTGCTTCAGGCTGATCAATTCCCTTATCAGTGTCCTTGAGTATGTCTTCAGTAGGTACACATGCACCATGAAAAGAACTACCTTCTCCGACATTTCTCGGATAAGACTCGTCAAAAGTAACATGAACTGACTCTTCAACTACACGTAACCTTTTATTATAAATTCTATAAGCTTTACTTGACTGAGAGTATCCAAGAAAAATACCCTCGTCAGCCTTGGCATCAAATTTTCCGAGAGTCTCTTTTCCATTATTTAACACAAAGCATTTGCAACCAAATACATGAAGGTGAGAGATGTTTGGCTTACGCCCTTTTAAAAGCTCATACGGTGTCTTGTTTAGAATAGGCCGGATGAGCACCCTATTCAAAACATAACAAGCCGTACTTATGGCGTCGGCCCAAAAGTATTTTGGTAATCCACTATCATTGATCATAGTCCTTCCAAGTTCTTCCAAAACTCTATTTTTACGTTCCACTACCCCATTTTGTTGAGGGGTACGTGGTGCGGAAAAATTATGATCAATTCCATTGGAATCACAAAATGCCTCAAATAAATGATTTTCAAACTCACCCCCATGGTCACTTCTGATTGACCCAATGTTTGTGTTTAACTTGTTCTGAGATAACTTAGCAAATCGTTCAAAGGCCGAAAAGGTATCACTCTTATTTGCTAAGAAAATTGTCCAGCAAAACCTAGAAAAATCATCGACTATAACAAATCCATAATAGTTACCACCTAGGCTTTTAACCCTAGATGGTCCAAAGAGATCCATATGGAGGAGCTCAAGGGGTCTCATAGTTGAGACAATGTTTTTAGATTTAAAATAGATCCTTGTTTGCTTCCCCATTTGGCACGCATCGCAAAGATGATCCTTTGTGAATTTAATTTTGGGCAAACCGATGACTAGGTCTTTAGAGACAATTTTGTTAAGCAAATCAAAGTTGATATGAGCCAAGCGTCTATGCCACAACCATGAATCTTCATTCATAGTGACTAAACACTTGTCTCCATCCAATGATACCTCGTTTAAGTCTAGCATATAGACGTTATTCACCCTCAAACCCTTAAACACATTCTTTTTGTCGCAATCTTCAACTACGCAACAATCCTTTGAAAAAGAGACTTTATAATTTTTGTCACATAGTTGACTAATGCTTAAAAGGTTGTGTCTAAGGCCTTTCACAAGAAGTACATCAGAGATAGTAGTAGATGAAGGGTTACCTATACTACCTTTGCCGAGAATCTGTCCCTTGTTGTTATCTCCGTAGGTGACAAATCCCTTTTTCTTCGCCACAAAGTCGATGAAAAGAGATATGTCTCCGGTCATATGTCTTGAGCAGCCACTATCTAGAACCCATCTTCCTTCGGTGGTCCCAAGACTTTGTTCCTACAAAAATAATCAAGGGAGAGTAGGTACCCAATTCTCATTGGGTCCTTTATGGTAAGTGAAACCAAAATTTCCTTTGGGCAACCATTGATAAATGCCCTTTGGAACAAGAAATCTCTGAAAGCGGCACTTAGCAATAGTATGACCGGGCTTACAACAATATAAGCAATCATGATTAGTTTGGATTTTACCTTTGCTATCACTATCTCGAATCACATACGTGTATTGTTGATACAGATTATTCATTGTTTCACGATAATGTGATCGATCAATAGCAAACGTAATCTTAGGCTTGAGAGCCTTGTCTAACTTGGCTTTGAGGGCTCTCACCTCTCTTTGCCAAATGTGACAAGTATCACAGCCCCCAAGGTCAAACCATGTATATTTATTCTCGTCGATCTTAGTTTTTGATACATTCACCATGGAGTTTTTAAGATCTTCCAATTCCTTTTGGGAATCGGAAACCTTTTTCTCCAAATAGGAAAAGATCTTTTTATTCGAAACTAAGCGTTGAAATGCTTCCTTAGCTTCGTGGTGTAATGTATCAAAAGCTCTTTTTAATTCAGCATGAGACATATTTTGACAGTTTTCATATTTAGAGTGTTTTACCTCTTTTCCTTTGTTGTGACGTGCCATAAGACAAAGGTTGACGGATTCACTTTCATCACTTGAGGAGTCATCTTTCTCCGACTCGCTATCGCTTTCCCAAGCGATGTATGCTCATCGAGACTTGTTGGACTTTTTGTTTGAGCGACTCTTGTCATTATCCTTATCTTTGTCTTTCTTTAGGGATGGACAATCCGGCTTGTAGTGCCCGGATTTTCCACAGTTGTAGCACGTCCCTTTTACCTTGCCATTTTTATTTCCTTCACTTCTAGATTGCTTCCGGAACTTGACAAGATTTCTGTCCGAGTGCTGAATATCATTCTTACGAATATATCTATTGTATCTTTTCACAAATAAGATCATATCATCACCGGATTCTTCATCTTTGTCATTTTTGGCTTCATCATCACTTAGCTCTTGATGTGTGGACTTTGAACAAGAAGCCTTAAGAGTTATCGACTTCTTCTCCGTATCTTTTGCCTTCTCTTTCTTTATACTCTTCTCATGTTTATCCAAGCTAATGAGCACTTGCTCATGCTCATCGAGTTTACCAAAGAGTGTTGTGAGGTCTAGTGTAGCAAGATCATTGGCCTCCTTGATAGCGGTAACCTTCGGTTGCCATTCCCTGCTAAGACACCTCAGAATTTTGTTAGTAGAAACCTCATTTGGAATTGGTTTACCAAGAACATGCAATTTGTTGATAATGTGAGTGAATCGTTTTTGAATATCCGCAATAGTTTCCCCTTGCTTCATGTAAAACAAATCAAACTCTTGCGTTAGTGTATTAATACGAGCCATTTTAACATCATTAGTGCCTTCGTGGGCTACTTGTAAGGCATCCCACATAGCTTTGGCTGTTTCACAATGGGAGACTCGATAATACTCATCAACTCCCAGGGAGGAAATGATCATATTACGAGCCTTCCAATCATAACTGTACTTTTTCTCGTCCTCCTCAGTCCATTGAGCTTCGGGTTTAGGAACGACAACGCCTTCCGCGTTAGTCATAGTAATTGCCATGGGACCATTTAAAATAACGTTCCAAACCTTCCGATCTATGGAGTTAATATGAACGCGCATACAATCCTTCCAGTAGCTGTAGTTTTCACTTGTAAAAACTGGAGCTCTATTATAAGCCCCCTTAGGTTCGTTCGCCATGATCCAAGAAGTTTTACCGAAGCACCAGAATAATTCGGAGCTCATGATACCACTTGTTAGACGATGGCTATGGATCTAGAAGGGGGGGTTGAATAGATCCCTTGAGTTTTACACGCAAATGGTCTACAAAATTCTGTTTTAAAAAAAATTGTTTAACGGAAGCTACCACTGGATAGAACGTCTACAACGAACCTTCTACCGAAAGGATCGGATATGCACGAATATATTATGGATGAGTACGAAAGAGAAAAATTCAGTACTGAATACTACACTTAAAAACGCAGACAACAAATTATCACTTGCTTGATGTTTATACTGATCCAATGAGGTAATTGATAAGCAATTTAAAGCAATGTGTTCGAATTTGGCTTAGAAACAAATTATCAAACACCTAGTGTGCGTAAACACACTATGTGCAGAATTTCTATGGAGAATAATGTGCAGCTGCTCCAAAACACAATTCAATGAATTGTATCGATTTCACAAAATAGTTTATCAGCGTACAGTTATTCTACGACAGAAATTTCAATAGTTTGCTACGTCACAAATTCAAACAATACTGAAATGTAAAAGAGTTAAGGGAAAGAGAGAACAAACGAGATTTGATTAGGCAGTTCCCCAATCGTCCTCGCTTTGGGTACGTCTGCCCCCAACTCCGCAAAAGGAATTGAGATGTATATATATGTAGTTGTTGCAAATTGTTTATTACAAGAGAAAACTATGAACATTCAAACCCCGAACGTCTTCGATCGTTGATGCAGAATTTTCTCTTCCCTTGATTCAAGATGAATCAACTGCTCCGAATATGGATGATTCAATTACCGTCCCACGCTACTAAACCGAAAGAAAACTCCGTTCTTCAGTTACCTTCACTCGGTCAATTGAAATCTTCCAAGAATTCGAACCCAAACCTTCTTCTACGATCCTCTGATTACAGCTACTAAACCGAAACAGTTGCGCCAATTTCCGGTTACCTTTGCCTAGTCGAATCCCTGTAGAAAGAACAGTTTGTACAAAAACCCCCAAAATCTCTTCGATTCTTGGAGGACAAACCCAACTGGTTTGATTCAAGAAACACCTGCCAAACTCTCAACCCAGAAGATAAAGATCACACTTCCTAAATTCTAAACGTTATCACTTCGATCAATGGGCGACACAAACAAAGATGATTATGTGTGATTGTTTGTTTACACAATGAAGAAGATGAAGATGAAGAGAGAACTGACATATATTTTTCACGTTTCTTGTTTTTTTTTTTTTGTGTAAAAATGAAGACCAAAACTATTTTTATGAAAAAATATTACCAACAAAAAAAATAACAGAAAAACAGCAGAAAAGAAATTAAGTGAAAAAATGCAAAAAACAAGGTCATACGTCGACCTCCAGAGTCTATGCGTCGACGCATAAAATGGCATTTTTGAGTTCTCAGGTTTGTGCGCTTACCCGTGGCTTTTGGAGGTCAGCGCACAAATTCTGGGGTTAGCGCATGGTTTCAGGGGTCAGCGCATGAAGGCAAATTTTTCAGGAAATTTCATTTTTTTTGAATATTTTCACCAGACCAAGGTCAAACATACATGCTAGACACTACTAAAACAATAATGGACCTCTATTTTTGGAGAGAACAAGATCCTATGCATCTAGACACACGACCAATAACGATAAGACGCTATATGCCTGACACGTGAAGTGATACCGCTCAAATTACAATCTAATTTGTTTGTTGACATCATTAAAACAAGATAGCTAGAAGGATATCCCTCACAAGCTTTACGATGGTATATGAATCTACCTAGGTTCTCTCTCATTAGGTATCAGGATTTAACCAATAAAATGGTACAACACTTTTCACCAAGTAAGTATAGGAAAG
Organism: Lathyrus tuberosus; assembly: GCA_022829125.1. NCBI lineage: Eukaryota > Viridiplantae > Streptophyta > Magnoliopsida > Fabales > Fabaceae > Lathyrus > Lathyrus tuberosus. The sequence continues at coordinate 1,737,749 of JALAZF010000405.1, forward strand.
TAACGACTTCCAGTTTATTTAACGTCCGACAATGGCATATGTTAAAGATGTATAAGGGCAGGCGGGAAAGAGAAGTCCTCCCCGAGAGCACCCCATCTCGGAAAACCCCACATAGAAGAAAGGAAAGAATACATAAAAAATTTGTGAAGCCTGGGTGACCTATCATACGCTAAATAACATTGCAGGGGGATTCACAAGAGAAGGAGAAACTAGTTCGGCTAGGAAAAGATATGATGGGTCAGTGATGCACATCAAACAGAAGCTGCCTTCAAAGGGGAAGGAAAACTTGGTCGTGGTTAGTTTCTCCATAAGAGACTCGGAAGGAGTGCTGACTCACGAAAATGACCCAATGGTGATCAAAGTTCGGATATGTGATTGGAGCGTGAAGTGATTCTTAGTAAATCCAGAAAGTTCAGCAGATGTTTTGTATTGGGATGCATTCAAATGGATGAACTTCAATACCGCCGAGCTGCTAGAATTTAAAGGTACTTTAGTTGGATTCTTCGGAGAGCATGTACAGGTGCTAAGGTAAGGTTTTTAATTGTCAATGATGCATCCCCATACAACATTATTATTGTCAGGACCTCATTTAATGCTCTGGAGTTGGTGTTGTCCACTCTGTACCACACGTTAAAATACCCTCTGGAAGATGGCCAAGTAGGAATAATGAAGGGTGATCAAGGGATAACCAAGAAATGTTATAAAGATAGTCTGAGACTTAAAAGGAGAAGTCACACCGACGAGCCAATCAAAGATGATCAGTTAAAAGTGAACTTAGTGATTATTGATTTGATAGAGGAGCCACAAGAGAATCGAATGATGACCAAGAGAAATATAAAGAATATATAGACGGGCGTCCAATCACCTCAAAAAACTCGAATTGGCACTAGTTAGTTCTCAAAAGAAGAAGATGGGAGGGTCGAAGTCAACCTAAACATAGCTTGTTACCATCTAATACATGACCTATTAAGCACAACATGGATGCTTTGTTAGGGGCGTCAGATATTTTGAGCTCACTACCTATGGCAGTCGAACAGACGAAGATCTTTATAGGGGTTGTCAACCACTTCACTAGATGAGAAGAGGCAGTGACAACAAACAAATTCATTGTGTTCATAATAAGAAGGGAGCAAAATAAGATCAGAAAGATATGGGCCGAGAACATACATGAATTTTTATGGTGTTACCACACTACGCCTCATTCAACTACTCGGGAGACTCGTGTCTGGACGATTTATGAAGTTGATGTGATGATATCGCTTGAGATAAACACGCCGAATAGTATTTGATGAAAGTATCAACTCGGTAGGCCTAGACAACTCAGCGGGTTTATTGGATGAAATCAGGGAAACGACCCACATCAGGGAGTTTTCAGTCGAATAAAGAATTTCCAGAAGGTTTGATATTAAAGTCAAGCAAAAAGGATTTCAAAAAGGAGATCTGATGATAAGGAAGGTGGCATACTTCAATAAGGAAGGCAAGCTAGCTCTGAATTGGGAAGAATCCTCTCGTATCTATTAGAGGTTGAAAAATGGAGCTTACAAGTTTGAAGTTTAGAGGATATTGAAATACCTAGGACCTGGAAGGTAATTAGTCTTGAGTTTTATCTTAACTAGGCTATGTAATAAACATTATAAATACAAATTATGGGAATACACTCTTTTCCTTTACGAGAGCAAGGGTTTTTAATGAGCCTCCTGTAATTAAAGAAAATGTATTGTGTAAAGCGGGTAAAATGGCCCTAGGACACAATCCCTAAATGAAGTCCAAGCAACTTGAAGCCTCTGACATACTCGGCTGCAGCCGGGCTAAGTAATTTGAAACCTTTGGCCTAAATGAAGTCTAAGCAACTTAAAGCCTCTGGAATAATCGGTTGTGGTCGGGATAAGTAATTTGAAACCTTTTGCCTAAATGAAGTCCAAGAAACTTGAAGCCTCTAGCATAATCGTGTGCGGCTGGGCTAAGTAATTTGAAACCTCTGGCCTATAGGAAGTCCAAACAACTTGAAGCCTCTGACATAATTAAAGGTCAATGAAATTTTTTTATGATCTGGATGAATCATAAGGTGAGACTTTCGGTCGGGTTCTCTTTATCATAACCAAAGCCATGCGCCTATTAATCTAAGTTTTATGAGTAATCCAAGTTAAGTTGATACATCTCAGAAAAACCTCCAATTGGTTTATCAAAGCATAAATATGTAAATTAGCTCCTAAAGAGTTTTTAACTAAGTCATGCATGCCTCAAATCTTTTTAAACACTTGGGATTCTACAAAGAACCATTTCGGAAAAACAATTGTAAAGATAAGTTATAAAGGAAACCTGTAAACATGGAACAAAATAAAAAATTGTCATAGTACAGGTCACAACAGGACCCATATACAAAACAAAAAGAAAAAACACCAGAATTCTTAAAAACATTACAAAACAGATGGCTAAAAACTAATTTAATTCTTATCCTCACCAATAACTTCGGGGTTAGCATCAGCAACACGGTTTTCATGGGTCAGATCATAAGTGGGAGAGGGATCAACTTCTTCCATATCCACGAGATGGCCATTGACCACAATTTTGAAGAAGTCCATCTCGAACAAGTCAAGATCAGGATAGAGGCAGAAAACTTGAGCCTTTGCCCTATCAAAGGCAGTATCATCGTGTCAAGGATGTCGATTTGAGATTTTTGCAAAGATCTTTGCAATTTTTCATTTAAGTCTCGAATTGATTTCATCTCCTCAAGTTTATTGACAATAGTTGAGTTCAGTTCTTGACTCATACCCTCTGACTTCGCCCTTTTGATCTTTTCCTCCGATAATTGTTTCTCCAAGTCAAATATTTTATCCACCTGCGTCTTCTGTTGTTCCTTCAGTTGATCGATCTCTTAGTTTAGTCTGATCTCATTCTTCTCACAGTCATCCCTGACCTCAAACGAACCTCGGGTTAGGACAACACATCCCATCAGATAAGAGCTGATATTTTGGGTAAATTTATGTCGCCCTATGGTCTTCACCTTGTTCACATCTTATGTAGCATTTAGATGATTGTAAAGGAAATTCAATCCGTCAAATTTGTTACTTCAGAACTTAAATTCATTGGGTGGCCTGGTTTGGTCGCTTCCACCAGTCTCACACATCAAAGACAAAATTTCCTAATAGGCTCTACAATCATTGTCACTCATCAAAGTTTTCATCATCTTTAGAGAGCTCGGGCGAAGGCCCTTAGGTAGTGAAAGGTTTGAAGTTTGAGGCTCTGAAACGCTTGAGATTATTTTTCTCGGGGCTATCACTCTTTTCTCCACTAGTCGGGTTTCTAAACCAGATAGGTCCGATTTAGCAGCAGTTTGGTCAGCTACTCTCCTCGCCACACGAGATTCCGACATTAGTTTTTTTTGTTCCTTCATAGACAAGTTGGTCATTTCTCCGATAGAGAAAATGAAAAAAGAAGTTAGGAGAATTTAATCAAAGGACAAAGGTTGTGTAGCTTGTTTCTCAAGAAAGTCAAAGGTTCATGTGTTTATTTCCATGCCTTCTTCAACAAGTTATCTCAAGCCTTGGTCAATTTAATCAAAGGACATTCAAGGACATCTTATTTTGGGTTCATATTATCATCCATGTACCTTGAAGTGCAAGAAAATCTCAAGCATGCAAGTTGGTTCAAGAAGGTTTGACCAAAAAGTCCACATTTTTAAATCAAAGTTCCAAGGACTACAACTCCTTCAATACTCCATATTTTTTAGTGCTTCTTTTTGCATATGACTCTTCTCAACATCATTCACAACTTATCTTTATATGACAATAGCCAATTATGTTGGGAGGATCATCAAAAGTTTGAAGACATTATAGGACATTTAGGGACTTAGTGAAATTTGACCTATTTTCATGTGACTTTATCTCAACTTTCAAGGATCAGAACTTCTTCAATCTTTATCCTTTGAGACTAATTCTTTTGCACAACATCACTTACAATGCCCTCTACAAGTTTGCTTCAATGATCAAGATCAAATAATGCTTAGAAGGCCATGGAATTTGATGGAACATTATAGGTCATTTTCTGCCTCAAAGGCTTAGAATTTTTCTAAGTATGATAACCAGTTTTTCATGCCAACATCAACACATCATAAATTAATCCTCAGATGTCCAAATGAAACCTTTCTTAACAAATTATAAACTAGGCCATGAGGACTACACTTTGTAAGAAGAATGGTAGCAAAAAGCCTCTTGAGTAGGATGCCCCATCAAGGTGAAAATGGTAACTTGAAACTGAAGAAAGCTCTATGATCAGATTTTTAATTCATTCTAATTCCAATTAGAGGCCAAATTAGAGTCCAATTTTGTGCCTAATTAAGTTTAGCAAGTATAAAATAGTTGTTTAGCACTTAAAACATAAGTTTTGGTTGAGTTTTGATGATTTGAGAGTCACACTTTTTGCATGATGAGGGTGTGCACGAATTCTCGAATTCTTTGATCATTCCACCCATCTTAGAATTCCATTCTCTTCATCTATAAATAGAGGGTCTCCCTCCATTCATTTCTAAGCTTTTGAGAGCCATTGAACCACTACTTGAACTTCAAATTTTCTCCGAAATTTTCACTATCAGGTTTTGAATTCTAGCCATTCTTAATCCAATTTCTATATTCTAATACCTTCATCGGCCTCCTCTGAAGCTTTTGCATCAAGTCTAAAGCTCGCAGACCCTCTGAAGTGCTCTGACCATATCAAGCTTCTTCAACCTCCGACCACCATCTCAACAAGGTAGTTAGAAGCTTCCATTTGCTTCAATCAGTTACCAAGATGTAGTCCATCACTCTCTAATCCTTTCCCCTCAATCATCTTGCATTGATTCTTAGTGTTCATCATTTAATTTTAAATTTTGTGAGTTGCTTGTTTCTGCGTATTTTGCAAAATTCACCATGCTCATTTTCAGTAAATGAAAGTGAAGCATGTGGTTGAGTTTGCCTCAATGAGACGGTCAGAATAGCATAGGTCTCATGACCTGAAGTAACTTTTTGCCAAAGCTCCGGTGATGGCTCACCAGAGAAGATGACCGGAGAGGTTGTGTTCAAATTAAATCTGGTGCGTTATTTCATGAGTGGACCACGATGCTCCTTTCATCTGATCCCTTGGATGGACATACATTGACCTATTCATTTAAATCTGATGGCTGGTGATTTATTGGATCTGGTGCTTTTATTTCGTTAAATCTTATGATGTGTTATCTCTCGTAATCCTTGGATCTGACTGCTTTAATTAGTTTGACTCAATCCAACGCATCAGATATTTTCTCTTTTATTTTTATTTTCTTTGTTTTTTCTTTTTATTGCATTATTTTCAAAAATTCATAACTATTTCATTTTTTATCCAAAAAATACCAAACCTATTTCTAATTTTTTTTCACTCTTTCTAATTATCTTTTTTTCACATTTTTTCCATCATAAAATATTTTTCATGATTTTTTTCTTTTTGCACGTGTTTTAATTAGTTTAAAATTTTTTTCATGAATTTTAAAATTCTCAAAAATTTTGCATATCATTCTTGAGTTATTTCTGACTTTCTGGATTTTTCTTGGTCATTTGTGATCTTGTATGATTCATCTTTTGCATTTTCATGTTTATTTTCATTTTAAATTTCATTTTAAAAATCATTTTGATGCATACTAATTCATATTATTACAATTTGATCTTTTTTGACCTTTGTTGACTTCTGTTTAACTTGGATCTTGGTTGATTTGATTAAGTTTTATCAAGCTCAATGGATCTTGGGTGTTGATGGGGGTGAAAACCCTAATCCACCAAAATGGATTATTGATCTTTATGATAACTTGATCAATCCTTGGATTCAATTTGTTGTTTTTGCTTCCTTGCTGCCTTTTCTTAATCTCCCTTCTTCTTTTTTTTTTCTTTTGGTTGATGAAAATCTTTAACATCATGGTACTTTTGAAGTTTTTGATTAAGATGATAACATTCCTCTTTTCTTTTTGTGTGGCATGCTTTATGAGAATGATCTACATATCATTCTCTGGCATGTATTAACACATAAATTGTTATTGACCTGCCTCAGATAGTTGTGACTTCTACATAAGTCAAATAACAATTTTTTAACATAGCGCTAAATTTGTCCCGAATCGGAAACTAAGTCATTTTTGTATGTGAGATTGTCAGCCTCCTATTCTCCATGGTATTGTGTGAAATAGATTGGATCTTTTGTTACCCAAGAGAGCTAGTGGCTTACTTGTTGATTTTATCCAAGTTGGCGTCATTCTCTTAGTAATGTATAAGACCATGTTTTCATGCTTATGGATGTTTAGTTGAGTGTTCTCCAAAAAATGACAAATTTTCCTTTTATTTTGAATCATTAACATACTAACATATTATTGTACTAATCTTTACTTTAATGTCATTTATCTTATGCTTTTTATTTCTTGCTTTTACTTTATGCCTTTATTTTTAGCATCTTATATCATCTTGTTTATATTTATGTCCTTTTCTCTTTGTCCATTTGGACTTTATTTTTCTCTTTTAAGACATTAATAAAGGCCTAAACATCTTAAAACTCTTAATGTGCTTCGTGAACTATCTTGGTAACTATCCTTTGCTCATGGATTATGGACTTAGAATTAGGATCCTTGACCTATGCTTTGGAATTGTTATCTTGACCTTGGATCTTGCTTGGCATTTTGAGACCTTGAGAGACCTCTTGTGAAGACCATGGCTTGGATGCTTGGTTATTTCTCTGCTTATTGCTTATTTGGTTGCTTAAGTCCAAAGGATGAGAGTTTTTGCTTATTATGCTAAAGGCTTGTATCTTGGTTAGATCTTCCCTTCCTTAGCTTTTATTTTATGTTTTAGGATAGTCTCTCTATCTCCTCCCCATTCTTAAATTTTCAAAATCTTCTCTCTATTTCAAAAATCTTCTTCTTTCAAACTAGAACCACTTTCATAATAAACCTTGACTTTGTCAAGTGCATTTTCAAACTTCATTTTCTTAATAAATGTTAATCAACCTTAAGCATACTTTGACCATTTTTAAAGAGACTTAAAAAGCACATAACCCACTCAAATCATTTTGTGCCTTGGTGCACTTTTGCTTTAAAACTTTTCATAAAGTCTAGACATGAGTCATTTCCATAGTTGAGATGTAAATCTCCTATCCCCGTAGTATTGATGATAATTCTTTTCTACTTGTGAGAGTTAGTGGCATACTTGTTGATTTTTATCCAATTTGGAGCCCTTCTCCTTGTGATGTAAAGTTCTCATTACTTGTGGGAAATTAGTTGTTGTATTCTCCTTAAAATGACTTGTCTTTTCATTTAAAATAAATCAAAACGAACCATTTTGTTATTTTTACCATGAACTACAAGGTTTTGATCCTCCATTACACTTTGTAGGTACGTAGGAATGAGGCTTGAGAAGTTTTGTCAAAGACAAAATTATAAAAAATACTTCTTTTCTCACCTCCCCAATATTTTACAAGTAAACCATTTTCAAACCAAAAAGCATAGATATTTCAAAGAGGTTTCTAGAGAGTACTATAGACGTTTTGGGTGCTAACACCTTCCCTTTGCGTAACCAACCCCCCTTACCCTCTCCCTATTTGTTTTATTAGTTTTGCTTTATAACTTCTTAGGGTTTTGTTCGTTCCTTATCCCATTCCTTTGGAAATAATAAAAGCGCGGTGAAACTCTTGCTTTATGAGTTAAATTCATCAATAGCTTATACTCAAAGAATTTACCGCTACAGTAAGCCTCATTTACAATATGATCAAAGTCAGCCTGGTTTAGAGTATCCCTACATCCTCTCACATAAAATTCCCAAAGATATTTTATTTCTCGAGTACTCAAGTTTCTTAATACATTTTTATCATCATCACATGCATCAGCAATAGTAATTGAATAAAAGAATGCAGAACAGGGAAATAAAAAGTAAATTTACCTGATCTTGAGGAACAAATGGAAACTCTGAAGATTGCTTTGAAAAAAGGAATAAATTACTCCAGTGGATGATGATCCAGAAAAGATTACTTTAAACAGGAGGAAATCCTCTTAAGGACCCAAGAAACATGAAGCGTTTTGGATCATTGAAGGGGATCAAATTTCCATAAAAAAATTCATCATTACTGAAGAAAGACAAAATCTTATAAAGATATGCTCTCATGTCTGCCATGATTAAGACACGTCACTAAAACCGAGTACCGCGGCATGAGAGGACCAAAGAAAGTTTTGAACCTAATGTAGCGTGGGATTTTTGTCGGTGACGCGACCACCTTATTGCCATTGGTTGGAATTGGGTGCTACTTTCCGATTTCTTATTTATCCTATGAAGCTGGAAAGGAAATGGAAGCTATCTAAAACTAACCTTGCATGAAAATGTTTTCTTTAACAAATGCTAAGAGATTGGGGGGTCCGGGGTCAGGTTATACAATGGGGAGTTGTCAATTACCCATCCTATATATGGTTATCCATAGATTGTTTAACATTTTATTCAGCTATTCTACTTGCTGGTGTTTATCTGTCATAAATTGGGAAAGTTTCTCCTTTGGGAATGTTTGAGAGAGAGTATTTTGTTGTTTTTCGGGTTTTTCGATGTTTTTGGTAAGGCACTGGACCTAAGGTTTTTGATAAGTGTGCTCGCTAAGATTTCGCAATCTTATGCCTACGCATTCCCGTTAAAGAAAACAGGGAAATCAGAGCAATCGTAGTTCCTCCTATTTCTATGGGAGGAAAAGATGTCTGGTGTCTTGTTCAAAGCCCAAGATTGAGGCTAAAGGTTGTATTTGTGTCTTGTTCAAAGCCCAAGATTGAAGCTAAAAGGGTTTGAGTGAGAGAGAATTTGTCATCTCTAAAGGGAGATATCTCATCTGTTTATCACAGTTGTTTGGGTAACTGATTATAAAGGAGCATTACTTTAACTGGAATGTATGGAATCCAACAATGCCATAATTTCCTTTAAAAGGGCATTTGTCCTGAAGGAGAAAACTTTAACTCAGTGTAGAGCAATGCCATTTTTTCTTAGGAATCTTTCATGCTAAGAGAGGGACATTGGCTTGAATGTAAATAATCCAGAGGCTAGCCACTTACAGTAATTAGATGAAAGAAGTGATTTACCAGGATAAGAGATGGACTACAACTTGGATTTTTGAATCAACAAGTGTGCCACTTACAACAGTTATCTGGAATTAAGGTTTGTTTTGATTGTCTATTTTTTTATGTGTGATTATACATAGAAATGTCTTCCTACAGAGAGATTTTTGATTTCCTCTGAGGGGATGCTGATTTTTGTGTGCCTTGATCAAAGCCCAAGGCTGAAGCTAAAAGGTTGACTCTATTAGGGAGTTTTATTTCTGTCTTGTACAAAGCCCAAGATTGAGGTTAAAAGGGAGATTGACTCTTTTGGGGAATATTTTGTCTATCTTGTACAAAGCCCAAGATTGAGGCTAAAAGTTATTACTCTACTGGGAGAGGGGTTTTATCTATCTTGTACAAAGCCCAAGATTGAGGCTAAAAATTATGACTCTACTGGAGAGGATACTTATGTGTGTCTTGAACAAAGCCCAAGATTGAGGCTAAAAGTTATGATTGACTCAGCTGGAGGATATTTGTATGTGTGTTGAACAAAGCCCAAGATTAAGGCTAAAAGACTGCTGAGATAATCATTATACAAAGCCTAAGAGGAGGCTGGTTGGGGGTTTTCTTATATGAAGCCTAAGAGAAGGCTAGTTTCTCATGAGGATTATTGAGATCCAGAGACATATCGAAATTAGGGAATCACTTCTTGTTGGGGATTGCAGAAGAGCTGAAAAATATCAGAGACCATGAGGTTCTGAGTTTTTGAGGGTTTATTGACAGTAAATTGACCCTAGCTGGGGAATTTAAACTGAAGGTATGAAGATTGGGTTTTGACTTTTTGGAGGGTTTTTACCCTGCTGGTGATAAAAAATGATTAAGATTGTTTCCTGTTCCTTTGAGGGTTTCTTTGAGATCCAAGAGGAGATGAGACTGTCTAAGTCTACTGGTATGAAAAGTTTTACCTTTGTATAATGGCCAAGAGGAGGCTGTTGTTTTATGGGATGAAAATCAACCCTAAACTAGTTTGGTTGTTTTGACTCTTTGAAAGACTGCTCTAACAAAAGATGACTAGGTTCTCTCCTATACCTGTAGGAGGTCTCTAGGTCCTTATACTAAGCCCAAGAGGAGGCTGAGAACTTCTAAGAAGCCTAAGGGTCCTTGTACAAAGCCCAAGAGGAGGTTGGGGATGCTTTTAGGAAGCCTGTGGGTCCAAACCTAAGAAAAGTTCAAGAAAGGTTTCACCAGGAATAATCCTTTTTTTAGTGAACAGTTCTAGGGTTTGAAGAAATTCAAGAGAGGTTTCACCGGGAATTAATCCTCTCTGAGGGAAATGAATTTCTTAGACAAATTTCTAGTAGTGACAGTCTTGAGAAAAGTTTCACCGGGAATAATGCCTTTCTCTGTTCCATATTGTATAAGCCCAAGAGGAGGCAAGACTGTATCTGGAATTTCCTATGGGGAACTAGTTTTGACTGTGTTGAAAGAGTGACCACTGGTTTGATCTAATCCTAGACCTAATTGACGGGGAAAACTCTAAGCAGATATACATGTATATATATAGATACAGATGAAATATATATGAGCAAGTGTTTAAAAGAAAGCTAGTAAAAACTTACAGGCGAGCAAGCTTCCAATGTTATAGTTGTATGGTTAGTTATTCAAGAAATTGAAGAAAGTATTGATAACAACTATAAATTCAAATCTAAATCAAAAGAGAAAGTTGTTTTGAAAAGAAGTTTGGGGCTTATATAAAAAAGAGGCCCAAAGTTTATTTTTGGACAAGAGATGGGGCTTACAACTCAGGGAGATGCCCAGATGAAAACAGTGATCGCACCGTTATTTTGAATATCGTATCGGGACTTATACAATGACTGAGGCCCAAATTTATTTATGTACAAAGGGGGTTGGGTCTTACACTGTATTAGAGGCCCAAAAAGTGTTTGAAAAAGAAGAAAAATGGCACTTACAACCAAAGGGAGGCCCAGATGATTTTGTTTTGAAATGGCGATCGCGCCGAGATTTTTGAAAACACAGTGGGACTTATACAATGACCGAGGCCCCAAAAAAAGTTTGTATTTACAAAGGGGTGGGACTTAGACTCTATCAAGAGGCCCAAAAAGTGTTTAAGATGTTTGTGAGGGCAAAAAGAATCAAAACCCTAAATTGATTTTAAAAAGGTACTTTAATTGAATAAAAATTCAATTAAAATGATCAAAATTGCCAAACATGTGAAAAACAAGTTATGATCTTGGATTAATATTTGAAAAATCATGTTTCATTCATAGAATGATTTGAAAATCATTTGAATTTGAAAAATCAAGAGAAATAGTATTTTTAAATGTAAAAAAAAAAACAAATAAAAATAGTTCTTTAAAAATACCAAATATACAAAATAAATAATATCTTTTGTGATATTTTGATAAAATAAAATATTTTTTCATTTTTGTGAATTTTCAAAAAAAAGAATTAATAAAAATGTTTAAAGTTGAGAAAGAAATTGATTTTAGAAGTTATTAAGAAATTGTGTAGAAAATGAAAAGAAAAAAGTGGTAAAAAAATAGGGAATGGTCCTCCCAAGGATTGAACTCACGCCCTTGGGGTGAAGAGTTCAAAATTCTACCATCTGAGCCATGTGCGTGGGCTGATGGAGAGTGACAAAAATGAATAATATGTGAAAGCAACCTTTGAAATGGTTTAAAAAATAAAACCAAAAGGTCTGGGGCGAGGGGGATTCGAACCCCAGACCCTTTGCTTGCTACACACACAAAACCAGCTGATCAACCACTGGGGCGCAATGCCAATTCAAGTATATAGTGGCAAGGAAATAATATATACTAAAACTAGTTTGATTTCTGAAGAATGGCGCCATGGCCATCTTATTCCTTGAGCAACTTACGTGAAGCATGTTATCTCTCTCATTTCTCAACCGTTTCATATGATGTAAAGATGAAAATCGTGCATTTTTGAACAAGGAACACAATGGCTTTTTTCAATTTCATTTTAACTAAGTGTAACAAAAGATATTACACCCTAACCAGATGAACCCTAAAATGTGCAAGAACTTAATGAAATCTCATACATATAACATAAATAGCAATTGATTGAGGGAAAATTATCTATAAACATCCAGAAACACAATGGTAATTTGAAAACATGTTTATGATGCATGATTCATTGAGTTTGAAATTTTAAGGCTTACCTCTACAAGAAGGATTCGATTTCAATGGTAGAGTTGTTACAGAAGTGAAACAGTGGTCTGGTTAGCTTCCCTAAGTCTTAAGGATCGTGTTGCAACCTTCAGGATGTTTTGAAATTCCTTGGATAGACTGGCTCAACTCTGAATGCTAGTGGTCCAAGTGAGAAATGTAGATGATGATCCTGATGTTTCAGAAGTGTAAGAAGTGTTTGATCAACTCATATATGATATATGGAAGGTGTTAGATCAATTGGTTATGATGGAATGGCTTTCTAATGCAAAATTCGATAGTGACTTTCAAATGAAGGCATTTTTGGAGTGAAAGAAAGATTTTGAGTAAAGCATCAGTTTGGGTGCTTTGGTGTACTTAAACTGTTCATAATTGATGTCTATTTATAGTGCAACAGATTTGTTTTGGCATCAATAGTGAATGGAGGCTTGGACAGTCCCTTAGCCAATTTTGATCAAAAGGCATCTTTGGTCTTCTCTAACCATTGACTTGAGTCAATGTAGCAGGTTATGAGTCCTTTGGTTCAGAGATGAATCTTGACTCAACTCAGTCATGAATTTCTTGATGCTTGCCACATTGTGAATCCATTGCATGCATTGAAACAAAATTGGAGTGTTTGAGTTTTTTTAGCCTTTTTAGGGTACTTATGGCTACATGTAGATCCTTGGACTTGGGAGGCTTGTGGATCAGATCATTTCCCTTTGATGTTATCCCCTGAGGTGTCCAAATGGATGACAAGGCTTGTACTTGTCTGATTTTGCCAAATCGAGCAAAAATGCAAAATTCTGTCTTGTACAAGACAGTTTGAAAGTATGATTTTGAGAGGATCATATCTCCTAGTTCAAATGAAGTTATGGAAAGCTATTGTGCTTTTTAGAATGCCCTCATATGGTACAATTCATGTGTGATCATAGTTTATCTTGAAACTAATTAAATCCAATTGAAAAATCCTCATGAACATCAATGTTCAAGGCTGTTATTTAGACCGTTTTGCACTAAGTGTTATATTCTTGAATTTTCACCACTTTGATCCATCCATAACTAAAAATACATGAATATTTAGAGTTTCATGTAGTTGGAGCTTTTGTATAATGTAGGAAGACCTACAAATCAGGCTTTAGATCACTCAAAATGGCTGCCTAGATCAAAAGTTATGGTCTTTGGAAGTTGGCACCAAAACCATCTAATTTTAGTAACTTAGAAAAATTTTCAAATTTTCAAAGTTACCCCTTTCACAAGTTATCATGATTTCTTGATAAAATCTTGTTCAAATGACATTATAAGTCATATTTTATGAAAATGTGAGTCACAAGGATCATTTTTTCCAAAAAAGTCATGTTTTGACTTTTGGCTCCGGAGCGGTTCGGCGCTGCGAAACCCTAATTCCCGACTTTTGAGGAATGCGTTCTCTGAGGGTAATCCAACTTTGCAAAAGGACTCCTAGGGTTATTTGAGTATATTGAGTCACATGTTGAAGTCTTGGCTCATCCTCTAATGAAAATCTCACTCTGGAGGTCCCAGTCGTCCAAAACCCTAATTTGGCAACACCGGGGTTTTCGAGGCTCAATTGTCATGGGATTTTGCACTTTTGTGCTTGATTCTTGATATGGGAGACCTCTTGATCCTTCATGGATGCTTGAGAGGTTATACAAATTGAAGATCATGTCATTCCTTGATTGATCTTTTGTTTATGCTCAGAGAGAGCTCAAAACCCTGATTCTCGATTGTAGTGAATGCTCAATACTCTTTGAGGAGATTGATGAGGCCTGATGGTATATCCACATTGTGGTGATGATTGTCACAATAATAGGAAATCTTGTGGTCAAAATTTGGGGTATGACACCTAAGCTTAGGTAAAAATGAAATTTTTGGGCTTCCTTTGTGCGAACATTTCAACCTTTCAGATCTCATGCTCGAGTGGCTTATGTACATCCTGAAAAATTGGTTTGATCAGTCGAGGTATAATATCGAAAGAAGCCTATTGTGCATACCAGAAATTCCATGAGGCTAAGTTAGTAAGAAGGTCGAGCTTGATGAAACAAACAGGTCAGCTGGTCATGATCATGCAGATAAGTCGGAGTCCAGTTAGAAATACTAAAACAAACACACTGGGGCAGATCTTACTCAAACAAGCTAGGACGATGCCACTGCTAGGATACCATCTGAAGAGTGGTAAGAGGTAATTTTAGAATGATCCATTATGGCATGAGAGTTACACTTATTAATGGGAGAGACGTCACCAGGAAATTATAGGGGCGACAGACGTTACCTAAGGTTGTATTCATAAAGGATCATGAAAGAACAAAATGGAACGGATGATGAGAGAACCAAGCCATATAAATAGGAAATCGCTTGGAGACAAAAGGGACATTTACATAATTGACACCTAAACCAATCATTTTAGGCTCTCCTTGACTCATAACAAGGAATTAAACCTTCTAGTGTATTTTTATCAAGAATAATCCCCATCTTGCTTTTTTTATTTAAATTGCGTAAAACCCCCACTTAAATTTAGGGTCTCTGAGGACGTACCTCTCGTCGATCTGAAATCTAAAATGAATATTGTCTTGTGGTATCAAAAAAAATCAGAGAGTTATCAAGCTCGAGTATCATTCACCATCGATTAACAATGAAGGGAAGATATATTTCACCAAACTTAAGTTGAAGATTGGCGGGGATTTAAGGTTTAGGTAACAATTGTAAGATTGACCTTTTAAGGGCATAAACAAATCTTGTTCCAGCAATCTCCCCTTTTTGATGATGACAAACAAATGTATTTAAAAATAACGGTTGTTAATAATCTTAATAGAGTCAGATATCAGAGTATGAGCATTGTGAGCTCCCCCTGAATCTGACAGTCCTTAGATTGAGGTTTGTAAGCTCCACCTTAGTCCATTTCTAATTTTATTTTATCTTTTAATTTAATTAACAAATTCTAACATCAGGGTTTGAGGTTTGTAAGCTCCCCCTGAGTTTGACAGACCTTAGGTTGGGGTTTGTAAGCTCCTCCATAAGTCTGATAGTTCTTAAGTTGAGGTTTGTAAGCTCCCCTTAAGTTATATCTATGTTAATTAAATTGCTCATTAAAAATATTAATATGTTCAGAAGAAAGCATTTACCAAAATAATGAATTATTAGGGTTCAGGTAAATTAAAAGCATTAAGAAATAATTTTAACCTTCTTAAATATTTCCATGTAATTTCTCTCCCTTTTGTCATCAACAAAAAGATAATAAATGCAGATAATGATGATAGATAAGCTTATAAACCACAATTTTCAAGATGGTCGAAGATAGACTCTAACCATATAGATTCCAAGAAACAGTAAGGCACAGACCCAAAGAACACAATCTTCAAGATAGAGGATATTCTATCCAGACTCTATGAGAACAACAACAAAATATACATCTAAAGAGAATCACAAGAATAGGCAGAAAGAAGAGAACATTCAAAGAAAATAAGAGGGATTTTGCAAAAGAAATCTGCAACTAATTGAGAAAGGATGCTACAGAAGAGAGAAAGAAATAGAAGAAAGAGGTTGAAGAACTTGTAAATACTCAGAAAACCACAAAGGAAGGTACATCTGGTGAAGTTGTTGAGAAGAGCAAGCTTCTAGCAGAAGATGAAGAGTGAGATGAAGATTACAAGACTTCTATGGAAACTTACACAGGAGATCAAGAAGATCAGGACTAAAGACCCATGTAAAAGTGTTTAGGAATGATCTTGTAATATCACTTATGAATAAAGTTTCTTTTTCTCTTCTGTAATAATTCAGTGCCTTTTAAATCCTTCAATTATGGTTATGCTTATGAACCAATCAGTAAGATAAACAAAGAAAGATAAAAGATGTAGAAAAGAGACATTTTATTAAAAAGAACAAATGAGCTACAAATATAAAACATAAAACAAAACAAACTGAAATATGTTTCGAAAGAAAAAGATTTGTCAGAAAGATTCAAGACAACAGTATTTGTTTTAGGACCACTCAAATTTTATCTTTAGAAAACATGTGATAAAAACAAATAAACAAGTAAACAAACATGAGGTGATGACAGAGGGACAAATTCATGGAAAATAAGAAGTTTCACATCAGTACCCAACAGTCTTTACTCAACAGATACTAAGCAAGATAATTATCAAACATGTGAATGCAATCTAAAGCAAATAATCCACCTCCAGAGTCTCAGAGTCTGATAATTTATTAGAAGCCATTTTTCATCAGAGGCATTTTCCTAGCCTTTGATTGAAGCAACTTCTAAGCAATATCATATTTTGATATTCTGACCAGACACTAGCATTATTATTCCACATAGACCATGTTCAAATTCTTCTTGATGAAATCAAACCTTTCAATAGCCAAGGGTTTTGAAAATATATCAGCCCAATGATGATCAACATCAATGAAATTAATATCTATAAATCCCTTCTGAACATAGTCTCTTATGAAGTGATGTTTAATCTCGATATGCTTGGTTATGGGGTGTTGAACAAGATTCTTTGTTAGACAGATAACAACAATATTATCACAAAGGATAGGGATACTGTTAACAAAAATCTGATAATCCTCTAATTGATACTTCATCCAGAGTAGTTGTGTACAACACTTAGCAACAGAGATGTATTCTTCTTCTGCTGTAGAGAGCAATAGTTTCCTTTCGTTTGGTATCCCAGGATATTAGGTTCTCACCTATGAATTGACAGTTTCCACTAGTGGACTTTCTCTCAATTCTATCCCTAGCATAGTCAGCATCATAGAATCCAATCAACATATAATCTAGAGATTTCTTATAAAGAAGTCCCATATTTATTGTTCCCTTCAGATACCTAAAGATCCTCTTAACAATAGTTAAATGAGTTTCTCTAGAACCTGATTGAAACCATACACACAAGCACACACTGAATAAAATACCAGGCTTAGATGTTGTAAGATAAAGCAAAGAACCAATTATACCTCTGAACATCTTTTGATCAACCTTTATGTTATTTTCCTCTTTGTTCAGACTATAGGTAGGATGCATATGAGTTTCCATAATCTTGCAATCTTCAAGATTAAACTTTTACGAAAGCTCCTTTGTATATTTGGATTGATGAACATAAGTTCCATCCTTTCCTGGAATGATTTGGATTCCCAAGAAGGAATTCAATTCTCCCATCACGCTCATCTCGAACTCAGCTGCATGGCCTTAGAAAATTCTTTGCATAGAGATGCATTAGCGGAACCAAATATAATGTCATCAACATAAATCTGAACAATTAATATTTCTTTATTCAGAGTCTTCCTGAATAATGTAGTGTCAACCTGACCCTTTTCAAAACCCTTTTCCAATAGGAAATTGCTCAATCTCTCATACCAAGCTCTCGGAGCTTGTTTGAGTCCATAGAGTGATTTCTTGAGTTTAAACACAAAATCTGGGTGGACTGAGTCCTCAAACCCAAGGGGTTGTTTGACATACACTTCTTCAGAAATGACTCTATTCAGAAATGCACTCGTAACATCCATTTGATGAAGAATAATATTATGATTGACAGCATAAGAGATAAGAAGAATGGTTGCCTTTAACCTTGCCACAGGGGCAAAGGTTTCAGAGAAATATATACCTTCTTGCTGACTGTAGCCTTGAGCTACCAATCGAGCCTTATTCCTTACCACTTCTCCTTGCTCGTCCATCTTGTTTCTGAATAACCACTTCGTTCCAATGACGTTCTTCAGATTTGGTCTTAGAACCAGATCCCACACATCATTTCTTTGGAACTGGTTCAACTTTTTCTGCATGGCCACAATCCATCCATCATATGATAAAGCCTTATCCACAGAATTTGGCTTAATCAAGGAAATGAAACCTAGCATGCAATTATCATCTCTAAATGTTGACCTAGTTCTCAAGGGATCATCCTTGTTTCCAATTATTAGATCTTATGGATATGAGTCTTCATGTTTGAAAAACTTCTTGGGTTAAGCAGTCATTTCTTAACCATCTTAGGCATCCTCAAAATCCTCCACTTATGGAAAAGCTTTAGACTCATGATCAGCTTATGGTTCAACAGCTTTTGAACCTGTAACTTATGAGATTATAACTTCTGAAGATCCATTTTCTGGATGTTGTTCAGATACTTGCATATCTGCAATACTTTCAACAGCCTCTGACGTATCATTGTCAGGCCTTTTTCATCAAACTTGAC
This sequence comes from Lathyrus tuberosus, assembly GCA_022829125.1. Taxonomy (NCBI): domain Eukaryota; kingdom Viridiplantae; phylum Streptophyta; class Magnoliopsida; order Fabales; family Fabaceae; genus Lathyrus; species Lathyrus tuberosus. The sequence continues at coordinate 1,756,189 of JALAZF010000405.1, forward strand.
ATGTATAGACTCTTCAACCAACTTGGTTTCAAATTTATACACTCTGTATGCTTTAGAATGTTCAGAATATCCTAAAAAGACACCTTTCTGAGCTTTAGCATCGAATTTCTTTAAATATGCCTTATTGTTCAGAATGTAACAAGTACATCCAAACTGATGAAAGTAAGATATACTTGGCTTTATTCATTGAATAACTCATATGATTTTTTGTTTAGAATAAGTTTAATGTAAATTCTATTCTGAACATAACAAGAAGTATTAGCAGCTTCTACCCACAAATATTTAGGAAGATTCTTTTCATTAATCATGGTCCTAGATGTCTCTTGTAATGATTCGTTCTTTCTTTCTACAACCCTATTTTTCTATGGAGTTCTAAGAGAAGAGAACTCATGGGTAATTCCATGTTCATTACAAAAGATTTCAAAGGGCTCATTTTCAAATTCACCACCAAGATCACTTCTGACTTTCAAAATTTTTAGTTCCTTGTCATACTAAATCTATGTATAGAAGTTGTTGAATACTTTATATGAGTCATCCTTGAATCCGAGGAATTTAACCCAAGTCCATCTGCAGTAATCATCAACAATGACCAAACCATACTTTTTCCCATTAATTGATGCAGTCCCAACAGGACCAAACAAGTTGATATGAAGTAGTTCTAAGGGTCTAGAGGTTGAGACAATGTTTTTCAATTTGAAAGAGGTTTTTCTAATCTTTCCAACTTGACAAGCTCCACACAGAGCATCTAAGTGATAATCAAGTTTCAGCAGCCCCTTAACAAGTTTTAGCTTACTAAGTTTGGAGATCAATCTCTAGTTAGCATGACCTTACCTCTTATGCCAGACCCATTTTGCATCACTCACTGACATAAGGCAAACAACCTTTTGGTCATTCAAATCAGAAAGGTTAATTTTGTAAACATTTTCCTTCCTCTTACCTTTATACAAAATAGTTTTATCATACTCATTGATTACAAAACAGGAGTTCTTATCAAACAAAACTTCATATCCACTGACGCAAAATTGACTTATGCCAAGTAGGTTATGCTCGAGTCCACTTACTAACCACACATTATTGATATAAATTAGAGAGTTACCAATAATTCCTATACCAATAATATTCCCTTTTTTCCTCCACCAAATCCCACATTACCTTTCGCCTTCAGAGTCAGGGTTTGGAACATAAGCTTTTCTCTCGTTATATAACAGAGTAACCACTGTCCAGGTACCAAGCTTGCTGCTTTGTTTCTCCTATTAAGCAAATTTGCAAGAAAAAACAATTTGGGATTTAGGTACCCATACTCTTATGGGTCCTCGATGGTTAGTCTTAACAGGCTTCCTTTTATTTTGAGCCTTTTTTTCTAATAGTAGGGTCTATACTCATTCCATACTTTTCTTTTATAAAAGTTCTGTCTAGGGTGATTTTTGACATCTGAACCTTTCTACACCTTTGGTCCATAGGTCTTGGGTTCTACTCGCTTCAAAACCGTTGACTCTGGATTTCTGGGTTCAGAATTCTCAGAACCTTTGACTTTTGAATTTTAGGTTCTGGTCTCTTCAGAACCTTTGATTTTGACATCTTAGGTATTATTTTGTTTAGAATATTTGTTTCAATAATCTTGGATTCTTATTTGTTCAGACTCTTACCTTTATCAGAGCCATACACAAAACAAGTTTTCAGCATTGTCTGAGCACTGGTTGAAGTAGAAGCATATGAGTTCTTCAAGAGTTAAGCTTTGGAAATAACACATTTCTCATCGTTGCTCAGACCTTTTTCTTTTATCTTGCTTACCACATATATCATAGAGGCAAGCTTTGTTCTCTTAAGACCTATCATAGTACAATCTTGAATAGCAACTTCCTACTTACTCAAGGTTTTATTAGAAATTTTGTTAACTTGAGTAATGTGATCTTTCTCCAATGAAATAACTTTGTTTTGAGAAATTTTAAGTTATTCCTTTAGAAATTCACATTCTTTTTTCAAGGTTTTAATATGTCTTGATTTATCTTGACAACGACACATGAGTTCTTAAACAAAAGAAATTAAATAAGAATGAGATAAGTTAGAAAATACACCATCTTCTCCATCCGAGTATGAATCAAAGGTTGATTCATATTCTGTATCTGAGGGTGTGAAAGGCATTAAGGTAAGATTTGCATATCACTCGTTTTTGTCTGAGTCGCTTTCATTATCAACTTCATACCATGTTTCCATGAGACTCTTCTTGAATTTTTTATGAAACTTTCCTTTTGAAAGCTCTCCCTTCTTTGTCCTTTCTTTTTGCAAGCCAGGACACCCAGCCCTGAAGTGATCAAATTTCTTACAGTTGAAACAACACTTTTGATCATCTGCGTTATCCTTAGAACTGGACCCTTTGAAGCTATTTCTTTTACCAGAGAATTTTTTGTTCCTTCTCGCCGATTGGTGAAACCTTCTGATGATAATGGTCATCCCATCCTCATCAAAGTCACCACCAGTAACTTCTTCATTATAATCTTCTTCATATTTCCAAACATTGTAGGATCTGACGGTTTTACAACCACATCTTCTAGCAATAGACTTTAATTCTAGTGTTTTGGATTTAATCACTCTCTCATCCCTATTCACTTCCATTTCATAGCTTTGAAGGTTTCTAATCAGACCTTAAAGACTCATATTATTCAGGTCTTTAGCCTCCTGAATAGTTGCAACCTTAGGTCTGTACTTAGTAGGAAAACTCCTCGAGATTTTCTTTATATGGTCAATAGTAGTGTAACTTCTGCTCATGATCTAAAGTCCTTATACAAGAGTTTGAAACCTAGAAAACATGGTTTCAATGTCCTCATCATTCTTCATCTTGGACAACTCATAGTGTTGAACAAGAAAATTAGCCTTCACTTCTTTCACTTGTTGATTCCCTTCATAAGTGGAAGTCAATGATTCAAATAAAGTATTAGTTGTAGACTTATCAATGATTTTAATTTATTCGGAGTGCAATAAAGTCTTAATCAGAATTCCCTTTACTCTATGGTGTTTTATGTAAACTTTCATTTGGGTTGGTGTAAGAGTTTTTCTATCTTTCACCATCCCAACACCATCAACAGTCAAGTCAATGTCATCCTCAAGTATGTCCCGTAACTCATCAACAAGGCCAATGATGTAAGTATACATTTGGTCTTCCGCCACTCTAACTGAGTGGAATCACTACAGAATAAGGGTGGTTTAGCATAATAATGACTTTTCTCAACAACACTAAAATCATAAGGAACGGGAGGACCATACATGATACTATAAGTAAATTTCTATGGATCGATTCAATGTACCACAGTTATGTGTATAACATAGACCGTGCTTTGATGCCAACTGAAGGTGAGAAAAATACACAAGAAGGAAGGGTTGAATTATTTATGCAAAAAAAATCGTTTCACTTCTGAAACTGAAGCTTTAGAATCTGAACCACGTTCAGAGTCCGATATCATAATGTGTAATAGCAACGGAAGTGAAATGTTCAGAAGTACATGCAAGCAACATACAAAGATTATCCTGTTTCCTCTCCTCAACTGAGAGTAGTTTGGTCCCCTTGCCACAACAAGAGCTTTTCACTATAACCAATTAAATTACAATTGCTTAAGCTAACTGCTCAAGATTTCCTACTCAATAAACCTAGAATGTGACTTCCTTGCTTAAGCCAAACACTCAATATTCCTTGCTCAATCAACCTAGAATGAGACTTCCTGCTTAAACCCTTGGTTCAAGACTTCCTGCTCAAGTACACAAACAAGAGACTTCAACGCTCAATCACGCGGGCAAGAGACTTCCTCTACTTTAAACAAACCGTTTAGTAGAAAAGATAATCACAATGATTTTCAACCATTCTAAGATTTCTAAGATAATCTAAGATAAGAAATCTTAATATCTTATGATATAACAGTTACAATAATAGCTTAGAGTTATGAAAAGATCTTTCAATGTGTTATGATGTTGTTTACCTTCCTTTGAGTCTTTAGCTTCCTTTTATAGAGGTATAGCACCCCAAAATTTTCCCTCATATTTTTACCATCAATAAGTGGCTTATGCTTCACATACATGTGCATTTAGGCCATAAACACCATACATGTATCATTGGCTTTCCCAAGGAATGGGATCAGAGGTTTCTATATCATTGGTTGTTCAAAGAAAGAAGAATTAGAGGTACTCAAACACTCAAGCTACAAAGGATCTTTATGCCTCAAAGACATAATATTTGGTTCACAATTTCATCAGGAGATTGGAACTTGCAAGAAACTTGAAGAGAATCACCTCCTCCTATCTCTTGATCCTCAAGTTAGGGTTTTGATTATCTGTGTATGTGGCACCTTCATGGGCGAGGATTTTGAAGCTTTAACATCCTCATATCATGTAAAACATCTTGGTTCAAGGGATTCTCACTTCTCCTCAAAGGAATTAGGGTTTTAACCATTGGTCAACATCTCCTGACTTTTGAGGGCCAAATTAGGGTTTTGCTTAAAATAAGTTTATTTTTGATTCTTTGGGCAAGACATGATTCCATGGTATTCCATATGTTCTCAAGTATCCATGGGTGTAGTATTGACCATCAATTCCATTCAGGAGGATTTCAATTGGCCAAATGATTGAGAATCAACCAAATGGGGAACAAAGTCAACTGAGCAGGAAAAAAGTCAACTCCTGACTTTTTGAGGTCAACTTTGTGTTTTTCATGTCAAATATGATCAATGGATGGAGTTTGATCAAGGAATTTCAAAGGAATCATCAAAATCAAGCTTGTGTGGAAAGTTACTAAATTTGGCAAATTAGGGTTTAGAAACTTTCCATTTTTGGAAAGTTCTTCATGTCATGCAGCCACTTTCAAGGCCATTTTTCTCCATGATCAAAGCTTCATTTGAATTCTTGTCAAACATGAAAGTTGTAGTATGCATTTCAAACTTTCCAACCATATGTAATTCATCTCCATTGGATCATATTTGAGCAAGTTATGATTGTTGAAAGTTGGACATTTTCACACTTGCATGTTTCAACACATAGAAATTTTTTTAAGTGTTTAAGGGCCAGGTTGTGTGCCCATGTTCAATCCCATTTTTGAGTGACTTCTAAGCCTCATTTGGAAATCATTTTCAAATGAAAGTTTTAGAGGGATCTTCTACCTTTCCAACCATATAAAGAATGTGTTATTTAGATTCATGGATCAAAAGTTATGGTTATCCAAAGATCAAGACATGTAAGTTGTTCAAATTAAAAATAACTTAGAATTTTCCAAGCATCCAATCCAGCTTTGTGGATATGATTTGAAAGGGATTTTTCTTGATCATCTAAACTTCACCTCAATTTGTTTCCTACATGAAACTTGTTGTATCAAGTGCCACCTTTCTAAAGACATCAAAATCACACCAATTGATTCACTAGCCATGGAGATACATCACTCCAAAGTGAGCATATCAACATGTTTTTCAAACATTTCAAAACATGACATTTCATCTCAAATTATAATAATAAGGCCTTGTACGTGCGTATTCTTACCTTATGTCACACACAATTGCCCAAAGTAGCCATGCATTTCCTTACATACTACATACATAGCCCAACATTACTTCACATAGCCATATGAACTTGTCAATCAAGTTTCTGATTGTTGCAGCCAATGCATCACCATCACACATCAACAACATCACCTTACATGTGCATGATAATACTCCATACACCTCATACACTCCTAACCCGTGCCCCTCACCACCTCACTCTCATTTTTATCTTTTCATTAACCATGCCTAAAAAATTGTTAACTAACCTTGATTAATCTCTAATCATCATCTAACCAACCATATAAAGACTCCTAACAACCCTAATAACTTCAGTTACTCCATTTTAAGAAAAACAGATCCAAAAACTCCAAAAATTCACCATTGATACACTAATATTCAGGGCTTCGAATCACCCTCAACTTTGAAGATTTCTTCATTTTTTCTCCACTTTCTTCATCATTATAGTTCACACTTACTATTGTGTGCATTGATCTCCACCTGGAATCACTATATTGTATTGTACGATTTTTGTCGGTGACGCGACCACCTTATCGCCATGGGTTTTTCCTCACCTTAATGGTAGGGATTGGGTGCTACTTTCTAATTTCTTATTTATCCTATGAAGCTGGAAAGGAAAGGGAAGCTATCTAAAACTAACCTTGCACGCAAATGTTTTACTGAACAAATGCTAAGAGATTGGGGAGTTCGGGGTCAGGTTATACAATGGGGAGTTGTTAATTACCCATCCTATTTGTGGTTATCCACAGGTTGTTAGCAATTTCAACTACTTTCTACTTACTGGTGTTTGTCTATCGTGGGTTGGGAAAGTTTCTCCTTTGGGAGTGTTGAGAGAGAGAGTTTTTGTTGATGTTTTTAGTGACGTGCGGGACCTAAAGTTTTTTATTGGTGTGTGTAAAGGTACTGGACCTAAAGTTTTTTATTGGTGTGCTCGCTAAGATTTTACTATCTTGTGCCTACGTATCCCCGTTAAATAAAATAGGGGAATCAGAGCAATCGTAGTTCCTCCTATTCTATGGGAGGAAAGATGATATTTTGGTGTCTTGTTTAAAGCCTAAGATTGAAGCTAAAGGGTTATTTGAGAGAGACTTTGTCATCTCTAAGGGAGACATCTCATCTGTTTATCACAACTATTGGGTGACTGATTATAAAGGAGGATTACTTTAACTGGGATATAAGAATCCAGCAATGCCATAATATCCTTTATAGGGGATTTGTCCTGAAGGAGAAAACTTTAACTCAGTGTAGAGTAATGCCATTTTTTCCTTAGGAGTCTTTCATGCTAAGCGAGGGACGTTGGCTTGGATGTAAATAATCCAGAGGCTTTCCACTTATAGCAATTAGATGAAAGAGGAAGTTTACCAGGATAAGAGATGGATTACAGCTTGGATTTTTGAATCACTAAGTGTACCATTTACAACAGTTATCTGGATTTAAGGTTTGTTTTGAATATCTATTTTGATGTGTGATGTACAGAGAAATGTCTTCCTATAGAAAGGTTTTTGATTTCCTCTGAGCGGATTGTTGGTTTTTTTTGTGTGCCTTGATCAAAGCCCAATGTTGAAGCTAAAAGGTTGACTCTATTAGGGAGTTTTATATCTGTCTTGTACATAGCCCAAGCCTGAGGCTAAACAAAGAGACTGACTCTTTTGTGGGATATCATTATACAAAGCCTAAGAGGAGGCTAGAAGTTGACTTTTCCAGGGAAATATTTTGTCTGTCTTGTAAAAAACCCAAGATTGAGGCTGAAAAAGGGGTTATTGACTCCACTGGGGAATATTTGTATGTGTCTTGTACAAAGCCCAAGATTTAGGCTTGTCGTACCCCAAATTTTGACCACCCCGTCTATTCTTTTTTCGCTTTTTGTATTAAGGGGTTTATTTATTTTAATAGCAGGGGTAGAATAAATTATGATGGCGTTATGAGTTAAATAGGGTTAGATTACTATTATTTTTATTTTAATATATAGGGATTAATTAGGGTCATATTAATTTTTAATCGAATTATACTAGGGTCATAGTGGGGTTATTAGAGGATTAATGTTAATATTAATATTATTATTAATATTAATATTATCATTGAATTATTATTAAAATACCCGCTAATGTTGTTTTATTTTGAATAAATAAAATGATACAGTTGGTAGCAAAGGGAGTATAGGGAGTTACAAGACGGAGAGGATGTGAGTTCGAATCCCACTTTTTTCATTTTTAATGTTGTATTTGTTTTATCTTTACCACTAACTTTTTTTTTTCTATTTTTATTTTTAATAAAAAATCACAAAAATATCATTTTTTAATATTTATTTTTTAATTTTAGTATTTGTATTTAATGCAATTTTAAAAATATGATTTTTTTCATTAAAATCAATATTTTATGGAAAAATCTCAAAAATCATAAAAATAAAAATAAAAATCAATAAAATATTTTTTTCTCATTATCATTATTAGGATATTTCTTTTATTTAAAATATTAATTTTTTTATTTAAATTTACCAAGCCATGAATCCATCCAGATTCATTTGCTTGGGCTCCAAGAAATAGAGGAAAATCAGGTCAGATTAAAACCTTCCTAAAATGAAAAATTTTATTCAATGTCTGACCTAGTTTTTCATCTATAAATAGACTCTGTTTTCCACATTTTAATTCACCCACAATTCACAAAGAAATCAGTTTAAAAAGTTGTTGTTCTTCACATCAAAGAACAACAACACTAAAAGGGAAGAGGGGTCGGGATATAAAGGAAATTACGTGGAATGTAAAGGAAATTACCAAGGAAAAAAAGGATACGCGAGGAACGATAAAGAGGAACGAAAAGGAAAGAAGGGAGGAAATCAACAGCTTAAGTGGGTCACTGCAGTTCAGGCTGGTAAACCCGAATCTCGAGTTGCTTTATGTACATATTTTATGGTTTGTCCTTGTGTTATTTTGGAATTTTATGTATACATAGTTAATTAAAATTTGTATAGGTTTCGTTCTTGATATAATTCATCAATGGATATTAAAGAAAATCATAGTAATAGTTTAACAAATATCATAAATAAAAAGTAATTTGTATCAAAAAGAGGGAGTCAACCGTTGACTCGCTCCACCGTGTTTTTTTTTTCCTTTTTTATCAGACTTGGGTCTTTAGTAATTGGGCCTTGCGCCCAGGTTACTATAAGCACCCCCACACCATGAGCCCATTACTTTTACAGTAGAAAACACATCCCCTAGATTTATTTATTTAATTAAATTATTGAAAAAATTTAATTATTAATTAGAAATTAAATTTTAATTAGGATTTATAAAATAGAATTATAAGGATTATTTTTTTATTAGGATATATAATTAGGAATTTAGAACTAATTTTTGGGCTTGTTTTTTTTTTTTAATTTACATTTTTTATATTTAAAATAACTTGTTTATTTTTAAATAGGGATAGTTGGTTTTATAATAAGGTTTTTTAGGAATAATTATGGGTTTGGTTTTTATTAAAATAAAAAGTTTTAAATAATTTGTTTATTTTTAATAAGGACTTCTTTTTTTATGGGGTTTTGTTCTTGGTTTCTCTTTTGGGATGAGGTAATTTGGGGAGATTTGGAAATTCATTAAAATTTGGGTTAGGATTTATTTTAAGGAAAAATTAATATTCTTAGATTTTTATTTATTTGGATTTAAATATGGGTTTGGGGATGAAAATAAATTTAATTTAATTTAATTTTTGGGATTAAAACTCTTTTATTTTTGGGATTATATAGATTTAATTTTTAGGATTAAAATTCTTTTATTTTTGGAATTATCTTGAGTTTGGAAATTACTTTTAAATTGAAATAATTTGGGGATCAATTTTGCTATTTTTAGCATAAGGGCATTATGGATTTTATTATACTTTTTTTATTTTATTAAATTCTATGGAATTTTAGGGATCTATTTTTAAATATAGGGGATAAAAAAGGATTTTTGTAGGAATTTAAAATTTGGGATAAAACTCTTTCTCCAAGAGTCTAAACAATGGATGGGATTTAAGGGATAGCACTCTTAGGTTCCAAAAGTATAAATATAGGCCAAGGGATAAGGGATTTTGGGATAAAACTCTCCATCCGAGAGTATAAACAAGGGATAAGGGATTTTGGGATAAAACTCTCCATCCGAGAGTATAAACAAGGGATAAGGGATTTAGGGATAAAACTCTCCATCCGAGAGTATAAATAATGGATAAGGGGTAGAACTCTTCATCCGAGAGTATAAATAATGGATAAGGGATATAACTCTCCATCCGAGAGTATAAATAATGGATAAGGGATAGAACTCTCCATCCGAGAGTATAAATAATGGATAAGGGATAGAACTCTCCATCCGAGAGTATAAATAACAGATTAAGGGATATAACTCTTTATCCAAGAGTATAAATAGTGGATTGGTATTAGGATTAGAAATGGGAATAGGATTAGGGGGTAGGAATAGGGGAGGTGAACTACGGTTACTCTGATCCTTCAAAATGAGGGTACGTAGGCATAGGATTGTGAACCCTAGCGAGTATAATTAATAAAAAACTTAGGTTTCTTTTGTAAATAAATCATTTAGACAAACAAACAAGCATACCCTAAAATCTAAGGAGGATCCCATTGAGTACAATGGAGGGGAGGGGTGCCTAACACCTTCCCCTCACTTAACCGACTCCCGAAACTTAGAAATCTCTACCCTTAGGATTAGGATTCTAGGTTTATCATTATTTTCCTTAAAAAATTATGGTGGCGACTCAAAAATTTTTAGCCGGCCGCGACAGCTGGCGACTCTGCTAGGGATGTACCTCCCTAAAGAGTGTCCCTCCTAACCTTAGGTTTTAGGGTCCTTGTTTGCTTTGGGTGTTTATTGTTTTTATTTTTTATTTTTTATTATGATTTATTTTATGTTTTAATTTATTATATTTGTCCATTATATTTTCATTTTGTCATCATGCATTGGATCAGGGGCATATGATGTGTGAAGCTAAAGCCTAAGCTTGGAGTATAACCCTAGAGTAGGACGTGGAACGGAAATGTTTTGGGGGGGATGTGACATCCCCAATAATTCATTGATGCCACACTTAGAATATATCCTTCCAAAGGTGTCCTCATGAAAGGGCTAGCCCCTAACGTAGAGGATGATTTGGATGTGGTCCGAGACTCTGAGAACTTTTAGCCTACCCCTTGCCAACTCATGGAGACCCTATGTATTCAACCCTCAAGGGTTGTTACTAGGGTCCTATCCAGATGAGACTTATCCCGAAGGATTACCATAGGAAGACTTGCTCCTTCTCCTGGTAAAACAAGGGTATAGTCTGTACATTATAGGGTCGTTATACTGTCCAAACTTTATATCCTACATGTGAGGGGAGTGGGTAGACAAAACATAGACCTAACCTATCATAGGGAGCCTACCTTTACTAGGGTCATGCTTGCATTTCACCCTTACCTTAACCCGAATAAAAACATAAAAAAAAAAAACAAAAATGTCCATGTCATCATTCATTTAAAAAAACATTTTTTACATATATGCATTTTTTGTGGGGAATTTCAAGATGTGTTGTAGGAACATTGGAAAGATAGATTCAAACAAAAAGGGCTACCCTACGCATCAGAGTGCCAAGTGCTGATTTACAAAGTCTCAAAGACCTTCAAGACTTAATCTGCTCAAAGGATGTTTATACACAAGAATGGAAGGATCCTCGATCTCTTAGGGATCCCTATGAAGGTAGAGGCCATAATTGCTTTTGCATAACTTTATGATCCTTCTCTATGTGACTTCCTCTTCAAGGATTTCCAACTAGCTCTTACGCTATACTTGGATTTACAAGGAAAAAAACTTACAAGGGGCATGGGGGCAAAAAAGCGAAAGAAAAAAAACATAAAAGGAAAATGGTCAAGCTAAAAAAAAACTCAGTTGTACCCTTGGAGGATCCATCATCTCGCTACAAGGAGGATAAGGAAGTGCAAGGGCTCAAGAAAGGATACTTGGAGGAGTTTAAGGCTCATTTGAAGAAGGCATTGAGGGCATCTATTTAGTTTACGCCTTCTTAAGTGCAGGAGTTTTCATTTTGGGATTATTGTTTTGGGTTATTCCTAAGGAATTATTTTTATTTTCCTAAGTTTGGAAGTCATTTTGGGTTTGGAATTGGCTAATGGATTTGAATTTTATAAAGTAATTTTTATTCTATGTGTATGGCTTTCTTCCTTTGAATATATTCATCTCTAACTACAATGAATTTTGGAATTCCCCCCAAATAAATTTTTAAAATTATTTTGCATACCCCATGCATTTTCATGCATTTGAATACATACACATACATTTGCATATCCTTTCCGCTTTCTCCCTTGTCCAATTACCAAGAGCTAAGAGGTTTCCCGATACTCATGAACGAACTTAAAGGATACCTCAAGAAGCTATGCAGGAATTCAAGAGGGGCAAGTACCATGGAGGAAAGAAGGTAACCCTTCACCATGTTTTCCAGAGGAGTGCTTAGAGCCTGAAATGCAATAACCTTGGATGATGCCAATACAACAAAGGAAGTTTGGAAGGGACCTAGATCCTACACCAATATTTCAAGACTGGTGGATCAACAAGGAAGCTTACCCCTAGGATCATTAGGCCTTTATCATTCCCAGTTGTATTTTCCTCTTTGCTAAGTGTTGTTTGTAATTAAAAGATGTCCTTTTTGGGAAATAAGTTTAATAAGACGAGCATGCATGATTTTGGAATCGATCTATTCGTTTACACTCTCTTTCTAGGCCATCACTTGCAAAAAAAAATCAAAGCTTTTCCATTAACAAACTTCAGAGGAGAAGGATGTAATAAACAAATGAATTTGCTGATGTATGCTTTAATAGTAAGGCCCAGCTGACGATGTAAGGCATTGTTTCACTTCACAAACACTGGAGAAATAAGGAGTTAAACCGTAGTCAACCTCCTCGAGCCAAAAGTTGGTGTTCTTTCTATTTAAAAAAAAACTTAATCTTAACCAGGGGCAGGGTAAATTTCAATTAATTCAACATTGCGTCCTGATGCAAGGGAATCAGTACACCTAATCACAAGGATAAAGGTTTAAAGCACATATTCTTCATCACCCCATTCAACATTGAGGAAGCAAAAGGGATAATAGCTCATAATATCTAATATGGAAGTCACGCCCCCTCTAAGTCAAAAGCGAGATCACTCAGGAATTGTTCCAAAAAAGGGAAAAAGGAAAAACCTGCTAAGTCAAAAAAATTTCAATTTTGACTTAGGCAAAAATAAGGGTATCCCGATGGATCACTAAATTCAAAATAATTGGTCCATGCAAAATAAGGGATTAAAAGAAAAGAAAAAGGAAAAAATGGAACAATCTTATAAAAGGGAGAGGGTGACTGCACCTCAAAAAAAAATCTCATAAAGTGCTTAAACCAGTATACCTTTTAATCACCATGACTGAAAAGTTTCTCTTGCAGGATGAATGCATTTGTTGGGTTAATTGGATTTAGGAATGGAGAACATCAAGGAGAATGGGGTGGGTTAAATTTCAAATTTTGAGCCTTGTATCTTTGTTTTTAAAACCGTGAACCAGGCCACGTTACAACATATAAAAGTCCTAATTGAAGCTAAGGGCACTATAAAAGCATACTCGGCAAAGTCGTTGTTAAATTGACTCCGAATCTGAATGTTTGTTAAATCATCATTTTTCCATTCTCATTCGCGCCAACCTCATGGACGAATACCAACTACCATACGCCTCGTATAAATTTTGGATTTCAAAACTTGCATGAACATGGCGTTATAATTACTTTTCAAAGGGAACATTTTTTTCATAAATCAATACTTAGCGTTAAGGAAATTTTAAACAAAGGACTGATCAGGGGCACAAGGATTCAAGAGATTTATGATAAGGGGGCGAATTACCAAGGAATCCTCCCAACCATGGGGAAAAACCTAATGATCATAAGGGTGCATCATCTCAAGATCCTACTAACTAGGAGCAGAGCATCCCAAGATTTGACACACCTATGCCAAAAGGGGTAGACTTTTCAAGAGGCTCATACAGGGACATGCCACTTCAAGAGAAGAATGAAAATAATCACACCAAGGGTCAATCTAATCAGGGGCATGCCTTTTAAGGATGGGACACACTTTTCAAGATTCAAATATTGGGGGCAATTCATATTAAGGTCGTATCATAGCATGGTAGGATCCAGGTTCCTCTTCAAGCCACTCCTCCATACCTAATTAATTAAGGGGCATACCTTTTGAAGATTCAAAATCTGGGGTATATTTTTCAAGGTTGAAATACTGGGGCAGTTCATCTCAAGGTTGTATAAAGGCATGGTGGGATCTAAGGTCTTTTTCAGACATAATCCTTCGAAACTCAATCAATCAAGGGCAAACCCTCTTCAAACTTCCAAGAGGCACATGCAAGCTATGTCCTACATCGACAATCATCAAGTTCAAAACGAGTATCGAGATATCATGCTAGCTCAATGCATCCTACCATATCAATTAACAAATATCATGGAGACATCCAACACTGGGGAACTTATGGAAACATTCAAATCATTGTCATGCATTAATCATGTCGCTACGCTCTAGCATATAATCATGCATATATAACATAACATCACATACATACATGAACATACATACATGCACTCATGCATACATACATATGGTTCATAATTACTCATAGGGGTTTAATCCCCAACCTTATCATTGAAGCATTGTTTTGATAAAGGATTTTATAGGATTATCATCCAGCAGTGAATAGGTCTTCATCTCTCACATCAATAACTTGGCAGTATGACCTTCATAAGGGATAGGTTTCATCAAGTATCTAAGGATTTTCATTAAGGGTTCCACTAAGGGTTTTTTTCAAGGGTTCTATTAGGGGTTTTACCAGAGATTTATCAAAGGGATCCCACCAAGGTTTCATTTAAAAAGATTCATCTCAGGGTTTCACATAAAGGATACATCTAAGGGTTTTGTCAAGGAGTTTTATCAGGGGTTCAACCAGATTTGTATTTAAGGGGTTGAATCTAAGGGATTTTTATCAAAGGGGTTCCACCAGATTTTTTTTAGGGGTTCTACCAGAATGTTATTAAAGGGTTTCACTAATGTCTGATCATGGGGTTTCATCAGGGTTTTATTAAATGGTTTTATTAAAAGGTTTCACTGGGGTCTTATCAAGGGGTTTTCTATCAAGGGATTTCGTCAAAAGGGTTTTTTCCAAAATCTCATCCAAGGGATTCCAGCAAAAGGGTTATACCATATTTTAACAAAGGGTTTTACCATGGGATTTATCAAGGAGGTTTGCATAAGGGATTTTATTAAGGGTTGTCAATAAATTTTAAGGGATTTCATCAAAAGGAGTTATCAAGGGGTTCCACTAAAAAAAATTTCCAAGGGGTTCAATCGGGTATTTCGTCAAGGGTTTATTACTTGGGATCTTAGGATAATCAGCGTAGTACCTACCGGACTCTGTGGTCAAAATTAGGGTCCTTCTTATATTTAATCGTCTCCGCAACAAAAGAGGAAGACTCATCAACATCCTCTTTCTGATTCGAAGACGATTAAATAGGGGCATCTGTCTATTCTTTTTTCTCTTTTTGTATTAAGGGGTTTATTTATTTTAATAGCAGGGGTAGAATAAATTATGATGGCATTATGAGTTAAATAGGGTTAGATTACTATTATTTTTATTTTAATATATAGGGATTAATTAGGGTCATAATAATTTTTAATCGAATTATATTAGGGTCATAGTGGGGTTATTAAAGGATTAATGTTAATATTAATATTATTATTAATATTAATATTATCATTGAATTGTTATTAAAATACCTGTTAATGTTGTTTTATTTTGAATAAATAAAATGGTACAGTTGGTAGCAAAGGGAGTATAGGGAGTTACAAGACGGAGAGGTTGTGAGTTCGAATCCCACGTTTTTCATTTTTAATGTTGTATTTGTTTTATCTTTACTACAAACTTTTTTTTTCTATTTTTATTTTTAATAAAAAATCACAAAAATATCATTTTTTAATATTTATTTTTTAATTTTCGTATTTGTATTTAATGCAATTTTAAAAATATGATTTTTTCATTAAAATTAATATTTTATGGAAAAAATATCAAAAATCATAAAAATAAAAATAAAAATCAATCAAATCTTTTTTTCACATTATCATTATTAGGATATTTCTTTTATTTAAAATATTAATTTTTTTATTTAAATTCACCAAGCCATGAATCATCCAGATTCATTTGCTTGGGCTCCAAGAAATAGAGGAAAATCAGGTCAGATTAAAACCTTCCCAAACTGAAAAATTTTATTCAATGTCTGACCTAATTTTTCATCTATAAATAGACTCTGTTTTCTACATTTTAATTCATCCACAATTCACAAAGAAATCAGTTTAAAAAGTTGTTCTTCACATCGAAGAACAACAACACTAAAAGGGAAGAGGGGTCGGGATATAAAGGAAATTACGTGGAATGTAAAGAAAATTACCAAGGAAAAAAGGGATACGCGATGAACGATAAAGAGGAACGAAAAGGAAAGAAAGGAGGAAAGCAACAACTTAAGTGGGTCACTGCAATTCAGGTTGGTAAACCCGAATCTCGAGTTGCTTTATGTACATAATTTATGGTTTGTCCTTGTGTTATTTTGGAATTTTATGCATACATAGTTAATTAAAATTTGTATAGGTTTCGTTCTTGATATAATTCATCAATGGATATTAAAGAAAATCATAGTAATAAATTAACAAATATCATAAATAAAAAGTAATTTGTATCAAAAAGAGGGAGTCAACCGTTGACTCGCTCCACCGTGTTTTTTTTCTTCCTTTTTTATCAGACTTGGGTCTTTAGTAATTGGGCCTTGTGCCCAGGTTCCTATAAGCACCCCCACACCATGAGCCCATTACTTTTACAGTAGAAAACACATCCCCTGGATTTATTTATTTAAATAAATTATTGACATAATTTAATTATTAATTAGAAATTAAATTTTAATTAGGATTTATAAAATAGAATTGTAAGGATTATTTTTTGATTAGGATATATAATTAGGAATTTAGAACTAATTTTTTGGCTTGGTTTTTTTTAATTTAAATTTTTTATATTTAAAATAACTTGTTTATTTTTAAATATGGATAGTTGTTTTTATAATTAGTTTTTTTAGGAATATTATGGGTTTGGTTTTTATTAAAATAAAAAGTTTTAAATAATTTGTTTATTTTTAATAAGGACTTCTTTTTTTATGGGGTTTTGTTCTTGGTTTCTCTTTTGGGATGAGGTAATTTGGGGATATTTGGAAATTCATTAAAATTTGGGTTAGGATTTATTTTAAGGAAAAATTAATATTCTTAGATTTTTATTTATTTGGATTTAAATATGGGTTTGGGGATGAAAATAAATTAAATTTAATTTAATTTTTGGGATTAAAATTCTTTTATTTTTGGGATTATATTGATTTAATTTTTAGGATTTAAATTCTTTTATTTTTGGGATTATCTTGAGTTTGGAAATTACTTTTAAATTGGAATAATTTGGGGATCAATTTTGCTATTTTTAGCATAAGGGCATTATGGATTTTATTATTCTTTTTTTATTTTATTAAATTCTACGGAATTTTAGGGATCTATTATTAAATATAGGGGATATAAAAGGATTTTTGTTGGAATTTAAAATTTGGGATAAAACTCTTTGTCCAAGAGTCTAAACAATGGATGGGATTTAAGGGATAACACTCTTAGGTTCCAAAAGTATAAATATAGGCCAAGGGATAAGGGATTTTGGGATAAAACTCTCCATCCTAGAGTATAAACAAGGGATAAGGGATTTTGGGATAAAACTTTCCATCCAAGAGTATAAACAAGGGATAAGGGATTTAGGGATGAAACTCTCCATCCGAGAGTATAAATAATGGATAAGGGATATAACTCTCCATCCGAGAGCATAAATAATGGATAAGGGATATAACTCTCCATTCGAGAGTATAAATAATGGATAAGGGATAAAACTCTCCATCCGAGAGTATAAATAATGGATAAGGGATAAAACTCCTTATCTAGGAGTATAAACAACAGATTAAGGGATAGAACTCTTTATCCAAGAGTATAAATAGTGGATTGGGCTTAGGATTAGAAATGGGAATAGGATTAGGGGGTAGGAATAGGGGAGGTGAACTACGGTTACTCTGATCCTTCAAAATGAGGGTACGTAGGCATAGGGTTGTGAACCCTAGCGAGTATAATTAATAAAAAAACTTATGTTTCTTTTGTAAATAAATCATTTAGACAAACAAACAAGCATACCTTAATATCTAAGGAGGATCCCATTGAGTACAATGGAGGGGAGGGGTGCCTAACACCTTCCCCTCACTTAACCGACTCCCGAACCTTAGGAATATCTACCCTTAGGATTAGGATTCTAGGTTTATCATTATTTTCCTTAAAAAAATATGGTGTCGACTCGAAAATTTTTAGCCAGCCGCGACAAGGCTGAAATGGGAAATTGACTCTACTGGTGAGAGGTTTTATCTGTCTTGTACAAAGCCCAAGATTGAAGCTAAAAGATTATGACTGACTTAGCTGGAGAGTATGATTTGTCTTGTACAAAGCCTAAGATTGAGGCTGGAAAGAGAATTGACTCTGCTTAAGGATATTTTATATGGTGTCTTGCACAAAGCCCAAAATAGAGGCTGAAAGGAGAATTGACTCAACAAGAGAGTGTTTTTATCTGTCTTGTACAAAGCCCAAGATTGAGGCTAAAAAGAGAATTGACTCAACAAGAGAGTGTTTTTATCTGTCTTGTACAAAGCCCAAGATTGAGGCTAAAAAGAGAATGACTCAACAAGAGAGTGAGGATAGATCTTTATACAAAGACAGGTCCAGATTGAGGAATTAACTCTTGCTGAGGATTACAGAAGAGTTGAAATATCAGATGCCTTGAGGTTCTGATAAAGGTTTATTAATAATGATTTGACCCTAGATGGGGAAAATCATTGTGAGAGTTTAAAGATTGAGTTCCAAAACCCTATGGAGGTTTTATCTCTGCTGGTGATTGATGAGATGATCAGGGTTTAGCCTGCGCTCTTTAGGAAATTTGAGGGTTTCTTTGAGATCCAAGAGGAGATGAGACTGTCTAAGTCTACTGGTATGGGAAGGTTTATCTTTGTATGATACCCAAGAGGAGGCTGGTGTTTTTAAGGGATGAGAATCAACCCTACATTGTCCAAGTTTTGACTCTTTGGAAAGACTGCTCAAACAAAGGGTGACTAAGTTATGTCCTATACCTGTAAGAGGTCTTTAGGTCCTTGTATTAAGCCCAAGAGGAGGCATGAGAACTTCTAAGAAGCCTGAGGGTCCTTGTACAAAGCCCAAGAGGAGGCTAGGGATGCTTTTAGGAAGCCTGTGGGTCCAAACTTAAGAAAAGTTCAAGAAAAGTTTAACTGGGAATAGTCTTTTCTTTAGTGAACAGTTCTAGGGTTTGAAGAAATTCAAGAGAGGTTTCACCGGGAATTAATCCTCTCTGGGGGAAATGAATTTCTTTGACAATTTTCTAATAGTGATAGTCTTGAGAAAAGTTTCACCGGGAATAATGCCTTTTTCTGTTCCATATTGTATAAGCCCAAGAGGAGGTAAGATTGTATCTGGAAATTCCTATGGGTAACTAGTTTTGACTGTGTTGACAGAGTGACCACTGAATTTATCTAATCCTAGACCTAGTTGCCGGGGAAAACTCTAAGCAGATATACAGGCATATATATACAGATGAAATATATACTGTATATAAAGGAGAGTAGGAGGACTTACAGGTGAGCAAGCTTCCAGCAGTACAAACAAATATATATATATATATATACAAGTATGTAAAAGAAAGCTGATAAAACTTACAGGTGAGCAAGCTTCCATTGTAACAACTGTATTGTTAGTTGTTCAAGAAATTAAAGAAAGTTTTGATAACAACTATGAATTTGAATCTAAATCAAAGGGGAAGTTGTTTTGAAATGAAGATTGGGGCTTATACTCAAGGAGAGGCCCAGAAATAACAGTGATCACACTGTTGTTTTGAAAATTGTATCGGGACTTATATAATGACTGAGGCCCAAAAAAGGTTTTTTGTACAAAGGGGGTCTTACACTCTATTAGAGGCCCAAAGAATGTTTGAAAAGAAAGGAAATGGGACTTACAACACAAGGGTAGGCCCATATGAAAATGTTTGAAAACGGCGATCGCGCTGAGATTTTTGAAATCGTATCGGGACTTATACAATGACTGAGGCCCAAAAATGGTTTATTTACAAAGAGATGAGACTTACACTCTATCAAGAGGCCCAAAGTTTATTTTGAAAAAGATTTGTGAGGGTGAAAATAAGTAAAACCCTAATTTGATTAAAAAATGTATTTTAATTGAATAAAATTCAATTAAAATGATCAAAATTATCAAACATGTGTGAAAAACAAGTTGTGATCTTGGAATAGTATTTGAAAAATCATGTTTCATTCATAGAATGATTTGAAATTCATTTGAATTTGCAAAATCAATAGAAAGAAATATTTTTAAATGCCTAAAAACAAATAAAAATATAATTCTTTACAAAATACCAAATATATGAAATAAATAATATTTTTGAGAAATTTTTGTAGAATAAAATATTTTAATATTTTTTTTATTTTTTAAAAAAAGAACCAATAAAAAATAATTAAAATTGAGAGAGAAATTAATTAATAAAAAACATGAAAAATGTGAAAAATAGCAAAATAGGAGAAAATGGCAAAAGGGTCTGGGTGGGTCTTGAACCCACAACCTCCCAACCAAACACACATGCGCGCTACCACTCGGGTGGTGATACATCAGTGTATAAAAACCACCCCATTAATACATAAGGGTGACTTGGTTTTAGGCCTGACCAAGGCAAAAAACCAAGTTTTGGTGGATTTGCATGAAGGCTCTAACTTCCTCATTTCTCCATGGATTTTGACAAAATTTAGGTGCATCCTGCCTAGAATTTCATGCGGAATCCAATGGTGCTTTTAGATTTTTCTAAAGATGTCCCTATTTTAAAACCCGATAGTGGTTTCAAAATAGGCCTAGATTTGCATGTTCTATGCTATCTCATCATACAGGCAACAATAGCATGGAAAATTGGTTCAAACACAACATATATGATATGTATGAGATGTCCATGATCAATGGACATCAAAGTAATGCATGATTTAAAGAGTTCAAGTTGTGATGCACTTACCCCTTGAAGTTCCTTGTGCTAACTGTCAAGATCCTTGTGCCAGAAGTAATCCAATGCTAGACACTCTTGATTGATCCCTTAGAAGCTTTTAGGATGATCAAAACCAGCTGGAATCCTCAGGAACAAGAATTGGCTCTTTCATGCAAAAGGGGCAAAAGTGACCAAAGTGGTAACTCTCTCAAATGGTGTTCCAGATGAGGGAAACCAATTGGGACAGTTTGAGGATGATATTTGGAGTGTGTTTGAGGCTTTGTTTGGTTTTGAAAGTGACTGAATCAAGACATGGCTTGAAAAATGCAAAAAAAGTCAAAATTTGAGGTTTTGGAGGTTGACTTTTTTATTTTGGTGTTTCTGATCAAGGGTGAGTGTTTGAACAACTTATATATGATACATTGGATGTGTTTGGATCATGAGGTGTGGTGGAATTGCTCTATAACTCAGAAATTCAGTGGTGACTTGCAAAAGAAGGCATTTTTGTAAAATGAGAGAGATTTTTAGGAAAGCAAGTGTTGTAGGCCTTTGGTGTACTCAAACTGACCACAAATGAGCTCTATTTATAGTAGAGCAAGTTTGTTTTAGCATCAATAGTGAATGGCAGCTGGTACAGGTTTATGGCCAATTGTTGCATAAAGGAATTCTAGCCTTCCATGATCATTGACTTGAGATTAGAGCACAGGCCTATGGTCTTCTGTTACAGGGATAAGGCTTGACTCATTCAGTTAGGTTTACTTCAGTCCATGCCACCTTGATGTATCCATTGAATGCTTTGAAACAAAATTGGAGTCTTTGAGCTTTTTAGCCTTTTTAGGGTGACATAGCTACATGTAGATCCTTGGACTTGGGAGGCTTGTGGATTAGATACTTTTCCTTTGATGCTATCTGTAATACCCCAAATTTTGACCACTTAGATTTCCCATCCTTGTGAAAATCATCATCACAATATGGATGAACCATCATGCTTCATCAGTCTCCCCAAAGATGGGTGAGCATCCAATACAATCAAAATTAGGGTTTCAAGCCCTCTCTGAGTGCTTAGACAAAGGATCAATCAAGAAATGACATGATCTTCAACTTGTCTAATCTCTTAAACATCCACAATGGATCAAAAAGGACTCCCACTTCAAGAATTAAGCACAAGGTTGCTCCCTTCTAGGTGGATCAAGTCTCAAGATCGACAGTGTCACCAAATTAGGGTTTTGGTCGACTAGGGCCTCCAGATGGAAAATTTCATCTGGGCACAAGGCAATGATCCAAAACATGACCTAATATACTTCATGGAACCTCATGAACCCATGCATCAAGTCAATTTTGCCTCAGGGGATGCATTCATAAAAAATCAGGAATTAGGGTTTCTTGACCTAATTCACCCCTAAGTTGACTTTTGGGACAAACCATGAGCCAAGACCTCAAGATATGATTTGAGGGTCTCTAATATACCATATTGATCCATTTGGAACAATGGATTAATCCAAGAAGCTTGGGCAACAAGTCTCAATTTCATCTGCACCACAATTAGGGTTTTAAGGGAAAAGTCAACTGTAACTTTGACTTTTGACCAGGACATGCTCCCAAACCCTAATACATGATTGAATATACCCTATGACACCCATGGAACATGTCCATCAAGTTTGATTTAGGTCAAGGACATGATTTCCTGAAGAATTGCACAGTTTGGAATTCATCTGATAAAAAGTCAACTGTGCACAAAAGTCAACTTTGACTTTTTGAGATTTTTCACCAAAATGGATTTTTAACCCTAAAATGATGTTAATGTATGAGTTGAATCATCATTCATCAAGAAAAATCAAGAAAAGTGAGATAACTTGTAAAAGGGGTAACCATACAACTTAGAAATTTTTCTAAGTTAAAAATAAAGTGGCAAAGGTACCAACTTTGGAGGACCATAACTCCTAAACCACAAGGCCATTTTTTAAGACCCATCCCCCCTTGTACAAAAACCTTTTGGGCCTCACTCATTGTATAAGTCCCTCTGTACAAGTAAACGGCGCGATCGTCGCCTGTTTAAAAATAAAAATCATCTGGGCCTCTCCTTGAGCTATAAGACCCATTCAAAACACTTTGGGCCTCTATTAGAGTGTAAGACCCAATCCCCCTTTTAACCAAAACATCTTGGGCCTCACTTATTGTATAAGTCCCTCTGCGTTAAAAGAAAACCTCGGCGCGATTGCCATTTTTTAAACGAAAAATCATTTGGGCCTACCCTCGTGTTATAAGCCCCACTATTTTCTTTAAACCTTTTTGGGCCTCTTGAGAGAGTGTAAGACCCATCCCTTTGTACAGAAAACCATTTTGGGCCCCAGTCACTTGTATAAGTCCCGCTGTACAAAGTCAAATAGTGCGCTCACTGATAAAACCCTGGGCCTCTCCTTGAGCTGTAAGCCCCAAATCTTTCTTTTTCAAAGCACTTTCTCCTTTGATTTTGAATATACTGTTGTTTTCAATCTTTCTTTGTTGAACAACTAACCAAACAGCATGGAAGCACTCCAACCGAGTAAGTGGTTATCGCTTTCATTTACTGCTTTCATATTATAAACTGTATTGTGGGGCTGCTCACTGTAAGTCTCCTTTCATAAACTCATATATACTGTGTAATAATAGTATAGATATTTCGAGTTTCCCCGGCAACTACGTCTAGAACTAGGTGATGCCGTTTCATTTATTCGTAGAAATAGATGCCTAGATCCCCAATAGGAGCACCAGATACAGTCTTCTCTTCGGCTGTCCTCCTTAGGAATCGTCAAGAAGCTCTACTCCCCAAGATGAATGTATTCTCCGTGAATGGCATCTTTGAGTTTCTTCCAAATTCTCGAACTTTCCTGACTTGATCTATTCCTTGTGGATAGCTTGCCTTGAATGTCTCGGGGTTTGGGTACCCACTACGGTCATAATCTTGGACCTTAACTAAGGAACCCTCTTTAAAAGCTAAAAGTCGCTGGATAGTAAACCTCGCACGTTTACCAGTGGTTTTTTTATCTTTAAAAGAGTTATCTCTCCTAATGAAAAGGAGATGATAGACCCACGGGCTTCTTAAAAGCATCGGCCTCCTCTTGGGCATTGTTCAAGGACCCACAGGCTTCCTAAAAGCAACCCCGCCTCCTCTTGGGCTTTGTACAAGGACCCTACGACTTCTTAGAAGTATTCACAGCCTCCTCTTAGGCTTCGTATAATGATCTCTTCCTCCAGGAATGATAGCCTCCTCTTGGGCTTCGTACAAGGACCCGTCGGCTTCTTAAAAGTTTCCAGCCTCCTCTTGGGCTTCGTACAAATTGTCCCGACGACCTCCTAGAGGTATAGGAACAGAACCTAGTCATCCTCATAGAACAGTCCTTTCATAGAGTCTACTACTGTTTCTCAAAGCATAGTACAAAAGATAAAACTCTAGACTTGGACAGTCTAACTTCCTTGAGTCTAAAAGACATTCTCAAGTGACCCCTTCGTTAAATAGGAAGGAAACCCGCAGACTCGGACAGTCTCAATACCCTTTGGATTTCCAGTTTCCTCAAAGAAAAGGAAACAACCCCGATCCTCAGATTTAACCCATGAGTACAGTGATGCTCATATAAGAACTGATTTTCTCTTTCAAAATCAGTATACTGGATCTGTCACTTAACTGACACAGTAACCTTAGCCTTCTCTTGGGCTTTGTACAATGATTCTCCCCAACGGAGTCAAACAACGTTTTAGCCTCTCTCTCGGGCTTTGTACGAGACACATAAGAGACTCCCTCGTTGAGTCAATCACCTTTTCGCCTCCATCTCGGGCTTTATACGAGATACAAAAAGGTTCTTTTTTTTTTAGCCAAACAAACTTTAGCCTCCATCTCGGGCTTCGTACGAGATACAAAAACACTCTCCTGTTGAGTATAAAAGATTCTCTTGTTGAGTCAACCCTTTTAGCCTCTCTCTCGGGCTTTATACGAGACACAAAGACTCTATCGTCGGGTCAAAAACTTTTAGCCTCTCTCTCGGGCTTTGTATGAGACACAAAATAGCCTCCTCTTAGGCTTTGTATAATGATTTTCCTAGCGGAAATTAGCCTCCTCTTAGGCTTTGTATAAGAAAACCACTGGTTGATCCAATCAACCTTTTAGCATCAAAGCTCTGCCTCGTTCACAGTACGCAAACATCAACAACTCCTTTCCCTTCATCTAATTGCTGTAAGCGGCAAGCCTCTGGATCATCTACATCCATGCCACTGTCCTTCTTTTAGCATAGGAATTCCTAAGGAAAGATGGCATTGCTCTACACTGAGTTAAAGTCTTCTCCTTCAGGTTAAAACCCTTTCTTCGGAAATTATGGCATTTCTCGGATCCGCGTATCCCAGTTAAAGTAATTATCCTTCTCCCTCTTTAGAGATGACAAATTCTCTCTAAAGTCGAGGTCTTTCAGCTTCACGTCTTGGGCTTTGAACAAGACACAAATAGACCTTTCAGCTTCACATCTTGGGCTTTGAACAAGATACAAACCACCTTTCGCTTCACCTCTTGGGCTTTGAACAAGACACCAAAACACCCATTTCCTCCCATAGAATAGGAGGAACTACGAACGCTCTGATTTCCCTATTTCGGTAAACGGGAATACGTAGGCATAAGATTGAAAGAAAAGATCTTAGCGAGCGCAATCAACAAAAAACCCAAATCCCACATCTCCATCAATCAAAAGCAGTAATTCAAAAGCATCAGTCCTAACATCCTAATCCTTGTTCCCCGCCAGAAACCTTCTGCCCAGGTAAAAAAGAAAGAAAACAGTATTGGCGAAAATACAAATAACCAGTACAAAGGCCCCCCACATTGATAACATTCGTAACCTAACAGATCGCTGTTTAAACTCAGTATGCAAAGCAGGGTTAATTGGAGACATCTATTTCCCTTCCTTATTCAGCTCACAATAGGATAAAAAATGAATCGACCTGTAGTCAAAGCTCAAACCGCAGAGAGCGACCAGCGCTTAAGAACCGCGTCCAAAATCGCTCGCTACACTATCCCCTGAGGTGTCCAAATGGATGACAAGGCTTATAATAATCTGATTTGGCCAAATCGAGCAAATGACCTATAATCTGCCTTGAACAAAATCAGTCTTTGATGCCATGTTCCAAGGGTTGGAACTCCCTACTCAAATTGAATTTGGAGATGATCTGGTACTTGTTGGAAAGCCCTCACGGCATACTTCAACTTTGATGTTCAAAGTTGGTCTTAGTTCAGCTTGGATCATTGTAAAAAATGCCTCTACCTTTTGGAAAAAATAAGGCAGATTCTGACTTGTTGAAAATTTCACGAAGTGTTGGGAAAAGTAGAATTTTCATGTTTTAGTGATTTTGCTCCATCCATAACTCAAAATCCATGAGGATTTGGAATCTCTTGTAGTTGACATATTTGAAGTATGTCAGATGGACTTTCATTTGAGCTTTGAATGGGAGAAAAAGGCTTTATGGTTTAGGAGTTATGACCTTGCAAAGTTGGGTAAAAACCACTTTTGTTCCATAACTTAGAAAAACAGCTTTTCAAGGTTGCCCCTTTTGCAAGAAAACTCACTTTTCTTGATTTTTCCTGATGGATGATGATCAATATCATACATTAACATTGTTTTTATCTTAGGGGAACCATATTTGTGAAAAATTCCAAAAAGTCAAACTTGATTTGGTGCACAGTTGACTTTTTGTCAGATGAAATCCAAACTGTGCGATCCTTTGTGCAATCAAGTTCTTGATCTAATTCAAAACTAATGGATGGATTCCATAGGTGTTTTAGGGTGTCTTGAATTATGTCCCAAGGTTTGGGAGCATGTCTTGGTCAAAAGTTCAAGATACAGTTGACTTTTCCTTCAAAACCCTAATTGTGGTCCAAATGAAATTGAAACTTGTGAATCAAGTTTCTTGGATTAATCCATTGTTTCAAATGGATAAATGTAGTGTATTTGAGGCCCTCAAATCATGTCTTGAGGTCTTGGCTCATGCTTTGCCTCAAAAGTCAACTTAGGGGTGAATTAGGTCAAGAAACCCTAATTCCTGATTTTTTATGAATGCATCCCCTGAGGCTTAATTGAATTGATGATTGGGTCCATGAGGTCCCTTGGAGTATCTTGGGTTGTTCTTTGAAGCCTTGGCTCATTTCTAGAGGAAAATTTCCATCTGGAGGCCTTGGTTGACCAAAACCCTAATTTGGTGACACTGGCGATCTTAAGACTTGATCCACTTGGAATGTTGCAACTTTGTGCTTGATTCTTGATGTGGGAGTCTTCTTGATCCCTTATGGGTGTTTGAGAGGTTAGACAAGTTAAAGATCATGTCATATCTTGATTGATCATTTGTCTAAGTGCTCTGAGAGAGCTTGAAACTCTAATTCTTGGCTGTAGTGAAAGCTCAACAATCCTTGAGGAAGTTGATGAGGCATGAAGGTACATCCATATTGTGGTGCCGATTTGCACAATGATGGGAAATATTGGTGGTCAAGATTTGGGGTATGACAGATGCCCCTATTTAATCTTCTTACACACGAAGGTGTGAATGGCGAAGATGTTCGAACATTCAGGGTACAAGAGGATTAAATATCGGAATACCCGAAATTTTGACGGTGGTTATGAATGGCAGTTTGCTCATCCATCTTCTTTTGCTAAGCAATGATATTTAGGAAAGGATAAAACTTCCCCTCGATCCTGGTCTTCAGCCACGAAACTGGTCTCAGTTTCCTTGTGATAAACTTCCCATCGATCCTGGTCTTCAGCCAAGGAACTGGTCTCAGTTTCTGAAATAAACTTCCCCTCGATCCTGGTCTTCAGCCAAGGAACTGGTCTCAGTTTTTGAAATAAACTTCCCCTCGATCCTGGTCTTCAGCCACAGAACTGGTCTCAGTTTCTTCTTGTCGAGTTCCTTTCTTGACAAGGAATGCTATGTGTAGCGGTCTTCATCAAACTTCTCGCCGAGTTTTACTGGGGAGATGCCATTTGATTGAAAAGTTTTGAGGTCAGACTTGCTGGGGTAACCCATTTGTCTGAGCTGTAGAGGTGTCTAAACTTCTCTGTTGGAGATGCCGTTTGATGACTCTACTGGGGAAAAACGAGTCTCTTGAAAGACTGCTTTTCTCTCGGGGATATTACATCATACTTTTCTTCGAGATCTTTTTGGAGAAATGCCATGTGATGTAATCCAATTTTGAGGTGCTGATGACTTCCTTAACATTGGCTTTCTTGGGAGAAAAACCAATGTGTTGCTGAGAGTCTTCGGTTGAGAGGCTTTCTCTGGGGATTTTCTTTAATCCGGGAAAG
Organism: Lathyrus tuberosus; assembly: GCA_022829125.1. NCBI lineage: Eukaryota > Viridiplantae > Streptophyta > Magnoliopsida > Fabales > Fabaceae > Lathyrus > Lathyrus tuberosus. The sequence continues at coordinate 1,784,237 of JALAZF010000405.1, forward strand.
CGAAAAATATCATCTTCAATGGTGAAGAGTGACATTTTTCGAATGTCTTCTTGCCTTTCGAAATTTCAACTTATCAAAGTGGTCGAGGACCGTCTCCAATCCAGAAATAAACTGGGGAGAAATTGTTCAGACAAAACATTTCTTGACGAGGAAAGAACTGACAACTCGATTGATAAGAGGAATTTTATCACTTGGGGGATGACTATGACCAGAGTGATATTAATGCAATTTGAATATGAATATGAATCGATAATGCATGATGTATGTATGTTTATCCTGACAAAACTGACGTGACATACATATTGGTGGATAAACATGACTGGATACTCGGCCATTGCGGGGGATGAAAAAGTACCAATGGTTCATGATAGCAATCATGTCTTGCTTTGGAGAGGTAGACCCTGGTGGGGAGAAATAATTATTCAATCGGTCTTAAGAGGTAAGAACTCTGCCGTAAATGTCAGACGGGATATTCGCATTTGAAACAGTTGATCCTTCATTCAGGCGTACTGGTTTAGAAGAAGTACTTTGATTCTGCACTTTGAGGTTCAATCACCTTTGGAGAGGTTATCGATGTTCTTTTTGATGTTCATCGGTCAAAAGGAATTGCCATCTTTATTTTAAAAGCAGAAAATTTTTGACAAGTATATTCATTTTTGTTTTATTTCAAGAATCGTTGATCATGTTAAAAATGTCATTCTGTAAAGCTAAAACAAATGAGAATTGCAAACAAAAGCACTAGGGCTCAAATTTTATTGATAGGATGGAAATCAGTCAAGCGCGTGATCCCATAGAGTATTTACAAAGGTTAGAAAATGGTAATTTAAAGGGAAAGGGGCTACATTGAAACATAACGACCTTTATCCTTCTACCAACTTTGAATTCTGGACATCCTGAGCTTCTGTCGAAGAAGACCTTGGCTGGAAGTTTTTCGACGAATAGTGTTACCGCTGGGGGATTTCACCTTGTCAGACGTAGTTACTTGCCATTAACCCCTAACTTTTGCCTGGATTGTACTTTGAGATTTCCAATCCATCGGGATGATTTTTGCTTATGTCTCTAATTTTTGCCAGGACCGCCCTTACGGGTTTTCAATCCACCGAGACGTTTCTTTTTTTTTTTAGGTGAAGTATTTCTTGACTACGTCGACATTCGTGGGGTAGGCAAATTCCTCTCTATCCATGGTTGCGAGTCTCAAAGCGCCGCCTGAGAAGGCTTTCTTAACCACATAGGGGCCGTCATAATTCAGAGTCCATTTGCCCCGGGAATTAGTGAGGAATGATTATATCTTCTTGAGCACGAGATCTCCTTTTCTGAAGACATGGGGTCAGACCTTTTTGTCAAACGCTTTATTCATTCTTTGCTGATACAACTGACCATGGCATAGTACCGTTATTTGCTTTTCTTCAATTAGGTTCAGTTCGTCGTGTCGACTTTGACACCATTCAGCATCTGTTAGCTTAGCTTCCATCAATACTCGGATTGACGGGATCTCTACTTCTATGGGAAGCACTGCTTCCATGCCATATACTAGAGAGAAAGGGGTTGCCCCTTTTGAAGTGCAGACAGATGTGCGATAACCGTGGAGAGCAAAGGGTAGCATTTCATGCCAGCCTTTGTAGGTTACAACCATCTTTTGAACAATCTTCTTGATGTTCTTGTTAGCCGCTTCTACCGCTCTATTCATCTTAGGTCGGTAGGGAGATGAGTTATGGTGTTCAATTTTGAACTCAGCACACAACTCTTTCATCATCTTGTTGTTAAAGTTAGATCTATTATCCGTAATGATTTGGCTTGGAATACCATAACGGAAGATGAGATTGTTGTTGATAAATCGGACCACAACTTGTCTGGTTACATTGGTGTACGATGCTGCTTCGACCCATTTGGTGAAGTAGTCAATGGCTACCAGGATGAACCGATGTCCGTTTGAAACCTTGGGTTCGATCATGCCAATCATGTAAATTCCCCATATAGAAAAAGGCCATCGGGAAGAAATAACTTTGAGATGCGTTGGCGGTACATGGTTTTGTCAGCGTATATTTGGCACTTGTGACATTTCCTCATGTATTTGTAGCATTCGGATTCCATTGTCAACCAATAGTATCCCGTTCTCAGGATTTTTCTTGCCATTGTGTGTCCGTTGGCATGAGTGCCAAAGGATCCTTCGTGAATTTCTTTCATCAGCATGTTTGCTTCTGGACTGTCTACGCATCTGAGCAAAACCATGTCAAAGTTTCTCTTATAGAGTGTATCACTGCTTAGGAAGAAGCTGCCAACCAATCTTCTGAGAGTCTTCCTATCTTTTCTTGATGCCCTAGATGGGTATTCCTGTTTTTGAAGGAAGCATTTGATATCGTGAGACCAAGGTTTATCGTCTATGTGTGCTTCAATCGTTAAGATGTAGGCGGGCCTTTCAAGGCGCATTATGTTAATCTTAGGTACGTCGTTCCATTGACCTACACTAATCATGGAGGAGAGAGTGTTTAGTGCATCAGCCATGTGATTTTCTTCACGAGGGATATGATAAAATTCGATTCTGTTAAAGAATGGTAACAACCTTCTCGCGTAATCTTTGTAAGGAATCAGTCCTGATTGGTATGTCTTCCAATCTCCTTTGACTTGATTGATAACTAGGGCTGAGTCTCCATACATATCCAAGTTCTTAATCCTCAAATCAATTGCTTCTTCGAGACCCATGATACAAGCTTCATATTCGGCCTCGTTGTTTGTGCAATTGAATGTTAATCGGGCGGTGAAAGGAATGTGGGTACCCTGAGGTGTTATGATGATTTCCCCAATTCCGTTTCCATAATTGTTGACAGCTCCATCAAAGATTAGTCCCCATTGGAAATCTGGTTTTGGCCCTTCAATGGGTAGTGGTTTATCGCAATCTTTCATTTTTAAGCACATGACATCTTCGTTTGGGAAGTCAAATCTGATAGATTCTTGATCGTCAATCGGTTGATGAGCCAAGTGATCAGCTAAAATACTTCCTTTGTACTGTCGTATTCTGATAACAACATCTGCCACCGGGCAATCCTTCCCGTGAGAGCAGGTTTTTCAAAGACGTACTTGATTGGATCCATTTCAGAGATTAACCAAGTAGTGTGACAAATCATGTACTGGCGAAGACGTTTGGCTGCCCAAGCCAGAGCACAACAAGTTTTCTCAAGCACAGGGTACCGAGTTTTGCAGTCAGTAAATTTCTTGCTCAAATAGTAGATGGCAGACTCTTTTCTTTTGGTTTCATCTTGTTGGCTAAGCACATAGCCCATGGAGTCTTCCAATATTGTTAAGTAGATGATCAGTGGTCTTCCTTCCAATGGAGGTGATATAATCGGTGGATTTAACAGATATTCTTTGACATTGTCGAAGGCTTTTTGACAGTCTTCTATCCAAAAACAACTTTGATTCTTTCTGAGGAGTTCGAAGATCGGCGCGCACTTTGCGGTCTTGAGAGATATTCATCTGGAAATGCAATTCAGACGTCCCAAAAATCCTCGGACTTGTTTCTCAGTCTTTGGAGAAGGCATTTCTTGAATGGCCTTGACCTTGTCAGGATCAACCTCAATTCCTTTCTGGCTGACAATGAACCCTAAAAGTTTCCCTGAGCGGACACCGAACGTGCATTTGTTGGGATTCAAGCGGAGTTGGTAATTTCGAAGAAGCTCGAATAACTTTGACAAGTGGGTCACACGCTCCTCTTCAGTTTTAGATTTGGCAATCATGTCATCGACATACACTTCAATTTCTTTGTGCATCATGTCGTGAAACAGAGTAGTCATGGCTCTTTGATAGGTTGCCCTGGCGTTCTTCAAACCAAACGACATTACCTTGTAAAAAAAGGTGCCCCATGGGGTAATGAATGAAGTTTTCTCCATATCTTTCGATGCCATTTTGATTTGATTATAGCCCGAGAATCCATCCATGAAGGAGAAGACTTTGAACTTTGTTGTACTGTCTACCAGCATGTCAATGTCTGGCAGGGGGAAGTCATCATTTGGACTTACTTTGTTCAGATCCCTGTAGTCTACACACATTCTGACTTTTTCGTCCTTTTCCGGAACTGGCACTATGTTGGCTAGCCATTGAGGATATTCTAAGGTGGTGAGGAAACATGCGTCAATCTATTTCTGCACTTCCTCCTTGATTTTGATAGCCATATTTGGATGAGTCCGTCTCAACCTTTTTTTTTACTGGCGGACATTCTGACTTCATTGGTAGATGATGTTCCACGATGTTGGTATCCAACCCTGGCATGTCCTGACAGGACCAAGCAAACACATCTGGAAACTCTTTGAGAAGTTCTATCAAGCTTTCTTTGACAGTCAAACTGAGCAATGCTCTAATCTTAACTTCTTTCTTTTCTTCCTCTGATCCCAAGTTGACCGTTTCCAACGGTTCTTTGTGAGGTTCAATGGACCTTTCCTCTTGTTTGAGTAATCGCGAAATCTCTTCTGGAATTTCGTTGTCCTCTTCTTCTTCAGCTTCAAATACCGGGAATTCAAAATTGGGAGAAGACATTGGATCGTATGTTTCAATGTGGTTTAAAACAAGCAATCTGCATGACGTGATGATTTATTTTTAGAAGAGATAGAGAAAATGCAAGAGTGTGTGTAGTGTATTTTCTGAAAAATGCTTGTTTTCATTTTTGGGTTGTTTTATGATTACCATTTTCTGAAAAACGAAAAGTGAAAATAGCGATAAATGCGGGAATGACAGAACGACGTTTATTTATTTATGATTTTGTCGATTCTTGAAACTACAGCCTTATAAAACAAATCTCTGTCGCTTTGGGCGAGGCGAAGAGGGACATTTACAGAAAAGTGAGCCCAATAAAAACATTTGTTTCACCTGGGCAGGGTGAAAGGTTAAAACAAAGATGGCAATTACTTAGACTTATGGACGACTTTCGGAACATCGACAGCAACCCATTGGCGACGAACTCCTCAGTGAATCACAAAGTCTGGTACCTTGTTTCTTGGTTTGTCCTTAGAAATGACGTTGATTTCTGGTGGAGTAGGATCGTTGGAGTCTTCCTCCCAAGCAGAGTTGTCATAAACGAACTCTTCTGTTGTATATTTCCTAGTGTGTTCACTCTCAAGAGGATCTCCCTATCCAGTTGGCTGGATGTCCTCAAACCTGATGTGAGAGATTTCAGGAGCGGTGTTCTTGACCAAGAAGTCGTACTTGCCACTCGGCTGTCCTAAGGTGTCCCATACTTCTGTGGGGATAGAGGAGTCATCCTTCTCGATGACGTTGACCTCAGGAAAATCATAGTTGATGAACTCTTGTCCTACAATCTTTGCAGATTCATCATTGTGCTGGATATCTTCGGAATGTCCTGAGTAATGATCCCATGACTTGGTGGGGACGCAGGTATTCTATTCAGTATTGCTCAACTGATAAGCATCGTTGGGATGACTTTTTTGCCCCAAGCCTTTTGGGTACGGCTTCCAGATAGGAAAGTCATCCAGGGGATCATAATAGTCTTTATCGAAGTTGTCTTTCATCGGATCGTCTTCTAATGAGTTAGGTGGAGCATGACATCCCTCGGGGTCACAATCTCCGTATATCATCTTGACGTCTGATCTTGGTATATATCTTGGACTCTGTTTGGGGAAACAGAATGGCATGCACGTTTCTTCCTGAGACATATAACCGTTGTTGTTGAGATAAGATTTTCACTCCTCATCCGTATCGGAGGAGTCACTCTTATTGATGGTGTGTACTTCTTGAGACACTGGGTGAAGGAAGCCTCCACTATGGAAGAAGTCCTGAATGGGATGAAAACTTTCGTCTTTCTTGGCAGTCTGGGTACAGGCTGAAGAAAAACCAAGACCTTTCTTTATCTTGTTATCAGTAGGAATGACAAACTGTCCCCATCCCTTTACGTCGTTACTTTTGATCACTTCAAGAGCATATTTGTATGAGGAAATCGACGTCCCTCTCTCTGATCGATTCTCATTGCTCACCGAGAGTGCTTGGAACTGGGTTCCAACAACCTCCTCAGGTTCTACACAGGAAAATGATGATAAGTTGCTCACGATTAAGGCCTGCTCTCTGCATACTGTGACTAATTTGTCATTCTTGATGAACTTAAGCTTTTGGTGAAGTGTCGAAATGGCTGCCCCAACCTCGTGTATCCAAGGTCTTCCTAATAAACAGCTGTATGCTGCCCGGATGTCCATGACCTGGAAAGTGACTTGGAAAGTGTGAGGACTGATAGTTATGGGAAAGTCGACTTCCCCGATAATTATTTTTCTGGATCCGTCAAAGGCTTTGACGATGACCTCACTGCCTCTCATCGGGGCTCCTTGAAATGATAGTCGTATCAGAGTTGATTTTGGCATAACATTCAAAGTTGATCATGTGTCTACCAATACGTTGGCTAAAGCATCGTCTTGGCAGTTGACTGTAATGTTAAGCGCCATATTGTGATTTTTACCTTCTTCTGGCAGTTCTTCATCACTGAATCCTAAATTGTTGTAGGAAGTGATGTTGGAGATGATGCTATCAAAGTGTTTTATCATCACATATTGTTCTACGAAAGCTTGCTCCAAGACTTTCTGCAGAGCTTCCCTGTGAGCTTCGGAATTGAGCAAGAGAGATAGCACAGAGATTCTCGAAGGAGTTTGTAACAGTTGGTCCACAATGTTGTACTCGCTTTTCTAGATGAGCTTCAGCATCTCATCGTTATTCTTCGCCAGTTCTGAATTACTAGATTGACTGACTGGTTGATTAGGAACTTCTGTTTGAGGTTCCTTTTCTTTGATGGGTTCTCCAACTCCTCTGTTGAAGATCCGACCGCTCCATGTGACTCGTCTGATGTCGGCAATGTTTACGACGGAGGGTAATTGAGTTTCCTTTCCATTTTCGATTGTTGTTGCACCGTACTTGTAAGGGATAACCTTATCTGATTTGTACGGTATTGGACCTGGCAGGTAAGTAACCACATGAGCTTTTTGATTTTTTTGACCATCGTAGGCAGCCTCAATTGGTTCGAGGTTAAGAATCTTTCTACTATCAAGAGGAACTCTTGATTCATCGATTAGAGGGATTATGGCGCATACGTCTTTGTCCATTTCATGATTGGAGATTATGACAACGTCTTTGCTTTGATCAGGAAGATAGTCTTGTATCACGTTGATCGAACCAGAACTTGAACATGGTCGAACCTCTTTTCGGTCCAACTAATTTTGAAGAGCCGCTCGTACATGATAACATCCTTGGTTGTTCTCTGAGCAAACTCTACAGCGCTCATAATTATGTGGTGGCACCCGACCACGTTCACTTTGTATGCAGTGCAGCTTTACTTGATCTGTTTCCATCGAGCGGACATCCTGACTTTGATGCCTATCAGGATTCTCGTCAGTCATACTAATCTGCTATGTAGCTTCATCCAAGTAGATTGGAAGCCACCAGTGGTCCAACAAGTGTTGAAGTGTTCTTTGGACAAGTGCACACCCTTGGTCGTCTCCATGGCATTGTTCACAGTCTTGATAATCATATGAAGCCAGAAAGTCGGGCCTGACTTGCTTAGCGTGTAATTCTACCAGAATGGTATTCATCAAGCGAATGTCAAAGATCTGAACCATATTGACTTAATGGTTATTTCTCTCACGGTAGTCTTGGATCCATCTGACGTTGAAGGGCCTCTTGTACAAAAGAGCATCCCTGATTGCTTATTAAGCAGATCAGACAGGTATTGTAATCGTGCCGTGGCAGATTATGGTATTGACTTTGCCTTGAATGCATCGCCACTAAGTTGACGTTCATTGTGCAGACGTCGTGGTTCTGAACAATATTGGGATGCGCATGGGCCATGTTGACTTCACAGATTTGGTGATCCTGAATCCAGCCTAGATTCATCTGTTCTTGTAGAGCTTATTGCACTACAGAACACCCTTGATTATTCTTTGAATAGATATCACATTGGTGATAATTATGAGGCGGTACATGATCGTACCCCCTCTGTCTGCAATGCATCCTGACCAAATTAGTTCCTAATAGGAGTACATCGTGAATTCGATAACTGCGGCTAGATTCTTCCTCTATTAAATTTACTGCAATCTTTTCATGTTGATGTAACGGGTTCGTCTGAACATTTGGATAAGTATGTTTGAAAGATAGCACCCCGCTCCTGACAAGTTTTTGTATATCAGACTTGAAACTGATACAGTTCTCGATGTTGTACCCCGATCCTCCTTGATGGTAAGGGCAAGTTTGATCCTTTTTAAACCAAAAGGGCAGATTTTCCGAGATTGTAAGAGGAGACCTGGTTTGGACGTGCCCCTTGGCCAGTAAGAGTAGGAATAGTTCTGCATACAACATTGGTATAGGGTCGAACCCTGATGGTCGTGTCGTACGATTGTTTCTGTTGTACTATAGACGAGCCTGTTAAAGAGGTTGTTGTATCCTTTGTTGATACTGTTGTTGACTAGGTTGGTTCTGAGCAACTTGAGGTTGATACGTCGGAGCCGGCGCAGGGTGGATAGCGGGAGTTACCGCTGCTACTGGTTGATACCTTCGACTTTACTTTCTGAGAGAGATATTACCAATATCTTGCTCTTTTTTCTTTGAGAAAGCACTACCGTATCTTTTGGTACTGCTTGATGGCTCTGCATTTTTGACCAGTCGTCCTTCTCGGACTGCCTCTTCAAGGCGTACCCCCATGTTCACCATTTCAGTGAAGTCACTGGGCGCACTTGCAACCATTCGGTCGTAATAGAATGAGCTCAAGGTTTTCAAAAAGATCTTTGTCATCTCTTTTTTCTCGAGAGGGAGACAGATCTGAGCGGCAATTTCATGCCACCTCTGAGCATATTTCTTGAAAGTTTTCTTGTCTTTTTGTGACATTGATCGGAGCTGATCCCTATCTGGTGCCATTTTCAGGTTATACTTATACTGCTGAAAGAAGGCAGCACCGAGATCTCTGAAAGTATTGATCTTGGTGCGGTTTAAACCCATGTACCATTTGAGTGCGGCACCGGTTAAACTGTCTTGGAAGTAATGGATCAGTAGCTGTTGATTTTCTGTCTGAGTTGAAATTTTTCGAGCTTACATCACCAAATGACTTTGAGGGCAAGAGTTTCCCTTGTATTTTTCAAAGTCAGGCACCTTGAATTTGTGTGGGATTTTTACATTAGGGACCAGACAGAGGTCTGCGGCGTCCTTTCCAAATAAGTCTTGACCGTGAATGGCATGCAGTTCCTTCTGTATTTCCAAGAATTATTCCTGGAACTCATTCATCCTTTGGCACATGTCTTTGTTTCCACCAGAAATTGCTTGTGGAATCTGTCCTTCCGGGACAGTGTGTACCACTGGTTGTGGTATAGATATTACTGTGGTGATTCTTGGCGCTTCCATGCCCTGAAGTTTGTAACCTTCAGGTGTTACTGTTGTAATCCTTGCGTCTTCACTTTCCCGAAGTTTGTAACCTTAAGGTCCAGTGGTTCCTGCCGCAGTTTCTTGGTCTTCAGTGACCGGCGGGATATATCCTTCAGGGACAAAGTTGATATGCACGCCCCAGGGGCGACTTTTAGGCATGTCGTATCGAGGATATTTCTCATGCGTCTCCATAATGGGCGTAGATGTGATCTCTGAGATCACAGTCTTTTGTTGTTGCCTCTGAGCTGCTGCCAGGGATTGCATGTCATTGTGAAGTTTTTCCAAACTTTTCTTTAGAGCGTCGACTTCTTCTCTCAGCTCTCTGTTCTCTTCCTCGATATCGTCCATTTTCTTTTGTCGATTGGCCTGAGTATTGTATGAGTGAGACAGGTTGACTCTCTAGAATAGTGACACATACGTGAGACTCGAAGATAAGAAGAACTGTTATGTGAGAATGATGAATGATATGCAATGATATATATTTTTTTGTTTTTTTTCTTTAATAAAAAAAATAAACTTCAACAAATAGATAGTAAATATCATACAGTGGGGAGACCCCTTTTTATTGAATGTGAAAGATTGCAGAATGTTACAAAGAAAAGTACAGTATTTTACAAAGTACTGTAAGGAAAATGTATAAGCTCAGGGATCCTGAGTCCTTTCTGAAGAGAGCTCAGATGCTGGTTCTGGTATTTTACTTTTCTTTGACCGGGGTTCTTCAGTCGTTGTTGGGTTGTCAGTCCTTTGCCAAGTGAAAGGAGTGAGCAAGTTCCTTTGATCTTCCATAGCATGTTGTTCTAGAATCTCAATCAGAGCTTCCTTTTCTTTTAACAGTTCTTGAATTTTAGCGCACTCTATATTGAGGATTCGATACTTGTTTTTCCAAGAGCTTTTCTCCCGTTGAACTTTGTTGAGAGCGACCTGGAGTTTTTTCGTCTCAGACATAAAATAAAGGATAGATTCCTTTAACAGAAGAACTTCTTGACCAGGGTAAGGCATCCTCAGCTTGAGGGCTCTAGTTTGTACCCAGTGGAGATAAGGTTCCATGGAGATACAATCTTGTCTTCCTAGAGACTCTCTTCCTTTCCTGTGAATATGTTGCCAGGCATGCACTATTTCCTTCTTTAGTGCCCTGTCATTTTCTCCTTCCTTGAAGAAAAGACCTTCCAGATGAACATTATGCGGGGTATTCTTCATCGGGTATCCGAGTTGACGGCGAACTAAAATGAGATGATAGTTGATTCCTTCTTTTGTTCCTATGAGGGGTACATTGGGGAAATTTTTGCATCTGTCGATGATCTCTATCCCCTCGTAAATCCGATTGTACCAATCTATGTCAGATTTGGTGAGAGACATGATTCTCTATGACCAACGTAGAGTACTCTTGTGATCCCAAAATGCAGCAGACTTGGGTAAATGGGAAGTGAACCATTTGTAAAGTAGTGGTACACAACATGTGATCATTCCTCCGCTGTACAAATTACTTAAGTGTACAAAATGATAAGCATCTACGAGCAAAGTTGGTACGGGGTTTCCAATCAGAAATATCTTAATGGCATTGGTATCGACGAAGTTATCAATGTTGGGAAAGAGGAATAACCCATATGTGAGTAAAACAAAGATATCTTCGAAAGCAGTTATGTTTCCTACACTGGCAAAGTATAGAGCTTTCTCTGTCAGGAATTTAGCTGGTAAACCCTGGATTCCTCCCTTAGTGGTCATGAATCTATCTGATATTTGTAATTATTGTTTTAGTTTATTTTGAAAAAAGGAAGAGCAGAGAAAAGGGAAGAAATTTTTCTTTGTTTAAGAGTTTTTTAAATGAATGCATGAATGTAGCACATAAAAACATTGAAAAACATGGGTTCAAGGGTTCAACATCACGAGCATGGAGTCATGGCTCTACCCATCCCCAAAGGTTGTATTCTGGTCAATTTTTGTACCTGTAGAAGGGATCCTAAGGTTCCCAAAATCATTGACCCCCCTAGGGATATCAACAGCAAGCTGGTTCACCCGAGCGAGCTGTAGCATCCTAGGGTAATCTCATTTGAGTGTAGTATCGCGTATCAACTATTCCCGATAGTCACCGTACTACCAAGTGGTCATATGGTTAATGTCTACTAAATCCTCAGGGTCACGGGTGCCGCACTGGGATAGCGTTTGTTTCACGACGATCGGTCGTTCAACATATTATCCACACGGGCCCTCGCCTGATTTGGTGTTCTACCAAGATGGCTTATTCGGGATTCACACCCTATAAGTCCACCCGTTTATGCCACCCTTTATCATAGGGTTCTCTCAAACTTTCCACATGCATATCAATTGCATTCCCATTGACAGAAAAATAAACACGGATATCAAGTAGGAAAAGCAATATATATATATATATATATATATATATATATATATATATATATATATATATATATAGTATATAAAACTCTAACAACCTAGAAATCTTAGGAATTCTAATCCTAGTTTGTTTCCCCAGCAGAGTCGCCATTTTTCTGTAGCGTGCGATTTTTGTCGGTGACGCGACCACCTTTTCGCCATGGGTTTTTCCTCATCGCAATGGTAGGGATTGGGTGCTACTTTCTGATTTCTTATTTATCCTATGAAGGTGGAAAGGAAAAGGAAGTTATCTAAAATAACCTTGCACGCAAATGTTTTACTGAAAAAATGCTAAGAGATTGGGGAGTTCGGGGTCAGGCTTTACAATGGGGAGTTGTTAATTACCCATCCTATATGTGGTTATCCACAGGTTGTTAGCAATTTCTACTGCTTTCTACTTACTCGTGTTTGTCTGTCATGGATTGGGAAAGTTTCTCCTTTGGGAGTTTTGAGAGAGAGAGAGTTTTTGTTGATGTTTTTAGTGAGGTATGGGACCTAAAGTTTTTTATTGGTGTCTATGAAGGTACTGGACCTAAAGTTTTTGATTGGTGTGCTCTCTAAGATTTTTCAATCTTATGCCTACGTATTCCCGTTAAATAAAACAGGGAAATCATAGCAATCGTAGTCCCTCCTATTCTATGGGAGGAAAGATGATGTTTTGGTGTCTTGTTCAAAGCCCAAGATTGAAGACCAAGGGTTATTTGAGAGAGAATTTGTCATCTCTAAAGGGAGACATCTCGTCTGTTTATCACAACTGTTGGGTGACTGATTATAAAGGAGGATTACTTTAACTGGGATGTAAGAATCCAGCAATGCCATAATTTCCTTTATAGGGGATTTGTCCTGAAGGAGAAAACATTAACTCAGTGTAGAGTAATTCTATTTTTTCCTTAAGAGTCTTTCATGCTAAGAGAGGGACGTTGGCTTGGATGTAAATAATCCAGAGGCTTGCCACTTACAGCAATTAGATGAAGGAGGAAGTTTACCAGGATAAGAGATGGACTACAACTTGGATTTTTGAATCAACAAGTGTGCCATTTACAACAGTTATATGGAATTAAGGTTTGTTTTGAATATCTGTTTTGATGTGTGATGTACAGAGAAATGTCTTCCTATAGAGAGTTTTTAATTTCCTCTGAGGGGATTGTTGGTTTTTTTTGTGTGCCTTGATCAAAGCCCAAGGTTGAAGCTAAAAGGTTGACTCTATTAGGGAGTTTTATATCTGTCTTGTACAAAGCCCAAGATTGAGGCTAAAAAAAGAGACTGACTCTTTTGGGGGATATCATTATACAAAGCCTAAGAGGATGCTATAAGTTGACTTTTCTGGGGAAATATTTTGTCTGTCTTGTACAAAACCCAAGATTGAGGCTGAAAAAGGGGTTATTGACTCCACTGGGGAATATTTGTATGTGTCTTGTACAAAGCCCAAGATTGAGGCTGAAATGAGAAATTGACTCTACTAGTGAGAGGTTTTATCTGTCTTGTACAAAGCCCAAGATTGAGGCTAAAAGATTATGACTGACTTAGCTGGAGAGTATGATTTGTCTTGTACAAAGCCCAATATTGAGGTTGGAAAGAGAATTGACTCTACTTAAGGAGATTTTATATGGTGTCTTGTACAAAGCCCAAGATTGAGGCTGAAAGGAGAATTGACTCAACAAGAGAGTGTTTTTATCTGTCTTGTACAAAGCCCAAGATTGAGGCTAAAAAGAGAATTGACTCAACAAGAGAGTGTTTTTATCTGTCTTGTACAAAGCCCAAGATTGAGGCTAAAAAGAGAATTGACTCAACAAAAGAATGTTTTTATCTGTCTTGTACAAAGCCCAAGATTGAGGCTAAAAAGAGAATGACTCAACAAGAGAGTGAGGAAAGATATTTATATAAATCCTAAGAGGAGGCTAGCTTCTGCTGCGGATTATTGAGATCCAAAGGCAGGTCCAGATTGAGGAATCAACTCTTGCTGAGGATTACAGAAGAGTTGAAATATCAGATACCTTGATGTTCTGATAAAGGTTTATTGATAATGATTTGACCCTAGCTGGGGAAAATCAAAGTGAGAGTTTAAAAATTGAGTTCCAAAACCCTATGGAGGTTTTAACTCTGCTGGTGATTGATGAGATGATCAGGGTTTATCCTGTGCTCTTTAGGAAATTTGAGGGTTTCTTTGAGATCTAAGAGGAGATGACACTTTCCAAGTCTATTGGATGGTATGGGAAGGTTTATCTTTGTATGATGCCCAAGAGGAGGCTGGTGTTTTTAAGGGAATAGAATCAACCCTACATTGTCCAAGTTTTGACTCTTTGGAAAGACTGCTCTAACAAAGGATGACTAAGTTCTGTCCTATACCTGTAAGAGGTCCTTGTATTAAGCCCAAGAGGAGGCATGGGAACTTCTAAGAAGCCTGAGGATCTTTGTACAAAGCCCAAGAGGAGGTTGGGGGTAGTTTTAGGAAGCCTGTGGGTCCAAACTTAAGAAAAGTTCAAGAAAGGTTTCACTGGGAATAGTCATTTCTTTAGTGAACAGTTCTAGGGTTTGAAGAAATTCAAGAGAGGTTTCACCGGAAATTAATCCTCTGTGGGGGAAATGAATTTCTTTGACAATTTTCTAATAGTGACAGTCTTGAGAAAAGTTTCACCGGGAATAATGCCTTTCTCTGTTCCATATTGTATAAGCCCAAGAGGAGGCAAGACTGTATCTGGAAATTCCTATGGGGAACTAGTTTTGACTGTGTTGACAGAGTGACCACTGACTTTATCTAATCCTAGACCTAGTTGCCAGGGAAAACTCTAAGCAGATATACATGCATATATATACAGATGAAATATATACTGTATGTAAAGGAGAATAGGAGGACTTACAGGTGAGCAAGCTTCCAGCAGTACAAACAAATATATATATATATATACAAGTATGTAAAAGAAAGCTGATAAAACTTACAGGTGAGCAAGCTTCCATTGTAACAACTGTATGGTTAGTTGTTCAAGAAATTAAAGAAAGTTTTGATAACAACTATGAATTGGAATCTAAATCAAAGGGGAAGTTGTTTTGAAATGAATATTGGGGCTTATACTCAAATAGACGCCCAGAAATAACAGTGATCGCACCGTTGTTTTGAAAATTGTATCGGGACTTATACAATGAATGAGGCCCAAAAAAGGTTTTCTGTACAAAGTGGTGGGTCTTACACTCTATTAGAGGCCCAAAGAATGTTTGAAAAGAAAATAAATGGGACTTACAACACAAGGGTAGGCCCATATGAAAATGTTTGAAAAAGGCGATCGCGCCGAGATTTTTGAAATCGTATCGGGACTTATACAATGACTGAGGCCCAAAAATGGTTTATTTACAAAGGGATGGGACTTACACTCTATCAAGAGGTCCAAAGTTTATTTTGAAAAAGATTTGTGAGGGTGAAAATAAGCAACACCCTAATTTGATTAAAAAAATGTATTTTAATTGAATAAAATTCAATTAAAATGATCAAAATTATCAATGTTGTGTGAAAAACAAGTTGTGATCTTGGATTAGTGTTTGAAAAATCATGTTTCATTCATAGAATGATTTGAAATTCATTTGTATTTTCAAAATCAAGAGAAAGAAATATTTTTAAATGCCTAAAAATAAATTAAAATATAATTCTTTACAAAAATACCAAATATATGAAATAAATAATATTTTTGTGAAATTTTTGTAGAATAAAATATTTTAATATTTTTGTGGTTTTTCAAAAAAAAGAACCAATACAAAATAATTAAAATTGAGAGACAAATTAATTTTGGAATTAATTAATAAAAACCATGAAAAATGTGAAAATATCAAAATAGGAGAAAATGGCAAAATGGCCTGGGTGGGTCTTGAACCCACGACCACCCAACCAAACACACATGCGTGCTACCACTAGGGTGGTGATACATCCGTGTGTCAAAACCACCCCATTAATACATAAGGGTGACTTGGTTTTAGGCCTGACCAAGGCAAAAAACCAAGTTTTGGTGGATTTTCATGAAGGCTCTAACTTCCTCATTTCTCCATGGATTTTAACAAAATTTAGGTGCATCCTGCCTAGAATTTCATGAGGAATCCAATGGTGTTTTTATATTTTTCTAAAGATGTTCCTATTTTAAAACCCGATAGTGGTTTCAAAATAGGTCTAGATTTGCATGTTCTATGCTATCTCATCATACAGGCAACAATAGCATGGTAAATTGGTTCAAAGACAACATATATGATATGTATGAGATGTCCATGATCAATGGACATCAAAGCAATGCATGATTTAAAGAGTTTAAGTTGTGATGCACTTACCTCTTGAAGTTCCTTGTGCTAACTGTCAAGATCCTTGTGCCAGAATTAATCCAATGCTTTAGACACTCTTGATTGATCCCTTAGAAGCTTTTAGGATGATCAAAACCAGCTGGAATCCTCAGGAACAAGAATTGGCTCTTTCTTGCAAAAGTGACCAAAGTGGTAACTCTCTCAAATGGTGTTCCAGATGAGGGAAACCAATTGGGGCAATTTGAGGGTGATATTTGGAGTGTGTATGAGGCTTTGTTTGGTTTTGAAGGTGACTGAATCAAGACATGGCTTGAAAAATGCAAAAAAAATGTCAAAATTTGAGGTTTTGGAGGTTGACTTTTTGATTTTGGTGTTTCAGATCAAGGGTGAGTGTTTGAACAACATATATATGATACATTGGATGTGTTTGGATCGTGAGCTATGGTGGAATTGCTCTCAAACTCAAAAATTTAGTGGTGACTTGCAAAAGAAGGCATTTTTGTAAAATGAAAGTGATTTTGAGGAAAGCAAGTGTTGTAGTGCTTTGGTGTACTCAAACTGACCACAAATGAGCTCTATTTATAGTAGCGCAAGTTTGTTTTAGCATCAATAGTGAATGGCAGCTGGTACAGGTTTGTAGCCAATGGTTGCATAAAGAAATTCTATTCTTCCATGATCATTGACTTGAGATTAGAGCACAGGCCTATGGTCTTCTATTGTAGGGATAAGGCTTGACTCATTCAGTTAGGTTTACTTCAGTCCATGACACCTTGATGTATCCATTGAATTCTTTGAAACAAAATTGAAGTCTTTGAGCTTTTTAGCATTTTTAGGGTGACATAGCTACATGTAGATCCTTGGACTTGGGAGGCTTGTGGATCAGATACTTTTCCTTTGGTGTTATCCCTTGAGGTGTCCAAATGGATGACAAGGATTATAATCATCTGATTTGGCCAAATCGAGCAAATGACCTATAATCTGCCTTGAACAAAATCAGTCTTTGATGCCATGTTCCAAGGGTTGGAACTCCCTACTCAAATTGAATTTGGAGATGATATGGTACTTGTTGGAAAGCCCTCATGGCATACTTCAAATTTGATGTTCAAAGTTGGTCTTAGTTCAGCTTGGATCAAAGTGAAAAATGCCTCAACATTTTGGAAAAAGTAAGGCAGATTCTGACTTACTGAAAATTTCACTAAGTGTTTGAAAAAGTGGAATTTTCTTGTTTTAGTGGTTTTGCTCCATCTATAACTCAAAATCCATGAGGATTTGGAATCTCTTGTAGTTGGCATATTTGAAGTATGTCAGATGGACTTTCATTTGAGCTTTGAATGAGAGAATAAGGCTTTGTGGTTTAGGAGTTATGACCTTGCATAGTTGGGTAAAAACCACTTTTGTTCCATAACTTAGAAAAAATTTGGTTTCTCAAGGTTGCCCTTTTTGTAATAAACCTCACTTTTCTTGATTTTTCTAGATGGATGATGATCAATATCATACATTAACATTGTTTTTGACTTAGAGGAACCATATTTGTGAAAAATTCCAAAAAGTCAAACTAGATTTTGTACACAGTTGACTTTTTGTTAAATGAAATCCAAACTGTGCGATCCTTTGTGCAATCAAGTTCTTGATCTAATTCAAACCTAATGAATGGATTCCATAGGTGTTTTATGGTGTCTTGAATCATGTCCCAAGGTTTGGGAGCATGTCTTGGTCAAAAGTCAAAGATACAATTGACTTTTCCTTCAAAACCCTAATTGTGGTCCAGATGAAATTGAAACTTGTGAATCAACTTTATTGGATAAATCCATTGTTTCAAATGGATCAATTTAGTGTATTTGAGGCCCTCAAATCATGTCTTGAGGTCTTGGCTCATTCTTTGCCTCAAAAGTCAACTTAGGGGTGAATTAGGTCAAGAAACCCTAATTCCTGATTTTTTATGAATGCATCCCCTGAGGCTAAATTGACTTGATGATTGGGTCCATGAGGTCCCTTGGAGTATCTTGGGTTGTGCTTTGAAGCTTTGGCTCATTCCTAGAGGAAAATTTCCATCTGGAGACCTTGGTCGACCAAAACCCTAATTTGGTGACACGGGCGATCTTGAGACTTGATCCACTTCGAATGTTGCAACTTTGTGCTTGATTCCTTATGTGGGAGTCCTCTTGATCCCTTATGGGTGTTTGAGAGGTTAGAAAAATTGAAGATCATGTCATTTCTTGATTGATCCTTTGTCTAAGTGCTTTGAGAGAGCTTGAAACCCTAATTCTTGGTTGTAGTGAAAGCTCAACAATCCTTGAGGAAATTGATGAGGCATGAAGGTACATCCATATTGTGGTGATGATTTGCACAATGATGGGAAATCTTGGTGGTCAAAATTTGGGGTATGACATATATCATCAACTGCCAGTTCATCATCTTCACCATGAAATTGGAATTTCAAGCAAGATTCAGTAAGGGTTGAGCATTTTCTTTGCTTCCATTGGAGATTACAAGATTGTGCAGTGAAGTTTTCTGGGTTTCTAGCACTTAAACAGCATCCATAACCAGGTTAGTTTCCTTGAATCTTGTAGCATCATTCTAGAGCAAGCATGAGGATTTAGGGCATAAGATTCATTGCATCTGAAGTCCTACGTTAGTAGGCATTGTTTGTGGATAGAATTAGGGTAAAATGTGAAGTTTTGAAATATAGGGCATAATTTATTCTTTTTGTTTTGTGTTATAAAGACCTTATATGCAATTTCTAATCTTAGATCCTTGATCTACGCAAGAAAACGAGTAGAATGGTGGTCCCCTTTTTCACTTCGGAAAAAATTTATCACCGTCCACGGCGGCTTCCCGCCGAAAAAGAAGACCGGAGGTTAGCTCCGACGTCTGGTCTTTTCCAACCCTAGTCAAAGGCGTGTACGTGGCATTTTGTGACTGGACCATGTGATATGTTTTAATCCAGCGTGTGAAACCCTTGCCAGCGTGTGATACTTGCCACTCCTACCAGTCATATGAGGCCAACGCATTAATGAAATAAGTAATACACACGTGCCTAATTCTTTTTCTTTTAATTTTCTGAAAATAATGATAATAATATAATCAGAAAAATGGCTATTGTGAAATGGTTCGGGCCCAGCATATTCCCATGCTATCCACACCCCCATCTCCTGGCCCATATGATTCTTGAACTAGGAATTACTTTGGCTACACCCTCCCTTGCATTTTGGTTTATTTTTTATTTCTTTTTTATACATGTTTAATTTTGCAACTTTAAAAATACTTTTAATCATCATAAAATTTCACAAAAATTCATGGTGGTTCCTTTAGACATTAATTAATTTCATTATTTTTTAATTCCATTTTTTGATATTTTTAATATTTGTTTTGCAATTTTGTTTGGAATGTGTACAAAATGACATACCTTGCCCATTATGCTTGCTTTGAGTCCTAAATACATGCCCTTCTACTTGAGTTTTTGGTGTGAATTCTTAGGATGTTTAGGGATGCAATTGTGCCATGATTCTTGGTCTTGTTTATCATTTGTGTACATTTGTTATAGCATGAGGTAGAGCCTCCTAATTCCATTTTATAGGTCCTTTGTGGTGAGCCTTAATTGATGTAACATTTGTATGAACTTGAGTGTGCTTACTTGCCTACTTTGACAACTTTTGCTTGATTATTGTGTGCTTCCTTTATCCAATGTTTGTGTGACTTAAATGTGAAATATTATAGGTCATTTGTTACTACATTTTATGCTTATACACTTACTTGACATGACCTTTAATTTCTTTTACATGATTGAAAGTTTACATGCTTTTCAGAGGATGATTAGGGTTGAGTTTGAATCCTTGCTTGTTCCATCTTTTGAGAATGCTTTGCCATGATACTTTTGTAACAATTTGAGGCTAATTTTAAGCATTGAATACATGAATTAGCTTCTGACTTAGGTCATTCAAATGTCAACTTCATGCTTACTTGTTCATTGTATATTCATAATTGAGTAATGCTTCATAAGTGTGACATCTTTGTGTAGAATTGCTTAACCTCTTGAACATGACTTGGTGTGGATTTAATGATAATTTCTTGACATCCCAAATCTCACTTTGCATTGATTATGATGTGTAATGCTACTGCCCCATGTGGTTTCTTCCTTCAAGTTTACATGTTTGAGCTCTCAAAGTGTATCATCTTACATGAATATTGTGATGACAATTGTTTTTGCGTTAACATGCAACATAACTTGATTTCTTTTTACATGAATGTGTTGTAGTAAGACATAGCTACTGACCTAGGTAGGTTCTCATCCCTTTAGGACTCATTTCCTTTTGCTAAGTGATTGACATTACTTCTAGTATAGTCTTAGGACATTTGCATGAGCATAAGTGCATTAATTTGCATATTTCTTTCAACTATCCAATAGTTGAGCTTGGTTTGAATTTGGTAAGCACTTTTATCATTTTATATTGATATCAACTCTTTGAGACTTCTCTTTCATATCATTTCTTCTTCCTTACTTCTTTGAATTGTGATTGAATCATCTAATGTTTACTTGTGTATGATCACATGTTCCCTTAGGATTCCTAGCTTGAATCTAATTTTGGATTAGGTTCAAAGTAGGAGAGACATTAGGTTACCAATCCAAGCATGCTAACATAGGTAGAGATTCCCTTTCCTAACTTCAACTATAGGATCAATCATTGCATGACAACTTCTAGGATAGAGATTCCCTTATATTTTTCTTTTAAACCATTTGAGTCTCTTCACTCTCTCAAAACAAATCAAAACACTTAATAAGTACAACGAGTATTGTGCATCACGGCCCTTAAGCACATCGGAAATGATAAGTGGGAGTCCCTCCTTACCTTTTCTAGGGTGTTTTGCATACGTCCCGTCTTGGGTCGATCTTGCAACGCATTCGATCCTATGTTATAGACTTTAGTGCAATACGAGTTTCAAACTAACAAAACACTTCTTCTAAAAAACATAAACAAATCAATCATCTTCCTTGGGGATTATTTTCTCATCTCACTCCCTCTAATCATAAGGATATGCTATTTCCATTCTACCGCAAACAGGTAAACGCATAAGACTCCACACAACGAGCGGTAACACCTAAACTGCTAGAACGCGAATGTTAGCATCGTCCACCTAAAAAACACAAAACAAACAAAAACCCATTGGTCGAACTATGACTGTTCTGACTTCCTCTCTCTCTTCCAATTGAGGATACATAGGTACAAGACGACGATGTCTTAGCGAGCAACCTTCCCCACAATTCACCCGTAGTCCTCTGAACTACGTTGACTCCGACTTTCCCATTCACAAGGGAATACATAGGCCTAGGTTGGCGATGTCTTATCGAGTCACCTTTTCTTTTCTTTCCCTGTTTCTCCATTTCTCGTTCTATTTCTTTTCCAGTTAGCAGTGGAGCTTCAAATATCTACACCCTTTGATCAGAACAACGAGCGTGGATCCCACCGAGTACGATGGACGCGAGGGGGTGCTAATATCTTCCTCTCGCGTAAACGACTCCCGAACCCAGGCTATGGTTGCGATGACCATGTCTTTCCCTCCTTTAGATTTTCTTCGATCGTTTCCTTTCCCCCGTAGGGATAAATAATGTTCGGTGGCGACTCTTTTGTCTTTTCTTCTAGTTTATTTTCGCAGTTGCGACAGCTGGCGACTCTGCTGGGGAGCGAACCTAGAATCTCTGGTTCCCTAAGTGAGTCAATCCTATCGCTTGTTTGTTTTCGGTTATTGGGTGTTTATTTGTATGGTCTACCTACTTTATTTATGGCTTTTATTGCACGTTTATTGCTTTTATCGCAGTTATCTGCTTTATTGCATTTCATTACTGCCATATATATACTGGACTGTGCTGGATTACTGATTTTCTTTGGCGTGCAGGGTGTTCTGAGAGATAAGCCCAATACCTAGGCTTGAGTATACACATAGGATTAGAGTGGAAAGTAGTGTGGCCTGCGTAGCGTCTTGGTAGGTTTGGTTTACACAGAATCCACATTCAGACGAGGTTTTCTTGGGAGATATTCTGATTTACGCGTCTTGTGCATGTCAGGGTATTAACTTAGAAGGCTTACGACTCTGGAGACCATTCATTTGGAATTCTTACTGAAGTGAACAGTTGGTCCTATTATATTCAGTAATCTGTTATTCACACAGTTCAGCACATACACGATTTTCACAGTTCAGCACAGACACGTCTAGCTATATGTGGCACTTATGATACCATGCCTATGCATTGCATTATTTCATACCCTAACATTCATGTTTTTTCATTTCCAGGTTTATATCTTACTCTTGATTCCGGTCGGTGGGTTTCTACAGGGATGGACACCGAGAGAAAGAAGAATGTGGCGTACAAGTTTCCGAAGCCGACTCTGGATTTACTTCATGAAGTGATTTCTATGGATGATCCTGGTGTTCTGACTGATTTCAGAAAGGAATATAGGAGGTTATTGAATGTTCTTCATAATATCACCAAGTATGAAAATGATGTTATTCATACACTCTTGCAGTTCTATGATCCTCCGTTGCGCTATTTCACCTTCTCAGATTATATTCTAGCTCCAACATTGGAAGAATTCTCTTTCATCCCGGGGATCCCCATAAAGCAGAGAGTACCATTCTTTTCTGAGGAGTGTCCAGATTTAGAAGAAGTTGCAGCTACCCTTCATGTGGGTCAGTCTGTTCTGAGTGATAATGTTGCCAGTAAAGGAGGGTTTAAAGGTTTTCAGTTGGAGTTTCTGGTTGGCCAAGCTCGCAAGTATGCCGATGCGAAAAGTTGGACTATTTTCAACGCTATTTTGGCTTTATACATTTTCGGGATTGTCTTGTTTCCCAATATACATGATTTTGTGGATATGCATGCCGTTAGGATCTTCGTCTTGAAAAATCCGATACCAACTCTCCTTGGTGATTTGTATCATTCTGTGCACTTCAAGAATGAGAAAAGACGAGGAGGGTCTGTAAATTGTTGCACTCCGCTATTATCCAAATGGTTTCTAAATCATCTTCCTCAAATCGGTGTGTTTGTTGATACAAAAGATTATTTGAAATGGTCTAAAAGGGTAATGGGTCTGATTGCTGATAACATTGCTTGGTTTGATCATCGATTGTTGGGTAAGGAGATTATTTCCAGTTGTGAAAACTTTGCAAATGTGCCCTTGGTAGGTAGGAAAGGTGGAATTAATTATAACCCTATTCTGACCGTCAGACAATTTGGGTATGCTTTGAGAAATCCTCCCGAAGATCGAGATGTCGAAGAATCTTTGTTCTTTAATGGTGCTGAAGACCAGGAGATGCTTAGGAGAGCTGTAAATGCTTGGGGACATAATCATAAGAAAGGGGAGACTGTTTTTGGAAAATGTGACTGTAGAGCTTATCCTCCTTATGTCGAGTGGATTCAGAAGAGAGTGGAAGAGGTGATCCTGCCTTTCTCAAGGGAGCCACCTTTGTACCCATTAATGATAGAACAACCAACTACTGTTGAGATTGAAGAATATAACAAGATGAAAGTTATTGTGGATGAACTTCGTGTAGAGAACATTGACCTGAGTAGCCGCCTTCAAGATGCTTTACATATCAATAAGGGATTGGAATGTAAAGCCCAAGACGCAACGAAGCTGCTAGCAGAAAAAGAAAAGGACTTCGCAAATAGGGCTCAATTTTATCGGAAAGCTAGCATGGCTGCAGAATCCTCCGCCAAGGCTCACAAGCGCACTAAACAACTCTTACTTGAGGTGAATGTCAAGCTCGCTAACTCTCGGAAAATGTGGGATGACTTTGCGGCTTGCAAGAAGGAGAGAGAAGATGAAATCAAAGCTGAAAATGAAGAAATGAAGAGAGAACTCAAGGTGAAAGAGGAAGAGCTCCAGAATGCAAAAAGAGGCAAAAAGCATTTTTCTGACAAGCTGAAGGAGGCTCAGAGGGAAATCGAAGAGCTCAAAGTTCAAGCTGGAATAAAGAAGGCAAAGCTAAGAGATGTCTTTGGAGATGATGAGAGCGCAGAGCATATTGGTAAGATGAACCAAGGTATTGGGAAGAGAAACAAGTTAATCAAGGGGTTAACATAGCGACCAACTCATCCGGATACCGAAGCACTTCCCGAGGAGGTCAAGACCAGTTTGTATGGACTAGGGGTTTGAGAGTGAATTGTCTCTGTAATTCTGTTTGTTGCCTATTGTGATTACCATCAGGCTTGTTGAAGGAATCACCTGTGGTTGTACCAGACTTATTTGTATGACTTTTTGAAGTATTATATGATGAGGTATTTGTTTAAACTATATTTTTTTCAGGAGTATTCTCAACAATGTTTGTCCAGCTATATTTTCTCAGCTATATCCATATTTTCTCAACAAAGTATCTGATCCCTCGCCCGGTTAAAACTAGAATAAAAGTATAGATATACCTTGGAAATGATTAAACATGGCATATGGATGCATTCACGCATTTCATTTTGCATAACAGGTGTTTACAACTAGATTTCTTACCTTGTTTGATTGAACAGGCAGGATTGCTGGCTCTTATCTTCACTGCTACTCAACACGCCAGAATCAACAAAGAGCTATTGAGAAAATATAAGCAGAGTGGATGTGATGAAGGCGCGTATGAACCAATTCATGGATCTCATGCAAGGGGTGGCTTAGGGCCAGCAAGAGTTGAGGTCTATGGTTCAGAGGCCAGAGGTTGAAGTACCTAATGCTGATAATCAGGTTGACCCTCAGGCTGGAGGTGGTGTTCCCGTTGGTGGAGTTACTTATGGTGTTCCCGTTATTGGAGTTGCTGGTGGTGTTCCCGTTGGTGGAGCTGTTGGGGGTCCTATTCCCATTCCTATTCCTATTCCTCATATGGAGGACAATCATGATGATCAATTTTCCCTGTTGAATGCAGACTTGGGAAGTAATAACGGTGATGGAGACATAAGGTATCAGTTGCTCGCTAAGAGGATTAAGGTTGTGGAATGTCAGAACACCATGGGAATTGATGTGGCAGATATGGGGCTGGTCCAGGGAGTGAGGATTCCTCCCAAATTCAAAGCACCGACTTTTGACAAATACAATGGTAACTCTTGCCCGAAGACTCATCTTCAAGCCTATTTCAGGAAAATATCTGCTTATTCCAACGACAAGAAGTTGTGGATGTACTTTTTCCAGGATAGCCTATCCGGGGCTTCTTTAGAATGGTATATGAAGCTCTAAAGAACTCATGTCAGAAACTGGAAGGATTTGGTCAAGGAATTCCTGAAACAGTATCAGTATAACATTGATATGGCGCTCAATCGAACTCAATTACAGAGTCAGGCTCAGAAGAGTAAGGAGAGTTTCAAAGAATACGCCCAGAGGTGGCGTCAGTTAGCAGCGAGGGTGCAACCACCTTTACTTGAAAGGGAGATGGCAGATATGTTCATGGGAACATTTTAGGGTACGTTCCTAGAACGCCTTGTAGGGTGTCCATCAACCGGTTTTTCTGAAATTGTAGTTTCCGGAGAAAGAATTGAAAATCTGTTGAAACTGGGGAAGATTCAAGATGGTAGTGGGTCGTCTTCCGGTGCAAGGAAACCTTTTGCGGGTGCGAATAAGAAACGTGAAGGAGAAACTAATGATACGTCTTCTCAGAAGGGTAGAGGTAGAGGGTATTAGGCCCCGTATCATCAGACTGTTGTTGTGACAATCTCAGTTACTGCACAACAATAACCAAGGCAAGCCTATCAATAGAGACAAAGAATGGTTGACCAACACTTTGATCCATTGTCAATGTCATACGCCATGCTGTTTCAACAACTGCTTAAATTGAATCTGGTAGAACTCCATACTATGGGTCCCCCTCCAGCAAAGCTCCAAGTTGGATATGACACTAACGCCCATTGTGACTTCCATTCAGGTGCCCCTGGACATGCTGTTGAGAGATGTAGAGCCTTCCAGCATAAGGTTCAAGATTTGATTGATTCTAAAGCTATCAATTTTGCTGCGCCGGCCGCTCCAAATGTTATCCAGAATCCTATGCCTTCTAATAGTGGGGCAACTGTTAATGTTATCGAAGAAGATAAGCGTCTGAGGTTGGTATCTGATGTTAACGCTGTCAAGACGTCGTTGTTGGTCGTAAAGGACCGTCTTTTAAGAGGGGGTGTGTTCCTTGGGTGTGATATGGGCTGTTCAGACTGTTTGACTCAAGTGAATGGCTGCGATGGTTTGAAGAGAGGTATTCAAGGGATGATGAATGAACGAAGTTTGCAGTTTAATCAAGTTTCTGGTGTTGATAATGATGTTTCAACAATTACTATTCCTTTCACGCCTGTACAGATCCTGGTGCTAGCGAGGCGTGCTCCAGTAACCATTACCATGCCTGGACCAATCCCTTTCGAAAGTGAGAAGGCAATTCCATGGCACTACGGTGCTGAGGTGTACTATAATGGTCAGAAGCAGGAAGTTGAGGCTCTGGCTGTGACTAATCCAAAGGTTGAATTCTTCGGAATGATAACACAGATGCTTTGGCGATGGCCAAAGGCAAGTAAGTGGTGAATGAGGAACCTGTATAGAGGACAGAGCCTGGGCCGTATTTCAAGAATGATGTAGAAGATTTCATGAATATTATCAAGAAAATTGATTACAAGATTGCAGATCACCTTCATCAAACTTCGTCGAAGATTTCTATTTTTTCTTTGTTATTGTCTTCCGAAGCCCATCGTAACGCTTTGTTGAAAATTATGAATGCAACATATGTACCTCAGGAGATCTCCGTCAACCAATTGGAAGGTTTGATATCCAACGTTAATGCTAGCCGTGGGTTAGGTTTTACCAACTTTGATTTGACGTCCGAGGGCATAAATCACAACAAAGCGCTTCACATTTCTATGGAGTGCAAAGGGGCTGTTTTGTCTCACGTGCTAGTAGACACTGGTTCCTCGCTCAATGTGCTTCCCAAGAAGTCATTGATCAAGCTGGACGTGGAAGGAGTAGTGGTTTGACCAAGCGACCTGGTGGTTCG
Source organism: Lathyrus tuberosus (assembly GCA_022829125.1). Taxonomy (NCBI): domain Eukaryota; kingdom Viridiplantae; phylum Streptophyta; class Magnoliopsida; order Fabales; family Fabaceae; genus Lathyrus; species Lathyrus tuberosus. The sequence goes on from JALAZF010000405.1 coordinate 1,811,285, forward strand.
AGCTTTTGACGGATCGAAGAGATCAGTTTTTCGGGAAGTTAAATTTCCTATTAAAGTGTGACCCCAAGTTTTCAACACTACTTTTTACGTTATGGACATTCAGCCCGCATACAGTTGCCTGTTAGGAGGCCCTTGAATTCATGGCGCTGGGGTTGTATTATCAACTCTCCATCAGAAAGTTAAGTTCGTTGTGAGTGGACAAGTAGTCAAGGTATGTGGTGAAGAAGACATTTTCGTAAGCCATTTGTCTTCCATCAAATATCTTGAGATGGATAGTGAGATCCATGAGACGTTGTGCCAGGCGTTTGAAGCTGTGAATGTGGAAGAGGATCCTCCTCCAACCGAGAAGAAGCAAGGAGTCTCCATTGCGTCTTACAAACAGGCCCAAGCAGTGGTACAGTCAGGCAACACAGAAGGTTGGAGTCGAGTAATTGAAGCACCCGTCAAGGAAATCAGGTTTGGAATCGGGTATCGAGGACCAAAGGTTTCAGGTCATCGGGACCCATCACTTTCTCTAGTGTTGGAATTGTTGATCATGGTCAGATTTATGCATTGAATGATGAAAACGGAGATAGTGATTGCGATTTCAACAATTGGATATGCCCATTTGTTCCGGGTCAAGAGCTCAACAAAGAGTAATTTTCTTTGTTTTAATGTTAAAACCTACGCTCTGCCCAAGGTGTAGAGATTCATTGTAGGGCTTACATTGTTACATATTCAATTTTTATCATAAATAAAGGACTTTTTTTGCATTCAAATATTGTGCTCCCTGTCTTTCTTTTTAATTTTAATAATAAATGGAAATGCTTGTTTTCATTCTCCTGCACTCATTCTAAAATAAGGCGTGAATCATCATTCATGCAGATGCATTTCACAGGATATCATTGATAACAATTCTGCTATGGCTCATTATGACTTTGACAATTCGATTTACCAAGCCGAAGAGGATGGTGAGGAAGATTGTGAACTTCATGAGGAATTAGCCAGGTTGTTGAAACAGGAGGAAAGGGCCATTCATCCACATGAAGATTCATTGGAAGTTATTAATCTGGGAACCGATGATGCGAAGAAAGAAGTCAAGATAGGGGCTGCCTTGGAAAAGAATGTGAAGAACGGGTTGATTTTTTGAAATGCTGCATGAATATGTTGACATCTTCGCTTGGTCGTATTAAGATATGTCAGGGCTTGACACATATATTGTTATGCAGAGATTTCCTCTCAAAAAGGATTGTTCTCCAGTCAAGCAGAAACTTAGAAGAACGAGACCAGACATGGTCGTCAAGATCAAGGAAGAAGTCCAGAAGCAACTTGATGCAAGTTTCTTAGGTGTTAGTAGCTATCCACCATGGGTTGCAAATATTGTGTCGGTGCCTAAGAAGGACGGAAAGGTCCGGATGTGTGTTGATTACCGTGATCTGAACAGATCAAGTCCAAAAGATGACTTCCCATTACCTAACATTGACATATTGGTTGACAACACAACTCAGTTCTCAGTATTTTCTTTTAGGGATGGCTTCTCTGGTTATAATCAGATTAAGATGGCACCAGAGGACATGGAGAAAACAACATTCATTATCCCAACGGGAACCTTCTGTTATATGATGATTCCTTTCAGTCTAAAGAACGCAGGGGCAACCTACCAGCGAGCAATGGTGACTCTCTTTCATGATATGATTCACAGAGAGATCGAAGTCTATGTCGATGACATGATTGCGAAGTCACAGGCCGAAGAAGAGCATTTGGTGAACTTGAGGAAACTATTTGCATGGTTGAGAAAATTCAATTTGAGGCTGAATCTGAATAAATCCACCTTCAGGGTGAGATCTGGCAAGTTGTTGGGCTTTATCATCAGTGAAAAAGGTATCCAGGTTGATCCAACAAAAGTAAAAGCAATTCAAGAGATGCCTGAGCCGAGAACCGAAAAAGTGGTTCGTGGTTTCTTAGGGAGGTTGAACTATATGTCATACCCCAAATTTTGACCACCAAGATTTCAGATCATTGTGCAAGTCATTACTACAATATGGATGTACTTTCATGCCTCATCAATCTCCTCAAAGATGGTTGAGCATCCACTACAATCAAGAATTAGGGTTTTGAGCCCTCTCAGAGCACTTAGGCAAAGGATCAATCAAGAAATGACATGATCTGCAACTTGTATAAACCTCTCAAACACCTATAAAGGATCAAGAGGACTCCCACATCAAGAATCAAGCACAAGGTTGCAAAATTCCAAGTGGATCAAGCCTCAAGATCGCCAGTGTCACCAAATTAGGGTTTTGGTCGACTGAGGCCTCCAGATGGAATTTTCCTCTGGGCATGAGCCAAAGCTTCAAAGCATTACCCAAGATACTCCAAGGGACCACATGGACCCAATCATCAAGTCAATTTAACCTCAGGGGTTGCATTTACCAAAAATTAGGAATTAGGGTTTCTTGACCTAATTCACCCCTAAGTTGACTTTTGAGGCAAAGCATGGGCCAATACCTCAAGACATGATTTGAAGGCCTCAAATACACAACATTGATCCATTTACAATAATGGATTAACCCAAGAAACTTGATTCACAAGTTTCAATTTCATCAGGACCACAATTAGGGTTTCGAGGAAAAAGTCAACTGTACATTTGACTTTTGACCAAGTCATGCTCCCAAACCTTGGGAAATGATTCAATACACCATATAACACCTATGGAATCCATCCATTAGGTTTGATTTAGGTCAAGAACTTGATTTCACAAAGGATCGCACAATTTGGATTTCATCCGATAAAAAGTCAACTGTGCACAAAATCAAGTTTGACTTTTGGGGATTTTCCACAAATATGGTTCCCTTAAGTCAAAAACAATGTTAATGTATGATATTGATCATAATACACCAAGAAAAATCAAGAAATTGAGGTTTCTTGCAAAAGGGGCAACCTTGAGAAACCATAATTTTTCTAAGTTATGGAATAAAAGTGATTTTGGTACCAACTTCCAAGGACCATAACTTGAGATCCAAGCAACCATTTTGGGTGATCCAAATCTAGATTTTTAGGTCTTGCTACACTCTACAAAAGCTTCAACTACCTCATACTCAAATTCCTTATGGATTTTGAGTTATGGAATGATCAAAATGGCAAAAAACATGAAAATGACACTTTTCCAACACTTAGTGAAATTTTCAACAAAAGTCAGAATCTGCCTTACTTTTTCCAGAATGTAGGGACATTTTTCACCTTGATCCAAGTTAAACCAGGTCTAGGGGTGAACATCAAAGTTGAAGTAGGCCATGAGGGCTTTCCAACAAGTACTAGATCATCTCCAAATTCCATTTGAGCAGGATGATACAACCCTTGGAACATGGCATCATGAACTGGTTTTTACAAGGCAGAATTTATGTATTTTTGCTCGATTTGTCCAAATCTGATAAATCCAAGCCTTGTCATCAATTTGGACACATCTGAGGATAAAACAAGAAGGGAATGATCTGATCCCCAAGCCTCCAAAGTCCAAGAATCTACATTAGCCATAACAAACCTAAAAAGGCTAAAAAGGTGCCAAGACTCCAATTTTGTTGCAATGCATTTAATGGATACACCAAGGTGGCATGGAATGACACATTCCTAACTGAATGAGTCAAGAATAAGCTCTGAATCATAGGACCATAGGCCTGTGCCCTAACCTCAAGTCAATGGCTAGAGGAGACTTGAGATTCCTATTGCTCAACATTAGCCAAAGGCCTGCTGCAACTGCCATTCACTATTGCTTGCAAAACAAACTTGCTCTACTATAAATTGAGATTCCTTTTGCTCAACATTGGCTAAAGGCCTACTGCAGCTGCCATTCACTATTGCATGCAAAACAACCTTGCTCAGTTTGAGTGCACCAAAGCACTACAACACTTGCTTTCCTCAAAATCTCTTTCTTTAGGCCATAATGCCTTCTTTTGCAAGGCAACTCTGAGTTTTTGAGTTAGAGAGCAATTCCACCATAGCTTATAATCCAAACACCTCTAATATATTGTATCTAAGTTGTCCAAACAATCACTTGTGACCTGAAACACCAAAATCACAAAGTCCACTTCCAAAACCTCAAAATTTGGCTTTTCTACATTTTTCAAGCCATGTCTTGATTCAGTCACTTCCAAAACCAAAGAAAGCCTCAAACACACTCCAAATATCATCCTCAAATTGTCCTAAATGGTTCCCCTCATCTGGAACACCATTTGAGAGATTTGCCATATTGGTCACTTTTGCCCCTTTTGCAAGAAAGTGCCACAACTTGTTCCTGAGGATTCCAGCTGGTTCTAATCATTCTAAAAGCTTCTAAGGGATCAATTGGGAGTGTACAAAGCATCAAATAACTTCTGGCACAAGGAACTTGGCAGATAGCACAAAAAGCTCCAAGAGGTAAGTGCATGACAACTTGAACTCTTTGAATTATGCATTCCTTTGATATCCATTGATCATAAACATCTCATACATGTTGTATATGTTGTGTTTGAACCAATTTGCCATGTAATTATTACCTGTACCATGAGATAGCATAGAACATGCAAAAATAGGCCTATTTCCAAACCACTATCGGATTTTGAGGAGGAAACATTTTCTAAAAAAACCAAGGGCACCATTGGATTCCTTGTGAAATTCTAGGTCAGATGCACCTAAATTTTGTCCCAATCCATGGAGAAATGAGAAAGTTAGAGGCTTCACATAAATTGCCCAAAAGCTTTCCTTGCCTTGCCTTGCCTTGCCCAGGCCTAGAAACAAGGCATGCCTTATGATTTAATGGGGTGGTTTTGATACATGGATGTATCACCAGGGGGCGAGTGGATGTACCTTTGACTTTTGACCCAGGGATGCTCCAAAACCTTGGAACATGATACAATACACCCTATAACACCCATGGAACATGTCCATCAAGTTTCATTTAGGTCAAGGACTTGATTTCATAGGGGATCGCACAGTTTGGAATTCATCTGACAAAAAGTCAACTGTGCACAAAAGTTAACTTAGACTTTTTGAGATTTTTCACAATTATGGTTCTTTGACCCTAAAATGATGTTAATGGGTGATTTGGATCATCATTCATCAAGAAAAATCAAGAAAAGTGGGATAACTTATAAAAGGGGTAACCATAAAAACTTAGAAATTTTCTAAGTTATGGAACAAAGTGGCTAGGGTACCAACTTTGGAGGATCATATCTCCTAAACCACAAGGCCATTTTCTCCCATTCAAAGATGGATTTATAGATCTCATGGCACTCTACAAAAGCTTCAACTACCACTCATTCCAAATCCTCATGGATTTTAAGTTATGGAATGATCAAAATCAAGAAAAGTGAAAATGCCACTTTTTTACAACACAGTGAAATTTTCACTAAGTCAGAATCTATTTCACTTTTTCCAAAATGTAGGGGTATTTTTCACTTGGATCCAAAAAGTGTCAAGACCAAATATGATCACACATATGTTGTATCATATGAGGGCTTTCCAAAATGACCAAGAAGTTCACCAAACTCAATCTGAGTAAGAAGTTATGACAATGGCAATATGCCTTGCTGCAACTGTCATAACAAGGCAGATTTGGGGATTTTTCTCGATTTGCTCAAATTTTGCAAAGGGTAAGCAAATCTATCCATTTGAACACCTCAAGGGGGGACCAAGGAGGGACAAACACTGATCCATCAGCCTCCTAGGTCTTTGGAACCAAAAGTAGCATGCCAAACCTAGAAATACCTAAAAGAGGGACAAGACTCCAAATTTGGTTTGGAGCATTTAATGGATGCACCAAGGTGGCATGGACTGAGCCCTTTCCAACTGAATTCAGTCAAGGATGATCCAAAACTAGGGAACCAACAGCCTGTGCTCTAACCTCTAGTCAATGGCTAGAGGAGACTTGGATTCCCATTGATCAACATTGGCCAAACTTCTACAGTAGTTGCCATTCACTATTGCTCCCAAAACAAACATGCTCTACTATAAATAGAGCTCATTTGTGATCAGTTTGAGTACACCAAAGCCATCAAACAGATGCTTTCCTCAAAATCCCTTTCTCTAGGCAAAAATACCTTCTCTAGCAAGGTAACTCTGAGTTTTTGAGTTAGAGAGAAATTCCACCACAGCTCATGATCCAAACACATCCAATATGTCATATCTAAGCTGTCCAAACTCTCACAAGTGACCCGTAACATCAAAATCACAAAGTCACGTCTCAAAACCTCAAAATAAGACTTTTTTTTGCATTTTTCAAGCCATGTCTTGATTCAGTCACTTTCCAAACCAGATAAAACCTCAAACACACTCCAAATATCATCCTTGAACTGTCCCAAATGCTTCCCCACATCTGGAACACCATTTGAGAGAGTTGCTATTTTAGCCACTTTTGCCCTTTTTGCAAGAAAGAGCTCAAACTTGTTCCTGAGGTTTCCAGCTGATTCCAACCATCCTAAAAGCTTCTAAGAGATCACTTGAGGGTGTCCAAAGCATCAAATCATTTCTGGAACAAAGCTACAAAAAGTGGTCAGCATCACAACTTGAATTCTTTGAATCATGCTTTCCTTTGATGTCCATTGATAATGCATATCTTATACATGCTATATGTGTTGTGTTTGAACCAATTCATCATATAATTCATGCCTATAACAAGAGATAGCACATAAAATGCAAATCATGGCCTATTTCAAAACCACTATGGGGTTTTCAATAGAAGCATGATCTAAAAAAAACACCACCACCATTGGATTCCTTGTGAAATTCTAGGCAGGATAGACCTAAATTTTGTCCCAATCCATGGAGAAATGAGAAAGTTACAAGCTTCACGTTTCTGGGCAAAACCTTGCCTTGCCTTGCCTTGGTCAGGCCTAAAATCAAGGCAGGCCTTGTATATTTTTAGGTTGAGCTTAGTACACGGATGTATCACCACCCCAGTGGTAAGGCGCACATGCTGTACACAAGAGGTCTGGGGTTTGAATCCCCCTCGCCCCAGACCCTATTTTTACTATTTTTTCCACTTTTTACTATTTTTCATATTATTTTTAATGATTTGAAAAATTAATAACTTCCTCAATTTTAATTATTTTTTATTGGTTCTTTTTGCAAAAAAATCACAAAAATGTTGAAATATTTAATTCCACAAAAAAATCAAATTTATATTATTTAGTTAATATAGTTAGTATTTTTGTGAATAAATTCATTTTTAATTGTTTTTAAACATTTAAAAGTGAATATTTACTTTGAAAATCAAAACCAAATGAGTTCTAAATCATCTTGTGATTAAAACCTCATTTTTCAAACCTTAAGTAAAAATCACAAGTGGTTTATTCAAACTTATTTGGTATTTTTATCATTTTAATTGATTTTATTTAAATATTTACTTTTAAAGAAAAACAAAATTAGGGTTTCATTGATTTTCATCCTCACAAAACTTTTTCAAACTCTTTGGGCCACTACTAGAGTGTAAGACCCAACCCTTTTTTTAACCAAAATGATTTGGGCCTCAGTGTATTGTATAAGTCCCGATACCGGCAAAACGTACGGCGCGATCGTCGCCTTTTCAAAATAACCCTGGGCTTCTCCTTGAGCTGTAAGTCTCATCTCTTGTAAAAAATAAACACTCATGGGCCTCTATTAGAGTGTAAGACCCATCCCCTTTGTAAATACACCACTTTTTGGGCCTCAGTCATTGTATAAGTCCCACTGAATTTTCAAAATAACGGCGCAATCGTCGCCTTTTTAACAAAACCTTGGGCCTCTCCTCGAGCTATAAGGCCCATTCTTTTTCAAAAACAAAATCTTTGGGTCTAAAATAGAGTGTAAGACCAAACCCCTCTTTGAAACCAAAATTATTTGGGCCTCAGTCATTGTATAAGACCCACTGTGTTTTCAAAAATCTCGGGATGATCGCCAGTTAAAAAACAAACCTTGGGCCTCCCCTCGAGCTGTAAGCCCCGACATCTGTTCAAAGCACTTTCTTCTTTGATTTTGAATCCAAATATATGGTTGTTATCAAAACTTTCTTTGTTGAACAACTAACCACACAGCATGGAAGCTCTACAACGGGTAAGTGTTTATCCGCTTTCATTTACTGCTTTCATATATATAACTGTATTGTGGGGCTGTTTCACTGTAAGTCTTCTTTCACAAACTTTTATATACTTGTCACATATCAACTGTGTAATACTAGTATAGTTATTTAGAGTTTTCCCCGACAACTACGTCTAGCACTAGGTAAAGCCATGTTGGTCACTCTTAAATACAAACAAAACTAGATCCCCCATAGGATTCCAGATACAGTCTTCCCTCCTCTTGGGGTTAAACAATATGGAGACGTGAAAGGCAACATTATCGGTGAACCCTTTCTCAGACTGCCACCCTTATAAATTTTCAAAGAAACTCTAACTCCCCAGAGATGGTCTTTTCTCCGTGAATGGCATCTCTTGAGTTTCTTCCAAATTCTCGGACTTTCCTAGCTTGATCGATTCTCGGTGAATAACATGTCTTAAACTTCTCGGGGTTTGGGGACCCACAGGCTTCCTAAAAACATCCCCGCCTCCTCTTGGGCGTTGTACAAGGACCCTTCAGCTTCTTAGAAGTTTTCATGCCTTCTCTTGGGCTTCATTCAAGGACCCTGACGACCTCTTAAAGGTATAAGACAGGACTTAGTCATCCTTTGCTAGAGCAGTCTTTCCAGCGTCTAAACTTCGGCCTGTTAGGGTTGATACTCATCCCTTAATGCTCGTGCCTCCCCTTGGGCATAGTACAAAGGATAAAACTCTAGACTTTGACAATCTAAACCTCTTGAGTCTCAAATACATTCTCAAGTTCCTCCAAAACATGAGTCGAAACCCAGTCTCTCTCATGAGAGTTCCCCACACTTGGACCTGCCTAGGAATCTCAATGACCTTCAGCAGTAAGATAACCTCCCCTTGGGCTTTGTACAAATGATTCCTCCTCAGCGGAGCTAACCTTTTCAGACTCTCTTCGTTGAGTCGACTCCTTTTAGACTCCGTCTTGGGCGTTGTACAAGACACATAAAAACCTACTCTCTTGTTGAGTATAAAAGACTCTCTTGTTGAGTCATCCCCTTTTATCCTCTGTCTTGGGTGTTGTACAAGACACATAAAAACACTCTCTTGTTGAGTATAAAAGACTCTCTTATTGAGTCAATCCCTTCTTAGGCTCCGTCTTGGGCTTTGTACAAGACATGTAAAATCACTCTCTTGTTGAGTATAAAAGACTCTCTTGTTGAGTCAATTTCCTTTTATCCTCTATCTCGGGCTTCGTACGAGACAGCAAAACACTCTCTTGGAACATGACTCAATACACCCTATAACACCCATGGAACATGTCCATCAAGTTTCATTTAGGTCAATGACTTGATTTCATAGGGGATCGCACAGTTTGGAATTTACCTGACAAAAAGTCAACTGTGCACAAAAGTTAACTTTGACTTTTTGTGATATTTCACAATTATGGTTCTTTGACCCTAAAATGATGTTAGTGTGTGATTTGGATCATCATTCATCAAGAAAAATCAAGAAAAGTGGGATAACTTGTAAAAGGGGTAACCATAAAAACTTAGAAATTTTCTAATTTATGGAACAAAGTGGCTAGGGTACCAACTTTGGAGGATCATATCTCCTAAACCACAAGTCCATTTTCTCCCATTCAAAGCTGGATTTGTAGCTCTCATGGCACTCTACAAAAGCTTCAACTACCACTCATTCCAATTCCTCATGGATTTTAAGTTATGGAATGATCAAAATCAAGAAAAGTGAAAATGCCACTTTTTTCCAACACTTAGTGAAATTTTCACTAAGTCAAAATCTATTTCACTTTTTCCAAAATGTAGTGGCATTTTTCACTTGGATCCAAAAAGTGTCAAGACCAAATATGATCACACATATGTTGTATCATATGAGGGCTTTCCAAAATGACCAAGAACTTCACCAAACTCAATCTGAGTAAGAAGTTATGAAAGTGGCAATATGCCTTGCTGCAACTGTCATAACAAGGTAGATTTGGGGATTTTGCTCGATTTTCTCAAATTTTGCAAAGGGCAAGCAAATCTATCTATCTGAACACCTCAAGGGGGGACCAAGGAGGGACAAACACTGATCCATCAGCCTCCCAAGTCTTTGGAACCAAAAGTAGCATGCCAAACCTAGAAATACCTAAAAGAGGGACAAGACTCCAAATTTGGTTTAGAGCATTTAATGAATGCACCAAGGTGGCATGGACTGAGCCCTTTCCAACTGAATTCAGTCAAGGATGATCCAAGAACTAGGGAACCAGCAGTCTGTGCTCTAACCTCTAGTCAATGGCTAGAGGAGACTTGGATTCCCATTGATAAACATTGGCCAAACTTCTACAGCAGTGGCCATTCACTATTGCTCCCAAAACAAACTTGCTCTACTATAAATAGAGCTCATTTGTGATCAGTTTGAGTACACCAAAGCCATCAAACAGATGCTTTCCTCAAAATCCCTTTCTCTAGGAAAAAATACCTTCTCTAGCAAGGTAACTCTGAGTTTTTGAGTTAGAGAGCAATTCCGCCATAGCTCATGATCCAAACACATCCAATATGTCATATCTAAGCTGTCCAAACTCTCACAAGTGGCCTGTAACATCAAAATCCCAAAGTCACATCTCAAAACCTTAAAATAAGACTTTTTTTGCATTTTTCAAGCCATGTCTTGATTCAGTCACTTTCCAAACCAGATAAAACCTCAAAGACACTCCAAATATCATCCTTGAACTGTCCCAAATGCTTCCCCACATCTGGAACACCATTTGAGAGAGTTGCTATTTTGGCCACTTTTGCCCCTTTTGCAAGAAAGAGCTCAAACTTGTTCCTGAGGTTTCTAGCCGATTCCAACCCTTCTAAAAGCTTCTAAGAGATCATTTGAGGGTGTCCAAAGCATCAAATCATTTCTGGAACAAAGCAACAAAAAGAGGCAAGCATCACAACTTGAATTCTTTGAATCATGCTTTCCTTTGATGTCCATTGATAATGTACATCTTTTACATGCTATATGTGTTCTGTTTGAACCAATTCATCATATAATTCATGCCTACAACAAGAGATTGCACATAAAATACAAATCATGGCCTATTTCAAAACCACTATGGGGTTTTTCAATAGGAGCATGATCTGAAAAAAAACACCACCACCATTGGATTCCTTGTGAAATTCTAGGCAGGATAGACCTAAATTTTGTCCCAATCCATGGAGAAATGAGAAAGTTACAAGCTTCACGTTTCTGGCCAAAACCTTGCCTTGCCTTGCCTTGGTTAGGCCTAAAATCAAGGCATGCCTTGTATATTTTTAGGTTGAGCTTAGTACACGGATGTATCACCACCCCAGTAGTAAGGCGCGCATGCTGTACACAAGAGGTCTGGGGTTCGAATCCTCCTTGCCCCAGACCCTTTTTTTACTATTTTTTCCACTTTTTACTATTTTTCATATTATTTTTAATGATTTAAAAAATTAATAACTTCCTCAATTTTAATTATTTTTTATTGGTTCTCTTCTCAAAAAAATCACAAAAATGTTGAACTATTTAATTCCACAAAAAAATCAAATTTATATTATTTAGTTAATATAGTTAGTATTTTTGTGAATAAATTCATTTTTCATTGTTTTTAAACATTTAAAAGTGAATATTTACTTTGAAAATCAAAACCAAATGAGTTCTAAATCATCTTGTGATTAAAACCTCATTTTTCAAACCTTAAGTAAAAATCACAAGTGGTTTATTCAAACTTATTTGGTATTTTTATCATTTTAATTGATTTTCTTTAAATATTTACTTTTAAAGAAAAACAAAATTAGGGTTTATTTGATTTTCATCCTCACAAAACTTTTTCAAACTCTTTGGGCCACTACTAGAGTTTAAGACCCAACCCTTTTTTTAACCAAAATGATTTGGGCCTAGTGTATTGTATAAGTCCCGATACCGGCAAAACGTACGGCGCGATCGTCGCCTTTTCAAAATAACCCTGGGTTTCTCCTTGAGCTATAAGTTCCATCTCTTGTACAAAAATAAACACTCATGGACCTCTATTAGAGTGTAATACCCGTTCCCTTTGTAAATACACCACTTTTTGGGCCTCAGTCATTGTATAAGTCCCACTGTATTTTCAAAATAACGGCGCGGTCGTCGCCTTTTTAACAAAACCTTGGGCCTCTCCTCGAGCTATAAGTCCCATTCCTTTTCAAAAAAATAATCTTTGGGCCTCTAATAGAGTGTAAGACCAAACCCCTCTTTGAAACTAAATTATTTGGGCCTCAGTCATTGTATAAGACCCACTGTGTTTTCAAAAATCTCGGCATGATCGCTAATTAAAAAACAAACCTTGGGCCTCCCCTCGAGTTGTAAGCCCCGACATCTGTTCATAGCACTTTCTTCTTTGATTTTGAATCCAAATATATGGTTGTTATCAAAACTTTCTTTGTTGAACAACTAACCACACAGCATGGAAGCTCTACAACGGGTAAGTGTTTATCTGCTTTCATTTACTGCTTTCATATATATAACTGTATTGTGGGGCTGTTTCACTGTAAGTCTTCTTTCACAAACTTTTATATACTGGTCACATATCAACTGTGTAATACTAGTATAGTTATTTAGAGTTTTCCCCGGCAACTACGTCTAGCACTAGGTAAAGCCATGTTGGTCACTCTTAAATACAAACAAAACTAGATCCCCCATAGGATTCCAGATACAGTCTTCCCTCCTCTTGGGGTTAAAAAATATGGAGACGTGAAAGGCAGCATTCTCGGTGAACCCTTTCTCAGACTGTCACCCTTATAAATTTTCAAAGAAACAATAACTCCCCAGAGATGGTCTTTTCTCCGTGAATGGCATCTCTTGAGTTTCTTCCAAATTCTCGGACTTTCCTGGCTTGATCGATTCTCGGTGAATAACATGTCTTAAACTTCTCGGGGTTTGGGGACCCACAGGCTTCCTAAAAGCATCCCCGCCTCCTCTTGGGGGTTGTACAAGGACCCTTCGGCTTCTTAGAAGTTTTCATACCTTCTCTTGGGCTTCATTCAAGGACCCTGACGACCTCTTAAAGGTATAAGACAGAACTTAGTCATCTTTTGCTAGAGCAGTCTTTCCAGCGTCTAACTTTCGGCCATGTTAGGGTTGATACTCATCCCTTAATGCCCGTGCCTCCTCTTGGGCATAGTACAAAAGATAAAACTCTAGACTTTGACAATCTAAACCTCTTGAGTCTCAAATACATTCTCAAGTTCCTCCAAAACATGAGTCGAAACCCAGTCTCTCTCATGAGAGTTCCCCACACTTGGACCTGCCTAGGAATCTTAATGACCTTCAGCAGTAAGATAACCTCCTCTTAGGCTTTGTACAAATGATTCCTCCTCAGCGGAGCTAACCTTTTCAGACTCTCTTGTTGAGTCGACTCCTTTTAGCCTCCGTCTTGGGCGTTGTACAAGACACATAAGAACCTACTCTCTTGTTGAGTATAAAAGACTCTCTTGTTGAGTCATCCCCTTTTATCCTCTGTCTTGGGTGTTGTACAAGACACATAAAAACACTCTCTTGTTGAGTATAAAAGACTCTCTTGTTGAGTCAATCCCTTCTTAGGCTCCGTCTTGGGCTTTGTACAAGACATGTAAAATCACTCTCTTGTTGAGTATAAAAGACTCTCTTGTTGAGTCAATTTCCTTTTATCCTCTATCTCGGGCTTCGTACGAGACAACAAAACACTCTCTTGGAACATGACTCAATACACCCTATAACACCCATGGAACATGTCCATCAAGTTTCATTTAGGTCAATGACTTGATTTCATAGGGGATCGCACAGTTTGGAATTTACCTGACAAAAAGTCAACTGTGCACAAAAGTTAACTTTGACTTTTTGTGATATTTCACAATTATGGTTCTTTGACCCTAAAATGATGTTAGTGTGTGATTTGGATCATCATTCATCAAGAAAAATCAAGAAAAGTGGGATAACTTGTAAAAGGGGTAACCATAAAAACTTAGAAATTTTCTAATTTATGGAACAAAGTGGCTAGGGTACCAACTTTGGAGGATCATATCTCCTAAACCACAAGTCCATTTTCTCCCATTCAAAGCTGGATTTGTAGCTCTCATGGCACTCTACAAAAGCTTCAACTACCACTCATTCCAATTCCTCATGGATTTTAAGTTATGGAATGATCAAAATCAAGAAAAGTGAAAATGCCACTTTTTTCCAACACTTAGTGAAATTTTCACTAAGTCAAAATCTATTTCACTTTTTCCAAAATGTAGTGGCATTTTTCACTTGGATCCAAAAAGTGTCAAGACCAAATATGATCACACATATGTTGTATCATATGAGGGCTTTCCAAAATGACCAAGAACTTCACCAAACTCAATCTGAGTAAGAAGTTATGAAAGTGGCAATATGCCTTGCTGCAACTGTCATAACAAGGTAGATTTGGGGATTTTGCTCGATTTTCTCAAATTTTGCAAAGGGCAAGCAAATCTATCTATCTGAACACCTCAAGGGGGGACCAAGGAGGGACAAACACTGATCCATCAGCCTCCCAAGTCTTTGGAACCAAAAGTAGCATGTCAAACCTAGAAATACCTAAAAGAGGGACAAGACTCCAAATTTGGTTTGGAGCATTTAATGAATGCACCAAGGTGGCATGGACTGAGCCCTTTCCAACTGAATTCAGTCAAGGATGATCCAAGAACTAGGGAACCAGCAGTCTGTGCTCTAACCTCTAGTCAATGGCTAGAGGAGACTTGGATTCCCATTGATAAACATTGGCCAAACTTCTACAGCAGTTGCCATTCACTATTGCTCCCAAAACAAACTTGCTCTACTATAAATAGAGCTCATTTGTGATCAGTTTGAGTACACCAAAGCCATCAAACAGATGCTCTCCTCAAAATCCCTTTCTCTAGGCAAAAATACCTTCTCTAGCAAGGTAACTCTGAGTTTTTGAGTTAGAGAGCAATTCCACCACAGCTCATGATCCAAACACATCCAATATGTCATATCTAAGTTGTCCAAACACTCAAAAGTGACCTGTAACATCAAAATCACAAAGTCACATCTCAAAACCTTAAAATAAGACTTTTTTTGCATTTTTCAAGCCATGTCTTGATTCAGTCACTTTCCAAACCAGATAAAACCTCAAACCCACTCCAAATATCATCCTTGAACTGTCCCAAATGCTTCCCCACATCTGGAACACCATTTGAGAGAGTTGCTATTTTGGCCACTTTTGCCCCTTTTGCAAGAAAGAGCTCAAACTTGTTCCTGAGGTTTCCAGCTGATTCCAACCCTCCTAAAAGCTTCTAAGAGATCATTTGAGGGTGTCCAAAGTATCAAATCATTTCTGGAACAAAGCTACAAAAAGAGGTAAGCATCACAACTTGAATTCTTTGAATCATGCTTTCCTTTGATGTCCATTGATAATGTACATCTTATATATGCTATATGTGTTCTGTTTGAACCAATTCATCATATAATTCATGCCTACAATAAGAGATAGCACATAAAATGCAAATCATGGCCTATTTCAAAACCACTATGGGGTTTTTCAATAGGAGCATGATCTGAAGAAAAAAAACCACCACCATTGGATTCCTTGTGAAATTCTAGGCAGGATAGACCTAAATTTTGTCCCAATCCATGGAGAAATGAGAAAGTTACAAGCTTCACGTTTCTGGCCAAAACCTTGCCTTGGTCAGGCCTAAAATCAAGGCATGCCTTGTATATTTTTAGGTTGAGCTTAGTACACGGATGTATAACCACCCCAGTGGTAAGGCGCGCATGCTGTACACAAGAGGTCTGGGGTTCGAATCCCCCTCGCCCCAGACCCTCTTTTTTAATATTTTTTCCACTTTTTACTATTTTTCATATTATTTTTAATGATTTGAAAAATTAATAACTTCCTCAATTTTAATTATTTTTTATTGGTTCTTTTTGCAAAAAAATCACAAAAATGTTGAACTATTTAATTCCACAAAAAAAATCAAATTTATATTATTTAGTTAATATAGTTAGTATTTTTGTGAATAAATTCATTTTTAATTGTGTTTAAACATTTAAAAGTGAATATTTACTTTGAAAATCAAAACCAAAGGAGTTCTAAATCATCTTGTGATTAAAACCTCATTTTTCAAACCTTAAGTAAAAATCACAAGTGGTTTATTCAAACTTATTTGGTATTTTTATCATTTTAATTGATTTTCTTTAAATATTTACTTTTAAAGAAAAACAAAATTAGGGTTTCTTTGATTTTCATCCTCACAAAACTTTTTCAAACTCTTTGGGCCACTACTAGAGTTTAAGACCCAACCCTTTTTTAACCAAAATGATTTGGGCCTCAGTGTATTGTATTAGTCCTAATACCAGCAAAACGTACGTCGCGATCGTCGCCTTTTCAAAATAACCCTGGGCTTCTCCTTGAGCTGTAAGTCTCATCTCTTGTACAAAAATAAACACTCATGGGCCTCTATTAGAGTGTAAGACCCATCCCCTTTGAAAATACACCACTTTTTGGGCCTCGGTCATTGTATAAGTCCCACTATATTTTCAAAATAACGGCACGATCGTCGCCTTTTTAACAAAACCTTGGGCCTCTCCTCGAGCTATAAGTCCCATTCCTTTTAAAAAAAAAAAATCTTTGGGCCTCTAATAGAGTGTAAGACCAAACCCCTCTTTGAAACCACAATCATTTGGGCCTCAGTCATTGTATAAGACCCACTGTGTTTTCAAAAATCTCGGCATGATCGCCAGTTAAAAAATAAACCTTGGGCCCCCCCTCGAGCTGTAAGCCCCGACATCTGTTCAAAGCACTTTCTTCTTTGATTTTGAATCCAATTATATGGTTGTTATCAAAACTTTCTTTGTTGAACAAATAACCACACAGCATGGAAGCTCTACAACGGGTAAGTGTTTATCCGCTTTCATTTACTGCTTTCATATATATAACTGTATTGTGGGGCTGTTTCACTGTAAGTCTTCTTTCACAAACTTTTATATACTTGTCACATATCAACTGTGTAATACTAGTATAGTTATTTAGAGTTTTCCCCGGCAACTACGTCTAGCACTAGGTAAAGCCATGTTGGTCAATCTTAAATACAAACAAAACTAGATCCCCCATAGGATTCCAGATACAGTCTTCCCTCTTCTTGGGGTTAAACAATATGGAGACGTGAAAGGCAGCATTCTCGGTGAACCTTTTCTCAGACTGTCACCCTTATAAATTTTCAAAGAAACTCTAACTCCCCAGAGATGGTATTTTCTCCGTGAATGGCATCTCTTGAGTTTCTTCCAAATTCTCGAACTTTCCTTGCTTGATCGATTCTCGGTGAATAACATGTCTTAAACTTCTCGGGGTTTGGGGACCCACAGGCTTCCTAAAAGCATCCCCGCCTCCTCTTGGGGATTGTACAAGGACCCTTCGGCCTCTTAGAAGTTTTCATGCCTTCTCTTGGGCTTCATTCAAGGACCCTGACGACCTCTTAAAGGTATAAGACAGAACTTAGTTATCCTTTGCTAGAGCAGTCTTTCCAGCGTTTAAACTTCGGCCATGTTAGGGTTGATACTCATCCCTTATTGCCCGTGCCTCCTCTTGGGCATAGTACAAAAGATAAAACTCTAGACTTTGACAATCTAAACCTCTTGAGTCTCAAAGACATTCTCAAGTTCCTCCAAAACATGAGTCGAAACCCAGTCTCTCTCATGAGAGTTCCCCACACTTGGACCTGCCTAGGAATCTCAATGACCTTCGGCAGTAAGATAACCTCCTCTTAGGCTTTGTACAAATGATTCCTCCTCAGCGGAGCTAACCTTTTCAGACTCTCTTGTTGAGTTGACTCCTTTTAGCCTCCGTCTTGGGCGTTGTACAAGACACATAAAAACCTACTCTCTTGTTGAGTATAAAAGACTCTCTTGTTGAGTCATCCCCTTTTATCCTCCGTCTTAGGCGTTGTACAAGACACATAAAAACACTCTCTTGTTGAGTATAAAAGACTCTCTTGTTGAGTCAATCCCTTCTTAGCCTCCGTCTTGGGCTTTGTACAAGACATGTAAAATCACTCTCTTGTTGAGTATAAAAGACTCTCTTGTTGAGTCAGTTTCCTTTTATCCTCTATCTTGGGCTTCGTACGAGACAACAAAACACTCTCTTGGAACATGATTCAATACACCCTATAACACCCATGGAAAATGTCCATCAAGTTTCATTTAGGTCAAGGACTTGATTTCATAAGGGATCGCACAGTTTGGAATTCATCTGACAAAAAGTCAACTATGCACAAAAGTTAACTTTGACTTTTTGAGATTTTTCACAGTTATGGTTCTTTGACCCTAAAATGATGTTAATGTGTGATTTGGATCATTATTCATCAAGAAAAATCAAGAAAAGAGGGATAACTTGTAAAAGGGGAAACCATAAAAAGTAAGAAATTTTCTAAGTTATGGAACAACGTGGCTAGGGTACCAACTTTGGAGGATCATATCTCCTAAACCACAATGCCATTTTCTCCCTTTCAAAGATGGATTTGTAGCTCTCATGGCACTCTACAAAAGCTTCAACTACCACTCATTCCAATTCCTCATGGATTTTAAGTTATGGAATGATCAAAATCAAGAAAAGTGAAAATGCCACTTTTTTCCAACACTTAGTGAAATTTTCACTAAGTCAAAATCTATTTCACTTTTTCCAAAATGTAGTGGCATTTTTCACTTGGATCCAAAAAGTGTCAAGACCAAATATGATCACACATATGTTGTATCATATGAGGGCTTTCGAAAATGACCAAGAACTTCACCAAACTCAATCTGAGCAAGAAGTTATGAAAGTGGCAATATGCCTTGCTGCAACTGTCATAACAAGGTAGATTTGGGGATTTTGCTCGATTTGCTCAAATTTTGCAAAGGGCAAGCAAATCTATCTATCTGAACACCTCAAGGGGGGACCAAGGAGGGACAAACACTGATCCATCAGCCTCCCAAGTCTTTGGAAACAAAAGTAGCATGCCAAACCTAGAAATACCTAAAAGAGGGACAAGACTCCAAATTTGGTTTGGAGCATTTAATGGATGCACCAAGGTGGCATGGACTGAGCCCTTTCCAACTGAATTCAATCAAGGATGATCCAAGAACTAGGGAACCAGCAGTCTGTGCTCTAACCTCTAGCCAATGGCTAGGGGAGACTTGGATTCCCATTGATCAACATTGGCCAAACTTCTACAGCAGTTGCCATTCACTATTTCTCCCAAAAAAAACTTGCTCTACTATAAATAGAGCTCATTTGTGATCAGTTTGAGTACACCAAAGCCATCAAACAGATGCTTTCCTCAAAATCCCTTTCTCTAGGCAAAAATACCTTCTCTAGCAAGGTAACTCTGAGTTTTTGGGTTAGAGAGAAATTCCACCACAGCTCATGATCCAAACACATCCAATATGTCATATCTAAGCTATCCAAACTCTCACAAGTGACCTGTAACATCAAAATCACAAAGTCACGTCTCAAAACCTCAAAATAAGACTTTTTTTGCATTTTTCAAGCAATGTCTTGATTCAGTCACTTTCCAAACCAGATAAAACCTCAAACACACTCCAAATACCATCCTTGAACTGTCCCAAATGCTTCCCCACATCTGGAACACCATTTGAGAGAGTTGCTATTTTGGCCACTTTTGCCCCTTTTGCAAGAAAGAGCTCAAACTTGTTCCTGAGGTTTCCAGCTGATTCCAACCCTCCTAAAAGCTTCTAATAGATCATTTGAGGGTGTCCAAAGCATCAAATCATTTCTGGAACAAAGCTACAAAAAGAGGTAAGCATCACAACTTGAATTCTTTGAATCATGATTTCCTTTGATGTCCATTGATAATGCACATCTTATACATGCTATATGTGTTCTGTTTGAACCAATTCATCATATAATTCATGCCTATAACAAGAGATAGCACATAAAATGCAAATCATGGCCTATTTCAAAACCACTATGGTGTTTTTCAATAGGACCATGATCTGAAAAAAAACACCACCACCATTAGATTCCTTGTGAAATTATAGGCAGGATAGACCTAAATTTTGTCCCAATCCATGGAGAAATGAGAAAGTTACAAGCTTCATGTTTCTGGCTAAAACCTTGCCTTGTCTTTCCTTGGTCAGGCCTAAGATCAAGGCATGCCTTGTATATTTTTAGGTTGAGCTTAGTACACGGATGTATCACCACCCCAGTGGTAAGGCGCGCATGCTGTACACAAGAGGTCTGGGGTTCGAATCCCCCTCGCCCCAGACCCTTTTTTTACTATTTTTTCCACTTTCTACTATTTTTCATATTATTTTTAATGATTTGAAAAATTAATAACTTCCTCAATTTTAATTATTTTTTATTGGTTCTTTTTGCAAAACAATTACAAAAATGTTGAACTATTTAATTCCACAAAAAAATCAAATTTATATTATTTAGTTAATATAGTTAGTATTTTTGTGAATAAATTCATTTTTAATTGTTTTTAAACATTTAAAAGTGAATATTTACTTTGAAAATCAAAACCAAATGAGTTCTAAATCATCTTGTGATTAAAACCTCATTTTTCAAACCTTAAGTAAAAATCACAAGTGGTTTATTCAAACTTATTTGGTATTTTTATCATTTTAATTGATTTTCTTTAAATATTTACTTTTAAAGAAAAACAAAATTAGGGTTTATTTGATTTTCATCCTCACAAAACTTTTTCAAACTCTTTGGGCCACTACTAGAGTTTAAGACCCAACCCTTTTTTTAACCAAAATGAGTTGGGCCTAGTGTATTGTATACGTCCCGATACCGGCAAAACGTACGGCGCGATCGTCGCCTTTTCAAAATAACCCTGGGCTTCTCCTTGAGCTGTAAGTCCCATCTCTTGTACAAAAATAAACACTCATGGGCCTCTATTAGAGTGTAAGACCCATCCCATTTGTAAATACACCACTTTTTGTGCCTCAGTCATTGTATACATCCCACTATATTTTCAAAATAACGGCGCGATCGTCGCCTTTTTAACAAAACCTTGGGCCTCTCCTCAAGCTATAAGTCCCATTCCTTTTCAAAAACAAAATCTTTGGGCCTCTAATAGAGTGTAAGACCAAACCCCTCTATGAAACCAAAATTATTTGGGCCTAGTCATTGTATAAGACCCACTGTGTTTTCGAAAATCTCGACATGATCGCCAGTTAAAAAACAAACCTTGGGCATCCCCTCAAGTTGTAAGCCCCGACATCTGTTCAAAACACTTTCTCCTTTGATTTTAAATCCAAATATATGGTTGTTATCAAAACTTTCTTTGTTGAACAACTAACCACACAACTTGGTAGCTCTACAACGGGTAAGTGTTTATCCGCTTTCATTTACTGCTTTCATATATATAACTGTATTGTGGGGTTGTTTCACTGTAAGTCTTCTTTCATAAACTTTTATATACTTGTCACATATCAACTGTGTAATACTAGTATATTTATTTAGAGTTTTCCCCGGCAACTATGTCTAGCACTAGGTAAAGCCATGTTGGTCACTCTTAATTACAAACAAATCTAGATCCCCATAGGATTCCAGATAGAGTCTTCCCTCCTCTTGGGGTTAAACAATATGGAGACATGAAAGGCAGCATTCTCGGTGAACCCTTTCTCAGACTGTCACCCTTATAAATTTTCAAAGAAACTCTAACTCCCCAGAGATGATCTTTTCTCCGTGAATGGCATCTCTTGAGTTTCTTCCAAATTCTCAGGCTTTCCTGGCTTGATCGATTCTCAGTGAATAACATGTCTTAAACTTTTCGGGGTTTGGGGACCCACATGCTTCCTAAAAGCATCCCCGCCTCCTCTTGGGCGTTGTACAAGGACCCTTCAGCTTCTTAGAAGTTCTCATGCCTTCTCTTGGGCTTCATACAAGGACCCTGACGACCTCTTAAAGGTATAAGATAGAACTTAGTCATCCTTTGCTAGAGCAGTCTTTCCAGCGTCTAAACTTCGGCCATGTTAGGGTTGATACTCATCCCTTAATGCCTGTGCCTCCTCTTGGGCTTAGTACAAAAGATAAGACTCTAGACTTTGACAATCTAAACCTCTTGAGTCTCAAAGACATTCTCAAGTTCCTCCAAAACATGAGTCGAAACCCAGTCTCGCTTATGAGAGTTCCCCACACTTAGACCTGCCTAGGAATCTCAATGACCTTCGGCAGTAAGATAACCTCCTCTTAGGCTTTGTACAAATGATTCCTCCTCAGCGGAGCTAACCTTTTCAGACTCTCTTGTTGAGTCGACTCCTTTTAGCCTCCGTCTTGGGCGTTGTACAAGACACATAAGAACCTACTCTCTTGTTGAGTATAAAAGACTCTCTTGTTGAGTCATCCCCTTTTATCCTCCGTCTTGGACGTTGTACAAGACACATAAAAACACTCTCTTGTTGAGTATAAAAGACTCTCTTGTTGAGTCAATCCCTTCTTAGCCTCTGTCTTGGGCTTTGTACAAGACATATAAAATCACTCTCTTGTTGAGTATAAAAGACTCTCTTGTTAAGTCAATTTCCTTTTAGCCTCTATCTCGGGCTTCATACGAGACATCAAAAGACTCTCTTGTTGAGTATAAAAGACTCTCTTGTTGGGTCATTTAACTTTCAGACTCTCTTGTTGAGTCCACCACCTTTTCAGACTCTCTCGTTGAGTCCATCTTCCCTTTTCACCTCCGTCTCGGGCTTCATACGAGACACCAAATTGCTCTCTTGTTGAGTATGACAGACTCTTTTGTTGAGTCAAACCCTTTTAGCCTCAATCTTGGGCTTTGTACAAGAGAGAAAGAACATTTTCCCCGGAAAAGTCAACTTCTAGCCTCCTCTTAGGCTTTGTATAAAGAAAACCCCGGTTGAGTCAATCAACCTTTTAGCATCAAAGTTATGCCTTGCCCACAGAATACAAACATCAACAACTCCCCTTTAGAGATGACAAATTCTCTCTCAGCATAAACCCTTCAGCTTCACATCTTGGGCTTCGAACAAGATACAAATAGACCCTTCAGCTTCACATCTTGGGCTTTGAATAAGATATAAATCACCTTTAGCTTCACGTCTTGGGCTTTGAACAAGACACCAAAACACCTTTTTCCTCCTTTAGAATATGAGGAACTACGATCGCTCTGATTTCCCTGTAATGGGAATACGTAGGCATAAGATTACAAAATCTTAGCGAGCATACCAATCAAAAACCCAAAACCCCGTACCTCCATACATCAATCAAGAAAATCAGGTCTAGTATCCTAACCAAAAGCCTCACATATAATCCAGATCCAGACACTTGTATTCTTAAGCAAATAACCCTAAAAGACGAACCCCTATTTTGATAGCATCTGTAAATCAACAGTTTTGACTATTTAACCTCAGTATGCAAGCAGGGCTAATTGGAGACATCTATTTCCCTTCCTTAATCAGCTCAACAGGGTAAAAAATGAATCGAACTGTAGTTCCAAAGTGATAGTGATTTGAAACCACAAAAACCGCGCTACACAATTTTAATTATTTTTGAGTGATTCTTTTTTTGAAAATTCACAAAAACATTAAAATGTTTTATTCCATGAAAATTTCACAAAAATATTATTTATTTCATATATTTGGTATTTTTGTAAAGAATTATGTTTTTATTTGTTTTTAAACATTAAAAATATTTTCTTTCTCTTGGATTTGCAAAATTTATATGATTTTTAAATCATCCCATGAATGAAACATGATTTTCCAAATACAAATCCAAGATCACAACCTTTTTTCACATAGTTGATTATTTTAATGGAATTTTTATTCAATTAAAATACATTTTAAAACCAAAAATTAGGGTTTTGATCACTATCACCCTAACAAATCTTTTTCAAACACTTGGGCCTTTAATAGAGTGTAAGACCCAACCCCCTTTGTACATAAACTTTTTTGGGCCTCAGTTACTGTATAAGTCCCGATACGATTTTAAAATCTCGGCGAGGTTGTCGCCTTTTTAAACAAAATCATTTGGGCCTCTCCTTGAGTTGTAAGCCCCGTCACTTGTATATAAAATACACTTTGGGCCTCTCCTTGAGTTGTAAGACCCATCCCTTTGTACAAAAAACCTTTTTGGGCCTCTCCTTGAGTATAAGCCCCAATCTGTTCAAAAACAACTTCCCTTTTGATTTAGGTTCAAATATACAGTTCTTATCTAAACTTTCTTTAATTTCTTGAAAAACTAACCATACATCTGTTACAATGGAAGCTTGCTCGCCTGTAAGTTTTTATCAGCTTTCATTTACTCGCTTTCATATATATATATATATATATATATATATAACTGTATTGCTGGAAGCTTGCTCACCTGTAAGTCCTTCTTTCATATCCTTTTAAATGCTTGTCATATATTAACTGTATATATACAAGTATATCTACTTAGAGTTTTCCCCGAAACTAGGTCTAGAACTAGGTAAAGCCAGTTGGTCACTATTTAATACAGTCAAAACTAGATCCTCATAGGATTTCCAGATACAGTCTTGCCTTCTCTTGGGCTTAAACAATATGGAACAAAGAGAAAGGCATTATTCCCGGTGAAACTTTTCTCAGACTGTCACTACTATAAATTATCAAAGAAATTCAATCCCCAGAGAGGATTAATTCTCGGTGAAACCTTTCTTGAATTCCTTTATACCCTAGAACTGTTCACTAAAGAAAAGATTATTCCCGGTGAAACTTTTCTTGAACTCTTCTTAAGTTTGGATCCACAGGCTCCCTAAAAGCATCCACGCCTCCTCTTGGGCTTTGTACAAGTACCCTCTGGCTTCTAATAAGTTCTCATGCCTTCTCTTGGGCTTAATACAACGACCCTGAATACCTCTTAAAGGTATAGGACAGAACCTAGTCATCCTTCGTTAGAGTTGTCTTTCTAAAAAAATTCAAAACCTCCGACTAATTTTAGGGTTGATACTCATCCCTTAAAAGAGTCAACTTCCTCTTGAGCGTTATACAAAGATAAACTCTTTCATACCAATAGACTTGGACAGTCTAATCCCCTCTTGAGTCTCGAAGACATTCTCAAGTTCCCTACAAATATAAAAGGAACCCTTGTCATTTTAATAAGTCTCCAGCAGAGTTAGAACCCATGGGTTCTAAAACCCAGTCTCTCTCCTAAAAATCCCCAGCCAGGGTTAGCTTACTGTCAGTATAACCCTATCCCAAATCATAACCTCAAGGCATCTGATATCTCAACTCTTTTGTAAACCCTCAGCAAGAGTTGATTCTCCATTTGGACCTGCCTCTGGATCTCAAAAATCCTCAGCACAGTTAGCCTCCTTTTAGGCTTTGTATAATGATCTTTCCTTTCCTCAGCACAGTTAGCCTCCTCTTGGGCTTTGTACAAAGATCTTCCCCAGCTGAGCTAACATTTTCAGACTCTCTTGTTGAGTCAATCACCTTTCAACACTCTCTTGTTGAGCCAATCTCTTTCAGCCTCCTCTTAGGCTTTGTATAATGATTTCTCTAGCTTGTTCAACAACAATTTTAGGCTTTGTACAAGACAGATAAAAACACTCTCTTGTTGAGTCAACCTTTTTCAGCCTCAATCTTGGGCTTTGTACAAGACACCATATAAATTTCCTAAGCAGAGTCAATCCTCTTTTTCAGCCTCAATCTTAGGCTATGTACAAGACAGATAATACTCTCCAACAGAGTCAAACTCATTTCAGCCTCAATCTTGGGCTTTGTACAAGACACCTAAAATATCCTCAGTCGAGTCGGTAAAATCTCATTTTTAGCCTCAATCTTGGGCTTTGTACAAGACAGATAAAGATTTCTTTCCCACAGAGTCAGTCTTCTTTTCAGCCTCAATCTTGGGCTTTGTACAAGACAGATAGAATATTTTCCCCAGAAAAGTCAAACTTGTAGCCTCCTCTTAGGCTTTGTATAATGATATCCCCAAAAGGTCAGTCTCTTTTTAGCCTCAATCTTGGGCTTTGTACAAGACATATATAAACACTCTCTTGTTGAGTCAGCGTCTTCCAGCCTTCTCTTAGGCTTTGTATAAGGACTTCCCGAACGGGGTCCATCAATCTCTTAGCTTCAACCTTGGGCTTTGATCAAGGCAAAACAAAATCAACATCCCCTCAGAGGAAATCAAACTCTCTCTGTAGGAAGTCATTTCTCTGTTTATCACTTTTCAAAACAAAAAATCAAAACAAACCTAATCCCAGATAACTGCTGTAAGTGGCACACTTGTTGATTCAAATATCCAAGCTGTTGTCCATCTCTTATCCTGGCAAATCCCCTTTCTTTCATCTAATTGCTGTAAGTGGCAAGCCTCTGGAATATTTACATCCACACCACTTTCCTCTCTTAGCATGAAATATTCCTAAGGAAAAATGGCATTGCTCTATATTGAGTTAAAGTTTCCTCCTTCAGGACAAATCCCTCATAAAGGAAATTATAGCATTGCTGGATTCACATATCCCAGTTAAAGTAACTCTCCTTTATAAACAGTCACCCAACAGTTGTGATAAACAGACGAGATGTCTCCCTTTAGAGATGACAAATTCTCTCTCAGTCAAACCTTTTAGCTTCAATCTTGGGCTTTGAACAAGACACAAACAACCTTTAGCTTCAATCTTGGGCTTTGAAAAAGACACCAAAACATTTTTTCCTCCCATAGAATAGGAGGAACTATGATTGCTCTGATTTCCCTGTTTCTTTAAATGGGAATACGTAGGCATAAGATTGCGAAATCTTAGCGAGCTTACCAATCAAAAACTCTAGGTCCTGTACCTTTACACCAATCAAAACTGAGGTCCAGTACCTCACCAAAATCATCAAAAACTCACTCTGTCTCTAGTATTTCCCAAGAAACTTTCCCGACCCGTCAACGGATAAACACCATAAAGTACAAAGAAGAACCTAAAACTAACAACTTGTGGATAACTACATATAGGATGGGTAATTGACAACTCCCCATTGTATAACCTGACCCCGGACCCCCCAATCTCTTTAAGCGTTTGTTCAGTTAAACATTCGCGTGCAATGTTAGTTTTAGATAGCTTCCCTTTTCCTTCCAGCTTCACAGGATAAATAAGAAATCAGAAAGTAGCACCCCCTCCTCTTCATTGAGGAGAAAACCCAATTTTGAGATAAGGTGGTCGTGTCACCGACAAAAATCGCACGCTACAGTAAAATGGCGACTCTGCTGGGGAGAGCCATTAGGATCTGTTTTACCTTAGTCATCATCGTCCCCATTTTCCAACAGTAAAATGGCAACTCTGCAGAGGAGAGCCATTAGGATCTGTTTTACCTTAGTCATCATCGTCCCCATTTTCTAACAGAAAAATGGTGACTCTGTTTGGGAAATCATTTTGTCTGTTAGGGACTAGGATTATAGCTCTTAAGAGGTCTAGGATGTTAGTTTTAGGAATTAATATATATATATATATATATATATATATATATATATATATATATATATATATATATATATATATATATATATATATATATATATATATATCGCTTTTCCTACTTGATATCTGTGTTTATTTTTCTGCTAATGGGAATGCGAGTGATGTCGCATGTGGAAAGTATGAGTGATACCTAAGATAGGTGATGGCAGAGACGGGCGGTCTTACAGGGAGTGAATCCCGAATAAGCTGTCCCGGTAGACCATCAAATCAGTGGAGATACCTTTTGCGGATTCAATGTCTAACGACTTCGGTTGTGAAAGTAGATTGTTCGATTGTGGTATCCATGAAACTGAGGATTTAGTAGACAGTAACCATGTGGCTATTTAGTAGTGCGGTAGCTATCGGAAATAGTTGTCACGCGATACTACACTTAATTAAGATTACCCTAAGATGTTATAGCTCGCTCGGGTGAACCAACCTGCTGTTGTTATCCCAAGAGGGGTCAATGATTTTAAGTACAGGTACAACAATTCACCATAGTACAACCTTTTGGGATGGGTAGAGCCATGACTCCATGCTCGTGACGCTGAACCTTTGAACCCATGTTTTTTCAATGTTTTTGTGTGCTGCATTCATGCATTCATTTAAAAAACTTTTAAACAAAGAAAAAAAATCTTCTTTTCTAGTCGCTCTCCTTTTTTCAAATTAAACTAAAACAATGATTGCAAATATCAGAGAGAAGGATTGCATTATAGATTTCATTAGAAGGAAGACGCACAAATACACCTTTAAGGTTCCAAAACTAGAGGATTTGAGAGGGTTGGCAAGGATGATCACCAACCCTGATGCTTTCAGAGCTAAGTACGGAGTATTGTTGTCTCTGTTAAGGGTCCATGTAGTTGAAGGAATCCTGTCTACGCTAATTCAATTTTATGATCCGGTTTATCACTATTTCACGTTCCCGGATTATCAACTAGCACCAACGCTGGAGGAGTACTCTCACCTGACTGATTTACCCATCACTAACCAGGCTCCCTTTTCTGGACTGGAAGAAATTCCAAAGGATCAACCCATTGTGAGAGCAATCTATTTGGATGAGTCAGAAGTCTGGACTCACATGACCACTAAGGATGGAATCCAAGATTTACCGGCCAAGTTTTTGGTAGAGAAAGCCCTGTACTTTGCCAGTATAGGAAATGTTACTGCTTTCGAAGATATCTTTGTTCTACTGACATACGGGTTATTCCTTTTTCCCAACATAGATAACTTCATCGATACCAATTCCATTAAGATATTTCTGATTGGAAACCCCGTACCAACCTTGCTCGCAGATGCTTATCATTCTGTACACTTAAGGAATTTGTACAGCGGAGGAATGATCACATGTTGTGTACCCCTGCTATACAAATGGTTCACTTCCTATTTACCTAAGTCAACTGCTTTTTGGGATCATAAGAGTACTCTGCGTTGGTCACAGAGAATCATGTCTCTTACCAACTCTGACATAGATTGGTACAATCAGATCTATGACGGGATAAGGATCATTGACAAATATGGAAACTTCCCTAATGTACCCCTCATAGGAACTAAAGGAGGAATCAACTATCATCCGATTTTAGTTCGTCGTCAACTCGGATACCCGATGAGACATATCCCGCGTAATGTTCATCTGGAAGGTCTTTTCTTCAAGGAAGGAGAAAGTGACAGGGCACTAAAGACAGAAATAGTGCATGCCTGGAAACATGTTCACAGGAAAGGAAGAGAGTCTCTAGGAAAATCGGACTGTATCTCTGTGGAACCTTATCTCCACTGGGTACAAACTAGAGCTCTTAAGCTGAAGATGCCTTACCCTCGTCAAGAAGTTCTTCTGTTAAATGAATTTGTCATTTATTTTATGTCTGATACGGAAAAACTCCAGGTCGCTCTCAACAAAGTTCAACGGGAAAAGAAATCTTAAAAGGACAAGTATCGTATTCTCAATGTGGAGTATAACAAAATTCAACAACTGTTAAAAGAAAAGGACGCTTTGATTAAAATATTAGAGCGACATGTTGTAGAAAGTCAGGAAGACCGAAGAAACTTGCTCGCTCCTTTCACTTGGCAAAGGCCCGACAACCCGACAACGGCTCAAGAGCCCCGGTCAAAGAAAAGGAAAATACCAGAACCAGCACCTGAGCTCTCCTTAGAGAGGACTCAGGATCCATAAGCTTAGACATTTCCTTTTATAGCACTTTGTAAAAATATTGTATTTCCCTTTCTGCAATCTTTCGAATTCAATAAAACGGGGTCTCCCCACTGTATGAAATTTGCAATCCAATTGTTGAAGTTTCTTTTTGAAAATAACAAAAAAAATATAATTAATATATATCATTGCATTCATCATTCTCACATAACGCATTCTTCTTACCTTCGAATCTCACGTCTGTGTTACGATTCTAGAGTCAAACTGTCTCATTCGTATAATACTCAGGCCAATCGACAAAAGAAAATGGATGATCTCGAGGAAGAGAACAGAGAGCTGAGAGAAGAAATCGACGCTCTGAAAGAAGATCTATGGAAACTTCACAGTGACATGCAATCTCTGGCAACAACTCAGAGGTAACAACAAAGGATTGTGATCTCAAAGATCACATCTACGCCCATAGTGGAGACGTATGATCCCCGGTACAACATGCTTAAAGATCGTCCCTGGGGCATGCCTATCAACTTTATCCCTGAAGGATATATCCCGCCGGTCACTGAAGACCCAGAAACTGCAGCAGGAACCACTGGGCCTGAAGGTTACAAACTTCGGGAAAGCAAGGATGCAAGAGTCATGACAGCAACTCCTGAAGGTTACAAACTTCGGGATAGGGAAGCACCAAGAGTCACCGTCGTAATGACTATACCATAACCCGTGGTACACACTGTCCCGGAAGGATAGATTCCACAAGTAATCTCTGGTGGAAATGAAAGTATGTACGACAGGATGACTGAGTTCCAGGAATAATTCCTGGAGATGCAGAAGGAACTGCATGCCATTCGCGGCTAGGATTTATTTGGAAAAGACGTCGTAGACCTTTTTTCTGGTCCCTAACGTGAAAATCCCGCACAAATTCAAGGTTCCCGACTTTGAAAAATACAAGGGCAACTCTTGCCCTCAAAGTCATTTGGTGATGTACGCTCGAAAGATGTCAACTCAGATAGAGAATCAATAGCTACTGATCCATTACTTTTAAGATAGTTTAATCGGTGCCGCACTCAAATGGTACATGGGTTTAAACTGCACCAAGATCGTAGAGCCATCAAGCAATCTCTGGTCAAAAATGTAGAGCCATCAAGCAGTACCAAAAGATATGGTAGTGCTTTCCCTAAGAAAAAAGAGCAGGATATTGGTAATATCTCTCTCGGAAAGCAAAGGTGAAGGTATCAACTAGTAGCAGCGGTAACTCCTGCTATCAACCCAACGCCGGCTCCAACGTATCAACCTCAGGTTGCTCAGAGCCAACCGAATCAACAACAGTATCAGCAAAGGACACAACAACCTCTTCAGCAGGCTTGTCCTCAGTACAACAATTACAATCGTACAACGTAACCACCAAGGTTTGACCCTATACCGATGTTGTACGCAGAACTGTTTCCACTACTACTGGTCAAGGGGCACGTCCAAACCCGGTCTCCTCTTACAGTACCGGAAAATCTGCCTTTTTGGTTCAAGGCGGATCAAACATGCCCTTACCATCAAGGAGGACTGGGGCATAACATAGAAAATTGTCTCAGCTTCAAATCTGATGTGCAGAAGCTTGTCAGGAACGGGGTCCTATCTTTCAAGGATACAAATCAAAATGTTCATATAAACCTGTTGCCTCAACACGAGAAGGCTGCAGTAAATTTGAAAGAGGGAGAATCTAACCACAGTTATCAAATTCACAATGTACTCCTATTAAGAACCAATTTGGTCAGGATGCAATACAGGCAGAGCGGATACAGTCATGTACCATCTCACAATTATAACCAGTGTGATATCTGCTCAAAGAATAATCAGGGATGTTCCGTAGTGCAATATGCTCTACAAGAACAGATGGATCTCGGGTGGATCCAAGATCCCCGAATTCCGGAGGTCAACATGACTTATACAAATTCGAACATCATTCAAAACCACGACATCCGTGCGATGAATGTTAACTTGGTGGCAATGCATTCTAGGCAAAGCCAGCATCATGATCTGCCACGGCACGATTATAATTCCTATCCGATCTGCTCAATAAACAATCAGGGATGCTCTTTTGTACAAGAGGCCCTCCAGCGTCAGATGGATCTCGGATGCATTCAGGACTACCGTGATAGAAGTCATTATCAAGTTAATATGATTCAAATCTTTGATATTCGCCCGATGAATACCAGTCTGGTAGAATTACACGCTAAGCAAGTCAGGCTCGGTTTTATGGCTTCACATGATTATCAGAACTGTAAAGTATGACGTGAGAATGACCAAGGATGTGCACTTGTCCAAAGAACGCTTCAACACCTGTTGAACCAATGGTGGCTTCCAATCTATCTAGATGAAGACACACAACAAGTCAGTATGACTGACGGGAATCCTACTAGGCATCAAAGTCAGGATGTTCGATCAATGGAAATAGATCTAGTGAAGTTGCACTGCATACAAAGCAGACGTGTCCGGGTGCCACCACACAACTATGGGCGATGTAGAGTTTGCTCAGAGAACAACCAGGGATGCTACCTCGTGCGAGCAGCCCTTCAAAACCAATTAGACCGCAAAGAGATTCGACCATGTTCGAGTTCTGGGTCGATCAACGTAGTGCAAGACTATCTGCCTAGTCAAGGCAAAGATGTTGTCTTAATCCCTAAACGAGAAGTGACCAAAGATGTATGTGCCATAATCCCTCTACTCCATGAATCAAGAGTTCCTCTTGATAGTAGAAAGATTCTCAATCTCGAACCAATTGAGGTCGGCTACGATGGTCAGAAAAATCAAAAGGCTCCTGTGGTTATCTATCTGCCAGGACCAATACCATACAAATCCGATAAGGCAATCCCTTACAAGTACAGTGCAACAACAATCGAGAATGGGAAGGAAACTCCATTACCCTCCGTCGTAAACATTCCAGACATCAGTCGAGTAACACGGAGCGGCCGGATCTTCAACAGAGGAGTTGGAGAACCCACCAGAGAAAAGGAACCTCAAACAGAAGTTCTCAATCAACCAGTCGGTCAATCCAGTAATCCCAACCTTTCAAAGAACAATGATGAGATGCTAAAGCTCATCCAGAAGAGCGAGTACAACATTGTAGACCAACTGTTGCAAACTCCTTCAAGAATCTCTGTCCTATCTCTTTTGCTCATTTCTGAAGCTCGCAGGGAAGGTTTACAGAAAGTCTTAGAGCAAGCTTTTGTGGAACAAGATATGACGATAAGACAGTTCGACAACATCATCTCCAACATCACTTCCTGCAACAACTTAGGATTCAGTGATGAAGAACTGCCAGAAGAAGGGAAAAATCACAATATGGCACTTAACATTACGGTCAATTGCCAGGACGATGCTTTAGCCAACGTACTGGTAGATACCGGATCAGCTCTGAATATTATGCCAAAATCTACTCTGATGCGACTATCATTTCAAGGATCCCCGGTGAGAGGCAGTGAGGTCATCGTCAAAGCCTTTGACGGATCCAGAAAAATGGTCATCGACGAAGTTCATCTTCCCATAACCATTGGTCCTCACACTTTCCAAGTCACTTTCCAGGTCATGGACATCCGGGCAGCATACAGCTGTTTATTAGGAAGACCTTGGATACACGAAGCTGGGGCAGTCACTTCGACACTTCACCAGAAGCTGAAGTTCGTCTAGAATGACAAACTAGTCACAGTCTGTGGAGAGCAGGCCTTAATTGTAAGCAACTTATCATCATTAACCTGTGTAGAACCAGAAGAGGTTGTTGGAACTCAGTTCCAAGCACTTTTGGTGAGCAATGAGAATCAATCAGAAAAAGGAACATCAATTTCCTCATACAAAGATACTCTCAAAGTGATCGAGAGTAACAATGCAAAAGGATGGGGACAACTTGTAACTCCTGCGGATAACAAGACAAAGAGGGGTCTTGGTTTTTCCTCAACTTGTACCCAGACTACTAGAGATGAAAGTTTTCATCCCATTCAGAACTTCTTCCACAGTGGAGGCTTCCTTCACCCAGTGTCTCAAGAAGTACATACCATCAATGAGGGTGATTCCTCCGATATAGATGAAGAGTGGAATTCTTATCTCAACGAGGAAGGTTATATGTCTCAGGAAGAAACGCGTACACCATTTTGCTATCCCGCGCAGAGTCCGAGATATATACCAAGATCAGATGTCAAGATGATGTATGGAGATTGTGATCCGGAAGGATGTCGTGCTCCGCCCAACTCATTAGAGGAGGACACTCTGATGAAAGATAAATTTGACTATGACTATTATGACCCAATGGATGACTTGCCTATCTGGTAGCCGTACCCAGGAGACTTGGGACAAAAGAGTCAGCCAAACGATGCGTATCAACTGAGCATCTTTGAAAAGAATACATGTGTCCCCACCACTTCATGGGATCATTACTTAGGGCATTCAGAAAATATCCAGCACAACGATGAATCTGCTAAGATTGCAGGACAAGAATTCATCAACTATGCTTTTCCTGAGGTCAATGTCATCGAGAAGGATGACTCCTCTAGTTCCACGGAAGCATGGGACACCTTAGGACAACTGAGTGGCAAGTACGACTTCTTGGTCAATTACACCGCTCCTGAAAGCTCTCGTATCAGGCTCGAAGACATCCAGCCAACTCGATGGGGAGATCCACCTGAGAGTGAAAACACAGTGCAAGATATAACAGAAGAGTTCGTCTACAATAACTCTGCTTAGGAGGAAGACTCCAACGATCTTGCTCCGCCAGAAATCAGCGTCGTTTCTGAGGACAAACCAAGAAAAAAGGTACCAGACTTTGTGATTCACCGAGGAGTTCGCCGCCAATGGGTTGCTATCTATGTCCCGAAAGTCGTTCATAAGTCTAAGTAATTGCCATCTTTGTTTTGACCTTTCACCCTGCCCAGGTGAAACGGATGTTTTGATAGGGCTCACTTTCTGTAAATGTCTCTCTTCGCTTCGCCCAAAGTGATAGAGTTTTGTTTTATAGGGCTATAGCTTCAAGAATCGACCAAATCATAAATAAATAACGTCGTTCTGTAATTTCCGCATTTATTGTTGTTTTTACTTTTCGCTTTTTCAGAAAATGGTAATCCTAAAAACAGCCCAAAAAATAAAAACAAGCATTTTTTATAAAATACATTGCACGCACTCTTGCATCCTCTCTATCTCTTCTAAAAATAAATCATCACGCCTTGCAGATTGCTTGTTTTAAACCCCATTGAAACATACGATCCCATGCCTTCTCCCAACTTTGAATTCCCGATATTTAAAGCTGAAGAAGAAGAAGACGAAGAAATTCCAGAAGAGATCTCCCGATTACTCAGACAAGAGGAAAGGTCCATTGAACGTCACAAAGAGCCGTTGGAAATAGTCAACCTGGGTTCAGAAGAAGAGAGAAAAGAAGTCAAGATTGGGGCACTGCTTAGTCCAACTGTCAAAGAAGACTTGATAAAACTTCTCAAATATTTTCCCGATGTATTTGCTTGGTCCTATCAGGACATGCCAGGGTTGGATACCAGCATCTTGGAACATCATTTACCGTTGAAATCAGATTGTTCGCCGGTAAAACAAAGGTTGAGAAGGACTCATCCAGACATGGCCATCAAAATCAAAGAGGAAGTACAAAAACAGATTGACACGGGTTTCCTCGTCACCTCAGAATATCCGCAATGGCTAGCCAACATAGTGCCAGTTCCGAAAAAGGACGAAAAAGTCAGGATATGTGTAGATTACAGGGATCTGAACAAAGCCAGTCCAAATGATGACTTTCCCTTACCGCACATAGACATGCTGGTAGACAGTACAGCAAAGTTGAAAGTATTCTCCTTCATGGATGGATTCTCGGGCTATAATCAAATCAAAATGGCGCTAGAAGATATGGAGAAAACTTCATTCATCACCCCATGGGGCACCTTTTGTTACAAGGTAATGTGGTTCGGTTTGAAGAACGTCGGGGCAACCTATCAAAGGGGCATGATTTCTTTGTTTCATGACATGATACACAAAGAAATCAAAGTGTATGTCGATGACACGATTGCCAAATCTAAAATAGAAGAGGATCATGTGACCCACCTGTCAAAACTATTCGAGCGTTTGAGAAAGTAAAAACTCCGCTTGAATCCTAACAAATGCACGTTCAGTGTCGCTCAGGAAAACTGCTAGGGTTCATCGTCAACCAGAATGGAATAGAGGTTGATCCTGACAAGGTCAAGGCCATTCAAGAAATGCCTCCTCCAAAGAATGAAAAACAACTTAGAGGATTCCTGGGACGTCTGAATTACATTTCCTGATTCATATCTCTCATGACCGCGACATGCGCGCCGATCTTCAAACTACTCAAAAAGAATCAAAGCTGTGTATGGATAAAAGACTGCCAAACAGCTTTCGACAGTATCAAGGAATATCTATTGAATCCACCGATCCTGTCACCTCCATTGGAGGTAAAACCACTAATCATCTATTTAACAGTCTTGGAAGACTCGATGGGTTGTGTACTTGGTCAACAAGACGAAACGAAGAGAAAAGAGTTTGCCATCTACTATCTGAGCAAGAAGTTTACCGACTGTGAAACTCGGTATACTATGCTTGAGAAAACTTGCTGTGCTCTGGCTTGGGCAGCCAAACGTCTTCGCCAATACATGATTTGCCACACTACTTGGTTAATCTTCGAAATGGATCCAATCAAGTACGTCATTGGAAAACCTGCACTCACGGGAAGGATCACCCGTTGGCAGATGTTGTTATCAGAATACGACATCAAGTACCATGCTCAGAAAGTCGTCAAAGGGAGTATTTTAGCCGGTCATTTGGCTCATCAACCGATTGATGATCAAGAATTAGTCGGATTTGACTTCACAAACGAAGATGTCATGTACTTAAAAATGAAAGATTGCGATGAACCGCTACCCAGTGAAGGGCCAGAACCAGGTTCCCAATAGGGACTAATCTTTGATGAAGCTGTCAATCATTATGGAAACGGAATTGGGGCAATCATCATAACACCTCAGGGTACCCATATTCCTTTCACATCCAGATTGACATTCAAGTGTACAAATAACGAGGCCGAATACGAAGCTTGCATCATGGGTCTCGAAGAAGCAATTGACCTAAGGATTAAGAACTTGGATGTGTATGGAGACTCAGCCCTGGTTATCCATCAGATCAAAGGAGATTGGGACACATATCAATCAGGACTGATTCCTTACAAAGACTATGTGAGAAGGTTGTTACCATTCTTCAACAGAATCGAGTTTCATCACATCCCTCATGAAGAGAATCACATGGCTGATGCATTAGCCACTCTCTTTTCCATAATTAGTGTAGGTCAATGGTGTGACATACCTAAGATTGACATAATGCGCCTGGAAAGGCCCGCTTACATCTTCGCGATTGAAGCAGTCATAGACGACAAACCTTGGTATCACGATATCAAATGCTTCCTTCAGAAACATGAGTACCCGCCTGGGGCATCCAGAAAAGACAGAAAGACCCTCAGAAGACTGGCAGGAAACTTCTTCCTGAGCGGCGATACACTCTATAAGAGAAACTTTGACATGGTCTTGCTCCGATGCGTAGACAGGCCAGAAGCAAACATGCTGATAAAAGAAATTCACAAGGATCCTTTGGCACTCATCCCAACGGACACACAATGGGGAAAAAATTCTAAGAGCAGGGTACTATTGGTTGACAATGGAATTCGATTGCTACAAGTACATGAGGAGGTGTCACAAGTGTCAGATATACTCAGACAAAATCCATGTACCGCCAACGCATCTCAAAGTTCTCTCTTCCCCGTGGCCTTTTTCCATATGGGGAATCGACATGATTGGCATGATCGAACCCAAAGCTTCAAACGGACATCGGTTCATCCTGGTAGCCATTGACTACTTCACTAAATAGGTCGAAGGAGCGTCATACGCCAATGTGACCCGACAAGTCATGGTCTGATTTATCAAGAACAATCTCAGCTGCCGTTATGGTGTTCCAAACCAGATCATTACTGATAATGGATCTAACTTGAATAATAAGATGATGAAAGAGTTGTGCGTTGAGTTCAAGATCGAACACCATAACTCATCTCCCTACCAGCCCAAGATGAACGGGGCGGTAGAAGAGGCTAACAAGAATATCAAGAAGATTGTTCAGAAGATGGTTTTAACCTACAAAGACTGGCATGAAATGTTTCCTTTTGCTCTTCACGGTTATTGCACATCTGTTCGCACTTCACCAGGGGCAACCCCTTTCTCTCTAGTATATGGCTTGGAGGCAGTGCTCCCCATAGAAGTGGAGATCCCATCAATCCGGGTATTGATGGAAGCTAAGCTAACAGAGGTTGAATGGTGTCAAAGTCGACACGATGAATTGAACCTAATCGAAGAAAAGCGAATAACGGCTCTATGCCACGGTCAATTGTATCGGCAAAGAATGAAGAAAGTGTTCGACAAAAAGGTCCGACCCCGTGTCTTCAGGAAAGGAGACCTCCTGCTCAAGAAGATACAATCATTTCTTACTGATTCTCGGGGAAAATGGACTCCGAATTACAACGGCCCCTATGTGGTCAAGAAAGCCTTCTCAGGTGGCGCCCTGAGACTTACAACCATGGATGGAGAGGAGTTTTCCTACCCCACAAATGTTGACGTAGTCAAGAAATACTTCGCCTAAATAAATAATAAAAAAAAATGTCTCAGTGGATTGAAAACCCGAAAGCGCGGTCCAGGCAAAAATTAGAGACATAAGCAAAAAAAATCATCCCGATGGATTGGAAATCTCAAAGTACAATCCAGGAAAAAGTTAGGGATTAATGGCAAGTAACTACGTCTGATCAGTTCAACTCCTCAGTTGTAATGCCATCCATCAGGAAAACTCCAGTCAAGGTCATCTTCGACAGAAGCTCAAGATGTCTGAAATTCAAAGTTGGTAGAAGGATCGTGGTCGTTATGTTTCAATGTAGCCCTTTTTCCTTAAATCAGCATTTCTAACTTTGTAAATACTCTATGGAATCACGCGTTTGGCTGATTTCCATCCTATCAATAAAATTTGAGCCTTAGTACTTTTATTTGTAATTCTTATTTATTTTAGCTTTACAGAATGACATTTTTAACATGATCAACGATTCTTGAAATAAAACAAAAATGAATTTACTTGTAAAAAATTTTCTGCTTTTAAAATAAAGATGGCATTTCTTTTGACTGTTGAACATCGAAAGAACATCGATCGCTTCTATGAAGGTGGTTGAACTTCAAAGTGCAGAATCAAAGTACTCCTTCTAAACCGGTGCACCTGAATGAAGGATCAACTATGTCAGAGACCATGTTTCATCTGACATCCTCGGTAGAGTGCATATCTCTTAAGACCGGTTGAACAACTCTTCCTCCCCACTGTCGCTCCTGAAAGATTCGCATCCAACGGTACAAACGCGAGAGTGGCGCAGAAAACACAGAGTCGCCAGCAATGTGTATTTATCCCGAGAGAGGGAAAGGAAACACTGCATAAACCTGAAGAGAAAGGGGGAAAGACATGGTCATCGCAACCATAGTCCGGGTTCGGGAGTCGGTTATGCGAGGGGAAGGTGTTAGCACCCCACGCATCCATCGTACTCGATGGGATCCACGCTTGTTGTCTAAACGGAGGGTG
This sequence comes from Lathyrus tuberosus, assembly GCA_022829125.1. Lineage (NCBI taxonomy): Eukaryota > Viridiplantae > Streptophyta > Magnoliopsida > Fabales > Fabaceae > Lathyrus > Lathyrus tuberosus. The sequence goes on from JALAZF010000405.1 coordinate 1,850,503, forward strand.
AGCTGTCCTACTATCTATGGCTGAACAAAAGAAAACGGGGATGGGGGTGACTAAGACGGACTCGGTAGGACATATTCGATGCCCTTGGCCTACGTACTCCCTCAGTGCAATGGGAAAGTCAGAGTCAACGTAGTTCGGACGAGAACTGTGGGGGAAGGTTGCTCGCCAAGGCAATCGTTGTCTTGTGCCTACATATCCTCAAACAAATGTATACAAGCAGAAAATATTTATTCTGAGAACGATTATTCATATGCAACACATATGTTAATCTTGAAGCCCTTATTGAAAATATGTCACACAACCGAGTTACGACACTTATTTTTGAAAGGAAAGCAATACGCACATGCAACACCAACAAAAATCTTATTAGCACAACTCATGGGAGTCAGGAACGCTATCTCGTTGAAGTACGCCTTTAGACTAAACCCTGTTTTAATTAGGACTTTTAAGGGTTGTAGCGTGGCCTAGTTCGCGGTTTGAGAAAAAAGGATTTATAGCTCAAAGTTTATTGGTACCCACCCACTCTTCATGATATTCTCCAGTCCTATGTTCAGCTAATTTGACACAAGCGCTCATTTCTCAAAAGGTTTCCCGATTTCTAGGGAATCCGCGCAACTGATGATTCGACACCTGACGAGGTTTTGGACTAACAGTCGCCCCTTTTTGTCTTTTGTGTCTATAGTCACACGACTTTTTTCTTATCGAGGATTTTCTTTGTAATCCTTTTCGCTTTTCGCTTTTCATTCTTTTGCTTTTTGTTCCCTAATTTTTGCCTGGACTGACTCTTTTGAGTTTTCAATTTTGAAGTCCAGCGGGATGCCTTAACTTTTGCCTAAGTCATTTGCTTTCAAGTTTTTCGACTTAGCAGGCTTTTTTTTTGAACAAGTCGTGTGACACCGTTTTGCCTTACTTGTTTGAAAGGGTTGTGACTGTTTCACTCTTCGGTTGGTGAGGAGTAACCATTGTGGTTCTACGCCTCTTAACCTCTTGATAGTGGAATGGAAGGTAATGGATCCTCAGATGTACACTCCTTCTGAAAGTTGAATACTTGGTCAAAGTAACTGACGCCTACCCTGCCCCTGGGTTAAAATTGAGGGTTTTTCGTTTTCAGAAAGAACTCATACTACTAGGCTCAAAGGGGTTGACAAAGGTCCATCTCCTTATCTCTCCAGTGTTTGTGAATTGGAAACAATGCCTGTACATCCTTAACAGGGTTTTATCCGAAAGCGTACCATTAGAAATCTGCGTTCTTATTTCGTCATCCTCCCTCCAAGAGTCTAGACAAGAAAGTTTGGTATGGCAGTGCATATAAACATGACATGAGTGCATAAAATTAAGATACTTCAGGAACAACACATCATTGCATTAAAATCAACATTCAAACAAAAACAAGTTTTTACATGCAGACAATGTTTAAACAAACAAAGGAAAGCTACATATGAAAATGCAGTAAAGGAAGCTGATGATTGCCATTGTTGAGGAGACTTGACTCCGTCTGGACTTATTGCTTCTGATGATTTCTTTGCAGCCTCGAGTGCTTACTCTGATAAAGAAACTTCACCTCATGGGGGTACCATCTGGGGTGATGACCTTTGAGTCGATCAAATCTTGCACCTTGTGTTGGAACGCATTACAGTCGTCAATTGTATGCCCAAACGTTCCCGAATGGAACTCACAGCTAGCGTTCATGTCAAAGTCTGGAGGGATAGGGTATGGTACTGGCACGGCATTCCTCAGCTGGATCAGCGAACTCTTGAGCAAGTGAGGAAACAACTGACTATAAGGGATATGAATAGGATCAAATATCCTCTTGGCCCTTCTTGGTCTCGGTTGCCCCTGCTGCTGATAATTCTGCTGTCGATGCTGATTTGGGCGCCTCACCTGCGCTTGCACTTTCCTTTCCACATTTGGCCGAGGCACAAACAAAGGTTGCTGACGTAGAGCTTTTGCAGCAAAAGGTTGTGGAGAAAGTCCATGACATGAGGTGGATCCTGCAAAGAGGCGAGGAGTCTCCACTTCTTATGAGAACTTGATTGCCCCTGAATCAATGAGTCCTTGGACCTTATGCTTGAACCTTGTACAATTCTCAACATTGTGACCATGTGCCCCAGAATGGAAGTCACACCTAGCATTCATATTGGAACCCAAAGAAAACCCCGTCGGAGTTGGTCCTAGAGTGACACGCTCGACTAGTTTAAGCTCGAGCAAATAAGAAAGCAACTGCGCATACGGCATTGGAATGGGATCAAACTTCCTCTTAGGCTTCTCTAACTTAGGATCCTCTTGGGGAGCAGGAAGTGATTGCTGATGAGAAAGCTCTGAAACTTCAATTCGTGGAGGGGATTCACGAGGCAATCCATGATCTAGAGCAAATCCCACAGAGATGGGAGGAGTAAGGATTTCTGTTGCGGATGCGAGCACAGGATTGTTTTCCTTCTTTAACACTGTGTTAAAAATTTCCATGACCAAGCCCATCTGAGTCTTCATCTGGTTGACCTCCTCCCTCGGCATCTTCTGGTCTTGCATGAGAATTTGCATATTCCCCATAAATTGCCCCATCTGGCCTCGCATCTCCCTCAACTCAGCTTGAATTTGCTCCATCACTCTGCTTTGATTAAGCCTGGTAGAATACCGATGAGCTGGTTGATCAATCCTGACTGTCAAAAAGAGAGAGCATAAGAAAACCAGAGAAACCAAGATAACCTGCAATGCAAAATGAGATGATTATGCAAATGCAAATGAGAACATTATCAAGGCGGTCTATCCCTTGATTCCAGTTTTAACAATAAAAGAGAACTAAATTCCTGATCATATAAAGAGAATAAGCATATGTTACAACACAAGTCTGAATAATCATAAACAAAGACCCCGACCAACAAGTCTGGCGGTGATCCCGAAAATACAAAGAAAACAACAGCAAGGAAATAAAAGCATATCATCAAAACTCAGCCGTGCTAGAATTCCCCATTCGTCATTCTTTTTGCACCAATTATGTACTTCCTTGAGAAGCTTCTTGGTATTAGGATGCTCTGGTCTCTGAATCAACTCCTGAATCAAAAGATCTCTCCTGTGCAAGATTCCTGTTAAATAACGACTATGCAACTCCCAATCATCTTCGTCAGAAGCTCCACCTGAACTTGGACCTTCGCTCCTGGCTCTTTTCACTTCGGCTTGGATCTTCAGTTGTTCCATATCTGCCATGGTTTCCTTGAGCTTTTCCTCAACTGCTCTCTTCTCAAAAATCCCTGACAAATTCTCCTTATCCTTTCTCCGAAGCTCTTTCTTCAAACCTTCAATCTATTCCAGATACTTGTCTTCTTTCAACCTGTTGGCAGTAATTGCTGTATTCCGACGGTCATGGAACTTGTGAATTCTTGACATAGCATAAGCCAACTCTTTCTTCTTGGACGAAAGGACCTTACTAACACTTTTCAACGCTTGAGCCACTTTCTCTTTGGCTGTGGCTTCTTTAGACAATTCTTTCTCCTTCACAGCCAAAAGTTCTTATTTCAACCTGGCAGCATGGATAGCTTCGCGTTTTTCGTGCTTCAACTGACCAACCTCTCTGCCCAGCTCACGATTCTCCTCTCGGAGTTTCTCCTTTTCAGCCCATAACTTATCATACTTCTCTGCATCAACAGTCGTGGGAGCCTTGATCATCAAAGGATACAAAGGTGGTTCCACCGGGAAGGGAAGAAGCTCTTCTTCTACTCTATTCTTAATCCACTCTTCATAGGAAGGAAAAGCCCGGTTATTACATTTCCCGAATGAAGTTTTTCCTTTCTTGGTCACCTGCTTCCAAGCATTCACAATCTTCCTTATCATGTCTTGATCCCCAGTACCATTGAAGAATAAGGACTCTCTGATATCTCGCTCTTCAGGTGGACCTCTCAAAGGATAACCAAACTGCCTGATAACAAGGGAAGGATTATAATTAATTCCACCTCTTCTCCCTATCAAGGGTACATTAGGGAATTCTCCGCACTTGCAAAAAATCTCCATCCCTAGCAAGTCATGGTTGAACCAAACAATGTTGTCAGCAGTCAAGCCCATTAACCTCTTTGACCACTTCAGAGAATCTCTCGTATCAACGAAAGCGCCAGCTTCGGGGAGATGACTCAGAAACCAAGTAGATAAGAGTGGTGCACAGCAACTCACAGTCTTTCCACGCCTATTTTCATTCTTGTAGTGGACTGAGTGATACACATCACCTAGCAAGGTAAGTATAGGATTCTTTGAAATAAAGATTCTGACAGTATGCATATCCACCAGATCAGGAACATTGGGAAACAGGACAATCCCATAGATGCACATAGCCAGAATAGCTTGGAAAGCAGTCTAATTCCTCTCCTTAACATGTATGCAAGCTTGATCAAACAAGAACTTCAATAAGAAACCTTTGGCTCCTTGTTTTTCCACAATATTACTGCTCAGAATGGATTCACCAATATGAAGAGCAACATCCATTTCTTTTATCCCAGGGCATTCTTCAAAAAAGAATACTATGTCATGCCTGATGGGGATTCCCAAAATAAATGAGAACTCCTCCAACGTTGGAGCCAAGATATAGTCTGGGAAAGTGAAGCAACGCAAAGACGGATCATAGAACTGAAGAAGTGTATGAATGGCATCCTTCTCATACTTGGAGATACTGTAGACAAACTTCAGAAGTCTCCCATACTCTCCACTGAACTCTGTACGAACTCCGGGACCAGCCATACTAATCAGCTTGTGAATCAACGTCAAGGTCGAGTCTGGGAACAAATAAGCAACAGTCTTCTTTCTCTGGACATCCATGCTAAGGCAACCTTAGAAAACCGGAATCAAGAGTAAGATGCAAGCCTTGAGACATGTCAAACATGTTAGAATGCAAGAAAAATGATATGCATATGCAAACATGGGATCAAGGTACCACTGCTGGATGTGCTGTGCCGTTAACTGAATGAGAACCACAACCCAGAAAACTAGAAATCTAGAATACCGAACCACTGAATAACCAAAAACCCAGATAATCAAACACTGACGAGAAATCCAGAAGACCGGGTAGGTTGAAGCTTTCGGTTACCTGCAGACTTGCAAACACCCATCCCCTCTCACATGTGGGTTCTAAAAAGGCGAGGATCCTCAATATCACGGGCTCTCAGGTCGAGAAATGATGATACGTTCACCATTTCTGGTTTGGCATCATCATCAATCGAGGAGGCCTCAACTGATTCCCCTAAAAAATAAGGTCATCCTATACGAGTCCCTCAGCATTGGGTCCTCGGATCGAGAATGTACAATGGGTTTGCCACAGAACGTGGTCTGCCACTGTCACATCTCGGGAGGAGAGGCGCAACTGAGGTATCAGAGAAACGGTCACCAGAGTCGACAGCTCTCTAGATCAACACCCTAACATGCGCAAGACACACACGTCAGAATGCGTCCCAAGATAGCCTCGTCTGGTTGTAAATTTCGTGAACACACAAACGTACCAAGCGGGCACGTAGGTCTCACTACTCTCCACTCTATTCCTAGGGTGTGCTCAAGCCTGGGTATTGGGCTTATCTCTCAGAACAACCCAACCTGCCAAACAGAAACCAGCCATCACAGCACAACAATATCCAGTATGACAGTAAATAAATGAAATGCAATGCAATAAAAGCTGCAAAACAGTAATATACAACATAATAAAGCACAACAAATAAACACCCAACGAAAACAACAAACAAGCGCTAGGATCGACTCGCTAACGAGGATGGACCAACAAGAGGTCAACCAGATTCCCCAGCAGAGTCGCTAGCTGTCGCTCCCGAAAGATTCACATCCAATGGTACAAACGCGAGAGTGGCGCAGAAAACACAGAGTCGCCAGCAATGTGTATTTATCCCGAGAGAGGGAAAGGAAACACTACATAAACCTGAAGAGAAAGGGGGAAAGACATGGTCATCGCAACCATAGTCCAGGTTCGGGAGTCGGTTATGCGAGGGAAAGGTGTTAGCACCCCACGCATCCATCGTACTCGATGGGATCCACGCTTGTTGTCTAAACGGAGGGTGAGCTGTCCTACTATCTATGGCTGAATAAAAGAAAACGGGGATGGGGGTGACTAAGACGGACTCGGTAGGACATATTCGATGCCCTAGGCCTACGTACTCCCTCAGTGCAATGGGAAAGTCAGAGTCAACGTGGTTCAGACGGGAACTGTGGGGGAAGGTTGCTCGCCAAGATAATCGTTGTCTTGTGCCTACATATCCTCAATCGGACGAGAGAGAGGAATCAGAGCTAATGTAGTTCGCGGGTACGACCACGGATGGGTAAGTTTTTTTTATGAGCGACGTTAGATTCGCGTCCGGCAGTTAGGGTCGATGCCTGTTTGCGACTCAGACGGAAGGTAACATCCCCTTTTTTGAAAATGGTCTGGAACCAAACAATCCTGAAGGATAAAAAGATTTGAATTTGTTTTTGTGTTTTTTAGACAGAAGTGTTTTTTAAGTTAGTTCATAACTTGCATTGCACCAAAGTCTAGGGAACAGGGACGAATACTTAACGAATCGTCCTAAGACAGGACACCCGCTAAGAACTCTAGAAAGATGAGAGGAAGCCCCTCATTTCTCATTCCCCACGATTAAGGCTCGTGCGCAATACACTTTATCTTTATTAAGAGTTTTCAAGAAGTTTTGAGATGAGAAGAGAGAAGACACAAAGGAAACTCTAAAGGGAAACTAAGAGTCCTAATGTTATCATGCATGGATGACCTATGGTTAGTGAGGCTTAGGAGAGACGACTACCTAAAACCTAATGCTAATCCTACTCCAAGCTTAATTAAGTTGGACTAGGTAGCTCTAAAGGGAAAGAATCCAAGACTTAAACAAGTCTTGAGATTCATGGGAGGAAGAGAGTGAAAGAGAAGAAAGAGGAAGAGAAGGAGAAGATGAGATACAATAAGTGGCAGCAAGCACATCACATCATAAATGCCCAACTCAAATCAATGAACAAGTCTCAAAGATCAATGCAAAACAATTCAAGTAAGCATACAAAGATAATCATGAAAGAATGCAAGCATACTTGTATGAAATGCACAATTAAGCACACATGGACTTCATATCAAAATGAAATGAGAAAAACAAGATGAAGATGAAAACAAGTCAGAACCAAGCTCATATTATCATCAACAATTCTCATGTTCAAAAGTGATCAAAGCATGAAACAATATGATCCAAAGAAGTCCACAAAAGGAAAGGTAATGATATTCATCATACAATTCAAAACAAATGCATTTGAACATGCTCAAGTGAAATGAAAACCAAGTAAGGAGCACAAGAGGCAGTAGCATATGCATCAATATCATATCAAAACCAAACTCAAGTCATACAAGTCCAAACATCAAGCAACACCTTTAAGACATGCACCAAAGTAATCCACAAAAAGAGGACAAAGTTCCAACACTCAAGCATACTCAAACATGATTCAAACATGATCCAAAAATGGAAAAATTAAGTCTTAAAGGACCTCAACCAGGGGTAAACACCATACCAAAAGCTCATGCAACGAATCACAAAGGAACTCAATCAATTAGGCATGGCAAATCAACTTATGTAAAGAGGTGTCAAGATATAATCATGCATAAATCATTTAAGTACAAATAATCAAACATATATCAAATGACATTCAAAAATTGTGAAATTAAAACTCAAATTACCTAAGTCAGAATCCAATCACATGTCAAAATATCTCACAAAAATTCACAAGTTAAGCAACTCAAACAATTATGCAAAGATCAAGTAAGAAACATGATACACTATGCAAAAAAGGGGGACTAGAATGCAATATGAAATGAGTTTAAAAATATGAGAAAACTATTTTTAGGAACCTCAGCATGTCCTCAAACAAATGCATAAATAATGAGATGCAAATCTTGTATAGATGATGAGAACAAAAATCAACAAGGCAGGGTGTGCGCAATTGAAACAAATTCAAAAGAAATTAATCAAACAATTAATTCAGATGCACAAAATAAAATAAAATGAAAAATATAATTTGAAAATTTTTTATAAAACCCTAAATATGCTTCATGAATTTTTTGGTAATTTTTTGATGCATAAAACTATTTTTAAAAATTAAAAATGAAAACTATGCAAAAAGAGAATAAAAAGGGAAGAATAAATGCCAGGGGGTGCAAACAGCAACAAATTCACGTTCAGAATGGCAAATGGGCTCAAACAGGGGGTGTGGAAAGCAAAGAAACATCAAGTCCAGTCCAAATCAAATAGTCAGCGCACTCAAAACAAAAGGTGGACCCAGGTCAAACATCTTGACTTCATACAAACCATCAGATCAATCCTACGCTTCCCATCAAGTCAACAAAACCAACAAGTATTCAAGATCAACATGCAAGATTAAGAGGCACACAATAATAATGGTACACGCGCACACACCATGACTAATCTGGAATAAAAAGAGCACGTGAGAGACACCCTCTCTATTTAATGTGTTGGCATGACATAGACCGTCAGATTAAATCAACGCATGGTAATCAGTCAACAAATCAAATATTAAACAAGATGAATGGTCCAGATTTGTGGTACATGGTAATAATCATGGAGATGCACACACACACACGTTAAAATGAAAACCAATAGAAACACGTGAAATTAATGTGTTGGTTAATTGTGAGCCATCAGATCTGGACATGGACGGTCCAGATTACGTCTCCTACCTTGAAACTCAGGCGACCTGCAAATGAAACCATGTGCCGGAGCCCTAGCTCCGGTCACCTTCTCCGGCGACCTGCACACCAAAATTCTCCAGAAAATGCAAACGAGTACATCATCTTGTTCAGATTTTCACAAGGATCACAAATATACAATTAGTTTCACCAAATGATCAACACACAAGCCAAATCGAAGGAAAACAAGTTAGATCTAAAAACTTCAATCATCAAATACTCCCATGATACACGTCCAAAACTCACACAAAATAGATCAAAATGATCAGTGAACATCATAGATCATAATGGACACAACAAAATCAAGTTCTATGATGGTGAAAAGTAAGCTTACCTGAACCTTGTAGAACTTGAAATACGCCAAGAAAACCCTCTGGAAGTTGCTGATCTACTCCTTGGAACCTCTAATTGCAAAATAAATGCAACTAGAGCTTGGAATCTTGCTAGATCTTGAAGTTTGAAGAAGTTGAATCAAAATCCGATTATGGCCAAAACCTCAGGATGAGCTTCAATCAGTGGTTGATTCTTGCCCTATTCTTTTCACTGATCAAGAATGTGAAGAGAAATCTCAAAGAAACTCCAAGGAGAGTGAGTTTCGAAGAGAGAAAGTGTGAGAGCAAAAATTCAAATCTGAGCAAATGAGAGTGCATGACCTAGTAGTGAGGGCATGAGTTAGCTTATATACGTCACATTAGTCCTCTAATCATAATTAGCAATTGATTAATCCCTTGGTTAGTGAGTTTGGATCGTTTATGCCAAAATGAATTTTGTAATCAACCCACTAATCCACACGTGCAAGCTCATGCTTTTCATGATGAATCACTCACACTTCCCTTGCTGATCACAAATGAATTGGAATTGGGCCTTGAGATTGCTTGGTTTGTAAGTTTTAATCCATCTTGCAAAATTGCATAATGTGAAATAAGTGATGAATATGGCACGGATCCACTTGATTCAAAGGCCAAAAATTATCCTCATGAGGTGTACTTGGGTGTGGTAACATGAATTGAACCATTAGAGGTCACTTGAAACCAAATGGAACCAATTTGCAAAAAGTGAAAAAATGCAATACATGGAAAACCCTTTAAAACACCTTGCATTGTTTTGACCATAACTTGAGTTTCACAAATGATATGGAAACCATCTAGTACTTTTTGGAAATGGGAGAGAAATATCTTCAACTTTCATGTTGGAGGAAAATTCATTTGAAGCTTCCTTGATGATGAAAAGTCAAGTTTAATGTGGTGGAAAAACTGCCAAAAATGGAAAGTTCTCATTATAGGTCATTTTCCAAATTTAGTAACTTTTGCACAAACTCTTGATTCTTGAAGAATGATGTCATCCATGCTATTCCTTGACCAAATAAAGGTACATGGACTTGGGAAACATGATTTGAACCCTTGAAAACCCATGGTTGACTTTCCTTTTGAACTGTTGACTTTTGCTTACTTCACAAGCAACTGATCCACTGAAAATCCTCCACAATGAATCACTAGCCAAGTCTTCCTCAATGAGTGTTTGTGAGCATATGAAACCCATGAGAATGTATTTGAACAAGCAAAACCCATCAAGAAGCCCTTTTGAAACCAAAACCCTAATTTGGTCCCTCTGGTTAGGAGGGAAAGATTCACTTGAAATCTCTTGCCAATCTTGACCTTATGAGGATATGATGACCTCCACAAAACACCTTGAGGTTTGAGACTCCTCTGAAATGAACCCAGTACCTTGATCCCATGCTAAGAACCAATGCCATGCATAAATGCTAATACAAAGAAACATAAGCCAGTTAGCTAAAAGTAAGAAGGCAAATTTTAGCGTGCTACACCCACGTGGACTACCTCTCCTAAGCAAGGCAGGATTACTATCTGGAACCAGTGATACTTTTTATTCCCGGCAGTGGCCGAGTATCCAGTCGTATTCATCTACTAGTCTGTATGTCGCGTCAGTTTTGTTAGCATAGACATACATATATCATGCATTATTGATTCACATTCATAATCATATTGAATTACTATCACTCTAGTCATATTCATCTCCCAAGTGATAAAAGTCCTCTTATCAATCGAGTTGTCAGTTCTTTCCTCGTCAGGAAATGTTTTGTCTGAACAATTTTTCCTCCCAGTTCATTTCTGGATTGGAGACGGTTCTCGACCCCTTTGATAACTTGAACCTCAAAAAAACAAGGAGACATTCAACAAACATCACTATTCACCATTGAAGATGATATGTTCGCTTTCCCGGATTGAAGGAAAATCCCCAGAGAAAGCCTCTCAACTGAAGACTCTCTGTAATACAGCAGTTTCTCTCCAAAAGGTTTGCTGTCAACAAGGTCATCAGCACCTCCAAATTGGATTACATCACATGGCATTTCTCTGAAAAGATTTCGAAGAAAAAGTATGATGTAGTATCCCCAAAGTGAAAGGTCGTCTATCAAGAGACTCATTTTTCCCCAGTAGAGTCAACAAATGGCATCTCCGACGAAGAAGTTTGCACACCTCTACAGCTCATACAAATGGGTTTCCCCAGCGAGTCTAATGACAAAACTTTTTCCATCAAATGGTGTTTCCCCAGTAGAAAACTCGGCGAGAAGTTTGACGAAAACCGCTACACATAACATTCCTTATCAAGAAAGAAACTTGACAAGAAGAAACTGAGACCAGTTCCTTGGATGAAGACCAGGATCGAGGGGAAGTTTATTGACAAAAGAAACTAAGACCAGTTCCTTGGCTGAAGACCAGGATCGAGGGGAAGTTTATTAACAAAAGAAACTAAGACCAGTTCCTTGGCTGAAGACCAGGATCGAGGGGAAGTTTACATCAGAAACTAAGACCAGTTCGGTGGTTGAAAACCAGGACCGAGGGGAAGTTTATTTCGGAAATTGAGACCAGTTCCTTGGCTGAAGACCAGGATCGAGGGGAAGTTTCACCCTTTTCTAAGCATTATTTCTTAGCAAAAGAAGATGGATGGGAAAACTGCCATACATAACCACAATCAAAATTTCGGGTATTCCGATATTTAATCCTCTTGCACCCCGAATGCCCGAATACCTTCGCCATTCACACCTTCGGGTCCAAGAAGATTAAATAGGAGCATCTGTCATACCCCAAATTTTTACCACCAAGATTTCAGATCATTGTGCAAGTCATTACCATAATATAGATGTACTTTCATACCTCATCAATCTCCTCAAAGATTGTTGAGCATCCACTACAATCAAGAATTAGGGTTTTGAGCCCTCTTAGAGCATTTAGGCAAAGGAACAATCAAGAAATGACATGATCTGCAACTTTTCCAAACCTCTCAAACACCTATAAAGGATCAAGAGGACTCCCACATCAAGAATCAAGCACAAGGTTGCAACATTACAAGTGGATCAAGCCTCAAGATCGCTAATGTCACCAAATTAGGGTTTTGGTCGACTGAGGCCTCCAGATGGAATTTTCCTCTGGGAATGAGCCAATGCTTCAAAGCATTACCCAAGATACTCCAAGGGACCACATGGACCCAATCATCAAGTCTAGTTAACCTCAGGGGATGCATTTACCAAAAATCAGGAATTAGGGTTTCTTGACCTAATTGACCCCTAAGTTTACTTTTGAGGCAAAGCATGCGCCAATACCTCAAGACATGATTTGAAGGCCTCAAATACACCACATTGATCCATTTACAACAATGGATTGACCCAAGAAACTTGATTCACAAGTTTCAATTTCAGCAAGACCACAATTAGGGTTTCGAGGAAAAAAGTCAACTGTACCTTTGACTTTTGACCAAGACATGCTCCCAAACCATGGGACATGATTCAATACACCCTATAACACCTATGGAATCCTTCCATTAGGTTTGATTTAGGTCAAGAACTTGATTTCACAAAGGATCGCACAATTTGGATTTCATCTGATAAAAAGTCAACTATGCACAAAATCAAGTTTAACTTTTTGGGATTTTCCACAAATATGGTTCCCTTAAGTCAAAAACAATGTTAATGTATGATATTGATCATGCTCCACCAAGAAAAATCAAGAAAAGTGCGGTTTCTTGCAAAAGGGGAAACCTTGAGAAACCATAATTTTTCTAAGTTATGGAATAAAAGTGATTTTGGTACTAACTTATAAGGACCATAACTTGAGATCCAAGCAACCATTTTGGGTGATCCAAAGCTGGATTTGTAGGTCTTGCTACACTCTACAAAAGCTTCAACTACCTCAGACTCCAATTCCTTATGGATTTTGGGTTATGGAATGATCAAAATGGCAAAAAAACATGAAAGTGACACTTTTCCAACACTTAGTGAAATTTTCAACAAAAGTCAGAATCTGCCTTATTTTTTCCAGAATGTAGGGACATTTTTCACCTTGATCCAAGTTAAACCAGGTCTAGGGGTGAACATCAAAGTTGAAGTAGGCCATGAGGGCTTTCCAACAAGTACCAGATCATCTCCAAATTCCATTTGAGCAGGGAGATACAACCCTTGGAACATGGCATCATGAACTGGTTTTTACAAGGCAGAATTTGTGTATTTTTGCTCGATTTGTCCAAATCTGATAAATCCAAGCCTTGTAATCAATTTGGACACGTCTGAGGATAAAACAAGAAGGGAATGATCTGATCCCCAAGCCTCCAAAGTTCAAGAATCTACATTAGCCATAACAAACCTAAAAAGGCTAAAAAAGTGCCAAGACTCCAATTTTGTTGCAATGCATTTAATGGATACACCAAGGTGGCATGGACGGGCACATTTCTAACTGAATAAGTCAAGAATAAGCTCTGAATCATAGGACCATAGGCATGTGCCCTAACCTCAAGTCAATGGCTAAACGAGACTTGAGATTCCTTTTGCTCAACATTGGCCAAAGGCCTGCTGCTGTTGCCATTCACTATTGCTTGCAAAACAAACTTGCTCTACTATAAATAGAGCTCATTTGTGCTTAGTTTGAGTACACCAAATCACTACAACACTTGCTTTCCTCAAAATCTCTTTCTTTAGGCCATAATGCCTTCTTTTGCAAGGTAACTCTGAGTTTTTGAGTTAGAGAGCAATTCCACCACAGCTCATGATCCAAACACCTCTAATATGTTGTATCTAAGCTGTCCAAACAAACACTTGTGACCTAAAACACCAAAATCACAAAGTCCACTTCCAAAACCTCAAAAATTGACTTTTCTGCATTTTTCAAGCCATGTCTTTATTCAGTCACTTCCAAAACCAAACAAAGCCTCAAACACACTCCAAATATCATCCTCAAAATGTCCCAAATGGTTCCCCTCATCTGGAAAACCATTTGAGAGAGGTGCCATATTGGTCCCTTTTGCCCCTTTTGCAAGAAAGTGCCACAACTTGTTCCTGAGGATTCCAACTGGTTATAATCATTCTAAAAGCTTCTAAGGGATCAATTGAGAGTGTCTAAAGCATCAAATAACTTCTAGCACAAGGAACTTGGCAGATAGCACAAAAAGCTCCAAGAGGTAAGTGCGTGACAACTTGAACTCTTTGAATTATGCATTCCTTTGATGTCTATTGATCATAAACATCTCATACATGTTGTATATGTTGTGTTTGAACCAATTTGCCATGTAATTATTGCTTGTACCATGAGATAGCATAGAACATGCAAAAATAGGCCTATTTCAAAACCACTATCGGATTTTGAGGAGGAAACATTTTCTGAAAAAACTAAGGGCACCATTGGATTCCTTGTGAAATTTTAGGTCAGATGCACCTAAATTTTGTCCCAATCCATGGAGAAATGAGAAAGTTAGAGGCTTCACGTAAATTGCCCAAAAGCTTGCATTGCCTTGCCTTGCCCAGGCCTAGAAACAAGGCATGCCTTATGATTTAATGGGGTGGTTTTGATACACGGATGTAACACCACCCCAGTGGTAGCGCGCATGTGTGTTTGTGTACAAGGTCGTGGGTTCAAACCCCACCCATACCTTTTTTGCTACCTCTCTCATTTTTTATATTTTTCATTATTTTCATGTTTTTGTTAATTAATTGAAAAATTAATTTCTCTCTCAATTTTAATTATTTTTGAGTGATTCTTTTTTTAAATTTCACAAAAACATTAAAATGTTTTATTCCATGAAAATTTCACAAAAATATTATTTATTTCATGTATTTGGTATTTTTGTAAAGAATTATGTTTTTATTTGTTTTTAAACATTAAAAATATTTTCTTTCTCTTGGTTTTGCAAAATTTAAATGATTTTTAAATCATCCCATGAATGAAACATGATTTTTCAAATATAAATCCAAGATCACAACCTTTTTTCACATAGTTGATTATTTTAATTGAATTTTTATTCAATTAAAATACATTTTAAAACCAAAAATTAGGGTTTTGATCACTATCACCCTAACAAATCTTTTTCAAACACTTGGGCCTCTAATAGAGTGTAAGACCCAACCCCCTTTGTACATAAACTTTTTTGGACCTCAGTCATTGTATAAGTCCCGATACGATTTTAAAATCTCGGCGCAGTCGTCGCCTTTTTAAACAAAATCATTTGGGCCTCTCCTTGAGTTGTAAGCCCCGTCACTTGTATATAAAATACACTTTGGGCCTCTCCTAGAGTTGTAAGACCCATCCCTTTGTACAGAAAACCTATTTTGGGCCTCTCCTTAAGTATAGGCCCCAATCTTTTCAAAAACAACTTCCCTTTTGATTTAGGTTCAAATATACAGCTTTTATCAAAACTTTCTTTAATTTCTTGAACAACTAACCATACAGCTGTTATAATGGAAGCTTGCTCGCCTGTAAGTTTTTATCAGCTTTCATTTACTCGCTTTCACACACACACACACACACACAGATATATATATATATATATATATATATATATATATATATATAATTGTATTGCTGGAAGCTTGCTCACCTGTAAGTCCTTCTTTCATATCCTTTTAAATACTTGTCATATATTAACTGTATATATACTAGTATATCTGCTTAGAGTTTTCCCCGGCGACTAGGTCTAGAACTAGGTAAAGCTAGTTGGTCACTCTTTAATACAGTCAAAACTAGATCCCCATAGGATTTCCAAATATAGTCTTGCCTTCTCTTGGGCTTAAACAATATGGAACAAAGAGAAAGGCATTATTCCCGGTGAAACTTTTCTCAGACTGTCACTATTAGAAATTGTCAAAGAAGTTCATTCCCCAGAGAGGATTAATTCTGGGTGAAACCTCTCTTGAATTTCTTCAAACCCTAGAACTGTACACTAAAGAAAAGATTATTCCCAGTGAAACCTTTCTTGAACTCTTCTTAAGTTTGGACCCACAGGCTTCCTAAAAGCATCCTCGCCACCTCTTGGGCTTTGTACAAGGACCCTCCGACTTCTTAGAAGTTCTCATACCTTCTCTTGGGCTTAATACAAGGACCCTGAAGACCTCTTTAATGTATAGGACAGAACCTAGTCATCCTTCGTTAGAGCTATCTTTCTAAAAAAGTCAAAACCTCAGACCAATTTTAGGGTTGATACTCATCCCTTAAAAGAGTCAGCCTCCTCTTGGGCGTTATACAAAGATAAACTCTTGCATACCAGTAGACTTAGACAGTCTAATCCCCTCTTGAGTCTCGAAGACATTCTCAAGTTCTCTACAAATATAAAAGGAACCCTGGTCATTTTAATAAATCTCCAGCAGAGTTAGAACCCATGGGTTCTAAAACCCAGTCTCTCTCCTAAAAATCCCTAGCTAGGGTCAGCTTATTGTCAATATAACACTATCCCAAATCAGAACCTCAAGGCATCTGATATCTCAACTCTTTTGTAAACCCTCAGCAAGAGTTGATTCTCCATTTGGACCTACCTCTGGATCTAAAAAATCCTCAGCACAGTTAGCCTCCTCTTAGGCTTTGTATAATGATTCTTCCTTTCCTCGGCACAGTTAGCCCCCTCTTGGGCTTTGTACAAAGATCTTCCCTAGCTGAGCTAACCTTTTCAGACTCTCTTGTTAAGTCGATCACCTTTCAACACTCTCTTGTTGAGCCAATCTCTTGCAGCCTCCTCTTAGGCTTTGTATAATGATTTCTCCAGATTGTTCAGCCACAATCTTAGGCTTTGTACAAGACACATAAAAACACTCTCTTGTTGAGTCAACCCTTTTCAGCCTCAATCTTGGGCTTTGTACAAGACACCATATAAATTTCCTAAGCAGAGTCAATCCTCTTTTCAATCTTAATCTTGGGCTTTGTAGAAGACAAATAATACTCTCTAGCAGAGTCAAACTCATTTCAGCCTCAATCTTGGGCTTTGTACAAGACACCTAAAATATCCTCAGTCGAGTCAGTAAAATATCATTTTTAGCCTCAATCTTGGGCTTTGTACAAGACCGATAAAGATTTATTTCCCACAGAGTCAGTCTTCTTTTTAGCCTCAATCTTGGGCTTTGTATAAGACAGATAGAATATTTTCCCCAGAAAAGTCAAACTTGTAGCCTTCTCTTAGGCTTTGTATAATGATATCCACAAAGAGTCAGTCTCTTTTTAGCCTCAATCTTGGGCTCTGTACAAGACATATATAAACACTCTCTTGTTGAGTCAGCCTCTTCCAGCCTCCTCTTAGGCTTTGTATAAGGACTTCCCCAACGGAGTCCATCAATCTCTTAGCTTCAACCTTGGGCTTTGATCAAGGCACACAAAAATCAACATCCCCTCAGAGGAAATAAAAACTCTCTGTAGGAAGTCATTTCTTTGTTTATCAATCTTCAAAATAGAAAATCAAAACAAACCTTAATACCAGATAACTGCTGTAAGTGGCACACTTGTTGATTCAAATATCCAAGTTGTTGTCCATCTCTTATCCTGGCAAATCCCCTTTCTTTCATCTAATTGTTGTAAGTGGCAAGCCTCTAGATTATTTACATCCACGCCACTGTCCCTCTCTTAGCATGAAAGATTCCTAAGGAAAAATAGCATTTCTCTATACTGAGTTAAAGTTTCCTCCTTCAGGAAAAATCCCTCATAAATGAAATTATGGCATTAGTGGATTCACATATCCCAGTTAAAATACCTCTCCTTTATAAACAGTCACCCAACAGTTGTGATAAACAGACGAGATGTCTGCCTTTAGATATGACAAATTCTCTCTTAGTCAAACCTTTTAGCTTCAATCTTGGGCTTTGAACATGAGACAAACAACCTTTAGCTTCAATCTTGGGCTTTGAACAAGACACCAAAACATCAACTTTTCCTCCCATAGAATAGGAGGAACTACGATTGCTCTGATTTCCCTGTTTCTTTAAACGGGAATACGTAGGCATAATATTGCGAAATCTTAGCGAGTATATCAATCAAAAACTCTAGGTCCAGTACCTTTACACCAATCAAAACTGAGGTCCAGTACCTCACCAAAATCATCAAAAACTCACTCTCTCTCTAGTATTTCCCAATAAACTTTCCCGACCCGTCAACGGATAAACCCCATCAAGTACAAAGCAGAACCTAAAACTAACAACCAATGGATAACCACATATAGGATGCGTAATTGAGAACTCCCCATTGTATAACCTAACCCCAGACCCCCCAATCTCTTTAACCGTTTGTTTAGTTAAACATTCATGTGCAAGGTTAGTTTTAGATAGCTTCCCTTTCCCTTCCAGCTTCATGGGATAAATAAGAAATCAGAAAGTAGCACCCCCTCCTCTTCATTGAGGAGAAAACCCAATTCTGCGATAAGGTGGTCACGTCACCGACAAAAATTGCACGCTACACTACATTGCTAGATTCATCTCTCATCTTACGGCCACATGTGAACCAATATTCAAACCCCTGAGAAAAGATCAGGCTATCAGGTGGAACGATGATTTCCAGAGGGCATTTGAAAGAATAAAAGAGTATCTTCAACAACCTCCGATCCTTATACCTCCAGTTCCAGAGAGACCACTGATAATGTATTTGACAGTACTTGAAAACTCGATGGGTTGTGTACTCAGTCAACACGAAGAGATAGGTAGAAAAGAGCATGTCATCTACTACCTGAGCATGAAATTCAATGATTGCGAGTCAAGGTACTCAATGCTTGAGAAGACAGGTTGTGCACTTACATGGGCTGCTAAGCGTTTGAGGCAATACATGCTGAATCACATAACTCTGTTAATATCCAAGATGGATCCAGTTAAATACATCTTTGAGAAGCCAGCTCTCACCGGAAGGGTTTCTCGTTGGTAAATGGTCCTGACAGAATATGACATTCAATATACTTCCCAGAAATCCATCAAGGGTAGTGTTCTGTCCAATTATCTTGCTCAGCAACTGCTTGATGATTATCAGCCGATGAAATTTGAATTCCCTGATGAAGACATCATGGATCTGAAAATGAAAGACTGTGAAGAACCGCTAGTTGACGAAGGACCAGATCCTGATTCCAAGTGGTGTCTGATGTTTGATGGGGCCGTTATTGTAAATGGTAATGGGGTAGGGGTCGTCATTGTCACTCCGAAGGGTTCTCATATACCTTTCACCGCCCGACTGACGTTTAAATGCACCAACAATGAAGCTGGGTATGAAGCTTGTATTATGGGTATCGAAGTGGCTATTGATCTGAGGATTAAAACTCTTTATATATTTGGGGATTCTGCTTTGGTGATCAATCAGGTCAATGGAGATTGGAATAATCATCAGCCCAACTTGTTTCCATACAGGGATTACACGAGAAGACTGTTGACTTTCTTTAATACACTGAAGCTTTATTATATACTGTAGCGAGCGATTTTGGACGTGGTTCTTAAGCACTGTCGCTCTGGGGTACTACAGGTCGATTCATTTTTTATCCTATTAAGCTAACTAAGGAAGGGAAATAGATGTCTCCAATTAACCCTGCTTGCATACTGAGTTTAAACAGATGACTGTTGGTTTACAGATGCGGTTTAGATTGTGGGCCTCGCTCTGCTTATTTTGTTAAGAATGAAATGACGGGACTATTCATGGGGATTTTGGATAGGTACTGGATTTGATGTTTTTAATTAGTGTGCTCGCTAAGATTCCTCAATCTTATGCCTACGTATTCCCGTTTAACGAAACAGGGAAATCAGAGCCATCGTAGTTCCTCCTATTCTATGGGAGGAAAAAAGGACGTTTTGGTGTCCTGTTCAAAGCCCAAGACGTGAAGCTAAAGGTGGTTTGTATCTTGTTCAAAACCCAAGATGTGAAGCTGAAGGGTCTATTTGTATCTTGTTCAAAGCCCAAGATGTGAAGCCAAGGGGTTTTTACTTTAGAGAGAATTTGTCATCTCTAAAGAGGAGTATTTGGTCTGTTTGTCACAACTGTTACGTGACTGGTTATAAAGGAGAATTACTTTAACTGGGATATGTGAATCCAGCAATGCCATAATTTCCTTTATAGGAGTTTTCAACCTGAAGGAGAAGACTTTAACTCAGTGTAGAGCAACGCTATCTTTCCTTAGGAATTTCTCATGCTAAAAAAGGGACAATGGTGTGGATGTAAATAATCCAGAGGCTTGCCGCTTACAGCAATTAGATGGGGGGAAAGGAGTTATTGATGTTTGTATGCTTTGAACAAGGCACACATTTGATGCTAAAAGGTTGATTGACTCAACCAGGGTTTCCTTATACAAAGCCTAAGAGGAGGCGACTGACCCAACAAGAGGGTGTTTTTATGTGTCTTGTACAAATCCCAAGACGGAGGCTAAAAGTTTGACTCAACAAGAGAGTCTTTTATACTCAACAAGAGAGTGTTTTGTATCCCGTACGAAGCCCGAGATGGAGGCTAAAAGGAGATTGAGTCAACAAGAGAGTCTTTTATACTCAACAAGAGAGTGTTTTGTATCTCGTACGAAGCCCGAGATGGAGGCTAAAAGGTGTGACTCAACAAGAGAGTCTTTTATACTCAACAAGAGAGTGTTTTGTATCTCGTACGAAGCCCGAGATAGAGGTTGAAAGGTGTGACTCAACAAGAGAGTCTTTTATACTCAACAAGAGAGTGTTTTTTATCTTGTACGAAGCCCGAGATGGAGGCTAAAAGGTGTGACTCAACAAGAGAGTCTTTTATACTCAACAAGAGAGTGTGAAAAGGTTAGCTCCACTGGGGAGACTCATTTGTACAAAGCCCAAGAGGAGGCTATTGTGCCGGTGACTGTTTCAGTTTAGTGACAGGTCCAGTATGTTGGATAAAAGAGAAAATCAGTTCTTATAAGGGAAATGATTAAAGGTATTGTTGTGCTTTGGTACTGATCAGAGGATCAGGGTTTTTTTCCTGTTCTTTAAGGAAATAGTAAATCCAAAGGGTATTGAGATTGTCCAAGTCTACTGGTGTTTTGAGAAATCGATTCTCAGGTAGTGAATGATCTTTGTTTGACGCCCAAGAGAAGGCTGGTATTTTAAGGGATGAAGGTCAACCCATTAACTGGTCTGACACTTGACTCAGAAAGACAGCTCTAGCAAATTGATGACTAGGTTCTGTTCCTATACCTGTAGAGGTCTCTGGGTATTTGTACTAAGCCCAAGAGAAGGCATGAGAGCTTTTAAGAAGTCGAAGGGTCCTTGTACAACTTCCAAGAGGAGGCGGGGATGCTTTTAAGAAGCCTGTGGGTCCCCAAACCCTGAGACGTTCAAGACATGCCATTCACCGAGAATATATCAAGCCAGGAAAGTCCGTGAATTTGGAAGAAACTAAAGAGATGCCATTGATGGAGAAAAGATCGTCTCTGGGGAGTAGAGTCTCTTTGACGATTTCTAAGAGTGACAGTCTGAGAAAGGGTTCACCGAGAATGCTGCCTTTCACGTCTCCATATTGTTTAACCCCAAGAGGAGGGAAGACTGTGTCTGGTAATCCTATGGGGATCTAGTTTTGTTTGTATTTAAGAGTGACCAACAGGGCTTTACCTAGTGCTAGACGTAGTTGCCGGGGAAAACTCTAAATAAATATACTAGTATTACACAGTGGATATATGACAAGTATATAAAAGTTTGTGAAAGAAGACTTACAGTGAGCAGCCCCACAATACAGTTATATATATATATATATATATATATATATATATATATATATATATATATATATATATATATATATATATGAAAGCGAATAAAGAAAGCGGGTAAACACTTACTCGGTTGTAGAGCTTCCATGTTGTTTGGTTAGTTGTTCAACAAAGAAAACTTTGATAACAATATTATATTCAAAATCAAAGGAGAAAGTACTTTAAAAAGATTGTTGGGGCCTACAGCACAAGGAGAGACCCAAGGTTTTATCAGTGATCGCACTGTTGTTTTGAATTTGTACAGGGACTTATACAAGTGACTGACCCCAAAAACGTTTTCTAAATAAAGCGATGGGTCTTACACTCTCTCAAGAGGCCCAAAGGTTTATTTTTATACAAGTGGTGGGGCTTACAGCTCAAGGAGAGGCCCAGGGTTTTGTAAAAAAGGCGAAGATCGCGCCGAACTTTTTGATGGTATCGGGACTTATACAATACACTGAGGCCCAAATCATTTTGGTTTTCAAAAAGGGTTGGGTCTTACACTCTACTAGAGGCCCAAAATGTTTTTGTACCAGTGATGGGGCTTACAGCTCAAGGAGAGGCCCAGGGTTTTGATTTTTGAACTGGCAGTCGCGCCGAGATTTTCTTTTAACGCGGAGGGACTTATACAATATCTGAGGCCCAAAATTGTTTTAGTTAAAAGGGAATTGGGTCTTACACTCTATTAGAAGCCGAATAATTTTGAATGGGTCTTATAGCTCGAGGGGAGGCCCAGATAATTTATTTTAAACGGGCGATGATCACGCCGAACTTTTGAAATACAACGGGACTTATAGAACATTTGAGGCCCAAAAAAGGTTTGTATTTACAAAGGATTGGGTCTTACACTCTATTAGAGGCCCAAAAGTGTTTAAAAAATATTTGTTAGGGTGAAAATCAAAGAAACCCCAATTTCATTTTTTAAAGGCATTTTTCAAAGAAAAATCAAGTAAAAAATGATAAAAATATCAAATAAAATCATTAATAATGTTATAAACAATGATTAAGGTTTATGAAAAAGTATTTTATCCACATGAATATTTAAAATCATTTTGGTTTTAAAAATCAAGAAAAAGAAATCATTTTAAAAACATTTAAAACAATTTAAAACAATATTTTTTAATATATTAAAAATATATCAAATAATAATATTTTTTTGTGATTTTATTGTGGATTAAAATATTAAGGAGTATGAATAAGAAGTGTGTAAAACAAAATTGGAAAATGATTATTTTTGCTATGTAAAAGAATTGGTTGAGTTTTGAAGATAAAATAAGATAAAGAGGAAAGATGTCACAACATCCTCTTCAACATCTCTTTTAGTTTTCAACATCTTTTTTATCAAACTTCCAACACTCATAACTCACTCAATTTTTAACGAAATTAAAATCCGTAAGAACCTATCTTGACCGATTTTTCGCAAGGAATCCAATGGTATCACTCATACATACTGAAACTTAATGTACAGAATGCACGAAGCAAAAAACCAGAATTGCATGTTGATTTTAAAACAACATAAACTCCACATTTAAACATGTTAAAGTGCAAACAGTAAGAGGATCACAACATACACATTAAGGACTACATTTTTGCTTCAAGAATTGTTCAATATGATGCATGTATGTGGACATCAAAGGAAAGCATGATTCAAAGAAATCAAGTTGTGAAGCTTACCTCTTTTTTGGAGATTTTGTGTAACCTACCAAGTGCTTTGTTCCAGAAATGATTTGATGCTTTGGACACCCTCAAATGACCTCTTGGAAGCTTTTAGGATGGTTGGAATAAGCTGGAAACCTCTGGAGCAAGTTTGAGCTCTTTCTTGCAAAATGGGCAAAAGTGGCCAAAATGCCAACTCTCTCAGATGGTGTTACAGATGGGAGGGACCATTTGGGACAGTTCAAGGATGATACTTGGAGTGTGTCTGAGGCTTTATCTGGTTTGGAAAGTGACTAAATCAAGACATGGCTTGAAAAATTTTAAAAAGTCTAATTTTGAGGTTTTGAGAGGTGACTTTGTGATTTTGGTGTTATAGGTCACTTGTGAGAGTTTGCATAGCTTAGATATGACATATTGGATGTATTTGGATCATGAGTTGTGGTGGAAATTCTCTCTAACTCAAAAACTCAGAATTACCTTGCTAAAGAAGGCATTTTGGAGTGAAAGAAGTGATTTTGAGGAAAGCATCTGTTTGATGGCTTTGGTGTACTCAAACTGAGCACAAATGATCTCTATTTATAGTTGAGCAAGTTTGTTTTGCAAGTAATAGTGAATGGCAACTGCAGCAGAGGTTTGGCAAATGTTGCTCAATGAGAATCCAAGTCTCCTCTAGCCATTGACTAGAGGTTAGGGCACAGGCTGCTAGTTCCCTTTTTATTGGATGAATCTTGACTGAATTCAGTTGGAGGAAGCTCAGTTCATGCCACCTCTAAGCATCCATTAAATGCTCCAAACCAAAATTGGAGTCTTGTCCCTCTTTTAGAGTTTTTTAGGTTTGGCATGTTACTTTTGGTTCCAAGGACTTTGGAGGCTTGGAGATCAGATCATCCCCTTTGGATTTGATCCTCAGATGTGTCCAAAATGATGACAAGGCTTAAAAATTCGTGTGGCACAAGAAATGTGCAAACCTGTCCTGAAACTTGTCTTAAAAATCAACTGCAGCAAGCCTTGTTGTAAAATCCATAACTTCTTGCTCAAGAATGATAAATGGCTGTTCCTGGACTTTATGGAAAGCTGAGATGACATACTTTAACTTTGATGTTTGACCCTAGACTTGGTTCAACTTGGATCATGGAGAAAAACATCCTTGAAGTTGGGATATTCTTGCCGGAAAAATATCAATGATGTCCTATGGAATGTTGAAACATTTAACAACTTTGAACATTAACAATTCCAAACTCTAATCACTTATATCTTTTAATCCACTATGATATTTTGAGTTGAAGTGAATTGCACCTTTGATGCTTGTCCTGCATGGTGACAAAGCATGAAAATTGTGTGGCACAAGAAAAAGTGCACAAAATCTCTTCTAAAAAATAGCTGCAGCAAGCCTTACTGTAAAGTCCATAACTTCCTGCTCGAGTATGATAAATGGACGTTCTACAACTTTCTGAAAAGCTGAGATGACGTACTTCAACTTTGATGTTCAAGGTTTGTGAATATAATACTTGTAAAGTTGCAAAAAATGACCTTAAACTTGTGTGATCAAGTATGTCCTAAAAGTTGTCTTAAAAATTCTGTTTTATCAATGCCTTTTGCAGAGATCATAACTTTCTGCTCGAGAATGATAAATGAGCTTTCTAGGACTTTCTGGAAAGGTGAGATTACGTACTTCAACTTTGACGCTCAAGGTTTGGCTTGAATCAACTTGGATCATGGAGAAAAACATCCTTAAAGTTGGGACATTCTTGCTGGAAAAATATTAATGATGTCCTATGAAATGTCGGAACATTTCACATTAAGAATTCCCAACTTTGGTCAATTATATCTTTCAATCCTTATGATATTTTGAGTGGATTCCTTCTATAATGTTGAAGTATCAAATACCCTCTTTAAAATTAGCTCTTACGCAAAATCAATGGATCCTTGGATCAATAGTTACAACCTTGAAAAGTTGTGCACTTGAACATGATTTTAACTTAGAAAAAATTTCTAAGTTTCTTTCAATTTGATCAATTTTGTAATTTTCCATGATTTCTTGATTTAAATTTGATCAAATTAAATCATCCATCATATTTTCTTGAGTAATGGCTTGTGAAGCTCAAAGTTGACCAAAAGTCAAACTTTAACTTTCTGCGTCAGTTGACTTTGTATTAGATGAACTTGAGGCTTGATCCACTTGAAATGTTGCACTCTTGTGCTTAATTCTTGATGTGGGAGAACTCTTGATCCTTTGTGGATATTTGAAAGGTTAGACAAGTTGAAGATCATGTCATTCCTTGATTGATCCTTTGTCTAAATGCTCTGAGAGGGCTTGGAACCCTAATTCTTTGAGTGTAGAGAATGCTCACCCATCTTTGGGGAGACTAATGAGTATGAAAGTTCATCCATATTGTGATGATGATTTGCACAATGATGGGAATCTTAGTGGTCAAAATTTGGGGTATGACAGATGCCCCTATTTAATCTTCTTGGACCCAAAGGTGTGAATGGCGAAGGTATTCGGGCATTCGGGGTGCAAGAGGATTAAATATCGGAATACCCAAAATTTTGACGGTGGTTATGAATAGCAGTTTGCTCATCCATCTTCTTTTGCTAAGCAATGATGCTTAGAATAGGTAAAAACTTCCCCTCGATCCTGGTCTTCAGCCAAGGAACTGGTCTCAGTTTTCTTAAAAAAACTTCCCCTCGATCCTGGTTTCCTACAAAGGAACTGGTCTCAGTTTCTGATATAAACTTCCCCTCGATCCTGGTTTCCTACCAAGGAACTGGTCTTAGTTTCTGATGTGAACTTCCCCTCGATCCTGGTTTCCTACCAAGGAACTAGTCTTAGTTTCTGATGTGAACTTCCCCTCGATCCTGGTTTCCTACCAAGGAACTGGTCTAAGTTTCTGAAATAAACTTCCCTTCGATCTTGGTTTCCTACCAAGGAACTGGTCTAAGTTTCTGATGTAAACTTCCCCTCGATCCTGGTTTCCTACCAAGGAACTAGTCTAAGTTTCTGATGTAAACTTCCCCTCGATCTTGGTTTCCTACCAAGGAAATGGTCTCAGTTTCTTTTGTCAACAAACTTTATCGACAAGGGACGCTATGTGTAGCGATTTTCCTCAAACTTCTCGCCGAATTTTCCTGGGGAGATGCCATTTGACGGAAAAACTTTGGATGTCAGAGTTGCTGGGGAACCCAGTCATATGAGTTGTAGAGGTGCACAAACTTCTCTGTTTGGAGACGCCATTTGTTGATTCTACTGGGGAAAACGAGTCTCTTGCGAGACTGTTTCCGGCTTGGGGATATTACATCATACTTTTCTTCGAGATCTTCTCGGAGAAATGCCATACAATGTATCCTAATTTTGAGGTGCTGATGACCTTTTCGTCAGCGGATTTTTCGGAGAAAAACTGCCGTATTACCGAATTTCTGATTATAAGGCTTTCTCTGGGGATTTTCCTTAATCCAGGAAAGCGGAGATATCATCTTCACTGGCGAAGAGTGATGTTTTTTGAAGGTTCTCTGGTTCTTCATAGGTTCAAGTTATCAAAGTGGTCAAGGGTCAACTTCATCCCCGAAATAAACTGGGGAGAGATTGTTCAGCCCCACCGTTTCCTGACGAGGAAAGAACTGACAACTCGATTGAGAGGACGGTTATCACGACGGGACAAGACCGACTAGAGTGATAGTGATGCAATATGAATGTGAATGTAAATTAATAATTCATGATGTATGTATGTATATGCTGACAAAACTGACGCAACATACAAACTAACGGATGAACAAGACTTGATACTCGGCCACTGTGGGGGATGAAAAGTATCAATGGTTCACGATAGCAATTCTGCCTTGCTTAGGAGAGATAGTCCCTGCGGGGACAACCGTTGGTCGGGCTTAGGAGATAAGGACTCTGTTGGGGATGTCAGACGGAGTATTCGCATCTGACATAACTGATCCTTCATTCAGGCGCACTGGTTTAGAAGGAGTACTTTGATTCTGCACTTTGAAGGTCAGCCATCTTTGGAGAACCGATTGATGTTCTTTCGATGTTCAACAGTCAAAAGAATTGCCATATTTATTTTTAAAGCAGAAAAAGTTTAACAAGTAAATTCATTTTTGTTTTATTTCAAGAATCGTTAATCATGTTAAAAATGTCGTTCTGTAAAGCTAAAACAAATAAGAACTGCAAACAAAAGCACAAGGGCTCAAATTTTATTGATAGGATGGAAATCAGCCAAACGCGTGACTCCATAGAGTATTTACAAAGTTTTAAAATGGTAATTTAAGGGAAAAGGGCTACATTGAAACATAACGACCAATATCCTTCTACCAACTTTGAATTCAGGGCATCCTGAGCTTCTGTCGAAGATGACCCTGACTGGAGTTTTCCTGACGGATGGCATGACTGTTGCTGAGGAACTTGCCCCTGTTGAACATAGTTACTTGTCATTATCCCTATATTTTTCCTGGATTGTACTTTGGGATTTCCAATCCACCGGGATGATTTTTGATTCTGTCTCTAATTTTTGCTTGGACCGCCCTTTCGGGTTTTCAATCCACCAAGATGTTTTCTTTTAGGCGAAGTATTTCTTGACTACATCAACATTCATGGGGTAGGAAAATTCCTCTCTGTTCATGGTTGCAAGTCTCAAGGCACCGCCTGAGAAAGCTTTCTTAACCACATAGGGGCCGTCATAGTTCGGGGTCCATTTGCCCCGGGAATCAGTGAGAAATGATTGTATCTTCTTGAGTATTTTGAAGATTGGCGCGCATGTCACGGTCATTAGGGATATGAATCTGGAAATGTAATTCAGACGCCCCAGGAATCCTCTGACTTGTTTTTCAGTCTTTGGAGACGGCATTTCTTGAAGTGCCTTGACCTTGTCAGGATCAACCTCAATTCCTTTCTGGCTGACGATGAATCCTAGCAGTTTCCCTGAACGAGAACCGAAGGTGCACTTGTTGGGATTCAAGCGGAGTTTGTACTTTCTCAACCGCTCGAATAGCTTTGACAGGTGGGTCACATGCTCCTCTTCCGTTTTAGATTTCGTAATCATGTCATCGACTAATACCTTGATTTCCTTGTGTATCATGTCATGAAAAAGAGTAGTCATGGCCCTTTGATAGGTTGCCCCGGCGTTATTCAAACCGAACGACATTACCTTGTAACAAAAGGTACCCTATGGGGTAATGAACGAAGTTTTCTCCATGTATTTCGGCGCCATTTTGATCTGGTTATAGCCCGAGAATCCATCCATGAAGGAGAAAACCTTGAACTTTGTTGTACTGTCTACCAGCATGTCAATGTGTGGTAAAGGAAAGTCGTCCTTCGGACTAGCTTTGTTTAGATCTCTGTAGTCGACACACATTCTGACTTTTCTGTCCTTTTTTGGAATGGGTACTATGTTGGCTAACCATTGAGGATATTCTGATGTGGCGACGAAACCCGCGTCAATCTGTTTCTGTACTTCCTCTTTGATTTTGATGGCCATATCTGGGTGAGTCCATCTCAACCTCTATTTTACTGGCAGACATTCTGATCTTAACGGTAGATGATGTTCCACGATGCTGGTATCCAACCCTGGCATGTCCTGGTAGGACCAAGCGAATACATTGGGAAAGTCTCTGAGAAGCTTTGTCAAACTCTCTTTGGCAGTTGGACTGAGCAGTTCCCCAATCTTGATTTCTTTTTTATCTTTTTCTGAACCCACGTTGATCATTTCCAATGGCTCTTTGTGAGGTTCAATGAACTTTTCCTCTTGTGTGAGTAGTCGGGAGATCTCTTCTGGAATTTCTTTGTCATTTTCTTCTTCAACCTCGAATACCGGGAATTCAAAGTTGGGAGAAGGCATTTTATCGCGTGTTTCAACGGGGTTTAAAACAAGCAGTCTGCAAGACGTGATGATTTGTGTTTAGAAGAGATAGAGAGAATGCAAGAGTGTGTGCAGTGTATTTTTTTTTTGAAAAACTGCTTGTTTATTATTATTTGTTTTTTTGGATTACCATTTTCTGAGAAAAGAAAAAAGAGAAAACAGCAATTAATGCGGAAATTACAGAACGACGTTATTTTATTAATGAACAAGTCGATTTTTGAAACTACAGCCCTATAAAACAAAACTCGGTCACTTTGGGAGAAGCGAAGAGGGATATTTACAGAAAGTGAGCCCTATAAAAACATTTGTTTCACCTGGGCAAGGTTAAAGACGGTAATTATTTTGACTTATGAACAATCTTCGGAACATCGACAACAACCCATTGGCGGCGAACTCCTCGGTGAATCACAAAGTCTGGTACCTTCCTTGATTTGTCTTCAGAAATAGCGTTGATTTCTGGTGGAGCAGGATCATTGGAATCTGTTTCCCAGGAAAAGTTGTCGTAGGAGGATTCCTCAGTTGTATTTTGCATAATATTTGTTCTCTCAGGTAAATCTCCCCTCCCAGTTGGCTGGATGTCTTCGAGCCTGATACGAGAGCTTTCAGGAGCGGTGTACTTAACCAAGTAGTCAAATTTGCCACTCGGTTGTCCTAAGGTGTCCCACACTTCTGTGGAACTGGAGGAGTCATCCTTCTCGATGACGTTGACCTCAGGAAAAGCATTGTTAATGAACTCAAGTCCTGCAAACTTTGCAAATTCATCGTCGTGCTGGATATTTTCTGAATGACCCGAGTGTTGATCCCATGACATGGTGGGGACACAGGCATTCTTTTCAATGAGGCTCAGCTGATTTTCATTGTTCGGATGATTTTCTTGCCCCAAGTCTCCTGGATATGGCTGCCAGATAGGCAGGCCATCCATTGGGCCGTAATAGTCGTGGTCAAGGTTGTATTTCATCAGAGTGTCCTCCTCTAATGAGTTTGGCGGAGTACGGCAGCCTTCCGGATCACAATCTCCATATATCATTTCGACGTCTGACCTGGGTATAAATCTCGGACTCTGTGCGGGATAGCAAAATGGCGTAGGCACCTCTTCCTGAGACGTATAACTGTCCTCATTGAGATAGGACTTCCATTCCTCATCCCTATCAGAGGGATCTCCCTCATTGATAGTATGGACTGTTTGAGGCACTGGGTGAAGGAAACCTCCATTGTGGAAGAAACCCTGAATGGGATGAAGACTTTCATCGTTAGCAGCTATCTGGGTACAGGTTACAGAAAAACCAAGACCCTTCTTTGTTTTATTATCGGTAGGAATGACAAGTTGTCCCCATCCTTTCGTATTGTTACTTTTGATCACTTCGAGAGCATCTCTGTATGAGGAAATTGAGGTTCCCTTCTCTGACTGATTCTGCGTGTTTACCAAAAGTGCCTGGAACCGAGTTCCAACAACCTCCTCAGGTTCTACACAAGTAGATAATGACAAGTTAATCACGATCAAGGCTTGTTCTCCATAGACCGTGACGAGTTGATCGTTCTTGACGAACTTCAGTTTCTGCCAGCCTGGTGTATCCAAGGTCTTCCTAATAAACAGTTGTACGCTGCCCGGCACGTCCATGACCTGGAAAGTGATTAGGAAAGTGTGAGGACCGATAGTTATGGGAAGTTGACTTCGCCGATAACTGCTTTCCGAGATCCGTCAAAGGCTTTGACGATGACCTCACTGCCCCTCACCGGGGACCCTTTGAATGATAGTCGTATTAGAGTGGACTTCGGCATAACGTTGATGGTCGATCCTGTGTCTACCAGTACGCTAGCTAAGGCATCATCCTGGCAGTTAACTGTGATATTGAGCGCCATGTTGTGACTTTTTCCCCCCTCTAGCATATCCTCATCACTGAATCCTAAGTTGTTGCAGGAAGTGATGTTAGAGATGATGCTATCGAACTGTCGTATTGACACATCTTGTTCCATAAAGGCCTGCTCTAAGACTTTCAGTAGAGCCTCTTTGTGGGCTTCGGAACTGAGTAAAAGTGATAGTATAGAGATCTTTGAAGGATTTGGTAACAGCTGATCAACAATGTTGTACTCACTCCTTTGGATGAGCTTCAGCATCTCATCATTATTCTTTGAAAGGTCGGGATTACTGGATTGACTGACTAGTGGATCAGGAGCTTCTGTCGAAAGTTCCTTTTCCTTGTTAGGTTCTCCAACTCCTCGGTTGAAGATTCGACCGCTCCGTGTTACTCGACTGATGTCTGCAATATTCACGACGGAGGGTAATGGAATTTCCTTTCCATTCTCAATTATTGTTGCACCGTATTTGTAAGGGATCCCCTTAGCTGTTTCATACGGTAACTGTCCCTGGAGATAAATAACTACAGGAGCCTTCTGATTTTTCTGACTGTCGTAAGTAACTTCAATCAGTTCTTGGCTAAGAACCTTTGATTTGTCCAGTAGAGGGATGATGATACAAACATCCTTATTCAGTTGATGATCAGAGATTATGACAACGTCTCTGATTTGATCAGCGAAGTAGTCTGGCGTCCAGTTGATTGGCTCGGCACTTGGACATGGGTGAATCTCTTTACGATCCAACTGACCTTGAAGGGCTGCCCGCACAAGGTAGCATCCTTGGTTACTCTCCGAGCAGACTCTACAACGTTCATAGTTGTGTGATGGTACATGGCCGTATCCGCTTTGTCTACAATGCATCTTGACCAAATTGGCCCTTAATAAGAGTACATCGTGAATTTGATAGTTTTCGTTAGACTCTCCTTCTATCCAGTTGACTGCAGCTTTTTCGTGTTGAGGCAACGGGTTTGTGAGAACATTAGGATTCGTATCTTTGAAAGATAAAACCCCGCTCCTAACAACCTTTTGTACGTCGGATTTGAAACTGAGATAGTTCTCTATGTTATACCCTGGTCCTCCTTGATGGTAAGGACAAGTCTGATCCGCTTTGAACCAGAAAGGAGGATTTTCTGGTACCGTAAGAGGAGACTTGGTTTGGCCATTCCCCTTGACCAGTAATAATGGAAGCAATTCTGCGTACAACATGGGTATAGGGTTGAACCCTGAAGGTCGTGTTGCACGGTTGTTGTTGTACGGAGGACGAGCCTGCTGAAGAGGTTGTTGTGCCCTTTGCTGATATTGTTGTTGATTAGGTTGGCTCTGCGCAACCTGAGGTTGATACGTAGGAACAGGCGCAGGGTTAATAGCAGGAGTTACAGCTGCTACTGGTTGGTAACGTCACCTTTACATTCCGAGAGAGAAATTCCCAATATTCTGCTCTTTTTTCTTAGGGAGACCACTACCGTGCGTTTTGTATTACTTGATGATCCAGCGTCTTTAACTAGGCGTCCTTCTCGGACAACTTCCTCAAGACGAACTCCCATGCCCACCATCTCGGTGAAGTCACTGGGCGCACTGGCAACCATTCTATCGTAGTAAAATGAGCTCAGGGTTTTCAAGAAGATCTTTGTCATCTCTTTTTGAATTTCCAGGAACTGTTCCTGGAATTCATTCATTCTATCGAACATGCTGTCGTTTCCACCAGAAGGTAATTGGGGAATCTGTCCTTCCGGGACAGTGTGTACCACGGGTGGTGGTATAGTCATTATGGTCGAGACTCTCGGTGTCTCCCAAAGTTTGTAACCTTCAGGAGTTGCCGTCATGCCCCTGGCATCTTCGCTTTCCCGAAGTTTGTAACCTTCAGGCCCAGCGGTTCCTACAGCGGTTCCCTGATCCTCAGCGATCGGCGGAACAAATCCTTCCAGGATATAGTTAATAGGCATGCCCCAGGGACGATCTTTCGGCATTTTGTACCTAGGATCATACTTCTCCACTATGGGCGTAGATGTGATCTCTAAGATCATAGTCCTTTATTGTTGCATCTGAGCTTCTGCTGGAGCTTGCATGTCATTATGAACCTTTCTCAGATCCTCTTTCAGAGTGTTGATCTCTTCTCTCAACTCTCTGTTCTTTTCCTCGAGATCATCCATCTTTTTCTGACGATTGACCCAAGTATTGTACGAATGAGACAGTTTGACTCTAGAACCGAGACACAAACGTGAGATTCTTAGGTAAGAAGAATGCGTTTATGAGAATGATGAATGCAATGATTATTAATTATTTTTGTTTATTCAAAGTAAACTTCGACAATTAGATTGCAAATATGAAACAGTGGGGAAACCCCATTTCATTGAATTCAAAGGATTGCGGAAACAGAAATACAGTAGATTACAAAGTGCTGAAAAAGGAAACCTAAACTAATGGATCCTGAGTCCTCTATAAGGAGAGCTCAGGTGCTAGTTCTAGTACTTTCCTCTTCATTGACCGGGGCTCTTCAGCCGTTGTCGGGTTGTCATTCCTTTGCCAAGTGAAAGGAGCGAGCAAATTCCTTTGGTCATCCTGATTCTCTACAGCATGTTGCTCTAAAATCTCAATCAGAGCATCCTTTTCTTTTAATAGCTGCTGTATTTTCTTACACTCCACATTGAGAATACGGTACTTGTTCCTCCAAGACCTCTTTTCCTGCTGAACTTTGTTGAGAGTAACCTGAAGCATTTCCATCTCAGACATAAAATAGAGGGCAGAGTACATTAATGGAAGAACTTCCTGACGAGGGTAAGGCATCCTCAGCTTGAGAGCTCTAGTTTGTACCCAGTGGAGATAGGGCTCCACCGAGACACAGTCTGGTTTTCCTAGAGACTCTCGTCCTTTCCTGTGAACATGTTTCCAAGCATGCACTATTTCTGTCTTTAGTGCCCTGCCATTTTCTCCTTCCTTGAAGAAAAGACCTTCCAGATGAGCATTACGCGGGATATGCCTCATCGGGTATCCAAATTGACGATGAACGAGAATTGGATTATAGTTGATTCCTCCCTTAGTTCCTATAAGGGGTACATTTAGGAAATTTCCACAATGGTCAATGATTCTGATCTCGTCATAGATTCGATTGTACCAATCGATGTCAGAGTTGGTAAGAGACACGACTCTCTGCGACCAACATAAAGTATTCTTTTGATCCCAAAATGCAGCAGACTTGGGCAAATGGGAAGTGAACCATTTGTAAAGCAAGGGTACACAGCACGTGATCATTCCTCCGCTGTATAAATTCCTTAAGTGTACTGAATGATACACATCTGCGAGTAAGGTCGGTACAGGGTTTCCAATCAGACAAATCTTAATGGCATTGATGTCTACGAAGTTATCAATGTTGGGAAACAAAAATAACCCGTAGGTGAGCAAAATAAAGATGCTCTCGAAAGCGGCCACATTCCCTATACTTGCAAAGTATAGAGCCTTCTTTGTTAAGAATTGGGCTGGCAAACCTTGGATGCCACCCTTAGTGGTCATGTGAGTCCTGACTTCTGACTCGTCCAAATAAATTGCTCTTGCAATGGTTTAATCCTTTGGAATCTCTTCCAATCCAGAAAAGGGAGCTTGATCAGTAATGTGTAGATCAGTCAAGTGAGAATACTCCTCCAGTGTTGGTGCTAGCTGATAATCTGGGAATGTGAAACAGTGATAGACCGGATAGTAGAACTAGATTAGCGTGGACATGATTCCTTCAATTACATGGACCCTTAATAGAGACAGTAGTCCTCCATACTTGGCTCTGAAAGCCTCGTGGTTGGTGATCATTCTCGCCAAACCTCTCAAATCCTCCAACTTTGGAACCTTGAAGGTGTACTTATGAGTTTTCCTTCTACCGAAATCCATTAGCGCAATCTCCTTTCTCTCTAACATTTGCAATCATTGTCTTAGTTTAATTTGAAAAAGAGAGACTAGAAGAGAAGATTTTTTTTGTTTTAATGTTTTTTAAATGAATGTATGAATGCAGCACACAAAAACATAGAAAAAACATGGGGTTAAAGGGTCGGTGTCATGAAGTCAAGGCTCAACCCCCCCCCCAAAGGTTTATACTGGTGATTTTTGTACCTGTCTCTCAAAATCATTGATTCCCTTCGAGATAACATCAGCGGGCCGGGAACCGTGCTAGGTGATGTATCTTAGAGTAATCTCAGATGAGGGTAGTATCGCGTGACAACTATTTTCGATAGCTTCTGCACTACAAAATGGCTTAAGTCTGCTAAAAAGCTCAGATTCTCAGATAACCCAGTCGACCACACTACTTTCAACAACCGAAGTCGTATAGGCAATGTATCTACAAAGGGAGTCTCCACTGAGTTCGATGGTCGATCGGGGGCTCTTAACTGGGATTCACTCCCCGCAAGATTACCCACATTACCATCACCTATCTTAGGTGTATACTCAATCTTTCCACATGCAGCATCACACGCATTCCCATTTGCATAAAAATAAACACAGATATCATTTAGGAAAAGCAGTATATATATTTGTCTTAATCATCCTAGACCTCTAGTCTTATGATCCTATACAGACAATGACTCCCCAGCAGAGTCGCCATTTCTATGACATAAATGTGAACTTAAGGTTTCTACCTAAGAGATGGGAAGAGAAAAAAATCTCGCTGTCCCCCAGTGAAGTTGCCATTTTTTCTTGGCAGTTTTCAGACTTAAGATTTCAACCAGAGAGATAAGAGGGGCAAGATGCCCTGAAGTGCCCCACGGTGGGTGCCATTTTTCTGTAGCGAGCGATTTTGGATGTGGTTCTTAAGCATTGTCGCTCTGGGGTACTACAGGTCGATTCATTTTTTATCCTATTAAGCTGACTAAGGAAGGGAAATAGATGTCTCCAATTAACCCTGCTTGCATACTGGGTTTAAATAGATGACTATTGGTTTACAGATGCGGTTTAGATTGTAGGCCTCTCTCTGCTTATTTTGTTAAGAATGAAATGATGGGACTATTCATGGGGATTTTGGATAGGTACTGGATTTGATGTTTTTAATTAGTGTGATCGCTAAGATTCCTCAATTTTTATGCCTACGTATTCACGTTTAACGTAACAGGGAAATCAGAGCGATCGTAGTTCCTCCTATTCTATGGAAGGAAAAAAGGTCATTTTGGTGTCCTGTTCAAAGCCCAAGACGTGAAGCTAAAGGTGGTTTCTATCTTGTTCAAAACCCAAGATGTGAAGCTGAAGGGTCTATTTGTATCTTGTTCAAAGCCCAAGATGTGAAGCTAAAGGGTTTTGACTTTAAAGAGAATTTGTCATCTCTAAAGAGGGGTATTTGGTATGTTTGTCACAACTGTGGCGTGACTGATTATAAAGGAGAATTACTTTAACTGGGATATGTGAATCCAGCAATGCCATAATTTCCTTTATAGGAGTTTTCAACCTGAAAGAGAAGACTTTAACTCAGTGTAGAGCAACACTATCTTTCCATAGGAATTTCTCATGCTAAAAAAGGGACAGTGGCGTGGATGTTAATAATCCAGAGGCTTGCCGCTTACAGCAATTAGATGGGGGGGAAAAGGAGTTGTTGATGTTTGTATGCTATGAACAAGGCACAACTTTGATACCGGGGTTTCCTTATACAAATCCTAAGAGGAGGCGAGTGACCCAACAAGAGAGTGTTTTTATGTGTCTTGTACAAAGCCCAAGACGGAGGCTAAAGGTTTGACTCAACAAGAGAGTCTTTTATACTCAACAAGAGAGTGTTTTGTATCCCGTACGAAGCCCGAGATGGAGGCTAAAAGGAGATTGACTCAACAAGAGAGTCATTTATACTCAACAAGAGAGTGTTTTGTATCTCGTACGAAGCCCGAAATGGAGGTTAAAAGGTATGACTCAACAAGAGAGTCTTTTATACTCAACAAGAGAGTGTTTTGTATCTCGTACGAAGCCCGAGATGGAGGCTAAAAGGTGTGACTCAACAAGAGAGTCTTTTATACTCAACAATAAAGTGTTTTGTATCTCGTACGAAGCCCGAGATGGAGGCTAAAAGGTGTGACTCAACAAGAGAGTCTTTTATACTCAACAAGAGAGTGTTTTGTATCTCGTTTGAAGCCCGAGATGGAGGCTAAAAGGTGTGACTCAACAAGAGAGTTTTTTATACTCAACAAGAGAGTGTGAAAAGGTTAGCTCCACTGGGGAGACTCATTTGTATAAAGCCCAAGAGGAGGTTATTGTGTCGGTGACTGTTTCAGTTTAGTGACAGGTCCAGTATGTTGGATAAAAGAGAAAATCAGTTCTTATGAGGGGAACGAGTAAAGGTATTGTATTGCTTTGGTACTGATCAGAGGATCAGGGTTATTTCCTGTTCTTTAAGGAAATGGGAATTATACTAGCATTACACAGTGGATATATAACGAGTATATAAAATTTTGTGAAAGAAGACTTACAGTGAGCAACCCCACAATACAGTTATATATATATATATATATATATGAAAGGGGATAAAGAAAGCTGGTAAACAGTTACTCGGTTGTAGAGCTTCCATGTTGTTTGATTAGTTGTTCAATAAAGAAAACTTTGATAACAATATTATATTCAAAATCAAAGGAGAAAGTACTTTGAAAAGATTGTTGGGGCCTACAGCTCAAGGAGAGACCCGAGGTTTTATCAGTGATCGCACTGTTGTTTTGAATTTGTACAGGGACTTATATAAGTGACTGAGGCCCAAAAAAGTTTTCTGTACAAAGGGATGGGTCTTACACTCTCTCAAGAGGCCCAAAGGTTTATTTTTATACAAGTGGTGGGGCTTACAGCTCAAGGAGAGGCCCAGGGTTTTGTAAAAAAGGCGACGATCGCGTCGAACTTTTTGATGGTATCGGGACTTATACAATACACTGAGGCCCAAATCATTTTGGTTTTCAAAAAGGGTTGGGTCTTACACTCTACTAGAGGCCCAAAATGTTTTTCTACCAGTGATTGGGCTTACAACTCAAGGAGAGGCCCAAGGTGTTGATTTTTGAACTGGCGGTCGCGCCTAGATTTTCTTTTAACGCAGAGGGACTTATACAATATCTGAGGCCCAAAATTGTTTTGGTTAAAAGGGGATTGGGTCTTACACTCTATTAGAGGCCCAATGATTTTGAATGGGTCTTATAGCTCGAGGAGAGGCCCAGATGATTTATTTTAAACGGGCGATGATTGCGCTGAACTTTTGAAATACAACATGACTTATACAACATTTGAGGCCCAAAAAGGTTTGTATTTACAAAGGATTGGGTCTTACACTCTATTAGAGGCCCAAAAGTGTTTGAAAAAGATTTTTAGGGTGAAAATCAAAGAAACCCCAATTTCATTTTTTAAAGGCATTTTTTAAAGGCATTTTTCAAAGAAAAATCAAGTAAAAAATGATAAAAATATCAAATAAAATCATTAATCATGTTATAAACAATGATTAAGGTTTATGAAAAAGTATTTTATCCACATGAATATTTAAAATCATTTTGGTTTTTAAAATCAAGAAAAATAAATCATTTTAAAAGCATTTAAAACAATTTAAAACAATATTTTTGAATATATTAAAAATATATCAAATAATAATATTTTTTGTGATTTTTTTTGGATTAAAATATTATGGAGTATGAATAAGAAGTGTGTAAAACAAAATTAGAAAATGATGATTTTTGCTATGTAAAAGAATTGGTTGAGTTTTGAAGATAAAATAAGAAAAAGAGGAAAGATGTCACAACATCCTCTTCGACATCTCTTTTAGTTTTCAACATCTTTTTTATCAAACTTCCAACACTCATAACTCTCTCAATTTTTAACGAAATTAAAATCCGTAAGAACCTATCTTGACCGATTTTTCGCAAGGAATCCAATGGTATCACTCATACATACTGAATCTTAATGTATAGAATGCACGAAGCAAAAAACCAGAACTGCATGTTGATTTTAAAACAACATAAACTCCACATATAAACATGTTAAAGTGCAAACAGTAAGAGGATCACAACATACACATTAAGGAATACATTTTTGCTTCAAGAATTGTTCATATTGATGCATGTATGTGGCCATCAAAGGAAAGCATGATTCAAAGAAATCAAGTTGTGAAGCTTACCTCTTTTTTGGAGATTTTGTGCAACCTACCAAGTGATTTGTTCCAGAAATGATTTGATGCTTTGGACACCCTCAAATGACCTCTTAGAAACTTTTAGAATGGTTGGAATCAGTTGGAAACCTCTGGAGCAAGTTTGAGCTCTTTCTTGCAAAATGGGCAAAAGTGGCCAAAATGCCAACTCTCTCAAATGGTGTTCTAGATGGGGGGGACCATTTGGGACAATTCAAGGATGATATTTGGAGTGTGTTTGAGGCTTTATCTAGTTTGGAAAGTGACTGAATCAAGACATGGCTTGAAAAATGCAAAAAAGTCCAATTTTGAGGTTTTGAGAGGTGACTTTGTGATTTTGGTGTTATAGGTAACTTGTGAGAGTTTGGACAGCTTAGATATGACATATTGGATGTGTTTGGATCATGAGTTGTGATGGAAATGCTCTCTAACTCTAAAACTCATAATTACCTTGCTAAAGAAGGCATTTTGGAGTGAAAGAAGTGATTTCGAGGAAAGCATCTGTTTGATGGCTTTGGTGTACTCAAACTGAGCACAAATGAGCTCTATTTATAGTAGAACAAGTTTGTTTTGCAAGTAATAGTGAATGGCAACTGCAGCAGAGGTTTGGCAAATGTTGATCAATGAGAATCCAAGTCTCCTCTAGCCATTGACTAGAGGTTAGGGCACAGGCTGCTGGTTCCCTTGTTGTTGGATGAATGTTTACTGAATTCAGTTGGAGGAAGCTCAGTTCATACCACCTCTAAGCATCCATTAAATGCTCCAAACCAAAATTGGAGTCTTGTCCCTCTTTTAGGGTTTTTTAGGTTTGGCCTGCTACTTTTGGTTCCAAGGACTTTGGAGGCTTGGAGATCAGATCATCCCCCTTGGATTTGATCCTCAGATGTGTCCAAAATGATGACAAGGCTTAAAAATTCGTGTGGCACAAGAAATGTGCAAATCTGTCCTGAAACCTGTCTTAAAAATCAGCTGCAGCAAGCCTTGTTGTAAAATCCATAACTTCTTGCTCAAGAATGATAAATGGTTGTTCCAGGACTTTATGGAAAGCTGAGATGACAT
Source organism: Lathyrus tuberosus (assembly GCA_022829125.1). NCBI lineage: Eukaryota > Viridiplantae > Streptophyta > Magnoliopsida > Fabales > Fabaceae > Lathyrus > Lathyrus tuberosus. The sequence goes on from JALAZF010000405.1 coordinate 1,890,722, forward strand.
ACTTCAACTTTGATGTTTGACCCTAGACTTGGTTTAACTTGGATTATGGAGAAAAACAACCTTGAAGTTGGGACATTCTTGCTGGAAAAATATTAATGATGTCCTATGAAATGTTGAAACATTTGACAACTTTGACCATTAACAATTCCAAACTCTAATCACTTATATCTTTTAATCCACTATGATATTTTAAGTTGAAGTGAATTGCACCTTTGATGCTTGTCCTGCATGGTGACAAAGCTTGAAAATTGTGTGGCACAAGAAAAAGTGCACAAAATCTGTCCTAAAAAATAGCTGCAACAAGCCTTACTGTAAAGTCCATAACTTCCTGCTCGAGTATGATAAACGGACGTTCTACAACTTTCTGAAAAGCTGAGATGACGTACTTCAACTTTGATGTTCAAGGTTTGTGAAGACAAGACTTGTAAAGTTGCCAAAAATGACCTTGAACTTGTGTGATCAAGTCTGTCCTAAAAGTTGTCTTAAAAAATCTGTTTTATCAATGCCTTTTGCAGAGATCATAACTTTCTGCTCGAGAATGATAAATGAGCTTTCTAGGACTTTCTGGAAAGGTGAGATTACGTACTTCAACTTTGACGTTCAAGGTTTGGCTTGAATCAACTTGGATCATGGAGAAAAACATCCTTGAATTTGGGACATTCTTGCTGGAAAAATATTAATGATGTCCTATGAAATGTCGGAACATTTGACATTAAGAATTCCCAACTTTGGTCACTTATATCTTTCAATCCTTATGATATTTTGAGTTGATTCCTTATACAATGTTGAAGTATCAAATACCCTCTTTAAAATTAGCTCTTACGCAAAATCAATGGATGCTTGGATCAATAGTTATAACCTTGAAAAGTTGTGCACTTGAACATGATTTTAACTTAGAAAAAATTTCTAAGTTTCTTTCAATTTGATTAATTTTGCAATTTTCCATGATTTCTAGATTTAAATTTGATCAAATTAAATCATCCATCATATTTTCTTGAGTAATGGCTTGTGAAGCTCAAAGTTGACCAAAATTCAAAATTTGACTTTCTGCGTTAGTTGACTTTGTATTAGATGAACTTGAGGCTTGATCCACTTGAAATTTTGCACTCTTGTGCTTAATTCTTGATGTGGGAGACCTCTTGATACTATGTGGATATTTGAGAGGTTAGACAAGTTGAAGACCATGTCATTCCTTGATTGATCCTTTGTCTAAATGCTCTGAAAGGGCTTGGAACCCTAATTCTTTGAGTGTAGAGAATGCTCGCCCATCTTTGGGGAGACTAGTGAGTATGAAAGTTCATCCATATTATGATGATGATTTGCACCATGATGGGAATCTTAGTGGTCAAAATTTGGGGTTTGACATATACCTCGTGATGAAAACCAGATGGCTGACACTCTGGCTACGTTATCCTTAATGATTAAGGTGAATTAGTGTAATCATGCGCCCAAAATTGATGTGACGCACCTTTACATGCCCTCTTATGTGTTTGCAATTGAGGCAGTTGTAGATGGTAAACCTTGGTATCACGATATCAAGTGCTTTCTTAAAAGTCAAGAGTACCCAGCAGGGGCATCCAACAATGATAAGAAGACTCTGAAGAGATTGGTTGGTAGTTTCTTCTTAAATGAGGATGACGTGTTGTATAAGCGGAATTTCGACATGGTCTTGCTCAGATGCATGGATAGACACGAGGTAGACCTGTTGATGCAAGAAGTGTACGAGGGTTCTTTTGGTACCCATGCCAATGGACATGCTATGAAGAAGAAGTTGTTAAGAGCAGCTTATTACTTGATGACCATGGAATCAAATTGTTTCAAATATGCTCGAAAGTGCCATAAATGCTAGATTTATGCTGACAAAATGCGTGTACCACCGAATCCTTTGAATGTTATGATGTCTCTGTGGCCCTTTGCTATATGGGGCATTGATATGATTGGGAATATCGAGCCCACTACTCCCAATGGGCATCGTTTTATTCTGGTTGCCATCGATTACTTCACCAAGTGGGTGGAAGCAACTTCCTTTGCAAATGTCACCAAACAAGTGGTTGCCCAATTTATTAAGAAAGAGATAATTTCCTGAAAGAATCATCACTGATAATGGTTTTAATCTTAATAACAAGATGATGAAAGAGCTGTGCCAGAGCTTCAAAATCGAACATCGCAATTCTTCTCCGTATCGTCCGAAGATGAACGGTGCTGTTGAGGTAGCCAATAAGAACATTAAGGAAATTGTGCAGAAGATGGTTGTGACGTACAAGGATTGTTATGAGATGTTGCCTTTCGCTTTACATGGGTACCGTACTCCGGTGCGTACATCAACCGGGGTAACCCCGTTCTCACTCGTGTATGGCATGGAAGCAGTCCTACCAGTTTAGGTTGAGATCCCTTCTTTGAGGATTATGATGGATGTGAAGCTTGACGAAGCTGAATGTGTCCGAACGAGATTCAACGAGCTGAGCCTCATTGAAGAGAGACGAATGGCAGATGTATGCCATGGGAAGTTATATCAGAGAAGGATGAAGAAGGCCTTTGATCAGAAAGTACGTCCTTGTTGTTTTCAGACTGGTGATTTGGTGTTGAAACGGATCCTTCCTCCTTAGACAGATCACAGGGGAAAATGGACCCCGAATTATGAAGGCCCATACGTTGTTAAGAAGGGTTTATCTGGCGGAGCCTTGATGCTTTCAACTATGGACGGTGAAGATTTTACATCCCCTGTGTGTAGCGTGCAATTTTTGTCGGTGACGCGACCACCTTATCGCCATGGGTTCATCCTCACCGCAATGGTAGGGGTGGGGTGCTACTTTCTGATTTCTTATTTATCCCGTGAAGCTGGAAAGCAAAGGGAAGCTATCTAAAACTAACCTTGCACGCCAATGTTTAACTGAACAAACGCTTAAGAGAGATTCGGAAAGTTTGGGGTCAGGTTATACAATGGGGAGTTGTCAATTACCCATCCTATATGTGGTTATCCACAGGTTGTTAGCAATAGGTGCTGCTTTGTATTTGATGGTGTTTATCTATTGTGGGTTAGGGGAAAGTTTCTCCTTTGAAAGGTTTTTTGAGAGAGAGTGTGAGTTTTTGATGATTTTTGTGACGTACTGGACCTCAGTTTTGATTGGTGTGAAGGTACTAGACCTAGAGTTTTTGTTTGGTGTGCTCGCTAAGATTTCGCAATCTTATGCCTACGTATTCCCGTTTAAAGAAACAGGGAAATCAGAGCAGTCGTAGTTCCTCCTATTCTATGGGAGGAAAAAAGGATGTTTTGGTGTCTTGTTTAAAGCCCAAGATTGAAGCTAAAAGGATATTTGTGTCTTGTTCAAAGCCCAAGATTGAAGCTAAATGAGTATTTGTGTCGTGTTCAAAGCCCAAGATTGAAGCTAAAAGGTTTTGACTGAGAGAGAATTTGTCATCTCTAAAGGGAGACATCTCGTCTGTTTATCACGACTGTTGGATGACTGGTTATAAAGGAGGATTACTTTAACTGGGATATGTGAATCCAGCAATGCCATAATTTCTTTTATAGGGGTGTTATCCTGAAGTAGAAAACTTTAACTCAGTGTAGAGCAATGCCATTTTTCCTTAGGAGTCTTTCATGCTTGGAGAGGGACAGTGGCATGGATGTAAATAATCCAGAGGCTTGCCGCTTACAGCAATTAGATGAAAGAGAGGATTTACCAGGATAAGAGATGGATGATAGCTTGGATGTTTGAATCAACAAGTGTGCCACTTACAACAGTTATCTGGGATTAGGGTTTGTTTGATTTGTTTGTTTTAATGTGTGATAACACAGGGAAATGTCTTCCTACAGAGAGATTTTGATTTCCTATGAGGGGATGTTGATTTTTGTGTGCCTTGATCAAAGCCCAAGGTTGAAGCTAAGAGATTGATTGACTCCACTGGGGAAGTCCTTATACAAAGCCTAAGAGGAGGCTGGAAAAGGTTGACTCAACAAGGGAGTGTTTATCTATCTTGTACAAAGCCCAAGATTTAGGCTAAAAAGAGAATTGACTCTTTTGGGGATATCATTATACAAAACCTAAGAGGAGGCTAAAGGTTGACTTTTCCGGGGAAATATTTTGTCTGTCTTGTACAAAGCCCAAGATTGAGGCTAAAAGGGGAAACTGACTCTATGGGTGAGAGGTTTTATCTGTCTTGTACAAAGCCCATGATTGAGGCTGAAAGAAGATTGGCTCTGCTGGAGAGATTTATACGGTGTCTTGTATAAAGCCCAAGATTGCGGCTGAAATGAGACTGACTCAACAAGAGAGTGTTTTATTTAGTGTCTTGTACAAAGCCCAAGATTGAGGCTGAATGATGTTGACTCTACTAGTGAGATGATATTTATGGGTGTCTTGTACAAAGCCCAAGATTGAGGCTGAAAAAGAAATTGACTTTGTAGGAAAGAAATCTTTATCTGTCTTGTACAAAGCCCAAGATTGAGGCTAGAAAGAGGATAGACTCTGCTTAGGGATATTGATTCTCAAAGCCTAAAAGAAGCCTGGGAGGAATTGACTTCGCTGGGGAAGATATATATCCAGAGCTTAAGAGAAAGTTATGAAGATTTTGACTTTGTTGGAGAAAGTTTATATATGTCTTGTACAAAGCCCAAGATTGAGGCTAAAAAATATGACTGACCTAGCTGAGGATTTTGCAGGTGTCTTGTACAAAGCCCAAGATGAGGCTAAAAAGATGACTCAACACGAGAGTTTTTATGGTTAACTCTACTGAGGAAAATCATTATACGAAGCCTAAGAGAAGGCTGAAAAGGGTTGACTCAACAAGAGAGTCCTTTTAGGAAATTGACTCAACAATAGAGTGTTGAAAAGGTGATTAACTCAACAAGAGAGTGCTTTTAAAAAGGTGATTGACTCAACAAGAGAGTGCTTTTATTTTGGTACCATTGACTCAACAAGAGAGTGTGGAAAGTTTGTTGACTCAACAAGATAGTACGTTGTTTGTCTTGTAGAAAGCCCAAGATTGAGGCTAAAAAAGGTTAACTCACCAAGAGAGTGTTTTAAGAAAGAAGATGGACTCAACAAAAGGGTGCTGTTGGGGCTAATTCTGCTGAGGAAAATCATTATACAAAGCCTAAGAGGAGGTTGGCTTCTGTTGAGGATTATTGAAATCCAGAGGCAGGTCCAAGTCGGGGGATCAACTCATGCTGAGGGTTACAGAAGAGTTGAGGTATCAGATGCCTTGAGGTTCTGATGATAAGTTGACCCTGGCTGGGGAAATTTAAAGTGAGAGTTTAAAGATTGAGTTTTGAAAACCAATAGAAGTTTCAACTCTACTGGAGATTGGTTAAATGACCAGGGTTTTTCCTGTGTTTGTAGGGAACTTGAGAATGTCTTTGAGATCCAAGAGGAGATTAGACTGTCCAAGTCTACTAGTATGGAAGAGTTTATCTTTGTATGATGCCCAAGAGGAGGCTGGTGTTTTTAGGGATGAGAATCAACCCTAAATTGTCCAAGGTTTTGACTCTTTAGGAAGACTGCTCTAACAAAGGATGACTAAGTTCTATCTTATACCTTTAAGAGGTCTTTAGGGTCCTTGTATTAAGCCCAAGAGAAGGCATGAGAACTTCAAAGAAGTCGGAGGGTCCTTGTACAAAGCCCAAGAGGAGGCGGGGATGCTTTTAGGAAGCCTGTGGGTCCAAACTTAAGAAGAGTTCAAGAAAAGTTTCACTGGGAATAATCTTTTCTTTAGTGAACAGTTCTAGGGTTTAAAGAAATTCAAGAGAGGTTTCACTGAGAATTAATCCTCTCTGGGGAAATGAACTTCTTTGACAATTTCTAACAGTGACAGTCTGAGAAAAGTTTCACCGGGAATAATGCCTTTCTCTTTGTTCCATATTGTATAAGCCCAAGAGAAGGAAAGATTGTATCTGGAATTCCTATGGGGAACTAGTTTTGACTGTTGAAAGAGTGACCACTGGCTTTATCTAATTCTAGACCTAATTGTCGGGGAAAACTCTAAGCAGGTATACAAATATATATACAGTTGATATATGACAAGTATTTAAAAGGATATGAAAGAAGGACTTACAGGTGAGCAAGCTTCCAGCAATACAGTTATATATATGTGCAAGTATGTAAAAGAAAGTTGTTTAAAACGTACAGGCGAGCAAGCTTCAATTGTAACAGCTGTATCGTTAGTTGTTCAAGAAATTAAAGAAAGTTTTGATAACAACTATGAATTTGAACCTAAATCAAAGGGGAAAGTTGTTTTTGAAAAGATTGACGGGGCTTATACTCAAGGAGAGGCCCAGATGAAAAACAGTAATCATACCGTTGATCTGAAAATTGTATCGGGACTTATACAACGACCGAGGTCCAAGAAAGGTTTTCTGTACAAATAGATGGGTCTTACAATTCAAGGAGAAGCCCAAAGAATGTTAAAAGAAAAGGGAATGGGGCTTACAACTCAAGGAGAGGCCCAGATGGTTTTTGTTTAAAAGGCGACGATGGCCCCAAGATTTTTGAAAACACAGTGGGTCTTATACAATGACTGAGGCCCAAAAAGGTTTTGGTTTAAAAAAGGGATTAGGTCTTACACTTTATTAGAGGCCCAAAAGTGTGATTGAAAAGATTTATGAGGGTGATAATGATCAAAACCCTAATTTTTTATTAGAAATGTATTTTAATTGAATAAAAATTCAATTAAAATAATTAAACAAGAAAAAGTTATGATCTTAGCTTAATACTTGGAAAATCATGTTTCATTCATAGGATGATTTAAAAATCATTTGAATTTTGTAAAACCAAGAGAAAGAAATATTTTTAATGTCTAAAAACAAATAAAATATAATTCTTTACAAAAATACCAAATATATGAAATAAATAATATTTTTGTGAAATTTTTGTAGAATCAAATATTTTAATATTTTTGTGACATGGATTTGGACTTGCATAAAGGTTGTAACTTGATCATTTCTCCATGGATTTAGACAAACTTTAGGTGCATCTTGCCTAGAATTTCATGAGGAATATAATGGTGCCCTTAGATTTTTCAGGAGAGGACTCTATTTTAAAACCCGATAGTAGTTTCAAAAAATGCCATGATTTGCATATTCTATGCTAACACATCATATAAACACTAATAGCATGGTAAATTGGTTCAAACACGACATATATGATATATATGAGATGTCTATGATCAGTGGACTTCAAAGCAATGTATAATTCAAAGAGTTCAAGTTGTCATGTACTTACCTCTTGGAGCTTCTTGTGCTAACTGCCAAGATCCTTGTTCTAGAAGTAATCCAATGCTTTGGACACTCTTGATTGATCCCTTAGAAGCTTTTAGGATGATCTAAACCAGATGGAATCCTCAGGAACAAGCTTTAGCTCTTTCTTGCAAAAGGGGCAAAAGTCTAATATGGCAACTCTCTCAAATAGTGTTTCAGATGAGGGGAACCATTTGGGACAGTTTGAGGATGACATTTGGAGTATATTTGAGCCTTTGTTTGGTTTTGAAAGTGATTGAATCAAGACATAGCTTGAAAAATGCAGAAAAGTCAATTTTTGAGGTTTTGGAGGTTGACTTTCTGATTTTGGTGTTTCAGAGCACAAGTGAGTGTTTGAACAGCTTAGATATGACATATTGGATGTGTTTGGATCATAAGTTGTGATGAAATTGTTCTCTAACTCAAAAACTCAGTTGTTACTTGCAAAAGAAGGCAAATGTGGAGTGAAAGAGAAAATTTTGAGGAAAGCAAGTGTAGTAGTGCTTTGGTGTACTCAAACTGAGCACAAATGAGCTCTATTTATAGTAGAGCAAGTTTGTTTTGCAAGCAATGGTGAATGGCAGCTGGTACAGGCCTTTGGCCATTGTGGATCAAATGGAATCTCAAGTCTCCTCTAGCCATTGACTTGAGGTTAGGGCACAGGCCTATGGTTCTTTGATTCAGAGCTAATTCTTGAGTCATTCAGTTAGCAATGTGTCAGTCCATGCCACCTTGATGCATACATTAAATGCTTGGAAACCAAATTGGAGTCTTTTGTACTTTTTAGCCCTTTTAGGTTTGTTATGGCTATGTGTAGATTCTTGGACTTGGGAGGCTTGGGGATCAGAGCACTCCCTTTGGATTTTATCCTCTGATGTGTCCAAATGGATGACAAGACTTGGAGTTGTCCAAATTTTCCAAATCGAGCAAAATGCCAAAATCTACCTTGTACAAGACAGTTGGAAATGGTGATTTTGAGGGAATCATGTCTCCTTGCTCAGGTTGAGTTATGGGAGGCTCTTGTGCTTTTTAGAAAGCCCTCATATGATACAATACATGTGTGATCATAGTTTGTCTTGAAACTATTTGGATCCTATTGAAAAATCCTCATTAACATTGATGTTCAAGGCAGGTAACTTAGGCAGATTTTCATAAGTGTTGGAAAAGTGCCATTTTCTTTATTTTTGTCATTTTGATCAGTCCATAACTCAAAATCCATGAGGAATTGGAGTTTGAGGTAGTTGAAACTTTGGTAGAGTGTAGGAAGATCTACAAATTAGGCTTTGGGTCAATCAAAATGGTTGCTTGGATCAGAAGTTATGGTCCTTGGAAGTTGGTACCAAAACCATTTTGGTTCCATAACTTAGAAAAGTTTTGGTTTCTCAAGGTTGCCCCTTTTGCAAGAAACCTCACTTTTCTTGATTTTTATTAATGAATGATTGATCAATACCATACATTAATATTATTTTTGACTTAGGGGAACCATATTTGTGAAAAATTCCAAAAAGTCAAACTTGATTTTGTGCACAGTTGACTTTTTTATCAGATGAAATCCAAACTGTGCGATCCTTTGTGAAATCAAGTCCTTGAACTAAATCAAACCTAATGGATGGATTCCATAGGTGTTATAGGGCGTATTGAATCATGTCCCAAGGTTTGGGAGCATGTCTTGGTCAAAAGTCAAAGATACAGTTGACTTTTTCCTCGAAATCCTAATTGTGGTCCTGGTGAAATTGACACTTGTGAACCAAGCTTCTTGGGTCAATCCATTGTTGCAAATGGATAAATGTAGTGCATTGGAGGCCCTCAAATCATGTCTTGATGTCTTGGCTCAGGCTTTGTCCCAAAAGTCAACTTAGGGGTGAAATAGGTCAAGAAACCCTAATTCCTGATTTTTTGTAAATGCATCCCCTAAGGTTAAATTGAATTGATGATTGGGTCCATGAGGTACCTTGGAGTATCTTGGGTTATTCTTTGAAGCATTGGCTCATGCCCAGATGAAAATTTTCATCTGGAGGCGTCAGTCGACCAAAAACCCTAATTTGGTGACACTGGCGATCTCGAGGCTTGATCCACTTGGAATGTTGCAAACTTGTGCTTGATTCTTGATGTGGGAGTCCTCTTGATCCTTTATGGGTGTTTGAGAGGTTAGGAAAGTTGAAGATCATGTCATTCCTGGATTGATCCTTTGTTTAAGTGCTCTGAGAGGGCTCAAAACCCTAATTCTTGATTGTGGTGAATGCTCAACCATCTTTGAGGAGATTGATGAGACATGAAAGTACATCCATATTGTGATTATGGTTTGCACAATGATGGGAAATCTTGGTGGTCAAAATTTGGGGTATGACACTGTGAACTCAGACGCAGTTAAAAAATACTTCGTATAAAAAAGACCCGCTGGACAGCAAAAAGAATAAGTCCTGGTAAAAAAGGGCATCCCGGCGAACCATGAAAAAAAGAGAAAGGTTCGGGCAAAAATTAAGGATAAAAAGAAAAATTGAGTAAACCCGGTAAGTTGAAAACCTGGAAAGGCAACTTGGGCAAAAATGGGTATCCCGGTGGATTGAAAACCCGAAAAGGGCGATCCAGGAAAAATTTGGGGATTTAAAAGCGGAAGGCTGCGATCTGAGTAGTCTGTACTTCATCTCTTTTCAACAAATGGAAATTCCGAAGGATAGGAATCAGTCCAATCACTCTTCTCAGAAAGTAGAGTAATCGGAGCGTTTTGAAGACATACGAGTCATAGCAGAATTGAAACTTAATGGGGATCTACTTTTACATTGCCATTAATGTAGTTTCTTTTCTTTTTTATTAAATTACCTCTTTCTAGGGATTGCTTCCTGATGTAAATGCCTATTTATAGGCCAATTCAATCAATAAAATTCATTTCATTCAAATAACTTTCTTTTTCGTTTTCATTTTACTATTTTGTTTGTAAAAACGTCCTAAATTTTTATAAACATTGCATTTGGAAACACTGAAGCTTTACAAGAACATGTGTGAAAATATTTAAAATTGCTTTGAATGTTGAGTGTCCTGGGGTGGTAAATTCAGACCATATAATACCCGAGGCACATGTGTATATCTTTTGTGTTTGCAGGCACCAGTACTCGCACTCAAGGGTTAGTACGTGCAAGTCAGAGACCAGTTTCCTCTCACAACCATTGTGGCATCGTTCAAATACGAGAATATATATCTACCCAACAGAAATAGCTAAGGTTGTATCGTCCTCGGTAGAGTTCCATGTTTTCTTATTATTCTCCCCAACGAGAGTCCAGAGGTTTGATTTCCCAAGCCAGAGTCGGATTTTGTCTTTTCTCCAGCAAGAGTTCAAGTCCCCAGACAGGGTAGGGATGGTTTGTTTTTACTCTCCAAGTAGGTTGGCATCCCCAACAAGAGGCTCGGTTGACCTCCCTTCCCCAGTAGAGTTTCTCTCCCCATAGAGTACTGGTATATAATTTCCTCATTAGGTCAGGAAGCATAATTTCCCCACCAGGAGACTTGTTTGATCTCTATTCTCCAACAAGCATTTCCTTCCTCAGCAGAGGCTTGTTTGATCTCAATCCCCCCAGCAGCCAGGGCAGAAGGTTGTCATCTCCCCAGCAAAGTTCAATGGATATAAGTTCTCCCCAAGCAAGATTGGTTCAGGTGATGTCTTCCCAGCCAAGTCATCATTTCCCGCAGTTGCAAAGTCTGAAAGTTTGCAGCAAGTTTTGGCACTTCAGAGCCTAGATGTACCAACATTACTCCCCAGCCGAGTTGTTGATCTTTTCCCCACAGAAAGTCAGAAGATCAGATCAGTGGTCACTTCCTTAGCAGAGTTGCTAATCATCATCCCCAACAAAGTTCTCTTTGCATCTTGTATATAATAATCATCATTGCATTGCATCTCCAAAACGCGTAGCATTTCCATTTGATATGGAGCATTACGCCATAGAAAGTTCAAACATCGCATCCGAAGCATAAGCCAAGTTTAATAATTTCTTTTCCAGACATTTCCCCAGCAGAAAATGGTGTAACTCATGAGATATCGTTTAACTGTAGCCCCCAAGCAGGCGCTTCAACCAATCTTTAGGGTAGTAAATCCGTCAATCTTACCCTTTTGATCTTTGTTCCCTAGCAGAGTCGTCTGACTAGGATTCCATTATCCCCTCAGAGTTGTCTCTTTCACCCATCATTCGAGGTTTAGATGCGTTAATCTTGATATTTTTGGAATACTGTTCTACCAACACTCCTCCGTGTTTGTTTCAGTTCCATCAATACTAGTCCGTATTGATCCTAGATTTTTAGACACTCGTCGTGAACTTTCAACACTTGTTCATGTTTGTTTCAATTTTATCAATACTCTTCTGTATTGATCCTAGATTTTTAGACACTCGTCGTGATCTTTCAACACTCGTCCGTGTTTGTTTCGCTCTCTTTCAATACTTCGTCTGTATTGATTTTATACCTCTTATTACTGGTTCCCCAGTGGAGTCGTCCCTCCCTTTGTAGGTCTCAAATTTTGTGTGGTTATTTTAGTATTCAATCTCCTTTTACCTGAATGTCTGAAAGTCGTGTTCGTTCTTGGTTTTAAACACTCGTCCGTGTTCATCTTTCTTTGATACATGTAAGTATCATCTTTCGATACTCGTCCATATCGTTAATTCAAACACTCGTTCGTGTTCATCTTTCTTTGATACCTGTAAGTATCATCTTTCGATACTCGTCCGTATCGTTAATTCAAACACTCGTTCGTGTTCATCTTTCTTTGATACCTATAAGTATCATCTTTCGATACTCATCTGTTTCTTTAATTCAAACACTCGTCCGTGTTCATATTTCTTTGATACTTGTAAGTATCATCTTTCGATACTCGTCCGTATCATTAATTCAAACACTCGTTTGTGTTCATCTTTATTTGATACCTGTAAGTATCATCTTTCGATACTCGTCCGTATCGTTAATTAAAACACTCGTCTGTGTTCAACTTTCTTTGATACTTGTAAGTATCATCTTTCGATACTCGTCTATATCGTTAATTCAAATGCTCATCCGTGTTCATCTTTCTTTGATACCTGTAAGTATCGTCTTTCGATATTCGTCCGTATTGTTAATCTAAACACTCGTCCTTGTTCATCTTTCTTTGATACCTGTAAGTATCATCTTTCAATACTCGTCTGTATCGTTAATTCAAACACTCGTCCGTGTTCATCTTTCTTTGATACCTGTAAGTATCATCTTTCGATACTTGTCCGTATCGTTGACCCAAACCTGTGTCTATGTTTCATCTCTTGGTTTTAGACACCCGTCAGTGTCGTTCCTTCTCCCTAGCAGATTTCTCAATCTCTTCTACCCTTATATCCCTAGTAGAGTCTCCCACACTCATCAAATTTTCTACCCTTATTTCCTACCCACAGAGTGCAAATTTTCTGTTTCTTTTAGTATTCAATCCCCATTTACCTTGAATGTCTGAAAGCCACTGCTCTCATCCCTTCAGGTCCACAATTGATTGAATAGGGGCAGCTGTAACACCCTAAAATTTGCCCTCATATTTTTACCATCAATAAGTGGCTTATGCTTCACATACATGTGCATTTAGGCCATAAACACCATACATGCATCATTGGCTTTCCCAAGGCATGGGATCAGAGGTTTATATATCATTGCTTGTTCAAAGCAATAAGAATGAGAGGTACTCAAGCACTCAAGCTACAAAGGCTCTTTATGCCTCAAAGACATCATATTTGGTTCACAATTTCATCAGGAGATTGGAACTTGCAAGAAACTTGAAAAGAATCACCTCCTCTTATCTCTTGATCCGCAATTTAGGGTTTTGATTATATGTGTATATGCCACCTTCATGGGCGAGGATTTTGAAGCTTTAACACCCTCATATCATGTAAAACATCTTGGTTCAAGGGATTCTCACTTTTCCTAAAAGGAATTAGGGTTTTGACCATTGGTCAACATCTCCTGACTTTTGGGGGCCAAATTAGGGTTTTTCTTAAAATCAGTTTATTTCTTATTCTTTGGGTAAGACTTGATTCCATTGTATTCTATGTGTTCTCAAGTATCCATGGGTGGAGTATTGAGCATCAATTCCATTCAAGAGGATTTCAATTGGCCAGATGATTGAGAATAAACTAAATGGGGAATAAAGTCAACTGAGCAGGAAAAAAGTCAACTCCTGACTTTTTGAGGTCAACTTTGTGTTTGTCATGTCAAATATGATCAATGGATGGAATTTGATCTAGGAATGTCAACGGAATCATCAAAATCAAGCATCTGTGGAAAGTTACCAAATTTGGCAAATTAGGGTTTTAGAAACTTTCCATTTTTGGAAAGTTCTTCATGTCATGCAGCCACTTTCAAGGCCATTTTTCTCAATGGTCAAAGCTTCATTTCAATTATTTTCTAACATGAAAGTTGTAGTATACATTTCAAACTTTCCAAGCATATGTATTTGATCTCCATTGGATCATTTTTTAGCACGTTATGATTGTTGAAAGTTGGACATTTTCACACTTGCATGTTTCAACACTTAGAAATTTTTCTAAGTGTTTAAGGGTCAGGTTGTGTGCCCATGTTCAAGCTCATTTTTTAGTGACTTCCAAGCCTCATTTGGAAATCATTTTCAAATGAAAGTTGTAGAGGGATCTTCTACCTTTCCAACCATATAAAGAATGTGTCATTTAGATTCATGGATCAAAAGTTATGGTTATCCAAAGATCAAGACATGTAAGTTGTTCAAATAAAAAAAAACTTAGAATTTTCCAAGCATCCAATCCAGCTTTGTGGCTATGATTGGAAGGGGATTTTTCTTGATGATCTAAACCTCACCTCAATTTGTTTCTTACATGAAACTTGTTGTATTAAGTGTCACCTTTCTAAAGACATCAAAATCACACCAATTGATTCACTAGCCATGGAGATACATCACTCCAAAGTCAGCATCTCAACATGTTTTTCAAACATTTCAAACCATGACATTTCATCTCAAATTACAAGGATAAGGCCTTGTATTGTTGCTGCATCCTTGGCATGCGTATTCTTACCTCATGTCACACACAATTGTCCAAAGTAGCCATGCATTTCCTTACATAGTACATACATAGCCCAACATTACTTCACATAGCCATATGAACTTGTCAAGCAAGTTTCTGATTGTAGCAGCCAATGCATCATCATCACACATCAACATCATCACCTTACATGTGCATGATAACACTCCATACACCTCATACACTCCTAACTCGTGCCCCTCACCACCTCAATCTCATTTTATCTTTCCATTAACCATGCCTAACAAACTATTAACTAACCTTGATTAATCTCTAATCATCATCTAACCAACCATATAAAGACTCCTAACAACCCTAACAACTTCAATTACTCCATTTTTAGAAAAACAGGTCCAAAAACTCCAAAAATTCACCATTGATACACTAATATGCAGGGCTTCGAATCACCCTCAACTTTGAAGCTTTCTTCATTATTTCTCCACTTTATTCATCATTATAGTTCACACTTGCTATTGTGTGCATTGATCTTCACCTGGAATAACTATATCATCACCTGCCAGTTCATCATTTTCACCATGAAATTGGAATTTCAAGCAAGATTCAGGAAGGGTTGAGCATTTATTTTGCTTCCATTGGAGATTACCAGATTGTATAGTGAAGTTTTCCGGGTTTCTTGCACTTAAGCAACATCCATAACCAGGTTAGTTTCCTTGAATCTTGTAGCATCATTCTAGAGCAAGTATGAGGATTTAGGGCATAAGATTCATTGCATCTGAAGCCCTACGTTAGTAGGCATTGTTTGTGGATAGAATTAAGGTAAAATGTGAAGTTTTGAAATCTAGGGCATAATTTATTCTTTTCGTTTTGTGTTATAAAGACCTTATATACAATTTCTAAGCTTGGGTCCTTGATCTACGCAAGAAAACGAGTAGAATGGTGGTCCCCTTTTTCATTTCTGCAAAATTTTATCATTGTCCACGGCGACTTCCCGCCGGAGAAGATGACCGGAGGTTAGCTCCGGCGTCTGGTCTTTTCCAACCCTAGTCAAAGGCGTGTACGTGGCATTTTGTGACTGGGCCATATGAATTTTTTTAATCCAGCGTGTCAAACCCTTGCCAGCGTGTGATTCTTGCCACTCCCACCAGTCATATGAGGCCAACGCATTAATGAAATAAGTAATACACACGTGCCTAATTCTTTTTCTTTTAATTTTCTGAAAATAATGATAATAATAAAATCATAAAAATGGCTATTGTGAAATGGTTTAGGCCCAGCGTATTCCCATGCTATCCACATCCCCTTCGCCTGGCCCATGTGATTCTTGAACTAGGGAATTACTTTGGCTACACCCTCCCTTGCATTTTGGTTTATTTTTTATTTCTTTTTGATACATGTTTAATTTTGCAACTTTAAAAATACTTTTAATCATCATAAAATGCCAGAAAAATTCATGATGGTTCCTTGAGACATTAATTAATTTTTATTATTTTTTAATTCCATTTTTTGATATATTTAATATTTGTTTTAGAATTTTGTTTGGAATGTGTACAAAATGACATACCTTGCCCATTATGCTTTGAAACTAATTTTTCCCAACTATTTTTTACCTCAATTTTTGTATGCCTTTAGTCATCTGATTATAGGACTTATTGATCACTATTTGAGATTTTTGCCACTAATTTTTGGTGCATTTTGAATGCTCTTTTTGTGACTTGTTGTGAATGATCAATGCTTGACAACTTGCCATATGTTTGATATTGTTTGTGTAACACCCCACTTTCCCAATTTAAAATACAACGCAAAATTTTAAAATAAATCAGAGTCTTTCACCAAAAGTGGAATGTCACATTTCAAAATCCACCAAATAACTCGTTTATTAAATAAAATAGCGGAAATTGTTTTATTAAATCAACTCACGGCCATTTGCCAACAACTTATAAACTATCCCACGTCAATGCGTGGTTCACCAAAAATACACCAAAATACGATACGTAACAAATGAAAGAAATAACGAATAACAAATTAATTAAAATCCCCAATTAGTTCCCGTGTTACGTATCAGAGCACTCCTATAGACTCAATCAGCAACACCAATATCCAAGCTACCTAAGTACCTGGATTATCTGTACTTTCGAAGAAGCACAGACACAACAACAACAAAGGGGTGAGAAATCATGTTCAAATATTATAGGTGAATAAATACATGATACACAGGTAGTCACCATACACAAACACCATCAATTATCAAACACGGCATACTGCCCAGTATCATCAACAACAATAAATAATAATGAAATGCAACGCAACACCATGCATGCGGTACCGACTCATTGGTTCATTCAATCGAACCCAAGATAGATCACATACACCTCTACTTGGCAATGATCTATCCCCACCATTCTCCACATAGGAGTACGGATGAATCGTATACACTCCTCCTGAGCAACGATCCACCCCACCAATCACCATGAAATGCAATGACACCAAATGCATATACAACACATGCATATTATCACATTAATACATGCTCACGATCCTCCTGATCACACCAAAATTAAACACCAAACAACAACGCTATACACATCAACTATTAATTAATCAATTAATTAATTTAAAATTATTAAACTGATTAATTTCATCACTGAATTATTATCCCTCAACAACTGACTTCTATCCTCAACCTCTCAAATCTTTAGAAATCACTTCCGATGCGAAAACGGGAGAGAAATCGCGAAACGGGAAAAATCTGCACTCAGTCTGCCCATACGTGTACTGACCCCAGTCATACGCGTATGCCTCACTTCCCCGCACATCCATACGCGTAAGGCCCCATATGATACGCGTATCTCTTCACAGAGCTCAAGGCCATACGCGTACTGCCTCCTGCTATACGCGTACGGACAGAGACGTTTCCTCACTGAATTTCCCATTTTCCAATGCCATACGCGTATTGCTCTCTCTTACGCGTACTGCCCGGTTCCCTTACGCGTATGGCCCCTTTTCCTTCACTCCCATATGCGTACGGCCTAGCCCCATACGCGTATGGCCAGATCTATTACGCATTTCACCAGAGACCTCCCTATTCTGCATCCTGCTACGATTCTACACATTCTCCACTTCTAATCAGTCCTATAATCCTTTCTACATTGATTTTAGGTTTTATTTTCCTTCTTTCACTTGCACTCTATGATTACTACACCAACTACAGGTCTAAAAACCCAAATCGTTTCCCTCAAATTCGAATCAGCAGCAACAGTTACATTTATACGACAGCAGCAACAGCAGAAATTTCATAATCACAGATCGATTCGAACACCAATTCATTATCAGATCAGATATACATAAATATTCATCAACACAGAATTTTCATACAAATTCCTACGGGGTTAAGGACTCCCCACTACCCGATCACGAATTAAACACCAATATTAAACTCGTTTCTCCCCCCTTACCTCGAATTCTTGCTTAATTTCCCGCGAAAATTGATAGATTGGGGAAGATGATCCAAGCCCTAGCACACCTTGTTCTTCCTCTTCTCTTGGTTCTTTATTCTCCTTCTCTCTCTAAAACTCTTACTATTCACACTTTTACTAATTACTAACAATAGACTCTAATTACCAATTTACCCTTACTAATCTCATCAACCAATAATTTAATTATATTAGGTCCTATTTTTACTAAAGAAATTTAATAATAATATTAATCAAAACAATATTAATACTGATAATAATAATAATATGAAATATATCATTACACTAATAATAATAATAATATTTCTATATTATTAATATCACCCCCTACGCACTCAAACACGCACCCAACCAAGGCCAACAACTAGAAATAACACCGGACGTCTAAATAATTAAAATGGGGTGTTACAACTCTCCCCCACTTAAATTATTTTCGTCCTCGAAAATTACCTGATGGAAACAATTCTGGATACGACTCTCGCATCCTGCTTTCCAATTCCCAGGTCACACTGCCTCCTGCAGCACCTCCCCAAGCTACTCTCACCAGAGGTATCTCCTTCCCTCTGAGTTGTTTCATCTTACGATCCTCGATCCTTAACGGCATCGTCTCAACAGTAAGATTCTCCCTGATCTGAACTTCGTCTCTCTGAATCACATGAGATGGATCTGCAACATACTTCCGAAGTTGCGACACATGGAACACGTCATGCAAGTTCGAAAGTTCCGGTGGCAACGCCACTCTATAAGCAACTGCACCCACTCTCTGCAAGATTTGATACGGTCCAATAAACTTAGGATCCAACTTCTTGGATTTCAAGGCACGACCCACACCGGTCACTGGGTTAACTTTTAGGAACACGTGATCACCCTCACTGAATTCCAATTCCTTCCTCCGGTTATCATGATAACTTTTCTGCCTACTCTGAGACTCCTTCATCTTTTCATGGATCATTTGAATTGTCTCAGTAGTCTGTTGCACAATCTCTGGTCCAAGCACCACATTCTCACCTGTTTCATACCAACACAGAGGTGTCTTACACCTCCTACCATACAAAGCTTCGAAAGGTGCCATTCCAATACTAGAATGGTGACTATTGTTGTACGTGAACTCAATCAATGGCAAATGAGTATCCCACGCACCACCCTTTTCCAATACACATGCCCTCAGCAAATCCTCCAACGGCTGAATGGTCCTCTCTGATTGACCATCGGTCTGTGGATGATAAGCTGAGCTCAACTTCAACTTAGAACCCAAGGCTTCCTGCAGACTTCTCCAAAATTCTGAAGTAAACCTCAGATCTCTATCCGACACTATACTCGACGGAACACCATACAACTTCACAATTATCCTGATATAAATCTCCGCCAGCTTCGACAATGGAAAACTGATGTTAATTGGTATAAAATGTGTGGACTTCGTAAGTCGATCCACCACTACCCAAATAGCATCAAAGCCTCTCGCCGTATTCGGCAACCCAGTCACAAAATCCATAGCAATACTGTCCCACTTCCATTCCAGAATCTCCAATGGTTGCATCAATCCCGAAGGTTTCTGATGCTCCACTTTCGACTTCTAACATGTCAAACAAGCATAGAAAAACTGAGCTATGTCCTTCTTCATACCGGACCACCAAAACAACTTCTTCAAATCATGGTACATCTTTGTAGCTCCCGGATGAATACTTAAGCTACTCCGATGACTTTCCTCTAAGATTGCCCTTTTTAATTCTCCATTATCCGGCACGCAAATTCTGCCCCGGAATCTTAACACACCAACATTATCAAATTTGAAGTCACTATCAGGGTCATCTCCTCCTGTAGGCATCAAGTCAACTAACTTCACATCCAATTTCTGATTCTCCTTAATCATATCCAAAAAGTCATTATTCACCTTCAACATACCCAATCTGACACTTTCGGGCGTAGTTTCACAAACCATGCTCAAATCTCTAAACTGTTCAATCAATTCCAGTTCCTTCACCATTAATGCAGACATATGAATTGTCTTCCGACTCAGAGCATCTGCTACAACATTAGCTTTTCCCGGATGGTAACTCAAAATAAAAGTCATAGTCTTTCAAGAATTCTAACCATCTTCTCTGCCTCATATTCAATTCCTTCTGATCGAACAAGTACTTCAAACTCTTGTGATCACTAAACACCTCAAATCTCGATCCATACAAATAATGCCTCCAAATTTTTAACACGAACACTACTGCAGCTAATTCAAGATCATGAGTAGGGTAGTTCCTCTCATGCACCCTTAATTGTCTTGAAGCATAAGCTACTACCTTGCCATCTTGCATCAATACACCACCTAATCCCATCTTAGACGCATCACAATACACTACAAAAGAATCATTCGGACTTGATAAAATTAGCACTGGTGCTGTAGTCAACTTCTTCTTTAATTCCTCAAAACTTTCCTCACAGGCAGCATCCCAGACAAAAACTTGATTCTTTCTGGTCAACTGAGTTAATGGCAACGCCAATTTAGAAAACCCTTAGATAAACCTTCTATAGTAACCTGCCAGACCCAAAAAGCTCCTAATCTCCGTTGCGGTCTTCGGAGTTTCCCACTGAAGCACTGCACTTACTTTAGAGGGATCCACCGCAATACCATCGCCAGAAATAACATGGCCTAAGAAACTCACAGTCTTCAACCAGAACTCACACTTCGAGAACTTTGCAAACAATTTATTATCTTTCAACACCTGCAATGCGATTCTCAAGTGACCTGCATGCTCTTTGTCAGACTTAGAATAAATCAGTATATCATCAATAAACACCACAATAAACTGATCCAGATAAGAGTGGAAAATATGATTCATATATTCCATAAATACACCCGGCGCATTAGACACTCCGAAAGGCATCACTGCATATTCGTAATGTCCGTAGCGAGTTCTAAAAGCAGTCTTCTGAATATCACCTTCTTTTACTCTAATCTGATGGTAACCCGACCTCAGATCAATTTTACTGAACACACGAGCTCCCACTAGCTGATCCATTAAGTCATCAATCCTAGGGAGTGGATACTTATTCTTAATGGTCACTTTATTCAACTGACGGTAATCAATGCACGGACGCATACTACCATCCTTCTTTTTCACCAACAACACTAGAGCCCCCCACGGCGACACACTTGGTCTGATAAACTTCTTATCAAGCAATTCCCCGACCTGAGATTTCAACTCTGCCAACTCTGATGCAGACATCCTGTACGGTGCCATAGAGATAGGTCTGGTACCTGGTACAAGATCAATAGCAAATTCAACTTCCCTTGTCGGAGGCAATTCTGTGATATCATCTGGAAACACTTCAGGAAATTCCTTAACTACCGGCAGTTCATTAACTGAAGTCTTGCTTTCAACAGATAAAGAGGCAAAAACTGCAAACAACTTTGCTTCCTCTTCCAACAACGCCCTCAACTCTTTGCTAGACAGCGAATCCGCTAACGCTCCTTCTTCAGGAGTAAGAAACAGCAGCGTCTTCCTGAAGCAATCAATATACACTCTGTTGAACTCTAACCAGTTCATCCCCAAAATAACATCAAGATTACCGAGTGGCAAACAAATCAAGTCCACTCTGAAATCTCTACCAAACACGGTCAGTGGACACTTCAAACACACCAAAGAAGTAACCACAGAACCAATAGACGGAGTTTCAATCGTCATCCTCTACTCTAGAGTGGATGGCACAATACCTAATCTCTTCACACATTCAACAGAAATAAACGACTGCGTTGCACCCGTGTCAATAATAGCAATCAAAGGAACATCATTAATAAAACAAGTACCTTTGACGGAACGCTCCTCATCAGTAGATTGAGCTCCCACCAAAGCAAACACCTTCCCACTAGATTGAGACGCCTGAGACTTCTTTGGCTTCTCGCAGTGAGTACTGATGTGACCCTTTTCTCCACAATTATAACAGGTAGGCATAGTGGCTCTGCAATCAGCTATGACATGACCTGCTTTGCCACACTTGAAGCACTTTTTCACCTCTTTCTGGAAGTCGTTCGCACGGTGACCCGCGCCACCACATTTGAAGCACTTGAGAGTATCAGCACCTGCTCCCTTCTCTTTCTGCTTCTTTCCCCCATCAGTCTTCTGTTTCCCCTTATCAGCTGGAGCACTGTAAGGAGTACCTCCAAATCTCTGCTTATTTTTCTTCTCATTCACAACTTTGTCATGAGCAATTCTGGCCCTGTTGTCATTATCATAAATTCTGCTTCTGCTTACCAGCTCTGGATAGTTTCTTATCTTCTGACAAGCAATACCCAATTTGATCTCGGGGCGCAGCCCGTTCTCAAACTTCAGACACTTCGATGTCATAGCTTCTTCAGTATTATAATGAGCACAATACTGAACCAGCTCTTCAAACTTAGCGGCATATTCAGCCACAGTCTTATCACCCTGCTTCAGCTCCAAAAATTCCACCTCTTTAGCACTACGGATATCTTCCGAAAAATACTTTTCCAGAAACTCAGCTTGAAACACAGCCCAAGTAATCTCAGTACCTGCAGCTTCCAATCTTTGACGACTGTTGTCCCACCAAGCCTCAGCCTCTCCTTCCAGCATATGAGTACCAAACCGTACCTTCTGAGCATCACTGCATCCCATGGTCCTGAAGATCTTTTCCACAGCCTTCAGCCATTTCTGTACAGCCTCTGGGTCCAAGATACCTCCCTCATATGTAGGCGGCTTGTTACTCTGAAACTGTGCTAAGTCGCGAAACTGAGCACCTCCACCCTGGTTGGCATTCTCTACAGCTTGTGCCATGGCTTGCATAGCAGCAGCAAGAGCAGCATCATTCCTTCCTGCCATACTGGACAACAATCACCACAAGGTCAGAACACCAAAATCAACTCCTATTCTAAGGACAGACTCAACTACTACACTGGTCGGACGGACCGACCTGCTCTGATACCAATTGTAACACCCCACTTTCCCAATTTAAAATACAACGCAAAATTTTAAAATAAATCAGAGTCTTTCACCAAAAGTGGAATGTCACATTTCAAAATCCACCAAATAACTCCTTTATTAAATAAAATAGCGGAAATTGTTTTATTAAATCAACTCACGGCCATTTGCCAACAACTTATAAACTATCCCACGTCAATGCGTGGTTCACCAAAAATACACCAAAATACGATACGTAACAAATGAAAGAAATAACGAATAACAAATTAATTAAAATCCCCAATTAGTTCCCGTGTTACGTATCAGAGCACTCCTATAGACTCGGTCAGCAACACCAATATCCAAGCTACCTAAGTACCTGGATTATCTGTACTTCCGAAGAAGCACAAACACAACAACAACAAAGGGGTGAGAAATCATGTTCAAATATTATAGGTGAATAAATACATGATACACAGGTAGTCACCATACACAAACACCATCAATTATCAAACACGGCCTACTGCCCAGTATCATCAACAACAATAAATAATAATGAAATGCAACGCAACACCATGCATGTGGTACCGACTCGTTGGTTCATTCAATCGAACCCAGGATATATCACATACACCTCTACTTGGCAATGATCTATCCCCACCATTCTCCACATAGGAGTACGGATGAATCGTATACACTCCTCCTGAGAAACGATCCACCCCACCAATCACCATGAAATGCAATGACACCAAATGAATATACAACACATGCATATTATCACATTAATACATGCTCACGATCCTCCTGATCACACCAAAATTAAACACTAAACAACAACGCTATACACATCAACTATTAATTAATCAATTAATTTAAAATTATTAAACTGATTAATTTCACCACTGAATTATTATCCCTCAACAACTGACTTCTATCCTCAACCTCTCAAACCTTTAGAAATCACTTCCATTGCGAAAACGGGAGAGAAATCGCGAAACGGGAAAAATCTGCACTCAGTCTGCCCATACGCGTACTGACCCCAGTCATACGCGTATGCCTCACTTCCCCGCACATCCATACGCGTAAGGCCCCATATGATACGCGTATCTCTTCACAGAGCTCAAGGCCATACGCGTACTGCCTCCTGCTATACGCGTACGGACAGAGACGTTTCCTCACTGAATTTCCCATTTTCCAATGCCATACGCGTATTGCTCTCTCTTACGCGTACTGCCCGGTTCCCTTACGCGTATGGCCCCTTTTCCTTCACTCCCATACGCGTACGGCCTAGCCCCATACGCGTATGGCCAGATCTATTACGCATTTCACCAGAGACCTCCCTATTCTGCATCCTGCTACGATTCTACACATTTTCCACTTCTAATCAGTCCTATAATCCTTTCTACATTGATTTTAGGTTCTATTTTCCTTCTTTCACTTGCACTCTATGATTACTACACCAACTACAGGTCTAAAAACCCAAATCGTTTCCCTCAAATTCGAATCAGCAGCAACAGTTACATTTATACGACAGCAGCAACAGCAGAAATTTCATAATCACAGATCGATTCGAACACCAATTCATTATCAGATCAGATATACATAAATATTCATCAACACAGAATTTTCATACAAATTCCTACGGGGTTAAGGACTCCCCACTACCCGATGACGAATTAAACACCAATATTAAACTCGTTTCTCCCCCCTTACCTCGAATTCTTCCTTAATTTCCCACGAAAATTGATAGATTGGGGAAGATGATTCAAGCCCTAGCACACCTTGTTCTTCCTCTTCTCTTGGTTCTCTATTCTCCTTCTCTCTCTAAAACACTTACTATTCACACTTTTACTAATTACTAACAATTAGACTCTAATTACCAATTTACCCTTACTAATCTCATCAACCAATAATTTAATTATATTAGGTCCTATTTTTACTAAATAAATTTAATAATAATATTAATCAAAAAAATATTAATACTGATAATAATAATAATATGAAATATATCATTACACTAATAATAATAATAATATTTCTATATTATTAATATCACCCCCTACGCACTCAAACACGCACCCAACCAAGGCCAACGACTAGAAATAACACCGGACGTCTAAATAATTAAAATGGGGTGTTACAGATTGAACATTTCTGAATTTATCATGCCATGATTAAAACCTCATAATTTTTCAGGGCTTCTAACTATTTTTCATGAATATTTCATTCCATGTCTAGTGTGTGGATGTATGTTTAGAAGTAGGTTGACTTTGATGCTTGTGTGTGGCTCTTTTTAGGCCAACTTTCTTGACATGTTTAAGCACATTCATGATAATAATTTTTTATGCCATTATGAAGCTTTGATGTTGATTTTTTATCATGATCTATATGCTTGCTTTGAGTCCTAAATACATGCCCTCCTACTTGAGTTTTTGGTGTGAATTCTTAGGATGTTCAGGGATGCAATTGTGCCATGATTCTAGTTCTTATTTCTCATTTGTGTACATTTGTTATAGCATGAGGTAGAACCTCCTAATTCCATTTTATAGGTCCTTTGTGGTGAGCTTTAATTGATGTAACATTTGTGTGAACTTGAGTGTGCTTACTTGCCCACTTTGACAACTTTTGCTTGAGTATTGTGTGCTTCCTTTATCCAATGTTTGTGTGACTTAAATGTGAAATATTATAGGTAATTTGTTACTGCCTTGTATGATTATACACTTACTTTACATGACCTTTACTTTCTTTTACATGATTGAAAGTTTACATGCTTTTTAGAGGATGATTAGGGTTGAGTTTGAATCCTTGCTTGTTCCAACTTTTGAGAATGCTTTGCCATGATACTTTTGTAACAACTTGAGGCTACTTTTAAGTATTTAATACATGAATTAGCTTCTGACTTAGGTCATTCAAATGTCAACTTCATGCTTACTTGTTCATTGTATGTTCATAATTGAGTAATGCTTCATAAGTGTGTAGAATTGCTTAACCTCTTGAACATGACTTGGTACGGATTTAATGATCATTTCTTGACATCCCAAATCTCACTTTACATTGATTATGATGTGTAATTCTACTGTCCCATGTGGTTTCTTCCTTCAAGTTTACATGTTTGAGCTCTCAAAGTGTATCTTACATGAATATTGTGATGACAATTGTTTGTGTGTTAACATGCAACATAACTTGATTTCTTTTGACAATTTTTACGAAATTAACATGAATGTGTTGTAGTAAGACATAGCTACTGACCTAGGTAGGTTCTCATCCCGTTAGGACTCATTTCCTTTTGCTAAGTGATTGACATTACTTCTAGTATAGTCTTAGGACATTTGCATGAGCATAAGTGCATTGTTTTGCATATTTCTTTCAACTATCCAATAGTTGAGCTTGGTTTGAATTTGGTAAGTACTTGTATCATTTTACATTGATATCAACTCTTTGAGACTTCTCTTTCATCTCATTTCTTCTTCCTTACTTCTTTGAATTGTGATTGAATCATCTAATGTTTACTTGAATCATCCAATGTAGATCCATGAATTTTGATGTGTTTTGATTCATTTGGTTGATCTTGATTGTGGATTATTGTTTACATGATCATTTGGATGTTTGGATAAGTGATTTGCTGCTGAAAAGTGCTTTTCAAAGTTGAATTTATGCCTCTATTTCAGTGGTAATCGATTACTCTGCCTTATTTTCACGTTTTTAGCCAATTTTCAACTGAGTAATCGATTACCCTATGTGAGTAATCGATTACCACTTAAGCAGATTGTGTTTTTCTTGCATTTTCTTGCTTGTTTGAGGTCTCTTGCGTGTCTAAACTTCATGGATTGATACGTTGATGATTTGTGGATTATTCTTGAGCCGTTTTACCTCACACCTTTGTAGGAGCACAATTCTTCGACACGCGGCTTTTGGTTTTCATTGATGAATGTTCATGATTGTTTTGTTGATGTGATGAACACTTTGCACACACTCCTTGAGCATGATAATTGTTGATTATTGTTGGTGTTGCTGGAGTTGTTGTGTTGCACATGCTTGCTTGCTTTTTAATTTCATGAGATGCATACTTGGTTTGACGTGTTCATGTGCTTAATGTTGTGCATCATCTCATGATGTTCTTTCATGACGTTTACCATGATGTTTGGTATGATTTGTGATCATGTTTGATTGAAGAATATGTGATGCTTGGTGCATGTTTGCTTTTCCATGAGTGAATCATTTTTGAATGCATGCTACCTTGTTCTTCTACTGCTGTTTATGTGCACATATGCTGTTATAGGTGCTGCTGTTTGACCTTTTTACACCCTTTCTTGTGCTGAATTGTGTGCTGTTATAAGTTGGTCTGCTTGTGTGCTGTTTTTTACTGCTGTATTGGTGCAGGTGCGCTGTGGTAGCTGTTGTTTTGTATTTTTTTTCATTTCTTTTCCTCTTTCGTCTCTTTCACTCTTTCCTTCCCTTGAATCTCAAGACTTGTTCAAGTCTTGGATTTGCTCCCTTAGAGCTACCTAGTCCAACTTAATTTCCGATTAAGCTTGGAGTAGGATTAGCATTAGGCTTCCCTTAGCATGCTAACTTAGGTAGAAGTTTCTCCTTTCAAACTCAACTATAGGGCCACCTTTGCATGACGACATTAGGATGGAATTCCCCTTAGTGTTTTCTTTTCCTTTGAGTCTTCTCTTCTCATCTCATAACACTTCTAAAATACTTAATAAAATTAAGGTTCATTGCGCATGAGCCTTGCATGTGGGAAGTGAGGAATGAGGGGTTTCCTCTCATTTTTCTAGAGTGTTTGGTGGATGTTCCATCTTGGAACGATTTACTAAACATTCGTTCCTACCTTATAGACTTCGGTGCAATGCAAGTTATGAACTAACTTCAAACCACTTCTGTCTTAAAAAATACAAAAACAAACTCAAATCTTTTTCATCCTTCGAGATTGTTAAGTTTCAAATCATTTTCAGAAAAGGGCCCGTTACTTCCGTCTCGTCGCAAACAGACATCGACCCTAACTGCCGGACGCGAATCTAACGTCGCTCATAAAAAACACTAACCGACCTCGTTAGGTCGAACTAAGACTGCTCTGATTTCCTCTTTCTCATCCGATTGAGGATACGTAGGCACAAGACGGCGATGTCTTGGCGAGCAACCTCCCCCCTTAGTTCGTGTCCGAACTACGTTGACTCTGACATTCCCATTGCACGAGGGAATACGTAGGCGTAGGACGAGCGATGTCCTATCGAGTCATTTCTCTTTCTTTTCTTCTTCGTTTCTTCGTTCCCTTCCATTCCTGTTCCTTTTCCTTTCCAGTAGCAGTGGAGTTTCAGATGACGACACCCTTTGATCGAGACAACAAGCGTGGATCCCATCGAGTACGATGGACGTGTGGGGTGCTAACACCTTCCCTTCGCGTAACCGACTCCCTTACCCATTTCTCTTGGTCGCGATACCATTCTCTTTCCTTTCCCTCAGGTTTATGCAGTGTTTCCTTTCCCTCTCTTGGGATAAATACACATTGCTGGCGACTCTGTTTTCCGCGCCACTTTCGCGTTTGTACCATGGATGCAAATCCTCGGGAGCGACAGCTGGCGACTCTGCTGGGGAAAGGTTAACCTCTTGCTGGTCCATCCCCTTTTGCGAGTCAATCCTAGCGCTTGTTTGTTTTTTTTCATTGGGTGTTTACTGTTATTGTTGTGCTTTATTTTGTGGTATATTATTGTATTACTGTTTTACTATTTTATTGTGTTTACCGTATTTATTGCATTGCATTTCATTATTATGCTGGACTGTGTTGTGCTGTGCTGGTTTTCTGTTTGGCAGGTTGAGTTTCTTTGAGAGATAAGCCCAATACACAGGTTTGAGCATACACTTAGGACTAGAGTGGAAAGTAGTGGGACCTATGCGCCGTCTCAGTGCGTTTGGTGTTCGCGAAATTCACATCCAGACGAGGCTATCTTGGGAGATATTCTGACGTGGGTGTCTTGCGCATTTCAGAATGTTGATCTAAAGAGTTTTCGACTCTGGCGACCATTCTCCGAGGACTCAGCAACGCCTCTCCTCCCGACATATGATAATGGCAGACCAGGAATGGCAAACCCATTACACTTGTCGATCCGAGGACCCAATGCTGGGAACTTGCATAGGATAACCTTATTTTTGGGGGAATCAGTGGACGACCTCTTTGTTTGGCGATAGTATTGTACCCCGAGGGATGAATGTACTATTACTTCTCAAATCGAGAATCTGAGACTGAAGATCCTGTTTTCTAGAACCCACATGTGAGAGGGGATGGGTGTTTGCAGGTCTGCAGGTAACCTAAACCTTCAACCTACCCGGTTTTCTGGATTTCTCGTCAGTATATAGTTTTACCTGGCTTTCTGGTTATCTCTGTGGTCCGATGTTCTGGAATTCTGGTTTTCTGGGTTGTGGTTCTCGTTCAGTTAACAGCACAACACATGTCCAGAGCAGTGATACCTTGATCTCATGTTTGCATTTGCATCATTTCTTGCATTCTAACATGTTTGACATTTTTCAGGGCTTGCATCTTACCTTTGATTCCGGTTGTTGAGGTGTTCTCGTCATGGAAGCTAAGAGGAAGAAGAATGTAGCATACACGTTCCCAGATCCGACTCTGAAGTTGATTCACAAGCTGATTAGTTTTACTGATCCTGAGATCCGCGCCAGGTTCAAGGAGGAATATGGGGAGATATTGAAGGTTGTCCGAAATATTTCACAAGAAGAGCACGATACCATTCACACGCTCCTTCAATTCTATGACCCTCCTTTGCGTTGTTTCACTTTTCCGGATTATGTATTGGCTCCGACTTTAAAGGAGTTCTCATTTATTTCGGGAATCTCTGTCGATCAGAGGATACCTTTTTTTTCTGATGAACAGTCCAAACTGGAAGAGATGGCGGCTGCTATTCACATAGGGGAATCCATTCTGAGTAACAATATCATTGACAGCAAGGGTTTAAAGGCCTCCCTTTGAAGTTTCTATTTGACCAAGCCAGCTCATGTGCTAAGGAGAGAAATTGGTCTGCTTTCAATGTTATTTTAGCTCTTTGCATTTATGGGATTGTCCTATTCCCCAACATCCCGGAGTTTGTTGACATGCAGGTAATTCAGATTTTCATCTTGAGAAACCCCGTGCCTACTCTTCTTGGTGACGTGTATCATTCAGTCCACTACAAGAACGAAAAGAGACGAGGAAGGACTCTAAGTTGTTGCGCGTCGCTCCTATCTACTTGATTTTTTAGTCATCACCCTAAAGTTGGGGCTTTTGTTGATGCAAGGGATTCTATGAAGTGGTCTAAAAGGTTGATGGGATTGACTGCTGACAGCATCGTTTGGTTTAATCACAGTTTGCTAGGGATTGAGCTCATTTTCAACTGCGGAGGATTCCCAAATGTGCCCTTAATAGGGAGGAAAGGCGGAATTAATTATATCCTTTCCCTTGCTATCAAACAATTTGGGTATGCATTGAAGACTCCCCCCGAGGAACAAGATATCAGAGAATCCTTGTTTTTCAATGGTACTACATACCAAGAAATGGCAAGGAAGGTCGTGAACACTTGGAAACAAGTTTTTAAAAGAGGAAAGACTTTCTTTGGGAAGTGTAACAACTAAGCTTTCTCTCCGTATGTGGAGTGGGTCCGGAAAAGGGCAGAAGATGAGCTTCTTCCTTTCCCAATAGAGCCGCCTTTGTACCCTCTGTTGATTGAGCCACCAACCACAGTGAAGATAGAGAAGTATACCAAATTGTGGGCTGAAAATGAGAAGCTTCGAGAGGAGAACGGTGAGCTACAAAGATAAATCTACCAGTTGAAGCATGAGCGGGGTGAAGCTTTTCATGCCGCCAAGTTGAAGATAGAGCTTCTCGCTAAGAAAGAAAAAGAGCTAGCTGAAGAGGTCACAGCCAGACAAAAGGTAGGGCAAGCTCTAAAAGGTGTTAGCAGGATTCTCAAATCCAAGAAGGAAGATCTAGCCAAAGCTTGGTCAAAGATTCACAAGTTCAACGCCTACCGAGATACTGCAATAACTGCCAACAAACAGAAAGAAGATAAGTTTCTGGATTAGATCGAGAGTTTGAAGTTGAAGCTCAGAAAGAAAAACGAGGAGATCTTATCAGGGACATTCCAGAGACACGCAGTTGAAGAGCGACTGAATGAGGCCATAGCAACCATAGAAGAGCTGAAGATACGAGCTGAAGTGAAGAGGACTAGGGGTGAAGGCTCTAGCTTAGGCAGTGGGTGATACTCTGTAGTTTGTTTTTCTTTGTATTTTGGGTCACCACCAGAATTGTTGGCTGGGATCTTTGCTTCTTTTGTTTCATAATTATTATGTTATTTTGGGTCGTAATCTCTGACAGTGATTTTCTCTGATTTATATATGAGCAACAGTTTCATCCTATCTTGTCTTTAAACTGGAATCAAGGGGTGGATCGCCCTACAAATATCCAAACATGTTCATTAGCATTTGCATAATCATAATCATTTTTTGCATAGCAGGTGCTCGTCCCGGGTTTTTTCTAAACTTTATTTGGTTGCAGGCAAGATTGATAACCAGCCAATTCACCGGTATTATACTAGATCAAATCAGAGGAGAATTATGGAGAAGATGCAAGCAGATATGGCCGCCATGCAGACCCGTATAGACCAATTCATGGAGCTGATGCAAGGTGTTGCCCAAGGGCAAGAGCAGTTGAGGACTCTGGTCCAACTCTTAGTGGCAAGAGTGGATGAAGACGGGGTTCGTCATGGAGGAGTCCATAATGGCGTTGTTGGTAACGGTGCTCAGGGAGGTCCTGTGGGCGTAGAGATCCACATTCCTGGTGTTATGATCCCTCCGGGCGGAGGAGAGCAGCTTGTGATTCCTTCTCTTGTGGGAGGAGGAAGTGTTTATGCTGTTCATGGTCGTCATTTCGAAGACCAACAAGATGACGTTTTCTCTATGCCAGGCGGGGATGCTGGTCCTCAGGCCGACAATAATCAAAGGTTCCGACTCATTGAAGAACAACTAAGGGGAGTGGTGAATCAGAATTTTGTAGGTATGGATCTGGAGGATTTGGGGCTGGTTCCCGATGTTGTAATCCCGCATAAATTTTAGGTGCCCACTTTTGCGAAATACAATGGTACCACCTGTCCCAAGACGCACGTCATGCCGTACGCGAGGAAGATGGTCGCGTACTCTAAAGATGAGAAATTGCTGATGCATTTCTTCCAGGATAGCCTGTCTGGGGCATCCTTGGAATGGTATATGCAACTGGAGAGCTACCATGTCCGTAATTAGAGAGAGTTGGTCGAGGCCTTTATCAAGCACTACCAATATAACACTGATATGGCTCCCAACAGGACCCAGCTACAAAATATGTCTCAGAAGAATAATGAAAGCTTCAAGGAATATGCCCAGAGATGGCGTGAACTAGCGGCAAGGGTGCAGCCGCCCATGTTGGAAAAAGAAATGCTGAATTTGTTTATGGATACTTTGCCGGGACGTTATTATGAGAAACTATTACCTTGCATGTCAGGCAAGTTTGCTGATTTGATCATGGTCGGGGAAATGCTAGAGAGTGGAATCAAAGCGGGGAAGGTAGCAGGTAGTGATGGGTTGTCTTCTGGTCAAGGGAAGAAACCCTATGCTAATTATAAGAAAAAGGAGGAAACCAATTTTGTGTCGTCTCACCAAGGTAAAGGAAAGCAGCATCAGAGTTATAACCAGCAGGTAGCTTCAGTGACAATTCCTACAACGCTTCCACCTCAGCAGTAGCAAAATCAGGCTTCGCGCCAATATCAGCCAAGGCCTAAACAGAACCGACATTTTGATACTCCACCTCTACCATATTCACAGTTGTTTCAGCGTTTGCTATAGTTGTAGTTAATCCAGAAAAGGACTCTAGCTCCCCCCACCGGTAATCCACCTCTGGGTTACAATCCTAACGCCCACTGGGACTTTCATTCTGAGGCACCCGGACACTATATTGAAGACTGCAAAGCTTTTAAGCACGCAGTCCAAGACTTGGTGGATTCAAAGGCCATTAACTTTTCAAATGATGGGCCAAATGTCATCCAAAACCCAATACCGAACCAAGGTGGGCCGAGGGTTAATGTTGTGTTAGAGGAGAATGAATCTTTGAATTTGGTTATGGATGTTAATGAATTAAGGACTCCTTTGATGGTGGAAAAGGAGAGGCTATTGAGGGGTGGGGTGTCCCCCGGATGTGATGAGAATTGTTCAGATTGTATGTCGCAAATGAATCGGTGTGGTTTGTTGAAGTCAGGAATTCAAAATTTGATAGATGAAGGTCAATTGCAGTTTGACTGATGTGGCCAATAGAAAGAGGTTGTTAGCAGGAAAAGTGAGGTTGCTACCATTACTATCCCTTTCAAAACAATCACCATTTCAGGGTCGGTAAGACCAGCACCAGTGATTATTACAGCTCCCGGACCCGTACCATATGAGAGTACCAAGGCCATTCCTTGGAATTATGGAGCTAAAGTGTTTGTTAATGGACAAAAACAAGAACTGGTAGGAACTTCTGTAGTGAACTCTTGTGTTGAAAACAATATTGAGGCAGGGGCTATCACGAGAAGTGGTAGGGTCTTTATCCCTTCAAATGATCAAGCTGGTAGTTCTGGACAAGACAAAGGAAAGCGAGTTGTAGATAGTTCTGTGCAAGCGCCAGTAGTGAATGACTCCACGGCAGGGCCGATTGATAATTCTTTCTCCAAGAACGTAGAAGAATTTATGAGATTAATCAGGAAGAGCGATTACAAGATTGTTGATCAGTTGCATCAGACTCCGACCAAGATTTCTATCTTGTCCCTGTTATTGTGTTCTGAGGCACACCGAAACGCACTGTTGAAAGTACTGAATGCTGCTTACGTACCCCATGAGATCTCGGTTAATCAATTGGAGGGGGTAGTGGCCCATGTTAATGCAGGCAATGGTTTGGGTTTTACTGATGTTGACTTGACTCCTGCTGGGAGAAACCATAATAATGCCTTGCATATTTCTGTCGAGTGCCGTGGATCGTTGATGTCCCATGTGCTTGTGGATACTGGATCCTCATTGAATGTTCTGCCTAAGAAAGCCTTGATGAAGCTGGACACCCGATGGTTGATATGCACACCTAGTGATTTGGTGGTGCGCGCTTTCGACGGCTCGAAGAGGTCTGTTTTCGGTGAGATTGTGCTACCAATTAAGGTTGGGCTGGAAGTTTTCGATGCTACCTTCTATATCATGGACATCCAACCTGCCTACAGCTGTCTGCTGGGTCATCCATGGATTCACAGTGCTGGGGCTGTGATGTCTACATTGCATCAGAAGTTAAAGTACATGGTAGACGGACATGTGGTGACGGTTTGTGGAGAAGAGGATATTATGATAAGCCAGCTATCTACTTTCAAGTATGTGGAGGTAGATGGCGAAATACACAAAACTCTATGTCAGGGTTTCGAAGCAGTGAAGATCACTGAGAAGCCTCTCGAGGAAGGTAGCCAGTCTGAAGGGGGTCAGCCTATAGTGGTACATCAGCCGGAGATTTCTATGTCTTCCTTCAAAGATGCTCGGTCAGTGGTGGAAGCCGGTGGTTCACAAAAGTGGGGCCAGGTTATTGATGTCCAAGAAAAGCAGAATACTCATGGACTGGGTTATAAGCCACCCAGGCGTCCTGAAGAGCCTCCCAAGTTCTATGGTCCAGTTCGTTTCACCAGTGCCGGTGTTTTCTTCGACAGAGTCAATGCTATTGAGGAAGATGGGGATAGTGATTGTGATATGGATAGTTGGATCCGCCCATGTGTCCCAGGTCAAAGCCTTCTCAACTGGTCATCGGAAAGAGTTATTCAAGTGACCGGACCAGAGTAATTGCTTCTGTTTGTCATCTATGTGAATCCTACGTTCTGCCTAAGACGTAGTGATTCTTGTTTGTAGGGCTTGATTGTTTTTGTATGCTTTTCTTTATCATTAATAAAGGACAAGTGTTTTGATCCCTGTTTTTCTGTTTTTCATTTTTTGCATTAAAACCACAGTAAAATGGCAATGTGTTTTGTTTGATGCATCCATAATAAACATATATCATCAATCATGCAGGTTTTCTTATTCAGATTCCACCCATCATGATTCAGCTATGGCTCGATATGACTTCGATAATCCCATATATCAGGCTGAAGAGGGGACTGATGAAGATTGTGCCTTACCAGAGGAATTAGCCAGGCTGTTAAAACAGGAGGAGAAGGTCATTCTGCCTCACTAGGAGGAAATCGAGGTTGTTAACTTGGGAACCAAGGACGCAAAGAAAGAGGTACGGATTGGGGCTGCTTTGGAAGACACTATCAAGGAAAGATTCATTAAAATGCTCTGAGAGTATGTGGATATCTTCGCTTGGTCTTACCAAGACATGCCTGGGCTCGACACTGACATCGTGGTACACCGGCTGCCGTTCAAAGAAGGATGTGCTCCGGTTAAGCAGAAACTGAGAAGGACGAAACCGGAAATGTCTGTCAAGATTAAAGAAGAGGTTCAGAAACAGTTAGATGCTGGGTTTCTTGCTGTAATAAATTATCCTCCGTGGGTTGCTAATATTGTGCCTGTACCAAAGAAGGATGGAAAAATCAGGATGTGCGTTAATTACAGAGATCTAAATAGAGCAAGCCCAAAAGACGACTTCCCGCTTCCTCACATCGACATGTTAGTGGACAACACCGCTCAGTATTCTGTGTTTTCCTTCATGGAAGGCTTCTCTGGGTATAACCAAATCAAGATGGCCCCAGAGGACATGGAGAAAACGACATTCATAACACCGTGGGGAACATTCTGTTACAAAGTGATGCCCTTTGGATTGAAAAATACTGGGGCAACATATCAGCGGGCGATGGTGACTCTCTTTCATGATATGATTCACAAAGAGATCGAGGTCTATGTTGATGACATGATTGCGAAGTCACAAACAGAGGAAGAGCATCTAGTGAATCTTCAGAAACTGTTTGAGAGGTTGAGAAAGTTCAGACTGAGGTTGAATCCGAACAAGTGCACCTTCGGGGTGAGATCTGGAAAGTTACTGGGTTTTATTGTCAGCGAAAAAGGTATCGAGGTTGACCCTGCTAAAGTAAAAGCCATTCAAGAAATTCCTGAACCAAGAACAGAAAAAGAGGTTTGTGGTTTCTTAGGGAGGTTGAACTACATTGCTAGATTCATCTCTCATCTTACAGCCACGTGTGAACCGATATTCAAGTTGCTAAGAAAAGATCAAGAGGTCAGGTGGAACGAGAATTGTCAAAAAGCGTTTGAAAAAATAAAAGAATATTTGCAGGAACCTCCGGTCCTTATGCCACCAGTGCCAGGAAGGCCATTGATTATGTATCTTACGGTTCTTGAGAACTCAATGGGGTGTGTGCTCGGTCAACACGACAAGTCAGGTAGAAAAGAACATGCCATCTACTACCTGAGTAAAAAGTTTACTGATTGTGAGTCGAGGTACTCGATGCTGGAGAAAACATGTTGTGCACTCGCTTGGGCAGCTAAGCGTTTGAGGTAGTATATGTTAAACCACACAACCCTCTTGATTTCGAAGATGGATCCAATCAAATATGTGTTTGAAAAGCAGGCGCTTTCTGGAAGAATAGCCCGTTGGCAGATGGTTCTAACAGAATAGGATATTCAATATGTTTCCCATAAGGCCATTAAGGCAAGTGTTTTGTCAGAATATCTCGTTGAACAACCAATTGAGGATTATCAACCAATGAAGTTTGAATTTCCTGATGAGCATATTATGTATCTGAAGAAGAAAGACTGTGAAGAGCCTCTACCTGATGAAGGACCTAAAATTGGATCCCAATGGAAGCTGGTCTTTGATGGGGCTGTCAACTCATATGGTAACGGAATCGGGGCAGTCATTACGACTCCACAGGGTTCTCATATACCCTTCACTGCCCGATTAGCGTTCGTATGTACCAACAATGAGGCGGAGTATGAAGCATGCATCATGGGGTTAGAAGAAGTAATTGATTTGAGAATCAAGAACCTCGATGTTTATGGTGATTCCGCGTTAGTGGTTAATCAGATCACTAGAGAATGGGAAACTCGTCAAGCAAACTTGGTGCCTTATAACAACTATGCCAGAAGGTTGTTACCTTTCTTTGACAGAGTTGATTTCCATCATATACCCCGGTTAGAAAATTAGATGGCCGATGTGTTGGCAATGTTGTCTTCGATGTATCAGGTGAATCGTTAGAATGAAACTCCTTCGATCAGAATCATGCGTCTGGACAGACCAGCCTTTGTGTTTGCAATTGAAGATGTATCAGATGGTAAACCTTGGTATCATGATATTAAGGTTCTTTTGAAAAGTCAAGAGTATCCAGAGGGTGCATCCACCAAAGACAAGAAAACTCTGAGGAGGCTGGCGGGAAATTTCTTTCTGACAAAAGACGATGTGTTATACAAAAGGAATTTTGACATGGTCTTGCTACGTTGTGTTGATGAGCACGAGGCAAACCTGTTAATGGAGGAAGTTCGTGAAGGATCTTTTGGTACTCATGCCAATGGGCATGCTATGGCTAGAAAACTGCTGAGAGCGGGGTATTATTGGATGACCATGGAATCTGATTGTTTCAAATACGCCCGGAAATGTCATAAATGCCAGATTTACACTGATAAGGTGCACATACCTCCTACTCCTCTGAATGTATTGTCATCACCTTGGCCTTTTGCTATGTGGGGCATTGATATGATCAGAAAGATTGAACCTACTGCTTCCAATAGGCATCGTTTCATTTTGGCCGCCATCGATTATTTCACGAAGTGGGTGGAAGCAGCCTCATTTGCCAACGTCACCAGACACGTGGTAGCCAGATTTATCAAGAAGGACATCATCTGCCGGTATGGAGTCCCAGAGAGAATCATTACTGATAATGGTTCAAATTTGAATAACAAGATGATGAAAGAGCTATGTCAGAGCTTGAAGATTGAACATCACAATTCTTCTCCTTACTGTCCGAAGATGAATGGGGTTGTTGAAGCGGCAAATAAGAACATCAAGAAGATTGTGCAGAAGATGGTAGTAACGTATAAGGACTGGCATGAGATGTTGCCTTATGCTTTACATGGTTATCGTACTTCGGTACGCACATCGACTGGGGCAACTCCTTTCTCACTGGTATATGGTATGGAAGCAGTTCTACCATTAGAGGTTGAAATTCCTTCTTTAAGAATCCTGGCTGACGTGAAGCTTGATGAAGCTGAGTGGGTGCCTTATTGAAGATAAAAGATTAGCAGCCATTGCACATGGTCGGTTGTATCAGAGCAGGATGAAGAAAGCCTTTGATCAGAAAGTACGTCCACTGTGTTTTCAGACTGGTGATTTGGTTTTAAAAAGGATCCTCCCTCCTCAGACAGATCACAGGGGCAAATGGACTCCAAACTACGAAGGGCCATATGTAGTAAGATAGGTTTTCTCTGGTGGAGCCTTATTACTCTCAACTATGGATGGCAAAGATTTTACGTCCCCTGTGAACGCAGACGTAGTCAAAAAATACTTTGCATAAAAGAGACCCGCTGGACACAAAAAGAAAAGTCCAGGCAAAAAAGGGGCATCCCGGCGAACCATACAAAGAAAAGGTTCGGGCAAAAATTAGGGATAAAGAAGAAAAAAAAGAATAAACCCGCAAGGTTGAAAACCTGAAAAGGCAACTTTGGCAAAAAAAGGGTATCCCGGTGGATTGAAAACCCGAAAGGGCGATCCAAGCAAAAGTTAGGGATTTAAAAGCAAGAGGCTACGAGCTGCGTTCGATCTGTGAAAACTTTTGATACTTGGAGTTTTCAAAGGAAAGGAATCAGTCCAGTCAGTCTCTTCGAAGGCCAAAACATCTGCGGATAAGCGAGGCATATTGGGTCATAGCTGAAATGAATCATGGTGGATATCTGTTCCCCACATTGCTGACATGTGTATTTTCTTTTATTTCTTTTTTCGCAATTACCTCTTTTCAGGAATTGCTTCCGAATGTAAATGCCTAATTACAGGCCAATTCCATTCAATAAAATCTTCATTTCACTCAAAAGCATTCCATTTGTGTTTTTACTTTTACTGTTTTGTTTGTGAAAACGTCCGATATTTTGATAAAACATTGCATGCGAAAATGTTAAGCTTTGCGAAGCATATCAAAAAACTGTGGAAATTGCTTAGGCAACGGTCATTGTGATGGTAATCGAAGTAACCTTTTTGCGTATAGAGCTTTTTGTTGATTGTGTTTGCAGGGCAACAGGTTTGTTCTTCCCCAGTAGAGTTACTCTCCTCGACATTGAAAAGTTCATCCTCCTAAGCACGTTGTGGCTTTCCCCAACCAGAGTGTCGAGAATTATCTTCCTCAGCAGAGTACAAAAGATTAATTCCCCAGCTAGAGTTGTGATCGATTCATTACTCTTTCTGCAAGCAGTCAGAAATTGATGTTGATGCATCCCCAACAGGGGACTTACGGATTATTTTTCTTTGGGTAAAGACATTATTTTCCCCATAGGGTCTGAGCACTCAGCTAGTCGAGAAATGTTTTTCTCACCAGCAACGGTATTAGTTAATCCCCTCCGATGAGTAAGCTAGATGTTATCCCCTAGCAGGGTGATTGTCAGCATGTACCGTTCCTCAAGCAGGTTTGCTGATCATGGCCGGTACTCCCCAGCAGGGTAAAAGTACTAATATTCCCCGGCAGGGTAAAAGCAAGGGCATCTCCCAACAGTAGGTTGAGTTCGGTAATATCCCCAAACAGGTTTGGAATTATTGACTTGTCTCCCCAAGCAAAGTTTGATGGTGATCTTCACAGTGGTATGTTCAACAGCAGTTGAAATCCCCATCAGGTTTTAAGTCCAATTGTTATTGGCATTTTTTCAGATCCAGGTGGAAGTCATTGGTAATCCCCAGCGGAGAGAATTTCTCTTTGGGTTCCATCTTCATTATTCATTTTTATCCATCTCCAACAGAGTGGATCTTCTCTCGGAGTTTTCAACTCAAGCAGAGTTTGTGATCAGGATCTTCCTCAGCAGAGTCAAGTCTTTCTCAGCAGGGTCTTTTATTTCAAAGGACAATTTAGTTTGTCATCCCTAGTGGAGCTGCCTTGGTCTTCAGCATTTATTTTGCTGAGACGCCTCTTTTGCATTGCATAAGCATTTTTGCATGGCATCCTCCCAAACGCGTAGCATTTCCATTTCGTATGGAGCATTACGCCATGGGAAAATTCAAACATATGCATTCGAAGCATAAGCTAGGTTTGATATCCTTTACCAGATTCTTTCCCCATCAGAAAGTATCAAAATTCAGGAGATGTTGGTTAACACTACACTGGAACCAGTGGATTCGTCCTTCTTGTTGGTCCTTCCTATACTCTTCCGTAGAGTTGTCTGTTTAGATTTCTCTTTTCCCCGGCGGAGTCATCTTTGTGGAACTGCCGATTCTACATATTGTTACTTGAAAGTCTACCTTCGGCTTAGTCTTTCTTTGAAAGTCCACCTTCGGCCTGGTCTTTCTCTTTTCTTGAGTTCGCCTTCGGCCGTCCTCGCACCTGCTGTTATCTTGTTCTCCCCAGTAAAGCCCACCTTCAGCTTGGTCTTTCTTTTTTCGAGCCCACCTTCGGCATGGCCTCGTATCCTTTGTTTGAAAGTCTACCTTCGGTATAGTGTTTCTTTGAAAGCCCACTTTCGGCTTGGTCTTTATTTTTTTAGCCCACCTTCGGCATGGCCACGTATCCTTTGTTTGAGAGTCTACCTTCGGCATAGTCTTTCTTTGAAAGCCCACCTTCGGCTTGGTCTTTCTTTTTCGAGTCCACCTTCGGCATGGCCTCGTATCCCTTGTTTGAGAGTCTACCTTCGGCATAGTCTTTCTTTGAAAGCCCACCTTCGGCTTGGTCTTTCTTTTTCGAGCCCACCTTCGGCATGGCCTCGTATCCCTTGTTTGAGAGTCTACCTTCGTCATAGTCTTTCTTTGAAAGCCCACCTTCGGCTTGGTCTTTCTTTTTTCGAGCCCACCTTCGGCATGGTCTCGTATCCCTTGTTTGAGAGTCTACCTTCGGCATAGTCTTTCTTTGAAAACCCACCTTCGGCTTGGTCTTCCTTTTTCGAGCCCACCTTCGGCATGGCCTCGTATCCTTTGTTTGAGAGTCTACCTTCGGCATAATCTTTCTTTGAAAGCCCAACTTCGACTTGGTCTTCCTTTTTTGAGCCCACCTTCGGCATGGCCTCGTATCCTTTGTTTGAGAGTCTACCTTCGGCATAGTCTTTCTTTGAAAGCCCACCTTCGGCTTGGTCTTCTTTTTTCGAGCCCACCTTCGGCATGGTCTCGTACCCCTTGTTTGAGAGTCTACCTTCGGCATAGTCTTTCTTTGAAAGCGCACCTTCGGCTTGGTCTTTCTTTTTTGAGCCCATCTTCGGCATGGTCTCGTATCCTTTGTTTGAGAGTCTACCTTCGGCATAGTCTTTCTTTGAAAGCCCACCTTTGGCTTGATCTTTCTTTTTTTCGAGCCCACCTTCGGCATGATCTCGTATCCTTTGTTTGAGAGTCTACCTTTGGCATAGTCTTTCTTTGAAAGTCCACCTTCGGCTTGGTCTTTCTTTTTTGAGTCCACCTTCGGCCGTTCTCGTAGTATCCTTATATCCCCAGTTTAGTCCGCCTTCGGCCAATCTGCCTTTCCGAGTTCGCCTTCGGCCGTTCTCGTATTCACATTATTTTATCATCCCCACAGGTTACAAATTTTCAGGTTATTTTGGTATTCAAATCCCGTGTATCCCGATTGGCTGAAAGCCATTGCTTCCATACCCTCGGATCCAAGAAGTTTGAATAGGGGCAGCTGTAACACCTCAAAATTTGCCCTTTTGTTTCTAACCTTTTAGGCTTATGCTTCATTTCATTTGCATTGTCAATTGCATTGTTCTTTTGAGCATGGGATCAAGGTATTCTTTCAGCAGCTCACGGCGTCATCAGTTCCAGTATGATTTTTAATAGTGTTCAAAGCCAAGCAGATATCTTTCCAAGTCTTTTTGAGCATTTATTTTGCTCATTAAACGACTGGACAATCAGAACCTCTAGGAGTCAATTTTTAATCAGTTATTCAGCACCAGACGGTTGTTATCAGCAGTTTAATCCGAGTGCGGAAAAAACATTTCGCAGCATATTTCAAGTGTATTCCAGTGGTAATATCAAATGGCAAGTTTCAGAGGTCTATCATGGTACAGAACAGGTGGAACCGGACGAATATCCAAGTTTCCCTCCTTTTGGCGCCAAAATTTTGAATTTTTGAACAGAGTAATCGATTACTCAAAGTGAGTAACCGATTACTCTGGGCGAAATTGTAAAAATATGGCAATTTTCAGCACTGCAGAATTTTTGAGCATTTGTGATCATGTGCTTGGCTTGTGCATGTGTGGGAAGGATCTAGAACTGATCTATTTTCATCATTTTCCATCCAAAAATTCAAATTCTTTCCACTCCAATTCTAAATTTCCTTTCCTAATTCACATTTCACCCCAATTTCCACTCACTTAACCTCACTCCCAACCCAAACTTAACTCCTAACCTAGGGGTTATTTAAACCAATTCATTCCAAACCTCAAGACCTAGATCATTTTTCGCTCCCAATTTTCAGAAT
Source organism: Lathyrus tuberosus (assembly GCA_022829125.1). Taxonomy (NCBI): domain Eukaryota; kingdom Viridiplantae; phylum Streptophyta; class Magnoliopsida; order Fabales; family Fabaceae; genus Lathyrus; species Lathyrus tuberosus. The sequence continues at coordinate 1,932,959 of JALAZF010000405.1, forward strand.
TCTCTCAATTCTCTCTCACTTTTTCACTCTCAACCTCCATTTTCAACCACACTCAAAGCTCTCTTTCAAAGATTAACAAGTTCTTCATTGGAACTTGTTAATTCTTGAGCTAAAGCCTCTCATCATCACTGCATTTTAGCTTTTCAATTTGGATTTTCGTTTGGATCTAGTGCTGAATTTTCAGAAGTGATTTTTGGAAGTGCTTTTGGAGTTTTTGTTGCTTATTGCTTGGATCTTCAACTTTTGAGTGCAAGCAGCTTGTGGATCTTGGATTTCTCTACTTGAATTCATCCATTTCTGTTTACAACACTTACCAAAGCAAATCTCGGCTTTGTAGGTTGGTTAATTTCAGATCCATACTCATTTTAGCTTAATTGCAACTTATACAATGTAGATCCATGAATTTTGATGTGTTTTGATTCATTTGGTTGATCTTGATTGTGGATATTGATGATTGTTGGATCTAATAGATGTTTGATTACTGTGATTGAACTTAATTTTCGTGCATTATTGTTTACATGATCATTTGGATGTTTGGATAAGTGATTTGCTGCTGAAAAGTGCTTTTCAAAGTTGAATTTCTGCCTCTATTTCAGTAGTAATCGATTACTCTAACAGGGTAATCGATTACTCTGCCTTATTTTCACATTTTTAGCCAATTTTCAACTGAGTAATCGATTACCCTATGTGAGTAATCTATTACCACTGAAGCAGATTTTGTTTTTCTTGCTTGTTTGAGGTCTCTTGCATGTCTAAACTTCATGGACTGATACGTTGATGATTTGTGGATTATTCTTGAGCTGTTTTACCTCACATCTTTACATGAGCACAATACTTCGACACGCGGCTTTTGGTTTTCATTGATGAATGTTCATGATTGTTTTGTTGATGTGATGAACACTTTGCACACACTCCTTGAGCATGATAAATGTTGATTATTGCTGGTGTTGCTGGAGTTGTTGTGTTGCGCATGCTTGCTTGCTTTTTAATTTCATGAGATGCATACTTAGTTTGACGTGTTCATGTGCTTAATGTTGTGCATCATCTCATGATGTTCTTTCATGATGTTTACCATGATGTTTGGTATGATTTGTGATCATGTTTGATTGAAGGATATGTGATGCTTGGTGCATGCTTGCTTTTCCATGAGTGAATCATTTTTTAATGCATACTGCCTTGTTCTTCTACTGCTGTTTATGTGCACATATGCTGTTATAGGTGCTGCTGTTTGACCTTTTTACACCCTTTCTTGTGCTAAATTGTGTGCTGTTATAAGCTGGTCTGCTTGTGTGCTGTTATTTACTGCTGTATTGGTGCAGGTACGCTGTGGTAGCTGCTGTTTTGTTTTTTTTTTTTTCGTTTCTTTTCCTCTTTCGTCTCTTTCACTCTTTCCTTCCCTTGAATCTCAAGACTTGTTCAAGTCTTGGATTTGCTCCCTTAGAGCTACCTAGTCCAACTTAATTTCCGATTAAGCTTGGAGTAGGATTAGCATTAGGCTTCCCTTTACATGCTAACTTAGGTAGAAGTTTCTCCTTTCAAACTCAACTATAGGGCCACCTTTGCATGACGACATTAGGATAGAATTCCCCTTAGTGTTTTCTTTTCCGTTGAGTCTTCTCTTCTCATCTCATAACACTTCTAAAATACTTAATAAAATTAATGTGTATTGCGCATGAGCCTTGCATGTGGGAAGTGAGGAATGAGGGGTTTCCTCTCATTTTTCTAGAGTGTTTGGTGGACGTTCCATCTTGGAACGATTTGCTAAACATTCGTTCCTACCTCATAGACTTCGGTGCAATGCAAGTTATGAACTAACTTCAAACCATTTCTGTCTTAAAAAATACAAAAACAAACTCAAATCTTTTTCATACTTCGGGATTGTTAAGTTTCAAATCATTTTCAGAAAAGGGCCTGTTACTTCCGTATCGTCGCAAACAGGCATCAACCCTAACTGCCGGACGCGAATCTAACGTCGCTCATAAAAAACACTAACCGACCTCGTTAGGTCAAACTACAACTGCTCTGATTTCCTCTTTCTCGTCCGATTGAGGATACGTAGGCACAAGACGACGATGTCTTGGCGAGCAACCTCCCCCCTTAGTTCGTGTCCGAACTACGTTGACTCTGACTTTCCCATGGCAGGAGGGAATACGTAGGCGAAGGACGAGCGATGTCCTATCGAGTCATTTCCCTTTCTTTTCTTCTTAATTTCTTCATTCCTTTCTGTTCCCGTTCCTTTTCCTTTCCAGTAGCAGTGGAGTTCCAGATGACGACACCCTTTGATCGAGACAACAAGCGTGGATCCCACCGAGTACGATGGACGTGTGGGGTGCTAACACCTTCCCTTCGCGTAACCGACTCCCTTACCGTTTCTCTTGGTCACGAGACCATGCTCTTTCCTTTCCCTCAGGTTAATGCAGTGTTTCCTTTCCCTCTCTTGGGATAAATACACATTGCTGGCGACTCTGTTTTCTACGCCACTTTCGCGTTTGTACCATGGATGCAAATCCTCGGGAGCGACACTATGTCATAGACTTTAATGCAATACGAGTTTCAAACTAACAAAACACTTCTTATAAAAAACATAAACAAATCAATCATCTTCCTTCGGGATTTTTTTCTCATCTCACTCCCTCTAATCGTAAGGATATGTTATTTTCGTTCTACCACAAACAAGTAAACGAGTAAGACTCCACACAACGAGCGGCAACACCTAAATTGCTAGAACGCGAACTTTAGCGTCGTCCACCTAAAAAAACACTAAACAAACAAAGACCCGTTGGTCGAACTACGACTGATCTGACTTCCTCTCTCTCGTCCGATTGAGAATACGTAGGCACAAGACGACGATGTCTTGGCAAGCAACCTTCCCCACAATTCACCCGTAGTCCTCCGAACTACATTGACTCTGACTTTCCCATTCACGAGGGAAAACGTAGGCCTAGGACGGCAATGTCTTATCGAGTCACCTTTTATTTTCTTTCCCCATTTCCTCGTTTCTCGTTTTATTTGTTTTCCAGTTAGTAGTGGAGCTTCAAATATCTACACCCTTTGATCAGAACAACGAGCGTGGATCCCATCGAGTACGATAGACGCGAGGGGGTGCTAATACCTTCCTCTCGCGTAACCGACTCCCGAACCCAGACTATGGTTGCGATGACCATGTCTTTCCCTCCTTTAGGTTTTCTTCGATCGTTTACTTTCCCCCGTAGGGATAAATAACGTTCGGTGCCGACTCTTCTGTCTTTTCCGTCGGTTGATTTTTGCAGTTGCGACAAGAGGTAGAAAAAGAGTTGTTGGAGGTTTGAATAACAATAAACTTAGTGAACAAGTTAACCAAGAGAGACATTGGAGAGTTGCATTCGGTCAGAAGTATTGTCCATTAAATAAAAGCAATGTCTACAACACCTTTTGAGTAACTAGGTAACTACCAAAAGGTAGTACAGATTGAAGAGGTCATATCACCATCCTTGAACCTTGTAAAACCAAACCCTGGGTGACTCTTTCTAGAAATCTGTCACTTTGACAAGACTAGTCAGCTTTGGTGTAGAGTATGGATCAGACGCTCCTTAAGCCTTTAGGGTCTGAGTTGTCACCAGAAGCTGGAATAACATACCAAAGTCTATACCTTCAGATGCTGATGAACATATTTAGATTCTAATCTTTCAGAATATGAGTAGTATTGCTTCTTCAGTTATGCTTTCAACAGGATTAATTCATGATGAATTCTTAGTTTATGATCCTGCACACTTGAACATATGTTAGCAAACCCTATTATTCTAAAAATATATTGTTATAATCAAAACCTTTTAAGGGCATAAACAAATCGTGTTCCAACAGTATATCTATAATATACCCTGATTAAATGATAGTTTTTCTAAGGTCCGAAATTGATCTAAAACTTGTATAAATAGTGGTATCTCATTCCGTGTTCTTTACAAAAACACAACGAACCAGAATGAATACATATCCCTATCTTTCTTTGGTATATTTAAATGGAGAAACCCCCCCCCCCCCCCCACTTTAATTTAGGGTCTTTGAGGACATACCTCTCATTAATCTGAAATTTAAATTGAATATTGTTTTCTGATATCTAAAAAATTGGAGAGTTATCACGCTCGGGTATCATTCATCCTAGATTGATGATGGAGAGAATATATATTTCACCAAGCTTGAGTTGGAGATGGGCGGGGATTTAAGGTTTATGTGAAGTACAGTTTCCCGTTACTCAACAAAGGGTGCGATTGAAATGGATGTGACAACTGCAAGATTGACTAAAGATATTCTAAAGATGGTGCATCGTCCTGAACCATGAGTTAAATTTATGTTAACAATTATCTATGTAATGTTAAGTATTTGAATGTTAATTTGTGTTGTTTTTCCAACATTATGCATCTCCAATTGTTTATGGTTTTACTTAATAATGCATATTTCAAAGATGCACCTCCAAAACAAACTCACTGAATATTGCATTAAGGGTGGTTACCGAGATGCATTTCTGGACTCACCGTATTGTTGATACGAAGATGCTTCTTCGGACTAAATTTTAATAAAATAAGGGTATTTCAGCAATTTGGGCCGGCGAATGTGTAAAAAAGATGCGTCCGGATATGCATCTCCGAACACTAGAGACATTTTTGAATTTTCACATAGCTGAAGAAGCACCCGACCTATAGGGTTTAAAGAGCAACCCTCTTAAATTACATACCTGTATTGTTTGGAACAAAATTTAACTTCCAAGGCAGGCCCAGACTAAGGTTGGATCTCAAGCAACCATGATATTAATTTTGGAAGCATTTAACTTGACACCCCACCACTTGAACCTGGCACCCCCTCCCCCATTTTGAGCAAATTTGCCTTTATACCCATGGAAAAATTTTCTAAAATTTTGAAATTTACATTATATTACCAGAAATTTTGAGTCTATACTAAAATTTTTGGAAATTTACATTTTTTTCCTGCAAAATTACTGAAAATTTTGAAATTTACAGTATTTTCTCGAATATTTGAAATTTCTGGTATTTTATACCAGAAACTTTGAAATTTTCGGTATTTTTTACTACAAATTTTGAAATTTCCGAGAATTTTTATCAGAAATTTTGAAATTTCCATTATTTTTTACCAGAAATTTTGAAATTTCTAGTATTTTTTACCATAAATTTTAAAATTTCCAATATTTTTTATTAGAAATTTTTCAAATTTCTGATGTAAATTCTAGAATTTTCAAAAATGCGAAAAAATGCATATCAGAAATTTCAATTGTACAATCGAAAACATTTTCGGTATGTTATTAAGAGTGAAAAATTTAAAAGAAAAATAAAATTTGATTGGTAAATAATAGCAAAAACATTTTTAAAATTTTGAAAATATGAAGAATGTCAGGAATAATAAGAGGAGTGACAAGTTAAATTCTCTTATTTTGATCGGCCATACATTTGAAAAAGTTAACTTGATGAAAACTTATAGAGTAAGAATTTATTAATACTAATGGTTAGTGTTTGAGGCACCTACTCTGGGCCCTCACTTCACTTGGAACAATAAACATACAACAGGGCTTATTCATTCTAGGATTGACAGGGTTTTGGGTATTGATCTATGGTATCAAACCTTCCAAGAAGCTGTGGTTGAGAACCTGGCCCCCAATATTTCAGAACACACCCATGTAAAGGTAAGCATCCAGGAACACTACCCCAAGAGGAAGTCTGTGTTCAAATTTCTCAATTGCTTAGCTAAAGACCAAGACTTCTTACACAGAGTTGGGGATAGCTGGAAGATAGAGGTTCAAGGAACTCCAATGTATATTTTGTGGGAGAAATTGAAGAGGCTAAAACCAAAGTTGCAACAATTGACCAAGAGATACACAGGAATGCAAGAAAAAATTATTCAAGCCAGGGAGAAATTACATCAAGCTCAAAGAAGACTCCAAGACGATGTTTTCAGTAATCAAGCAGCTCAACAGGTCAAAGATAAGAGTGAGAGGCTGGCATACTTAAACCAAGTGGAAGAAGACATTTTAAGGCAGAAGGCAAAAGTTGATTGGCTCAAACTAGGAGACCAAAACAACTCTTACTTTCATGCATCAGTGAGAGGGAAAAATAGGCAGACAAGGATGCATAGGATGCATGATCTTGATGGTAATGCCCTCCATGGTCATGATGAGATTGAAGCAGAAGTTTTGGAATTCTAGAAAAATCTGGTGGGTACCAAAGCTCAAAATCTCAGAGGGGTTGACATACCTACAATAAGAGCAGGTAAAATCTTGGACAGAAATGATGCTCAACAGTTGATAGCTAAGGTAGAGGACACAAAAATTTGGAATGCCCTAACTAGTATTGGCAACCATAAAACACCAGGAATTGATGGATATAATGCTTACTTCTTTAAAGTCACATGGCAGATCATTAAGCATGATGTGAAGGCTGCAATTCATGAATTCTTCCAAACCAACTCCATGTATGCAGCCATGAACTGTACATTGGTCACTCTGGTTCCTAAAAACCCTGATGCTAAACCATAAGGGACATGAGGTCTATAGCCTATTGCAGCACCATTTACAAAATAATCTCTAAGATTCTCACTACTAGACTTGGTAGAGTAATTGGCAAGGTGGTGGATGAAACTCAATCAGCATTCGTGCCTGGTAGGGCAATTCATGACAATGTCATCCTTGCACAAGAACTGGTTAGAGGCTATGGTAGGAAAAATGTGTCTCCTAGATGCATGATTCAACTAGATATCCAAAAAGCCTACGACACTGTGGACTTGAAAGCACTGAATCAGATAATGTTGGAGCTAGGTTTTCCTCATATCTATACACAATGGATTATGACATGTGTCAGCTCTGTCGCCTACAGGTTCTCAATTAATGGAGTACCATCCAAGCTACTTAGGGCAGAGAGGGGTTTGAGACAAGGGGATCCCATATCCCCCTTGTTTTTTGTGCTAATAATGGAGTATTTGCATAAAACTCTCCAAAGGCTGCACCTAACACCTAACTTCAATTTTCATCCTAAGTGTGAAAACTAAGGATTATTAATCTCTTTTTTGCAGATGAAACCCTACTCTTCACTAGAGGGGATATTGGATCTTTGAAGTTGATATTGGAAAAGATTCAACGTTTCTTAGAGGCAACAGGTTTGTGTGTGAGCCAACCTAAAAGCAAACTCTATATTGCAGGGGTTGATGAAGATACAAAGCTGTCTTTACATGAACAGACTGGTTTACCAGCAGGGGCAATGCCATTTTGCTACTTGGGAGTGCCATTGGACAATAAAAAGCTTAGTATCCAAACTTGCCAACCCTTAATAGAGAGGATGTTGAAGAGAGTCAACCATTGGAGCACACGGTTACTATCTTATGCTGGTAGGCTACAATTACTCAGAAGTATCATCCTGGCCATCTCTAACTATTGGATGCAAATATTCCCGTTGCCTAAAAAAGTCTTAGCTCACATTGAAGTTGTTTGTAGAAAGTTCCTTTGGACAGGTAAATTAAACAATAGCAGGAAAGCACCCATCTCGTGGGAACAGGTCTGTGATCAGGTATCTGTAGGTGGTATGAACATGGTATCACTTGTGGATTGGAACAGGGCAACTATATGGAAGCTCCTTTGGAACATTTGGAATAAAAAGGATGTGTTGTGGATCAAATGGTTACACCAGTATTATGTGAAAACAAACGAGTTGCAGAACTTCAAACCAGGCAATAATGCGTCATGGACTGTTAAGGCAATATTTAAGCACCAGGACACTTTAGTGAACTCAGCAAGCTGGCAAGGTTTCAAGAACGCAGGAAAATACACCACGACGATAATGTACCGTGCTTTAAGAACTGATAAACCGAAAGTGCCTTGGAGGGTTCTTTTCTATCGAAACGTTGCTAGGCCACGAGTGATCTTTACCATGTGGATGGCGTATTGTAACCGGCTGATGACAAAGGAGAAGTTCCAAAAAATGGGGATTACTACTGATGGCAGATGTGTGCTTTGTAATGATAGTGAAACTATGCAGCATCTGTTCTTTGATTGTATGTATACCAAGCAGGTGTGGAAGGATGTGTTGCATTATTGCAACATTATACATGAGCCTACTGTGTGGGAAACTGAGCTTCAATGGGCCATTAGATCTACTCGCGGCAAAGGCGTAAAGGCTCGAGTAATCAAGTCTATGTTGGCTGAACCAATATACCATGTGTGAAGTACAAGGAATAAATGTGTGTTCCAAAGTGGAGATAAACAAGAGTTGAATAGTGCTGATATCACTAGTATAGTGCTACTTGGGACGGGGAAATATGAAAGAGTGGCTGAATTTTGTAATAGATTGACTTAGCATCTGTGTCTCTTTTGTTATGCTTATATTACTTGAAGCCTGGATCGATATGATCGGCTATGTACTTAATCAGCTTTTTTGGCAATATAATGTTAATTTTATTCCAAAAAAAAAATGGTTAGTGTTTGATTATTAAAAATACGAAAAATAATACTGTTGTCTATAAATTTAATATAATAATTTTATATTGATGGTTTATTTGATATTTTAGTGAGTAAATTTTTATATTTTTGTTTTCTTTTAAATTAAATTTAATTAAATAACTGCAAATTTGATTGTTACTTTTTCTCTCTTAAAAGTTTTAACTATTAAAATTGTAAGAACCAAAATTTTGGATAAAAATGGTGAAATTCATATTTTCCCATAATTTCAGATCTCTATAATTAGGATCAAATATAAAAAGTGGATGTGTTCTAATTTTCTAAGACATAGATAATCATAAAATATGACATTTCTATGTTTTATTAAAATGACACAAAATCTGTGAGATTTAGTATTTTATTAAAATTAATAAACAAAGAAAATATTTTTATCACTTTATATAAATATCAATTCTTAATAAGCTGCTATAATTTTTTGAATATGACATAACTTTCTTGAAAATTTAGCATTTCATAATTTTTTTTTTTTTTGGAAGAGGAATAGCATAGTGTTATTCTCTAAAATATATATCAAAAGGAAAATGTAACAAAAAGGGAGGAGGACCGAAACGAAGGCCTTCCTAATAGCATACAAATTTATAAATAGGTAAGTCTAGCTTATTCTTAATAACGAGGTACCTCATACCAAATGATGAGGGATTACAAGTTAATACTAATAATAGCTAAGCTATCAGCACAACAATTGTCTTCTTGATAAACATGGGTCACCATGAAGTTCATGCTTCGTAGAGTAAAAGGGCAGTTAAATCAACTAATTCTAAGAATTCAATGGATTAGGGAGGCATATTTAAAGGCCATCACCACTAAGGTAAAATTTGTCTCAATCCAAAGTTTTTTTTTTTTTCCAGTTTCTTCTATATGCAATTTCAATGTCACACATTGCACCAGAAAGTTCTGCCTTAATAGGTGAAGCATGACCAATTCTTTGAGCAAAGCAACATAACATCTCAGCCATATGATTCTAAAGATTTCATCACATGAAGACACAGGGGTTGACACCGTATATGTGTTACGTTTTACCCAAGAGAGTAGGGGAGGAGTCATGATGGTTCTTTGAAAAAAGTATGCTTTAGGGGGTGTATTGAGATGGTTCTCAACGCGTATGCTTGTGTTTTAGAATTTTGAACTTTTTGTGTTATTTTTAGTTTATTTTTATGTTTGTTTGTTTGTTTTTATCTGATTATCAAATAACTCATGTAAATTAATAATTGTCTAATAATCATCTAACATAGATATTTTTTCGATTCTCTTACATGTCAACATCAAATTACATTTTTTATATACTTTTAAATATTTTAATTCGATTCGATTAAGCCGTTCTGACATTCAAGCAAAGATATCATAATTGATTATAACATAGTTGATAGGTAGAAATATGAAGTAGAGAAACGGACAAGGGGAGTGAATGACCTCTTTAAAAAATTAATTGTATTTTATAAAAAATAGTATTAGATTTTTTAAAATGTTCTATAAGCGAAAACAAAGAGGTTATGCTTGTATTGGAAATCAATCACGTTACACATACACAATTCAAAAATACCACAGATAATTCAAGGACATTACACAGAAAGTTGTCGGCTATTTCAATTTTTTTTTTTAATAAGCAAATGTATTAAAGGCTAACGCAGCCCAAAATCAAAACCTGTTACTACAGAAAATTACACCAGTTTAGTGATCAACCTGAAGAGAGAATGTCTCAGGAACACTAATTTCTAATCCAACATAATATCCCAGCATTAACTACATACAAAAGTTTCCAATCTACTACTACTCCTAATCACTTATAACAATTCCACAGGCCTTTTAAGCCAGGAATAAAATTCTTCTCTCTTGTTATTCTTGTTGTGAATAATACTCCAATTCCAGGATGTGTTAACAACAGTGAAAAACATCTCTTTGGATTCGGCAAATGCATCTCTGAACAATATTTGGTTCCTGTAGTTCCAGATATTCCAACAGCCCACCAGCCACATAAAAGTGAGTAGATTTCCTATTCCTTGTTTACCAGCCCAATGAATTAAAGTCTCTATGCTATTCTCATTAAATGGTAGATAAACACCCAACCAGTTTTCCAACTCCTCCCACAATTGCATTGTTTTACTACAAGTGAAGAATACATGAGATATGTCCTCAATCTCTTGAAAACAAAAGACATAAGCCTGTTGATGGATGTCTGCTATAATCCCACGTCCTGTTAAAATCTTTCTAGTGGGCAACCTGTCAAGTAACATTCTCCAACCAAACAATTTGACTTTTAGAGGCACTTTGATTTTCAACAAAACACCCAAAGCCATTTCCAATTCAGGGCTGACTTCCTCATCACTGTCATTGTTGTTGCTGTTCATTCCCTGATAACACCCCTTTACGCTGAACCTACCATTGAGCCCACTAGGCCATAACACAATATCCTCAACCAGTCTGTTAAGGCATGCTTCCTCCACAATTATCTCGATTTCAATTTCCTGATCTCCTTCATTTTCATTGCCTATTACATTTGAGTTTTTAAGATTCCATACCCAAATATCATCCACCCAATTTCCACATTCATTAACAAATGCATCTTTGTTTCTTGTTACTTGGTATACTTCAGGGTATTGAAATTTCAATGCCTTGCCTCCAAGCCATCTTGAGTGCCAAAACTGTGTTTTACTACCATTCCCAACTTGCCACTTTAATACATTGTAAATTCCTTTGTTGTTGGAGTGACAAGCAAGCCATTTTAGATCTTTCGACCATCTTGATTCATATCTTTGATTTTTGATGTTGTGCAGAATAATGTGTTGTTGTTGGATGTCATTCCCATATTTGTACATAAAAATATCTTTCCAAACTGATTCATTCTCCTCTTCTATTCTCCATATCCATTTTGAGACTAATGCCCTGTTGAACACTGCTATATCTTGTACTCTCAGGCCACCTTTGTTTCTAGGCTTGCATACTAAAGACCATCTAACTCATGTTATGCACTTCCTATCACCATCACCAGCCCACAAAAAGTTTCTTTGAATTGCCTTGATCTTCTTAATCACTGTGATTAGAGCCAAAAAGAAAGACAGATAGTGTACAGGTAAATTAGTTATGACAGAATTTATTAGAGTCACCCTCCCTCCTATTGATAACTGTCTACCTCTCCATGATGCCAGTTTAGCTTTGATGCTTTCTATTACAGGATTCCAGAAAGATATGCTATTGTGTTTTCCTCCCACACACAGACCCAAGAATTTAAACGGGCTGCTTCCTATTCTACAGGCCAAGAATTCTGAAGTAGCAATCATCATTCTTCTTTCAATCCCAATTCCAATCAGACTACTTTTGCTATGATTCACCTTTAACCCTGATATTAATTCAAAGCTTCTTAATATTGCCTTGATTGCCCACATATTGGTCCAACTTTCATCACAGAATAACACTGTGTCATCAGCAAACTGTAAAATGTTCACATACTTTTCCCCTCCTATACATATGCCTTTGTATAGGTTATTCCTGACTGCGTTCTTAACCATTACTGTCAGGCATTCAGTGACCAGAATAAACAGAAAAGGGGAGAATGGATCCCCTTGTTGAAGACCTTTATGTATTTTGAAATCTCTGGTTGGGCTCCCATTCACCATGACAGAAACATAGTTTTTGCAAATGATTCCTCTGATCCATTCAATCCATGTGTGATTAAAATTCATTGTCTCCATCAACTTTATCATAAATCTCCAATTAACACAATCATATGCTTGTGTGAAATCCACCTTGAACATGTAACCCTTTTTCTTACTTTTCATCAGGAGGTCACATACTTCATTTGCAACCAGAACACCATCCAATAATTGTCTCCCAGGTACAAAAGCAGCCTGTGAATTGGTCACCAATTTTCCTATTATTCTGCTCAGTCTCCTTGCCAGCATTTTAGACAGAATTTTGTGTAGACAACCAATCAAAGCAATTGGTCTATATTCCAACAGTGATTGTGGATTCTCATTCTTTGGAATTAAGACTAGAAATGATGAGCTAAAAGCCTTAGGTAGCATAGCATTCTTTTGAAATTCCATTATGCACTTTGTAAATTCTTCTCCAACAATCTCCCAAGTCTTTTGGAGAAACTTGAAGTTTATCCCATCTGGTCCCGGGCTCTTGTTGCCATCACAGTCAAAAATTGCCTCATGAATTTCTTCTGTTGTGAAATCTTCTGTCAGCCTTCCATTATCAACTTCATTAAGCTGCATCACTCCATTCATATTCATGTTAATACACCTCCTAATTTCTTCCTTGTATTTGTCAGCATAAAATTCTTGAATCTGTTGTTTGGTAGTTTCAGCATTCACATTTTCCTCCAGCCCCACATTCAAAGCATTCAAGTTGTTTCTTCTCCTCCTTGCATTAATTACTGAATGGAAGAACTTTGAATTGTTGTCTCCCTCCATAGTCCACTTTGATATGGCTTTTTGAGCAAGGATACTTTCTCTGTAATTCATATTCTTCCAAAGTTCTTCAATGATCTTACATCTTTCCTTTAGAATTGGTTTTGTAGCCTCGCAATCCCAATCCTCCAATTCCTCCTCTAAATGATTGAGGTTGTCAACACCTTGATCCACCTTTAGATCCAATATCCCAAACACATTGCTATTCCACCATTTTAATCTTTCTTTGAGGAATTTCATTTTGAGAAATAGAACATTGAAAGCATCTCCCCTAGGCTGCACTGACCTCCACACTCCCTTCACAAAATCATAGAAATCAGGGTGTCCAAGCCAGGCATTGATGAATTTAAATGGCTTAGGACCCCAATTTTTAGTGTTTGTTAAAAAAGACCCAGGTCTATGGTCAGAGACGTCTCTCTTGCCCACCTTCTGATGTGTCAACTTCCAGTCTCTGCACAACATATTTGTTACTAGAATTCTATCTAGCCTGCTTTTACATGTTTCATTTGAGTTAAACCAGGTAAATCTGTTTCCCACTACAAGTGAATCAATGAGTTCCATGTCCTCAATAAAAACTCCAAATTCTTCCAATTCTACTTTATTCCAAGTTCATTTCCCCTTTCTTTCACTCCTCTCCTTAATAGCATTAAAATCCCCTCCTACTATCCATTCTCCATCATTGAATTTATTTTTTAATCTAATTAATTCCTCCCACATTCTCCTCTTCTCACTCAATACACATGATGAGTATACATTGATTATATATACAGCCTTCTGGTTACAAAAGCCATGCACCCCTATAAAACCCTTACTAGCAAAACTAAATGGAGCATTGAAGAACTTTTTATTCCAGATAGATATCATACCTCCAGAGAGTCCCCTTGAATCAGATGTTGTCCAATCCCAGTCTCCATCACCCCCTATGCTTCTTATAAAGTTACTATTTGTTTGTTGCACTTTTGTTTCTTGTAACAAACAAAATTCAACATTTTCCAATTCTATCATCTTCTTAATTCTCTTTTTCTTGATGACAGAATTACACCCTCTGATATTTAGGCAAACTATATTCATTTGACAGTTAAGTTGGCCTCCTTCAATTTCTCAAACCTTTCTCTATCTCTTCTTTCTAGGCTCCTGATTGTACTTTCTAATGCCTCATCATCTTCCTCACCCTCCATTCCCATTTGATTTAAAATATCCCAAATTCTTTTAGGAACATCTTCATGACTTTGTTTGATTCTATTATTACCAGTAATCATGTCATTATCTGAAATAGAATCACAACAAAGAATAGAACCCCCTGAATATTTTGTGCTACTCTCTTGTGACTCCAACACTGGTGCTGATTCAATCACCTGCTCGTCGTTACTCAAACATGGTTTTCTTATAAATGAAGAATGTAATAGTGTAGAAAAATGTGAGGGTGAATATGGTATTTTCATGCACTCATAGATTTCAATCAGATACTTTTTTCTTTTGGTGGGTTTACTCATTTTTGCCCCATTAGAGAGTATGATGCAGTCGTTGCTATTGTTGGACCCATCCCCCTTGTTATTTATTGACTCCTACTAAGGCCCACTATAATGACCGGCTATTTCAAATTAATAAATTGTAAATTACACTAGATGTGTCCTTTACACAAATTCAATTATTGTAGGATTCAAACACCACTAGTCCGCAGATTTTAATCACCAATAAAATTCAATTAGGTTCTAACTCCAATAAAACCTGCACTTATGTAATAAATCACTACCAACGGAAATTAACGATAAACTACGCTAAGAAACTAAAAACCTAAACATACAATAGCACGAGAAAATTAAATGTGTGTGTGTGTGTGTGTGAGAGAGAGAGAGAGTATACTGGAATGTATAGTAGTTCGACTCTATCGTCCTCGCAGAAATCTACTCCATTCTTCAATGGTTTCCCATTGGAAGTTGTTTTCTTCCATTATGTTTTGATAAATATTTTATGAGTTCATATAATCAGCAATCCAGAATAATGCTGAGAAAAATAAATCTTCAATATGGATCTTCACTTGTATACATGTGATGCTAAACTCTGCAAAATATTTACTTGATTCTCACTTCTTGAATCTTTCAGCTTCATAAAATATGCTCACATTCTTAACGTGTGACAATCACCTCTGATCCCACCGATTTCTTGAGTGATGAACTGTCTGAAGATTGATAATAACTCATACAGTGTTTGTAGGCTTCCACACAACACTGCCAAGGTCAACATGGAGAGAAGAACCACATTATTTTCACTGCAATTTGTCACTACTAGTCTGTAACTCCTGTACAATATATATATATATCTAGAATGATATCATAGAAGAGTTATTATTTAGTACTGGCTCTATCATAAGTGTCTATTAGCATAATTTACATACTTGGCCATTATACAAAAACATAATAGAACAACAATGGTACAAGATATGCAAAGTGCTAAACATAAAAATTTAAGATCTAAGTACTATATCCTTCATTGTACAAGATATAAAATACATAGCGGAAAATATAATCTAAGTTTCTCTTGAAACATCCATGCATAGCTCAACTTGCAAACTAAACCCGCAACAATACCTGAAAAACAACAACAATAATGGGGTGAGATAATAATCTCAGTGAGTTCCCCAATCTTATGGGTTCACTCGGCTCTACAAGGTTCTAATCAAGTTCTACTCAACTCAAACAGGAAGGACATAAGACTTGAGTTCACATAGTTCGCAATGTATGGAAACATGTCTCTTGATTCCACCAACTCAAACAATCACTAATCGGAAACCATACCAAGGCATCTTTTCCTGGCCAACCCTACGTCTAGAGTTATATACACGGTTCACGGATCCTTGTATCGACTTTGACATACGAAATGGATTCGGATTCAAGGTGCTTTCCACATGAATCGTCACTTCCCATGGGACCTCTCCCATCTCAAGTCTCTTACCCGTAGGCTTCATTCGTACACACGGGATAAATGAATGGATTCGGATTCAAGGTTCTTCCCACATGAATTGTCACTTCCCATGGGACCTCTCCCATCTTAAGTCTCTTACCCGTAGGCTCCATTCATTTAAAGCAACTCCTGTCAAAGTACTAATGCGTACATCCCAAAGGAGCTCTACATATGCATCAACTCTTGGGACGGAATCCACAAAGGTTGTTTCTGACTATGTGATAAACCATAACACAACGTGATTGTATTCGACAATCACAAGGTGACCACCTTCACCTTAATCAATAAGTAACACAAAACCACATATGTTTCATACAAAGTTACGGTTTCGATGCTTCCAATGCTTCCGACTGTGCCTCAATCCGAGTTACGGTTCAAAAGTTATGAAGAAAACAAAAATAGAGAAATTGCACCCTGCTATGGTGGCACAGCGACCCCAAAGCGAGGGACAGGCAGAATTGAAAATATTCCATGGTTGCACAACGAGTAGTTAGCGAGCAGCTCGCTTTCTGTTCACTGAAGCTCGAACAGTGAGCGTAGAAGAAAAGTTGGTCGTCTAGAGCTCGCACAGCGACCCATACGAAACTCAGAATCCCAAGGACTCTTAGATTATTATTAACCTACTGAAATCAATTTGGAGGGCGTAGGTTTAAGTTTCGATTAATATAACAATGAAAATAAGTGATTACAATTATGATTAAAAAGCTAATCTGCTGATTCGGTTCCTACCTAACATCGATTATTATAACTTCACTGCCCTAAGCGAATTCTATCCATGTTCGATCACAATATCAATCAACAAGCGTGAATCAAATTATAAGAATTATGTTTGCTATTTGCCGAATTAAGCAATCATTTAAGAATAAAGCGAATTAACGGATTAAGCATACGATAACACGCAATCAAAATTAGGGAACAATAAATCAATCAAACCAAACAAAACTGCTATGTGATAAATCAGATTAAGTAAACGCTAAACACATAGCATAATTGAAAGGAATAAAAATTAAATTGCAAAGTTATATTAATCTCAAGTATTGGAACCTAAATACATCAGATCAACAAAAGTGATTAGTTCTCCATAAGTTTTCATAAAAAGCTTCAAAAATATTTTGTGAACAGTGAATGAGAGAGAGCATGAACATTAGAAGTGGCTATTAGGTATAGGAAACACATAGCATTCGGGTTCTAACCCAACCGAGTCAAAAAACCATTAAAAAAAAGTCCCAAAATTAAATATTTCTTAAGTTTGGAGCTTCGAAGAATTATTTGAGACTTCTAGACTCCAAATCAGCTCTTGGCTTCAACACAAAACTTGTAGCTCTTTCTCTTAGCTTTCCAACGCACATCAGAACGCACAAAACGACATCCCGTAGCTCAAGTTATGGTCTGAACAGTGAACAAGTATCAAATAACTGCTAATGCTGAAATTAAAATACGAAATCAAAATAAAGGAAAAAATAAACTTAAATCTAAAAACACAATAAAATAGTAAAATTAATAAAACAAACTCGAGAAATTACTAAGTACAATAGTAGACGAATGTGCATCAAAATGCACTTATCAATATCATCGACATATATTTAAACTAGTAGAATATGTTTTGCTTTGGGTCTAATAAACAAAGTGGTGTCCACTTTACAACTATTGAATCCTTGTTTGATTAAAATCCAGTAAGGAACCCATACCAATCTCTTGGAGCTTGTTTGAGACCATAGAGGGCTCCTTTTAGTTTAAAAACATAGTTAGGATTATTGTGATACTCAAACTCAAGAGGTTGAGAGACATATACCCCTTCATTTATGTAGCTGTTAAGAAAATCATATTTAACATCCATTTGATAAAGCTTAAATCCAGGCAATAAGCGAAATCCAAAAGGAGTCTAATAACTTCTTGATAAGCTACATGAGCATAAGTCTCCTCATAGTTTATTACTTCAACTTGATTACACCTTTTTACCACTAACATTGCTTTATTTCTAGTAATTATGCCATTTTCATCCATTTTGTTCCTAAATACCCATCTGATTCCAATGATGGTTTTATCAGCTTGACGCACAACAAGGTCACAAACGTCATTGTGTTTAAATAGGATAAGTTCTTCTTGCATAGCAAGTGACCATCCCTCATCAATTAAAGCATCATATGTCATTTTAGGTTCAATCTAAGAAACGAACACAAAGTAATTACATAAACTATTGACCTGATCTTGTACTTACACCTCGCTTGATATCTCATAGTATTTGATCCAACGGGTGATCTTTTACAATCGTTCAATATTGAGGTAGCTAAATTGAGGTATCTTGTTTGTCATCCTTGTGTGATCTTTCTTCTTTATCTACATTAATGTCTTCATCCTTTGGTCAAGGATGATCCTCTTTGGGACTTTCGTCGTTCATCAAATTCTCCGTTATCACACCTGAAATACTAGAACAAATACTTTTCCCCATTTTTTGGGGTAAGGATTCATCGAATGCAAGATGAATATATTATTTAAAAGATGATGTTATATGATTGTAAACCCTATATTCTTCACTCGAAGATGAGTACCCTAGGAATATTCCTTTATCAGACTTAGCATCAAATTTACCAAGTTTTTCCTTTCCATTATTTAAAATGAAACATTTGCAACCAAAAATGCGAAAGTAAGAAATTTTTGGTTTAATACCTTTAAGTCACTCATTTGGCTGTTTTCTCTAGGATTGGTCGAATGACCATATTGTTTAAGACATGTTATACGGTATTAATCGCATCCGTCCAAAAGTACTTAGGCGAGCTCGTTTTGCTTATCATGGTCCTAGACAATTCTTCTAAAAATCAGTTTTTATGCTCAACAACACCATTTTGTTGTGGATTGTTTTGTCATGAAAAGTTATGAGCAATCCTGTTTTCGTTACAAAAGTTTTGAAATTGATGGTTTAAAAATTCACCACTGTGATCACTATAGAGAGTGATAATTTTCAAACTATAAAATATTTTGGACAAGCTTAGCTAAGTTAGCGAAAGTCTTAAAAGTTTCATCCTTATGGGCTAAAAATAACGTCCACGTGAATCTAGAGTAGTCATCCATAATTACAAACCTGTAATAGTTACCTCCTAAACTTCTTATCTGTGAATGGCCAAACAAGTCTAGATGGAGTAACTCGAGAGGTTTTGATGTCGAAACAACCTTTTTCAGTTTAAATGACACTCGCGTTTTCTTTCCCATTTGGCTAGCATCACATTGTTTGTCTTTTGAAAATTTAATTTTTGGAAGACCACTCACTAGACCCTTGGATGCTATTTTATTTATTAAGTCACAATGCACATGGCTTAAGCGCCTATGTCATATCCAAGAATCTTCACTCTTGGTGACTAAACATTTAGCTCCATGCATTGACACATCATCCAAATCAAGCATATAAATGTTGTTAATCCTAGAACCCTTAAACATTGGGTATTTACTTCCCTTATGCTCAATTAAGCAACTTAGAGTATCGAAAACCACATAGTTCCCTTTGTCGCATAACTGACTAACACTAAGTAAATTATGTTTAAGCCTTTTAATTAAAAGCACACCTTCTATGGTGATTATGGAGGGATTTCCCATAACACATTCTCCTAAAAATTTCCTCTTGTGTTGTCCCCATACGCAACGTGACCACTTTCTTTATCATCGAACTTGATGGATATAGAGGCGTCTCCTTTCATGTATCTTGAAAATACACTATCTAGGAACCATAACCTTTTTTGCGGAGATAATACTTTTCTACAGACAATCAAATAGGCAATTTAGGTACCCAACTAGTGGGTCCTTATAGTTTAGTTAAGGAACATATAAGCATCCATATCATTTTACCACTAGGAATTTGAACATTCCTAATATAACAAAGAGACATAATGTGTCCTTTATCACCACAATAATGACATACAACTTTAAATGACTTAACTTTTTTATTTCTTTTAGTAACATAAGGGGTTTTCTTAAAAACAATTCCTTGATCACTTGAAGAAGTAGAATTAGTAGTAGATAATGAAATAGAATGAGTTAATTGTCCTTTGAGATTTTAAATTTAAGATTTTAAAGTTAGACAAGTAACACACTCTACTTTTTCTATCTTTTCAACCAAAGTGACAAAAACATTAAAATGCGCATCAACTAGAGATGTATGCGCCTCTTTCAAGGAATCCGAAGCGCTATTAAGATAATTTATCTCCTTTTCAAGTCTTTCAATAATTTTCTTTTGAAGAGAAATTTTCTTAAAAGCATTTATAGAATTCACATACATATCATCAAACGCTTTCGACAATTCTCAATATGAAGGTTCACTTTCAGGATCATAAATATATACA
Source organism: Lathyrus tuberosus (assembly GCA_022829125.1). Classification (NCBI taxonomy): domain Eukaryota; kingdom Viridiplantae; phylum Streptophyta; class Magnoliopsida; order Fabales; family Fabaceae; genus Lathyrus; species Lathyrus tuberosus. The sequence continues at coordinate 1,953,148 of JALAZF010000405.1, forward strand.
TGTGAGTCTTCACTTTTCTTTCATGTTATTAGACATAGGTTGACACACTCATCATCCGAGCTTAAGCAAGAATATGATGAGGATCTCTCATCATCTTCTTCCCATGCGGTATAGGCTCTACGACCTTTGGCAATTTTGCCTTTCATCATGTAGAATCCCTTATCCTTCTTTTTAAGTAGTTCTAAAATGTCTCGATTTTCTACACTCATAACATGCGATATCATCTTACTTTTTCTTGTGTTCTCTCTTAGGCGGGTGATTTTTTTGAAGTTTACTAAACCTTTGTCGGAATGCTTGAGATTGTTTTTTTGAAGTATTTATTATGGCGTCCAACTAATAAACTCATCTCCTCCTCTTTAGGAGCTTCTTCATCAGAATTTTCACTTTCTTCCTTTGACTTATTTGCTTTATATGACTAAGCTTTCAAAGAAAGATCCATTTTCTCTTCCTTTCCTTTATCATTCTTTTTCAAATTTACTTCGCTATCCGAGAGTTGTCTTATCTCATTTTCATTGTCAAAATGTTTCCCAAAAAGCTTTGTAATGTCCAAAGTACTAAGATCTTAGATTATTTTATGGATGTAACCTTTAGTTATCATTCCCTGCACATAGACCTTAATATTTTGTTGGCACAATCTTTGTTGGAAAAGGATTTTCCTAAGTTGTTTTGTTTGTTGATTACATGGAGGAATCTAGTATGCATGGAAACCATATATTCTCCGGATTCCATACGGAATAGTTCGAACTCCTCTATTAATATGTTCATCTTAGAATCCTCTACGTCATCGGTTCCCTCGTAAAGGGTCTCAAGAGCGTCCCTCATAGCTTTTGCGCTCTTATGATGTGAAATTAAGTAGAATACTTTCACGCTTAAAGCTGAGATAAGTATGTTCCTCACTTTAAATTCAAATGAGGCCTTTATGATTTCATATTTGTTCCAATCATCTAGGTGTTTAACAATGTCATCGTCGCCTTTTAGGATAAAAGGACTGTTGGTGACTGCTACCTATATATTTTTTTCAACTGATAGTAAATATACATACATGTTTTGTTTCCAATAAGAATAATTCTCACCTTTAAAAATGAGTTCTCTATTATATGCTCCCTTTAAATCGTCGTCACACATATTCCATAACTTTTGAGTCGCTTAGACTTGATCAAATAACCAACTCTACGGCCAATTATTAAGTAGGAATATGGAGTCTATATAGGTTGAATAGACCCTTTTAAAAAACTTACCGCTTTTTCAAAAAATAATATCTATTTTTTTCAATGCGCAGAAGCCTTAAAGTGAAAATAGAAAGCATATGTTTGTATTAGAAATCAATCACAATTACACATACACAATTTACAAATACCACATATCGTTCAAGGACTATACCCAGAATGTTGCCAGATATTTTGAATTGATAAATTGTAAATTACATGAGATGTGTCCTTTATACAAATTCAATTACTGTAGGATTCTAACAACATTAGTCTGTAGATTTTAATCATCAATAAAACTAAATTATGTTCTGATTCCAACAAAACCTACACTTACGTAATAAATCACTACCAATAGGAATTAAAGATAAAATATGCTAAGAACCGAAAAAACATAAATATGCAATAGTCTACGAAAATGATATGTAACAGAGGGAGAGAGAGAGAGAGAGTGTGTGTGTGTGTGTGTGTGTGTGAGAGAGAGAGAGAGAGAGAGAGAGAGTACACTAGGATGCATAGTGGTTTTACTCTATCTTCCTCGAATGAGCCTACTCCACTCTTTAATGGCTTCCCATTTGAAGTTATTTTCTTCCACTATGATTCGACAAATATTACACAAGTTCATAGAATCACCAATCCACAATAATAACGAGAAAAGTTAATCTCGTATTTGGATCTTAAATTGTATACATCTTGATTCTAAACTCTGCAAAATCTTTACTCGATTATCGTTTCTTGAGTCTTCCAGCGTCATCAATCAGCTCACATTCTTTGGTGTGGCAGTCACCCTTGATCACACTAATTTCTTGAGTGATGAATTTTCCGAAGATAGAAGAATTCCAACCCTATCTATAAGCTTCCACGCAAAACTACCAAGGTCAACCTGGAGAGAAGATCCTCTTTCTTTTCACTAGAATTTTTCACTACCAGTAACAACAACTGCAAATCATGTATACTTCCTAAAACGTTTTAGCAAACCTTCAACAACTATAAGTTTCAATACAACGTCTCCCTCAACAATTACAAATCTCTCATGATCAAGATCTGAAATAAAAACTAGAAGATGAATATGAAATAAGTTTTGTTTGTAAGAGATTTTGAGTTTTCAAAACTCAGAGATTGTTGATTTCACAAAATCACAATGATTATGAATTGCTTCTTGAAAATAGGTGAAAAATGAATTCATATGTGTAAGATTGCATGCACAATGATTATGAATTGTTCAAAAATACGATCAAAATCTTTACTCGATTCTCGCTTCTTGAATCTTCTAGCCTCGCTAATGTGCCCATAGTCTTCACATGTCACAATCACCCCTGATCCCATCAATTTCTTGAGAGATAAACTGTCTGAAGATTGATAATACTTCATACCTTGTTTGTAGGATTCCACACAACACTACCAAGGACAACATGACGAGAAAAACCTCATCGTTTTCACTGGAATTTTCCACTACCAGTCATAACAACCGCAATCTTGAAAGCTTCCTGAGAATATTTACCAAATCTTTAAGAAATGTTAGTTTCAAGACAACGTCAAAAATTACTAATATCTCATGATCAAAGTCTTAAATTAAAACTATTGGTTGAAGATGAAAGAAGTTCTGTTTGCAAGAGATTTTGAGTTTTCAAAAATGAGAGGTTGTTGATTTCACCAAGTCACATTGATTATGAATTACTTCTTGAAAATATGTTGAAAAAATGAATTTCTATATGTAGGAGTTTATGCACAAAGAGGTAAAAAAATGGTTGTTAGATTCGATTCAAGAACATTTGTTAATTCGAGTCAAATGAGCAAGTATAGTGGAACAAGATCAACATAAAGAAAAGTGACCCATTTTCATGTGATTCAATGCATGTTGTAGCTCATATTCAGGTCATGAAGGCTCATGATTCGAGTCATGTACAAAGCTTGATTCAAATCAACTTGAATAGATCCAACTAGGAAAAAGTGAAAAACTTAGTGATTCGAGTCATGTAGAAAGTGTGATTCAAATCAAATGAGGTAGTGACTAACACGAGATCTATGATTCGATTCATGTACAACTTGTAATTCAAGTCACTGAGTTGTATGATTCGAAACATACTTAAACCGTGATTCGAGTCACGTACACCAAAATCGTGAGTACCAAATAAGACCTTCTACGCGTGTCAACAAGCCATCACTGTAAAGATCATCTCACTATCTTGCAACCAAACTAGAGCACCTTTTGTGTCGTACATCCTTAAAAGTTGGTGAATTTTTCCTCTAGAACTTTGCCAGCCCTCTGAACTCGTCTGCCATCTCATTCTACTTCTGCAGCGCCTGATTCGCCTGACCGATCACATAAGCCATAGCCTCCAAAGAATCGCCAATGGCGCAATCAGTTCTTCCAGTCATTTCTCTCCACACCAGTAAACGAAATTTAAAAGAAACATTGCATCGACAATGTTCATACACATGTCTCATACTAGGGATCAAATAACATCACAAAACTAGGCCAGATTGACAAATCTTCTCTAATACCACTATGTAACACCCTATTTCCTTGAATAAACATTTAATAAAATATTTAAATATAACAACAAATATAGTGTCATGCATGCTTCACCATAACATAAAAGGACCACAACTAAAACTTTCATAAATAAGAAACGGAAAGACCAGTGAGTTTAACATATAATTATCGACAATAATAAATAAGAGAGTGGTTCGACAATCCTCAAAAGAAATAAGACATGCGACAAGAGAAAACATAGAATAGCATGTTCCCTAGTGTTATATATTATAGCGACTCCACTAAGACCTGAACGATAAATAACTAAAGAGGCATATCGACATCCTTTAGCATCATGCATACACTCTTGTACCTGATTGTATGTTCCCTAAAGGAACATAGATGCAACAATAAACAGAAAAGGGTGAGGATACGCTCAAATAATTAATGGTGCAAAACATAACAAGGGTAGTAACACATATAAGAATCAGCAACATATAACTACTACACAAAAAAACCATGTATTCACCAATCACCTATACACCATTAATTTATAAACCACAGGCATCATCTATCATAACAATAATAACAATAAATCATAATGCAGGCATATATGTAATGTGACAACACGTCAACTCTATATGAAATATGGTACTGACTCATTTGACATCAGACGTTTGTTACTGATTTTGCCTAACTTGCTATCGATCACACCCCTAAACCAGAGCACACCAAAATCGTTATTGATCATCATCATAGAAATACTAACGCTTCACCGAATCCCCATTTATGGAATTCATCTACTCGCTCTCGATCCCACCACTGGACATAGCTCAACACCAAACCGAAATGTGTACACCGTGATACATGACAAAAGCAAAAATATGCAAAAATGATAAAATATAGATCAATCACTTTGTTAAGAAGAGTGAGCGAACAAGTCTGCTTTATTCTCCATTGATGTCGAATTTCAAAACCACCCCCACTTATGACCGTGTACACCACCAATAAGGCCATCACCTCAACATAACAAGTATGATATGAAAGTATATTGAACAATACATATCATACAATAATACACCCATTTCAAATATTATTTAACTCATTATAATATCTTATCACACCACTTTGTCATGCACTTTGTCAACACATAACAACTTTCAATTTCATGATTATATAACTATTCAATAATCATCTCATAAGAATCCCACAAGTAAACAACATCATTAATCTTTTCAAGTACATTATTAATCTTTAAAGCATTCTTATCAGGTAGTGTTACGTGTCAGCTATACAACGCTTTGAACCGCGCCTCAAATAGAGTCACAAAACTCAAGTTACGCTCGAAACGACATCACTTGATACAAAATCCAAGGAGCTGATACGCCCACCTGTAGCAACTGCTCTAATCCATAACACTCCCTAACCATTCCCCCTTTTTGGGCACGCCTCTAGTGCAAAAGCCAAAGGGATGTTATGGCCGCCCGTAGCAGCTGCTATAGCCACCCGTAGCAGTGCCCAGTAATCCAAAAATTTGTTCGTGATTATGTTCGATCTCTCTTGTTTTCCAACCCTGCATCAAACTCTAAAATTGTATTTTTGACCTCTAATAGTCCTAAAACATACCATACATCATTGTACATGAAAACATATGAAATTTATTATCTTTCAACATCCATGTCAACAATACCTCATTAATTGGCCATTATCATAATACCAAAACTCCAAACACATGGGCAACATCTCAATGAATTTAGACACACCAAGGCATATGCAAATCAACATCAAAATCATCACACAAAATCACAATTATCACAACATATAGATTAAGTTTCACATAAATCTTACTCAAACACATCAAGCATTCAACAATGGTGAAACAGATAAGAAAACCTATAGAATGGTAAGAACCACTCTCTACCCTTCATGAAATTGACACCTATATTCAAATAATCCCCCCTTACCATGATTTTCCAGCAAAGAATCCAAGCTTTGGTTATGGATTCTCTTTTGCTACAGCTCTCTTTAGGGTTCCTTGCATTTTTCTCTCTTTTTCCAACTTTTCACGTATCAGAAAAAAAACTCTCCACTCACTTCACTTTTTCTATTTAAATGACATAATATTAATTTATTTAATTCATTTCCCTTATCTTTTCCATATTCCCACTTCCACTCTAATTTTCTCATTAATTCAATTTTCACCCCAAAACTCCTAATTCCTTATTTTCCATTATTCAATTAAATAAAATCTAATAAATCCCACAATCATCAAATAAATTATATAAGTTCACAAACACTCAAAAATAAGTAAATAAAAGCAATTAAAAATTCAATTAAATAATTAACTGAAAAATTGGGGGCATTACAACGCCCCTGTGCTCCTCGGTTCCAATCTCTTCTACTAAGATGTCATAACGTTATAATAAAAAAAAGATTCCATCTTTGGATTTTTCAACCACTAAGTACTACAACACATATAAAAGTTCATCTTTACCAAATTGAATTAACTACAATAAATAATGTTGACAAAAGTATATACTTACAATCTTTTCACCCATTTCGTGTGTAGGCTCTTATGTGAACTCACCTCCTAGTCTTTAACGTGCCCTCTTCCATTTCTCATGGCATGATGGTGGAGATGGGATGCGATCAAAGCTTCTAGAAAGATCTCCCAACTTTAGTTCTATTTTTGTTCTTTTTCATTAGTTATTTTCTCTTCCAATTTATCATATCCTCCACGAGATAATCTAAGTGGATAGAAACTTCTATCTCTATTCTCCTTTCCTTTTTGGCTCTTAGCCAAGAAATCAGAAGTGGTGCAAGACTTGACCAAATTCTCCCTAAATTTCTTAACAATATATGGATACTTCATGTATGGAGGCTCTAAGTTATCATTTGAATGTGTAATATAATCATGTGTGAGTTATGTCTTAAAGCCCCTCCAACGCTCACCAACATATTCAATCCATTTCTTTTTCAACACACTATCCTCTGCAACAATAAACACTTCCTATGTTTACATAATAGAGTTTATATTAGTATTAAATATAAAAAAAATCTTCATCTATTCTTGTAAAACAAACCATAAAATTTATGATAATACCGTAATATCGGTCCATAATTTATCTTTAAAATCATCGTTAACGTCGTGCCAATTATTTATCAAAATATTGGCTTTCCTTCTACCTTGCACTGCCACGTAATCCCTAAAATTTTCAGCATGTTCACCATAAGCCTTACGAGTTCTTAGAAAAAAATTAACTGGGAAACGAATGCCGCTCTCGTTGGCTTTTGTCACCTTCGTCAACATTGTGGCACCTTTAGTTTTCTTCTACTTTTAGTATTAATAGATGTTGTATGAGAGGAGTTGGTTGAATCGCCCATGTCTGTGTAAATAAAGAAAATACATCCAACATATTCTTAAACTTACAATATTCATGATGGAATCTGAGTTTCTATCATACATTCAACATATACTACCTAAGAACATACATTCAACATATACTACCGAAGAACATATATTCAACATATAGACTACCTAAGAACATTACATTCAACATATATACTACCTAAGAACACACATTCAACATATATGCTACCTAAGAACATACATTTAACATGCATTCAACATATATCAACATTTTAATGGTCAGTCCGCAATGTCATTTTCTCAAACTAACATTATTCAAGAAAAACAACATTTTTATCAACATTTCAGTGGTCAGTGAAACCTTTTTCTCAAACAATCAACATCTCAGTGGTCAGCAATGACATTTCAGTGATAAAGTAGGTTACATATTGATAAGTGCTAAAATGTCGTGTTTTGAGTAGTAGTTTTGCAGCACTTATCGATTCATTTGTATTGAATTCTTTGAATAAAACCCCATTTTGTTTGTAAAACTGTATATTTAGTGTATACTAGTATTTTCGTGTAAATATCATTGAGTTTAATTGTTTATATCTCATTTTTGTAGGTATTCAAGCATTGATATTTAGCTTTCTGACACTTCCAACCGGGCCTTAAATGGAGTTACGGTTTGAAAGTTATGAAGAAAACAAGATGCTGAATTTTTCTATTACTGTAAGCTCTCGCCCCGAGCTCGCCGGGCAAGCTAGACGCGTGCCAGAAGTTCCAGAAGCAGTAGAAAATGCCGCCTTTTCTCGCCGGGTGAACCATTACTTCTCCGGGCGAATTAGTCTGGGTAGAAACACATTTAAAGGGGTAAAACACATTTTTTTAGATTATGTTTTGGAGTATTTGTTCCCAATTCATCAAACCTTCATTTTTCATAGTTTAGTGCTTAGAAAAGCATCAATAGAGGTTGCAACTCGACGATTGGGGGTGGATGATTCTTGGATCGTGATTGACACCGCGAGAGATTTTGATTCCTCTTCTCTCTTCCCTTTGTAGTTTCCATTTGTTGTGAGTTTGTATGTAAGTTTACCTTGATTATATGTATATTTATTACTCATGGTGTTGTATAAAACTCATTTTACAAATTAACATTGATGATTGCTTTCTTTATTTGGGTTTGAGTTATTGCAGACATGGATGGGTTGAATCCGAATTTAGGATGAACATCTATTATGTTCTAGATTCTAGAGATAGATTTAGGCTTAATATTCACTTGGGTATCGGAACTTAATGCTAATGTGTTGTTTGTGTTGCGCTGAGAGATCGCCGACGCGAGTAATACGTTCGTTGTCTCACTCTGTGTTAGAGATAACCTTTGTGTGAGAGATACGTGATAATGTTGACGAGTGATTTAGGTTGCGTACAACTGGGTAGTAAGTTTAAGTATTTGATAAGGTAGATGAAATGCAAACCCGAGAGTTCTCTACTCTCCAAAGAATGAATTCTTTTTCTGTTCATAAATTTTATTTCCCACATTTAATTTAAACCCATTTTAAACCCAAACTCAATAACATTTAAATTTTCGAACGACAGCTTAATAACACTAATCTCTGTGGACACGATAATTTCCTGGATAAATACTTCCAAAATTTTTTGTTGCTTGCCGCTTTACCGCACCCACAAAATGGCGTTATTTCCAGGGATTGGTGTTTTTATTGGATCGCATTGCGATAGTTTCTTTGTTTTGAGTTTTGTAGATATCGTATATATTGTCTATTTTCACTTGTTTATATTGATACTAATATATTGTTGAAGCGGTAAAGCAGCAAGCAAAAATTAATTAAATACCCAGTTTTGCCATCTCACATGGATCGGTGCGAGGGAAAGAATGTCGTTCGGCAATATCTACGTCTATAAGCTTGGTTTTAATGGTATGGGAGTAAAATGCAAAAAGAAAACATATGAACAAGTAAATAAAGTACGATAGAGGACTCGTCAGGAATGACGTTCATTCACCTATCTAATACAAAAATCTACCAATCAGTTGTGCACAACCTAAATCACTCGTCAATACCCCCACGTATCGCTCACAACAAAGGTTATGTCTAACGCAAAGTTGAGAGAACAACCGCATCACCTAATCGATGATGTCTAACGCAACTCGACTACACAGAGCATTAAGAATTGATACCCACGATAAATGTTAGATCTAAATCTATCTCTAGAGTTCAGAACCTAATAGACGTTCATCCTAGATCAAGATTCGAAGAGGATATATCTATCGCAACTTAAATCCAAACATAAAGCGAGTAAAACAAGGATAACACCGATAAAGATTTGTAAAATAGCTTGTATACAATGCCATGATCAATAAATATACATACTATCAAAGTAAACTTACATACAAACCCCAACAAATGAAAAGTACATAGAGAAGAAGGAAGATGAAGAGAAATCTCTCACTGTGTCCAGCAAAGTGACGCAATTCCAACTCTGGATCATCGTTATGCAACCTCCAATGTTGTTTCTAAGCTACTCTACACAAATAATGTTTTTCATGAAGTTGGGGATAAAAGTTCCCAACAACTTAACCTAAAAAAATGCTGAAAAGTGACTTAAATAGGGGGTGAAAAGATGCGAATCGCGCTAAGCGTGCTGTGAGGGCGCTTAGCGCCATCAACAAAATCACAATTCTTATTTTCTTCATAACTTTCGAACCGTAACTCTGATTGACGCACGGTTGGAAGTGTTGGAAAGCTTATTCAATGCTCTATACAAGAATGATAAAATATCCTTGCTTGAAAACCTACAAAAATTAGATAAAATAAAATTAGAAAGAATGAAATTTATTACAACTACACTAAGCGCGATCTAACCTAAAATACACTTAAACCGTCTTAAAGCGCGCTAAGCGCGGTCCTGCTAGCGCTAAGCGCGGTCAAAGATCCTTCGCTAATGTCTCTTTATCAAAATCGCGCTGAACCCGCACTGAAAAACATGCTAAGGACGAGTGACAATATTTTGTTGGTCAAAACTGTATTTTGAAGCATCCTTCTTGGCTCAAATGAGTCCATACTTCAACTATGCATTATTACCTATAAAAATAGATGAAAACTGTCAAACTCAACAATATGTACACAAAAACGTATATTACACACTATAATGTAAACTATACAAAATATATACAAAAATGGGGAATTATTAAAGGAAAACAAACGAATCAAGCCAATAAGTGTCAATTATTCACACTAAAAATTAGTACATTTTAGCACTTATCAACTCTCCCCGACTTAAACTTGTTTGTCCTCAAACAAGAATCAATCAACTCGAAGAAACAAAAACAATTATCAGGAAATCATGCTCAACAAGTTTTTACAAATCGAAAACAAATGTATGGTACAAATATCAAAGGTATGTGCAAAGTAATGCTTACCACTAAACTACAAAGACACTACGATTATAAAACAAAGTCTAAGCACACAACACATGTCAAATATTCTAAAGAAAAAAAATTTCAAAAGTGAATCACACCTAACACTCCTCTTCAAAATAAGGATGAATAAATTTACGCGTTTGCAACCACGAGACAATTACACTTATCTGAAAACAATGCTAACAACAGTTCAATTCATACATTTATCTAACAATCATAAATAAAATCATGGAAGCAAAAAGAACACTAAGGGCTTGAAAGGTTGTAGCTTGGCCAAGTTTTACAACAAAGGGTCATTTCTTAGGCTATTGAATCGAAGTTGCAACGCAAAAGAAACATTCACTATACATGGTATTTACACATCACAACTTCATTCACCAATTTCTTTTCTCAATTGTTCACCCTTCCAAACTTCCTTTTGCACAATTATTTCATTCACTATTTTTTTCTCTTTCAAACAATCATTCTTTTTCTTTTGTTTTTTTTCAATGCTTGCATGAAAATTTTAAAAAAATTTAGCAACCTACCACTTTTCTTTTCGTTCTCCCCAACTTGAATTCAACCAAACCTCAAGTGAATGCTCCTTACTTTTTATGGCAAGGAAGACAATTTAAACAAATTTCAAAGGTTCAAGAAAATTTTTAGAATCCCACAAAATTCAATGATGAACTAAACTTTCAAATTATGTACATAAACCAAGTTCATAACTAAAATGAGATCTAAACTATTTAGGCTAAAAGGGGGTTAACGAATACTCACTACTCACGGGTAAGTTACTTTTGGATATGGTTGTGCTCAATATAAACAAATTCCTTGCTCATTTCTAATGCTTCCACAAAATCCCAATAATCAAAAGATTAAGTATGAATCAAATGAATTAACAAAGTTATCACTCATTCAAGCATTTAGTAACCAATGGAGGTTTCTTACAATGGGCTATGAACTAAAATGTTTCACAAATAAACAAAAATTGCAATAGAATGAATGGCATGTAAGTTGTACAAAGCCTAAGTTTAATAAACATATTATGTTCTAGAAAAGAAATAAACACAAACCATAGCAATGCAACTTTCTTTAAACTTTTCACACTACCATAACATTTTCTTGTTGAAACAATCAAAATTGAAAAATCACACAATGCATCCTCAAGCTAATCAAAAACAAAACTTGAGAACAAACACAAAAATTTCTAAAACTAACAAAGTCAAATGAAAACTAATAAACATATATTAACAAAATGGGTGAAAATGGATAAGAGAATAAGAGAGTTTTTCCAAAAAAAGCAAGGCGCGCTAAGTGCCCTCTGTGCGCGGTAAGCGCGCACAGGCTTGCTGAGTTTTTCAAGTTCTTTCTCTCATTCAATCCATCCATTCTCACCTTATTTTAACTATACTACTAAATATAAAACTGTACAAACTCAAAAATCGTTGGGTTTCCTCCCAACAAGCGCTTGTTTTACGTCGTAAGCTCGATGCCTTATTTACGTACAGGCTCCTCCATGTTGCTTGGTTCACCGGCTACTATCAAATAAACCTGCACAACACTTGAGCAAACGTAAACCAAAAACAAAAATATGCACAAACACATAAACACACATAATGGACAACACATATATACAAGCATGACAAACAAAAGCAAAACAAACATATATACAAGTATATACAATATAGACAATTACGTACAAAGCTTAGAAATATAGAAATTATCGCAATGCGACTCAATATCAAAACCAATCCCGCAACGACGCCATTTTGTTGAAGCGGTAAAGCAGCAAACAAAAATTAATTAAGTACCGAGCTTTGTTGTCTCCACAATGATCGGTACGAGGGAAAGAATTCCGTTCGACAATCTCTACGTCTCTAAGCTTGGTTTTAATGGTATGGGAGTAAAATACAAAAATAAAACATATGAACAAGTAAATAAAGTACGGTAGAGAACTCATCAAGAATGACGTTCATCCACCTATCTAATACACAAATCTACCAATCAGTTGTACACAAACTAAATCACTCGTCAATACCCCCACGTATCACTCACAACAAAGGTTATGTCTAACGCAAAGTTGAGAGAACAACCGCATCGCCTCATCGATGATGTCTCACGCAACTCGACCACACGGAGCATTAAATCGATACCCATGATGAATGTTAGATCTAAATCTATCTCTAGAGTTCAGAACCTAACAGATGTTCATCCTAGATCCAGATTCGAAGAGGATATGTCTACCGCAAATCAAATCCAAACATAAAGCGAGTAAAACAGGGATAACACTAATAAATATTTGTAAAATAGCTCGTATACAACGCCATGATCAATAAATAAACATACTATTAAAGTAAACTTACATACAAACCCCAACAAATGAAAAATACATAGAGAAGAAGGAAGATGAAGAGAAATCTCTCGTCATGTCCAGCAAAGTGACGCAATTCCAATTCCGAATCATCGCTATGCAACCTCCAATGTTGTTTCTAAGCTACTCTACACAAAGAATGTTTTTCATGAAGTTGGGGATAAAACTTCCCAATAATATAACCTAAAAAATGCTGAAAAGTGACTTAAATAGGGGGTGAAATTACGCGAGCCACGCTAAACACGCTATGAGGGCGCTTAGCGCCATCAAAAAAATCACAATTCTTATTTTCTTCATAACTTTTGAACCGTAACTCTAATTGACGCACAATCGGAAGCGTTGGAAAGCTTATTCAATGCTCTATACAACAATGATAAAATATCCTTGTTTAAAAACCTACAAAATGAGATAAAATAAAATTAGAAAGAATGAAATTTATTACAACCGTGCTAAGCGAGCTCAGCGCGATCTCACCTAAAATACACTTAAACCGCCTTAAAGCGCGCTAAGCGCGGTCAAGGATCCTTCTCTACTGTCTCTTCATCAAAACCGCGTTGAACCCGCGTTGAAAAATGCGATAAGCGCGAGTGACAGTATTTTGTTGGTCAAAACTGCATTTTGAAGCATCCTTCTTGGCTCGAATGGGTCTATACTTCAACCATGAATTATTACCTATAAAAACAGATGAAAAACTGTCAAACTCAACAATATATACACAAAAACGTATATTGCACACTATAATGTAAACTATACAAAATATATACAAAAACGGGGGATTATTAAAGGAAAACAAACGAATCAAGCCAATAAGTGCCAGTTATTCACACTAAAAATTAGTATATTTTACCACTTATCATATATGTTTACCATATTTGTGAATTTTACATGTTTTGCATACTTGTGAATATAATGTATATATTTGTCTCTCTTCACGTTTGCCAAAAGTGTGGTTAGATGTGTAGTTCTGGTTAGAGGTCGAATAGATGAGAGCAAAGGCGGGAGTGAAAGCATTTGACTCTTCCGAAGCAACGTGCTGGTTTGTAAATAATAGGCGTCGAACTTGCGACGTAAAACAAGCATGTTGTATTATTTTTAGTTTCTTTATTGTTTTTATTGTATTAGTATAGGTAGTGTAGTGAATAGGTTAAACAAGTTGAAATTGGACCAGTTCTGAAAATTCTCAAATCTTCACTTTTCAACTTGTTTAATTCAATTTCACCGGATCTTTTAGTATGTTTATAGTAATTTGTTTTAATTTGTTATTTTTGTGTTTTTCCAAGAGCTTGTTTTGAGTATCTTGAGGAAGTTTGAGGTGATTTTTCAAGTTGACCATTTCAACTTGCGGATGTATGGTAATGATATTGTTTTGAAGGTTGTACACGCCAGGTACTCGTTTATCGCTTTCTATAGCATAAGATGTTTAGGAAACTTTTCATTCGTACGAATTCCATGCCATTCATTCTTTTACATTACTTGTTTTTTATTGAATCACTTTAGTTTCCTTTTTACCCCCAAATGTGAGGAAGTTTTCCATTGTTCATATATAATGGAGGCCACAATTCTTGTTTTAACTGGATTTCATTATGTTTAATCTTTTATTTGTGTTGATTGTATGAAATAGTCAATTCACCTTGTGAGTGTGTGAACTTTTGTTAATCCCTTTTGAGCCTTTTTGTCAATGTCCATGTTGTTTTTGAACTTGATGCTTGTCTATGAGTATTAGTTTACCTTTTTGAATGGATGTTGATTATTTGTTTTCTTGAACCCTCAACCATATGTTGTTATTTGAATTTTTATCTTGCCTTATAAAGTAGGGAGTATTCACACATTGATGTTTGTTGAATTCAAGTTGGGGAGAGCAATGTTTACTCACTTATGTTGTTGGTTGTTATGCGGTTGTGAAAAAGAAAAGAAAAAGAAAGAAAAAAAGAGAAAAAGAAAGGAAAAAAAGAGAGAGAAAAGTTTTGAAAAATAAAAATAAAAAGAGTATTAAATAATTGTGCTAATAAGTAAGGTGTGTTTGGTGTAACACTTGGGATGAAAGAAGATGTTTGATTGAAATTTTGTGTTTGAACTTTTGTGAGTTAATCACTCCCTTAGGTTTAGGCAAGGTTTTGTTTCGATTAGCTTTAGGAATTACCCCTTGTTTATTAACCAAGCCACATTAAAATCTTGAAAAGCCCTTGTGATTCTTGCCTTTGTACGTTCAATGTGAATTTTTGGATGAATGCATAATTCAGTCTTTTATTTGCAAGATTGTTGGATGAGTGTCAAATCCTCACTTTTGTGTGTTTTTCATCCCTCGATGAATTTTCGCTAGGTGTGATTCATGATTTAGCTTGTGTTGTTTTAGATTGTTTGGCATGAATTTTGTACTTAGGATTTGTTTCGTTTTCATGTTGTCATGGTAAGATGGTGATAAGGTGTTTACTTTGCTTGTACATTTTTTATTTGAACCTTACATTTATTTTCCATTTTAAAAAACTTGTTGATTCGTGATTCTTGGATTATTGCCTTTTGTTTCTTTAAGTTGTTTGACTTTGTTTGAGGACAAACAATGTTTTAAGTTGGGGAGAGTTTGATAAGTGCCTAAATTTCGTGTTTTAAGTAGTAGTTTTGCGGCACTTATCGATTCATTTGTATTGAATTCTTTGAATAAAACCCCACTTTGTTTGTAAAAGTGTATATTTAGTGTATACTAGTATTTTCGTGTAAATATCATTGATTTTAATTGTTTTTATCTCATTTTTGTAGGTATTCAAGCATTGATATTTAGTCTTTGTTATATAGAACATTGAATAAGCTTTCTGACGCTTCTCACCGGGCCTCAAACGGAGTTACGGTTCGAAAGTTATGAAGAAAACAAGATGCTGAATTTTTCTGTTACTATCAGCTCTCACCCCGAGCTCGCCGTGCGAGTCAGACACGTGCCAGAAGTTCCAGAAGCAGTAGAAAATTCTGCCTTTGCTTGCCGGGTGAACCGTTACTTCGTTGGGCGAATTAGTCAGGGCAAAAACAAATTTAAAGGGGTAAAAACACATCTTTTTAGGCTATGTTTTGGAGTATTTGTTCCCAATTCATCAAACCTTCATTTTTGATAGTTTAGAGCTTAGAAAAGCATCAATGGAGGTTGCAACTCGACGATTGAGGTGGATGATTCTTGGATTGTGATTGACACCGTGAGAGATTTTGATTCCTCTTCTCTCTTCCCTTTGTAGTTTCCATTTGTTGTGAGTTTGTATGTAAGTTTACCTTGATTATATGTATATTTATTGCTCATGGTGTTGTATAAAACTCATTTTACAAATTAATGTTGATGATTGCTTTCTTTATCTGGGTTTGAGTTGTTGCAGACATGGACGGGTTGAATCCGGATTTAGGATGAACATCTATTAGGTTCTAGATTCTAGAGATAGATTTAGGCTTAATATTCGCTTGGGTATCGAAACTTAATGCTTATGTGTAGCTTGTGTTGTGCTGAGAGATCGCCTCAGCGAATAATACGGTCGTTGTCTCAGTCTGTGTTAGAGATAACCTCTGTGTGAGAGATACGTGATAATGTTGACGAGTGATTTAGGTTGCGTATAACTGGGTGTTAAGTTTAAGTATTTCATAGGGTAGATGAAATGCAAACTCGAGAGTTCTCTACTCTCCAAAGAATGAATTCTTTCTCTGTTCATAAGTTTTATTTCCCGCATTTAATTTAAATCCATTTTAAACCCAAATTCAATAACATTTAAATTGTCGAACGACAACTTAATAACACTAATCTCTGTGGACACGATAATTTCCCAAATAAATACTTCCAAAAACTTTTGTTGCTTGCCGCTTTACCGCACAAATTTATACAAATTTAAGAATATAAAAAATCATAGAAAAATAAAGGCATTTGAAAATATTAATTTCATAATTAAAAATAAATAAATAAAAAAGAAAAGAGAAAGGCGCCAACTGAGAAATATTAATGTTTGGTTTCTACGTCAATTGAGAAAAAAAAAACAGAAAATAAAATGTCTAGGATTCGAAGCGAGTTCCCTGGTAGATATGTTCCCTCGGTTTTGGGTATAACCGCAAGAATAGGTTGTATATATTTTAAAAAAGTATTCATGGCGCTTCAATGACATATACCTCAATTATTGGTTTGTCGAGGTATAAGCTTTGTCATGAAATGTATTATTTATAGTAGTGTGTGTCACATACTTACAACTATGTCCATAACTCCGATATATGAAAGAGTACACTTTGTTATATTAATGTGTGTTTGATTTGCTTAAAATGGAGAGATTGGACCGAACAACTTTTTTGTATCGTGTTTGATACAAAAATTAATCAAAGAACTAGACAAAATAGATCACAAGAGACTAGAGAAATATATGAATTGGTGTCCTTCAGTAAACCATAGACAACTTTTTATCACAAGCACAAATAAAAAAAAAACAAAATACCATTTTTTTAATATTTTACTTAATACCCTCTATCTCTCTCTCTCTCTCTCTCTCACACACATATATATATATATATATATATATATATATATATATATATATATATATATTTTGAAAATTATATTATTTTGTTTGTTACATAGACATACTATACAAAATTTATTCAATATAATAATAATCAAACACTGGTAAAATACATAAAGTTATTTTATACTGTTTAGTATTATTTAGTACTATTGTATCTAATGCTTTTTATTTTGCAAATTAAACACATTATGTTATAAAACTAAATAAAATTACATAGAGATCAAAGAGAGGAAGAGAAGAGAGAAAATGATATTATATTATCTTCTCCAAAAGTACATTTTATGTTGCAATATGGACCTTATTTATAGGGTCTAAGGGAGATGGAAAGTCACAAATATTAATGGGAATATGAATATAAAAAGAAGAATAAGAATGGACATCCACATTTATTTTTATTCATAACGCTCCCCCTTGGATGTCCATTAAGGATATGCCTCGTTAAAACCTTACTAGAAAAAACCCAGTGGGAAAAAATCTAGTGAAGGAAAAAGAGTACAATATCCTTTCATTTCTCCCCCTCAGCTGAACAATCATTTCTTCGATGAAGACCAATCTTTTGTATTAGTTGATTACAAATTCTACTTGGGATTGACTTTGTGAAAAGGTCTGCAAGATTATCACATGAACAGATGTGTTGGATGCTTATATCACCACTCTTTTGAAGATCATGAGTAAAAAATAACTTTGCAGAAATGTGTTTTGTCCTGTCTCTTTTAATGTAACCATCTTTCAATTGTGCGATGCATGCAGTATTATCTTCATATATGGTCGTTGTATTTAATGTCTCAGAAGATAAATCACAAGTATTTTGGATGTGCTGAATTAAGGATCTCAACCAAACGCATTCTCGACTTGCCTCATGTAATACTAAAAGTTCTGCATGATTAGATGATGTTGCTGTTATGGTTTGTTTGACTAATCTCCATGAAATAGTTGTACCCCCACATGTAAATAAATAACCTGTTTGTGATCTACCATTATGAGGATCTGACAAGTAACCTGCATCTCTAAGGTAACGGAGTATATGTTTGACTCCGTTCCAATGTCTTCGTGTAGGTGAAAAACTGTATCTTGTTAATAGATTGACAGCAAATGATATATCACGACGTGTATAATTAGCAAGGTACATTAGTGCTCCAATTGCACTGAGATATGGTACTTCAGGACCAAGCAATTCTTCATCCTTTTCTCGAGGTCTGAAAGGATATTTCTACACATATAATGATCTAACAACCATTGGAGTAGACAACGGGTGACATTTGTCCATATAGAAGCGTTTTAACACTTTTTCTATATAGCCTTCTTGATGTACAAATATTCCTTTGTCCAAATGTTCAATTTGCAAACCTAGACATAATTTTGTCTTTCCTAAGTCCTTCATCTCAAACTCTTTCTTTAAACAATTCATAGCTTTTGGAAGCTCTCCAGGAGTTCCAATAATATTTATGTCATCCACATAAATAACATTATTGCAAATTCCTTTCCTGATAAAAATACAAGGACGAATGGAGTTATTTGTATATCCCTCTCTAAGCAAATATTCACTGAGACGATTATACCACACTCGTCCAGATTGTTTCAGCCCATAGAGAGACTTGTTCAATCTTATGGAGTAGCTTTCTCAAGATTCATATTTGTGTGTATCTAGTATATTGAACCCTTCAGGGAGTTACATATAAATTTTACTATCAAGTGAACCATACAGATAAGTTGTTACAACATCCATCATGTGCAAATTGAGCCCTTCATGTGCTACAAACCTAATTAAATATCAAAAATTGAATTGCACCCACTACAGGTGGATATGTTTCATCAAGATAAATTTTAGGTCTTTGTGAAAATTCTTGAGCAACAAATCAAACTTTATACCATTCTCATTTTGCTTTTTCAAAAAAACTCATTTATATTCAATTGATTTCACATCTTGAGGTGTTCGAACTACAAGTCCAAAATCGAGTCACTTGTAAAGTGAGTTTAATTTTTCTTCAATTGAATATGTTCATATTGGCCAATTTTCACTTTGTCTACAATCTTTGATAGACTTTGACTCATGATCCTCGTTATCATTTATCATCTTTAGAGCTATATTATACACAAAGAGATTGTCAATATTGACTTTATTTTGGTTCCATCATATTCCATTCATGACATAATTTATCGAGATCTCTTAATTTTCATAAATTTCAGGTATCTGGTTAGTTCTTCTGGAACTCAAAATTAAATTATGTCAAAGTGCTCTTAGAGTTTTCATATCCTCACTTGGGTCATCTTTAACTTTAGTTTCTTTTCGTGGTAGAGGACTTTTAACATCGGAACCGACTTTTCTACCACGCTTCAGGTGCAGCTATAACTCATTTGCAATATTATATTGTCCAATATTAGAATCCACCTTGAGTGGAATATTAGCAGCTAATAATTTGTTTCATAAACATTGCAAATGAATTGTGTTTTGAACTTCGAGGATCAAAATGTTATTATAATATTTAATTTTAAATTGTTAATTTGAACTTCTGGTTCACACTTTCAGCTGCTTATTCTCTCCCCCTAATATTGAGAAAATTAATTTATCAATTGATAATCAGCCTACTGGGCTTCAAATAAGTATTCACGTATTGGATCAAGGTATATCCTCAAGTACAGGATTCATATAAAATACCATTTCTCAAAAAATTTTCAAAACTCATATTATCGTACTAAATTGGAGCAATTGAATATTTACAACACATCCAAAAGTTTACATAGATGAGATATAATAGGTTATTAACCTAAAATAATTTGTAAGTTAAGGGGAGAATCATCTTATATTAACTTGTTGGCTTAATGCGAATAAATATCTTAATATCTTACTTTGTGTGTTTCAAATATCTAGTTTAAAATTGATGATCTCACAAGTATCAATTATATAACTAACTTTAGACGTCTAAAGAATGAATCTTCAAGTCCATTTTTTATGAGCATGTTCTTCAAGATGTTTAATATTAATTTTAGTAATATATGTGATACTTATCAAGGAATTTCTGAAAAATCCAGAAAACAAGATCTTAGTCTAATTAGTTGAGAAAATAATTTCACAAACTTCTGGCTGTGAATAGACATATGCACGATCTTTTAGTCGATGCAACAATTAATGTCATAAAAACTCAATTTCTCAAATTTTCCTTTAGGAACACACAAATTTTATTGGCCTTGAAGAAACTTCTGGTTCTTCAAAACTAGTTCTCACATCATAATACATCTGAGATGACCCAACCGATTTTGCCAACAACACACTTAAGTGTGATTTGTAAACATCTGGTTTACCATAATACATATGATTCTATTATTCTATTTGTTTCAATCTCTAGTAAATATAAAATATTTTTTATATTGTTCTAAAATTTAGGACACGCTTATTATTAAAATGATTCATACAAATAAAATATAATAATATTTTAATAGAAGAAAATTAAATATAGTGATTAATTTAAAACAAAATTAACAATAAAATATACACATATGATATAAATCATAAATTGTTACTATTTTACTACTTTTTCTTCATTTGTTTATAAATATATTTTTATTTTTATTTTTATTTTGACAAAGGTACTAATATCATCTCACAACACAATCTTACGTAGCATGAGTGTGTGGGGAAACAACCCTTACCTTGTGTGCTTCCTAACTTTTGATATTCGACAACATATTGGACAATCAAGCGCTTAGTGCTCCCTTTTCCTTAAGAAATTTCGGAACATAGAAATGTTCAAGAGAGAGTGATAATTTTATTTGTGTATTTTTTTTCTTTTCACATGTGAGATATGGGATGAGATTGTGAGTATTTATAAGAGTGGAAATTGAAAAAAAAAAAAAGAATATGAGTGTCTCCTAATAAAAAAAGGCACTAGAGAAAATAAATTAATTAGCTAAGAGTTTTATGATAGTGGAATGTGGATAGTATTATTTTATTAAATTAATTCAATATCATTCATTTCAACTATCCAATTTCTAGCATTCATAATGCACTCAATTAAGAATTTATTATTCCACTCACAAATGCTTAACGTTATTTCTCATGCTATACATTCTTTTGTCTTTCCCACTCATCATTCATATAATAATAACATATGCACTCTTAAGTCATTCAAACATAAAGTAGGAAATAATAAGACACATGTTCTTGTTTTTCTTTAGACTATTGAATATATTGATTCAAATTTAATTTATAAAATGCTACTAACAATAACACATATATTTTAAATTTTAGATTATTTATTTTTTTGCTTAAACTAATAAATTATTTATTCATTTTTGTTTTGGCTATATCAAAATAATTTGATTATAGTATAAATAAGAGGTAATTAAGAAAATAAATAAAGTTTTTTGTAATTGTACGAATATAAAACTTTCTATATCTATTAAGTGATGAATTAGAGAGACGGACTACTTGAATGTAATTATTTCCGTTATCAATAGAAAATAAATTATTATCAACTTATAATAAAATAAATCACTTATTGAATAATATAAAATATAATTATCGAATGATCTCAAAGTACACAAAAATACAACAATTCAACTCTTCTAAACACACTTAGTGTCAACAACTAACAATTTTGTTACCCTTCTTTTTCTTATAATCTAATTCATAAATCTCTCACAACAATTATACAAGAAACTTCTCATAATTAAATATATAAAAAAAATCACTTCTTTAAAATTAAAATTTCTAAATTTTCATTCAAAAATAAATATGTTCAATAATAACCAAAATATACTTAAATCAGATAACATACTAAAAACTATGTATATAATATATATTTTTCAATCTTAATAAATTTACATTTATTAATATTATTCATGCAATCCTTTTGTGATTGTCAATTTTTCTAAGATCCATGAAAATTGTCATTGATACTTTTCTGATCAATGGAGACAGAATAATCATTTTCTTATCAATCATCAAGGGATAACCATTATTTGATTAATGGAGAAAAGTAATTCATTCTTTAAACAATCTTCTAGGGATCATTTCTAAATATATAATTTTTCGAGAGTTAGATCATAGATCTTCAAACAATGATAAAGATAAATAGTTTTCGTGCAATCCTCCGGGGATGCATTATAAGTTCTTCAAGAACTATATACATTATTATTTTTCAATCATTCATGGATCTTGATTAGTTATGCAGGAACTATATAATAGATTATTATTTTTCTATCCTTCAGGGATGCTTGGTAAGTTCTTCAGGAATTACATAAATGATTTGTTACAAATAATGATCTAAAAATTATAATCATCCTTCTGAGATGCGTTAAAATTATTTGTGTCATTCTTCTGGAATAACAATCTTTTGGCAACTTTTATATCACATACTCAATTTTTTTCCATGATTCTAAACAAATGATGGTTTAAGATTAATTTGAGATGAAAGCAAAAGAATCATACCTGAGAGCTTCGTGCTGATAACGTGTTATAAAACTAAATAAAATTACATAGAGATCAAAGAGAGGAAGAGAAGAGAGAAAGTGATATTATATTATCTTTTTTAAAAGTACATTTTATGTTGCAATATGGACCTTATTTATAGGGCCTAAAGGAGATGGAAAGTCACAAATATTAATGAAAATATGAATATAAAAAAAAGAATAAAAATGGACATCCACGTTTATTTTTATTCATAACACATTCTAAATATAAGAGATTACATAAATAAAGCATCCAAATTGTCCGATCTTTCTAAATCGACGTGATATCATGCATAAACATTATGTAATATACATATGAGAACCACATATCAATATAAGACAGAAAATTCAGCACCTAAAACGGTCAAAATTATATTACATATAATTCATGTAGACAAATAGCAGTGAATCAATACTCTTACCTTAGAAACATCAATTTTTAAGATTCTCAGGGAGTGGTTTGTCTCACTGTCGCTCGAAAAAATTGTTACAAAAACATATTAAAGAAGTTTATTTTATGGTGGAATTGAATAATGGAAGCTTCATCGAAACCCTAAAACTGATTAAAACTTATCAATAATGGTGTGAGCCATTATTCTAAAAATGATTGAGCATATGTCCTGATGAAGTATAGTGCGGCTACTATTGTAGAGTCGTAGAACAAAGTCTTAAGTAGAAAGGAGCCGTACAAAGCTAAAAGCTGATTGGTTTTGGAACTTACAAGAAACCGACAAAACATAGTAGGATAATTGTCCAAACAAGTAATATTCCCAAATATAGAATGTCACATTGCATGCATAAAATAATATTATATGTTGCCTTTAATTTTAAGATTTTATTAAAGAAAAATATCATAGATTCAAAGGTTAAATATTAATGAGTGTGACTTAGTTGATTACAACATATACAAAACGTATGCTCTTTAGTATAATTGTAATTGTAATTATAATTGATCAAGTATTGCACATATATTATAAGAAGAGTTGAAAATCTTTAACTATAATTATTTTACATTCTAAAAAAAAAAATCTATGTTTATGAGAATAATCTAAGAAATTGATTAGGACTCAAATACTCAAATTTAAGATTTATATTCCATAAAAATTATTTTGCACAGTTTAAAAATAAGTTGGATCACTCCTCAAAATATGCATAAATTATTTATTGAAAATGACCTATAATTATTTCAAAAAAAACATAAATAATTTATTGAAAATGACCTATAATTATTTCAAAAAAAAATGAATTGAGACTAACTCCTCCTAATGAAATTTATTCTTAAAGTAAGAGTTGTTGCTAAAAAACTTTTGGCCTTGTAAAAAAAATACAAATTTTTTGCCATGAACTCATAACCTTATGGTTGAAGGGGGCACCCTCTTCCACTAAATTGTTATATTTTTTGTTGTCTATTTGTTTGCTTCGAAGTATATATTACAATATTTCATTTCTTTAATTCCATAAAAATTTTAATAAAATAGAAATTAATTTTACTTTATTCTTTAACATTAATATATATTATAAAATTATTAATTTTAAATTCAGTTTAATGTTCCAAATATTGTAACTTCAGTTTATTGTTATATAGTAAATATTAAATTTATATAGTAAATATTAAACATTATTTATATTATTTAGTGTTTATTTATATTAATTCCAGTTTAATATTATATTAATTTCAATTTAATGTTTATTTTTTTTAATATTAATATTTATATTGTAAATATTAATATAAATATTGTAAATATTAATATTTATATATTAAATATTATTATTTACTATATTTATATTAATAAATATTTACAATATTTATATTTAATAAATATTTACTATATTTATATTTAATATTTATTATAATAATATTTATATATTTTTATTACAACATTTCAATTATTACTAAGTATTAAATATAAAATGCATTTCATATATATAACAGTAATATATAAAATTTTATTTTATATATTTATATATATAATTTATAGTAATATATAAAAATTTATTTCATATAAAAATATATGTTATAAATACATTTTTATTAAATATATACACAAATATGAACATATTGCTGTTACATTTTCAATAATAATGTTACATATGGAGAAATTTCAATATTTTAATCTGTCTTGCTCCTCCATCCGTGCGACTAAAGAAGTGGGAAAGAGGACAGAACCGTATGCTTTTCCCTTTACAAATTTTCCATTAGGCTTGGCTTCCCTTTATATGACAATTGTTTATTGTTTTAAGAAATAAAGTTGTGGCCTTTTTTATCACAATAAAGTAGTGGCCTAGGTTGCTAAAGTTTTCATGCTCTTCATTACGTGCCTCTTTCTTACTCGTCATATGTTTCAATGGTATTGCCACTCAAAAAGTGTCATTTTACAACATCACACAAAACTATATATATATATATATATATATATATATATATATATATATATATATATATAGGAATTGCTAACATACATCTAAAATTGGTAGACCCCACACAAAAATATATTACATCTATTTTCTTTCTAATTTTTTTCTTCATCTTTTTAATATGGATCCCTACATAAGTGTGTATTAACATGACCATATATATATATATATATATATATATATATATATATATATATATAAAACGAATGTTACTATTATCAAAGAAGATATTTAGGAGAAGACACAAGAAATATTAAATCTATGTTTCTATTTTGGCTTTTTTATTTTTTTGGAATTTCATCTTTTGCTTTGTCTTTTATATAGTAATACGTGTTTTGGTATTAAATTAGTTGTACTTCATTTTTTTATATAGTTCATTTTGAATATAAGAATTCGTTAAGATTTTCTTCTTTAAAAAATGTTTTGTTTAATTAATGTTTAAGTATTGTCTATAGTTGGCCCAAAATACTTGGAGTATTTTACGTCTTTAAGTTGGCATATCTACGATGTCATAAGTGTGAGAGATCATTAAGTTGGCCCCTTGTATTCTTTTTTTATACATTTCATTTGCCTTTTAAAAAAAAAGTGTGAGATCTTGTGCACTCACGAGAAAACAAGATGAAATTATTACTAGTTGCTTGAAATTATTACCTAAGTTATGAAACATTGTCACATATCCACACGTGTTATTGGAACAACCTAAAGTCTAAAAATCATATCACATTACGCTTGATACATGATTTTTCAAATGTAGGTCATTAACAACATTTCTTCATGCTTCTCTGAGTCGATATAACTGGCCTCATTTTCCCATGTATATTCATATTGAAAATGGTTAAGCTAGTAACATTGATAACATTTTATTACGACTTTGGTTAAAGCGTGGCACCCCTTTTTTCTTTGGGTGTGTTGGCATCGTGTGATTTTGATTGCTTTAGTTATATGTTTGTGGCGTTTATGACAACATAAATGAGTCTTTGTAATGGGGCTTCGATCTCTTTGGTTATACCTCGAATTTATTGTTACCTTTCATAATTACAAAGAAAATAGATGATTTAGTGAAAAAATCCTCCTTTCTTTTATCAGATGATTACAATACATTATCATTTTGATTTTAAAAACGAAAAAAGAACTTGAAATTAACATAACCAAGTGGCATATCCACAACTTGTTAGCCACGTGATTTGTGGTATAGTTATTATTCACTTTGTCCAAATTCAATCAATTCTGCTTGTCTGGACAAGACAGATTGCTTTACTCTGAGGATGCTGAATAACCATGTCTTTCAGTTGCTTGATCAAGGACCTCACATTAATCTCCATGACTTTAGCTTTACCTTCTTTATGGTCTTACTTCAAGGTCTTGTAGATTCACTTTGCTTTAGAAAAATCGGTGGGGATTATGGTCGACTCGTCATGCACGCTCTAGTACTTCAACTTGAGGTGGACAGGGGAAACTAGTGTGTCCATTGTTGCTATAAAGGACGGGGCTAGGATGCAGTTGTAAACACTCTTGCAAGGAACAATCGGGAATTGGGAATCAATGGTCTTCGTATCTCTCTTTTCCCCCAAGGTGACTATTGTTAGAACAAGATTTGTTCTTGATATTTTCTCTTTTAGGTTTGATGATAACAAAAGTATTAAAAGAACAATGATTTATCTGATGTGTGTTTTATTTATGCAGGTTCTTATTCTTGTACATAAATAATCAGAATCTGTTTATCTAAGATACACTTGGAGTTGCTTCATTGCTAGCTTCTGGTGGCAGAGTCTGAAGAACAATTTCTAGTGTGGCTAACGCAGACTCTGAATTGAAGTCCTCAACATTCAGACGAGTTTCTTCACTTAGTAATTGTATATCAGCTTCTGGTACCATTCAGAGTTGGTGATAAAGTTGTGGACTATCCGTACAACTGAAAGCATGTTGTATTGTCTTATCAGCCTGTCAACTCGAGTCTACAGGATTGCAAGGCTCAAGAAAAAGCTGGTATGTTCTATGGATGTCTGCTCTCAATAGCTCTATTAGTACAGAACCTCTTGAAGACTCAAAGGTTAAACGTGTTACACAAAGGATTCAAAAATCTGTTGTGCATCCATCTTCAACGTCTCTTGTACTATGGAGCAAAAGCAAAGACACTTGATCAAGTCACCTTATCAACAACTAGTTTCTAAAAAGGCTATATACATAGCTGAACATTCAAGCCAAAATTTTCAACAAGGATTCTTCTGTTGAAGGAGTAGCAAGATCAAGCAATTATCATCTCTATGTAATAGGCAGATTTTCTGTTGTAGGCTGTAATTGTAAAATCCTTAAGATTTCTTACCCCTGTATACATTTAGAAATCTTAAGTGCATTAGGTCTTTGTTATGGTGACCTCTCGTACCTCTGATGCTTGCATCATGTACACCTTGCTCTCTATTCTGCTGAGCCTTCAGTAGTTTAGATTAAGTCTCCTGCTATGTGCTAGAGCAAAGAGTCTTGTCTCATTGGGATTCAAGCAACAAGTCTTGAGCCAAGATGCTTAAGCCAGGTAAGTCTCATTGCTTAAGTGCTTGAGCTGTGAAAGTCTTATTCATCTAGTCTAATTGAGCAAAAGTAAAGTCTTAGACATGTCCTCTAAGCAAAGGTAAGTCTCAGCCAGAAGACATATGAGCAGGCGGCTCAGTCTGATGGTGTGAGCACTCGAAAGTATTAGACATGTGTTATAAGCAAAGGAAAGTCTCAGCTAAAAGGAAGGTGAGCAAGCGGCTCAGTCTGGCGGTGTGAACAAAGGGTAAGTCTTAGACATTCATTCTAAGCAAGGGACCTCTCAGACAGTTGGTCTGAGTAGTTGTAAAAGTCTTATGCAGAAGCATACACGATTGTAATCATGAAGTGGTTATAATGAAAAGCTCTTGTGAGACAAGGGGAGTGAACTATTCTTAATTAGGGGAGCAACCAGTATAAATCTTTTGTGTCTTTTGTTGTAATTTTATTTACTTCTGCTGTATCCGCTGCCAATTGAATTAACTCAGAATCTGAACATCAATTCTGATTCTGAAACTCTGATCAGAAGCTAAATAATAAGAAAACGCGAACCACAATTCAACATCCCCCTTCTTGTGTACTTTTCACACCTTCAGACTATTAGCTTTGTGTACCCGCATGAGGGGTTACATTGTCGTTGAAGGCTTCTAGATAGGACCTTTCATAAGGACACAAACTTTATTTCTTCAATCGCATCTTCTAAAAGAGATCTTAGTATACAATGTCATAGGGTTCCACCAATAAGCATCTTTGAGACTTCAAAGTTGGAGATCGCGACCATTATAACCCAAGGAAACTTCCCAGAAGGTAACCCGTCAAAATGCTACTCTAAGTCAAGCACGTTTAACTATGGAGTTGTCATACCCCAAATTTTGACCACTAGGATTTCCCATCATTGTGCAAATCATCATCACAATATGGATGTACCTTCATGTTTCATCAATCTCCTCAAAGATGGGTGAGTATTCACTACATCTAAGAATTAGGGTTTCAAGCCCTCTCAGAGCTCTTAGACAAAGGATCAATCAAGGAATGACATGATCTTTAACTTGTCTAACCTCTCAAACCTCCATAAAGGATTAAGAGGACTCCCACATCAAGAATCAATCACAAGGTTGCAGCATTCCAAGTGGATCAAGCCTCAAGATCGCCAGTGTCACCAAATTAGGGTTTTGGTCAACTAGGGCCTCCAGATGGAAATTTTCATCTGGGCATGAGCCAATGCTTCAAAGCACAACCTAAGATACTCCAAGGGACATCATGAACCCAATCATCAAGTCAAATTAGCCTCAGGGGATGCATTTATCAAAAATCAGGAATTAGGGTTTCTTGACCTAATTCACCCCTAAGTTGACTTTTGGGACAAAACATGAGCCAAGACCTCAAGAGATGATTTGAGGGTCTCCCATACACCACATTGATCCATTTGCAACAATGGATTGGTCCAAGAAGCTTGATTCATAAGTTTCAATTTCATCAGGATCACAATTAGGGTTTCAAGGGAAAAAGTCAATTGCATCTTTGACTTTTGACTCAGGCATGCTTCCAAACCTTGGGACATGATTCAATACACCCTATAACACCTATGAAATATAGCCATTAGGTTTGATTTAGGTCAAGGACTTGATTTCACCAAGGATCGCACAGGTTGGAATTCATCTGATAAAAAGTCAAATGTGCACAAAAGTCAAAGTTTGACTTTTTGAGATTTTTCATATTTATGGTTCTTTAACCCTAAAATGATGTTAATGTGTAATTGGAATCATCATTCATCAAGAAAAATCAAAGAAAATGGGATAACTTGCAAAAGGGGTAACCATAAAAACTTAGATTTTTCTAAATTATGAAATGAAGTGGCTAGGGTACCAACTTCCAAGGACCATAACTTGAGATCCAGGCAACCATTTTGGATGGTCCAAATATGGATTTGTAGCTCTCATGGCATAGTTCAAAAGTGTCAACTACACTTCATTCCAATTCCTCATGGATTTTAAGTTATGATTGGATCAAAATCACTAAAAACATGAAAATACATCTTTTCCAACACTTAGACAAAATTCTGTCCAAGACTGATTTTGTTGAAAACACCAAAACTTGTGAGGTTTTTTCACATAGTTGCAAGTGAAATCAATTCCAAATGTGAACATCAATGTTGTTGCAAATGTTGCTAAGAATTCAAAGAACTTATTAGCATGAATTGATTCCACTTGAGCCAAGAGAAATCCATGACCAAACATGCCCCTTGTTGTAAATGTTTTGCAACAGATTTTGTTGCATAACTTGATGAACTCGATTCTTATCCAAAGAGCATTGACCACAAGACCTGCTGCACTCGTTTTGATGACTACAAGCTCTGCACCACCTACCAATTCAGTTCAAGGCCAGCCAATGGGAGCATGAACAAAAGAGAATATGCTTGGAATCCAATGTGCATTTATGAGCAAATAGTGAATATTCAACATTCCCTTTATGATCAGTTAAGCTGCCTTCATAATCCACCAATAAGAAAACTCCAGAATGTGAAATTTGTCAGACCATAGCTGAGCTATTTGGAGGCTCCTCTATTCCTTGTGAGTGAAGATATTTTCCAAAACTTGACCAAAAAAACTCAGAGCATATCTCTTGAGCCCGAGCTGGTAACTTCAGGACAACATCTTTGCCTATAAATAGAGTGCATATTTCATTCTTCAGATCACACCAAAAGCACAAGAATTCTTTACTTTCTTTCTTTCACTCTCTAGTCACAAACACTCCATATTTGGGCCATTCACCATCGGGTTTTGAGTTGCAGAGCCAAGCAACTCAAACCATCACTTCTAACACATCATATATGATGTATAGAAGCTGTCTAAACACTTAAACCATTCCAGAAACACTTGAATCAAAATCTCAATCTTCAACTTACCTGTTATGCAGTTGGATTCCTCCAACTTGATCCAAAGATTTTCAAAGTGTTCCAAGACTTGCAATCCACTCAACAACATCCATTGAAGCTGTAGAGATCATCAAATCATTTCTGGAACACAGTTTGTGCAGAGATCCCATTTCAGCTTGCATCAAGGTAAGCCTAAAACTACATCTTCATGATCCATGCATATTTCCTCGCATGGTACTTTTGCCAATTGCTTGTCATCATATGTTGAGTATTTCCCCTCAAAACATTTTATCATAGCACTCACCAACATGTTTGCACAATTGCTTTTGCAAAACTAGGGTTCATACACTCATGTTCATATAACTTGCTGCATACTGAAAATAAATGAAATCAAATATTGCCATCATGTTCCTTGTTAAAAAACGCATGAAATTGGTGCTTGGATCATGTCAAATGGTTGAGAAACGATTGAGTTAGAGGGCTTCACGCATCTGAGCTTGAGGTTGAAGATGGCCATGGCGCCATGCTTTAGAAACCAACCAAGTTTGCCTTATGTTTTTCATTTGCCATGTATATTATGAATTGGCATTGCGCCCCAGTGGTTGATCAACTGGTTTGTGTGTACTAGCGAGTGGAAGTTCTGGGGTTCGAACCCCCTCGCCCCAGACCTCTTTTTTCTACTACTTTTTCCTATTTTTAACATTTTTCAAATTATTTTTATTAATGATTTGAAAAATTAATTTCTCACTCAATTTTAATCATTTTTGGTTGATTCTTTTTCTAAAAAATCACAAATATAGTAAAATATTTTATTCTACAAAAAGATAAAATTTATATCATTTATGTAATATAATTGGTATTTTTGTAAATAAATTCATTTTAATTGTTTTTAAACATTTTAAAAATGAATATTCATCTTGCAAATCAAAACCAAATGAGTTTTAAATCATCTTGTGATTAAAACCTCATTTTTCAAACCTTAACCAAAAATCACAAGTGGTTTATTTAAACTTATTTGGTATTTTCATCATTTTTTATTAATTTTCTTTGAAAAATTACTTTTAAAAAGTGAAAATTAGGATTTCTTTGATTTTTAATCATACTCAAATATTTCAAAATCTTTTGGGCCTCTTGATTGAGTGTAAGTCTCACCTCTTTGTACTTAAACAATTTTGGGCCTCAGTATATTGTATAAGTCCCGATATAGTCGAAAATTTCGATGCGATCATCGTTTTCAAACTATCTTCAACTGGGCTTCTCCTTGAGCTATAAGACTCATATTTATTCATTTTCAAACTCTTTGGGCCTCTAATAGAGTGTAAGACCCAACCCCTTTTGAAAACCAAAATCATTTTGGGCCTCAGTCATTGTATAAGTCCCACTGTATTTTCAAAAATCTCGGCGCGATCGCCGTTTTCAAACAAACAACTGGGCCTACCCTCGTGTTGTGAGTCCCGCTTCTTTTCTTTAAAACACTTTTGGGCCTCTTGAGAGAGTGTAAGACCCATCCCTTTGTACATAAAACCTTTTTTGGGCCTCAGTCGTTGTATAAGTCCTGACACGATATTCAAAACAACAGTACAATTACTGTTCAAACCTTGGGCCTCTCCGTGAGCTGTAAGCCCCAACCATCTTTTCAAAACAATCCCATTTTGATTTAGGTTCAAATATATATATTGTTTAAAACTTTCTTTAATTTCTCTGAACAACTAACAATACAACATGGAAGCTCTACAACGGGTAAGTGTTTATCCGCTTTCATATATATAACTGTATTGTGGGAAGCGGCGCATGGTTAGTCTTCTTTCATTCTTTTAAATACATGTCATATATACATAACTATATTGTGGGAAGTGGCGCATGGTTAGTCTTCTTTCATACCTTTTTAATATACTTGTCATATATCAAATATATATATATATATATATATATACTAGTATTGTTATTTAGAGTTTTCCCCGGCAACTACGTCTAGAACTAGGTAAAGCCCTGTTGGTTGCTCTTAAATACAAACAAAACTAGATCCCCCGTAGGATTCCATATACAGTCTTCCATTCTCTTGGGGTTAAACAATATGGAACAAAGAGACAGGCAGTATTCTCGGTGAACCTTTTCTTAGACTGTCACCCTTAGAAATTGTCAAAGAAACTCTACTCCCTAGAGATGATCTTTTCTCTGTGAATGGCATCTCTTGAGTTTCTTCCAAACCCTCGAACTTTCCTGGAATGATCTCTTCTCTGTGAATTGCATTTCTTGAACTTCTCTTGGTTTGGGGACCCACAGGCTTCCTAAAAGCATCACTGCCTCCTCTTGGGCGTTGTACAAGGACCTCCGGCTTCTTAGAGGTTCTCATGCCTTCTCTTGGGCTTAATACAAGGACCCTGACGACCTCTTAAAGGTATAAGACATAACTTAGTCATCCTTTGCTAGAGCAGTCTTTCCAGAGTCAAAACTCCGGCCATTTTAGGGTTGATTCTCATCCCTTAATGCCCGTGCCTCCTCTTGGGCATTGTACAAGAGATAAAACTCTTCCACACCAGTAGACTTGGACAGTCTATACCCCATTGAGCCTCAAAGACATTCTCAAGCACTGTAGAGTCCCGGTCTATCTCCTAAAAATTCCCCAACCAGGGCTAGCTTGTCCCAAATCAGAACCTCAAGGCATCTGATACCTCAACTCTTCTGTAATCCTCAGCAAGAGTTGACTCCCCACTCGGACCTGCATAGGGATCTCAATTATCCCCAGCAGTAAGATAGCCTCCTCTTAGGCTTTGTATAATGATCTTTCCTCAACACAGTCATTCTCCTCTTGGGCCTTGTACAATAATTTTCCCTAGCAGAGATAACCTTTTCAGACTCTCTTGTTGAGTCAATCTCTTTTTAGCCTCAATCGCGGGCTTTGTACGAGACAGAAAATCACTCTCTTGTTGAGTATAAAAGACTCTCTTGTTGAGCCAATCACCTTTTCAGACTCTCTTGTTAAGTCAACCTTTTTTAGCCTCCGTCTTGGGCTTCGTACAAGACAGATAAAAATACTCTCTTGTTGAGTCAAACCCCTTTAGCTTCCGCCTTGGGCTTTGTACAAGACATATAAAAGCACTCTCTTATTGAGTCAAACTCATTTCAGCCTCCATCTTGGGCTTTGTACAAGATACATACAAATTCTCCCCAACAGGATCAAAATCCCTTTTAGCCTCAATCTTGGGCTTTGTACAAGACAGAAAGAACATTTTCCCCGGAAAAGTCAAACTTTTGGGCTCCTCTTAGGCTTTGTATAAAGAAATCCCCGGTTGAGTCAATCAACCTTTTAGCATCAAACTTGTGCTTTGATCAAGGCACACAAAAAATCAACAATCCCTCTTTAGAGATGACAAATTCTCTCTCAGCCAAAACTCTTTAGCTTCATATCTTGGGCTTTGAACAAGCTACAAATCACTTTTAGCTTCAATCTTGGGCTTTGAACAAGACACCAAACATCTTTTTCCTCCCTTAGAATAGGAGGAACTATGATCGCTCTGATTTCCCTGTTTCGTTAAACGGGAATACGTAGGCATAAGATTGCAAATCTTAGCGAGCATACTAATCAAAAACTCTAAAGTCCATTACCTTCATACATCAATTAAAAAAATATCGGATCTAGTACCTTACCAAAAGCCACACGGACAGTCTAGGCACTCTATTCTTAAACAAAATAACCTAAGACAGGCCCCTTATTTTGATAGCATCTGTAAACCAACAGTCATCTGTTTAAACTCAGTATGCAAGCAGGGTTAATTGGAGACATCTATTTCCCTTCCTTAATCAGCTTCACAGGATAAAAAATGAATCGAACTGTAGTACCAAAGCGATAGTGATTCGAAACCACAAAAACCGCGCTACAGAAAAATGGCGACCACAATGGGAGGCATTCTTTCTTACAGTCTTAGGTAGAAAACTTTAAGTTCACAAAGTGCCACAGAAATGGCAACTCTGCTGGGGAGTCATTGTCTGTATAAGAAATAGGACTAGAGGTCTAGGATGTTAGGACAAATATATATACTGCTTTTCCTAA
Source organism: Lathyrus tuberosus (assembly GCA_022829125.1). Classification (NCBI taxonomy): domain Eukaryota; kingdom Viridiplantae; phylum Streptophyta; class Magnoliopsida; order Fabales; family Fabaceae; genus Lathyrus; species Lathyrus tuberosus. The sequence continues at coordinate 1,987,817 of JALAZF010000405.1, forward strand.
TTGATATCTGTGTTTATTTTTCTGCTAATGGGAATGCGTGTGATGCCGCATCTGGATAGATTGAGTATACACCTAAGATAGGTGATGGCACTATATGGGTAATCTTACAGGGAGTGACTCCCAAATAAGAGGTCTCAGTCGACCATCGAATCAGTGGAGATGCCCTTTGCGGATTCAATGCCTATACGACTTCGGTTGTTGAAAGCAGATTGTTCGATTGGGTTATCTGAGAAGTTGAGGATGTTAGTAGACTAAAACCATTTTGTAGCGCGGAAGCTATCGGAAATAGTTGTCACGCGATACTACCCTCATTTGAGATTACTCTAAGATACATAAGCTCGCTCGGGTGATTCCAGCCTGCTGTTGTTATCCCAAGAGGGGTCAATGATTTTGAGGACAGGTACAAAAAATCACCAGTATAAACCTTTGGGGATGGGTAGAGCCTTGACTTCATGACACCGAACCTTTGACCCCATGTTTTTTCTATGTTTTTGTGTGCTGCATTCATGCATTCATTCATTAAAAAACACTAAACAAAAAATCTTCTCTTCTAGTCTCTCTTTTTCAAATTAAACTAAGACAATGATTGCAAATGTCAGATAAAGAGATTGCTAATGGATTTCGGTAGAAGGAAAACTCACAAGTACACCTTCAAGGTTCCAAAATTAGAGGATTTGAGAGGGTTGGCAAGGATGATCACCAACCCTAATGCTTTCAGAGCTAAATACGGAGGCCTGCTGTCTCTGTTAAGGGTCCATGTAATTAAAGGAATACTGGCTACGCTCATTCAGCTCTACGATCCGGTCTATCACTGTTTCACATTCCCGGATTATCAAATTGCACCAACACTGGAGGAGTACACTCACCTGACTGATTTACCCATTACTAATCAAGCTCCCTTTTCTGGACTGGAAGAAATTTCAAAGGATCAAACCATTGCAAGAGGAATCTATTTGGACGAGTCAGAAGTCAGGACTCACATGACCACTAAGGGTGGAATCCAAGGTTTGCCATCCAAGTTTTTGGTAAAGAAGGCTATGTACTTTGCTAGTATAGGGAACGTGACCGCTTTCAAGAGCATCTTTGTTTTGCTCACCTACGGGTTATTTTTGTTTCCCAACATCGATAATTTCGTAGATATCAACGCCATTAAGGTTTTTCTGATTGGAAACCCTGTACCGACTTTGCTCGCGGATGCTTATCATTCAGTACACTTAAGGAATTTGTACAGCAGAGGAATGATCACATGCTGTGTACCCCTGCTGTACAAATGGTTCACTTCCCATTTACCTAAGTCTGCTGCATTTTGGGATCAAAAGAATACTTTACGTTGGTCGCAGAGAATCATGTATCTTACCAACTCCGACATAGATTGGTACAATCAAATCTATGACGGGATCAGAATCATTGACCGTTGTGGAAAATTCCCCAATGTACCCCTCATAGGAACTAAAGGAGGAGTCAATTATCATCCAGTTTTAGTTCATCGTCAATTTGGGTACCCGATGAGGCATGTCCCGCGTAATGCTCATCTGGAAGGTCTTTTCTTCAAGGAAGGAGAAAATGACAGGGCACTAAAGACACAAATACTGCATGCCTGGAAATATGTTCATAGGAAAGGAAGAAAGTCTCTAGGAAAACCAAACTGTGTCTTTGTGGAACCTTATCTCCATTGGGTACAAACTAGAGCTCTCAAGCTGAGGATGCCTTACCCTCGTCAGGAGGTTCTTCCGTTAAGGGACCCCGTCCTTTACTTTATGTCTGATACGGAAAAACTTCAGGTTACTCTCAACAAAGTTCAACAGAAGAGGAGGTCTTGGAAGAACAAGTACCGTATTCTCAATGTGGAGTGTAAGAAAATACAGCAACTGTTAAAAGATAAAGATGCTCTGATTGAGATTTTAGAGCAACATGCTTTAGATAATCAAGAATACCAAAGGAATTTGCTCGCTCCTTTCACCTGGCAAAGGAATGACAACCCAACAACAGCTAAAGAGCCCCGGTCAAAGAAAAGGAAAGCACTAGCACCTGAGCTCCTCTCAGAGAGGACTCAGGATCCATTAGTTTAGACTTTTCCTTTTACAACACTATGTAAATTACTGTATTTCCATTTTCGTAATCTTTGAATTCAATAAAACGGGGTATTCCCCATTGTTAGATATTTGCAATCCAATTGTTGAAGTTTATTTTAATTAAACAAAAAAGAAAATAATTAATATAATCATTGCATATCATTCATCATTCTCACTTAACGCATTCTTCTTACCTACGAATCTCACATTTGTGTCTCGATTCTAGAGTCAAACTGTCTCATTCGTACAATACTCAGGCCAGTCAACAAAAGAAAATGGATAATCTCGAGGAAAAGAACAGAGAGTTGAGAGAAGAACTCGACGCTCTGAAAGAGGATTTGAGAAAGCTTCACAACGATATTCAAGCTCTGGCAGAAGCTCAGATGCAACAACAAAGGATTGTGATCTCAGAGATCACATCGACGCCCATAGTGGAAAAGTATGACCCTCGATATACCATGCCTAAAGATCGTCCCTGGGGCATGCCACTTAACTATATCCCGGAAGGATATATTTCACCGATCACGGAAGATCCGGGAACTGCAGCAGGAGCCGTTGGGCCTGAAGGTTACAAACTTTGGGAAAACGAAGATGCCAGGGGCATGTCAATAACTCCTGAAGGTTACAAACTTCGGGAAGCACCAAGAGTCTCAGCCGTAATGACTATACCACCACCCGTGGTACACACTGTCCCGGAAAGGCAGATTCCCCAGATACCTTCTAGGGGAAACGAAAGTGTGTTCGGTAGAATGAATGAGTTCCAGGAACAGTTCCTGGAGATGCATAAAGAACTGCAAGCCCTTCGCGGTCAGGATTTATTTGGAAAGGACGCCACAGACCTTTGTTTGGTCCCCAATGTGAAAGTTTCGCACAAATGCAAGGTACCTGACTTTGAAAAATACAAGGGTAACTCTTGCCCTCAAAGTCTTTTGGTGATGTACGCTCGGAGGATGTCAACTCAGACAGAGACACACTCCAGTTTACAATCTTCTCACCTAATCTCTACCTGTGAGATTTCTATCTAAGACACTTAGACATGAGACACCTCTCACTCCCCCTCAATCACATGCAGTGATAACTACAGAACAAAACTAAAGAGAAGAACACACTTCAAATACAAAACTTGATCTTGCTTAAAAGCTTCAATCAAGAACAAAACACTCGTACTTAAAAGCTTAGAGTGGACACAATACAACTCAACTACTCAGTCCAATTCACGCATCTAACAGATGAATGAATGGCTCACAAAAAAAATACAATGTTAAAACCCTAAAACTTGAACGCAGCTTGCAATAACTTATTCTCTCTACTCAGCAATTAGGGTTGAACATCTTTAAATAGTAATACACTCTTTGGGCTTGGGCATTAGCAGATCTTTGAATCAAATAATAATTAAAACTAATTATTCTCCATATCTTTTTGCACGAAAATAGCAACAACCTAATCTTCAAAATATCACAGAAATTGCTTGCTTCAATATAAAGATACTCCAAGATTTTCGCACGCAATTACTCAACAGATTGCAAAAAGAGCGCAGCAAATAAAACATAACATTCTCAACAGAATGTTCTGGTAGCAGATGTTAGGACATCGTGTTTGACATCATGCATAAAGTCCTGCAATACTATGAAACACCACCTGCAGAATGTTAGAACCAACATGTCAAGACATCAAGCAAAACATCTTGATGAACCACTTTGTTTTAGCAAAATTACTGCCAACACAGAACTAACAAACTCCCCATTTGGCAAATTTTGGCTAAAACACTATAGCACCAACAATGATCAGAGATCCCTGCAGCAGAAGCAACACACATACACAACTAACATTCCAAGCACATACACATCTAAACAAAAACTCCCCTTCAAGCCAAGGAGCAGAGAAAAACCAGCAAGGAAAACCAAGAAACGAAAAAAAAAAACAGCTGCACACACAGAACAAAACTACTAAGCTAAAGCTACTCCTTTCTCCCCCTTTTAGCCATAATTAGACAGAAAATTCCATAACAAGCAAAGCTAAAATTAGCATAAAGAAGCTGTCACCATGAGAGCAATACAAACATTTTCTTCAACATTCAGATTATGCACACAAGAGTGCCATCAGAAAACCAGAACAGAATTCAAGCACACAAGGGTGCCAAAAGAAAACTAGAAAAAAAGAACCAAAATAACAAAAAAACAACTTCATGACAGAACACTCAAGCATCTCCAGAACCAGCAGAGTCCTCACTCTCAGACTTGTCTTCATCACCCTCTCCACTGCCATCAGACTCACCAGAACCATCCTCTGCATTGCCATCAGACTCACCAGAATCACCCTTATCAGAACCTTCCTTCTCATTTGCATCCTCAACAGTATCACCTTCATCCATTCTAAGAGTCATAATCATTCTTTCAAACTTCAGTTTTCTTTGAATATTGACTCTAATAACCTCATCCAGTTCCTTGCAGGCTTCTACCAACTCAGAAATTACCCCAGACTTGTTTGTGGGTTGGTGTGAAGTAGAGGCAGATGTCATGACAATGTCAGGGACATGTTTACCTTCAAACAGTTTATAGTGAAGGGACAATGCAGACCCCCTTTTGCAAACAACATCAGACTGAGATAGGATACCAGGGTGTTGGTTTAAAATAATGCCACAGATAAGGGAGGGGAAGGCAATAGGCATCTTCACAGCAAAAGTGCCAGCTTGCTTCATAGTCTGATCAAATATAAAGGAACCATAATCAAAACTCCTCTTAGTCCCAACAGCATATATAAACCTTCCCAGACCAACAGAAATAGTGGAAGTGTGATTTGTGGGGACCCAGTTAGCAACACTTATTCTATGCAAAATAGCATATTTAACACTTAGCAGGCCAGCAGATAACTTGTGTTTCATAGGCCAACCTCCAACCTGATTAGCTGTGATAGTCTTGCACACTTGATTATCAGTAGCTTCCAGCTCACATTGATCATCTTCATTTCTGCTAAGGTACTTGTTGATTATGGTAGGAGAGAATTCCACACACTTTCCTCTCACATACACCTTTCTGAAATCCTTACTCTGCTTATCATTACAGTCTACAGGAATGTTGACTATAAACTCCTTCACTAGCACATCATAGCATTTTGAAAACTTGGTCATTGTCTTCATCAATCCAGCATGCTCAATCACGGCCATTATCTCCTTCCAATCCAAAGCGTCTTTCCCTAACTCTCTCTCCAGTGCTATCCTTCTTTGATAAACATACTTCCACTTTTGAACACTGTCAGCATAATGGAAGGAGATGTTATCCAAAGGAACATCAGGGACTATTCCAGAAATTCTTTTTAACACAGTCCTTTTCACAGGAGTGATGTCCTGGACATCATCCTCAACATCAAAGTCAGAATCAGAATCAGCCCTAATCTTCCTATTTTTGGAGGAAGTGGACACTTTGCTCCAGGATTTTGGAGGTCCTACAACAGTAGTCTTTTTCTTACCACTAACAACTTTCACTTTAGGAGAGGTATCCACAGATTTCCCTTTTCTTGTCTTTAACCTCTTAGCAATACCAGGATGCACATTTGCAATTAACTCGTTGTCAGAGGGAACATTAACAAGATTCACAACAACATCATCAGAGTTAACAGTTTTTTCCTTACTCTGATCAGCACCAACACTCTTCTTCCCTGAACTAGAGTCCTCAGTAACACCCTCACTTCTTCCTTCCTTAAGCACATAGTTAGCCAATTTGTGCAAATTTGCAGTCTCAATATCTTCCTCAGAATTTGAAGAGTCTATATTTCCTTCTTCACTTTGATGTGCATCCAAAGTAGGAACAACATCAATTTTAGACAGAGGGACATTAATCCCAGGAACCCTATGCTCTCCATACAATAGACCAGTGACAATACTTTTAATGGTTCTATCCACATACTTACTACTTTCCCTATGATCATAAGAAGACTCAACAGTGGTTTTAGAGGAGTTACCTGCAGGTGTACGTTTGGAACTTCTTACATGCAGTTTGTTGGGCCTTGTCTTTTCAGTTTCAGAATGGGGAATCATGGACAATGGAGCAACGTCAAGAACAACTTCAGGAGAGATACCTTCCGAAGAAACCCTAGATTTTGAACGGGTAGGATTTTTAGCAGGAGAGTTCTTGGACGGAGAAGAATGTTGTTGAGACATTGTAAACTTCATGCAAATGCTTGAACTTGGAGTAGAAAGACTTCTTTTTCTGAGAGGGAAGGTGAAAGAACTGAGCAAGAAATGATGGATGTAGCGTGTGGGAACAATGTGATGAAATGATTTTCTATGGTAGGGTGGCTGCTTTTGTTGGAAACTTAAACGGAAGTAAATGATATTGCCACAAAATAGTAAATGATTTTTTAACTTTTTAAATACCAATGAAAGCTGCCCACACGCCATTAATTGCTACAGATCTTCATAAATACAAATGCCTAATTTTCCTCTTAAGGTTTCAAATTAACTTGCACCCAAAGCCTTAGTGAAAATGTCAGCTAACTGCTCTTCTGTGGCCACATGTTCCAAAGCAATAACCTTGTCTTCTACGAGTTCCCTTATGAAATAATGATGGATATCAATATGTTTGGTCCTGCTATGTTGAATAGGGTTCTTGGATATGTTTATAGCACTCAAATTGTCACAATACAATGTCATGACATCCTGTGTGACATTATATTCAGTGAGCATTTGTTTCATCCACACTAGTTGAGAACAACTACTTCCAGCTGCTATATACTCTGCTTCAGCAGTAGATAGAGAGACACAATATTTCTTCTTGCTAAACCATGATATAAGATTGTTCCCCAAGAAGAAGCAACCTCCTGAAGTGCTTTTCCTATCATCATCACTTCCAGCCCAATCAGCATCACAATATCCAGATAAAGTGTAGCCAAATCCATGTGTGTATAACATACCATAATCACATGTTCCATTTACATATTTCAGAATTCTCTTGACTTGATTGATATGACTCACTTTGGGTTCAGCTTGATATCTAGCACAAGCACCTACAACAAAGGCAATGTCAGGCCTGCTAGCTGTAAGATACAGTAGGCTTCCTATCATACTCCTATATAAACTTTGGTCCACATTAACACCATTTTCATCCTTGGACAGCTTCAGATGAGTATGAGCAGGTGTTCTTTTGTGACTGGCATTCTCCATTCCAAACTTCTTAACTATGTTCTTGGCATATTTACTCTGAGATAGAAATATAGAGTCTTCCATTTACCTGACTTGCAACCCAAGAAAGTAAGTTAACTCACCAACAAGACTCATCTCAAATTCAGACTGCATTTGCTGAACAAAATGTTTAACCATCGTATCTGGCATCCCACCAAACACAATATCATCAACATAAATTTGAGCAACCATGAGTTTCCCTCCTTCATCTTTGACAAAAAGAGTCTTATCTATGCCACCTTTTCTGTATCCATGCTCAACAAGAAATTCAGTAAGTCTCTCATACCACGCTCTTTGAGCTTGTTTCAAACCATATAGAGCTTTCTTCAACTTATAAACATGTGCAGGATAGGTTGGATCAATGAATCCCTTAGGTTGTTCCACATATACTTCCTCACTCAAATAACCATTTAAAAAGGCACTATTGACATCCATCTGAAACAGCTTGAACCTCAAGATGCAAGCAACTCCCAATAGTAGTCTGATAGATTCAAGACGAGCAACAGGAGCAAAAGTTTCATCAAAGTCAACCCCTTCAATTTGAGCATATCCCTGAGCAACCAGTCTAGCTTTATTAATTGTGACCACACCTTTTTCATCTGACTTGTTTTTGTAAACCCATTTTGTTCCAATCACATTTGTTCCTTTAGGTCTTGGAACCAGCTCCCATACTTCATTTCTTTTGAATTTCCCTAGCTCTTCTTGCATGGTATTAATCCAGAATTCATCAGTTAAAGCTTCCTTGATATTGTTGGGTTTAATTTTTGACACAAAGCAAGAGCTTGTGATGACTTCTCTTGATCTGGTAGTGACTCCCTCATTTGGATCACCTATGATAAGGTCTCTAGGATGATCCTTCTGAATTCTAATGGAAGGTTCTTTGTTTACTGGCTCAGAATCAGGTTCTGCAACAGTAGGATTGGGATCGACATTTTTGTCTGAAATTTCTGCAGATGTATCAAGGAATGTTCCAACATCGTCTAGAACATCAGTCTCCTTATGCAAATCATCAACAACAACATTTATGGACTCCATCATAACCTTAGTTCTGGAGTTGAACACTCTATAGGCTCTGCTGTTAGTAGAGTAGCCCAAGAATATTCCTTCATCACTTTTTGGATCCATCTTTCTTATTTGTTCACGATCTGCCAAGATATAACATTTGCTACCAAACACATGGAAGTATTTAACAGTAGGTTTTCTTCCCTTCCATATCTCATACAAGGTAGTAGTGGTTCCTGTTCTTAGGGTCACTCTATTATGAACATAGCAAGCAATGTTCATAGCTTCAGCCCAGAAATGGTAAGGCAATTTCTTGGCATGAATCATATCTCTAGCTGATTCCTGGATAGTTCTATTCTTTCATTCCACAACTCCATTTTGTTGTGGAGTAATGGGAGCAGAGAATTCATGGCCAATCCCTTCAGAGGAACAGAATTTAGCAAATTTTTTATTTTCAAATTCCTTCCCATGATCACTTCTGATTCTAACAATATTACTCTCCTTTTCTCTTTGGAGTCTTAGGCAAAGATCTTTGAACACATCAAACACTTCAGATTTTTCTCTAATGAAGCTCACCCAAGTATATCTGGAGAAATCATCCACAACCACATAGGCATACTTCTTCCCACCAAGACTTTCCACTTGCATAGGCCCCATCAAATCCATGTGAAGTAGTTCCAATACTTTTGAAGTACTGAGATGTTTAATCTTCTGATGTGACATCTTGGTTTGCTTTCCAACTTGACATTCACCACATACCCTTCCTTCTTCAATCTTTAGTTTAGGTATTCCTCTGACAGCTTCCATGGAGATGATTCTTTTCATGCCTTTTAGATGTAGATGACCAAGTTTTTGGTGCCACAACTTTACTTCATCATCTTTAGCAAGAGAACAAATGGATGAGTAACTAGAATCTAGAGGAACCCATAAGTAGCAGTTATCCTTAGATCTGACTCCCTTCATGATCACTTCATCCTTTTCATTTGTAACCAAACATTCAGATTTGGTGAAGTTGACATTGAATCCTTGATCACACAGTTGACTGATGCTGATAAAATTAGTAGTTAACCCTTTTACCAGCAGCACATTATCAAGGTCTGGAACTCCTGTGCAGTTCAACTTTCCAACTCCCTTGATTTCACCCTTGGCTCCATCACCAAAAGTCACATAGCTTGTGAGTGAGATTTGATGTCAACCAACAAATTCTTAATCCCTGTCATGTGTCTAGAACAGTCACTATCAAAATACCAGTCCTCCTTAGCTGAGACTCTGAGAGACATGTGAGCTATCAGGCTGGTGGCAGCAGTCTTGGGAACCCATTGTCTTCCATTAGTAGAAATGTTTGTATTTGATCTAGGTTGAGGAACAGGTTTGGGATATCCATAGAGTCTGAAGCAAAAGGGTTTTATGTGACCAAACCGCCCACAATAATGGCATCTCCATCTTTGCAATCTTCCTCTTAAGTGGTTGGGATGACCACTCCTATGATGTTGAGGCATATTATGTTTAGGTTCTGACACATGTTTTCTCCCAAGATGTTTAGACATCTGATGTGACATGTTAGTTTTAGGTCCAGATGAACTATCATCAGAAGATGATTTCTTCTCTCTCTCAAATCCCAACCCAGTAAGATCACCTGCCATTTTTCCACTCTGAAGGATTTCATCCAATGTGTCAGTTCCACTGTTCAGCATTCTGACAGACTTGGTCATTTGATCAAGTTTGGAGTTTAACAACATGACTTCATTCTCTAGCTCAACTTTTTCAGCCTTCAGTTGAATGATAAGTTTCTTCTGTTTCTCCCCTTCAAGACATACTTCTTCACTTCTGAGACATAACTTTTTGTAAGAAGCTGCAAGATCTTCAAAGGTCAGTTCATCATCACTAGAATCTCTATCAGAGACACATCTTCCAGTCAAGGCAGTCACATGTTTAGCAGATTCTTCATCAATTTCACTTTCAGAGTCCTCATCAGACCAGGAGACAGCTAGGCTTTTCTTTTGTTTCTTGAGGTAAGTAGTACATTCGCCTCTAATGTGACCAAATCCGTCACAACCTTGGCACTGAATTCCTTTTCCTTGAGTACATTTTTCTTCAGACCTTGTTCTCCTTCCACCATCATTGGACCTACTGATGTCAGATGAGTTATTCTTGACATCTGATCTTGACTTTATGTATATTCTCTTCATTACCTTGTTAAATTGTCTTCCTAGCAGAACTATAGCATTAGATAGGCTATCATCACCATCCAGGGGACTCTCCTCCTCTTCATCTTCAGTATTGAAAACAAATGCTATGCTTTTGGCTTTCTTTTCAGATCTGTCACTTATTCCTAGTTCAAATGTTTGAAGAGATCCAACAAGTTCATCAACCCTCATCTTGCTGATATCCTGAGCTTCTTCTATGGCAGTCACTTTCATGTCAAATCTCTTGGGGAGAGATCTGAGAATTTTTCTTACCAGCTTTTCATCAGACATCTTTTCACATAGGGCACTTGAGGCATTGGCTATTTCAAGAATATTCATGTGGAAGTCATGTATGCTCTCATCTTCCTTCATCTTTAAGTTTTCAAACTTGGTAGTCAATAGTTGAAGTCTTGACATCTTTACTTTGGAAGTACCTTCATGAGTAGTTTTGAGTATGTCCCAAACATCTTTAGCTATCTCACAAGTGTTCACCAATCTGAATATGTTTCTATAAATTCCATTGAACAAGGAATTCAAAGCTTTAGAGTTTCCAAGAGCCAGTTCATCCTCCTCCTTAGTCCATTCTTCCTTAGGTTTCAGATCAGATGTTTCTTTTCCATCTTTCCTAATAATGACAGGATGTTTCCATCCTTTTAAGACAACTTTCCAAGCCTTACTATCCAATGATTTCAAGAAGGCCACCATGCATGGTTTCCAATAATCATAGTTAGATCCATCCAAGATGGGTGGTCTATTCACAAATCCTCCTTCCTTATCCATAGTACCAGAAAATGTCATCCCTAGATCTCACCCAGAAACAGAACAGGGTGCCTGCTCTGATGCCAATTGAAATTCTGGTATCAGATATGAGATGTCGAAGTAGATGTCACGACACTAATATATGAACAATGATCAATATAAGAAAGATATAAAACAGTAAACAATAGCAAAGAGGCACAAGCAATTGTTAACCCAGTCTCTGCAATCACACCTACGTCTGGGGGCTACCAAGCCAGGAAGGAAATCCATAAAATAGAATTAGTTTGAAGACTCTCATTAAACACACTCCAGTTTACAATCTTCTCACCTAATCTCTACCTGTGAGATTTCTATCTAAGACACTTAGACACGAGACACCTCTCACTCCCCCTCAATCACATGCAGTGATAACTACAGAACAATACTAAAGAGAAGAACACACTTCAAATACAAAACTTGATCTTGCTTAAAAGCTTCAATCAAGAACAAAACACTCGTACTTAAAAACTTAGAGTGGACACAATACAACTCAACTACTCAGTCCAATTCACGCATCTAACAGATGAATGAATGGCTCACAAAAAAAATACAATGTTAAAACCCTAAAACTTGAACGCAGCTTGCAATAACGTATTCTCTCTACTCAGCAATTAGGGATGAACATCTTTAAATAGTAATACACTCCTTGGGCTTGGGCATTAGCAGATCTTTGAATCAAATAATAATTAAAGCTAATTATTCTCCATATCTTTTTGCACGAAAATAGCAACAATCTAATCTTCAAAATATCACAGAAATTGCTTGCTTCAATTTAAAGATACTCCAAGATTTTCACACACAATTACTCAACAGATTGCAAAAAGAGCGCAGTAAATAAAACATAACATTCTCAACAGAATGTTCTGGTAGCAGATGTTAGGACATTATGTTTGACATCATGCACAAAGTCCTGCAATACTAAGAAACACCACCTGCAGAATGTTAGAACCAACATGTCAAGACATCAAGCAAAACATCTTGATGAACCACTTTGTTTTAGCAAAATTGCTGCCAACACAGAACTAACAAAAAGGAACCTCAAACAAAAGTTCCTAATCCACCAGTCGGTCAGTCTAATGATCCAGACCTTTCAAAGAACAACGATGAGATGATGAAGCTCATCCAGAAAAGTGAATACAACATTGTTGATCAACTGTTGCAAACTCCTTCAAAAATCTCAGTGTTATCACTTTTACTCAGTTCTGAAGCTCACAGGGAGGCTCTACAGAAAATATTAGAGCAAGCCTTTGTGGAACAAGATGTGTCAATCAGACAATTTGACAGCATCATCTCCAACATCACTTCTTGCAACAACTTAGGATTTAGTGATGAGGAACTGCCAGAAGAAGGCAAAATTCATAACATGGCGCTCAATATTACAGTTAACTGCCAGGGCGATGCTTTAGCCAGCGTACTGGTTGACACCGGATTAACTCTGAGTGTTATGCCGAAGTCCACTCTAATGCGACTAGCTTTCAAAAGATCTCCGATGAGAGGCAGTGAGGTCATCGTTAAAGCATTTGACGGTCCTCACACTTTCCTAGTCACTTTCCAGGTCATGGATATACGGGCAGCATATAGTTGTTTGTTAGGAAGACCTTGGAAGTCACTTCGATAATTCACCAGAAGCTGAAGTTTGTCAAGAACGACCAACTCGTCACAGTCTGCGGAGAGCAAGCCTTGATCGTGAGTAACTTATCGTCATCCACATGTGTAGAACCAGAAGAGGTTGTTGGAACCCAGTTCCAAGCACTCACAATGAGTAATGACAATCAATCATAAAAAGGAACCTCGATTTCCTTGTACAAAGATGCTATCGAAGTAATCAAAAGTAACAATGCGAAAGGATGGGGACAACTTGTCATTCCTACTAACAACAAAGCAAACAAAGTCCTTGGTTCTTCTTCAACCTGTACCCAGACAGCTGCTAACGATGAAAATCTTCATCCCATTCAGAATTTCTTCCATAGTGGAGGTTTCCTTCACCTAGTGTCTCAAGAAGTCCATACCATCAACGAGGGATACTCCTCCGATATAGATGAAGAATGGAAGTCCTATCTTAATAAGGACGGTTATATGTCTTAGGAAGAAGTGCCTATGCCATTTTGCTATCCCGCACAGAGTCTGAGATTTATACCAAGGTCGAATGTCAAGACGATATACGGAGATTGTGATCTAGAAGAATGTTGTGCTCCACCCAACTCATTAGAGGAAGACACTCTGATGAAAGACAACTTTGACCACGACTATTATGGGCCGATGGATGGCCTGCCTATCTGGCAGCCGTACCCAGGAGACTCGGGGCAAAAGAGTCAGCCGAATGATGCATATCAGCTCAGCATCATTGAAAAGAATACATGTGTCCCCACTATATCATGGGATCATTACTCAGGGCATTTAGAAAACATCCAACACAATGATGAATTTGCAAAGGTTGCACGACAAGAGTTCCTCAACTACGCTTTTCCCGAGGTCAACGTCATCGAGAGAGATGACTCCTCCAGTTCCAAAGAAGCGTGGGACACCTTAGGACAGCCAAGTGGAAAATACGATTTTATGGTCAAGTACACCGCTCATGAAAGCTCTCGTATCAGGCTCAAAGACATCCAGCCAACTGGATGGGGAGATCCGCCTAAGAGTACAAACACTGTGCAAGATACAACAGAGGAATCCTCCTATGACAACTCTGTCTGGTGTCGCTCCCGGGATTTTCATCCAAGTACAAACGCGAAAGTGGCACGGAAACAGAGTCGCCAGCAATATGTATTTATCCCAAGAGAGGGAAAGGAAACACTGCGTAAACCTGAGGGAAAGAATAGAGCATGGTTTTGCGACCAAGAGAACTGGATTCGGGAGTCGGTTACGCGCAGGGAAGGTATTAGCACCCCTACGCATCCATCGTACCCGATGGGATCCACGCTTGCTTGTCTCGATCAAAGGGTGTAAGGAAAGATGCTGGAAAAAGAACTAGAAAAGGAAAGGAGATAAAAAGAGAAACAAATGTAGAGAAAATAAAAGAAGTGCTCGAATGGGCCCTACCCCACTGCCTACGTATCTCATCGGGAACATGAGAATCAGAGCGACGTAGTTCCCCTCAACGAGGGTCGCTTTGTTCGTATGTTTTAGTGGAAACGTCAGAGTGCGCGTCCCAGCAGGTTAGGTGTTGCGGCTCGCTGTATGGAGACTTAGGCGTTACCTGTTTGCGGTAGAACGGACGTGACGAGTCCTTAAGACTGGAATGAAAGAGATGAGAAAAGAATTGTTTATTTGTTTGTTGTCTTTTAAAAGAAAAATGTTTGTTATTTGTTCGCGTATGATAATGTATCTAAATCTTAATCATTGGAATGTATACATCCTCACATTCCAAGATGGAATGGGTAAGAAAGTATACTAAGTGTGAAGAAGACCCTCACACTTAGTTCCAATTATTAAGGTTCAAACACACCAGCATACTTGTATTTATTAAGTGTTTTTGGTGATTATGAAATGAAGAAGTGTTTTTCTTTATTTGTATCTTCAACAAGTATTGCATTTAAGTCCCTCATACAAGATCAAATGTTTAACACATTGACCCAAGATGGGCCATATGCTACACATTCTAAGATTATAAGGGAAGACCCCTTATAATCGTTTCTTTATATGAAAGGCCTAAATGCAATAAGTGCCTACCTTTATTAGATATTTTGAATTTCCTTTTAGATGAGGAGATGAAAGACTCAAGTGGGCGAGAAAGGTAAAATCTATGTGAACTAAGACTCGATCCTAATTGATTAGTTAAGGGAGTGATCCTAATGGTTTGTGAGGTTGCAAAACCTAAAGTCTAAAGAAGGAATGAATTAAACAATTCACTTCTAAAGTAGAAGATGAATTGTAACTCAAAAGGGAAAGTAATGAGTTAATCAAAGAAAGCACATAAGTACTTACAAAACACAAGGTTGAATTGTAAAAGATGAAAGGAGAGAGGTTTGAATGTGGATTCCTTATCCACACTCGATTTCAACTTACCAAAGCCCCTACATGGTTAGTAAACATGGAAACATGTATAAGAAGTAAAGAACATTTAATACACATTAAAGTTCAAAAGAATAAGATGAAGAATCAAATCTTGCTATCACAACCAGAATGTGAACCATACTTACAACAAGTGAATATCATCATACAAGTTCAAATGAATAAGCAACAATCATCATCCATAACATTCAAACATGTTATCATAAGAAAGGATAGATGAAAGATGAAAAGAAATGAAGGGAACATGCATAAATGGAACATGTAATCCAAAAATCAGAATTGAAACTAAATGAAAAATGGTTTATAAACCTCAAAGTATTCATGAATCAACATTCAAGACATTCAAGAAGTAATAGAAGAAGAAGTGAAGTGAAAGTTCAAAAGGAAAGTGCAAACAATACATGTTAAGGATGCACAAAGTTCAAGTTGAAATGAACATGTAAAGATGACCTATAGTGTGTACCAAGGACCTATAATATCATATGGATGGCTCATAAAATATGCAAATGCTCATACAAATATGCACAAAAGAATTCATGCAAACATACACTAAAGTTAGAATGATATGACATGTATTATGCTTCAAATGTAATGCATCAAACAAAAATCAAATGGACTTATGAAAATTATGCAAGCATGGTATTTGAATGCCTAAGTCAGAAGTAAATCATACATCAAGATGGCATCAAACAAAAATGACCTAACATGCTTCAATGTATTAGTGAATCAATGCAAAAAGAATTAGGCCAAAACAGTTTGTAATGAGCAAGAACAAAATTCTACAAATTCATGTATCATATTTGGAATGCATACAAATGGAAATTCAAAGAAAAATATGAAACAATGGTAAAAATGTGATAAAATCATGAAATAAAAATATCAAAAATTTCCTAAATGTCTTGATAATACTCATGAATTTTTCCATAATTTTCTAATGTTTTTTTTTGTAATTTTAAAAATTAAAAATGAAACGTGTATGAAATGAAGAGAATAAAAAGAAATTGAAATAAGAAAGGGGTGTATGCATAGTAAACCACCAGTTCAAATTGTTTGGGCTTTAAAACGTGAGGTGTAAATAGCAATGACCTAAGGTCCATATACGCGCGGTCCACATCAACAATTATGCACTCTCATTCAAAATAAAAGTCAAAACAATGAACACCATTGGATCAAGTCCAGTCAACAAACCAGTCAAAGTAACCATATCCAATGCACACGCGTGAAGGAACACACTCACTAACATATACCACACCACACATTGCTTAAATGAGAATCAGAAATTGGACACGTGAGATGCACGTTTATTTTAATGTGCTGGCAAGATCTCATCCCTTCAACCTCCCCAATCCAACGGCCACGATCAAAAGAAACACAAACCCTAGCATTTACAGCCACCGGCCGGAGAAGGACCTCCGGTCACCTTCTCCGGTCACGCGCCACCGTCTGCAACTCCATATTTTCCAGAATTTTGCAAATATGATACCAAAATGAAGAGTAGCTTATGTAGATTAAGAATTCACTCATAAAAACAACACATCATGCACGCATAGCAAGAGCAGAGGAGATGAAGTTGTGTCCTAAGTTTTGAAACTACGCCTCTAAGAGGCCTATCAACTAGCCAGAGTAAATAGAGTTTCTAGCAAGCTTTAGGCAACAAAAACAACTCAAAATTAATGAGAATCGAAAGAAAAAAGTTGAGTGATGAAACCTGAAAACGTGTAGAAATATGAGGTGTTGAGAAAACCAGAGAAGAGCTTGATATTCTGAGCTTCTAGATCTCCAACCTTAGCAAAATAAATGCTATTGATTCACGAATTTGTGAAGGAAATTGAAGATTGCAGTGATGCTGAACTTGTAGAAGCTGAGTTGTTCTTGTTGCTCTTGATTCAACCACACCAAACAATGAACAATGGAAGGACAATGAAGATGAAATCGTGGAGAGGAAAATGAGAAACTCAGAGAGAAAGAGAGAGAATTTCTGAGGTGAGTGTAGAAAAATGAGTGTTGAAATGAAAGAAGTGAGTGAAGTTTCTATTTATAAGTTGAGTTAGGATTAAACCACAGTGGTTAAGTGAGTTAGTTAATGTGAGTCATGTGAGTTAAGGTGAGTCATCCCTAACTAATTGAGCCAAATTAGTTAGGGCGAGTTAACAATGGCTGTGATATGATGGTGGTGACTTATGGTGTGCTATGGTGGAGATGAGAGTGAAACTAACATGGCACGGCTGGTGTAGCATAAAACTTGTTCAGCAAGTTTATTCTTTCCATTCTCATGTATGGCACGTGTTATGGCCAGTGTACGCAATGGTAATTGTGTGTTCAAATAAGGGAATAACGTACATGAGTTATTTGATGGATGTTTGAACCAAATTATGTATCAAGAGCCATCAATGTATCAGTGGAACATAGGGTGATTTGTAGATGAAATTCTCCCTAATCAATGGATGGTTTGATGAGGTTTTGGAGGCATTAGAAAGAGGGAATATGGGAGAACATGTTTGGTATGAGAATTGAGTTGAAATGATACCTCAAACATGCTAAAAAATGACTATGAACTCAAGGATACAAAGCTGGTTGGTGGGCGTGCAACAACAAGTCGTGACCTAGCAATGTGGTGCATGGAATTTCAGTGTGATCACCTTATCTTGAGACCAATATTTCTCCCTCATAACTTGACCAAATCAAAATTTCCCCAACATCAACATTGAAGAGGGCATTGTAAGGAACAACTTTTATGTTGAAAAGTTTTTATTTGGAGCTTTTATCATTGAGAAATTAAGCTTGACATTTGGCACACCACATGTTTGTAGAAATGATGGCGCGTGACTTAAGATTTGCCCAAGCTGACTTGCATTTTGCCCAAGTTTGTCTCAACTTTGATCATCCATAACTCTCTCAATTTTAATCCAATGGAGATGTTCTACACATGGATTTGAAGCTTAAGATGAGATTTTTTTTTGTAGCTTAGTAGAATTTTTATTTGATGTCTCAATTTTGAATGGCCTTGGTTCAAAGTTTGGTGCAAAATGGCCAAAACTTTCCTTATTTAGAAACCCTACTTCTTCCAAAAATGGCAACTTTTCAAATCTTGATTTTTCATGATCCTTTTGGAGTTTCTTGATCAAATTTTGTACATTGGTCACATATAACATGAATTTCATGAATTTGGCCTCAAAAAGTCAAGAGCTGACTTTTTCCTCTGATTATTTGACTTAGCCCCAATTTTCCTGATTTTTTATCTTTCTTCCAATTGAACCACTTCTAAAACCAATTGAGAGGCAATTTTCCACACACATACACTTAAGGACATGTAGAATACCATGACATCAAGTTTTGTCCAAAAAATCAGAGATGACCTGATTTAATTGGAAACCCTAGTTTTGATACCCACCTACTAAGGGGAAAAATTGCAGTCTTCAATTTCAAATTCCTCAGAGTATGTTGTGTATCCTCTTAAAGGATAATGAGATATGCCACTTGAGGGTGATTTTGAATCAATGAACTATCTCTTTTGAGGGTTTTCCTTCAGTTTTTTGGACCTCTTGCATAGTGAAGGATGTAATGCTTCAATCTCCTATTGAATCTCACTTTCTTGAGGTTTTGGATGATCAATTGAGATAGTATGAGACATGAAAGACCTCTTGGCTTGCCTTGAGGCAACTTGTTTGACCTTTTGTGCCTTGAATGATTCCTTGATTGTCCATCTTTCACCTGATCACATGCCTTGATGGTAAGAGGGATGCTATGCTTCATTTTTCTATGTTAAAGATGCAATGCAAGGCTAATGAGATGGATATGATATGATATATGATAATGCTATCCTATGATGACAAAAGAGAGAGCAAATTTAGGGGTATTACACCTGGGAGACAGATTCCAATGATCCTGCTCCAGCAGAAATCAGCATTATTTCTGAAGACAAATCAAGAAAGAAGGTACCAGACTTTGTCATTCATCGAGGAGTTCGCCGCCAATGGGTTGCAGTCGACGTTAGGAAAGTCGTTCATAAGTCGAAGTAATTGTCGTCTTTACTTTAACCTTTCACCCTGCCCAGGTGAAATGGATGTCTTGATAGGGCTCACTTTCTGTAAATGTACCTCTTCGCTTCGCCCAAAGCGACAGAGTTTTGTTTTATAGGGCTGTAGTTTCGAGAATTGACAAAATCATAAATAAAATAACGTCGTTCTGTAATGTCCGCATTTATTGCTGTTTTCGCTTTTCGCTTTTTCAGAAAATGGTAATCCTAAAAAACAACTCAAATAATAAAAACAAGCATTTTTTAGAAAATACACTGCCCACACTCTTGCATTCTCTCTATCTCTTCTAAAAACAAATCATCACGTCATGCAGATTGCTTGTTTTAAACCCCATTGAAACATATGATCCAATGCCTTCTCCCAACTTTGAATTCCCAGTATTTGAGGCTGAAGAAGAAGATGACGAAGAAATTCAAGAGGAGATCTCCTGATTACTCAGACAAGAGGAAAGGTCCATTGAACCTTACAAAGAGCCGTTGGAAACAGGCAACTTGGGCTCAGAGGAAGAGAGAAAAGAAGTCAAGATTGGGCAACTGCTCAATCCAACTATCAAGGAAAGTTTGACAAAGCTTCTCAAAGAGTTTCTCGATGTATTTGGTTGGTCCTATTAGGACATGCCAGGGTTGGATACCAGCATCGTGAAACATCATCTACCGTTAAGATCAGAATGTCCGCCAGTAAAATAGAGGTTGAGAGGGACTTACCCAGACATGGCCATCAAAATCAAAGAGGAATTACAGAAACAGATTGACGCGGGTTTCCTCGCCACATCAGAATATCCTCAATGGCTAGACAACATAGTACCAGTTCCAAAAAAGGACGGAAAGGTCAGAATGTGTGTAGACTACATGGATCTGAACAAAGCCAGTCCCAAGGATGACTTTCCCTTACCACACATAGACATGCTGGTAGACAGTACAGCAAAGTTCAAAGTCTTCTCCTTCATGGATAGATTCTCGGGCTATAATAAAATCAAAATGGCGCCTAAAGATATGGAGAAAACTTCATTCATTACCCCATGGGGCATCTTCTGTTACAAGGTAATGCCGTTCGGTTTGAAGAACGCCGGGGCAACCTATCAACGAGCCATGACTACTATGTTTCATGGCATGATACACAAAGAAATCGAGGTCTATGTCGATGATATGATTGCCAAATCTAAGACAGAAGAGGAGCATGTGACCCACCTGTCAAAGCTATTCGAGCGGTTGAGAAAATACAGACTCCGCTTGAATCCCAATAAGTGCACATTCGGTGTCCGTTCAGGGAAACTCCTAGGGTTCATCGTCAGCCAGAAAGGAATTGAGGTTGATCCTGACAAGGTCAAGGCCATTCAAGAAATGCCTTCTCCAAAGACTAAAACCAAGTCAGGGGATTCCTGGGACGTTTGAACTACATTTCCGGATTTATATTCCTCATGACCGCGACATGCATGCCAATCTTCAAATTACTAAAAAAGAATCAGGATTGCGTTTGGACAGAAGACTGCCAAACCGCCTTCGACAGTATCAGGGAATACCCTTTGAACCCACCGATTTTATCACCTCCAGTGGAGGGAAGACCATTGATCATCTACCTAACAGTCTTGGAAGACTCAATGGGTTATGTACTTGGTCAACAAGACGAAACCAAAAGGAAATAGTCTGCCATTTACTATTTGAGCAAGAAATTCACCGACTGCGAGACTCGGTACACTATGCTTGAGAAAACTTGTTGTGCTCTGGCTTGGGCAGCCAAACGTCTTCGCCAGTACATGATTCGCCACACTACTTGGTTAAACTCTGAAGTGGATCCAATCAAGTATGTCTTTGAAAAACCTGCTCTCACGGGAAGGATAGCCCGTTGGTAGATGTTGTTATCAGAATACGACATAGAGTACCATGCTCAGAAAGCTGTAAAAGGAAATGTTTTAGCCGATCATTTGGCTCATCAACCAATTGACGATCAAGAATCAGTCGGATTTGACTTCCTAGATGAAGATGTCATGTATCTAAAAATGAAAGATTGCGATGGACCATTACCCAGTGAAGGGCCAGAACCAGGTTCCCAATGGGGACTAATCTTTGACGGAGCTGTTAACCATTATGGAAACGGAATTGGGGCAATCATTATAACACCTCAGGGTACCCATATTCCTTTCACCACCCGACTGACATTCAAGTGTACAAACAACAAGGCCGAATAAAAAGCTTGTATCATGGGTCTCGAAGAAGCAATTGACTTAAGGATCAAGAACTTGGATGTTTACGGCGACTCAGCCCTGGTCATCAATCAGATCAAAGGAGATTGGAACACATACCAATCAGGACTAATTCCTTACAAAGACTACGCGAGAAGGTTGTTACCCTTCTTCAACAGAATCGAGTTTCATCATATCCCTCGTGAAGAGAACCACATGGCTGATGCATTAGCCACTCTCTCTTCCATGATTAGTGTAGGTCAATGGGACGACTTGCCTAAGATTGGCATAATGCGCCTAGAAAGGCCCGCTTACATCTTCGCGATTGAAGCAGTCCTAGACGATAAACCTTGGTATCACGATATCAAATGCTTCCTTCAGAAACAGGAGTACCCACCTGGGGCATCCAGAAAGGATAGAAAAACCCTCAGAAGGCTAGCAGGTAGTTTCTTTCTGAGTGGTGATACACTTTATAAGAGAAACTTTGACATGGTCTTGCTCCGATGTGTAGACAGACCAGAAGCAAACACGCTGATAAAAGAAATTCATGAAGGATCCTTTGGCACTCATGCCAATGGACACACGATGGCGAGAAAAATTATGAGAGCAGGGTACTATTGGTTGACCATGGAATCCGATTGCTACAAGTACATGGGGAGGTGTCACAAGTGTCAGATATACTCCGACAAGATCCATGTACCACCAACGCATCTCAAAGTTCTCTCTTCCCCATGGCCTTTTTCCACATAGGGAATCGACATGATTGGCATGATTAAACCAAAGGCTTCGAACGGACATCAGTTCATTCTGGTAGCCATTGACTACTTCACCAAGTGGGTCGAAGCAGCGTCATACGCCAATGTTACCCGACAAGTGGTGCTCAAATTTATAAAAAACAATCTCATCTGCCGTTATGGTGTTCCGAGCCAGATAATTACTGACAATGGATCCAACTTGAATAATAAGATGATGAAAGAGTTATGTGCTGAGTTCAAGATCGAACACCATAACTCGTCTCCCTACCGACTCAAGATGAACGGAGCGATAGAAGTGCCTAACAAGAACATCAAGAAGATCGTTTAGAAGATGGTTGTAACCTACAAAAATTGGCACGAGATGCTACCCTTTGCTCTTCATGGTTATCGTACATCTGTCCGCACTTCAACAGGGGCAACCCCTTTCTCTCTAGTATATGGCATGGAAGCAGTGCTCCCCATAGAGGTAGAGATCCCATCAATCCGGGTATTGATGGAAGCTAAGTTAACAGAGGCTGAATGGTGTCAAAGTCAACACGACGAACTGAATCTGATCGAAGAAAAGTGAATAACGGCTCTGTGCCACGGTCAGTTGTATCAGCAAAGAATGAAGAAGGCGTTTGCCAAAAAGGTCCGACCTCGTGTTTTCAGGAAAGGAGACCTCGTGCTCAAGAAAATACAATCATTTCTCACTGATTCCCGGGGCAAATGGACTCCGAATTATGACGGCCCCTATGTGGTCAAGAAATCTTTCTCAGGCGGCGCCTTGAGACTCGCAACCATGGATGGAGAGGAATTTGCCTACCCCACAAATGTTGACGTAGTCAAGAAATACTTCGCCTAAATAAAAAAAAATGTCTCGGTGGATTGAAAATCTGAAAGGGCGGTCCAGGAAAAAATTAGAGACATAACCAAAAAAATCATCCCGGTGGATTGGAAATCTCAAAGTACAATCCAGACAAAAGTTAGGGATTAATGGCAAGTAACTACGTCTGATCAGGGTGAAAGTCCCCAGCGGCAGTCATGCCATCCATCAGGAAAACTCCAATCAAGGTCATCTTCGACGGAAGCTCAGGATGCCTGGAATTCAAAGTTGGTAGAAGGATAGCGGTCGTTATGTTTCAATGTAGCCCTTTTCCCTTAAATTACCATTTTCTAACTTTGTAAATACTCTATGGAATCACGCGCTTGGCTGATTTCCATCCTATCAATAAAATTTGAGCCCTAGTGCTTTTTTTTTGTAATTCTTATTTGTTTTAGCTTTACAGAACGACATTTTAACATGATTAACAATTCTTGAAATAAAACAAAAATGAATTTACTTGTTAAATTTTTTTCTGCTTTTAAAATAAAGATGGCAATTCTTTTGACTGTTGAACATCGAAAGAACATCGATCGCTTCTCTAGAAGTAATCGAACCTCAAAGTGCAGAATTAAAGTACTCCTTCTAAACCAGTACGTCTGAACGAAGGATCAACTGTGTCAGAGACCATGTTTCATCTGACATCCCCAGCAGAGTTCTTATCTCCTAAGCCCGACCAACAGTTTTCCCCACGGGACTATCTCTCCTAAGCAAGGCAGAATTGCTACTTTTGAACTAGTGATACTTCTTCATCCCCTAACGTGGACGAGTATCCAGTCATGTTCATCCACTAGTTTGTATGTCGCGTCAGTTTTGTCAGCATAAGCATACATACATCATGCATTATTGATTTACATTCATATTCATATTGCATCAATGTCACTCTAGTCGGTCTTGTCCCCTAGTGATCAAAAGTCCTCTCAATCGAGTTGTCAGGTCTTTCCCTGTTAGGAAGTGAATCATCTAAATAATCTCTCTCCAGTTTATCTCTGGATTAGAGACGGTTCCTTGACCACTTTGATAACTTGAACCTCTGAAAAGACAAAGAGAACTGTTGATAAACGTTATTCTTCACCATTGAAGATGATATCTTCGCTTTCTCGGATTAAGGAAAATCCCCAGAGAAAGCCCCTTTATCAAAGATTCGGCAATGCAACCGCTTTTCTCCAGAAAATTCGCTGACGAAAAGGTCATCAGCACCTCAAATTTAGATTACATCACATGGCATTTCTTCCGAGAATATCTCGAGGAAAAGTATAATGTAATATCCCCAAACAGAAAACAATCTTTCAAGAGACTCGTTTTCCCCAGTAGAGTCAACAAATGACGTCTCCCACCGAGAAGTCTATACCTCTCTACAACTCAGACGGATGGGTTCCATAGCAAGTCTGACATCAAACCTTTTTCCGTCAAATGGCATCTCCCCAGGAAAATCCGGCCAGAAGTTTGAGGAAAACCGCTACAAATAGCGTCCCTTGTCAAGAAAGTTTATTGACAAAAGAAACTGAGACCAGTTCCTTGGTAGGAAACCAGGATCGAGGGAAAGTTTATATCAGAAACTGAGACCAGTTCCATGGCTGAAGACCAGGATCGAGGGGAAGTTTATATTAGAAACTGAGACCAGTTCCTTGGTAGGAAACCAGGATCGAGGGGAAGTTTATTTCAAAAGAAAACTGAGACCAGTTCCTTGGCTGAAGACCAGGATCGAGGGGAAGTTTACCTTTTCTAAGCATCATGGCTTAGAAAAAGAAGATGGATGAGCAATTCATAAACACCATCAAAATTTTGGGTATTCCGATATTTAATCCTCTTGCACCCCGAATGCCCGAATACCTTCGCCATTCACACCTTCGGGTCCAAGAAGATTAAATAGGGGCATCTGTCATACCCCAAATTTTGACCATTAGGATTTCCCATCATTGTGAAAATCATCATCACAATATGGATGTACCTTCATGTCTCATCAATCTCATCAAAGATGGGTGAGTATTCACTACAGCTAAGAATTAGGGTTTCAAGCCCTCTCAGAGCTCTTAGACAAATGATCAATCAACGAATGACATGATCTTCAACTTTTCTAACCTCTCAAACTTCCATAAAGGATCAAGAGCACTCCCACATCAAGAATCAAGCACAAGGTTGCTGCATTCCAAGTGGATCAATCCTCAAGATCGCCAGTGTCACCAAATTAGGGTTTTGGTCGACTAGGGCCTCCAGATGGAAATTTTCATCTGGGCATAAGCCAGTGCTTCAAAGCACAACCTAAGATACTCCAAGGGACATCATGAACCCAATCATCAAGTCAATTTAGCCTCAAGGGATGCATTTATCAAAAATCTGGAATTAGGGTTTCTTGACCTAATTCACCCCTAATTTGACTTTTGGGAAAAAACATGAGCCAAGACCTCAAAAGATGATTTGAGGGTCTCCCATACACCACATTGATCCATTTGCAAAAATGTATTGGTCCAAGAAGCTTGATTCACAAGTTTCAATTTCATCAGGATCACAATTAGGGTTTCAAGGAAAAAAGTCAACTGCATCTTTGACTTTTGACCCAGGCATGCTCCCAAACCATGGGACATGATTCAATACACCCTATAACACCTATGGAGCATAGCCATTAGGTTTGATTTAGGTCAAGGACTTGATTTCACCAAGGATCTCACAGTTTGGTATTCATCTGATAAAAAGTCAACTGAGCACAAAAGTCAAAGTTTGACTTTTTGAGATTTTTCATATTTATGGTTCTTTAACCCTAAAATGATGTTAATGTGTGATTAGAATCATCAATCATCAAGAAAAATCAAAGAAAGTGGGATAACTTGCAAAAGGGGAACCATAAAAACTTAGAATTTTTCTAAGTTATGAAATAAAGTGGCTAGGGTACCAACTTCCACGGACTATAACTTGAGATCCACGACCCCATTTTGGATGGTCCAAAGATGGATTTGTAGCTCTCATGGCATACTTCAAAAGTGTCAACTACAGCTCATTCCAATTCCTCATGGATTTTAAGTTATGATTGGAACAAAATCACTAAAAACATGAAAATACATCTTTTCCAACACTTAGACAAAATTCTATCCAAGACAGATTTTATTGAAAACCCCAAAACTTGTGAGGTTTTTTTCACATAGTTGCAAGTGAAATCAATTCCAAATGTGAACATCAATGTTGTTGCAAATGTTGCTAAGAATTCAAAGAACTTATTAGCATGAATTGATTCCACTTGAACCAAGAGAAATCCATGACCAAACATGCCTTGTTGCAGTTATTTTGCAACAGATTTTGTTGCATAACTTGATGAACTCGATTCTTATCCAAAGAGCATTGACCACAAGACCTGCTGCACTCACTTTGATGACTACAAGCTTTGCACCACCTGCCAATTCAGTTCAAGGCCAGCCAATGGGAGCATGAACAAAAGAGAATATGCTTGGAATCCAATGTGCATTTATGAGCAAATAGTGAATATTCAACATTCCCTTTATGATCAGTCAAGCTGCCTTCATAATCCACCAATAAGAAGACTCCGGAATGTGAAATTTGTCAGACTATAGCTGAGCTATTTGGAGGCTCCTCTATTCCTTGTGAGTGAAGATATTTTCCAAACCTTGACCAAAAAAACTCAGAGCATATCTCTTGAGCCCGAGCTGGCAACTTCAGGACAACATCTTTGCCTATAAATAGAGTGCATATTTCATTCTTCAGATCACACCAAAAGCACAAGAATTCTTTGCTTTCTTTCTTTCACTCTCTAGTCACAAACACTCCATATTTGGGCCAGTCACCATCGGGTTTTGAGTTACAGAGCCAAGCAACTCAAACCATCACTTCTAACACATCACATATGATGTATAGAAGTTGTCCAAACACTTAAACAACTCCAGAAACACCTGAATAAAAATCTCAATCTTCAACCTATCTGTTATGCAGTTAGATAACTCCAACTTGATCCAAAGATTTTCAAAGTGTTCCAAGGCTTGCAATCCACTCAACAACATCCATTGAAGCTGTAGAGATCATCAAATCACTTCTGGAACAGTTTGTGCAGAGATCCCATTTCAGCTTGCATCAAGGTAAGCCTAAAACTACATCTTCATGATCCATGCATATTTCCTCGCATGGTACTTTTTCCAATTGCTTGTCATCATATGTTGAGTATTTCCCCTCAAAAAATTTGATCATAGCACTCACCAACATGTCTGCACGATTGTTTTTGCAAAACTAGGGTTCATACACTCATGTTCATATAACTTGCTGCACACTGAAAATAAATGAAATCAAATATTGCCAGCATGTTCCATGTTAAAAAACGCATGAAATTGGTGCTTGGATCATGTCAAATGGATGAGAAACGAGTGAGTTAGAGGGCTTCACGCATCTGAGCTTGAGGTTAAAGATGGTCATGGCGCCATGCTTCAGAAACCAACCAAGTTTGCCTTATGTTTTTCATTTGCCATGTATATTATGAATTAATTTCTATTTCCTATTTTTTTACTACTTTTTTCCTATTTTAAACATTTTTCAAGTTATTTTTATTAATGATTTGAAAAATTAATTTCTCACTCAATTTTAATCATTTTTGGTTGATTCTTTTTCTGAAAGTAAAATATTTTATTCTACAAAAAGATCAAATTTATATAATTTATGTAATATAATTGGTATTTTTGTAAATAAATTCATTATAATTGTTTTTAAACATTTTAAAAATGAATATTCATCTTGCAAATCAAAATCGAATGAGTTTTAAATCATCTTGTGATTAAAACCTCATTTTTCAAACCTTAACCAAAAATCACAAGTGGTTTATTTAAACTTATTTGGTATTTTCATCATTTTTTATTAATTTTCTTTGAAAAATTACTTTTAAAAAGTGAAAATTAGGGTTTCTTTGATTTTTAGTCATACTCAAATATTTCAAAATCTTTTGGGCCTCTTGATAGAGTGTAAGTCCCACCTCTTTGTACATAAACAATTTTGGGCCTCAGTGTATTGTATAAGTCCCGATATAGTCGAAAATTTCGATGCGATCATCGTTTTCAAACTATCTTCAAATGGGCTTCTCCTTGAGCTATAAGACCCATCTTTATTCATTTTCTAACTCTTTGGGCCTCAAATAGAGCGTAAGACCCAACCCCTTTTGAAAACCAAAATCATATTGGGCCTCAGTCATTGTATAAGTCCCATTGTATTTTCAAAAACCTCGGCGCGATCGCCGTTTTCAAACAAACAACTGAGCCTACCCTCGTGTTGTGAGTCTCACTTCTTTTCTTTAAAACACTTTTGGGCCTCTTCAGAGAGTGTAAGACCCATCCCTTTTTACAGAAAACCTTTCTTTGGGTCTCAGTCGTTGTATAAGTCCCGACATGATATTCAAAACAACAGTACAATTACTGTTCAAACCTTGGGCCTCTCCGTGAGCTGTAAGCCCCAACCATCTTTTCAAAATAATCCCATTTTGATTTAGGTCCAAATATATATATTGTTCAAAACTTTCTTTAATTTCTCTGAACAACTAACAATACAACATGGAAGCTCTACAACGGGTAAGTGTTTATCCGCTTTCTTTTATCTGTTTTCATATATATAACTGTATTATGGGAAGCGGCGCATGGTTAGTCTTCTTTCATTCTTTTAAATACATGTCATATATACATAACTATATTGTGGGAAGTGGCGCATGGTTATTCTTCTTTCATACCTTTTTAATATACTTGTCATATATCAACTGTATATATACTAGTATAGTTATTTAGAGTTTTCCCCGACAACTACGTCTAGAACTAGGTAAAGCTCTGTTGGTCGCTCTTAAATACAAACAAAACTAGATCCCCCGTAGGATTCCATATACAGTATTCCATTCTCTTGGGGTTAAACAATATGGAACAAAGAGAAAGGCAGTATTCTCGGTGAACCTTTTCTCAAACTGTCACCCTTAGAAATTGTAAAAGAAACTCTACTCCCCAGAGATGATCTTTTCCCCGTGAATGGCATCTCTTGAGTTTCTTCCAAACCCTCGAACTTTCTTGGAATGATCTCTTCTCTGTGAATTGCATTTCTTGAACTTCTCTTGGTTTGGGGACCCACAGGAGTCCTAAAAGCATCCCCGCCTCCTCTTGGGCGTTGTACAAGGATCCTCCGGCTTCTTAGAAGTTCTCATGCCTTCTCTTGGGCTTAATACAAGGACCCTGACGACCTATTAAAGCTATAAGATAGAACTTAGTCATCCTTTGCTAGAGCAGTCTTTCCAGTGTCAAAACTCCGGCCATTTTAGGGTTGATTCACATCCCTTAATGCCCGTGCCTCCTCTTGGGCATTGTACAAAAGATAAAACTCTTCCACACCAGTAGACTTGGACAGTCTATACCCCCCTGGAGTCTCAAAGACATTCTCAAGCTCGGTAGAGTCTCGGTCTCTCTCCTAAAAATTCCCCAACCAGGGTCAGCTTGTCCCAAATCAGAACCTCAAGGCATATGATACCTCAACTCTTCTGTAATCCTCAGCAAGAGTTGACTCCCCACTCGGACCTAGATAGGGATCTTAATTATCCCCAATAGTAAGATAGCCTCCTCTTAGGCTTTGAATAATGATCTTTACTCAACACAGTCAGCCTCCTCTTGGGCCTTGTACAATAATTCTCCCCAGCGGAGATAACCTTTTCAGACTCTCTTGTTGAGTCAATCTCTTTTTAGCCTCAATCTCGGGATTTGTACGAGACAACAAATCAATCTCTTGTTGAGTATAAAAGACTCTCTTGTTGAGTCAATCACCTTTTCAGACTCTCTTGTTGAGTCAACCTTTTTTAGCCTCCATCTTGGGCTTCGTACAAGACAGATAAAAATACTCTCTTGTTGAGTCAAACCCCTTTAGCCTCCGTCTTGGGCTTTTTACAAGACATATAAAAGCACTCTCTTATGGAGTCAAACTCATTTCAGCCTCTATCTTGGGCTTTGTACAGATACATACAAATTCTCCCCAACAGGATCAAAATCCCTTTTAGCCTCAATCTTGGGCTTTGTACAAGACAGAAAGAACATTTTCCCCAGAAAAGTCAAACTTTTGGCCTCCTCTTAGGATTTGTATAATGAAATCCCCGGTTGAGTCAATCAACCTTTTAGCATCAAACTTGTGCTTTGATCAAGGCACACAAAAAATCAACAATCCCTCTTTTGAGATGACAAATTCTCTCTCAGCCAAAACTCTTTAGCTTCATATCTTGGGCTTTGAACAATATACAAATCACTTTTAGCTTCAATCATGGGCTTTGAACAAGACACCAAACGTCTTTTTCCTCCCTTAGAATAGGAGGAACTACGATCGCTCTGTTTTCCCTATTTCGTTAAATGGGAATACGTTGGCATAAGATTGCGAAATCTTAGCGAGCATACTAATCAAAAACTCTAAAGTCCAGTACCTTCATACATCAATCAAAAAATCATCGGATCTAGTACCTTACCAAAAGCCTCACGGACAGTCCGGGCACTCTATTCTTAAACGAAATAACCTAAGACAGGCCCCCTATTTTGATAGCATATGTAAACCAATAGTCATCTGTTTAAACTCAGTATGCAAGCAGGGTTAATTGGAGACATCTATTTCCCTTCCTTAATCAGCTTCACAGGATAAAAAATGAATCGAATTGTAGTACCAAAGAGACAGTGATTCGAAACCACAAAAACCGCGCTACACGAGTTCTTATTTCTTAGACTACCGAAAAGAAGATGCATCTTGTTGGTATAAGTAATACCAATTAATCCTTATCAGTGTTCCTTCAACCATGTAGTCCCATACCTGCACAACCTCAGGATCCCTCTCATTCTAATTTGAATTTGGCGACCACTTTCGTCCCAGTTCAGCCTCGGGTGTTACTTTCACTCTCTGACTTCTTCGGCTTCAGTTGTTAGATGTCCACCATATTTCGCTTGGTTCATCCCTGAACCACATCGTACAGGGAGAGGTCTGACTCAGATACCATTTGTAACGCCCCATAATGCTTTCAAGATTACCAACTGAACCAAAAAATAACACGAGTCTTTTTCAGCATATTTTGTACTCACTCACACGCTTTTTGGGAAACTTCCCAGAATGTCACACATCAAAAAACCACTCTAAGTCAAGCACGCTTAACTATGAAGTTATTATTTCTTAGACAACCGAAAAGAATATGCATCTTGTTGGTATAGGTAGTACCAATTAATCCTTATAAGCGTTCCTTCAACCATGTTGTCTCATACTTGCACAACCTCGGGATCCCTCTCATTCTGATGTGAATTCGGCGACCACTCTCCTCCCTCTCCGACCTCGGATGCTACATTCACTCTCCGCCCTCTTCGGCTTCGGGTGTTACATGTCCACCATCTTTCGCTTCGTTCATCCCCGAACCACGTCGTACTGGGAGAGGTTTGGCTCAGATATTATTTGTAACGCCCCATAATGCTTTCAAGATTACTGACTGGCCCCACAAAACAATACGGGTCTTTTCAGCATACTTTGCCCTCACTCACACGCTTTCTGGGAATCTTCCCAGAAGGTCGCACATCAAAATACTACTCTACGTCAAGCACGCTTAACTATGGAGTTCTTATTTCTTAGACTACCGAAAAGAAGATGCATATTGTTGGTATAGGTAGTACTGATTAATCCTTATAAGTGTTCCTTCAACCATGTAGTCCCATATCTGCACAACCTCAAGATCCCTCCCATTTCGACGTGAATTCGGCGACGACTTTCTGCCCTTTTCGGCCTCGGGTATTACATTCACTCTCCGTCCTCTTCGACTTCGGGTGTTACAAACAACCATTAGCTTAGTGCCTCTTTACTGTACTCTTAGACATGATTCTTACTCTTGAGGAACCTCCAATTATAGAAGCAATGTAGTGGTGTTTCCTCTTGTTCTCTTCGTCATCCCCGCTACTCGACTCTTTTCTTTTTCCTCCGGCCATGACTTCAACGACTTTCTTGAAGGATTTCTTCTTCTTGGGAGACTATTCTCGATCCCTTTTTCCATCATTGTATAGTCGAACAGTCTCCCATTCTTGATTAGTCCTTCGATTACATCTTTCAGCTATATGCAATCATTGGTGTTATGGTCGTGACTCTTATGGAAACGAGAGTATTTGGACTTATCAGTATGTACAGACTCCCTAGTCGGGTATTGGCTCTTTAACACGGCCTCCTTAAACTCTATGTTGGCACATTCCTTCAATATCCTCTCCTTTGAAGTGTTCTAGGGAGTATACACGTCAAACCTTAAGAAGGGTATGTGTTCACTTTCCTCTTTAGACTTCCTATAGTCTCTCTTTAAGGGTAAGAAATGGAGGTTTGTATGTGGCCATCCTTGAACAATGTTACTTCTCGGATTGACCTTGTGCTAACATTTTTCAATCTGAGTCAGTGTTAGAATTGTAGTGTAAAGGGGGTTTTGTTACCGTCTTCACAGGGATTGTTCTGATATGGGATGTTTGTCGTTCAATAGTTTACCGTTTCCAGAAAAGGGTTTTCAAAGTTTGTTTCATAAATTGTCACGATTTAGTAGCAAAGCTTTAAATTCTAAATTTGTTTGATTAACAAAGTATATCAAAAGTAGTTTTCATCTACCCTAACTAATACATATTCTCTTAATCTTGCATGCGAAGTCGGATCCGATTAATATCATCGCGTATTCTCTCAATACCGTCTATGTCTATAGCAGTGTTGTGAGAAATACCATATTCATCGCTACAATTTCTCCATATAACAACCAATATAGTAAGCTTTAAGTTCAACACAAAGCAAATATCAACCACATGCCGATCTCTCCAATCTATGAATTGATAGATGGATATTTTAGGCTAAGTTCCATAAAATCTATCTCTAGAGTTTTACAAAACAAGAATGGATCATTAAGAACAAAATATTCATCATATATTAATCATCACTTGTTCACATACAAGGCCAATCAAACGAAATACATAAAGCTAAGGTAGACTACCTCTACCTTTAATACAAAGAAAATTAGCTACCCATAACCATGGTAGCTTGATTTACAAGTAATGGGAGAAGATGAATGAGCGTCCACATCGAAGAATCGATCTTGGATGCGAATCCAGCTTCTATTTGCAAAATATCACTCTTTGGTGAAGAAATGCATAAAATAGGGTTTCTATGTGGAAAATGGGTTTATGATCCCAAAAAAGTGTGAAAAGTACATATATAGTACTTCCAAAATCTGTCAATTTCGCCTAGCGAACACCCTCTTCGCACAGCGAAGACCCCTTTATGGAACCTGAAGTGCCTCTGAATAGTTAAACCGCCCCTGAGGAAATATCTAAGTTTGTAGCACTACTACGGAAAACCCATTTAACAACGGTTGGGAAAGATATATAATCACGAGGGCTCAGGCGTTGTTATGTAGAGTGTGGTTGTACATATGATACTTACAATCACGGCCTAGTAACCGTTGTAATAAACTGGAAAGCGCGCGCCCTGTCACAATTTTCCAAAAGACCGTTGTCATAAAAATAATGATCCTATGTTCGATTCTCAGCTGCGCCGTTTTGATATTTATTTTTTTTTGGGACAGGGTGCGAGATATTATAACGGTTATGATATATAACCGCTATTACATTTTCTTCAGAACTAAGAAATATTATCCTTCTTTTCTAATTAATCCCATTTTTTTACCTGTATTATTGTTCACCATATCACAGCAGAAAATACAACTCACATTTGTGATAAAGTTATCATAATAATATTAATTGTATCATATTCATAATATCACATAATTTTATCATATTCAATTGTATCAGAACAAACATCCTACAATTTATCAGAACAAACAACCTACAGTTTACACATTACATAACATCACATAATTGTAACTTGGTGTTTTGGTTTCTTGTCTCTTGGTGTCTTGTCTCTTGGTGTCTTGACTCTAAAGACCTATGATTTCAAATAGTTATACTTGTTAGTAAAAATACTTAGAAACTATAACATACAATTAATATGTTATAAATAAAGAACAAATTACGTACTTGTTAATTTTCCCATATGTCTTCTTCATGATCGATTCGAATAGCATGCACGGCATCTCCATCAACTTCATCATATGAGGTAGGAACTTGTGTTGTGTAAGAAGGTTTGGATGGAATATCAAGACTTTCATCACTAAGAGGAATGTGTTTTCCTTGGAGAACGATTGACCATTTCCCCGATATGTCTGTTTGGTCGGTAACATAGAAAACATGTTTTGCATGAGAAGCCATGATGAATGGTTCGGTCATAAAAGATACCTTGCCAAGGTCGACCCGGGTGAATCCTAAGTCATCAATGTGTACACCGTTACTATTATTGGGTAACCACTTGCATTTAAATAAAGCCACTTTGAAAATAACATAATCAGTCTCCCAAATCTCATCAATGACACCATAAAACGTTGTAGTTGCCAGTACAGGATTCTTATCTTTCGAACTAGAGAAATACATCGATTCAGCTTCAACCATAACCCCACTATTTTGCATTGTACTACAATCATTAATCAACAATAACAACATACAACAATATTTATCAACAAGAACAAAACATTTATCAATTTTTTCAAAACAAGAACAAAACATTGCTAAGTTACAAGAAACTTATTTCTTGTGACTTAGCAATGTTTTGTTCTTGTTCTAAAAAAATTAATCAACAACAACAACATACAACAACATTTATGGACAACACAACAACATACAACAAAATAAAAAAAGGTTCAAGAACGCAAGATATAATAAACAAAAACAACAACAAATTATGAAGTTCTGAGAACATTAATCAATAACAACAACATACAATAACACAAGATATTATGTTATGTTTCAAGAATGCACCTTTTTTAAAATTAATCGTGGATCTCGAACAAATTATGAAGTTCATCTAGTTTATGAAGCTATGAAGAAGAAGTACAAGGTGAATAAAGTTTACACAATAGCTTTATACTTCTTGTATTTTTCTTCATAGCTACACAAACCATATGTATCATATCCAAAGTATGTGCTTTGTTAAGGTGGTGAAGACGAATCTGAAAAAATGAGAACCCATTTTTGACAAGAACGTAAACAAAATCGAAGCATAAGTTTAATGAACGAACCTCAAGTTAGCGATTGGTGAAGACGTATCTGAAGTTTGAAGTATGTTTAAAGAGTGACATGGATGTTAGGGTTATGTTATGAGAGAGAAGAGTGAAATATGTTAGAGTTTTCTTTTGAGAGAAACGGCTGTTATGTACTGAACGATAGATACTTTCGCTTATATACTAAAAAATCTCACTTTTCATCACGGTTAGAAAGAAAAACCGTGACGCAATTTTCAAATTTTACAACGATTGTATTGTAAAACTGTGGTTAAATAACTTTCAATTTTTTATTTATTTATAAGCTGGTAGTATTGTAGTACTGTACTTCGAAGCTGAAGAATCAAATGAACGAAAAGGGTGAAGATTTGAGCTCCAAATGAATGGATACAATGAGGGTAAAGATTACTCCACCACTGTCGTCTCTGGCTCGCTTGTTTGCCTAGGGCGTCTTATAAAATAAATACAAAATAAGTTTTGTATTAATTTATCAGTAAACCCTTTAATCGCGGTAGGACAACCCAACCGTAGTGGAATTGTAAGTCCTCTAACAACGGTTAGTTTATTTCGCCGTTGTAAAATCATTTACAATTTATTTTTTAAATAATGGACTTAAGTGACACACGCTTAATGTACTCTAAATAATTGAAAATATGTAGTTGCTGGGAATTGAAGCTTGCTACACATCATTTATTACAACGGTGTTTTAAGAAAACCATCATTAAATTATTGTTTATAAATCCAGCTACTCGCTGGGTGCGAAAATTTTAACCTATTACAACGGTGTATATGAATCCGTTGTAAACCTGGCGTTGTTGTTTGCGACGTTGTAAACCCGACAAATGAGATCTTCCACCATCTGTCTTCAGTAACAACTCCAGAATCCCATAAATTCTAGAGCTCTTCCATCAGAAACATATGCAGCGGAACCATCAAGGAACAAATTCAACTTGCCCAAATAAGATGTCAGAACATCTTACAAGACACCCCAACATGAGAACTAGCCACTTCTCCTGTAGTTGTCGCAGAACCTCGTCAGCAACATGAACAACCACCGGGTTGTTACCTTCGATCCAGAACATCCATCCCATCCATTAATA
This sequence comes from Lathyrus tuberosus, assembly GCA_022829125.1. NCBI lineage: Eukaryota > Viridiplantae > Streptophyta > Magnoliopsida > Fabales > Fabaceae > Lathyrus > Lathyrus tuberosus. The sequence goes on from JALAZF010000405.1 coordinate 2,024,089, forward strand.
CCCTTGGGTATGTCTGAGTTGATGAACTGATCTCCAAAACTCCTCCTTGTTTAAAACGCTAGAAAGTATCTCCCAAAGATCTCATCCAGAGATAGACAGGATGCCTGCTCTGATACCAATTGAAATTCTGGCATAGCAGAGAGCAGATGTCCTAACACATGTCAAGACATTGTTATGCATAATTATTAAACAAAAAACATAACTGCAAACTAATATCCAGACTATCAGTAACTGTAAAAACACAGATGTTTCGACATCTGTTCCAACATGTTAATCAAAACTGAACTGTAGATTACAGAATGATAAACAACACGGATATGATGACTCAGTTCGGTGCAACTCAACTACATCTGGAGGATACCAATCCAGGAAGAAGAATCCACTATCAGTAGTATAGTTTTATGTAAACAACCTCAGTTTTACAGTAAACACCCACGTTTACCTATCACTACCCAATGAATACTTTATCATTAGAAATCACATCTAATTGATAAGAGAAACCCATCTCACTCCCTAAATCACAACCTCTGATTATCTAACAGTTACTACACCATAACTGTATCATCCTATTGAAAGACACCCCTTTCAATACAAAGTTCAGTCAAGCATCCTTGACTAACAAGTTAACTTGGATTTGCTTCAAAGCTTCATCCAAGAACAATACACGATTCATTACCTACGGGTTTATGAATCTTTACAAGTACCTATGTCTACCATAATGTATCAAATCGATACAAAGGGAGACTTACAAGAAAGCCTACAACTCTCAAAACCCTAAACCATATTTTTTACTTTACAAAAGTGTTACAATAGGTTCAATTGTTTAGTTCTAGGTCTTGGTCTTCTTTTATACTCTTCTGTTGCCTTGGGCTTCAAATCTTCTGTTTATTGATCCCTTGATCCACTGCTATAAACATTCCTTGATTCTTACACCAGATTTAGAACCTGCTATATTTTTCGAGTCAGAATGTTAGGACATTGTCTTCGACATTTTTTTCTGCGGCATTCTTCATTAAGTTTTAACCAAAATTTAGTCAAACCTTAGGAGCTTTCAATCTCCCCATATTGACAAATTTTGGATAAACCTTCAATTTGGACAATAAACCCAGGGTGCTCCTGACGTCTCTTCACCCTGAGTGGCGGTTATGATTGGAATACTGATGTGAATCCAATCATGTTGGTGATACATTCCCCTTTTCCCATGAATCGATAATTCCTCACCTGGGGGGAAGAATTTTGCTACTGAAGCAACCAAACACCAACATGGGTAACTCAGAACACAGGGCACGACTGTGTTCATAACTCAGATCACAGGACACCAAAGAATGACTCAGAACATATCGGAAGAAACCTAAGACTCAGTCAAAATGTTAGAATATTATGTCCAACATCCTTGCAAACCAACTGTAAGGACAGACTCAACCCTTGTACTTCTCTCCCCCTTTTTAGCCAAAAATTGACAAACATGTCCAAGACAGACCCATACCCAAACCGAGCCAACCCAAAAACGGATAAACCCCATGAGAACCCAGCACAACAGAAAATATAACCTGCGACAAGATGAGGACGAGAACACCCTTTATATATAAGAGCGTTTTTCTTAGGATGTAACGAACCATTGGAAGTAACACATGTTTATTCAATGAGAGCATTAAATGAAATAGAGTATCTTCATGGACAAAAGTGTACCAGCCAAACCGTATTTGACTGTTTCTTCCTTTTAACAAGGACCATTCAAGGAATGCGCATTTTCCAAAACACATGTTTAACACGCGTTCCCTAAGACACAATTTCTCAACCGTCCAACGCAATTAAGAGTACAACCATACATCCTAACCAATGTTCTGACATATTGTCAGACTTTATTTAGTCCCTCTTGTAACATCTATTTAATCCCCTTTCAACCATAAGACCCAGAGTAACTGACCAAGATGTTTAGACATTTCTTCAAACATTTATTAGTTAGCAGTAAAGACTCTTAAAAGACCTTATCTTCTTCTGCAGAGAAAAATAAATTCTCCCAGAAATAAACAATGACTCTCAGAAAACTTTCAACGTACTTGTATCTCTTTTGATTCAGTCCATTGACATTCCAATGACAGAATCAGAACAACCTGATAAATTCACCCAGAACTTATACCATTAGAGCAATGTCACAACATCTCGTCTGACATATCAACCTCACCTGAAGCAATCTATCACAAACTGCTTGAAACCACAAGCAATCTTGATAAACAATATGCACCACTGCAGCCATATATCCACAACCGAAGTCTAACTCCCCCTGTCATAGATAGCCAGTGCTCCTTTGCCATAAGAACACTCTGAATGAATGGAAAACATAAGACGCATCTTCATGTCTTCAAGAGCGCACCCTCTGTTCAACACACATGCTGAACGCATTCACCTAATGTTTAACCCTCAAGCAATCCATGTACCACACCAGTACATTTAACTGACAGAAGTTCTCCCCCTATCTTGTCATACCCTAAATTTTGACCACAAGATTTCTCATCATTGTGAGAATCATTACCATAATATGGATGTACCTTCATGCCTCATCAATCTCTTCAAGAATTGTTTAGCATTCACTACAATCAAGAAGTAGGGTTTTGAGCTCTCTCAGAGCACTTACACAAAAGATCAATCAAGAAATGACATGATCTTCAACTTGTCTAACCTCACAAATATCCATAAAGGATCAAGAGGTCTCCCATATCAAGAATCAAGCACAAGGTTGCAACATTCCAAGTGGATCAAGTCTTAAGATCATCAATGTCACCAATTTAGGGTTTTGGTCGACCAAGGCCTCCAGATGAAAATTTTCATCTGGGCATGAGCCAATGCTTCAAAACATGATCCAAAATTCTCAAAGGGACCTCATGGATCCAATCATAAAGTCAAATTAGCCTCAGGGGAAGCATTCATCAAAAATAAGGAATTAGGGTTTCTTGACCTAATTCACCCCTAAGTTGACTTTTGGGACAAGACATGAGCCAAGACCTCAATACATGATTTGAGGGCCTCAAACACACCACATTGATCCATTTACAACAATGGATTGATCCAAGAGCCTGATTCACAAGTTTCAATTTCATCTGGACCACAATTAGGGTTTTGAAGAAAAAGTCAACTGTACCTTTGACTTTGGACCAAGACATTGCCCCAAACCTTGGGACATGATTCAAGACACCCTAAAACACCTATGGAATCCATCCATTAGGTTTGAATTAGGTCAAACACTTGATTACATAGAAGATCACACAGTTTGGAATTCATCTAACAAAAAAGTCAACTGTGCCCAAAATCAAGTTTGACTTTTTGATTTTTTTTCACAAATGTGGCTCCCCTACATCAAAAACAATGTTAATGTATGGTTTTGATCATCATCCATCAAGAAAAATCAAGAAAAGCGAGGTTTCTTGCAAAAGGGGCAACCATAAGAAACTTAAATTTTTCTAAGTTATGGAACAAAATGGATTTGGTACCCACTTTGCAAGGTCATAACTCCCAAACCATAAGGCCTTTTTCTTCCATTCAAAGCTCAAATGAAAGTTCATATGACATACTTCAAAAGTGTCAACTACATCAAATTCCAAATCCTCATGGATTTTGAGTTATGGATTGATCAAAATCATAAAAAGTGAAAATGACCACTTTTTCCAACACTTAGTGAAATTTTGAAAAAGTCAGAATCTGTTTCATTTTTTACCAACTTTGAGGTCATTTTCACCTTGATCCAAGCTGAACCAGGTCCATTTATGAACATCAACGTTAAAGTATGTCATGAGGGCTTTCCAAAGAGTACAAGAACTCCCATTGATTCAACTTAATCAAGGAGTTATGAACCGCACAACATGCCTTGTTCAAACTGGTTTCCAAGGAAGATTTTGTGCTTTACTTGTGGCACACAATTATTGAGTCCAATTTTGGTGACTATGCAAGACTGATCCTCATCCAAATTCAACAAGAATCTCAGTTAATCATGAAAAACCTGCAAGCTTGGACCCTAAGGCAAGAATCCCATCCTTTGGCATGTGATCATTCAAGTTTCAAATCCAAAATTCCAAGTTTGTCATTTGGCATTGATGTGGTGCTTAGAGCTGTCATGAACCTGAACATATCAGTCAAATTGAGTCAAGATTGACTCAAAACTCAGAAGACCTAGAACTACAAAGATCAACTCTAGTCAATGACCAAGTGAAGACTTTGTACATTGGCATTTAAGAAAGTGATACATGGGCATGTCCATTGGATAATAGAGTGATCCCTCATCCAACACTATTCCTTAAAATAAAAACTCCTCTACTATAAATAGAGGTCATTTCTGATGTTTCAAACCACACCAAAATAATACCAAAGCCTTGTTTTCTCACTCTCCCTCTTTTACTTCAATTTCAAGTCACATAGGAGCAATTTGGGAATTCTTGAAACCAGAGCAAAAACCAATCAAATAACCATCCAAACACATCATAAATCATCCATTGGAGGTGTTCAAACCTTCATCCACATTGTACAACCTCAAAATCAGAAAGTCAACCTCCAAAACCTCAAATTTTGACTATTCTGCATTTTTCAAGCCATGTCTCTATCCAATCACTTTCAAGACCAGCTAACCCTTCAAATACTCTCCAAATATCATCCTCAAACTATTCCAACAGGTTTCCCTCAACTGTAACACCATTTGAGTGAGTTACCATTTTGGTCATTTTTGCCACTTTTGCAAGAAAGAGCAAATTCTTGTTCCTGAGGTTTCCATCTGATTTTGATCATCCTAAAAGCTTCTAAGGGATCAATTAAGAGTGTCTAAAGCATTGGATTACTTCTGGCACAAGCATCTTGACAGTTAGCACAAGGAGCTTCAAGAGGTAAGTGAATCACAACTTGAACTCTTAAAATATGCATTGCTTTGATGTCCATTGATCATAAACATGTCATATATATCAAATGTGTAGTGTTTGAACCAATTTACCATGTTATTGTTGCTTGTATGATAAGATAGAATAGAACTTGCAAATCTTGGTCTATTTTTAAACCACTATCGGGTTTTAAAATAGAAGCATCTTTAGAAAATTCTAAAAGCACCATTGGATTCCTCATGAAATTCTAGGCAGGATCCATCTAAATTTCATCCAATTTCATGGAGAATTGAGGGAGATATGATCCTTCTTGCAAATCACCAAAACTTGGTTTTTTACCTTGGTCAGGCCTAGAATTTAGGTCACCCTTATGTATTCATGGGGTAGTTTTGATACACGGATATATCACCACCCCAGTGGTAGCAGCGCGCTTGTGTTTGGTTTGAGGTCGTGGGTTCAAGACCCACCCAGACCATTTTTGCTATTTCTCTCATTTCGCTATTTTTTTTCTTCATTTTTTCATGTTTTTATTAATTAATCTCAAAATTAATTTTTCTCTAAAAAATGTTGAAATATTTTATTCCACAAAATAAATTAAATTTATATTATTTATTTAATATAATTTAAATTTTTGTAATTAATTTCATTTCTTTATTTTCAAACATTTAAAAAATGAAATTTCCACCTTGATCTTTCAAAACCCATTGATTTTCAATCCTTCATGTGATTAAACATGATTTTCCAAAATATTTTTCAAAGCTTACCACTTGTTTTTAAATATATTTGGTATTTTATATTTAATTTCCTTTGAAAATAATATTATATTAATTAAAATTAGGGTTTCCCTCAATTTTAATTTTTCAAACTTCATTTGAATCACTTTTGGGCCTCTTGGTATAGTGTAAGTCCCATCCCTTTGTAAATAAACCATTTTGGGCCTCAGTCATTGTATAAGTCCCGATACGTTTTAAAAAATCTCGGCGCGATCGCCGTTTTCAAAACAATTTTCATCTGGTCCTCCCTTTGTGTTGTAAACCCCATTTTATTCCCTTATCAAACACTTTTGGGCCTCTAATAGAGTGTAAGACCCAACCCCCTTTGTACATAAACAATTTGGGCCTCCTCTTTTGTTGTAAGTCCCATTTTTCTTCTTTTTCAAACACTTTTGGGCCTCTAATAGAGTGTAATACTCATCCTTTTTGTAAATACAACAATTTGGGCCTTAGTCATTGTATAAGTCCCTCTGTGGTTTTCAAAATGATGACGCGATCACCGCCTCTTCAAAATAGATCATTTGGGCCTCTCCTTGAGTATAAGCCCCAAACTTCCTTTTACAACAAACTTTCTTTTTGATTTAGATTCAAATCCTAAGTTTCATCAAAACTTTCTTCAATTTCTTAAATAACTAACCATACAGCTGTAATTGCTATGCTTGGGCTTGCACAATTGTAAGTTCCCCTATCTCTTCTCAACAATACCTGTTTATATATTTCATCTGTATATATATGCTTGTATATATTTGCTTAGAGTTTTCCCCAGCAATTAGGTCTAGTTTTAGATTAAACCAGTGGTTACTCTTTTAACACAGTCAAAACTAGTTCCCCATAGGAAATTCCAGATACAGTCTTGCCTCCTCTTGGGCTTATACAATATGGAACAGAGAAAGGCATTATTCCCAGTTAAACTTTTCTCAAGATTGTCACAACTTAGAAATATCTATACAAGAAATTCATTTCCCCAAAGAGGACTAATTCCCGATGAAACCTCTTTTGAATTTCTTCAAACCCTAGAACTGTTCACTAAGGAAAGGATTATTCCCTGTGAAACCTTTCTTGAACTTTTCTTAGGCTTGCACCCACAGGCTTCCTAAAAGCATCCCCAGCCTCCTCTTGGGCTTTATACAAGGACCCTCGGGCTTCTTAGAAGTTCTCAGTCTCCTTTTGGGCTTAGTACAAGGACCCAAAGACCTCCTACAGGTATAGGACAGAACTTAGTCATCTCTACTAGTTCAATCCTCTAGTGAGTCAGAATTCCAAAACATCAGACCAGTTTAGGGTTGATTCTCATCCCTTAAAACATCAGCCCCCTCTTGGGCATCATACAAAGATTATCCTCAAGTTAAGAGTAATCCTCTTCATACCAGTAGACTTGGAAAGTCTCATCTCCTCTTGGATCTCAAAGAAACACTCAAGTTTCCTAAAAGCATAGGAAAAACCCAGATCACTTCACCAATCACCAGCAAAGTTAAAACCTCCATAGGTTTTAAAACTCAATCTTTAAACTTTCATTCTAAATTCTCCAGCTAGGGTCAAATTACCACCAATAAACCCTCAGAAAAATCAGAACCTCAAGGCATTTGATATTTCAACTCTTCTACACTCAGCAAGAGTTGATTCCCCAATTTGGACCTGTCTTTGGATCTCAATAATCCTCGGCAGAAGCTAGGCTCCTCTTAGGCTTCATATAAGAATTTCCCCAAACCAGCCTCCTCTTAGGCTTTGTATAATGATTTTTTCTCAGCTGATTTAGCTTCAATCTTGGGCTTTACAGATCATATTCTCCAGCTGAGTCAATCAACCTTTTAGCCTCAATCTTGGGCTTCGTACAAGACAGATAAAACCTCTCCGCAGTGGAGTCAATTCTTTTAGCCTTAATCTTGGGCTTTGTACAAGACAGACAAAACTTTCCCCGAAAGAGTCAGTTCCCTTCAGCCTCAATCTTGGGCCTTGTACAAGATAGATATAAAACTCCCCTAGTAGAGTCAACCTTTTAGCTTCAACCTTGGGCTTTTATCAAGGCACACAAAAATTCCCTCAGAGGAAATCAAGAGTTCTCTCTTTAGGAAGACATTTCACTATACATCACACATCAAAATAGACAATCAATAAACCTAATCCCAGATAACTGCTGTAAGTGGCACACTTGTTAATTCAAAAATCCAAGTTGTGGTCCCTATTTTATCCTGGTAAACTTCCCCTTTCATATAATTGCTATAAGTGGCAAGCCTCTGGATTATTTACATCCATGCCAATGTCCCTCTCTTAGCATGGAAGACTCCTAAGGAAAAATGGCATTGCTCTACACTGAGTTAAAGTTTATTCCTTCAGGACATCTTCCTTATAAAGGAAATTATGGAAATATTGGATTCCATACATTCCAGTTAAAGTAATTCCCCTTTATAATCAATTACCCAACAACTGTGATGAACAGGTGAGATATCTCCCTTTAGAGATGACAAATTCTCTCTCAGTCAAACCTTTAGCTTCAATCTTGGGCTTTGAACAAGACACAAATACTCATCTAGCTTCAATCTTGGGCTTTAAACAAGACACCAAACATTTTTCCTCCCATAGAAATAGGAGGAACTACGATTGCTCTGATTTACCTGTTATCTTTACAGGAATACGTAGGCATAAGATTGCGAAATCTTAGCGAGCTCCCAAACGAAAAACTTTATGTCCAGTACCTTTACAAAAACAACAGAAAACCCAAAAACAACAAAAACATTGTCTCAACATTCCCAACCTATAATAGTAAACACCAGAAAGTATTTGAATATGCTAAAGAAAGTCTATGGATAACCATATATATAATAGGTAATTAACAACTCCCCATTGTATAACCTGACCCCGGACCCCCCAAACTCTTAGCATTTGTTAAAGAAAACATTTGAGTGTAAGGTTAGTTTTAGATAGCTTCCCTTTCCTTTCCAACTTCATATGATAAATAAGAAATCAGAAAGTAGCACCCAATTCCAACCAATGCGGTAAGGTGGTCGCGTCACCGACAAAAATCGCACGCTACAAAAAAATGGAGACTCTGTTGGGGAGTCTTTAGGATTAGAGTTCCAAAGAGGTCTAGGTTTTGTTTGGCATTTTCTATGCTTCCTACTATATGTATATATATATATATATATATATATATATATATATATATATATATATATATATATATATATATATATATATATATATCATTTACTGTTATACTACTTGATACCTGTGTTTAATTTTCTGTCAATTGGGAATGCGATTAATACGCATGTGGAAAGTTTGAGAGAAAATTAAGATAAGTGGTGGCATATCCGGGAAACGCTTATAGGGAGTGAATCCCAACCAAGCTAACTTGGTAGTCCACCGAATCATTCGAGGTACCCGTGCGGAAGTATCGATGTTGAACGACTGATTGTCGTGAAAGCATTGTCTTTCACAGTGCGGTACCCATGACCCTGAGGATTTAGTAGACATTAACCATATGGCCATTTGGTAGGGAGGTGACTATCGGGAATAGTTGATACGTGATACTACACTCAAATAAGATTCATCCTGGGATATTACAGCTCGCTCGAGTGAATCAGCTTGTTGTTGGTATCCCTAGGAGGGGTCAATGACTTTAGGAACCTTAGAACCCGTTCTACAGGTACAAAAATTAACCAAAATAGTACAACCTTTGGGGATAGGTAGATCCATGACTCCATGCTCGCGACGTTGAACCTTTGAACCCATGTTTTTATGTGCTGCATTCATGCATTCATATAAAAAACTCTTTTCAAACAAGAAAAACCTTTTTTCAAAAGAACTGAAATAATAATTGCAAATATCAGAGGTTGCGTTATGGATTTCGGTAGAAGAAAAACGCACAAGTACACCTTCAAGGCTCCGAAACTAGAAGACTTAAGGAAATTAGGAAGAATGATTACCAATCCCGAGGATTTCAGAGCTAAGCACGGAGGGTTGTTGTCTCTGTTAAGGGTCAACGTGGTTGAAGGAATCCTGTCTATGCTTATTCAGTTCTACGATCCGGTTTACCACTGCTTCACTTTTCTGGATTACCAACTTGCAATAACACTGGAAGAGTACTCCCACCTGATTAATTTACCTATCACTGATTAAGCTCCATTTTCTGGACTGGAAGAAATTCCAAAGAATCAGGCCATTGCAAGAGCAATCTCTTTGGACGAGTCAGAAGTTAGGACTCGCCTGACCACTAAAGGAGGAATCCAGGGTTTATCAACTAAATTCCTGATGGAGAAAGCTCTGTACTTTGCTAGTATAGGAAATATAACTGTCTTTGGAGACGTCTTTGTTCTACTCATAAATGGGTTGTTCCTATTTCCCAACAATGACAACTTCGTCGATTCCAATGCTGTTAAGATATTCTTAATAGGAAACCCCGTGCCAACCTTGCTCACAGATGCTTATCGTTCTGTTCACTTAAGGAATTTCACTACTACAAAAAACCATTTAACAACGGTTGGGAATGACATATAATGACGTGGGCGAAGGCGTTGTTATGTAGATTGTCGTTGTAAGTTCGCTGTTTCTACAACGGTCTGGAAACCGTCATTGAAAGGCAGGACACGCGCCATATATCACAACGGTTATGATAATAAACCGTTGTGATACATACACTTAGGTATTGGGTTTGAAACCCATCAGCGAATTATGTAAAACAACAAAGCGCGCTACCTATAATGACGGTTATTTTAAATAACCGTTGTTGTATGTCTTTTAATAAAATAAAATAAAAATTGCAGCATTAGAAAAAGAACAACAGCAAAAACAAGAACAACAAGAACAACAAGAACATCAAGAACAACAATAAGAATAACAACAACAACAATAACAACAACAACAACAACAATAACAACAACAACAACAACAACAACAACAACAACAACAACAACAACAACAACAACAACAACAAAAACAACAATAACAAGAAGAACAAGAACAAGAGCAAGAACAAGAGCAAGAACAAGAACAAGAACAAGAACAAGAACAAGAACAAGAACAAGAACAAGAACAAGAACAAGAACAAGAACAAGAACAAGAACAAGAACAAGAACAAGAATAAGAACCAGAACAAGAACAAGAACAAGAACAAGAACAACAACAACAATAACAACAACAATAATAATAATAATAACAATAATAACAACAAGAACAACATTAATAAAAAAGAACAACAAGAACAACAATAATAAAAAAGAACAACAAGAACAACAATAATTAAAAAAGAACACCAACAACTAACATTGCTAACTTGAGTTCTGAAATTTGTTCTGAAATTTGGTTTAGTGGAGAAATAGAGTATCGTAAATGAAAGACGGTGTTTGGAGATAGAAGATGTCTAAGTTTTAGGTTTCACGCGGATCACTAATAGTAGTGTCTTGGTCGTTGATAATCACTAAATGGATGACCAAGATTTGTTGAAGGATAGTGAATAAACTCAATATGCGCGCCACCTATAATGTTGGTAATGAGACTTGAAAAAATAAGTAAAAAAACCAAAAATGCTGGTGCTGGGACTTGAACCCATGACAAGACGCTACCTATAATGACGGTTAGTTTAAATTACCTGTGGTGAAAGGTCTGTAAGCATTTTGAAAAAATAAGTAAAAAACACTACCTATAATAATGGTTGGTTTAATTACCCGTAGTTAAAGGTCTGTCAGCATTTTGAAAAAATAGGAAAGAAGTAACATGATTAAAATAAATTCAGAAAAATCTAAAAATACGAAATTTAATCTAATTAGGTAAAATAAGAATTTTGAGAATTTTTTTTTAATTTTTTGAGACTATGAAAATAGTAAAAAATTCATTAAAAATAGAAAAAAGATGAATTTGGGGTTTTGAGGGTGAAGTCCCGTAACTCTTATAGAGTACGGGATTAATGACCGCACGTTTTTTCTGCTTCAGATGCACGAAACAGATCTCAAAAAGGAGACGATTTTCCCTAAAACCGATTTTTTGAAAAGCAAGACCTAAAACTAAACTATAGGCTATAATGACAGTTGAAAACATAACTGTGGTGAAAGGTTGTGGGCATTTTAAAAAAAATGTAAAAAACCATAAATGTTGGTGCTGGGAATTGAACCCATGACCAGACGCTACCTATAATGACAGTTTTTTAAATGCCCGTGGTGAAAGGCCTCACATTTAACCACGGTTTGAATATTAACCGTCACTAAAAAAGCGCGTGAATCTATTACAACAGTCTATAGGCAAGCCGTTATAAGCCCGGCGTTGTTGTTTGCGCATTTTGTAGTAGTGTTTATACATTGGAGGAATGATCACATGCTGTGTACCCTTACTCTACAAATGGTTCATTTCCCATTTGCCCAAGTCTGCTGCTTTTTGGGATCACAAGAGTACTCTTCGTTGGTCACAGAGGATTATGTCTCTTACCAACTCTGACATAGATTAGTACAATAGGATTTACGAAGGGATAGAGATCATCGACAGATGTGGAAATTTCCCTAACATACCCCTCATTGGAACTAAAGGAGGAACCAACTATCATCCAATTTTAGCTCTCCGTCAACTCGGATACCCGATGAAGAATATCCCACATAATGTTCATAGGGAAGGTCTTTTCTTCAACGAAGGGGAAATGACAGGGCACTAAAGAAAGAAATAGTGCATGCCCGGCAACACATTCACAAGAAAGGAAGAGAGTCTCTGGGAAGACCAAACTATACCTCCATGGAGCCTTATCTCCACTGGGTGCAAACTAGAGCCCTCAAGCTGAGGATGCCTTACCCTCGTCAAGAAGTTTTTCCATTAAAGGAATCTGTCCTTTATTTCATGTCTGATGCGGAAAAACTCCAGGTCGCTCTTAACAAAGTTCAACGTGAGAAGAGCTCTTGGAAGAATAAATACAAGATCCTTAATTTGGAATGTACCAAGATTCAGGAACTGTTAAAAGAGAAGGATGCTTTGATTGAGATATTAGAGCAGCATGCTATAGAGAGTCAGGAAGATCGAAGAAATTTGCTCGCTCATTTCACTTGGAAAAGGACTGACGACCTAACAACGGCTGAAGAGGCCCGATCAAAGAAAAGGAAAATACAGGAACCGACGTCTGAGCTCTCTTCGGAGAGAACTCAGGATCCATGAGCTTAGACATTTCCTTACAACACTTTGTAAAATACTGTACTTTTCCTTGTAAAATACTGCAATCTTTCGAATTCAATAAAAGGGGTCTCCCCCACTGTGTGATATTTGCAATCTAATTGTTGAAGTTTCCTTTGGATTAAAAACAAAAGCTAAAAATATGTCTTTACATATCATTCATCATTCTCACATAACGCATTTTTCTTCTCCTTGAGTCTCACGTCTGTGTCACAATTCTAGAGTCAAGATGTCTCACTCATACAATACTCGGGCCAATCGACAAAAGAAAATGGACGATCTCGAGAAAGAGAACAGAGAGTTGAGAGAAGAAATCGACGCTCTGAAAGAAAGTTTGGAAAAACTTTATAGCAACATGCAAACCCAGGCCGCAGCTCAGGAGCAACAGCATCAAAGATCTGTAATCTCAGAGATTACATCTACATCTGTAATGGAGACACATGAGGATCATCCTCGGTATAACATGCCTAAAGGTCGCCCCTGGGGCATGCCTTTCAACTTTATACCTGAAGGATATATCCCACCGGCCATTGAAGACCCAGAAGCCGTAGCAGGAATCGCTGGACCTGAAGGTTACAAACTTCGGGAAAATGAAGATGCAAGGGTTACAACAGCAACTCCTGAAGGTTACAAACTTCAGGGCACTAAAGCGCCAAGGGTCACCGCTATAATGTCTATACCACAACCAGTGGTACACACTGTCCTGGAAGGACAGATTCTACAAGCAATTTCTGGTGGAAACGAAGACATGTATGAAAGGATGAATGAGTTCCAGGAACAATTCTTGGAAATGCAGAAGGAACTGCATGCCATTCGCGATCTAGAATTATTCAGAAAGGACGCCGCAGACCACTGTTTGGTCCCTAATGTAAAGGTCCCGCACAAATTCAAGGTGCCTGACTTTGAAAAATACAAAGGCAACTCTTGCCCTCAAAGTCATTTGGTGATGTACGCTCGAAAAATGTCTACCCAGAAATAAAATCAACAACTACTGATCCATTACTTCCAAGACAGTTTAACCGGTGCCGCACTCAAATGGTACATGGGTTTAAACCGCACCAAGATCAGTACTTTCAGAGATCTCGGCACTACCTTCGTTCAGCAGTATAAATACAATTTGGACATGGCACCAGATAAGGATCAGCTCAGGGCAATGTCACAAAAGGATAAGGAAACCTTCAAAGAATATGCTCAGAGATGGCGTGAAATTGCCGCTCAGATCTGTCCCCCTCTTGAGGAAAAGAAGATGATCAAGATTTTCTTAAAAACCTTAAGCTCCTTTTATTACGACCGAATGGTTGCAAGTGCGCCCAGTGACTTCACTGAAATGGTGAACATGGGAGTACGCCTTGAAGAAGCAGTCCGAGAAGGATGATTGGTCAAAGATGCAGAGCCATCTAGCAGTACTAAGAGATACAGTAGTGCTTTCCAAAAGAAGAAAGAGCAAGATATCAGTAATATCTCTCTGGGAAAGCAAATGCGAAGGTATCAACCAGTAGCGGCGGGAACTCCCGCTATCAACCCAGCACCGGCTCCGACTTATCAACTTTAGGTTGCTCAGAGCCAACCAAGTCAACAACAGTATCAGTAAAGGCCGCAACAACCTTTTCAGTAGGCTCGGCCGCCGTACAATAACAACAATTGTACTACACGACCACCAGGGTTTGACCCTATACCGATGTTTTACGCATAACTATTTCCCCTTCTACTGGCCAAGGGGCATGTTCAAACCAGGACTCCTCTCGCGGTACTAGAAAATCCACCTTTTTGGTTCAAAGCATATCAAAATTGCCCTTACCATCAAGGAGGAACGAGACATAACATTGAAAATTGTCTCAGCTTCAAGTCTGATGTACAGAAGCTTGTCAGGAACAGGGTTTTATCTTTCAAATATACTAACCCGAATGTTCAGACGAACTCCTTTACCACAACATGAGAAGACTACAGTGAATCTGATAGAAGGAGAACCTGTCAACAGTTATCAAATTCACAATGTACTCTTATTAGGAACCAATCTGGTGAAAATGCATTATAGACAAAGCGGGTACGGTCATGTGCCATCTCACAACTATCATCAGTGTGATATCTGCTCCAAGGACAATCAAGTATGTTCCATAGTACAAACAGCTCTGCAAGAACAAATGGATCTGGGTTGGATTCAGGATCACGGGATTCGTGAAGTAAACATGGCCCATGCACATCCCAACATTATACAGAACCACGACATCCGTACAATGAACGTCAACTTAGTGGCAATGCATTCGAGACAAAGTCAGTATTACAATCTGCCGCACCACGATTACAACACTTGTCCCATCTGCTCAACAAATAATCAGGGATGCTCTTTTGTACAAGAGGCCCTCCAACGTCAGATGGATCTCGGATGGATCCAAGACTACCGTGAAAGAAATGACCATCAAGTCAATATGGTTCAAATCTTTAACATACGACTAATGGATATCGGTCTAGTGGAATTACATGCTAAGCAGGTCAAGCTCGATTTTCTGGCTTCACATGATTATCTAGACTGTAAATAATGCTGTGAAGACGACCAAGGGTGTGCGTTTGTGCAAAGAACCCATCAACATCTGTTGGACCACTGGTGGCTTCCGATCTACCTAGATGAAGTCACACAACAGAGTAGCATGACCGATGGGAATCCTAATAGACATCAAAGCCGTGATGTCCGCTCAACAGAAATAGATCTAGTAAAGATGCACTGCATACAAAGCGGATATGGTCGGGTACCACCGCACAATTATGAGCGCTGTAGAGTATGCTCGAAAAATAACCAAGGATGTTATCTCGTACGAGCAACCCTCCAAAATCAGTTAAACCAGAAGGAGATTCGACCATGTTTAAGTTCTGGGTCGATCAACATGATACAAGAGTACCTCCCTGGTCAAAGAAAAAGCGTTGTCGTAATCTCCAATCATGGAATAACAATGGACATTTGCACCATAATCCCTCTGCTCGACGAGTCAAAAGTTTCTCTTGACAGTAGAAGAATTCTCAACCTCGAACCAATTGAGGCTGCCTACGATGGTCAGAGAAATAAAAAAGCTCCTGTGGTTATCTACCTTCCAGTACCAATACCGTACAAAATAGAAAACGATATCCCTTACAAGTACGGTGCAACGACCATCGAAAATGGAAAGGTAACTCCATTACCCTCCGTCGTAAACATTGTCGACATCAGTCGAGTCACACAAAGCGGTCGGATCTTCAACAGAGGAGTTGGAGAACCTACCAAAGAAAAGGAACCTCAAACGGAAGTTCCTAATTAACAAGTCGGTCAATCCAATAATCCAGAACTTGTAAAGAACAACGATGAGATGCTAAAGCTCATCCAAAAAAGCGAGTACAACATTGTGGACCAATTATTCTCCGTCTCGAATCTCTATGCTTTTTCTCCTGCTTAGTTCAGAAGCTCACAGGGAAGCTCTACAGAAAGTCTTAGAGCAAGACTTTGTGGAACAAGATGTGACGGTAGGATAGTTTGACAGCATCCCTGTAACAACTTAGGATTCAGTGATGAAGAACTGCCGAAAGAAGGCAAGAATCATAATATGGCGCTTAACATTACAATCAACTGCCAAGACGATGCTTTAGCAACGCACTGGTGGACACAGGATCATCTTTGAATGTTATGCCAAAATCAACTCTGATACGACTATCATTTCGAGGAGCTCCGATGAGAGGCAATGATATTATCGTCAAAGCCTTTGATGGATCTAGAAAAACAGTTATCGGCGAAGTCGATCTTCTCATAACCATCGGTCCTCACACTTTCCAAGTCACTTTCTAGGTCATGGACATCCGGGAAGCATACAACTATTTATTATGAAGACCTTGGATACACGAGGCAGGAGCAGTCACTTCACACTTCACCAGAAGCTGAAGTTCATCAAGAATGACAAGTTAGTCGCAGTATGTGGAGAGCAAGCCTTAATCGTGAGCAACTTATCATCATTCTCCTGTGTAGAACCAGAGGAGGTTGTTGGAACCCGGTTCCAAGCACTCTCGGTGAGTAATAAGAATCGACCAGAAAAAGGGACGTCGATTTCCTCATACAAGGACACTCTAAAAGTGATCGGGAGTAATGACGTAAAAGGATGGGGACAGATTGTAATTCCTACTGATAACAAGACAAGAAAATGTATTGGTTTCTCTCCGGCCTGTACCCAGACTACAAAGAAGGATGAAAGTTTTCGTTCCATTCAGGATTTCTTCCGCAGCGGAGGTTTCCTTCACCCAGTGTCTCAAGAAGTACACACCATCAATGAGAGTGATTCCTCCGATACAGAGGAAGAGTGGAAATCTTACCTTAACCATGACGGTTATATGTCTCGGGGAGAGGCGCACACGCCATTTTACTTCCCCAAGAAGAACCCAAGATATATACCGAGGTCAGACGTCAGGATGATATATGGAGATTGTGATCCTGAAGGACGCCGTGCTCTGCCCAATTCATTAGAGGAAGATAATCTAATGAAAGACAACTTTGACCATGATTATTAATATCCCCTGGATAAGTTGCTAATCTGGAAACCGTACACAGAAGACTTGGGACAAAAGAGTCAGCCGAATGATGCCTATCAACTGAGTAATATTAAAAAGAATACCCATGTCCCCACCAAGTCATGGAATCATTACTCAGAATATTCCGAAAATGTCCGACACCATGGTGATGAATCTGCAAAGATTGCAAGACAAGAATTCCTTAACTATGTTTTTCCTGAGGTCAACGTCATTGAGGAGGATGATCCTCTATTCCCACAGAAACATGGGACACCTTAGGACAACCGAGTGGCAAGTATGACTTCCTAGTTAAATACACTGCTCCCGAAAGTTCTCGCATCAGATACGAAGACATCCAGCAAACTGGAGGGGGAGATCCTCTTGAGAGTGAAAACACTAAGGAAGATACAACAGAAGAGTTCATTTATGACAACTCTGCATGGGAAGAAGACTCCAATGATCCTACTTCACCAGAAATCAGTGTCATTTCTGAAGACAAACCAAGAAGGAAAGTACCATACTTTGTGATTCACATAGAAGTTCACCGCCATTGGGTTGCTGTCGATGTCCCGAAAGTCGTCCATAAGTCTAAGTAATTACCATCTTTGTTTTAACCTTTCACCTTGCCCAGGTGTAGTGGATGTTTTATAGGGCTCACTTTTCTGTAAATGTCCCTCTTCGCTTCGCCCAAAGCGACAGAGTTTTGTTTTATAGGGCTGTGTTTCAAGAACCGACAAATCATGAATAAATAATGTCATTCTGTCATTCTCGCATTTATTGTTGTTTTCACTTTTCATTTTTCAGAAAATGGTAATCCTAAAAACAATTCAAAATAAAAACAAGCATTTTTCAGAAAATACACTGCACACACTCTTGCATTCTCTCTGTCTTTGCTAAAAAACGAATCATCACGTCATGCAGTTTAAACCCCATTGAAAAGTACGATCCAATGCCTTTTCCCAACTTTGAATTCCCGGTATTTGAAGCTGAAGAATAAGAGAACGAAGAAATTCCGGAAGAGATTTCCTGATTACTCAGGCAAGAGGAAAGGTCTATTGAGCCTCACAAAGAGCCATTGGAAACAGTCAATTTAGGTTCAAAAGAAGAAAAGAAAGAAGTTAAGATTGGAGCACTGCTCAGTCCAACTGTCAGAGAAGACTTGACAAAACTTCTCAAAGAGTTTCCAGATGTGTTTGCTTGGTCCTACCAAGACATGCCAGGGTTGGATACCAGCATCGTGGAACATCACTTGCCACTAAAAGCAGAATGTCTGCCAGTAAAACAAAGACTGAGAAGGACTCATCTGGATATCGCCATCAAAATTAAAGAGGAAGTGCAGAAATAGATCGATGCAGGTTTCCTAGCCACCTCATAATATCCTCAATGGCTAGCTAACATAGTGCTAGTTCCGAAAAAGGACGGAAAAGTCAGAATGTGTGTAGACTACATGGATTTGAATAAAGCAAGTCCAAAGGATGACTTCCCCCTGCCACACATTGACATGCTGGTTGACAGCACATCAAACTTTAAAGTCTTCTCTTTCATGGATGGATTCTCAGGCTATAATCAGATCAAAATGGCGCTGGAAGATATGGATAAAACTTCATTCATCACCCCATGGGGCACCTTTTGTTATAAGGTAATGTCGTTCGGTCTGAAGAACGCAGGGGAAACCTATCAAAGGGCCATGACAACTCTGTTTCACGACATGATGCACAAAGAGATTGAAGTGTATGTCGATGACATGATTGCCAAATCTAAAACAGAAAAAGAGCATGTGGAACACCTGTCAAAGTTATTTGAGCGTCTGAGGAAATAAAAACTCTGCTTGAATCCCAATAAGTGCACATTCGGTGTTCGTTCAAGAAAACTCTTAGGATTCATCGTCAGCCAGAAAGGAATTGAGGTTGATCCTGACAAGGTCAAGGCCATTCAAGAAATACCTTCACCAAAGTCTGAAAAATAGGTCAGAGGATTTTTGGGACGTCTAAATTACATCCCCAGATTCATATCCCTTATGACCGTGACATGCGCGCCAATCTTCAAACTACTCAGAAAAATCAAAGTTGTGTATGGACAGAAGACTGCCAAAAGGCTTTCGACAGTATCAAGGAATATCTGTTGAATCCACCTATTCTATCTCCTCCAGTGGAGGGAAGACCACTAATCATCTACCTAACAGTCTTGGAAGATTCCATGAGCTGTGTACTTGGCCAAAAAGACGAAACAAAAAGAAAAGAGTCTACCATTTACTACTTAAGCAAGAAGTTTACTGATTGTGAAACTCGGTACACTATGCTCGAGTAAACTTGCTGCGCTCTGGCTTGGGCAGCCAAACGTCTTTTCCAGTACATGATTTGTCGCACTACTTGGTTAATCTCTGAAATGGATCTGATCAAGTACGTCTTTGAAAAGCCTGCTCTCACGGGAAGGATCGCCCGTTGGCAAATGTTGTTATCAGAATATGACATCGAGTACCATGCTCAGAAAGCCGTCAAAGGAAGTGTTTTAGCCGATCATTTGGCTCATCAACCGATTGACGATCAGGAATCAGTCGGATTTGACTTTCCAGACGAAGATGTCATGTACATGAAAATGAAAGATTGCGATGAACCACTACCCAGTGAAGGGCCAGAACTAGGTTCCCAATGCAGACTAATTTTTGACGGACCTGTCAACACTTATGGGAACGGAATTGGGGCTATCATAGTAACACCTCAGGGTACCCATATTCCTTTCACTGCCAGATTAACGTTCAAATGTACAAACAACAAGGCTGAATACGAAGCTTGTATCGTGGGTCTCGAAGATGCAATTGACTTAAGGATAAATAACTTTGATGTGTATGGAGACTCGGCCCTAGTTATCAATCAGATCAAGGGAGATTGGAACACATACCAATGAGGACTGAATCCTTACAAAGATTACGCGAGAAGGTTGTTACCATTCTTCAGTAGAATTGAGTTTCATCATATCCCTCGTGAAGAAAATCACATAGCTGATGCATTAGCCACCCTATCATCGATGATTAGTGTACATCAATGGAACGGCGTACCTAAGATTGACATAGTACGCCTTGAAAGTCCCGCTTACATCTTCACAATTAAAGCAGTCATAGATGACAAACCCTGGTATCACGATGTCAATTGCTTCCTCCAAAGACAAGAATACCCGCCTGGGGCATTAAGAAAAGATAAGAAAACTCTCAGAAGATTGGCTGGCAACTTCTTCCTAAACGGTGATACACTCTACAAGAGAAACTTCGACATGGTTTTGCTCAGATGCGTAGACAGGCCAGAAGCCAACATGTTGATGAAAGAAATTCACGAAGGCTCCTTTGGCACTCATGCCAACAGACACACAATGGCAAGAAAAATTCTGATAGCAGGGTATTATTGGTTGACAATGGAATCTGATTGCTACGAGTACATGAGGAAGTTTCATAAGTGTCAGATATACGGAGACAAAATCCATGTACCGCCAACGCATCTCAAAGTACTTTCTTCTCCATGGCCTTTTTCTATATGGGGAATCGACATGATTGGCATGATTTGACCAAGAGCTTCAAACAGACATCGGTTCATCCTAGTAGCCATCGACTACTTCACCAAGTGGGTCAAAGCAATATCATACACCAATGTGACCAGACAAGTGGTGGTCCAATTTATCAAGAACAATCTCATCTGCCGTTATGGTGTTCCAAGCCAGATCATTACGGATAATGGATCTAACTTGAACAACAAGCTGATGAAAGAGTTGTGTACTAAGTTCAAAATTGAACACCATAACTCATCTCCCTACAGGCCTAAGATGAACGGAGCGGTAGAAGCGGCCAACAAGAACATCAAGAAGATCGTTCAAAAGATAGTTGTAACCTACAAAGACTGGCATGAGATGCTACCCTTTTCTCTTCACGGTTATCATACATCTGTTTGCACTTCAACAGGGGCAACCCCTTTCTCTCTAGTATATAGTATGGAGGCAGTGCTCCCCATAGAAGTAGAGATCCCATCAATCAGGGTATTGATGGAAGCCAAGATAACAGAGGTTGATGGTGTCAAAGTAGGCATGATGAACTAAATCAGATCAAAGAAAAAAGAATGACGACTTTATGCCATGGACAGTTATATCAGCAAAGAATGAAGAAAGCGTTCGAAAAAAAGGTCTGACCCCGTGTCTTCAGAAAAGGAGACCTCGTGCTCAAGAAGATAAAATCATTTCTCACTGATTCTAGGGGCAAATGGACTCCGAATTATGACGTCCCCTATGTGGTCAAGAGAGCCTTTTCAGGCGGTGCCTTGAGACTCGCAACCATGGATGGATAGGAGTTTACCTACCCCACGAATGTTGATGTAGTCAAGAAATACTTCGCCTAAATAATAATAAAAGAAAAAAAAACGTCTCGGTGGATTGAAAACCCGAAAGGGCGGTCCCGGCAAAAATTAGAGACACAAGCAAAAAATCATCCCGTTGGATTGGAAACCTCAAAAGACAATCCAGGAAAAAATTAGGGATTCGTGGCAAGTAACTACGTCCGACAAGGTTAAATCCCCAGCGGTAATACCATCCGTCGAAAGACTTCAGTCAAGGTCACCTTCGATAGAAGCTCAGAATGTCCATAATTCAAAGTTGGTAGAAGGATAGCGGTCGTTATGTTTCAATGTAGACTCTTTTCCCTTAAATTACCATTTTTCTAAACTTTTTAATGCTCTATGGGATCACGCGTTTGGCTGATTGCCATTATATCAATAAAATTTGATCCCTAGTGCTTTTGTTTGCAATTCTCATTTATTTTGCTTTATAGAATGACATTTTTAACATGATCAACGATTCTTGAAAAAAAATGAATTTTTACTTGTCGAATTTTCTTCTAATTTTAAAATAAAGATGGAAATTATTTTTTACTACTGAACACAAAAGGAACATCGATGGCTTCTTTGGAAGTGATTAAACCTCAAAATGCAGAATCAAAGTACTCCTTCTAAACCAGTACACCTAAATGAAGGATCAACCATTTCAGATATAATACCCCGTCTGATATCCCCGGCGGAGTTCTTACCTCTGAAGACCAATTGATGGTTCTTTCTCTCCCAGTAGGATCCACCCCTCCTAAACAGGAAAGGATTGATGTCTTGAACCAATGATACTTTTTATCCCCTGCAGTGGCCGAGTATCCAGTCGTGTTCATTCACTAGTCTGTATGTCGCGTCTGTTTTGTCAGCATAAACATACATACATCATGCATGATTGATTCATATTCATACACATGTTGCATTGATATTACTCTGGTCATTTTCATCCGCAAGTGATAATGTCCTCCCGCCAATAAGGTTGCCAGTTCTTTCTTCATTCGGAAATGTATCGTCTGAGCAATTTCTCCCCATTTTATTTCTGAATTGGAGACTGTCATCGACCACTTTGATAACTTGAACCTCTGAAAGGAAAGAAGACATTCGATTAACACCTTTGGAACATCACTCTTCACCGTTGAAGATGATATTTTCGCTTTCCCAGATTAAAGAAAATCCCCAGAGAAATCCTCTCAACCAAAGACTCTTGGCAATACGGCGGTTTCTCCCCGAAAAGTTTGCTTTCAATAAAGTCATCAGCACCTCAAAATTGGATTACATCACATAGAATTTCTCCGAGAAGATCTCGAAGGAAAGTATGATGTAACCTCACCAAGGAAAAATCAGTCTCTCAAGAAACTCGTTTTCCCCAATAGGATCGATAAATGGCATCTCTAACAGAGAAGTTTGCGCACAACAGCAGTTCAGACGAATGAGTTCCCCCAGCATGTCTGGCCTCAAATCTTTTTCCATCAAATGGCATCTCCCCAGTAAAAACTCGACGAGAAGTTTGATGAAGACTGCTACAAATAGCGTTCCTTGTCAAGAAAGAAACTCGACAAGAAGAAACTGAGACCAGCTCCATGGCTGAAAACCCGGATCGAGGGGAAGTTTATTTCAAAATAAACTGAGACCAGTTCCATGGCTGAAAACCAGGATCGAGGGGAAGTTTATTTCAAAAGAAACTGAGACCAGTTCCGTGGTTGAAAACCAGGATCGAGGGGAAGTTTATTTCAAAAGAAACTGAGACCAGTTCTGTGGCTAAAAACCAGGATCGAGGGGAAGTTTATTTCAAAAGAAACTAAGACCAGTTCCGTGGCTGAAGACCAGGATCGAGGGGGAGTTTTACCCTTTTCTAAGTAACATTGCTTAGCAAAAGAAGACGGATGAGAAAACTGCTATTCATAACCACAGTCAAAATTTCAGGTATTCCGATATTTAATCCTCTTGCACCCTAAATGTCTGAATATCTTCACCATGCACACCTTGGGGTCCAAGAAGATTAAATAGAGGCATCTGTCATACCCCAAATTTTGACCACAAGATTTCCCATCATTGTGAGAATCATTACCACAATATGGATGTACCTTCATGCCTTATCAATCACTTCAAGAATTGTTGAGCATTCACTACAATCAAGAATTAGGATTTTAAGCCCTCTCATAGCACTTAGACAAAAGATCAATCAAGAAATGACATGATCTTCAACTTGTCTAACCTCTCAAACACCCATAAAGGATCAAGAGGTCTCCCATATCAAGAATCAAGCACAAGGTTGCAACATTCCAAGTGGATCAAGCCTCAAGATCGCCAGTGTCACCAATTTAGGGTTTTGGTCGACCAAGGCCTCCAGATGAAAATTTTCATCGGGGCATGAGCCAATGCTTCAAAATATGATCCAAAATGCTCAAACGGACCTCGTGGATCCAATCATAAAGTCAAATTAGCCTCAGGGGAAGCAATCATCAAAAATCAGGAATTAGGGTTTCTTGACCTAATTCACCCCTAAGTTAACTTTTGGGACAATACATGAGCCAACACCTCAATACATGATTTGAGGGCCTCAAACACACCCTATTGATCCATTTACAACAATGGATTGATCCAAGAAGCCTGTTTCACAAGTTTCAATTTCATCTGGACCACAATTAGGGTTTTGAAGAAAAAGTCAATTGTACCTTTGACTTTGGACCAAGACATGCTCCCAAACCTTGGGATATGATTCAAGACACCCTAAAACACCTATGGAATCCATCCATTATGTTTGAATTAGGTCAAACACTTGATTGCATAGAAGATCACACAGTTTGGAATTCATCTGACAAAAAAGTCAGTTGTGCCCAAAATCAAGTTTGACTTTTTGAATTTTTTCACAAATGTGGCTCCCCTGAGTAAAAAACAATGTTAATGTATGGTTTTGATCATCATCCATCAAGAAAAATTAAGAAAAATGAGGTTTCTTGCAAAAGGGGCAACCATAAGAAACTTAAATTTTTCTAAGTTATGGAACAAAATGGATTTGGTACCCACTATGCAATGTCATAACTCCTAAACCCTAAGGCCTTTTCTTCCATTCAAAGCTCAAATGAAAGTTCATATGACATACTTCAAAAGTGTCAACTACATCAAATTCCAAATCCTCGTGGATTTTGAGTTATGGATTGATCAAAATCACAAAAAGTGAAAATGACCACTTTTTCCAATACTTAGTGAAATTTTCAAAAAGTCAGAATCTGTTTCATTTTTTACCAAATTTGAGGTCATTTTTCACCTTGATCCAAGCTGAACTAGGTCCATTTATGGACATCAAAGTTAAAGTATGTCATGAGGGCTTTCCAAAGAGTACAAGAACTCCCATTGATTTAACTTAATCAAGGAGTTATGAACCTCACAACATGCCTTGTTTAAACTGGTTTCCAAGACAGATTTTGTGCATTACTTGTGGCACACGATTCTTGAGTCCAATTTTGGTGACTATGCAAGACTGATCCTCATCCAAATTCAACAAGAATCTCAGTCAATCATGAAAAACCTGCAAGCTTGGACCCTAAGACAAAAATACCATCCTTTGGCATGTGATCATTCAAGTTTCAAATCCAAAACTCCAAGTTTGTCATTTGGCATTGATGTGGTGCTTAGAGATGTCATGAACCTGAACATATTAGTCCAATTGAGTCAAGATTGACTCAAAACTCATAAAACCTAGACCTACATAGATCAGCTCTAGTCAATGGCCAAGTGAAGACTTGGTACCTTGGCATTTAAGAAAGTGATACATAGGCATGTCCATTGGATAATAGAGTGATCCCTCATCCAACACTATTCCTTCAAAAACAAAACTCCTCTACTATAAATAGAGGTCATTTCTGATGTTTCAAACCACACCAAAACAATACCAAAGCCTTGTTTTCTCACTCTCCCTCTCTTACTTCAATTTCAAGTCACATTGGAGCAATTTGGGAATTCTTGAAACCAGAGCAAAAACCACTCAAATAACCATCCAAACACATCATAAATCATCCATTGGAGGTGTTCAAACCTTACTCCACATTGTACAACCTCAAAATCAGAGAGTCAACCTCCAAAACCTCAAATTTTGACTTCTCTGCATTTTTCAAGCCATGTATTGATTCAATCACTTTCAAGACCAGTTAACCCTTCAAATACTCTCCAAATATCATCCTCAAACTGTCCCAACAGGTTTCCCTCAACTGTAACACCATTTGAGTGACTTACCATTTTGGTCATTTTTACCACTTTTGCAAGAAAGAGCTAATTCATGTTCCTGAGGTTTCCAGCTGATTTTGATCATCCTAAAAGCTTTTATGGGATCAATCAAGAGTTTCTAAAGCATTGGATTACTTCTGGCACAAGCATCTTGACAGTTAGCACAAGGAGCTTCAAGAGGTAAGTGCATCACAACTTGAACTCTTAAAATATGCATTGCTTTGATGTCCATTGATCATAAACATGTCATATATATCAAATATGTTGTGTTTGAACCAATTTACCATGCTATTATTGCTTGTATGATAAGATAGCATAGAACTTACAAATCTTGGCCTATTTTGAAACCACTCTCGGGTTTTAAAATAGAAGCATCTTTAGAATATTCTAAAAGTACCATTGGATTCCTCATGAAATTCTAGGCAGGATCCATCTAAATTTCATCCAATTTCATGGAGAATTGAGGGAGATATGATCCTTCTTGAAAATCACCAAAACTTGGATTTTTGCCTTGGTCAGGCCTAGAATTCAGGTCACCCTTATGTATTCATGGGGTGGTTTTGATACACGGATGTATCACCACCCCAGTGGTAGCAGAGCGCTTGTGTTTGGTTGGAGGTCGTGGGTTAAAGACCCACCTAAACCATTTTTGCTATTTCTTTCATTTTGCTATTTTTCTCATTTTTTCATGTTTTTATTAATTAATCTCAAAATTAATTTTTCTCTCAATTTTAATTATTTTTTATTAGTTCTTTTTTTTTTAAATTCACAAAAATGTTGAAATATTTTATTCCACAAAATAAATTGAATTTATATTATTTATTTAATATAATTTGAATTTTTGTAATTAATTTCACTTCTTTAATTTCAAACATTTAAAAAATGAAATTTCCACCTTGATCTTTCAAAACCCATTGATTTTCAATCCTTCATGTGATTAAACATGATTTTCCAAAATATTTTTCAAAGCTTACCACTTGTTTTTAAATATATTTGGTATTTTATATTTAATTTCCTTTGAAAATAATATTATATTAATTAAAATTAGGGTTACCCTCAATTTTAATTTTTCAAACTTCATTTGAATCACTTTTGGGCCTCTTGGTAGAGTGTAAGTCCCATCCCTTTGTAAATAAACAATTTTGGGCCTCAGTCATTGTATAAGTCCCGATACGTTTTAAAAAATCTCGGCGCGATCGCCGTTTTCAAAACAATTTTCATCTGGGCCTCCCTTTGTGTTGTAAGCCCCATTTTTTTTCACTTATCAAACACTTTTGGGCCTCTAATAGAGTGTAAGACCCAACCCCCTTTGTCCATAAACAATTTGTACCTCCTCTTTTGTTGTAAGTCCCATTTTTCTTCGTTTTCAAACACTTTTGGGCCTCTAATAGAGTGTAAGACCCATCCTTTTTGTAAATACAACAATTTGGGCCTCAGTCATTGTGTAAGTCCCTATGTGGTTTTCAAAATGATGACGCAATCGTCGCCTCTTCAAAAGAGATCATCTGGGCCTCTCCTTAAGTATAAGCCTCAAACTTCCTTTTACAACAAACTTTCTTTTTTATTTAGATTCAAATCTTAAGTTTCATCAAAACTTTCTTCAATTTCTTGAATAACTAACCATACAGTTGAAATTGCTATGCTTGGGCTTGCACAACTGTAAGTTCCCCTATCTCTTCTCAACAATACCTGTTTATATATTTCATCTGTCTATATATGCTTGTATATACTTGCTTAGAGTTTTCCCCAGCAATTAGCTCTAGTTTTAGATCAAACCAGTGGTTACTCTTTTAATACAGCCAAAACTAGTTCCCCATAGGAAATTCCAGATACAGTCTTGCCTCCTCTTGGGCTTATACAATATGGAACAGAGAAAGACATTATTCCCGGTGAAACTTTTCTCAAGACTGTCACAACTTAGAAATATCTATACAAGAAATTCATTTCCCCAAAGAGGATAACTCCCGGTGAAACCTCTTTTGAATTTCTTCAAACCCTACAACTGTTCACTAAAGAAAGGATTACTCCCGGTGAAACCTTTCTTGAACTTTTCATAGGCTTGAACCCACAGGATTCCTAAAAGCATCCCCAGCCTCCTATTGGGCTTTATACAAGGACCCTCAGGCTTCTTAGAAGTTCTATGCCTCCTCTTGGGCTTAGTACAAGGACCCAAAGACCTCCTACAGGTATAGGATAGAACTTAGTCATCTCTACTAGTTCAATCCTCTAGTGAGTCAAAATTCCAAAACATCAGACCAGTTTAGGGTTGATTCTCATCCCTTAAAACATCATTCCCCTCTTGGGCATCATACAAAGATCATCCTCCAATTAAGAGTAAACCTCTTCATACCAGTTGACTTGGAAAGTCTCATCTC
Source organism: Lathyrus tuberosus (assembly GCA_022829125.1). NCBI lineage: Eukaryota > Viridiplantae > Streptophyta > Magnoliopsida > Fabales > Fabaceae > Lathyrus > Lathyrus tuberosus. Next base: position 2,052,336 of record JALAZF010000405.1, read on the forward strand.
CTCTTGGATCTCAAAGAAACCCTCAAGTTTCTTAAAAGCACAGGAAAAACCCAGGTCACTTCACCAATCACCAACAGAGTTAAAACCTCCATAGAATTTAAAACTCAATCTTTAAACTTTCATTCTAAATTCCACAGCTAGGGTCAAATTACCACCAATAAACCCTCAGAAAAATCAGAACCTCAAGGCATCTGATATATCAACTCTTCTACACTCAGCAAGAGTTGATTCCCTAATTTGGACCTGTCTCTGGATCTCAATAATCCTCGGCAGAAGCTAGCCTCCTCTTAGGCTTCATATAAGAATTTCCCCAAACCTCCTCTTAGGCTTTGTATAATGATTTTTCCTCAGATGATTTAGCCTCAATCTTGGGCTTTACAGATCATATTCTCCAGCTGAGTCAATCAACCTTTTAGCCTCAATCTTGGGCTTTGTACAAGACAGATAAAACCACTCCCCAGTGGAGTCAATTTTTTTAGCCTTAATCTTGAGCTTTGTACAAGACAGACAAAACTTTCCCCAAAAGAGTCAGTTCCCTTCAGCCTCAATCTTGGGCCTTGTACAAGACATATATAAAACTCCCCTAGTAGAGTCAACATTTTAGCTTCAACCTTGGGCTTTGATCAAGGCACACAATAATCCCCTCTGAGGAAATCAAGAGTTCTCTCTGTAGGAAGACATTTCACTGTACATCACACATCAAAACAGATAATCAACATACCTAATCCCAGATAACTGTTGTAAGTGGCACACTTGTTAATTCAAAAATCCAAGTTGTGGTCCCTCTTTTATCCTGGTAAACTTCCCCTTTCATCTAATTGCTGTAAGTGGCAAGCCTCTAGATTATTTACATCCATGCCAATGTCCCTCTCTTAGCATGGAAGAATCCTAAGGAAAAATGACATTGCTCTACACTGAGTTAAAGTTTATTCCTTCAAGACATCTCCCTTATAAAGGAAATTATGGCATTGTTGGATTCCATACATTCCAGTTAAAATAATTCCCCTTAATTGTCAATTACCCAACAACTGTGATGAACATGTGAGATATCTCCCTTTAGAGATGACAAATTCTCTCTCAGTCAAACCTTTAGCTTCAATCTTGGGCTTTGAACAAGACACAAATACTCATCTAGCTTCAATCTTGGGCTTTAAATAAGACACCAAACATTTTTCCTCCCATAGAAATAGGAGGAACTACAATTGCTTTGATTTCCCTGTTATCTTTACAGTAATACGTAGGCATAAGATTGCGAAATCTTAGCGAGCACCCATACCAAAAACTTTAGGTCCAGTACCTTCACAAAAACAACAGAAAACCTAAAAACAACAAAAACACTCTCTCAACATTCCCAACCTATAACAGTAAACACCAGAAAGTATTTGAATATGCCAAAGAAAGTCTATGGATAACCATATATACACTGGGTAATTAACAACTCCCCTTTGTATAAACTGACCCCGGACCTCCCAATCTCTTAGCATTTGTTAAAGAAAACATTTGCATGCAAGGTTAGTTTTAGATAGCTTCCCTTTCCTTTCCAACTTTATAGGATAAATAAGAAATCAGAATGTAGCACCCAATTCCAACCAATGCGGTAAGGTGGCCGCGTCACCAACAAAAATAGCACGCTACATATCTTTCTCAACAGATGCTTCTTCAGCAAGAAACACCCAAAATCACTACATGATATCCCATGACAACTTCATGATCATATAGTGAGAGTACCAGGAATGCATCCTTGTACCACAACCAACAAACTCTTGGATTAAGACCAGAACACCATTGATCCTTCTCGTCCAGAAACCATCCATACACCACACGAATTCCTCCTGAATTCTCATGTATAGATCTCATTGTTCCCTGAGATACAACCCAATTGAATCTGGAATACTTCACATTCCTCAAAGATACATACAGAGCCCCTTAGTTTGCTAGCTTGCCCAGACGTTCTTCACTCTTGAAGGACATCAAACACATGCTCCAGAAATCCTCAGCTCATTTGCTCCACAAGCACCCAACTAATCCAATTCTAGCATGTCACATTCACATCAGACTTCCAAGAAAGTTTTTTACCCATCATTCTCCCGTACGACAAGATAAATACCTCTTAGACAAGATGTGAACTAAGAATCCTACTCCAAGGATAACTAACCCAGAAGATGTTCTAACATCAGTTATGACATCCTTCACATATCATAGACACCAACCAACATGGTTCTAAATTTGTTCCACCACTGGACTTACTATCTGCATAGTAATCCAACTGAAGATCTTTAAACAACACTGCACCACCAGCTTGATCAACAAGAACTCTAGATAACCACAGAGAGAAATAAACTCTCATCCACCAAAAGAAGGTAATCTTCCATAATCAGCTTAGAACTTCTGCCACAAGCTCCAAGAAAGAACTGAACATGAACCTCCTTACATCTTCAACCAACTACCCTTCTGCCCAAGAGTAATTAGTTCCAAGCACCCTGCTTGAATGCACAATAAAGATCAACCAAATGCCACTGTTTGGTTTACCTTAACTTTTCTTCAGAGTTTCAGATAATCTTCTGATCCACCAGTGAAACCTAATCTTCAAGTTACATGCACTACTTGCTCCATAGAAAGCCATCTTGGATCCACCAAGCCTTAGACATGTAACATCCTCTCCTTCCACAGCTCCTGCAAACTGCATGAGATAGACCTTTTTGAAGTGTTAATTCCATTTCTTTCTGAGAAGATTAACTTATCTTACGATGATGCGCCACTACATCAACTAAGACTCTGAAGTTTCTGCTTGATGTCACGACATCTGATCAGACATCCAGCTGAGGAATTTAGCCCTTCCTTCTGCCACTTAGAAGAACCTCCTCCCTATTACAGAACAAGAGTTCCATGTTCTCAGAGACTTGATTCAACAACCAAGTTTGAGTAGACAACCTCCATCCTTCTTAATCATATCACAGGTATTCCATTCAAGCTCACACCTTGATGAATATCTGCTTCACAACTCCAAAGAACTCAACGTGCCAAGTCTGATTCTTCAGAAGAGAAGTAGTCATAGACTACACCATAGCTATGCCAAAGGTGCCACTTTCCTTAAGTAGAGCAGATTGTAGAAAGTCAGATATATCTGCCACTTAACCTTGACCTCCAAGATGAGCAAGATCACATGCTCCTATGTACCTAGATCAGAAATAAACTGATCCAAGTTGTGTCATCACCAACACCATATTCTGGACAAGTCTCCTGCCAGGACAATTTCCAGATAAACATCAGATGCTTCTAGTAACAACTGGAACACACCTGCTGCACTTCAATACTCCTATATTAGAAATAAACTGATCCAAGAACTAATCATCAAGATTATGATGTCTTCTTCTTCATCTTCAACATCACCACTGTCTAGACCAGTTTCTTGCCAGGAAACTCTCTAGAGATCTGATGCTTCTGCCACACCAAACTGAAGCAGATTCTTAGGTCAACACCCAAGAGAAATAGATCCAAAAGCTTATACAGTACCCCTCCCATGATTCAGCACAAACCCAGATGAAGAGATGTTTCAACATCGTGTTGAACATCAGCAATCTTGAACTTCACATACAAGGATAATCAATCAAATACTTGTGAATATCACAAATAGCAATTGATCTTAAATCCTTGTTTAGTAACCCTGCTTCACTGTTGAACCCATACTCCAATAGATCACTTCATAAACACTTATCAAGTATTCAATCTTTGCAAGTATCTTCTTTGACAAACAAAGTGTTGAGATACGAAGGCTGCCACCCTTGACTCAAGTAACTAAGATTCTCTCTAAACGAACCTTATTTACCTCAACAGTTATGAAATATCCATTTAGATTGGATCCACCCTTAGGATTAAGAGAGATGAATCCTTCCTTGCACGTTTTGATGGTGAAAATAAATCACCTCCACTTTCTTCAGGTTTATGTTTCACAGAAACACCCTCTAGTCAGAAGAATAACTAGAAAACTCCAGATGCACGACTGATATGCCTTTATGAGTGGGCTTGAGAGACTTCTCAAGTATCTTTGACAACTTAACCGATCAATAATTTATCAAATTCCTAGAGCAAGAACTTGATAAACCTAATCTCAACTCCCCTTCTCTTCAACTGACTTCAAGATGCACAATGGAACCAAGCTTCCAAGTACCAAGTCACCATAACAGACATCTACCAACAACTCTCTCCATTCCATCGCTACCGACTTTGAAATAAAAGAATGCATATATCTTCAAATATAGAGGCCGACGATTGAGATCTTCCACCATCTGTCTTCAGTAACAACTCCAGAATACCATAAATTCCATAGCTCTTCCATCAGAAACATATGCAGCGGAACCATCAAGGAACAAATTCAACTTGCCCTAATAAGATGTCAGAACATCTTACAAGACACCCCAACAAGAGAACCAACCACTTCTCCTATAGTTGTTGCAGAACCTCCTCAGCAACATGAACAACCACCAGGTTATTACCTTTAATCCAGAACATCCATCCCATCCATTAATACCCTTGAGTATGTCTGAGTTGATGAAGTGATCTCCAAAACTTCTCCTTGTTTAAAACGCTAGAAAGTATCTCCCAAAGATCTCATCTAGAAACAGACAGGATGCCTGCTCTTATACCAATTGAAATTCTGGCATAGCAGACAGCAGATGTCGTAACACATGTCAAGACATTGTTCTGCATAATTATTAAACAAAGAACAGAACTGCAAACTGATATCCAGACTATCAGTAACTGCAGAAACACAGATGTTTCGACATCTGTTCCAACATGTTAATCAAAACTGAACTGTAAATTGCAGAATGATAAACAACATAGAATATGATGACCCAGTTCGGTGCAACTCACCTACATCTGGGGGACACCAATCCAGGAAGAAGAATCCACTATCAGTAGTATAGTTTTATGTAAACAACCTCAGATTTACAGTAAACACCCACGTTTACCTATCACTACCCAATGAAGAATTTATCATTAGAAGTCATATCTAATTGATAAGAGAAACCCATCTTACTCCTTAAATCACAATTTGTGATTATCTAACAGTTACTACGCCATAACTGTATCATCCTATTGAAAGACACTCCTTTCAATACAAAGTTCAGTCAAGCATCCTTGACTAACAAGTTAACTTGGATTTGCTTCAAAGCTTCATCCAAGAACAATACATGATTCATTACCTACGGGTTTCTGAATCTGTACAAGTACCTATGTCTACCACAATGTATCAAATCGATACAGAGGGAGACTTACAAGAAAGCCTACGACTCTCAAAACCCTAAACCTTATTTTCTACTTTACAAAAGTGTTACAATAGGTTCAGTTGTTCAGTCCTAGGTCTTGGTCTTCTTTTATAGTCTTTTGTTGCCTTGGGCTACGAATCTTCTGTTTATTGATCCCTTGATCCACTGCTATAATCATTCCTTAATTCTTGCACCAGATTTAGAACCTGCTATATTTGTCGAGTCAGAATGTTAGGACATTGTCTTCAACATCTTTTTCTGCAGCATTCTTCATTAAGTTTGAACCAAAATTTAGTCAAACCTCAGGAGCTTCCAATCTATAGCACAATCATGAATTTCATCGGGCTCCTAGGACATGGCATCAGAGATTTTCTATTGAGTGGGATTTCCATTGTTTAGAGGTTGTTTCTTCTGGTTATTGTACTCAGGTTTTAGGAAAGGTGTTGGATTTTCAATCATCGTGAGCAGTTTTTGTCAGAGGTTTACCAAAGCACAATGTCAGTTTCTCTGAGTTTCCTCAAGGGTGTCGTTTGTTTAGGGTTTCATCAGTGGCCTAACAGGGAAGATTTTGAATTAGGGTTTTGGTTCTCATCAAATCATTGCTTCATTAGTATGCACCCAAAACACGAAGATTAGGGATTCTTATCACTTTGTTGTTTGAGAAGAGGTGTCATTCAATTCAGATTCACTTGAAGTTATCAGGTCAAGGGTGTGTGCAGTATTGGTTGAAGTTCAGTGATAGTTTGAGCTAATCTTGGTCGGACAAATGGTTTTCTTCTTTATCAAGTGGTCAGGCTGAGTCAAGTTCATCAATGCTTCATGGTGGAGGAATCATGAAAATGCAGTTCATTTTTAATCAGGGTTTTGGTGCAGTGGCAGTACAGTTCATGCTTCAGGTCACCTGTGTTATAGATCATTATGAAGACAAAGACGTGTAAGATTCAAGTGATTTATGCTTGAAGATCATCAAGTGATTAGAATTAGGGTTTTATGCCTTTTCAAGTTGTCTGATACAATCAAGTTGCAGAATATTCAAATTCATTGCATTTGTCCTCATATTTCAAGTCGCTGCAAGTCCTGATTATGTGGTTCATGTTTTTGTCACAGGAGAATTGAAGCTTCCTATTCATTTCAAAACCATTCAAGATTTAGTTCTATCCAATTCAAGTTTAAATTGTATTTCAATTCAATTCAAATTTCAATTATATTTTCAATTCAATTTCATTCTGATTCAAGGAGTTCTAAATTCAAGTTTCGAGTTTCAATCTCAACGCATTTCAGGTTTTACAAGCAAGTTTCATCTCTTTTCAATTCCATTTTTTAAGTTACAAAGTTCAAGTGTTCAATCTCATTTCCATTTCAATTCATTTCAAGTTTAAACTCAAGATTCAAATTTCAAATTCCATTCAAGTTTTTTTTTCCGAAATTCCAAATATCATTTCATTCAAAAATTCCAATTTCAAGTTTCATAGTCAAGCTCTTTTGTTTTCCAATTCCATTTAAATTCCATCTCATAACCAAATTTCATGTCAAGTTTCAAATTCACAACAAAGTTACAATTTTCATCCAAGAATCAATTTCATGTCAATTTACATTCAATTCTAATTTCATGACAAATTTCAAATACACTTCATGTCCAAAATTCAGATACATACGCATTACACATTTTTTTGTTACAAATACAATTCAAAATAAAAAAAAAGAAAACAATAGAAGACAATTTAGGAACATTCCAAGTTTCGTAGCCAAACCACAAACTTCACGAATAAGGAAGCCAAGTCACATAAAGACCACTTTCCAAACAAAGACTCCAAACGGCTACATATGCCTATCACTGCAAAAGGTACAAACCAATTTCAAAATAAGCCACTTGCAAACAAAATTGTATCATACCTGCTGCAATTCATACATAAAGTTCAGCCATGCTACAACAACAAAATGCACCAACTTCATCAGGCCACAAAACCTGCTAAACCATGACCTGTGAATCGTACAACCATAAACAACATCTGCAACCCAATGTCACCACACTCCAAGCCAAAAAACTGACCTTCTCCACTGTACAACACAAAATCGTACATCTTGCACCAAAACCCAAATAATACAAAACCTGCATAAAGTCTGCAAATCTGGCAAAACAAAACAACACCAAACAATAAACCTGTTACAAACTTGTACAATTCTGCTATGAAATCGACATATCAACAACACAACAGGACAAATTCCAATTTCTAATACAACTTGGTTTAATTTAAAAACAAGAAGAATGAGAACAATTTGAGAGGGGGGGGGGGGGGGGGAGGAGAGCAATGAGAACACAAGAATAACAAAAACTCTCGGCAAACAAGAAAAACAAAGAAACTTGACTGCGCCATTTCCTTCATCAATTTGAACCTTCAAAACCTTTTGACTTTAATCCCACAACACCCATAATCGCGGCTCAGCACAACCATTCCGAAATTCTCCCTTCAACCCAACTCACCATTCCTTACGATATCCCAAGGTGAAACAGTGATAGTTAAACCCCAAAAATCCCAACATCACAACAACAATTCCAATTCAACAGAACCTGTAAATTTCACTCAACTTCCATAAAAACCTTCAAAACTCAAACAAATCAATCCACAAACAAACATTAAAATTCATACCTGAGTTGTTGAAGGTCTGATTCTTCTTCGATTTCGTCTCCATTTTTCTGACGCTTTTCATTAGAAGGGTGGGGTGGTTCAGACCACCGCCGCCGCCGCGAGGGCGTGCCGGCGCGGTGGTTCTACTTCGCCGTTGTGATGAACATAGACGAGAGGGAGAGACGTGCGAAGAGGGAGAAAATAGAGAGGAAATCGAGTGAAAAAGGGGAGTGAATAAGCGTTGTTGTTGTTGTTGTTGTTTCTTTTTTTTTCTTTTCGTTTTTATGCTGATTCAGGAAGGAGTTTGAAGAAACCCTTTTGAATCTTCATTGCAACATGGGCTTTGTGGCCCATTCAGTTCCTTCCTATACACCTCTATAACCGTGGCACCCCCTCCTTCTTTATTTATTTTCCGTTTTTTCATTATTTTTATCATTTTATTTTTACTAATTTGTAATTTTAGATTTATTTGACTTTTAATATTAATTTAGATTTATTTGTTAATTAGTTAATAGGTATTAGTATTATTTCTCTAAATATTGTTTCATTTAATTTTTTTTCTAGATTAATAATTTCATTTGTTTCCAATTAACTAAAAACCTCAAAAACATTTTCTTATTAGATTAATCTTTTAATTTTAAAATCATGTTTAACATGTAAATATTTAGGATTTAATTTTTATCATTCCCATATTAATTTCTATTAATTTCTTCGACTTTTAACTTAGCGATTTTGTAACTTAGACTAGATCTCACGAATTCGATTTCAGATTATTCACTTGCTCATATCTTGTGCTCATCATTCATGTCATAATATTTCTTTTCTCGTTTAATTCTATGCCATTTTACTTCCATGTTTTTCTTGATAATTTGTTTTTACTTTTGAACTGTGCTTTGATTAACTTGCTAGCTCGTGTATTCACATGTTCCCTTAGGATCTCCTAGTTCGACTTAATTTTCGATTAAGCTCGAAGTAGGATAGATTTTAGGTTCGCAATCCTTTGCATGACAACAGTAGGATAGATTTTCCCTTTCATCCTCAACTTTAGAATCCATCCTTGCATGATCACATTAGGATAGTTTCATCCTTCGGGATTCCCTTTAAAAACTTTTCGGAAAGGGCATGTTATTTCCGTTCTACCACAAACAGGTAATGCGTAAGACTCCAGACAACAAGCGAAAATACACCTAACTGCTAGAACGCGAACATTAGCGTCACCCAATAAGAACCTTTTCTCTCGCCTTCGTGCGATCGAGATCCTTTCTCCCGTAGTCTCGTGAACTACGGATGCTCTGATTCCTCATTCCCTAATGAGGATACGTAGGCACGAGCTGAATAACAACTAACTTCCCTTTTTTCTCACCCCAATGTGATCGAGACCTCTTATCTCGCCTCCATGAGATCGAGACCAACTAACCGAGCCTTTTCTCTCTCACCCCAGTGCGATTGAGACTAACTAACCGTAGTCCGAACTGCGAACGCTCTGATTTCTCATACATGTTGAGAATACGTAGGTACAAGGGCCCCAATCCTTGGCGAGCAACCTTCCCTTTCACCCATAGTCCTCCGAACTATGTTGACTCTGACTTTCCCTTTGTAGAAGGGAATACGTATGCATAGGATTGCGAGATCCTATCGAGGCTCCTTCTCTTTTTCTTTTGTTCTCCCTTTTTGTTTCTGCATTCCCTTAGCAGATTAAGCTTTAGATATATACACTCTTAGATTTAGAACAACAAGAGTGGATCCTGTTGAGTACAACGAACGGGACGGGTGCTAACACCTTCCTCTTGCGTAATCGACTCCCGGACCCCGAACTTGGTTGCAATGACCATGTTCTTTCCCTTCTTGAGGTTTTCTCGATGTTTTCCTTTCCCTGTTGGAATAAATAAATTTTGATGGCGACTTTGTGTCTTCGGCGGTTGTTTTTCGCGTAGCGACAGCTGGCAACTCTGCCGGGGACTACCTAAGCGAGTCAATCCTAGCTCTTGTTTGTTTGCTTTTCATTGAGTGTTTTATCGTTATGCTTTATTTGCTTTATTCACTGCATTCATTGTATGTATGTCATTTATTTTATCTTGGATACTGTTGTACTGTTGTGATGGGTGTTGTTACTGAGAGATAAGCCCATTACCCAGGCTTGAGGATACACCTATGATTATAGTGGATAGTCGTGTTTGGCTTGTGTGGCGCTTGACACGTGTAGTCGGTACGAGACCCATATTCAGACGAGGTTCCCTTTGGAGATATTCTGTCCTGCATGCTCATGCTGATAATAGGGTATTCCCATTGAGAGCTCATGACTCTGAAGACCGTTCATTGGGAATCAGGGGAGGCCTCTTTGAGGGGTAATAATGCCAAAACATAAATGGTTAACGTATTATTGCTTCTCGACCTGAGAGCCATAGAAGCTGAGGACTTGCTAGGAATGCCCGTCCAAGATTAGAACCCACATGTAAAAGGGAATTGGGTCTTTTACAGGAAACCTTGACCTTTTATCCTACCCAGTTTTCTTGTGTTCCTCATGGAGGCGAACCTTTGAACCCTGTGCGTTATCAGTACAACAGTCATCTAGTTGTTCATGGAAGCTCCGATCCCATGTCTATCGCATTCATAACATTGCATTAGCATAAGTATCTATGCATCATTTTGCATATCATCCTTCAGCCAAAATAAGAGAACTCACTCATCCTTTGTTCATAACCCACAGTTGATTTCCTGACTCTCGTATTGAACTTGAAGAAGCTTTTGGAAAGGTCATGAATTCAAGAGAGAAAAACCAGTTTGTGACAAGAGCGGATGTTGAGTTGATAAAAGACCAGTTGGACCAACTTGTGGAAGCTATGACAGCCTTGTCAAAGAGAAATGACAATATTCAGAGGACTTCAGTCACTGGGAACGTCATTCCATCTTCAATGAACAATGTTGCTCAAGCTTAGCCTGTGCGGATCCGTGTTGAGAACCAGGTTATACAAGAACACACCGTTGTCTGAGATGGGCATTCCTTTTCTCTTGATGTCGTGGAATACCCCAGTTTTGCATTCTCTGAGCTAGATTCCCAAGAGGCAATCCATGTGATGAAGACCAAGTACCCGCGAGCAGTTGAGATAATGGAAAGATGTCGTGTGTTGGAAGAGAAGCTTAAAACCATGGAGGGGCATCATGTTTTTAATCTGAATGCTTTGAACATGTGTTTGGTACCCGATCTTGTAATACCTCCAAAGATCAAGACACCAAAGTTTGAGAAGTACAAAGGGGATAGCTGTCCAACGCAACAATTAGTGATGTTTTGCAGAAGAATGACATCATATGTCTGTGATGATAAGTTGATGATTCACTGTTTCCAGGACAGTCTGAGTGGGGCATCATTGAGTTGGTACATGCAGCTAAAGAGTAGTCACATCCAATCGTGGTTAGACTTAGCCAACGCCTTTGTGAAGCAATACCAATACAATCTTGACATGGCTCCCAGTCGCGTGCAGTTCCAAGGCTTATCTCAAGAGGACAACAAATCCTTCCAAGGGTATGCTCAGAGATGGAGAGAGTTAGTTGCTCGCGTTCAACCACCACTCTTGGATAGAGAATTGGTTGACCTGTTCATGGATACTTTGCAAGGCACATACTTGGAAAAGATGATTGGCAGTGGGACATCCAACTTCTCTGACTTTGTATTAGTCGGAGAACACATCGAGAGCGGCCTCAAGAGTGGAAAGATCTAAGACGCCTCAAACATCCCAGCTAGTGAAATTAAACCAGTTGTCAGTTCCTAAGAAGAAGGGGAGGAGGAAATTAATTCCATCTGGGAAACTCCAAAAGTTCCACCTTCGCAACCTTATCCTCAGTACCCATGTTTCTCAACTGTTAAAAGTCAGCAATCTTTTGGGTCTCCATGCCAGATACCATTCTCTCCACAGGGACAATATCCTTATACAAATCAAGAACCTCCTCAGTATCAACCATCATACCAGCGTCATCATGCTCCGCATCACTTGCATCAGCACATTCGACAACGGCCAAGAAATCCAGAGAGACACTTCACTCTGCTACCTATGTTGTACAGTAAGATATTTCTAGATTTGGTCAAAGGTGGATTGATAAGGCCGAAGGAACTGAACCCAGTGCCTTTTCCATGCCCACCAGGTTTTGATGCCAACGCCCGATGTGATTACAGTGCTGGGGCACAGGGGCATTCAACTGAAGACTGTAAGGTGCTCAAGACCAAGATTCAGACTCTACTTGACTCCAAGATGTTCTCATTCACGCCTCAGGGCATTCAAATCAATAATCCTTCGCCCAGTCATGCGGGTCCATCAGTTCGCATTATGGAAGAAATTGTTGAGAATAGACGTGAAGATGATTATCAGACTGATCTTGACGAGTAACTTTGAAGATGGCTAGCTCAGTAGCGAATGCAGAAAGGAAATCACAGTTCCTCAATGCTGGCAATATTTAGATCATGTCTTTATTTTGCATTTTGTAGTTTCTTTTCTATTAAATGCTACTTGCTTTGAGACACTGTTGTTTAAAAATGGTTTTATTAATTAAATTAATATGCATGTTTTGAGTAAATCCATTCGTGTTCACTCATATTCTTTTTATTATTATCAAACGCTTGTTTAAGCAAAATCCAAAGGAGAATGATGAAATTGAAAGACGCAAAACTTTTGATTGTAGGGTTTTGAATAAAACCTTGCTGATGATGTACATGCATGGTTTCAAACCCCCAAACACTGGAGAGATCAGGAGTTAGTCCCTAGTTAACCACTTCGAGCCTAGAAGTAGGAGTTTCTTTCAGATTTCTAAACCCTTAAGCTTAACTTGGGGCAGGGTATTGTTCAGTTAATTTGATCATACAGATATGTCGGTTGTTCCTCAATGACCAAAGACTTGGTAGTCACAAGCCTTTCCAAAAAAAATCAATAAAAAAAAAGCCTGCTAAGTCGAACACCCCAAAGAGGAGACTTAGGCAAAATCAAATCAAATCCAATGGACATGAAAAACAAAAGCAGTCCATGCAAAATTAGAGATGAAAAGAAAATCGAAAGAGGTCCTCAAATCCTAAAAAGAAAATAAGATTCGGTGACCACCATAGAGTCGATGACATCCATGACCAAAGACAAAACAAGATGACTGCCATTTCAAGAAAATATTGAATCATCACCACTCTTACAACATCAAACTTTAGATGTGTATGCCAAATTAGATGAACGTAAGACTGGAGAACATCAAGACAAATGGGTGGGTTAAAACAAAACTTTGAGCCATAAATCTTTTTTTCTCAAACCGTGAACAAGACCACAATATAACCCTTAAAAGACCTAATTGAAGCACGGTTATTTCAAAAGCATACTTCGACAAAATCACGTCAAAACTGACTCCTAAAAGGATTTTCTTATCATTCATATGACATTCTAATCAGTGATTCATCCACTATATGTCACAACATAACTCCAGTGAACAGACTTGGGTTTCAAAATTGTCATATGCATTGCATTAAAATTATCATTTTCAAAACGATTAGTTTTACTTGCAAGCAAGTACTGGACATTAAGAGAATGGAAGGATTGATCAAGCTAAGATGCAAACCCCTGAAGACTCCTTTGATTAGAAGGGCAAGCCACTCCAAAATTCAGATAATCTGGGGCAATCAGGTCGAGATTTGACAAATCTCTTCAAAGAGAAGTTAGTCTGGGGTAGCTCCCTCACAGATCAACCACTCAGGTGGAAAATCATTTCAAGACTCCGTTGAGCAAAAGATTCAGTCAAATTGGGGCAAGCCAACCCAATATCACAAGAAGTTAATCACTTCCAAAGCACCCCTCCAAGGTTCAGAATACAAGGGCAGTCCATCTCAAACCATCATGGTACATATGTCCCATGTTTCCTTTCAAGGAAAATTCTTTCAAAGATCCCGCGGGCTGGGGCAAGACTAGCGCGAAGGAACGTTTCCTCTCGGTACTTCCAAAGCTACTCAAGCAAGTTCTATCAACCTTCAAGTTCAATATGAACGTCGGGGAGTCATGCTAAATACATCGCATAATCTTTCAACAAGAAACCTTGTAGCTAAACAAGACACCTTTCCAGCTTCAGCCGTACTTGACATACCTCAAAGCTACCAGTCGAGCCGTCAAATCATTGCATTAATCATTACCATGCATTGGTCATGTCGCTTCGCTCATGCATATCATTCTCCTAACATTGCATTGCATGAAGCCTTGTAAGACCAGATGAGAAACCCAAAAGTCCAATCCTTATTGGCGCCTCATTCCAAATTCCAATCCCTATTAGAACCTCAAACAAAGTCCAATTCCTATTGGCAACCACCAAAGGCCCACTTTGTTGGCATTTTCATAAACTCAAAACCCAAGCCACTTTGGTACCCAAAAAATATCACCTTCAAAAGAGGACCAATCTAAAAATCAATCACCATCAAGTTTAACATGTCTTTCCCAGTAAAGCCCAATCATACTTGGCACATCAAACCAAAGCCCAACCTTACTTGGCATCTCCCAGAATTTTTTTTTTACTTCCAAAGCCTAACCACACTTGGCACAATCTTAATCCTGAATCAATCTTCAATCAATCATATATCCCCACAGAGAATGCTGAGCCCATTCCCCAGCAAATATTTCAATCAATCTCTAACATATGGACCTACAAAAAGCTTACCATTTCACACCCAGGGTCACAGATCTGTCAATCTTACCCTCGAACAGTCCTTTGCCATCAAACCTTTGATGAATTTTCAAATACATTCCTTTCCGTCAACCCTCTGACGAAGACAAATCCTTTCCCATCAACCCCTTTATGAGATTCCTACTTGAGTCATCTTTTCCGTCAACCCTTTGGCGATGTCAGGTTCTTTTCCGTCAACCTTTTGACGATAACCGTTTTCATCCCATCAACTCTTTGATTACGTGAATCTTTAGTTCAGTTATCTTTCCATAAACCCTTTGACGATGGTAGTTTTCTTCCCATCAACCCTTTGATGATGTCACTCTTTACAGAAATTTTCTTTTTGCCAACCCTTTGACGATGATAGTTGTTATGTTCCGTCAACCCTTTAACGATGTCACTCTTTTGTGAGACCTTTATTTCCATCAACCCTTTGATGATGTTGCTCTTTAGTGCAGTACTCTTCTGTCGACTCTTTGACGATGACACTCCTTAGTAAATCTTTTTCCATCAACCCTTTGATGACAACCTTACTTTAAACCAATCCCCAAGGCCATAGATCCGTCGATCTTACCCTCTGCTTACATGTTGTTCCCCCAGCGGAGTCATCTTATTGTTTCTCGGTTGTAGATCCGTTGATCCTACTTCCCTTTCTTAGATCCGTTGATCTTCATTTAAGTTGCAAATCCGTTGATTTTGTTTCTCTCCATTTTCTAGGTTGTAGATCCTTTGATCTTACTTTCTACCCAAAGATTCGTTGATCTTGCATTACCGGTTACCTTTGTTAAACCTTTCACCAGAAAACCAGTCAGTCTTTCATGTTTTCGTAGCATTGCATATCAGGCATATCATAACATACCATCATTTGCATCTTCAGCATATCGCTGCATCTATCTTTTTTTTAATCGATCAAAATTATGGGTATTCTAGTATTTAATCCTCTTTTGCCTCGAATTTCTGAAAGTCATTGCTATTCATACCTTCAGGTCCAAGTAGATTAAATAGGGGCAGCTGTCATACCCCAAATTTTTACTAGGCATTTTCAAACTTGCATTTTGCATCATATATAGCATAATCCTGCATTTCATCGAGCTCCTAAGACATGGGATCAGAGATTTTCTATTGAGTTGGATTTCCATTTTTTAGAGGTTGTTTCTTCTGGTTATTGAACTCAAGTTTGAGGCAAGGTGTTGGATTTTCAATCATTGTGAGGAGTTTTTATCAGAGGTTTACCAAAGCACAATGTCAGTTGTAAGTTCCTAGATTGGCTTGAATTTTGGTAAAACAACAAGGTGTTCAATGCTGATGTCATGGTGTTGATGTTGCAGCATTGAGTCTTAGTACTGGGCTGTATTAAGTTGTGAAGGTTAACTATGTTTAATGTCATGGGCTTGATGTCATAACATTGCACTTAACACTGGGCTGTGTTAAGGTTGCTAGTTGCTGAAGTGGATGTCTGATGTCACATAGGTGATGTTGTAACATCAGACCTGCAGAACTGAAGCTAATGACAGCATGGGCTTGTTGTTATTAGGGTCGCGTATTAGCTGGAATTGTGGAGAGTGTTGACTCGTTGGATGAGAATATCTTGGGCTAGATATTTTCTGTTACATGGGAGATTTGATTGCAGGTTTGTTGGAGAATTAAAAGGTGGAAGATTTAAAAAGATTTTGGGGATAAAATCTGTTTTAAAAGATTCAGTTTTTAATTAACAAATCTGATCAAATATTGTGACAAATCCAATCCAAATTCAAGGAGCTATATAAAGCGCACAAGACCAAGGAAGAAGGTACAGAAAACAGATTGAAGATCAAGAGCTGGAGGCTTAGAGTCTAGGGTTTGTTTAGAGTACTTGTAATCACACTATTCTAGGTTGAATAGGTGTTGAATTTTCTGTCCTCTCTAGAAGCTGTGAAGCAATAGAGAGTTGTTGATTGATCGAAGCTAGGAAGCAAGATCAAGGGATCTCAAAGAGGTTGTTCTTTGAGTATTTTAGGGGATTGAGTAGTGTTCTCATATATAAGTGGTTTCTTAAGTAGAAAGTCACTAGTAGAGTATAAGTTTAGGAGATTGTCAACTGGTGTGTTGAGTCTGTAAATTATATCTACAAGTAGTGAATTTCATCCCTGGCTTGGTAGCCCCCAGACGTAGGTAGTTAGACCGAACTGGGTGAACAATTCCTTGTGTTTTCCTGTTGCTTATTCTGTCCATTATTGCAGAGTGTGTTGTTGTGACATCGCACCTTAACATCACACGTCTGGTACCAGAATTTCAATTGGTATCAGAGCAGGCATCCTGTCTGTCTCTGGGTGAGATCTAGGGAAGTTACTTTCTGGTGAAAGATGGACAAAGAGGTTGGAGGATTTGTCAACAGACCCCCTATATTGGATGGCTCAAACTATGAGTATTGGAAGCCTAGAATGACTACCTTTTTAAAGTCATTAGACAGCAGAGCTTGGAAGGCTGTCATTAAAGAGTGGGAAGCTCCTGTTGTGTGTGAAAAAGATGATGCTGGCAAGGATAAAGAAGGCACCTCTAAGCGAAAGCCTGAAGAAGAATGGTCCAAGGAAGAAGATGAGCTTGCCCTTGGGAATTCAAAAGCCCTAAATGCTATCTTCAATGGGGTTGACAAGAACATATTCAGGCTGATCAACTCATGTGAAACTGCTAAGGCTGCTTGGGATATTTTGAAGGCTACTCATGAAGGTACATCTAGAGTGAAGATGTCAAGACTTCAACTTTTAACATCTAAGTTTGAAAGCTTGAAGATGAAGGAAGAGGAAACTATTCATGACTTCCACATGAGTGTTCTTGAGCTGTCAAATGCATCCAGTGCTCTTGGTGAGAAGATGACAGAAGAGAAGCTGGTGAGAAAGATTCGTAGGTCCCTCCCTAAGAAGTATAAGATGAAGGTAACAGCCATTGAAGAATCTCATGACATCAGCAAGATGAGAGTTGATGAGCTTATTGGATCTCTTCAAACATTTGAACTTGGACTGAATGAGGAAGAACCAGAAAAGAAGCCCAAGAGTATAGCCTTAGTCTCCACTCCTGCAGCAGCTAAAGATGATGAGTCCCAGGAGGATCTGCCTCAGGCTATAGTTATGTTGGGAAGGCAATTCAACAAAGTGTTCAAGAAGATGAACTATAACTACAGGCCTAATGTCAAGAACATCTCCTCTGACATCAGCAAGTCAAAAGAGAAAGATGAAGAGAAGACTGTCCAAGATAAAGGTGTTCAGTGCTTTGAATGTGAAGGGTATGGACATGTCAAGAAAGAGTGTCCCACATTCTTGAAGAAGCAGAATAAGGGCTTGACAATTTCCTGGTCTGACTCTGACAGTGAAAGTGAAAGTGAGTCAGCAAAGCATGTTACAGCTTTGACAGGAATTGTTGAATCTGATGATGATAGTGATGGAGAAGTCACTTATGATGAGCTAGCTTCAACCTACAGAGAGCTGTGTTTTAAGAGTGCTGAAGTTTGTCAAGAAAACAAGTGCCACAAGCAACAAATAGCTCAGCTTGAGGATGATAAAGCTGAATTGGAGAAAGAAGTCCTATGTGTCAAAGCTCATCTTGAGCATATGACTAAAACTGTTAGAATGTTGAACAGTGGTACAACCACTCTTGACAAGATACTCCAGTCAGAAAAAGTTGCTGGAAACAAAGCTGGGATAGGATATGTGGCCGAAGACAAAGGTACCTCAGAAGCAAGTACTTCAGGTCTAAAGAAGGAAGAGTCACAAACTGTGCCTCAACATCAGCCAAAGAGGCAGAATCTTACTCCCAAGGAAGCTGATGTTTCACAACCTAAGAAGATTGAGAAGAAGACTGGTCATAATCAGAAGAGAAAGCAGCCTCAAGGTGCTAGACAGTATACGCCTCCCCAATATCATAGGAGCATGAAGGCTGCAAGGTACAAACAGAACTTGTCAGAGCAGATGTCTCAACATCAGGAAAACTGGTATGGATCTAGTTTCAACAATGATGTACCTTACAATTATAGGAGGAGGAAGCCTCATCACCATGGGAGACAGCCTAGAAGACAGCATCGTCAGTTCAGGAGACAGTCTACATATGGTAAAAGACATCAGCACGATAGAAGACAAGCTAACTCTGGAAGGAGAAGACAACATTATGAGTGGCAGCCACAGCTTTATCATCAAGGTGGGAGAAGGTTTAACCACTTCAGAGATGATAGAATCAGATATTTCTATTGTGGAAGGTATGGATACATGCAGTACTCTTGTTACAAGCTGCATGGATACCCTCAGCCTCAAAACAGAGGGAGAAAGCATAAGCCCAAAGTTGTTAAACAATGGGTACCTAAGGAGAAGGGGAAGTGCTTATTGGCTCAGTTGTCTGACAAAGAAGCAGAAGAAGGAACTTGGTTCTTTGACAGTGGATGTTCAAAGCACATGACTGGATCCAAGGAGTATTTGGTGGAGATCATGTCTGGGCATGCTAACAAGGTTGTCTTTGGTAATGGAGAAGAAGGAGTTGTAGAGGGAGTTGGAAGAGTGAAAAATCTTGACGAACTCACTCTTGATAGTGTGATGCTTGTCCAAGGGTTGGATGCTAATCTGATCAGCATAAGTCAACTATGTGATGAAGGGTACAAAGTCTGCTACTCAAAGGATGAGTGTCTGGTGACAAGTGAGAAGGATGAAGTGGTCATGAAAGGAGTCAGAACCAGAAACAATTGTTATTCTTGGATACCCAGAAGGGTTAGCCCCACTGTGGATGACAAGACTGATGCTTTAACATTAGGTTGTGACATCAAGTATGAAGGGATACTGAAAGGTCAAACTGAGCTAATGAGCTCTAGGGTGAATCATTTTAAATTTTTAAAAGGAAAGGTTTCGTGGAGGGAAAACTTTAGTAATTGGAACCAAAATCAGGGGCCTTACCATATTAATATCATATCAAGACCTTCCAAAACCATCTCATCACAACGCCTCATCTTCCTAAATCTCAACAACATAGAGAGTTTTGTTCTAAACCTGGTCTGTTTCAAAGGAATGATGTCTTCCAAGAACTCTGAACCGGCACGAACTAGGGTTCCCTCCGAAAACGACCTAGGCAATGATGAACACGGTTCTGGTGCTCCTTCCGAGTCAGATAACCCTAAACCCTCCCCTACGAATAAAACTGAAGGCAGGACATCATCATCCCAAGCTGTTGAAGAGAAGTTTAATGTAGACTTGGAGTTGGAACAGCTTACCACCAAAATCCTGGAGAAGGGGATACGCGTAAAAGGGATTTCTATCCCTCTAAGGCAAATAGCTGCTGAGAAGGTCGCCACTCAAGAGGACAAAGATCTTCAAAAGGATGAGGGTAAAGATCCTGATGTCAATGGTAATGTCAGAACATCATCCCCTAGGGAAGCTAGTCACAAGGGTAAAGAGAAGGACCAGGTCGAGGTCATTGAGATTGAGGACTCATCTGGTGATGAGAAAATTGGAAGAAGGAAGGACAAGAAAAGGGCCTCAAGTAAAGATTCTCCAAAATCGTGGAGCAAAGTTGACAAGGAGGGCAAAAAGAGGAGAATCAGTAAAGAGTCTGAGTCTGAGAGCGATGCTCAAGACATCGACCCAACTGATAATCAAGTGCAGAATCACTATGGAGCCATGTGGAATTATGTGCCTCAAAGAAAGATTGCACTGGAAAGAGAGGTAGCTGCAGAAGACACTGAAATTATTGACCTCATTGAGTGTGCTGGTCTGCGAAGGACTGTGACGGGGTTGACCAATTGTTATGATGGGCTGGTCAGAGAATTCATAGGTAATATCTCTGAATCTATAAACAACAGCAAGAGTCGAGCCTTCAGAAGAGTTACCATCAGAGGCAAATGTGTATGGTTCTCTCCTAAAGTGATCAATGGCCACTTAGGAAGAAGTGAGGAAGAATGTGAAGAATTGGAAGTCTCCAACAATGTGATATGTAAAGAAATCACTGGTGGTCATGTAAAAGTTTGGCCAGAAGATGGAAAGCTGCAAACCAGGTTGTTGAGTGTCAAATATGCCATTCTGGACAGAATTGGTGCTGTCAACTGGGTTCCTACTGGGCACAAGACCACAATTTCGGTTGAATTGGGGAAGATAATCTATGCTATAGGGACAAAGCAAAAAATTGACTATGGCTCCTACATCTTTGATTACACTGTTAAGCATGCTGCTGCTATGAAGATACCAATTGTTTTTCCCTCTCTCATTTGTGGGATTATCTTATCTCAACAGCCTGGAATTCTACAGCATTGGGATATAGCTTGCACAAGGAAGCCTGCCTTGTCATTCCATTCCAAATTGTTTGAAGTGAAACATGTTTCTGACAATGTCAAGACATCTACTTCAACATCACAACAGCAACCAGCCAAGACAGGGTTAATTTCAGAACTGGAAGAGGCTTGCAAGGAGTTGGATGAAGTCATCAGAGTTAGTACTGAAAGGAAACAAAAATTTGAAAGACTTGTCATGACTCTGAAAATGGCAGCAAGGGAAGGTGGAGCAGTCAACACTAGCAAGGATGATGAAGGACCTGGTGATAAAGGAGAAAGTGAGGAGCTCAGCTCTGATGAAGACTAGCTTACTACCTTGCTGTTTTTGTTTGTTAGTAGTTTAGTTTTCTTGTTTTGTTGTTTTGCACTAAATGTGCTTGCTTTTTAATTTGAATATTGTGCTGGTTTATGCACCTACTTTTTGTTCTATGATTTGTTTTGCCTGTTTGCTGACTGTGAGGCTAACAATGAGGGCTAGTTTAGGACTAACTTTATTGGGATAATTGTCTAATTATGGCTAAAAAGAGGGCGAGTTAATAAATGCCATAAAGAGAAGAGTAGTAAAAATAAAAGGTGTTTAGTTGAAAAGTAATGATGCAGCTGTGGAGGGGGAGTATAGACAGCATAGTTGTGGAGCTGCTAGTGAAGTATTCATAGCATTGAAGAGTGCAGAGTGCAGCAAAGCAGACATCAAGGGGGAGATGTGCTACACATTGTGAGCTACTGAACAGCTGTGATGTTGGTTCAAGTTTTTGAGGGGGAGCACCAATTGGCTGTTGTCAATAATGAAGATGGTGCTGCAGCAGATCAAGTAATGAAGACTATATGAAGATTGTCAAACTACTGCAAGTTAAAGTTTCAAAATATTGAAGATATTCCGCTGCTGAAGTCTCTGAAGATGCAGAGATTGTTTTAGCCAAAATTAGCCAAAGGGGGAGATTGTAAGTTCCTGGATTGGCAGGAATTTTGGTAAAACAACAAGGTGTTCAATGCTGATGTCATGGTGTTGATGTTGCAGCATTGAGTCTTAGTACTGGGCTGTACTAAGTTGTGAAGGTTAACTATGTTTGATGTCATGGGCTTGATGTCATAACATTGCACTTAACACTGGGCTGTGTTAAGGTTGCTAGTTGCTGAAGTGGATGTCTGATGTCACATAGGTGATGTTGTAACATCAGACCTGCAGAACTGAAGCTAATGACAGCATGGGCTTGTTGTTATTAGGGTCGCGTATTAGCTGGAATTGTGGAGAGTGTTGACTCGTTGGATGAGAATATCTTGGGCTAGATATTTTCTGTTACATGGGAGATTTGATTGCAGGTTTGTTGGAGAATTAAAAGGTGGAAGATTTAAAAAGATTTTGGGGATAAAATCTGTTTTAAAAGATTCAGTTTTTAATTAACAAATCTGATCAAATATTGTGACAAATCCAATCCAAATTCAAGGAGCTATATAAAGCGCACAAGACCAAGGAAGAAGGTACAGAAAACAGATTGAAGATCAAGAGCTGGAGGCTTAGAGTATAGGGTTTGTTTAGAGTACTTGTAATCACACTATTCTAGGTTGAATAGGTGTTGAATTTTCTGTCCTCTCTAGAAGCTGTGAAGCAATAGAGAGTTGTTGATTGATCGAAGCTAGGAAGCAAGATCAAGGGATCTCAAAGAGGTTGTTCTTTGAGTATTTTAGGGGATTGAGTAGTGTTCTCATATCTAAGTGGTTTCTTAGGTAGAAAGTCACTAGTAGAGTATAAGTTTAGGAGATTGTCAACTGGTGTGTTGAGTCTGTAAATTATATCTACAAGTAGTGAATTTCATCCCTGGCTTGGTAGCCCCCAGACGTAGGTAGTTAGACCGAACTGGGTGAACAATTCCTTGTGTTTTCCTGTTGCTTATTCTGTCCATTATTGCAGAGTGTGTTGTTGTGACATCGCACCTTAACATCACACGTATGGTACCAGAATTTCATCAGTTTCTATGAGTTTCCTCAAGGGTGTCATATGTTTAGAGTTTCATTAGTGTCCTAACAGGGAAGATTTTGAATTAGGGTTTTGGTTCTCATCAAATCATTCCTTCATCATTATACACCCAAAGCACAGGGAGTAGGGTTTCTTATCCCTTTATTGTTTGAGAAGAGGTGACATTTAATTTAGATTCGCTTGAAGTTATCACGTCAAGGGTGTGTGCAGTATTGGTTGAATTTCAATGATAGTTTGAGCTAATCTTGGTCGGAAAAATGGTTTGCTTTTTTATCAAGTGGTCAGGCTGAGTCAAGTTCATCAGTGCTTCATGGTGGAGGGACTATCCGAATTCAGTTCATTTTTAATTAGGGTTTTGGTGCAGTGGCAGTACAGTTCATGCTTCAGGTCACCTGTGTTATAGATCATTATGAGGACAAAGAAGTGTCAGATTCAAGTGATTTATGCTTAAAGATCATAAAGTGATTAGAATTAGGGTTTTGTGTCTGTTCAAGTTATTTGATACAATGAATTTGCAGAATATTCAAATTTGTTGCATTTGTCCTCATATTTCAAGTTGTTGCAAGTCCTGATTATGTGGTTCATGTTTTTGTCATAGGAGAATTCAAGCTTCCTATTCATTTCAAAAACTATTCAAGATTTAGTTCTATCCAATTCAAATTTCGATTCTATTTCAATTCAATTTAAATTTCAATTCTATTTTCAATTCAATTTCATTCAAATCCAAGGAGTTTCAAATTCAAGTTTCGAGTTTCAATCTCAACGCATTTCAGGTTTTACAAGCAAGTTTCATATCTTTTCAATTCCATTTTTTAAGTTACAAAGTTCAAGTGTTCAATCTCATTTCCATTTCAATTTATTTCAAGTTTAAACTCAAGATTCAAATTACAAATTCCATTCAAGTTTTTTTTTCCAAAATTCCAAATATCATTTCATTCAAAAATTCCAATTTCAAGTTTCATAGTCAAGCTCTTTTGTTTTCCAATTCCATTTAAATTTCATCTCATAACCAAATTTCATGTCAAGTTTCAAATTCACAACATATTTACAATTTTCATCCAAGACTCAAATTCAGGTCAATTTACATTCAATTCTAATTTCATGACAAATTTCAAATACACTTCATGTCCAAAATTCAGATACATACCCATTACACTTTTTTTTTGTTACAAATACAATTAAAAAAAATAATAGAAGACAATTTAGCCACATTCCAAGTTTCCTAGACAAACCATAAACTTCACGAATAAGGAAGCCTAGTCACACAAAGACCACTTTCCAAACAAAGACTCCAAACGGCTACATATGCCAAGGACTGCAAAAGGTACAAACCAATTTCAAAATAAGCCACTTGCAAACAAAACTGTATCATACCTGCTGCAATTCGTACACAAAGTTCAGCCATGCTACAACAACCAAATGCACCAACTTCATTAGGCTACAAAACCTGCTAAATGATGACCTATGAATCGTACAACAATAAACAACATCTGCAACCCAATGTCACCACACTCCAAGCCAAAAAACTGACCTTCTCCACTGCACAACACAAAATTGTACATCATGCACTAAAAACCAAACCATACAAAACCTACAAAAACTCTGCAAATCTACCAAAACAAAACAACTGTAAACTAGAAACCTGTTACAAACTGGTAGAATTCTGCCATGAAATCGACGTATCAACAACACAACAGGACAAATTCCAATTTCTAATACAATTTGGTTTAATTTAAAAACCAGAAGAAGGATAATGATTTAAGGGGAGAGAGAGAAATGAGAACATAAGAATAAAAAAAACTCTCTGCAAACAAGAAAAACAAAGAAACTTGACTACGCTATTTCCTTCATTAATCTGAACCTTCAAAACCTTCTGCCTTTAATCCCACAACAGCCATAACCGTGACTCAGCACAACCATTCCAACATTCCCCATTCAACTTAACTCACTATTCCTTCTGATATCTGATAAGTGTCAATTTGTAGTGTTTTTGTATATATAGTTTTGTGACACTTATCTTGTTTTTGGCTAGCACTGGGCGATACTTCTAGCGCCGGGCAGTACTAGATATTTGTTGCCAGACTGGTCTTTTGTACAGCTGGTGTGAGTATAATTAAAGCCAGCGTCGGGCAGTGTTATTCTAGCGCCGGGCTGTGGCGTCGTGACAGTTTTTTGTATATAACTTATTTTTAGTTCATTTGTTAGGTTATGATGTTTGGGAGTGATTTTTGGTCTCCCAACTTCATCAACCTCATTCTTTGATGAGAAGAGCTTGAAAACAACATTGAAGCTTGCATGTGGATGATCCGGAGTGGATTTCTCATCAATCGGCTCTGACAATCCGCGAGATATTTGGTTTATTCCTCTTCTTCTTTATGTATTCTTTTGTGTAGGGTGTTTGTATAGTTACTCTGAACATATGTATCTTTGTTGATAATAATATTGTATAAAATCTACTTTACAAATCATTATCGATGTCTTCCTTGATCTTTTTGCATTTATGTTTGGATTTGTGTTGTTAGATGATTGAATTATCTGTGAAGTGACACATTTTCCTCTTTAAATAAGGGAGATGGTTGATAATCCCATGCTGTGAAATGTGGTTAGTCGTTGGATTAATTCGAACTGTTAGTGTGACATTCCTCGTGAGGAGTTTCTTGTGATACAAATGAAAATGGGTATACCTGTTCTGCATCTAACAGTTTGTTACATAACTGGGCCTTCGTCTTCTAGATCTTTCAGACGGCCGAAAATACTTTCAAGAAAGGTTTTATCAATTGCTTAAAAAATACAGGTCTTCAGTTTGCGACCCTTCAATTTCATCTCCTTAAACGTCTTTTTTGTTGTGTTCCTGCTCCCCGCTATTTATATTATGTTTCAACTAAACTCCAATGCTCCTTGGTTTTTAAGAAATTTTTCATAAGCATACATCAATGGTCATAGTGACCATGGAATTGATGGTTGAACAAAATGACCCTCACTTGACATATCTTGAAGCTCTCACATTGAAACTATCTTTTGTTTGCAAGTTAAACAAAAAACGACATTTTCCTTTTTTTTCGAGCTCTGATGTTGATTTTTAGGCACAAATGAATAAATTAAACGTGAGCTTAATCAAATAGAGAGAATGACTGAAAACTTAGCTAGGTTTATATGCACATTGCACTTTTATCTGAAAAGATAGTTATTCAAATGCAGTAAGTTTCTATTTTGCTGCATGATTGACACTAGACTAAATCAAAATATATCCCTTTAAAATTAAAATATAATATGACTTAGTAAAACTCTATAATAGAAATATCCTAATAGTAAACTCTTGTTCAAAATTTGACTGGTACCTAAATCACACATTTAATAAATCTACAAGACTAAAATCATTAAATAAAAGAAATAAAAATGCTAAAATCCCTTAACTAAAAATTTAAAAGAATAAAATGGCATCTAAATTTTTTTATTTATATTTTATTCGGAATTTAATAATGCTCGTACCTCATAGACATGGTTAAGTTGTCGCTTTATCGGTGTTGAGAACATTAATGAAGAATTCGCTTTATCAACTCTATTATGAATAATGACCCAATGCGTAATTTGTTTGCAATCATGTTTTCTATTGCTCATTTCTTTTTTAATATTAATGTCGAACTTTAACATAGATAAACAAAAGAGGGGGTTTGAGTGCATGCTGAGCCATAGTTCCTTTACAAAAAATATAAAATACTCTTAATGCTAATAATCTAAGGGGAAAAAATTCTCATTGTTGTTCTTTTAATTTTCGTGCTTAATTATATATATACTCTTATATTGTATCATTAACACCATTGTCAACGATGCCCAATCTAATAAATACTTTATAATAATACAAACCAATTAATGCCTTACTCTTGCACAATATTTTAGATAAAATATTTGTACAGCTATTTTTTATAATAAAAAAAAGGTACTAATAAATTAACTGGATGGAGTCTAATGATCTAGCTACTATGAGATTTTTTCAAAAAAGAATGAACATAAATAGAAAATAGAAAACATAAGAAATGTTGACTTTGATAATTTATGTACAATGTATATTAGTAAATGCATATGCTAATAGATATACTTATGCAATGCTAAAGGTCAAGAGCCACTGCAGGCTTTTCTCCAATACACTTCATGCAATAAGTTACTAATTATACAAGTTTATAGGTCAAACACTATACATTCCATGCCTTAAAGCTAGGTTAAAATAACATGTAAAAGGTTTCGAATAGTCAATTGAGTTTTATTCCCCAACTTAAGGTTGACTAATGATGCAAACTATCCAATAATTTATATTGTGGAGACCTTCCAAATTCTCTTCTAATTTTGAATATAATAAAAGTTAGTAATTCTTGTCTGGTTCTTCATCCTCAAAGTTGAGTAGCGTGCTCTAAAACATACTCATTTTTTGCGATCCATCATATGGGATCATAGGATTGCTAGTCCAATTTATTTCCATTTTATTAGCAAGTCCATAGACTGTAGTAACGTCGGTTTTGGTTAGTTGTCTAAAATTATGTTTTTTAAACAACCGAGATCCAATGGGAATTAGATTGGAATTAGCGCACAGCTTTTGGTCTTTGACATCAAAAAAGAAGGTTGTAATAACGATAACGAAAGGGACATCTGATAATTTTCTTTCCCATCGCTAGAGCCTTTTCCCAGTGTGCGGAGACCCAACGAGGAGGGTGCGGTTAGTAGACGCAAGGTGAAGCTGCTCCTAGGCGGATGAGAACTAAATTGCCTTATCTTTTCTTTTCTGAGGTCTTTCTGCCCAAAGCAGGCTAGCCAGAAGCAGGGGCAAAACTAGATGGGAGAGCTATTGAGTCACTACCTAAGAATATATCCTTCGACTCTCACCGCATACGGCTCGCACAAAGACTCCTAAATCCATCCCGAGCCTTTTGTTCCACCTCTCCTCTCCGATCCTCGATCAAACTAGTGTTCCCCAGGCGCTATGAAATGGGGGTCTTTCCTTAAAATTCAAAGTTAGTAAGCTGCTACCAAACCGGATTCTCACCTGCTTGTAGATCCGTGTGAGATGTACTAAGGCGGAAAGCAACCTCGCTTATGCGTTCGTGATCAATCCCCATTGGCTTACACCTCTCGCCTATCAAAGTTCTATTAAAAAACCTCGTCTGAGAACTTGTATAGAGAAGGATTTCCCACTTAGTGCGCTTTACCAAGGCTTTCACTGATAGGGGCTCGAACGTCGTTGCTTGTTTGGGTCGAGCGGCTTCAAACCTCTGCCCTTCTTTTTCTTTGGCCAGAAATGGGGGAGACGGGAACTATGTCAATCCCCAAACAGTGAGTGAGATGAATAACTAGGAGCACCGAGCCCACTTTGAAAGGAATTGGGATGTCAGTGCTAGAATTAGCTAGGAAAGAGACAACACCGAGAATATAAGAATAATCATTACAAACTTCTTCATCAGCTTTGTACTATGAACTTATACACGAAAGGTTATAGATCTCAGTGAACTCTTTTAAAGATAATTTGATTAGTTGCTTCTTCACTTCACTGGCAAGGACCTCCCCCTAACATATTTGAGAATGGAGTAGAATATTTTCACCAAAATTAGAAACATCTTTTTTAGGGTGTCACTGATGTAGCTCCTTAGTGAGACTTCATCAAACAACTTCAAGAACTCACGCTCTTTAAAAATATTTTCATTCAAGTGGTAGGAATTGAGAATTCTTCATCTTGCATATTCTCGGTTGAAATAATCTTCTTGCTTTTAAGACGAAAAGAACTTTAAGAAGCAAGTTGTAGTTGAAGAGCTTTAAGATGTATGTATCCTTTTTAGACCCATGATGGTGATGAAGATTGTAAGTTTTTTTTTTGTTGCAAAAACAGGGAGTAAACACAAGAAGAAGAAGAAGAAGAAAAAGAAGAAAGCAAAAGAGAGATGAGAAAAAGATAGGGTCAGTGTCTTTTTATAGGCTACCTCTAATCTATTATTTTCCCTGTTAATCGAATAGATCATTAAATTTGATAATCTCTCATGATTTGATTGTTTGCAACACGTGATTTTAAAGGGCATAATTGATTTTACCTTAGGTTTAATCGATTATGTGGAGCGAATATTTGAAATTTGAATTTAAAATATACTCTAATTGATTATTTAGAATGTTTTTATCCCTCTTTACTCCTTTCGAGCCTTTGCAAGAGTTTGGGATTTGTTGATTTCTATTGGCACCCTTATACTTCAGTAATGCACCTTTTGCCTAGATATTTTAATTTGTTGCTTCACATACTTGCTAAAGGCATAAATAACTCAAACCAAAAAATATGTTAGTGATTAAATAATATTCTCTAAGCATGAAAAGACCACTTGCTAGACAATTTTCTCAGAGTTTTCTAATTCAATTTCTACCAAGAGTTTAACCTCTAAAATCTCAAGATATCTTGAGAAAAACCCCGCCTCGTGAGGGAGCTACAAACTATTGTTTAAATTCCATCTTCACAGATCGCTTGATATGAGAGTTGGCTAAGACATCATCAGGAGTGACACAACCATCATAGATCTTAAGACTCTAAGAACATAAAAACCATCACGTCTAATAAACGCCACTATCAATACCAACAAACAACTTAGTCAAACACGAGTGTTGAGAACGACCAATGATGTCAACAAACAACTTTATCAATCAAGTATCATTAAACACTATTGAATAAACACCATTAACACCATCAAACTTTAGCAACACTACAACAAAAAACACGTTTAACCTCGGCTGCGAAGGGGATTTAACCTCGGTTACACATGCGAGGTAACAAAGGGCGTCATGAAAACATGCACCTTTATCCCTCGAATTTCGAATAACTAAGGCGTAAAGTGTTCACATGGATTTGATCTCCAGCAACTACATTTTTATTATTTTTAGAACTGGATTGCGCACCTCACATTTCCTCTCGATTATTTGAGAAATTGAGGTAATAGAGAAAAATGATTACCTCGGTGTATAATAATAACCGATGGTAAAACACTGTTATTTAATTTTATTTTTATTTTTCTATAGTTTTGTCTGTATCTGTATTAGAGAACCATATTTTGGCCATTTTTAAAACAAAAACTTTGTACCTTTGGCCCATTCTCAAACATAAACATTGTACCAAAAAATTCATTGTTTACTCCTTTTGCAAAGTCAAAATGGCACATGTACAACATATAATTTTACAACAAATTAAAACTAAAACAAATTATTAACCAACAAAATAAATAACCAAAATGCAAAGTCTTCTAGGTCGTCCAAAAATTCTCTTCTGCAATTTGTCACTGGTCATTAAGCACCTATAATTTGAATCACATTTGAAACGAATTAAGATCAACAACAACAACATTAAATATTTAGTAAAAAGAATATAAAAATATAAATGAATAAATAAATATTACTAAGTGATATAAAACATTTGCTTTCTAGTTTTCGCATATCATCTCTAATGATCATGACGAATAACATGCACATTATCATCTGAATCATTTTCTCTAGATGAGGGACGTACATGTGTTGCGAAAGAAGGGGTATCAAAATTTAAATCTTGATCTCCATAACTATCAAAAATATATTTTCCTTGTAGAACAATTAACCATCTAGTATTAGAAAGATCAATGACATAAAAAACTTGTTTTGCTTGGGATGCCATGATGAATGGTTCGTTCATATAAGTCTCCTTTCGAAGATCAACCAGTGTGAATCCTAAGTCATCGGTTTCTACAAAAGTGTTGCAATCAATCAATTTTAACTTAGATAAAGGCAATTTAAAAGTAGTATAATCAATCTCCAAAATCCCCTAAATGACCTCAAAGTACGCTCTAGATGCCAGTACAAGATTCTTATCTTTTGAACTAGAGAAGTACATGAATTCGGCTTCAACCATAACCCTGTTATTTTGCACCATACTATGATCATCCTTTGATTTTATATAGAATGAATATTTAGTAATGTCGTACACACTCTAAGTTATTACATTAAACTTAGGGTATGTGACATTCATTTAATTGTCTCTAGAACACTACTCTCTTTAGAAACCCTTTTCATTAAATCAAGTTATGAAAGTTTTGTTATGCTCTCTCAACAACATTTTTCACTCATCCGGGGGAATTTTTCCTTGATAAGACTTTTGTAAATGGCCAAGTAAGGTTGAACTTCACTAAAGTTATTCAATATATATAAATTTGCTTGAAGAACTACATATCGGTCAAGTGTCTTAACATTTAAACCTTGAATACCTCTACCATCATATCTTCCATCATGACGAGACTCGGGAATTCCTATAGAGTTCACTTTTGACAAATAGTTTGTACAAAACTCAATAGATTCTTTTGTGATGTGTCGTTCAACGATCGAAGCTTCCGAGCAGTGATGATTCCTTGAATACGCTTTAAAGATAATCATGTATTACTTTACCGGATACATCCACCATAAATAAACTAGACCACAAATTCTAATCTCCCTTACTAGATGAACAACTAAGTGAACCATAATGTCAAAAAAAATGAGAGAGGGAAAAACATCTCTAATTGACTCAGGATAACTGCAACTTCATGTTCCAAATCATCTAAATTTCCAAGTTTAATGACTTTACTACAACAGTGAAGAATAAGCACAATCTGGTTAAAGTTACCCTTAGATTTTTCGGTAGAATGCCACAGATAGCCATTGGTAGAAGTTGTTACATCAATACATGACAATTATGAGATTTTAAGCCAATCTGAGAAGGTTGGCCCAGCGGAAGGGAGCTCAGGTCCCAAGGGTTTGCTCCCCTTGGGGTCGCGAGTTCGAAGGAGCACGGGACCAAAAAAACAACCTTCAAGGGCTACGTGGGGAGCGGAAGCTCTCTCTATGTGGATTAGTCGGTCTGACTGGTCGGATACCACATATATAAAAAAAAATTTGAGGTCATTCATTAACACGAGTTTCTTCACATTTGATGAGTACCCTTGGGGAACTTTGATACCCTGTAAACAATCGCAAAAACTTTTTTCTTTTTTTAGACAGAGTGTGACATGCTGAGGGCAAATATATTCAATTTCCTATATCTTTTAGGGCTAACTCTTGTCGTATACCCATTACCACCATATCTTCATGGGATTTCTTAGTATATTTTGTCTTTCCTTTAATATTTATAAGTGTTCCAATCAAATTATCACATACATTTTTCTCAACATGCATCCCATCAAGACAATGTCTTACATCAAGAGTAGATCAATATGGAAGATCTAAAAACACTGACCTCTTTTTCCAAATATTTTCCTCCATGGGCCCTTTTAGTTTCTTTCCAAATACAACAATAATGTGTTGTTGTGTTTTATAAACTTCATTCCCTGTTAAGGGCTTTGGAGCGATGCCAAACTCTCGTTTTCCACTAAAAGCCTTCCATAATCTACAGTATAGATGATTAAGTCTTAGAAATTTTTGATGCCAAAGGTAAATAGTCTTTTTCCCATTTTGTAATTTGTGTAAGCATGTATCTTCTTCACATATATGACACACTTTATTTCCCTTGATGTTGTACCCATATAAATTACCATATGCATGAAAGTCATTGATTGCGCAAAACAACATGGCACACGGCTTAAAGTTATCACTTGTATATGCATCATCAACATCAATGCCTTCCTCCTATAAAAAAATCTTAAATATTCAACAAATGATGTTAAATAAACATCTATGTCATTCCCTGGTTATTTTGGACCTGAAATCATCATTGATAACATTAGGTATTTGCGCTTCATGCACAACCACAGATATAGGGTATAAATTATGAGGAAAAATAGGCCATAAAGTATGGTTAGTACTCAAATTAGAAAATAGGTTCATTCTGTAGGTGGCAAGTCCAAGCCTAAGGTACTTGGGTCAAGGGTAAAATATGGAAACAACAAATCAATTTTCTTCCATTGTAATGAATCAACTACACGGCGAGTTTTTCCATCATATACTCTTTCATTTGTATGCCATCTAGTATCGTTGGTGTCATTTACATTAGCAAACAGTCTTTTGAACCTTTGAATTATCGGTAGATAACACATCACCTTGGAAGGAACACCCATTCTAGTTACACCATCGTCATCTTCAGCACCAATGTCCTTCTGCTTGTAGCGTGACTCCCCACATCTTGAGCACTCCTTCAAGTTTTCATAATCTTTCCTATATAATATACAATCATTACAACATGCGTGT
Source organism: Lathyrus tuberosus (assembly GCA_022829125.1). Lineage (NCBI taxonomy): Eukaryota > Viridiplantae > Streptophyta > Magnoliopsida > Fabales > Fabaceae > Lathyrus > Lathyrus tuberosus. The sequence goes on from JALAZF010000405.1 coordinate 2,085,354, forward strand.
ATTTTGACATAGTCCAAACCCATTGGACACAATATCTTTTTGTCATCATAACTACGGTCCAACAACGTGTTACCTTCTAGAAGCTTTTCTTGCAACAACTTAAGCAATTCAGTGAAACTTTTATCCGTCCACCCACTTCTTGCCTTAAGATTAAATACTCTTAACAAAGCTGATAATCTTGTAAAATTTTTGCATCTCAGATATAACGACTCTTCTAGGTCTCTTTGCAAAATATCCTCCACACGAGTTTTCATAAGAGCACCTACTCTAGTATCATGAATTATATCTTCTAAAGTAACATTCACAATTTCATCATCTTCAACTCTATGTAACGTAAGTATTTTTTGTCACTTCAACATGCCATACCCATTTCATGTAAGAATAATTCCATCACAACCTAAATAATTGATATAACATCCCTTGGATGTTTTGGGTATTTCGGCAATTTTTACAAGGATGCCAAAAAATATCATTAACATCAGGAAGGTTTTTTCCGCGAATTCAATAAATTGAATCACTTCATTCTCATATTCTTTACATAATTTGATGGCTTTCATTCAACCACGGTCCATTATCACATACAGCTTCTGAAAATAACTAAACATTCCATATCAATAAAACAACAAACAACAACAACTAAAAATACCTAAACAGCAACACTACATTATACCTTAAGTCTCATAAATCAAAACAAAAACAATAAGAAAAACAATGACAATGAAAACAACATCAACAACAACGACAACAACAACAACATCAACGACGACGACAACAACAACAACAACAACAACAAAAATAACAACAATAACAACAACAACAACAACAACGACGACAACAACAACAACAACAATAGCAACAACAATAAAAATAACAACAACAACAACAACAACAACAATCATGGAGAATTTTTACGTACCAAAAATGTGTTGGGTTGAGGTTCGAGATTCCTTTCTCCTAGGAGAAGATGGAGAAGATTGGTGTTCCTTTATTTGTTAGAGAAGACTAGTGTTCCTTTCATTCGCTAGGGCGCAAAAAGTGAATGAGACTTAACATTTTGATGAAGGAAAAAAAATATTGTTTTGAGTTTTCATCTCGGTTTTTGGAAAAATCAAGGGAATATGTCCAAGGTAAAAAAAACGTGTTCATTTTTAATTAAATAAAATATTAATCTACATTTCATGTCAGTTTTATATAAAACCGAAGGATTAGATGATTTGTAAAATAAAGGAACATTTTTGCTTCTAAATAAAACTTAAAATTGCAGGAGCTGGGAATTGAAGGTCAAACCTTGAACAACATTTTATGTCAGTTTTGGGAAAATCTGAGGTGTAAGATTTTTAAAAAATGGCGCATTCCAGGTCATTTGACCTCTGATTTTCAATGGCTGAGGTGAAATTTTTGTCATGAAATGTATTATTTGTAATAGTATAAATATTATCAGGATCAACACGGATCACCAGACTTCTCTTATATACTCATGGTACACACATACTTTTCTTAACTTTATTAAATTTGGAGCATTCCCCTTCAAAGCTGCATAGAATTTCCTAGAAATTTTTAGAAAGTAAAAAAGATAAGGGAGAGAGAAGAACACAAGAAAACTATATAGGTTTGACCTAAGACGACCTACTCTTGTCCCCAGGAATTATTCTTGAGAGTATCCAATAAACTTGAGATCTTTTAGAAGGATTTTCCCATAAAGCTCCTTATACAAGGAAATGAAGTTTTAAGGCTAACTTTTTACCAAATAGCGGGCGAGGCTTAGAGCGGCTAATCTCTAAATCAAATAGATATTTTTCCAAGGATGGTCTTGAGCCAATACAAAGTTTTAAGTTGGGTATCCTCCGAACCAAAATAAGGGTTTTGAACAGGATGACCACAAACCGAGATGAGATTTTAATCTGGATGATCTGGAACCTATTGAGATTTTATATTAGGCTAAACTTAAGAACTAAGAGAGATTTTAATCGGTCTGATCTCAAACCAATATAGCTTTAAAACAGGTTGAGCTCAATAATTGTTGTGGATATTTTATTGGTTGATCTTCACAAACCAAAATAGAGCTTTTTATTCAAGACGAACTCACAATCCAAACAGAGACTTCCAAAGATAATCCCCTAAAAATAAAAGAGATTTCACTAGTTTAGCTCAAAACCAAACAAATTCCTACGGAAGGATATTTTACACAAGAGATAATATACTTTTGGTAAATTACAATTTATCCCTCACCTAGAACAATGATCCTCGCTTTGACTCAATAATACTCTTGAAGCACTATGGCTAAAAATATGTGAGAGAAATGAGAGATTTAGATAAATTATGAGAGAAATGAAAAGTGAGATTTAAACTCGATTTTTGGATGTGAAAAAGTGATAGAGAAACTCTTTATTGATAGGTCAAGGCATGGTATAAATGTGGAAACTATCAATGGGTCAAATCAATGCTATAATTGATTAGGCTAATCGATTATAGACCTTAAATAATCGATTGTTAAGGCCAAAAATGTATTTTTTTTATATTTAGTCATTGTCAGTCATTAAGAGACTCTCCCAATAAATTTTAGACTCAACCAAGCTTGATCTAATAGATTAAGTTAATGGTTTAATCGATATTTTAGTTAGAAAAGGTCTTTCAGTCAATGAGACACTCTCATAATCAACCGTCTAGGCCTCAAAAACATTTTTTGGTGGTTTATATAAAATATTTTAGGCTTCTAAAAATGTTTATACTGTGCGTGTGATTTAGCAACAATATTTCCATAATTACCCTTAAATCTTCTTAATTAGACTTGAGATATCTTCATGTTGATTGTTAGTTCCGTGGTTTTAGGATTTGCAACAGTTTTACTAAAACATGGTTCACAGAAAGATGTTGGGAGAAATGTCCCAACTTGTTGGTCTGTAAACATTGAAGACAGATGTTTTGACAGATGTTGTGACATGTTGTACCATAACATCAGTACAGGTTGTAGTCTTATTCTTGACAGATTTAGTTTGATTCTATGAGATTTCTTTTGGATGTATCTCACTTATTTTCGCAGGTCAAGAAGATTTAATCTAGAACATTTGATTTGATCTCCAATTGTTCATAAGTTTCTAAAATTGGATGTTGAGACAATTTAGGAAACTTGATGATTTCTTCCAAGATTTAAGGATATTTTTCTGCATAATTGATGCAGCCCTCAGCATGTGGATCAAACAATATATGGGTGAAGATTTCGAAGCCCATGGACTGCTAGGGAGTATTTAAAGAGCAACATAAACCTGATGTTTTCACGGCTTTCACTTTAGTAAAAATAAGGGGAAGTTTTAGAGTCTTAGGTTTTGAGAGTCTCTTTAGTGTGACTTTGCAAGTCACCCATGTATCTTTTGATAAATTGAGGTAGACTAATTGTAGGTTGTTTATTGTTCACTCATGAGCTTTTAAGCAAGAGTGTATTGTCCTTAGTTTAAAGCTTTTAAGCAAAACTAAGTATTGTTCTTGGAAGAGTGTTCTTCTATTTTGGGTTATTCTTGAATTGTCACTGGTTTATAACTGTTAGGAAGTGAGAGGGGGGTCTCATATCTAGAGGGTTTCTAGGTAGAAGTTGCACAAGGTAGTGATTAGGTGAGAAGTTATAAACGAGGGAGTTTATATTTTAACTAATCCTATTGTCATACCCCAAATTTTAACCACCTAGATTCCCATCATTTTGCAAATCATCATCACAATATGGGTGAACCATCATACCTCATTAGTCTCCCCAAAGATGGGTGAGCATCCACTACAATCAACATTAGGGTTTCAAGCCCTCTCAGAGCTCTTAGACAAAGGATCAATCAAGGAATGACATGATATTCAACTTGTCTAAACCTTTCAAACATCCACAATGGATCAAGAGGACTCTCACCTCAAGAATCAAGCACAAGGCTATAACATCCCAAGTAGATTAAGCCTCCAGATCGCTAGTGTCACCAAATTAGGGTTTTGGTCGACTAGGGCCTCCAGATGGAATTTTTTCCTCTGGGAATGAGCCAATGCTTCAAAGCACAACCTAAGATGCTCCAAGGGACATCATGAACCCAATCATCAAGTCAATTTTTCCTCAGGGGATGCATTCATAAAAAAACCAGGAATTAGGGTTTCTTGACCTAATTCACCCCTAAGTTGACTTTTGGAACAAAACATGAGCCAAGACCTCAAGAGATGAATTGAGGGTCCCTAATACACTACATTGATCCATTTACAACAATGGATTAATCCAAGAAGCATGATCAACAAGTTTCAAATGCATCAGAACCACAATTAGGGTTTTGAGGAAAAAAGTCAACTGTACCTTTGACTTTTGACCCAGGCATGCTCCCAAACCTTGGGACATGATTCAATTCACCCTATAACACCCATGGAACATGTCCATTAAGTTTGATTTAGGTCAAGGACTTGATTTCATAGAGGATCGCACAGTTTGGAATTCATCTGATAAAAAGTCAACTGTGCACAAAAGTCAACTTTGACTTTTTGAGATTTTTCACAATTATGGTTCTTTGACCCTAATATGATGTTAATGTGTGATTGGAAACATCATTCATCAAGAAAAATCAAGAAAACTGGGATAAATTGTAAAAGGGGTAACCATAAAAACTTAGAAATTTTCAAAGTTATGGAACAAAGTGGCTAGGGTACCAACTTTGGAGGATCATAACTCCTAAACCACAAGGCCATTTTCCCCCATTCAAAGCTGGATTTGTAGCTCTCATGGCCCTCTACAAAAGTTTCAACTACACCTCATTCCAATTCATCATGGATTTTGAGTTATGGAATTGATCAAAATGGCTGAAAACATGAAATGTCACTTTTTTCAACACTTAGTGAAATTTTCACTAAGTCAGAATCTGTCTTGCTTTTTTTCCAAAAGTAGGGGGATTTTTCACTTGGATCCAAAAAGTATCAAGACAAACTATGATCACACATATGGTGTATCATATGAGAGCTGTCCAAAATGGCCAAGAACTCCATGAAACTCCACTTAAGCCATGAGATATGACCATGCCAATATGCCTTGCTACAAACTGTCATGGAAAGGCAGATTTGGGGATTTTGCTCGATTTGCTCAAATTTTGCAAAGGGCAAGCAAATCTATCCATCTGAACACCTCAAGGGGGGACCAAGGAGGGACAAACACTGATCCATCAGCCTCCCAAGTCTTTGGAACCAAAAGTAGCATGCCATACCTAGAAATGCCTAAAGAGGGGACAAGACTCCAATTTTGGTTTGGAGCATTTAATGGATGCACCAAGGTGGCATGGACTGAGCCCTTTACAACTGAATTCAGTCAAGGATGATCCAAGAACTAGGGAACCAGTAGCCTGTGCCCTAACGTCTAGTCAATGGCTAGAGGAGACTTGGATTCCCATTGATCAACATTGGCCAAACTTCTGTAGCAGTTGCCATTCACTATTGTAGCCAAAATAAACTTGCTCTACTATAAATAGAGCTCATTTGTGCTCAGTTTGAGTACACCAAAGCACTACAACACTTGCTTTCCTCAAAATATCTTTCTCTAGGAAAAAATGCCTTCTTTAGCAAGGTAACTATGAGTTTTTGAGTTAGAGAGAAATTCCACCACAGCTCATGATCCAAACACATCCAATATGTCATATCTAAGATGTCCAAACTCTCACAAGTGACCTGTAACACCAAAATCTCAAAGTCCTCTCTCAAAACCTCAAAATAGGACTTTTCTGCATTTTTCAAGCCATGTCTTGATTCAGTCACTTTCCAAACCAGATAAAACCTCAAACACACTCCAAATATCATCCTTGAATTGTCCCAAATGGTTCCACACATCTGGAACACCATTTGAGAGAGTTGTTATTTTGGCCATTTTGGCCCTTTTTGCAAGAAAGGGCCAATTTCCATTCCTGAGGTTTCCAGCTGGTTCCAACCACTCTAAAAGCTTCTAAGGGGTCATTTGAGGGTGTCTAAAGCATCAAAACATTTCTGGAACAAAGCACTTGGTAGATAGCCCAAAGGCTCCATAAGGAGGTAAGCAGCACAACTTGAACTATCTGAAATATGCCTTGCTTTGAAGTCCACTATTCATGCATCTCTTATACATGTTATATGTGTTGTGTTTGCAGCAATTTATCATGTAATTCATACCTGTACCAAGAGGTAGCACAGAAAATGCAAACCATGGCCTATTTCAAAACCACTATCGGGTTTTGAGGAGGATTTATTTTCTGGAAAAACCACCACCACCATTGGATTCCTTAGGAAATTCTAGGCCAGATACATATAAATTTTGCCTCCATCCATGGAGAAATGAGGAAGTTGTGGCCTTCAGTTTCTGACCAAAAACCTTGTCTTGTCTTGCCTTGGCCAGGCCAAGAACAAGGCAAGCCTTGTATATTTATGGCTGGGGTTTGATACACTGATGTATCACCACCCCAGTGGTAAGGCGCGCATGCTATACACAAGAGGTCTGGGGTTCGAATCCCCCTCGCCCCAGACCCTCTTTTTGCTATTTTTCCCACTTTTTACTATTTTTCATATTATTTTTTAATGATTTGAAAAATTAATAACTTCCTCAATTTTAATTATTTTTTATTGGTTCTTTTTGCAAAAAATCACAAAAATGTTGAAAAAGTTTATTCCACAAAAAAAAAATCAAATTTATATTATTTATTTAATATAGTTAGTATTTTTGTGAATAAATTCATTTTTATTTGTTTTTAAACATTTAAAAGTGAATATTTAGTTTGAAAATCAAAACCAAATGAGTTCTAAATCATCTTGTGATTAAAACCTCATTTTTCAAAGCATAAACAAAAATCACAAGTGGTTTATTCAAATCTATTTAGGATTTTTATCATTTTTATTGATTTTCTTTAAATATTTACTTTTAAAGAAAAACAAAATTAGGGTTTCTTTGATTTTCACCCTCACAAACCTTCTTCAAACTCTTTGGGCCTCTAATAGAGTGTAAGACACAAATCTTGGCGCGATCGCCATTTTTCAAACAAAACCCATGGGCCTCTCCTTGAGCTGTAAGCACCACCACTTGTATAAAAACAACTCTTTAGGCCTCTAGTGCAGTGTAAGACCCAACCCTTTTTGAAAACCAAAACTTTTTGGGCCTCAGTGTATTGTATAAGTCCCGATACCATCAAAACTAACAGTGCGATCATCGTCAAAGCTTGGGCCTCTCCTTGAGTTGTAAGCCCCATCACCTGTACAAAAATAAACCTTTGGGCCTCTTAAGTGAGTGTAAGACCCATCCCTTTGTACAAAAAACCTTTTTGGGCCTCAGTCACTGTACAAATTCACAACAACGGTGCGATCATCATTAAACTTTGGGCCTCTCCTTGAGTTGTAAGCCCCAACAATCTTTTCAAAATACTTTCTCCTTTGATTTTGAATATGTTGTTATCAAAACTTTCTTTATTGAACAACTAACAAAACAACATGAAAGCTCTACAACGAGTAACTGTTTGTCCGCTTTCATTTACCTCTTTCATATGTATATAACTGTATTGTGGGGCTGTGTCACTGTAAGTCTTCTTTCACAAACTTTTATATACTTGTCCAATATCCACTGTGTAATACTAGTATAGTTATTTAGAGTTTTCCCCGGCAACTACGTCTAGCACTAGGTAAAGCCCTGTTGGTCACTCTTAAATACAAACTAAACTAGATCCCCATAGGATTTCCAGATACAGTCTTCCCTCCTCTTGGGGTTAAACAATATGGAGACGTGAAAGACAACATTCTCGGTGAACCCTTTCTCAGACTGTCACCCTTAGACATTGTCAAAGAAACTCTAACTCCCCAGAGATGATCTTTTCTCTGTGAATGGCATCTCTTGAGTTTCTTCCAAATTCTCGAACTTTCATGGCTTGATCTATTCTCAGTGAATAGCATGTCTTGAACTTCTCGGGGTTTCGGGACCCACAGACTTCCTAAAAGTATCCCCGCCTCCTGTTGGGCATGGTACAAGGACCCTTCGGCTTCTTAGAAGTTCTCATGCCTTCTCTTGGGCTTCATACAAGGACCCTGACGACCTTTTAGAGGTATAAGACTGAACTTAGTCATCCTTTGCTAAAGCAGTCTTTCCAGCATCAAAACTCCGGCCGTTGTAGGGTTGATACTCATCCCTTAATGCCCATGCCTCCTCTTGGGCATTGTACAAAATATAAAACTCTAGACTTGGACAGTCTAAGACCCTTGAGTCTCAAAGACATTCTCAAGTCCCTTTCAAACATAGGAAGAAACCCAGGTCTCTCTCATGAGAGTTCCCCATACTTGGACCCGCCTCCGGATCTCCAGAATCCACAGCGGTAAGATAGCCTCCTCTTGGGCTTTGTACAAATGACTCTCCCTAGCGGAGCTAACTTTTTCAGACTCTCTTGTTGAGTCCAACCTTTTTAGCCTCCATCTCGGGCTTCATACGAGATAGAAAAATACTCTCTTGTTGAGTGTAAAAGACTCTCTTGTTGAGTCAACCACTTTTAGCCTCCGTCTTGGGCTTCATACAAGGCACATATAAATCACTCTCTTGTTGAGTATAAAAGACTCTCTTGTTGAGTCGATCTCCTTTTAGCCTCCGTCTTGGGCTTTGTACAAGACATATAAAATCACTCTCTTGTTAAGTATAAAAGACTCTCTTGTTGAGTCGATCTCCTTTTAGCCTCCGACTTGGGCTTTGTACAAGACATATAAAACCACTCTCTTGTTGAGTATAAAACACTCTCTTGTTGAGTCAACTTCCTTTTTGCCTCAATCTCGGGCTTCGTACGAGATAGCAAAACACTCTCTCGTTGAGTATAAAAGACTCTCTTGTTGAGTCAAACACCCCTCAGACTCTCTTGTTGAGTCAATCACCTGTTCAAGACTTTCTTGTTGAGTTAACCTTTTTAGCCTCCGTCTTGGGTTTTATACGGGACAGATAAAAACACTCTCTTGTTGTGTCAAATACTCCCAGCCTCCATCTTGGGCTTTATACAAGATACGTTCTCCCCAACGGAGTCGAAATCCCTTTTAGCCTCAATCTTGGGCTTTGTACAAGACAGAAAAAACATTTTCCCCGGAAAAGTCAAACTTCTAGCCTCCGCTTAGGCTTTGTATAAGGAAAACCCAGGTTGAGTCAATCAACCTTTTAGCATCAAATTTGAGCCTTGCTCACAGCATACAAACATCAACGACTCCTCTTTAGAGATGACAAATTCTCTCTCAGTCAAAACCCTTTAGCTTCACATCTTGGGCTTTGAACAAGATACAAACCACCTTTAGCTTCACGTCTTGGGCTTTGAACAAGACACCAAAACACCTTTTTCCTCCCATAGAATAGGAGGAACTACGGTCGCTCTGATTTCCCTATTTCGTTAAACGGGAATACGTAGGCATAAGATTGCAAAAATCTTAGCTAGCATACAAATCAAAAACCCAAAATCCAGTACCCCCATATATCAACCCAAAAGCACCAAGTCCTAACATCCTACCAAAAACCTCGCAAATGATCCAGACATTGTAATTTTAACAAAATAAACCGAAGAGGGACCCACATCTTAATCGCATCTGTAACCTAATAGACCACTGTTCAAACTCAGTATGCAAGCAGGGTTAATTGGAGACATCTATTTCCCTTCCTTAATCAGTTCAATAGGATAAAAAATGAATCAAACTGTAGTACCCAAGCGATCGTGACTCAGGACCACAAAAATCGTGCTACAGAAAAATGGCGCCCACCGTGGGGCCCAGTTCTCTTTCTTACGATCTTCGGTGGAAACTTTAAATTCAACAAAATGTCACAGAAATAGCGACTCTGCTGGGGAGTCATTGTCTGTATAGGGTTATAAGACTAGAGGTCTAGGATGATTAAGACAAATATATATACTGCTTTTCCTAATTGACATCTGTGTTTATTTTTCTGCTAATGGGAATGCGTGTGATGCCGCATGTGGAAAGATTGAGTATACACCTAAGATAGGTGATGGCATTATACGGGTAATCTTGCGGGGAGTGAATCCCAGTTAAGAGTCCCCGGTCGACCATCAAACTCAGTGGAGACTCCCTTTGCAGATACATTACCTATACGACTTCTGTTGTTGGAAGTAGTGTGGTCGACTGGGTTATCTGAGAAGCTGAGGTTTTTAGTAGGCTGAAACCATTTTGTAGTGCAGAAGCTATCATAAATAGTTGTCACGCGATACTACCCTCATCTGAGATCACTCTAAGGTGCATCAGCTCGCTAGCGATCCGCTTGCTGTTGTTATCCCAAGAGGGGTCAATGATTTTGCGGACAGGTACAAAAAATCACCAGTATAAACCTTTGGGGAGGGGTAGAGCCTTGACTTCATGACACCGACCCTTTGACCCCATGTTTTTTCTATGTTTTTGTGTGCTGCATTCATACATTCATTTAAAAAACATTAAAACAAAGAAAAATCTTCTCTTCTAGTCTCTCCTTTTCAAATTAAAATAAGACAATGATTGCAAATGTCAAATAAAGAGATTGTGCTAATGGATTTCGGTAGAAGAAAAACTCACAAGTACACCTTCAAGGTTACAAAACTAGAGGATTTAAGAGGTCTGGCGAGGATGATAACCAACCCTGAGGCTTTCATAGCCAAGTACGGAGGGCTGCTGTCCTTGTTAAGGGTCCATGTAATTGAAGGAATCCTGTCCACGCTAATCCAGTTCTACGATCCGGTCTATCACTGTTTCACATTCCCGGATTATCAACTAGCACCAACACTAGAGGAGTACTCTCACCTAACTGATTTGCATATCACTGACCAGGCTCCCTTTTCCGAACTGGAAGAGATTCCAAAGGATCATACCATTGCAAGAGCAATCTATTTGGATGAGTTAGAAGTCAGGACTCACATGACCATTAAGGGTGGAATTCAGGGTTTTCCAGCCTAATTCTTAATCAAGAAAACTATGTACTTTGCTAGTATAGGGAACGTGGCTGCTTTCGAAAGCATCTTTGTTTTGCTTACCTACGGGTTATTTTTATTTCCCAACATTGATAACTTCGTTGATATCAACGCCATTAAGATTTTTCTGATTGGAAACCCTGTACCGACCTTGCTCGCAGATGCTTATCATTCTGTACACCTAAGGAATTTGTATAGCGGAGGAATGATCACATGTTGTGTACCCCTGTTGTACAAATGGTTCACTTCTCACTTACCCAAGTTTGTTGCATTTTGGGATCAAAAGAATAATTTACGTTAGTCGCAGAGAATCATGTCTCATACCAACTCTGACATCGATTGGTACAATCGAATCTATGACGGGATCAGAATCATCGACCGTTGTGCAAACTTCCTAAATGTACCCATTATAGGAACTAAGGGAGGAATCAATTATAATCCAATTTTAGTTCGTCGTTAATTTGGATACCCGATGAGGCATATCCCATGTAATGCTCATCTGGAAGGTCTTTTCTTCAAGGAAGGAGAAAGTGACAGAGCACTAAAGACGGAAATAGTGCATGCCTGGAAACACGTTCATAGGAAAGGACGAGAGTCTCTAGGAAAACCAGACTGTGTCTCGGTGGAGCCTTATCTCCACTGGGTACAAACTAGAGCTCTCAAGCTGAGGATGCCTTACCCTCGTCAGGAAGTTCTTCCATTAAGGGACTCTGTCCTTTATTTTATGTTTAGTACGGAAAAACTTCAGGTTACTCTCAGCAAAGTTCAGCAGGAGAAGAGGTCTTGGAGGAACAAGTACCGTATTCTCAATGTGGAGTGCAAGAAAATACATTAACTGTTAAAAGAAAAAGTTGCTCTGATTGAGATTTTAGAGCAACATGCTGTGGAGAATCAGGATGACCAAAGGAATTTGCTCGCTCCATTCACTTGGCAAAGGAATGACAACACGACAACGAATCAAGAGCCCCGGTCAAAGAAAAGGAAAGTACCAGAAGCAACACTTGAGCTCTCCTCAGAGAGGACTCAGGATCCATTAGCTTAGATTTCCTTTCGCAGCACTATGTAAATTACTGTATTTCCATTTCCGCAATCCTTTGAATTCAATAAAATGGGGTTTCCCCACTGTTTGATAATTGCAATCCAATTGTCGAAGTTTATTTTGATTAAAAATTTTTTTTTTTAAATATAATTATGGCATTCATCATTCTCGCATAATGCATTCTTCTTACCTACGAATCTCACATTTGCGTCTCGATTCTAGAGTAAAACTGTCTTATTCGTACAATACTCGGGCCAATCATGGATGATCTTGAGGAAGAGAAGATAAAGTTGAGGGAATAGATCGACACTCTGAAAGAGGATCTGAGAAAGCTTCATAACGACATGCAAGCTATAGCAGAAGCTCAGATGCAACAACAAAGGACTGTGATCTCAGAGATCACATCGATGCCCATAGTGAAGAAGTATGATTCTAGGTACAAAATGCCGAAAGATCGTCCCTGGGGCATGCCTATTAACTATATCCCGGAAGGATATATTCCGCCGATCACTGAAGATCCGAAAACTTCAGCAGGAGCCGCTGGGCCTGAAGGTTACAAACTTCGGGAAAGTAAAGATGCCAGGGGCATGACAGCAACTCCTGAAGGTTACAAACTTCGGGAGGCACCGAGAGTCTCAGCCATAATGACTATACCACCGTCCGTGGTACACACTGTCCCGGAAGGACAGATTCCACAGATACCTTCTGGTGGAAATGAAAGTATGTCCGACAGAATGAATGAGTTCCAGGAACAATTCCTGGAGATGCAGAAAGAACTGCAAGCCCTTCATGGTCAGGACTTATTTGGAAAGGACACCGCAGACCTTTGTTTGGTCCCCAATGTGAAAGTTCAGCACAAGTTCCAGGTGCCGGACTTCGAAAAGTACAAGGGTAACTCTTTCCCTCAGAGCCATTCGGTGATGTACGCTCGGCAAATGTCAGCTCAGACAAAGAACCAAGAGCTACTGATCCACTATTTTCAGGATAGTTTAACCGGTACCCGCATTAAAATGGTACATGGGTTTAAACCGCACTAAGATCGCCACTTTCAGAGATCTTGGCGCTGCCTTCGTTCAACAATAGAAGTACAATTTAGACATGGCACCAGACAGAGATCAGCTCAGATCAATGTCACAGAGGGACAAGGAAACCTTTAAGGAGTACGCTCAGAGATGGCGTGAAATTTCCGCCCAGATTAGTCCACCTCTCAAGGAAAAAAAGATGACAAAGATCTTCTTAAAGACCTTAAGCTCATTTTACTACGTCAAAATGGCGCCAGTGCGCCCAGTGACTTCACCGAGATGGTGGGCATGGGATTTCGTCTTGAGGAAGTGGTCCGGGAAGGACGTTTAGTTAAAGACGCTGGATCATCAAGTAATACAAAATGATACGGTAGTGTTCTCCCTAAGAAAAAAGAGCAGGATATTGGGAATATCTCTCTCAGAAAGCAAAGGCGACGGTATCAACCGCTAGCATCTATAACTCCTGCTATCAACCCTGCGCCTGTTCCTACGTATCAACCTCAGGTTACTCAAAGCCAACCGAATCAACAGCAATATCAGCAAAGGACATAACATCCTATTCAGCAGGCTCGTCCTCCGTACAACAACAACCGTACAACGCGACCACCAGGGTTCGACCCTATACCAATGTTGTACGCCAAATTATTTCCATTATTACTGGTCAAGGGACACGTCCAAACCAGGGCTCCTCTTACAATACCGGAAAATCCGCCTTTTTGGTTTAAAGCCGATCAGACTTGCCCTTATCATCAAGGAGGACCAGGGCATAACATAGAAAATGGTCTCAGTTTCAAATCCGATGTGCAAAAGCTTGTTAGGAGTGGGGTCTTATCTTTCAAGGATACAAATTCGAATGTTCTCGTGAACCCGCTGCCTCAACATGAGAAAGCTACGGTAAATTTGATAGAGGGAGAGTCTAACAACAACTATCAAATTCACGATGTAATCTTATTGAGGGCAACTTGGTCAAGATGCATTGTAGACAGAGTGGGTACGGCCATGTGCCACCTCATAACTATCACCAGTGTGATATCTGCCCTAAAAATAATCAGGGATATTCTGTGGTGCAATCAGTTTTGCAAGAACAATTGGATCTCGGATGGATCCAAGAGCACCGAGTTCGTGGAGTTAACATGACTTATGCAAGTTCCAACATTATTCAAAACCACGAAATCCGTGCGATGAATATCAACTTAGTGGTAATGCACTCAAGGCAAAGCCAATATCATAATCTGCCGCGGCACGATTACAATTCCTGTCTGACATGCTCGGTAAACAAACAGGGATGCTCTTTTGTACAAGAGGCCCTCCAGCGTCAGATGGATCTTGGGTGGTTCCAGGACTACCATGATAGAAATCCTTATCAGATTAACATGGTTCAAATCTTTGATATTCGTTTAATGAATACCAGCTTGGTGGAGTTACACGCCAAGCAAGTCCAACTCGGTTTTCTCACTTCACATGATTATCTGAGCTGTAAAGTATGTTGTAAGAGTAACCAAGGATGCACTCTCATTCAAAGAACTTTGCAACACTTGTTGAACCACTGGTGGCTTCTGATCTATATGGATGAAGACACACAACAAATCAGTGTGGTTAACGGGAACCCTACTCGGAATCAAAGTCAGGATGTCCGATCTACAGAAACAGATCTAGTGAAGTTACACTGCATTCAACTAAGGCAATCCCTTACAAATACGGTGCAACAACAGTTGAGAATGGAAAGGAAATTCCATTACCCTCCGTCGTGAATATTGCAGACATCAGTCGAGTAACACTGAGCGGTCGAATCTTCAACAGAGGAGTTGGAGAGCCTAACAGAGAAAAGGAACCTCAAACAGAAGTTCCTGATCAACCAGTCGGTCTATCCAGTAATCCCGACCTTTCAAAGAATGAGGATGAGATGCTGAAGCTCATCCAAAGGAGTGAATACAACATTGTTGATCAGCTGCTACAAACTCCTTCAAAAATCTCAATGCTATCACTTTTACTCAGTTCCGAAGCCCACAGAGAGGCTCTATAGAAAGTCTTAGAACAAGCCTTTGTGGAACAGGATGTGTCAATACGACAGTTCGATAACATCGTCTCTAACATTGCTTCCTGCAATAACTTGGGGTTTAGTGATGAAGAACTACCGGAAGAAGGGCAAAGTCACAACATGGCGCTCAATATCACAGTCAACTGCCAGGACGATGCTTTAGCCAGCGTACTGGTAGACACCGGATCGGCTCTCAACGTCATGTCGAAGTCCACTCTGATGCAACTATCATTCAAAGGACCTCCGATGAGAGGCAGTGAGGTCGTCGTCAAAGCATTTGACGGGTCCAGAAAAACAGTTATCGGCGAAGTCGACCTTCCCATAACTATCGGTCCTCACACTTTCCTAGTCACTTTCCAGGTCATGGACATCCGGGCAACATACAGTTGCTTATTAGGAATACCTTGGATACACCAGGCTGGGGCAGTAACTTCGACACTTCACCAGAAGCTGAAGTTTGTCAAGAATGACCAACTCGTCACGGTCTGCGGAGAACAAGCCCTGATCGTGAGTAACCTTTCATTATCCACTTGTGTAGAACCTGAGGAGGTTGTTGGAACTCAGTTCCAGGCACTTTCGGTGGGCAATGAGAATCAATCAGAAAAAGGAACATCGATTTCCTCGTACAAAGATGCTCTCAAAGTAATCGAGAGTAACAACACAAAAGGATGGGGACAACTTGCCATTCCTACTGATAATAAAACAAAGAAGGGTCTTAGTTTTTCTGCAACATGTACCTAGACAGCTGCTAACGATGAAAGTCTTCATCCCATTCAGAACTTCTTCCATAGTGGAGGTTTCCTTCACCCAGTGTCTCAAGAAGTACATACCATCAACGAGGGAGATTCCTCTGACACGGATGAAGAACAGTTATATGTCTCAAGAAGAGGTGCCTACACCATTTTTCTTTCCAGCACAAAGTCCGAGATTTATACCGAGGTCAGATGTCGAAATGATATACGGAGATTGTGATTCGGAAGGATGCCGTGCTCCACCAAACTCATTAGAGGAGGACACTCTGATGAAAGACAACTTTGACCACGACTATTATGGCCCAATGGATGGCCTGCATATCTGGCAGTCGTACCCAGGAGACTTGGGGCAAGAAAATCAGCCGAACAATGAAAATCAGTTGAGCATCATTGAAAATAATACCTGCGTCCCCACCATGTCATAGGATCAACACTCAGGTCATTCAGAAAATATCCAGCACGACGATGAATTCGTAAAGTTTGCAGGACTAGAATTCATTAACTACGCTTTTCCCGAGGTCAACGTCATCGAAAGAGATGATTCCTCCAGTTCCAAAGAAGTATGGGACACCCTGGGACAACCAATTGGAAAATACAACTATATGGTCAAGTATACCGCTCCCGAAAGCTCTCGTATCAGGCTCGAAGACATCCAGTCAACTAGATGGGGAGATTTGACTGAGAGCACAAATACTATGCAAAATACAACTGAGGAATCCTCCTACGACAACTTTTCCTGGGAGACAGATTCTAATGATCCTACTCCACCAGAAATCAGCGTTATTTTTGAAGACAAATCAAGGAAGGTACCAAACTTTGTGATTCACCAAGGAGTTCGTCGCCAATGGGTTGCAATCGATGTTCATAAGATTGTTCATAAGTCAAAGTAATTGTTGTCTTTATCTTAACCTTTCACCCTGCCCAGGTGAAACAGATGTTTTGATAGGGCTCACTTTCTATAAATATCCCTCTTCGCTTCGCCCAAAGCGACAGAGTTTTGTTTTATAGGGCTGTAGTTTCAAGAATCGATCAAATCATAAATAAATAAGCGTCGTTCTGTAATTTCCGCATTAATTGTTGTTTTCTCTTTTCGTTTTTTTCAGAAAATGGTAATCCTAAAAAACAATTCAAATAATAAAAACAAGCAATAAAAAAAATAATACACTGCACACACTCTTGCATTTTATCTATCTCTTCTAAACAGAAATCATCATATCATGCAGATTGCTTGTCTTAAACCCCGTTGAAACACGCGATCCGATGCCTTCTCCCAACTTTGAACTCCCGGTATTTGAGGCTGAAGAAGAAGACAAGGACAAAATTCCAGAAGAGATCTCCCAATTACTCAGACAAGAGGAAAGGTCTATTAAGCCTCACAAAGAGCCTTTGGAAACGGTCAACTTGGGCTCAGAGGAAGAGAGAAAAGAGGTCAAGGTTGGGGCACTGCTCAGTCCAACTGTCAAAGAAAGTTTGACCAAACTTTTGAAAGAGTTTTCCGATGTATTCGCTTGGTCCTATCAGGATATGCCAGGGTTGGATACCAGCATCATGGAACATCATCTACCGTTAAGATCAAAATGTCCGCCCGTAAAACAGAGATTGAGACGGACTCATCCAGACTTGGCCATCAAAATCAAAGAGGAAGTCCAGAAACAGATTGACGCGGGTTTCCTCGCCACATCAGAATATCCTCAATGGTTAGCCAACATAGTACCAGTTCCAAAAAAGGACGGAAAGGTCAAAATGTGTGTAGACTACAGGGATCTAAACAAGGCTAGTCCAAAGGATGACTTTCCCTTACCGCACATAGATATGCTGGTAGACAGTACATCAAAGTTCAAAGTATTCTCCTTCATGGATGGATTCTCAGGGTATAATCAGATAAAAATGGCGCCGAAAGACATGGAGAAAACTTCGTTCATCACCCCATGGGGTACTTTTTGTTACAAGGTAATGTCGTTCGATTTGAAGAACGCCGGTGCAACCTATCAACGGGCCATGACTACTCTGTTTCATGACATGATACATAAGGAAATCGAGGTATATGTCGATGACATGATTGCCAAATCTAGAACAGAGGAGGAGCATGGGACCCACCTGTAAAAACTATTCGAGCGGTTGAGGAAGTACAAACTCCGCTTGAATCCCAACAAGTGCACCTTCGGTGTGCGTTCAGGGAAACTCTTGGGATTCATCGTCAGCTAGAAAGGAATTGAGGTTGATCCTGACAAGGTCAAGGCCATTCAAGAAATTCCTTCTCCGCGGAGTGAAAAACAAGTCAGGAGATTCTTGGGACGTTTGAATTACATATCCAGATTCATATTCCTCATGACCGCGACATGCGCGCCGATCTTCAAATTACTCAAAAAGAATCAGGACTGCGTTTGGACAAAAGACTGCCAAACCGCCTTCGACAATATCAAGGAATATCTGTTAAACCCACCAATTCTATCACCTCAAGTGGAAGGGAGGCCACTAATTATTTACTTAACAGGCTTGGAAGACTCAATGGGTTGTGTACTTGGCCAACAGGACGAAACGAAAAGGAAAAACTCTTTCATTTACTATTTGAGCAAGAAATTCACCGACTGTGAGACTCGGTACACTATGCTCGAGAAAACTTGTTGTGCCTTGACTTGGGCAGCCAAAAGTCTGCGGCAGTACATGATTCGTCACACTACTTGGTTAATCTCCGAAATAGATCCAATCAAGTATGTCTTTGAAAAGCCTGCTCTCACGGGAAGGGTTGCCCGTTGGAAGATGTTGTTATAAGAATATGACATAGAGTACCACGCTCAGAAAGCCGTCAAGGGAAATGTTTTAGCCGATCATTTGGCTCATCAACCGATTTACGATCAAGAATCAATCGGATTTGACTTCCTAGATAAAGATGTCATGTATTTAAAAATGAAAGATTACGATGAACCGCTACCCAGTGAAGGGCCAAAATCAGGTTCCCAATGGGGACTGATCTTTGACGGAGCTGTCAATTATTAAAGAAATAGAATTGGGGCAATCATCATAACACCTCAGGGTACCCACATTCCTTTCACCGCTAGACTTACGTTCAAGTGGACAAATAACGAGGCCAAATACGAAGTCTGTATCATGGGTCTCGAAGAAGCGATTGATTTAAGGATCAAAAACTTGGATGTATATGGCGATTCAGCCCTAGTTATTAATCAGATCAAAGGAGATTGAACATATACCAATCATGATTGATTCCTTACAAAGATTACGCGAGAAGGTTGTTACCCTTCTTCAACACAGTCGAGTTTCATCATATCCCTCGTGAAGAGAATCACATGGCTGATGCATTAGCCACCCTCTCTTCCGTGATTAGTGTAGGTCAATGGAACGACATACCTAATATAGACATAATGCGCCTTGAACGGCCCGCTTACATCTTCACGATTGAAGCAGTCATAGACGACAAACCTTGGAATCACGATATCAAATGCTTCCTTCAGAAACAAGAGTACCCACCTGGGGCATTAAGGAAAGATAGAAAAACCCTCAGAAGACTGGCAGACAGCTTCTTCTTGAGCGGTGATACACTCTATAAGAGAAACTTTGACATGGTCTTGCTCCGATGCGTAGACAGACCAGAAGCAAACATGCTGATGAAAGAAATTCATGAAGGATCCTTTGGCACACATGCCAACGGACACACAATGGCGAGAAAAATTCTGAGAGCAGGGTACTACTGGTTGACCATGGAATCCGACTGCTACAAGTACATGAGGAGATGTCACAAGTGTCAGATATACTCAGACAAGATCCATGTACCGCCAACGCATCTCAAAGTTCTTTCTTCCCCATGGACTTTTTCCATATGGGGAATCGACATGATTGGAATGATTGAGCCCAAGGCTTCGAACGGACGTCGGTTCATCCTGGTAGCCATTGATTACTTCACCAAGTGGGTCGAAGCAGCATCGTACGCTAATGTAACCCGACAAGTGGTGGTCCGATTTATCAAAAACAACCTTATTTGCCGTTATGGTGTTCCAAGCCAGATCATTACGGATAATGTATCCAACTTGAACAACAAGATGATGAAAGAGTTGTGCGCTGAGTTCAAGATCGAACACCATAACTCATCTCCATACCGACCCAAGATGAACGGAGCGGTAGAAGCAACTAACAAGAACATCAAGAAGATTGTTCAAAAGAAAGACAGTAACCTACAAAGAATGGCACGAAATGCTACCCTTTGCTCTTCACGATTATCGCACGTATGTCCGCACTTCAACAAGGGCAACCGCTTTCTCTCTAGTATATGGCATGGAGGCAGTGCTCCCCATAGAAGTAGAGATCCCATCAATCTGAGTATTGATGGAAGCTAAGCTAACAGAGGCTGAATGGTGTCAAAGTCGACACGATGAACTAAACCTAATCGAAGAAAATCGAATAACAGCTCTATACCACGGTTAGTTGTATAAGCAAAGAATGAAGAAAGCATTTGATAAAAAGGTATGACCTAGTGTCTTCAGGAAAGGAGACCTTGTGCTTAAGAAGATACAATCATTTCTCACAGATTCTCGGGGCAATTGGACTCCGAATTACGACGGCCCCTATGTGGTCAAGAAAGTTTTCTCAGGCGGCACTTTGAGACTCGCAACCATGGATGAAGAGGAATTTGCCTACCCCACAAATGTTGATGTAGTCAAGAAATACTCCGCCTAAACTAAAAAAACGTCTAGGTGGATTGAAAACCCGAAAGGGCGGTCCAGGAAAAAATTAGAGACATAATCAAAAATCATCCCGGTGGATTGGAAATCTCAAGGTACAATCCAGGCAAAAGTTAGAGATAATGGCAAGTAACTACGTCTAATCAGTTCAGCTCCGCAGCAGTTACACCATCCGAGGAAAACTCCAGTCAAGGTCATCTTCAATGGAAGCTCAGGATGTCCTGATTTCAAAGTTGGTAGAAGGATAGCGGTCGTTATGTTTCAATGTAGCCCTTTTCCCTTAAATTACCATTTTCTAAACTTTGTAAATACTCTATGGAATCACGCGCTTGGCCGATTTCCATCCTATCAATAAAATTTGAGCCTTAGTGCTTTTGTTTACAATTCTTATTTGTTTTAGCTTTACAGAACGACATTTTAATATGATTAACGATTCTTAAAATAAAACAAAAACGAATTTACTTGTTAAAACTTTTTCTGCTTTTAAAATAAAGATGTCAATTTCTTTCGACTGTTGAACATCGGAAGAACATCGATCGCCTCTCCAGAAGTAATCGAGCCTCAAAGTGCAGAATCAAAGTACTCCTTCTAAACCAGTGCACCTGAATGAAGGATCAGCTGTGTCAGAGACCGTGTTTCGTCTGACACCCCCCGACAGAGTTCTTACCTCCTAAGCCCGACCAACATAGCTCCCAACAAGGACTATCCCTCCTAAGCAAGGCAGAATTGCTACTTTTGGACCAGCGATACCTCTTCGTCCCCCGTAGTGGCTGAGTATCCCTTCGTGTTCATCCACTAGTCTGTATGTCGCGTCAGTTTAGTCAGCAGATACATACATACATCATACATTATTGATTTGCATTCATATTCATATTGCATCACTATCACTCTAGTCGGTCTTGTTCCCTAGTGATAAAAGTCCTCTCAGTCGAGTTGTCAATTCTTTCCTTGTCAAGAAATGTCGCGTCTGACCAACCTCGCCGCCAGTTTATTTCTGGATTGAAGCCGGCCCTTGACCACTTTGATAACTTGAACCTCTGAAAAGCAAGAAGACATTCGACAAACGTCACTCTTCACCATTGAAGATGATGTCTTCGCTTTCCCGGATTAAGGAAAATCCCCAGGGAAAGCCTCTTAATCAAAGATTCGGCGATACAACAGTTTTTCTCCGAAAGATCTGCTGATGAAAAGGTCATCGACACCTCAAAATTGGGGTACATCATATGGCATTTCTCTGAGAAGAACTCGAGAAAAGTATGATGTAATATCCTCAAGCGAAAGCAGTCTCTCAAGATACTCGTTTTCCCCAGTAGAGTCGACAAATGGCGTCTCCAACAGAGAAGTTTGTGCACCTCTACAACTCAGACGACTGGGTTCCTAAGCAACTCTGACATCAAATTTTTTCCATCAAATGGCATCTCCCCAAGAAAATTCGGTGAGAAGTTTGAGGAAAACCGCTACGAATATCATCCCTTGTCAAGAAGTTTATTGACAAAAGAAACTGAGACCAGTTCTTTGGTAGGAAACCAGGATCGAGGGGAAGTTCACATCAGAAACTAAGACCAGTTCCTTGGTAGGAAACCAGGATTGAGGGGAAGTTCATTTCAGAAACTGAAACCAGTTCCTTGGTAGGAAACCAGGATCGAGGGGAAGTTTATTTCAGAAACTGAGACCAGTTCCTTGGTAGGAAGTCAGGATCGAGGGGAAGTTTTACCTTTTCTAAGCATCATCGCTTAGCAAAAGAAGATGAATGCGCAAGCTACCATTCATAACCACCATCAAAATTTCGGGTATTCCGATATTTAATCATCTTGCACCCCGAATGCCCGAATGCCCGAATACCTTCGCCATTCACACCTTCGGGTCCAAGAAGATTAAAGAGGGGCATCTGTCATACCCCAAATTTTGACCACCTAGATTTCAGATCATTGTGTAAGTCATCATCACAATATGGGTGAACCATCATACCTCATTAGTCTCCCTAAAGATGGGTGAGCATCCACTACAATCAACATTAGGGTTTCAAGCCCTCTCAGAGCTCTTAGACAAAGGATCAATCAAGGAATGACATGATCTTCAACTTGTATAAACCTCTCAAACATCCAGAATGGATCAATAGGACTCCCACCACAAGAATCAAGCACAAGACTGTAACAGCCCAAGTGGATTAAGCCTCCAGATCGCCAGTGTCACCAAATTAGGGTTTTGGTCGACCAGGGCCTCCAGATGGAATTTTTTCCTCTGAGCATGAGCCAATGCTTCAAAGAACAACCTAAGATCCTCCAAGGGACATCATGAACCCAATTATCAAGTCAATTTTGCCTCAGGGGATGCATTCTTAAAAAAAATCAGGAATTAGGGTTTCTTGACCTAATTCACCCCTAAGTTGACTTTTGGGACAAAACATGAGCCAAGGCCTCAAGAGATGATTTGAGGGTCCCTAATACACTACATTGATCTATTTGCAACAATGGGTTAATCCACGGAACTTGATCAACAAATTTCAAATTCATCAGAACCACAATTAGGGTTTTGAGGAAAAAAGTCAACTGTACCTTTGACTTTTGACCCATGCATGCTCCCAAACCTTGGGACATGAATCAATACACCCTATAACACCCATGGAACATGTCCATCAAGTTTGATTTAGGTCAAGTACTTGATTTCATAGAGGATCGCACAGTTTGGAATTCATCTGATAAAGAGTCAACTGTGCACAAAAGTCAACTTTGACTTTTTGAGATTTTTCACAATTATGGTTCTTTGACCCTAAAATGATGTTAATGTGTGATTGGAATCATCATTCATCAATAAAAATCAAGAAAAGTGGGATAACTTGTAAAAGGGGTAACCATAAAAACATAGAAATTTTCTAAGTTATGGAACAAAGTGGCTAGGGTACCAACTTTGGAGGATCATAACTCCTAAACCACAAGGCCATTTTTCCCCATTCAAAGCTGTATTTGTTGCTCTCATGGTCCTCTACAAAAGTGTCAACTACACCTCATTCCAATTCATCATGGATTTTGAGGTATGGAATGATCAAAATGGTTGAAAACATGAAATGTCACTTTTTTCAACACTTAGTGAAATTTTCACTAAGTCAGAATCTGTCTTGCTTTTTTTCCAAAAGTAGGGGGATTTTTCACTTGGATCCAAAAAGTATCAAGACAAACTATGATCACACATATGTTGTATCATATGAGAGCTTTCCAAAATGGCCAAGAACTCCATAAAACTCCACTTAAGCCATGAGATATAACCATGCCAATATGCCTTGCTGCAAACTGTCATGGCAAGGCAGATTTGGGGATTTTGCTCGATTTGCTCAAATTTTGCAAAGGGCAAGCAAATCTATCCATCTGATCACCTCAAGGGGGGGACCAAGGCGGGACAAACACTAATCCATCAGCCTCCTAAGTCTTTGGAACCAAAAGTAGCATGCCAAACCTAGAAATGCCTAAAGAGGGGACAAGACTCCAATTTTGGTTTGGAGCATTTAATGGATGCACCAAGGTGGCATGGACTGAGCCCTTTCCAATTGAATTCAGTCAAGGATGATCCAAGAACTAGGGAACCAGCAGCTTGTGCCCTAACCTCTAGTCAATGGCTAGAGGATACTTGGATTCCCATTGATCAACATAGGCCAAACTTCTGCAGAAATTGCCATTCACTATTGCAGCCAAAACAAACTTGCTCTACTATAAATAGAGCTCATTTGTGCTCAGTTTGAGTACACCAAAGCACTACAACACTTGCTTTCCTCAAAATCTTTTTCTCTAGGCAAAAATGCCTTATTTAGCAAGGTAACTCTGAGTTTTTGAGTTAGAGAGAAATTCCACCACAGATCATGATCCAAACACATCCAATATGTCATATCTAAGCTGTCCAAACTCTCACAAGTGTCCTGTAACACCAAAATCTCAAATTCCCCTCTCAAAACCTCAAAGTAGGACTTTTGTGCATTTTTCAAGCCATGTCTTGATTCAGTCACTTTCCAAACCAGATAAAACCTCAAACACACTCCAAATATCATCCTTGAATTGTCCCAAATGGTTCCACACATCTGGAACACCATTTGAGAGAGTTGCTATTTTGGTCATTTTTGCCCCTTTTGCAAGAAAGGGCCAATTTCCATTCCTGAGGTTTCCATCTGGTTCCAACCACTCTAAAAGCTTCTAAGAGATCATTTGAGGGTGTCCAAAGTATCAAAACATTTCTGGAACAAAGCACTTGGTAAATAGCTCAAAGGCTCGAAAAGGAGGTAAGCATCATAACTTGAACTATCTGAAATATGCCTTGCTTTGAAGTCCACTGATCATGCATCTCTTATACATGTTATATGTGTCGTGTTTGCACCAATTTATCATGTAATTCATACATGTACCAAGAGGTAGCAGAGAAAATGCAAACCATGGCCTATTTCAAAACCACTATCGGGTTTTGAGGAGGATTTATTTTCTGGAAAAACCACCACTACCATTGGATTCCTTAGGAAATTCTAGGCCAGATACATATAAATTTTGCCTCCATCCATGGAGAAATGAGGAAGTTATGGCCTTCACGTTTCTGACCAAAAACCTTGCCTTGTCTTGCCTTGGCCAGGCCAAGAACAAGGCAAGCCTTGTATATTTATGGCTGGGGTTTGATACACTGATGTATCACCACCCCAGTGGTAAGGCGCGCATGCTATACACAAGAGGTCTGGGGTTCGAATCCCCCTCGCCCCAGACCCTCTTTTTGCTATTTTTCCCACTTTTTACTATTTTTCATATTATTTTTTAATGATTTGAAAAATTAATAACTTCCTCAATTTTAATTATTTTTGATTGGTTCTTTTTGCAAAAAATCACAAAAATGTTGAAAAATTTTATTCCACAAAAAAAATCAAATTTATATTATTTATTTAAGATAGTTAGTATTTTTGTGAATAAATTCATTTTTATTTGTTTTTAAACATTTAAAAGTGAATATTTAGTTTGAAAATCAAAACCAAATGAGTTCTAAATCATCTTGTGATTAAAACCTCATTTTTCAAAGCTTAAACAAAAATCACAAGTGGTTTATTCAAATCTATTTAGGATTTTTATCATTTTTATTGATTTTCTTTAAATATTTACTTTTAAAGAAAAACAAAATTAGGGTTTCTTTGATTTTCACCCTCACAAACCTTCTTCAAACTCTTTGGGCCTCTAATAGAGTGTAAGACCCAATCCTGCTTTGAAACCAAAATAGTTTGGGCCTCAGTCATCGTATAAGTCCCAACACATTTTCAAAAATCTTGGCGCGATCGTCATTTTTCAAACAAAACCCATGGGCCTCTCCTTGAGCTGTAAGCCCCACCAATTGTACAAAAACAACTCTTTAGGCCTCTAGTGGAGTGTAAGACTCAACCCTTTTTGAAACCAAAACTTTTTGGGCCTCAGTGTATTGTATAAGTCCCGATACCATCAAAAATAACAGTGCGATCATCGTCAAAGCTTGGGCCTCTCCTTGAGTTGTAAGCCCCATCACCTGTACAAAAATAAACCTTTGGGCCTCTTAAGTGAGTGTAAGACCCATCCCTTTGTACAAAAAACCTTTTTGGGCCTCAGTCACTTGTATAAGTCCCTGTACAAATTCTCGATGAACCCTTTCTCAGACTGTTACCCTTAGACATTGTCAAAGAAACTCTAACTCCCCAGAGATGATCTTTTCTCCGTGAATGGCATCTCTTGAGTTTCTTCCAAATTCTTGGACTTTCCTGGCTTGATCTATTCTCAGTGAATAGCATGTCTTGAACTTCTCGGGGTTTGGGGACCCACAGGCTTCCTAAAAGCATCCATGCCTCCTCTTGGGCGTTGTAAAATGACCCTTCGGCTTCTTAGAAGTTCGCATGCCTTCTCTTAGGCTTCATACAAGGACCCTGACGACCTCTTAATGGTATAAGACATAACTTAGTTATCCTTTGCTAGAGCAGTCTTTCCAGCGTCAAAACTACGGCCGTTGTAGGGTTGATACTTATCCCTTAACGCCCGTGCCTCCTCTTGGGCATTGTAAAAAAGATAAAACTCTAGACTTGGACAGTCTAAGACCCTTGAGTCTCAAAGACATTCTCAATTCCCTTTCAAACATACGAAGAAACCCTGGTCTCTCTCATGAGAGTTCCCCATACTTGGACCCGCCTCCGGATCTCCAGAATCCACAACGGTAAGATAGCCTCCTCTTGGGCTTTGTACAAATGACTCTCCCTAGCAGAGCTAACTTTTTCAGACTCTCTTGTTGAGTCCAACCCTTTTTAGCCTCCATCTCAGGCTTCGTACGAGATAGAAAAATACTCTCTTGTTGAGTATAAAAGACTCTCTTGTTGTGTCAACCACTTTTAGCCTCCGTCTTGGGCTTCATACAAGGCACATATAAATCACTCTCTTGTTGAGTATAAAAGACTCTCTTGTTGAGTCGATCTCCTTTTAGCCTCTGTCTTGGGCATTGTACAAGACATATAAACTCACTCTCTTGTTGAGTATAAATGACTCTCTTGTTGAGTCAATCTCCTTTTAGCCTCCGTCTTGGGCTTTGTACAAGACATATAAAACCACTCTCTTGCTGAGTATAACAGACTCTCTTGTTGAGTCAACTTCCTTTTCGCCTCAATCTCAGGCTTCGTAGGAGATAGCAAAACACTCCCTCGTTGAGTATAAAAGACTCTCTTGTTGAGTCAAACACCCCTCAGACTCTCTTGTTGAGTCAATCACCTGTTCAAGACTTTCTTGTTGAGTCAACCTTTTTAGCCTCCGTCTTGGGCTTTATATGGGACAGATAAAAACACTCTCTTGTTGAGTCAAATACTCCCAGCCTCCATCTTGGGCTTTATACAAGATACGTTCTCCCCAACGGAGTCGAAATCCCTTTTAGCCTCAACCTTGGGCTTTGTACAAGACAGAAAAAACATTTTCCCCGAAAAAGTCAAACTTCTGGCCTCCGCTTAGGGTTTGTATAAGGAAAACCCCGGTTGAGTCAATCAACCTTTTAGCATCAAATTTGTGCCTTTCTCACAGCATATAAACATCAACGACTCCTCTTTAGAGATGACAAATTCTCTCTCAGTCAAAACCCTTTAGCTTCACATCTTGGGCTTTGAACAAGATACAAACCACCTTTAGCTTCACCTCTTGGGCTTTGAACAAGACACCAAAACACCTTTTTCCTCCCATAGAATAGGAGGAACTATGGTCGCTCTGATTTCCCTATTTCGTTAAACGGGAATACGTAGGCATAAGATTGCAAAAATCTTAGCGAGCATACTAGTCAAAAACCCAAAATCCTATACCCCCATTTATCAACCCAAAAGCACCAAGTCCTAACATCCTACCAAAAACCTCGCAAATGATCCAGACATTGTAATTTTAACTCAGTATGCAAGCAGGGTTAATTGGAGACATCTATTTCCCTTCCTTAATCAGCTCAATAGGATAAAAAATGAATCGAGCTGTAGTACCCAAGCGATCATGACTCAGGACCACAAAAATCGCGCTACACCTATCATTGTGAATTTCCTTCCTGGCTTGGATGCCCCCAGTTGTAGGTGATGTTGCACCGAACTAGGTTAATAATTAATTGTGTTATTAATCTTTCTGCAATTTATTTCCAATTTGATTTATTTGTTCTGTCAGACAGAAGATGTTGTAACATCTGTCTTGACATTATGTTCTGATGTGAGGACATCGGTATTAACATATGTTAGAGTGCCAAAGTTTCAATTGGCATCAAAGCTGGCACCCTAGCCAGTTTTTGGGTGAGCTTCAGGGAGATTTTTTTTGGGTACTTTATGATCACTATAAGGCTAGAATAGTAGCTTTCTTGAGATCAATGGACAACAGCTCTTGGAAATCTGTCACCAAAGGGTGTGATTGTTCCTTATGAGGAAGGGTATGGGTTGGTTCTTGTTACTCCAAAACGTTTGAACTCTATATCCAATGGAGTTGATATAAATATGGTCAGTTTATTAAGCACATGTGTGGTGGCCATAGTTACTTGGGAACTTCTCAAGACCTCTCATAAAGGCACATTTGGTCAGCAGGATTTTGAGGTCTCTACTTAAGAGATCTTTCTTGAATGTGACTGTTATTGTTGAAGAAGATCTAGACATCATCAGCATAGATGGATCTATTTGGGTCATAATTGTTTTCTGTCTTTAAAAAAACAAATTTGAACAGGAGGACAATGGCATGTGTTTTGTCTCCAACTCTGTAAGAGTTTGTGACCTTGTGAAGGGTTACACAGTACTTTATGTTACTTGGGAGGCAATTATACCAGGATCTAAGGGAAGTGGATAGAAGGTCAATATCAAATGTAATGAACATCAGTCCTGGCATCTGTAAGAACTAGGATGTTCTAAGTAGAAGCACTCAGTGTCATGTATTTGAAAGTCTTTTTTCAGAATGCCCTACCCATCATCAAGAAGTTTCTTTAGGAGTTCTCTATTTCTTGGACTGATCTTGATGAAGAATCTGTCTTGTTTGTTATTGTCTTCTCTAGAAGAAGGGCTTCTGATGTAGTCCCCTGTATTGGAGAATTAATTCATGATGAGTTGGTTGCTTCTTCAAGGTTTGTGCATCAAGAGTAAAGAAGGTTGTCAACAAGAAGGAATATAGAAGGTAACTATCTCATATCTACTGTCTCTAAGTAAATAATGGTTGTCTATCACGTGCAGCATGAGGTGACTGTCTTGACCTCCAATCTTGATATCATGATCAATTCTATGAGGATGTGAACAACTGTTTCGATATGTTTAAGAAGTTATTCTTTTTGAGAAGTTGACTAGAAGCATAAAAGGGATAGGGGTTTTTAATGCTATATCAAGTAAAGTAGAACTCAAATGTCAAAAAAATTGTTTGTTCCCATCAAGAGGCTAGCCGAGTCAATGATGTCATCTAAATGTCTTGACATTGTGATGAACATCAGAATATTCATGCTAAAGGCATGAACTTGCTCTGGAGATGTCTCTTCTAGTGTTAAGTTTGTTATATCAAACACTTTTGTTTAAATTTGTATGGTTATCTTAGAGGTTCAACTCAGCCTGAAGTTAACCAAGCAGTGGTTAAAACTCAAGGAAGATGCAAATTATCTTTATCTGATACCATCTTAGAGTTGCAACCTATTAAGATTGATATTTTGGCAATGGGTGTTCCTGACATATGGATGGAGTAAAGTAGTATCTGATGTACTTTGTGTCTCACTCTACCATCTTTGGCTCTTTAAATGATTGTGCCAAAAGTGATTTTAAAAGGGTGTGAGAATTGGGTTTCCTAGTTCTGATGCTGGTTCCCATGGTATAAAAGTGTCAATTAATGAGATAAACACAATTCAGTTGAGTTATCAAGGTCTTAAGGTAAATTTCACTAAGGGATATAATTTGGTCACTAATGAGATGTGTGAAGTACTGATGAGGAAGTAAAGGCCAAAGACAATTTCTTTTTGTGCTTACCACAAGAAACTACATGCTCATCCACTTGTTTGATGATCAAGGAAGATGTAGTTAAGTTGTCACACCAGAAGATGCAACATCAGACTTCTGCAGATGCTATAGAACTTCCTCTCATAGCTCTTATGAGTCCAGTGCATGGTGAAGTCCTAGTGGATAAAGGAACAAAGGGGAGAAGAGGAGCATACTGAGGTTGACAAGATTGATAGTGGGGATTTGCTCAGTCACCATCCTGGTATTTTGGTCAGCTCCACTGGTACTTGTTAAAGGTAATCTCTACTTTGTGTGCATAAGGTTTGCTAATGGTTATGTGAAGTTAGACAGGGTGTCTTGACAATATGCTTTTGTGGAGAGGATCCTTTGGTTCTTGTTGTGTGTGAGAGTTTATTTCTCTTTGTGAAGTTTTTTTGCTGCGAGTGTCTCTGATTTTCCCTTGCAGGTTGTTCTATTATTGTTGTGTCTAAATTGTGGCTCTCAATTATTTTAGGCAAAGGGATGTTTCTGGGTTACTATGATGATAGCAGAACCCATGGTTGTTAACTCTAGAACCAAAGTTAATAGTTCAATCATTGTGATAGGTACTGATGTCCGAACAGATGCTGGAATATCATCTCAGTTGTATAACACTCCATAAATTAACAAAGAACTCTCAAGCCTAGAATGTTTTCTCTAGCATCAGAAAATTTAAACAAGGGAGTTGAGTGTTTGGAGTTCATTATATGGAGTTGGTGTTCACCAACAGATTCATAATTGAAATATCTAGTTCTAGTGAAGTTTAGAGTAAAGTATTGGCCAAGCCTGGTGATGATAGTGGCTTTGACAGTGCTGTGAAAGGAAGGAGACCTTGGGGTGGAAACCATGGATCTCTACATGTCTGTGTAAGGAGATTAAGGAAATGTGCTCCTACTGATGTGGTATGTGTGCATGATGTCAAACCAAATGTGCATGACATCTTGCCTACCTGAAGTTCTTTGGAGTACTCTAGTTTCTCTTAAATGTTTTTAGGCTTATTTTCTTATGTTGTACATGTGTCTCTGATATGTGAACTGGGACAGTTCATGATTTCTTGGGTATGTCCTTAAGATACAATGATGTTGGTTGTCTGGGAGAATTTATTTTCTCTGCAGTGGGTTGTGGTCTTGAGGAGAAGTTCTGCTACTGGTTCAGTGATGTCAGACTAGATGTCTTGACATTGTGCTTAGATGTTCAGTTGCACTTCGCTGAATTCTTAAGCCTTTACAGAATGAGAGGTTTGTAATTAACGTTTTTTTTTAATTCATCTAGTGGTGCATGCGTATTAAAGAAAAACATTTTTCAATGACATGGAGAATGTCATTTCAAATGTTGCAGTCAAAGCTTGGAAAGAGAGAAAGAGGAACAATGAAATGTCTCTGTTACCAAGGATAATTTCAGTTCTTTCAAAAATTCTATCCTTGACTGATTGGTCGTTACAAGGAAGGTCGTTTTTTTCTCTATTAAAAGCCAATACCTTACTGATTCCTCCTCCTATCAAGTTGTGTTTCATTATGAGCCAGTCCTCCAAAAATATTTATGCTTAGAGGGTTCATTTGCTGGAAGCCAAGAAGGATGAGAGTACTGATCCAAAGAAGGCAGAGTCCAAAGTTTGAACATCTGCTGGAGCATCTAAAACAAGGAAAAAGGATGTGACTAAGATGAAGTCCTTCAAGAAAAGTCATGCCCAATTACATGGCTCTGACGGAGATGCTGATGAAGATTGGGTCAATTTCATTGACTCAGGTGGCTGAAATGGATAGTTGGTTTCAAAGAAGAATTTTTTTTGTTGCTGTTTTTGTTGGTTAGGTTTGTAATAATTTCCTAACAGTATTTGCTTCCATCTGTTGCTCTGTGTTTCTAGTTGTTTGCTTCCATTAGAATTGTTTGTTTCCATTGCTAGTGTGTGTTTCCATTTTTGTTTACATTTACTCTAAATTTTTGTCAAATTTTGGATAAAAAGGGGGAGTAAAGTGTTGAGGAGTTAAGGTTGTTTTCAGTCAAGGGTGTTTTCTGTGTATCCTAGTGTCATGTCACATGTCTTGACATGTTGACTAAAATTGTTACAGGATTGTACTACTGCAAAGGGAAGAGTAGTTTATTGTTGTTGCTTGATGTATGCAACTAATTAGGGGGGCAAGATAGTCTATCATGTTTGTTTCTGCTGCTTCTGTTGTATATGTTTATGATGTGTGTGGCTTCTACTGTATCTGTTTCTAATGTGTGAACTTGGATAGTTTATGTTTGTCTGTCTTGTGATTTGGGGTTTCCCCTTGAGAGGGAGCATTTGGTATGTATGACATGGGAAGTAATGAACCTGTTTAGTTTGTAGCTGCATTATTCTCTGGTATATCTTTTGTTGATCATGTAGCATGTTTGTGCTTTGTGTTTGTGGTTTTAATCCTCTCTTCAGGTTTATTAAGCAAATGATGTTTTAGCCAAAATTTGCCAAAGGGGGAGATTGTTAGTTCATTGGTTTTAGGATTGGCAGCAATTTTGCTAAAACATGGTTCACAGAAAGATGTTGGGAGAAATGTCCTAACTTGTTGGTTTTTCAACATTTAAGACATATGTTCTGACAGATGCTGTGACATGTTGTACCAGAACATCAATACAGGCTGTAGTCATATTCTTGTTAGGTTTGATTTGATTATGTGAGATTTCTTTTGGATATATCTCACTTATTTTCGCAGGTCAAGAAGATTTAATCTGGAACATTTGATTTGATCTCTAACTGTTCATAAGTTTCTAAAATTGGATGTTGAGACAATTTAGGAAACTTGAAGATTTGTGTTAAGATTGAAGGAGATTTTTCTGCATAATTGATGCAGCCCTCAGATTGTGGATCAATCAATATCTGGGTGAAGATTTCGAAGCCCATGGACTGCTAGGGAGTATTTAAAGAGCAACTTAAACCTAATGTTTTCACGGCTTTCACTTTTGTAAAAATAAGGGGAAGTTTTAGACTCTTAGGTTTTGAGAGTCTCTTTAGTGTGACTTTGTAAGTCACCCATGTATCATTTGATACGTTGAGGTAGACTGATTGTAGGTTGTTTATTATTCACTCATGAGCTTTTAAGCAAGAGTGTATTGTCCTTAGTTTAAAGCTTTTAAGCAAAACTAAGTATTGTTCTTGGAAGAGGGTTCTTCTATTTTGGGTTATTGTTGAATTGTCACTGGTCTGTGACTATTAGGAAGTGAGAGGGGGATCTCATATCTAGAGGGTTTCTAGGTAGATGTTGCACAAGGTAGTTGTCATACCCCAAATTTGACCTACCTTTTTTTTACATATACCCAAACATTTGTATTGCTTCATGGACTTTTTTTACATGATCATTTGGCCTTTGGTCATGTTCCTCTAAAATTCAGGTCAAGAAAGTCATGTTCACATTCATAGGCCATTGTAAGGTGTGTAGAGTTCATTTGGAGATAAGGAAAGAATATGCTCTCCTACTGATAAGTAGTTTGTCAATTCTCCTCAAGCCATAAGTCATGATACGTGATTGATCCATTACAAAACCTGATTCGTTGCAAGTTGGTTTTCAAAATTAACATTTCAAGACATATGTGAATTACCTCAAAGTATAAGGGAAATTTTTGGAGTAAGACATGAGTTCATCAAAGTGTGATCTAAACTTTCAAATTACAATGGCCAGAAGACAAACCTTGAGTTAATTTTTTGCAAACAATTTCAAGACCGTGTTTGGACTCTCTGTTCAATGGTTGTTGCAAAGCCCCATGGAATTTTATTTAAGGTTGTTTCAAGACCAACTCAATTCAAGTTCTTTTATAATTTATTACAAGAATGCTCAAAGCCAAGAATATTCCAAATATATAGAGTTATTTCATAACCAAATCTTGTGCTACTACCTACTCCAAGGGAGGCCGTGTGGTTGCATGAAGCCATTTTACAAATAATTAATCACACCATCATAAGCCATGATTCATACTCAATTCTCATTTCATTTTCAAGTGTCCTACCAATACAAATAAAAGCTTCAAAAAGGTTATTGTATTCAAGAAGGTTTAGGTTCATAGAAAAGGCTAAAAATCACTAATTTTACTTGGAAGTCATAGTCATGAATGGATAATTTTCAAAACATGTTTTACAAAGTCATCAAAAGCCTTCAAGTTGAGTTTTGAACCATAGTTGCAAGGAAGTCTTCAAGTCATGTGTGGATTTATTTCCAAACCATAAAACAAGATTACTAAGAAAGTTTCCAAATCAAGTTATGGATAGAAGTTTTCTTCAAGACATATTGGGATTTGGCAAGTCATGACTAAATTTTTAAAGATTTTTCAAGTCATGTTTGCATTTTTCAAGTCATGATGGGATTATTTTTAAGTTGGGTGAGAAATTCCTCAAGCTAATTTGGATTTTGGGTGAAAGACATTAAATTGTTAAAATTAAATCTCAAAACATGAGCCATATATGCAGGCTATGAAGTGGTCACGTATTACACATTCTCATTAGGCAAATATACATGGTAACATCTATGGCATGATCAGAACATCAGTATGTGACCCTACTTTATCCAACATTCCAAAAAGCATCAACAACAATTCATGATACAGTTCAAAAGATCAAAAGGAGTTTCACAATAGATTGGAATTGAAAAAAAAACATTGCATTGAATTCACAGTTACAAGTTATGTCATGAGGCTTAAATCTATAAGGAATACAAGGCCTAAATCTACCTAAATTTCCATGCCTCATTCTTCAAGCTTTAAAGCAGCCCTTGACTTTTTTCTTCATGCCAATATTCATCATCCAAGATTCCATGCCAAGCTTAAATGATCCCATTATGAGCTAATTCTCCACCCGTATCAAGCTACTCCTTCAAGCCAATTTCCATGCCAAACTAGTCCTTGTCTTCATCAATTCCTCAAACCAATGCACATGAAAAGAAATTGAAACAAGTGAATTAGATATAAGAGGGCACCACAATAATGGGAATTCAAATTCTACAAGATATACAAGCTTCATGATATAAGCCACAAAATTACTTTGAAGTTTCAATTTGGTTCCAAAAGGTTGCATTCCCATGACAATAAATCCTAAGGTTCTTCCTAAGATTTAAACCAAGGCATTACACTAATTTGAATGCAAGATTACAAAACCTAAAGTGACAAAATCTTACGATAATGTGTTCAAAGTGCTTAGTTTCATACCTTATATGCCTAAGACGTCACATTCAAGTCTATGACAAGCCCCTCATCAAGCCAATGTCAATCTCCTTTCCACATAGCTTGCCACTTTCTCTCTATTTTGAGGCTGCATAGGCATTTTCCATTATGGTCAACTTTGCTCCAAACCGATCACCTCATGCCAGCCAGTACAACAAGGAAAAATGGAACAAGAAAAGTCAGTACAAATTGTGCATAAATCTTGGAATACAAAGAAATGTCATGAACAATATAAGTGCAAACTACACCAAGTGATGCCATTCAGAGTTATAAGAGTACACAAATAGTAGCATATCACAAGCAACAAATACTCACAGCAAAGCTGTAGGGACCACCCAACCTCAATTTCACAAAAGGACAAAATGCAAAATTCTGTAGTAGAGAGAATGATTCACATGCACAATCACACATGATCAGGGTGGTACAATCTCTAACGGCCTGATTTTTCAAAAAGGACACCTTGTCCTTTTTCCCTAACAGAATCACACATATTGCTCTGAGTTCTACCCTAATTCACACGTACCACATTCCTATATATTGATATTGTTGATTCATTCACAAAAACACGAGAGAAAACACCTGAAGGAGAAACCCTAAAAAAGAGTTCTCTACAAAAATCAATCCTCCAACTCCAATTCTAAAATACTAAGAGCTCTCAAAGATCATCTAGAGCTTTAAATTGAAGCTCTAATCCTGGTCAGAGCTTAACCTCTCTCACGATACAAACCAGAGCAACAACACAACAATTAAAGCAGAAAGAGATAAGTAGGAGGGAAGATAAAAAAAAAGAAAGAAGTGAAGCATTATACATGGGAATCGTCTTCAGAAGCTCGCTTGAAGGAGGCCTTCAAGAGGTTACCCCAAACTCCCTTTTATCTCAAGTTTATTTAGCCTGCTTGATTTCGCGTTGGTTTCTTTGCATTGAGTAGCTAAAATCTTCCATCGTTGCTTTAATTGCTTGATCCTGTTGGAACTTAGATTTAGGGTTAATTTAGGAACGACCTCGATCTAAAGATTTAAGGCCGTTTTAGTGGATTTTAGGGGTAGATTTGAAGAGAGGAGAAAAAGTTGAGGGGGGTTAGTGTAGATCATTTTGGGTTTTGTGGTGGTTGGCCGGAGAAGGACAGCGGCGGCCACCGCGCGCCACCGTATTCTCCTGCGGGAGTTTAGGGTTCCGGTGACTAGTGATTGCAGAGAGAGAGAGAGAGAGAGAGAGAGAGAGAGAGAGAGAGAGAGAGAACTTTCAGAGAGAGAGGTAACAAAAGAGAGAGAAACTGAATATGAAAATGAATCCATTCTCACCGTTTCCTCTATTTCATATATGGCTGAGTTGGCGTGGTAAACCTCACCGGTGACAAGTGTCACTGGTTCCTATTGTTCCCCATAATCCCATGCACACCGCCTGACACTCCTTACAATGGGTGTTCACTGACAGCCCTTAAATGAGTCAATATCATTGACTCTATGCAGATCTAACACATCATCTTTCTCCCTGAGGTCAACCGAGTTGACCGAGTCCATGATGGACTCTCATCAGCGTGGGATCATTTTTGTTCGGGCCTGGGGGATTTTTTGTGAGCGTACCCCCCAATTCACAACAGTCTGGCCCATTTCCTTGTTTTTTAAAGTTTTTTTTAATATTTTGTTTTATATTTTTGTTAATATATTTTTAAAAAATCCCAAAATTGTTAATTATTTTCTTTAATTTTTTATGAAAAGCTCAAAATATTTTAATTAATTAATTTTTATTAATTTTATTAAAGTCTTTTATTTAATATTAATTAATCTATTTAATGATTAGTTTTATTAAATATTTGATTTTAATTCAATTAATTATCTTAATTTAGTTTCTTTAAATCTAAAATCTCAAAAATATTTTATTTTAATTTCAATTAATTTTATTTTAATTTTAATTTATTTTTAATATTAACCATTCTATTTAATAATTATGTAAGTTTAATTACTCACTTTTCTTTAATTTTAAGGAAAAAAACTAAAAGTACTTTTTAATTAATTCATAAACTTTTTTAATCTTAATCAATTCTTAATTAGTTCTATTAAACCTTTTTTATTTAATATTAATTAACTTTAATAGATAATTTTATTAAATATTTAAGTTAAATTTAATTAATTAATTAAGTTTATATTAAGTATTTTCTTTAATTCTAAAAAATCTAAAAAAAAAATTAACTCGTGAATTCCCCTTTTAATGTCTTTAGTTAAGTCTTAGATAATTAGGTTACTAATTAGTTAAGTTGTCTTGACTAACATCTTTAGCCCTTTTGCCTAATTTATGGTTGTTTATGTGATGTTTGATTTTATTTGTGCTTATACACTTTTCTTATATGTGTTATTATTATGCCTTGATATTCTTTATGTCATTCATCATATGCTTGTTCAAACCTCATTTTCAAACTAATATCTTGATTTAAATCAAGCCATTTTAAAATACCTTGTAAGCCGATCGTTTTCACGATCACCATCGACCTCACATAGCCTCCTCTTGGGCTTTATACAACAATACTTGTTGCACATTTCACACTTTCGTTTGCATGCATATATGTGATTGATTTACTTTAATATGCCTTGATATTATCCCCATTTGAGCAAATGTACCCTTTTCCCATGAGATGTAATGCTTGTTATCGTTTAGGTAGTCTAATACAAGATTAAAATTAACTTTTTTC
This sequence comes from Lathyrus tuberosus, assembly GCA_022829125.1. Lineage (NCBI taxonomy): Eukaryota > Viridiplantae > Streptophyta > Magnoliopsida > Fabales > Fabaceae > Lathyrus > Lathyrus tuberosus. Next base: position 2,123,167 of record JALAZF010000405.1, read on the forward strand.
AAAAGAAAAAATAAGCTTGATCCAATGTCAAGTGTTTTCAAAACAAACTCAATTAACCGCTAACTTATTCTCAAGCACAATTTGATCCACATATCAAGTCCCCTTACCCAATTTGTAAGTCGAGCGCTTTTGCCTCGCCATAGACCTTACCTTATACCACTAGGACCTCCTTTTCCATTAGTTCAACCCTTTAACCCTTTTGCACGCAAATTTAAAATCTCGATCAACATCGAGCATTTTATCAAAGTCAACTTAATGAACTTAACTATACTTAGACCATATTTCAGTAAAAGATGAAAAGGGAGTTGAATGGTGTCATACCCCAAATTTTTATCACTAAGATTTCCCATCATTGGGAAAATCATCATGACAATATGGATGTACTTTCATGCCTTATCAATCTCCTCAAAGTTGGGTGAGCATTCACCATAATCAAGACTTAGGGTTTCAAGCCCTCTCAGAGCACTTAGACAAAGGATCAATCAAGGAATGACATGATCTTCAACTTGTCTAACCTCTCAAACCCCTATAAAGGATCAAGAGGACTCCCACATCAAGCATCAAGCACAAGGTTGCAACATTCCAAGTGGATTAAGCCTCAAGATTGTAAGTGTCACCAAATTAGGGTTTTGGTCGACCAAGACCTCCATATGGAAATTTTCCTCTGGACATGAGCCAATGCTTCAAAGCACAACCCAAGATACTCCAAGGGACCTCATGGACCCAATCATCAAGTCAATTTAACTTCAGGGGATGCATTTATCCAAAAATCAGGAATTAGGGTCTCTTGACCTAATTCACCCGTAAGTTGACTTTTGGGATAAAGCTTGAGCCAAGACCTCAAGACATGATTTGAGGGCCTCCAATAAACTACATTGATCCATTTGGAACAATGGATTAATCCAAGAAGCTTGATTCACAAGTTTCAATTTCATCTGGATCACAATTAGGGTTTCGAGGAAAAAGTCAACTGTACCTTTGACTTTTGACCAGGACATGCTCCCAAACCTTGGGACATGATTAAATACACCCTATATCACCTATGGAATCTACCCATTAGGTTTGATTTAGGTCAAGGACTTGATTTCACAAAAGATCACACAGTTTAGATTTCATCCAATAAAAAGTCAACTGTGCACAAAATCAAGTTTGACTTTTTGGAATTTTTCACAAATATGATTCCCCTGAGTCAAAAATAATGTTAATGTATGGTATTGATCATCATTCATTAAGAAAAATCAAGAAAAATGAGGTTTCTTGCAAAAGGGGCAACCATGTGTAGCATGCGATTTTTGTCGGTGACGCAACCACCTTATCGCCATGGGTTTCTCCTCACAATGAGGAGGGGGTGCTACTTTCTGATTTCTTATTTATCCCGTGACGCTGGAAGGGAAAGGGAAGCTATCTAAAACTAACCTTGCACGTGAATGTTTAACTGAACAAACGCTTAAAGAGATTCGGGGGTTCGGGGTCAGGTTATACAATTGGGAGTTGTCAATTTCCCATTCTATATGTGGTTATCCACAGGTTGTTAGTTTTAGGTTCTGCTTTATACTTGATGGTGTTTATCCGTTGATGGGTTGGGAATGTTTCTTGGGAAATATGAGAGAGAGTGAGTTTTTTGTTGATGTTCGGGTTTTCCGATGTTTTTGGTAAGGTACTAGACCTATGTTTTGATTGGTATGTGAAGGTACTGGACCTAAAGTTTTTGTTTGGTATGCTCGCTAAGATTTTGCAATCTTATGCCTACGTATTCCCATTTAAAGAAACATGGAAATCAGAGCAATCTTAGTTCCTCCTATTCTAAGGGAGGAAAATAGATATTATGTTTTGGTGTCTTGTTCAAAGCCCAAGATTGAAGCTAAAAGTTTATTTGTGTTTTGTTTAAAGCCCAAGATTGAAGCTAAAAGGTTTAACTGAGAGGGAATTTGTCATCTCTAAAGGGAGACATCTCGTCTGTTTATCACAACTGTTGGGTGACTGATTATAAAGGAGAATTACTTTAACTGGGATATGTGAATCCATCAATGCCATAATTTCCTTTATAGGGGATTTGTCCTGAAGGAGAAAACTTTAACTCATGTAGAGCAATGCCATTTTTCCTTAGGAATTTCTCATGCTAAGAGAGGGACATTAGCATGGATGTAAATAATCCAGAGGCTTGCCGCTTACAGCAATTAGACAAAAAAGAGGATTTAGCAGGATAAAAGATGGACAACAACTTGGATATTTGAATCAACAAGTGTGCCACTTACAGCAGTTATCTGGGATTAGGGTTTGCTTTGAATGTCTGTTTTGAAGAGTGATAAACAGAGAAATGTCTTCCTGCAGAGAGATTTTGATTTCCTCTTAGGGGAAGTTGATTTTTGTGTGCCTTGATCGAAGCCCAAGGTTGAAGCTAAGAGATTGATTGACTCCACTGGGGAAGTCCTTATACAAAGCCTAAGAGGAGGCTAGAAAAGACTGACTCAACAAGAGAGTGTTTATCTGTCTTGTACAAAGCCCAAGATTGAGGCTGAAAGAGAATTGACTCTTTTTGGGGATATCATTATACAAATCCTAAGAGGAGGCTAAAAGTTTGACTTTTCTGGGGAAAATATTCTGTCTGTCTTGTACAAAGCCCAAGATTGAGGCTCAAGGAGATTTTGACTCCGCTGGGGAGGGTTTGTATGTGTCTTGTACAAAGCCCAAGATTGAGGCTGAAAAGAAGACTGACTCTGTGGGAAAGAAATCTTTATCTGTCTTGTACAAAGCCCAAGATTGAGGCTAAAATGAGACTCTACTGACTCGGCTGAGGATATTTTAGGTGCCTTGTATAAAGCCCAAGATTGAGGCTGAAAAGGGTTTGACTCAATAAGAGAGTGCTTTTACCTGTCTTATACAAAGCCCAAGATTATGGCTGAGCAAGCTGGAGAAATCATTATACACAGCCTGAGAGTGGGCTGACTTCTACTAGAGGAAATCATTATACCAAGCCTAAGAGGAGGCTGAAAAAGATTGACTCAACAAGAGAGTGTTTTTATCTATCTTGTACAAAGCCCAAGATTAAGGCTGAAAGAGAATTGACTCTTTTTTGGGATATCATTATACAAAGCCTAAAAGGAGGCTAAAAGTTTGACTTTTCTGGGGAAAATATTCTGTCTGTCTTGTACAAAGCCCAAGATTGAGGCCAAAGGAGATTTTGACTCCGTCGGGGAAGGTTTGTATGTATCTTGTACAAAGCCCAAGATTAAGGCTGAAAAGAAGACTGACTCAGTGGGAAAGAAATCTTTATCTGTCTTGTACAAAGCCTAAGATTGAGACTAAAATGAGACTTTACTGACTCGACTGAGGATATTTTAGGTGTCTTATACAAAGCCCAAGATTGAGGCTGAAAAGGGTTTGACTCAATAAGAGAGTGCTTTTATCTGTCTTGCACAAAGCCCAAGATTGAGGCTAAATAAGGGGTTGACTCAACAAGAGAGTATTGAAAGGTGATTGACTCGACAAGAGAGTCTGAAAAGGCAATTGACTCAACAAGAGAGTCTGAAAAGGTTAGCTCCGCTAGGGAGAATCATTGTACAAAGCCCAAGAGGAGGCTGACCGGGCTTTTGAACCCATGGGTTCTAACTCTGCTGGAGATTTAAAAGGGCCAAGGCTTCTCTAGGGAACTTGAGAATGTCTTCGAGACTCAAGAGGAGATTAGACTGTCCAAGTCTACTGGTGTGGAAGAGTTTATCTTTATATGATGCCCAAGAGGAGGCAGGTGCTTTAAGGGATGAGTATCAACCCTAAAATGGTTTAATGTTTTAACACTGGAAAGACTGCTCTAGCAAAGGATGAATAAGTTCTGTCTTATACCTTTAAGAGGTCTTCAGGGTCCTTGTATTAAGCCAAGGAGAAGGTATGAGAACTTCTAAGAAGCCGGAGGGTCCTTGTACAAAGCCCAAGAGGAGGCGAGGATGCTTTTAGGAAGCCTGTGGGTCCAAACCTAAGAAGAGTTCAAGAAAAGTTTCACCGAGAATAATCTTTTCTATAGTAAACAGTTCTAGGGTTTGAAGAAATTCAAGAGAGGTTTCACCGAGAATTAATCCTCTCTGGGGAAATGAACTTCTTTGACAATTTCTAATAGTGACAGCCTGAGAAAAGTTTCACCGGGAATAATGCCTTTCTCTTTGTTCCATATTGTTTAAGCCCAAGAGAAGGCAAGACTGTATCTGGAAATCCTATGGGGATCTAGTTTTGACTGTATTAAAGAGTAACCAACAGGTTTTACCAAGTTCTAGACCTAGTTGCCGGGAAAACTCTAAGCAGATATACTAGTATATATACAGTTGATATATGACAAGTATTTAAAAGGATATGAAAGAAGGACTTACAGGTGAGCAAGATTCCCACAATACAGTTATATATAAAAGCATGTAAAGTAAAGTTGATAAAAACTTACAGGTGAGCAAGCTTCCATGCTGTTCAAACAAATATATACATGTATATGTGCAAGTACGTAAAAGAAAGCTGATAAAAACCTACAGGCGAGCAAGCTTCCATAGCTGTATTGTTAGTTGTTCAAGAAATTAAAGAAATTTTTTATAACAACTTCATATTTGAACCTAAATCAAAAGGGAAGTTGTTTTTGAAAAGATTGTTGGGGCTTATACTCAAGGAGAGACCCAGATGGAAAACAGTAATCGTATCATTGTTTTGAAAATTGTACTGGGGCTTATACAATGACTGAGTCCCAAAGAGGTTTTCTGTACAAAGGGATGGGTCTTGCAACTCAAGGAGAGGCCCAAAAGTTTGAAAAAAAGAAAAGAAATATGACTTACAACACAAAGGGTAGGCCCAGTTGACTTTGTTTTGAAATGGCGATCGCGCCGAGGTTTTTGAAATCGCAGTGGAACTTATACAATGACTGAGGCCCGAAAGGTTTTGGTTAAAAGGGGATTGGGTCTTACACTCTAATAGAGGCCCAAAAAGTGTTTGAAAAAATTTGTTAGGGTGATAGTGATCAAAAACCCTAATTTTGGTTTTTTAATGTATTTTAATTGAATAAAAAAATTTAATTAAAATAATCAAACATGTGAAAAAGAAGTTGTGACCTTGGATTTATATTTGAAAAATCATGTTTCATTCATAGGATGATTTAAAAATCATTTGAATTTTGCAAAACCAAGAGAAAGAAATATTTTTAATGTTTAAAAACAAATAAAAATATAATTCTTTACAAAAATATCAAATATATGAAATAAAAAATATTTTTGTGAAATTTTCATGGAATAAAATATTTTAACATTTTTGGGAATTTTCAAAAAAAGAACCAATAAAAAATAATTAAAATTGAGAGAGAAAATCATTTTTCAATTAATTAACAAAAACATGAAAACATGGAAAAAATAGCAAAATGTGAAAAATGGCAAAATGGTCTGGGTGGGGTTTGGACCCACGACCTTGGCAACAAACACACATGTGCGCTACCACTGGGGTGGTCATACATCCGTGTATCAAAACCACCCCATTAAATCATAAGTCATGCCTTATTTCTATGTCTGGGCAAGGCAAGCTTTTGGGCAATTTATGTGAAGCCTCTAACTTTCTCATTTCTCCATGGATTGGGACAAAATTTAGGTGCATCTGACCTAGAATTTCACAAGGAATCCAATGGTGGTCTTGGTTTTTTCAGATGAGGTCCCTATTTTAAAACCCGATAGTGATTTTGAAATAGGCCTATTTTTGCATGTTCTATGCTATCTCATGGTACAAGCAAGAATTACATGGCAAATTGGTTCAAACACAACATATATAACATGTATGAGATATTTATGATCAGTTTACCTCAAAGGAATGCATAATTTAGAAAGTTCAAGTGATGATGCACTTACCTCATGAAGCTCCTTGTGCTATCTATCAAGTTCCTTGTGACAGAAGTAATTTCATGCTTTGGACACTCTCAATTGATCCCTTAGAAGCTTTTAAAATGGTTAGAACCAGCTGGAATCCTCAGGAACAAGTTGTGGCACTTTCTTGCAAAAGGGGCAAAAGTGACCAATATGGCAACTTTCTCAAATGGTGTTCCAGATGAAGGAAACCATTTGGGATAGTTTGAGGATGATATTTGGAGTGTGTTTGAGGCTTTGTTTGGTTTTGGAAGTGACTGAATCAAGACATGGCATGAAAAATGCAGAAAAGTCCAATTTTGAGGTTTTGGAAGTGGACTTTGACTTTTTGAGATTTTTCACAAAAATGGTTTTTTAACCCTAAAATGATGTTAATGTATGATTGGAATCATCATTCATCAAGAAAAATCAAGAAAAGTGGGATAACTTGTAAAAGGAGTAACCATAAAAATTTAGAAAATTTTCTAAGTTATGAACAAAGTGGCAAGGGTACCAACTTTGGAGGATCATAACTCCTAAACCACAAAGCCATTTCCCCCCATCCAAAGCTTGATTTGTAGATCTCATTACCCTCTACAAAAGCTTAAAACTGATCTCCCTCCAAATTCCTCATGGATTTTGAGTTATGGAATGATCAAAATCACAAAAAGTGAACGTGTCACTTTTTTCCAACACTTAGTGAAATTTTCACTAAGTCAGAATCTGCCTTCACTTTTTTCCAAATGTAGGGGGAGTTTTCACTTGGATCCAAAAGGTATCAAAATCAAATATGATCAAACAGTTGTTGTATCATATGAGGGCTTTCCAAAATGACCAAGAACATCACCAAATTCCACTTGGGCCATGAGATATGACAATGTCAATATGCCTTGCTGAAAACTGCCAAGGTTAGGCAAAATTTTGCATTTACTCGATTTGGCAAAATTAGATAATTCCAAGCCTTGTCATCACTTTGGACACATCTGAGGATCAAATCTAAAGGGGACAAACACTGAGCCAAGCCTCCAAAGTCCTTGGAACAAGAAGTAGCATGCCAAACCTAGAATTGCCTAAAAGAGGGACAAGACTCCAATTTTGGATTGGAGCATTCAATGCATACACCAAGGTGGCATGGACTGAGCCATTTGCAACTGAATTCAGTCAAGACTTATCCAAGACCAAGGGAACCACAGCTCTGTGCCCTAACCTCTAGTCAATGGCTAGAGGAGACTTGAATTCCAAAGTGCAACCATTGGCCAAACCTCTGCTGCCGTTTCCATTCACTATTGCTTGCAAAACAAACTTGCTCTACTTGAAATAGAGCTCATTTGTGATCAGTTTGAGTACACCAAAGCCATCAAACAAATGCTTTCCTTAAAATCCCTTTCTTTAGGCAAAAATACCTTCTTTAGCAAGGTAACTCTGAGTTTTTGAGTTAGAGAGCATTTCCATCACAGCTCATGATCCTAACACCTCATAAACATCATATGTAGGTGATCAAAACTCACACAAGTGACCTGTAATCCTTAAATCACAAAGTCACTTCTCAAAACCTCAAAATAGGTTTTTTGTGCATTTTTTAAGCCATGTCTTGAATCAGTCACTTTCCAAACCAGATAAAACCTCAAACACACTCCAAATAACATCTTTGAATTGTCCCAAATGGTCCCCCCCATCTGGAACACCATTTGAGGGAGTTGCTATTTTGGCCATTTTAGGGCCAGTTTGTGTTTTTGTAGGTTCCAACTGATTCCAACCATCCTCAAAGCTTCTAAGGGATCATTTGAGATTGTCCAAAGCATCAAACCATTTCTGGAACAAGAAGTTTGGCAGATTGCACAGAAAACTCCAAAAGCTCAAAAAGAGATAAGCCTCATGACTTGAACTTTCCAAAATATGCATTGCTTTGAAGTCCACTGATCATACACACCTCATACATGTTGTATATGTTGTGTTTGAACCAATTCATCATGTAATTCATGCCTGTATCAAAGTGTAGCATAGAAAATGAAATTATAGGCCTTTTTCAAAACCGCTATTGGGTTTTGAGGAGGAAGTATGATCTGAAAAAAATACCACCACCATTGGATTCCTTGTGAAATTCTTGGCCAGATGCATATAAATTTTATCCCCAACCATTAAGAAATGAGAAAGTTATGGACCTTCCCGTTTCTTGGCAAAACTTGCCTTGCCTTGCCTTGGCCAGGCCTAGAAAACAAGGCATGCCTTGTATATTTGTGGTTTCACTTCAAGCAATGGATGTATCATCACCCCAGTGGTAAGGCGCGCTCCCTATAACCTTGAGGTCGTGGGTTCAAACCCCACCCATGCCATTTTGTGTTTTTTAACATTTTTGCTATTTTTCCAATATTTTCATGTTTTATTAATTAATTGGAAAATTAATAACTCTTTCGATTTTAATTATTTTTTATTGGTTCTTTTTGCAAAAAATCACAAAAATATTGAAATATTTTATTGCACAAAAAACTTAAGTTTATATTATTTATTTAATATAATTAGTATTTTTGTGAATAAATTCCTTTTTAATGTTTTTTAAACATTTTAAAGTGAATATTTACTTTGAAAATCAAAACCAAGTGAGTTTTAATTAACCTTGTGATTAATCCCTCATTTTCAAACCTTAAACAAAAATCACAAATGGTTTATTCAAACTTATTTGGTATTTTATTTGATTTTCTTTAAATATTTACTTTTAAAGAATAACAAATTAGGGTTTCTTTGATTTTCACCCTCATCAAACAATTTCAAACACTTTTGGGCCTCTAATAGAGTGTAAGACCCAATCCCCTTTTAACCAAAACAATTTTGGGCCTCAGATATTGTATAAGTCCCTCTGCGTTAAAAGAAAATCTCGACGCGATCATCGTCCGTTGAAAAACAAACCCTGGGCCTCTCCTCGAGCTATAAGACCCATTCAAATCTTTTGGGCCTCTAATAGAGTGTAAGACCCAATCCTTTGTAAATACAACCTATTTTTGGACCTCACTTATTGTATAAGTCCCGTTGTATTTCAAAAAGTTCGACGCGATCATCGTCCGTTGAAAAACAAACCTTGGGCCTCTCCTCGAGCTATAAGACCCATTCAAAATCTTTTGGGCCTATATTAGAGTGTAAGACCCAACCCCCTTTGAAAACCAAATCATTTTGGGCCTCAATGCATTGTATAAGACCCACCGCATTTTCAAAAATCTTGGCGCGATCGCCATTTCAAACAAAAACAACCTTGGGCCTCTCCTTGATCTGTAAGCCCCACCACTTGTACAAAAATAAATTCTTGGGCCTCTTGAGAGAGTGTAAGACCCATCCCCTTGTACAGAAAAACTGTTTGGGCCTCAGTCACTTGTATAAGTCCCTCTGTACAAAACGACAGTGCGTTCACTGATAAACCTTGGGCCTCTCCTTGAGCTGTAAGCCCCAACATCTTTTCAAAATACTTTCTCCTTTAATTTTAAATATATTGTTGTTTTTAATCTTTCTTTGTTGAACAACTAACCAAACAGCATGGAAGCTCTACAACCGAGTAAGTGTTTATATGCTTTCTTTATCTGCTTTCATGTACATATAAACTGTATTGTGGGGCTGTTTCACTGTAAGTCTTCTTTCATAAACTCATATCAACTGTGTAATACTAGTATAGATATTTAGAGTTTCCCTGGAAACTACGTCTAGCACTAAACCATGTTGATCACTCTTAAAAAGACTAAACTAGATCCACATAGGATTACCAGATACAGTCTTCCCTCCTCTTGGGGTTAAATAATGTGGAGATGTGAAAGGCAGATTCTTTTTGAACCCTTTTTCAGACTGTCACCTTTAGAAATTATCAAAGAAACTCTACTCCCCAGAGATGATCTTTTCTCCGTGAATGGCATCTCTTGAGTTTCTTCCAAATTCTCGGACTTTCCTGGCTTGATCCATTCTCGGTGAATGGCATGTCTTGAACTTCTCGGGGTTTGGGGACCCACAGGCTTCCTAAAAGCATCCCCGCCTCCTCTTGGGCATTGTACAAGGACTCGTCGGTTTCTTAGAAGTATTCACAGCCTCCTCTTAGGCTTTGTATCAGGATTCTTCCTTCGGGAAGAGAGCCTCCTCTTGGGCTTCGTACAAATTATCCCTCGGCTTCTTAAAAGTTTCCAGCCTCCTCTTGGGCTTCGTACAAATTGTCCCGACGACCTCCTAGAGGTATAGGAACAGAAATTAGTCATCTTAATATAACAGTCTTTCAAAGAGTCTAGATCCTTCTACTGTGAATGTATTACTACTGTTTCTCTGAAGCATAGTACAAAAGACAAAACTCTAGGCTTGGACAGTCTAACTTCCTTGAGTCTCGAAGGCATTCTCAAGCCCCTTTCAAAAATAGGGAAAACACCCGCAGACTTGGACAGTCTCCAATACCCTCTGGATTCCCCATTTCCTTACAGAACAGGAAATAACCCTGATCCTCTGATCAATACCAAAGCATAGCATTGCCTTTAATCAGTCTCTTTATAAGAACTGATTTTCTCTTTTTAACCAACCTACTGGACCTGTCACTCAACTGAAACAGCCATCCTTTAGCCTCCATCTTGGGCTTCGTACGAGATACGAAAAAGACTCTCTTGTTGAGTCAATAATCCTTTTAGCCTCCATCTCGGGCTTCGTACGAGATACAAAAGCACTCTCTTGTTGAGTCAACCCTTTTAGCCTCTCTCTCGGGCTTCGTACGAGACACATAAAAACACCCTCTTGTTGGGCCAATAGCCTCCTCTTATGTTTTGTATAAGAAAAACCCTGGTTGAGTCAATCAACCTTTTAGCATCAAAACGGTGCCTCGTTCACATGATACAAACATCAACAACTCCTTTCATCTAATCGCTGTAAGCGGCAAGCCTCTGGATTATTTACATCCACGCCACTGTCCCTCTTTTAGCATGAGAAATTCCTAAGGAAAGATGACATTGCTCTACACTGAGTTAAAGTCTTCTCCTTCAGGTTAAAACCCCCTATAAGGTAAATTATGGCATTGCTAGGATTCACACATCTCGGTTAAAGTAATCCTCCTTTATAGTCAGTCACCCAACAATCGTGACAAACAGACTCCCTTTAGAGATGACAAATTCTCTCTAAAGACAACACCTTTTCAGCTTCACATCTTGGGCTTTGAACAAGATACAAACCATCTTTAGCTTCACGTCTTGGGCTTTGAACAAGACACCAAAACACCTTTTTCCTCCCATAGAATAGGAGGAACTACGATCGCTCTGATTTCCCTGTTTCGGTAAACGGGAATACGTAGGCATAAGATTGCAAGAAAAATCTTAGTGAGCACACTAATCAAAAACCCAAAATCCCATACCTTCACATATTAATCGAAAAGAATCAGTCCTAAACTCCCACCAATCGCCCAGGCACTATTTTAACAAAATAACATAAGAGAGACCCACAATCTCAATAGCATCTGTAAACCAACAGTCATATGTTTAAACTCAGTATGCAAGCAGGGTTAATTGGAGACATCTATTTCCCTTCCTTCATCAGCTTCAATAGGATAAAAAATGAATCGAACTGTAGTACCCCAAAAACGATAAGTGCTTCGCAACCACGTCCAAAAATTCGCGCTACACGACCAATCGAAAATCTCATTTATTCAGAGATACTGCTTTGGTATCATCGGAGAACCTTAGTGGATAAGGTACTGCTTCGACGTTTTGCTATCATCCGAGAACCTTAGTGGATAAGGTACTGCTTCGACCACTCGAAGAATCTCATTTGTTCAGAGATACTGCTTTGGTATCATCGGAGAACCTTAGTGGATAAGGGACTGCTTCGACCACCCGAAGAATCTCATTTGTTCAAAGATACTGCTTTGGTATCATCAGAGAACCTTAGTGGATAAGGTACTGCATCGACCACCCGAAGAATCTCATTTGTTCAGAGATACTAGTTTGGTATCATCGGAGAACCTTAATGGATAAGGTACTGCTTCGACCAACCGAAGAATATCATTTGTTCAGAGATACTGCTTTGGTATCATCGGAGAACCTTAGTGGATAAGGTACTACTTCGATCACCCGAAGAATCTCATTTGTTTAGAGATACTACTTTGGTATCACCAGAGAACCTTAGTGGATAAGGTACTTCTTCGACCACCCAAAGAATCTCATTTGTTCATAGATACTTGATCGGTCACCTATTCTACTTAGTTTTCGTCAGTTATTCGGTAAGAATTCCATTTAATCGGTAAAATTTTGGTTTGTTTTTATCGCTTTCCTTTAAGTATTTAAGTTTTCGCATTTTGTTTGCTTGCATTGCTTTAGTTTAAATTTATGATAAATAAAACACTTTTGAAGTCTTGGTCTGGTAGTTTTGGTGTTTTCAGGTTCATGTGAATGTTCTGAGGAATGGGTGGGAATTTGGCTAAGTTCGGAGAGATTTTTCTCAAAGTCAGAAGCCTGACACGGGTGCCCGTGTCACCTGACACGGCCCGTGTCTGGATAGGAAAAGGAAAGAGGCTGAATTTTGGAACCAGTGGGCTGACACGGGTGTCCGTGTCACCTGACACGTCCCGTGTCAGCATGCCTGAACCTGAAAACTTGATTGCCAAAGGGAAGAGGCCAACACGGGTGCCCATCTCACCTGACACGGCCCGTGTTGGCAGGCGCGAACACATTTCTGATTTTTTTGAAGTATTGCCTGTGTTAGTTCATTAAGGGTATTTTGGACATTGTGCATGGGAAGAAATGATCTGATACTATTAAGACCTGATTTTTGGAAGGAGAGAAGGACTTGTGATCGTATGAAAGAATTACAAAAGAAAGAATAGAGCTCTGGAGGATTCGGAAAAAGAGGAGATTTTCATGATCAGAAGAAATTGAAGATCAACTTTTATCACAAATTCTTATAATGTCTTTATTTTGTATTTTATTTTCTTTGAATATTATGAGTAGCTAAACCCCCCAATGCTAGGGGGTGTCCCTGAATTGCTGTTGCGATGAACCAAATTTCTATATTTTTATGATATTGATGTTTTTATGAATTCAATTTGTTATACAAATTCTTAATGATTTTCTATCGAACAAATAGAATATGATCTACGGGTAAGGTTAGGTCGGACAAACCACTTTATCGCTATTTGTATAATAATACTACTGTAGGATCGATTAGGAATAAGGATCCAATAGTGGTAATCATAAATTCTTGGTATAATTACATTTGCTTGACATCATTTTGAGTAGCTAAGGAATTAGGATTGAAAATGTATGTTAATGGTTTTCAGCTAAGGAATTAGGGAAAACAATTCTTGAGATTCGGTATTGGATAATTCTAACATACATGTCATAAAGTACGGATTACAGATTATTAAAGAGCAATTCATACATCTTGCCCCTAGCATGCTTTCTCATATCGTTTAAAAGACTTTTTAAATTTTGCTTTAATTTTCTATTAATCATTATTTCCAAACTATCCTCAAAACCCCATGTTCTTTGGTTTAATTGAATTATTGTAAAAGCCTGTATTTCCTACACAGTCCTCGAGATCGATACTCGGGACAAATCCCTTTTTTAACTACATCGGTAAAAATATTACACCTGCTATTTCTCCGATCAAGTTTTTGGCGCCGTTGCCGGGGACTGCCAAAATACAAGTTTTTATTTATTCAATTAGAATTTTGTCACTATGTGGCTAAAATTTTTCTTTTATTTTATTTTTCTGTTATTTTAATAATTACAAATAATTCTCTAACCTGTGTATGCGAGGTAAGGCCTCAGCTGTATTTTCTTTTGACGCAGAACCAGAGAGATTTTTGCAAGAAAGACTGGCACCGTCGGGTTCAGGATCAATTATTTTTTAGCCAGAGAAAGAAGAATCAGTTTCAGGACACTCCGAGCACACAGATTCCGGCACAGACTCAGAGCCGGAAACTATTATTATGGCCGACGACCCACCAGCAGAAAAACTAATCGGTAACTAAGGAAGGGTGAATGCTCCAACAGTGCAGTTGACAATCGTTAATCAACCGGTTACTGTTGCGCAATTCCAGCTGCACCCATCCACTATCCGACAGCTTTAGAGTAGGCCTTTTTCAGGAAGGATCAATGAAGATGCAAATAAGCACCTACAAAGGTTCCTTACCATGAGTACGTCATTAAAAATAGAGGGACACTCTGAAGAAGCGAAGAAGCTGGTGATGTTTCCCTTTACTCTATCTGATGATGCCGAAGAGTGGTTTTACTCATTACCTGCCGGGAGTATTACTACTTGGCAGGAGATGGAAACTACATTTCTAAATGAATATTTCCCTTCTTCTGTGCACATCCGAAAGCGGTACGACATAGTGAACTTCAAACAGAAAGAGGGAGAGTCACTTGGAGATGCGTATAAGAGGTTCAAGAGGTGTTTGGTTGTGTGTCCCACTCATAACATCGATGCAACCGAACAAATGCAGAATTTTGTGAATGGTCTCAAGATGAAGACTAAGCAGCTTATCGATACAGCTGCCGGTGGCTCAACCAATTTCTCAACAGCCACTGGTATCAAAAAAATCATTGAAGCAATTGCTGCTAATGAGCATTTGGAGTTGTATGACCGAAGTGTGAGCCAAACTGAGAAAATTATTGATCTTAAGCTTATAGAACAGGTTATGAAAATGGAAGATCAGATTGCGGCTGAGGTAGAGAGAAGGTTGAAGAAAATGAATCTAGGTACACAGACGGTAGCACAAGTGCAACCGGTTCAAGCGGTAAATTGTGAAATTTGTGGAGGTCCTCACTTTACCATGCACCGTGTGGCTACAGTACAACAGGTTGAAGAAATCAACTTTCTGAAGCAGAACAATCCTTATTCGAACACGTATAATCCAGGATGGAAAAATCATCCAAACTTTTCTTGGAAAGATCATCAAGGAAATGTTCTCAAGCAAGGACATGCTCCGTACCCGAACCAGCCCCAGCAACAACAATATTGTCCACAACAACCACCACCACAGCAGCAACAATATCAGCAACAACCACAACAGTATTACCAACCTCAACAACAGTTTCAACAACAGCTCCAAAAGAAAGCGGATTGGGAAATTGCCATTGAGAAGATGGCAGCTCAAAGCTCTCAATTCTAGGAAGAGACACGAAGCAATCTTAGGAATACAGGTGCCTCCATCAAAAATCTAGAGGTCCAGATGAGCCAAATAGCTCAACAATTAGCAAGTTCCCAAGCATAGAGTACTCTTCCAAGTTCGACGGTAACCAACCCGTGAGAGCATAATAATGTTAGTGCGGTGACCACGAGACGTAACAAACCTCAAGAGGTCCCCGATAAAGAATCTGAGAGTGAAGACCGGTTACTTGAAGTGGAGTTGGAAATTAAGGAAAATGAGGTTGTGAATGAAAAAGTGATTATACCTGAGCAAGTAGCCAAGGAGAAGGTCATTGATCCCAAGCAGAACATCAAACTCCCCTTTCCAACAAGAAACAAAAAGAAAGGGCAGCACGAGAAATTTTTTGAAAAATTCCTAGAAATGTTCAAGAAGCTTGAACTCAATATCCCTTTCCTGGAGGCACTTGAGCAAATGCCTACATATGCCAAGTTCATGAAGGACATCATATCCAAGAAGAGATTCGTCGATACGGAGCCGATTATTCTAACCGAAACTTATAGTGCTATTTTGCAGGGCATGAAGATTCCGGTGAAAAAGAAAGATCGAGGCTCGGTTACCATCCCGTGCACTATTGGGGATAGATCATTCAAGAAGGCTCTTATTGATTTGGGGGCGAGCGTGAGTCTTATGTCGTTGTCCATCTACAAAAAGTTGGGGATTGGAACTGTGCAAGACACTAGGATGACATTACAGTTTGTCGATCATTCTGTGAAGAGGCCTTATGGAGTAGTGGAAGATGTTCTAGTGAAGATTGATAAGTTTGTGTTCCCGGGTGACTTTGTTATTTTAGAGATGCTGGAGGACGAAGAAATACCACTCATTTTGGGAAGACCATTTTTGGAGACCGGGCGATGTTTGATAGACATAGAAGAGGGCACTATGACTCTTAAGGTCTATGATGAGGAGTTGAAGATTGATGTGCGAAACACCATGAAGCACAAAGATGATCTTGGCACGAGTCATACTATAGAGGTGATAGATCAAGTGATTGATAATGAGAATATGGTAAATGCACCAAAATTACCGTTGGAAAAAGTTTTGAGTCTATCAATGTTTGAAGACAGTGAAGAAGCAGGTGAGAAAGAGTTGGAAGTGATTGCCATGATGGAAGCTCAACCTCCATTCAAGGGATCTCGAATGCACCGGTGGGAAGATCTTAGGACACCTCAATTCACGGAAGGTGGTGAAGAGAGTAAAAAAGGGGCTGAATTGAAACAATTACCCAAAAATCTCAAGTATGTATTCCTAGACACCGGAGGCAAATGTCCGACGATCATAAGTTCTAAGTTAAAAAGTGTTCAAGAAGATAAGCTGGTGCAAGTTCTAAAAAGACACAAGGGTGCAATGGGATGGAAGATTGAAGATTTGAAAGGTATTAGCCCAACGATTTGTATGCACAAAATCCTCATGGAAGATGATCGCAAACTGGTTGTCCAACCTCAAAGGAGACTTAATCCGGCGATGAAAGAAGTGGTAAGAAAAGAAGTGGTGAAGTTGTTGGATGCGGGACTCATATATCCAATATCTGACAGTTTGTGGGTTACTCCGGTGCATGTGGTGCCCAAGAAAGGGGGAACCACAGTTATAAAGAACGAGAAGAATGAGTTAATCCCCACGAGGACGGTTACAGGTTGGCGAGTATGCATCGATTACAGGAGGTTAAATCTTGCAACAAGAAAAGACCACTTCCCTTTACCATTTATTGATTAAATGTTGGAAAGGTTAGCTGGTCATGATTATTATTGCTTCCAAGATGGGTACTCCGGTTACAATCAAATTGCGCTGGCGCCGGAAGATCAAGAGAAGACGACCTTCACATGCCCCTATGGTGTTTTTGCATACATGAAAATGCCATTCGGGTTGTGCAATGCCCCAGCTACATTTCAAAGATGCATGACTTCCATTTTTGATGACATGCTTGAAAAGCATATGGAAGTATTCATGGACGATTTTTCGGTATTTGGCTCTTCTTTTGATAATTGTTTGACTAACCTTTCTCTTGTTTTAGACAGATGCGAGAAGACAAATTTGATTCTCAATTGGGAGAAGTGCCATTTTACGGTACGTGAAGGTATAGTTATGGGTCATAATATTTCCCACAAGGGAATAGAGGTTGACCAAGCAAAGGTGGAGGTTATTTCAAAGCTCCCACCTCCTGTGAACGAGAAAGGTATAAGGAGTTTCTTGGGACATGCGGGATTTTACCATAGGTTCATAAGAGACTTCTCAAAGATAGCTAAGCCTCTAACCACTCTTTTGGTTAATGATAGAGCTTTTGTTTTTAATAAAGAGTGTGCCGACGCTTTCGATACTTTGAAAAATAAATTAGTGTCAGCACCAATTGTTGTCGCTCCTGATTGGTCTCTACCTTTTGAGATCATGTGCGATGCGAGCAACATAGCTGTGGGGGTTGTTCTTGGATAGTGAAGAGATAAGCTTTTACATGTCATTTACTATGCATGTCATGTGTTGAACCCTGCACAGATGAACTAAGCAACCACCGAAAAGGAGTTGCTCGCTGTGGTTTACGCCTTCGATAAATTTAGGCAGTATCTGTTGGGTTCTAAAGTTATTGTTTTCACTGACCATGCTGCGTTGAAATATCTTTTTGCTAAGCAGGATTCTAAGCCAAGGCTGTTGCGATGGATATTACTCTTACATGAATTTGATGTTGAGATTCGTGACAAGAGAGGGTGTGAAACACTGTTGCCGATCACCTTTCTCGAATGTCACCAATTGAAGAAACAGAAGATAAGCGACCGATAAAGGATGAGTTTGCTGATGAACACATCCTCGCTGATACTGGTGTTCCTTGGTTCGCAGATTATGCGAACTATTTGGTAGGTGGTATCATCCCTGATGATTTTGACTCTAACAGAAAGAAAAAGTTTTTGCATAATTGCAGGTTCTATCTATGGGATGACCCATTCTTGTACAAAAGAGGAGTGGATGGCTTGGTAAGAAGGTGTGTACCTGAGGAAGAACAGAGGGATGAGTTGAAAGCGTGTCACGACTCAGACTATGGAGGGCATTTCAGTGGTGATAGAACCACATCCAAAGTCCTTCAGTCGGGATTATATTGGCTCTCATTGTTCAAAGATGCCCAAGAGATGGTCAAAGAGTGTGACAAGTGTCAGAGAACAGGGAACATATCTACGAGAAATCAAATGCCTTAGAATTCCATGTTGGAAGTTGAGTTGTTCAATGTTTGGGGAATAGACTTTATGGGGCCATTTCCACCGTCATTTGGAAAACACTATATCTTAGTGGCGGTGGACTATGTTTCTAAATGGGTTGAAGCGGTGGCCTTGCCCACTAACGATGCCAAGGTAGTGATAAAGTTCTTAAAAGATAACATTTTTGCTAGATTTGGAGTGCCTAGAGCACTAATAAGTGATGAGGGAACCCATTTCCTAAATCACCTCATGGAAAGGCTACTCCAAAAGTATTATGTGAGGCATCGGATCGCCAATCCGTACCATCCTCAAACAAGTGGCCAGGTAGAAGTGTCCAACCAGAAACTAAAGCAAATTCTTGAAAAGACGGTTAGTTCCTCTCGGAAGGATTGGGCAACGAAGTTGGATGATGCTCTTTGGGCGTATTGAACGGCTTTCAAAATGCCAATCGGTATGTTTCCATACCAATTAGTTTATGGAAAGGCCTGCCATCTACCGTTAGAGTTGGAACACAAGGCACTCTAGGCATCGAAATTCCTCAACATGGATCTATCTAAAGCTGGAAGTTCTAGGATTCTTCAACTCCATGAGTTGGAAGAGTTTCGGAATCGTGCATATGAAAATGCCAAAGTCTATAAAGACCAAACGAAGAAGTGGCATGATAGAAGGATTCAAAAGAAAGAGTTTTTCGAAGGACAACTGGTCCTCTTATACAACTCCAGGTTAAAATTATTCCCTGGAAAGCTGAGGTCCAAATGGTCGGGACCATTTGTGGTTCACAAAGTGTTTCCTCACTGAGCTATTGAATTGAAGAATTCAACAAATGGAAACACGTTCAAAGTGAATGGGCAACGATTGAAGCCTTATTGTCAAGGTCAATCGAGTGGTCAAGTTGATGCCATTCGTCTTATGGGGTAGGACGGATGACCGTCGATCCATGCGGCGTTAAACGTAGCGCTTCGTGGGAGGCAACCCATAGATTGTTATTTAATCGTTTTTGTTATTTTGGTTGTTTTCTTTTACGTTTGTAGGTGTTCACGTAGTCAACTTATGAAGGAGGAAGTCTCTACATAGCATGTTCGAAGAAAGAAAGAAAAATTTGTGTGTGGAAACAGTGAAAATGTAGCAAGACAGTGCCCTGACACGGGTGCCCGTGTCACCGGACCCGGCCCGTGTCAGGAGGGGTTTGAAAGGAAAATTGAGGATGAAAAATTGACAAAACAGAAGCATGACACAGGTGCCCGTGTCACAGTACACGACCCGTGTCAGGGACCCTAGAGGCTATTAAGCAAAAAATTCATCAAAGGCTCAAATCAGAAGCCTAACACGGGTGCCCGTGTCACAGGACACGGCCCGTGTCAGGGCGCGCGACTGATCATTTTGAAATTTTTTTCAAATTCTAAATTTTTTTAGTGTGGCCCACACGGATTTATCATGGGTGAATCAAATTCTAACCTCTCATTAAACCCTTTGATTCTAGTAACCTCCCACAATAACCACTCATTAAACCCTTTGATTCTAATAACCTCCCACAATTACCACTCATTCCACACTTCATCTTCTCATTCTCTCAAGAAAACCCTAAAACTCCATTAACATTCTCACATAAAGCTTCCACCTTTACCATCTTAACCTCACCAAATCTTCATCTCCCTTCACAAAACTTTCCCCATTTTTCATCCCCTACCACAAGCACTAATTTGTTTTCACTTTCACCGTTATTTTTTCCACTATTTTTGCAGGTACAACATCATGCCTCCACGTAGAGACAAAGGAAAGGTTGTGGTTGAAACATCTCAGCCACGTAAAAGAGCCCATCGCATGTCCAACGCTTATGACATCCTGTTTGAAGAAGACTCGTCTCGAACAACTGTGATAATAACCATTTATGCCCAAAAGCCTTTAGTTCCGTAACCGACTTCAGAGTCCCTCCATATAGGAGTGCATCTACCGTATTTGAAAACACTTTCATAGGATAGAATATATTTTGATCTCCTCATAGGTTCAAACAGAACATCAATCCGATACTCGGAACACAAGATATGAATTTCCAAAGTTATCCGAAAATGCGAACACCGACGTCATGCAGCGACATACTATTACACACCTTACGATAACATCAGAACATAATTTCTTTGCACCAGTACCAACGCTTACCATCCTTGAAATCGTACTCATCTCCTCGCATTTTCTGACTCTGAATCGCGATTCAAAACATTCCAACAACATCAACAACTCTTACAGTCACTCACAAGGATCCCACGACACGGTCTACAGCAATCTGTCATTCTATCACCGTTCAACCGTCGACATTTTACGCAAGGGCTACTCAAACCGACAACTTCACAGTCCACCAGCAGCGCCGAACATCTCAACTTTCTAAATTCCGTCTTCTAAAAATTATCCTTGTTACTTAACAATCACCTTCAGAAACATAAGGTATTTACACTCTACTCATATATCAACAACCGTTACATTGCTCCTCATCCTTCGAGAAGTAAACATCAACAATGTCTGATCATCCTCCCTCAAGATGTTCCAACTTGATTAACAAACAAAATCTTGAATCCATGTCATCTTCGGATTCGGGAAACAACAAAACTTCAACAATACTTGCACTATCGCCATCAACAGCATACTGAACCAACATCTTACAACCGAAACATATCCGAGAAGTAAAACTTCTCCCCCACTTATCTTCAAACCTACTCTTGCATACAATCGATTAGAAAAGCAAGAAAACACCGACAGTGTTCCACACACTTGTCGCGTACTAAGGGACAAACAATATTAGACAACTTGGCTGGACAGACCGACCTGCTCTGATACCACTAATGTAACACCCCATTTCTACCCAGCGAATATTATTAAAAATCAGAGTTACAAAATTTCAACAAACAAATGAGATGCTACACTTACTTCTTAAAATCAACTTCATTTAATCTCATGTAAAACAGATACATAACACTTTAACTCGGATGAACCGATAACAACTTTGAAAAACAAAACCACTTTTATTAACTAAGTAGTGGAATCTCAATTTTCAACTTAATTGTCATAACATCTTTTGTTCAACTAAAAACAACTTCAACACAACAAGTATTCAATGACATCAACTTATAATTCAACAACTGAAATATAACAACTATAAAACCACGATTGTTCATCCCCCCGAGTGTTACGCATCAGAGCAAGGCCCTCTTGACTTGCAATAAAGCAACATAAGGACTCTTAAAACTATTCCGAACTGCCACTGCTATTCTTGAGTACCTGCCCATTTCCCATGGTAGGGGAAATATCAGCAGGAGGGTTGAGATATATAACAATATAATAAGATGTTTGATAAATAATATATTAGAATTTAGATCATATAAAATTACCACTTTACAGCTTATAACAACAATTATCACATCCAGTCATCAACTCAATATCACAGCAATTTAACCAACTTAATATAACAACTTTCAAACCACAAATATAACAACAAAACCCTCAACAGGTTATAACAACATTTTTATAGCTTTCAGACAGTACCTGTCACAACAAGTCAACAACATACTAACAACGAATATATCATCACAACAACTCAAAATGCAACATGAAATGCGACTCATTACGACGCACATGCATGTGGTGCCATTGGAGCAGAACTCCCAACTTAATAACGGAGCAAAACTCCCAACTTAATAATTCCCAATTAATAGAGGCATCAACAAGGCATAAGCCTTCTGCTTAATATTTTTCCAATCCAGGCCAGCTTAATGTTTTGCCAATCCAGGCCAGCTTAATGTTTTATGCCATGTGACCCAACATGAACATCATAATAACAACACTGATAATTATATCTATCAGCACAACAGCAAATTAGCATTGCCCATAGGCCTACAACTTGGTATCAACATCTCAACAACAACGCCACTTAACAATGACAACGCAACAACAACAATTCGACAGCTTCTTAACAACAATTCAACATTGGCCACAGGCCTACAACTTAATAACAATTCAACACTGGCCATAAGCCTACTACTTTATATTTCAGCAACAACATATCATCAACAATAATTAAACAGCAACTTAACAATAATACTCAACATTGACAATAAGTCTACAACTTCATCTTGCCTTTAAATAGAGGCAACACAACATATAATCACCACCTGCAATTTCACAGATTAACAACGACAACAACACATCAACTTATATATACTAATACTATTATCACAAGTCCTATTAATACTACTTGTGTATCACTGCCAATTTTACCTATTACAACTAAGTATACAACACACCATATCAACTAAAATATACAACAAATGTTCCGTATAGTTATACGGACAATTCGACTAAATCTGGCTAATTAATCTTCTGCTAAAATACTTGATACTTTCTACTCTGAACCAATGTACTTATTAGCTCTCTGTTAATTTAATACTACCCTGCTACCAAATATAGGTACACCAATTACTGTTGACTTTTCCACCAATACTACTAATTCTGCTACTACTGATTAATTATCTCCCTGCTAAATAAATGAAACTATCATTTTTCTGCCACTAATTCATACATGCTGCTACTACCAAATTATTCTGCTTATTATCAAACCACACAGCTATTTAATAACACTATTAAATTAATTGTCTACTAAAATTATCAACATTTCTGCTTGTCCTGCTATTTATCAAATCTATACTGTTACTACCAATATCAGTATTACCTCTACACTTGCCACTAAAATTATAGTTTACTACTAGTTACTATTATTTCCGGATAAAGTACTGAAATATGCTATTCACTGCTACCAAATATCTCTGCCTTATGTGATATTATTCTGCTACTCAATTTTCTATACCGTTAATATTTATCAACTACTAATATTGTTACTGGAACTCCCCTAATTATATATAACTAACTATGATTAAAGTGGACTAATTAATACAGTTGATGCCATGGTTATATGTATTGACCTGCTACTAAATTAAATGAATTAAACTAAATTCTAGAATAACACTATATGCCTACCATCACCAATTCCATGCCTATCGTCACAAAAACCCATGTTATGTTTTGTATATTGTGTATCTGTTTTGTATATGGTGCCGGTCGGCACCTTCTCTTCACCATATCCTGCCGATCATCACATTTTCATGACTTTGTATGTGTGACGGTCGTAAGACGCGTGACGGGCGTCATGCTCCCCCCCAGACGGGCGTCACTTTCTTCTCTGTTCGTCTTCCGTTTCAACACAGAGTCTCAAATTAATTCCATCGAACCATGATCTCAGACCACAACAACATGAATTTCACTATAATGTGACAAATTTATCCACCATAGATTAATTTCCAACAACAATTGCATTGATTGGATTTCTGCAACTTTATAAGAAAATAAACATGACAGTAGCAACAAGGTAAAATGTTTCACACCGGATTAAACACACACGCACGATAATTTCATATAAATCAATCCCCACATATTATTCATGATCAACCCAATTATAGAGTCAGAACCCCACCCTTACCTTGGATTGGAGACCGCTCTATTCCACTGATTACACCAAGTTTTGCCATGACTTCAAACCTTTGCGTCTTCTCTCTTTTTCCTCCTCTGCAACTTTTCACGATCAATTCTCCACGACCTTTCTCTTTTCTCTACAACTTCCACGTACAACATGTTTTACTCCTTCTCTCAACCCTTATTTCCTCTACTAATCAAAACCTAATTTTCTTTTATTCCACTTACTCAATATAATAACACTATTATTTTATTATTCTTATTGGGCCTACTATCAACACCCCCAATAATTCTACTTCTAACCATTAAAAGCCCATAATAAATAATAATAGTATTATTCTAATACTATTTCTACCACTTAATCAATTCATGAATCAACTAACAACAACACAACTTAAATCAACATTTCACAACATCAACAATTAATTCGAAAATATTTAATTAAATAATTAATTAAATATCGGGCGTTACAACTCTCCCCCACTTAGAATATTTTCGTCCTCGAAAATCTTCTCGATACCACCACTCTTAACGCGAATTTCGCATCCAACTCTCTGATCCCCAAGTCGCATTTGGCAACCCTTCGACCACTACTTTTCCGACATAACTACAACTTAACATGATTTCAATCCAATACACACATGTTAATCATTTAACATCTTCGCGACATAATCGTCAATAATTTATTAACCACTCAATAATATCTTGACATATCAACATCTAAGTAGCCACATCCATACACACTTATACCTGGATATACAACATCACATTATCATCTTAACATCTTCAACACCGAAACACTTACATAATTTCATTCCCGTGTATATATGTATGTCAATTATCAACAAAATATCAACAACTCTATCCATATCGTCGTATCGCCCTTATAGTGACATCAACATAGCCAACATAATCAACTTCGTCATATTATGGAGTATTATTCATCATTTACGGTAACCAACAACAACATCACGACAACGGGAACAAAATCATTATAACGTCAACTTAACAGTATAACTCAACAAATATACACACAACTTACCATCAACCAACAACCACGGTAATATCCTAATAAAATCAACAAATATTTACGAGAAAACACCATATCCTGTCACACCATCCTTATATCAACAATCCGCCAAATTAAGCATGTAGATCAAGGCATATCATTCCCATAGGCTTATGATATTTAGTCTTCACTTCTAACGAGTCGTACACGCATAGCAACTGCGCCACATCACGCTTCAGCTGCGCAACTCTGATCATCCATCTTACGTCACCGTCCTTATTAAAATTTCCGTCAACTATATGGTTTACAAGTTTCAATCTAGTTTCGGACTTTCTTTAACATCCACCATAAAATCGTCGTTCACTTGATATCCTCAATCTTTCACCTTGCGACGTTAGCTCGCATATAAACCCGCTACTCCAAATTGTTCAATACGTCTCAACTCTTTCCTAGCCACTCCTCTATTAATCCACACCAACTGGTGAGCGACTATCCTCACGATATACATCAATCACTTTACACACTATTAAGATAGCAAGACAAGTCTATACCATCCAACACGATCTCGTCTACTATCAACAAGAGATTAAGGGTGATCAGTTCCTCAATTTGTCAATAGATAGCCGACAACCATAATGGAGTATAAACCCTCGTTACCAAACTATAATAGTGTTCCTTTAGAACTTGTACACAAGTCACCTAAAGCACCATGATCCAATAATTTCCAATGAGGTTTACAAATACTCCCACAATTTCCCTCTCATTCGATCTTGTCGATGAGACACCAATGCCCAACACATTACACGGTCCATATTAAACTCACTTAGCCTCACACGAAGGTTAAGTATTCTCCAACTCAAGAATTACTACTATGCCAGTACATTACACGTCGTCTCGTTCCAATTGAAATCTCACAATGTTGTTCCACACCGTTTTGGTCATAGCACCTCTCCACTTCTTCTTTTACACATGCCACTACCTTGGCATCATAAACACGACTATAATTCCTCTTAAAAGCATCTTCCTTTAAAAGGACATCTTCATTCTAATCATTGTTAATCATCATAAGCCGCACCTCTATGCGCTTTTCCAATACTTTCACATCTTTTTTTTTTTAATGCCGGACATTTCATTTCTCAGCTTATTCGCCAACAACGTATTACGCTTGACCTCGTCTCGAACAACTGCGATAATAACCATTTATGCCTAAAAGCCTTTAGTTCCGTAACCGACTTCAGAGTCCCTCCATATAGGAGTGCATCTACTGTATTTGAAAACACTTTCATAGGATAGAATATATTTTTATCTCCTCATAGGTTCAAACAGAACATCAATCCGATACTCGGAACACAAGATATAAATTTCCAAAGTTATCCGAAAATGCGAACACCGACGTCATGCAGCGACATACTATTACACATCTTACGATAACATCAAAACATAATTTCTTTGCACCAGTACCAACGCTTACCATCCTTGAAATCGTACTCATCTCCTCGCATTTTCTGACTCTGACTTGCGATTCAAAACATTCCAAAAACATCAACAACTCTTACAGTCACTCACAAGGATCCCACGACACGGTCTACAGCAATCTGTCATTCTATCACCGTTCAACCGTCGACATCTTACGCAAGGGCCACTCAAACCGACAACTTCACAGTCCACCAGCAATGCCGAACATCGCAACTTTCTAAATTCCATCTTCTAAAAATTATCCTTGTTACTTAACAATCACCTTCAGAAACATCAGGTATTTACACTCTACTCATATATCAACAACCGTTACATTGCTCCTCATCCTTCGAGAAGTAAACATCAACAATGTCTGATCATCCTCCCTCAAGATGTTCCAACTTGATTAACAAACAAAATCTTGAATCCATGTCATCTTCGGATTCGGGAAACAACAAAACTTCAACAATACTTGCACTGTCGCCATCAGCAGCATACTGAACCAACATCTTACAACCGAAACATATCCGAGAAGCAAAACTTCTCCCCCACTTATCTTCAAACCTACTCCTGTATACAATCGATTAGAAAAGCAAGAAAGCACCGACAGTGTTCCACACACTTGTCGCGTACTAAGGGACAAACAACATTAGATAACTTGGCTGGACAGACCGACCTGCTCTGATACCACTAATGTAACACCCCATTTCTACCCAACGAATATTATTAAAAATCAGAGTTACAAAATTTCAACAAACAAATGAGATGCTACACTTACTTCTTAAAATCAACTTCATTTAATCTCATGTAAAACAGATACATAACACTTTAACTCGGATGAACCGATAACAACTTTGAAAAACAAAACCACTTTTATTAACTAAGTAGTGGAATCACAATTTTCAACTTAATTGTCATAACATCTTTTGTTCAACTAAAAACAACTTCAACACAACAAGTATTCAATGACATCAACTTATAATTCAACAACTGAAATATAACAACTATAAAACCACGATTGTTCATCCCCCCGAGTGTTACGCATCAGAGCAAGGCCCTCTTGACTTGCAATAAAGCAACATAAGGACTCTTAAAACTATTCCGAACTGCCACTGCTATTCTTGAGTACCTGCCCATTTCCCATGGTAGGGGAAATATCAGCAGGAGGGTTGAGATATATAACAATATAATAAGATGTTTGATAAATAATATATTAGAATTTAGATCATATAAAATTACCACTTTACAGCTTATAACAACAATTATCACATCCAGTCATCAACTCAATATCACAGCAATTTAACCAACTTAATATAACAACTTTCAAACCACAAATATAACAACAAAACCCTCAACAGGTTATAACAACATTTTTATAGCTTTCAGACAGTACCTGTCACAACAAGTCAACAACATACTAACAACGAATATATCATCACAACAACTCAAAATGCAACATGAAATGCGACTCATTACGACGCACATGCATGTGGTACCATTGGAGCAGAACTCCCAACTTAATAACGGAGCAAAACTCCCAACTTAATAATTCCCAATTAATAGAGGCATCAACAAGGCATAAGCCTTCTGCTTAATATTTTTCCAATCCAGGCCAGCTTAATGTTTTGCCAATCCAGGCCAGCTTAATGTTTTATGCCATGTGACCCAACATGAACATCATAATAACAACACTGATAATTATATCTATCAGCACAACAGCAAATCAGCATTGCCCATAGGCCTACAACTTGGTATCAACATCTCAACAACAACGCCACTTAACAATGACAACGCAACAACAACAATTCGACAGCTTCTTAACAACAATTCAACATTGGCCACAGGCCTACAACTTAACAACAATTCAACACTGGCCATAAGCCTACTACTTTATATTTCAGCAACAACATATCATCAATAATAATTAAACAGCAACTTAACAATAATACTCAACATTGACAATAAGTCTACAACTTCATCTTGCCATTAAATAGAGGCAACACAACATATAATCACCACCTGCAATTTCACAGATTAACAACGACAACAACACATCAACTTATATATACTAATACTATTATCACAAGTCCTATTAATACTACTTGTGTATCACTGCCAATTTTACCTATTACAACTAAGTATACAACACACCATATCAACTAAAATATACAACAAATGTTCCGTATAGTTATGCGGACAATTCGACTAAATCCGGCTAATTAATCTTCTGCTAAAATACTTGATACTTTCTACTCTGAACCAATGTACTTATTAGCTCTCTGTTAATTTAATACTACCCTGCTACCAAATATAGGTACACCAATTACTGTTGACTTTTCCACCAATACTACTAATTCTGCTACTACTGATTAATTATATCCCTGCTAAATAAATGAAACTATCATTTTTCTGCCACTAATTCATACATGCTACTACTACCAAATTATTTGTTTATTATCAAACCACACAGCTATTTAATAACATTATTAAATTAATCGTCTACTAAAATTACCAACATTTCTGCTTGTCCTGCTATTTATCAAATCTATACTGTTACTACTAATATCAGTATTACCTCTACATTTGCCACTAAAATTATAGTTTACTAATAGTTACTATTATTTCCGGATAAAGTACTGAAATATGCTATTCACTGCTACCAAATATCTCTGCCTTATGTGATATTATTCTGCTACTCAATTTTCTATACCGTTAATATTTATCAACTACTAATATTGTTACTGGAACTCCCCTAATTATATATAACTAACTATGATTAAAGTGGACTAATTAATACAGTTGATGCCATGGTTATATGTATTGACCCGCTACTAAATTAAATGAATTAAACTAAATTCTAGAACAACGCTATATGCCTACCATCACCAATTCCATGCCTATCGTCACAAAAACCCATGTTATGTTTTATATATTGTGTATTTGTTTTGTATATGGTGCCGGTCGGCACCTTCTCTTCACCATATCCTGCCTATCGTCACATTTTCATGACTTTGTGTGTGTGACGGTCGTAAGACGCGTGACGGTCGTCATGCTCCCCCCCAGACGGACGTCACTTTCTTCTCTGTTCGTCTTCCGTTTCAACACAGAGTCTCAAATTAATTCCATCGAACCATGATCTCAGACCACAACAACATGAATTTCACTATAATGTGACAAATCTATCCACCATAGATTAATTTCCAACAACAATTGCATTGATTGGATTTCTGCAACTTTATAAGAAAATAAACATGACAGTAGCAACAAGGTAACAATGTTTCACACCGGATTAAACACACACGCACGATAATTTCATATAAACCAATCCCCACATATCATTCATGATCAACCCAATTATAGAGTCAGAACCCCACCCTTACCTTGGATTGGAGACCGCTCTATTCCACTGATTACACCAAGTTTTGCCATGACTTCAAACCTTTGCGTCTTCTCTCTTTTTCCTCCTCTGCAACTTTTCACGATAATTCTCCACGACCTTTCTCTTTTCTCTACAACTTCCACGTACAGCATGTTTTACTCCTTCTCTCAACCCTTATTTCCTCTACTAATCAAAACCTAATTTTCTTTTATTCCACTTACTCAATATAATAACACTATTATTTTATTATTCTTATTGGGCCTACTATCAACACCCCCAACCAATAATTCTACTTCTAACCATTAAAAGCCCATAATAAATAATAATAGTATTATTCTAATACTATTTCTACCACTTCATCAATTCATGAATCAACTAACAACAACACAACTTAAATCAACATTTCACAACATCAATAATTAATTCGAAAATATTTCGAAAATATTTAATTAAATATCGGGCGTTACAACTCTCCCCCACTTAGAATATTTTCGTCCTCGAAAATCTACTCGATACCACCACTCTTAACGCGAATTTCGCATCCAACTCTCTGATCCCCAAGTCGCATTTGGCAACCCTTCGACCACTACTTTTCCGACATAACTACAACTCAACATGATTTCAATCCAATACACACCTGTTAATCATTTAACATCTTCGCGACATAATCGTCAATAATTTATTAACCACTCGATAATATCTTGACATATCAACATCTAAGTAGCCACATCCATACACACTTATACCTGGATATACAACATCACATTATCATCTTAACATCTTCAACACCGAAACACTTACACAATTTCATTCCCGTGTATATATGTATGTCAATTATCAACAAAATATCAACAACTCTATCCATATCGTCGTATCGCCCTTATAGTGACATCAACATAGCCAACATAATCAACTTCGTCATATTATGGAGTATTATTCATCATTTACGGTAACCAACAACAACATCACGGCAACGGGAACAAAATCATTATAACATCAACTTAACAGTATAACTCAACAAATATACACACAACTTACCATCAACCAACAACCACAGTAATATCCTTATAAAACCAACAAATATTTACGAGAAAACACCATATTCTGTCACACCATCCTTATATCAACAATCCACCAAATTAAGCATGTAGATCAAGGCATATCATTCCCATAGGCTTCTGATATTTAGTCTTCACTTCTAACGAGTCGTACACGCATAGAAACTGCGCCACATCACGCTTCAGCTGCGCAACTCTGATCATCCATCTTACGTCACCGTCCTTATTAAAATTTTCGTCAACTATATGGTTTACAAGTTTCAATCTAGTTTCGGACTTTCTTTAACATCCACCATAAAATCGTCGTTCACTTGATATCCTCAATCTTTCACCTTGCGACGTTAGCTCGCATATAAACCCGCTACTCCAAATTGTTCAATACGTCTCAACTCTTTCCTAGCCACTCCTCTATTAATCCACACCAACTGGTGAGCGACTATCCTCACGATATACATCAATCACTTTACACACTATTAAGATAGCAAGACAAGTCTATACCATCCAACACGATCTCGTCTACTATCAACAAGAGATTAAGGGTGATCAGTTCCTCAATTTGTCAATAGATAGCCGACAACCATAATGGAGTATAAACCCTCGTTACCAAACTATAATAGTGTTCCTTTAGAACTTGTACACAAGTCACCTAAAGCACCATGATCCAATAATTTCCAATGAGGTTTACAAATACTCCCACAATTTCCCTCTCATTCGATCTTGTCGATGAGACACCAATGCCCAACACATTACACGGTCCATATTAAACTCACTTAGCCTCACACGAAGGTTAAGTATTCTCCAACTCAAGAATTACTACTATGCCAGTACATTGCACGTCGTCTCGTTCCAATTGAAATCTCACAATGTTGTTCCACACCGTTTTGGTCATAGCACCTCTCCACTTCTTCTTTTACACATGCCACTACCTTGGCATCATAAACACGACTATAATTCCTCTTAAAAGCATCTTCCTTTAAAAGGACATCTTTATTCTAATCATTGTTAATTATCATAATCCACACCTCTATGCGCTTTTCCAATACTTTCACATCTTTTTTTTTAATGCCGGACATTTCATTTCTCAGCTTATTCGCCAACAACGTATTACGCTTGACCTCGTCTCGAACAACTGCGATAATAACCATTTATGCCTAAAAGCCTTTAGTTCCGTAACCGACTTCAAAGTCCCTCCATATAGGAGTGCATCTACCGTATTTAAAAACACTTTCATAGGATAGAATATATTTTTATCTCCTCATAGGTTCAAACAGAACATCAATCCGATACTCGGAACACAAGATATGAATTTCCAAAGTTATCCGAAAATGCGAACACCGACATCATGCAGCGACATACTATTACACAACTTACGATAACATCAGAACATAATTTCTTTGCACCATTACCAACGCTTACCATCCTTGAAATCGTACTCATCTCCTCACATTTTCTGACTCTGACTCGCGATTCAAAACATTCCAACAACATCAACAACTCTTACAGTCACTCACAAGGATCCCACGACACGGTCTACAGCAATCTATCATTCTATCACTGTTCAACCGTCGACATCTTACGCAAGGGCCACTCAAACCGACAACTTCACAGTCCACCAGCAACGCCGAACATCGCAACTTTCTAAATTCCTTTTTCTAAAAATTATCCTTGTAACTTAACAATCACCTTCAGAAACATCAGGTATTTACACTCTACTCATATATCACCAACCATTACATTGCTCCTCATCCTTCGAGAAGTAAACATCAACAATGTCTGATCATCCTCCCTCAAGATGTTCCAACTTGATTAACAAACGAAATCCTGAATCCATGTCATCTTCGAATTCTGGAAACAACAAAACTTCAACAATACTTGCATTGTCGCCATCAGCAGCATACTGAACCAACATCTTACAACCGAAACATATTCGATAAGCAAAACTTCTCCCCCATTTATCTTCAAACCTACTTCTGCATACAATCGATTAGAAAAGCAAGAAAGCACCGACAGTGTTCCACACACTTGTCGCGTACTAAGGGACAAACAACATTAGACAACTTGGTCGGACAGACCGACCTGCTCTGATACCACTAATGTAACACCCCATTTCTACCCAGCGAATATTATTAAAAATCAGAGTTACAAAATTTCAACAAACAAATAAGATGCTACACTTACTTCTTAAAATCAACTTCATTTAATCTCATGTAAAACAGATACATAACACTTTAACTCGGATGAACCGATAACAATATAATTAGTCTTTGAAAAACAAAACCACTTTTATTAACTAAGTAGTGGAATCACAATTTTCAACTTAATTGTCATAACATCTTTTGTTCAACTAAAAACAACTTCAACACAACAAGTATTCAATGACATCAACTTATAATTCAACAACTAAAATATAACAACTATAAAACCACGATCGTTCATCCCCCCGAGTGTTACGCATCAGAGCAAGACCCTCTTGACTTGCAATAAAGCAACATAAGGACTCCAAAACCTATTCTGAACTGCCACTGCTATTCTTGAGTACCTGCCCATTTCCCATGGGAGGGGAAA
This sequence comes from Lathyrus tuberosus, assembly GCA_022829125.1. NCBI lineage: Eukaryota > Viridiplantae > Streptophyta > Magnoliopsida > Fabales > Fabaceae > Lathyrus > Lathyrus tuberosus. The sequence goes on from JALAZF010000405.1 coordinate 2,156,329, forward strand.
TATCAGCAGAAGGGGTGAGATATCTAACAATATAATAAGATGTACGATAAATAATATATTAGAATTTAGATCATATAAAATTACCACTTTACAGCTTATAACAACAATTATCACATCCAGTCATCAACTCAATATCACAGCAATTTAACCAACTTAATATAACAACTTTCAAACCACAAATATAACTACAAAACCCTCAACAGGTTATAACAACATTTTTATAGCTTTCAGACAGTACCTGTCACAACAAGTCAACAACATACTAACAACGAATATATCATCACAACAACTCAAAATGCAACATGAAATGTGACTCATTACGATGCACATGCATTTGGTACCATTGGAGCAGAACTCCCAACTTAATAACGGAGCAAAACTCCCAACTTAATAATTGCTAATTAATAGAGGCATCAACAAGGCATAAGCCTTCTGCTTAATATTTTTGCAATCCAGGCCAGCTTAATGTTTTGCCAATCCAGGTCAGCTTAATGTTTTAAGCCATGTGACCCAACATGAACATCATAATAACAACACTGATAATTATATCTATCAGCACAACAGCAAATCAGCATTGTCCATAGGCCTACAACTTGGTATCAACATCTCAACAACAACGCCACTTAACAATGACAACGCTACAACAATAATTCGACAGCTTCTTAACAACAATTCAACATTGGCCACAGGCCTACAACTTAACAACAATTCAACATTAGCCATAAGCCTACTACTTTATGTTTCAACAACAACATATCATCAACAATAATTAAACAGCAACTTAACAATAATACTCAACATTGACAATAAGTCTACAACTTCATCTTGCCATTAAATAGAGGCAACACAACATATAATCACCACCTACAATTTCACAGATTAACAACGACAACAACACAGCAACTTATATATACTAATACTATTATCACAAGTCCTATTAATACTACTTGTGTATCACTGCCAATTTTACCTATTACAACTAAGTATACAACACACCATATCAACTAAAATATACAACAAATGTTCCGTATAGTTATTCGGACAATTCGACTAAATCCGGCTAATTAATCTTCTGCTAAAATACTTGATACTTTCTACTCTGAACCAATGTACTTATTAGCTCTCTGTTAATTTAATACTACCCTGCTACCAAATATAGGTACACCAATTACTGTTGACTTTTCCACTAATACTACTAATTCTGCTACTACTGATTAATTATCTCCCAGCTAAATAAATGAAACTATCATTTTTCTGCCACTAATTCATACATGCTGCTACTACCAAAGTATTCTGCTTGTTATCAAACCACACTGCTATTTAATAACGCTATTAAATTAATCGTCTACTAAAATTACCAACATTTCTGCTTGTCCTGCTATTTATCAAACCTATACTGCTACTACAAATATCAGTATTACCTCTACACTTACCACTAAAATTATAGTTTACTACTAGTTACTATTATTTCCGGATAAATTACTGAAATATGCTATTCACTGCTACCAAATATCTCCGCCTTATGTGATATTATTCTGCTACTCAATTTTCTTAACCGTTAATATTTATCAACTACTAATATTGTTACTGGAACTCCCCTAATTATATATAACTAACTATGATTAAAGTGGACTAATTAATATAGTTGATGCCATGGTTATATGTATTGACCTGCTACTAAATTAAATGAATTAAACTAATTTCTAGAACAACACTATATGTCTACCATCACCAATTCCATTCCTATCGTCACAAAAACCCATGTTATGTTTTGTATATTGTGTATCTGCTTTGTATATGGTGCCGGTCGGCACCTTCTCTTCACCATATCCTGTCGATCATCACATTTTCATGACTTTGTGTGTGTGACGGTCGTAAGACGCGTGAAAGTCGTCATGCTCCCCCCCAGACGGGCGTCACATTCTTCTCTGTTCGTCTTCCGTTTCAACACAGAGTCTCAAATTAATTCCATCGAACCATGATCTCAGACCACAACAACATGAATTTCACTATAATGTGACAAATCTATCCACCATAGATTAATTTCCAACAACAATTGCATTAATTGGATTTCTGCAACTTTATAAGAAAATAAACATGACAGTAGCAACAAGGTAACAATTTTTCACACCGGATTAAACACACACGCACGATAATTTCATATAAACCAATCCCCACATATCATTCATCATCAACCCAATTATAGAGTCAGAACCCCACCCTTACCTTGGATTGGAGACCGCTCTATTCCACTGATTACACCAAGTTTTGCCATGACTTCAAACCTTTGCCTCTTCTCTCTTTTTCCTCCTTTGCAACTTTTCATGATCAATTCTCCACGACCTTTCTATTTTCTCTACAACTTCCACGTACAACATGTTTTACTCCTTCTCTCAACCCTTATTTCCTCTACTAATCAAAACCTAATTTTCTTTTATTCCACTTACTCAATATAATAACACTATTATTTTATTATTCTTATTGGGCCTACTATAAACACCCCCAATAATTCTACTTCTAACCATTAAAAGCCCATAATAAATAATAATAGTATTATTCTAATACTATTTCTACCACTTAATCAATTCATGAATCAACTAACAACAACACAACTTAAATCAACATTTCACAACATCAACAATTAATTCGAAAATATTTAATTAAATAATTAATTAAATATCGGGCGTTACAACTTGAGGCGCTAACCTTTGAGTGCATAACTCTAGAGTTTTTGAGCACTGTAGATTTTAAGCTGAAGCATAAGTGGACAGGCTCTGAGTATGAGTATTACGGTGATTTAATGTTCTGTCTGTTTGGTAATGAGCATTCTTTATCTGTGGCTGAGCTAGGAGGCATTCTTAAACTCCCGGCTGATGGCCCCGGAGCACCTCCAAGCACTTTCATACCGGGTGATTTTTGGACTGCAATCACAGGAAAATCCAGGTATATCGCAAAGGCGGCAAAATCATCTGGTATTCATAACCCATGTTTTTTATATGCCCAAATAGGGTTGGCTTACACCCTATTCGGACGCGGTGACAGTACCGGCATCGCAACGCAGAAGGAGCTGTTATTCTTATACAACATGTACCACAAAGAGCAAATTAATATAGCCGCCTTTGCGGCCGATCACTTGAAAAGAGTAGGACATGCAAACTCAGGTGAAATTTCAGTGGGCGGCATGATCACTCAAATATCCGATCATTTTGGGTATGGTAGGTTGATGATTGAGGAACCACAGGTAAGAGGTAAGACAAAAATTGATATGGATACTCTCATTACTCAAGGTATGATTAAGGTGCGTGGTAACTATTATTCTCTTATCTTTCATAATAGACATATTCTGGCATTACCTGCACCAGATTTTATTAGCATTTCCAAGACTGCTAACTGGCTCTATGAGCTTTCCAACCAGGATGAAGAGGATGGCCACATACCGTCTGATGATTTTGCAGGTGATGATTGGGAAGAAGAGCATCCCACTGAGGAGCAAGCTGTGCCACCCCCTCGGGACTCGACCCACAGGGTACCGGGTCCTCGTATATGTCTCAGGATCAATGGGGTTGGGTGCAGACGGAGATGGGCTACCACCGTACCGAGCAGACTAGACAAGGTGAAGAGCTATTTAGGCAAGGGGCAGAGCAGACCCAACAAGGGACTGCTATTGATTAAATGCATGATATGATGCAACGTCTGATGTTGTATTTTCCCCATCCCCCTCCTCCGCCTCAGTGAGCACTGTGAGTTCCTCCTCACTATCTTGTTCGGAAACATTGAGGCCAATGTTTGGTTCAAGTGTGTATGGGGGGGGGGGGGGGGGGGGGTTATTGCTTTTTAGTATTTATAATTATGTTATCTCATTTTCATTTTGTTGTTCCTTTACTTTGATTCGGTATTTGTTGTGTACTTTGTGTTACAGATGGATTGGATTCGGACTGATGAATGATGAACGAGTAGTTAGAGGATGAAAGATTGAAACCCACACTTGCTACCTAGGCACCCCGGAAGTTGATACAACCAAAAACAATTGTTGGACGTAGCTTAATGACACCGGAGCGAGAGTGGAAGGTTGACCCAGACCAAAAAGAAGCTGCATTACATGAGAAGGGCTTTGAAACCTGTAAGTTTTACCCAACATGGTGAGCGCATAATAAGCCAAATATTACATCATCATGAGAGTTCAATCAAGTATGACTTTATCGCTTTGAATTTGCGTACGTTCTACTCACATAACACTACATGAGAACACACACTGAGGCATATTTTTTTGTATTATTACCCTGAGCCTTTCAAGTCTTCCCTTAATTATGCTTATCCGTTACTACCCCCTGTTGAGCCTGAATCCATTTGTTTGTGATAACCACCAATGTTAACCCATGGCCAAACACTCCCTACCTTGCTCGGCATATGTGTTGTAGTTGTTGAATCTGTGCAAAATTCTAAGTTTGGGGTAGTACACCTACATTAAGAAAGGCAAGTGCGGAAAAAAATATCCTAAGAAAAAAAAAGAGAAAAAGAAAATATGGAGACACTAACATGTCTTAATAGGAAAAAGAGAGGAAAAAGCACTTGCCTAAGCGTCAAAGAGTGACAAATAAAAGGCGTGATTGAATTCCCATGGTAATAAAATAAGCACAGAGAAAAAAAACAACATCACGAATGCTGAGCCTCAAAACCTTTGTGTATCCTTTTCCTTGTTTAACCCACCGTACCTCAGCCCCGTTACAACCCAAAGACCTCAAAAAAGTGTGTAATCTGTCTGTGTAATGAAGGTAGAATTTATTCAAATTTAAGAGTTGGTATTGCATATGCTGAATTATGAGTGAAAAACACTTTGACCCCGAGAGATTTGGTGAGAAGTGTGAAAAAAAGCTTGTAGGTGAAGAAGCACTTTGATATGGAAGTGCAGCGGACAGTTGTATCGGGAAAACCTGAAACATGACAAAATGGTGAAAAGCGAGTTGCGAAAGACGTTGGTTGTATTGTGGTAAGAAGGAATTTTGGAGTGACCTCGTTTTTGTCTCATACATTGCTTGAAGACAAGCAATGAGCTATGTTTGGGGTTGTGATTGGTCACCTATGTCGCTCCCGAGATTTTCATCCTAGTACAAACGCGAAAGTGGCACCGAAACAGAGTCGCCAGCAATGTGTATTTATCCCAAGAGAGGGAAAGGAAACACTGCATAAACCTGAAGGAAGGAAAGAGTATGGTCTTGTGACCAAGAGAACTGGGTTCGGGAGTCGGTTACGCGCGAGGAAGATATTAGCACCCTCACGCGTCCATCGTACCTGATGGGATCCACGCTTGCTTGTCTCGATCAAAGGGTGTAAGGAACGGATACTGGAAAAGGAACTGGAAAAGGAATGGAAAGAGAAAGAGGAACAAATGTAGGGAAAATAAAAGAAGTGCTCGAATGGGCCCTACCCCACTGCCTACGTCTCTCATCGGGAACAAGAGAATCAGAGCGACGTAGTTCCCCTCACTAGAGATGAATTGTTTGTGTTTTTTAGGGAACGACTAATGTTCTAGCTCAGGTGTTGCAGCTCGCTGTATGGAGACTTAGGCGTTACCGTCTTGCAAGAGAATGAGGAGAAGCACGTTCGTACATTGAGAATGAGTGAGATGAGAAAAGAATTCCCGAAGGAAAGACGTTATTGCTTGTTTTTGTCTTTTAAGAAAGAAGTGTTTTGTTTACTGATGTTTAGTAACTCACATTGTATTTGAGTCCTTCATGTAAGATCGAATGCTTCGCACATCGTCCCCAGACGGGACGTATGCTAAACATTCTAAGAAAGTGAGAGAAGACCCATCACTATCTTATTCTCCCATGAGAGGCTCAAATACAATATTAGTTATGCCTTTATTAAGTATGTTTTTACTTTTTTGTTTTGAGATGAGAGAAGGAAGACTCAAAAGCGGATCAAAGGTGAAAATCTAAGGGGGACTAAGACTCACTCTAGTGTTAGCATGCTTGGTGATCCTATGGTTAATGAGGTTTAAAGAACCTAATCCTAAAAGAAAAGAGAAGAAGAAGATAGAAAGTAACTTACTTCCAAGATGGAAGTTAAGTTATTTCTAAGAGGGAAGAAAGAAGATTATGAAAGCAAAGCATTATTAAATGCTTAAATAACACAAATTGAATGAATAAAAGATGAAGGAAGAAATTATAATGTGGATGCCTATCCACACTCAAATGACTTACCATTAGCCCCTGAAATGGTTAGTACAATTATTTACAAGTGAAGAAACAAGTTAAGATGAACAAGTAAGGTTTAAACAAATTCAATAACCAAAGTAAAAGCATCTTAAAGATTAAGGGAAGCACAAAGTCAGAATGCACATCATAAGAATGTCCTCTAATGATATAAGATCAAACACAAATCAAATGCACACAAACAATGTCTTAAATCACAAAGAAATTCAACATGAAAGAAGTAGATGAATAATGAGTGTACATGCAAAGTGGTCATGCAATAATGCTTCAAGTAATGTCAAAGTCAGAATGGGGATGACCTAAACATGTGCCTAAACATGATATACAAATTTCATATGAGGCATACAATCAAGCATCCAAGCATTAAGAGTGATTAGGGGAAGAAGTGAGAAGATATGAACATGAATTTAACATGGAAAGAAGTTGCTTAAGGCATAAGTCAATCCTAAAAAGTTCAAGATGAAACTCAAGTATCACAATCAGAAGTGATATGACATGTTAAGATGAAGATAAGATGCACAAGCCAATCACATTCAAGCAATTACAAGTCATTTAGAAGCTAGAAGAAAAAGGAACATGCATTTGGATGAAACATGTTCAAGTATGCAAAGTGAAACATAAATGGCATATGGAATGAATGCAATACTTTAAAGTCAGAAGCATACATCATTTGAAATGCAAATGGATGGTATGGCATGGCATAAACAAACCAATTACAAGTCAAGTTGGAACTAAGATGAAAAAAGGATGAGGAATTAGGTCAAAAGGAAACATGTGAAACAAGTATTGAACATGTACACAAAGAAAGCATCAAATTCAAATCAATGACCTATAATTTCATCCAAAAGACCTATAAAGATCTAATCATGGCTCAAGAAGTCAATAAGAATGATCTCATACAATGGCACAAGTTCCTTTTCAAGCAAGTAAACAAACATGATCAAAGAAGTTCACAAAAAGGGACCTCAAACAAGAGTCATCAAAAAAATACCAAACATGATTGAAAAAACATAAAAATAGGTCTCAAGAGACCTCAACCAGAAGCAAATATCATACCAAAAACTCATACAAAAATTCAGAAAGGAAGGACCTCAAACAATCAAGCAATAGTCACTTATGAACCATGAACCAAAATGAAAAGATGGAGGACCTAAATGCAATAAAATAAAGTTCTAAAAATTAAACAAAAATATTTTTATGAATTTTTGGATGTTACTGAATGGATACAAAAAGATTGATGCAAAAATGTTTAAGAAGCTAAGAGAAATAAATCTTTGAAATGAAGATATGAAAATAGAGACAAGTTTCAAAAGAAATAAAAGAAAAATATGGAATAATATGCAAATATTCACAAAATCAAAAATTAAAATAACAGAAAATTATTTTAACATGTTAAGATATCACATGAAATTTTGTAGAATTTTTCATGAGGTTTTGGTATTTTTAAAAATCAATTATGAAACAAGTATAAAAAAAAGAATTTAAAAGAAAGAAAGAGAAAGCAGGGGTGTAGAGAAGTAAAACATCACGTTCAAACAAAGCACTGGGCCCAGAGTAGGGGTGTACATAGAAATTAAGCCCAATCAAATTAAAAATGTGGTTGAGTGTGATAGCGCGTGTGTGCAGTCAAGTGAAGATGCAATCATGGCCGTGAGATGAAAAAGTCAACAATCAATACTGCAATCCAACGTCTCACAAATCAAGAACATGGCATTATCACACACGCACCCACATGCAACTTCTCAGAATTAAAAAACAAGGCACGTGATAAGCACATGTATCAGTAATGTGTTGGCAAGTTTTAGTGCATTGGATCAAATCAGTCAAGTAAAGTAATTCAATCGTATGGTTCATGATCAATGCGCATGGTAGTTATGATGCAATGCACACACGAGAGTCATGGAAATCAAACACACCACAATCGTTAGATCAAGAGCCAGCAATGGTCAGGATTTAAACTGGAACTTAAACCCTAAGTAAAACCTCACCGGCCAGAGAAGGACCTCCGGTCATATTCTCCGGCGAGCAACCACCACCTGCAAACTTCAATTTTCCCAGAAATGCACAATTCGCATACCAAAATGAAGAGGAAGTGAAGTACATCATGAACACGCAATTAGTTTTCAAAGATCATGCACGTACACAACAAACCGATCCAAAATGTTTTGCCCTAAAAACACACCTAAGCTCCTAAAGAGCCTATCAACTAGCCAGGACTCGCGCATAGCTTCTAATAAGCTCTAAACAACATTAAACAAGTTTAAATCAAATTGATACGCAATATTAAGGTTGAGTAAATCAAAACCTGAAAATGTGGAGAAACTTGAAGTATTGAGAAAACCAGAGAAAAGCTTGAAATCTTGCGCTTCTAGATCTTCAACCTTAGCAAAATAAATGCTATTTGATGTGGAGATCTTGAGAACAAAAAATTCCAAACTGTGATGATGCTATGCTTAGACAATGGAACTTCTTCTCCTTTTTTCTTTATCAGCAATGAAATGTTGAAGATGATGAAGGTGAAATGTAGAAAAAGATGGTTGAAGTCGTGTAAAACCAGAGAGAAAGTAGAGAGAGTTTGAGAGAGTTTTTGGAGTGAAAATGGAAAATGAAAGTTGAAAAATGAAATTGTGAGTGAAATGTGAATTTATATGTGTGGTTTAATAGGTTAACTCATGGTCAAGTGAGTGAGTTAGGGTGGGTTGATGTGGTTAAAGTGAGTTGTCCCTAACTAACTGAGTCAAGTTAGTTAGGGCGAGTGAGGGGAGGAGTGATATGGTGTAGCATGTTTAGGATGTTATGGTGGAGTGGAGATGAATCAGTGGTGATGATGGGGATAAGCTGAAGTAGCGAAACTTGCTCCACAAGTTTTCATTCTTTTCCATTTCCATGCATGGTAAGTGTGTCATGGATAGGGTAAGAGTTATGTTTGGTTTAAATGAGGAAAAGAGAGGTGACTGGTGTGGAATATGCGTGCAAGCTTTGAAATAACAACAACAATAATGTTTATTTTTTCTGATTTCATGGCAGCCTACTTAATGCACCAATGGACGTTTGGCAATGAAATTCTCCCTCACCAATGCATGAAATCATGAAATTTATGTTTCTTTGAAAAGGTGATGGATTATAGAACAAGTTTGTTGTGAGAATAGGATTGAATTAAGGTTTGGAAGAGGTTGGAAAATAGCTTAAAACATCAAGGTGTGGGACTGGTTTGTGGGCGTGTAAAGACAAGTCATGGCATGGCAATGTGGTGCATGAAATTTCAGTGTGATCACACCAACTTGGGACCATCATAACTCCCTCATAACTTGATCAAATTAAAATTTGTCCAACATCAACATTGAAGAGGGCATGGCAAGGAACAACTTTGATGTTGAAATGTTTTTCATTTGGAGCTTTTACCTTGGACAAATTCAGCTTGACATTTGGCACACCAAGTGTTTGTCAAAATTATGGCGCGTGGGCCTGGTCATGCTTGGCCATGACTTGGTTTTGGACCTAGTTTTGCCAAACTTTGATCAATCATATCTCCCTCAATATTGATCCAATGGAGATGTTCTTTATATGGATTTGAAGCTTAGAACATGAACTTTAATTGGCTCAACTTGGGTCTGAAGTTTGGAGCTTTTATCTTGAAGAAAGAGAGCCTCAAAGTAGGGTGCAAAATGGTCCAAACTTACTACTTTTGGAAACCCTAAAGTTTCTATTTTTGAAAGTTTTGTGAATTCTTGATTTTTCATTATTACTCCATCATTTCTTGATCAAATTTTTTCCATTGACCATATATAACATGAATTTCATGAATTTGACCTTAGAAAGTCAAGAGTTGACTTTTTTCACTGCACAGTTGACTTTTCCCCCAATTTCTTGATTATCAAGCAACTGACCAATTGAAACCCTTCTGAAACCACTTGATGAGCAATTTTCCATCCATATACACTTAAGAACATAAGGAATACCATGAGATCAAGCCTTGCCAAAAAAATCAGAGATAAACTGATTTTAGGTCAAACCCTAATTTTGGCACCCTCTGGTTAGGAGGAAATAGCACATCCTCCAAATCCAAATTCCTCTGAATATGATGTGTATCCTCTCAAACAATAATGAGATATGCCATTTGAAGATGATAAAAACTCAAAGAGCTTGCCCATTTGAGGATCAGACTCCAATTTTAGACTACCTTGTGTAGGAGACGGTGCACTGCCCAATCTTCTTGATGAATTCTCCTCTTCTCATGCCTTGTGGGACCAATTGAAATGACATATGATGTAAGAGACCCTTGAGGCTTGTGAGACCCTTGGTTCTTGTTTCCTTGCTTTGGATGATCAACACCTTTGAGAATCACTGATCCCATGCCCTTATGCAAGATGCAATGCAATGCTCTATGTTTTGTTTTTCTATGCTTGAATGCAATGCAATGAAATGAAAGCTCATGCTAAATGATATGAAGAAATGAGAGGGCAAATTTTGGGTTATGACAGCTGCCCCTATTCAATCACTGTAGACCTGAATAGATGATAGCGATTGCTTTTAGACGTTTAAGGTATGGAGGGATTGAATACCGAAGAATAACCCAAAAATTTGCACTCTGCGGAGAAGAAGAAAAGGGATATAAACCCCACCAAATGAATTTTACTTGTATAAAACTCTGATGAAAAGAATAATACTGAAGAGCTGCCTTTTGGAACGACGCCAGACGACTACTGGCTTGCCACGCTGCTGGTGGACTTTAATAAGGCCTTTTTGCACGACGCTAGATGACTACTGGCTCGCCACGCTGCTGGTGGACTTTAATAACGCCTTTTTGCACGACGCCAGACGACTACTGGTTCGCCACACTGCTGGTGGACTTTAACAATGTCTTTTGTACAATGCCAGACGACTACTGGCCTGCCACGCTGCTGGTGGACTTCAATAATGTCTTTTTGCACGACGCCAGACGACTACTGGCTCGCCACGCTGCTGGTGGACTTTAATAATGTCTTTTTGCACGACGCCAGACGACTACTGGCTCGGCATGCTGCTGGTGGACTTCAACAATGTCTTTTGTACAATGCCAGACGACTACTGGCCTGCCACGCTGCTGGTGGACTTCAATAATTTGCCACCTTAAGATGGACTTTTGCCAATCTGCTGTTGGACTTTGCTGATTTGCCACCCGAAGACGGACTTTTGCCAATCTGTTGTTGGACTTTGAGGATTTGCCACCCGAAGACGGACTTTTGCCAATCTGCTGTTGGACTTTGAGGATTTGCCACCCAAAGACGGGCTTTTACCAATCTGCTGTTGGACTTTGCAGCAACATTCAACATTGGATTATGCTCTGCATACATATCAAACATCTCTGCCGACTCTGCTGAGGCACAATGATCAATTACTTGATTTCAGAGACTCTTGAAGGATAATATCTCTGCTGGAGAATGAATGAGCAATCCGTCTATTTCGAATTGTCATGTTTGCCAAAAATAAATTGGACTTTGAGATATGAGGGGAGTGATGATTCTTCCAGGAATTACTTCATCTGCTTGGGGATGAACTCTAGTCATAACAACTCCGCTGGGGATGAGAATTTTTGAATGACGTCCTGCTGGGGGAGAATTCATTAAAACTATGCTTGGGGGTCTACCCAACTCGAGATCTTTTGCGGGGACCATCAGCCTTCTAACTCAGCTGGGGAAAGAATGTACTACCACTTTGCTGAGGAAGTGATTCTGTTGATCTTATAAATCTCTGCAGGGAGGACAATAACTCAGCTGGGGAGTATGGCTGACAAGATTTGATGATGAACTCTATGGGGATACCACTACCAGAGATACGATCTTGCTGGGAATCGGAACTACTCCGTCGGGGATACACAAATCCTGGTTAGAAGACGTTCTGTTGCAACATGCTGGGAGAAAGTCCTTAGAGATCTGCTGAGGAAACACAAAATAACTTCCACGGTAATCTGCTGAGGAACAAAACTGTCGAGCTTAGGATAAGTGCCACAATACCCCACGTTAGGCAAACTTTCCGCTTGACGACTCCACTGGGGATAATGAGTTTATAACAAACTCTGCTGGGGAAAACTGCTTTGAAACGTCTCGTGCTGGGGAATGTCTCTTGAGAGGATTTTACAGAAGACCAAACATCTTTAAACTCTACTGGGGATAATAGATTTGGAACATCTTTTGCCGGGGAAATTCAATATGCCCCATGTTTGAGAGGATCAACGACTTGCTTTTGCCCCCTGATACAAGACTGGTCTGAAGAAAACGTCACAAGAGAATTTTACAGAAGATTAAGCATCTTCAAACTCCTGGCGACTTCACTGGGGATTGACCATTAACTTCGGTGTCTGCGAAGCAACTCTGCTGGAGAATTTGCAACCGTTATCGACACAGAAAAGCTTATAGCTGTTGAAAGTACTGAATGAGAGAATCGACTTAATAAGATACAATGATACCCAGTTGAACTCAATTCACCGATATCAAAACGTCGTGAACGACCGTCGAACGAACGATAGACTCAATCAGTAAACATTGTGGCAATAGGGTGACATGTGGACCCTTCCTTGAACATGATTGCCCCAGTCTTCTGCGTGGGAATAAGTGATTACCCGTCTAGGAGGGATGACACTTGTGCTTGAAATCGTCTGGATCTGTTACTTGCAACAACAAAAATGCACACACATGCTCCGGAATATTGCGTGGTTTGAATCCACCATCCAGGATTATTCAACATTCAAAGTTATTTTAAATGTTTTTCTGCGCATGTTATTATAAAGCCACTATGTTTTCAAATGCAATATTTTATTAAAAATTCGGACGTTTTTGCAAACAAAGCAGTAAAACAAAATAAGAAGCTTTTTACTGAAATTCAATTTATTGATTGAAAAATGCCCAGAATAGGCAATTACATCAGGAAGCAATTGGAAAGAGGTGATCGCTGAAAATTGAGAAAAGAAACTATCCTAATGGCAATGTGAAAACGGCATTCCACTGAGTTTCAATTCTACTATGGCCAATATATCTTCAAGACTCCCCGACCTTGCCTTCTGAGGAATAATCAAACCGATTCCTACCCTTTTGGAAAGTCAGTTGCTGAAACGATGATGGAGTACAGATAACTCAGACCATAATCGTTCGCTTAAATCCCTCTTTTGCGTGGACCGCCCTTTCGGATTTTTAATCCACCGGGATACCCTTTTTTGCCTGAGTTGTCCATGCGGATTTTCAACTCACCGGGTGTATAATTTTTATTTTATATCCCTAATTTTTGCCCGAACCTTTTTATTCTGTTTTTGTGATTCGCCGGGATGCCCTTTTTTGCCTGGACCTTTCTCTTTCTTTTTTTTTCCAGCGGGTCTATTCATGCGAAGTATTTTTTGACTACGTCTGAGTTGACAGGGGATGAAAAGTCTTCGCCGTCCATGGTTGTAAGTAATAAGGCTCCGCCCGAGAAGACCTTCTTAACCACGAATGAACCTTCATAGTTGGGAGTCCATTTACCCCTGTGATCTGTACTAGGAGGAAGGATCCTTTTGAGTACCACATCTCCCACTTTGTAAACCCGAGGACGCACCTTTTGGTCAAACGCTTGCTTCATCCTTCGCTGGTATAACTGCCCATGACACACAGCTGCCAGTCGTTTCTCCTCAATAAGGCTCAACTGATTAAATCTGGCACGAACCCACTCAGCTTCGTCTAACTTGACATCCATCATGACTCTGAGGGATGGAATTTCCACTTCAACCGGTAGTACTGCCTCCATACCGTATACAAGTGAGAATGGTGTTGCCCCAGTGGACATGCGTACTGACGTTCGGTACCCATGCAAAGCAAATGGTAACATCTCATGCCAATCTTTGTATGTGACAACCATTTTCTGTACAATCTTCTTAATATTCTTGTTGGCCGCCTCCACAGCGCCATTCATCTTCGGGCGATACGGAGAAGAATTGTGATGTTCAATTTTGAAGTCCCGGCACAGCTCAGCCATCATTTTGTTGTTCAGATTAGAACCAATATCAGTAATGATTCTCTCGGGCACTCCATAGCGACAAATGATATCCCGTTTCAAGAAACGAGCTACCACCTGTTTAGTGACATTGGCATAAGATGCTGCTTCAACCCATTTAGTGAAATAATCAATGGCGACCAAGATGAAACGATGGCTGTTTGAAGCAGTAGGCTCGATCTTTCTGATCATGTCAATGCCCCACATGGTAAAGGGCCAGGGAGAGGACATGACACTCAACGAATTTGGAGGAACGTGCACTTTGTCTGCATAGATCTGGCATTTGTGACACTTGCGGGCGTACTTGCAACAATTTGCCTCCATTGTCAACCAATAATACCCCGATCTCAATAATTTCTTAGCCATTGCGTGACCTCTGGCATGGGTACCGAAAGAGCCTTCATGTACGTCCTGCATTAACAAGTCTGCTTCGTGTCTATCCACGCATCTGAGCAGAACCATGTCGAAATTCCGTTTGTACAGCACGTCATCTTGATTCAAAAAGAAGCTACTAGACAACCTTCTCGACATCTTCTTATCTTTAGTAGATGCCCCAGGCGGGTACTCTTGACTTTTCAAGAAACACTTGATGTCATGAAACCATGGCTTGTCATCAGACGTTGCATCAACAGCAAACATAAATGTAGGTCTGTCAAGACGAGATACTTCGATCTTAGGTACATGATTCCATCTTTGTACTTTAATCATAGAAGACAAAGTGGCCAAGGCATCAGCAAACTTATTCTCATCCCGAGGAATATGGTACAGCTTCACTGTTGTGAAAAATGTCAGCAATCTCCTCGTATAATCTCTATACGGCACCAGATTTTCTTGGTGCGTGTACCAACTCCCTTTCACTTGATTGATTACCAAAGCTGAATCACCGAAGATATCAAGGGTTTTAATTCGCAAATTAATCGCCTCCTCAATCCCCATTATACAAGCTTCATATTCTGCTTCATTGTTGGTGCATCCGAAAGTTATTCGGGCAGTGAAAGGCATATGAACACCTTCCGGCGTGATAAGAACTGCTCCAACTCTGCATCCATTCATGTTGACAGCCCCATCAAACATCAAACTCCATTTGGATTCAGGGTCCGGCCCCTCCTCCGGGAGTGGTTCCTTGCAATCTTTAGCTTTGAGAAACATGATGTCCTCATCAGGGAAATCAAATTTCATGGGTTGGTAATCATCAATCGGCTGTTGCGCAAGATAGTCTGACAGGATACTTTCTTTGATGGCCTTTTAGGAAGTATACTGGATATCATATTCTGTCAAAACCATTTGCCGCCGTGCAACTCTGCCTGTTAGCGCTAGTTTCTCGAAAATGTATTTGATAGGATCCATTTTGGAAATTAACAAGGTTGTGTGCCTGATCATATACTGCCTCAATCGCTTAGCAGCCCATGCGAGTGCACAGCATATCTTTTCAAGCATTGAGTATCGGGACTCACAGTCATTGAACTTTTTGCTCAGGTAGTAGATAGCATGCTCTTTCCTACCTGTCTCGTCATGTTGACCGAGAACACAGCCCATAGAACCTTCAAGCACCGTCAAATACATTATCAAAGGCCTTCCTGAAACTGGAGGCATGAGAATTGGAGGTTCCTGCAAATATTCTTTTATCTTATCGAATGCTAATTTACAATCGTCATTCCACCTGACCATTTGATCTTTTCTCAGCAGTTTGAATATTGGTTCGCATGTGGTTGTTGGGTGAGATATGAACCTTGCAATGTAGTTCAATCTACCCAGAAAACCAAGAACCTCTTTTTCTGTTCTCGGCTCAGGCATATCTTATATTGCTTTCACTTTGGCAGGATCAACCTCAATCCCTTTTTCACTCACAATGAAACCCAGCAACTTCCCAGAACGCAACCCAAAAGTGCACTTGTTTGGATTCAACCTTAAACGGAACTTTCTCAACCTTTCAAACAACTTTTTCAAGTTAATCAGATGTTCCTCTTCCGTTCGCGACTTGGAAATCATGTCATCCACATAACATTCAATCTCTTTATGAATCAAGTTGTGAAACAAAGTTACCATTGCCCGCTGGAACGTTGCCCCTGCGTTTTTCAACCCAAAAGGCATCACTTTATAACAGTATGTACCCCACGGAGTAATGAACGTGGTCTTCTCCGTATCCTCAGGCACCATCTTAATCTGGTTGTACCCGGAGAAACCGTCCATAAACAAGAACACTGAAAACTGAGATGTATTTTCAACCAGCACATCTATGTGGGGTAGTGGAAAATCATCTTTCGGGCTAGCTTTGTTAAGATCTCGATAATCCACACACATTCTCACCTTTCCGTCTTTCTTTGGTACCGGCACGATGTTGGCAACCTAAGGAGGATAGTTAGTCACAGCAAGAAACCCTGCATCCCACTGCTTCTGAACTTCTTCTTTGATCTTGATGGCCATATCGGGATGAGTCCGACGAAGTTTGTGCTTGACTGGCGGGCATTCTTCTCTCAATGGCAGCATGTGCACAACAATATCAGTATCCAGCCCTGGCATGTCTTGATACGACCAGGCGAAGATATCAACATATTCATACAACATCTCAGTCAAAGCTTTCTTCACATCTGCTTTCAAGCTGGCACCAATCTTGATCTCTTTCTTAGCATCCTCGGTACCAATATTGATGATCTCTATGGTCTCTTGATGAGGCTGGATGGTCCTTTCCTCTTGTTTTAACAATCTGGCCAATTCCTCAGGGAGTTCACAGCCTTTCTCATCCCCTTCTTCGGCTTGATAAATCGGTTTGTCAAAGTCATACATAGCCATAGCAGAATTGTTATCAATAAAATCCGGAGGATCAAGTCTGCACGAACGGGTTCATGCTTTATTTTAGAATTTATTTTAAAAACAACAAGAAACGAAACATTGCCATTTTATTATTTTTTGTGCAAAAATAAAAATGAAAGACAGAGAACAAAATTTGAGTGCAAAACGTCCTTTATTGATGATTAAAATTTCAAATGCAAACAGGGTGGCCCTACAAATTAATCTATACGCCTTGGGCAGAGCGCAAGATTTTAACATGCATTATGGTTAGAAAAACAAAGAAAATTACTCTGTTTGAAGAGTAACTCGGATGACTTCTTCAACGGACCAATTCTGCAATGGTCGTCCCGGAACACGTGGGCGTACCCAGTTGTCCAAGTCACAGTCACTGTCAACACCATCTTCTGTAGCCGCACAAGACTGATCTGGGTAAATGACTCCCCCACTACTGAAGGTGATGGGTCCACTGTACATTGCAACCGAATCCATAGAGGGTTGATAGCCAATACCAAACTTGTCCTCCTTCATTGGTGTCTTTATCAGCTTGCCTCAGCCTTGGGCATTGCCTGCTCTGACAACCTCGACAGCTTGCTTATAGGACGAAATGGATGTACCGGATCTATCTGATGCAAGGGAAGATTCAGGCACATTGTCAATATTTACCGCTTCAAACGACTGGCAAAGCATCTCGTGGATTTCCCCATCCATCTCAACATACTTGAACATGGACAAATGACTAACAAAAATGTCTTCTTCACCACACACTATCACAACTTGTCCCTCGAACTCGTATTTCAGCTTCTGGTGTAAGGTGGATGTAACAGCCCCGGCCGCATGAATCCATGGGCGACCTAATAAGCAGCTATAAGCAGGTTGTATATCCATCACGTGGAATGTAGATTTGAACACTTGCGGCCCAATTTGCACCGACAATTCCACTTCACCAAACACAGATCTTTTTGTCCCATCGAACGCTCTGACAACCAACTCACTTGGCCTTAATATCAATCCATCCACTTCTAGCTTCATCAACGCCTTCTTAGGAAAGACATTGAGTGAGGAACCAGTGTCTACCAATACATGAGAGAACACTGGACCCCTGCACTCCATTGTAATGTGCAAAGCTTTGTTGTGGTTTCTTCCTTCAGACGTCAAATCTCTGCTTGTGAAACCCAATCCGTGGCTGACATTGACATTAGAAATTACACCCTCAAGCTGATTGACAGTGATTTCCTGTGGAACATAAGCTCTCTTCAACACTTTCAACAAAGCCTCTCGGTGCGCGTCAGAACACATCACCAATGACAAGATTGAGATTTTCGAGGGCGTCTGGTTCAGTTGATCGACAATTTTATAATCGCTTTTCTTTATTATCCTCATGAACTCTTCTACCTCGCTGTCAAAGGTAATCTTGGTCTCTGTTTCAGGCACAGGCGCACTCTCAACCACCTGTTTTCCTTTAGCTTTTGCTGCAGCCTCAACTTCTTTATCACTGCGCAAACTTTGGGAAGCAAACAATCTTCCGCTTCTTGTAAAGCCTTCTACACCACCCACATTATCAATATTTGAACTGGATGATGTCTCGACTTCCTGCTTTTTCCCTTCATAATACACGTCTGCCCCATAGTGCCATGGGATTGCCTTCGTAGATGTAAACGGAATTGGTCCTGGCACCGTGATGGTAACAGGACTGGGTCTTTCTGGCACAACACTTGCTACAGGAGTTGTACTTGCATGCACCTGAATTTCCGCAGGAGTATAATAAATGGTCACAGTTGACACCTTATCAATATCCTTCACAACCTGGTCAAACTGTAGACGGCCTTCATTAATCAGATTCTGCAAACCAACTTTCAACTTATCGCAAGCATTCTTCTGACTCATACACTCAAAACAAACTTGGTCACAACCCGGGAACACCTGTCCCTTCAACAGACGGTCTTTTACAACCAACAAGGAAGTCCTTACCTGATTGATATCTGCCACCAAGTTTAATCTCCTTCTATCTTCAATAGCATGCACATCTTCCACACCATGATCAGGCATGGGGTTCTGGAGAACATTGGGAGGTAGAGAGAAATTAATTGCTTTAGCATCTATCAGATCTTGCACTTTATTATGAAACGTCCAACACTTCTCAGTGGTATGCCCCTGAGCACCCGAATGGAAATCACAGCGAGCATTGACATCAAAATTAGGTGGCAAGTTTCCAGCAGTAGGAGCTTTCATAGTACGAAGCTCAACCAACTTTAATTTGAGTAATTGGGGTAACAGTGCTGAATAGGTCATAGGGAGAGGGTCAATTTTGTGGTCCCTCTGCCTAGATCTTTGCTGGAAAGGAGGTTGTTGCTGCTGCTGAACCTGTTGTTGGGGTTGCTGCTGCTGAACAGCTGGTGCTGGGATCGTCACTGTACCTACTTGATGGTAAGCCTGAGAACGGCCTCTTCCCCGTCCTCTATACACAGTATTTGTATCACCTTCTCTCCTTTTCTGACCACTAGCAAAAGGTTTCTTCGTCCCAGAGGAACCAGCCCCACTTACGTCTTGAATCTTTCCAAGCTTCAACAGACTCTCGATCCTTTCACCCGCAATCACGATGTCAGAAAATCCTGTTGATGGACAGGCAGCCAATCTATCAAGGAATGCCCCTTGCAGGGTGCCCATAAACATATCTGCCATTTCTATATCCAACAAAGGAGGTTGAACTTGTGCAGCCATCTCTCTCCACCTTTGAGCGTATTCCTTGAAACTTTCCTTAGCATTCTGTGACAACCCTTGCAGTTGAGTGCGATTGGGCGCCATGTCGATATTGTACTGATATTGCTTTAGGAATGCTTCTGCCAGATCCTTCCAACTTCTCACAGCAGCTCTGTTCAATTTCATATACCAGGTCAACGATGCTCCAGCCAAACTGTCTTGGAAATAATACATCCATAGCTTCTCATCATCAGTATGGGCTGAGATCTTCCCAAAGTAAGCTTGAATATGTGTCTGGGGACACGTATTGCCATGATATTTGTCAAAAGTGGGCGGCTTGAATTTTGGAGGAATTCTGACTCCTGGTGCTAGACCTAGATTGGTAACATCAATGCCCATAGAATTCTTGCATTCCATAGCCCGTATCTTCTCAGCCAACTCATCGTACCTTCTATCACCAGGGTTACCCATATCAGCATCCAACAGGGTGAATTGGTCTTCCAGAACATCTTCCTGAACAACACCAGCATTTCTGCCATTTCCATTACCCAAATTGCCAATAGGAGGAGGATTGCCAACAGGAGAAGGAGTGACCCTTGTCTGTGAATTGTCATTCTGATTACCTTCAGGCGTGGCCTCTGGACGCTCGACTAGAAGCCTCAATCTCTCTTGAGTTTGTGCCATACCAGTCATGAGGGTCATGAACTGGTCCATTTGTGCCCTCATTTCAGCCAAATCATTCTGCATTTGATCCATAATCCTTGCTTGATTTCTTCGAGTTGAGTATTGGTTTACGTGATTCTCAGCTATAATGCCTGAAACCAAATAAAGGTTAGAGATCTCCTGCAACAAGTACCTGCAAAGCAAGCAACAAAATGCAAAATGATATGCCATGCAATGCAAATGCCATGTCTATCAACCCCAGGGCATTTTACACCCCGATTCCAGTCTTAATCACAAGAATCTCACTGATGGTCACATAATATGGAGAGAAAAATATCGTGAAGCACTGTGATGTGCTAATATTGTGATAATGTGCTAGTGAATAGCGTGATGCCGAAGAATCCCCTCTGAATAATCCATTCATTGAACAGAAAGCTCATAAGTGCCAAAACATTTTACAATGAGTTCGTACATGGAAAGTACATCAAGGAAATGACTCCATCAACAAGCCTGATGGTAGCCAACAATACATCAACAAAATTACATTAAAAGGATGGGAAAGTAAGATCAAACATCTAACTCCAAATCTTTCAATTTCTTGCTAGAATGGTTGATTTCTTCAAAAAGGATTCTAGTGCGCTGATGACCCGACTTTTCAATCAACTCTCTGATCAAAATGTCTCTCCTATTCAGAGCTTCAGTTAATGAATCTGCGTGCATTAGGAGAGCTTCATCAGTACTCGTTTCCTTAAAACTTTTCACCCCAGCTTGTATCTTGAGTTTTCCCATCTCCATTGTGGCATCCTCAAGCTTTTCCTTGGACCTCTTCAATTCCTCATTAACAATCTTCAGCTTCTCCTGGCTCTTTGCAACGTCTTCTTGATGCTTTTGCCGTTGTTCATGTGCTCTAAGAAGCTCGTCATATTTGGCCTTTAACTGTTCCTGTAACTCTGCATTCTCGAGCCTGAACTCATCCCAGGCTTGCTGAAACTTGGCTAACTTCTCTTTGTTCTGCGTTAAGGCCTGCTTGGTCTGCTTGTGAGCTAGAGTAGCAGCATCAGTACCTTTACTAATCTTTTGGAAATATTGGGCTCTTTCAGTAAAGTCCCTTTCTCTTGCTGCTAAGATTTGTTCTGCGTCTTGAGCTCTCCGCTCCAGCTCCTTGTTGGCATGTAGCGCTTCTTGAAGACGGCTGCTTAGCTTAGAATTCTCTCCTTGAAGCTTTTTCACCGAGGTTTGCAACTTGTCAACTTCTTCCACAGTGGCAGTACTTCTTGCTTTCTCCTTCTCCGGATACAAAAGGGGCGCTTTACCAATACGAAAGACAAAATCTTCAACTCTTTTCTTCACCCACTCTTCATATGCTGGATAAGCCCGGTTGTTGGGTTTGCCTAGAGCAACTTTCCCCTTCTTCAGTATGCTAACCCAGCTTTTAGAAGCTTTTTGTGTTGTTTCCCAACCATCTGATGCATGGAAATACGGGGACTTCTCTACGTCTCTCTTTATAGGCGGACCCGTCAGGGCGTACCCAAATTTCCGGACGGCCAAAGAAAGATTGTAGTTAATTCCCCCTTTTCTTCCTATCAGTGGAACATTAGGGAACTCACCACAGCTGTGGATAATATTCTTGCCAATCAGCCCATGATCTACCCATATGATGTCCTTGGCAACTAATCCTATTAAGCGCTGACTCCATTCTAGAGAATCTTTAGAATCCACAAAAGCCCCTGATTATGGTAAGTGACTTGCAAACCACTTATACAATAAAGGTGCACAGCAACGAATTACCCCTCCTCTTTTCTTTTCGTTTCGGTTGTACAAGGAATAGTGAAGATCTCCCAGCAGTGTTGGTACCGGATTTTTCATCATGAATATCCGTATGGCGTCCGTATCAACAAAATCCGGCTCGTTGGGAAACAATACAATGCCGTATACACAAAGGGCTAGCAAAGCATTAAAAACAACCCATTTCTCTCCTTTAGCTGCTTCCTGAGCCTTCTTTATCATATATTCCAGCTTGTAACCACGAATCTTTCCTTTGTTGGAGACATTGGCTTCTAACTCTGATTTGCTCAAATAAAGAGCACTAGCCACTTTTCCAAAGTCAAGATCACCCACAGACCCAAAGAAAGGAGGCTCCTCCTTGATAGCAATCCCCAACATGTTGGAATACTCCTCCAAAGTAGGTACCAACAAATAATCTAGAAATACAAAACACCTCAGCGGAGGGTCATAGAACTGCATCAAAGTGTGGAGACCCCTGTATTCGTAGTCACTGACATTGTACACAAAAGATAAGATCCAACCATATTTCTCCTCGAAAGTTGTCCGCACTTCAGGGCTTGTCATTCCCTTCAAGATAATAATAGGGCCCAGAGTAGGCTTGAAGAACTTGTAACTGATGATATTCTTCCTCTCTTTAGTGTTCATCTTTGTGAGGACCTGATGACTGGAATCAAGGGTAAAATATGCACCTGGAAATGAACAAACATGTATGTTAGGATATGATAATGCAATGCAAAGGGCATGGTATCACGGTGCTAAGTGTCTGTGTTGGACTGTGAACGGTGTTAATATAGCTCTGAGATTAATATAGAACCATAGATAAGAACCATCTGAATATAATAGGATGAATTCTCCTTTTGTGTAACGACACCAGAAAACCGGGTATGTAGGAGGTTATGGTTACCTGCAAACCTGTAAACAACTCGCCCTTCTCACGTGTGGGTACTAAGATCCTCAGTATCCCAGGCTCTCAGGTCTAGAAATGATGATACGTTCACCATTTCTGGTTTGGCATCATCATCAATCGAGGAGGCCTCAACTGATTCACAAAACGAAAGGTCCTCAGCTTCAGGCACTGAGGTCGAGAAGCAATAGTACATTCATCCCTCGGGGTACAGTACTATCGCCAATCGAGGAGTGCTTCCACTAATTCTCTTTCAAAAAGGACATCCTATAGCAAGTTCCCAGCATTGGGTCCTCGGATCGAGAATGTGCAATGGGTTTGCCACATAATATGGTATGCCACTGTCACATCTCGGGAGGAGTGCTGCAACTGAGTCCTCGGGAATGGTCACCAGAGTCGACAGTTCCTCAAGAGAATAACTACTGGCCTGCATAACATGCAGTAGCAGAAAGCTCCTGATAGAACCTCGTCTGGTTGTGTGTCTCATGAACAACAATACGTGGTCACCACCACGCAAGCGTCACGACTATCCACTCTAAAACCTATGTGTGTACTCAAGTCTGGGTAGTGGGCGTATCTCTCAAAACACCCGGCCCACCAAACAGAAAAGTCCAGCACAACACAGTATAATAATGATATGTAATGCAGTAAATGTGATAAATACGGTAAAGTGCAGTAAAGCAGTAATACGGTAAATAGCAATACAGTACAATAGTAAACACAGCAAAACACAGCTCCAAAATAAACACCCAACAAAAGAAAAGCAAATAAGCACTAGGATTGACTCGCTAAGGAAACCAGAGATTCTGGGTCCGGTCCCCAGCAGAGTCGCCAGCTGTCGCTCCCGGGATTTTCATCCTAGTACAAACGCGAAAGTGGCACCGAAACAGAGTCGCCAGCAATGTGTATTTATCCCAAGAGAGGGAAAGGAAACACTGCATAAACCTGAAGGAAGGAAAGAGCATGGTCTTGCGACCAAGAGAACTAGGTTCGGGAGTCGGTTACGCGCGAGGAAGGTATTAGCACCCTCGCGCGTCCATCGTACCCGATGGGATCCACGCTTGCTTGTCTCGATCAAAGGGTGTAAGGAAGGGATACTGGAAAAGGAACTGGAAAAGGAATGGAAAGAGAAAGTGGAACAAACTTAGGGAAAATAAAAGAAGTGCTCGAATGGGCCCTACCCCACTGCCTACGTATCTCATCGGGAACATGAGAATCATAGCGACGTAGTTCCCCTCACTAGGGATGAATTGTTTGTGTTTTTTAGGGAACGGCTAATGTTCTAGCTCAAGTGTTGCAGCTCGCTGTATGGAGACTTAGGCGTTACCGTCTTGCAAGAGAACGAGGAGAAGCACATTCGTACGTTGAGAATGAGTGAGATGAGAAAAGAATTCCCGAAGGAAAGACGTTATTGCTTGTTTTTGTCTTTTAAGAAAGAAGTGTTTTGTTTACTGATGTTTAGTAACTCACATTGTATTTGAGTCCTTCATGTAAGATCGAATGCTTCGCACATCGTCCCCAGACGGGACGTATGCTAAACATTCTAAGAAAGTGAGAGAAGACCCATCACTATCTTATTCTCCCATGAGAGGCTCAAATACAAATTTAGTTATGCCTTTATTAAGTATATTTTTACTTTTTTGTTTTGAGATGAGAGAATGGAGACTCAAAAGCGGATCAAAGGTGAAAATCTAAGAGGGACTAAGACTCACCCTAGTGTTAGCATGCTTGGTGATCTTATGGTTAATGAGGTTTAAAGAACCTAATCCTAAAAGAAAAGAGAAGAAGAAGATAGAAAGTAACTTACTTCCAAGATGGAAGTTAAGTTATTTCTAAGAGGGAAGAAAGAAGATTATGAAAGCAAAGCATTATTAAATGCTTAAACAACACAAATTGAATGATTAAAATATGAAGGAAGAAATTAGAATGTGGATGCCTATCCACACTCAAATGACTTACCATTAGCCCCTGAAATGGTTAGTACAATTATTTACAAGTGAAGAAACAAGTTAAGATGAACAAGTAAGGTTTAAACAAATTCAATAACCAAAGTAAAAGCATCTTAAAGATTAAGGGAAGCACAAATTCAGAATGCACATCATAAGAATGTCCTCTAATGATATAAGATCAAACACAAATCAAATGCACACAAACAATGTCTTAAATCACAAAGAAATTCAACATGAAAGAAGTAGATGAATAATGAGTGTACATGCAAAGTGGTCATGCAATAATGCTTCAAGTAATGTCAAAGTCAGAATGGGGATGACCTAAACATGTGCCTAAACATGATATACAAATGTCATATGAGGCATACAATCAAGCATCCAAGCATTAAGAGTGATTAGGGGAAGAAGTAAGAAGATATGAACATGAATTTAACATGGAAAGAAGTTACTTAAGGAATAAGTCAATCCTAAAAAGTTCAAGATGAAACTCAATTATCACAATCAGAAGTGATATGACATGTTAATATGAAGATAATATGCACAAGCCAACCACATTCAAGCAATTACAAGTCATTTAGAAGCTAGAAGAAAAAGGAACATGCATTTGGATGAAACATGTTCAAGTATGCAAAGTGAAACATAAATGGCATATGGAATGAATGCAATACTTTAAAGTCAGAAGCATACATCATTTGAAATGCAAATGGATGGTATGGCATGGGATAAACAAACCAATTACAAGTCAAGTTGGAACTTAGATGAAAAAGGATGAGGAATTAGGTCAAAAGGAAACATGTGAAACAAGTATTGAACATGTACACAAAGAAACCATCAACTTCAAATCAATGACCTATAATTTCATCCAAAAGACCTATAAAGATCTAATCATGGCTCAATAAGTCAATAAGAATGATCTCATACAATGGCACAAGTGCCTTTTCAAGCAAGTAAACAAACATGATCAAAGATGTTCACAAAAAGGGACCTCAAACAAGAGTCATCAAAAAAATACCAAACATGATTGAAAAAAACATCAAAATAGGTCTCAAGAGACCTCAACTAGAGGCAAATATCATACCAAAAACGCATGCAAAAATTCATAAAGGAAGGACCTCAAACAATCAAGCAATAGTCACTTATGAACCATGAACCAAAATGCAAATATGGAGGACCTAAATGCAATAAAAGAAAGTTCTAAAAATTAAAAAAAATATATTTTTATGAAGTTTTGGATGTTACTGAATGGATACAAAAATATTGATGCAAAAATGTTTAAGAAGCTATGAGAAATAAATCTTTGAAATCAAGATATTTAAATAGAGACAAGTTTCAAAAGAAATAAAAGAAAAATATGGAATAATATTCAAATATTCACAAAATAAAAAATAAAAATAATAGAAAATTATTTTAACATGCTAATATATCACATGAATTTTTGTAGAATTTTTCATGAGGTTATGGTATTTTTAAAAATCAATTATTAAACAAGTATAAAAAAATGAATTTAAAAGAAAGAAAGAGAAAGCAGGGGTGTAGAGAAGTAAAACATCACGTTCAAACAAAGCACTGAGCCCAGAGTGGGGGTGTACATAGAAATTAAGCCCAATCCAATTAAAAATGTGGTTGAGTGTGATAGCGCATGTGTGCAGTCAAGTGAAGATGCAATCATGGCCGTGAGATGAAAAAGTCAACAATCAATCTTGCAATCCAACGTCTCACAAATCAAGAACATGGCATTATCACACACGCATCCACATGCAACTTCTCAGAATTAAAAAACAAGGCACGTGATAAGCACATGTATCAGTAATGTGTTGGCAAGTTTTGGTGCATTGGATCAAATCAGTTAAGTAAAGTAATTCAATCGTATGGTTCATGATCAATGCGCATGGTAGTTATGATGCAATGCACACACGAGAGTCATGGAAATCAAACACACCACAATCGTTAGATCAAGAGCCAGCAACAGTCAGGATTCAAACTGGAACTTAAACCCTAAGTAAAACCTCACCGGCCGGAGAAGGACCTCCGATCATCTTCTCCGGTGAGCAACCACCACCTGCAAACTTCAATTTTCCCAGAAATGCACAATTCGCATACCAAAATGAAGAGGAAGTGAAGTACATCATGAACACGCAATTAGTTTTCAAATATCATGCACATACACAACAAACCGATCCAAAATGTTTTGCCCTAAAAACACACCTAAGCTCCTAAAGAGCCTATCAACTAGCCAGGACTCACACATAGCTTCTAATAAGCTCTAAACAACATGAAACAAGTCTAAATCAAATTGATACGCAGCATTAAGGTTGAGTAAATCAAAACCTGAAAATGTGGAGAAACTTGAAGTGTTGAGAAAACCAGAGAAAAGCTTGAAATCTTGCGCTTCTAGATCTTCAACCTTAGCAAAACAAATGCTATTTGATGTGGATATCTTGAGAAAGTAGAGAGAGTTTGAGAGAGTTTTTGGAGTGAAAATGGAAAATGAAAGTTGAAAAATGAAATTGTGAGTGAAATTTGAATTTATATGTGTGGTTTAATAGGTTAACTCATGGTCAAGTGAGTGAGTTAGGGTGAGTTGATGTGGTTAAAGTGAGTTGTCCCTAACTAACTGAGTCAAGTTAGTTAGGGCGAGTGAAGGGAGGAGTGATATGGTGTAGCATGTTTGGGATGTTATGGTGGAGTGGAGATGAATTAGTGGTGATGATGGGGATAAGCTGCAGCAGCGAAACTTGCTCCACAAGTTTTCATTCTTTTCCATTTCCATGCATGGTAAGTGTGTCATGGATAGGGTAAGAGTTATGTTTGGTTTAAATGAGGAAAAGAGAGGTGACTGGTGTGGAATATGCGTGCAAGCTTTGATGTTTGACAATGAAATTCTCTCTCACCAGTGCAGGAAATCATGAAATTTATGTTTCTTTGAAAAGGTGATGGATTATAGAACAAGTTTGGTGTGAGAATAGGATTGAATTGAGGTTTGGAAGAGGTTGGAAAATAGCTTAGAACATCAAGGTGTGGGACTGGTTTGTGGGCGTGTAAAGATAAGTCATGGCATGGCAATGTGGTGCATGAAATTTCAGTGTGCTCACACCAACTTGGGACCATCATAACTCCCTTATAACTTGATCAAATTAAAATTTGTCCAACATCAACATTGAAGAGGGCATGGCAAGGAACAACTTTGATGTTGAAAATTTTTTCATTTGGAGCTTTTACCTTGGAGAAATTCAGCTTGACATTTGGCACACCAAGTGTTTGTCAAAATTATGGCGCGTGGGCTTGGTCATGCTTGGCCATGACTTGGTTTTGGACCTAGTTTTGCCAAACTTTGATCAATCATATCTCCCTCAATATTGATCCAATGGAGATGTTCTTTATATGGATTTGAAGCTTAGACCATAAACTTTAATTGGCTCAACTTGGGCCTGAAGTTTGGAGCTTTTCTCTTGAAGAAAGAGAGCTTCAAAGTAGGGTGCAAAATGGTCCAAACTTACTACTTTTGGAAACCCTAAAGTTTCTATTTTTGGCAGTTTTGTGATTTCTTGATTTTTCATTATTCCTCCATCATTTCTTGATAAAATTTTTTCCATTGACCATATATAACATGAATTTCATGAATTTGACCTTAGAAAGTCAAGAGTTGACTTTTTTCACTGCACAATTGACTTTTCCCCCAATTTCTTGATTATCAAGCAACTGGCCAATTGAAACCCTTCTGAAACCACTTGATGAGCAATTTTCCATCCATATACACTTAAGAACATAAGGAATACCATGAGATTAAGCCTTGCCAAAAAAATCAGAGATAAACTGATTTTAGGTCAAACCCTAATTTTGGCACCCTCTGGTTAGGAGGAAATAGCACATCCTCCAAATCCAAAATCCTCTGAATATGATGTGTATCCTCTCAAACAATAATGAGATATGCCATTTGGAGATGATAAAAACTCAAAGATCTTGCCCATTTGAGGATCAGACCCCAATTTTAGACTGCCTTGTGTAGGAGATGGTGCACTGCCCAATCTTCTTGATGAATTCTCCTCTTCTCATGCCTTGTGGGACCAATTGAAATGACATATGATGTAAGAGACCCTTGAGGCTTGTGAGACCCTTGGTTCTTGTTTCCTTTCTTTGGATGATCAACACCTTTGAGAATCACTGATCACATGCCTTTATGCAAGATGCAATGCAATGCTCTATGTTTTGTTTTTCCTATGCTTGAATGCAATGCAATGAAATGAAAGCTCATGCTAAATGATATGAAGAAATGAGAGGGCAAATTTTGGGGTATGACAACCTATTATACTTAGTTTCCGTCTGTTATTCGGCAAGATTTCCATTTAATCGGTAACACTTTGGTTTGTTTTTATCGCTTTCGTTTAAGTATTTAAGTTTTCGCATTTTGTTTGCTTGCATTGCTTTAGTTTAAATTTATGATAAATAAAACACTTTTGAAGTCTTGGTCTGGTAGTTTTGGTATTTTCTGTAACACCCCACTTTCCCAATTTACAAAAATATACAAATATTACAAATATAATCAGAGATTCCGTACATAGTGGGATGTCACACCATAAAAACATAACCTGAATTTCTCTATTTACTTCATTCACTTCTTGTTTCTCAAAAGTAAGTTAAAACAGCGGAATGAAATATCGAACCCCAAAATAACAAGGCCATTGGCCAACAAAAGCGTGGTCCACATAATCTCGTGGTCACCATGTTTTAAAGAAAGTAATGATACATAACACAATATACAAAATATACAACAAAAGATGAAGCTCCCAATATCCCATGTTACGTATCAGAGCGACTCCTAAGACTCGATCAGGCAACACGTACTCCATGCACTACTCAAGTACCTGGGTTATCTGTACTTCCCACGAAGCACATACACAAGAAACAACAAAGCGGTGAGAACTACATTCAATAAATAACGGTGTAAAATACATGTTAAGGAGTAGTAATTAGGTAATCACACATAATATGCACACATTCGCGACACACTTGTCACTTTCTGATTATAATCCAACAAAGACATAATAATGCAATGTGACTCAATGACACAATGCAAATGCAAGTGGTACCACACAACATGGTTCATTCAAATGAACCCGATTCATAAAAGAATCCGGATAAATCACATACACTCCCAATGAGCAATGATTTATCTCCATACAACTCCGCATTGGAGTCCAGACATATCACATACACTCCCACTGAGCAATGATTTGTCTCCATACAACTCCACATTGGAGTCTTGACAATACTAGGCACCCGTCATGGATTCCCACCTAGCTGTCTCCACCAGACACACCATGAAATGCAATGACACAAATTATACATAAAACTCACGTATAATAAAAATTATACAGCTTCACGATCTTCATGATCACACGTGAGATACATACTCACCGTAATACACACTAGTATTTCCACAACTGTCAAAACAATTCAATTCATCACAATACACACAAGTGAGGAAAATACCTCACGTAATTCCAATTAATTCCAATAATCAACAAAAATCCATTTCATAACTAATATTTTCACTCTCCATGGCATAGAACTCTTTCATAGCTTCACATCGATATAAAGAACTTTTAAATCGGATAAACGAAACAAAAGTTATGAATTTTCGAAGAAAAGAAATTTATTGAGAAACAACCAGATTCGCTTGGCGACTCAAGATTTCCCCTGGCGAATCCCTCTTCGCCAGCACTTCGCCTGGCGAATTAGTGGTGAACCAAAATTTAGAAAACACCCATGAGTTCCAGTAACTAACACATTTCTGTCTCCCCAATTTCGCCTGGCGACTTAGGATTTCACCTGGCGAACTAGTGGCGAGACCTAATTCGCTTGGCGAATCGTATCAGAACCAGAATTTTTCTGCTACGGTTTATAGGGTTTCAAACCCCCAAAATCCCACTTTTTCCAATCCAACACATTGCCAAACAATCAAAACAAGTATCAACAATGATTACATGCATACTACGACTATACTACGCGATTTATATCGATTTCAAACCGTTAGATTCATGATTTTAGCCAAAATACCCATTTTCCTCCAAATCCAACCTAACTCTAAAACCTTAGAAAATCTACACCCCTATTGAACCCATTCTCCCCCTTACCTCGAATTCTCGATTAAATTCTGGTGAAGTTGATGATGCCAAAGCTTTGCTCTTTGGAAATTTCCTCTTCTTTTCCTTTCCTTTCCTTCTATTTTCTTTCTGTTTCTCCTAAATGTTTCTCTCCTTCCAAAAGTGATGGAAAATAAATGATATATAGCAACATCATATTTAGTAATACTACTAAATGTCCAAAATAGCTCAGATGCACTAATTACTAAAACCTTAGCGCTAAATAATATTAATCTGATCAGCTCTGAGTTCATCAGTTGCTCTAATTATCTTATCAGATAAATACTCAAAGCACACTGAATCTCAACTGGTCTCAACTACACACCCTCAACAAGGCCAAACAAAAGAAATAACACACGACGATTAAATAAATTAAAATGGGGTGTTACAACTCTCCCCTACTTAAAAATATTTTCGTCCTTGAAAATGCACCTGATGGAAACAATTCTGGATACGACTCTCGCATCTTGCTTTCCAATTCCCAGGTCACACTTCCTCCTGCAGCTCCTCCTCAAGCTACTCTCACTAGAGGAATATCTTTCCCTCTAAGTTGATTCATCTTATGATCCTCGATCGTTATCGGCATCGCTTCCACAGTAATATTATCTCGAATCTATACTTCATCCCTCTGGATAACATGAGATGGATCCGACACATACTTCTGAAGTTGCGATACATGAAATACGTCATGCAAGTTCGAAAGCTCCCGCGGCAACGCCACCCTGTAAGCAACTGTACCCACTCTTTGCAAGATCTGATACGGTCCAATGAATTTAGAATCTAATTTCTTTGATTTCAATGCACGCCCAACACCTGTCACAGGATTGACTCTCAAAAATACATGGTCACCTTCACTAAATTCCAAGTCTTTCTTCTGATTATCATTGTAACTTTTCTGTCTACTATGAGACGCTTTCATCTTTTCACGGATCATCTCGATTGTCTCAGTAGTTTGTTGCACAATTTCAGGCCCAAGCACAATATTCTCACCAGTTTCATACCAACACAGAGGCGTTCTACACCTCCTACCATACAAAGCTTCGAAAGGTGCCATACCAATACTAGAATGGTGACTATTGTTATACATGAACTCAATCAATGGCAAATGAGTATCCCACGCGCCACCTTTCTCCAACACACAGGTTCTTAACAAATCCTCTAACGACTGAATAGTCCTCTCCGACTGACCATCGGTCTGTGGATGATAAGCCGAACTCAACTTCAGTTTAGAACCCAAAGCTGCTTGCAAACTCTTCCAGAATTCTGAAGTAAACCTCGGATCTCTATTCGACACTATGCTCGACGGGACACCATGCAGCTTCACAATTATTCTGATATAAATCTCTGCCAGTTTTGACAACGGGAAACTGATATTAATTGGTATAAAATGTGCGAATTTCGTCAGTCGATCCACCACTACCCAAATTGCATCAAAGCCTCTCGCCGTATTTGGCAACCCAGTAACAAACTCCATAGTAATACTATCCCACTTCCATTTTGGAATCTCCAACGGTTGCATCAACCCCGAAGGTTTCTGGTGCTCTACTTTTGACTTCTGACATGTCAAACAAGCATAAACGAACTGAGCTACATCTCTCTTCATACCGGACCACCAAAATAACTTCTTCAAGTCTTGGTACATTTTCGTGGCTCCCGGATGAATACATAAGCTACTCTGGTGACTCTCCTCTAAGATCACTTTTCTCAAATCCATATTATCCGGCACGCCAATCCTGCCCCGGAATCTCAGTACACCACCCTTATCCACTTTAAAATCACCATCGGGATCATCTCCTCCTATAGGCGTCAAGTCCACTAGTTTCACATCAAGCCTCTGATTTTCCTTAATTGCATCCAAAAAGTCATTATTCACTTAAAGCATACCCAATCTAACACTTTCCGGTGTAGTTTCACAAACCATACTCAAGTCTCTGAACTGTTCAATTAATTCCATTTATTTTATCATTAATGCCGACATATAAATTGTCTTCCGACTTTGAGCATCTGCTACAACATTAGCTTTCCCCGAATGGTAACTCAAATTAAAACCATAGTCTTTCAAGAACTCTAACCATCTCCTCTGCCTCATATTCAATTCCTTCTTATCAAACAAATAATTTAGACTCTTGTGGTCACTGAATACTTCAAATCTCGACCCATACAAATAATGCCTCCAAATTTTCAACACAAAAACTACCGCAGCTAATTCAAGATCATGAGTAGGATAATTCCTCTCATGCACCCTCAATTGCCATGAAGCATAAGCCACCACCTTGCCATCTTCCATTAACACTCCGCCTAATCCCATCTTAGACGCATCGTAATACACTATGAAAGGTTCACTGGGATCTGGTAGAATTAATACCGGTGCGGTAGTCAATTTTTTTTTCAATTCATCGAAACTTTCCTCACACGCCGTATCCCAAACAAAAGCTTGACTCTTTCTAGTTAACTGAGTCAACGGTAACGCCAAATTAGAAAATCCTTCGACAAATCTTCGGTAATAACCCGCCAAACCCAAGAAGCTTCTAATTTCCGTCAGAGTCCTCGGAGGTTCCCACTGACGCACTGTACTTACTTTAGATGGGCCCACTGCTATGCCATCACCCGAAATATCATGTCCCAAGAAACTTACCGTCTTCAACCAAAATTCACATTTTGAGAGCTTTGCAAATAATTTATTATCCTTCAACACCTGCAATGCAATCCTCAAGTGTTCTGTATGATCCTCTTCAGACTTGGAGTAAATCAATATATCATCAATGAATACCATAATAAACTGATCCAGATAAGAATGAAAAATATGGTTCATGTACTCCATAAACACACCCGGTGCATTAGACACTCCGACAGGCATCACTACATATTCGTAATGTCCATAGCGAGTTCTAAACGCAGTCTTCTGAATATCCCCTTCCTTCACTCTAATCTGATGGTAACCTGATCTCAAATCGATTTTACTGAAAACACGAGCCCCCACTAACTGATCCATTAAGTCATCAATCCTTGGAAGTGGATACTTATTCTTAACGGTCACTTTATTCAACTGACGGTAATCAATGCACAGACGCATACTACCATCCTTCTTTTTCACCAACAACACTGGAGCTCCCCACGGCGACACACTTGGCCTAATAAACTTTTTATCAAGCAATTCTCCAATTTGAATTTTCAACTCTGCCAATTCTGATGCCGACATCCTGTAAGGTGCCATATATATAGGTCTGGTACCAGGAACAAGATCAATAGTAAATTCAATTTCTCTCGTCGGAGGCAATTCGGTAATATCATCTGGAAACACCTCAGGAAATTCCCTTACCACCGGTAACTCATTAACTGATGTATTGCTTTCTACTGGTAACCAGGCAACCACTGCAAACATCTTAGCTTCGTCTTTTAACAAGGTTCTCAATTCCTTAGTAGACAAATAATTAGCCAACGCTTCCTCTTCAGGAGTAAGGAACAACAACCTCTTCCTAAAGCAATCAATATAAACTCAGTTGAATTCTAACCAGTTCATTCCCAAAATGATATCCAGATTACCGAGTGGCAAACAAATCAAGTCCATGCCGAATTCTCTACCAAAAATAGTCAACGGACAATTCAAGCATGCTAAAGAAGTAACCACAGAACCAATAGATGGAGTTTCAATAGTCATCCTCTGATCCAAAGTAGACTGTATAATTCCTAATCTCCTCACACAATCAACAGAAATGAACGAGTGGGTTGCACTCGTGTCAATGATAGCAATCAAAGGAATGTCATTAATAAAACAAGTACCTTTGATGGATCGATCACTACCGGTAGGCTGGGCTCCGACCAATGCGAACACCCTTCTGCTAGTCTGAGATTTCTTAGGCTTTTGACAGTGAGTACTGATATGACCCGGTTCTCCACAATTATAACAGGTAGGTACGGTAACCCTACAATTTGCCGCAACATGATCTGGTCGTCCACACTTGAAGCACTTGTTCTCTTCATTCTGACAATCATTAGCACGATGACCCGTGCCACTACATTTGAAACACTTGGTAGGATTGGTAGCCTTCTCTCCCCCACTCAGTTTCTTTCCCACAGCGGCTTTCTGTTTTCCTTTGTCAGCTGGAGCACTATAAGGCATACCCCCATACCTTTGCTTATCCTTCCGGTAATTCAAGGCTTTGTAATGAGTAATCCGGGCTATGTTGTCATTATCATAAATCCGGCTTCTGCTTACCAGTTTCGGATAACTCCGTATCTTCTGACAAGAAATACCCTGTTTGGTCTCGGGACGCAGCCCGTTCTCAAACTTCAAGCATTTTGAAGTCATAGCCTCCTCGGTATTGTAATGAGTACAATATTGCACCAACTCCTCGAACCGAGCAGCATACTCAACAACAGTCATGTTACCCTGTTTCAGTTCCAGGAACTCAATCTCCCTTGCACTGCGAATATCTTCCGGGAAATACTTCTCCAGAAACTCACCTTGAAACATTATCCACGTAACAAGAGTACCCGCAGCTTCCAACCTCTGACGACTATTATCCCCCCAGGCTTCAGCTTCACCTTCTAGCATATGAGTCCCAAACTGTACTTTCTGAGCTTCATTACATCCCATGGTCCTGAAGATATTCTCAATAGTCTTCAGCCACTTTTGTACCACTTCAGGATCAAGAATACCATCCTCAAATGTTGGCGGCTTATTGCTCCAAAACCTTTCTAAGTTATGGAACTACGCTTCCCCAACAATCTGATTGTTGTTCTGCACTGCCTGCGCCATAGCTTGTAGCGCTGCAGCAAGAGCAGCATCATTCCTCCCTGCCATACTGTTCAACAATTACAACACGGTTAGAAGAACACCCAAGCCTACTCCTATTCTAAGGACAGACTCCACTACCACATCTGGCCGGACGGACCGACCTGCTCTGATACCAATTGTAACACCCCACTTTCCCAATTTACAAAAATATACAAATATTACAAATATAATTAGAGATTCCGTACATAGTGGGATGTCACACCATAAAAACATAACCTGAATTTCTCTATTTACTTCATTCACTTCTTGTTTCTCAAAAGTAAGTCAAAACAGCGGAATGAAATATCGAACCCCAAAATAACAAGGCCATTGGACAACAAAAGCGTGGTCCACATAATCTCGTGGTTCACCATGTTTTAAAGTGAGTAATGATACATAACACAATATACAAAATATACAACAAAAGATGAAGCTCCGAATATCCCGTGTTACGTATCAGAGCGACTCCTAAGACTCGATCAGGCAACACGTACTCCATGCACTACTCAAGTACCTGGGTTATCTGTACTTCCCACGAAGCACAGACACAAGAAACAACAAAG
This sequence comes from Lathyrus tuberosus, assembly GCA_022829125.1. NCBI lineage: Eukaryota > Viridiplantae > Streptophyta > Magnoliopsida > Fabales > Fabaceae > Lathyrus > Lathyrus tuberosus. Next base: position 2,192,813 of record JALAZF010000405.1, read on the forward strand.
GGGTGAGAACTACATTCAATAAATAACGGTGTAAAATACATGTTAAGGAGTAGTAATCAGGTAATCACACATAATATGCACACATTCGCGACACACTTGTCACTTTCTGATTATAATCCAACAAAGACATAATAATGCAATGTGACTCAATGACACAATGCAAATGCAAGTGGTACCACACAACATGGTTCATTCAAATGAACCCGATTCATAAAAGAATTCGGATAAATCACATACACTCCCAATGAGCAATGATTTATCTCCATACAACTCCGCATTGGAGTACGGACATATCACATACACTCCCACTGAGCAATGATTTGTCTCCATACAACTCCACATTGGAGTCCGGACAATACTAGGCACCCATCATGGATTCCCACCTAGTTGTCTCCACCAGACACATCATGAAATGCAATGACACAAATTATACATAAAACTCACGTATAATAAAAATTATACAGCTTCACGATCCTCATGATCACACGTGAGATACATATTCACTGTAATACACACTAGTATTACCACAACTGTCAAAACAATTCAATTCATCACAATACACACAAGTGAGGAAAATACCTCACGTAATTCCGATTAATTCCAATAATCGACAAAAATCCATTTCATAACTAATATCTTCACTCTCCATGGCATAGAACTCTTTCATAGCTTCACATCGATATAAAGAACGTTTAAATCGGATAAACGAAACAAAAGTTATGAATTTGTATAATAAAAAATTAAAGCAAGAAAACAAAATCTCATTGACTGAATCAAAATAGGTTCATACATCACAATTCAGGGACACCCCCCCTAGCATTGGGGGGTTTAGCCTCGCATGTTCAAACTAAAAACAATAAGAAGAAAAAGATAAGAAACAACCATTACAATAGTATTTGGATCACTTTGAACTTCAATGGCTTCCGCGGTTGAATGATCTCCATTCTCCAAAAAACCTTGATCGCATAAAATTCGTAACTTTGTTCGTAATGTCCAAAAGTCCTTTTTTCCTTGCTGGATTTTATAACCGAAATTGTTTCGATCCGTAAGTCTGTTTTGGTCCCCGTTCGAAGCGTCGGAAAGCTAATGAGGAGAACTATAACATAGTACAGACAAGGAACTTGATTGCCCAATATTTTTCCATGCTTGTTAAATTTTAGGTCCAGGCATCCTCTACTTCATTCCAAAAACTCTTTTAAATCCCCGAAACTTCCATTTTCTTCGCACGAGTCCTTTGGGCTTTTCCACTCAGACCTGAAACCATTGAAAACTACCAAACCAAAGCATAAAATGCAACATAATTGAAATAAAACAACAAATCATAAAATGCGAGAATTAAATACGACAAGTAAAATTGAATTAAAAAACAATGAAAAGACAAACAAAGTGCTACCGATTTTATGGATTCATGCCGAATAATTGACGAAAAACTAGTAGAAATGGTGACCGATCACAACCCCAAACTTATCTCATTGCTTGTCCTCAATTAATGCTCGAGACAGTAGAAAGGTCACCCCCGAATTAATCAAAATTTTCTTACCACAACACCGCTGAGATCTTTCGCAACTATCTTTCCACTTTTCTTTCAACATTTCTTTCTTACCTGAATTTTGACGGTCCGCTACACTTCCACATCAAAGTACCTCTTTACCTGTCAGCTTTTCACACTCTCACCAAATCTCTCGGGTTAAAGTGTTTACACTCAATAATCATAGCATGCAAAGTCAACTCATAAGCTTGAATAACATCTATTTTCATCTCATACGCACACAACACACACTTTTTGAGGGCTTTTATGGCTGTAATGGGGCTTAGGGACAAGGTGGGATAAACAAACAAAAGGGAAAAATAAGTGGTTTTTTGGCTCAGACTCAGTGTCGTCATTCTTATCACTGTGTTATTTGTCCTGTTTCACAATCAAGGGTATCAAGCACTATTTTGCTAGGGTTCTTTAGTTTCTAATCAATTGTTTCTTTGAGCTTACTTTTTGAATTCTTCAAACTAAATCCTCCTCTAGGTAAGTGCTTTCTTCTTTCTTTTCTCTTTTTTTTTTCTTTTTCAAAACTTTTCATTCTTCTTCTTTTTTTTTATTTTTGCACTTACTTAGTTCTTATAGGTATCCTAACCCCAAACTTAGAATTTTTCACAGATCAAAAATCAACAACACTTATCTGAGCAGGGTGAGGGAGTGTTTGGGCTCATGGTTTAATTATGTGGTTAATAAACAAATAAAGGGAAGAAGGCTCGAGGGGGGTTAATGAAGGATAACATAAAAAGGGATGGCTGGAAAGGCTCGGGGTTAAAAACAAACAAGTGCCTCAGTGTGTATACGTGTGCATTGAAATTCCAACAGATAAGTACACAAACTAAAAGTGACAGAGACATACCTGAAGAACTCTCATGATGATAATGTGTTTGGCTTTTTATGATCCTCACCATGTTTGGTATAGCTTACAGGTTTCAAGGTACTTTTAGTGTGATGTAGCTTCATCTCCGTCTCGGGTGCACAGTACTCCAGTATCAGTCCGGTGTCAGAAAGTCACGTCCAATCATTCACTACAGTAGTACCAACTTTCAGGGGTTTCCTGGAGATCAAGTAGGGGTTGCATCTTCTCATCCACTAGCTACAAGCCTCATCATTCATCAGGCACAAATACCTTCAATCTGTAACACACGAAATACAAAACACACCAATCAATGGTACGATGATGAAATAACATAAATAAAAATACTGAAAGCAATAAACCCCCCCCCCCCCAACACTTGAACTAAACATTGACCTCAATGTTTTTGAACAAGCTAGAGAGGGGAACTCACAGAGCCTCACTGTGGAGGGTCAAAGTTATACAAACTGAACGCCTGTCAGACACGGGCCGTGTCAGGATTCTGTCCTCAATCCACACAAAAAAGAAAGAAATTTTTTTTTTTCAGTAGGCCTGACACGGGCTGTGTCATCTGACACGAGTGGCCATGTTAGCCTACTGTTTATTTTATTTTTTTTCGTTACAGTAGGGCTGACACGGGCCGTGTCAGCTGACACGGACGGCTGTGTCATCCTACTGAAATTCAACTTTTCTTCACTTTTTTCATGCCTTTTCTCGCCCTCCTGACACGGGCCGTGTCCAGTGACACGGGCGGCCGTGTCAGGACCCTGTTTTTCACATTTTTGCCGTATTTTTTATGTTTTCTTCGTTTTCTCTCTCTTTGTTTCCTCCGCTCTACTAGTGTCGCATCTGTGAGTACCTAACAAAACAAAATAGACAAACAAACAAAACAAAACGATTAGCAATAAAACGCGTGGGTTGCCTCCCACGAAGCGCTTCTTTTAACGTCGCATGGCTCGACGGGTTACTCCCCAAAGCTATGGGGGATACTTCAGCTTACACACCTTGTCTCTTGACTTTTCCGCCACAAAAAACCAGTCAGGTTCAGAGATAAGAGCTACTTTGTCCCTTAAGTCACCTCCAACCTCCATATACTTCCGTTGATGTTTCTTTTTCTTTCTCTTCTTGATTTCATGAATGGACCTTGAAGTGTTGCCATGTACAATAGATGACCAAGATACTGCAACCTTAGAGATTATGCCCGAGACTTTTTCAGGTGGTGGTCTTGCACTTCTGCTTTTTCCCACTATTTGGATCATTCCAACTGAAGCTCGATTTCCTTCACCTACACCCTGCTTCTTGATATCCAACACTTTTAAAGTTATTTCCTCCTCAAAAGATTTCAATGTCAGAGTACCTTTTTCAATGTCCACATTGCATCTACTAGTGAGCAAGAATGGTCGACCAAGAATGATGGGAGTCTCTTCATCCTCAGGAATATCCATGATCTCAAAATCAACTGGAAAGACGAATTTATCAATCATCACCAACACATCTTCAGCTAACCCATATGATTGCTTAATTGTGTGGTCAGCAAATTTAAGATTTGTTCTCCCATCACTCACCTTCCCAATTCCCAACTTTTTAAAAATGGATAATAGCATGAGACTTACACTCGCACCTGAATTAATGAGGACCTTCTTGAAATTTATGTTTTTTATGGTGCAAGGTATTGCGACCGATCCGGGATCCTTCTGCTTGATTGGGATCTTCCTTTTCGGCGAGATTGCACTGCAATTTTCCTTTGGAACAACTAGCTCATCTCCAATAGGTCTTTTATTAGTTATCACTTCTTTCATGAATTTTTGATACAAGGGCATTTGGTCGAGTGCTTCAAAGAATGGCATATGGACTTCTAACTTTTTGAACATTAAGATAAATTTCTCAAAGTCCTTCTCTTTAGGATCTTTCTTCGTCACTCTCTGAGGGTAAGGTAGCTTAATCTGTGGTTTAGCCTCCTCTTTCTTTTTCTCTTCAGTTGGCTTCACGGGTGGTAAAGCTCTTTCTGGTTCTTTCCTGTTTTCTCTCACTTCCAGATCCACCTCTATACATTGATAATCATTTTTTTTCCATTTCTTCCTCTTCTTCCACAACTCTCTGACTTCTCGTTGTGACAACATTAACATTCTCATGATTTTTTGGATTCGGTATTGTTGCAGTAGGGAGGGATCCTTGAGCATGCATGGAGAGTTGTTGTGCTATTTGTCCCAACTGAACTTAAATATTTTTTATAGAAGTTGTATTATTCCTTTGATTATTTCTCGTCTCTTCTTGGAATTGCATACTATGAGTTGCCATCTTCTCAATTGTTATCTCCCATTGTGCTTTTTGGGGAGCCTGTTGTTGGAATTGTTGTTGAGGTTGTTGATATTGTTGCTGGTATGGCTGGTGATATTGGATGGGTCCTTGCTTCGGAACATTCCCTTGTTGATCCGTCCAGGAGAAATTTGGATGATTTTTCCACCCCGGATTATAAGTATTGGAGTAGGGATTGTTCTGCCTCAAAATTTTAATTTCTTCTACCTGTTGTGCTATAACAACACATTGCATGGCGAAGTGAGCCCCCCCATAAATTTCACAAGTTATTGCTTGAACTGGTTGAACCTGAGCCACAGTCTGAGTACCAAGATTCATCTTCTTAAGTCTTCTCTTGACTTCGGCTGCAATCTGGTCTTCCATCTTTACCACTTGCTCAGTAAGTTTCAAATCAATCATCCTTTCTGGTTGGCTCACAGTGCGATCATACAACTCCAAATGCTCGTTTGTGGCTATGGCTTCAATGATCTTTTTGATACCAGTGACTATTGTAAAATTAGATGACCACCGGCAGCTGTATCAATTAGTTGCTTGGTCTTCAACTGGAGGCCATTGATGAAGTTTTTCATCTGTTCGGTTGCATCCAGGTTATGAGTAGGACATGCAACCAACAACCTCTTAAATCTCTTATATGCATCTCCGAGTAATTCTCCCTCCTTCTGCTTAAAACTTACTATATCATACCTTTTTCGAATGTACACCGAGGCGGGAAAGTACTCATTCAAAAATGTTGTCTCCATCTCTTGCCAAGTGGTGATACTCCCGGCAGGTAAGGAATAAAACCACTCTTCTGCATCATCTGACAAGATAAAATGGAACATGACCAGCTTTTTGGCTTCTTCAGAATGTCCTTCAATTTTTAGTGACTTGCTCATAGTTAGAAACCTTTGGAGGTGCTTATTGGCATCTTTATTAATTTTTCCAGTAAAAGGTCTCCTCTCGAGTTGTCGGATAGTGGATGGATGCAACTGAAAGTGGTCAACATTAACCGGTTGATTTACGATGGTCAACCTGCCTGTTGGAGCATTTGCTCTTCCATAGTCCCCCAGAAGTCTCTCTACTAGAGGTGGATTAGCCGCCATGATAAGAGTTTCCGGCTCTGAATCTGTGCCAGAATCTGTGTGCTCTGAGTGCCCTAAAACTGACTCTTCTTTCTCTTGCTCAGAAATAATTGGTTCTAAACTCGACGCGGCCAGTCTTTCTAGTCTAGCTTGACGATGTCTGGCGTGCAAAGATCTCTCTGGTTCTGCGTCAAAAGAAAATTCAGTTGAGGCTTTACCTCCCATACACAGGTTAGGAAATTATTAGTAATAAAAAAATAACAGGAAAATAAGATAAAAAAAATTTTGGTCACAGAGTGACAAAATTCCAATTGAATTAAAATCAACATTTATAATTTGGCAGTCCCGGGCAACGGCGCCTAAAACTTGATCGGTAAAATAGCAAGTGTACTATTTTAACGATGTAGTAATAGTAGGGGTTATCCCCAGAATCGATCTCTCGAGGACTGCGCGTCAATGTAAGTGCAGATGCAATTTCAATTAAACAAAAGTTTTCTTTGGGGTTTGTTTGTTTGAGAAAATTATAATAACAAGGTAAAATAAGCAGAACTAGAAAAAGTTCTTTTTACGAATATTATGAAACATGCTAGGGAAGGTGTATAAATTGCTTAGTAAGAACCTTAAATTATAATCAAAGAGAAATGCCTTAAACCTTAATTTTACAAAGCCTTAATAATATTTTTCTTAAATTCCTTAATCGAAAAACCTTTGATATTCTCCCTTGACCCTAATTCCTTAGCGGTCAAGAAAGAACATCAAGCAATAGTCCTGACAAGGTTTATAAAAGTCACTACAGGGTATCCCCATTCCTAGGCAATATATACCGTAGTGTTATTATGCAAAATGATAGATTGGGTTTTTCAAACCAAATCCCTAATCGTAAATCGTTCCCAATTTAACCGATTGCAACAAATATTTTATAATTTGCATAATAAAAAATTAAAGCAAGAAAACAAAATCTCATTGACTAAATCAAAATAGGTTCATACATCACAATTCAGGGACACCCCCCTAGCATTGGGGGGTTTATCCTCTCATGTTCAAACTAAAAACAATAACAGGAAAAAAAATAAGAAACAACCATTACAATAGTATTTGGATCAATTTGATCTTCAATGGCTTCCGCGGTTGAATGATCTCCGTTCTCCAAAAACACTTGATCGCATAAAATTTGTAACTTTGTTCGTAATGTCCAAAAGTCCTTTTTTCCTTCCTAAAAACTCATCTAAATAATATCAAATCATTCAGATCGGTCGAAAATACCCAAAGCGCCCCCGCAACTTAATATATGAAGGAAATATGAAAAAATTCAGGAAATCAGCGTCAAAGCTGACACGGCCCGTGTCAGCCAACACTGCCGGCCGTGTCAGCTTGCTGGATTTTATAACCGAAATTGTTTCGATCATAACTTTTGATCCGTAAGTCTGTTTTGGTCCCCGTTCGAAGCGTCGGAAAGCTAATGAGGAGAACTACAACATAGTATAGACAAGGAACTTGGTTGCCCAATATTTTTCCATGATTGTTGAATTTTAGGTCCAGGCATCCTCTGCTTCATTCCAAAAACTTTTCTAAATCCTCGGAACTTCCATTTTCTTCGCACGAGTCCTTTGGGCTTTTCCACTCAGACCTGAAACCATTGAAAACTACCAAACCAAAGCATAAAATGCAACATAATTGAAATAAAACAACAAATTATAAAATGCGAGAATAAAATATGACAAGTAAAATTGAATTAAAAAACAATGAAAAGACAAACAAAGTGCTACCGATTTTATGGATTCATGCCGAATAATTGACGGAAAACTAGTAGAAATAGTGACCGATCATGCACTAATTACTAATACTTTAGCGCTAAATAATATTAATCTGATCAGCTCTGAGTTCATCAGTTGCTCTAATTATCTTATCAGATAAATACTCAGAGCACACTGAATTTCAACTGGTCTCAACTACACACCCTCAACAAGGCCAAACAAATGAAATAACACACGACGATTAAATAAATTAAAATGGGGTGTTAAATTTTCAGGTTCATGTGAATGTTCCGAGGAATGGGTGCGAATTCGGCTAAGTTCGGAGAGATTTTTCTCAAGGTCAGAAGCCTGACACGGGTCCCCGTGTCACCTGACACGGCCCGTGTCAGGATGGGAAAAGGAAAGAGGCTGAATTGTGGAACTAGTAGGCTGACACGGGTGCCTGTGTCAGCATGCCTGAAGCTGCAAAGTTGATTTCCAAAGGGAAGAGGCCAACACGGGTGCCCGTGTCACCTGACACGGCCCGTGTTGGCATGCGCGAACACATTTCTGATTTTTTTGAAGTATTGCCTGTGTTAGTTCATTAAGGGTATTTTGGAAATTGTGCATGGGAAGAAATGATCTGATACTATTAAGACCTGATTTTTGGAAGGAGATAGGGACTTTTGATCGTACGAAAGAATTATAGAAGAAAGAATAGAGCTCTGGAGGATTCGAAAAAAGAGGAGATTTTCATGATCGGAAGAAATTGAAGATCAACTTTTATCACTAATTCTTGTAATGTCTTTATTTTGTATTTTGTTTTCTTTGAATATTATGAGTAGCTAAACCCCCCAAATCTAAGGGGTGTCCCTGAATTGCTGTTGTGATGAACCGAATTTCTATATTTTTATGATATTGATGTTTTTATGAATTCAATTTGTTATAAAAATTCTTAATGCTTTTCTATCGGACAAATAGAATATGATCTACGGGTAAAGTTAGGTCGGACAAACCACTTTATCGTTATTTGTATAATAATACTACTGTATGATCGCTTAGGAATAAGGATCCAATAGTGGTAATTGTAAATTCTTTGTATAATTACATTTGCTTGACATCATTTTGAATAGCTAAGGAATTAGGATTGAAAATGTATGTTAATGGTTTTCAGCTAAGGAATTAGGGAAAATAATTCTTGAGATTCGGTATTGGATAATTCTAACATAGATGTCATAAAGTACGGATTACGGATTATTACAGAGCAATTCATACATCTTGCCCCTAGCATGCTTTCTCATATCGTTTAAATGACTTTTTAAATTTTGCTTTAATTTTCTATTAATCATTATTTCCAAACAATCCACAAAACCCCATGTTCTTTTGTTTAATTGAATTATTGTAAAAGCCTGTATTTCCTACGGAATCCTCGAGATCGATACTCCGGACAAATCCCTTTTATAACTACATCGGTAAAAATAGTACACTTGTTATTTTCCCGATCAATACTACTTAGTATCATCGGAGAACCTTAGTGGATAAGGGACTACTTCAACCACCAAAAAAATCTCATTTGTTCAGAGATACTGCTTTGGTATCATCGGAGAACCTTAGTGGATAAGTTACTGCTTCGACTACCCGAAGAATCTCATTTGTTCACAGATACTGCTTTGGTATCATCAAAGAACCTTAGTGGATAAGGTATTGTCTCGACCACACAAAGAATCTCATTTATTCAGAGATATTGCTTTGGTATCATCGGAGAACCTTAGTGGATAAGGTACTGCTTCAACCACCCGAAGAATCTCATTTGTTCAGAGATACTGCTTTGGTATCATCGGGAACCTTAGTGGATAAGGGAATGCTTCCACCACCCGAAGAATTTCATTTGTTCAGAGATACTGCTTTGGTATCATCGGAGAACCTTAGTGAATAAGGTATTGTTTCGACCACCCGAAGAATCTCATTTGTTCAGAGATACTGCTTTGGTATCATCAGAGAACCTTAGTGGATAAGGGACTGGTTCGACCACCCGAAGAATCTCATTTGTTCAAAGATACTGCTTTGGTATCATCGGAGAACCTTAGTGGATAAGGTACTGCATCAACCACCCGAAGAATCTCATTTGTTCAGAGATACTACTTTGGTACCACCGGTGAACCTTAGTGGATAAGGTACTGCTTCGACCACCAGAAGAATCTCATTTGTTCAGAGATACTGCTTTGGTATCATCGGGAACCTTAGTGAATAAGGGAATGCTTCTACCACCCGAAGAATCTCATTTGTTCAGAGATACTGCTTTGGTATCATCGGAGAACCTTAGTGGATAAGGTACTGCTTCGACCACCCAAAGAATATCATTTGTTCAGAGATACTGCTTTGGTATCATCGGAGAACCTTAGTGGATAAGGTACTGCTTCGACCACCAGAAGAATCTCATTTGTTCAGAGATACTACTTTGGTATCACCGGAGAACCTTAGTGGATAAGGTACTGCTTAGACCACCTGAAGAATCTCATTTGTTCATAGATACTGCTTAGTATCATCGGAGAACCTTAGTGGATAAGGGACTGCTTCTACCACCAAAAAAATCTCATTTGTTCAGAGATACTGCTTTGGTATCATCGGAGAACCTTAGTGGATAAGGTACTTCTTTGACCAACCGAAGAATCTCATTTGTTCAGAGATACTACTTTGGTATCATCAGAGATCCTTAGTGGATAAGGTACTGTCTCGACCACCCAAAGAATCTCATTTGTTCAGAGATACTACTTTGGTATCATCGGAGAACCTTAGTGGATAAGGTACTGCTTCGACCACCCGAAGAATCTCATTTGTTCAGAGATACTGCTTTGGTATCATCGGGAACCTTAGTGGATAAGGGACTTCTTCTACCACCCGAAGAATCTCATTTGTTCAAAGATACTGCTTTGGTATCATGGGAGAACCTTAGTTGATAAGGTATTGCTTTGACCACCCAAAGAATCTAATTTGTTCAGAGATACTGCTTTGGTTTCATCGGAGAACCTTAGTGGATAAGGGACTGCTTCGACCACCCGAAGAATTTCATTTGTTCAGAGATTCTGCTTTGGTATCATCGGAGAACCTTAGTCGATAAGGTACTGCTTTAACCACCCAAAGAATCTCATTTGTTCAGAGATATTGCTTTGGTATCATCGGAGAACCTTAGTGGATAAGGTACTACTTCGACCACCCAAAGAATCTCATTTGTTCAGAGATACTGCTTTGGTATCATCGGAGAACCTTGGTGGATAATGTACTGCTTCGACCACCCGAAAAATCTCATTTGTTCAAAGATACTGCTTTGGTATCATAGGAGAACCTTAGTGGATAAGGGACTGCTTCAACCACTTGAAGAATCTCCTTTGTTTAGAGATACTACTTTGGTATCATCGGAGAACCTTGTTGGATAAGGTACTGCTTCTACCACCAGAAGAACCTCATTTATTCAGAGATACTGCTTTGGTATCATTGGAGAACCTTAGTGGATAAGGTACTACTTCGACAACCCAAAGAACCTCAAGTCGTCTTGTTCGTGTGCATCTTGATATCCTATTATGATATCTCTCATTGTATTCTTGTCAGGAAAAATTGTGGGGTCTTCTTGTATCCAATTGACTCCTACCCTAAAAATGAACGCCATGCAGTTGTTCATTTTCTCGGGTTCAAGACAATTAGATACAGGCATCTATCATACCCCAAATTTGACCTACCTCTTTTTTACATATGCCCAAACATTTGTATTACTTCATGGACTTTCTTTACATGATCATTTGGCCTTTTGTCATGTTCCTCTAAAATATCAGGTCAAGGAAGTCATGTTCACATTCATAGGCCATTGGAAGGTGTGTGGAATTCATGTGGAGATAAGGAAAGAATATGGTCTCCTACTGATAAGTAGTTTGTCAATTCTCCTCAAGCCATAAGTCATGATACGTGATTGATCCATTACAAAACCTGATTCGTTGCAAGTTGGCTTTCAAAATTAACATTTCAAAACATATGTGAATTACTTCAAAATATAAGGGAAATTATTGGAGTAAGGCATGAGTTCATCAAATTGAGATATAAACTTTCAAGTTACAATGGCCAGAAGAATAACCTTGAGTTAATTTATTGCAATCAATTCAAAGCAATTTCAAGACCGTGTTTGGACTCTCTGTTCAATGTTTGTTGCAAAGCCACATGGAATTTGATTTAAGGTTGTTTCAAGACCAACTAAATTCAAGCTCTTTTAAAATTTATTACAAGAATGCTCAAAGCCAAGAATAGGCCAAATATATTGAGTTATTTCATAACCAAATCTTGTGCTACTACCTACTCCAAGGGAGGCCGTGTGGATGCATAAACCCATTTTACAAAAAATTAATCACACCATCATAAGCCATGATTCATATTTAATTCTCTTTTCATTTTCAAGTGTCCTACCAATGCAAATAGAAGCTTCAAAAAGGTTATTGTATTCAAGAAGCTTTAGGTTCATAGAAAAGGCAAAAAATCACTAATTTTACTTGGAAGTCTTAGTCATGAATGGATAATTTTCAAAACATGTTTTACAAAGTCATCAAAAGCCTTCAAGTTGAGTTTCGAGCCATAGTTGCAAGGAAGTCTTCAAGTCATATGTGGATTTATTTCCAAACCATAAAATAAGATTACTAAGAAAGTTTCCAAATCAAGTCATGGATAGAAGTTTTCTTCAAGACATATTGGGATTTGGCAAGTCATGACTAAAGTTTTAAAGATTTTTCAAGTCATGTTTGCATTTTTCAAGTCATGATGGGATTATTTTCAAGTTGGGTGAGAAATGCCTCAAGCTAGTTTGGATTTTGGGTGCAAGACATTAAATTGTTAAAATTAAATCTCAAAACATGAGCCATATATGCAGGCCATGAAGTGGTCACGTATTATGTAACATCCCATTTTTAATTATGTAATCGTTTGGTTTTATTTTAATTGTTTGGCCTTGATTAGGGGGTGTGTCCTTTAATAGCAATATGAAGTTTATTATTACTATTATTATTAAAAGTATTATTTTATATTATTATTATTATGGTTATTATTATCATTACTATTAAATTATTAGTAAAATAAAAATCTGGTATAATTAATTAGATAATGGGATAATAGAGAGTGATAAGGGCAATTTGGTAATTAGAGGATAATTAGTGAAATTGGTGGGGTTTAGCATAATCAGAATTTTAGAGAGACAGAAAGGGGAAGGCTAAGAAGAGGAAGAACAAGGGTGTGCTAGGGCTATCATCTTCATCAGATTTTCGCAAGAAATCAATCAAGAATTCGAGGTAAGGGGGGAGAATGGGTTTAATATTGGTGATATGTTCATGATAGGGTAGTGGGGAGTCCTTAACCCCGTAGGAATTCGTATGCAAAATGTTGTGCTATTGATATGTGTATGTATCTGATGTGATGATGAAATTGTGCATGAATTGATTCGTGTTAGTATGATTTCTGTTGTTGTTATTGTTGTAAGAATGCATTATGTTGCAGATCTGGTTTTGGTGCAGGTTGAAGGAGAAGAATTAGACATAGAATCCGTAAATCTGATCTAGTAATGTTAAGAGAAAGATGTAGGATGAATAATAGAACATAAAATTGGTGTAGAAACCAGTTCTAGGACCGAATTGGAGTGAAAAGGTGAGGATCCCGTAGCAGAACACGAACTGGTGTGGAGAAATTGGATTTTTCGTAACAGATCTGGCCATACGCGTATCAGGTAAGGTAATACGCGTATGGGATGGCTTATACGCAGCAATACGCGTATGACAGACTAGGAAATACGCGTACTAGGAGGTCCGTACGCGTAATGGGTTGGAACTTGGGAAATTCAGTGGGAAAACGTCTTTGTCTGTACGCGTACGGCACAAGGCATTACGCGTAAGGACTTGGGTAATGTGAGGAAATACGCGTATGAAGGGAGGCATTACGCGTATGGGTTGGACGAGCGAGCTGGCAATACGCGTATGGCACATGGCAATACGCGTATGGCCAGCGAGTGTGCAGAATTTTACCGTTTCGCGATTTCTTTCCCGTGTTCGCATCCGAAGTTGTTTCTTTTGGTTTGAGAGGTTGGGGATAGATGTCAGACCTTGAGAAATGTAGGAGTGGTGATGGAAATAATTAATTTAGTAATTTTTAGAGAATTAATTAATTAATAGTTAATTGGTGTTACGTGAAGTAATCGTTTGGTGTTAGATGTTGATGTGTGATTCAGGTGTGATCAGGAGGATCGTGAACATGTATATATGTTGTTGTGCATGTGTTTTGTATGCATATTGTGTCATGCATTTCATGGTGTTGGTGGGATGAATCATTGCTCAGGAGGAGTGTATGTGATTCATCCGTACTCTGATATGGAGAATGGTGGGGATAGATCATTGCCAAGTAGGGGTGTATGTGATCTATCCGGGTTCGATTGAATGAACTGTGATATTGGTACCACATGCATTATGTCTATGTTGAGTCGCATTGCATCATTATTGATATGTGTTATTGTATGGTGATGATTTGTGGACCAGTGGGTCGTAATTTGTATGATTGTGCGTAAATACTACTCTTATCATGTATTTGTTCACCGTTTAATATTGAATGTGATTTCTCACCCCCTTTGTTGTTGTTGTGTCTGTGCTTCTTTGGAAATACAGATAATCCAGATACTTAGGTTGCTGGAGTGCGTGTTGCTTGTTCGAGTCGTAGGAGTCGCTCTGATACGTAACACAGGATATTTTGGGGATTTTAAATCATTTGTTATTTTTTATTCTTTCATTTTGTTACGTATCTTGTTTTCGATGAATTTATGGTGAACCACGATTTTATGTGGGATTTTCTAAGTTGTTGGCATGTGGCCGTGAAATGAATAAATAATTTATTTCTGCTGTTTATTTCATTTAATAAAAGTAGTTTTGATGTTGATTTTACAAATATGGCATCCTACTTTATTGTTGGTGCAAAACTCTAATTATTTCATAGAATTATGTGTATTTTTCATAAAAGGGAAAGTGGGGTGTTACAATTGGTATCAGAGCAGGTCGGTCCGTCCGGCCAGGTGTAGTAGTTGAGTTTGTCCTTAGCATAGGAGTTGTTTATGTGTTCTGACCTTGTGGTGATTGTTGTCCAGTATGGCAGGAAGGAATCATGCTGCTCTTGCTGCTGCTATGCAAGCCATGGCACAAGCTGTAGAGAACGCCAATCAGGCTGGAGGTGCTCAGTTTTGTGACTTGGCACAGTTCCAGAGCAATAAGCCGCCTACTTATGAGGGAGGTATCTTGGATCCAGAGGCTGCACAGAAGTGGCTGAAGGCTGTGGAGAAGATCTTCAGGACCATGGGGTGCAGTGATGCTCAGAAGGTACGATTTGGTACTCATATGCTGGAAGGGGAGGCTGAGGCCTGGTGGGACAACAGTCGTCAGAGATTGGAAGCTGCAGGTACTGAGATTACTTGGGCAGTGTTTCAAGTTGAGTTTCTGGAAAAGTATTTTCCGGAAGACATTCGTAGTGCGAAAGAGGTTGAATTTCTGGAGCTGAAACAGGGTGATAAGACAGTTGCTGAGTATGCCGCTAAGTTTGAGGAGTTGGTTCAGTATTGAGCTCATTACAATACGGAAAAAGCTATGACTTCAAAGTGTTTGAAGTTTGAGAACAGGCTGCATCCCGAGATCAAATTGGGTATTGCTTGTCAGAAGATAGGGAATTATCCAGAATTGGTAAGCAGAAGCAGGATTTATGACAATGACAACAGAGCCGGAATTGCTCACTACAACGCTGTGAATGAGAAGAAAGGTAAGCAGAGATTTGGAGGTACTCCTTACAGTGCTCCAGCTGATAAGGGGAAACAGAAAACTGATGGGGGGAAGAAACCAAAGGAGAAAGAAGCAGGTGCTGATACTCTCAAATGCTTCATATGTGGTGGTGCGGGTCACCGTGCTAACAACTGTCCAAATGAGGTGAAGAAGTGTTTCAAATATGGGAAGCCTGGTCATGTGATAGCAGATTGCAGAGCCACTATGCCTACTTGTTATAATTGTGGAGAGAAGGGTCACATCAGCACTCACTGTGAGAAGCCGAAGAAGTCTCAAACGTCTCAAACTGGTGGGAAAGTGTTTGCCTTGGTGGGAGCTCAATCCACTGATGAGGAGCGTTCCGTCAAAGGTACTTGCTTTATTAATGATATTCCTTTGATTGCTATCATTGACACGGGTGCAACACACTCGTTTATTTTTGTTGACTGTGTGAAGAGCTTAGGGATTGTGCCGTCTACTCTAGAGCAGAGGATGACGATTGAGACTTCATCTATTGGTTCTGTGGTTACTTCTTTGGTGTGTTTGACGTGTCCGTTGACCATGTTTGGTAGAGATTTCAGAGTGGACTTGATTTGTTTGCCACTCAGTAATCTCGATGTTATTTTGGGGAAGAACTAGTTGGAGTTCAACCGGGTTTATATTGATTGCTTCAGGAAGACGTTACTGTTTCTTACTCCTAAAGAGGAAACATTAGCAGATTCGTTATCTAGCAGGGAGTTGAGGGCGTTGTTGGAGGATGAAGCGAAGCTGTTTGCGGTGTTTGCCTCGTTGTCTGTTGAGAGCAAGACTTCATTTAATGAATTACCAGTGGTGAATGAATTTCCTGAAGTGTTTCCAGACGACATCACAGAATTGCCTCCGACAAGGGAAGTTGAATTTACTATTGATCTTGTACCGGGTACCAGACCTATCTCTATGGCACCGTACAGGATGTCTGCATCAGAATTGGCAGAGTTGAAATCCCAGGTCGGAGAATTGCTCGATAAGAAGTTCATTAGATCAAGTGTGTCGCCGTGGGGAGCTCCAGTGTTGTTGGTGAAAAAGAAGGATGGTACTATGTGTCTGTGCATTGATTATCGTCAGTTGAACAAAGTGACCATTAAGAATAAGTATCCACTTCCGAGGATTGATGACTTAATGGATCAGCTGGTAGGAGCGCGTGTTTTTAGCAAAATTAATCTGAGGTCGGGTTACCATCATATTAGAGTAAAAGAAGGTGATATTCAGAAGACTGCTTTCAGAACTCGCTACAGACATTACGAATATGCAGTGATGCCTTTCGGAGTGTCTAATACGCTGGGTGTATTCATGGAATATATGAATCGTATTTTCCACTCTTATCTGGATCAGTTTATTGTGGTATTCATTGATGATATACTGATTTATTCTAAGTCTGACGAAGAGCATGCAGGTCACTTGAGAATTACATTGCAGGTGTTGAAAGATAATAAATTATTTAAAAAGTTCTCGAAGTGTGAATTCTAGTTGAAGACTGTGAGTTTCTTGGGTCATGTTATTTCTGGTGATAGAATAGCGGTGGATCCATCTAAAGTAAGCGCATTACTTCAATGGGAAGCTCCGAAGACAGCAACGGAGATTAGAAGCTTTTTGGGTTTGGCAGGTTACTATAGAAGATTCATTGCAGGGTTTTCTAAATTGGCGTTGCCATTGACTCAGTTAACCAGGAAGAATCAAGCTTATGTTTGGGATGCTGACTGTGAGGAAAGTTTTGAGGAGCTGAAGAAGAAATTGACTACAGCACCAGTGTTAATTTTACCAAGTCCAAACGATTCTTTCGTAGTGTATTGTGATGCGTCTAAGATGGGATTAGGCGGTGTGTTGATGCAAGAAGGCAAGGTAGTGGCTTATGCTTCACGGCAATTGAGGGTGCATGAGAGGAACTATCCTACTCATGATCTTGAATTAGCTGCAGTGGTATCCGTGTTAAAAATCTGGAGGCATTATTTGTATGGATCGAGATTCGAAGTATTCAGCGATCACAAGAGTTTTAAATATTTATTCGACCAGAAGGAATTGAATATGAGGCAGAGAAGGTGGTTAGAGTTCTTAAAGGACTATGATTTTAATCTGAGTTACCATCCGGGAAAGGCTAATGTTGTGGCAGATGCTCTGAGTCGGAAGATAATCCACATGTCTGCGTTAATGGTGAAAGAAATGGAATTGATTAAACAGTTCAGAGATTTGAGTATGGTTTGTGAAACTACACCGGAAAGTATTAGAATGGGTATGTTGAAAGTGAATAATGACTTTTTGGATGTAATTAAGGAAAATCAGAAACTTGATGTGAAGCTGGTGGACTTGATGCCTACAGGAGGAGATAATCCTGATAGTGACTTTAAAGTGGATAATGTTGGTGTGTTGAGGTTCCGGGGCAGAATTTGTGTGCCGGATAATGTGGAATTGAAAAAGGCAATCTTAGAGGAAAGTCATCGGAGTAGTTTGAGTATTCATCTGGGAGCCACAAAGATGTACCATGATTTGAAGAAGTTGTTTTGGTGGTTCGGTATGAAGAGGGACATAGCTCAGTTTGTTTATGCTTGTTTGACCTGTCAGAAGTCAAACGTGGAGCACCAGAAGCCGTCGGGATTAATGCAACCGTTAGAGATTCCTGAATGGAAATGGGACAGTATTGTGATGGATTTTGTTACTGGTTTGCCAAATACGGCGAGGGGCTTTGATGCTATTTGGGTAGTGGTGGATCGGCTTAAGAAATCCGCTCATTTTATTCCAATTAACATCAGTTTCCCGTTGTCGAAGCTGAAGGAGATTTATATCAGGATAATTGTGAAGTTACATGGTGTTCCGTCGAGCATAGTGTCGGATAGAGATCTGAGGTTTACTTCAGAATTTTGGAAGAGCATGCAGGAAGCCTTGGGGTCTAAATTAAAGTTGAGCTCGGCTTATCATCCACAGACCGATGGTCAGTCAGAGAGGACTATTCAGTCGTTGGAGGATTTGCTGAGAGCCTGTGTGTTGGAAAAAAGTGGTGCGTGGGATACTCATTTGCCATTGATTGAGTTCACGTATAATAATAGTCACCATTTGAGCATAGGAATGGCACCTTTCGAAGCTTTGTATGGTAGGAGGTGTAGGACACCTCTGTGTTGGTATGAAACAGGTGAGAATGTGGTACTGGGACCAGAAATTGTGCAACAGACTACTGAGACAATTCAGATGATCCGTGAGAAGATGAAAGCGTCTCAGAGTAGACAGAAAAGTTATCATGATAATCGTAGGAAGGAGTTGGAATTCAGTGAGGGTGATCACGTATTCTTGAGAGTTAACCCAGTGACCGGTGTGGGACGTGCATTAAAGTAGAAGAAGTTGGATCCTAAGTTTATTGGACCGTATCAAATCTTGCAGAGGGTTGGTGCAGTTGCTTACAGGGTGGCGTTGCCACCTGAGCTTTCGAACTTGCATGATGTGTTCCATGTGTCGCAACTTTGAAAGTATGTTTCAGATCCGTCTCATGTTATTCAGAGGGATGAAGTACAGATCAGAGAGAATCTTACTGTGGAGATGATGCCTTTAAGGATTGAGGATCGCAAGATGAAGCAACTCAGAGGAAAGGAGATACCTCTGGTGAGAGTATCTTGGGGAGGAGCTGCTGGCGGAAGTGTGACCTGGGAATTGGAGAGCAGGATGCGGGAGTCGTATCCGGAACTGTTTCCATCAGGTACATTTTCGAGGACGAAAATAATTTAAGTGGGGGAGAGTTATAACACCCCATTTTTAATTATTTAATCGTTTGGTTTTATTTTAATTGTTTGGCCTTGTTTAGGGGGTGTGTCCTTTAATAGCAATATGAAGTTTATTATTACTATTATTATTAATAGTATTATTTTATATTATTATTATTATGGTTATTATTATCATTACTATTAATATTATTAGTAAAATAAAAATCTGGTATAATTAATTCGATAATGGGATAATAGAGAGTGATAAGGGCAATTTGGTAATTAGAGGATAATTAGTGAAATTGGCGGGGTTTAGCATAATCAGAATTTTAGAGAGAGAAAGGGGAAGGCAAAGAAGAGGAAGAATAAGGGTGTGCTAGGGCTATCATCTTCATCAGATTTTCGCAAGAAATTAATCAAGAATTCGAGGTAAGGGGGGAGAATGGGTTTAATATTGGTGATATGTTCATGATAGGGTAGTGGGGAATCCTTAACCCCGTAGGAATTCGTATGCAAAATGATGTGCTATTGATATGTATATGTGTCTGATGTGATGATGAAATTGTGCATGAATTGATTCGTGTTAGTATGATTTCTGTTGTTGTTATTGTTGTAATAATGCATTATGTTGCAGATCTGGTTTTGGTGCAGGTTGAAGGAGAAGAAT
The DNA here is from genome assembly GCA_022829125.1 of Lathyrus tuberosus. Lineage (NCBI taxonomy): Eukaryota > Viridiplantae > Streptophyta > Magnoliopsida > Fabales > Fabaceae > Lathyrus > Lathyrus tuberosus. The sequence goes on from JALAZF010000405.1 coordinate 2,212,510, forward strand.
TAGACATAGAATCCGTAAATCTGATCTAGTAATGTTAAGAGAAAGATGTAGGATGAATAATAGAACATAAAATTGGTGTAGAAACCAGTTCTAGGACCGAATTGGAGTGAAAAGGTGAGGATCTCGTAGCAGAACACGAACTGGTGTGGAGAAATTGGATTTTTCGTAACAGATCTGGCCATACGCGTATCAGGTAAGGTAATATGCGTATGGGATGGCTTATACGCAGCAATACGTGTATGACAGACTAGGCAATACGCGTACTAGGAGGTCCGTACGCGTAATGGGTTGGAATTTGGGAAATTCAGTGGGAAAACGTCTCTGTCTGTACGCGTATGGCACAAGGCATTACGCGTAAGGACTTGTGCAATGTGAGGAAATACGCGTATGAAGGGAGGCATTACGCGTATGGGTTGGACGAGCGAGTTGGCAATACGCGTATGGCACATGGCAATACGCGTATGGCCAGCGAGTGTGCAGAATTTTACCGTTTCGCGATTTCTTTCCCGTGTTCGCATCCGAAATTGTTTCTTTTGGTTTGAGAGGTTGGGGATAGATGTCAGACCTTGAGAAATGTAGGAGTGGTGATGGAAATAATTAATTTAGTAATTTTTAGAGAATTAATTAATTAATAGTTAATTGGTGTTGCGTGAAGTAATCGTTTAGTGTTGGATGTTGATGTGTGATTCAGGTGTGATCAGGAGGATCGTGAATATGTATATATGTTGTTGTACATGTGTTTTGTATGCATATTGTGCATGCATTTCATGGTGTTGGTGGGATGAATCATTGCTCAGGAGGAGTGTATGTGATTCATCCATACTCCGATATGGAGAATGGCGGGGATAGATCATTGCCAAGTAGGGGTGTATGTGATCTATCCGGGTTCGATTGAATGAACCGTGATATTGGTACCACATGCATTGTGTCTATGTTGAGTTGCATTGCATCATTATTGATATGTGTTATTGTATGGTGATGATTTGTGGACCAGTGGGTCGTAATTTGTATGATTGTGCGTAAATACTACTCTTATCGTGTATTTGTTCACCGTTTAATATTGAATGTGATTTCTCACCCCTTTGTTGTTGTTGTGTCTGTGCTTCTTCGGAAGTACAGATAATCCAGGTACTTAGGTTGCTGGAGTGCGTGTTGCTTGTTCGAGTCGTAGGAGTCGCTCTGATACGTAACACGGGATATTTTGGGGATTTTAAATCATTTGTTATTTGTTATTCTTTCATTTTGTTACGTATCTTGTTTTCGATGAATTTATGGTGAACCACGATTTTATGTGGGATTTTCTAAGTTGTTGGCATGTGGCCGTGAAATGAATTAATAATTTATTTTCGCTGTTTATTTCATTTAATAAAAGTAGTTTTGATGTTGATTTTGCAAATGTGGCATCCTACTTTATTGTTGGTGCAAAACTCTGATTATTTCATAGAATTACGTGTATTTTTCTTAAAAGGGAAAGTGGGGTGTTACATATTACACATTCTCATTAGGCAAATATACATGGTAACATCTATGGCATAATCAGAACATCAGTACGTGACCCTACTTCATCCAACATTCCAAAAAGCATCAACAATAATTCATGATACAGTTCAAAAGATCAAAAATAGTTTCACAATAGATTGAAATTGAAAAAAAAAATTGGATTGAATTCACATATACAAGTTATGTCATGAGGCTTAAATCTATAAGGAATACAAGGCCTAAATTTACCTAAATTTCCATGCCTCATTCTTCAAGCTTCAAAGCAGCCCTTGACTCTTTTCTTCATGCCAATATTCATCATCCAAGATTCCATGCCAAGCTTCAAATGATCCCATTATGATCCAATTCTCCACTCGTATCAAGCTGCTCCTTCAAGCCAATTTTCATGCCAAACTAGTTCTTGTCTTCATCAATTCCTCAAACCAATGCACATGAAAGGAAATTAAAGCAAGTGAATTAGTTATAAGAGGGCACAACAATAATGTGAATTCAAATTCTACAAGATATACAAGCTTCATGGTATAAGCCACAAAATTACTTTGAAGTGTCAATATGGTTCCAAAAGGTTGCATTCCCATGACAATAAATCGTAAGGTTCTTCCTAAGATTTAAACCAAGGCATTACACTAATTTGAATGCAAGACTACAACACCTAAAGTGACAAAATCTTGTGATAATGTGTCCAAAGTGCTTTGTTTCATACCTTCTATGCCTAAGACGTCACATTCAATTCTATGACAAGCCCCTCATCAAGCCAATGTTAATCTCATTTCCACATAGCTTGCCACTTTCTCTCGATTTTGAGGCTGCATAGGCTTTTTCCATTATGGTCAACTTTGCTCCAAACCGATCACCTCATGCCATCCAGTACAACAAGGAAAAATGGAACAAGAAAAGTCAGTACAAATTGTGCAGAAATTTTGGAATACAAAGAAATATCTTGAACAATATAAGTGCAAACTACACCAAGTGATGACATTCAGAGTTATAAGAGTACACAAATAGTAGCATATCATAAGCAACAAATATTTCATAGCAAGGCTGTAGGGACCACCCAACCTCAACTTCACAAAAGGACAAAATGCAAAATTCTGCGGTAGAGAGAATGATTCACACGCACAACCACACATGATCTGAAGGTGTGAAAAATGCAAGAAAGGGGGTTTGAATTGGTTTTTCAAACTAATCGTTTCTTTTAAAATAACTTTCTTGTCAAAAAACTTTTACCCTTTTCTAAAGAACAACAGCTTTGTTAAACACAGAGATATAAACACGTTATGTTTATACTAGTTCACTTGAGAATCTCTCAAGTTAATCTAGTCCACCCGCCAAGGTGATCTCACCTCTCTCAACGAGGTCTTAATCCACTATTCAACAAAATAGTACACTGCACGAGCTACACAGCTGGTGACTAACAACAACCTCTAGAACTCACACGTTCTAGACTTCTCAAGTAATCCAACCACACAGGTCTTACTTAAGGCACAACCTCTAAGACACACGTCCAAGCCTTCTGAAGAGATCTGATCACTAAGACTCTCTTAAGGAATACAACTTTTAGTTCAAATACAATGAGTTTACAGAGAATTGCTTCTTATCAAGCTAATAATGTAAACAAGTTTTTAGACCAAGAATGACTTAAGAAAGAATAGAGTTAGAGAGTATTGTTGTTGTTCGCGTGTGTGTTTTTCTTCAAGTCTTTGAGCTTCCTTTTATAGCTGAGTGAAAAGATCCGTTGAGATGGAATCATGAAGGCTAGGTAGGCTTACAGTTAGAAGTGTGAGGACAGGTACAAAATCTTCTGCATGTTGCGCGTCCTATCTGTGTCAGATTATCTCGTTTGTATTTCGTACAATCTTCAAGAATATTAACGTTGTAATGTGGTACAGCTGTACAGTGTAGCAGGTTTTCTTAGCTTCTCAACTTTAGAGGCTTTTTGTGAGCGTGAGTAAGAAGGGAAAACATTGTTCGGTTCTTGAGATTATCAAGTCTTTGAATCATCAGCTCTGCGCTTCCAGAATCTTCAGAACTTGTCTTTAGAACCTTGTTCTCTTAATCCACTTTCTTCAAATCTTCAGAGGCTTCTGATAATATTTGATTAAAGCATGAATAGATTCTTCATAGCAGAATATCTGATACTTCAAGTCTTCCGTCGATTGAAGAAGTCCATTAGGAATCAGTCTTCAGAACCTCAGCACTTGGTCTTTAAGAACGTTCTCTTTTTCTGCTTTAAGTCTTCTGAAACTTCAGAGCCTTGATCGAAAATCGTGAGGCTTCAGCATCAGAACTTTGTTCCATCAGAACCCTTGTCCTTTGACCTTCAGAATTCATTTTCTTTTCGTTTCAGAGTTATGTGAATCTTGTTTTATCTTTGAATTGAGTTCAGTTCTTCGAAGCATCTTTCATTGCGCCAATTCACGGAAGCAGAACCTGTTTTGCTAGGTTCTTACAAATAACAACATTAGTTGCACAAAATTGTTCATACAAATATTCATCTGTTATCATCAAAACTTAGAGATAATATTGCAGAACTAAATCTTGTTCTCACAATCTCCCCCTTTTTTATGATGACAAAACTATATAATTTGATGACACAATTTTGATATATATAACACAGGGAAAATGAAAAAAAAATTAGGATAGCTTATCCTTTTTATGAAGTGCTCCCCCTGAGTATTAGATTAAGGTTCTTGCTAGGGCTCCCCCTGACTTCATTAACCTTTTGAGTCTTTCTTCATCATCAGAATTCTGAGTTATCTGCACAGAGAAGAAAAATACAGAAAAACAATCTAATGGATTTATCTGTTAGCATGTAAGCAGCATTGTTTTTCGGAGAATGACTATAGGATCAAAATTATCACATTCATATAACTTTCTCCCCCTTTTTGTCATGAATCAAAAAGATAAACATAGGGTATTCCAACGGTGAAAAACACATAACTAAAACTTTAAAAGAAAAACAGAGGTTTATTTGCTGTCAGAGGACAGTTTGTCCCAGATTTTCTTCATCATGATCTGAAGATTTTCATTGACAGTATCTTGCTTGTCAAACCTTTCTCTGAAGTTCTTCTGTTTAGTTCTGATTTCATCAACAGCGTCTCCCAGACGCTTGATAACAGGATCAGAGGTGGAAGCAATCATACCACTTTCTTTAGCCTTTTCAGCCTCTGCAGCTTCTTGTGCCTTTCTAGCAGCTTGCTCTTCTGCTTCTTTAGCAGCCTTTTCTTCAGCTTCTTTCTGCTTAGCAGCTAAGAACTTGAGTACTCTGACTCTTGCTTCAGCTTCTGCTCTCTCCTTAGCTTTTGCTAGTTCAGTAGTTATGGTTGTGTTTGAGAAACTTACAATTCTTGTAAGTTCCATGTCCAGCCATTTTTGAAAACTTTGACAGGCACTCTCAAGTTCCATGAGCTTTGTGCTTGTACAAAGTTCCGCTCTTAACTTAGCAAACTTCTCAAGTGCTTTGTCATGAAATTGACTTGTACACTCTTCAAAGGAAGTTGGAGGTGGAGTATTGTAGACAACCAGAGCGACATTAGATTCGGCAGAGTTGGTTTCTGGTGGTGTTTGCTGAGATAAGTGAACCTCAGTCACAGTAGGTTCAGGTGGTTGTTGTTGATTGTTGGGAGAGGTGACTTCTATTGTTTCCAGATTGTTATGAACTTTAGGAGAAGGAAAATCAGACGGCTGGGTTAAGGGTTCAGTTATGATTTCCTGATGAAAGGCATAGGCCATAGGTGAGAGAGGTATGTCTTGTGAGGTTGTTAATGAAGGAATTTGTGGGGTTTCTGAACGAGACGATGATGATTGTAGGTTAGATGATTTGACTTAGACTGATGGATCAGGATTTGATTTTGAACTTGTATTCTCGAGGATTTCTGATCTTTTACTCCTTTTCCGTTTCTGAGGCTTAGAAATGATGGTAGCATGCTTTCTTTTCCTTTTAGGAGACTCAATAAGAGTTGGTTCAGAATTTAATTGATCAGACTGCTCATTTTGCTCTGTTTGTTCCCACTCTTCTTCTTCATGCTTGATTTCACAGACATCATATCCTCGTGCCTTTACTCCATCTATGTATACTGCTAATTCTTCACGTTGATAACTCCTGTGATAGGTAGGATAACCCGGCACCATGATCCTTCGTTTACTTAAATCGTCAGAGATAGTGAAAGGATTTACCTTTACTTTATTGATTATTCTCATTTGCTTAAGAGTTGTGGCATTTACTGGTTCTCCAAGGGTTGTGGTCAGATCTTCTGTGTATTTGACTTCTGTAACCAGAGTGTCGATTATACCACTTTCATAGAAAATGTCTGATTGCATTCTTCCAAAAGGGATGTATCTTGGTATATCATTTATGTATCCACCGGTTGTCCTAGTTTTTGTTACCATGTCTCTCAGATAATAAAATAGGATAGAGGGTAGGCACATTCTCTCTTTGGTGATCAGATAGTAAAGCATGTATTTCATGTTGGCATTGAAGAAGCCTGCAGCATGTGATGAAGGCCTAGGATTGATGCAGCCAAGAATGATTTTGTGCCATATTTTTAGGTGTGCATGCAAATCTTCTCTCTTGTACTCCTTTTTTCTCAGTTGATAGTTGGCGTAGATGATTGGGTTGATCCTCTTTTCCACAAATGAAGATTTATTGTTCATCCCATATACTCTCTTGTTCTTCATAAACTCCAGGTTGTAAAGATCGGCAATGGATTTTTCAGTGACGATGATCTTTCTTCCCAGAACATAGGAGACAACATGGATCTTGTCACAAACAGCTTGTCTCCAGAAATCTTTTACAAGTGCTTTAAAAACTGGTCCTTTGAGCCTTTCAAAGTAAGTGGTCCATTCTTGAGCTTCTACTTCTTTGATCAGATTAAATCCATTTTTGGCAAGATTCTGGAAATCTACATGCATTTCCTTGAGCACAGTTAGATTCACAAGATTGCAAGTGTCAGAAGCTTCTCTTTGGGTAATGTGTTCTTCGCTTATTTGAGAAGGATGAGATGAAGATGAAGCGACCATTTGATTTGTTAGAGATATTGTTGAGGATGGCTCGGTTGAGGAAGCTGACATTCTCCTTGATGATTCTTCAAGTTCTTGTGAGAACTTGACGGCTTCTTCTTGCATTGGGGTCATCATTTTGAGCGATTGAGAGGAAGCGTAGAGATTTAGGGTTTTGGTGATGAGCGAGAGTGATAGAGTGTCTTGAAGAGTTAAAAAACACGAAGGAGGAAGAATGAATGTCGTTGGAATGTTCCCAAGAAGAATTATAGGTAATCTAGATTACGCGTGTTAACTATTCTCTAATGGATTGAGGGGTTCTGGTATTTATGAGATTGTGAAGTACTTGAGTGGATAGACACGTAAGGAAATAGGTGAATAAATGTGATAAAGTTGAGTCAATCTTGAGAGAAATGTTGTTCGTTTAATTTGAATAGTTAAAGTGACTTAATTTTATTTAAATCACGTACAAAAATAATTTTCCGAAAATATGACATGTCACAAAATTATCAGAACTTGAGATGCGTTAAGAGAATGGTTCTGATGATTTGAAAAATACTTTTCTCTGACTAAACACATGAGGTTCTGAAAATGTTTTATTCTGAACAGTACTTCATATTCAGGTGTTTTAAAAATGATTATAAATCTATCTTCAGCTAAGGGTTTTGTGAAAATATCAGCCCACTGATGGTCTGTATCAATAAATTTTAAGCATAGAGTTCCCTTTTGAACATAGTCCCTAATAAAGTGATGTTTTATTTCAATGTGTTTAGCCCTAGAATGCAAAATTGGATTTTTACTTAAGCAGATAACAACAGTATTATCACAGAAGATAGGAATGTTACTCTCATGTATCTGATAGTCTTCCAGCTGATTTTTCATCCATAGCATTTGAGTACTTCATAGGGAAGCCGATATGTATTCTGCTTCAGCTGTTGAGAGAGAAATTGTAGATTGTCTCTTGCTTGACCATGAGATTAGATTGCTTCCTAAGAACTGACAGTTCCCCGATGTGCTTTTTCTTTCTAATCTGTCTCCGGCATAATCTGCATCGCAGTAACCAGAAAGAGTATACTCTGATGTTTTCTTATACATCAGGCCAAGATTAGTTGTTCCTTTCAGATACCTTAGAATTCGCTTGACAGCGGTTAAATGTGATTCTCTTGGATCTAATTGGAATCTAGCACATAGATGTACACTAAATAATATATCAAGTCTAGAAGCAGTTAGATATAAGAGAGAACCTATCATATCACGATAGAGTTTTTGACAAACCTTAACTCCTGTTTCTTCCTTTCCCATGACACACGTTGGATGCATTGGTGTTTTAGCAATGTTGCAATCCGTCATATTGAACTTCTTCAGAAGTTCTTTTGTGTACTTGGTTTGATGGATGTAAGTGGCCTCTGATCTTTGATCAATCTGAATTCCAAGGAAGAACTTCAGTTCTCCCATGAGGCTCATTTCAAATTCGGCCTGCATTAACTTTGAAAATTCTTGGCATAGAGAAGAGTTAGCAGAACCAAAAATAATGCCATCAACATAGATTTGAACAATGAGAATGTCATTCTTATATGTCTTGCAGAAAAGAGTTGTGTCAACCTTTCCTCTGGTGAAATTGTTTTCTAGTAAAAACTTGCTCAATCTTTCATACCAAGCTCTGGGAGCTTGTTTTAAACCATAGAGTGATTTTTTAAGTTTAAAAACAAAGTCTGATTTTTTCTGAATTTTCAAAACCAGGAGGTTATTTGACATAGACTTCTTCTGATATATAACCATTTAAGAATGCACTCTTAACATCCATTTGATATAGAGTGATGTCATGATTTACTGAAAAGGATATTAGCAAACGTATTGCTTCAAGTCTTGCAACTGGAGCAAATGTTTCGTTGTAGTCAATTCCTTCTTGTTGACTGTATCCTTGAGCAACAAGTCGTGCTTTGTTTCTGACAACTTCTCCCTTTTCATTTAGCTTGTTTCTAAATACCCACTTGGTTCTTATTACATGAATATTCTTGGGTTTAGGAACTAGATCCCAGACATCGTTTTTGGAGAACTGATTGAGTTCTTCTTCCATAGCCAGAACCCAGTCTTTTTCTATGAGGGCTTCTTCAATTGTAGCTGGTTCTATTAATGATACTAGTCCTACAAGTGTATCTTCTGATGGTCTAAAGGCTGATCTAGTTCTGATAGGAGCATCTTTGTTACCTAGAAGCAGTTCCTCAGAATGTGATGTGGACAGTCTTCTTCTTCGTTGAGATGGGGTATTTGGAGTTACTTCAATGGTTTCTTGTGTAGGATCTTGTTGTTCTTTAACTTCATCTGTCTTTTCCTTAGGTTCGGTGAATCTGATTTCCAAATCTGCAAATTTCTCAACTAGCTCTGAGTTTTCTAAGTCAGGCTTATCATTGAATCTAACATGAATAGATTCCTCCATAATTCTTGATTATGTGTTTTAAACTCTGTAGCCTTTTGAGCGTTTAGAGTATCCCAACAACAGACACTTATGTGCTTTGGAATCAAACTTGCTAAGATTCTCTTTAGTGTTAAGCATAAAACAGACACATCCAAATGGATGAAAATAAGAAATGTTGGGTAATTTATTCTTCCACAATTCATATGGAATTTTATTCAAGATAGGTCTTATAGAGATTCTATTTTGAATATAACATGATGTGTTAATTGCTTCTGCCCAGAAGTGCTTAGCTATGTCAGTTTCTTGGATCATAGTGCGAGCCATTTCTTGTAAAGTTCGATTCTTTCTTTCTACAACTCCGTTTTTTTGTGGAGTTCTAGGGCAAGAAAAATCGTGAGATATTCCATGTGAATCAAAAAGTTCTTCAAAGTTTTTATTTTCAAATTCTCCACCATGATCACTTCTGACTCTAACTATTTTACAATTTTTCTCATTTTATACTTGAGTGCAGAAGGAAGCAAACACAGAATGTGATTCATCCTTATGTTTTAAGAATTTTACCCATGTCCATCTGTTGTAGTCATCAACGATGACTAGTCCATATTTCTTACCATTGAGAGAGGCCGTTTTGACAGTGCCAAACAGATCAATGTGAAGAAGTTCCAACGGTCTAGAGGTGGAGACAACATTTTTAGCTTTGAAAGAGGTTTTTGAAAACTTTCCTTTCTGACATGCTTCACAAAGAGCGTCTGAGGAATATTTCAGATTGGACAATCCTCTAACAAGACCAAGCTTGTTAAGCTGAGAGATTCTTCTCAAGTTGACGTGGCCAAGACGTCTGTGCCAGACCCATTGCTCTTCGTTTACAGAAAGAAGACATTTTACATTTTGATGTTTTAAATCAGATAACTTAATTTTGTAAGTGTTGTTTTTCCTCTTTCCGTTGAATAGGACAGATCCATCCTTCTGACTTACAGCTTTACAAGATGTTTGATTAAAAATGAGATCCTCGCCACTGTCGCTAAGTTGACTTATTGACAGCAGATTATGAATTAGACCTTCTACTAATAAATCATTCTTAATGGAAGGAAGCTTACCATTTCCAACAGTTCCGGAACCAATGATTCTTCCTTTCTGATTTCCTCCGAAACCGACAACGCCTCCAGGCTTAAGTTTCAAATCTTGGAACATAAGCCTTTCTCCCGTCATGTGTCGCGAGCACCCACTGTCCAGGTACCATGACTGGTGTTTCAATGGAGCTATTAAGGATATCTGCAACATAAATTATCTTGTTTTTAGGTACCCATTTTGTGGGTCCTTTCACATTAGTTCTTCTAAAGGTTCTGATCCCTTTATATTTCCGTACGTTAGTTAAACGGTGTGGAGTTTGTGCATAGTGTTCGTGTTTAGGATATTTCCTTAGTGTGTGTGTTTGTGTAATCCCAGTGTTTGAGCCTTTTGGTTCTGAATGCTTAAGGCCAGTACCAGAGGGAATAAACTATTTGAATAGAGGTATTATTTTGATGTTTCTTGTTTCATCATAGTGTTGAGATGGTCCTGAATATCCTAGACCTCTACTGCCATTTCTACTGACTCCATAGATTAGTGAAGCCATTTTGCTTCTATCTACGCTTTTGGCAAGAAAATTTTTAAATGCGTTATCATATTTGTCTTCTTTACTAGTGTTAGTTGAGTTTGAAACAATTTCTTCTTCTAACTTAGATAATTTACATTTCAGGACAGTGTTTGAATTTTCTAAGATAAATATTTTCTCATTTTGTTCAGAAATGGTTTTCTTGTTTTTAGTAAGAACATCTGAATAAGCTATAAAACTCTTTTTCAAGATTTTGAATTTGCTTTGAAGGTTTTGATATCTTTTTATAAGTTCAGTTAATCCTAATTCAAGTTCAGATTGTGATAAGGAAGAAAGTACCTCTCTTTCATCGTTGGAGTCTGATAATTCTTCCTCTGACGAGTCACTTCTGGTTTTTGCCATGAAAACCATGTTGACCCGACCTTCATCAGCATCATCTTCAGATTCCGAATCATCCCAGGTTGCCATGAGACCCTTTTTGGTTTTCCTATGTCTTTCTTCTTTCTTGGCCTTAGGGCGGTCATTTATGAGATGTCCAGGTTCTTTGCATTCAAAGCACGTAACATCTTTTCCATAGTTTCTTCTTTGACCAGATGTAGATTCGAATCTTCTCCTTGGTCCTTTGAACTTGTTCTTTCTGTATTTCCAAAGTTGACTTAGCTTTCTTGATATGAGTGATATATCATCTTCTTCTGAATCTTCTTCAGATTCTTCCATTTCTTCTTCTGCCTGATACGCCTTCTTCTTTTCTGGCTTTGCCTTTAGTGCAATGGATTTGTTTTTCTTCTGAGGTTCATCTCCTTGAAGCTCTATTTCATGACTTCTTAAAGAAATGATAAGTTCTTCAAGACTGATATTATTCAAATCCTTTGCAAGTTTCAAGGCTGTCACCATTGGTCTCCATTTTTCTGGAAGACTTCTGATGATTTTCTTGACATGATTAGCAGTAGAATTGCCTTTGTTCAGTCTAAGTCCGGCAACAAGCATTTGAAACCTTGAGAACATGGTTTCAATAGACTCATCTTCTTCCATTTTGAAGACTTCGTATTTTTGGATTAGCGCAAGAGCCTTCGTCTCCTTAACTTGAGCATTTCCTTCGTGAGTCATATGAAGAGAGTCAAAGATGGACTTTGCAGTTTCTTTGTTTGTGATTTTCTCATACTCAGCATAAGAAATTGCGTTCAACAGAATGGTTTTTGCTTTGTGATGATTTTTGTAAGTTTTCTTCTGAGCATCTGTAAACTCACTTCTTTCAATCTTTTTACCTAAAGAATCTATAGGATGACTATAGCCATCAAGTACTAGATCCCATAGATCTAGATCAAATGATAAGAAATAACTTTTAATTCTATCTTTCCAATAATCAAAATTTTCCCCATCAAAGATAGGAGGTTTTGCAGTGTAAGATTCTCTTTCAATAACATTTGTTTCAGAGGTTGTTGATGGTGGTGTAGTCATTGTTTTTCACACTTGGATCGGTACTGAACACTGTTAAGTGCTTGATAAAAATTCAATCTTTTTATCACCTCAGAACCGGAGCTCTGATGCCAATTGAAGGTGTGAAAAACGCAAGAAAGGGGGGTTTGAATTGGTTTTTCAAACTAATCGTTTCTTTTAAAATAACTTTCTTGTCAAAAAACTTTTACCCTTTTCTAAAGAACAACAGCTTAGTTAAACACAGAGATATAAACACGTTATGTTTATACTAGTTCACTTGAGAATCTCTCAAGTTAATCTAGTCCACCCGCCAAGGTGATTTCGCCTCTCTCAACAAGGTCTTAATCCACTATTCAACAAAATAGTACACTGCACGAGCTACACAGCTGGTGACTAACAACAACCTCTAGAACTCACACGTTCTAGACTTCTCAAGTAATCCAACCACACAGGTCTTACTTAAGGCACAACCTCTAAGACACACGTCCTAGACTTCTCAAGAGATCTGATCACTAAGACTCTCTTAAGGAATACAACTTTTAGTTCAAATACAATGAGTTTACATAGAATTTCTTCTTATCAAGCTGATAATGTAAACAAGTTTTTAGACCAAGAATGACTTAAGAAAGAATAGAGTTAGAGAGTATTGTTGTTGTTCGCGTGTGTGTTTTTCTTCAAGTCTTTGAGTTTCCTTTTATAGCCGGGTGAAAAGAGTCATTGAGATGGAATCATGAAGGCTAGGTAGGCTTACGGCTAAAAGCGTGAGGACAGGTACAAAATCTTCTGCATGTTGCGCGTCCTGTAGGTGTCAGATTATCTCGTTTGTATTTCACACAGTCTTCAAGAATATTAACGTTGTAATGTGGTACAGCTGTACAGTGTAGCAGGTTTTCTTGGCTTCTCAACTCTAGAGGCTTTTTGTGAGCGTGAGTAAGAAGGGAAAACATTGCTCGGTTCTTGAGATTATCAAGTCTTTGAATCCTCAGCTCTGCGCTTCCAGAATCTTCAGAACTTGTCTTTAGAACCTTGTTCTCTTAATCCACTTTCTTCAAATCTTCAGAGGCTTCTGATAATATTTGATTGAAGCATGAATAGAGTCTTCATAGCAGAATATCTGATACTTCAAGTTTTCCGTCGATTGAAGAAGTCCATTAGGAATCAGTCTTCAGAACTTCAGCACTTGGTCTTTAAGAACGTTCTCCTTTTCTGCTTTAAGTCTTCCGAAACTTCAGAGCCTTGATCGAAAATCGTGAGGCTTCAGCATCTGAACTTCATTCCATCAGAACCCTTGTCTTTTGACCTTCAGAATTCATTTTCTTTTCGTATCAGAGTTGTGTGAATATTTTTTTATCTTCAAATTGAGTTCAGTTCTTCGAAGCATCTTTCATTGCACCAATTCACGGAAGCAGAACCTGTTTTGCTAGGTTCTTACAAATAACAACATTAGTTACACAAAATTGTTCATACGAATATTCATCTGTTATCATCAAAACTTAGTGATAATATTGCAGAACCAAATCTTGTTCTCACATGATCATGGTGGTACAATCTCTAACGGCCTGATTTTGCAAAAAGGACACCTCATCCTTTTTCCCTAACAGAATCACACATATTGCTCTGAGTTCTACCCTAATTCACACGTACCACATTCCTATATATTGATACTGTTGATTCATTCACAAAAACACACGAGAAAACACCTGAAGAAGAAACCCTAAAAAAGAGTTCTCTGCAAAAATCAATCCTCCAAATCCAACCCTAAAATACTAAGAGCTTTCAGAGATCATCTAGAACTTTAAATTGAAGCTCTAATTCTGGTCAGAGCTTAACCTCTCTCGCGATACAAACCAGAGCAACAACACAACAATTAAAGCAGAAAGAGATAAGTAGGAGGGAAGATCAAAAAAGAAAGAAGTGAAGCATTATTCCTGGGAATCATCTTCAGGAGCTCGCTTGAAGGAGGTCTTCAAGAGGTTACCCCCAAACTCCCTTTTATCTCAAGTTTATTTCACTTGCTTGATTTTACGTTGGTTTCTTTGCATTGAGTAGCTAAAATCTTCCATCCTTGCTTTAATTGCTTGATCCTGTTGGAATTCAGATTTAGGGTTAATTTAGGAACGACCTCGATCTGAAGATTTGAGGTCGTTTTAGTGGATTTTAGGGGTAGATTTGGTGAGAGGAGAAAAAGTTTAGGGGGTTAGTGTAGATCAGTTTGGGTTTTGTGGTGGTTGACTGGAGAAGGACGGCGGCGGCCACCACGCGCCTCTGTCTTCTCCAGTGGGCGTTTAGGGTTCCGGTGACTAGTGATTGTAGAGAGAGAGAGAGAACGTTCAGAGAGAGAGGTAAGAAAAGAGAGAGAAACTGAATGTGAAAATGAATCCATTCCCATCGTTTCCTCTATTTCATATGTGGCTGAGTTGGTGTGGTAGCCCTCACCGGTGACAAGTGTCACCGGTTCCTATTGTTCCCCGTAATCCGATGTGCACCGCCTGACTCTCCTTACCATGGGCGTTCACTGACAGCCCTTAGATGAGTCAATATCATTGACTCTATGCAGATTTAACACATCATCTTTCTCCCAGAGGTCAACCGAGTTGATCGAGTTCAAGATGGACTCCCATCAATGTGGGATCATTTTTGTTTGGGCCTGGAGGATTTTTTCTGAGCGTACCCCCCAAATTCACAATAGTCTGGCCCATTTCCTTGTTTTTTTATAGTTTTTTTTAATATTGTTTTATATTTTTGTAAATATATTTTTTAAAAATCCCAAAATTGTTAATTATTTTCTTTAATTTTTTATGAAAAGCTCAATATATTTTTATTAATTAATTTTTATTAATTTTATTAAAATCTTTTATTTAATATTAATTAATCTATTTAATAATTAGTTTTATTAAATATTTGATTTTAATTCAATTAATTATCTTAATTTAGTTTCTTTAATTCTAAAAACTCAAAAATATTTTATTTTAATTTCAATTAATTTCATTTTAATTTTAATTAATTTTTAATATTAATCATTCTGTTTAATAATTATGTAAGTTTAATTACTCACTTTTCTTTAATTCTAAGGAAAAAAGCTAAAAGTACTTTTTAATTAATTCATAAACTTTTTTAATCTTAATCAATTCTTAACTAGTTATATTAAACCTTTTTATTTAATATTAAATAACTTTAATAGTTAATTTTATTAAATATTTAAGTTTAATTTAATTAATTAATTAAGTTTATATTAATTATTTTCTTTAATTCTAAAAAATCTAAAAACAAATTAACTTGTGAATTCCCCTTTTAATGTCTTTAGTTAAGTCTTAGATAATTAGGTTACTAATTAGTTAAGTTGTCTTGACTAACATCTTTAGCCCTTTTGCCTAATTTATGGTTGTTTGTGTGATGTTTGATTTTATTTGTGCTTATACACTTTGCTCATATGTGTTATTATCATGCCTTGATATTCTTTATGTCATTCATCATATACCTTTTCAAACCTCATTTTCAAACTAATATCTTAATTTAAATCAAGCCATTTTCAAATACCTTGTAAGTCAATCGTTTTCACGATCGCCATCGACCTCACATAGCCTCCTCTTGGGCTTTATACAACGATACTTGTTGCACATTTCACACTCTCGTTTGCATGCATATGTGTGATTGATTTAATTTAATTATGGCTTGATATTATCCCAATTTGAGCAAATGTACTCCTTTCCCATGAGATGTAATGCTTGTTATCGTTTAGGTAGTCTATTACAAGATTAAAATTAACTCTTTTCAAAAGGACAAATAAGCTTGATCCAACGTCAAGCATTTTCAAAACAAACTTAATTAACTGCTAACTTATTCTCAAGCCTATTTGATCCACATATCAAGTCCCCTTACCCAATTTTTAAGTCTAGTGCTTTTGCCTCGCCATCGACCTTACCTTATACCACTAGGACATCCTTTTCCATTTGTTCAAACCTTTAACCCTTTCGCACGCAAATTTAAAACCTCGATCAACATCGAGCATTTTAGCAAAGTCAACTTAATGAACTTAACTATACTTAGACCATATTTCAGTAAAAGATGAAAAGGGAGTTGGAATGGAGTCTTCAATTTCTCTCCTCAATTGTTTGGGCATGAGAAGCCTTTCTTAAGTTCAAATAATTGTCTTCTTTAAAAGATTTGTAACCTGATTCCACGTCAAACTATTTCACAATAAACTAAACCAAATCTATTTTCTCAAGACTTAGATGAAAAAGAGAGAGAGAGTCAAGCCTTTGACTCATTCTCCCGATTAATTGGGCCTGAGGAGCCTTTCTTAAGCTTCGAGTAATCGTCATCCGTTTAACTTACTCTAATTTTATCAAAATTCTTTTACAATTAAGGTTGAAAAAGAGAGAGAGTCGAGTCTTCGATTCACTCTCCCGATTACTTGGGCCTGAGGAGCCTTTCTTAAGCTTCGAGTAGTCGTCATCCAATCAAAATACCAACACATTAATTCAACTTCTCGCCACCGTGTGATTAAAACTCATTTCAAAAAGAACACTGATTAGTTCCCTCTAATGCGCTTGTAAACTAAATGTTTCGCCCTTAGATGCGACTTAAACATTTGTTCGATAAAACGAACCAACAACCGTAGTCCCACGAACTACGAATGCTCTGACTTTTCCATTATACGAGGGAATATGTAGGCACAAGTGCCCTAATCCTTGGCGAGCAACCTAATAAAAAAACCACCCATTTTCCCCTTAGAAAACAAATCTTTTTACCTTACCTTTTCCCTTAGAAGAAAACAAACAAACCTAGCTAACCTTTCTCACGAATCGATTCAAGAGGTTCCCGTTGAGTAAAACGGACGTAGAGGGTGATAATACATTCCCTCTTGCGTAATCGACTCCCGAACCTAGAATTTGGTTGCGTGACCATTTTCTTATCCTTTAAAGGTTTTATCGATATTTTCCTATTCCATCCTTGGAATGAATAAAGTTTGGCGGCAACTCTGTTCGAACATTTTTTCTGCGTCCATCGCGAGGATCGTATTTTTTGAGGTACGACAGTAGTGATTAGGCGAGAAGTTGTAAACATGGGAGTTTAGCTTTGAACTAATGCTATCATAGTGAATTTCCTTCCTGGATTGCATGCCCTCAGATGTAGGTGATGTTGCACCAAACTGGGTTAACAATTGACTGTGTTATTTATCTTTCTGCAATTTATTTCCAGTTTGATTTAATTGTTTTGTCAGATAGAAGATGTCGTAATATCTGTCTTGACATTATGTTCTGATGTGAGAACACCAGTATTAACATGTGTTAGAGTGCTAGAAATTCATTGATTACCGTCATCCGAGAGTTTAGAAGTCAAGCCAATTGTGATCCTTGAGCCATAAATCTTTACTTGAAATTCGTTTGACCAAAGTGTTAACTTTAAATAGATGTATTAATTTTTAAGAGCATAGCTTGATTTGGGAGGATAACTTGATCAACCATCTTGTGAATCTTTGATTGCTTGAGCTATCTTCAACAGATGCTTGACTTCACTAGATATTATTTGATATTAAGTGTTGTAATCATCAAAATTAGCATATACTTGACTTCACTATATATCGTTTGATACTAAGTGTTTTCATCATCAAAACTAAATAACTACTCAGTTGTTTTTAGCTTTTCTATCCATAAGTTTCACTATCTCGGAACACTTTCACTATACCTGCAAGCAAATAAATCCACATTTTTAATGCTCATAATCGATTATGCACACCACATAATCGATTATGCAATTCAAATAGGGAAGGTTTTTAAATGGCAATGGATTGATGCAGTCAAATAAGGAAGGTTTTCAAATAGATACACATTTTTCATGCTCATAATCAATTATGCACACCACATAATCGATCATACTAGATGAAGACTTCATCTCACAATTTAATCATCATCAAAACCAAATAGGTCAACGAATTGATGCAGTCATTATATCTGCAAGCACATATGTCCAAAATTACTTCTAATGAAGCATGATAAGGAAATATGACCATTTCTACCATAATAGTTACATTTTGGCAAATTATATTTAGAGGTTCTATTCACATGAAAAATATTTCTAAACTACTTTGTATTATTTTTTGGTTCATAACCTAGATTGGTTTTATTATAAGTTTCTCTTTGATTACTAATAATGAGATTCAAGTTATCTCTTCCATTGTAGATTTATTAAGTGAATTATGCAAATCATCAATTTTATTTTCTAAAATATTTTATTTTTCACACTCTATAAATTTTCCAATGTTTTCACAAGAAGAAGAAAAATAAGATTTGTAAATTAAAAGAGCTTGATTTTCTCTACGACAATTTATTTCATCTGACACGTATTTATTTTCCTTTTCAAGAGTGGATATAGTTAACATAGAGACAGAAACAATTTCTTTTAATTTTCTTGACTCATTATCCAACTTTTTACATATGAAAAATAACTCATCATAAGTAAATTTAGAAGTTAGATTATTACCTCATTTTATTCATGGTTTGTCATGGGACATACATGAATTTCTTCCTCTATCTAAGATTTATCCAAAGATTCCATGTCATTTTCGTCTCATGCAAAGAAATATTTCTCTGAATCTTTTTATTCTCTTTTTTATCATTTAGATTTTTTTATTCTGCAGACATTCTGGTTTTATGTGACTTTTCTTTCTGCCTTAAAAGCAAGTTGAAGCGGAGGTTGATCTTTCTTTACTTTGCTTTTAGAATTTTTGAGGTTAATTTTTGTTCCTTAGTAATTCCTTAAACTTGAAAAATATGAGATATATGTCTTCACACATTCACTTTAATAGTCTTCCTTGTCTGAGTCCATGTCTTTGACATCTTTACCTTTTAGTGTAAGACTTATCTTTTTCTTATCAATTTCTTCACTTTGAGCAAGTATTTTTTAGCTCAATCTCGTGTTCCTATATTTTACCAAATTAGTTAGCTAAATTCATAGAAGATTCTTTACATTCATTAATCACAATAATTTTAGGTTGTAGGCTTCAATTTAATCATCTAAGAACTTTGTTAATTAAAGTTTCATTTAGAAATTTTTTGTCTAGACTTCTAAAGTGATTAACAATATGAATAAATCATTTTTTTATGGCATGAATATTTTCCTCATCTTTCATTATTAAAAGCTCATACTCATGGGTTAATGTGTTCATTCTAGTATTCGTTACCTAGGTTGTACCTTCATGTGTAACTTGAAAGGTGACCCACATTTCTTTTGTAGAATTAGAGTGAGAAACACAGGAAAAAAAACCTCATTCATTCTAAAGCAATAGTGGTGATAATTTTAACTTTCAAATTTTATTGCACATTTTCTTTATTATCTTTCGACCAAATTTTACAACGGCCTTGATATCACAAGTTATTCCCTCTATAAAGATTTTTATCTTCTCTTTTCAATAAGCATACTCTTCTCTATTAAGAGATAAAAGTTTGTTTAGTGAATCGTTTGAAGTCATCGTACCTCTCAGAATGATTAGTCTTATAACAAGAATTAGATTGTGATGTCACTTATTGACTAAGTGCTTCAAACACACACAAAAGAAAATGGGTTGAACTGTGTTATTTGGTTGTTGAAAAAAAAATTGCAAATAATTAATTTTAAGGTCGGTTGATTTTAAAAACTAAGAAGAGGAATAAGAAATTAAGGAGCAAAAACTAAAATTCATAAAAGTAAAAGAGAGGATAGAAAAACCGCACTAAGATTTATATTGACTATGCCTATGGCCTAATATAGTCTCCAATAATTTCTCTTTGAGATTTCCACTAAATATCTTGAGCTTTTACACCAACAACATTCTTTATACCAAATTTTTCACATGTTTAGTTAGCAACCTCAATGTCAATTACAAAAATACAAGATAATTATATTTTTGGAATTAAAATTATAACTAAAAAGCATTTTAATGAGGCAAAATAATTTTTTGAGGGAACTTAAAATGACTTGACCAAAATCAACTATTTGGATTAAAAAATCTAGAAAATTATTAAAATGATATAAATTAAAGAAATATTTTATTCAAGTTAAATTTAAAAAATTTTAAATGACATCAAAAATAAAGAATTTGAAATTGTTTATTTACTCTATATAATGCAAATGTTAAATTGTTTAATTTTATTTTTTCAAATTTTGCAAGATGATTATCATATTTTATGAAATTTTTAAGTCCTTAATAATTTTTAAATTTTACAAATTAGACCATTTAAATTTTCAAATTTTGCAAATTGACCCCTATTTTTCATGTTTTGAATTTGGGCAAAAAAAATTAATTTTATGAAAATGACCCTAAAAATTAAATAATAATTTATTTTAATACTTCATCCAAATAAAAAAATTTAAAAATAAATAAATTTCAATTAAAACATTTAAAATACTTAAATTTTAAGTTCCATTAAAATTCTCAATTACGTTATCAAAATACAAACTTAGCATGAGTCTTTCAATCTCTTAACTCAATTATAGTGAATAAAAATAATCTATATTTATTCTAATCTATATTGATTTTTTAAATGTTCCTTCTCTATTGCACTAAAATTATTGAATTCTCAATCACCGAAATATGATTAACAAAGGTGGTAGTTTTTTTAAACCAAACTAACCCCAATTGATAAACGCTAAATTAATTTCTCATTAATAGAGTAATATTTGTTATCATATGTTTTTCTATATTTAAAGGTGTAAATTATTTAACTCTTGTGTTACTTCATTTTGTGGTATCTAAAATCGACACATAGTCCTAAAGCATTCGATATATATATATATATATATATATATATATATATATATATATATATATATATATATATATATATATATATATATATATATATATATATATATATATATATTTTGACACCGGTGTCAAAATATTAACTTTGACATCAAATCCTATCCCTTCAGTATTATCCTTTCAATGGCTAAGATATAATTACTTAAAACTAACACAAGAGTGTTTTAAGGGAATTTATCTTAGTCATTGAATGGATAATAATAAAGGGGTATGATTTGATGTCAAAGTTAATATTTTGACACCGGTGTCAAATGATCCCCTCCATATATATATATATATATATATATATATATATATATATATATATATATATATATATATTAATTTGCTTCATTTGAGGCTAATTATAAGATTTCAAAATAGTTCATTTTAAAATGAAAGATTTTTTCATTTTTAAAATGATTTATCAGTTTCATAAAAATATATTATTTATTAATAATGCCAAGTTATCTTAAAATATAAAAAATCAATATTAAATAAATTTATATACAGAGAGTAATTGAAATAATCATACACATAATAGAAATTAATTCATTTATTATATTTTTTCCAAATATTACATAAAAAGTATTACTGTATTTTATATATACAAACAGATATTATACGATATGATATTAGAAATACCAGCAAAAATTCTTGAATGTATTGTCACATCACTCTTTTTGCACATTTGTTTAAACGAACGTATATCCATCAACTCCTTAATTCTCTGTTTTATTCTTAACAAAAGATGTTTGGAGATGAATATTTTGCCACCCCAACACCTCTTATTTACTTTAAATACTTTATTTTAATAAAATAATGCTTATGAATCTTCACTTTTATCTTACACTTTGCTATTTTTAAGCAATGATGTGTTTCCCCCTAATTGAAGGGATATTTCACCGTTGATTAGTTATTCTAACTTCATGTGATTATGTGTACCTTAATTTAATTGTCCAGAGTTCTTATAAAATTAATTATTCGTGTTGATAGTTTGATATACGTTTTATTTTATTTAATAAAATATTTTTATTAATATGCATAAAGTCTAATTCAGTCTGAATTTTTTTTTTGGGTTTGAAAATAATTCTTAAAAGTTAGACTTTGTATTTTAAATTATAAGATATTTTGAGTATTTTACACGAATTTAAAAATATGATTAATTTTATATAAAAAAAATAAATTATGAATGACTTTATAATTTCATCATTCATTCATTATACAAGAGAAAAATAACATTATTTCCTTCACTCTAAAATAAGATTATCTTTAGTAAGAAATACTTGTAAATGGAAGACTTTTATTTTGAGACAAAGAGAATAGTAGTACATCATACATTTTGCAATGCAAAGTTCCTCGAGTTTTGTTGACGAGTGTATGGAGCATTGGTAATGGGCAAAATATTAAAGCTTGGAGCGATAACTGACTGGAATCAAGAGTGAGTATTAATGACTTTGGCGGCCAAATTTCTGAAGAGCTTATAGGAATGAAGTTGGTTGAGTTGATTAATGAGAAAGAGGAGTGAAATTGGTAAAAACTATAGACTTGGATGCCTAACTCGTTGGTGACCGAAATTCAATCTATCCTCCCCACCCCCCCTTCAAGGTTGATTATGACGATGATGAGTTTATAGTTGCAGGTATAGTCGATGGAGAATTTTTTGTTAAAGAGATGTACAAGGTATTGTTAAAGTGGGATGATGAGTATGAGGATAAAGTTTGGTTACTGATTTGGAAACTGAAGCTTCCGGATATAATCAAGAGTTTTATTTGGTTGATGAAATATGACTGTCTACTAACGAATTTCAACAAGAGTAGGAAACACGTGGGTTATGCAAATTGTAATTTATGATAGAGTGTATTTCTAAGTTCAAGAGAGAGCTTATGATAGTGTTTAAGATGATCGGTCATGGCCTCATGACATACTTCCTTAGCATTGAGTTCCACAAGTCCAAAAAGGGACTGCTCGTGCACCAAAGAAGGTATGCGCTTAAGATTTTGAAGAAGTTTGAAATTAAGCATTCTAATGATACCATTACTCAGGCCGAATCAAGGCTGCAGTTGTTGAAGAATGAGGATGAGCAAGATGTTAATCCAAGTCAGTATAGGAGGTTGATTGGCTCATAGCGCTACTTGTGCAATACGCGACCGAATTTAGCGTTTAGTGTCGGTATTGTGAGAAGATTCATGGAGATTCTAAAGGTGTCTCACTTGGCAGCAATCAATAGGATTCTAAGATACGTCAAAGGATCTATTGGTTGCGACATTATTTTTCCTTCAATGGACACGGGTAGAAAATACAATTTGTTTAGTTTTACCGATTCGAATTGGTGTGGAGATAAAAATGATAGAAAATCTATAGTTTGATACATCTTTAAGTTAAGTGAAACACGAATCTTATAGTGCTCGGAGAAGGAATCGGTAGTAGCACTCTCTTCTTGTGAGGCCGAGCACATTGTTGCTTCGTTGTGTGCGAGCCAAGTCGTGTGGTTAATAAATATGTTGAAGGAGCTGGACAGCAAAGAGGGTGACGTTGTAACGTTCATGGTTGATAACGTTTTTGCTATAAATCCTGCTTAGAACTCAATTTCACATGAGCAAGCACATTGAGAAGATGTTTCACTACTTCAGAGAACTTGTTAGTGAAGGGATGTTAAAATTGAGATATTGTAGAAGTGAAGACCAAGTGGCCTATTTACTGGCCAAGGGAGTCAAAATTAAAGTGTTCAAGAGATTAAAGAAAAACATGAGCATGGCAGACTTGGAGCACTTGAATTAAGGTGGTGTGTTAAAAGATATCAATAATTCAAGTGTTGTAATGGATTACTGCAGGGACGTAACAGGTTATAGTTGTGTTGGAAAATACAAGAAAACTAAAATATGAAAGTTTTGTTCGTTGGTGTAACAGGTTATACATTCGCAGTAATCAATTACCATTGTGTTGTGTTTTAAGTTTACAAACAACTATGACGAATTACAAGTTTGATGTAACTGGTTACAGAAAAACAATTTTTAGTTTTCTGTTATTTTGAATTTGTTGCTTGTGTCTCAATATAATTATATATATATATATATATATATATATATATATATATATATATATATATATATATATATATATATATATATATATATATACCTCGGAGTAATGAATGGATAAAATATATCCTCAACTATAGTCACTAATTCTCTCTCTTACCCTCTTCCTTTTCAAATTCAATTACTATTTTTATCAATCTCATAGTTTTAAGTTCTAACATGTTAACCTCTATTTGGCGAATGTAAAATTCACTTCATCAAAATATTGACTTTAGTTATTTTCGACAAACAAGTTATTTATAAATAGAGCCTAACTAACTCTGAAACTTATTAGAAATAATAATTTATATTCCCAAACTTAGTCATTAAGTTTGTTAGAGGGTATTTTAGTATTTTGTTTGTTACCTTTGTAGCCTTAGTTTTAGCTTATAAATAGACTAGTGGTAGTTAGTGATTGTAATCCTTTTTGTAGCCGTCATTCTATTATAATATATTCTACTCTTTTTCATCCATTATTCACCTTGTACACCAACAATTGGTATCTAGAGCTCCGGTTCGAATTCACGGGGAAACACGGGAAACACGAGTGAAACGTGAGGCTTTGTGTGATTGATTTTTGGTTCTTGGATTCGTGTTGAATCTTGAACAAAAATCTGATCAGAATCATAATTTCTGATTCTGTGGGGTTGGGAAACACTGTGTGGTGAGATCTGAGTGTACTGTACAAGGTGGAAGATGAACGGAAACGGCGGTATGAACACCAAGCTTCCAGTATTCGATGGCAAAAACTGGACTCGTTGGATGATTCAGATGCGTGTACTGTTCGGTGCTCAAGATGTTCTGGATCTTGTCACTGAAGGTTATGTTCCAGTAGCAGCAGATGCAACGGAGGAACAAAAGAACGCGCAGAAGGATACAAGGAAGAAAGATCAGAAAGCATTGTTCTACATCCATCAGTGTGTGGATGCAAATGTGTTTGAGAAAATCGCCGATTCAACGACGGCAAAGGCTGCGTGGGACACACTGGTCAGATGTTACGGTGGTGACGCATCAGTAAAGAAGGTGAAACTTCAGTCTCTACGTAAGCAGTATGAGAATCTCAACATGCAGAACAATGAGAAAGTTTCTGAGTACATCTCCAGAGTGATTCTGATCACTAATGAGATGAAGGCGTGTGGAGAAACCCTTTCTGAATAAGTAATCATTGAGAAGGTATTGAGATCCCTTACCACTCAGTTTGATTACATTGTGGTAGCAATAGAACATTCTAAGGATCTGAGCACCATGAGAATTGAAGAGCTGCAAAGCAGTATAGAGGCACAAGAGTTGCGTCTGACTGAGAGAACTTCTAAAAGGGAAGTAGAGCAGCAGGCTCTGAAAGCAGCTTCTGATAAGAAGCATCAGAAGCAGTCTTGGTCAGAAGCCAGGAGAAGATCTGATGGTGGTCAGAAGTCAGAAACCTCAACTTCTGATAGGCAAAAGAATGCTCAGAAGGGAAAAGAGAAGTATGACAAGAAGAAGATCCAATGTTACTGTTGCAAGAAGTTTGGTCACTTTGCTAGAGATTGTTGGTCAAACAAAGAAAGGAATTCAGAAGAAGCAAATATAGCCAGAAGTTCTGATGATGAATCTGTGCTACTGATGGCTTCTGAATCTGATGATACGAATTTGACAGACTGGTGGTATATGGACACTGGCTGCTCAAATCATCTTACTGGAAATAAGAAATGGCTGGTTGATTTTGACTCTGAAAATAGGACAAAGATCAGATGTGCTGATGACAAATATCTTAACGCTGAAGGTATGGGAAATGTCAGAGTCGTTCTGAACAATGGGAAAACAGCATTGATTCAGAAAGTGTGGTATGTACCTGGCATAAAAAGCAATCTGATGAGCGTGGGACAATTAATTGAGAAAGGTTTTTTAGTTACCATGAAGGACAATCTTCTGAAGCTGTATGACTGTAATCAGAAGCTGATTATGGAGTCAGAACAGGGAAAGAATAGAACAAGGTGAATGTCAGAACTTCTGACTCTGAATGCCTCAGTGCAACAAGTGTTGTGGAGGAAAGTGAGCTGTGGCATAGAAGATTTGGTCATCTAAATTTCAGAAGCTTAGAACATCTGAATTCGAAGAAGCTGGTACATGGAATTCCTACAATTAAGAAGCCTGAGAAGTCGTGCAAAGTGTGCATGGAAGGAAAGCAACCAAGATTGCCATTTGCATCAGAAGAAGCTCCAAGAGCAAAACATGCCTTGGGAGTAGTGCATTCTGATGTGTGTGGTCCTTTTCCAGTAGCATCGATCGGAGGGAATAAATACTTCGTGTCATTTTTTGATGAATTCACGAGAATGACATGGGTATCCCTTATTAAGTTCAAGCACGAGGTGTTTGCTGAATTCAAGAAGTTCCGAATGAAGGCTCAGAATCAGAGTGGTCAGACTCTGAAGATTCTCAGAACCGATGGTGGGGGTGAGTATAACTCCAAAGAGTCTCAGAAGTTCTGTGAGGAAAATGGAATTGAGCATGAGGTTACTGCTCCTTATACTCCTCAACATAATGGTCTTGCTGAAAGAAGAAATCGTACTTTGCTTGATATGACGAGAAGTATGTTGAAGGAGAAGAAACTTCCTCACAACTTATGGGGAGAAGCTGTTGCCACCGCAGCATATGTGCTCAACAGATGTCCAACGAAGAAGCTGAAGGAAATAGTTCCTATTCAGAAGTGGACTGGAGAAAAGCAAAGTGTTAGTCATCTAAAGGTGTTTGGTTCTGTTTGTTACAAACATGTTCCAGAAGCCAGAAGACAGAAGCTGGATGAAAGAAGCAAAGTGATGTTACTGGTGGGGTACCATAGTACAGGTGCGTACAAGCTTTATTTTCCAGAAACTAATAAAGTTGAATTTAGCAGAGACGTTATTGTGAAGGAATCAGAAGTTTGGAATTGGAATAAGTCTCAATCTGACTCTGATGTGAGAACTTTTGAAGAAAGGTCGGAACTAAGAGTTTCTGAAACTGATGGTGATTCTGATTTTGAAGGAGACTCAGAAGATGAAGGTGACTCTGATGATCCAGATTCTGATGATGATCCAGATTCTGGTGGTGATTCAGACTCTGGGAATATGCCAGACTCTGAAGATGGTCAAGGTTTTGGAGGAAGTCAACCTTCTGAAGCAAGAGCTTCTGAAGGAGAAACTTATGGGGTTCAAGCATCCGAACGAGATTCTGACCAAGGTCAGAGGCCACAAAGAATCAAAAGCATTCTGAGAAGATTTGCAGAGTTTGACATGCTGCAAGACACTGAAGTAGATTCTGAAGGAGAAATTATTCAGTGTTCCATTCTAGTAGACTCTGAACCCGTAAGTACGGAAGAGGCTCTCAAGCAGAAGGTCTGGCTGAAGGCTATGAAAGAAGAACTTGATGCCATAGAGAGAAACAAGACCTGGAAGCTGACAGAACTTCCAAAGGACAAGAAAGCCATCAGCGTCAGATGGGTTTTCAAGCAGAAGCTAAAGCCAGATGGATCAATTGGCAAACACAAAGCGAGGTTAGTAGCAAGAGGATTTCTGCAGAAACCTGGGCTAGATTATTCTGAAGTGTTTACACCTGTAGCGAGACATGAAACAATCAGACTCGTGATTGCCATAGCTGCTAACGAGAATTGGCCTCTGATGCATTTAGATGTGAAATCTGCATTTCTGAATGGTCCATTACAAGAAGAAGTTTACGTGTCACAACCTCCTGGATTTGTGAAAAAGAATCAGGAAGGGATGGTGTACAGATTACATACAACTTTGTATGGATTAAAACAAGCACCCAGAGCTTGGAATCAGAAGATTGATTCATTTTTCAAGAAGCAGGGTTTTCAGAAATGTGAGATGGAATACGGTGTTTATGTTCAGCATATCTCTGAAGGCAATATGATTCTGGTGTGTTTGTACGTTGATGACATACTGCTGACAGGAAGTTCTGAACAAGAACTAGCTATGTTCAAGAAGGTGCTGATGAATGAGTTTAAAATGACTGATCTCGGGAAAATGACATACTTTCTAGGGATGGAGTTCAGATATTCTGATAAAGGTATCATTTTGCATAAGCTGAAGTATGAACGTCAGATTCTGAAGAGATTTAAGCTGCAGAATTGTAAGGCTGCTATCACACCTGCAGATACAAATCAGAAACTGGATTCTGATTCTGATGGTGAGGATGTGGATGCTACAACCTTCAAACAGTTGGTTGGTTCTCTGAGGTATTTGTGTAATACCAGACCTGATATTTGCTATGCAGTTGGAATGGTTAGCAGATTCATGAGTAAACCCAAGTGGTCCCATTACCAAGCTGCTGTCAGGATTCTGAGGTATATCAAGGGAACTCTGAAGTATGGAGTGTTATTTCCTTCTGGATGAAAGATTGAATCAGAACTTCTGAGTTATTCAGATTCTGATTGGTGTGGAGACAGAGTTGATAGAAGAAGTACTTCTGGGTACTTGTTCAAGTTCCTGGGAGGCCCTATTTCTTGGTGTTCTAAGAAGCAACCTGTTGTTGCGTTGTCAACCTGTGAAACTGAATATATTGCAGGTGCTGTTACTGCATGCCAAGCTGTGTGGATTCTGAACTTGCTGCAGGATCTGAAGATCAAGGTAAACAAGCATCTGAAGATGATGATTGATAACAAGTCTGCAATCAATCTTGCCAGAAACCCAGTGTTGCATGGGAGAAGCAAGCATATTGAGACCAAGTATCATTTTCTGAGAAATCAGGTTAAGAATGGAGTGTTAAAAGTTGAGCACTGTAGCACCCAGAAACAGTTGACAGATGTTCTGACGATGGCTATTAAGACTGATCAATTTCTTCGCTTAAGGGATAGAATTGGTGTTGTTAGTTTTGAGGAAATATAAATTAAGGGATGATATTAGAAATAATAATTTATATTCTCAAACTTAGTCATTAAGTTTGTTAGAGGGTATTTTAGTATTTTGTTTGTTACCTTTGTAGTCCTAGTTTTAGCTTATAAATAGACTAGTGGTAGTTAGTGATTGTAATCCTTTTTGTAGCCGTCATTCTATTATAATATATTCTACTATTTTTTATCAATTATTCACCTTGTACACCAACAAAACTCACACATACTACAGTTTTACAAGAATGAAAAATTACGAATTCAACCCCAAACTCAGACATCAAATGCATGTGAAGCCTTTTACCATCTACCTTATACTTTTTTTTTAATGATTCTAACTGCTAAAAATGGGGTTCACAATCTTTCCAGCTAGTGCCAAATTTCTTATCATGTTATACATTGTATTGACACTAAATTTCAATTATATGCTATGAGTTGTTCTCAAAAATATATTATTATATACCCCTTGACAAGATTGTTCATGTGATAAACATCTATCACTTATCAATAAACGTTGATTAGAGCCTCAAATACCGACTGCATTCAGATAATTTTATACCTTTCACACCTTAAACAATTGGAATGTGATACCTTTTCTGTTTTATATTGGATTTCTTAATACATTCCAAAGGTATTTTAGGCACTGCACAATTTTTTTATTGTTTTTTATTTTGGATGCGCTCATTTGAACGTATTATTTTTTAAAAAATATTGATTTATTTTAGATGTGCAAATTTAGAATGTTTTTTAATATGCACATCCGAAAAAAATTCTTATAACTTCGCGTCAGAGTCATCTCCTCCCTCATTCTTAACTTCTCAGAAGGCTCTGACGCGAAGTTATAAGAATTTTTTTCGAATGTGCACATGAGAAAATATTTCGGATTTGTACATCCTAAACAAATCAATGTTTTTTAAAAAAATTGTGCGTTTAGATGTACACATCTAAAATCAAAAGACAAAAAAGAAATTTCATACGGTGTCTAAAAAACTTTTGAAGTGTATTAAAAAATTCTCATTTATATTTATAAATGTCTTCTAGATTTTGTAAAGCTTATACTATTATTAAGCTTTTGCTTGTCCAAATTTGGTACCCAACTATCTTTATCTGACAAATTCTTGGATCACATTCTATTTTTGGATGAATGAATTAATCACTTCAAAGTTACTGTAGATCATTTTAATCATGGTTGATCATGTGAGTTCAAGTCGATAAAATAATTCCATTAATTAATTAATCCATTCTAGTATTGCTTAACTAGTAAGGAACCTAACAAATTATATCAGCATTCATAAAATATTCAACTAGTAACTGAACTTTAGAAATAAAAAATTTAAGTTTATTTCTTGTAGTTTAAGTAATTAAGAGTGACTCATTTAATTCATCCATTTTGCTATAAATTTTCAACAGTAATGAGTATCTAATAAAAAAATATAAGATATTATTTATTTAAAGTGTTTTATGTTTTATCTTTATATAATACAGTTAAAATTTGTTTCCTTTAAGTGTATTTTATGGGTTAAAGAAAACATTAACCTAAAATAATTTTAAATGATAAGCTGTTTTGAGTAATTTTTTGAAAAATGTATTCTATTTAAAAAAAATGATTTTAGTATAAGAAACCAATACAAAAGAGATTCAATTATTTAAAAATGTTATTATTAATCATTTATAATAGTTGTTTACCGTTGTCTTTATAAATTAAATCATAAGTTTTAGTTCACTTATAAGATTAATTAAACTCGAAAAAATCTTAGACATACGTGTGCAAAAAATTTGAGAAAACATATTTGTGCTTTAAATACTGATGTATGAATGTCGAAAATTTAGATATAACTCTAACTGGAATAATACATAATTGCTTTGAAAATAAAGAATAAACAAAGAACATAAAAGATCATTCAAATAAATGTTTCGAATTTAGAAGATTAAGAGACAGAACGCCAATTCATACATCTTCTCAAAAACTCTTTTCTCTCTGTGACTTGAATATTTAAGTTTTATAGAGAATACTTAATGAATTTTGCGACCCTTTGTTTACATGACTGATTTTGTCTTATATACTATTATAATGCTAACCGTCAATAACGGCAATCTTTGCAGAATTCGACACATACTCCTTTACGTGGGCTTCAACCATCTGGTCTGAATCCACGTGTCTTTGACATTTGAACTGCTCTGAAATGCTCTTGCTGTTTCAAACTATCTTTTAAATCTTCTAACTGCTTCTGTCGAACCTTGGAGCATAGCATCGAAATGCTTAGCTAATTGTAATTAGCTTGTTAATTCACCTCACTTCTACTTCTATCAATATGTCAAATCACCACAAACCATTTCGGGGTTCTAATTATGTTTTGAAGTGAGAGTGACCCTAATCTTGTGGATTTCTTCATGAGACTCTTCCAAACCAGGAGTGGAAGATTTCTAGGTTATCTAAACCTTGAGCTAAAAAATAAACTAAGTCTCAAAACATCTGATAAGTAAGTCGAACTCACCCCTTAGTCAAAATTATCAAAAACGTGAAATCATAACTGGGTTATTTAATACTTTGCAATATCTTAAAAAATACTGAACCAAAATTCTCGGCCTAACAGATGCCCTCCAAAAATGCCACTTTCGTTCACCTGCACATGATGGAAGAAAAATGGTGTTTTTAGTAATTGCTCGACACTATTCAAGGTGATGCGCATATGTCATAGTCAACATGACCCGTTTACCAAACCGTGACGTCAACGCGTGTGCGTGCACTTAGTCATCATCACTCTAATTTCCTAGGACATTGTGAGCCAAAAGATAAAATCACAATAAAAAAATCATTTAATTAATTTTTATATCAGAAAAACCAAGCTTCATTTGTCTAGATTCGAGAGAGAGAGAGACCAAAACATTTTCTTCCACTAAATATACACCCTCATTCTCTCATTTTTCCTTTTTCGCAACTTCTTCTTCCTCAGAAACCTAAAAGTATTCAACTCCTGCAAACTTCCATTCTCGTCCCTTTGTCAAACTTTAGAAACCATGGCTTCTTCCTGCTTCAACACAACAACTTCCAATCCTGCTTGCCTCTAAAGTTAATGTTTATACTTTTCTTAGGAAACGTATCTACATCCCTGAACAACCAATGGAGGAAGAAAAAAATATGATTTGGGTTTTTCATGTATTGACCCCTTTCTCTATTTCAGGTGTTGTTCGCGCATTCTTGGGTCCATTTCCCAGACCTTCGACCTGAACAACTAATGAATTTTTTTCCTTGCTACCATCACTGCAAACCCCGAGAGTTTGAAGACAAAGCCTATGAGTTAGGGTTCATAAGTTTACCTCAATGTGTTTTCTGTTCCTCTCCAACTACTAAAAATGAGACTTACATCCATTGATTAGATAAAGTTGAGAAGAAAAAGGAATAATTCT
The DNA here is from genome assembly GCA_022829125.1 of Lathyrus tuberosus. Taxonomy (NCBI): domain Eukaryota; kingdom Viridiplantae; phylum Streptophyta; class Magnoliopsida; order Fabales; family Fabaceae; genus Lathyrus; species Lathyrus tuberosus. The sequence continues at coordinate 2,244,586 of JALAZF010000405.1, forward strand.
GGAAAGATCAAGGAATTTATGATCTTATTCAATTGTTTAGAGTTGGCCCCAAATACAACGCCAACACGCTTATTTCATCCCTTTTCTTTTGGGAAGGCTTGACTAGCACCTTACTCATTTGTTGTGGAATGGTGACTCCTACCCTGTAGTACATGGCTACCGTTACTGGCCTTCAACCCATTGGGGAAACCTTTGACCCTACCCTCACGACTAGAACAAAACTAAACTTCTCTTTTACCCACCCAATCTATAGTAACTTCATCGAAGATCACTATCAGGACAATCATGAGGAAGTCTCTGACCATGAGCATATTTCTTTCCTCACTTTTTTACTATCCCATTTTGTCTTCTATTATATCTCTTTGCATGTAGCTAAAAAGTTCATTCCTTTGGTAACCCAAATCCATGAGGGGTGGAACATCTTCCTTATCAAATTAATTTTTGGCTTCTTATATGAAGCTTTTGGGTTCTCTGCGTCTTACCTAAAATCCATAATTGATCTTAATCAAAATTTTGTGATCTCTGGTCTTATGTGACTTATACAACTATGACTTAATGCCACTTTTGAGCCTTCTTTGAAACATACCATCTCTCACGACTTAACAAAACATATTGAAACAAGACGGATCAAAGATATTAGGTTTGTTCTTGTTATTCTATAAGATGTTGGCCTTTCAACCAACGCAACCTTCAAGAAATACTTCCTCATGTATGCAGACTACAATACCTTTGAGTCTTCTATGCCTCCTTTCGTCAGTCAAAGTCACAGTCCAGATTGATTCAAGATAGAACTTCTACATATTTCTTCTTAACAACACTTTGAGACTCTCGACATCTGGGAAGTCTTTCTTAAGCCTACTATTCTGTTGACTAGAATTTTGTTGGGAAGAGGTGGCCTGAGACTTATTTGCTACCAACCTAACCTGGTGGCCAAACAATTTGGCTTCATCCAACTCCTACCAAAGTCTTTTTTCATTAATAGAGTTGAAATCCTCTTGGTCGCTACTCAACTATCAGAGGAAGAATATCAAACATATCTAAACTTACTTACCAAAGAAGTCATCACTCTAACCCCCTTTAAATCTCAATCTTCTTACCTATGCATACAACAATTTGAAGAATGATGGTCATCCTATTATCTCTTCCTTTCTCAAGATCATTTTCTTGTTCACCAATATTTAACACAGGCTTTTTCAACTCCTCTGACTAAATTCAAGAAACGTTCAGGTATGCACATCAAGGAAATTCAAGCTTTCAAAAAATACTTCGAACCAGTGTATAATCCATGTGAACTTTGTCGAACTATCTATGATGCAACTCTTACTTTAAAACATAAAGTTATTGAAAAAATCCCAAATTTGAAAATTCCTCATGTAAAAGATAAGTATGTTTTTGCTTTAAAATTTTATTTTTCTAGGTTTCCATCATTGCCAACCTGTGAAATTGGCTTGCCTTTTTGTCCGCCATTTCCATACTAGTTCATTTGTGGATCGTTGCCAACTTTAAATAATGAACTGAAAAAACCTCGTCATAGAGTAGTTCCGACTAAGTATAACTTGGACATCTATAGAGGCCATCTCCATGTCAATATTGAACATGCTCAAGTCTTGTCCATCATCTCAACATGTGAGATTGAGGACCCTGGAAACCTCTTACATTTATTTATGTTCCCCTTTACTTACTGGTGTCAAACGTTTGTAGTTGCACACATTGATTAAAAAGAGCAAAAGAAGAAGTAGATAGAAACAACCAATGATGGAGAAAAGTTTGACCATCCACGGGAAACAAAAGGTAACCTTCTATACCTTCATTATTTCTTTCCACAACAGGAATTTCTTTCTCTCTTGCTTATCCTTGTTATTTTTTCAGAGTCGAAAGAGAGGAAGTAGTGCCACCACTGCCACCCTTAAAAAGAAAGCCAAGAAAGACAAAGCCATTATCGCTCTCGATAGTGAAAAAACACAGGTCTTACTTACTCTTTGAATCTCCTATATTTTCTCACATCTATTCTTTTATCGTATTAACACTTATCATTGATCTAGTCTAAGTCAAGATAAAAATAATGATGTCGACCTCTCTGATGAGAGTAATAAAAATGTGGTTTCTACTCAAAACATTCCTGCTAAGCATCATAAAGATTTTGTATAGAAAGTTACTAAGAAGTCAAAGGCTTATGTCGAGACTTCAACACTTCGACAAGCCAATAAAAAGAAAACCAAAAGACAAGCTCTTGAGGCTATTCCACTCAAACAACAATAGAGGAACCTCTCATCACCATTGATGAAGACTTGGAAGAAAAAGAAGTGGACCATATGATAAAAACAAACTAAGATTCCCAACACCAATCATTCTTGATGAGAGTTCAGAAAGAGAAGGTTCAAGCCCAGGCTTCAAAACCATTATGGCACCTTAAATTTCAATACTTGTCTCCTTTTAGATCTATCTCTTACAATCTCACTATATCATTTGACTATTTTCTTTACAGGAAAAGCCTATCTCTGTGTAATTCTTAAAAAAGAATGTCGATTCGAGCATCCATTGGTCAATTCCTCTAACAACAAGTTTGCCATCAGTCCAACAAACTACAATTATCAATCATGTCGAAGGGGTAACTAGTGATCATCCAGAAAAAATAGTCGAGTAAATCATTGCTGAACTATCCAATGAGATGGGTGAAGACAAATATCTCAACCAATCATCTAATACCTAAATGACCCACACTTCGAATAACCTCCAACTGATTCTAAGGATTCAAACTATGACCATCAATCGAATGATGCATACCAAAGTTTCCCAACACCAGTGAACCCAGATTACAGTGGTTAATCACAAGGGAATCAGGATACTGGTTAAAACCAAGGGAATCTAGATGTTGTTTGAAACTCAAAAAGTCAATGCCCAAATCAAACTCATTCCGTTGTGGTAAAAAAAGAACAACCATAAGCGCCTCCTACTTCCGCTCCTTCAAAATCAACTAACCAGTAAGCTCTCTTAACTACCACCACGATTGTTCATTCCTTGATTCAGGACTCTTTATCCAACACTCGCGACACTCCTCTCAATCAAAAGGCAATAAAGGCTATGAAAGAGAATGATCATATATAAGCTCTGAAGATTCTAATGATTAGTCAAGGCATTTTTATGGAGAAATATCTAAGCTATTCGACTGCTTCAAGTAATGAACCCTCATGTACTTCTTCTACTGCATTAATCCACCGATTGAAAGAAAAAGTTGTTGATGTAGATTTGTTTCAGACGCTTGAAAGAAATCACCGCCATCTATGAAATCAAAATTATGTTGAAATAACTCAATAATCCAAGTTCTCCTGATGCCCTTGTCGATTTCATCTTTGAGCTTGAGTCATTCCTCGATCAAATTGCTCGGAACATCAGGACAAAAAAGAATCAACTGATAGACTTAAGATGCAAACTAACGTTATGGATCAAGAATGGGTCTAAGTTTTTCAATCTCAAGAGTGAGTTAACAAACTGGAAACACAGGCAAAAGAAGATCTGGACCAAAAGATGGAAACTTACAATGAAAACAGTTTATGTTGGACGAAGAAAATAGAAGAGTTACAATAAAAGATTGAAAAAGTGAAGAAACAGAAAGATGAGGTTGAAGCTTCTAGATTAGCCTCTGTCATATCCCAAATTTTACCCATAGATTCCTTTATCATTTTCATAACATTCTAGGTCAATCATTCATGCATATCTAACCAATTATCGAGACATTGCTTTGTTTTGTTTCATCTGTGAATTAGGGTTTGCCTTAAAAGGCTCAAGGGATTGATCAGTCAAAGTTTTGGATTGATCATCACTCAATCAAGTTATCCTACACTCAAGAGACCTCCCTTCTTCAAACATCAAGTGCAATATGGCTTTATTACAAGTTCTTCAAGATTCAAATTCATCTGGCCTAAATTAGGGTTCTTAAACCAAAGTCAACTGCATCTTTGACTTATGATCAAGACATGATCTTAAGCCTTGAGACATGATTCAAGACATTCAAATACATCCTGGGAGTCTATCCATGATGTCCAAACAGCTTAAGAGTTTGAATTCATTGAAGATCAAGAAGTGCAATTCATCTAATACACAAGTCAATCACTGCAAAGTTAAACCTTTGACTTTAAGATTTTTGATCAAATATGAGCTTCTCAAGTCAAATTTCATTGGAAGCATGTTTGATGATTATGTTTGATCAAGAAAAATCAAGAGAATTAAGGTTACTTGCAAAAAGGGAAACAAAAGAGAAATTAAAAATTTTCTAAGTTATGGATGCACAATGATTTTTGTCCAACTTTCCAAGGCCGTAATTTCTAATCCAAGTATCCATTTTCTTTGATCCAAAGACCAATTTGAAGAGCTCATTCCATAATACAACTTTGTCCTTGAGGAGGGATTCCCAAAAAGTGCTTAAATTTCAAGTTATGACGCCATGAAGTTGGTGTTTCATTCAAATATGAATTCCAATACTTGGAAATCTTTAGATACAAATCTACCTTGTAAAAGTAACCAACTTGAGAGCCATTTTTCATCATGATCCAATTTGATTCAAGGAAAACTCAAAAAATGAAAGTTGTAGATCTTGTTTCAAGCTTTCCATATAGTCCAAGAACTCATTTTTCCCATGCATGAGCTAGGAGATTCGAAGAGGCAAAGTTGACCTTCCAAACATGAACTTTAGGTCATTTTCATGTCATGACATTGAAGCAAAACCAACTCCATGCTGCAAATCCCTTGATTACAGATCTTGTAGCTTGCAAATCTATCTTTAATCATAAGATTACATAAACTTTAGATTCATTACACAAGGTCTTGAGCCATTATCCAAGAGATCATTCCATTTATGGAAGATTTGGCAAGAATGTGCATACTTCCATTTGCATAAAGAAGCTTTAATCGCAAAGTCCACTCTCCTTGAGCTTTTTGATTTTTTCTTCTACACAAACCTTTTCTAAAGGATCAGAAGCAACCTCCCAACCACCCTACACCCTTGTACTTGGCCTTGGAACTTCACATTTTCATGGAACTATACCATTCATTTTCAACCAAGACAAAACTCAATAACCTTGCACTATGACTAGCCTTCTTTCCCTCCACTTCTCCTATAAATAGAGGCATTCTCTAAGCCTTGAATCACACAAGAAATCACTCCCAAAACCTCAGAAATTCCTCTTCATACCAGAATTTTCAAAAACACCATTTTTGCAAGTTCAAAAACCTAAAGGCCACAACTTGCAATTATGTTGAGTTTATCTTCAACCAACCATCCAAAACTCTCATGCACATCACAAATAACTCATCTAAACCCTCAAATAATATATGTACCACCTCTATTATCATCTTTCATCTTCACCATCATATTTGCAAAAGGGTTCATGTGGGAGAATACAAGAAGTTTCTGACCAAGTCTTCCATTCAAACATTCTCTCCAAGGATCAAGGAGGTCATTGGAAGCTTTATCTTGTTTCTGTAGCTATTAAGAAGGGACATTGGACCTTGCTCCAATAGGTATGGTTTTTACACCTTGAACCTCTTCTTTCATGCATCATTCTTAAATAAGTATTGAAGCAAAAATGTAGTCTTTGTTGTGCTTAGTATGTTTCTATGTTTGGTTGCTTTGTATCATGTTCATATGTAAAGTTTTTAACGTTTGAAACTTAAAGTTTTGCTTCTGTTTGCACCCTTTGTGTGCATTTTACAAAGATTTTTAGGTCATAATAATCACACCATTAGAATCCTTGTGGAAAGTAGTTTTATTTTGGTTCTTACACTTTTAAAAATGGTTGAGAGATGAGAGAGATATTGATGGAGAAAATCTGGAAAAATAAAGAAAGCTAGGGCACGAGAGAGGGAGAAAGAAGAGAGAGCATGGGTTAAGGAAGATGAAGCTGACGTGGCCAAAATGCTTTTTTCATGTGGCTTTAATATATAATTTTATTGTTTCATTTTAATTCACGGAAGTATCATCACCCCAGTGGTTTGGCTTGCGTGTTTGGAAGTGTGTTTGACCATATGAACTGGGGTTCGAATTCCCCTTTCCCCAGTTCCTTTTGTTTTATTTTTTTCATAGTTTCTGAAGCATATTTAAAATATATATTGATGAATGCATTACATGTTCACCTGCACGCGTTGGGCTAGTGGGTTTATTTTGGACCTATAACCCTCATGACCTAGGTTCAAGCCTTGGCCGCCACATTCCTATTATTTTTATCACTTGTTTTTTTAATTTTCTTCACAACTTTGAATGCTCATAACTTCATGCTCCCTTGGTCTTTTAGGGCCATTCTTTTTCTCATGCACTCATGGTATTACATATTTTGTGATCCCATTTTAAAAAGTTCACAAAATATTTATTTTTAACACACTTTTGTATAGTTAAATTAGGCACATTTTAGGGTTTTAGTTAGTCCTTAGAGGATTTTTTGACTTATTCCTTTATTCTAATTGTGCATAGTGACTCTTGTGAATATCATACACCATGTGTGAACCTTGTGCAATGTTAATAACATGTTTTTTTTTGTTTTGCTTAAGTTTAAGGTACTTAAATGCATTCATTTCCATGTATAAATGACTTATTCTTCCATGTTGGTTTTGAAACTTGTCTTTTGACCTTTTCCATGATACTTGTTGATTTTGTCATACCTTATTGAACATTGTGTGTAATATATGCCCTTGTGCTTGTCCACCTTTGTTTATGTATTCATAAATGCCTTAAACTTTGACAACATGTCTTCCTAACTTGTATGCTTACCATGTTCAAACCTTTGTGATGTTTTATCCTTTGAATGTGATCACTATGAACCTTAACAAGTACCTTTAGTTGTTACCTATGTCTTGAACCATGTCCAAACTTGTTTGCATGATTAAAGTAATGTCTTAACTTGTTTTTCATGATTGGTTTTGACTTGTATCCATGTTTAAGTATTGTTATGACTTATCCATGTTTGTTTGAATTTTTTATTTGTATCCATGTTTAAGTATTATTATGACTTATCCATGTTTGAATGTTTAAATTGTATTCATGACTAAGTGTTGTTACAACTTGTCCATGTTTGTCTTGTATTCATGATTAAGTGGTGTTAGTAAACCCTAGTCCATGCTTTCCCTAGTTGTGTACTTGAACTTGTCATCCATGATACCATACTTGATATTGTTATATCCATGTTAACTTGAATCCATACTTGATATTGTTATATCCATGATTGACTTGAATCCTTGTTTATATCCATGATGCTTGTGTTGTTACTTTGGTCTTGTTAGAACCATGCCACATGTATGCTTTATCATCCATGTTGGTATGTCATCATTGATTTTTACCTTTGATTTGTTTTTGAATTTGTTAAGTCTTAGATGTTGTCATATCTACCTTCATGCATTGGTGGTTACCATGTTTTGTCCATGACTTTGTTAAGTCTTATTTAGGTGTTGTCACATCTACCCTTGGTTGTTACCATGATTTGCTTATGACTTTGTTAAGTCTTAGATGTTGTCACATCTAATTAGTTGTTACCATGTGCATTTGAACTTTGTCTTACCTTATATGATTAACATCATGTTTGAATGTTGCTTTTGTCACTTATAATTAATATCATGTTTGAATATCATCTTTGTTCATCTCATCCATATTCACTCATATTGTTCATGCTTACATTAACTTTGTCAAGTTATCCCTAAGTGATGTTAGTTTGTTAGCCTTCATCCTTCTTTATTCTCTTTTGTTACCAAATCCAAAAGAAAGGTCTCTTTGTTGACTTTATCTCATAGGTAGCTTACCCTTACCTCCATTGCCCTTATGACCTTGTTAGAGTCATTACCTTTTCAACTTAGATTTAGGTTAGAGTTTGTAAACTCTATGTAGGTGTTATTGTTATAAACACTTACTCTCCCCCTTGAACCTTGATCATTATCAAGTTTTCTTCGCCCTTGTTAAGGTGAACTACGATTGCTCTGATTCCATTCTTGTTAGGATACGTAGGGACAAGACCGCGAAGTTTGGCGAGCATACTTAGTAGAACCTCTTGGTCCTTCCCCATATAAAATTTTCAATCAATAGCAAACAAACAATAACATAACACAAATACAACAAGAGGTTTCTATAGAGTACTAAAAATACTTAGGGTGTTAATACCTTCCCTTAGTATAACCAACCCCCGAACCTTTAGATTTTTTTGCATTTGTTTTACATTGCACAATTAGGGTTTTATTCGATCTTTTCCCTTTCCTCTGGATAAATTTAAGTTCGGTGGTGAACATTCAATATTTTGTGATTCAAGTTAATATAATAGCTTGATATCCGATTCTCACTGCAACAACCTCTATTAGTGAAAATCGGAATCAAGAAGAAAAGGTTGGTCTTCAATATGTTAATGGTGCTTCTGCGCTAGAGGAAGAAGTACAAAAATTGCAGGTCGAAGATTTTATCAATGATACCAAGATCAAATTCGCCAATAGATGCCTTGAGAATCTCCACAATGATTTTCCACTTTAAAATTTCAGCCACATTTTGTATCAGTTACTTGTATTAATGACAATGTTCCATTTTGGAATTTTTAAATTTCAATGCATACCAATTTAGCATTCTATTTATTTATGAATTATTCTCCTGCTATTCAAACTTCCTACAACATAGGCTTTTACTTTTTTAAGTACTTACAATTTATTCTCAGAATTTGACCTTCAAGGGTCAATTCTTCAATTTCATAACCATTGTTTGAAAACACCTGGCTAATTCAGAATGAGGCTTCCCAATTTAGTGACCATTTACCTAAATTTTATCCTTCTGATCTATAGGCAAAATGACTTTCCAAACGTAATCTCCAACTGTAAAAGTTTTCAACTTACCTTTCTTGTTATAGGCCTTGGTTATTCACTTTTTTTTTATCTTATGAGAAAGTTTAAGGAAGTTAAACTGTCTTCGTCTAAATAAACTAATTCGTCCCACATCATATTCCAATATTTGTCGGAAGGAATTTCAAACTTCATTTGAATTCTAGTTGATTGTAGATAAATCTTGATAGGAAAGACTTCATCATGGGCAAACTTTAGTCAAAATGGAGTAGAGTTAGTTACCTCTTTAGGGTAAGTTCCGCAAGCCCACAGTGCTTGGTCTAGAGTCTTATGCCAATTTTTTAGCTTTTGACCCACGTGTCTCTTAATTAGACCTATTATAATTTTATTCACCGCTTCAACTTGGCAATTTTCCTAAGCATAATAGGGAGTAGATGTTAAAAGTTTGATTCATGATTCTGAAGCAAATTCAACCATCTTTCAACCAGTAAAAATGGTAACTTAGTTAGTGGTTAAGGTTTTAGGAATTCCAAACCTGCAAATTATATGACTTTGAATGAATTTAATTAATGTTTCATGATCAACATTAATCAAAGGAACAACTTCGACCCACTTGGTAAAATAATCTACACCAACCAATATGTATCTATGACTCTCGGATGATGCAGTTCAAATTTCACCAATTAAGTATAATGGCCAACCTCTAAATGGCCAATGTTTGACAATGGAATACAACTCACTTGCAGGAACATGTTGAATCCCTACATGTTTTTGGCATTCCTAGAAACCTTTGTCAAACTTAATACAGTCATTCAACATAGCTATAAAATACAACCCTTGTCAAAATAAAAGCAATTTCATCTTGTGGCCTTACTAATGAGCGCCACATGATCCACAATGGGCATAAAAAATTGTCAAATAAGCTTCACTCTCACTAAGGCACTTAAGCAAGATTCCCTCATGAGTCTTTTTAAATAACTCGTTTCCAATAATCACATAGCTTAAGTCCTTGTATTTAATCTTTTGATCTATTGTTCCTGTAGGAATTCCCAAAAACTCGACAATTGGTTTTCACCAATCATTGTTCGACAGATAGTCAATGGCAAAAATTTCAAAATTTCTCCAAGATTTTTTAATTCTTCCAACCTTTCTTCCCCTACCAGTTTTGAATTTGACACATCTAAGAGGAAAGGATTGGTTGAAACTAACTTGTCCTTTACTTCAATTAACTTTTCTTTGGAAACTCTGTCTCCTAAAGCAATTTGCGCCAAATCATTGGCCTATTGGTTTTCAACTCCGGGGACATGTTTGATGTCGACTTCATCAAGTCTTCTTAATAATGAATTTGCATTTACAAAGTACACCATTAAATTCTCCTTGACGCATTTGTACTTTTTTGTCATATGTTTCACAACATACTCTGAGTCGCCCTTAATCTCGACTCTTTTTTCCCCAAATCTAAAATGATCTTCTTAAGGCCTAAAATTAAGGCTTCGTACTTAGCCTCTTTGTTAGAGCAACAACCTTTGATTTTAAATTTAAACTTAGTTGGAATTCCTTTAGGAGAAATAATAAGAATTCAAATACCAATTCCATGTCTATGTTTGGAACCATCAAAGTATAACTTTCAAGATTTTAGGCTAACGAAACTCTGTGTTGCTTCGACTATTGCGTGATCAATAATGAAGTTAGTCACAAATTGTCCTTTAACATACTTCAAAGCTGTATATGTTAAAGAGTACTCGGTTAAAGACAAAGCATGTTTCCCTAATCTACTGTGTAAAATAGGTTTCAACATCACGTGCTTAATAACATCATAATGGGAATAGACAAAAACAACTGTAGATTTTATCTAAAATTTCAATTTAGTACATGAAAAGTATAGAAAAAGATACAATTTTTCTGTTGGCTAATGCCTAGTTTCTGCATCATTTCAAACTCGACTTAGATAATAAATGGATTTTTAGACACCATCATCATCCTTTTGGGCTAACATACTCCCTATTGTCAGTTCATATGCAGAAATATACAACTTCATAGATTTATTTCTCACGGAAGGCATCAAAAAAAGATGGTTCAACAGATAGCTTTTAATTTCATCAAACGTTTCTTTTTTATGTTATAGCTCCCATATGAATCATTCTTCTTTCTTTAAGCGTAGCAATGGTGGAAAAACTTTTGTTTTGCCACTTAGATTCGAGATGAATCTCCTCAAGAAGTTGATTTTGCCTAGAACAGATTGAAGTTTTTTTGTTTGATGAAGGCTTTGTATTGAATATAGGCTTACTCTTGTTCTGGTTTATCTCTATGATGTTATTGTGAACCACTAAGCCTATAAACTCGTCTGCATGGACACCAAAAGCACATTTTAATGGATTCATTTTCAGTCCATATTTCCTCATCCTTTCAAAGGACTGTCGAATGTGGTATAAATGAAAAATTTTTGACGAGGATTTAACAATTATATCATCAATGTATACCTGCATGAAGGTCTCAATGAAATAATGGAACAAATGATTCATTTCCCTTTGATAAGTTGCACCAGCATTCTTCAGGCCAAAAGGCATCACTACCTATTCATAGGTGCCTAAGGCTCCAGGACATCAAAATGCCATTTTTGGTACATCTTCCTCTGCAGTATAATTTTGGTTGTATCCAGAATAACTATCTAGAAGACCTAGATATTCAAAACCTCCCGCTGAATCGACTAGCATTTCTACCACAGACATTGGATATTCATCTTTTGGAGTATCAACATTTAAGTCCCTAAAATCTATAAAAAAAAATCTAAATGTTCCATTGTTTTTTATGACAAGAACTATATTTGCAAACCATTCAACATACCTGGAAGTTCTTATGAATTTGTTCCTCATAAACCTTTCGATTTCCTTTGTTATCTTTGACACCCCTTTTGGTGCAAACCATATGGGCATCTGCTTGACTGGTCTTCTATCAGGTGGAATCGTTAGCTTGAATTTCATCAAATCTCGATTGAGCCATGGCATTTCATCATAGTTCCAGACGAAGCAATCTTTGAATTCCTTTAACAATACAATTAGTTGGACTTTCATGTTTGGATCAATCTTGGTACTTATTGTCATTCCCTAATTTTTACCCCTAAGATGCCACCTTATTTGCATCTTCACAATGCATCAAGATCACAAACTTAGTTCTCCTTTAGCCATCTCATCCTTGAGTTTGGCTTTGGAGAGACCATCAAGCATCCTCTTTGTGTTTATATGCTTTATGTTTTACTAACCACTAATCAAAATATCGAACATATGCCGTGTATCCTTTTGTTTCCTTGCAAGGTATGGTGCTGTATCAAGAACACCAAGCATGATTCACCAGCTAGGGTTTTCTTTCTCAAGGTTAAAGTGTGGTCATCCATTGGTTCCCAAGAGTTATCTCATCAAAACATGGCTTCTAATATCAAATTACAAGGTTTTAAGATTCATTCCATTTCATTTTGATCAAAGGAAATTCAAGGACACTTTATTATGGGTTCATATGATCATCCACGTGCTTTGAAAAGCAAGGAAAGTACAGGTATACAAGTTGATTCAAGGAAGTTTGACCTAAAAAGTCAACTTTTCAAGTCAAAGTTCAAAAGATCACAACTCCTTCAATTATCAACATTTTTTAATGATCCTTTTTGCATATGACTCTTCTCAACATCCTCTTCATCTTCTCTTTACATGACAACAACCAATTATGCTTGGAGGATCATCAAAAATTTGGAGACATTATAGGTCATTTATGGACTTAGTGAAATCTTGCCTAATTTCAAATGTCTTTTTTTTATCAAATTTCAAGAATCATAACTTCTTTAATTTTCAAAATATGGAGCTCATCCTTTTTGCAAAATATCATTTGTGATACCCTCTACAAGATTGCTTCAATGGTCAAAGTCAAATTGTGCTTGGAAGGCCATGGAATTCATTAATACATTATAGGTCATTTTTGGTCATTTGGACTTAGAAATTTTCAAGTTTGGTTTGCCAAATTTTTGTGCCAACTTCAACATGACATAACTTTTTGCTCAAGCATCCAAATAAAACATTTCTTAGAACATTGTTATTTATGCCATGATGTTAACAAATTGCAAAAAGAATGGGATAAAAAAATCTCTTGTACATGATGCCCCACTGATGCAAACATGGTTACTTGGAACTGAAGTTTTCACCATGATCAGGTTTTTTTTACCTCAACCAAAACGCAATTACAAGCCAAATTATCATGTGTTATGTATCTAAACATGATTAGCGAAGTTCCCAGAAGTTAAGTGACTCATAAAACACATGGGTTGGGTGAGTTTTGAGGCATTTCAAGTCACACTTTCTTCATGATGAGGGTGCACACGATTACACTGAATTATTGATCATTTCATCACCTCATCACATTCCATCATCCTCTCCTATAAATAAAGGACTTCACTACCTTCATTTCCAAGCTTTTAAGAGACAGAAAACCCCTACCCCACCTTCAAATTTTCTGCAAAAAAGTGAGCTATCGTGTTTTGATTTCCAAACACTTTCAATCCTTTTTCTTGATTCCATTAGCTCCATCATGTTCCTATGAAGCTTCTACAACAAGAATCAAGCTCTAAGAGTCCCTGAATTGCTCCAACCAAATCCATTTTTAGAGCTTCTCATAACATTTTTGGACAAGGTAGTTTGAATCTCGATTTTGAATCAAACAAGTTACCACAATGTAGTCATTTGCTTGTTGAATGTTTCCCCTAACATAGATGGCTTTGATTCATCGCGTGCAACATTTAATTTTTGTTTTAGTGTGTGCGTGTTCTTCTGATTTTCCTCAAAATTCTCTCTACTCCCTTTCAATAAATGAAAATGGAGAGTGAGGTTGAGTTCGCCTTGATGAGACGGTTGCAATGACGGTGGTTTCATGCCTTAATGTTACCATTTAGCAATCTTCGGTGAGCATCTCACCGGAGAGGCTAGGACGATGAATGAGGTGTCATACATGCTGGTATTTTCTTTTATTTTGATTTATTTAAATTGAATGTGATCCTATGTTGCTTTTTTATTAATTTCCATCATGTTCCCTCATGTGAAGACCATCAGATTTTCCATAATTAAAAAATTCTCAAAAATTTATATATCATTCTTGATTTATTTCTGACTTGCATGAATTTTCTTGACCATTTTTCATTTGATTTGATGCATCATTTGCATTTTCATCTTTATTTTCATTTTAAAATTAATTTTAAAAATCATTTTAGTGCATTTTAATTCATATTCTTGCATTTTATATTTGTTTGACTTGTGTTGACTGTTGTTGGCCTTGGAACTTAGTTGATTTGGTCACAAGTCTCATCAAACTCAATGTATCTTGGGTGTTGATAGGGGTGAAAACCCTAATCCACCAAAATGGATTATTGATTTTGATGATGACTTATCATCACTTGGATCCAATTTGGTTTTGACTTCTTGTTTGATCCTCTTTTCATCATCCCTTTTCTTTTTCTTTTTCACCTTTCTTTGGATCAATTGGAGGATGTTTAGGTCATCTTGTTCATGAGATCTTTAGTGGTACTTGATGAACTTTCATCATTTCAAATATACCATTTGATTGATCAATTGATCAATTGAGGTACTTTGGATTTATGCATAAGTTTGTCCTAAGTACCATAAGAGGTTAATTTATGTAATGGATCCATCTTTCCTTGACTTAGGTCTTGATTAACTTTGTTTTGACTCGTGCTACATGTTTTAGGAGTATGATCTTTATATCATATCTCTAACATGCATGGTACATAAATTTTTATTGATCGGCCTCCCATAGTATAATCTTCCTTATAGATTGTGCTACGATTGCTTAATATAGCACTAAATTTGTCCCTAATCGGAAAGTGATCATTTGGTCCAATTTTAGATATGAGTCATTTTTAGTCTAGATGTAAATCTCCTATATCCATAATGTATAGATTCTTTTCCACCTAAGAGAGCTAGTGGCATACTTGTTGATTTTATCCAAGTTGGAGCCCTTCTCAAAGGATGATGCAAAGTTCTCATACTTGTTGGGTTGATTAGTTGAGTAATCTACTTTAAACGACAAAATATCTTTATTAACACTAACACTAACTTTAATTGTACTAACTTTTACTTTATGCCTTTTATTTTTATGCACATTTACCTTTATGCTCTTTATTTTTATGCTTATCATTATTATCATCTTGTTTATATTTATGCCTTTTTTTCTTTGTCCACTTAGACTTTCTTTTTCCTTTTTAAGACATTAATAAAGGCTTAAACCATTAAAAGACTTTTAATGTTCCTTGGACTACTTGGTGACTATCCTTTGCTCATGGATGATGGACTTAGAATTAGGTTCCTTGCCCTATGCTTTGGAGTTATATCTTGAGCCCTTGGATCTTATTTAGTACTTTGACCTTAAGGAACCTCCTTGAAGACTTGGCTTGGATACTTGGTTTTCATCTGATGCTTGGTTTTTATCTCTGCTTATCTTGTTGCTTGAGTCCAAAGGATGTGAGTTTTGGCTTGTTTTTGTCAAACGCTTGTATCTTGGTTAGATCTTTCCTTCCCTGGCTTTTATTTTATTATTTTAGGATAACCTCTTCATCTTATCCCCTTCTTAAATTTTCAAAATCTTCTCCCTTTTCAAAACCTTCTTCTTTCAAACTAGAATCACTTTCATAATAAACCTTGACTTTGTTAAGTGCTTTTCAAACTCATTTTCTTAATAAAGTGTTAATCAATCTTAAGCATATCCAAACCATTTTCAAAAGACTTAAAAAAATACTTCACTCATTCAAATCGTTTTGTGCCTTTGTGCACTTTTTCCTTTTTAAATTTTTTTCATAAAGTTTAGACATGAGTCATTTTCATAGTTGAGATGTAATTCTCCCATCTTTATAGTTATGATTAAGTGTTGATTCTTTTCCACTTGAGAGAGCTAGTGGCATACTTGTTGATTTTAATCCAAGTTGGAGCCCTTCTCAATAGTGATGCAAAGGACCATTCTCATATACTTTTGGGTGACTAGTTGAGTATTCTCCTTAAAATGACAACTTGTCTTCCCATTTAAAACTAATCAAAACAAATCCTTATTTTACCACGAACTACGAGGTTTTGATCCTCCTTTGCACTTTGTGGGTAGGTAGGCACGAGACTCAGGAAGTCTTGTTAAACACTAAATTATTAAAAAATACTTCTTTTCTCACCTCCACCATCTTTTGCAAACAACACATTTTAAGCCGAATGCTAGATTTTCAAAGAGGTTCATATAGAGTATTATAGACGTTTTGGGTGCAAACACCTTCCCTTTATGTAACCAACCTCTTTACCCTTGTCTTTGTTTTATTAGTTTTTATTTTTAAAACTTCTTTAGGTTTTGTTCGCTCTTTTCCCTTTTCTTTGGAAAAATAAAAGTGTGGTGGCGACTCTTATTTTGCGAGTTAAGTTAATCAATAGCTTAATCTCAAATTTTCCCGTTACACTTATATACGTTGGCTTTTTTATTCCTTCATCTCCTAGATCGACTTCTTCTAGAGGATCTTGGGCTTGTATCTTCCTAATTGAAGCCAACATATCTTTTTTAAATCCTAAAGGCTCACCATCGTAGATGCAGACAAGCCTCTAGCTGTTTGGTGAGGATTTTGACCGACTTCCATTTTTTTCAATTTGATTGGCTTTGAAAACCATTATTTGTTATAAATCGGCATCCAAGGTCGCTTTAATTCTATTTTCGGCTACATAGGATGAAATCTGACCCAAAGTGTTGAACTCAGTCATCATTGTTGTCTATCGACCACCCAGTAGCAGGGGTCGAACCTTCACCTCACATACCTTCATGCTCCCAAATAAAGCTATGGGTGGGATGAAACTTCGTGGAGCAAAAGATATCTCCCTGCATAGAAAATGTTGTTGCCACATGCATACAAGGGGAAATATTAGCCAACCTCTTGTCATGCATCCTTTTATCTACTTTATTAATATATGTGAGAAAGTAACTCTGGCCGGCCTCAATATTTTCGACAACTCCATCAGGCCACCATATGGAAATTCTTTGGTGTAGGTTTGAAGGTATCACTCATATGCCATGGATCCACTATTGTCCTAACAACAAATTATAATTCACCTTGGATGCAATGACCATAAATAAATTTGATATTGTAATTATCCCTAAAAAGATGTTAACCTCCGCAACTCCTAAGGAATAACTTGTCTTGCCCTCATAATTAGATAGAACCATATTATGGCGTCGTAAATCTGTGTCAAATTTCCCTATTTTCTTTAATAGAAAATGCATCATCAAATTTAAAGTCATTCCGCCATCAACTAACACTTTATTAACACCCATTCCATCTTCCTTAACGCAGATAAACAGTGGTTTGAGATGTTGTTTCATCCCTTCACCAGGCCTTTCAAAAGGGTCATTTTCTTCTTCGACACAACCATTGTTCATCACATAGTAACAAAGAGGTTTGTGCCTCACTATTTCTTCTACAAAGCCATCATCTTCTTTCTTTGTTACCTCAGTTATAGTTTCGTATTCTATAGGAAGGACAGACACAACATTTCACATGATGTCTAATTCCCCTTTGAACCTGAATCAATGTTATTTGTTAACATCTCGTCATCTTCATTTTGCACGGATTCTTTTCCATTTCATTTGTCCAATGATTGCGAAGGAGGAAAAATCATCTCCTTTATGGGTTTCTTTTTTATTTGGACTTCTGCCATATTTGGAATTTTATCATTTTTATTTAACTATTCGGCTTTAAGATTCAATTTCTTTTTTCTCTAATATCTTCTCCATTGAGTCTGAGTCATCGTATTTTTACCCAAATAGTTCTTTGAACCATATGAGTACTTGTTGGAGATTTGAGATTTTCCATTGAACAGGGAACCTGCACTTACCTAAATCATCTTCAACTTATGTTGGTCGGCATTAGGCTTTCCCAAAACTCAAATCCATTCACCAACAAGAGCATCAACGGGTGGCACGTAAGTCTTTCCACTCCTCCATTGGCATGAGAGTTCTTGTCATTTTTGGTAAGGAACACCTCTTTTTTGAAGGCATATTGGGACCTTATTACATTCTTATGGATTGTCTTAGGCGGTTGAGGTATGAAATCCTCTGGGCCTTTTGTGGCGTCTTTGTCGAAAATAGAACTTCAACGAGGGCATAACATGACTTCAGAGCCTTTGATCTTACATCTGTCATGGAAACCAAATAGTTCCTCTTCATCCCTTGGATAAAAAACTTTGACCATCTCAACATAGTCTAGTATATTCTCCTCTTCTGCCTTTGAACTGAAGTCCTCAGTGATCTCGACCATCATCGCATCAACAGGTTCAGCAGAATTTGCTTCTTTGAGAGGTTTTATCACCAAGAAAATTATGATACTTGCATAAACCTCTTTTCTTTCTTTGTTCTAATGGTGGCATCTTTAGGCCTTCTAGCACTATGATTTGACCATCAGCAACCAAAAGATCAAAAATTTCATCACACTTAGATGCATCAAACATAAAAATTATTGTAATGAGTTTTTCTTTTTTACTAGGTTTGACATGATTTTTCCTTTAGAAGGTCTTAGGACCTTGCAAACATATGGAGGTCATAGTTTTAGTTTTGGAAAATTAACCTCATTTTATTTGACATATTCAAAGACTATGCCAGATTCTTGATTGTTTTCATATATTTCTACATAAGAAACTTTTTCTTTCTTATGGTATTTACTCAACCTAGCCTTTTCAACTTTTAACCGCTCGACCTGCCTAACCCTATATGCTAACTGGGCCATATCCTTTAGGTATTGGGTATCTAATTTTTTCCTAATGGAATAGTCCAGGCCCCTAACAACCATTTCGACTAACTCATGTTCGGGATCTTGAGTCAAACGCCTCCACTTCATTAGCCTAAACCTATTGAATTACTCATCTATGGACTGAGAGAGTTTCTTTTTCATGTTGGCTAATTCTTTCAAACTAATGTTCGACTGATCCACGTAAAACTGCTTATGGAATACCCTTTCTAGTTGATTCATGTTACATATGGGGTTTGGGGGAAGGGTAGTGAACTAAGTGAAAGCATTTTTGGTAAGAGAATTTGGAAAATATTTCCTCTTTAAATTCTCATTATTGGCCATGTCACCAGCCTCTGTCTGGTGTCGAGCAATGTGTTCAACAGTAGACTCACTCGTGTCACCTGCAAACTTAGTAAATTTGGGTATTTTACACCCCTGTGGAGTTTATTATGCAACAGGTACTCCGACATGGCAGAAATAAAGTTTGGCATATGTTGACCAACATTAATCCCATTCTGGGCTAGGATTTGTTCAACCACATTGGATATGTTATTTTACCGCCGAAAATTATTTTGTTGGACATTCCTAATCACTTGGTCAGTATCCAAATTCCTATTTACAAACACAAACTCTGGGCCATTTTGTCCCAGTTCTACTTCTACTACCCCTTGTATAGGTTGCTCGAATTGCTGGGGCATAACCTATTATTACCCTTGGTTATTAGGGACACCTGTGTTTTGAATTCCCCCACCTGCTTGGACTTGAAGGATTGGCTGAATAGGTTCTTTAAGAGAGTTAAAGAAATAAATAATTTGACCCATTTGGTGCGCCAATTGTTGGTAAGTATGGTTTGTGTTTTGAATCGAAGGATTAAACACAGTACTAATCTGTTGTGTAAGCATGTTTAGCATCTCATGGTTGCTTTCGTTCATTTTTTTCCTCATAGACACGAGGGGACTGATGGTTAGGGATGACATTATTTGAGGGATATATCCTGACCCTCTTTGTGGTTGTGCCATTCGACTAGGGTTTCTTATAGCAGAACATGACGCTAAATATAGATTGAGTAATCATTGTAATATCTGTATATGTAGATGCATTAGTTTGTAGGTCAACCATCATTGTAGTTCGCATGTTGTATGGTATTCCCTGCAACCAAGGAGTAATGTGAAACTTGGGAGAAAAGAAGACCTAGAACCTTCTATAATCGCTTGTGTAAACCTGGGGATAGTCGAAATACTCGTTACTTGTGGTGGGGGGCCACCACTTCTGGAAATGTCATCAAAACCAACACAGCATAAGAGAAAATCATCTTCACAGAAATCAATGAATTCAATTTAATAATGTGCGTATACCTTTTGTTGATTTGAAATGAATATGTATATGAGACATTCACTTTTTCCTCCAAGGTCATCAATCGATAACTCCAAAAACTATGTCCAATTGTCCCTATTTTCCCCTTCCACCACTTCAAATGCTATAGGCAACATTTGATCATTTGTATCCCTACCTATAGCATCCAGAATTTTCCCTCCACACAGCCCTTTAAGAAAACAACCATCAAGTCCTATGACATGCCTAGAAAACTTGAAGCTTTCCTTAAATATTGCAAAGCATATATACAACCTTTTGAAATATAGTCATTGATAATCTAAAGCTTCTTGAGTAGGTTCAACATCAAGCTTCACTATGGATCATGGGTTTGCTCTTAACAACTCATGACAATAATCATATATTCTGGTGTAATCCCCTAAGAACGATCAATCAACTATATCTCTAGCTTTAAACCTTGCTCTTATTTCCTTAGTTTTGTTCATAACTACATTCCATTTCTTTTGTGCCTTTTCCTTTATATCCTTTATTTTCATCCTAGGATTGGGTTGAGTTTTGGATCCTCTTGCTCAACCACTTGGTAGTCATCATTTTCACATTATAATCCCTGCTACAACTATGTACATCATTCACCTTCCTTAATTGCCAAGATTCTTCATTTGACAATTTGGCACAATAAGCTTCCCAATCACATCCATCCTTACATTTTACCTTCTCCCTTAACCCTCACCCTTACCTTGTCATTTTTACTGAACTTAAGATTTCTACCACTATGGACAGCATATGATGTTATTGCCTCCTTGAAATCATCTTTTGAACTAAAGTACACTCCTACATCCCATTTGAAATCAGCCATGTCCTTTTTCATCTTAAACATTGGGTGAGCCTTTTTTTGAACACCACAACTATCATCACTATCACAACCAGTCACTAGATCTTCACTTTCATTATCACTCCCTTTAAATTCACCTTTGTCTTCTTCCCATTTCTCTTTTTGTTTTTTGGATTGTCCCTCATCTCCCTCTTCATGTTGTTCATGTTCAAGTAAACTTTCCAACTCATCTTCATCTATATCATCATACCCATCATAAGAATCATCAAAAGCTACCTCTAGAGCACTATCATACTTGTACAACTCATCCTTACTATCATCACTACTTAAAGAATCATTCACCTCACCACTTTCTATACCAACATTTTCAGCCTCCAACACAACATTTTCAACCTCCATACCAACATTTTCAGCCTCCATACCAACATTTTCAGCCTCCAACACAACCTTATCAGCCTTCATACCAACATTTTTATCCTCAAACACAACCTTGCCAGCCTCCAACTTAGCTTCATTGAACTTATCTTCCCCATTGACTACTTATTCATACAATTTAGAAAGCACTTCTTTAACTACATCAGGCTCCTCATTGACATTGGCAACATTTTCTACTTCTGCTTCTATAGGCCCATCATAATAATTAGGATGATCAAGTGCGTGATGAATAAAAATGTCTACACCTAGGTGAACCCTGCAAACATCAGCTGTTTATAATGCTCCTACATCATCAATCAATGCATTTATCCCAAATATCGGATCATTGTAATAGATTTTCTCAAAATCCCTATAATCTAACTCCTTCAGTTCACCGACCAACTCAAAGTAACTCCATTTATTAACATCTATTTTCAACTCATCAACATTCCCTCCGTCAAACACTCTAAGATCACCATCAATCAATTCACCACTATGATGAATTCTTAGTACTAGAAACTCATCCATTTCACCTAGTCAGTTCAAAATCGAGATTAATAAGCAAACTGTTACGACACCCTAAAGTTATTAAAGAAAACATAAATTTGAACCACTACAAGAATGAAAACATGCAAAGCCCTAAAAGTACCATTCTCGGATTGAAAACATCAAAACCCCTAAATTTGTAGCACTATCTGAGCGAAAACATGATAATCTATGAAAACATTAAAAACCCTAATTTCTACCACTATCAAAACTGATTCAAAGCATCAAATTTCTAACTTGTTTGCAACGATGCTTTCAAACGTTCGCTCAGCCTTTGATCTCGCTTTCAGGAACACATGTAAAATGATGGATGGATTTCGCCTTCACTTCTTTTCACTTTCTGAATATGGCTTTTTCACAATAGGATAAGGAATGGCAAAACCACATGTTATAGCCACGTAAGCCATCAACTAAGCACGTGGACAATCTTTCTAAACCCTCACTAACGGAAATAGACGGAAGGACAAACGTGTTGCGTTTTTAATACTTAAGGGATCGATTTGAACATTTTAAAAATTAAGGGACCAAAATGGACCCCGAGGTAAAGTTAAGGGACGAAAAAGGGTATTTTGCCATTGTTCATTATATTTACAAAATCTCTATATTATTTTGTGAAATTGAAAAGTTCAATCACACAAAAAAATTTGAACTGTGAGGACGAAAAACAACGAAAACAAAATAAATATCCTTCGGAATATATATATATATATATATATATATATATATATATGACAACGACTTAATTTGATAGAATAATATAAAAGACAAGAAGCACAATAATTTGATTACACAGTTCGATCAAACGATTTATTCGGGAGGTGAGAGCATCTTTCTAACTCACTGTACTTCTAAAAGTAGTTACAAAATATTACGAATGAGTTAAAAGTATATAATCACCCAAGTTCTCAAGAACAACCCTTATTTTTTAATCCAAATATTTTTCAATCTCTCCAACTCTATATATAAATTACACAAGCTCAATGTATTTAGAAGTGTTTCTCAATCCTCTTAAATATTTTCAAGGCTTTCCCAAATTCCAAAACACACTCTTAAGAATTTACTCTTTGCTCTTGCGTCTCTAAGATTACGATTAGGATTCTCAAACCCTTTCTCTACCTCCAACTCTAAAGTTATGGAGATTGTAGAGACAAGAATGACAGAGATGCATATTTATAACTATTGAAATGCAACATATGCATAACAAGTCCAAAATATTACTCATTAATTGTCGATTCCCCGAACGAAAACAAAAATAAGTTCAATATACGACAAATCAAGAAAACTGAAACCAAACTCCAACAAACTGAACTCTCTACAAGACCCGGACTCACTGTCGCGTCAGCGCCATCGACTCTGCCTCCAAGTTAAGTTTCGGTTTTTGCAATCTTAAAATTTTTTTTTTTCATCACTTAGTATATACTTCAACCCCTATTAACAAACTCTAAGAAGACTATCCACTTCTTATAAACATTTGAAAATATCAAAAATAAATATAAAACTTAAATAATATTTTTAATTCACAACTATACACATTTAATTAACAAATACTTTTTTCTCATTACAACAAATCCTTAATTTGAAAAAGATTGAACTATTAACAAATTTCACTTTATGTTACATCTCTCAACTAATATATGCTGCAAGAGCATGTTAGAAATTCGGGTATGATAATCCTGGATAACTTCGAAGAATCGTTTTCGTACACTTTCCGAACAAAGTATTTCGACCCTATTCTTGCCTGGGTTCACGAAATCTTTGTGGAGATAATTCTTGAAGAACAATCTGTTTCTAGCAAAAGAGAACTGATCAGGAATGTAGAGAGAAAGTATGGTTTTTCCTGTGACCGAAACCTAGGCCAAATGACTCCTTATATAGGAAATCAATAACAGAAACCGAAAAGACACAACTGTTCAGAACTGGACCCCAGCCAGGGGCTCTGCCCCTTGGAACCCCAACGGGGCGCTGCCCCGCACCCCGCCAGGGGCTTCGCCCCTTGGAACCCTAACGGGGCGCTGCCCCGCACCCCGCCAGGGGCTTCGCCCCTTGGAACCCCGTTTCAATTATTCGCATTCAATTATACGTTGGCTCGACGAGCGTGCACTCCGCACTACCCTAACTCGTTTCCAAGCTTAACGCATAATTGCATCGCCCTATAGTAAATCACATTACTACTAAAATACATTGATGATACTAAAATCACCAACAGAGCATAAAACAGTGAAAATAATAACATGAAATATTTCAATGAAAGGAAATATATATCATAAAACCAAAAAAGATATATAGATAGATAGTTAAGTTGATAATTTGGAATGTTAGAATCGAATTTGAACCAAAAAAATGAGCCACGAAATGAAGGTAGCTCATGCACATATACTTACTAGTGGTGCATGCCAGTTGCCATGATGTAAATATCTTGGGAGTGGCGTCTGCCTTGGCACTCTACAAGTCGACCATTTTTTGTTCAAATAGTAAAGAAAAGAAATAAAATAAAACAAGTTTCGTAGCCTATAGCGTTGAACGTAGTAGATAAGCTTTGTAGGTTTGAGTGGTGTTGCTTTAACATTTATATAGGCAGACAAAGGGCATCTTAATCATATTTGCATTCCTCATTTTTGTGGCAAAATCATTAAGTCTCATGTTAATAAAAATATTTTGAACAAAATTGTGATGTTGATAATGAAACAGAAAAATTTGATCAACATCATTACCAAAATATGTTAATGTCATTAGGTATATGGTATAGTATTATTCTGTACTATACTTATAATCTGCTTTGTATTGATCAACATCGTTACCTTTTTAGCATGCACCAAGTAATGGATGTAATTGGCCCTATATGTGTACAAACAACATGCCATTTCACACGAACAAATGCAAATAAGGTGAGGTTTGTATCCAAAAGGGGTCCTCAAAATCAATTTTACTACGCGTTTTCATTTGTTTCCACATACATTATATATTCCTTGTGATTAAGGCTAGGAGATTGTGTTGTGTGTTTTTTAGCCGCCAGTCATATCTTTTTCTTACAAAGTTGATTCTTTTGCTTCCTTCTTAAGCCATATTTCAACCAATAAATATGTTTTTATGTCTCACCTATTGTTGCTAATAATGTATAAGACCATTTTTACATCAGATGGAGGTTTCTTCTCCGAACCAAAGCTTGCAAAATAAAATATTTTGACTAATGTATTTACAAGAAACAACTTAGTCCAAAATTAAGTAAAACACAATAGATAAATTCTATTGTTGGGGGAGTTTTTCACATTGAATATTGTGAGACTTCTTTTTTAAGCAACACTTTTGTGAGAGACATATCACATATTCACTAAAAATCTTAAGGTGATAGGTGTGTGGGTTCTCCCTAGACCCGACCCAAGGGGTAGGCAACTAAGGCCTTTATGCTTTCAATTTTCAAGGCATCTATATGCTTTCTAAAGAAATTTGTACTAACAGTCTAATAAAATGTAAAAAATATTAATTATTGAAAAAAACGTAAGATCCATTCACCGCCAACTTTTGTCACGTGGTGTGCAGTTCAGTTCTGCAGCTATCACTCTTGCATTTGGTATTTTTTAATTATTTTACAAGTTTATTTTAGCCTTTAAAAATGCATCATTTTCTGTAAGATTTATTTGGGTGGAGCACATAGTTACAAGAAATTATCATCCAAACTAATATATTCGCCAATAAAGTTTATTGTTATAATTTTTCTCATTTATTTTTAATATATAATTTTTTTTATCATTTCTTGACTTTTTCTATTAAAAAATATTCATTATTTTTGTTTTAAAGTAATATTAATTCTAAAATTTAAATTAAAATGAAAGAGGAAATAGTAAAAATTTGTAAGTCTTTATTTATTTAAAAGAATTTTAAATTTGCCTCGGGCCTCAAAATGTATTGGGCCGGCCCTGGTTCTCCCACTTATAAATGCTCAAGTCACCACATTCATATTTAATGTGAGACTATTTTAACCACAATACTCACACTTGTTAATACTTAACACTCCCCCTCAAGTGTGAGTTTATCCACAATGTTTTCTGTTGCGTGTTTCTTACTCAACACCCTTGTACCGCCGTTGACACTATTCAACGGGACACCTCCTAACCACCACATGTGCGGAATACTTTCGATACAAGTAAGTCGGTCCTTTACTCGAACCAGACTCTGATACCATTTGTTGGGGGAGTTCACTAAGGAACATTGATACCAGTGTAGGACTAGACATCTTTGTGAGAGACACACCACTTGTCCACCTAAAACCTTAAGGTTTTAGGTGGACAAGTGGTGTGTCTCTCACAAAGGTGCCTAGTCCTACACTATGTATCAATGTTCTCTAGTGTGAAACTCCCCAACAAATGGTATCAGAGCCTTTGGTTCGAGAAAGGGATCAAGTTACTTGTATCGAAATGCCCAGGAAGTGGTATTCCGTTGAAATCGACGCCCAAGAAAAAATGTATCGAAATGCCCTTGAAAAGGTGTCAACGGCAGTACAAGTATAAAAAAAGGGGACATTGTGGACTCACACCTGAAGGGGAGTGTTGGAATAATATAACAAATGTGAGTAGTATGGAAATAGTCCCACATTTGATAGAAATGTGGTGACTTGAGCATTTATAAGTGGAAGAATCCACTCACCTGTCACCTTAAGATTTTAGGTGGACAAATGGTGTGTCTCTCACAAAGATGTCTAATCCTACACTATGTATCTATGTTCTCTAGTGAACTCCCCCAACATTCTCTATCAATTACATTAATAGAAATTAACATTATAATGTATTGGGTAAGAGTACCCTTATACTTTATTAATACAATTTACTTATTAAAAAAAAAACATAAGTTCGCAAATAACTATATATAATAATTACGTCTTTGTATAAATCAAACACAAACAACCAACTAGAAATAATTAAATTATGAAAATCATAATAATGAATAGAGAAAACTCGTTTGATCAATTACATATTCAAAGCAGTAATAAATTTACATTTCATATATTTGCCTTTATAATATTTTAAATTAATATAAAAGATAGAAGGTTTAAATTATTCTAAGATATTTTAATAATTACACTAATTGATATAAATATTTAATAAACTCCACAAATATCTATAAATAAATTGTTTTAGGGAGACAGAAAATAAGCTAGTGCAAGAAGCCTATACTATAAATTACTTCGTCTCTATAGAGACTACGAACTGTTATGTTTCTTATTTAATTATTTTGTTTCTACAGGCATCATGCTTTAGTGTATATTTGTAATCACTGAGACACATCTGACAGTGACATCATTTGATATCGGCTCTTTAGGATTAAAGCACACTATGTTCTTGGAGAACACTAAAAGTGACATGGACGATTTCATGTCAATTATGAATTAGGTAGGTTGAATTTGCCATTATTGAAGGGTGTTGAGTTTATTCGGCCATGAGGTCGGATCAGCCTGAATCATGAAATTAATTTAGCTCTGCTACTTAGTTAAAACTCATGTAACGACTCTAATAAAAGTTACGCATGCTTAGACAAAGAAGACAAAATAGTTAATGACAATAATGGTGTAACGACCATAACAACCAAGTTCATTATGCCAAGAGTGAAGAAACTTGAGTATATAAGTTCACTCGTAAATTATATCATATTTGTTTATTTGTTTCACGAATAAAATATATATTAACAATATGTTCATGTTAGACTTCAAGTCAGGTGAACAATTACATATAGACAGTCATTCTTGCAGGCTATTCTTGTTTGGTTAAGTTTCTTACCGCTTAAATATGATTTGGCTAAAACCAAAATTATGCATGAACAACTCTGTTTGATGGTTGCAAGGGAAAGAAGTTCAAAAGAATTTTGAATTACTAAATTGCCAAAATACTTTAATGCTTTTTCAGATTAGATAAGGATCTTTTAGGAGCTGGTAATCAAAATTTTGCTAAGATTATTGTTGTGTTTCGCAAAGTTAATATTGTTTTCCTTTGTATTTTTTCTTGTCAATTTATAGATGCTTTAATACTTGACAACTGTTAGTGGTGTCATTGAGATTTACTTTGATATTTGTATTCATTTTATTATGTTTACAATGTGCTGATATCTTATTGCATATAAACTTTCATTTAATTCAATGAATATTGATAATTTTATGTTCTCCTTTATAGTTTCTAAATTTTTCTTAATATTTTTTAATTTGAAATTTAGGTTATTGAAAAGGGAGACAAATTGGCTACAGAACAAACAATCAACCACAGAATAGTTTGCTGAGACAGCTTGAGCAGAACATTCCTTTTAATATATTAGAGACAATTTTACTGTCTCTGAGTGCTCAGCAACGGGAATTATGTGTATATCTAGTACCAACGGGAACTTTAATCGTCAAAATCTGCATATTCCATCGGAATCTTCATCTATCGGACTCACGCCATTTCTATGATTTCTTGATTCGGTCTTGTTTCTGCACCCACACAGAATCATATTTCCATACGTACATGCCTCAATTTCTCACCATTGCCATTTTGAAGAAGAAGAACAAGAGTGAAGAATGAAGAAAAAGACGAAAGTGAACATGATTAGTTTTTTATTTTTCTAAAATTTGTTTTTTTAAATTTTATATAAATGTTATTAATTATGTGGCATATAAAATGGCATACACTTTGACAAAATAAACGTACACGTATCATTTCAGATTCCACATCAGAACCACATAGATTATTCCGTTGACT
The DNA here is from genome assembly GCA_022829125.1 of Lathyrus tuberosus. Lineage (NCBI taxonomy): Eukaryota > Viridiplantae > Streptophyta > Magnoliopsida > Fabales > Fabaceae > Lathyrus > Lathyrus tuberosus. Next base: position 2,273,021 of record JALAZF010000405.1, read on the forward strand.
TTGACTAACAGATTAAACAGAAAGAACTAACGTGACACTGTTTGAATAATTAATGGATTAACTTGAAATTTTTTAAAATTAAAGAATTAAAATGGGCCCTAATATAAAATTAAAGGACCAAAAATGATATGATATCTTAAAACTAGTTGATGACCAGCAATTGCAGGTCAAGAGCATGTGAACCATAACTATAGTGCTCCATAGTAAATGTCATTAATAAAGTCACATTCTTTAAAATTGCCTGTTGAAAAAAATAGAGTATTCAAGATGTTCATGTAAATGTGAAACAGATTCACTCATTTGAATTGTATCCGAACTTTATTTAATTTTGTAATGAATCAAGATTTTCAATCTTTCCTTGCCTTTTATTTTAGAAAATGTAATATATAATTGACCAAAACTAAAAACTTTTTTAAATAAATATAAATCGATGTATTCTAATGATTAATCTTGAGATTTATTAATAGTCATGTTAAATGAGACAATAATTGGAAATTACATCCTTACAAGTTTGAAAGATCATGGTAATTGAGAATAGGGACAATGACATTTTAGAGATATAAATGATGTTTTCATATTTTTTCACATATATCCATATTCTTAGAAACACATACATCCATATTCTTAAAAACAACCTTATGTGTTGAGATTTTAAATCAAAATTTTAAATTTATTTTAAATTTAATTGTTTTAGTTGAAATTATTGGGTGGTGATTGTAATGAAGGAGATGAAAAAAATTATTTTTATTTTTTAATTAAAAATAATAATTGTGATTGATTTTTTATAAAAGTTACGAGTTATATTTCTTTTAATTTAAGAATTTTTTATTTTTAATAATATTATGTCGTGAAGTGATTTAACCTTGGACAAATTTATCAAAGGTACAATTACATTTCATTTGCTGTCTTTTTTTCAACAACATTAGACAATACTAAGTACTAAGTGTAAACTAGCAACAAAAGTGTCATCCGTTTATTTCCACCTTTCATTAGTGATATCTATAGGTTTTCCGTCTATTGTGTCTATGCAAATATATTTTCACAAAATTTTCCTTATCTTCAATTTCCATGGAGAAATATTTCTCCCATTAATAAATACACTTAAATATCAAGTCTTTCTTAATCAGAATTTTCCTAAACATGCACTTTTTCATTACCACTCTTTCTAGTAACATGAATAACTCTTTACTGATATGGAAGATAATAAGAATCTTTATTCCGTCTCAAATTTTGATTTGGATCATCTGCTGTTTTTTCTCTGCAGCCCTCTCTCATGCCTTCTTTTTGTTCCTATCTCTCTCATCATTTTACTCTCTCTCATCTTCACCATTTCTTTTTAAGTTTCAATTTTCTCTCTCTTTACTCTTACAAAACTAGGGCTGCACTGCTACCTAGCAGCAGAGGATCTATTGCTCTCAAATTTTTTAGGCTTAATTGCAATTTTGGTCCTCCTATTTTAGTTTTTTCACGATTTTAGTCCCCCTATTTTGTTTTTAAGCAGTTTTGGTCCCCCATCCCAATTTTTGACCCACTGTTCATGTACGGTCGTGTACTGTTCATGTACGGTCATGCACTGTTCATGTATGGACAAAATGAACAGTACACGACCGTACATGAACAGTTGGGTTAAAATTGGGATGAGGGACCAAAACTACTTAAAAACAAAATAGGGGGACTAAAACCGCGAAAAAACTAAAATAGAGGGACCAAAATTGCAATTAAGCCAATTTTTTAAAGATATGCGTAGGTTATCATGATAAAAATGTTAGAGATTGGAGTTAACCATATTTTAACCGCGATAAATATTTATTAAGCTTTATTTAGGCACAATTTAATTCTAAATCATTTGAAATCTTGTACCGTTGACCACTTGCACATTCTCACGGCTCTATGTTACCAATGGACTTCAATGAAGCAGAACAATAACCATTAACATATGAGTTTTGTGGTGGAGGCTTGGGTCTTGAGATTGTGCTCCTCTTAAGGTCGCAGGTTCGAATCCTACTAGGTGCAATCAACTCTTGTGTGGGCCAGTCCATACGAAGCTTTGTTCTGGCTTAAAACGGAGTCTCCGCTAGTGGACGGTGGATATTGACCCCTCTTGAATTAGTCGGTCGTAAGGTCGGATACCAAGATTTCAAAAAAAAAAAACATATGGGTCAGATGCCACAGTACCAAAATACGAGAAAGTAGAAACTAAACAAATAATTGTTATGCGGAAACTCCTCAAGAAATAAGGCGAAATTACAAAACATCTCTCGTAATACAAGTAGAGAATAACTACACTCAGGATACAGTCTATTACCTCAAAAACGGTCACAAGAATCAATCTATTACCTTGAAAACAACTATCACAACCGGTATGAGACAAATAACAATATTGTTATTCGCTACCACGACGACCGCATTCAATATTATAACACCTATACATAAAAATCGTGACAGTTTTTACGCGATCACAATACAACCCAAACAATTATTTAGTAAAATTCTAAAAAAACAAATGAAGAATATTTTTAGATGGTTTTGTGATTCCCTCAATGTAACTTTGACAAAATAATTAATAAAATTCTTTTATTTTAAAAATCATCCAATTTTTCAATGCAAACAATACAATTTATTGAAGAAAAAAACTATATTACCTAATTAAAATTCACCATCAATAAATACTACTTGGTATGGATAACATCTTTACCAAAACAAATTCGTATCCATCACAAACATGTGTCTATAAATAATACTTGTAATAACAACACTATTTTATTTTTTAAAAAAAATAAAAAACTGTAGAGCAATAATAATAAAGAAGGTTATTATCATGGTGGGGTCCACTGAACATGGTTCTTTATTACTTTTCGCACCCTACAAATACCTTCATCCTCCCCCATCCTGCCTTCCCATCATCAATTCACTACAAACCATTCCTCTCACTCTCATTACATTCTTCACAGGGTGGTCTCTATCTAGAGACCTCTCTTTGTTACTGTGCTTTGCAACTTCAAGGTAATCATTGCATTTTAGCTTTTTTATTAGTAACAATTACTAGAAACTCACATACAGTTCGAACCCTGATGATATTTAATGTACGTAACAATATCTGCTTCTGTCAAATAGCGGCTTCGGTCAGTTAAGTTAGTATTTGGAGACTATATTTTAGTATTTCATTGTTTTCCAAAACACATACACATGCATGTTATCCAACTCTTTCTTGTCACTTGAAATTCTTTTAACCTTTTCAAAACACTAGTTCAATCCTCTACAACCGCCTCTATGCTTAAGTCAATTATTGACAATTAGATTAAAAGCCGAAAACTAGTTGATTTTTTTTTCATAAATATTGAAGTTTTTTTTTGTAATGTGTTTATGCAGCTAAGTGCAATTTTAATCAGAGATGTCAATTTGCATGATGAGCATGAAGATGGAAGAAGACACTGTGCTGAATCAGAAACAAGGGATAGTTACTATTTTGAACTGTAATAGTGACACTAGTTTTACGCCACCTTCTCTCAGAAGAACTCTCTCAGCAGACATATCTTCCAAGAAATGGCTTTCTCAGAATGGTTCTTCTAACACCATCAAGAAGATTTCATCGTCTGAGAATCTGTTTGGACAAGATGGTGATGATGAGTTCAAAGAAACTAAGTTGGGTGATGATGATGATGAAGCTGAGAGAGAGAGGCTTCAGATTTGGAGTTCAATCCAGAGAAACAAAAAGGAAGAGCAACAGAAAGGTGGTTCGTTTGATACTTGGAGCTCACTCATGTCTTTGAAGACTAATGATGAAATCTCTAAGTCTCTTCCACCTTACATTCATCCTCTCGCTAAGAGGACGAAAAGCTCTTTGTCTAGGAAGAGCCTTGAAATTTGTACGGAAAGTCTTGGATCCGAGACTGGTTCAGATGGGTTGGTGTTCTCTTATTCTCCATCTGACAGTCCCGGATCTGAGACCGGGTCTGATGAAAAGTTGTCCTCTTATCCTCCATCAAAATCAACGGAGGATATAGTGGAACAACAACAGCAGACCCAGAAAAAACAAGTACATGAAGAAGACAAGAAAGAAACTGAAGAGGAGGTGTTGGAAGTGGAAAGGTTCAATTATGGTGGTGTTACTACTACTAATAAGAAGTCACCACCGCGATCCTTCCCTCCACCACTTCCTTCGCTCTCTCGCCAAGAGGGTCCTTCTCTTCAGATGAGGCCACACCGCGACAACGGAAGGTTGGTTTTAGAAGCTGTGTCTCTTCCTTCATTGAACAACTTCTGTGTTCAACGCCAAGACGGTCGACTCGTTCTCACTTTCGCAAATCAAGACCAAGAAATCGCTGAGAATGACGAGATAGGCGAGATGGAGGAAGAGTTTGAAGGATTTGAAGAAGAGAAAGAAGACGAAGACGAAGTTGAAGATGAGGAATATGAGAGTGTGATAGGGAAAGGATCAATAATGTCTTTTGAGAAAACTATAAAAAGTAGTGTTCATTGGATTGGATCAAACCATAGCAACAAGGTGAATAAGACAATTGGGCTATTGAATAGGAATCCAAAGTGGTCAAAGAAGTTCAATAATGAAGTGGATGATAACAACAAAGATGTTCAAGTAGTGGAAGCTAGTCAAATGGTAAAATCACTTCCACCAAGGCCAAGAGTTGCTAGATTGATTCCATCACCACCAAATGCAGCAACTGGTTCATTCAATCTAAATTCTTATCAACATTATTGGAGGACCACAAATCCAACATCAACCAAATGCGGTAATTATCCACTCAACCATTATCAAGAGAAAAACAACACCAACGACAACAACAACAACGACAATAACAAGAGTAACAAGATTGTCGTGTCTGCAAAAGGTGAGATGAAGAACATGAACATGAACTGTGTTTCTAATGAGAAGCAACAACTTTTGGTTCTTAAAGGAAAGAATGGTGACTATTTGGTTCATAATTTGAAGAATTGCAAGGATTCAAGAAGGTCTTTTCTCTTTTGGGAACCTTATTGCATTGCTACCTCATGAATCCCAAACTTCAACATCACTCACACAAATTTACTACTACTATTTCTAATTGATTAATCCACAACAACAACATCCATTGCTTAAATCTCGTCCCTATTTCTAATTTAAACTCGTGTGTATTCTGCAAACGAGTTTATATTTAAGGACGGATATAATATTTATTCCTCTATATTTCCTTTTTATTATGTCTACTAAGTTCAAATCCTTCAACAAGGTGTAATGTAGTGTAGTCAAATAAAAGAAAAGGGAATTAAGAGGAAAGGGTAGTATGAATTAGTACTTTATTTGTAATCGTAAGATCTGAGAAATAACTTGAACAGTGTCATATCATATAATATATATAATATTTACTACTCTTTGTTATTGATTATAGTTACATTATTTGATCAATTTAATTTCAAGAAATTTGTTATGATTTATGGTTGAATAATGGTAAATTTTTAGTAGTTAATTGCTAGGAATATTTGTAATGAATTTCAAATTACATATTTGATGTTGAATATCCTATCAATATAATATGATCAACCATATATTTAAAATATGCTAACAAAGAAAAAAAAAAGTTGTTTAAGTTTAGTTGTTCAAAAAACTAACTCTTATGTTGGTTAATATTGTACAACAAAATCTTAGCTCATCTTTGACTTGGTGGAATGTCTTGTCGTGTTCTAAAATTATGATCTTTCTATCATCATGTTTCTTTAGCTTTTCAACTTTTTATACTTTTGTAATCCACAAGCCAATGAGGTTTTAGTATGGGTTGTGTCGTATTTAAATATTGGTCTTATTTTTTGGGAGCACTATATGATCCTTCCATGATTTGTTGTACTATCCATGTCCCAAATTATAAATCATTTTAAAAAAAATTGTTCTAACTTATTAGTCATCTTATATTTTCAATACACATTTTCTCTTAATATATCTTAAAATATTTATTACTCCCTCCGGTCTTTTTGTATAAAGAATATTTATATTTTTAAATTTATTAAATAATTAATGTATTTGATCTGTATTATAGATCAAATACATTAATTATTTAAAAATCTAAAAAAGTGAAATGTTTCTTATAAAAAGAACTGGAGGTAGTATTATTTATTCTTTCAACTCTTTTAATTTCTCTCTCCTGTGTAATTATAAGAGACATTACTATAAAATCATACATAATTTATCTTTTTCATAAAATAATAATTAAATTTTTTAATTCATGTAAAATATTCAAAACGATTTATAATTTAAGACGGAGATAATTATCCTTATGGCTGGTAACTAATGCATACTCATGTTGTAAAATGAAAAAAGTTAAATGCAATGTCTGTTTAGGTAGTACGAAATTTCACGAGTTTTTTATTAAGTGTGAGCAAGAATGTGAATGATATCTTTTCTTTTACTGTTAATGTTGTAGTCGACATCTGGTGTTTTAGTGTTAATGTTTAGGCTATAAGATATTGTCTGTTTTAATGTGCGAAATCTCCCACAAATTTATCATTTAAAAAATATATTTGTTTGATTCGAAGACCATTGGTTTATACTTTTAATATTAATTCTTAAGTAATGTGAAAATATTCCGTTCAAAACAATATTAATTTATCAATTGTTTATACCATAATTTTTTTCTCATTTAGATATTTTTTCCAATTATTATTAAAAATAAAGATCTTTTTAAATTTATAATAAATTAGAAGAACCGACCCTTTGCATAAAGACAACCTATAACTAAAGAATGCAATTAATATTGTATATTAGCAACGTCATGGGGACATTTTATAATCATATGATTAATGATAAAGTTAATAGTTATTTTGCCCCCTGTCATATAAGTTCTAGCGCTTTTTGAAAAATTCCCCTATAAAAAAAAAAATTTGTAAAAAATACCCTAACATTTAAAAATTCTATCAATTTTGAGCTTTAAAAATATGTCACATGTTCAAAATTTGTTGGAGGTGAGAATTGAATCCATCCCTTTTATTTCATAGGTCCTCCTCCTTACCACTAAGCCAATTAACTTTTTTTGTTAATTTATGTTTTTAAAATGTATATATTATATGTTTAATATTTTTTTCTATTAATATAAACTAAATTATTTTAACATTTGAATTTAGTATTTAGTTTAATAGTTTAATAGTATTTAGTATTTTTTTTTTTGCTACATTAGAATTTAGTATTTAGTTTAATAGTTTCTAATAATACTAATAGTTTAATATTACTGTTCAATTTAGTTTTTATTTACTAATATATTAGAATTTATTTATTCAATTTAGTTTAATACTAATAGTTTAATAGTTTTTAATAATACTATTAAACAAATTTAATTTTTGGTACAGTAATTTAATTGAATAACAAATGATGAACTAATTTAATTACTGTAGCAAATGATGAACTAATAAACTAATTTAGTTTAATTACTGTAGCAACAATTAATACTAATAAACTAATTTAATTTAATTTAATTACTGTAGCATAAACTAATAAATTACTGTAGCAAATGATGAACTAATAAACTAATTTAGTTTAATTACTGTAGCAAAAATTAATACTAATGAACTAATAAACTAATAAACTAATTTAATTTAATTACTGTAGCATAAACTAATAAACTAATTTAATTTAATTACTGTAGCATAAACAAATAAACTAATAAACTAATTTAGTTTAATACTAATGAACTAATAATCTAATATAGTTTTTAATTGAAAAACAAATGATGAACTAATAAACTAATTTAATTTAATTACTGTAGCAATATTAAACTATTAGTATTATATACATTATATTAATCGCCTATAGCAATAGAAATATAAATTATTAAACTAAATATTAAACTGTAGCAATATTTTATTTAATAGCAATAGAAACGATTAAACTAAATACTAAATTCTAATGTTAAAATAATTTAGTTTATATTAATAGAAAAAAATAGGCTAAAATACAGTTTTGGTCCTCCTGTTTGTCAAAATTCACGGTTTTGGTCCCCCATTTTATTTTTTAACAGTTTTGGTCCCCCACCCCTCACTGTTCATGTACTGTTCATGTACGGACGTGTACTGTTCATGTACGGACATGTACTGTTCATGTACGGCCCAGTTACTGTTCAGCATTTTTTTGGGGCAAAATTGAAGTGGGGGACCAAAACTGTTAAAAAATAAAATGGGGGGACCAAAACCGTGAATTTTGACAAACAGGGGGATCAAAACTGTATTTTAGCCAAAAAAATATTAAACATATAATATATACATTTTAAAAGCATAAATTAATAAAAGAAGTTGATTGACTTAGTGGTAAGGAGAGGGACCTATGAAATAAAGTGGATGGGTTCAATTCCCACCTCCAACAAATTTTGAACATGTGACATATTTTTAAAAATAAACCAAAAATAAATAAAAAACGAAATGCCAAGGTGGCATTAAAATAATTCAAAAATAAAATTAAAAAGCCACTTGGCCTTCCACATCACTAAAAAAAAAAAATCTGACACGTCAGCATTTTTGCTGACCGAACGTGATGAATGTCAAAATTGAGAGAATCTTCAAATGTTAGGGTATTTTTTGCAAGTTTTTTTTATAGGGGGTTTTTCAAAAAGCGCCTATATGACAGGGGGTAAAATGACTATTAACCCTTAATTATAACATAATAATAGGATGGTAGCATCATCAACTTTCAACTGAAATTATATTTATTTAGCTGCAATTTTTTTTTATAAACAAAATATTATTTTAACAAGGGTACTAGAGGTACCCCAATCCATTTACAATCAACAGTAGAGTCTGATTACATCATAATTTTAAAACTATAGAAAATCTCAAGAGAATTTACATTAGTTATAATAACTACAAATATTGTTAGATTTAAGTCTCTTGAGTAACCACCACCAAGAGATAAGAATCATTCTTTGCATCACTAATTCTAGATTATCCACTTCGTCATTAAACAGTATTTGGTTTTTAAAACCCAAAATACACCAGCACACTAGATCAAACCAATCGCACATTTTCCCCTTTAATTTCTCAATCCAAACCAATAAATGCCTGCTACCGGTAAACACCGTAAAATACTCTATATCAAACCAATCACACATTTTCCTCTATATATGATCATGTTTGACGCAGTTGAACATTAAGTGGTACAACTCCTCATCAACTGTAAAACAAAACACGCAAACCCGTGTGAGAGAATTTCCAAAATAATATTAAATTTGATAATTGTATTATTTGAATTAATAATATAAATATTGTATTCAGATTTTTCATCTCTCCTTTGGATGGTCCGTGGTGATTATTGTTGGTGTAATGTGCCATGTCATTGGTTACCTTTAGGAACAGTTGCAACTTATAAATAAATCAGTGCTAATTTTATACAAAATGTTGTTACTTTTCATATGTGGGAATCAAAACAGTGCAATATCTTTTCTAAAAAGATGTTTCTGTTTCCAAATAGATATCAACCTCATTATAAATAATAGGTCTTAGAACGATGAAAACATATAACAAACCAGTCTCAAATTATTTTCTCATACTAAATTGTCTTTCTCTTCTCTAATGCATGAGAGCAAGAAAAAGAAATATTCTTCTGTAAAATACTATCAAAGATACGCTTAGAGAGATTGTGCAATTCTCTTTAAGGATTCCAAAGTATCCTGCAGGAAATTCGCCAGTAAACCCTTTTGCATCCAACATACAAAGATTGGCGGGGGCGAATTGTTCCTTAAGCTTAGTGTGGAAACATACGCTTTGAAATTTTATCGAGCAAATTTATTTCTCTATTTTCATCTCCATTCATTCTTAATTTTGCAGCAGCCCAAAAAAAAAATTATCTAACAATCTTAAGGAACAATTCATCTTATTCAATGGCGGCTTCACTAAAAGAGATTACTTCTGACTTTGTGAAATTAGAGAAGTTCAATGGAGGGAATTTTATTCGTTGGCAGAAAAAAATGAAATTCCTTCTCACAACATTGAAAGTGGTGCGTGTCCTTAACATTCCAAAATCGGAAGAAAAAGAAGATGAAACTATTGCTGAAAGTAAAGAGAGACAAAAGTGGGACAATGATGATTATATATGCATGGGATACATCCCCAACGGTATATGCGATTCGTAGTTCGACATTTATCAGAGCAGTATGTAGCGAGCGATTTTGGACGCGGTTCTTAAGCGCTGGTCGCTCTCTGCGGTTTGAGCTTAAACTACAGGTCGATTCATTTTTTATCCTATTGTGAGCTGACTAAGGAAGGGAAATATATGTCTCCAATTAACCCTGCTTTGCATACTGAGTTTAAACAGCGGTCTGTTAGGTTACGAATGCTATCAATGTGGGGGGCCTTTGTACTGGTTATTTGTATTTTCGCCAATACGGTTCTCTTTATTTTTTACCTGGGCAGAAGGTTTCTGGCGGGGAACAAGGATTAGGATGTTAGGACTGATGCTTTTGAATTACTGCTTTTAATTGATGGAGATATGGGATTTGGGTTTTTTGTTGATTGTGCTCGCTAAGATTTTTTCTTTCGATCTTATGCCTACGTATTCCCGTTTACCGAAACAGGGAAATCAGAGCGTTCGTAGTTCCTCCTATTCTATGGGAGGAAATGGGTGTTTTTGGTGTCTTGTTTAAAGCCCAAGACGTGAAGCGAAAGGTGGTTTGTATCTTGTTCAAAGCCCAAGATGTGAAGCTGAAAGGTCTATTTGTGTCTTGTTCAAAGCCCAAGACGTGAAGCTGAAAGACCTCGACTTTAGAGAGAATTTGTCATCTCTAAAGAGGGGGAAGGAGAATTACTTTAACTAGGATACGCGGATCCGAGCAATGCCATAATTTCCGAAGAAAGGGTTTTAACCTGAAGGAGAAGACTTTAACTCAGTGTAGAGCAATGCCATCTTTCCTTAGGAATTTCTCATGCTAAAAGAGGGACAGTGGCGTGGATATAGATGATCCAGAGGCTTGCCGCTTACAGCGATTAGATGAAAGGAAAGGAGTTATTGATGTTTGTGTACTGTGAACGAGGCACAACTTTGATGCTAAAAGGTTGATTGGATCAACCAGTGGTTTTCTTATACAAAGCCTAAGAGGAGGCTAATTTCCGCTAGGAAAATCATTATACAAAGCCTAAGAGGAGGCTATTTTGTGTCTCGTACAAAGCCCGAGAGAGAGGCTAAAAGTTTTTGACCCGACGATAGAGTCTTTGTGTCTCGTACGAAGCCCGAGATAGAGGCTATTGTTTGTTTGACTCTACGAGGGAGTCTTTGTGTCTCGTACGAAGCCCGAGATAGAGGCTAAAAGTTTGACTCAACAAGAGAGTCTTTGATACTCAACAAGAGAGTGTTTTTGTATCTCGTACGAAGCCCGAGATGGAGGCTAAAGGTTTGTTTCTGTTGAGTGACAGATCCAATATACTGATTTTAAAAGAGAAAATCAGTTCTTATATGAGCAACACTGTACTCAGGGATTTGATTTGAGGATCAGGGATATTTCCTTCTCTTTGAGGAAACGGGAAATCCAAAGGGTATTGAGACTGTCCGAGTCTGCGGGTTTCCTTCCTATTTAACGAAGGGGGTCACTTGAGAATGTCTTTGAGACTCAAGGAAGTTAGACTGTCCAAGTCTAGAGTTTTTTTCTTTTGTACTATGCTTTGAGAAACAGTAGTAGACTCTATGAAATGACTGTTCTATGAGGATGACTAGGTTCTGTTCCTATACCTCTAGGAGGTCGTCGGGACAATTTGTACGAAGCCCAAGAGGAGGCTGGAAACTTTTAAGAAGCCGACGGGTCCTTGTACGAAGCCCAAGAGGAGGCTATCATTCCCGAAGGAAGAGATCATTATACGAAGCCTAAGAGGAGGCTGTGAATACTTCTAAGAAGCCGTAGGGTCCTTGTACGATGCCCAAGAGGAGGCGGGGTTGCTTTTAGGAAGCCAGTGGGTCCTTGAATAATGCCCAAGAGGAGGCCGATGCTTTTAAGAAGCCCATGGGTCTATCATCTCCTTTCCATTAGGAGAGATAACTCTTTTAAAGATAAAAACCACTGGTAAACGTGCGAGGTTTACTATCCAGCGACTTTTAGCTTTTGAAGAGGGTTCCTTAGTTAAGGTCCAAGATTATGACCGTAGTGGGTACCCAAACCCCGAGACATTCAAGGCAAGCTATCCACAAGGAATAGATCAAGTCAGGAAAGTTCGAGAATTTGGAAGAAACTCAAAGATGCCATTCACGGAGAATACATTCATCTTGGGGAGTAGAGCTTCTTGACGATTCCTAAGGAGGACAGCCGAAGAGAAGACTATATCTGGTGCTCCTATTGGGGATCTAGGCGTCTATTTCTACGAATAAATGAAACGGCGTCACCTAGTTCTAGACGTAGTTGCCGGGGAAACTCGAAATATCTATACTATTATTACACAGTAGATATGAGTTTATGAAAGGAGACTTACAGTGAGCAGCCCCACAATACAGTTTATAATATGAAAGCAGTAAATGAAAGCGATAACCACTTACTCGGTTGTAGTGCTTCCATGCTGTTTGGTTAGTTGTTCAACAAAGAAAGATTGAAAACAACAGTATATTCAAAATCAAAGGAGAAAGTGCTTTGAAAAAGAAAGATTTAGGGCTTACAGCTCAAGGAGAGGCCCAGGGTTTTGTCAGTGAGCGCACTGTTTGACTTTGTACAGCGGGACTTATACAAGTGACTGGGGTCCAAAAAGGTTTTTTGTACAAAGGGATGGGTCTTACACTCTCTCAAGAGGCCCAAAAAAGGTTTAAAGAAAAGAGAGGGGCTTATAACACGAGGGTAGGCCCAAATGATTTTTCGTTTAAAAATGGCGATCGCGCCGAGGTTTTCTTTTAACGCAGAGGGACTTATGCAATAAGTGAGGCCCAAAATGTTTGGTTAAAAGGGGGATTGGGTCTTACACTCTAATAGAGGCCCAAAGTGTTTTGAATGGGTCTTATAGCTCAAGGAGAGGCTCAGATGATTTTTTTATTTTTAAACGGGCGACGATCGCGCCGTTTACTTGTACAGAGGGACTTATACAATGAGTGAGGCCCAAAAAGTTTTTGTACAAGGGGGGATGGGTCTTACACTCTCTCAAGATGCCCAAAAAGTTTTGAAAGTGATTTATGAGGGTTGAATTAATCCAAAACCCTAATTTGTTTTCAAAATGTATTTAATTGAATAAAAATTCAATTAAAATGATCAAAAATTGTTTAACACATGGAAAACAAATTGTGATCTTGGATTAATGCTTCAAAAATTAAGTATTGACCTACAAAATAATTAGAAAGCATTAAAAGTTGCAAAATCAATGTAGAAAAAATATTTAAAATGTCAAAAACAATTAAAATATTAATTCTTTGTAAAAATATCAATTATATGAAATAAATAATATTTTTGGGATTTTTTGTGAAAATAAAATATTTTAACATTTTTGTGAATTATTAAAAAAAGAATCAACTCAAAATCATTAAAACTCAGAGAGAAATTAATTTTTGAATCAATTAAACAAAATCACAAAATTCAAATATTTGAATTTCTAAAAATGGCGCCAAGAACAAGCTGAAGAACACGCGCGTGTTCTTGGTTTCTCAGATTTGCATTTTCTATCCAATCTCCATGAATACGTAATCATATCATGCAATCCACATATCATTATGCTCGCCTCAACCTCACGATCATGTCTATGTACTTTAATTTCATTTAAATTAAACATACAACAAGAAATCACGAAGAGACCTCAAGAACCCTAATTTCTGCATGAAGGCTAGGATTTTTGATACACGATTCAAACAATGCAATTAATTGAGGGAAAACATTCCATGCATGATTATGAACATATGGCCAAATTATTGTGCGAGGAAATATGCATAGATTGAGAGATGACCAAGCATGTGCTTACCTCCAAGTCGTGACAGCAAGTTCAAAGTGATTTTTGATTTGGAGGTGTTACAGATGAGTGGTGATGAACTGAACAACTTCCCTACACCCTATGGATTGTGTTTGGATGGTTGGACTTGATTGAAATTGGCTGGATCATTTTGTGGTACCTCAGTTGCACTTTGGTTAAAACCTTGAGCAACCAGCTGGTGATTTCATGAAATTGATGTTTCAGAAGTAATCTAAGTGTTTAATCAGCTCATATGTGATGTATGTGAGGTGTGTGAGTGATTGGTTTGATTGGAATTGCTCTCAAACTCAAAACCCGATAGTGACTTGCCTTAGAAGGCAAAATTGGAGTGAAAGAAGAGATTTTGAGGAAAGCATCTGTTAGATGGCTTTGGTGTACTCAAACTGACCACAATTGAGCTCTATTTATAGTAGAGCAAGTTTGTTTTGCAAGGAATAGTGCATGGCAGCTGGTAAGTAGGTTTGGCCAATGTTGGCAAATGAAAATCCAAGTCTCCTCTAGCCATTGACTAGAGGTTAGGGCACAGAGCTTTGGTTCCCTTGGTCTTGGATAAGTCTTGACTGATTTCAGATGAGAATGGCTCAGTCCATGCCACCTTGATGGTTTCATTGAATGCCTCATTCCAAATTTGAAGTCTTGTCCCTATTTTGGCCATTCTAGGTTCAACATGCTATTTCTTGTTCCATGGACTTTGGAGGCTTGGCTCAGTGATTGTCCCCTTTAGATTCAATCCTCTGAGGTGTCCAAGTGGATAGGAGCAATTGAATTTGGATGATTTTGGCAAATCGACCAAAGTTGCAAATTCTGCCTTGCCTTGACAGATTTCAGCAAGGCACCTTGGCAATGTTGTATCTCATGGTGTAGGTTGAATTTGGCAATGTTCTTGGCCATTTTGGAAAGCTCTTACATGATACAACAACTGTTTGAACAAGTTTGGTTTTGATCTCTTTTGATTCCAAGTGAAAAATCCCCCTACATTTGACAAAAAGTGAGGCAGAATCTGACTTAGTGAAAATTTCACTAAGTGTTGGAAAAAGTGACATTTTCACTTTTCAGCCACTTTGATCACTCCATAACTCAAAATCCTTAATGAATTGGAATGACTTGTAGTTAAAGTTTTTGTAGGTGATAATAAAGGCTACAAATCCATCTTTGGATGAGAAAAAATGGCCTTGTGGTTTAGGAGTTATGGTCCTCCAAAGTTGGTACCTTTGCCACTTTATTTTTAACTTAGAAAAATTTCTAAGTTTTATGGTTACCCCTTTTACAAGTTATCTCACTTTTCTTGATTTTTCTTGATTAATGATGATTCAAATCATACATTACCATCATTTTAGGGTTAAAAATCCATTTTGGTGAAAAATCTCAAAAAGTCAAAGTTGACTTTTGTGCACAGTTGACTTTTTATCAGATGAATTCCAAATTGTGCAATTCTTCAGGAAATCATGTCCTTGACCTAAATCAAACTTGATGGACATGTTCCATGGGTGTCATAGGGTATATTCAATCATGTATTAGGGTTTGGGAGCATGTCTTGGTCAAAAGTCAAAGTTACAGTTGACTTTTCTCTTAAAACCCTAATTGTGGTGCAGATGAAATTGAGACTTGTTGCTCAAGCTTCTTGGATCAATCCATGGTTCCAAATGGATCAATATGGTATATTAGAGACCCTCAAATCATGTCTTGAGGTCTTGGCTCATGGTTTGTCCCAAAAGTCAACTTAGGGGTGAATTAGGTCAAGAAACCCTAATTCCTGATTTTTGATGAATGCATCCCCTGAGGCAAAATTGACTTGATGCATGGGTTCATGAGGTTCCATGAAGTATATTAGGTCATGTTTTGGATCATTGCCATCTTCCCAGATGAAAATTTCCATCTGGAGGCCCTGGTCGACCAAAACCCTAATTTGGTGTCACTGTCGATCTTGAGACTTGATCCACCTAGAAGGGAGCAGCCTTGTGCTTAATCCTTGAAGTGGGAGTCCTTTTTGATCCATTGTGGATATTTAAGAGATTAGACAAGTTGAATATCATGTCATTTCTTGATTGATCCTTTGTCTAAGCACTCAGAGAGGGTTTGAAACCCTAATTTTGATTGTATTGGATGCTCACCCATCTTTGGGGAGACTGATGAAGCATGATGGTTCATCCATATTGTGATGATGATTTTCAAAATGATGGGAAATCTAAGTGGTCAAAATTTGGGGTATTACAGATGCCCCTATTTAATCTTCTTGGACCCGAAGGTGTGAATGACGAAGGGATTCGGGCATTCGGGGTGCAAGAGGATTAAATATCGGAATACCCGAAATTTTGATGTCGGTTATGAATGGTAGCTTACGCATTCATCTTCTTTAGCTAAGCAATGATGCTTAGAAAAGGTAAACTTCCCCTCGATCCTGGTCTCCTACCAAGGAACTGGTCTCAGTTGTGGAAACAAACTTCCCCTCGATCCTGGTTTCCTACCAAGGAACTGGTCTTAGTTTCTGATTTAAACTTCCCCTCGATCCTGGTTTCCTACCAAGGAACTGGTCATAGTTTCTTTTGTCAATAAACTTTACTAACAAGGGACGCTATTCGTAGCGGCTTTCCTTCAAACTTCTCGCCGAATTTTCCTGGGGAGATGCCATTTGAGTGGAAAAAGTTTTGATGTCAGACTTGCTGGGGAACCCATTCGTCTGAGTTGTAGAGGTACACAAACTTCTCTGTTTTGGAGACGCCATTTGTCGATTCTACTGGGGAAAGCGAGTCTCTTGAGAGACTGTTTTCGTTTGGGGTTACATCATACTTTTCTCGGGATCTTCCCGGAGAAATGCCATATGATGGGATCCAATTTTGAGGTGCCAATGACCTTCTCATCAGTGGTTTTTCGGAGCAAAACTGGCGTGCTGCCGAATCTCTGATCACGAGGCTTTCTCTGTGGATTTTCCTTAATCCGGGAAAGCAAGGATATCATCTTCAATGGCGAAGAGTGATGCTTATTGAAAGTTTTCTCTGGCTTTTCAAAGGTTCAAGTTATCAAAGTGGTCAAGGACCAACTTCTTTCCAGAATTAAACTGGAAGCGAGGTTGTTCAGACACAGTATTTCCTGACGAGGCAAGAACTGACAACTCGATTGAGAGGACTTCTACCACTAGGGGACAGGACCGACTAGAGTGATAGTGATGCAATATGAAATGTGGATGCAAAATAAAAAATGCATGATGTATGTATGTATGTGCTGACAAAACAGACGCAACATACAGACTAAGAGATGAACACAATTGGATACTCGGCCATCGCGGGGCAAAGAAGTACCGTTGATTCAAAATAGCAATTCCACCTTGCTTAGGAGAGATAGTCCCGTTGGGAGCTATGTTGATCGGGCTTAGGAGATGAGAACTCGACCGAGGTTGTCAGACGAAACAAGGTCTCTGACACAGTTGATCCCTTCATTCAGGCGAACTGGTTTAGAAGGAGTACTTTGATTCTGCATTTTGAAGTTCGCTTACTTCGGGAAAAGCGATCGATGTTCTTCTGATGTCCAATAGTCAAAAGAAATGCCATCTTTAATTTAAAAGCAGAAAAAGTTTAACAAGTAAATTTATTTTTGTTTTATTTCAAGAATCGCTGATTAAGTTTAAACAACGTCGTTCTGTAAAGCTAAAACAAGTAAAGAATTACAAACAAAAGCACAAGGGCTCAAATTTTATTGATAAGATGGAGATCAGCCAAACGCGTGATTCCAAAGAGTATATACAAAGTTAGAAAATGGTAATTTACAGGGAAAAGGGCTACGTTGAAACATAACGACCACTATCCTTCTACCAACTTTGAGTTCGGGACATCCTGAGCTTCCGTCGAAGATGACCTTTGACTGGAGATTTCCTCCGATAGATGATGCTGTAACTGCTGCTGAGGGACTTGCCTCTGTTGAACATAGTTACTTGCCATTATCCCTAATTTTTGCCTGGATTGTACTATGAGATTTCCAATCCATCGGGACGATTTTTTTTCATGTCTCTAACTTTTGCCTGGACCGCCCTTTCGGGTTTTCAATCCACCAAGACGTTTTTATTTTATTTTTAGACGAAGTATTTCTTGACTACATCAACATTCGTGGGGTAGGAAAATTCCTCTCCGTCCATGGTTGCAAGTCTCAAGGCGCCGCCTGAGAAAGCTTTCGTGACCACATATGGGCCATCATAATTTGGGGTCCATTTGCCCCGAGAATCAGTGAGAAATGATTGCATCTTCTTGAGCACGAGGTCTCCTTTTCTGAAAATACGAGGTTGGACCTTTTTGTCGAACGCCCTTTTCATTCTCTGTTGATATAACTGACCGTGGCATAGTGCCGTGATTCTCTTTTCTTCAATCAGGTTCAGTTCGCCGTGTCGACTTTGACACCATTCAGCTTCGGTGAGCTGAGCTTCCATCAATACCTGGATTGATGGGATCTCTACTTCTATGGGGAGCACTGCTTCTATGCCATATACTAGAGAGAAAGGGGTTGCCCCTGTTGAAGTGCGGATAGATGTTCGATAACCGTGAAGAGCAAAGGGTAGCATTTCGTGCCAATCTTTATAGGTTACAACCATCTTTTGAACGATCTTCTTGATGTTCTTGTTAACCGCCTCTACCGCTCCGTTCATCTTGGGTCGGTAGGGAGATGAGTTATGGTGTTCGATCTTAAACTCTGCGCACAACTCTTTCATCATCTTATTGTTCAAGTTAGATCCATTATCAGTAATGATCTCGCTTGGAACACCATAACGGCAGATGATATTGTTTTTGATAAATCGGACCACCACTTGTCGGGTTACATTGGCGAATGACGCTGCTTCGACCCACTTGGTGAAATAATCAATGGCTACCAGGATGAACCGATATCCGTTTGAAGCCTTGGGCTCAATCATACCAATCATGTCGATTCCCCATATGGAAAAAGGCCACGGGGAAGAAAGAACTTTGAGATGTGATGGCGGTACATGAATTTTGTTGGAGTATATCTGACACTTGTGACACCTCCTCATGTACTTGTAGCAGTCGGATTCCATGGTCAACCAATAATACCCGGCCCTGAGCATTTTTCTCGCCATTGTGTGTCCGTTGGCATGAGTGCCAAAGGATCCTTCATGAATTTCTTTCATGAGCATGTCTGCTTCTGGTCCGTCGACACATCGGAGCAAGACCATGTCAAAATTTCTCTTATAAAGAGTGTCACCGCTCAGGAAGAAGTTTCCAGCCAATCTTCTGAGGGTTTTCCTGTCTTTTCTGAGTGCCCCAGATGGGTACTCTTGTTTCTGAAGGAAGCATTTGATATCGTGATACCAAGGTCTGTCGTCTATGTCTGCTTCAATCGCGAAGATGTAAGCGGGCCGTTCAAGGCGCATGATGTCGATCTTAGGTATGTCATTCCATCGACCTACACTAATCATGGAAGAGAGAGTGGTTAATGCATCAGCCATGTGATCCTCATCACGAGGGATGTGATGAAAGTCGACTCTGTTGAAGAAGGGTAACAACCTTCTTGCATAGTCTTTGTAAGGAATCAATCCTGATTGGTATGTGTTCCAATCTCCTTTTATCTGGTTAATAACCAGGGCTGAATTGCCGTATACGTCCAAGTTTTTGATCCTTAAATCAATCGCTTCTTCGAGACCCATGATACATGCTTCGTATTCGGCCTCGTTGTTCGTACATTTGAACGTAAGTCTAGCAGTGAAAGGAATGTGGGTACCCTGACGGGTAACAATGATTGCCCCAATTCTGTTTCCATAATGATTGACTGCTTCGTCAAAGATAAGTCCCCACTGGGAACCTGGTTCTGGCCCTTGACTGGGTAGCGGTTCATCGCAATCTTTCATCTTTAGATACATGACATCTTCGTCTGGGAAGTCAAACCCGATTGATTCTTGATCGTCAATCGGTTGATGAGCCAAATGATCGGCTAAAATACTTCCTTTAACGACTTTCTGAGCATGGTACTCTATGTCATATTCTGATAGTAACATCTGCCAACGGGCAATCCTTCCCGTGAGAGCAGGTTTTTCGAAAACGTACTTGATTGGATCCATTTCGGAGACCAACCAAGTAGTATGACGAATCATGTACTGGCGAAGACGTTTGGCTACCCAAGCCAAAGCACAACAAGTTTTCTCAAGCATTGTGTACCGAGTCTCGCAGTCGGTGAATTTCTTGCTTAGATAGTAAATGGCAGACTCTTTCCTTTTAGTTTCGTCTTGTTGGCCAAGTACACATCCCATTGAGTCCTCTAGGATTATGAGGTAAATGATCAGTGGTCTTCCTTCCACTGGAGGTGATAGGATCGGAGGATTCAACAGATATTCCTTGATACTGTCGAAGGCGGTTTGGCAATCTTTTGACCAAACGCAATCCTGGTTCTTTTTGAGTAATTTGAAAATCGGCGCACATGTCGCGGTCATAAGGAATATGAATCTGGAGATGTAGTTCAAACGTCCCAGGAATCCTCTAACTTGTTTTTCAGTTTTCGGAGAAGGCATTTCTTGAATGGCCTTGACCTTGTCAGGATCAACTTCAATTCCTTTCTGGCTGACGATGAACCCTAGTAATTTCCCCGAACGGACACCGAAGGTGCACTTGTTAGGATTCAAGCGGAGCTTGAATTTTCTTAGACGTTCGAACAATTTTGACAGATGTTCAACGTGCTCCTCCTCTGTTCTTGATTTTGCAATCAAATCATCGACATATACCTCGATTTCTTTGTGTATCATGTCATGAAACAGAGTAGTCATGGCCCTTTGATAGGTTGCCCTGACATTCTTCAAACCGAATGGCATTACCTTGTAACAAAAGGTACCCCATGGGGTAATGAACGGAGTTTTCTCCATGTCTTTCGGCGCCATTTTGATCTGGTTATAGCCCGAGAATCCATCCATGAAGGAGAATACTTTGAACTTTGCTGTGCTGTCAACCAGCATGTCAATGTGTGGTAAAGGAAAGTCGTCCTTTGGACTTGCCTTGTTTAGATCTCTGTAATCAACACACATTCTGACCCTCCCATCCTTTTTGGGAACGGGTACGATGTTGGCTAACCATTGAGGATATTCAGATGTGGCAAGGAAACCCGCGTCGATCTGTTTCTATACCTCCTCTTTGATTTTGATGGCCATGTCCGGGTGAGTCCGTCTCAACCTTTGCTTTACTGGCGGACATTCCAATCTTAGCGGTAAGTGATGTTCCACGATGCTGGTATCCAACCCTGGCATATCCTGATAGGACCAAGCGAATACATCGGGGAATTCTTTGAGAAGCTTTATCAAAATTTCTTTGACAGTTGGACTGAGCAGTGCTCCGATCCTGATTTCTTTTCTCTCTTTTTCTGAACCCAAGTTTATCGTTTCCAACGGCTCTTTGTTAGGTTCAATGGACCTTTCCTCTTGTCTGAGTAGTCGGGAGATCTCTTCTGGAATTTCGTCGTCATTTTCTTCTTCAGCCTCGAATACCGGGGACTCAAAGTTGGAAGAAGGCATTGGATCATATGTTTCAACTGGGTTTAAAGCAAGCAATCTGCATGACGTGATGATTCGTGTTTAGAAGAGATAGAGAAAATGCAAGTGTGTGCAGTGTTTTGATTTTACTGCTTGTTTTTATTATTGAATGTTTTTTTAGGATTACCATTTTCTGAAAAAGCAAAAGAGAAAACAACAATTAATGCGGAAATTACAGAACGACATTATTTTATTAATGAACAAGTCGAATCTTGAAACTACAGCCCTATAAAACAAAACTCACTCGCTCTGGGCAAAGCGAAGAGGAAAATTTACAAGAAGCGAGCCCTATCAAAATATCCGTTTCACCTGGGCAGGGTGAAAGGTTAAAGATAGCAATTACTTTGACCGACGAACGACCTTCGGAACCTCGACAACAACCCATTGGCGGCGAACTCCTCGGTGAATCACAAAGTCTGGCACCTTCCTTGATTTGTCTTCAGAAATGACGCTGATTTCTGGTGGAGCAGGATCTTTGGAATTTGTCTCCCAAGCAGAATTGTTGTAGAAGGATTCCTCTGTTGCATTTTGCATAGCATTTGTGCTCTCAGCTGTATCTCCCCATCCAGTTGACTGGATATCTTCGAGCCTGATACGAGAGCTTTCGGGAGCAGTGTACTTGACCATAAAGTCGTATTTTCCACTTGGTTGTCCCAGAGTGTCCCAAACTTCTTTGGAACTGGAGAAGTCATCCCTCTCGATGACGTTGACCTCAGGAAAAGCATAGTTGATGAATTCTAGTCCTGCAAACGTTGCGAATTCATCTTCATGTTGAGTAGTTTCCGAATGACCTGAGTGTTGATCCCATGACATGGTGGGGACACAGGTATTCTGTTCAATGGCGCTCAGCTGAGTTTCATTACTCGACTGACTTTCTTGCCCCAAGTTTCCTGGGTAAGGCTGCCACATTGGCAGGCCATCCATCGGGCCATAGTAATTGTGATCAAAGTTTTCTTTCATCGAAGTGTCTTCCTCTAATGAATTTGGTGGAGCACGGCATCCTTCCGGATCACAATCTCCATATATCATTTCGACATCTGATCTTGGTATAAACCTCTGAATTTCTGTAGGAAAGCAAAAAGGCAAAGGCACCTCTTCCTGAGACATATAGCCGTCCTTGTTAAGGTAGGACTTCCATTCTTCATCTGTGTCAGAGGGATCTTCCTCATTGATATCATGAATTGTCTGAGACACTGGGTGAAGAAAACCTCCACTGTGGAAGAAGTTTTGAAGGGGATGAAGACTTTCATCGTTGGCTGCTGTCTGAGTACAGGTCGCAGAAAAACCAAGACCCTTCTTTATTTTATTGTCAGTGGGAATGACAAGCTGTCCCCATCCTTTTGTATCGGTACTCTCGACCGCTTTGATAGCATTTTTGTATGAAGAAATTGAAGTTCCTTCTTCGGATTGATCGTTCTTGCTCACCGATAGTTCTTGGAACTGAGTTCCAATAACCTCCTCGGGTTCTACACAAGCAGATGATGATAGGTTACTCACAAGCAAGGTTTGTTCCCCACAAACCGTGACAAGTTGATCGTTCTTGACGAACTTTAGCTTTTGGTGGAGGGTTGAAGTAACCGCTCCAGCCTGATGTATCCAAGGTCTTCCTAATAAACAACTGTATGTTGCCCGGATGTCCATGACCTGGAAAGTGATTTGGAAAGTGTGAGGACCAATAGTTATGGGAAGATCAACTTCGCCGATAACTATCTTTCTGGATCCGTCGAATGCTTTGACGACGACCTCGCTGACTCTCATCGGAGGGCCCTTAAATGATAATTGCGTCAAAGTGGACTTCGGAATAACATTCAGGGCTGACCCTGTGTCTACCAGTACATTGGCTAAAGCATCGCCCTGGCAGTTAACTGTAATGTTGAGCGCCATGTTATGACGGCGACCCTCTTCGGGTAATTCCTCATCACTAAATCCCAAATTGTTGCAGGAAGTGATATTAGAGACAATGCTATCGAATTGTCTGATTGTTACATCCTGTTCCACAAAGGCTTGCTCCAAGACTTTCTGTAGAGCCTCTCTGTGTGCTTCTGAACTGAGTAACAGTGATAATACTGAGATCTTTGAAGGAGTCTATAATAGTTGATCAACAATGTTATATTCACTCATTTGGATGAGCTTTAGCATCTCATCCTTGTCTTTTGAAAAGTCGGGATTACCAGATTGACTGACTGGTGGATCAGGAATTTCTGCCTGAAGTTCCTTTTCTTTGCTGGATTCTCCAACCCCTCGGTTGAAGATTCGACCGCTCCGTGTTACACGACTGATGTCTGCAATATTCACGACGGAGGGTAATGGAATTTCCTTTCCATTCTCGATTATTGTTGCACCGTATTTGTAAGGGATTGCCTTAGCTGATTCATACGGTAGTGGCCCCGGTAGATAGATGACTATGGGAACCTTCTGATTTTTCTGACCATCATAAGTAATCTCGATCCGTTCCTGGTTGGGAACTTTAGATTCGTCAAGTAGAGGAATGATGGCAAAAACATCCCTGGTCCTATGATGACTAGAGATCGTGACAACATCCTCAACTTGCTCGGCAAGGTAGTTCGGCGACCAAATGATGGGTCCTGAACCTGGATATGGACGAATTTCTCCATGATCGACCTGACCCTGAAGAGCTGCTCTCACAAGGTAACACCCTTGGTTACTTTCCGAACAGACGCTATAACTGTCATAGCTGTGTGGTGGCACCTGGCCACGCCCACTTTGAATACAATGTAACCTCACTAGGTTACCTTCTATTGATCGGACATCCTGACTTTGACGACGAGTAGGATTCCTGTTATTGATACTAATCTGCTGAGTATCTTCGTCCATATAGATTGGCATCCACCAGTGATTTAACAAGTGCTGAAGTGCCTCCTGGACAAGGGTACAACCTCGATCGTTTTCGCAACCCGCTTTACAATTTTGATAGTCATGTGATATTAAGAATCCAAGTCGGACTTGCTCGGCATGTAACTCTACCAGGTTGGTATCCATTACGTGGATGTAGAAGATCTGAACCATGTTGATTTGATAGGAGTTCCTATCATGGTAGTCTTGGATCCATCCAAGATCCATCTGACGCTGGAGGGCCTCTTGTATGAAAGAGCATCCCTGTTTGTTAACCGAGCAAATCAGACAGGAACTGTAATCGTGCCGCGGCAGATTATGATACTGGCTTTGCCTTGAGTACATCGCCACCAAGTTGACATTCATCGCACGGATGTCGTGGTTTTGAATGACGTTGGAATTCGTGTAAACGATGTTAACTCCACGAACTCGGTGCTCTTGGATCCATCCAAGATCCATTTGTTCCTGTAGAGCTGATTGCACTACCGAACATCCTTGGTTATCTTTAGAGCAGATATCACACTGGTGATAATTATGAGGTGGCACATGGCCATATCCACTCTGTCTACAATGCATCTTGACCAGATTCGTTTTCAACAAGAGTACATCATGAATTTGATAGACATTGTTAGTCTCTTTCTTAATCAGATTGACTGTAGCTTTCTCATGTTGAGGCAGCGGGTTCGTAAGAACATTAGGATTCGTATCTTTGAAAGATAAGAGCCCGCTCCTAACAAGCTTTTGCACGTCATATTTGAAATTGAGACAAGTCTCAATGTTATGCCCTGAACCTCCTTGATTATAAGGGCAAGTCTGATCCGTTTTGAACCAAAAAGGCGGATTTTCCGGAACTGAAAGGGGAGACTTAGTCTGAATGTGCCCCTTAGCCAGCAGTAATGGAAACAGCTCTGCGTACATTACGGGTATAGGATGAAATCCTGGTGGCCGTATTGTACGGTTGTTGTTATATGGAGGACGAGCCTGCTGAAGAGGCTGTTGTGTCCTTTGTTGGTCAGGTTGGCTCTGCGCAACCTGAGGTTGATACATAGGAACAGGCGCGGGGCCGATAGCAGGAGTAACAGTTGCTACTGGATGATAACGACGCCTTTGCTTTCCGAGAGAGATCCAGTGTCTTTTACCAAACGTCCTTCTCGGACGACTTCCTCAAGACGTACGCCCATGCCGACCATTTCGGTGAAATCACTGGGCGCACTGGCAACCATTCGGTCATAGTAAAATGAGCTTAAGGTCTTTAAGAAGATTTTTGTCATCTCTTTTTCCTCAAGAGGTGGACAAATTTGAGAGGCAATTTCACGCCACCTTTGAGCATACTCCTTAAAGGTTTCCTTTTCCTTTTGCGACATTGATCTGAGTTGATCTCTGTCGGGTGCCATGTCCAAATTGTATTTGTATTGTTGGACGAAGGCAGTACCAAGATCTCTGAATGTACTGATTGTAGTACGGTTTAAACCCATGTACCATTTAAGTGCGGCACCGGTTAAACTATCCTGGAAGTAGTGAATCAGCAGGTCCTGATTCTCCATCTGAGCTGACATCCGCCGAGCGTACATCACCAGATGGCTCTGAGGGCAAGAGTTACCCTTGTATTTTTCAAAGACGGGCACTTGGAACTTGTGCGGGACTTTCACATTTGGGACCAAGCAGAGGTTTGCGGCGTCCTTTCCAAATAGATCCTGACCGCGAATGGCTTGCATCTCTTTCTGCATTTCCAAGAACTGCTCCTGGAATTCATCCATTATGTCAAACATAGTTTCCTTCTTACCAGAAGGTGTCTGTGGAATCTGTCCTTCCGGGACAGTGTGCACCACAGGGGGTGGTACCGTGACTACGGCAGTAAGTCTTGGTGCCTCCCGAAGTTTGTAACCTTCAGGAGTCTTCAGTATGCCCCTAGCATCTTCGCTTTCCCGAAGTTTGTAACCTTCAGGCCCAGCGGCTTCTGTTGCGATTCCCTGATCTTCAGTGATCGGCGGAACATATCCTTCCGGGATATAGTTAACAGGCATGCCCCAAGGACGATCTTTCGGCATCTGATACCTAGGATCATACTTTTCTATGATGGGCGTTGAGGTGATCTCTGAGATCACAGTTCTTTGTAGCTGAGCTTCTGCCATGGCTTGCATGTCGTTACGAAGCTTTCTCATATCCTCTCTTAGAGCGTCGATCTCTTCTTTCAACTCTCTGTTTTCTTCCTCAAGATCATCCATCTTTTTCTGACGATTGGCCCGAGTATTATACGAATGAGACAGTTTGACTCTAGAATCGAGACACAAACATGAGATTCGTAGGGAAGAAGAATACGCGATGTGAGAATGATGAATGCAATGATTATATTAATTGTTGTTTTTTTTGTTTAATCAAAATAAACTTCGACAATTAGATTGCAAATATCAAACACTGGGGAAACCCCTTTTTATTGAATTCCAAAGGATTACAGAAATGGAAATACAGTAGATTACAAAGTGCAGAAATAGAAACCTAAACTAATGGGTCCCGAGTCCTCTCTGAGGAGAAACCAGGTGCTGATTCTGGTATCTTCCTTTTCTTTGACCGGGGCGCTTGGGCCGTTGTCGGGTTGTCATTCCTTTGCCAAGTGAAAGGAGTGAGCAAATTCCTTTGGTCATCTTGATTCTCTACAGCATGCTGCTCCAAAATTTCAATCAGAGCATCTTTCTCTTTGAGTAGTTGCTGTATTTGGATACACTCTCCGTCGAGGGTGCGGTACTTGTTCTTCCAAGACCTTCTTTCCTTTTGAACCTTGTTGAGAGTAACCTGAAGCTTTTCAATTTCCGTCATGAAGTACATGACAGTTTCCTTTGGTGGAAGAATTCCGTAACGAGGATAAGGCATTTTTAGCTTAAGAGCTCTGGTTTGTACCCAATGGAGATAAGGCTCCATCGAGACACAGTCCGGTTTTCCCAGAGACTCTCGTCCTTTCTTATGAACATGTTTCCAAGCTTGCACTATTTCCATCTTTAGTGCTCTGTCACTTTCTCCTTCTTTGAAGAAAAGACCTTCCAGATGAACACCCAGTGGGATGTGTCTCATCGGGTATCCAAATTGACGAAGAACTAATATCGGATGATAGTTGATTCCTCCTTTAGTTCCTACGAGGGGTACGCTGGGGAAGTTTCCACAACGGTCAATGATTCTGATTCCCTCATAAATCCTATTACACCAATCTATATCGGAATTGGTGAGAGACATGATCTTCTGCGACTAACGTAAGACACTCTTGCAATCCCAAAAAGCAGCAGACTTGGGCAAGTGAGAGATAAACCATTTGTAAAGCAGAGGTACACAGCATGTGATCTCCCCTCCGCTGTACAAATTTCCCAAGTGTACAAAATGATACGCATCTGCGAGCAAAGTCGGCACAGAGTTTCCAATGAGAAAAACCTTAATAGCGTTGATATCGACGAAGTTATTGATGTTGGGAAACAAAAATAACCCGTAGGTGAGCAAGACAAAGATGCTTTCAAAAGCAGTCCCGTTCCCTATACTAGCGGAGTATAGAGCCTTTTTTGTCAAGAACTGGGCTGGCCAACATTGGATGCCACCCTTAGTGGTCATGTGAGTCCTGACCTCAGACTCGTCCAAATGAATTGCTCTTGCAATGATCTGATTCTTTGGAATTTCTTCCAGTCCAGAAAATGGAGCTCGATCTGTAATGTGTAGATCAATCAGATGAGAATACTCCTCCAGCGTTGGTGATAACTGGTAATCCGGGAATGTGAAACAGTGATAAACCGAATCGTAGAATTGAATGAGCGCGTCCATGATCCCCTTAATCACATGGACTCTTAACAGTGGTAGCAAATCACTGTGCTTGGCTCTAAAAGCCTCTGGGATAACGATCATCCTTGCTAACCTTCTCAAATCCCCTAGTTTTGGAACCTTGAAGGTATACTGGCGAGTTCTCCTTCTACCGAAATCCATTAGCGTAATCTTTTTCTCTGATATTTGCAATCACAGTCTTAGTTTAATTTGAAAAACAGAGAGACTAGAAGAGAAAGTTTTTTTTTTTTTTTTGTGTTTTAATGTTTTATTAAATGGATGCATGAATGCAGCACACAAAAACATAGAAAAAACATGGGGTCAGAGGGTCGTTGTCCTGAAGTCAAGGCTCTACCCATCCCCAAAGGTTTATACTAGGGTGATTTTTGTACCTGTACTCATTATCATCAGCTCCTCCCAGGAAGGCAGTCAACAAGCGGATCGCCAGCGAGTTGTAGAGCAATCTTAGAGTAAGTGCCATTCACCGAGAATAGATCACCAGCCTCAAATGAGGGTAGTATCGCGTAACAACTATTTCTGATAGTTTCCGCACTACGAAAGGGTTTGGCTCCTCAGCTTCTCAGACTTAACAACCGGCCCATTGGCTAGAAGAGTGAATGGGTTGCGTTGGTCAGCCTCCACTGAGGTTGATGGTCGACCCCGTCGCCATCACTTATCTTAAGTGTATACTCATTTTTTCCACATGCGGCATCACACGTATTCCCATTAGCAGAAAAATAAACATGTATATCAATTAGGAAAAGCAGTATATATATTTGTCCTAATCATCCTAGACTTATAAAGCTAAGAATCCTAAGTTCCTGACATAAATGGCTCCTCGGCTGAGTTACCACTCTGTAGTTTTTACACAAGGAAAACAGAAAGAAAGAAAGAAGGGCCCCACGGTGGGCGCCATTTTTCTGTAGCGAGCGATTTTGGACGCGGTTCTTAAGCGTTGGTCGCTCTCTGTGGTTTGAGCTTAAACTACAGGTCGATTCATTTTTTATCCTATTGTGAGCTGACTAAGGAAGGGAAATAAATGTCTCCAATTAACCCTGCTTTGCATACTGAGTTTAAACAGCGGTCTGTTAGGTTACGGATGCTATCAATGTGGGGGGGCCTTTGTACTGGTTATTTGTATTTTCGCCAATACGGTTCTCTTTCTTTTTTACCTGGGCAGAAGGTTTCTGGCGGGGAACAAGGATTAGGATGTTAGGACTGATGCTTTTGAATTACTGCTTTTAATTGATGGAGATATGAGATTTGGGTTTTTTGTTGATTGCGCTCGCTAAGATTTTTTCTTTCGATCTTATGCCTACGTATTCCCATTTACCGAAACAGGGAAATCAGAGCGTTCGTAGTTCCTCCTATTCTATGGGAGGAAATGGGTGTTTTTGGTGTCTTGTTTAAAACCCAAGACGTGAAGTGAAAGGTGGTTTGTATCTTGTTCAAAGCCCAAGATGTGAAGCTGAAATGTCTATTTTTGTCTTGTTCAAAGCCCAAGACGTGAAGCTGAAAGACCTCGACTTTAGAGAGAATTTGTCATCTCTAAAGAGGGGGAAGGAGAATTACTTTAACTGTGATATGCGGATCCGAGCAATGCCATAATTTTCGAAGAAAGGGTTTTAACCTGAAGGAGAAGACTTTAACTCAGTGTAGAGCAATGCCATCTTTCCTTAGGAATTTCTCATGCTAAAAGAGGGACAGTGGCGTGGATATAGATGATCCAGAGGCTTGCCGCTTACAGCGATTAGATGAAAGGAAAGGAGTTGTTGATGTTTGTGTACTGTGAACGAGGCACAACTTTGATGCTAAAAGGTTGATTGGATCAACCAGTGGTTTTATTATACAAAGCCTAAGAGGAGGCTAATTTCCGCTAGGAAAACCATTATACAAAGCCTAAGAGGAGGCTATTTTGTGTCTCGTACAAAGCCCGAGAGAGA
Organism: Lathyrus tuberosus; assembly: GCA_022829125.1. Taxonomy (NCBI): domain Eukaryota; kingdom Viridiplantae; phylum Streptophyta; class Magnoliopsida; order Fabales; family Fabaceae; genus Lathyrus; species Lathyrus tuberosus. The sequence goes on from JALAZF010000405.1 coordinate 2,303,012, forward strand.
GGCTAAAAGTTTTTGACCCGACGATAGAGTCTTTGTGTCTCGTACGAAGCCCGAGATAGAGGCTATTGTTTGTTTGACTCTACGAGGGAGTCTTTGTGTCTCGTACGAAGCCCGAGATAGAGGATAAAAGTTTGACTCAACAAGAGAGTCTTTGATACTCAACAAGAGAGTGTTTTTGTATCTCGTACGAAGCCCGAGATGGAGGCTAAAGGTTTGTTTCAGTTGAGTGACAGATCCAATATACTGATTTTAAAAGAGAAAATCAGTTCTTATATGAGCAACACTGTACTCAGGGATTTGATTTGAGGATCAGGGATATTTCCTTCTCTTTGAGGAAACGGGAAATCCAAAGGGTATTGAGACTGTCCGAGTCTGCGGGTTTCCTTCCTATTTAACGAAGGGGGTCACTTGAGAATGTCTTTGAGACTCAAGGAAGTTAGACTGTCCAAGTCTAGAGTTTTTTTCTTTTGTACTATGCTTTGAGAAATAGTAGTAGACTCTATGAAATGACTGTTCTATGAGGATGACTAGGTTCTGTTCCTATACCTCTAGGAGGTCGTCGGGACAATTTGTACGAAGCCCAAGAGGAGGCTGGAAACTTTTAAGAAGCCGACGGGTCCTTGTACGAAGCCCAAGAGGAGGCTATCATTCCCGAAGGAAGAGATCATTATACGAAGCCTAAGAGGAGGCTGTGAATACTTCTAAGAAGCCGTAGGGTCCTTGTACGATGCCCAAGAGGAGGCGGGGTTGCTTTTAGGAAGCCTGTGGGTCATTGAATAATGCCCAAGAGGAGGCCGATGCTTTTAAGAAGCCCGTGGGTCTATCATCTCCTTTCCATTAGGAGAGATAACTCTTTTAAAGATAAAAACCACTGGTAAATGTGTGAGGTTTACTATCCAGCGACTTTTAGCTTTTGAAGAGGGTTCCTTAGTTAAGGTCCAAGATTATGACCGTAGTGGGTACCCAAACCCTGAGACATTCAAGGCAAGCTATCTACAAGGAATAGATCAAGTCAGGAAAGTTCGAGAATTTGGAAGAAACTCAAAGATTCCATTCACGGAGAATACATTCATCTTGGGGAGTAGAGCTTCTTGACGATTCCTAAGGAGGACAGCCGAAGAGAAGACTGTATCTGGTGCTCCTATTGGGGATCTAGGTGTCTATTTCTATGAATAAATGAAACGGCGTCACCTAGTTCTAGACGTAGTTGCCGGGGAAACTTGAAATATCTATACTATTATTACACAGTAGATATGAGTTTATGAAAGGAGACTTACAGTGAGCAGCCCCACAATACAATTTATAATATGAAAGCAGTAAATGAAAGCGATAACCACTTACTCGGTTGTAGTGCTTCCATGCTGTTTGGTTAGTTGTTCAACAAAGAAAGATTGAAAACAACAGTATATTCAAAATCAAAGGAGAAAGTGCTTTGAAAAAGAAAGATTTGGGGCTTACAGCTCAAGGAGAGGCCCAGGGTTTTGTCAGTGAGCGCACTGTTTGACTTTGTACAGCGGGACTTATACAAGTGACTTGGGCCCAAAAAGGTTTTTTGTACAAAGGGATGGGTCTTACACTCTCTCAAGAGGCCCAAAAAAGGTTTAAAGAAAAGAGAGGGGCTTATAACACGAGGGTAGGCCCAAATGATTTTTCGTTTAAAAATGGCGATCGCGCCGAGGTTTTCTTTTAACGCAGAGGGACTTATGCAATAAGTGAGGCCCAAAATGTTTGGTTAAAAGGGGGATTGGGTCTTACACTCTAATAGAGGCCCAAAGTGTTTTGAATGGGTCTTATAGCTCAAGGAGAGGCTCAGATGATTTTTTTATTTTTAAACGGGCGACGATCGCGCCGTTTACTTGTACAGAGGGACTTATACAATGAGTGAGGCCCAAAAAGTTTTTGTACAAGGGGGGATGGGTCTTACACTCTCTCAAGAGGCCCAAAAAGTTTTGAAAGTGATTTATGAGGGTTGAATTAATCCAAAACCCTAATTTGTTTTCAAAATGTATTTAATTGAATAAAAATTCAATTAAAATGATCAAAAATTGTTTAACACATGGAAAACAAATTGTGATCTTGGATTAATGCTTCAAAAATTAAGTATTGACCTACAAAATAATTAGAAAGCATTAAAAGTTGCAAAATCAATGTAGAAAAAATATTTAAAATGTCAAAAACAATTAAAATATTAATTCTTTGCAAAAATATCAATTATATGAAATAAATAATATTTTTAGGATTTTTTGTGAAAATAAAATATTTTAACATTTTTGTGAATTATTAAAAAAAGAATCAACTCAAAATCATTAAAACTCAGAGAGAAATTAATTTTTGAATCAATTAAACAAAATCACAAAATTCAAATATTTGAATTTCTAAAAATGGCGCCAAGAACAAGCTGAAGAACACGCGCGTGTTCTTGGTTTCTCAGATTTGCATTTTCTATACAATCTCCATGAATACGTAATCATATCATGCAATCCACATATCATTATGCTCTCCTCAACCTCACGATCATGTCTATGTACTTTAATTTCATTTAAATTAAACATACAACAAGAAATCACGAAGAGACCTCAAGAACCCTAATTTCTGCATGAAGGCTAGGATTTTTGATACACGATTCAAACAATGCAATTAATTGAGGGAAAACATTCCATGCATGATTATGAACATATGGCCAAATTATTGTGCGAGGAAATATGCATAGATTGAGAGATGACCAAGCATGTGCTTACCTCCAAGTCGTGACAGCAAGTTCAAAGTGATTTTTGATTTGGAGGTGTTACAGATGAGTGGTGATGAACTGAACAGCTTCCCTACACCCTATGGATTGTGTTTGGATGGTTGGACTTGATTGAAATTGGCTGGATCATTTTGTGGTACCTCAGTTGCACTTTGGTTAAAACCTTGAGCAACCAGCTGGTGATTTCATGAAATTGATGTTTCAGAAGTAATCTAAGTGTTTGATCAGCTCATATGTGATGTATGTGAGGTGTGTGAGTGAATGGTTTGATTGGAATTGCTCTCAAACTCAAAACCCGATAGTGACTTGCCTTAGAAGGCAAAATTGGAGTGAAAGAAGAGATTTTGAGGAAAGCATCTATTAGATGGCTTTGGTGTACTCAAACTGACCACAATTGAGCTCTATTTATAGTAGAGCAAGTTTGTTTTGCAAGGAATAGTGCATGGCAGCTGGTAAGTAGGTTTGGCCAATGTTGACAAATGAAAATCCAAGTCTCCTCTAGCCATTGACTAGAGGTTAGGGCACAGAGCTTTGGTTCCATTGGTCTTGGATAAGTCTTGTCTGATTTTTGATGAGAATGGATCAGTCCATGCCACCTTGATGGTTTCATTGAATGCCTCATTCCAAATTTGAAGTCTTGTCCCTATTTTGGCCATTCTAGGTTCAACATGCTATTTCTTGTTCCATGGACTTTGGAGGCTTGGCTCAGTGATTGTCCCCTTTAGATTCAATACTCTGAGGTGTCCAAGTGGATAGGAGCAATTGAATTTGGTTGATTTTGGAAAATCGACCAAAGTTGCAAATTCTGCCTTGCCTTGACAGATTTCAGCAAGGCAACTTGGCAATGTTGTATCTCATGGTGTAGGTTGAATTTGGCAATGTTCTTGGCCATTTTGGAAAGCTCTTACATGATACAACAACTGTTTGAACAAGTTTGGTTTTGATCTCTTTTGATTCCAAGTGAAAAATCCCCCTACATTTGGCAAAAAGTGAGGCAGAATCTGACTTAGTGAAAATTTCACTAAGTGTTGGAAAAAGTGACATTTTCACTTTTCAGCCACTTTGATCACTCCATAACTCAAAATCCTTAATGAATTGGAATGACTTGTAGTTGAAGTTTTTATAGGTGATAATAAGGGCTACAAATCCATCTTTGGATGAGAAAAAATGGCCTTGTGGTTTAGGAGTTATGGTCCTCCAAAGTTGGTACCTTTGCCACTTTATTTTTAATTTAGAAAAATTTCTAAGTTTTATGGTTACCCCTTTTACAAGTTATCTCACTTTTCTTGATTTTTCTTGATGAATGATGATTCAAATCATACATTACCATCATTTTAGGGTTAAAAATCCATTTTGGTGAAAAATCTCAAAAAGTCAAAGTTGACTTTTGTGCACAGTTGACTTTTTATCAGATGAATTCCAAACTGTGCAATTCTTCAGGAAATCATGTCCTTGACCTAAATCAAACTTGATGGACATGTTCCATGGGTGTCATAGGGTATATTCAATCATGTATTAGGGTTTGGGAGCATGTCTTGGTCAAAAGTCAAAGTTACAGTTGACTTTTCTCTTAAAACCCTAATTGTGGTGCAGATGAAATTGAGACTTGTTGCTCAAGCTTCTTGGATCAATCCATGGTTCCAAATGGATCAATATGGTATATTAGAGACCCTCAAATCATGTCTTGAGGTCTTGGCTCATGGTTTGTCCCAAAAGTCAACTTAGGGGTGAATTAGGTCAAGAAACCCTAATTCCTGATTTTTGATGAATGCATCCCCTGAGGCAAAATTGACTTGATGCATGGGTTCATGAGGTTCCATGAAGTACATTAGGTCATGTTTTGGATCACTGCCTTGTGCCCAGATGAAAATTTCCATCTGGAGGCCCTGGTCGACCAAAACCCTAATTTGGTGACACTGTCGATCTTGAGACTTGATCCACCTAGAAGGGAGCAGCCTTGTGCTTAATCCTTGAAGTGGGAGTCCTTTTTGATCCATTGTGGATATTTAAGAGATTAGACAAGTTGAAGATCATGTCATTTCTTGATTGATCCTTTGTCTAAGCACTCAGAGAGGGCTTGAAACCCTAATTTTGATTGTATTGGATGCTCACCCATCTTTGGGGAGACTGATGAAGCATGATGGTTCATCCATATTGTGATGATGATTTTCACAATGATGGGAAATCTAAGTGGTCAAAATTTGGGGTATTACACAGTAACTCCGCAAAAGAATTATGGGAGAAATTGAAATCAAGATACATGCAAGAAGACGCTACAAGTAAGAAGTTTCTTGTTTCTCAATTTAATAATTATAAAATGATAGATGGTAGGTCTGTAATGGAACAAATGTGTGAAATCGAATGTATTCTCAATAACTGCAAACAACATGATATGCATATGGATGAAAAAAAATTGTATCTTCCATAATAGATAAACTTCCTTCATCATGGAAAGATTTTAAAAAATCATTGAAACATAAGAAAGAGGACATATCTCTTGAGCAATTGGGGAATCACCTTCGTTTAGAAGAAGAGTATCGTAAACAAGATGATACTAAAAATCAAATTGCTCATGAGAAGTTGCATGTAATGGAGGAAGGAAATTCAAGTAAAACTTCACTGAAAAGAAAACGAGATTTTGGAAAATCTTATGAAAATCATAATGTTAATAGCAATAATAAAAATAGAAAGAAAAAGAAAGGAAATTCCTATCATTGTGGAAAACCATGACACTTTAAAAATGAGTGCAGGTTCTTGAAAAGAGAGAATAAAAACAAGAATTCAAGTGCAACAACAGACAATCTTGTTGCTGTCATTTCTGAAATCAACATGACAAAAGATGTTGATTCTTGGTGGATAGACTCTGGTGCTACTCGTCATGTGTGAAAAAATAAAAAATTATTCAAGACCATTAAAGAAGAAAATGATAATGTTTTGTACATGGGAAATGTCTCTACTGTTCAAGTCAAAGGAAAAGGATCAGTGGAGATTGAATTCACTTCTGGAAAAACACTCACTCTTCAAGATATTCTTTATAATCCGAAGTTAGGAAGACCTTGATTTCTGTACTTTTACTTAATAAGTATGGTTTCAAATCTGTATTTGAGGGAGATAAATTTATTCTTTCCAAAGGGGGTATGTTTGTAGGGAAGGGTTATCTTTGTGAGAATATGTTCATGTGTAATACTCTTAATAATAATAATAATAATAATAATAATAATAATAATAATAATAATAATAATAATAATAATAATAATAATAATAATAATGTGATTTCTGCTTATATTGTCGAATCTTTTGATTTATGGCATATGCGACTAGGACATGTTAACTTTAGAAAATTAAATGATATGATAAAATCAAATTTAATTCCGACTCTTGACAAAAATTCAAATTCATGTACTACTTGCATGTTAACTAAAATTACAAGACAACCTTTTAAAAGAATTGAAAGAAGTTCTAAGGTGTTAGATTTAATTCATTCGGATGTGTGTGATTTACATGATTGGCCCACCATTGTTGGTAAAAAGTACTTGATCATTTTCATTGATGATTGCACTAGAGTTTGTTATGTTTATTTTATGCATTCTAAGAATGAAGTCTTAGACAAATTTAAAATATTTAAAGCACAAGTAGAACTTCAACATGAGACTTTCATTAAATGTTTTATAAGTGATAGGGGAGGGGGGTTCTATCATCCTAATTATTTTGAGTCCACTGGTATTGTGCATCAAACAATTGCACCATATTCCCAACACCAAAATGGGATAGCAGAAAGGAAAATAGGGTGTTTAAAGAAATGGTGAATGCCATGTTATCATATTCTGGTTTATCTAAAGGATATTAGGGTGAAGTCATGCTAACTGCATGTTATATATTGAATAGAGTTCTTAATAAAAGGAACAAGATAACCCGATATGAACTCTGGAAGAAAAGAAAACCCAATCTTAAATAATTAAAAGTTTGGGGTTGTAGAGCAATTGTATAGGTGTCTAAACCAAAACGAAAGAAATTGGGAGAAAGAGGAATTTAATGTGTATTTCTGGGCTATGCTGAAAACAACAAAGTATATAGATTCATGGTTATTGAATCCAATGACTCATATCCTATTAATACCGTGATTGAGTCAAGAGATGAAATTTTTCAAGAAAGTAAATTTACCTCAATTCAAAATTACAAAAACAATGTTCATTATGATGTTCAAAGTATAGAAAGTTATGTATGTAATAATGATATGTTGGGATGTTCAAAACCTAGAAGATGTAAAAGAATCTGAAAAGTGAAAAATTATGGATCAGACTTCTTCATGTTCCCTGTAGAAGGAAATAATTATTCCATAAATCGTTATGGACCAATTTGCTATAGCATAGATAATGATCCAGAATTAATATTTGAAGAGACAATAAAATCTCAAGATTCGGACTTTTGGAAAGAAGCCATCCTGTAGGAAATGGACTCAATTATGGGTAATAAAACCTGGAAACTAGTAGATCTCCCACCAGGATCAAAACCAATAGGTTGTAAATGGATCTTTAAAAGGAAAATGAAAGTTGTAGGTACCATTGAAAAATTCAAAGCTAGATTTGTCGCTAAAGGATTTACACAAAAAGAAGGAATTTATTATTTTGATACTTATGCACCTGTTGCAAGAATTGCATCAATTAGAGTTTGGCACTCACTTCCATCTATAAAATTTCCATTCATCAAATGGATGTTAAAACTGCTTTCCTAAATGGAGAATTGGATGAAGAGGTGTATATGAAACAACCTGAAGGATTCATTATCAAAGGCCAAGAACATAAAGTGTGTAAATTAACTAAGTTTTTATATAGGTTAAAACAAGCGCCCAAACAATGGCATCAAAAATTTGACCAAGTTATGTTGGCCAATGGATACAAAATAAATGAATCTGACAAATGTATTTATAGTAAATTTAACAATGGGAAAGGGGTTATGATTTTTTTATATGTGGATGATATGTTAATCTTTGGTACTGAATTAAAAGAGGTAGAAAAGACTAAAGCTTTATTATCCAAAATTTTTGATATGAAAGAGTTAGGTGAAGCAGATGTGAATTTTAGGGATTAAAATCATAAGAGATTGTGAACATATTAGTTTATCCCAATCTCACTTTATCGAAAAAGTGCTTAAGAAATTTGATCATTTCACTTGCAAATCCGTTTCTACCCCATTTGATCAAAATGTTAATTTGCAACCACATAAAGGGTGTCCAATGGTACAACTTGAATATTCAAAGGTAATCGAATGCTTGATGTATGCTATGACTTGTGCCAGACCTGATATAGCATATGTTGTTGGTAGGTTAAGCGGTATACAAGTAATCCAAGTAAAGACCATTGGCATGCTATTAATAGAGTATTAAAATACTTGAAAGGGACGATTAACTATACTTTAACTTATAGTGGATATCCTTCGGTTTTGGAAGGATATACAGATTCCAGTTGGGTAACATATGTAGAAGGTCATGCCTCCACTGGTGGATGGATCTTCAATCTTGGTGGAGGTGCAATTTCTTGGGGTTCAAAGAAACAGACTTGCATTGCCGACTCCACCATGGCTGCAGGATTTATTGCTTTGGCTGTAGGTAGTAAAGAGGCTGAATGGCTAAGAAACTTGTTGTATGAGATACCTATTTGGCCAAAGCCAATAGCACATGTATCCATACATTGTGATAGTCAATCCACACTATCTAAAGCATATACCAAGTATATAATGGAAAATCTAGACATATTGGTATAAGACATAGCTATGTGCAATATTTAATTTTAAATGGAGTAATCTCCATAGTGTACGTAAGAACTAAAAATAATCTTGCAGATCCTTTGACGAAAGGTGTAACACCCCGATTTATTTTATTTATTTTTCGTAATTAAAATTATATGATGTTGTGTATATGTGTGTGATTATGTGTGTTTTGGTTGTGTCTGGGCTGCCCTTAGTATGGGGTAGTGACCTTGGAATTATAGAGATTAAGGTGTTGGGGGTGTGTGACCAATTATGTAGAACTTGGTGGTGTAGAGAGTAGTACTAATTAAATTATATTAGTAATATTTGGTTGATCATAATATTAGTTGAATAATATTAAATTAATTAAAATATTGATTATTATTATTATTATTATTATTTTAATAAGTGGATATTAGTAATAATAATAATAATAATATAATATAATAACAAGAATAAGAAGGGCAAAGTGAATTATTCATGAGAATTAGTAAGGGTAAGGAAGGAAAAGCATAATAGGGGTCTAAGGGTTATAGTAGGAAAATAGAAAATTGGGAAAGGGAGAATCAGTTTGGGAACAATCACATTTTTGGAGAAAAGAGGAACGAAAGAGACGAGCGGAGCTAGGGCTTAGAGAACCTTCGAAGAATCGTCACTAAGGTAAGGGTGGGGTTCTATAATCACTTAAGGGATGAATAATGCATGTATAAGGGTAGATAAATGGTTAAGTTCATCTCTATGCATCTCTCTATTTTCTTTGATTGTTTTCGGTTGCATGTCGGTGATTCTAATAGTATGTAAAATGTGAAAATTGATCTCTAGTTAAACTGAAATTTTGTGTTGGAAGTGATTATGGATGATGTGTGTTGATGTTGTATGATGATCATGTGAATTATGTACTTTCTGAACTGTTTGATAATGAAACTAGAGGAATCATGGGGTTGGATTCGTGCAGAAATCGCAACTGTAGAGTTGCTGATTCGCGTACTTCGTAGTGCAAAGGAATGTTTGCTAGGCGAAGGGTTCGCTGGCATATCACCGGGCGAATGGGGAGGCGAGCGAAGGGGAAGGATAGGTGATTCTGGAGTAAGATTTGGGGAGATTCGCCCCAGGTTCGCTGGACGAACTCCTGGCGAACGAAAGTTCGCTGGGCGAATGTCGAGGCGAAGGGAGAGGAAAATAGGCGAGCCTCTGGATTTATATGGGGAAGGTGTTTCGCTGGCGACTTTGCTAGGCGAACCCCTAGCGAATGATAGTTCGCTGGGCGAACTTGTAGCGAACATGACAGTTCTGCATTTCTCACTACTACGGAAGACCCTTTTAACAACGGTTGAGAAAGATATATAATAACGTGGGCACATGAGTTGTTATGTAGAGTGTTGTTATATATATGATACTTACAATGACGATCTTGTGACCGTTGTAATAAATTGGAAAGCGCGCGCCATATAACAACGGTTAAGAGTAATAACCGTTGTGATATTGTGTATGAATAAAAACAAACGTATCACACCAGAATCAGCAATACACAATTTGTAAACAGATATCAAAACCATTAATTACGAAGGAATATCAAAGGGTGAAAAATGAAATTTCAAAAGACAAAGAGATATAATCATTAATTCAACAGCTCGAGGTTGGCAGAAACTTCTTCAACTTCCAAGAGAAGATGAAGAATCAGAAGAAACAATATAAAAGCGTAAAGGCCAAAACATAAAAACAACTTAATCCAAAAGAATCAAAATGAGTTCTACTGCTCAAGCTATCAAAAACGTTGAGAATGAAGCTGTTATTGTAGAGGGGGATGTAGTTCAAAATCTTCCTCAAAATCAAAATGTTGCTGTAGAAGGGGTTGTCGTTCAAAACCTTCCTCAGAATCAACAAGTTGCTACTGTAGATGGGGCTGCTGCAGAAAGAAGGAGAGATCTGAGGGTGAGGAGAAGAAAGAGAAGAAGGAGAAGAATGTTGAGAAGGCAGATGGTTGTTGTCGATTCTGATGATGATGATGAGGCTGACTATGGTTGGTCAAACTTCCTCTCATCCAGAGCATTTAGATTTGATGATTAAGTTTATGTAATGAAAAGTTTATGTAATGAAACTTAATTTATCTAATGAAATTTTAATCTTTTTGCTTTACAGTTTAAACTAGAACTACAATATCTATCAACTAATATACTAACAAACAGATAACTAATTGAAAATTAAAAGTTTGCATTGAACTTACTCATAAGAAACCGTCTTTTATTAGTTGGATTCCTGTCTTCATAATGTAATTCAAACATCAACAATGTAATTCACAATGCATCTGCAGTTTAAACATCAACAATGTAATTCAAACCCTAATTCAACTATTACATTTCATAACAAAGTCAACATTAAACATAACGGAGACAAGAAAACATAACATCTTGAGATTTCCAGAAAATATCTCTGATTTCAGTTTGTTCTTCAAATTCTTGTTCTTCATCTTTAAATCCTCATACATAACCTTCAAATAGCCCACAACTTCCAACTCTGACTTCATAATGCTCTCATATTCATTTCCACCTCTTTCTCCCATGTCTTCATCCCATATAAACAAATTACATGTTTCATCGCTCCTCCAAAATGGACATCTCCAAAAAAGCCTTCCTTTATTTTGTCCCTTCTTGCATTGGTACGAACCCATACGACCAACACAACCACAGAAATTTCCAGATCGAGATTTTACAGCGGAATAAGACATAGAAACACCTTTGGATGAGTTTGTCTTCAAATGCGACATTGCAACAACTTAAAGTAGAACACTTTCTTGTTGTTGTTGTGTTCTTCCCGACGATGGTGATGGCATTGGTGTTAGGGTTGTTTCGTCTTGTTTCTTTTTTCAGTGGATAAATGGATATATACTTGGTGTTTAAAATACATAAAAAGAAGCTTTAGTTTGTAACAACGGTTTTAAGAAATAACCGTAGTGATATCCTTATTTGTTTTTAGTTAAAAATAAATAAAACTTAAAAAGGGCACATTTACGTCAAAGGAATAAACTATTTGAGGGAGATGAGGTTTGAACCCATGAAAGCTTGATTATATCACCACGGTGTTCACAACTACAATTATTATACCCTTGAAATTTCTAATTAAAATAATGCGCACGCATCCAGTACGCACTATTACCACAGTTGGAATTTTACCCGTCATCAAAGGCCTTTTAATAAGACTTAAAACAATGCGTGCGCATCCAGTACACACTATTACAACAGTGTATAGGATGCCGTTGTAAACATGGCGTTGTTGTTTGGGTGTTTTGTAGTCGTGGCTGCTGTTACGGACATAATTTTCTTAAACTTTAAAAATTCATATCTTTTGATCCGTAAGTCCGTTTCAGTTACCGTTCGAATCGTTGGAAAGATGGTTTCATGTACTTTCTGTTAAAATTATTTTCAATTCCAGAATTCCAACTATTCAACGCGTTAGTAGTGTTTCCGTGAACGTTGGGATGTGTTGAATGTTAAAATGTTGAGTTCGGTTGTGCGAGTGTGTGTTGTGGCTGTAGATTGCAATTGTTGTATGTTTTAGCATGTATATGGTATGGGTTGGATAGTTGTGGTGTGATGTATTGGCTGTATGTTAGTCATAGGCATTGGTTATTGCTGTATGTTGTCATTGAATGCATATCATGTTGCATAAGTTGTATGATAAGTCGTGTGCCCATGTGGGGTGTGAGCGCCTTATCCAGATTCTTTGAAATAGAATCGTGTTGTTGTTGTTAAGGTAATCGTGTGCCTATGTGGGGTGTGAGCGATTACGAGTGTTCGTGTGCCCATGTGGGGTGTGAGCGACACATATAGAAATTTCGACGGGAATTATGATCATGAAAAAGGGATCGAATTGGCACCACATGCATTGAGTCGAGTTGAGAGTCTCATTGCATTGCATTATGTTGTGTTATGGATTTTATGATTGTCTGCTTGTGTAGGAAATCGTAATGGTGTTAATGTTGTGATGATAGGGTGATTTGTGTAATGATTATATGCCTTTATTTGTATATTATGCATTTCTTTTATTGATTGAGAATCTCACCCCTTCTGTTTGAATATTACCTCTACGTGGGTAAGGTGCAGATAATCCAGAATAGTGCGGAGTTGCGGTTAGTGAGGATAAAGTCTCCCATTTTATTTAGTAGAGTCGGTGTTTGCTCTGATGTGTAACACTGGGTTATGGAACGTTTATGTTATTTGAGTTATCGTTGGTTATTTGATTTTTGTTGACTTTTGTTGGTTATGTTCGTTTCAAAATATGTTATGTTTTCATCATTAATTTGGTGAAGTTTCCGCTGCTTAATAAGATGAACTTTAACTATAATTTTGTTAATTTCCGTTAATAAAGTTTTTATGTTACATGTCGCATTTATGAGCAAATTTTTTTGTTGGAAAGTAACATCCTACGTGTTGTATTTTTCATATATTTACTCTGATAAATAGTATTATTTCAGGCGGGGGTTTAGGGTGTTACAAAAGGTCTGACAAAATACATGGTGTTGATGACATAATTGGGGATGGGTATAAAGCCTATATCTAATTGATCACCAATAGTAGAAACTCAACTCACACTTAGTTAAAATTAAGTCTTGAGTTCAATGGTGAAAGTACACTATTAGAGTGATTGCAAGTACTTAATTATAAATACATCCCAAATGGCAAAAGTACTTGGGGACCATAAGTAAAAGATGGAAGGCTGAGATTATTCTCTTAATACATATATAGCATATATTTGCTGAAATGCTTATTACGGGAGCATTTCCGATATAGTCTACCTATATGAGAATGTAGTGGGCCACTTCATAGAGTTCAAGGGCTTGACTCTTAAATTCTCATGAAAAGGATACATGACATATGGCCTTATCAAATGTGTCATATTTACAATTCTTTTGATAGTATCGAGAGTTCATGTGTAAGTTTTGCACACTTGTTCTAAAGAATAGTTGGTTCAAAGCTTGTCTACCAATGTCTATTCAGAATGAGCGAACCCCGTAGCTTACTAAGTATTGGTTCAAATCGTATGATATCAATATCTGAAACCATGATATTTCCAGAATTATGAGATTTGGTTATTTTGAAAATGGTGGGGGATTGTGAGAGAATCTCCAAAATAATACTAAATTGGATAATTGTATTATTTGAATTAATAATATAAATATTGTATTCAGATTTTTCATCTCTCATTTGGATGGTCTGTGGTGATTATTGTTGGTGTAATGTGCCATGTCATTGGTTACCTTTAGGAACAATTGCAACTTATAAACAAAGCAGTGCTAATTTTATACAAAACGTTATTACTTTTCATATGTGGTAATCAGAACAGTGCAATACCTTTTCTAAAAAGATATTTCTATTTCCAAACAGATATCAACCTCATTATAAATAATAGGTCTTGGCACGATGAAAACATATAACAAACCAGCCTCAAATTATTTTCTCATAATAAATTTTCTTTCTCTTCTCTAATGCATGAGAGCAAGAAAAAGAAATATTCTTCTGTAAAATACTATCAAAGATACGCTTAGAGAGATTGTGCAATTCTCTTTAAGGATTCCAAAGTATTCTGCAGGAAATTCACCGCTAAACCCGTTTGCATCCAACATACAAAGATTGGTGGGGGCGAATTGTTCCTTAAGCTTAGTGTGGAAACATACGCTTTGTAATTTTATCGAGAAAATTTATTTCTCTATTTCATCTCCATTCATTCTTAATTTTGCAGCAGCCCAAAAAAAATAAATTATCTAACAACTCGCTCATGAGGATTGTTAATGATACCACGATAAGCAAGGTTGATGCGAGTAAGAAGTCTATCCAAAAATAATCTCCATGCGAAAATCTTAACCTTAACCTGTACACAACTTGCCAATGGAAAACACACAATTAGGATTAAATAATTAACATGGAGTGTGATTTTGCTTCCATGTTGCTAATGGTATTGCATGTATCATATGTCATATTATATGTGTTTAAATTATTTTCTGTTGTGAAAAAACCAATTAGAATCTTAGATCAATTATAGTCTAGATACTAAGTATAGAAATCAAGTAAAAAATTTGGTCTTTTAAATTCTCAAAATGGAGTTAGTTTTTAATTCATCTTCGAAGTTAGTTCTAATTAAAACTATTGACAACGGTCTTCAGTTTTGGTGATTAATTTTTCATTTTTGTAATGTTGGGAAATTGAATTATCTTAACTATGTAATTTCAATGACCATTATTTTTTCATGAAGAAAGATGAATGTGAGTGTCATACCCCAAATTTTGACCACCAATATTTCCCATCATTGTGAAAATCATCATCAAAATATGGATGTACTTTCATGCCTCATCAATCTCCTCAAAGATGATTGAGCATTTACCACAATCAAGTACTAGGGTTTTCGAGCCCTCTCAGAGCACTTGGACAAAGGATCAATCAAGGAATGACATGATCTTCAACTTGTCTAACCTCTCAAACACCTATAAAGGATCAAGAGGACTTCCACATCAAGAATCAAGCACAAATTTGCAACATTCCAAGTGGATCAAGCCTCAAGATCGACAGTGTCACCAAATTAGGGTTTTGCTCGACTAGGGCCTCCAAATTGGAATTTTCCTCTGGGAATAAGCCAATGCTTCAAAGAATAACCCAAGATACTCCAAGGAACCTCATAGACCCAATCATCAAGTCAATTTAACCTCAGGGGATGCATTTACCAAAAATTAGGAATTAGGGTTTCTTGACCAAATTCACCCCTAAGTTGACTTTTGGGACAAAGCCTGAGCCAAGACCTCAAGACATGATTTGAGGGCCTCAAATACACCAAATTGATCCATTTACAACAATGGATTGATCCAAGAAGCTTGATTCACAAGTTTCAATTTCATCTGGACCACAATTAGGGTTTTGAAGAAAAAGTCAACTATACCATTGACTTTTGACCAAGACATGCGCCCAAACCTTGCGACATGATTCAATACACCCTATAACAACTATGTAATCCATCCATTAGGTCTAATTTAGGTCAAGGACTTGATTTCACAAAGGATCGCACAGTTGAGATTTCATCCGATAAAAAGTCAACTGTGCACCAAATCAAGTTTGACTTTTTGGAATTTTTCACAAATATGGTTCCCCTAAGTAAAAAATAATGTTAATGTATGGTATTGATCATCATTCATTAAGAAAATTCAAGAAAAGTGAGGTTTCTTGCAAAAGGAGCAACCATAAGAAACCAAAATTTTTCTAAGTTATGGAACAAGTGATTTTGGTACCAACTTCCAAGGATCATAACTTGAGATCCAAGCAACCATTTTGGGTGATCCAAAGCTGGATTTGTAGGTCTTGCTACACTCTACAAAAGCTTCAACTATATCAGACTCCAATTCTTCATGGATTTTAAGTTATAGATCGATCAAAATCACAAAAACATGAAAATGAAACTTTTTCCAACACTTAGTGAAAATCTGCCTAAGTTACCAGCCTGGAACATCAATGTTCATGAGGTTTTTTCAGTTGGATCTAAATAGTTTCAAAACAAACTATGATCACACATGTTTTGTATCAGATGAGGGCTTTCTAAAAAGCACAAGAGCCTGCCACAACTCAACCTGAGCAAGGAGATATGAATCCCTCAAAATCACCACTTCCAATTGTCCTAAGCAAGGCAAAATTTGGTGTTTTGCTCGATTTGACAAATTTGGACAACTCCAAGCCTTGTCATCCATTTGGAAACATTTGAGGATAAAACAAAAGGAGAATGATTTGATCCTCAAGCCTCCAAAGTCCAAGAATTTACACTTAGCCATAATAAACCTAAAAAGGCTAAAAAGGTGCCAAGACTCCAATTTTGTTTCCAAGCATTCAATAGATGCACCAAGGTGGCATGGACTGACACATTCCTAACTGAATGAGTCAAGAATAAGCTCTGAATCAAAGGACCATAGGCTTGTGCCCTAACCTCAAGTCAATGGCTAGAGGAGACTTGGGATTCCTTTTGCTCAATATTGGCCAAAGGCCTGCTGCAGCTGCCATTCACTATTGATGCCAAAACAAACTTGACACACTATAAATAGAGCTCAATTGTGATCAGTTTGAGTGCACCAAAGCACTACAACTGATGCTTTCCTCAAAATCTCTATCTTTAGGCCAAAATGCCTTCTTTTGCAAGTCATCTCTGAGTTTTTGAGTTAGAGAGCAATTCCACCACAGCTCATAATCCAAACACATCCAATATGTTATATCTAAGCTGTCCAAACAATCACTTGTGACCTGAAACACCAAAATCAGAAAATCTACTTCCAAAACCTCAAAATTGGACTTTTCTGCATTTTCCAAGCCATGCCTTGATTCAGTCACTTCCAAAACCAAACAAGGCCTCAAACACACTCCAAATATCATCCTTAAACTATCCCAATTGGTTCCCCTCATCTGGAACACCATTTGAGAGAGTTGCCATATTGGTCACTTTTGCCCCTTTTACAAAAAAGAGCTAAAACTTGTTCCTAAGGATTCCAGGTGGTTTTGATCATCCTAAAAGCTTCTAAGGGATCAATCAAGAGTGTCCAAGGCATTGGATTACTTCTGGCACAAGGATCTTGACAGTTAGCACAAGAAGCTCCAAGAGGTAAGTGCATGACAACTTGAACTCTTTGAATTATGCATTCCTTTGATGTCCATTGATCATAAACATCTCATACATGTTGTATATGTTGTGTTTGAACCAATTTGCCCTGCTATTGTTGACTGAGTAGTGAGATAGCATAGAACATGCAAATCTAGGCCTATTTTGAAACCACTATCGGGTTTTAAAATAGGGACACTTTCTGAAAATTCCAAAAGCACAAATGGATTCCTCATGAAATTATAGGCCAGATGCACCTAAATTTGTCCAAATCCATGGAGAAATGAGAAAGTTAGAGGCTTCACGTAAATTGCCAAAACTTGCCTTGCCTTGCCTTGGCCAGGCTGAAAACAAGGCACCCCATATATGCACATGGGGTGGTTTTGATACACGGATGTATCACCACCCCAGTGGTAGCGCGCATGTGTGTTTGTGTATGAGGTCATGGGTTCAAACCCCACCCAGACCTTTTTTACTATAGTCTCATTTTTGCTATTTTTTTCAATATTTTCATGTTTTTGTTAATTAATTCAAAAAGTAATTTCTCTCTCAATTTTAATTATTTTTTATTGATTCTTATTTCGAAAATTCAAAAAAATGTTAAAATATTTTATTCCATGAAAATTTTACAAAAATATTATTTATTTCATATATTTGATATTTTTGTAAAGAATTATATTTTTATTTGTTTTTAAACATTAAAAATATTCCTTTCTCTTGGTTTTGCAAAATTCAAATGATCTTTAAATCATCCCATGAATGAAACATGATTTTCCAAATATAAATCCAAGATAACAACCTTTTTTCACATGTTTGATTATTTTAATTGAATTTTTATTCAAATTAAAATACATTTTAAAACTAAAAATTAGGGTTTTGATCATTATCACCCTAACAAATCTTTTCAAACATCCTTGGGCCTCTTGATAGAGTGTAAGTCCCACCCCTTTGTAAATATAAACCTTTTTGGGCCTCAGTCATTGTATAAGTCCCACTGCGATTTTAAAATCTCGGCTCGGTCGTCGCCTTTTAAACGAAAACCATTTGGGCCTACCCTTGTGTTGTAAGTCCCATTTCTTTTCTTTTTTCAAAACCTTTGGGCCTCTTCCTGAATTGTAAGACCCATACCTTTGTACAAAAAACCTTTTTTTTGGCCTCAGTCATTGTATAAGTCCCAATACAACCTTTCAGATCAACGGTACGATCACTGTTTTTCATATGGGCCTCTCCTTGAGTATAAGCCCCAATCTTCTGTTCAAAAACAACCTTCCCTTTTGATTTAGGTTCAAACTCATAGTTGTTATCAAAACTTTCTTTAGTTTCTTAAACAACTAACCATACAACTGTTAGAATGGAAGCTTGCTCGCCTGTAAGTTTTTATCAGCTTTCACTTACATGCTTACATATATATATATATATATATATATAACTGTATTGCTGGAAGCTTGCTCACCTGTAAGTCCTTCTTTTATATCCTTTTAAATACTTGTCATATATCAACTGTATATATACTTGTATATCTGCTTAGAGTTTTCCCCGACAACTAGGTCTTGAACTAGGTAAATCCAGTTGGTCACTCTTTCAATACAGTCAAAACTAGTTCCCCATAGGAATTCCAGATACAATCTTGCCTTCTCTTGGTCTTAAACAATATGGAACAAAGAGAAAGGCATTATTCTCGGTGAAACTTTTCTCAGACTGTCACTATTAGAAAATTGTCAAAGAAGTTCATTTCCCCAGGGAGGATTAATTCCTGGTGAAATCTCTCTTGAATTTCTTCAAACCCTAGAACTGTTCATTAAAGAAAAGATTATTCCCGGTGAAACTTTTCTTGAACTCTTCTTGGGTTTGGACCCACATGCTTCCTAAAAGCATCCCCGCCTCCTCTTGGGCTTTGTACAAGGACCCTTCGGCTTCTTAGAAGTTCTCATGCCTTCTCTTGGGCTTAATACAAGGACCCTGAAGACCTCCTAAAGATATAAGACAGAACTTAGTCATCCTTTGCTAGAGCAGTCTTTCCAGAGTCAAAACCTCAGACCAATTTAAGGGTTGATTCTCATCCCTTAAAATGCCTGCCTCCTCTTGGGCATTATACAAAGATAAACTCTTCCATACCAGTAGACTTGGACAGTCTAAACTCCTCTTGGATCTCAAAGATATTCTCAAGTTCCCTACAAACACAGGGAAAAACCCTGGTCATTTAACCAATTTCCAGTAAAGTTAAAACCCTCACAGGATATAAAACTCAGTCTTTTATCCTAAAAATTTCCCCAGCTAGGGTCATAACATTATCCCAAATCAGAACCTCAAGGCATCTGATACCTCAACTCTTTTGTAAACCTCAGCAAAAATTGATTCCCCATTTTGGACCTGCCTCAGGATCTCAATAATCCTCAGTAGAAGCCAGCCACCTCTTAGGCTTTGTATAATGATTTTCCTCAGTAGAATTAGTCCCAACAATACCCTTTTTTGTTGAGTCCATCTTCTTTCTTAAGGCACTCTCTTGTTAAGTCTACCTTTTTTCAGCCTCCTCTTAGGCTTTGTATAATGATTTTCCCTAGCTGAGTTAGCTTCAAAAGGACTCTCTTGTTGAGTCAATCACCTTTCCATACTCTCTTGTTGAGTCAATGGTACAAAACAAAAACACTCTCTTCATGAGTCATCCTTCAGCCTCAATTTTGGGCTTTGTACAAGATATATATAAACTTTCTCCAACAAAGTCAAAATCTCCATAACCTTCTCTTAAGCTCGGGTTAAATATCTTCCCTAACGGAGTCAATTCCTCCCAGCCTTCTTATAGGCTTTGAGAAATAATATCCATAAGCAGAATCAATTTCCTTTTTCAGCCTCCTTTTAGGCTTTGTATAATGATTTTCCTCAGTTAGGTCAGCCTCAATCTTGGGCTTTGTACAAGACACCGTATAAGTCTCTCCAGCAGAGTCAATCTTCTTTCAGCCTCAATCTTGGGCATTGTACAAAACACCAAGTAAAACACTCTCTTGTTGAGTCAGTCTCATTTTAGCCTCAATCTTGGGCTTTGTACAAGACAAATAAAGATTTCTTTCCCACAGAGTCACTTTCTTTTTAGCTTCAATCTTGGGCTTTGTACAAGACACCGTATAAATCTCTCTAGCAGAGTCAATCTTCTTTTTCAGCCACAATCTTGGGCTTTGTACAAGACAGATAAAACCTCTCACCTGTAGAGTCAGTTTCCCCTTTTAGCCTCAATCTTGGGCTTTGTACAAGACAGACAAAATATTTCCCCGGAAAAGTCAACTTTTAGCCTCCTATTAGGCTTTGTATAATGATATCCCCAAAGAGTCAGTCTCTTTTTAGCCTCAATCTTGGGCTTTATACAAGACAGATAAACACTCTCTTATTGAGTCAGTCTTTTCTAGCCTCCTCTTAGGCTTTGTATAAGGACTTCCCCAGTGGAGTCAATCAACCTCTTAGCTTCAACCTTGGGCTTTGACCAAGGCACACAAAAATCAACATCCCCCTCAGAGGAAATCAAAATCTCTCTGCAGGAAGTCATTTCTCTGTGATATCACACATTAAAACAGGAATTCAAAACAAACCCTAATCCCAGATAACTGCTGTAAGTGGCACACTTGTTGATTCAAATATCCAAGCTGTCGTCCATCTCTTATCCAGGCAAACTTCCTCTTTCATCTAATTGCTGTAAGTGGCAAGCCTCTGGATTACTTACATCCAAGCCAATGTCCCACTCTTAGCATGAAAGACTCCTAAGGAAAAATGGCATTGCTCAACACTGAGTTAAAGTTTTCTCCTTCAGGACAAATCCCCTATAAAGGAAATTATGGCATTGCTGGATTCTCATATCCCAGTTAAAGTAACCCTCCTTTATAAACAGTCACCCAACAGTTGTGATAAACAGACAAGATGTCTCCCTTTAGAGATGACAAGTTCTCTCTCAGTCAAACCTTTTAGCTTCAATCTTGGGCTTTTAACAAGACACAAACAACCTTTTAGCTTCAATCTTGGGCTTTGGACAAGACACCAAAACATCATCTTTTCCTCCCATAGAATAGGAGGAACGACAATTTCTCTGATTTCCCTGTTTCTTTAAACGGGAATACGTAGGCATAAGATTGTGAAATCTTAGCGAGCATACCAATAAAAAACTCTAGGTCCAGTACCTTCACATACCAATCAAAACTGAGGTCCAGTACCTTACCAAAATCATCAAAAACTCTCTCTCTCTCTCTCTCTCTCAAACACTCCCAACCCACAACAGATAAACACCAACAAGTATAAAAGCAGAACATATTGCTAACAACCTGTGGATAACCACACATAGGATGGGTAATTGACAACTCCCCATTGTATAACCTGACCCCGAACCCCCCGAATCTCTTAAGCGTTTGTTCAGTTAAACATTCGCGTGCAAGGTTAGTTTTAGATAGCTTCTCTTTCCCTTCCAGCTTCACGGGATAAATAAGAAATCAAAAAGTAGCACCCCACTACTACCATTGCGGTGAGGAGAAACCATGTGCAATAAGGTGGTCGCGTCACCGACAAAAATCGCACGCTACAGAGAAATGGCGACTCTGCCGGGGAGTCATTTTGTCTGTTTAAGATTAAGACTAGAATTCCTAAGAGGTCTAGGATGTTAGTTTTAGGAACTATATTATATATATACTGCTTTTCATATTTGATATCCGTGTTTATTTTTCTGCTAATGGGAATGCGAGTGATGTCGTATGTGGGAAGTTTGAGTGATACCTAAGATAGGTGATGGCATAGACGGGTAGTCTTACAGGGAGTGAATCCCGAATAAGCTATCCCGGTAGACCATCAAATAAGTGGAGATACCCTTTGTGGATTTAATGCTTAACGACTCCTTTGTGAAGGCAAATTATCCCAATGTGGTATCCGTGAAACTAAGGATTTAGTAGACAGTAACCATGTGGTCATTTGGTAGTGCGATAGCTATCGAAAATAGTTGACATGCGATACTACACTCAATTGAGATTACCCTAGGATGCTACAGCTCGCTCGGGTGAACCAGCTTGCTGTTGTTATCCCTAGGGGATTCAATGATTTTGGGAACTTTTAACCCGTTCTACAGGTACTAAAATTTACCAGAATACAACCTTTGGGGATGGGTAGAGCCATGACTCCATGCTTATTACATTGAACCCTTGAACCCATGTTTTTTCAATGTTTTTGTATGCTGCATTCATGCATTCATTTAAAAAACTCTTAAACAAAGAAAAATCTTCTTTTCTCTTCTCTCTTTTTTTTAAATTAAACTAAAACAATGATTGCAAATATCAGAGAGAGAAGGATTGCGTTATGGATTTCGGTAGAAGGAAGACGCACAAGTACACCTTCAAGGCTCCAAAACTAGAGGATTTAAGGGGGTTGGCAAGAATGATCACCAACCCTGATGCTTTCAGAGCTAAGTACGGAGGACTGCTGTCTCTATTAAGGGTCCATGTAGTTGAAGGAATTTTGTCTACACTGATTCAGTTCTACGATCTGGTTTATCACTGTTTCATATTCCCGGATTATCAACTAGCACCAACACTGGAGGAATACTCTCACCTGACTGATTTACCCATTACTGACCAAACTCCTTTTTCTGGACTGGAAGAAATTCCAAAGGATCAAACCATTGCAAGAGCAATCTATTTGGACGAGTCAGAAGTCAGGCCTCACATGATCACTAAGGAAGGAATCCAAGGTTTACCGACCATGTTTTTGGTAGAGAAAGCCCTATACTAAAGTATAGGAAACGTTACTGCTTTCGAAGATATCTTTGTTCTACTCACATACAGGTTGTTCCTTTTTCCAACATCGATAACTTCGTCAATACCAACGCCATTAAGATATTTCTGATTGGAAACCCCGTACCGACTTTGCTCGCAGATGCTTATCATTCTGTACGCTTAAGGAATTTTTACAGCGGAGGAATGATCACATGCTGTGTACCCCTGCTATACAAATGGGTCACTTCCCATTTACCTAAGTCTACTGCTTTTTGGGATCATAAGAGTACTCTACGTTGGTCACAGAGAATCATCTCTCTTACCAACTCTGACATAGATTGGTACAATCGGATCTATGACGGGATAAGGATTATTGACAAATGTGGAAATTTCCCTAATGTACTCCTCATAGGAACTAAAGGAGGAATCAACTATCATCCAATTTTAGTTCGCCGCCAACTCGGATACCCGATGAGGCATATCCCGTGTAATGTTCATCTGGAAGGTCTTTTCTTCAAAGAAGGAGAAAATGACAGGGCACTAAAGACATAAATAGTGCATGCATGGAAACATGTTCACAGGAAAGGAAAAGAGTCTCTAGGAAAACCAGACTGTGTCTCTGTGGAACCTTATCTCCACTGGGTACAAACCAGAGCCCTCAAGCTGAGGATGCCTTACCCTCGTCAAGAAGTTCTTCCGCTAAAGGAACCTGTCCTTTATTTTATGTCTGATGCGGAAAAACTCCAGGTCACTCTCAACGAAGTTCGACGGGAAAAGAAATCTTGGAAGAACAAGTACCGTATTCTCAATGTGGAGTGTACCAAAATTCAGCAACTGTTAAAAGAAAAGGATGCTCTGATTAGGATATTAGAGCAACATGTTGTAGAAAATCAAGAAGACCGAAGAAATTTGCTCGCTCCTTTCACTTGGCAAAGGACCGACAACCCGACAATGGCTCAAGAGCCCCGGTCAAAGAAAAGGAAAATACCAGAGCCAGCACCTGAGCTCTCCTCAGAGAGGACTCAGGATCCATAAGCTTAGACTTTTCCTTTTACAGCATTTTGTAAAATACTGTATTTCCATTTCCGCAATCTTTCAAATTCAATAAAACGGGGTCTCCCCACTGTATGATATTTACAATCTATTTGTTGAAGTTTCTTTTTGATTAAAACAAAAAAATATATATCATTGCATATCATTCATCATTCTCACATAACGCATTCTTCTTACCTTCGAATCTCACGTATGTGTCACGATTCTAGAGTCAAACTATCTCATTCGTACAATATTCGGGGCAATCGACAAAAGAAAATGGACGATCTCGAGGAAGAAAATAGAGAGCTGAAAGAAGAAATCGACGTTCTGAAGGAAGATTTGAGAAAACTTCACAGTGACATGCAATCTCGGACTGCAGCTCAGAGACAACAACAATAGACTGTGATCTCAGAGATCACATCTACGCCCTTAGTGGAAACGTATGATCCTCGGTACAACATGCCTAAAGATCGTCCATGGGGCATGCCTATCAACTTTATCTCTGAAGGATATATCCTGCCCGTCACGGAATACCCAGAAACTGCAGCAGGAACCGGTGGGCCTGAAGGTTACAAACTTCGGGAAAGAGAAGACGCAAGAGTGATGACAGCAACTCCTGAAGGTTACAAACTTCGGGGCATAGAAGAACCAAGAGTCACCGCCGTAATGACTATACCACAACTAGTAGTACACACTGTCCTGGAAGGACATATTCCTCAAATAACTTCAGGTGGAAGCAAAAACATGTACAAAAGGATGAATGAGTTCCAGGAGCAATTCCTGGAGATGCAGAAGGAACTGCATGCCATTCGTGGTCAGGATTTATTCGGAAAGGACGCCGCAGACCTTTGTTTGGTCCCCAATGTGAAAATCCCGCACAAATTCAAGGTGCTTGACTTTGAAAAATACAGGGGCAACTCTTGCCCTCAAAGTCATTTGGTGATGTACGCTCGAAAGATGTCAACTCAGACAGATAATCAACAACTATTGATCCATTATTTCCAAGATAGTTTAACCGGTGCCGCACTCAAATGGTACATGAGTTTAAACCGCACCAAGATCGCCAGTTTCAGAGATCTTGGCGCTGGCTTCATTCAGCAATATAAATACAACCTTGACATGGCACCAGACAAAGATCAACTCAAAGCAATGTCACAGAAGGACAATGAAACTTTTAAGGAACATGCTCAGAGATGACGTGAAATTGCCGCCCAGATCTATCCCCCTCTTGAGGAAAAATAGATGACAAAGATCTTTTTGAAAACCTTGAGCTCATTCTACTACGACCGAATGATTTCCAGTCCGCCTTGAAGAAGCAGTCCAAGAAAGACGTCTGGTCAAAGATACAGGACCATCAAGTTGTACCAAAATATACGGTAGTGCTTTCCCTAAGAAACAAGAGTAAGATATTGGTAATATCTCTCTCGGAAAGCAAAGGCGAAGGTATCAACCAGTAGCAGCGGCAACTCCTACTATCAACCCTGCGCCAACTCCAACGTATAAACCTCAAGTTGCTCAGAGCCAACCAAATCAACAACAGTATCAGCAAAGGACACAACAGCCTCTTCAGCAGGCTCGTCCACAGTACAACAACAACAACCGTA
This sequence comes from Lathyrus tuberosus, assembly GCA_022829125.1. Taxonomy (NCBI): domain Eukaryota; kingdom Viridiplantae; phylum Streptophyta; class Magnoliopsida; order Fabales; family Fabaceae; genus Lathyrus; species Lathyrus tuberosus. Next base: position 2,328,496 of record JALAZF010000405.1, read on the forward strand.
CAACACGACCACCAGGGTTTGACCCTATACCGATGTTGTACGCATAACTATTTCCACTCTTACTGGTCAAGGGGCACGTCCAAACCCGGTCTCCTCTTACAGTACCAGAAAATCTGCCTTTTTGGTTCAAAGCGGATCAAACTTGCCCTTATCATCAAGGAGGACCGGAGCACAACAGTAAAAACTATCCCAGCTTCAAATCTGATGTGCAGAAGCTTGTCAGGAACATGGTCTTATCCTTCAAGGATACAAATCTAAATGTTCAGACGAACCCGTTGCATCAACATGAAAAAACTGCAGTAAATTTGATAGAGGAAGAATCTAACCACAACTATCAAATTCACGATGTACACCTATTAGGAACCAATGTGGTCAAAATGCATTGCAGACAGAGTGGGTAAGGTCATATACCATCTCACAATTATCACCAGTGTGATATCTGCTCAAAGAATAATCAAGGATGTTCCGTAGTGCAATCAGCTCTACAAGGACAGATGAATCTTGGATGGATCCAAGATCACATAATCCATGAGGTCAATATGGCTCACGCAAATCCCAACATTGTCCAGAACCACAACATTCTAGAAATGAATGTCAACTCGGTGGCAATGCACTCAAGGAAAAGCCAATATCATGATCTGCCACAGCACGATTACAATTCCTGTCCGACATGCTCAAGAAACAATCAGGGATCCTCTTTTATACAAGAGGCCCTCCAACGTCAGATGGATCTAGGATGGATCCAGGATTACCATGATAGAAGTAGTCATCATGTTAATATGATTCAAATCTTTGATATTCGCTTGGTGAATACCAGTCTGGTAGAATTACACGCTAAGCAAGTCAGGCTTGGTTTTCTGGCTTCACATGATTATCAGGACTGTAAAGTGTGTCGTGAAGACGACCAAAGATGTACACTTGTCCAAAGAACACTTCAACACCTGTTGAACCACTAGTGGCTTCCGATCTACCTAGATGAAGACATACAACAAGTCAGTATGATTGAGGGGAATCCTACTAGGCATCAAAGTCAGGATGTTCGCGTGATGGAAACATATCTAGTAAAGTTACACTGCATACAAAGCGGACGTGGCCGGGTGCCACCACCCAACTATGAGCACTGTAGAGTTTGCTCAGAGAACAACCAACGATGTTATCTTGTACGGCCAACTCTTCAAAATCAGTTGGACCGAAAGGAGATTCGACCATGTTCAAGTTCTAGTTCAATCAATGTAATGCAAGATTATCTTCTTGATCCAAGCAAAGACGTTGTCTTAATCTCAAATCATAAAAGGACCAAAGACGTATGCACTATAATCCCTCTACTCCATTTTCATACCCCAAATTTTGACCACCAAGATTTCCCATTATTGTGAGAATCATCACCACAATATGGATGTACCTTCATGCCTCATCAATCTCCTTAAAGAAGGTTGAGCATTCACCACAATCAAGAATTAGGGTTTCAAGCCCTCTTAGAGCACTTAGACAAAGGATCAATCAAGAAATGACATGATCTTCAAATTTTCTAACCTTTCAAACACCTATAAAGGATCAAGAGGACTCCCACATCAAGAATCAAACACAAAGTTGCAACATTCGAAGTGGATCAAGCCTCAAGATCGACAGTGTCACCAAATTAGGGTTCTGGTCGACTAGGGCCTCCAGAGGGGAATTTTCCTCGGGGCATGAGCCAATGCTTCAAAGAATTACCCAAGATACTCCAAGGGACCTCATGGACCCAATCATCAAGTCAATTTAACCTCAGGGGATGCATTTACCAAAAATCAGGAATTAAGGTTTCTTGACCTAATTCACCCCTAAGTTGACTTTTGAGGCAAAGCATGGGCCAATACCTCAAGACATGATTTGAAGGCCTCAAATACACCACATTGATCCATTTGCAACAATTGATTGACCCAAGAAACTTGATTCACAAGTTTCGATTTCATCAAGACCACAGTTAGGGTTTCGAGGAAAAAAGTCAACTGTACCTTTGACTTTTGACCAAGACATGCTCCCAAACCATGGGAAATGATTCAATACACCCTATAACACCTATGGAATCAATCCATTAGGTTTAATTTAGGTCAAGGACTTGATTTCACAAAGGATTGCACAGTTTGGATTTCATCCGATAAAAAGTCAACTGTGCACAAAATCAAGTTTGACTTTTTGGGATTTTACACAAATATGGTTCCCTTAAGTAAAAAACAATGTTAATGTATGATATTGACCATCATCCATCAAGAAAAATCAAGAAAAGTGAGGTTTCTTGCAAAAGGGGCAACCTTGAGAAACCAAATTTTTTCTAAGTTATGGAATAAAAGTGGTTTTGGTACCAACTTCCAAGGACCATAACTTGAGATCCAAGCAACCATTTGGGGTGATCCAAAGCTAGCTTTGTAGGTATTGCTACACTCTAAAAATGTTTCAACTACCTCAGACTCCAATTCTTTATGGATTTGAGTTATGGAGTGATCAAAATGACAAAAACATGAAAATGACACTTTTCCCAACACTTAGTGAAAATCTGCCTAAGTTACCAGCCTTGAACATCAATGTTCATGGGGATTTTTCAGTTGGATCCAAATAGTTCCGAAACAAACTATGATCACACATGTTTTGTATCATATGAGGGCTTTCTAAAAAGCACAAGAGCCTCCCATAACTCAACCTGAGCAGGGAGATATGAGTCCCTCAAAATCACCATTTCCATCTTTCTTGGACAAGGCAGATTTTGGCATTTTGCTCGATTTGGAAAAATTGAGCAACTCCAAGCCTTGTCATCCATTTGGACACATCTGAGGATAAAACAAAAGAAGAATGATCTGATCCACAAGCCTCCAAAGTCCAAGAATCTACATTAGCCATAACAAATCTAAAAAGGCTAAAAAGGTGCCTAGACTCCAATTTTGTTTCAATGCATTTAATGGATACACCAAGGTGGCATGGACTGACACATTCCTAACTGAATGAGTCAAGGATCAGCACTGAATCAAAGGACCATAGGCCTGTGCCATAACCTTAAGTCAATGGCTAGAGGAGACTTGAGATTCCTTTTGCTCAACATTGGCCAAAAGCATGCTGCGGCTGCCAAACACTATTGCTTGCAAAACAAACTTGCTCTACTATAAATAGAGCTCATTTGTGCTAAGTTTGAGTACACCAAAGCACTACAACACTTGCTTTCCTCAAAATCTTTTTCTTTAGGCCAAAATGCCTTCTTTTGCAAGGTATCTCTGAGTTTTTGAGTTAGAGAGTAATTCCACCACAGCTCATGATCCAAACACCTCTAATATGTTGTATCTAAGCTGTTCAAACACTCACTTGTGACCTGAAACATCAAAATCACAAAGTTCACTTCCAAAACCTCAAAATTGGACTTTTCTGCATTTTTCAAGCCATGTCTTGATTCAATCACTTCCACAACCAAACAAAGCCTCAAACACAGTCCAAATATCATCCTTAAACTGTCCCAAATGGTTCCCCTCATCTGGAACACCATTTGAGAGAGTTGCCATATTGGTCACTTTTGCCCCTTTTGCAAGAAAGTGCCACAACTTGTTCCTGAGGATTCCAGCTGGTTCTAATCATTCTAAAGGCTTTTAAGGGATCAATTGAGAGTGTCCAAAGCATCAAATAACTTCTGGCATAAGGAACTTGGTAGATACCACAAAAGCTCCAAGAGGTAAGTGCATGCCAACTTGAACTCTTTGAATTATGCATTCCTTTGATGTCCATTGATCATAAACATCTCATACATGTTGTATATGTTGTGTTTGAACCAATTTGCCATGTAATTCTTGCCTGTACCATGAGATAGCATAGAACATGCAAAAATAGGCCTATTTCAAAACCACTATCGGATTTTGAGGAGGAAACATTTTCTGAAAATTCCAAGGGCGCCATTGGATTTCTCATGAAATTCTAGGTCAGATGCACCTAAATTTTGTCCCAACCCATGGAGAAATGAAAAAGTTAGAGGCTTCACGTAAATTGCCCAAAAGGCTTGCCTTGCCTTGCCTTGCCCAGGCCTAGAAACAAGGCATGCCTTATGAATTAATGGGGTGGTTTTGATACACGAATGTATCACCACCCCAGTGGTAGCGCGCATGTGTGTTTGGCTTGATGGTCGTGGGTTCAAACCCCACCCAGACCATTTTGCCATTTTCTTTCTTTTTGCTATTTTTCCATATTTTCATGTTTTTATTAATTAATTGAAAAATTAATTTCTCCCTCAATTTTAATTATTTTTTATTGATTCTTTTTTTGAAAATTCACAAAAACATTAAAATATTTTATTCCATGAAAATTTCAAAAAAATATTATTTATTTCATATATTTGGTATTTTTGTAAAGAATTATATTTTTTTTTGTTTTTTAAACATTTAAAATATTTCTTTCTCTTGGTTTTGCAAAATTCCAATGATTTTTAAATCATCCCATGAATGAAAAATGATTTTCCAAATATAAATCCAAGATCAAAACCTTTTTCTTCACATATTTGATTATTTTAATTGAACTTTTATTCAATTAAAATACATTTTAAAACCAAAAATTAGGGTTTTGATCACTATCACCCTAACAAATCTTTTCAAACATCTTTGGGCCTCGAATAGAGTGTAAGACCCAATCCCTTTGTAAATATAAATAATTTTTGGCCTCAGTCATTGTATAAGTCCCACTGTGTTTCCAAAATCCCGGCGCGATCGTCGCTTTTCAAAACATTTTCATCTGGGCCTGCCCTTGTGTTGTAAGTCCCATTTCTTTCTTTTTTTCAAACTTTTGGGTCTCTCCTTGAGTTGTAAGACCCATCCCTCTATACAGAAAACCTTTTTTGGGCCTCAGTCATTGTATAAGCCCCAGTACAGTTTACAAAACAACGGTACGATTACTGTTTTTCATCTGGGCCTCTCCTTGAGTATAAGCCCCAACAATCTTTTCAAAACAACTTCCCTCTTGATTTAGGTTCAAATCCATAGTCGTTGTCAAAACTTTCTTTAATTTCTTGAACAACTAACCATACAACTGTTACAATGGAAGCTTGCTCGCCTGTAAGTTTTATCAGCTTTCATTTACATGCTTTTATATATATATATATATAACTGTATTGCTGGAAGCTTGCTCACCTGTAAGTCCTTCTTCATATCCTTTTAAATACTTGTCATATATCAACTTTATATATACTTGTATATCTACTTAGAGTTTTCCCCGACAACTAGGTCTAGAACTAGGTAAAGCCAGTTGGTCGCTCTTTCAATACAGTCAAAACTAGATCCCCATAGGATTTCTAGATACAGTCTTGCATTCTCTTGGGCTTAAACAATATGGAACAAAGAGAAAGGCATTATTCCCGGTGAAACTTTTCTCAGACTGTCACTATTAGAAATTGTCAAATAAATTCATTTCCCCATAGAGGATTAATTCTCGGTGAAACCTCTCTTGAATTTCTTCAAACCCTAGAACTGTTCACTAAAGGATTTATTCTCGGTGAAACTTTTCTTGAACTCTTCTTAAGTTTGGACCCACAGGCTTCCTAAAAGCATCCCCGCCTCCTCTTGGGCTTTGTACAAGGACCCTCCGGCTTCTTAAAAGTTCTCATGCCTTCTCTTGGGCTTAATACAAGGACCCTGAAGACCTCTTAAAGGTATAAGACAGAACTTAGTCATCCTTTGCTAGAGCAGTCTTTCTTGAGTCAAAACCTCAGACCAATTTAGGGTTGATTCTCATCCCTTAAAACACCTGCCTCCTCTTAGGCATCATACAAAGATAAACTCTTCCGTACCAGTAGACTTGGACAGTCTAATCCCTTCTTGGATCTCAAAGACATTCTCAAGTTCCTTACAAACATAGGAGAAACCCTGGTCATTTAACCAATCCCCAGTAGAGTTAAAACTCTCCTCGGATCTAAAACTCAGTCTTTTATCCAAAATTTCCCCAGCCAGGGTCAGTTTATCATCAGTATAACACTATCCCAAATCAGAACCTCAAGGTATATGATATCTCAATTCTCATGTAAATCCTCAGCAAGAGTTGATTCCCCATTTGGACCTGCGGATTAGAATCATTTGAGTAGTTCAGAGACTTGTGTCTAGTGTGTGAGATAACACAGTAGAGTGTGAGGTTGGGTATATTGGAAATGAACTATGATCTTTCTGGTGAATATTAAAGAGAGTCAGAAGTTGGATAGGAAATTGGTAGAGTTGATGGTTGCGAGTAATCAGAGTGCACATCGAAAGTGTGATGTGGCACATTTTGCTTATGCGTGGGTGACTTGTGAGAGTTCATAGGTTGAACCTTGGAAACAAGTGGGAACGATGAGACCGTTGGACGTTTCAAAAATGGAAGTGTTAGGCGAAGGGTTTAGATATTATTCATGGGTTGCTATGTAGATGGGTGTTCGGGTTATATGTTCGATTGGTGAATCGTAGCATTATTGTAATAGTGTTGTATGACAAGGATGTTGGTGTTCTGGTTATGTAGAGGTTTTTGAAACGATGTTATGTCGTGGAAATTTATGTTCTTATTTGTGGTGGCCTCGTTTACATCGTGATGGTTCGAGTGCGAGGAGCTAATTCCTATGTGGGGAGGTAGGGGTGTGTTATCTATGGTGAGGGTAACGATCTTGTTGTGTTCTATTTCTAGAGTGAACCTGAGTGTTGGTAACTTGGGTATTATTTGAGTCATGAGTTAGTCATCAAGTGCATTGTATGGGCATTGCATCTTGTCAGCGTGTTATTGGTGGTGTGCCTTTTGTTGGCATGTTAGTGGTTAGTCAGATGCGGGAGTCGTCTCCGGAACTGTTTCCACCAGGAACATTTTCGAGGACGAAAATAATTTAAGTGGGGGAGAGTTGTAACACCCCATTTTTAATTATTTAATCGTCGTGTTTTATTTTCAATTTTTTGGCCTCGTTTAGGGGGTGTCTGAGTGCGAAGGGGGTAATGTTAATAGTGATAAGGTGTGGGGTGTGTCCATTAATAGTAATATGGAACTTATTATTATTATTATTATTATTTTAATAGTATATTTCATATTATTATTGTTATGAATATTATTATTATTAATATTATTAGTAAAATAAAATCTAATGTGAATGATTAGATAATGGACTGAGATGAAATAATAAGGGTAGTTTAGTAATTAAAGAAAGATTAGTGAAAATTAGTGGGGGTTTAGTCATATAAGAACTTTGGAGAGAAAAAGAGGAAAACTAAGAAGAGGAAGAACAAGGGTGTGTTAGGGCTAACATCTCCATCAGATTTTCGCAGGAATTAATCAGGAATTCGAGGTAAGGGGGGAGAACGGGTTTAATATTGTTGAATTAATAATGTGAGGGTAGTGGGGAGTCCTTAACCCCGTAGGAATTCGTTTGAATGTATGCTGTCATATGATTGTAAGATGTATATGTGAATCTGTGATGAATATGATGTGGAATGAATCACTGAAATTTTGATTTTTGTCGGTCATCTTGATGTTGTTATTGTTGTTGAATGTGAATGTTGCATAGTTGGTTTTGATTTAGGTTTAGAGGATGAATTTAGACCAAAATATGATTTAGTAATGTTAAGAGAAAGATGTAGGATGAGTAATAGAACATAAAATTGATGTATAACTAATTTTAGGACTGTTTTGGAGTGAACAAGTGAAGATCCCGTAGCAAGAACTCAGACTGGTGTGGAGAAAACAGGTTTGCGTAATAGATCTGGCCTTACGCGTATTGGGGAGGGTGTTACGCGTACGGCTAGGCAGGATTGGAGGCATTACGCGTACGGGAAGGGCACAAGGAGGTTTTGGCACGGCCCTCTGCCCATACGCGTAAGGATACGCGTATGGTGGCTTGGCAATACGTGTATGGAGTAGCTATACGCGTATCCAGATCTGAGAAAGGAATTTGTGAAGGAAATAACTCTCTGCCCGTACGCGTATGAGGTCAGGCAATATGCGTATGGCAGGGCGAGGCAGACGGCCTTACGCGTCTGGTACGCGTATGCTTGGGCAGGAGAGTGTGGCAATACGCGTATGACTCAGGTCAGTACGCGTATGACCAGTGTGTGTGGAAAATTTTGAGTCCAATGTAGTTTCTTATGGTTTGGGAGGTTGATATTAGATTCTGGAATTTGAGTAGTGTGAAATCGGTGACGAAAATAATTAATTTAATAATTTTGGTGAATTAATTAGTACCTAGCTAATTAGTGGACGAGTACCTTGTGAGGCGTGTAGAATGTGTTTGTGTGGCGCCGTTTGTGTGAGGTGCGAGCAGTCTTGGGGTAGCAGAGGTAATTCTTGGTGAACTAACGGTGAGTGTATGACGCACTTTGGATCAATGAGGATCGTATATTTTACTTGATGATTGTCTCTTGTGCATAATTTGTGTGTGATGATGCGGTGTTGCAGGCGAGGTAATTCCAGTGTGAATTAAGGTAAGCGTATGGCTTACGTGTGATCAGGAGGATCGTGTAAATGCATGACTGATTATTATACATGTGTTTTGTGTGTAATTTGTGTTGGGGTGAATGATTATTTTATGTGTGATCAGGAGGATTGTGAGAATGTGTAATCTTATTATACATGTGTGTTGTATGCATGGTCGTTATTGTTCATTTCATGGTGTTGGTGGGATGAATCATTGCTCAGGAGGAGTGTATGTGATTCATCCGTACTCTGATTTAGAGAATGGTGGGGATAAATCATTGCCAAGTAGGGGTGTATGTGATCTATTCGGGTTCGATTAAATGAACCATGATGTTGGTACCACATGCATTGTGTCTGTGTCGAGTCGCATTGCATTATTACTTTGTTGTTTGATTGGTGATTAAATGTGACAGTAGGTCGTGATTGTATGTTTGTATGATGTATGTGAAGAACTACCTTCTAATATGTATTATTCACCGTTTAATATTGAATGTAGTTCTCACCCCTTTGTTGTTGTTGTGTCTGTGCTTCTTCGGAAGTACAGATAATCCAGGTACTTAGGTTACTTGGAGTGCGTGTTGCTTGTTTGAGTCGTAGGAGTCGCTCTGATACGTAACACGGGAACTTTGGGGATTTTATTGATTGTCATTTTGTTTTGAATTTAGTTACGTATCTTTCATTTGTTTGAATTTATGGTGGACCACGAGTATTAGTGGATTTTTTTCTTAGTTGTTGGCATGTGGCCGTGAAATGAATAAATAAACTATTTTCCACTGTTTTATTCCATGTAATAAAAGGAGTTTGATGTTGGTTTTATGAATGTAGCATCCTACTTATTTTTTTGGTGCAAAAACTCTGATTAATTCATAGAATTTTGTGTATTTTTCATAAATGGGGAAGTGGGGTGCTACACTAACCAGTGACTGACTCAACAAGAGAGTGCTTTTATATGTGTCTTGTACGAAGCCCAAGACGGAGGCTAAAAAGTTTTGACTCCACGTGAGGGTCTTTTATACTCAACAAGAGAGTGATTTTTATCTCGTACGAAGCTCGAGGTGGAGGCTAAATTTGGGTTGACTCAACAAGAGAGTCTTTTATACTCAACAAGAGAGTGATTTTGTATCTCGTACGAAGCCCGAGTTGGAGGCTGAAATTGGGTTGACTCAACAAGAGAGTCTTTTATACTCAACAAGAGAGTGATTTTGTATCTCGTACGTAGCCCGAGATGGAGGCTGAAAGGTTTTAACTCAACAAGAGAGTCTTTTATACTCAATAAGAAAGTGTTTTTGTATCTCGTACGAAGCCCGAGATGGAGGCTAAAAGTGGGTGACTCAACAAGAGAGTCTTTTATACTCAACAAGTGAGTGTTTTTTATCTCGTACGAAGCTCGAGATGGAGGATAAAAGTTTGACTCAACAAGAGAGTCTTTTATACTCAACAAGAGAGTGTGAAAAGGTTAGCTCCACTGGGGAGAATCATTTGTACAAAGCCCAAAAGGAGGCTATTGTGCTGGTGACTGTTTCAGTTTAGTGATTGGTCCAGTATGTTGGATAAAAGAGAAAATCAGTTCTTATGAAAGGAACGATTAAAGGTATTGTTGTGCTTTGGGATTGATCAGAGGATCAGGGTTATTTCCTGTTCTTTAAGGAAATGGGAAATCCAAAGGGTATTGAGACTTTCCAAGTCTACTGGTGTTTTGAGAAATCGATTCTCAGGTGGTGAATGATCTTTGTATGATGCCCAAGAGAAGGCTGGTATGTTAAGGGAGGAAGGTCAACCCATTAACAGGTCTGACACTTGACTCAGAAAGACAACTCTAGCAAATTGATGACTAGGTTCTGTTCCTATACCTGTAGAGGTCTCTAGGTCCGTGTACTAAGCCTAAGAGAAGGCATGAGAGCTTTTAAGAAGCCGAAGGGTCCTTGTACAATGCCCAAGAGGAGGCGGGGATGCTTTTAAGAAGCCCGTGGGTCCCCAAACCCCGAGAAGTTCAAGACATGCCATTCATCGAGAATAGATCAAGCCAGGAAAGTCCGAGAATTTGGAAGAAACTCAAGAGATGCCATTCACGGAGAAAAGATCATCCTTGGGGAGTAGAGTCTCTTTGACAATGTCTAAGGGTGACAGTCTAAGAAAGGGTTCACCGAGAATGCTGCCTTTCACGTCTCCATATTGTTTAACCCCAAGAGGAGGGAAGACTGTGTCTGGTAATCCTATGGGGATCTAGTTTTGTTTGTATTTAAGAGTAACCAACAGGGCTTTACCTAGTGCTAGACGTAGTTGCCGGGGAAAACTCTAAATAACTATACTAGTATTACACAGTTGATATTTGATAAGTATATAAAAGTTTGTGAAAGAAGACTTACAGTGAGCAGCCCCACAATACAGTTATATATATTAAAGCGGATAAAGAAAGCGGGTAAACACTTACTCGGTTGTAGAGCTTCCATGCTGTTTTGTTAGTTTGTTCAACAAAGAAAGCTTTGATAACAATATTATATTCAAAATCAAAGGAGAAAGTGCTTTGAAAAGATTGTTGGGGCTTATAGCTCAAGGAGAAGCCCAAGGTTTTATCAGTGATTGCACTGTTTGTTTTGTACAGGGACTTATACAACTGACTGAGGCCCAAAAAGGTTTTCTGTACAAAGGTATGGGTCTTACACTCTCTCAAGAGGCCCAAAGGTGTTTAAAGAAAAGGAATGAGGCTTATAACATAAGGGTAGGCCCAGATGATTTGTTTTTTTGAATTGGCGATCGCGCCGAGATTTCTTTAACATAGTGGGTCTTATACAATGCATTGAGGCCCAAAAAGTTTTGGTTAAAAAAGGGGTTGTGTCTTACACTCTATTAGAGGCCCAATGATTTATTTTTGTACAAGTTGTGGGGCTTACAGCTCAAGGAGAGGCCCAGAGTTATTTGTTTTGAAAACTGCGATCGCGCCGAGGTTTTTGAAAGCACAGTGGGTCTTATACAATGACTGAGGCCCAAATATTTTGGTTTCAAAAATGGGTTGGGTCTTACACTCTATTTGAGGCCCAAAATGTTAAAAAAGTTTGATGAGTGTTGAATTAATAAAAAATACCCTAATTTGTTTTCAAAATGTATTTTAATTGAATAAAAATTCAATTAAAATGATCAAAATTGATAAACATGTGTGGAAACAAATTGTGATCTTGGATTAATGTTTCAAAAATTATGTTTCTATCCACAAAATGATTGGAAATCACTAAAATTTGAAAAATCAAGAAGGAGAAAATATTTTAAATGTAAAAAACAATTAAAATATTAATTCTTTACAAAAATATCAAGTATATGAAATAAATAATATTTTTGGGATTTTTTGGGAAAATAAAATATTTTAACATTTTTGTGAATTATTAAAAAAAGAATCAACTCAAAATCATTAAAATTCAGAGAGAAATTAATTTTTGAATCAATTAAATAAAATCACAAAATTCAAATATTTGAATTTTCAAAAAGGGCGCCAAAAACATGGCAAGAACACGCGCCACCCTCTGTTTCTGCAGATTTGCGTTTTCTATCTAATCTCACTGAATACTTGATGATAGCATGCAATCTACATATCAATCTACTCGTTTTCACCTCACGATCATGTCTATGGTCTTTAATTTCATTTATTTTAAGCATGGAACAAGAAATCAAAGAGAAACCTCAAGAACCCTAAAACTTGCATGAAGGCTCATAAATTCCATACACGATTCAAACAAAACAATTGATTGAGGGTAAACACTCTATGCATGATTATGAACATATGGCCAAATTATAGTGCAGCAAAAATTGCATGGATCATAGAGTTAGAAGAGCTCATGCTTACCTCTTGCAGCTGGTGATTGTGTTTTGTGTTAGAGGTGTTACGACTTGGTTCCAAGGATATAGACAGCTTCCCTAGGTGCTATGGAGTGTGTCTGGGTGTTTGGAGTGGATTGAATTGAGCTGGAACTTAATTTGGCACCTCAACTGCAAATCTGTCAAACACTTGTGCAGATGGCTGGTGATTTTGAGAATCTGGTGTTCCAGATATTATGTGAGTGTTTGGATCACCTCTATATGATGTTTATGAGGTGTGTGTGTGATTGGTTTGGTTGGAATAGCTCTCAAACTCAAAAGCCGATAGTGACTTGGTTTGGAAGGCAATTTTGGAGTGAAGAAGGAGATTTTGAGGAAAGCATCTATTTGATGGCTTTGGTGTACTCAAACTGATCACAAATGAGCTCTATTTATAGTAGAGCAAGTTTGTTTTGCAAGGAATAGTGAATGACAACTGCTGCATAGGTTTGGCCAATGTTGATCAATGAGAGTCTAAGTCTCCTCTAGCCATTGACTAGAAGTTAGGGCACAGGCTGCTGGTTCCCTTGGTCTTGGATAAGTCTTGACTGAATTCAGTTGGAAATGGCTCAATCCATGCCACCTTGGTGCATCCATTGAATGCTCTAAAACAAAATTGGAGTCTTGTCCCCTCTTTAGGGATTTCTAGGTTTGGCATGCTATTTTTAGTTCCAAGGACTTGGGAGGCTTAAGATCAGAGTTGGTTCCTCCTTGGTCTTCCCTTGAGGTGTTCAGATGGATAAGTGTGTTTGTCATTTGCATAAATTTGGTAAATCGAGCAAAATGTACAAATCTGCCTTGCTTTGACAGTTTTCTGCAAGGCATGTTGCCATTGTCATATCTCATGGCTCAAGTGGAGTTTGATGGAGTTCTTGGCCATTTTGGAAAGCCCTCATATGATACAATAACTGTTTGATCATAATTGGTTTTGATACTTTTTGGATCCAAGTGAAAAATGCCCTTACATTTGGAAAAAAGTAAGACAGATTCTAACTTAGTGAAAATTTCACTAAGTGTTGGAAAAAAGTGACATTTTCACTTTTTGTGATTTTGATCATTCCATAACTTAAAATCCATGAGGAATTGGAATGAGTTATGTTTGAAGCTTTTGTAGAGTGCCATGAGAGCTACAAATCCAGCTTTGGATGGGGAAAAATGGCCTTGTGGTTAGGAGTTATGATCCTCTAAAGTTGGTACCCTAGCCACTTTGTTCCATAACTTAGAAAAATTTCTAAGTTTTATGGTTACCCCTTTTACAAGTTATCCCACTTTTCTTGATTTTTCTTGATGAATGATGATTCCAATCACACATTAACATCATTTTAGGGTTAAGGAACCATAATTGTGAAAAATCTCAAAAAGTCAAAGTTGACTTTTGTGCACATTTGACTTTTTGTTAGATGAATTCCAAACTGTGCGATCCTCTATGAAATCAAGTCCTTGACCTAAATAAAACTTGATGGATTGATTTCATAGGTTTTATAGGGTGTATTGAATCATGTCCTAGGGTTTGGGAGCATGTCCTGGTCAAAAGTCAAAGGTGCAGTTGACTTTTTTTATTAAAACCCTAATTGTGGTTCATTTGAAACTGAAACTTGGTGATCAAGCTTCTTGGATCAATCCATTGTTGTAGGTGGATCAATGTAGTTTATTTGAGATCCTCAAATCCTCCTTTGAAGTCTTGGCTCATGATTTGTCCCAAAAGTAAACTTAGGGGTGAATTAGGTCAAGAAACCTTAATCCCTGATTTTTGATGAATGCATCCCCTGAGGCCAAATTGACTTGATGATTGGGTCCATGATGTCCCAAGGAGCATATTAGGTTATGCTTTGAAGCATTGGCTCATGCCCAGGGGAAAATTTCCATCTGGAGGCCCTGGTCGACCAAAACACTAATTTGGTGACACTGTTGATTTTGAGGCTTGATCCACTCAGAATGCTGCAACCTTGTGCTTAATCATTGAGGTGGGAGTCCTCTTGATCCATTGGGGATGTTTGAGAGGTTATACAAGTTGAAGATCATGTCATTCCTTGATTGATCCTTTGTCTAAGAACACTAAGAGGGCTTGAAACCCTAAGTTTGATTGTAGTGAAGGCTCACCCATCTTTGGGGAGACTAATGGTTCATCCATATTGTGATGATGATTTGCACAATGATGGGAAATCTTAGTGGTCAAAATTTAGGGTATGATAGATGCCCCTATTTAATCTTCTTGGACCCGAAGGTGTGAATGACGAAGGTATTCGGGCATTCGGGGTGCAAGAGGATTAAATATCGGAATACCCGAAATTTTGATAGTGGTTAAGAATGGCAGTTTGCGCACCCTTCTTCTTTTGCTAAGCAATGATGCTTAGAAAAGGTAAACTTAACCTCGATCATGGTTTCCTACCAAGGAACTTTTCTTAGTTTCTAAAATGAACTTCCCCTCGATCCTGGTTTCCTACTAAGGAACTGGTCTAAGTTTTTGATTTAAACTTCGCCTCGATCCTGGTTTCCTACCAAGGAACTGGTCTTAGTTTCTGATTTAAACTTCCCCTCGATCCTGGTTTCCTACCAAGGAACTGGTCTAAGTTTTTGATTTAAACTTCCCCTCGATCCTGGTTTCCTACCAAGGAACTTGTCTTAGTTTCTTTTGTCAATAAACTTTATTGACAAGGGACACTATGTGTAGTGGTTTTCCTCAAACTTCTCATCAAATTTTCCTGGGGAGATGCCATTTGATGGAAAAAATTTTGATGTCAGACTTGTTGGGGAACCCATCTGTCTGAATTGTAGAGGGGAACAAACTTCTTTGTTGGAGATGCCATTTGTTGACTCTACCTGGGGAAAATGAGTCTCTTGAGAGACTGTTTCCGCTTGGAGATATTACATCATACTTTTCTCGGAGATCTTCTCGGAGAAATGCCATATGATGTGATCCAATTTTGAGGTGCTGATGACTTCATTAACATCGACTCTCCGGAGAGCAAAATCAATGTGTTGCTGAAAGTCTTTAGTTGTGAGGCTTTCTCTGGGGATTTTCCTTAATCCGGGAAAGGGAAGATATCATCTTCAATGGCGAAGAGTGACATTTGTCGAAAGTTTCTCTGGTCGTTCAGAGGTTCAAGTTATCAAAGTGGTCAAGGGCCAACTCTAATCCAGAAATAAATTGGGGGAGAGAGATTGTTCAGACGCAACATTTCCTGACGAGGAAAGAACCGACAACTCGATTGTGAAGACTTTTATCACTAGGGGACAAGACCGACTAGAGTGATAGTGATGCAATATGAATATGAATGTAAATCAATAATGCATGATGCATGTATGTATATGCTGACAAAACTGACACGATATACAGACTAGTAGATGAACACGACTGGATACTCGGCCACAGTGGGAGATAAAACGTATCGCTGGTTCAAGATAGCAATTCTGCCTTGCTTAGGAGAGATAGTCCCTGCGGGGAACAACATTGGTCAGGCTTAAAAGATGAGAACTCGGCCGAAGATGTCAGATGGAGTATTCACATCTGACATAACTGATCCTTCGTCTAGGCGCACTGGTTTAGAAGGAGTACTTTGATTCTGCACTTTGAAGCTCGATTACTTCTGGCGAAGCGATCAATGTTCTTTCGATGTTCAACAGTCAAAATAAATTGCCATCTTTATTTTAAAAGAAGAAAAGTTTGACAAGTAAATTCGTTTTTGTTTCGTTTCAAGAATCGTTGATCATGTTAAAATGTCATTTTGTAAAGCTAAAACAAATAAGAATTGCAAACAAAAGCAGAAGGGCTCAAATTGTATTGATAGGATGGAAATCATCCAAACGCGTGATTCCATAGAGTATGTAAAAAGTTTAGAAAATGGTAATTAAAGGGAAAAGAGCTATATTGAAACATAATGATCACTATCCTTCTACCAACTTTGAATTCGGGGCATCCTGAGCTTCTGTCGAAGATGACCTTGACTGGAGTTTTCTGATGGATGATATAACTGCTGCTGAGGGACTTGCCCCTGTTGGACGTAGTTACTTTCCATTTTCCCTAACTTTTTCCTGGATTGTACTTTGAGATTTCCAATCCACCTGGATGATTTTTTTTATTATGTCTCTAATTTTTGCCTGAACCGCCCTTTCGGGTTTTCAATATACCGAGACGTTTTTATTTTTAGTTTAGGCGAAGTATTTCTTGACTACATCAACATTCGTGGGGTAGGCAAATTCCTCTCCGTCCATGTGTCATAACCCAAATTTTGACCACTAAGATTTCCCATCATTGTGCAAATCATCATCACCATATGGAGGGAACCATCATACTTCATCAGTCTCCCCAAAGATGGGTGAGCATCCACTACAATCAAAATTAGGGTTTCAAGCCCTCTCTGAGTGCTTAGACAAAGGATCAATCAAGGAATGACATGATCTTCAACTTGTCTAACCTCTCAAACATCCACAATGGATTAAGATGACTCCCACTTCAAGGATTAAGCACAAGGCTTCTCCCTTCTAGGTGGATCAAGTCTTAAGATCGACAGTGTCACCAAATTAGGGTTTTGGTCGGCCAGGGCCTCCAGATGGAAATTTTTCATCTGGGCACAAGCCAATGATCCAAAACATAACCTAATATACTCCATGGAACCTCATGGACCCAATCATCAAGTCAATTTTGCCTCAGGGGATGTATTCATAAAAAATCAGGAATTAGGGTTTCTTGACCTAATTCACCCCTAAGTTGACTTTTGGGACAAATCATGAACCAAGACCTCAAGTCATGATTTGAGGGTCTCTAATGAACTATATTGATCCATTTGGAACAATGGATTAATCCAAGAAGCTTGAGCAACAAGTCTCAATTTCATCTGCACCACAGTTAGGGTTTTAAGGAAAAAGTCAACTGTAACTTTGACTTTTGACCAGGACATGCTCCCAAGCCCTAGGACATGCATCAATATACCCTATGACACCCATGGAACATGTCCATCAAGTTTGATTTAGGTCAAGGACATGATTTCCTGAAGAATTGCACAGTTTGGAATTCATCTGATAAAAAGTCAACTGTGCACAAAAGTCAACTTTGACTTTTTGAGATTTTTCACCAAAATGGATTTTTAACCCTAAAATGATGTTAATGTATGATTTGAATCATCATTCATCAAGAAAAATCAAGAAAAGTTGGATAACTTGTAAAAGGGGTAACCATAAAACTTAGAAAATTTTCTAAGTCATGAAAAAGTACCACTAATGCACCAACTTTGGAGGACCATAACTCCTAAACCACAAGGCCATTGTGCCCCATTCAAAGCTTGATTTGTAGATCACATTACCCTCTACAAAAGCTTTATACTGACCTATGTCCAAATTCCTCATGGATTTTGAGTTATGGAGTGATCAAAATCTAGAGAAAACACTTTGTTCCAACACTTAGTGAAAATTTCACTAAGTCTGATTTTGCCTTACTTTTTGCCAAATGTAGGGGGATTTTTCACTTGGATTCAAAAGAGATCAAAACCAAACATGTTCAAACAGTTGTTGTATCATGTAAGGGCTTTCCAAAATGGTCAAGAACATTACCAAATTCAACTTACACCATGAGATATGACATTGGCAAGTTGCCTTGCTGAAATCTGTCAAAGGCAAGGCAAAATTTGCAATTTTACTCGATTTGCCAAAATCAGCCAAATTCAAATGCTCCTATCCACTTGTACACATCTAAGGATTGAATCTAAAGGGGACAATCACTGAGCCAAGCCTCCAAAGTCCATGGAACAAGAAATAGCATGTTGAACCTAGAATGGCAAAAATAGGGACAAGACTCCAAATTTGGATTGAAGCATTCAATGGAAGCATCAAGGTGGCATGGACTGAGCCATTCTCATCTGAAATCAGTCAAGACTTATCCAAGACCAAGGGAACCAAAGCTCTGTGCCCTAACCTCTAGTCAATGGCTAGAGGAGACTTGGATTTTCATTTGCCAACATTGGCCAAACCCACTTAGCAGTTGCCATTCACTATTCCTTGCAAAACAAACTTGCTCTACTATAAATAGAGCTCAATTGTGTTCAGTTTAAGTACACCAAAGGCCTACAACACTTGCCTTTCTCAAAATCTCTTTCTCTTGGCAAAAATGCCTTTCTTAGCAAGGTAACTATCGGGTTTTGAGCTAGAGGGCAATTCCACTCAAACCAATCACTCACACACCTCATATACATCACATATGAGCTGATCAAACACTTAAACAACAACTGGAACATTGATTTCTCAGAATCACCAGTCAATTGCTCAAGGTTTTAACCAAAGTGCAATTGAGATGCCATGAAGTGATCTAGTCAATTTCCATCAAGTCCAAGCATTCAAACACACTCCATAGCACCTAGGGAAGCTGTTCAGATCATCACAACACAACTGTAACACCTCCTACACAAATCAAGATCACCAGCTGCAAGTGGTAAGCATGAGCTCTTCTAACTCTATGATCCATGCAATTTTTGCTGCACAATAATTTGGCCATATGTTCATAATCATGCATGGAATGTTTTCCCTCAATTAATTGCTTTGTTTGAATCGTGTATCAAAAATCCTAGCCTTCATGCAGAAATTAGGGTTCTTGAGGTTTCTTCGTGATTTCATGTTTTATGTTTAATTTAAATGAAATTAAGTGTTATAGACATGATCGTGAGGTTGAAACGAGTTGATTGGTATATGGATTACATGATATGATCAAGTATTCAATGAGATTGGATGGAAAATGCAAATCTGGGCAAACCCAGAACACGCGCGTGTTCTTGGGCGTTCTTGGCGCCATTTTTTGAATATTTGAATATTTGAATTTTGTGATTTTATTTAATTGATTCAAAAATTAATTTCTCTCTGAGTTTTAATGATTTTGAGTTGATTCTTTTTTTAATAATTCACAAAAATGTTAAAATATTTTATTTTCCCAAAAAATCCCAAAAATATTATTTATTTCATATAATTGATATTTTTGCAAAGAATTAATATTTTAATTGTTTTTGACATTTTGAATATTTTTTCCACATTGATTTTGCAACTTTTAATGCCTTCTAATTATTTTGTAGGTCAATACTTAATTTTTGAAGCATTAATCCAAGATCACAATTTGTTTTTCATATGTTAAACAATTTTGATCATTTTTATTAAATTTTTATTCAATTAAATACATTTTTGAAAACAAATTAGGGTTTTTGGATTAATTCAACCCTCATAAATCATTTTCAAAACACTTTGGGCCTCTAATAGAGTGTAAAACCCAATCCTTTTTTGACCAAACCATTTTTGGGCATCAGTGTATTGTATAAGTCCCGATACCGTAAAAAACAAACGGTGCGATCGTCGCCTTTTGAAAAATAACCTTTTGGGCCTCTCCTTGAGCTATAAGACCCATTTAAAACACTTTGGGACTCTGATAGAGTGTAAGTCCCAACCCCCTTTTAACCAAAATCATTTGGGCCTCAGATATTGTATAAGTCCCTTCGCGTTAAAAGAAAATCTCGGCGCGATCGCCATTTTTAAACGAAAAGTCAACTGGGCCTACCCTCGTGTTATAAGCCCCACTCTTTTTCTTTAAAACTTTTTGGGCCTCTTGAGAGAGTGTAAGACCCATCCCTTTGTACAGAAAACCTTTTTGGGCCTCAGTCGCTTGTATAAGTCCCTCTGTACAAATTCAAACAGTGCGCTCACTGATAAAACCCTGGGCCTCTCCTTGAGCTGTAAGCCCCAAACCTTTCTTTTTCAAAGCACTTTCTCCTTTGATTTTGAATATATTGTTGTTTTCAATCTTTCTTTGTTGAACAACTAACCGAACAGCATGGAAGCTCTACAACCGAGTAAGTGGTTATTGCTTTCATTTACCGCTTTCATATACATATAACAGTATTGTGGGGCTGTTTCACTGTAAGTCTTCTTTCATAAACTCATATCAACTGTGTAATAATAGTATAGATATTTAGAGTTTCCCCGGCAACTACGTCTAGAACTAGGTGATTCTGTTTCGTTTATTTGTAGAAATAGACAACTAGATCCCCAATAGGATCACCAGATACAGTCTTCTCTTCGGATGTCCTCATTAGGAATTGTCAAGAAACTCTACTCCCAGAGATGAATGTATTCTCCGTGAATGGCATCTTTGAGTTTCTTCCAAATTCTCGAACTTCCCTGACTTGATCTATTCCTCGTGAATAGCTTGCCTTGAATTTCTCGGGGTTTGGGGACCCACGGGCTTCTTAAAAGCATCGGCCTCCTCTTGGGCATCGTACAAGGACCCACAGGCTTCCTAAAAGCAACCTGGCCTCCTCTTGGGCATCGTACAAGGACCCACGGGCTTCCTAAAAGCAACCCCGCCTCCTCTTGGGCTTAGTACAAGGACCCGCCGGCTTCTTAGAAGTATTCACAGCCTCCTCTTAGGCTTCGTATAATGATCTCTTCCTCCGAGAATGATAGCCTCCACTTGGGCTTCGTACAAGGACCCGTCGACTTCTTAAAAGTTTCCAGCCTCCTCTTGGGTTTCGTACAAATTGTCCTGACGACCTCCTAGAGGTATAGGAACAGAGCTTAGTCATCTACATAGAACAGTCCTTCCATAGAGTCTACTACTGTTTCTCAAAGCACAATACAAAAGATGAAACTCTAGAATTGGACAGTCTAATCTCCTTGAGTCTCAAAGGTATTCTCAAGCACCCTTCAAAAATAGGAAGGAACCCGTAGACTCGGACAGTCTCAATACCCTTCGGATTTCCCACTTCCTTAAAGAACAGGAATAACCCGGATCCTCGAATCAAATCCTTGAGTACAGTGTTGCTCATATAAGAACTGATTTTCTCTTTAAAATCAGTATACTGGACATGTCACTTAAACTGAAACAGTAACCCTAGCCTCCTCTTGGGCTTTGTACAATGATGCTCCCCAGCGGAGTCAAACAACGTTTAGCCTCTCTCTCGGGCTTTGTACGAGACACATAAGAGACTCCCTCGTTGAGTCAATCCCCTTTTCGCCTCCATCTCGGGCTTCGTACGAGATACAAAAAAACTCTCTTGTTGAGTCAAGTAGCCTCCATCTCGGGCTTTATACAAAATACCAAATGATTCCCTCGTTGAGTCAAAACCTTTTAGCCTCTCTCTCGGGCTTTGTACGAGACACATATTAGCCTCCTCTTAGGCTTTATATAAGAAAACCACTTGTTAATCCAATTAACCTTTTAGCATCAAAGCTGTGCCTCGTTCACAGTACACAAACATCAACAACTCTTTCCCCTTTCATCTGATTGCTGTAAGTGGCAAGCCTCTGGATCATCTACATCCATGCCACTGTCCCTCTTTTAGCATGAGAAATTCCTAAGGAAAGATGGCATTGTTCTACACTGAGTTAAAGTCTTCTCCTTCAGGTTGGAAATCCCCTATAAAGGAAATTATGGCATTGCTAGGATCCGCGTATCCCAGTTAAAGTAATTCTCCTTTATAAACATTTGTCATAGACAAACCCCTATTTAGAGATGACAAATTCTCTCTAAAGTCAACCCTCTTTCAGCTTCACATCTTGGGCTTTGAACAAGATACAAACCACCTTTCGCTTCGCGTCTTGGGCTTTGAACAAGACACCAAAAACAACCATTTCCTCCCATAGAATAAGAGGAACTACGAACGCTCTGATTTCCCTGTTTCGGTAAACGGGAATACGTAGGCATAAGATTGAAAGAAAAATCTTAGCGAGCACACTAAACAAAAACCCAAAATCCCATACTCTCATGTATCTATCAAAAGCATCAGTCCTAACATCCTAATCCTTATTCCCCGCCAGAAAGTCCTAGAAAGAGAAGAGAAAACCGTATTGGCGAAAATACAAATAACCAGTACAAAGGCCCCCCCACATTGATAGCATTCGTAACCTGACAGACCGCTGTTTAATCTCAGTATGCAAAGCAGGGTTAATTGGAGACATCTATTTCCCTTCCTTATTCAGCTCACAATAGAATAAAAAATGAATCGACCTGTAGTTAAAACTCAACCGCAGAGAGCGACCAACGCTTAAGAACTGCGTCCAAAATCGCTCGCTACACTCTCCCTGGCCCTTTGCAATGTGGGGCATTGATATGATCGGAAAATTTAAGCCTACTGCTCCAAACGGCCATCGTTTCATCTTGGTCGCCATTGATTATTTCACGAAGTGGGTTGAAGCAGCATCTTATGCCAACGTCACTAAGCAGGTGGTAGCTCGTTTCCTGAAACGGGATATCATTTGTCGATATGGAATGCCCGAGAGAATTATTACTGATAATGGTTCTAATTTGAACAACAAAATGATGGCTGAGCTGTGCCGGGACTTCAAAATTGAACATCACAATTCTTCTCCGTACTGCCCGAAGATGAATGGCGCTGTTGAGGCGGCCAATAAGAATATTAAGAAGATTGTGCAGAAAATGGTTGTCATATCTAAAGATTGGCATGAGATGCTACCGTTCGCCTTGCATGGGTACCGAACGTCAGTACGCACGTCTACTGGGGCAACACCATTCTCACTTGTGTATGGTATGGAGGCAGCCCTACCGGTTGAAGTTGAGATTCCATCCCTCAGAGTCATGATGGATGTCAAATTAGACGAAGCTGAATGGGTTCGCGCCAGATTTAATCAGTTGAGCCTTATTGAAGAGAAACGACTGGCAGCTATGTGTCACGGGCAGTTATACCAACGAAGGATAAAGCGGGCGTTTGATCAGAAGGTGCGTCCTCGGGTTTACAAAGTCGGAGATGTAGTACTCAAAAGGATCCTTCCTCCTAGTACAGATCACATGGGCAAATGGACTCCCAACTATGAAGGTCCATTCGTGGTTAAAAAGGTCTTCTCGGGCGGAGCCTTATTGCTTACAACCATGGATGGCAAAGACTTTCCATCCCATGTTAACTCAGACGCAGTAAAAAAATACTTCGCATAAATAGACCTGCTGGACTTAAAAAAAAAAGAGAGTCCAGGCAAAAAAGGGCATCTCGACGAACCATAAAAACAGAATAAAAAGGTTCGGGAAAAAATTAGGGATATAAATAAAAATTGTACACCCGGTAAGTTGAAAACCCGAAAGGGCAACTTAGGCAAAAAGGGGTATTCCGGTGGATTGAAAACCTGAAAGGGCGGCCCATGCAAAAGAGGGATTTAAGCGAATGATTGCGGTCTGAGTTATTGGTACTCCATCACCGTTTCAGCAACTGACATTCCAAAGGATAAGAATCGGTCCAATCACTCCTCAGAAGGCAAGGTCGGGGAGTTTTGAAGACATACTGGCCATAGCAGAATCGAAACTCAGTAGAATTCCATTTTCAGATTGCCATTAGGATAGTTTCTTTTCTCAATTTACAGCAATCTCCTCTTTCCAGGGTTTGCTTCCGAATGTATTTGCCAATTTCAGGCATTTTTCAATAAAATGAATTTCAGTCAAAAGCTTCTTATTTTGTTTTTACTGCTTTGTTTGCAAAAACGTCCGAATTTTTTATAAAACATTGCATTTGAAAACATTGTGGCCTTACAATAACATGCACAGAAAAACATTTAAAATCACTTTGAATGTTGAGTAATCCTGGATGGTGGACTCAAACCACGCAATATCCTGGGGCATGTGTGCGTATTCTTTTGTTGCAGGTAACAGGTACAAGTGATTTCGAAGGTGAGAGCCATTTTCTTCCAGACAAGTAATCACTTACCCTTAAGTCAGAATACCGGGGCAACCATATTCAGGAAAGGGTTCCCATGACACCCTTTTGTTGCAACTTTTACTGATTGAGTTCACCGTTTGATCGGCGGCCGATTACGGCAAGATGAGATCAACGAGGCAAAGCTAATAAGGGATCGTTGGATCTTATTAAGTCGATTCTCCCATTCAGAACGTCCAACAAGTACAAGCTTTTCTCTGTCGATAACGGTTGCAAATTCCTCAGTAGAGTTGCTTCGCAGACCTCGCAGTTAATGTTCAAGACTCAGTGAGTGTCCAGGAGTTTGAAGATGCCAAATCTTCTGTAAAATCCTTTTGGGACAATTTCTTTAGATCAGCCTTGTAATCTGGGGCAAAAGCGAGTTTGTGATCCCTCCCAAGCATGGGGCATCTTGAAATCCCTTCTACAAGATGTGTTCCAGATCTATTATCTCCAGTAGAGTGACTTCCTAGATAATACGACTAGCTCAAGTCTCAACATTTGCTTAAGAGCTTGAAGATGCTTGGTCTTCTGTAAAATCCTCTTAAGGGGCATCTCCTGCACGAGACGCTTTGAAGCAGTTCTCCCCAGTAGAGTTTGTGGTAAACTCATTATCCCTAGTGGAGTCGTCAAGCGGAAGGTTTGCCTAGCATGGGACATTGTGGCTCTTATTCTAAGCTCGACAATTTTGTTCCTCAATAGATTACCGTGGATTTGATTTGTGTTCTCCCAACAAATCTCTAGGGACTCTTTCTCAGCATGTTGCAATGGAATGTCTTCTAACCAGGACTTGCGTATCCCCGATGGAGTAGCTCCGGTCCCCAGTAAGATCGTATCCCCGACAGTTTGTTCTCAGCAAGAAGAGATTGTAAATTCATTGCTTAGTAACCAGGGCTAAATACGGTTGTATCCTCACAGAGTTCAGCATTGAATCTTATCAGTAATACTCCCCAGCTGAGTTGTTCTTTCTCCTCGCAGAGGTTTAGCAGATCAATAGAATCTCTTCCTCAGCAGAGTGTTAGTACATTCTTTCCCCAGTCAAGTAGGAAAGTTGTCATGCCTCCAGCGAAGTTGCTATGATCAGAATTCATCCCCAGGCAGATGAAATAATTCCTGGCAGAGTCATCACTTCCCCATATCTCAAAGTCCAATTTGTTTTTGGCAAGCGTGGCAATTTGGAGTAGATGGATTGTTCACTCATTATCCAGCAGAGATACTATCCTTTCAGGAGCTTCTGAGGTCAAATCATTGATCATGGTTCCTCAGTAGAGTCAACAGGGATGTATGATATGTATGCAGAGCATAATCCAGTGTTGAATTTTTTCAAAAGTCCACCCGCAGTGTGGCCAATCAGTAGTCAACTGACTTCATCCAAAAGGCATCTTTCAAAAGTCCACCCGCAGTGTGGTCCATCGGCATTTGTCCGGTTTTATTCGAAAGACAAAGCAAAGTCCAACCGCAGATTGGCAAAAGTCCATCTTAGGGTGGCAAAGCAGGGCAAAGTCCAACTGTAGATTGGCAAAAGTCCATCTTAGGGTGGCAAATCAGCAAAGTCCAACCGCAGATTGGTAAAAGTCCATCTTAGGGTGGTAAATCAGCAAAGTCCAATCGCAGATTGGCAAAAGTCCATCTTAGGGTGGGAAAGCAAGGTAAAGACCAACCGTAGATTGGCGAAAGTCCCCCCGCAGTGTGGCAATTCAGTAGTCATCTGACTACATTTAAAAGATAGTTTGAAGACCAACCGCAGATTGGTGAAAGTCCACCGGTAGTGTGGCAAGCCAGTAGTCATCTGGCGTCGTTTAAAAGACATTCTTAAAGTCCACCCGCAGTGTGGCAAGCCAGTAGTCGTCTGGCGTCGTACAAAAGACATTGTTAAAGTCCACCCGCAGTGTGGTAAGCCAGTAGTTGTCTGGCATCGTACAAAAGACGTTTTCCAAGTCCATCTGCCGTATGGCAAGCCAGTAGTCGTCTGGCATCGTACAAAAGACATTCTTAAAGTCCATCTGCAGCGTGGCAAGCCAGTAGTCGTTTGGCGTCGTTCAAAAGACATCTCTCTAGTGCTATTCTTCCCATCAGAGTTTTATCCGAGCAGAGTTCATTTGGTTGGGTTTATATCCGTTTTCTTCTTCTCCACAGAGTGCAAATTTTCTGGTTATTTTCGGTATTCAATCCCTCCATACCTTAAAAGTCTGAAAGCAACCGCTATCATCCATTCAGGTCTACAGTGATTGAATAGGGGCAGCTGTAATACCCCAAAATTTGCCCTCTAATATTTCATATCATTTAGCATATGCTTTCATTGCATTGCATTCCATTCAAGTCATAGAAAAATAAAGCATTCATCTTTGCATTCAGCATAAGGCATGTGATCAGTGGTTTTCAGAGTATTAATCATCCAAAGTAAGAGAGCAAGAGCCAAGGGTCTCCCAACAAGCCTCAAGGGTGTCTTATATCATGTGTCATCCCATTTGATCCCACAAGTCATTGGAAGATGGGAACTCATCAAGAAGATTGGACAGTTCATCATCTCCTATCAAAAGCAGTTCAAATTAGGGTTTGTGATTCAAGCAGTTTCCTGATGAAATTCTAGTTCAAACTTGATCTCAATGTTTTCTACATGATATCAAGTATCTAAGGATGGAAGATTGCCCATTGGCTCATTTCAGAAGAGGTTTAATTGGTCAGTTGCTTGAGAATCAAGAAATTTAGGGAAAAGTCAACTGTGCAAAGGAAAAAGTCAACCCCTGACTTTTTAAGGTCAAATTCATGAAATTCAAGTCACATATGTTCATTGAAGAAGATTTGATCAAGAAAATCCAAGAGGTTCATGGAAAAATCAAGAAATCACAAAACTGCCCAAAATAGAAACTTAGGGTTTCTAAAAATGGAAAGTTTAAGCCATTTTGCACTCTACTTCAAGGCACTCTTTCTTCAAGATAAAAGCTTCGAACTTCAGGCCCAAGTTGAGCCAATTAAATATCACATTCTAAGCTTCAAATACATATAAATAAATCTCCCATTGGATCAAAATTGAGGGAGTTATGGTCAATCAAAGTTTGACAAAATCAAGGCAAATCTCAAGTCATGGCAAGGCAGATTCAGGCCTCCAGGCCATAATTTCATCAAACACTTGGTGTGCCAAATGTCAAGCTAGTTTTCTCCATCAAGAAGGCTTCAAATGAAAAATTTTTGAACATCAAAGTTGTTCATTTCCATGTTCTCTACAACTTTCATGTTTTGAATTTTTTCATTTGAACAAGTTATAAGTGTCCTATGAGGGTTCAAAGAGGGATGCTCACAACTGAAAATATGCTCAAGAATGCTTGCCTCATGGGCGCATTCTCTTGCCCACCAAAGTCAGTTTTATGCCTTGATATTCTAAGCTATTTTCCATCACTTTCCAAGCCTCCATTCAATCTAATTTCAACATCAACTATGTTCTATCATGTATCCTCTTTTCATTGCATCCAAAAGTGCATCATTTCATGCCATGTACATGAAGAAATCTTCCATCAAACTTCCATAGTTCCATTGATGTCATGATGGCCAAGATAAAGATGTTATGGCATTGTGGTTGATGCTTCAGCTTGTTTGCACGCATATACACTTCATACCAGTCACCTTTTCCTCATTTGGACCAACACCATCTTACACATACATGCATACATAGCAGCATATACCAAAGAGGAAATGAACATACTTGTTTTACAAGTCTTGCTGCAAGATCAGAACCATCACCACCTTTCATTCCTCAGTCTCACCATAAGTGACAAAAGCTCCTCCACATTCTAACCAAGCCTCTCCACTCGTGCCATTAACAACCTCACTCAGTTAGTTAACTCACAACTCAGTTAACTAACTCAGTTTAACCTGAGTTCTAACCATCAACCACATGAGTTAACCACTAACTAGAGATATAAAAGCTTCATCTAACAGATTTTGAAGAGAACTCTCTCATTTTTGCACTCTCACACTTGATTCATCTCAATTCTCTCTCTGAATTCTCTTTCTCTTTGCCACGAGTTCTTTAACTTTCTCTTTCAATCTTCATCATTCATCAATCTCAAGGCTTTGGTGCATTGAAATATAGCACTGATATTCATTATCTTCAAGTTCATCTCACTGATTTCCATAAGAATCAAAGCTCCATAGCATTTATTTTGCTCAGCTCAAGCTCAAGAACTCAAGAAGGAACCTCTGGTATTCTTACAACTATAATCTCATCAAGAACAAGTTTGGTTTCTTCAACTGTTTTCTCTGCATTAATCTTGATTTTAGCATAGTGTTGTTGTTATTGATGCTCAATAGGAGCTCTGGTACTTCCGGCTAGTTGATAGGCATGTTAGATGCATAGTTACAGAATCTAGGGCAAAATTTCTTGGTTTTGAATCTGTCTGTGCGTGCTTTGTTTGTAGAATTTGAGACTGGATCTGTGACCTACTTGACTTCCTCTTTCAATTGATATACTTTTTATGAATTTCTGGAAGCATGTGATACTTGCAGGTGGCCGGAGATGGCCGGAGAAGATGACCGGAGGTCCTTCTCTGGCCGGTGAGGGTTTCAGCTAGGGTTTTGGTAGTTTTAAAACACAGTCGTTAGATCATTTAAATCCAACACATGATGTACTGCCAACACATTAATGAACATGTGACATGCGCGTCCTTTTTTTTTACTCTAAGTTGGTTGCATGTGTGTGCGTGCGTGTTAATTACCATGTGCATGCCTTGTGATCCATGTGATTGTTATACTTTTCTTTATTGTTGCTGACTGATTGATCCTAAGGCTCAGATTGAGTCAGATTGTTGACTAGGTTCCACCTTAATTCCCATACACACACGCGCGTAGTGGACTGGACTCTGATTGCTTTTCACACTCCCACACATGAAGCCCAATTATTTTTGAACTGCATTTTTACTATGTCTGCACCCCTTGCATGTTTTCATTCTATTTTTAATTTCTTTTTTTTATACATGTTTAATTTCCTCTTATTAAAAATACTAAAATGCATCTAAAAATTCCATAAAAACTCATGAACCATGTTTAGACATTTAAATAATTTTTTATGATTTTTAATTCTTATTTTGTGAATATTTGATCATATTTTGTGGATTTTCTTTTATTTCTTTTTTCAAAGTGTTTCTTCTTTGATACTTCAACTTTAGATAATTGTTTTGCATAGCTCCAAAACTGTTTTGCATCCAATATTTTTGCCATGTTTAGGAAACATCTTTAGGCATCTAAAAATATTTTTCTCATATTTTTAAAATCATTTTTGCATAGCATTTGAACCATATCTTTGTGCATTATTCATTGTTGACCTAATGTGACTTTGATGACTTGTTTGAACTAGCTTGTTTTTGAATCTTTGCATGAGATTTTGAGATGTGTTTAGCTTCTGACTTAGGTACTTTATGAATTAATTCATATTTTTTCCAAGTCTCTTTCTATTTTTGCCTTGTTGATGGTTATAAGTCACATTTGTGTGCTTTTATTTGATTTCTAAACCTTGTTTGATTAGGAGGCACTTATGCCATTGCATTAGGATTTGTGTGATCATTTTATAAGTCATTTACATGATATTATATGTCATCCATGTTAGATTATAGGTCATTTGTCATTTTATTTTGGTTCATAAATGTTTGGTGCTTATGTGAACAAAGTTTGACCTAATTGTGTGCATATTCTTCTATGTGCCTTAACATGTTTTGTGTGCATCTTTGTGACACCATTCTTGCATTCTAATATGATCAAGCGTATCATATATTACTGACTTGCATCCATTCATATTCATGTTCATGTTTCATTCTTCATTCATAACTTGCATTACAAGTATGCCATTTTATGTGAACTTGAACATGTTGGAACATCTTTTCATCTTGTCTTTATCTTCTTAGATCCTTGCACTCATGCCTTGTATGATCATTAATCCATATTCATATTCATTATAATGTGTCATTCACCTCTGGTCTTTGACATTTCTTCAAGCATTTATTCATGTTTGTATGCCATACACATTCATGATTCATCTTTAATTCATAACTTCAACTTGTGTTCTCTTCTTCTTAATCTCTAATGTGACTTGTGTATGAACCAAACTTGTTCATTTGTGCATTCTCATGTAATCTTATAACATGTATGCTACTGATCCATGTTCATTTGCATTCATAATTGCATTTCCCTCTCATGTGTGACTTGTCTTGTAAGTAAACAACATTGTGCATTATTGGGTGACATTGTTCTACTTCTTCCCACTTCTTCTTCTTGAGTTTTATTCTCATTTTATGGATGATAAATCATGGATACTTAATGGAATTTATGAAGTGGTTTCCTACTGGTGGTGGTGTTTCACATTGCATCATTGCATGTTTTACATCTCTTAAATGTTCATGACGCATCTTTAGTGCATATCATTGCATTCCTTTGATGTTTGGTAGATTGTTTAGGCATAGATTGATATTGTAAGCCTTTGCAACCATTGGTGGATGTAAATAGGCTTTGCTACTGCCCTAGGCCAGTACCAACCTTTAGTGATCTTTTCTTTTTAGGTTTAGCCCTTGAGAAGCTTCCTAGATTTTCCTTTAGAACACTAGGATTTATTTGCTTACATCCTTCACTTGTACTTCAATATTTGAATTGTTTTGAACTAACCTTTGCTTGTAGGGGCTAATGGTAAGTTGAATGTGTGGATATGCTTCCACACACACCTTCTTCCCTCATCTTTTTAATGCTTTCTCTTTTGTGTTTGTGATAAGCATTTCAATGCTTTCTTTTTTTAACTTCTTTCATCCCTTTGAGTTCTTAACTTAACTTCAATCTTTGAAGTAAGTTAGAACTTGTTCTTCTTCTCTCTTATTTTAGACATAGGCTTCTAAACCACACTAAACCCTTAGGAACATCCAAGCATGATAACATTAGGGTGAGTGTTAGTTCCCTTTAGTCTTTACCTTTGTTTCTTTTGAGTCTCTCTTCTCTCATCTCAAAACAAATTCAAAACACCTAATAAAGGTTGAAACATCTTCATGTGTCATGAGCCTTATTCCATGGGGGGGCTTGCATACATTCCATCTTGGAATGTGTTGTAGGTTTTCTAGCATGATGTACAAGTCTTTAACATGAAGTAATTTCACAAACAAAACCAAAAATACTTCTTCACTTAAAAACAACAAAAACATTTAATAAAGGGAATAGGCTAGTGTACTTAAGCCTTTAACCTTGAAAGTAAGTTTGAGGATCTTCCTCATACTTAGTGTACTTTATCATCATTTCATTTTGGAATGATGCATGAGATGCACATTCCATTGAAAAGACTTAGGTACACTTACCTATGCAAAACACTTCAAATAAAAAACTTCTAAAACACTTCAAACAAACAATAATGTCTTTCCTTCGGGAATTCTCTTCTCATCTCACTCACTCTCAACGTACGAACGTGCTTCTCCTTGTTCTCTTACAATACGGTAACACACTCGATTCAGCGAGCCTGCAACACCTGAGCTAGAACATTAGCCGTTCCCTAAAAAACACAAACAATTTTCCCTTAGCTGAGGGGAACTACGTCGCTCTGATTCTCATGTTCCCGATGAGATACGTAGGCAGTGGGGTAGGGCCCATTCGAGCACTTCTTTTATTTTCCCTACATTTGTTTCTCGTTCTCTTTCCATTCTTTTTCCCGCATCTTTTCTATCACCCTTTGAGCAGTACTTCAAGCGTGGATCCCGTCGAGTACGACGGACGTGAAGGGGGGCGATAACCTTCCCTTCACGTAACCGACTCCCTTACCCGTTCTCTTTTGTTCGCGAGACCTTGTTCTTTCCTTTCTCCCGGGTTTGTGCAGCATTATCTTTCCCTTTCTTTGGGATAAAAATGCCTGGCTGGCGACTCTCTTTCTTTCTTCCGCATCACCTTTCGCATTTATACCTGGATGAAAATCCTGGGAGCGACACCTGGCCACGCCCGCTTTGAATACAATGTAACCTCACTAGGTCAGTTTCCACAGATCGAACATCCTGACTTTGACGCCGAGTAGGGTTCTCATTATTGATACTAATCTGCTGAGTGTCTTCATCCATATAGATGGGAAGCCACCAATGATTTAACAAGTGCTGAAGTGCTTCCTGGACAAAGGCACAACCTTGATCGTTTTTGCAGCCCGCCCCACAGCTCTGATAATCATGTGATACTAGGAACCTGAGCCGGACCTGTTTAGCATGTAATTCCACCAGGCTGGTATTCATCAAGCGAATATCGAAGATTTGAATCATGTTGATCCGATAGGGATTCCTATCATGGTAGTCCTGGATCCATCCAAGATCCATTTGACGCTGGAGGGCCTCTTGTACAAAAGAGCATCCCTGTTTGTTTACCGAGCAAGTCAGAAAGGAACTGTAATCGTGCCGCGACAGATTATGATACTGGCTTTTCCTTGAGTTCATTGCCACCAAGTTGACATTCATCGTACGGATGTCGTGATTTTGAAAAACATTGGAATTCGTATAAACCATGTTAACTCCACGCACTCGGTGCTCCTGGATCCATCCAAGATCCATCTGTTCCTGTAGAGCTGATTGCACCACAGAACATCCCTGATTGTTTTTAGAGCATATATCACACTGGTGTTAATTATGAGGTGGCACATGGCCATATCCACTCTGTCTACAATGCATCTTGACCAAGTTGACCCTCAATAAGAGTACATCGTGAATTTGATAGGTGTTGTTAGACTCTCCCTCTATCAAATTAACTGCAGCTTTCTCATGTTAAGGCAGCAGGTTTGTGAGAACATTAGGATTCGTATCCTTGAAAGACAAGACCCCGCCCCTAACAAGATTTTGCACATCGGATTTGAAATTGAGACAGCTTTCTATGTTATGCCCTGGTCCTCCTTGATGATAAGGGCACGTCTGATCCACCTTAACATGAGAAAATAGTTCTGCGTACGATACGGGTATAGGATCAAATCCTGGTGGCCGCGTTGTACGGTAGTTATTGTATTGAGGACGAGCCTGCTGAAGAGGCTGTTGTGTCCTTTGCTGATTAGGTTGGCTTTGCGCAACCTGAGGCTGATACGTAGGAACAGGCGCAGGATTGATAGCAGGAGTCACAGCTGCTACTGGTTGATAACGTCGTCTTTGCTTTCCGAGAGAGATATTCCCAATATCTTGCTCTTTTTTCTTAGGGAGAGCACTACCGTATCATTTTGTACCACTAGATGATCCAACGTCTTTAACTAGGCGTCCTTCTCAGACAGCTTCCTCAAGACGAACTCTCATGCCCACCATCTCGGTGAAGTCATTGGGCGCACTGGCGACCATTCTGTCATAGTAAAATGAGCTTAAGGTCTTTAAGAAGATCTTTGTCATCTCTTTTTCCTCAAGAGGTGGACAAATTTGGGCGGGGATCTCGCGCCATCTCTGAGCGTACTCCTTAAAGGTTTCCTTGTCCTTTTGTGACATTGATCTGAGTTGATCTCTGTCTGGCTCCATGTCCAAATTGTATTTGTATTGCTGGACGAAGGTAGTGCCAAGATCTCTGAAAGTACTGATCGAAACGCGGTTTAAACCCATGTACCATTTTAACGCGGCGCCAGTTAAACTATCCTGGAAGTAGTGAATCAGTAGGTCTTAATTCTCCGTCTGAGCTGACATTCGCCGAGCGTACATCACCAAATGGCTCTGAGGGCAAGAGTTACCCTTGTATTTTTCAAAGTCGGGCACTTGGAACTTGTGTGGAACTTTCACATTGGGGACCAGACAAAGGTCTGCGGCGTCCTTTCCAAATAAATCTTGACCGCGAATAGCTTGCAGTTCCTTCTGCATTTCCAGGAACTGCTCCTGGAATTCATCCATTCTATCAAACATACTTTCCTTTCTACCAGAAGGTACCTGTGGAATCTGTCCTTCTGGGACAGTGTGCACCACAGGGGGTGCTACCGTGACGACGACAGCGAATCTTGGCATTTCCTGAAGTTTGTAACCTTCAGGAGTCCTCAGTATGCCTCTGGCATCCTCGCTTTCCCTAAGTTTGTAACTTTCAGGCCCAGCGGCTTCTGCTGTGATTCCCTAATCTTTAGTGATCGGCGGAACATATCCATCTGGGATATAGTTAACAGGCATGCTCCAAGGATGATCTTTCGGCATTTGATACCTAGGATCATACTTCTCCACTATGGGCATTGAGGTGACCTCTGAGATCACAGTTCTTTGTTGTTGAGCTTCTGCCATGGCTAGCATGTCGTTACGAAGCTTTCTCATATCCTCTCACAGAGCGTCGATCTCTTCTTTTAACTCTTTGTTCTCTTCCTCGAGATCATCCATCTTTTTCTGACGATTGGCCCGAGTATTGTACGAATGAGACAGACCATCCATCGGGCCAAACGTGAGATTTGTAGGTAAGAAGAATGCGTTACGTTAGAGTGATGAATGCAATGATTAAATTAATTATTTTTGTTTATTCAAAATAAACTCCGACAATTTGATTGCAAATATCAAACAGTGGGGGAAACCCCGTTTTATTGAATTCAAAGGATTGCAAAAATGGAAATATAGTAAATTACAAGGTGCGGAACAGAAGCCTAAGCTGATGGGTCCCGAGCCATCTCTGAGGAGAATTCGGGTGTTGATTCTGGTACTTTCCTTTTCTTGGACTGGGGCTCTTGAGCCGTTGTCGGGTTGTCATTCCTTTGCCAAGTGAAAGGAGTGAGCAAATTCCTTTGGTCATCCTGATTTTCTACAGCGTGTTGCTCCAAAATCTCAATTAGAGCATCCTTTTCTCTCAGTAGTTGCTGTATTTTGATACACCTTACATTGAGGGTGCGGTACTTGTTCTTCCAAGACCTCCTTTCCTGTTGAACTTTGTTGAGAGTAACCTGAAGTTTTTCCATTTCAGTCATGAAGTACATGACAAATTCCCTTGGTGGAAGAACTCCATGACGAGGATAAGGCATTTTCAGCTTGAGAGCTCTAGTTTGTACCCAATGGAGATAAGGCTCCACCGAGACACAATCCAGTTTTCCTAGAGACTCTCGTCCTTTCTTATGAACATGTTTCCAAGCGTGCACTATTTCCATCTTTAGTGCTCTGTCATTTTCCCCTTTTTTGAAGAAAAGACCTTCCAGATGAGCATTACACGGGACATGCCTCATTGGGTATCCAAATTGACGATGAACAAGAACTGGATGGTAATTGATTCCTCCCTTAGTTCCTATAAGGGGTACATTGGGGAAGTTTCCACAATGGTCAATGATCCTGATTCCATCATAAATCCTATTACACCAATCAATGTCAGAGTTGGTAAGGGACATGATTTTCTGCGACCAACGTAAGGCACTCTTATGATCCCAAAATGCAGCAGACTTGGGTAAGTGAGAAGTGAACTATTTGTATAGCAGGGGATACGCATCTGTGATCATTCCTCCGCTGTATAAATTCCCTAAGTGTACGGAATGATACGCATCTGCGAGCAAAGTTGGCACAAGGTTTCCAATGAGAAAAACCTTAATGGCGTTGATATCGACGAAGTTATTAATGTTGGGAAACAAAAATAACCCGTAGGTGAATAAAACAAAGATACTTTCAAAAGTAGTCACGTTCCCTATACTAGCAAAGTACAGAGCCTTCTTTATCAAGAACTGGGCTGGCAAACCTTGGATTCCACGTTTAACGTTCATGTAAGTCTTGACTTCTGATTCATCCAAATAGATTGCTCTTGCAATGGTCTGATCCTTCGGAATTTCTTCCAGTCCAGAAAAAGGAGCTCGATCAGTGATATGTAAATCAATCAGATGAGAATACTCCTCTAATGTTGGTGCAAGCTGATAATCCGGGAACGTGAAACAGTGATAAACTGGATCGCAAAACTGAATGAGTGCGTCCATGATTCTTTCAATCACATGGACCCTTAACAGAGGTAGCAGACCTCCGTACTTGGTTCTGAAAGCGTCATGGTTAGTGATCATCCTTGATAATCCTCTCAAATCCTCTAGTTTTGGAACCTTGAAAGTGTACTTGAGAGTCCTCCGTCTACTTAAATCCATTAGTGCAATCTTTTTTTCTCTGACATTTGCAATCATTGTCTTAATTTAATTTGAAAAAGAGAGACTAGAAGAGAAGATTTTTTTTTATTTTAATGTTTTTTTAAATGAATGCATGAATGCAGCACACAAAACATAGAAAAAACATGGGGTCAAAGGGTCGGTGTCATGAAGTCAAGGCGCTACCCATCCCCAAGGTTTTATACTGGTGATTTTTTGTACCTGTCTCTCAAAATCATTGATTCCCTGTGAGATAACATCAGCGGGACGGGAACCATGCTAGGTGATGTATCTAGAGAATCTCAGAAGAGGGTAGTATCGCGTGACAACTATTTCCGATAGCTTCCGCACTACTAAATGGTTTAAGTCTACTAAACCTCAGCTTCTCAGAAAACCCAATTGATCATACTACTATCAAGAACTGAAGTCGTATATGTAATGAATCTGCAAAGGGAATCTCCACCGAGTTTGATGGTCGAACGGGGACTCTTACTTGGGAATCACCCCTCGTAAAATTACCCGTATTTCCATCTCCTACCCTAAGTGTATTCTCAATCTTTCCACATGCGGCATCACACACATTCCCATTAGCAGAAAAATAAACACATATATCAATTAGGAAGAGCAGTATATATATTTTTCCTAATGTCCTAGAATTTTAAAAGCTATGAATCATATGTTCCTGACAGAAAATGGCTCCCCGGCGGAGTCGCCATTCTTCGGATTCTACCTGAGAGAAAAAAAAGAGGGCCCCACGGTGGGCGCCACTTTTCTGTAGCGAACGATTTTGGACGTGGTTCTTAAGCACTGCCGCTCTGGGTTACTACAGGTCGATTCATTTTTTGTCCTATTGAAGCTGATGAAGGAAGGGAAATAGAATGTCTCCAACTAACCCTGCTTTGCAAACTGAGGTCAAACAGTCAAAACCGTTGGTTTACAGATACGATCAATGTGGGGGGCCTCTCTTAGGTTATTTTGGTTAAATTTAGACTTTCGGTGGGGAATACGGACTTGGATGTTTTGATTGATATATGAGGGTTTGTGACCTGAGGTTTGTTTTTGATGTGGTGTGCTCGCTAAGATTTTTCTTTCAATCTTATGCCTACGTATTCCCGTTTACTGAAACAGGGAAATCAGAGCGATCGTAGTTCCTCCTATTCTATGGGAGGAAATGGTGTTTTGGTGTCTTGTTCAAAGCCCAAAACGTGAAGCTGAAAAGGTGGTTTATATCTTGTTCAAAGCCCAAGATGTGAAGCTGAAAAGTCTATTTGTATCTTGTTCGAAGCCCAAGATGTGAAGCTAAAAGGGCGTGGTCTTTAGAGAGAATTTGTCATCTCTAAAGGGGGTCTGTTTGTCACAACTGTTGGGTGACTGACTATAAAGGAGGATTACTTTAACCGGGATATGTGAATCCTAGCAATGCCATAATTTCCTTTATAGGGGGTTTTAACCTAGAGGAGAAGACTTTAACTCAGTGTAGAGCAATGCCATCTTTCCTTAGGAATTTCTCATGCTAAAAGAGGGACAGTGGCGTGGATGTAAATAATCCAGAGGCTTGCCGCTTACAGCAATTAGATGAAAGGAGTTGTTGATGTTTGTATCCTGTGAACGAGGCACAATTTTGATGCTAAAAGGTTGATTGACTCAACCGGGGTTTTCTTATACAAAGCCTAAGAGGAGGCTGGTGGGCCAACAAGAGGGTATTTTTATGTGTCTCGTACGAAGCCCGAGAGAGAGGCTAAAAGTATGACTCCCCAAGAGAGTGTTTTTTTTGTATCTCGTACAAAACCCGAGATGGAGGCTAAAAGGTTGTTTGACTCAACAAGAGAGTCTTTTATACTCAACAAGAGAGTGTTTTGTATCTCCTATGAAGCCTGAGATGGAGACTAAAAGGATTATTGACTCAACAAGGGAGTCTTTTTTGTATCTCGTACAAAGCCCGAGATGGAGGCTAAAAGGAGTGTTGTTTCAGTTGAGTGACAGGTCCAATAGATTGGTTAAAAGAGAAAATCAGTTCTTATAAAGAGACTAATTAAAGGTAAGGCTATGCTTTTGGATTGATCAGAGGATCAGGGTTATTTCCTGTTCTTTAAGGAAATGGGGAATCCAGAGGGTATTGGAGATTGTCCGAGTCTACTGGTGTTTTTCCCTATTCTTGAAAGGTGCTTGAGAATGTCTTTGAGACTCAAGGGTCTTAGACTGTCCAAGTCTAGAGTTTTATCTTTTGTACTATGCTTAAAGAAACAGTAGTAGTACATTCACGATAGAGAGATCTAGACTCTTTGAAAGACAGTTCTATTAAGATGACTAATTTCTGTTCCTATACCTCTAGGAGGTCGTCGGGACAATTTGTACGAAGCCCAAGAGGAGGCTGGAAACTTTTAAGAAGCCGAGGGACAATTTGTACGAAGCCCAAGAGGAGGCTCTCTTCCCGAAGGAAGAATCCTTATACGAAGCCTAAGAGGAGGCTGTGAATACTTTTAAGAAGCCGTAGGGTCCTTGTACAACACCCAAGAGGAGGCGGGGATACTTTTAGGAAGCCTGTGGGTCCCCAAACCCCGAGAAATTCAAGACAGGCTATTCACCGAGAATAGATCAAGCCAGGAAAGTTCGAGAATTTGGAAGAAACTCAAGAGATGCCATTCACGGAGAAAAGATCATCTCTGGGGAGTAGAGTTTCTTTGACGATTTCTAAGAGTGACATTCTGAGAAAGGGTTCACCGGGAATACTGCCTTTCACGTCTCCATATATTTTAACCCCAAGAGAAGGGAAGACTGTGTCTGGTAATCCTATGGGGATCTAGTTTTATCTATTTAAGAGTGATCAACAGGGCTTAGTACTAGACGTAGTTGCCGGGGAAACTCTAAATATCTATACTATTATTACACAGTTAATATGAGTTTATGAAAGAAGACTTACAGTGAAACAGCCCCACAATACAGTTATATGTATATGAAAGCGGTAAATGAAAACATATAAACACTTACTCGGTTGTAGAGCTTCCATGCTGTTTGTTAGTTGTTCAACAAAGAAAGCTTTGATAATAATATTATATACAAAATCAAAGGAGAAAGTGCTTTGAAAAGATGTTGGGGCTTACAGCTCTAGGGGAGGCCCAAGGTTTTATCAGTGATTGCACTGTGAGTTTGAATTTGTACAGGGACTTATACAAGTGACTGAGGCCCGAGAAAGGTTTTGTGTACAAAGGGATGGGTCTTACACTCTCTCTAGAGGCCCAAAGATTTATTTTTAATAAAGGAAATGGGTCTTACTACTCGAGGGTAGGCCCAGTTGGTTTTGATTTTGAACTGGCGATCCCCGATATTTTCTTTTAACACAGAGGGACTTATACAATATCTGAGGTCAAAAAAAGTTTTGGTTAAAAGGGGGTTGGGTCTTACACTCTAATAGAGGCCCAAAAGGTTTATTTTTGTACAAGTGGTGGGGTTTACAGCTCAAGGAGAGGCCCAGGGTTTCAACGGACGATGATCGCGTCGAACGTTTTGAAATACAACGGGACTTATACTATAAGTGAGGCCCAAAATAGGTTTGTATTTACAAAGGATTGGGTCTTACACTCTATTACGGGCCCAAAAGTGTTTGAAAATCATTTATGAGGGTGAAAATCAAAGAAACCCTACTTTGTTTTCTTTTAAAAGTAAATATTAAAAGAAAATCAATGAAAAATACCAAATGAATTTAAATAAACCATTTGTGATCTTTGTTTAAGTTTTGAAAAATGAGGGACTAATCACAAGATGAATTAAAACTCATTAGGTCTTGATTTTCATAGTAAATATTCACTTTTAAAATGTTTAAAAACAATTAAAAATGAATTTATTCACAAAAATACTAATTATATTAAATAAATAATATAAATCTAATTTTTTTGTGGAATAAAGTATTTCAACATTTTTGTGATTTTTTACAAAAAGAATCAACCAAAAATAATTAAAATTGAAGGAGTTATTAATTTTTCAAATCATTTAAAAAATAAATATGAAAAATAACAAAAATGGGAAAAAATGGTAAAAAAGGTCTGGGGCGAGGGGGATTCGAACCCCAGACCTTCCACTCGCTCAATACACACAAACCAGCTGATCAACCACTGGGGCGCAATATCAATTCAAATATAAAATGGCAAACAATAATTATATAGTAAACAAGTTGGATTTTCTGAAAATGGCGCCATGGCCATCTTCTTCCTCGAGCTCGTGCATGAAGCACCCTATCTCCCTCATCTCTCCATCATTCGACATGATTCAAACACCAACTCGTGTGTTTTTTCACAAGGAACAAGATGGCAATACTTGATTTTATTCATTTTCAGTGTGGAGTGAGATAATCATGATGAACACAGATGAACCCTAATTTACAAAAGCAATCGTGCAGGCATGGTTATGAGGGCTATGATCCAATTTTTGAGGGAAAACACTCAACATATGATGGCAAGCAATTGGCAAAAATATCATGCGAGGAAATATGCATGGATCATGAAGATGGAGTTTTGAGGCTTACCTTGATGCAAGCTGAAATGGAACTCTGCACAGATGGTGTTCCAGATGCAATGTGATGATCCCTACAGCTTCAATGGATGTTGTGGAGTGTGTTGCAAGCTTTGGAACACTTTGGAAGTCTTTGGATCAAGCTGGAGCACTCCAACTGCATAACTGAGGCATAATGGCTTGGTTGGAGGATGATTTTGAGCTAGGGGTGTTACTGTTGGTGTTTAAGTGTTTGGACACCTCAAATATATCATATGTGATGTGTCTAAGCAATTGGAATGGATTGCTTATGGCTGCAACTCAAAACCCGATAGTGGTTACTCAAAAACAAGGAAACTTGGCACTTAAGAGAGAATGAGAGAAAGCAGTGTTGTAACTGGCTTTGGGGTGAGTTGAATGATCCATTGGAACCTCTATTTATAGGTGATCAATTCTTGTCTTGGAGGAATAGTGAATGGCTGCTGGATCAGATCACATTCAAAGGCTTTGGCTTAGTGGCATTTCTTCTCATGCAAGGCAACCTAGCCCCTCCCAATAGCAGGGCTATGCCTTGACAAAATTCACATTCTTCAGATGTTTTTATGTTGTTTAATCAGATAACTTGACTGAGTAGAGTGGCTTTTTTGAAAGTGCCCTATTTCACATAAATGCCTTTGAATTTCAAGGCATATTTGCAAAAATGCATTAATCTCAAGTTGGAAGATTCCTTGGCCTTTGGACTCAACCCTATCAGTTGGATCAGTTGGCTTATGATCAGATTGAATGCATGTGGCATAGTGATCATTACTTTTGACTCAGAAATCGTGGATGACAAGAAAACTCAAAACTGATTTTTCATGGCAGCCTTGGCATGGTGTGTTGTAGCAGCCATAACTCTTGGCTCAAGTAGAGTGGTTTTATGCCAATGAGTTGCTTGGATTGTAGGCAATATGTACAACAACATTGATGTTTATCTTTGGAACTGATTCAGCTTGCATCTATGTGAAAAAATCCCACAAGTTTTGGTGTTTCCAACAAAATCTGTCTTGGACAGAATTTTTTCTAAGTGTTTGAAAAGTTTGTACTTTCAGGTTTTTAGTGATTTTGATCCAACCATAACTCAAAATCCATAATGAATTTGGAGAGGGGGGGGGTTAGTTTTTAGCTTTTGTAGAGGGTCATTAGATCTACAAATCAAGCTTTGGATGGGGAAAATGGCTTTGTGGTTTAGGAGTTATGATCCTCCAAAGTTGGCACCCTTGCCACTTTGTTCATAACTTAGAAAATTTTCTAAGTTTTTATGGTTACCCCTTTTTCAAGTTATCCCACTTTCTTTGATTTTTATTGATGAATGATGATTCAAATCATACATTAACATCATTTTAGGGTTAAAAAACCATTTTTATGAAAAATCTCAAAAAGTCAAAGTTGACTTTTGTGCACAGTTGACTTTTTATCAGATGAATTCCAAACTGTGTGATCCTCTATGGAATCAAGTCCTTGACCTAAATCAAACTTTATGGATTTATTTCATAGGTGTTATAGGGTGTATTGAATCATGTCCTAGGGTTTGGGAGCATGTCCTGGTCAAAAGTCAAAGCTACAGTTGACTTTTTCATCAAAACCCTAATTGTGGCTCTGATGAAATTGAGACTTGTTGATCAAGCTTCTTGGATCAATCCATTGTTGAAAATGGATCAATGTGGTATGTTGGATACCCTCAAATCCTCTCTTGAGGTCTTGGCTCATGACTTGTCCCAAAAGTCAACTTAGGGGTGAATTAGGTCAAGAAACCCTAATTCCTGATTTTTTATGTATGCATCCCCTGAGGCTAAATTGACTTGGTGATTGGGTTTATGATGTCCCTTGGAGAATCATAGGTTATGCCTTGAAGCATTGGCTCATGCCCAGAGGGGAATGTCCATCTGGAGGCACTGGTCGACCAAAACCCTAATTTGGTGTCACTAGCGATCTTGGGGCTTGATCCACTTAGAAGGGAGCAGCCTTGTGCTTAATCCTTGAAGTGGGAGTCCTCTTGATCCTTTGTAGATGTTTGAGAGGTTAGAAAAGTTGAAGATCATGTCATTCCTTGATTGATCCTTTGTCTAAGAGCTCTGAGAGGGCTTGAAACCCTAAGT
Source organism: Lathyrus tuberosus (assembly GCA_022829125.1). NCBI lineage: Eukaryota > Viridiplantae > Streptophyta > Magnoliopsida > Fabales > Fabaceae > Lathyrus > Lathyrus tuberosus. The sequence continues at coordinate 2,371,077 of JALAZF010000405.1, forward strand.
TTGATAGTAATGAATGCTCACCCATCTTTGGGGAGATTGATGAGACATGATGGGACATCCATATTGTGATGGTGATTTGCACAATGATGGGAAATCTCAGTGGTCAAAATTTGGGGTATGACAACGAGGATAAGACATCTTTAGCTTGAGAGCTCTAGTTTGTACCCAATGGAGATAAGGCTCCACCGAGACACAGTCCGGTTTTCCTAGAGACTCCCGTCCTTTCTTATGAACGTGTTTCCAAGCGTGCACTATTTCCATCTTTAGTGCCCTGTCATTTTCTTCTAGATGAGCATTACGCGGGACATCCCTCATCGGGTATCCAAATTGACGACGAACTAAGACTGGATGGTAACTGATTCCTCCCTTAGTTCCTATGAGGGGTACGTTGGGGAAGTTTCCACAACGGTCAATGATCCTGATCCCATCAAAAATCCTATTGTACCAATCTCTGTCAGAGTTGGTAAGAGACGTGGTTTTCTATGACCAACGTAAGGCACTCTTATGATCCCAAAAAGCAGCAGACTTAGGCAAATGGGAGATAAACCATTTATATAGCAGGGGTACACAGCACGTGATCATTCCTCCGCTGTATAAATTCCTTAAGTGTACAAAATGATACGCATCTACAAGCAAGGTTGGTACGGCGTTTCCAATGAGAAAAACCTTAAGGGCGTTGATATCGACGAAGTTATCAATGTTGGGAAACAGAAATAACCCGTAGGTGAGTAAAACAAAGATGCTTTCAAAAGCAGTCACGTTCCCTATTCTAGCAAAGTACAGAGCCTTCTTTACCAGAAACTTGGCTGGTAAACCTGGGATTCCTTCCTTGGTGGTCATGTGAGTCTTGATTTCTGACTCATCCAAATAGATTGCTCTTGCTATGATTTGATCCTTTGGAATTTCTTCCAGTCCAGAAAAGGGAGCTTGATCTGTAATGGGTAGATCAATCAGATGAGAATACTCCTCCAGCGTTGGTGCAAGCTGGTAATCCGGGAATGTGAAACAGTGATAGACCGGATCGTAAAACTGAATGAGTGCCTTCAGGATTCCCTCAATTACATGGACCCTTAACAGAGGTAGCAGACCTCCGTACTTGGCTCTGAAAGCGTCAGGGTTAGTGATCATCCTTGCTAATCCTCTCAAATCCTCTAGTTTTGGAACCTTGAAGGTATACTTGTGAGATTTCCGTCTACAGAAATCCATGAGCGCAATCCTTTTCTCTCTGACATTTGCAATCATTGTTTTTGTTTAATTTGAAAAAGAGAGACTAGAAGAGAAAATTCTTCTTTGCTTAATATTTTTAAAATGAATGCATGAATGCAGCACACAAAAACATAGAAAAAACATGGGGTCAAAGGGTCGGTGTCATGAAGTCAAGGCTCTACCCATCCCAAAGGTTTATACTAGTGATTTTTGTACCTGTCTCTCAAAATCATTGATTCTTGTCGAGATTGTAACACCCCAGTTTTTGTTAGATTTATTTAATCGAGTCGATTTAATTATTTTTATTATTATATTATTTTATTTTTGACTTTTATTTGATAATATATTATTTTTCATCGTGATTATGTTTTATCGCGTTTTGAGAGCGTTTGCGAGATATTTGAGTGTAGGGGTATTTTGGTCTTTTGGCTTGGTTAGTTATGTTTTTCATAAAAATAGAAAGAGAGAAAAATAGAGAGAAAGAAAAAGAGAAGAAGAAAAAGAGAAAGAAGGAAAAGAAGAGAAGAAAAAGAGGGAAAAACTTGGGATTTAAGAAATCGATCAACCGACTTTTCAAACACGATTAAATCGGGTAAGGGTGCGAAACTCGATTATCTTATACTTGTGTATGATTATGTATGTGTGTATTGGTTTGTTGTTGGGTTGAAATTGGAAATAGAACAAAAACCATAATATGTTGAAATTGTTGGAAATTGATTCAAATTGTGTCTGAAATCATGTTTTAATGATCATAATTGCTGAGACATGTTAGATAGGTGTTGTTGTGCAATCTATTGGTAATTTTCAAGTGATTAGATGAGATTTGGGGTGATTTTTGGTTGAACCCGTAGCAGAAAAATTCTGTAGGAAAATTCTGGGTTGTCGATGCCGTTACGCGTATCAGGCATGTCCATACGCGTATTGGGTTGGGCAATATGCGTATGGCAGGTGCAATTGAGGGCAATACGCGTAAGGAAATCCATTTTTCTCGGCCATCTGCTGAAACGCATAATGGTACGAGTATGAGGTTGGGCAATACGCGTATGGCTCAGGGAAATACGCGTATGGCCACCGAGGGTGCATAATTTTGCCATTTCGCGATTCCTTTTCTTTTTACTTCCATAACTTGTGTTCCGATTATCCGTTTTGAACATTCTTGGTATCGTTGGAAAGCTAATAAAATGTTCTTTCTTATTAAAATGGTTTTGAGATTGTTGGCCGATTTAATTATATCGGGAAGTTAGAATAGTGTTGTTTTGTCGACTTTTACCGTTGTAATTGTGTGTAATTTATGTGTATCATGCAATGTGCTGTTGATATGGATATCGTATGACTTGTGTGATGTTATATGATGTAAATGCATGTGATGAAATATTGTGATGATGGTGTGTGGCCTAAGGGCAAGAAAATACATTATGTTGTATTTGATTATATATGCATAATTATGGATGTGTATATGTGTGCATTTGAATGTCATGAGTCATTGTATGCCAAACATCATGATATGCATTCTTGTGATGTCGTGTGCCCAAGTGGGTGTGAGCGACGAAACGATTCCAGAGGGAATCCGCTATAACATCGTGAGCCTTATACCGAGAGGACCTAAAGCGATGATTATAGACGATCGTGAGCCTTATACAAAGAGGACCTAAAGCGATCGGATCGTGAGCCTTATACCGAGAGGACCTAAAGCGATCCATAAATGTCGTGAGCCTTATACCAAGAGGACATAAAGCGACGGGGAACATCGTTTGCCCGACGGGGAGTTACACTAAGTAACAAGCGATGATGCCAATAGTTCCTGAGTGAACTAGTGATGAGAATGATGGATGGAACGGTACCGGATTGCATTTGCATAGAGTCGTTGTGTCGGTCTCTTTGCATTTGCATAAATCATGAATGGATTGATTTTTTGTGGAATTGTGAATGGAATTGATGAGTTGATATATATATATATATATATATATATATATATATATATATATATATATATATGTTGGTGATAAATGTATTGTGGATGATTGATATGCCTTAGTGATGGATATATGAGATATGCATTGTGTTGTTTTGTATTTGAATTATGGTGTAAATTGTGGTGAGAATTTGTTATATGTGTATTTTAGTGTTATTATATAATTTTATGCAATTGTATTATGATTGTGTTTCTCACCTTTCTGCTGTTTTGAATGCTCTATGAGGCATTGCAGATTAGATGCTGGAAGTCTTTTGTGAAGCTTAGGTCTTCATTCTTTTGTTGGTCAGCTCTGATATGTAGCACTGGGTAGTCGGGGAGATCGTTGTGATTTATGTGTATATGTAAATATATATCTTTTGGATTGTACATGTATGACTCTGTATATGACAGACAAACTTTTTATGTTATATATATATATATATATATATATATATATATATATATATATATATATATATATATATGAGATTCAGTTGCAGATTTTTCGCTTTTATTCTGTATCTGAATTGTGGGTAGTAGGAACTAAGTTCCTCTGTTATTTGCTACCTGATTGTTGCTTATCTTTATGAGCAGGTTTTTTGTGTTTTGTCTCAATTGATATGACGCCTCCGTCTATGCCATGAATGTTTTAATTATACTCTGGTTATTTTTTATCGCTTTATCTAATTGGGGGTATAGATTGGGGGTGTTACATTAAGTGGCATCAGAGCCAGTCCGTGTCAGTTTGTGTTAGTCCGTGTCAGTCCTTGTTGGTCGTTGTGTTTGGGTGAGCTGTTTGTTTAACCATAGTTGCTGTTATTGGAAATGAACAGAATATGGCTGGTAGGAATGATGCTGCTTTGGCTGCTGCTATGCAAGCTATGGCTCGGGCTGTCCAGGGTGCACCTAATGCTGGTGGGAATGATGAGTTCAAGAAGAATAAACCGCCTGTCTTCAAAGGGAGACATGATCCTGATGGTGCACAGATTTGGCTTAAGGAGATTGAAAGAATCTTTCGAGTGATGGACTGTGCTGGGGAACATAAGGTGAGACTGGGTACTCACATGTTGTAGGAGGAGGATGATGATTGGTGGGTTAGTGCGCGTCATGTTTGGGAAGTTACAGGTGAAGAGCTCACTTGGGCTTTGTTTAGCAGGGAGTTTTTGAGGAAGTATTTTCCTGAAGATATTAGAGAAAAGAAAGAGATAGAGTTCTTGGAGTTGAAACAAGGTAACATGTCTGTTATTGATTACACTGCTAAGTTTGTGGAGCTTGTTCAGTTTTATCCACATTATGCTAAAGCAACTGCAGAGTTTTCCAAATGTGTGAAGTTTGAGAACGGATTGCGTCCTGAGATCAAGCAGGCAATCGGTTATCAAAGGATTAGGAGGTTTTTGGATTTGGTGGATTGTTGTAGAATTTATGAGGAGGATAGCAAAGCTCGTTCTAATCACTATAAGAGTGTAAATGAAAGGAAAGGGAAGTAACCGTTTCGTGGTGGTCCTTATGTGTCACCAGCTGACAAGGGTAAGCAAAGGGGTAGTTTTGATAAAAGGCCAAGTGGGGGAGGTATGTCTAATCCTCTGAGATGTTTTAGGTGTGGTGACTTAGGACATCGTCAGTTTGAATGTAGAAAAGATATGAGGAAGTGTTCCATTTATGGAGGTTTAGGACATGTCGCAGCTGATTGTAAGAAGAATGTGGTGAAGTGTTTCAACTTTGGTGAACCTGGTCATATTAGTACGAAGTGTCCGAAACCAAAGTAAGCTCAGGATGGAGGGAAAGTATTTGCATTGGCAGGAACTCAGACTACTAGTGCAGACCGTCTGATCAGAGGTACTTATTTAATTAATAGTACGCCTTTAGGTAATATTATTGATACCGGAGCGACTCATTCGTTTATTTCATCTGAGTGCGCGAAGCGTTTGAAAATTTTGTTGTCTTCGATGGGTGGAGATATGGTTATTGATACTCTAGCAATGGGGTAAGTAACTACTTCTTTGGTTTGTTTAAGTTGTCCTTTGACCATTTATGGTAAAGATTTTGAGATGGATTGGTGTGTTTGCCGTTGGAGGGTTTAGATGTGGTTCTGGGTATGAATTGGTTGCAGTTCAATCGGGTTCATATTGATTATTATCATAAGTTAGTAAGATTTCCTTTTCTTGAGGAAGACGAGGAATCGAGTTTCTTATCTACCAAAGAGTTGAAGAAACTTTTGGTGGATGAAGCTCAGTTGTTCGGGTTGTTTGCATAGTTGACTGTGGAGAGTCAAGTTGTACTTGATGTGTTTCCAATTGTGTGTGAATTTCCATAGGTGTTTCCAGAGGATATTTGGGATGTGCCGCCAGAGAGAGAGGTGGAGTTTTCTATAGATCTAATTCCTGGTACTAGACCTGTATCTATGGTACCTTATCGTATGTCGGCATCTGAGTTGGTTGAGTTGAAGAAGCAGTTGAATGAATTGTTTGAGAAGAGGTTTGTGAGGCCAAGTGTATTGCCTTGGGGTGCACCAGTTTTGTTGGTGAAGAAGAAAGATGGAAGTATGCGATTGTGTATTGATTATCGCCAGCTGAATAAGGTGACGATTAAGAATAAGTATCCTCTTCCAAGAATTGATGATCCGATGGACCAGTTGGTAGGTGCGTGTGTGTTTAGTAAGATTGATTTGAGGTCAGGGTATCATCAAATTAGAGTGAAAGAGGAAGATATTCAGAAGACGGCTTTTAGGACACGATACGGTTATTACAAATATTATGTGATGCCGTTCGGGGTTTCTAATGCGCCGGGTGTGTTTATGGAGTATATGAATCGTATTTTCCATGAGCATTTGGATCAATTTGTTGTTGTGTTTATTGATGACATCTTGATTTATTCAAAGTCCCGGTAGGAACATGCGGAGCATTTGCGTTTTGTGTTGCAAATTTTGAAGGAAAGGAGACTTTTTGCCAAGTTGTCCAAGTGTGAGTTCTGGTTGTCAGAAGTGAGTTTTCTTGGGCATGTGATTTCAGGTAATGGTATTGATGTGGATCCATCTAAAGTAGATGTAGTTCTACAATGGGAGGCTCCTAGATCTGTTACTGAAATTAGAAGCTTTTTGGGTTTAGCTGGATATTATTGAAGGTTCATTGAAGGCTTTTCTAAGTTAGCACTTCCGTTGACCCAGTTGACTTGTAAAGGTAAAGCGTTCATTTGGGATATTCAGTGTGAGGAAAGTTTTAGTGAGCTGAAGAGAAGATTGACTACAGGTCCGATTTTGGTCTTATCGAATCCTACTGAGCCGTTTGTGGTGTATTGTGATGCGTCTTTGATTGGTTTAGGTGGAGTGTTTATGCAAGAAGGTAAGGTTATGGCTTATGCTTCGAGGAAATTGAGGATTCATGAGAAGAATTACCCTACTCATGATTTGGAATTAGCGGCTGTGGTTTTTGTATTGAAAATTTGGAGGCATTATCTCTATGGTGCAAGATTCGAAGTCTTTAGTGATCATAAAAGTTTGAAATACTTGTTTGATCAGAAAGAGTTGAATATGAGGCAACAGAGATGGTTGGAATTTTTGAAGGACTACGATTTTGGCTTGAATTACCATCCTGATAAAGCTAATGTGGTAGCCGATGCATTGAGCCAGAAATCCTTGCATATGTCTGTTTTGATGGTTAATGAGTGGGAACTTTTGGAAGCATTTAGAGATTTGAGTTTGGTGTGTGAATTGACATCTGATAGCGTGAGGCTTGGTATGTTAAAGGTTACTAATGATTTTCTGTTGACCGTTAGCGAGAAACGGAAGTTGGATGTGAAATTTGTTGAAAAGATGATGGTTGGAGATCAAAGTGTGAATGGTGACTTTAAAGTGGATGATAAGGGTGTTTGGAGATTTCATGGTAGGATTTGCATTCCTGATGATTCGGACTTGAAAAAGATGATTTTAGAGGAAGGACACCGGAGTAATTTGAGTATACATCCGGAAGCTAATAAGATGTATCAAGACTTGAAGAAGATATTTTGGTGGTCTGGATTAAAGAGGCATGTGGCTCAGTTTGTTTATGCGTGTTTGACGTGTCAGAAGTCAAAAGTAGAACATCAGAAGCCTAGTGGATTGTTGCAACCGTTGGATATTCCCGAGTGGAAATGGGACAACATTTCTAAGGATTTTGTGACAGGGTTGCCGAATACACAGAGGGGACATAATGCCATTTGGGTAGTTGTGGATAGGCTGACTAAATCGGCGCATATCATTCCGATTGACATCAGTTTTTCTTTGGAGCGGTTGGCTGAGATTTATATCAGTGTGATTGTGAAATTACATGGTGTTTCGTTGAGTATTATTTCAGATCGAGATCCGAGGTTTACTTCCAGATTTTGGGAAAGTTTGCAAAAGACGTTAGGTTCCAAGTTGAGATTAAGTTCTGCTTATCATCCGCAGACGGATGGTCAGACCGAGAGAACTATTCAGTCGTTGGAAGATTTGCTGAGAGCTTGTGTTTTTGAGCAAGGTGGTGCTTGGGATAGTTATCTTGCGTTGGTGGAATTGACGTATAATAACAGTTTCCATTCGAGTATTGGAATGGCAACTTTTGAAGCGTTGTGTGGAAGAAGATGTCGAACAACGTTGTGTTGGCATGAATCTGGTGAGAGTTTGGTGGTTGGACCGGAGTTAGTGCAACAGACTACGGACAAGGTGAAACTTATTCGTGAGAAAATGAAGGCTGCTCAGAGTAGGCAAAAGAGTTATCATGACCGAAGGAGGAAAGATCTTGAGTTTCAAGAGGGCGATCATGTATTTTTGAAAGTTACACCGGTGACGGGTGTTGGCCGTGCATTGAAGTCGAAGAAGCTTACTTCTCGGTTTATTGGTCCTTATCAGATATCCGCGAGAGTGGGTGTTGTGGCTTATCGGGTGGCGTTGCCACCGAGTCTTTCGAATTTGCATGATGTGTTCCATGTTTCACAGCTTCGGAAGTATGTTCCGGATCCGTCGCATGTGATTCCGATGGATGAAGTTGAGGTAAAGGAGAACCTTACGGTTGAGGCATTACCAGTGAGAATTTTGGATCGCGAGTTGAAGCGGTTAAGAGGCAAGGATATTGCGCTTGTGAAAGTAGCGTGGGGAGGCGCTGCTGAGGGAAATTTAACTTGGGAGTTGGAGAGTCAGATGTGGGAGTCGTATCTGGAGTTGTTCGTCTCAGGTAATATTTTCGAGGACGAAAATTTCTAAGTGGGGGAGAGTTGTAACGCCCCAGTTTTTGTTAGATTTATTTAATCGAGTCGATTTAATTATTTTTATTATTATATTATTTTATTTTTGACTTTTATTTGATAATATATTATTTTTCATCGTGATTATGTTTTATCGCGTTTTTAGAGCGTTTGCGAGATATTTGAGTGTAGGGGTATTTTGGTCTTTTGGCTTGGTTAGTTATGTTTTTCATAAAAATAGAAAGAGAGAAAAATAGAGAGAAAGAAAAAGAGAAGAAGAAAAAGAGAAAGAAGGAAAAGAAGAGAAGAAAAAGAGGGAAAAACTTGGGATTTAAGAAATCGATCAACCGACTTTTCAAACACGATTAAATCGGGTAAGGGTGCGAAACTCGATTATCTTATACTTGTGTATGATTATGTATGTGTGTATTGGTTTGTTGTTGGGTTGAAATTGGATATAGAACAAAAACCATAATATGTTGAAATTGTTGGAAATTGATTCAAATTGTGTCTGAAATCATGTTTTAATGATCATAATTGTTGAGACATGTTAGATAGGTGTTGTTGTGCAATCTATTGGTAATTTTCAAGTGATTAGATGAGATTTGGGGTGATTTTTGGTTGAACCCATAGCAGAAAAATTCTGCAGGAAAATTCTGGGTTGTCGATGCCGTTACGCGTATCATGCATGTCCATACGCGTATTGGGTTGGGCAATACGTGTATGGCAGGTGCAATTGAGGGCAATACGCGTAAGGAAATCCATTTTTCTCGGCCATCTGCTGAAACGCGTAATGGTACGAGTATGAGGTTGGGCAATACGCGTATGGCTCAGGGCAATACGCGTATGGCCAGTGAGGGTGCAGAATTTTGCCATTTCGCGATTCCTTTTCTTTTTACTTCCATAACTTGTGTTCCGATTATCTGTTTTGAAAGTTCTTGGTATCGTTGGAAAGCTAATAAAATGTTCTTTCTTATTAAAATGGTTTTGAGATTGTTGGCCAATTTAATTATATCGGGAAGTTAGAATAGTGTTGTTTTGTCGACTTTTACCGTTGTAATTGTGTGTAATTGATGTGTATCATGCAATGTGCTGTTGATATGGATATCGTATGACTTGTGTGATGTTATATGATGTAAATGCATGTGATGAAATATTGTGATGATGGTGTGTGGCCTAAGGGCAAGAAAATACATTGTGTTGTATTTGATTATATATGCATAATTATGGATGTGTATATGTGTGCATTTGAATGTCAGGAGTCATTGTATGCCAAACATCATGATATGCATTCTTGTGATGTCGTGTGCCCTAGTGGGTGTGAGCGACGAAATGATTCCAGAGGGAATCCACTATAACATCGTGAGTCTTATACCGAGAGGACCTAAAGCGATGATTATAGACGATCGTGAGCCTTATACAAAGAGGACCTAAAGCGATCGGATCGTGAGCCTTATACCGAGAGGACCTAAAGTGATCCATAAACATCGTGAGCCTTATACCAAGAGGACCTAAAGCGAAGGGGAACATCGTTTGCCCGACGGGGAGTTATACTAAGTAACAAGCGATGATGCCAATAGTTCCTGAGTGAACTAGTGATGAGAATGATGGATGGAACGGTACCGCATTGCATTTGTATAGAGTCGTTGTGTCGGTCTCTTTGCATTTGCATAAATCATGAATGAATTATTTTTTGTGGAATTGTGAATGGAATTGATGAGTTGAGATATATATATATATATATATATATATATATATATATATATATGTTGGTGATAAATGTATTGTGCATGATTGATATGCCTTGGTGATGGATATATGAGATATGCATTGTGTTGTTTTGTCTTTGATATATGATGTAAATTGTGGTGAGAATGTGTTATATGTGTATTTTAGTGTTATTATATAATAGTATGCAATTGTATTATGATTGTGTTTCTCACCTTTCTGCTGTTTTGAATGCTCTATGAGGCATTGCAGATTAGATGCTGGAGGTCTTTTCTGAAGCTTAGGTCTTCATTCTTTTGTTGGTCGGCTCTGATATGTAGCACCGGGTAGTCGGGGAACTCGTTGTGATTTATGTGTATATGTATATATATCTTTTGGATTGTACATGTATGACTCTGTATATGACATACAAACTTTTTATGTTATATATATATATGAGATTCAGTTGCAGATTTTTCGCTTTTATTCTATATCTGAATTGTGGGTAGTAGGAACTAAGTTCCTCTGTTATTTGCTACCTGATTGTTGTTTATCTTTATGAGCAGTTTTTTGTGTTTTGTCTCAATTAATATGACGCCTCCGTCTATGCCATGAATGTTTTAATTATACTCTGGTTATTTTTTATCGCTTTATCTAATCAGGGGTATAGATTGGGAGTGTTACATTAAGTGGTATCAGAGCCAGTCCGTGTCAGTTTGTGTTAGTCCGTGTTAGTCCTTGTTGGTCGTTGTGTTTGGGTGAGCTGTTTGTTTAACCATAGTTGCTGTTATTGGATATGAACAGAATACGGCTGGTAGGAATGATGCTGCTTTGGCTGCTGCTATGCAAGCTATGGCTCGGGCTGTGCAGGATGCAGCTAATGCTGGTGGGAATGATGAGTTCAAGAAGAATAAACCGCCTGTCTTCAAAGGGAGACATGATCCTGATGGTGCACATATTTGGCTTAAGGAGATTGAAAGAATCTTTCGAGTGATGGACTGTGCTGAGGAACATAAGGTGAGACTGGGTACTCACATGTTGCAGGAGGAGGCTGATGATTGGTGGGTTAGTGCGCGTCATGTTTGGGAAGTTACAGGTGAAGAGGTCACTTGGGCTTTGTTTAGCAGGGAGTTTTTGAGGAAGTATTTTCCTGAAGATATTAGAGGAAAGAAAGAGATAGAGTTCTTGGAGTTGAAACAAGGTAACATGTCTGTTATTGATTACACTGCTAAGTTTGTGGAGCTTGTTCAGTTTTATCCACATTATGCTGAAGCAACTGCAGAGTTTTCCAAATGTGTGAAGTTTGAGAACGGATTGCGTCCTGAGATCAAGCAGGCAATCGGTTATCAAAGGATTAGGAGGTTTTTGGATTTGGTGGATTGTTGTAGAATTTATGAGGAGGATAGCAAAGCTCGTTCTAATCACTATAAGAGTGTGAACGAAAGGAAAGGCAAGTAACCGTTTCGTGGTGGTCCTTATGTATCACCAGCTAACAAGGGTAAGCAAAGGGGTAGTTTTGATAAAAGGCCAAGTGGGGGAGGTATGTCTAATCCTCTGAGATGTTTTAGGTGTGGTGACTTAGGACATCGTCAGTTTGAATGTAGAAAAGATATGAGGAAGTGTTCCATTTGTGGAGGTTTAGGACATGTCGCAGTTGATTGTAAGAAGAATGTGGTGAAGTGTTTCAACTGTGGTGAACCTGGTCATATTAGTACGAAGTGTCCGAAACCAAAGTAAGCTCAGGATGGAGGGAAAGTATTTGCATTGGCAGGAACTCAGACTACTAGTGCAGACCGTCTGATCAGAGGTACTTATTTTATTAATAGTACGCCTTTAGGTACTATTATTGATACCGGAGCGACTCATTCATTTATTTTGTCTGAGTGCGCGAAGCGTTTGAATATTTTGTTGTCTTCGATGGGTGGAGAGATGGTTATGGATACTCTAGCAATGGGGCCAGTAACTACTTCTTTGGTTTGTTTAAGTTGTCCTTTGACCATTTATGTTAAATATTTTGAGATGGATTTGGTGTGTTTGACGTTGAAGGGTTTAGATGTGGTTCTGGGTATGAATTGGTTGCAGTTCAATCGGGTTCATATTGATTAATATCATAAGTTGGTAAGATTTCCTTTTCTTGAGGAAGACGAGGAATCGAGTTTCTTATCTACCAAAGAGTTGAAGAAATTTTTGGCGGATGAAGCTTAGTTGTTCGGGTTGTTTACATCATTGACTGTGGAGAGTCAAGTTGTACTTGATGTATTTCCAGTTGTGTGTGAATTTCCAGAGGTGTTTCCAGAGGATATTTGGGATGTGCCGCCAGAGAGAGAGGTGGAGTTTTCTATAGATCTAATTCCTGGTACTAGACCTGTATCTATGGCACCTTATCGTAAGTCAGCATCTGAGTTGGTTGAGTTTAAGAAGAAGTTGAATGAATTGTTAGAGAAGAGGTTTGTGAGGCCAAGTGTATCACCTTGGGGTGCTCCAGTTTTGTTGGTGAAGAAGAAAGATGGAAGTATGCGATTGTGTATTGATTATCACCAGCTGAATAAGGTGACGATTAAGAATAAGTATCCTCTTCCAAGAATTGATGATCTGATGGACCAGTTGGTAGGTGCGTGTGTGTTTAGTAAGATTGATTTGAGGTTAGGGTATCATCAGATTAGAGTGAAAGAGGAAGATATTCAGAAGACGGCTTTTAGGACACGATACGGTCATTACGAATATTCTGTGATGCCTTTCGGGGTTTCTAATGCGTCGGGTGTGTTTAAGGAGTATATGAATCGTATTTTCCATGAGCATTTGGATCGATTTGTTGTTATGTTTATTGATGACATCTTGATTTATTCTAAGTCCCGGTAGGAACATGCGGAGCATTTGCGTGTTGTGTTGCAAATTTTGAAGGAAAGGAGACTTTTTGCCAAGTTGTCCAAGTGTGAGTTCTGGTTGTCAGAAGTGAGTTTTCTTAGGCATGTGATTTCAGGTAATGGTATTGATGTGGATCCATCTAAAGTAGATGCACTTCTACAATGGGAGGCTCCTAGATCTGTTACTGAAATTAGAAGTTTTTTGGGTTTAGCTGGATATTATTGAAGGTTCATTGAAGGCTTTTCTAAGTTAGCACTTCCGTTGACCCAGTTGACTTGTAAAGGTAAAGCGTTCATTTGGGATAGTCAGTGTGAGGAAAGTTTTAGTGAGCTGAAGAGAAGATTGACTACAGCTCCGATTTTGGTCTTATCGAATCCTACTGAGCCATTTGTGGTGTATTGTGATGCGTCTTTGATTGGTTTAGGTGGAGTGTTGATGCAAGAAGGTAAGGTTGTGGCTTATGCTTCGAGGCAATTGAGGATTCATGAGAAGAATTACCCTACTCATGGTTTGGTATTAGCGGCTGTGGTTTTTGTATTGAAAATTTGGAGGCATTATCTCTATGGAGCAAGATTCGAAGTCTTTAGTGATCATAAAAGTTTGAAATACTTGTTTGATCAGAAAGAGTTGAATATGAGGCAACGAAGATGGTTGGAATTTTTGAAGGACTATGATTTTGGCTTGAATTACCATCCTGGTAAAGCTAATGTGGTAGCCGATGCATTGAGCCGGAAATCCTTGTATATGTCTGTTTTGATGGTTAAAGAGTGGGAACTTTTGGAAGCATTTAGAGATTTGAGTTTGGTGTGTGAATTGACATCTGATAGCGTGAGGCTTGGTATGTTAAAGGTTACTAATGATTTTCTGTTGACCGTTAGCGAGAAACGGAAGTTGGATGTGAAATTTGTTGATTTGATGATGGTTGGAGATCAAAGTGTGAATGGTGACTTTAAAGTGGATGATAAGGGTGTTTGGAGATTTCGTGGTAGGATTTGCATTCCTGATGATTCGGACTTGAAAAAGATGATTTTAGAGGAAGGACACCGGAGTAATTTGAGTATACATCCGGGAGCTAATAAGATGTATCAAGACTTGAAGAAGATATTTTGGTGGTCTGGATTAAAGAGGGATGTGGCTCAGTTTGTTTATGCGTGTTTGACGTGTCAGAAGTCAAAAGTAGAACATCAGAAGCCTAGTGGATTGTTGCAACCGTTGGATATTCCCGAGTGGAAATAGGACATCATTTCTATGGATTTTGTGACAGGGTTTTCGAATACACAGAGGGGACATAATGCCATTTGGTTAGTTGTGGATAGGTTGACTAAATCGGCGCATTTCATTCCGATTGACATCAGTTTTTCTTTGGAGCGGTTGGCTGAGATTTATATCAGTGTGATTGTGAAATTACATGGTATTCCGTTGAGTATTGTTTCAGATCGAGATTCGAGGTTTACTTCCAGATTTTGGGAAAGTTTGTAAAAGGCATTAGGTTCGAAGTTGAGATTGAGTTCTGCTTATCATCCGCAGACGGATGGTCAGACCGAGAGAACTATTCAGTCGTTGGAAGATTTACTGAGAGCTTGTGTTCTTGAGCAAGGTGGTGCTTGGGATAGTTATCTTACGTTGGTGGAATTCACGTATAACAACAGTTTCCATTCGAGTATTGGAATGGTAACTTTTGAAGCGTTGTATGGAAGAAGATGTCGAACACCGTTGTGTTGGCATGAATCTGGTGAGAGTTCGGTGGTTGGACCGGAGTTAGTGCAACAGACTACGGACAAGGTGAAACTTATTCGTGAGAAAATGAAGGCTGCTCAGAGTGGGCAAAAGAGTTATCATGACCGAAGGAGGAAAGATCTTGAGTTTCAAGAGGGCGATCATGTATTTTTGAAAGTTACACCGGTGACGGGTGTCGGTCATGCATTGAAGTCGAAGAAGCTTACTTCTTGGTTTATTGGTCCTTATCAGATATCTACGAGAGTGGGTGTTGTGGCTTATCGGGTGGCGTTGCCACCGAGTCTTTCGAATTTGCATGATGTGTTCCATGTTTCACAGCTTCGGAAGTATGTTCCGGATCCGTCGCATGTGATTCCGATGGATGAAGTTGAGGTAAGGGAGAACCTTACGGTTGAGGCATTACCAGTGAGAATTTTGGATCGCGAGTTGAAGCGGTTAAGAGGCAAGGATATTGCGCTTGTGAAAGTAGCGTGGGGAGGCGCTGCTGAGGGAAATTTAACTTGGGAGTTGGAGAGTCGGATGTGGGAGTCGTAACCGGAGTTGTTCGTCTCAGGTAATATTTTCGAGGACGAAAATTTCTAAGTGGGGGAGAGTTGTAACGCCCCAGTTTTTGTTTGATTTATTTAATCGAGTCGATTTAATTATTTTTATAATTATATTATTTTATTTTTGACTTTTATTTGATAATATATTATTTTTCATCGTGATATTATGTTTTATCGCGTTTTGAGAGCGTTTGCGAGATATTTGAGTGTAGGGGTATTTTGGTCTTTTGGCTTGGTTAGTTATGTTTTTCATAAAAATAGAAAGAGAGAAAAATAGAGAGAAATAAAAAGAGAAGAAGAAAAAGAGAAAGAAGGAAAAGAAGAGAAGAAAAAGAGGGAAAAACTTGGGATTTAAGAAATCGATCAACCGACTTTTTAAACACGATTAAATCGGATAAGGGTGCGAAACTCGATTATCTTATACTTGTGTATGATTATGTATGTGTGTATTGGTTTGTTGTTGGATTGAAATTGGATATAGGACAAAAACCATAATATGTTGAAATTGTGGGAAATTGATTCAAATTGTGTCTGAAATCATGTTTTAATGATCATAATTGCTGAGACATGTTAGATAGGTGTTGTTGTGCAATCTATTGGTAATTTTCAGGTGATTAGATGAGATTTGGGGTGATTTTTGGTTGAACCCGTAGCAGAAAAATTCTGCAGGAAAATTCTGGGTTGTCGCTGCTGTTACGCGTATCAGGCATGTCCATACGCATATTGGGTTGGGCAATACGCGTATGAAAGGTGCAATTGAGGTTGGGCATCTTCTGAAACGCGTAATGGTACGCGTATGAGGTTGGGCAATACGCGTATGGCTCAGGGAAATATGCGTATGGCCAGCGAGGGTGCAGAATTTTGCCATTTCGCGATTCCTTTTCTTTTTACTTCCATAACTTGTGTTCCGATTATCCGTTTTGAACATTCTTGGTATCGTTGGAAAGCTAAAAAAAAAATCTTTCTTATTAAAATGGTTTTGAGATTGTTGGCCGATTTAATTATGTCGGGAAGTTGGAATAGTGTTGTTTTATCGACTTTTACCGTTGTAATTGTGTGTAATTGATGTGTATCATGCAATGTGTTGTTGATATGGATATCGTATGACTTGTGTGATGTTATATGATGTAAATGCATGTGATGAAATGTTGTGATGATGGTGTCTGGCCTAAGGGCAAGAAAATGCATTGTGTTGTATTTGATTATATATGCATGATTATGGATGTGTATATGTGTGCATTTGAATGTCATGAGTCATTGTATGCCAAACATCATGATATGCATTCTTGTGATGTCGTGTGCCCTAGTGGGTGTGAGCGAAGAAACGATTCCAGAGGGAATCCGCTATAACATCGTGAGCCTTATACCGAGAGGACCTAAAGCGATGATTATAGACGATCGTGAGCCTTATACAAAGAGGACCTAAAGCGATCGGATCGTGAGCCTTATACCGAGAGGACCTAAAGCGATCCATAAACATCGTGAGCCTTATACCAAGAGGACCTAAAGCGACGGGGAACATCGTTTGCCCGACGGGGAGTTACACTAAGTAACAAACGATGATTCCAAAAGTTCCTGAGTGAACTAGTGATGAGATTGATGGATGGAACGGTACCGCATTGCATTTGCATAGAGTCGTTGTGTCGTCTCTTTGCATTTGCATAAGTTATGAATTGACTGATTTTGTGTGGAATTGTGAATGGAATTGATGAGATGATATATATATATATATATATATATATATATATATATATATATATATATATATATATATATATATATGTTGGTGATAAATATATTGTGCATGATTGATATGCCTTGGTGATGGATATATGAGATATGCATTATGTTGTTTTGTATTTGAATTATGGTGTAAATTGTCGTGAGTATGTGTTATATGTGTATTTTAGTGTTATTATATAATTGTATGCAATTGTATTATGATTGTGTTTCTCACCTTTCTGCTGTTTTGAATGCTCTATGAGGCATTGCATATTAGATGCTGAAGGTCTTTTTGTGAAGCTTAGGTCTTCATTCTTTTGCCAGTCGGCTCTGATATGTAGCACCGGGTAGTCGGGGAGATCGTTGTGATTTATGTGTATATGTATATATATCTTTTGGATTGTACATGTATGACTCTAAATATGACAGACAAACTTTTTATGTTATATATATATGGGATTCAGTTGTAGATTTTCCGCTTTTATTCTGTATCTGAATTGTGGGTAGTAGGAACTAAGTTCCTCTGTTATTTGCTACCTGATTGTTGCATATCTTTATGAGCAGGTTTTTTGTGTTTTATCTCAATTGATGTGACGCCTCCGTCTATGCCATGAATGTTTTAATTATACTCTGATTGTTTTTTATTGCTTTATCTAATTGGGGGTATAGATTGGGGGTGTTACAGAGATAACATCAGCGGGCCGGGAACCGTGCTAGGTGATGTATTTCGAAGAATCTCAGAAGAGGGTAGTATCGCGTGACAACTACTTTCGATAGCTTCCGCACTACTGAAAGAGGTTTTTCCTAGGTGTATACTAAATCTTTCCACATGCGGCATCACACGCATTCCCATTAGCAGGAAAATAAACACATATATCAATTAGGAAAAGCAGTATATATATTTGTCCTAGACTTTTTAAGAGCTATGAATCCTATGATCCTAACAGAAAATGGCTCCCCGACGGAGTCGTTATTCTGTGGTACCTTCCCAACTTAAAGGTTTTTTTACCTAAGATCCTAGTGAGGGCCGATCCTAGCAATAATGACATTCCCCGATGAAACCATCATTCGGTGATACCTTGTGAACCCAAGGACTCGTCCTAAGAGAAGGTTTCAACCAGAGAGATAAGAGAGACAAGATTCCTTTGTTTAGGAGGGCCCCACGGTGGGCGCCATTTTTCTGTAGCGAGCGATTTTGGACGTGGTTCTTAAGCACCGTCACTCTGGGGTACTATAGGTCGATTCATTTTTTATCCTATTGAAGCTGATGAAGGAAGGGAAATAGATGTCTCCAACTAACCCTGCTTGCAAACTATGGTTAAACAGTCAAAATTGTTGGTTACAGATGCGATTTTAGTTCGTGGGCCTCTCTCTGCTTATTTTGTTCAGAACGAAATACCGGGACTGTTCATGGGGAATTTGTTGGGATCCTGCGCCAGATTGGATGGAGGTAAGGGACTTTGGGGTTTTTGATTAGTGTGCTCGCTAAGATTCTTTTTCAATCTTATGCCTACGTATTCCCGGGATAGAAAAATCAGAGCGATCGTAGTTCCTCCTATTCTA
The DNA here is from genome assembly GCA_022829125.1 of Lathyrus tuberosus. NCBI lineage: Eukaryota > Viridiplantae > Streptophyta > Magnoliopsida > Fabales > Fabaceae > Lathyrus > Lathyrus tuberosus. The sequence goes on from JALAZF010000405.1 coordinate 2,389,569, forward strand.
TGGGAGGAAATGGTGTTTTAGTGTCTTGTTCAAAGCCCAAGACATGAAGCTAAAGGTGGTTTATATCTTGTTCAAAGCCCAAGATGTGAAGCTGAAGGGTCTATTTGTATCTTGTTCGAAGCCCAAGATGTGAAGCTAAAAGGGTGTTGATTTAGAGAGAATTTGTCATCTCTAAAGGGGAATATTTGGTCTATTTGGCACAACTGTTGGGTGACTGATTATAAAGGAGAATTACTTTAACTGGGATATGCGAATCCAGCAATGCCATAATTTCCTTTATAGGGTATTTTCAACCTGAAGGAGAAGACTTTAACTCAGTTTAGAGCAACGCCATATTTCCTTAGGAATTTCTCATGCTAAAAGAGGGACAGTGGCTTAGATGTAAATAATCTAGAGGCTTGCCGTTTACAACAATTAGACGAGGGAAAAGGAGTTGTTGATGTTTGTATGCTGTGCCCAAAGCATGATTTGATGCTAAAAGGTTGATTGAATCAAACGAGGATTCCTTTATACAAAGCCTAAGAGGAGGCTATTGACCCAACAAGAGGATGTTTTTGTGTCTCGTACGAAGCCCGAGATAGAGGCTAAAAGAGTTGACTCAACAAGAGAGTGTTTTTGTATGTGTCTTGTACGAAGCCCAAGACAGAGGCTAAAAGGGTTTGACTCAACAAGAGAGTCTTTTATACTCACCAAGAGAGTGATTTGTATCTCGTACGAAGCCCGAGATGGAGGCTAAAAGTGATTGACTCAACAAGAGAGTCTTTTATACTCAACAAGAGAGTGTTTTTGTATCTCGTACGAAGCCCGAGATGGAGGCTGAAAGGAGCCTGACTCAACAAGAGAGTCTTTTATACTCAACAAGAGAGTGTTTTGTATCTCGTACGAAGCCCGAGATGAAGGCTAAAAGAGGATTGACTCAACAAGAGAGTCTTTTATACTTAACAAGAGAGTGTTTTTGTATCTCGTACGAAGCCCGAGATGAAGGCAAAAAAGGTTTGACTCAACAAGAGAGTCTTTTATACTCAACAAGAGAGTGTTTTGTATTTCTTACAAAGCCCGTGATGAAGGCTAAAAATGTTTGACTCAACAAGAGAGTCTTTTATACTCAACAAGAGAGTGATTTGTATCTCGTACGAAGCCCGAGATGGAGGCTACAAAAGTTAACTCTGCTGGGGAGAATCATTGTACAAAGCCCAAGAGGAGGCTAGGGTTACTGTTTTAGTTGAGTGACAGGTCCAGTATGTTGGTTAAAAGAGAAAATCAGCTCTTATATGGGTAATGTTGTACTCATGGATTTGATCTGAGGACCGGGATTATTTCTTGTTCTTTAAGGAAACGAGGAATCTAAAGGGTATTGAGACTCCCCAAGTCAACGGGTGTTTTTTCCTATTTTTGAAAGGAACTTGAGAATGTCTTCGAGACTCAAGGAGATTAGACTGTCCAAGTCTCGAGTTTTATCTTTTGTACTATGCTTAAGAGAGATCAAGAGACAATATGTTCGCCGTAGGAAAATCTAGACTCTTTGAAAGACTGTTCTATTAAGATGACTAATTTTTGTTCCTATACCTTTAAGAGGTCGTCGGGACAATTTGTACGAAGCTCAAGAGGAGGCGAGAAAAACTTTTAAGAAGCCGAAGGGACAATTTATACGAAGCCCAAGAGGAGGCTATCTTCCCGGAGGAAGAATCATTATACGAAGCCTAAGAGGAGGCTGTGAAAACTTCTAAGAAGCCGACGGGTCCTTGTACAACGCCCAAGAGGAGGTGGGGATGCTTTTAGGAAGCCCGTGGGTCCCCAAACCCTGAGAAATTCAAGACATGCCATTCATCGAGAATAGATCAAGCCAGGAAAGTCCGAGAATTTGGAAGAAACTCAAGAGATGCCATTCACAGAGAAAAGATCATCTCTGGGGAGTAGAGTCTCTTTGGCGATTTCTAAGGGTGACAGTCTGAGAAAGGGTTCACAGAGAATGCTGTCTTTCACGTCTCCATATTGTTTAACCCCAAGAGGAGGGAAGACTGTGTCTTGTAATTCTATGGGGATCTAGTGTTGTTTGTATTTAAGAGTGAACAACAGGGTTTTACCTAGTGCTAGACGTAGTTGCCGGGGAAAACTCTAAATAATTATACTTGTATTACACAATGGATATTTTGACAAGTATATAAAAGTTTATGAAAGAAGACTTACAGTGAGCAGCCCCACAATACAGTTATATATATGAAAGCGGATAAAGAAAGCCGGTAAACACTTACTCGGTTGTAGAGCTTCCATGCTGTTTTGTTAGTTTGTTCAACAAAGAAAGCTTTGATAACAATATTATATTCAAAATCAAAGGAGAAAGTGCTTTGAAAAGGTTGTTGGGGCTTACAGCTCAAGGAGAGGCCCAAGGATTTATCAGTGATTGCACTGTTGAATTTGTACAGGGACTTATACAAGTGACTGAGGCCCAAAAAGGTTTTCAGTGCAAAGGGATGGGTCTTACACTCTCTCAAAAGGCCCAAAAGTTTATTTTTGTACAAGTGGTGGGGCTTACAGCTCAAGGAGAGGCCCAAGGTTTTGTTTTAAAAGGCGACGATCGCGCCGAACTTTTTGATGGTATCGAGACTTATACAATAAGTGAGGCCCAAATTATTTTGGTTTTCAAAAAGGGTTGGGTCTTACACTCTACTAGAGGCCCAATGGTTTTTAAAGAGTGGGGCTTATAACACGAGGGTAGGCCCAAGGGTTTGATTTTTGAACTGGCGATCGCGTCGGGATTTTCTTTTAACGTAGAGGGACTTATACAATATCTGAGGCCCAAAATTGTTTTGGTTAAAAGAGGATTGGGTCTTACACTCTATTAGAGGCCCAAAATGGTTTTGAATGGGTCTTATAGCACGAGGAGAGACCCAGATGGTTTGTTTTAAACGGGCGATGATCGCGCTGAACTTTTGAAATACAATGGGACTTATACAACATTTGAGGCCCAAAATAGGTTTGTATTTACAAAGGATTGGGTCTTACACTCTATTAGAGGCCCATGAGTGTTCGGAAAAGTTTGTTAGGGTGAAAATCAATAAAACCCTAATTTCATCATTTTTTAATATAATTATTCAAAGAAAATTAATACAAATGATAAAAATTCCAAATAAGTTTGAATAAACAACCTGTGATTTTGGTTTTAGGTTTGAAAAATGAGGCTTTCATCACAAGATGAATTAAAACCTACTTGCTTTTGATTTTCCAAAATGGATATTTATTTTTAAAGGGTTTAAAAACAAATAAAAGACATTTATTCACAAAAATACTAGTTATATTAAATAAAAAATATAAATCTAATCTTTTTGGGGAATAAAATATTTCAACATTTTTGTGATTTTTTACAAAAAGAACCAATAAAAAATAATAAAAATTGAGGGAGTTATTAAATTTTCAAACTATTAAAAATAATATGGAAAATAACAAAAAGTGGGAAAATAGCAAAAAAAGGATCTAGGGCGAGGGGGATTCGAACCCCAGACCTCTTGTGTATAGGGCGCGCGCCTTACCACTGGGGTGGTGATATATCCGTTGATTGAAACATAACCATAAATATACAAGGCTTGCCTTGCTTTTGGCCTGGCCCAAGGCAAGGCAAGACAAGTTTTGGCAAGAAACGGGAAGGTCCATAACTTTCTCAATTCTCCATGGTTGGGGACAAAATTTATATGTATCTGGCCTAGAATTTCACAAGGAATCCAATGGTGGTGGTATTTTTTTTAGATCATGATCCCTCCTCAAAATCCGATAGTGGTTTTGAAATAGACCATATTTTGCATTTTCTGTGCTACATCTTGGTACATGTATGAATTACATGATAAATTGATGCAAACACAACACATATGACATGTAGAAAAGATGCATGAGCAGTGGACTTCAAAGCAATGCATATTTTGGAAAGTTTAAGTCATGATGCTTACCTCTCTTTGAGCTTTTGGAGTTTTTTGTGCAATCTGCCTAGTTTCTTGTTCCAGAAATGGTTCGATGCTTTGGACACTCTCAAATGATCCCTTAGAAGCTTTAGGATGATTGGAATCAGCTGGAACCTGCAAAAACAAAAACTGGCCCTTTCTTGCAAAAGGGGTTAAAATGGCCAAAATAGCAACTCTCTCAAATGGTGTTCCAGATGTTGGGAGCCATTTGGGATAGTTCAAGGATGATATTTAGAGTGTGTTTGAGGCTTTATCTGGTTTGGAAAGTGACTGAATCAAGACATGGCTTGAAAAATGCACAAAAAGCCTATTTTGAGGTTTTGAGAGGTGACTTTGAGATTTAAGGATTACAGGTCACTTGTGTGAGTTTGAACAGCTTAGATGTGACATATTGGATGTGTTTGGATCATGAGCTATGATGGAAATACTCTCTAACTCAAAAAATCAGAGTTACCTTGCTAAAGAAGGTATTTTTGCCTAAAGAAAATGATTTTGAGGAAAACATCGGTTTGATGGCTTTGGTGTACTCAAACTAAGCACAAATGAGCTCTATTTATAGTAGAGCATGTTTGTTTTGGGATCAATAGTGAATGGCAACTACAGCAGAGGTTTGGCCAATGTTGATCAATGAGAATCCAAGTCTCCTCTAGCCATTGACTAGAGGTTAGGGCACAGAGCTGTGGTTCCCTAGTTGTTGGATCATTCTTGACTGAATTCAGTTGCAAATGTGTCTGTCGATGCCACCTTGGTGCATCCATTAAATGCTCCAATCCAAAATTGGAGTCTTGTCCCTCTTTTAGGGATTTCTAGGTTTGGCATGCTACTTCTTGTTCCAAAGACTTTGGAGGCTTGGATCTGTGTTTGTTCCTTTAGATTTGATCCTCAGATGTGTCCAAAGTGATGACAAGGCTTGGAATTATATGATTTTTCCAAATCGAGCAAAAGTGAAAATTTTTTCCTAGCCATGGCAGTTTTCAGCAAGGCATATTGCCATTGTCATATCTCATGGCTCAAGTGGAATTTGATGGAGTTCTTGGCCATTTTGGAAAGCCCTCATATGATACAATAACTGTTTGATCATAATTGGTTTTGATACTTTTTGGATCCAAGTGAAAAATGCCCCTACATCTAGAAAAAAGTGAAGGAAGATTCTGACTTAGTGAAAATTCCACTAAGTGTTGGAAAAAAGTGACATGTTCACTTTTTGTGATTTTGATCATTCCATAATTTAAAATCCATGGGGAATTGGAATGAATGGTAGTTGAAGCTTTTGTAGAGGGTAATTAGAGCTACAAATCTAGCTTTGGATGGGAAAAAATGGCCTTGTGGTTTAGGAGTTATGATCCTCCAAAGTTGGTACCTTAGCCACTTTGTTCCATAACTTAGAAAATTTTCCAAGTGTTTTATGGTTACGCCTTTTACAAGTTATCCCACTTTTCTTGATTTTTCTTGATGAATGATGATTTCAATCATACATTAACATCATTTAAGGGTCAAAGAACCATAATTGTGAAAAATCTCAAAAAGTCAAAGTTTGACTTTTGTGCACAGTTGACTTTTTGTCAGATGAATTCCAAACTGTGCGATCCTCTATGAAATCAAGTCCTTGACCTAAATAAAACTTGATGGATTGATTTCATAGGTGTTATAGGGTGTATTGAATCATGTCTTAGGGTTTGGAAGCATGTCTTGGTCAAAAGTCAAAGGTACAGTTGACTTTTTCCGCGAAACCTTAACTGTGGTTTTGATGAAATTGAAACTTGTTGCTCAAGCTTCTTAGATCAATCCATTGTTGCAAATGAATCAATGTGATGTATTTGAGACCCTCAAATCCCCTATGGAGGTCTTGGCTCATGTTTTGTCCCAAAAGTCAACTTAGGGGTGAATTAGGTCAAGAAACCCTAATTCCTGATTTTTTAAATGAATGCATCCCCTGAGGCTAAATTGACTTGATGATTGGGTTCATGAGATCCCTTGGAGCATAATAGGTTATCCTTTGAAGCATTGGATCATGCCCAGAGGAAAATTTCCATCTAGAGGCCCTGGTCGACCAAACCCTAATTTGGTGACACTAGCGATCTTAAGGCTTGATCCACCTAGAAGGGAGAAGCCTTGTGCTTAATCCTTGAAGTGGGAGTCCTCTTGATCCTTTGTGGATGTTTGAGAGGATAGACAAGTTGAAGATCATGTCATTTCTTGATTGATCCTTTGTCTAAGAGCTCTTAGAGGGCTTGAAACCCTAAGTCTGATTGTAGTGGATGCTCACCCATCTTTGGGGAGACTAATGGTTCACCTATATTGTGATGATGATTTGCACAATGATGGGAAATCTTAGTGGTCAAAATTTGGGGTATGACATGATTAACCCAAGAGAAACTCAGTATTAACAAATACACTGTGGTTAACTGAGGGGAAGTGTAAATTGGTGTTTTAACTGACAGGTAGTGGTTAACCAAACAAAGGGAGAAGAACCAAGTGAAGGTTGCAAACTCCGCAAGGGTTTCGGTGTTTAACAGGAAAACTGTGTCTAACCGAAGAAAGAGCGCGATTGTAGGGGAATAGGGCATTGGTTTTAACAGTATGACTGTGATCAACCAAAGGAAGAATGATTACAACTCTCATGGGGAATCAGCAAAAAAAGTGACTAGTCACAAGAAAAGGTAACTGAAACTCTCTTGAAGAGAACAAGGGAAAGATATTGAACAAGAGCAAGAGATTGACTCTCTGAAGATTGCTAATGATTGTGAACAAGGGGAATGGTGATAGATCAAAAGACTGATTGAAAGAGATAAGAGTGATCAAGGATCGACTCAACTGGGGAAGGAGATACATTACCACCTGGATGTAGAGACGACTAAGCCAGGCACAGGTCATTCATCCCTACCTGAACTGGTCAGAATGAGAGTAGGAATTCTCCATTCTCATTCCTTCTCTAACACACAGGGTGAAGTGCAGAAGTTGAAACGGACGGAATAACAACGCCAACTTGTATAGTGCTCTAGTGCGTTGTGCGTCGTGCAACGTCCGAATCTCCAACTCAGCAAGAGAGAAAGAGAACGAAAGCTCTAAAGGAAGCCTAAAGAGAAGAGCAAAAGAAGGATCAATTGATCGAAACAAGGTTTCGATTAATTGATCAAAGGGAATTGACATGCCAATATTTTTCCAAAGAGAATGGAAAACCATTAAAGCAAAAGGTGTAAATTATTGATTATGCATGACAAAATTTGCTCAATAAAGAACAAAATTAATGTGATCAATAAATGAAAGTGCAAAACAGTGCCAAACAAATATTAGCATGTATCACAAATCATGTGTCAAGTGATCGAAGATTGTGCAAGAATTAGCATGTTCAAACAAATATCAAGAACAAGCCTAATTGCAAGAATTAATAAATCAATCATTGAATTAATGTAAATATGCTTTGAACAGAGGTTAACAGCACTTAAAACATCCATCAATATCAAGCATATTGATCCATGGAAGTTAGAGAAGGAAAGGATGTCAAACAAGCTTGAAAAAGCATGAAAATGGCATTCTGGTTCAGTGTTAATTGATTAACACTTTTGCACTGCAAAGTGTTAATCTATTAACAGCACAAAAAGCAGCAAAATTACACTGGTTAATCGATTAACACTTTTGCACTGCAAAGTGTTAATCGATTAACACTTAAAAAACAACAAAATTACACTGGTTAATCTATTAACACTTTTTGCACTAAAAAGTGTTAATCGATTAACACTGCAGCAGTGGCAAAAAATCAGTTTTCCGAAAGTGCTTCCAGTAGTTAATCACTTATTTGAACTACCACATGATATGGTATGAACTTGTGCACAAAAATCATAGGAATTAGGATCAATTAATCATCAATTGAAAGCATGAACATGTAGATCAAAGATCAAACAATCACGTGATTAATCAAAACAAAAAAAACTGTCGAAACATATCGTAAATGCGCAAAAAGTGAACGAAACGATAAATAAGTGAGAATTGACCAACCTACAAGCCGGAGGTTTGGCTTGGTGATTTTTGCAAGTGAAATGTGATGAAGATAAGTGAAGAAAACCAGATAATCCTACACTTGCACTCCGAACCGTATCGAAACCGAGCAAATTTCGACGAAAACTCCGAAATGAGAATTATCATTGAAGAAGCTTGAATTAATCACTTGAGATGAATCCAAAAGCTACTGAAGCTCCACAAAATCCAGTAGAATGGAAAGATGGTGAAGGTTAAGCTCAAGAAAAAGCACTTTCAAGGTGAAAGTGGCTTTTCTTCAATGGTGAGTTAAGAGCTTTAGTGTGGTTTGGTGAAGAAGATGAAGTAGAATATATAGAAGTTGCAGCAAAATGGAGAGGGAAATGAGAGAATTGAGAGTGAAGAAAGTGTGAATTTGTGTGAATGATTATGGAGGAGTTGCAAAATGGTGAAGCTTTGTTTATATAGACTTTTGGTTTGGAGTGTGAGAGGTATGGAATTTGGTTTGGACTTAGCTTTGGGTGGTTTGGAATTAGGATAGGAGTTAGTTACACTTGACTCACCGAGTCAAGCGGTTAACTCGGTTAGTTAGGAAGTTAACTCGGTAGCAATCCCAATGTAAGCTCCAACATCCAAAGGTTCACATGCTTGGAACTCAAGCAACATGGTGCACTTAACTTAGAGTGATGCATTGGAATAAATACACTTGGAATGTCTTGAATAGCCTTGAAATGTCTAGAGATGTCTAGAATGTTCCACACACTTCTTAGAATAATGTAGAATCTCAAAATGGGGAGGGAAAGTTGTTGTCTTGATAAAGCAGCAAAATCTGCCAATTTTGCACGTGTTAATCAATTAACACATTTGCACTGCAAATGGTTAATCGATTAACCAAGCCAAAAAAATGCCTAATTTTGCCTGAAAAATGGTGTTGTGGCCACGGTACCGATTTTCAACCTCTTGCTTTGATGAATATGCATAGAACCCGTTGTTTTGTGTTTGTGTTGATGATGTGATGACTTCATGAGGATGCGATTAATCGGGCTTGGAAAAGCAGAATATTCCTGCAACAAAGTCATAGAGAAAAATGTACGAATGTGTATGCCAACGATGCGAATGCACTTGCTTATGCAAAAAAGAAAAAAGGGAGGTCAAATTTCGGGTTACGACAGCTGCCCCTATTTAATCCTCGTGGACCTGAATGTTCGAATTGCGCCAGCTTTTCGATGATTCGAGGTAGAAGGGGATTAAATACAAGAGTAGCTCAAAAATTTGGCCGACGGCGACAAAAGAGGGGTTGGATGTTTTGAGGGTTGATAAGTGCGAAGTTAGGCTGAATATCTGCTGGGAGATGAATCAAACAAAGGAGGGTATGCTAATGCATATGCTATGTATGTGTGTTCTACATGATGCTTGATATCATGTTATGCAATGGTGCCGGTTAAGGTACAGTGTCGCAAGCTGACAGGTTCTGGACGGACCAAAGAATAAGGAAATGTCTTTGGATGAACCAAAGGAAAGGGAGAGACTTTGAAAAAGTTTTCCAGACGCGAACTAGATTTAAAAAGTGTGCCAGACGAGAACCGATCTTTGAAAAAGGTGTGCCAGAAGAGAACTAGACTTTGGAAAAGTGCGCCAGACGAGAACTGGAAAAGTTTGCCAGACGAGAACTGACTGGATTTTGTAAGGATTGGTCAGACGAGAAATGATTATCTGACGAGAACTGGATTTTAAAGAAGTTTTCCAGACAAGAACTGGACTTTAAAGAGATGAGTCAGACCAGGACTGGCGACCAAACGAGGACTGACGACCAGACGAGAACTGGAATTCGAAGGGCAAGGTCAGATGGGAATTGATTACCAAATGAGAACTGGATTTTTGGATAAGTTGGCTAGACGAGAACTGGAAAAACTGGAATAAATTAGACGAGAACTGACCCTCAGCCGAGAACTTGGAATTTGATAAGGACACATGTTTGAACCTGAATGGCGTAATGCTCCATCTTGATGAGTATATTATGCGTTTGAGGATGGAATGCTATGCGACGATGATTACTATATGCAGAATGTAAGTGATCAGGTTTTGAAGATATGTTAAGTATGATCGGGCTTATGCTGAAGCGCTGAAGCTTCATGCTATGCCAGATGAAGGATATGCATGAGTGAAGCGACATGATTAATGCATGAGAATGGTCTATGCAATGGTTCTTGAGAATTTTCAGGTGCTTTTGTTGTGGGAGGTGAAAGAGTTGAGGTTAGGGTGTAGCCATAAAGACATGATTCCTGACACCTACTTCAAGCGGTTAACTCGGTTAGTTAGGAAGTTAACTCAGTAACAATCCCAATGTAAGCTCCAACATCCAAAGGTCCACATGCTTGGAACTCAAGGAACATGGTGCACTTAACTTAGAGTGATGCATTGGAATAAATACACTTGGAATGTCTTGAATAGCCTTGAAATGTCTAGAGATGTCTAGAATGTTCCACACACTTCTTAGAACAATGTAGAATCTGAAAATGGGGAGGGAAAGTTAATGTCTTGAAAAAGCAGCAAAATCTGCCAAATCTGCAAATTTGGGGCTGAAGAAGAAGATGACGACGAAATTCCAGAAAAGATCTCCCGACTCTTCAGGCAAGAGGAAAGGTCCATTAAACCTCACAAGGAGCCGTCGGAAATAGTCAACTTAGGCTTAGAGGAAGAGAGAAAAGAAGTCAAGATTGGGGCACTGCTCAGTTAGACTGTCAAACAAAGTTTGACAAAGCTTCTCAAAGAGTTTCCCAATGTATTCGCTTGGTCTTACCAGTATATGCCAGGGTTAGATACCAGCATCGTGGAACATCATCTACCGTTGAGATCAGAATATCCACCCGTAAAACAGAGGTTGAGACGAACTCATCCAGACATGGCCATCAAAATTAAAGAGGAGGTACAAAAATAGATTGACGCGGGTTTCCTCGCCACATCAGAATATCCTCAATGGTTAGCCAATATAGTACCAGTTCCGAAAAAAGACGAAAAAGTCATAATGTGTGTAGACTACAGGGATCTGAACAAAGCAAGTCCGAAGGATGACTTTCCTTTACCACACATTGACATGTTAGTTGACAGTACAACAAAGTTCAAAGTCTTCTCCTTTATGGATGGATTCTCAGGCTATAACCAAATCAAAATGGCGCTGAAAGACATGGAGAAAACTTCTTTCATTACTCCATGGGGCACCTTTGGTTACAAGGTAATGTCGTTCGGTTTGAAGAATGCCGGGGCAACCTATCAAAGGACCATGACTACTCTTTTTCATGACATGATACACAAAGAAATAGAGGTATATGTCGATGATATAATTGCAAAATCTAAAACGAAAGAGGAGAATGTGACCCACCTGTAAAACTATTCAAGCGGTTGATAAAGTACAGACTCCGCTTGAATCCCAATAAGTGCATATTCGGTGTCCGTTCAAGGAAGCTTCTAGGGTTCATCGTCAGCCAAAAAGGAATCGAGGTTGATCCTGACAAGGTCAAGGCCATTCAAGAAATTCCTTCTCCAAAGACTGAAAAACAAGTCAGGGGATTCCTGGGACGTTTGAACTACATTTCCAGATTTATGTTCCTCATGACCGCGACATGCGCGCCGATTTTCAAATTACTAAAAAAGAATTAGGATTGCATTTGGACAGAAGACTGCCAAACCGCCTTTGACAATATCAAATAATACCTGCTGAACCCACATTCCTTTCACTGCCCGACTGACATTCAAGTGTACAAACAACGAGGCCGAATATGAAGCTTGTATCATGGGTCTCGAAGAAGAGATCGACTTAATGATCAAGAACTTGGATGTATATGGCGATTCAGCCCTGGTTGTCAATCAAATCAAAGGAGATTGGAACACATACCAATCAGGACTGATTCCTTACAAAGACTACGCAAGAAGGTTGTTACCTTTCTTCAACAGAATCAAGTTTCATCATATCCCTTGTGAAGAGAATCACATGGCTGATGCGTTAGCCACCCACTCTTCCATGATTAGTGTAGATCAATGGAACGACATACCTAAGATTAACATAATGCGCCTTGAAAGGCCCGCTTACGTCTTCACGATCGAAGCAGTCATAGACGACAAACCATGGTATCACGATATCAAATGCTTCCTTCAGAAACAAGAGTACGGGGCATCCAGAAAGGACAGAAAGACCCTCAGAAGGCTAGCAGGCAGCTTCTTCCTGAGCGGTGATACACTCTATAAGAGAAACTGTGACATGGTCTTACTCCGATGCGTAGACAGACCAGAAGCAAACATGCTGATAAAAGAAATTCACGAAGGATCCTTTGGCACTCATGCCAACAGACACACAATGGCGAGAAAAATTCTAAGAGCAGGGTAATACTGGTTGACCATGGAATCCGACTGCTACAAGTACATGAGGAAGTGTCACAAGTGTCAGATATACTCAGACAAAATCCATGTACCGCCAACACATCTCAAAGTTCTTTCTTTCCCATGGCCTTTTTCCATATGGGGAATCGACATGATCGGCATGATCGAACCTAAGGCTTCAAACGAACATCGGTTCATCCTGGTAGTCATTGATTACTTCACCAAGCGGGTCGAAGCAGCGTCATACGCCAATGGACCCGACAAATGGTGGTCCAATTCGTCAAAAACAATATCATTTTTCGTTATGGTGTTCGGAGCCAGATCATATCTGATAATGGATCCAACTTGAACAATAAGATGATGAGAGAGTTGTGTACTGAGTTCAAGATCGAACACCATAACTCATCTCCCTACCGACCCAAGATGAACAGAACGGTAGAAGTGGCTAACAAGAACATCAAGAAGATCGTTCAAAATATGGTTGTAACCTACAGAGATTGGCACGAGATGCTACCATTTTCTCTTCACGGTTATTGCACATCTGTTCGCACTTCAACCGGGGCAACCCCTTTCTCTCTAGTATATGGCATGGAGGCAGTGCTCCCCATAGAAGTAGAGATCCCATCAATCCGGGTATTGATGGAATCTAAGCTAACAGAAGCTGAATGGTGTCAAAGTCAACACGATGAGCTGAATCTGATCGAAGAAAATTGAATAACGGCACTATGCCATGGTCAGTTGTATCAGCAAAGGATAAAGAAGGCGTTTGACAAAAAGGTCCGACCTCGCGTCTGCAGGAAAGGAGACCTCGTGCTAAAAAAGATACAATCATTCCTCACTGATTCGCGGGGCAAATGGACTCCGAATTATGACGCTCCTTATGTGGTCAAGAAAGCTTTCTCAGGCAACGCCTTGAGACTCGCAACCATGGATGGAGAAGAGTTTGTCTACCCCACGAATGTTGATGTAGTCAAGAAATACTTCGCCTAAACTAAATAAAAAAAACGTCTCGGTGGGTTGAAAACCCGAAAGGGCGGTCCAGGCAAATATTAGAGACATAATCAAAAATCATCCCGGTGGATTGGAAATCTCAAAGTACAATCCATGCAAAAATTAAGGATTGATGGCAAGTAACTACGTCTGATTAGTTCAACTCCTTAGCAGTAATGCCATCCATTAGAAGAAAAACTCCAGTCAAGGTCATCTTCGACAGAAGCTCAGGATGTCCAGAATTCAAAGTTGGTTGAAGGATAACGGTCGCCATGTTTCAATGTAACCCTATTTCCCTTAAATTACCATTTTCTAAACTTTGTAAATACTCGATGGAATCACGCGCTTGGCTGATTTCCATCCTATCAATAAAATTTGAGCCCTTGTGCTTTTGTTTACAATTCTTATTTGTTTTAGCTTTACAGAACAACGTTTTAACATGATTAATGATTCTTGAAATAAAACAAAAATGAATTTACTTGTCAAAATTTTTCTGCTTTTAAAACAAAGATGGCAATTTCTTTTGACTGTTGAACATTGAAAGAACAACGATCGCTTCTCCAGAAGTAATCGTGCTTCAAAGTGCATTATCAAAGTTCTCCTTCTTAGCCAGTACACCTGAATGAAGGATTAACTGTGTCAGAGACCAGGTTTCGTCTGACACCCTCGGCAGAGTTCTCATCTCCTAAGCCCGACCGACGTAGCTCCTAACAGGGACTATCCCTCCTAAGTAAGGTAGAATTGCTATTTTCTAAACCAGCGATACTTTTTATCTCCCGATGTGGCCGAGTATCTAGTCGTATTCATCCACTAGTCTGTATGTCGCATCAGTTTTGTCAGTATACACATGCATACATCATGCATTATTGATTTACATTCATATTCATATTGCATCACTATCACTCTAGTCGCTCTTGTTCCTTAGTGATAAATGTCTTTTCAACCGAGTTGTCAGTTCTTTCCTCGTCGGGAAAGGAGGCGTCTGTCCAACCGCTCCTCCAGTTTATTTCTGAATTGAAGTGGGTCCCTTGACAACTTTGATAACTTAAACCTCTGAAAGGCCAGAGAACCTTCTGCCAATGTCACTCTTTGCCATTGAAGATGGTGTCTTCGCTTTCCCAGATTAAGGAAAATCCCCAGAGAAAGCCTCTTAATCTGAGATTCGGCAATGCAACCGTTTTTCTCCGAAAAATTTTGCTGACGAAATGGTCATCAGCACCTCAAAATTGGATCACATCATATGGCATTTCTCCGAGAAGATCCCGAGAAAAGTATGATGTAACACCCCCAAGCGATAGCAGTCTCTCAAGAGACCTGCTTTCCCCCAGTAGAACCGACAAATGGTGTCTCCAACAAAGAAGTTTGTACACCTCTACAATTCAGACGACTGGGTTCCCCCAGCAACTCTAACATCAGATATTTTTCCATCAAATGGCATCTCCCCAGGAAAATTTGGCGAGAAGTTTGAGGAAAACCGCTACGAACGGCGTCCCTTGTCAAGAAGTTTATTGACAAAAGAAACTGGGACCAGTTCGTTGGTAGGAAACCAGGATTGAGGGGAAGTTTATTTCAGCAACTTAGACTAGTTCCTTAGTAAGAAACCAGGATCGAGGGGAAGTTTATTTCAGCAACTGAGACCAGTTCCTTGGTAGGAAGCCAGGATCGAGGGGAAGTTTATTTTAGAAACTAAGACCAGTTCCTTGGTAGGAAACCAGGATCGAGGGGAAGTTTATTTCAGAAACTAAGACCAGTTCCTTGGTAGGAAACCAGGATCGAGGGGAAGTTTACATCAGAAACTGAGACCAGTTCCTCGGTAGGAAACCAGGATCGAGGGGAAGTTTACCTTTTCTAAGTATCATTGCTTAGAAAAAGAAGATGGATGAGCAAACTGCCATGCATAACCACCATCAAAATTTCGGGTATTCTGATATTTAATCCTCTTGCACCCTGAATGCCCGAATACCTTCGCCATTCACACCTTTGGGTCCAAGAAGATTAAATAGGGGCATATGTAATACCCCAAATTTTGACTACTAAGATTCCCCATCATTGTGGAAATCACCATCACAATATGGATGGACCATTATACCTCATTAGTCTCCCCAAAGATGGGTGAGCATCAACTACAATCAAATTTAGGGTTTCAAGCCCTCTCAGAGCTTTTAGACAAAGGATCAATCAAGAAATGACATGATCCTCAACTTATCTAAGCCTCTCAAATATCCTCAACGGATCAAGAGGACTCCCACATCAAGAATCAAGCACAAGGCTGCAACATTCCAAGTGGATTAAGCCTCAAGATCGCCAGTGTCACCAAATTAGGGTTTTGGTCGACTAGGGCCTCCAGATGGAAATTTTCCTCTAGGCATGAGCCAAAGGCTTCAAAGCACAACCTAAGATGCTCCAAGGGACATCATGAACCCCATCATCAAGTCAATTTTGCCTCAGGGGATGCATTCATAAAAAATCAGGAATTAGGGTTTCTTGACCTAATTCACCCCTAAGTTGACTTTTGCAAAAAAAACATGAGCCAAGACCTCAAGAGATGATTTGAGGGTTTCTAATACACTAAATTGATCCATTTGCAACAATGGATTGATCCAAGAAGCTTGATCAACAAGTTTCAAATTCATCAGAACCACAATTAGGGTTTCGCGGGAAAAGTCAACTGTGCTTTTGACTTTTGACCCAGGAATGCTCCCAAACCTTGGGACATGATTCAATACACCCTATAACACCTATGAAATCAATCCATCAAGTTTTATTTAGGTCAAAGACTTGATTTCATAGAGGATCGCAAAGTTTGGAGTTCATCTGACAAAAAGTCAACTGTGCACAAAAGTCAACTTTGACTTTTTGAGATTTTTTACAATTATGGTTCTTTGACCCTAAAATGACGTTAACATGTAATTGGAATCATCATTCATCAAGAAAAATCAATAAAAATGGGATAACTTGTAAAAGAGGTAACCGTAAAAAATTTAGAAATTTTCTAAGTTATGGAACAAAGTGGCTAGGGTACTAACTTCCAAGGACCATAACTTGAGATCCAAGCAACCATTTGGGCTGATCCAAAGATGGATTTATAGCTCTCATGGAATACTTAAAAAGTGTCAACTAAACCTCATTCCAATTCATCATGGATTTTGAGTTATGGAATGATCAAAATGGCTGAAAACATGAAATGTCACTTTTTCCAACACTTAGTGAAATTTTCACTAAGTCAGAATCTGTCTTGCTTTTTTTCCAAAAGTAGGGGGATTTTTCACTTGGATCCAAAAAGTATCAAGACAAACTATGATCACACATATGTTATATCATATAAGAGCTTTCCAAAATGGCCAAGAACTCCATGAAACTCCACTTAAGCCATGAGATATGACAATGACAATGTGCCTTGCTGCAAACTGTCATGGCAAGGCAGATTTGTGCATTTTGCTCGATTTGAGCAAATTTTGCAAATGACAAACAAGTTTATCCATCTGAACACCTCAGGGGGGGCAAGGAGGGAGAAACACTGATCCATCAGCCTCCCAAGTCCTTGGAACCAAAAGTAGCATGCCAAACCTAGAAATGCCTAAAAGAGGGACAAGACTCCAATTTTGGTTTGGAGCATTGAATGGATGCACCAAGGTGGCATGGACTGAGCCCTTTCCAACTGAATTCAGTCAAGACTTATCTAACAACTAGGAACCAGCAGCCTGTGCTCTAACCTCTAGTCAATGGCTAGAGGAGACTTGCATTCCTATTGATCAACATTTTCCAAACTTCTGCAGCAGTTGCCATTCACTGTTGCTTGCAAAACAAACTTGCTCTACTATAAATAGAGCTTATTTGTGCTCAGTTTGAGTACACCAAAGCCATCAAACAGATGCTTTCCTCAAAATCACCTTCTCACTTCCAAATTTGCCTTCCAAAGCAAGTCACTATCGGGTTTTGAGTTTGAGAGCAATTCCAACCAAACCAATCACACACACACACCTCATAAACATCATACAGAAGTGATCCAAACACTCACATAACATCTGTAACACCAAAATCACAAAATTACTTTCCAACTGCTCAAGTTCTTGACAGAGGTGCAGTTGAGGTACCATCTCAAGTTTCAGCTTGTTTCAAACCACTCCAAGCATTCAGACACATCACTTGGCACCTAAGGAAGCTGTGCAAATCATTGGAACCATCTTGCAACACCTCTAACACAAAACACGATCACCAGCTGCAAGAGGTAAGCATGAACTCTTCTAACTCTATGATCCATGCATTTTTTGCTGCACAATAATTTGGCCATATGTTCATAATCATGCATAGAGTGTTTACCCTCAATCAAATACTTTGTTTGAATCGTGTATGGAATTTCTGAACCGTCATGTAAATTTTAGGGTTCTTGAGGTTTCTCTTTGATTTCTTATTCCATGCTTAAAATAAATGAAATTAAAGACCATAGACATGACCGTGAGGTGAAAACGAGCAGATTGATATGTAGATTGCATGATATCATCAAGTATTCAGTGAGATTGGATAGAAAATGAAAATCTGCAGAAACAGAGGGTGGCGCGTGTTCTTGCCATGTTCTTGGCGCCTTTTTTGAAAATTCAAATATTTGAATTTTGTGATTTTATTTAATTGATTCAAAAATTAATTTCTCTCTGAATTTTAATGATTTTGAGTTGATTCTTTTTTTAATAATTCACAAAAATGTTAAAATATTTTATTTTGCCAAAAATTCCCAAAAATATTATTTATTTCATATACTTGATATTTTTGCAAAGAATTAATCTTTTATTTGTTTTTTTACATTTAAAATGTTTTTTCTCCCTTGATTTTCCAAACTTAATTGATTTCCAATCATTTTGTGGATATAAAAATGATTTTTCAAACATTAATCCAAGATCACAACTTGTTTTTCATACATGTTTGATAATTTTGATCATTTTAATAAAGTTTTTATTTAATTAAAATGCATTTTAAAATTAATTTAGGGTTTTGATCTTAATCACCCTAAACATATCATGTTCAAACACTTTCGGCCTCTAATAGAGTGTAAGTCCCAATCCTTTTTGTAAATAAACCAATTGTGGGCCTCACTTATTGTATAAGTCCCTCTGAACAATTTTAAGTGAACGACGCGATCGTCGCCTTCTCAACAAAAACAATTGGGCCTCTCTATGAGCTATAAGACCCATTTCTTTTTCTAAAAAGCACTTTGGGCCTCTAATAGAGTGTAAAACCCAACCCTTTTTTTTAAAACCAAAATAATTTGGGACTCAGTGTATTGTATAAGTTCCAATACCGTCAAAAAGTTCGGTACGATCATCGTCTTTTTAACAAAAATAACTCTGGGCCTCTCCTTGAGCTGTAAGCCCCACCACTTGTACAAAAATAAATCTTTGGGCCTCTAATAGAGTGTAAGACCCAATCCCCTTTTAACCAAAACCTTTTTGGGCCTCAGACATTGTATAAGTCCCTCTGCGTTAAAAGAAAAACCTCGGCGCGATCGCCATTGCCAAACAAATCATCTGGGCCTACCCTCGTGTTATAAGCCCCATTTCTTTTATTCAAAATCTTTTGGCCTCTATTAGAGTGTAAGACCCATCCCCTTGTACATAAAAACTTTTTGGGCCTCACGTATTGTATAAGTCCCTCTATACAGTTTTTTTAAAACGGTGCGATCATCGTTAAAACTTGGGCCTCTCCTTGAGCTGTAAGCCCTGACAATCTTTTCAAGCACTTTCTCCTTTGATTTTGAATATATGTTGTTATCAAAACTTTCTTTGTTGAACAACTAACCAAACAACATGGAAGCTCTACAACGGGTAAGTGTTTATTCGCATTCATTTACCGCTTTCGTATATATATATATATATAAATGTATTGTGGGGATTCTTCACTGTAAGTCTTCTTTCACATACTTTTATATACTTGTCACATATCCACTATGCAATACTAGTATAGTTATTTAGAGTTTTCCCCGACAACTACGCCTAGCACTAGGTAAAGCCTTGTTGGTCACTCTTAAATACAAACAAAACTAGATCCCCCGTAGGATTCCAGATATAGTCTTCCCTCCTCTTGGGGTTAAACAATATGGAACAAAGAGAAAGGCCGTATTCTCGGTGAACCTTTTCTCAGACTGTCACCCTTAGAAATTGTCAAAGAAACTCTAACTCCCCAGAGATGATCTTTTCTCCGTGAATGGCATCTCTTGAGTTTCTTCCAAATTCTCGAACTTTCCTGGAATGATCTCTTCTCTATGAATTGCATTTCTTGAACTTCTCTTGGTTTGAGGACCCACAGGCTTCCTAAAAGCGTCCCCGCCTCCTCTTGGGCATTGTACAAGGACCCTTCGGCTTCTTAGAAGTTCTCATGCCTTATCTTGGGCTTAATACAAGGACCCTGACGACCTCTTAAAGGTATAAGATAGAACTTAGTCATCCTTTGCTAGAGCAGTCTTTCCCGCGTCAAAACTCCGACCATTGTAGGGTTGATACTCATCCCTTAATGCTCGTGCCTCCTCTTGGGCATAGTACAAAAGATAAAACTCTAGACTTGGACAGTCTAAACCTCCTTAAGTCTCAAAGACATTCTCAAGTTCCTTTCAAGCATAGGAAGAAACCCCGGTCTCTCCCATGAGAGTTCCCCACACTTGGACCCGCTTCAGGATCTCTAGAATCCACAGCGGTAAGGTTGCCTCCTCTTGGGCTTTGTACAAATGATTCTCCCTAGCAG
The DNA here is from genome assembly GCA_022829125.1 of Lathyrus tuberosus. NCBI lineage: Eukaryota > Viridiplantae > Streptophyta > Magnoliopsida > Fabales > Fabaceae > Lathyrus > Lathyrus tuberosus. The sequence goes on from JALAZF010000405.1 coordinate 2,409,587, forward strand.
AGCTAACCTTTTTAGACTCTCTTGTTGAGTCAATCACTATTTAGCCTCTGTCTTGGGCTTTGTACAAGACATATAAACTCACTCTCTTGTTGAGTATAAAAGACTCTCTTATTGAGTCAACCCCTTTTAGCCTCCGTCTTGGGCTTTGTACAAGACATATAAATCACTCTCTTATTGAGTATAAAAGACTCTCTTGTTGAGTCAAATACTTTTAGCCTTCGTCTTGGGCTTTGTACAAGACATATAAAACACTCTCTTTTTGAGTATGAAAGAATCTCTTGTTGAGTCAATCTCCTTTTAGCCTTAATCTCAGGCTTTGTATGAGACATCAAATCACTCTCTTGTTGAGTATAAAAGACTCTCTTGTTGAGTCAATCACCTGTTCAAGATTCTCTTGTTGAGTCAACCTTTTTTAGCCTCCGTCTTGGGCTTTATGCAGGACATATAAAAGCACTCTCTTGTTGAGTCAAACCCTTTCAGCCTCCATCTTGGGCTTCATACAAGATACATTCTCCTCAACGGAGTCAAAATCCCTTTTAGCCTCAATCTTGGGATTTTTACAAGACAGAAAGAACTTTTTCCTCGGAAAAGTCAAACTTTTAGCCTCCTCTTAGGCTTTGAATAAAGAAAACCCCAGTTGAGTCAATCAACCTTTTAGCATCAAATTTGTGCCTTGCTCACAGCATACGAACATCAACAACTCCTCTTTAGAGATGAAAACTTCTCTCTCAGTCAAACCTTTAGCTTAAATGGTGGGGAATCTTAGTGGTCAAAATTTGGGGAATGACAGATGCACCTATTTTATCTTCTTGGACCCGAAGGTGTGAATGGCGAAGGTATTCGGACATTCGGTGTGCAAGAGGATTAAATATCAGAATACTCGAAATTTTGATGATGGTTAGTGAAATTCTGGCACAGACATCAGATGTCCTACACAGATGTTGAGACACTGATATCCAACACAATGAATAAGATAACAATAAAAATAACAGTGCAGAAAGTAAATAACACAGTGATATGTTTACCCAGTTCGGTCTAACACACCTATTCTGGGGGCTACCAAGCCAGGGACGAAACTAATATACGATAGTATCAATTCACAGATCATACAATAACCGAATAATCTGCTCACTTAATCACTACCCTTCCTATGACTTCTACCTAAGACTCACCTAGGTATGAGGCCCTCCTCAAATCCCTCTACAACCACAACCCGTGATTGGTATCTTTCCACACAAGTAACAAACCGAAAGTCACACTTTCAAAACACACAATTCTCAATACTTCAAAGCTTATGAGAATTGACACACAAGAAACTCAATGCTTAAAAGCTTATGAGTAACTGACAGAACTTACAACACAAAAACCAGTCCTTATACTGTTATCAGAATGATACCAGTTAGGCTCACAAAATACACTCGAAAACCCTAACAAAACACAAGTAAGTTCCACACCTAAACTAGGTTTACATCAGTCAATATATAGCATTTAATCTGGACTGAATTGGGCTTCAAAAACGCAGAAAATAGACTGCTCACAAATCTGCAAAATAAACTCCAACAAAATAGGTCTTCAATCCAAAGTTTCCTAATATGTCTCCATAATTAGAAACAGCAGCAAATCCGAAAAACCAACAAATAATCACAATCCAAAAATGCTTTGGATGCCACATAGGATAACCAAATATTCACGGAATATTTAGTAACAATTCACAGCAACAGAAACTGCTTTAAAAATGAATCCAGACGCGATGTCCTATGAGTAGGTATGGGACATCTTCATTCGACATGTTGAATGCAACAAATTAGAACTTCATGTTTTAACTTCTTGCTGCTATAATAGTTTTAACAAAATAAATGCCAACCATAAAAGCACAGAAATAACAATCTCCCCCTTTGGCTTATTTTGGCTAAAACTACACACACAAAAAAACTTTCAAAGAAGCAGCTAGCAGCACACAAAAAACATCCATATCAGACAGCAGCGAAATACCAACATCACACAACAAAAAACATCCAGCATAGCAGCACTCCCCTTCAGCTGCATACAACACACAGCACAGCAAACAACACATCATAGCATCATAGCAAAACTCCCCTTCAACTGCAGCACATTACACAATCTCCCCCTCAACTACTGTAGCAGCACCAAGCACTCCCCACACCAACATACTACTCCCCCTTTTTAGCCATAAATATGACAAAGGCAAGTAGAACAAGTTATAAGTAAAACACAACAAGGTTAAAGTTCAGAAGAGATACATAGAAAAGTTATTCTAGGTGTTCAGACAAAAACAACAAAAGCAAAATAAAACTTCTGCACAAATTATGCCATTATTCTGCAGCACCATCATCGTCAGATTCTGCAATGTCTTCACTCTCTCCATCAGCAACAGCATCAGTATCAGTATCACCACTCCTAGATCCTGAGTCATCTGAACTCTGTTCACATTCTCTATCAGATTCTACAGAGGCATCATCTTCAGCAGTTCCTTTGTCTTTACCAGCTGTCCCAGCAGAAGCATTCCTTTTCTCCATGAGGGTTTTGATTAGCTGTTCGAGTTTGGCCTTCCGAGCAGTGTCTCTTCTGATGGAGTCTTCCAGTTCATTGCACGTTTCTTACAGCTGTGCAATGACTTCTTCATCAAGATTAGCATGACTGGAAGTCTGTGAAGATGTCCCAACAATGTCTGAGACATGTGCTCCACCAAGTAGCTTGTAGTGAAGGGACAGAGGAGGTTTTCTTTTGAGCGCAGTGTCACCTCTCAACACAAGATTAGGACACTGATCTAGAATAATACCATAGATCAAGGAAGGGAAACAGATAGGCATCTTGACAGCAGGTGAGCTAGCTTGTTTCAAAATCTATTCAAAGATGTATGATCCAAAATCAAAAGAAATCTTTTCCCCGATAGCATACATGAATCTGCCAAGTGTGGAGGAAATAGTAGATGTGTGATTTGTAGGAACCCAATTCACAACAGTAATCCTGTGGAGGATGGCATATTTGACACTTAGTTTTCCAGACAACAATTTCTTTTCATTTGGCCAGTGTCTAATACAGCCACCTGTAATTTCCTTGCATACAGTATTGTCTGTAACCTCTAACTCAGGTTGAGGTTCCTTACTCCTACCCAGATAGTTGTTGATAATTTTAGGAGAAAAAGTGACAGCTTCTCCTCTCACAGATACTTTTCTGAGGTTGTCACCCCTGTTCTCATCACACTCTTCAGATATGTTCACCACAAATTCCTTGACTAGATTGCCATAGCAGGGTCCCATCTTGGACACTATTCTCATTAATCCAGCCGCTGCAATGAGATCCAAGATTTCCTTGTACTTATCGAAATCCTTCCCCAACTCTCTCTCCAGAGCAATCCTCCTTTGATCTACAATTCTCCATCTATCTGCATTTCTCATAGGACTTTCAACATAAGTCTTTTTGCAGGTGGAGGTTTTCATACCAATGATGTCCTGGACATCTGTTGCAACTTCATAGTCAGACTAACTGTGATCAGTGATTTTTCTCTTCTTAGTGGGCACTACAACCTTGCTCCATTGTTTAGGAGGTCCTGCTCGAACTTTTCCCTCCCCTCCTCCAGATTTTTGATGCAATTTCGAAGACTTGGAGCCTTCACTTATCACAATTTTTTCTCTTCTTCTCTTAATTTTTCTCAGTATTCCAGCAATATGTTCCTCATCAGAAGTGAGGTCATCAACATTAATAACATCATCAGTCCTTCTTACATCAGGTTTCTTTTTACTCCTTCTTTCACGGTCCACATGCATGGGAATACCACCATCAGTCCTATCAGTAGGGCTGCTATTGATATTTTCTGTCACGGATGTTGGAACATCAGACCCGACATCTGCCTTAATTCCACTCAGAATCGTGGCAACAACCCTCCTAATTTCCTTATCCTTTTTGACAGCATCATCATCAGTGAAATTCTTGTTTACATCTCGTGATTTAGAATCCTTCTTCTTCTCAACTAAACCAGACATAGACCCCTTTTCAGACACGCATTTCCTAGGGCTTATTTGGTCACCATACAAACTAGTCATGGAGTGGACTTTCTTCCTAGGTGAAAAAGGTTTAGACTTCTTACTTGGAATATTGACATTCATTGTGTGAGAAGCTTGCTGTTTGCCTTTAGGGTCAGCCGGCATAACATTCAAAGGAGCAATATCGAGCACTAGATCAGAGAGATTGATCATCCGCAGTGATTCATCATCTCCAGTGTTATCAGAGGAGCCGTGCATGGATTCAGAGTTATGATGTTGAGACATGTTTAATTGATCACACGGTACAGTCTTGAGAATGTTAGGAGAAAATCCTAAGACACGTGAGCTTTGAAGAGAAAGGGCAAGAGGAATTTGTGTAGAATAAGTTTGCTAAAAATATGGTGTGTTTGCCCGCCTATTTATACTTTTGAGGACTGGGCCCAGAGTAGAGCGGTATTCACAGAATTTGATTACCCGATTCGCCTCAAGAGTACATTTATCAAATTTTCTTTCTAAACTTACCTTGCTAGCATACTTACTAAGTTTAAGCTCATTATTACAGTTCACCAAGCAAACATCATGAGTTGCTTTACAATTTATCAGCATCTGTTCTAACTTAATAGTCTTTCCAATATCTTTCTTAGTCTCCAAGCCTATTCCAGTGTTCTTAGAACTCCACAGATAACAATTATCAGACGCTCTCTTACCTCTCATGATAACCTTACCCTTCTTATTTGTTATCAGACATTCAGAATTGGTAAAGTTGACCTTGAGACCTTGATCACATTATTGGCTTATGCTGATCAAGTTTGCATCTAAGCCTTCAACAAGTAATACCTCCTCCTGATTGGGTTGACCTTCACAGTCCAGTTTTCCAACACCTATTACTCTCCCTTTTGATCCATTACCAAAGGTCAAGCAGTTAACAGGATGAGACTTAACATCTGACAGACATCCCATGATACCAGTCATGTGCCTGGAACATCCACTGTCGAAGTACCACTTTTCCCTTGCAAAGACACTGAAGGACTTATGAGCTATGTGTTCCTCTGCAGTACTCTTGGGAGTCCACACTTTCGTTGCTCCAACCCACTCTTGTTTCCTACTAGACTGTAACCCAGTCTTAGGGTAGCCATATAGTATGTAGCAGAAGGGTTTTATATGGCCAAACCTTCCACAATAGTGGCATTTCCATCTTTGATTCTTTCTTCTTGTGAAATTCTTCTGATGTCTGTGAGGATGTTGCAACATGTTATACGACATCTTTAGTTCTTTCTTAGGTTGAGTAGTTGTCACTTCAGGCCATTTTCCCTTGTCCATCTCGCTGGAACTTTCAAACCCAAGACCCCTAACATCTCTAACATCTCTCACTGACTTCAGAATCTCATCAAGCACATCAGAGCTGCTATTAAGCATTCTGACTGTCTTGATGACATTATCCAATTTAGAGTTCAAAACAACCACTTCACTTTTTAGATCAGAGATAGTAGCCAAATACTCTACCTGTTCAGCTTTTAGATGAGCAATAATTTTCTTTTGTTCTTCTTTCTGCTGACACACTTCTTCACTTTTAATGCATAAGTTCTTATAGGAAGCAGCTAGCTCTTCAAAAGTAAGATCATCACTGACTGATTCTTCGTCAGACTCACACATACCTGTTAATGCTGTGACCCTCTTTCCAGACTTCTCATCAGTTTCAGTTTCAGAGTCATCTTCTGACCATGAGACTGATAGCCCCTTCTTTTGCCTCTTGAGATATGTGGGGCACTCAGAATTTTTGTGCCCAAAACCTTGACACTCATGACACTGAGCTCCTCTCTCTTGGTTGGAATTATCTTCAGTACTGGTATTTCTCCCAGCATTCTGATTTTTACAGATGTCAGATGGCTTGTCCCTAACATTTGATCTTGACTTCCAATCCACCCTTCTGATTACATTGTTAAATTGTTTGCCAAGTAACACCAGATCTTCTGAGAGGCCTTCATCTCTGTCCAGATTACTTTCCCTTTCTGAATCACTTGCCTTTGACACAAAGGCTATACTCTTCTTCTTTTCAGTCTTTTCACTGATCCCCAATTCAAATGTTTGAAGTGATCCCACAAGTTCATCCACATTCATCTTATCTATGTCCTGAGCTTCCCCAATAGCAGTCACTTTCATGTCAAATCTCTTAGGTAGAGATCTGGGGATTTTTCTGACCAGTTTGCTGTCAGACATCTTTTCACCTAGAGCACTTGAAGCATTAGCTATCTCAATAATGTTCATGTGAAAGTCATGAATTCTCTCATCTTCCTTCATCTTTAAATTTTCAAACCTGGTAGTAAGGATCTGAAGTTTTGACATCTTCACTTTTGAGGTCCCTTCATGAGCAATCTTCAAGACCTGCCACGCCTCTTTAGCAATGGTGCAGTGTTCAATCAACCTGAAGATATTCTTGTTAACACAATTGAACAATGCATTCATGGCTTTGGAATTCCCTACGGACCCTTTGTAATCTGCATCATCCCAGTCTTCCTCTTCCTTCACCATATCAGTAGGGGTACGTTTTTCATCTTTAACCTTTCGGGGCTCCCATCCTTTTATAACAGCTTTCCATGCCTGATCATCCATAGATTTGATGAATGCTATCATCCTTGGTTTCCAATAGTCATAGTTGGAACCATCAAGCAGAGGTTGTTTGTTCAGAAATCCTCCATCCTTGTCCATTGTACCAGAAAGTACCTTCCCTTAATCTCACCCAGAACCAAACAAGGGTGCAAGCTCTTGATGCCAATTGAAATTCTGGCACAGATATCAGATGTCCTACACAGATGTTGAGACACTGATATCCAACACAATGAACAAGATAACAATAAAAATAACAGTGCAGAAAGTAAATAACACAGTGATATGTTTACCCAGTTCGGTCTAACACACCTACTCTGGGGGCTACCAAGCCAGGGACGAAACTAATATATGATAGTATCAATTCACAGATCATACAATAACTGAATAATCTGCTCACTTAATCACTACCCTTCCTATGACTTCTACCTAAGACTCACCTAGGTATGAGGCCCTCCTCAAATCCCTCTACAACCACAACCCGTGATTGGTATCTTTCCACACAAGTAACAAACCGAAAGTCACACTTTCAAAACACATAATTCTCAATACTTCAAAGCTTATGAGAATTGACACACAAGAAACTCAATGCTTAAAAGCTTATGAGTAACTGATAGAACTTACAACACAAAAACCAGTCCTTATACTGTTATCAAAATGATACCAGTTAGGCTCACAAAATACACTCGAAAACCCTAACAAAACACAAGTTCCACACCTAAACTAGGTTTACATCAGTCAATATATAGCATTTAATCTGGACTGAATTGGGCTTCAAAAACGCAGCAAATAGACTGCTCACAAATCTGCAAAATAAACTCCAACAAAATAGGTCTTCAATCCAAAGTTTCCTAATATGTCTCCATAATTAGAAACAGCAGCAAATCCGAAAAACCAACAAATAATCACAATCCAAAAATGCTTTGGATGCCACATAGGATAACCAAATATTCACGGAATATTTAGTAACAATTCACAGCAACAGAAACTGCTTTAAAAATGAATCCAGACGCGATGTCCTATGAGCAGGTATGGGACATCTTCATTCGACATGTTGAATGCAGCAAATTAGAACTTCATGTTTCAACTTCTTGCTGCTATAATAGTTTTAGCAAAATAAATTCCAACCATAAAAGCACAGAAATAACAATCTCCCCCTTTGGCTTATTTTGGCTAAAACTACACACACAAAAAAAACTTTCAAAGAAGCAGCTAGCAGCACACAAAAAACATCCATATCAGACAGCAGCGAAATACCAACATCACACAACAAAAAACATCCAAGGAACTGGTCTCAGTTGCTAAAATAAACTTCCCCTCGATCTTGGTTTCCTACCAAGGAACTGGTCTCAGTTGCTAAAATAAACTTCCCCTCGATCCTGGTTTCCTACCAAGGAACTGGTCTCAGTTCATGAAATAAACCTCCCCTCGATCCTGGTTTCCTACCAAGGAATTGGTCTCAGTTTCTTTTGTCAATAAACTTTATTGACAAGGGACGCTGTTCGTAGCGGTTTTCCTGGGACGTTTGAACTACATTTCCAGATTTATATTCCTCATGACCGCGACATGCGTGCCGATTTTCAAATTTCTCAAAAAGAATCAGGATTACATTTGGACAAAAGACTGCCAAACCGCCTTTGACAATATCAAGGAATACCTGTTGAACCCACATTCCTTTCACCGCCCGACTGACATTCAAGTGTACAAACAACGAGGCCGAATACGAAGCTTGTATCATGGGTCTCAAAGAAGCGATCGACTTAAGGATCAAAAACTTGGATGTATATGGCGACTCAGCCCTGGTTATCAGTCAAATCAAAGGAGATTGGAACACATACCAATTAGGGTTGATTCCTTACAAAGATTACGCGAAAAGGTTGTTACCATTCTTCAACAGAATCGAGTTTCATCATATCCCTCGTGAGGAGAATCACATGGCTGATGCATTAGCCACTCTCTCTTCCATGATTAGTGTAGGTCAACGGAACGACTTACCTAATATTGACATAATGCGCCTTGAAAGGCCCGTTTACATCTTCACGATTGAAGCAGTCATAGACGATAAACCATGGTACCTCGATATCAAATGCTTCCTTCAGAAACAAGAGTATCCCCTAGGGGCATCCAGAAAGGACAGAAAGACCCTCAGAAGGCTAGCAGGCAGCTTCTTTTTGAGCGGTGATACACTCTATAAGAGAAACTTTGACATGGTCTTGCTCCGATGCGTAGACAGACCAGAAGCAGACATGCTGATAAAAGAAATTCACGAAGGATCCTTTGGCACTCATGCCAACGGACACACAATGGCGAGAAAAATTCTAAGAGCAGGGTACTACTGGTTGACCATGGAATCAGACTGCTACAAGTACATGAGGAAGTGTCACAAGTGTCAGATATACTCATACAAAATCCATGTACCGCCAACACATCTCAAAGTTGTTTCTTCCCCATGGCCTTTTTCCATTTGGGGAATCGACATGCTCGAACCTAAGGCTTCAAACGAACATCGGTTCATCCTGGTAGCCATTGATTACTTCACCAAGTGGGTCGAAGCAGAATCATACGCCAATGTAACCCGACAAGTGGTGGTCCAATTCGTCAAAAACAATATCATCTTCCGTTATGGTGTTCCGAGCCAGATCATTTCTGATAATGGATCCAACTTGAACAATAAGATGATGAAAGAGTTGTGTGCTGAGTTCAAGATCGAACACCATAACTCATCTCCCTACCGACCCAAGATGAACGGAGCGGTAGAAGCGGCTAACAAGAACATCAAGAAGATCGTTCAAAAGATGGTTGTAACCTATAAAGATTGGCACGAGATGCTACCCTTTACTCTTCACGGTTATCGCACATCTGTCCGCACTTCAACAGGGCACCCCCTTTCTCTCTAGTATATTGCATGGAGGCAGTGCTCCCCATAGAAGTAGAGATCCCATCAATCCGGGTATTGATGGAATCTAAGCTAACAGAAGCTGAATGGTGTCAAAGTCAACACGAAGAACTGAATCTGATAGAAGAAAAATGAATAACGACACTATGCCATGGTCAGTTTTATCAGCAAAGGATGAAGAAGGCGTTGGACAAAAAGGTCCGACCTCGCGTCTTCAGGAAAGGAGACCTCGTGCTCAAAAAGATACAATCATTCCTCACTGATTCGTGGGGCAAATGGACTCCGAATTATGACGACCCTTATGTGGTTAAGAAAGCTTTCTCAGGCGGCGCCTTGAGACTCGCAACCATGGATGGAGAAGAGTTTGTCTACCCCACGAATGTTGATGTAGTCAAGAAATACTTCGCCTAAACTAAATAAAAATAAAAAAAACGTCTCGGTGGGTTGAAAACCCGAAAGGGCGGTCCAGGCAAAAATTAGAGACATAATAAAAAATTATCCCGGTGGATTGGAAATCTCAAAGTACAATCCATGCAAAAATTAGGGATTAATGGCAAGTAACTACGTTTGATCAGTTCAACTCCTCAGCAGTAATGCCATCCATCCGAAGAAAAACTCCAGTCAAGAAGGTCATCTTCGACAGAAGCTCAGGATGTCCAGAATTCAAAGTTGGTAGAAGGATAGCGGTCGTCATGTTTCAATGTAGCCCTTTTTCCCTTAAATTACCATTTTCTAAACTTTGTAAATACTCTATGGAATCACGCGCTTGGCTGATTTCCATCCTATCAATAAAATTTGAGCCCTAGTGCTTTTGTTTACAATTCTTATTTGTTTTAGCTTTACAGAACGCCGGTTTAACATGATTAACGATTCTTGAAATAAAATAAAAATGAATTTACTTGTTAAAACTTTTTCTGCTATTAAAACAAAGATGGTAATTTCTTTTGACTGTTGAACATCGAAAGAACAGTGATCGCTTCTCCAGAAGTAATCGAGCTTCAAAGTGCAGAATCAAAGTACTCCTTCTTAGCCAGTACACCTGAATGAAGGATCAACTGTGTCAGAGACCAGGTTTCGTCTGACACCCTCGGCAGAGTTCTCATCTCCTAAGTCCGACTGACGTAGCTCCCAACAGGGACTATCCCTCCTAAGCAAGGCATAATTGCTATTTTCTGAACCAGCGATACTTTTCATCTCCCGCTGTGGCCGAGTATCCATTCATGTTCATCCACTAGTCTGTATGTCGCGTCAGTTTTGTCAGCATATACATACATACATCATGCATTATTGATTTACATTCATATTCATATTGCATCACTATCACTCTAGTCGGTCTTGTTCCCTAGTGATAAATGTCTTTTCAACCGAGTTGTCAGTTCTTTCCTCGCCGGGAAAGGAGGCGTCTGACCAACCGCTCCTCCACTTTGCTGCTGAATTGAAGTGGGTCTCTTGACCACATTGATAACATGAACCTCTGAAAGGCCAGAGAACCTTCAGCCAACGTCACTCTTCACCATTGAAGATGATGTATTCGCTTTCCCAGATTAAGGAAAATCCCAGAGAAAGCCTCTTAATCATAGATTCGGAAATGCAACCGTTTTTCTCCGAAAAATCTGCTGAGGAAATGGTCATCAGCACCTCAAAATTGGATCACATCATATGGCATTTCTCCGAGAAGATCCCAAGAAAAGTATGATGTAACACCCCCAAGCGATAGCAGTCTCTCAAGAGACCTGTTTTCCCTAGTAGAACCGACAAATGGCATCTCCAACAGAGAAGTTTGTACACCTCAACAACTCAGACGACTGGGTTCCCCTAGTAACTCTAACATCAGATGTTTTTCCATTAAATGGCACCTCCCCAGGAAAATTCGGCGAGAAGTTTGAGGAAAACCGCTACGAATAGCGTCCCTTGTCAATAAAGTATATTGACAAAAGAAACTGAGACCAGTTCCTTGGTAGGAAACCAGGATCGAGGTTAGGTTTATTTCATGAACTGAGACCAATTCCTTGGTAGGAAACCAGGATCGAGGGGAAGTTAATTTCAGCAACTGAGACCAGTTCCTTGGTAGGAAACCAGGATCGAGGGGAAGTTCATTTCAGAAACTAAGACCAGTTGCTTGGTAGGAAACCAGGATCGAGGGGAAGTTTATTTCAGCAACTGAGACTAGTTCCTTGGTAGGAAACTAGGATCGAGGGGAAGTTCATTTCAGAAACTAAGACCAGCTCCTTGGAAGGAAACCAGGATCGAGGGGAAGTTTACCTTTTTTAAGCATCATTGCTTAGCAAAAGAAGAAGGACGTGTGAACTACTATTCCTAACCATCATCAAAATTTCGGGTATTCCGATATTTAATCCTCTTGCACCCCGAATGCCCGAATACCTTCGCCATTCACACCTTCGAGTCCAAGAAGATTAAATAGGGGCATCAGTCATACCCCAAATTTTGACCACTAAGATTCCCCATCATTGAACCTAAAGGTTTGACTGAGAGAGAATTTGTATCTTATTCGTATGCTTCGTATTCAGCCTCGTTGTTTGTACACTTGAATGTCAGTCTGGCGGTGAAAGGAATGTGGGTACCCTGAGGGGTAACAATGATTTCCTTAATTTCATTTTCGTAATGATTGACAGCTCCGTCAAAGATTAGTCCCCATTCGGAACCTGGTTCTAGCCCTTTACTAGGTAGCGGTTCATCGCAATCTTTCATTTTTAGATACATGACATCTTCGTCTGGGAAGTCAAATCCGACTGATTCCGGATCGTCAATCGGTTGATGAGCCAAATGATTGGCTAAAATACTTCCTTTAACGGCTTTCTGAGCGTGATACTCGATGTCGTATTCTGACAACAACATCTGCCAACTGGCAAACCTTCCCGTGAGAGCAGGTTTTTCAAAGACGTACTTGATCGGATCCGTTTCTGAGATTAACCAAGTAGTGTTTGGCTGCCCAAGCCAAAGCACAACAAGTTTTCCAAGCATAGTATACCGAGTTTAACAGTCCGTAAACTTCTTGCTCAAATAGTAAATGGCAGACTCTTTCCGTTTTGTTTCATCTTGTTGGCTAAGTACACAACCCATCGAGTCTTCCAAGACTGTTAGGTAGATAATCAGTGGTCTTCCCTCCACTGGTGGTGATAGAATCGGTGGGTTCAACAGGTATTCCTTGATACTGTCGAAGGCGGTTTGGCAGTCTACTATCCAAACGCAGTCCTGATTCTTTTTTAGTAATTTGAAGATTGGCGCGCATGTCGCGGTCATGAGGAATATAAATCAGGCGATGTAATTCAGACGTCCCAGGAATCTTCTGACTTGTTTTTCAGTATTTGGAGAAGGCATTTCTTGAATGGCCATGACCTTGTCAGGATCAACCTCAATTCCTTTCTGGCTGACGATGAACCCTAGATGTTTCCCTGAACAGACATCGAACGTGCACTTATTGGGATTCAAGCGGAGTTTGTACTTCCTTAGACGATCGAATAGCTTTGACAGGTGGGTCACATGCTCCTCTTTTGTTTTGGATTTGGCAATCATATCATCGACATATACCTCGATTTCTTTATGTATCATGTCATGAAACAGAGTAGTCATGGCCCTTTGATAGGTTGCCCCGTCGTTCTTCAAACCGAATGGCATTACCTTGTAACAAAAAGTACCCCATTGGGTGATGAAGGAAGTTTTCTCCATGTCTTTCGGCGGCATTTTTATCTGATTATAGCCCGAGAATCCATCCATGAAGGAGAAGACTTTGAACTTTGCTGTACTGTCAACCAGCATGTCAATGTGTGGTAAAGGAACGTAGTCCTTCAGACTTGCCTTGTTTAGATCTATGTAATCCACACACATTCTGACCTTTCCGTCCTTTTTCAGAACATGTACTATGTTGGCTAGCCATTGAGGATATTCTGATGCGGTGAGGAAAACTGCGTCAATCTGTTTCTGTACTTCCTCTTTGATTTTGATGGCCATGTCCGGATGAGTCCGTCTCAACCTTTGTTTTACTGGCGGACATTCTGATCTTAATGGTAGATGATGTTCCACGATGCTGGTATCCAACCCTGGCATATCCTGATAGGATAAGCGAATACATCGGGAAACTCTTTGAGAAGCTTTATCAAACTTTCTTTGAGAGTCGGACTAAGCAGTGCCCAAATCTTGACTTCTTTTCTCTCTTCCTCTGAACCCAAGTTGACTGTTTCCAACGGCTCTTTGTGAGATTTAATGGACCTTTCCTCTTGTCTGAGTAATCGAGAGATCTCCTCTGGAATTTCTTCGCCATCCTCTTCTTCAGCCTCAAATACCGGGAATTCAAAGTTGGGAGAAGGCATCGGATCGTACGTTTCAATGGGGTTTAAAACAAGCAATCTGCATGATGTGATGATTGTTTTTTAGGAGAGATAGAGAGAAATGCAAGAGTGTGTGCAGTGTTTTTCTGAAAATTTCTTGTTTTTATTAGTTGTTTTTTAGGATTACCATTTTCTGAAGAAAGAAAAGAGAAAACAACAATAAATGCGGAAATTACAGAACGACGTTATTTATTTATGATTTTATCGATTCTAGAAACTACAACCCTATAAAACAAAACTCTGTCGCTTTGGGCGAAGCGAAGAGGTATATTTACAGAAAGTGAGCCCTATCAAAACATCCGTTTCACCTGGGCAGGGTGAAAGGTTAAAACAAAGGTGGCCATTACTTTGACTTATGAACGATCTTCGGAACATCAACTGCAACCCATTGGCGGCGAACTCCTCGGTGAATCACAAATTCTGGTACCTTCCTTGATTTGTCTTCAGAAATAACGCTGATTTCTGGCGAAGCAGGATCGTTGGAATCTGTCTCCTAGGCAGAGTCGTCGTAGGAGGATTCCTCAATTGTATTTTGCATAGTATTTGTGCTCTCAGGTATATATCCCCATCCAGTTGGCTGGATGTCTTCGAGCCTGATGCGAGAGCTTTCGGGAGCAGTGTATTTGACCATAAAGTCATACTTTCCACTTGGTTGCCCCAAGGTATCCCACACTTCTTTGGAACTGGAGGAGTCATCCCTTTCGATGACGCTGACCTCGGGAAAAGGATAGTTAATGAATTCTAGTCCTACAAACTTTGCAAATACATCGGCGTGCTAGATATTTTCTGAATGACCTGAGTGTTGATCCCATGACATGGTGGGGACGCAGGTATTTTTTCCAATGACGCTCAACATATTTTCATTGTTTGGCTGATTCTCTTGCCCCAAGTCTCCTGGGTACGTCTGCCAGATATGCAGGTCATCCATTGGGCCATAATAGTCGTGGTCAAAGTTGTATTTCATTGAAGTGTCTTCCTCTAATGAGTTTGGCGGAGCACGACATCCTTCCGGATCACAATCTCCGTATATCATTTCGACATCTGACCTTGGTATAAATCTCAGACTCTGTGTGGGATAGAATAATGGCGTAGGCACCTCTTCCTGATACATATAACCGTCCTCGTTAATATAGGACTTCCACTCTTCATCTGTGTCGGAGGAATCTCCCTCGTTGATGGTATGTACTTCTTGAGACACTGGGTGAAAGAAACCTCCACTATGGAAGAAGTTCTGAATGGGATGAAGACTTTCACCGTTAGCGGCAGTCTGGGTACAGGTTGCAGAAAAACCAAGACCCTTCTTTGTTTTATTATCAGTAGGAATGATAAGCTGTCCCCATCTTTTTGCGTTGTTACTCTCGATTACTTTGAGAGCTTCTTTGTATGAGGAAATCAATGTTCCTTTTTCTGACTGATTTTCATTGCTCACTGAAAGTGCTTGGAACTGCGTTCCAACAACCTCCTCGGGTTCTACACAAGTGGACAATGATAGGTTACTCACGATCAAGGCTTGTTCTCCACAGACCGTGACGAGTTGATCATTCTTGACGAACTTTAGCTTCTGGTGAAGTGTCGAAGTGACTGCCCCAGCCTGGTGTATCGAAGGTCTTCCTAATAAACATCTGTATGTTTCCCGGATGTCCATGACCTGGAAAGTGACTAGGAAAGTTTAAGGACCGGTGGTTATAAGAAGGTCAACTTCACCGATAACTATTTCTCTAGACCCGTCAAATGCTTTGACGACAACCTCACTGCCTCTCATTGGAGATCCTTTGAATGATAGTCGTATTAGCGTGGACTTCGGCATGACGTTGAGAACCGATCCGGTGTCTACCAGTACACTGGCTAAAGCATCGTCCTGGCAGTTGACTGTGATATTGAGCGCCATGTTGTGACTTTTACCTTCTTCTGGCAATTCCTCATCACTGAACCCTAAGTTGTTACAGGAAGTGATGTTAGAGACGATGCTATCGAATTGTCGTATTGACTCATCCTGTTCCACAAAGGCCTGTTCTAAGACTTTCTGTAGAGCCTCTCTGTGGGCTTCGGAACTGAGTAAAAGAGATAACACAGAGATCTTTGAAGGAGTTTGTAACAGTTGATCAACAATGTTGTATTCACTCCTTTGGATGAGCTTCAGCATCTCATCATCGTACTTTGAAAGGTCGGGATCACCGGATTGACCGGCTGGAGGATTAGGAACTTCTGCTTGAGGTTCCTTTTCAATGTTAGGTTCTCCAACTCCTCTGTTGAAGATTCGACCTCTCCGTGTTACTCGACTGATGTCTGCAATATTCACAACGGAGGGTAATGGAGTTTCCTTTCCATTCTCAAGTGTTGTTGCACCGTATTTGTAAGGGATTGCCTTATTAGATTTATACGGCACTGGTCCTGGCAGATAGATAACTACAGGAGCCTTCTAATTTTTCTGACCATCGTAAGTAACTTTAATCAATTCCTGGTTAAGAACCTTTGATTCGTCAAGTAGAGGGATGATGGTATAAACATCCTTGGTCCTTTCATGATCAGAGATTACGACAACATCCTTGATCTGGTCGGCGAAATAGTCTAGCGTCCAGTTGATAGACTCTAAAACCGAATATTGTTGAATCTCTTTGTGGTCCAACTGACTCTGGAGAGCTGCTCACACGAGGTAGCATCCTTGGTTATTTTCTGAGTAGACTCTACAGCGCTCGTAGTTATGTGGTGGCACCTGGCCACGTCCGCTTTGAATGCAGTGTAACCTCACCAGGTCTATTTCCATAGATCGGACATCCTGACTTTGATGCCTAGTAGGGTTCTAGTTTGTCACACTGATTTATTGCTTGTCTTCATCCATATAGATCGGAAGCCACCAGGGGTTTAACAAGTGTTGCAAAGTCCTTTGCAGCAGAGCGCACCCTTGGTTATTCTCACGGTATACTGTACAGTTCTGATAATTATGTGAAGTCAGAAAACTGAGTTGGACTTACTTAGTGTGTAATTCTACCAAGCTGGTATTCATCAAGCGAATATCAAAGATTTGAACCATGTTGATCTGATAAGGATTTCTATCATGGTAGTCCTGGATCCATCCAAGATCCATCTGACGCTGGAGGACCTCTTGTACGAAAGAGCATCCCTGTTTGTTTACCGATCAAGTCAGACAGGAATTGTAATCATGCCGTGGCAGATTATGATACTGGCTCTGTCTTGAGTGCATTGCCACCAAGTTGACATTCATTGCACGGATGTCATGGTTCTAAATGATGTTGGAACTTGTATAAGTCATGTTAACTCCACGAACTCGATGCTCTTGGATCCATCCGAGATCCAACTGTTCCTGGAGAGATGATTGCACCTCAAACCATTCCTTATTGTTTTTAGAGCAGATATCACACTGGTGATAATTATGAGGTGGCACATGGCCATATCCACTCTGTCTACAATGCATCTCGACCAAGTTGGCCCTCAATAAGAGTACATCATGAATTTGAAAACTGTTGTTAGACTCTCCTTCTATCAAATTTACTGCGGTTTTCTCGTGTTGAGGCAGCGGGTTTGTGAGAACATTCAGATTCGTATCTTTGAAAGATAAGACCCCGCTCCTAACAAGCTTTTGCACATCGGATTTGAAACTGAGACAGTTTTCTATGTTATGCCCTGGTCCTCCTTGATGGTAAGGGAAAGTCTGATACGCCTTAAACCAAAAAGGCAGATTTTCCGGTACTGTAAGAGGAGACCTGGTTTGGACGTGTCCCTTGACAGTTATGTGTACAACACCGGTATAGGGTCAAACCCTGGTGGTCGCGTTGTACGATTGTTGTTGTACGGAGGGCGAGCCTGCTGAAGAGGCTGTTGTATCCTTTGCTGATGTTGCTGTTGATTCGGTTGGCTCTGAGCAACCTGAGGTTGATACGTAGGAACAGGCGCGGGGTTGATTGCAGGAGTTATGGCGGCTACTGGTTGATATCGTCGCCTCTGCTTTCCGAGAGAGATATTCTCAATATCTTGCTCTTTTTTCTTAGGGAGAGCACTACCGTATCGTTTTGTATTACTTGATGATCCAGCGTCTTTAACTAACCGTCCTTCTTGGACTGCTTCCTCAAGACGAACTCACATGCCCACCATCTCGGTGAAGTCACTGGGCGCACTGGCAACCATTCTGTCGTAGTAAAATGAGCTCAAGGTTTTCAAGAAGATCTTTGTCATCTCTTTATCCTCAAGAGGTGGACAAATCTGAGCGGCAACTTCACGCCATCTCTGAGCATACTCCTTAAAGGTTTCCTTGTCCTTCTGTGACATTGATCTGAGTTGATCTCTGTCTGGTGCCATGTCCAGGTTATACTTATATTGTTGAACAAAGGCAGTGCCAAGATCTCTGATAGTGCCGATCTTAGTGCGGTTTAAACCCATGTACCATTTGAGGGCGGCACCGGTTAAACTATCTTGAAAGTAGTGAATCAGTAGCTCCTGATTCTTTGTCTAAGCTGACATCACCAAGTGGCTTTGAGGGCAAGAGTTACCCTTGTACTTTTCAAAATCGAGTACCTGGAACTTGTGCGGAACTTTCACATTGGGGACCAAACAAAGGTCTGCGGCATCCTTTCCAAATAAATACTGACCGCAAAGGGCTTGCAGTTCTTTCTGCATCTCCAGGAATTGTTCCTGGAACTTATTCATTCTGTCGAACATACTTTCGTTTCCACCAGACGGTATCTGTGGAATATGTCCTTCCGGGACAGTGTGTACCACGGGTGGTGGTATAGTCATTATGGCCGAGACTCTCGGTGCCTCCCGAAGTTTGTAACCTTCAGGAGTTGCTGTCATGCCCCTGTCATCTTCGTTTTCCCGAAGTTTGTAACCTTCAGGCCCAGCGGCTCCTGCTGAAGTTTCCGGATCTTCAGTGATCGGTGGAATATATCCTTCCGGGATATAGTTGAGTGGCATGCCCCAAGGACGATCTTTCGGCATTTTGTACCTAGGATCATACTTTTCCACTATGCGCGTTGATGTGATCTTTGAGATCACAGTCCTTTGTTGTTGCATTTGAGCTTCTGCTAGAGCTTGCATGTCGTTATGAAGCTTTCTCAGATCCTCTTTTAGAGTGTCGATCTCTTCCCTCAATCTCTATTCTCTTCCTTGAGATCATCCATCTTTTTCTGTCGATTGGCCCGAGTATTGTACGAATGAGACAGTTTGACTCTAGAATCGAGACGCAAATGTGAGATTCGTAGGTAAGAAGAATGCGTTACGTGAGAATGATGAATGCAATAATTATATTTTAATTAATTTTTGTTTAATCAAAATAAACTTCAACAATTGGATTAAAATTATCAATCAGTGGGGAAACCCCGTTTTATTGAATTCAAAGATTGCGGAAATGGAAATACAGTAATTTACATAGTGTTGTAAAAGGAAATCTAAACTTATGGGTCCCGAGTCCTCTCTGAAGCGAGCTCAGGTGCTGGTTTTGGTACTTTCCTTTTCTTTGACCGGGGCTCTTGAGCCGTTGTCGGGTTGTCATTCCTTTTCCACGTGAAAGGAGCGAGAAAATTCCTTTGGCCATCCTGATTTTCTACAGCATGTTGCTCTAAAATCACAATCAGAGCATCTTTTTCTTTAAACAGTTGCTGTATTTTCTTACACTCCACATTGAGAATACGATACTTGTTCCTCCAAGACCTCTTCTCCTGCTGAACTTTGTTGAGAGTAACCTGAAGTTTTTCTGTCTCAGACATAAAATAAAGGACAGAGTCCCTTAATGGAAGAACTTCCTGATGAGGGTAAGGCATCCTCAGCTTGAGAGCTCTAGTTTGTACCTAGTGGAGATAAGGCTCCACCGAGATACATTCTGGTTTTCCTAGAGACTCTCTTCCTTTCCAATGAACGTGTTTCTAGGCATGCACTATCTCTATTTTTAGTGCCCTGATGTTTTCTCCTTCCTTGAAGAAAAGACCTTCCAGATGAGCATTACGCGGGACATGCCTCATCGGGTATCCGAATTGACGACGAACTAATACTGGATGATAGTTGATTCCTCCCTTAGTTCTTATAAGGGGTACATTTGGGAAATTTCCACAACGGTCATTGATCCTGGTCCCGTCATAGATTCGATTATACCAATCGATGTCAGAGTTGGTAAGAGACATGATTCTCTGCGACCAACGTAAAGTATTCTTTTGATCCCAAAATGCAGCAGACTTGGGTAAGTGGGAAGTGAACCATTTGTACAGCAGGGGTACACAACATGTGATCATTCCTCCGCTATACAAATTCCTTAAGTGTACAGAATGATAAGCATCTACGAGCAAGGTCAGTACACGGTTTCCAATCAGAAAAACCTTAATGGCATTGATATCTACAAAGTTATCGATGTTGGGAAACAAAAATAACCCGTAGGTGAGCAAAACAAAGATGCTTTCGAAAGCGGCCACGTTCCCTATACTAGCAAAGTACAGAGCTTTCTTTATCAAGAACTGGGCTGGCAAACCCTGGATTCCCCCCTTAGTGGTCATGTGAGTCATGACTTCTGACTCGTCCAAATAGATTGCTCTCGCAATGGTTTGATCCTTTGGAATCTCTTCCAGTCCAGAAAAGGGAGCTTGATCAGTGATATGTAAATCAGTCAGGTGAGAGTACTCCTCCAGTGTTGGTGCTAGCTGATGATCCAGGAATGTGAAACAGTGATAGACCAGATCGTAGAACTGGATTAGTGTGGACATGATTCCTTCGATTACATGGACCCTTAACAAGGACATCACTCCTCCATACTTGGCTCTGAAAGCCTCAGGGTTGGTTATCATCCTTGCCAAACCTCTTAAATCCTCTAGTTTTGGAACCTTGAAGGTGCACTTGTGAGTTTTCCTTCTACCGAAATCCATTAACGCAATCTCTTTATCTGACATTTGCAATCATTGTCTTAGTTTAATTTGAAAAAGAGAAACTAGAAGAGAAATTTTTTTAATGTTTTTTAATTTTTTTTAATGAAATGAATGCATGAATGCAGCACAGAAAAACATAGAAAAAACATGGGGTCAAAGGGTCGGTGTCATGACGTCAAGGCTCTACCCATCCCCAAAGGTTTATACTGGTGATTTTTTGTACCTGTCCGCAAAATCATTGACCCCTCTTGGGATAACAACAACAAGTGGATTGCTAGCGAGCTGATGTATCCTAGAGTGATCTCAAATGAGGTTAGTATCATGTGACAACTATTCCCGATAGCTTATGCACTACAAAATGGTTTCACTCTACTAAAAACCTCAGCTTCTCAGATAACCCAATCGACCACATTACTTTCAACTACCGAAGTCGTATAGGCAATGTATCTGCAAAGGGAGTCTCCACTGAGTTTGATGGTCGATCGGGGACTCTTAACTGGGATTCACTCGCCGCAAGATTACCCGTATAATGCCATCACCTATCTTAGGTGTATACTCAATCTTTCCACATGCGGCATCACACGCATTCCCATTAGCATAAAAATAAACACAGATATCAATTAGAAAAAGCAGTATATATATTTGTCTTAATCATCCTAGACCTCTAGTCTTATGATCCGATACAGACAATGACTCCCCAGCAGAGTCGCCATTTCTATGACACATTGTGATTTTAAAGTTTTCACCCTACAAGAGGCCAGAAAGAATGCCTCCCACTGTGGTCGCCACTTTTCTGTGGCGGCCACAATGAAAATGACTTGTTCAAGGTTTCTACCTAAAATTGTAAAAAAGAATGACTCCCACTGTGGTCGCCATTTTACTGTAGTGCGATTTCTGTGGTTTCGAATCACTATCGCTTTGGTATTATAGTTTGATTCATTTTTTATCCTGTTGAGCTGATTAAGGAAGGGAAATAGATGTCTCCAATTAACCCTGCTTGCATACTGAGTTTAAACAGTCAAAACTGTTGGTTTACAGATGCTATCAAAATAGGGGGGTCCTTCTTAAGGTTATTTTCTTAAGAATACAAGTTTCTGGATTATTTGTGAGGTTTTAAGTTGTTAGGTCTGATGCTTTTCGATTGATGTGTGAAGGTACGGGATTTTGGGTTTTTGATTAGTATGCTCGCTAAGATTTTCGTAATCTTATGCCTACGTATTCCCGAAACAGGGAAATCAAAGCGATCGTAGTTCCACCTATTTTATGGGAGGAAAGAGATGTTTTCGTGTCTTGATCAAACCCCAAGACGTGAAGCTGAAAGTAGTTTGTATCTTGTTCAAAGCCCAAGATATGAAGCTAAAGGTTTGACTGAGAGAGAATTTGTCATCTCTAAAGAGGAGTTGTTGATGTTCGTATGCTGTGAGCAAGGCACAAATTTGATGCTAAAAGGTTGATTGACTCAACCGAGGTTTTCTTTATTCAAAGCCTAAGAGGAGGCTAGAAGTTTGAATTTTCTGAGGATAATGTTCTTTCTGTCTTGTACAAAGCCCAAGATTGAGGCTAAAAGGGAATTTGACTTTGTTGAGGAGAATGTAACTTGTATGAAGCCCAAGATGGAGGCTGAAAGGGTTTGACTCAACAAGAGAGTGCTTTTATATGTCCTGTATAAAGCCCAAGACAGAGGCTAAAAAATGTTGACTCAACAAGAGAATCTTGAACAGGTGATTGACTCAACAAGAGAGTCTTTTATACTCAACAAGAGAGTGATTTGGTGTCTCATGTGAAGCCCGAGATTGAGGCTAAAAGGAGATTGACTCAACAAGAGAGTCTTTCATACTCAACAAGAGAGTGTTTTATATGTCTTGTACAAAGCCCAAGACGGAGGCTAAAAGTGGTTGACTCAACAAGAGAGTCTTTTATACTCAACAAGAGAGTGATTTATATGTCTTGTACAAAGCCCAAGACGGAGGCTAAAAGGGGTTGACTCAACAAGAGAGTATTTTATATGTCTTGTACAAAGCCCAAGACAGGGGCTAAAAAATGATTGACTCAACAAGAGAGTCTGAAAAGGTTAGCTCTGCTAGGGAGAATCATTTGTACAAAGCCCAAGAGGAGGCTGCCTTACCGCTGTGGATTCCGGAGATCCTGAAGCGGGTCCAAGTGTGGGGAACTCTCATGGTAGAGACTGGGGTTTCTTCCTATGCTTAAAAGGAACTTGAGAATGTCTTTGAGACTCAAGGAGGTTTAGACTGTCCAAGTCTAGAGTTTTATCTTTTGTACTATGCCCAAGAGGAGGCACGGGCATTAAGGGATGAGTATCAACCTTACAATGGCCGGAGTTTTGACGCGGGAAAGACTGCTCTAGCAAAGGATGACTAAGTTCTATCTTATACCTTTAAGAGGTTAGCAGGGTCCTTGTATTAAGCCTAAGAGAAGGCATGAGAACTTCTAAGAAGCCGAAGGGTCCTTGTACAACGCCCAAGAGGAGGCGGGGATGCTTTTAGGAAGCTTGTGGGTCCCCAAACCAAGAGAAGTTCAAGAAATGCAATTCACATAGAAGAGATCATTCCAGGAAAGTTCAAGAATTTGGAAGAAACTCAAGAGATGCCATTCACGGAGAAAAGATCATCTCTAGGGAGTTAGAGTTTCTTTGACAATTTCTAAGGGTGACAGTCTGAGAAAAGGTTCACCGAGAATACTGCCTTTCTCTTTGTTCCATATTGTTTAACCCCTAGAGGAGGGAAGACTGTATCTGGAATCCTACGGGGGATCTAGTTTTGTTTGTATTTATGAGTGACCAACAAGGATTTACCTAGTGCTAGATGTAGTTGTCGGGGAAAACTCTAAATAACTATATTAGTATTACACAGTGGATATGTGACAAGTATATAAAAGGATGTGAAAGAAGACTTACAGTGAAACAACCCCATAATACAGTTATATATATATATATATATATATATATATATATATATATATATATATATATATGAAAGCAGTAAATGAATGCGGATAAACACTTACCCGTTGTAGAGCTTCCATGCTGTTTAGTTAGTTGTTCAACAAAGAAAGTTTTGATAACAACTTATATTCAAAATCAAAGGAGAAAGTGCTTGAAAAGATTGTCGGGGCTTACAGCTCAAGGAGAGGCCCAAGTTTTAACGATGATCGAACCGTTTAAAAAAACTGTACAGAGGGACTTATACAATACGTGAGGCCCAAAAAGTTTTTATGTACAAGGGGATGGGTCTTACACTCTATTAGAGGCTAAAAGATTTTGAATAAAAGAAATGGGGCTTATAACACGAGGGTAGGCCCAGATGATTTGTTTGGCAACGACGATCGCGCCGAGGTTTTTCTTTTAACGCAGAGGGACTTATACAAT
Organism: Lathyrus tuberosus; assembly: GCA_022829125.1. NCBI lineage: Eukaryota > Viridiplantae > Streptophyta > Magnoliopsida > Fabales > Fabaceae > Lathyrus > Lathyrus tuberosus. Next base: position 2,433,685 of record JALAZF010000405.1, read on the forward strand.
GTCTGAGGCCCAAAAAGGTTTTGGTTAAAATGGGATTGGGTCTTACACTCTATTAGAGGCCCAAATATTTATTTTTGTACAAGTGGTGGGGCTTACAACTCAAGGAGAGACCCATAGTTATTTTTGTTAAAAAGGTGACGATTGTGCCGAACTTCTTGACGGTATTGGGACTTATACAATACACTGAGGCCCAAATTATTTTGGTTTTTAAAAAAAGGTTGGGTATTACTCTCTATTAGAGGCCCAAAGTGCTTTTTAGAAAAAGAAATGGGTCTTATAGCTCATAGAGAGGCCCAATTGTTTTTGTTGAGAAGGCGACGATCGCGCCGTTCACTTAAAATTGTTCAGAGGGACTTATACAATAAGTGAGGCCCACAATTGGTTTATTTACAAAAGGATTGGGACTTACACTCTATTAGAGGCCCAAAGTGTTTGAAAATGATTTGTTTAGAGTGATTAAGATCAAAACCCTAAATTAATTTCAAAATGTATTTTTAATAAATAAAAACTTAATTAAAATGATCAAAATTATCAAACATGTATAAAAAACAACTTGCGATCTTGGATTAATGCTTGAAAAATCAAGTTTATATCCACAAAATAATTGGAAATCAATTAAGTTTGGAAAATCAAGGGAGAAAAAACATTTTGAATGTAAAAAAACAAATAAAATATTAATTCTTTGCAAAAATATCAAGTATATGAAATAAATAATATTTTTGGGAATTTTTGGTAAAATAAAATATTTTAACATGTTTGTGATTTATTAAAAAAAGAATCAACTCAAAATCATTAAAATTCAGAGAGAAATTAATTTTTGAATCAATTAAATAAAATCACAAAATTCAAATATTCAAATATTCAAAAAATTGCGCAAAGAACATGCCAAGAACACGCGCCACCCTCTGTTTCTGCAGATTTGCATTTTCTATCCGATCTCACTGAATACTTGATGATATCATGCAATCTACATATCAATCTGCTCGTTTTCACCTCACGATCATGGCTATGGTCTTTAATTTCATTTATTTTAAGCATGGAATAAGAAATCAAAGAGAAACCTCAAGAACCCTAAAATTTGCATGAAGGCACAGAAATTCCATACACGATTCAAACAAAGTAATTGATTGAGGGTAAACACTCTATGCATGATTATGAACATATGGGCAAATTATTGTGCAGCAAAAAATGCATCGATCATAGAGTTAGAAGAGTTATTGCTTACCTCTTGCAGCTGGTGATCGTGTTTTGTGTTAGAGGTGTTGCAAGCTGGTTCCAATGATTTGCACAACTTCCTTAGGTGCCAAGTGATGTGTCTGAATGCTTGGAGCGGTTTGAAACAAGCTGAAACTTGAGATGGTACCTCAACTGCACCTCTGTCAAGAACTTGAGCAGTTGGCAAGTGATTTTGTGATTTTGGTGTTACAGATGTTATGTGAGTATTTGGATCACTTGAATATGATGTTTAAGAGGTGTGTGTGTGATTGGTTTGGTTGGAATTGCTCTCAAACTCAAAACCCGATAATGACTTGCTTTGGAAGGCAAATTTGGAAGTGAGAAGGTGATTTTGAGGAAAGCATCTATTTGATGGCTTTGGTGTACTCAAACTGAGCACAAATGAGCTCTATTTATAGTAGAGCATGTTTGTTTTTCAAGCAATAGTGAATGGCAACTGCTGCAGAAGTTTGGAAAATGTTGATCAATAGGAATCCAAGTCTCCTCTAGCCATTGACTAGAGGTTAGAGCATAGGCTGCTGGTTCCCTAGTTCTTGGATAAGTCTTGACTGAATTCAGTTGGAAAGGGCTCATTCCATTCCACCTTGGTGCATCAATTAATTGCTCCAAACCAAAATTGGAGTCTTGTCCCTCTTTTAGGCATTTCTAGGTTTGGCATGCTACTTTTGGTTCCGAGGACTTGGGAGGCTAATGGATCAGTGTTTGTCCCTCCTTGGTCTCCCCTTGAGGTGTTCAGATGGATAAACTTGTTTGTCATTTGCAAAATTTACTCAAATCAAGCAAAATGCACAAATCTACCTTGCCTTGACAGTTTGCAGCAAGGCACATTGTCATTGTCATATCTCATGGCTTAAGTGGAGTTTCATGGAGTTCTTGGCCATTTTGGGAAGCTCTTATATGATACAACACATGTGTGATCATAGTTTGTCTTGATACTTTTTGGATCCAAGTGAAAAATACCCCTACTTTTGGAAAAAAAATCAAGACAGATTCTGACTTAGTGAAAATTTCACTAAGTGTTGGAAAAAGTGACATTTCATGTTTTCAGCCATTTTGATCATTCCATAACTCAAAATCCATGATGAATTGGAATGAGGTGTAGTTGACACTTTTAAATTATGCCATGAGAGCTACAAATCCATCTTTGGATCAGCCCAAATGGTTGCTTGGATTTCAAGTTATGATCCTTGGAAGTTGGTATCCTAGCCACTTTGTTCCATAACTTAGAAAATTTCTAAGTTTTTTATGGTTACCCCTTTTACAAGTTATCCCATTTTTCTTGATTTTTATTGATGAATGATGATTCCAATCACACATTAACATCATTTTAGCGTCAAAGAACCATAATTGTGAAAAATCTCAAAAAGTCAAAGTTGACTTTTGTGCAGAGTTGACTTTTTGTCAGATGAACTCCAAACAGTGCGGTCCTCTATGAAATTAAGTCCTTAACCTAAATCAAACTTGATGGATTGATTTTGTAGGTGTTATAGGGTGTATTGAATCATGTCCCAAGTTTTGGGAGCATGCCTGGGTCAAAAGTCAAAGGCACAGTTGACTTTTCCCGCGAAACCCTAATTGTGGTTCTGATGAATTTAAAACTTGATGATCAAGCTTCTTGGATCAATTCATTGGTGCAAATGGATCAATGTAGTGTATTAGAAATCCTCAAATCATCCCTTGAGGTCTTGGCACATGTTTTGTCCCAAAAGTCAACTTAGGGGTGAATTAGGTCAAGAAACCCTAATTCCTGATTTTTTATGAATGCATCCCCTGAGGCAAATTGACTTGATGATGGGGTTCATGATGTCCCTTAGAGCATCTTAGGTTGTGCTTCGAAGCCTTTGGCTCATGCCTAGAGGGAAAATTTCCATCTGGAGGCCCCAGTCGGCCAAAACCCTAATTTGGTGACACTGGCGATCTTGAGGCTTAATCCACTTGGAATGTTGCAGCCTTGTGCTTGATTCTTAATGTGGGAGTCCTCTTGATCCATTGGGGATGTTTGAGAGGCTTAGACAAGTTGAGGATTATGTCATTTCTTGATTGATACTTTATCTAAGAGCTCTGAGAGGGCTTGAAACTCTAAATTTGATTGTAGTGGATGCTCACCCATCTTTGGGGAGACTAATGAGGTATAATGGTCCATCCATATTGTGATGATGATTTGCACAAAGATGGGGAATTTTAGTGGTCAAAATTTGGGGTATGACACCAGACATCCTCCCAAACCTTGGAACATGATTCAATACACCCTATAACACCTATGAAATCAATCCATCAAGTTTGATTTAGGTCAAGGACTTGATTTCATAGAGGATCGCACGGTTTGGAGTTCATCTGACAAAAAGTCAACTGTGCAGAAAAGTCAACTTTGACTTTTTGAACTTTTTCACAATTATGGTTCTTTGACCCTAAAATGATGTTAATATGTGATTGGAATCATTATTCATCAAGAAAAATCAAGAAAAGTGGGATAACTTGTAAAAGGGGTACCAACTTCGAAGGACCATAACTTAAGATCCAAGCAACCATTTTGGCTGATCCAAAGATGGATTTGTAGCTCTCATGGCATACTTTAAAAGTGTCAACTACACCTCACTCCAATTCATCATGGATTTTGAGTATGGTTGGATCAAAATGGCTGAAAACATGAAATGTCACTTTTTCCAACACAGTGAAATTTGCACTAAGTCAGAATCTGTCTTGCTTTTTTTCCAAAAGTAGGGGGATTTTTCACTTGGATCCATAAAGTATCAAGACAAACTATGATCACACATGTGTTGTATCATATAAGAGCTTTCCAAAATGGCCAAGAAATCCATGAAACTCCACTTAAGCCATGAGATATGACAATGACAATGTGCCTTGCTGCAAACTGTCATGGCAAGGCAGATTTGTGCATTTTGCTCGATTTGAGCTAATTTTGCAAATGACAAACAAGTTTATCCATCTGAACACCTCAGGGGGAGACCAAGGAGGGACAAACACTGATCCATCAGCCTCCTAAGTCCTTGGAACCAAAAGTAGCATGCCAAACCTAGAAATGCTTAAAAGAGGGACAAGACTCCAATTTTGGTTTGGAGCATTTAATGGATGCACCAAAGTGGAATGGACTGAGCCCTTTCCAACTGAATTCAGTCAAGACTTATCCAAGAACTAGGGAACCAGCAGCCTGTGCTCTAACCTCTAGTCAATGGCTAGAGGAGACTTGGATTCCTTTGATCAACATTTGCCAAACCTCTGCAGCAGTTGCCATTCACTATTGCTTGCAAAACAAACTTTCTCTACTATAAATATAGCTCATTTGTGCTCAGTTTGAGTACACCAAAGCCATCAAACATATACTTTCCTCAAAATCACCTTCTCACTTCCAAATTTGCCTTCCAAAGCAAGTCACTATCGGGTTGTGAGTTTGAGAGCAATTCCAACCAAACCAATCACACACACACACCTCATAAACATCATATAGAAGTGATCCAAACACTCACATAACATTTGTAACACAAAAATCACAAAATCACTTGCCAACTGCTCAAGTTCTTGACAGAGGTGCAGTTGAGGTACCATCTCAAGTTTCAGCTTGTTTCAAACCGCTCCAAGCATTCAGACACATCACTTGGCACCTAAGGAAGTTGTGCAAATCATTGGAACCAGCTTGCAACACCTCTAACACAAAACACGATCACCAGCTGCAAGAGGTAAGCAATAACTCTTCTAACTCTATGATCGATGCATTTTTTGCTGCACAATAATTTGACCATATGTTCATAATCATGCATAGAGTGTTTACCCTCAATCAATTACTTTGTTTGAATCGTGTATGGAATTTCTGAGCCTTCATGCAAATTTTAGGGTTCTTGAGGTTTCTCTTTGATTTCTTATTCCATGCTTAAAATAAATGAAATTAAAGACCATAGACATGATTGTGAGGTGAAAACGAGTAGATTGATATGTAGATTGCATGATATCATCAAGTATTCAGTGAGATTGGATAGAAAATGCAAATCTGTAGAAACAGAGGGTGGCGTGTGTTCTTGGCATGTTCTTTGCGCAATTTTTTGAATATTTGAATATTTGAATTTTGTGATTTTATTTAATTGATTCAAAAATTAATTTCTCTCTGAATTTTAATGATTTTGAGTTGATTCTTTTTTTAATAATTCACAAAAATGTTAAAATATTTTATTTTGCCAAAAATTCCCAAAAATATTATTTATTTCCTATATTTGATATTTTTGCAAAGAATTAATATTTTATTTGTTTTTCAACGTTTAAAATGTTTTTTCTCCCTTGATTTTCCAAACTTAATTGATTTCCAATCATTTTATGGATATAAACATGATTTTTCAAACATTCATCCAAGATCACAACTTATTTTTCATACATGTTTGATAATTTTCATCATTTTAATTAATTTTTTATTTAATTAAAATACATTTTGAAATTAATTTAGGGTTTTGATCTTAATCACCCTAAACAAATCATTTTAAAACTTTTTGGGCCTCTAATGGAGTGTAAGTCCCAATCCTTTTGTAAATAAACCAATTGTGGGCCTCACTTATTGTATAAGTCCCTCTGAACAATTTCAAGTGAACGGCGCGATCGTTGTCTTCTCAACAAAAACAATTGGGCCTCTCCTTGAGCTATAAGACCTATCTTTATTCATTTTCAAACTTTTTGGGCCTCTAATAGGGTGTAAGACCCAATCCCCTTTTAACCAAAACCTTTTTGGGCCTCAGACATTGTATAAGTCCCTCTGCGTTAAAAGAAAAACCTCGGCGCGATCGCCGTTGCCAAATAAATCATCTGGGCCTACCCTCGGGTTATAAGCCCCATTTCTTTTATTCAAAATATTTGGGCCTCTAATAGAGTGTAAGTTCAAATCCTTTTGTAAATAAACCAATTGTTGGCCTCACTTATTGTATATGTCCCTCTAAACAATTTCAAACGTACGACGCGACCGTCGCCTTTTCAAAATCATCTGAGCTTCTCCTTGAGCTATAAGACCCATCTTTATTCGTTTTTCAAACTCTTTGGGCCTCTAATAGAGTGTAAGACCCAATCCCTTTGTAAATACACCACCTTTTGGGCCTCATTCATTGTATAAGTCCCACTGTATTTTCAAAAACAACGGCGCGATCGTCGCCTTTTTAACAAAATCAACTGGGCCTCTCCTCGAGCTATAAGTCCCAATTACTTTTCTTAAAACTCTTTGGGCCTCTAATAGAGTGTAATAACCAACCCCTTTTTGAAACCAAAATGATTTGGGCCTCAGATATTGTATAAGACCCACTGTGTTTTCAAAAACCTCGGCGCGATCGTCGTTGCCAAACAAATAACCCTAGGCCTCTCCTTGAGTTGTAAGCCCCATCTCTTGTACAAAAATAAATCATTGGGCCTCTAATAGAGTGTAAGACCCATCCCCTTGTATATAAAAACTTTTTGGGCCTCACGTATTGTATAAGTCCCTCTGTACAGTTTTTAAAACAATGGTGCGATCATCGTTAAAACTTGGGCCTCTCCTTGAGCTGTAAGCCCCAACAATCTCTTCAAAGCACTTCCTCCTTTGATTTTGAATTCAAATATATGTTGTCATCAAAACTTTCTTTGTTGAACAACTAACCAAACAGCATGGATGCTCTACAATGGGTAAGTGTTTATCCGCTTTCATTTACTGCTTTCATATGTATATAACTGTATTGTGGGGCTGCTTCACTGTAAGTCTTCTTTCACATCCTTTTATATACTTGTTCCATATCCACTATGTAATACTAGTATAGTTATTTAGAGTTTTCCCCGGCAACTACGTCTAGAACTAGGTAAAGCCATGTTGGTCACTCTTAAATACAAACAAAACTAGATCCCCCATAGGATTCCAGATACAGTCTTCCCTCCTCTTGGGGTCAAACAATATGGAACAAAGAGAAAGGCATTATTCTCGGTGAACCTTTTCTCAGACTGTCACCCTTAGAAATTGTCAAAGAAACTCTAACTCCCCAGAGATGATCTTTTCTCCGTGAATGGCATCTCTTGAGTTTCTTCCAAATCCTTGAACTTTCTAGGAATGATCTCTTCTCTGGAAATTGCATTTCTTGAACTTCTCTTGGTTTAGGGACCCACAGGCTTCCAAAAAGCATCCTCGCCTCCCCTTGGGCGTTGTGCAAGGACCCTTCGACTTCTTAGAAGTTCTCATGCCTTCTCTTGGGCTTAATACAAGGACCCCGACGACCTCTTAAAGGTATAAGACAGAACTTAGTCATCCTTTGCTAGAGCAGTCTTTCTCGCTTCAAAACTCCAGCCATTGTAGGGTTGATACTCATCCCTTAATGCCCGCACCTCCTCTTGGGCATTATACAAAAGATAAAACTCTAGACTTGGACAGTCTAAACCTTTTGAGTCTTAAAGACATTCTCAAGTTCCTTTGAAACATAGGAAGAAACCTCGGTCTCTCCCATGAGAGTTCCCCACACTTGGACCCGCTTCAGGATCTCCAGAATCCACAGCGGTAAGACAGCCTCCTCTTGGGCTTTGTACAAATGATTCTCCCTAGCAGAGTTAACCTTTTCAGACTCTCTTGTTGAGTCAATCACTTTTTAGCCTCCATCTTGTGCTTTGTACATGACATAAAAACCCACTCTCTTGTTGAGTATAAAAGAATCTCTTGTTGAGTCAATCCCTTTTTTAGCCTCCGTCTTGGGCTTTGTACAAGACATATAAATCACTCTCTTGTTGAGTATAAAAGACTCTCTTGTTGAGTCAACCTCCTTTTAGCCTCCATCTCGGGCTTCATACGAGATAGAAAAGCACTCTTTTGTTGAGTATAAAAGATTTTCTTGTTGAGTCAACCACTTTTAGCCTCCATTTTGGGCTTTGTACAAGACATACAAAACACTCTCTTGTTGAGTATAAAAGACTCTCTTGTTAAGTCAATCTCCTTTTAGCCTCAATCTCGGGCTTCGTACGAGACAGTAAATCACTCTCTTGTTGAGTATAAAAGACGCTCTTGTTGAGTCAATCACCTGTTCAAGACTCTCTTGTTGAGTCAGCCCTTTTTAGCTTCCGTCTTGGGCTTTATACAGGACAGATAAAAGTACTCTCTTGTTGAGTCAAACCATTTCAGTCTCCATCTTGGGCTTTATACAAGATACATTTTCCCCGGAAAAGTCAAACTTCCCGCTTCCTCTCAGGCTTTGTATAAAGAAAACCCCGGTTGAGTCAATAAACCTTTTAGCATCAAAGTTGTGCCTTGCTCACAGCATACAAACATCAACAACTCCTCTTTAGAGATGACAAGTTCTCTCTCAGTCGAACCCTTTAGCTTCATATCTTGGGCTTTGAACAAGATACAAACCACCTTTAGCTTCACGTCTTGGGCTTTGAACAAGACACCAAAACACCTCTTTCCTCCCATATAATAGGTGGAACTACGATCGCTCTGATTTCCCTGTTTCAGGAATACGTAGGCATAAGATTGCAAAATCTTAGCGAACATACTAATCAAAAACCCAAAATCCCGTACCTTCACACATCAATCGAAAAGCATCAGACCTAACATCTTACTAATAGCCTAGACATTATTTTTAAGCGAATAACCCTAAAGAAGAACCCCCTCTTGATAGCATCTGTAAACCAACAGTTTTTACTGTTTAATCTCAGTTTGCAAGCAGGGTTAATTGAAGACATCTATTTCCCTTCCTTAATCAGCTCAACAGGATAAAAAATGAATCGAACTGTAGTACCAAAGCGATAGTGATTCGAAACCACAAAAATTACGCTACACCTTCTTGATGGTGATTAAGTGATGAACACTTCAATCAGTTTGGTACTTACTGTTTATGCTCATAGCATATGGTGCATCAAGTGCAGTACATATCATGGTGTCCCTTTTCTCATCCAATGAGGTAAGACATTGTCCATTATACAAAACATTATGCCACACATGCAATAATCTTTAATGTGAGATTATACATATTAGGTGTCTCAACACTTCGTCGGAATATGTACTTGTGCTAGGATTGAGATTCATCAACCATCTATCTCTATAGATTGTGATTCCTAACCTTTTAGGAAATATCTCTTAAGCATTTCATCAAAACCATTTCATTAACCATGTCCTACATTGGTGTTGTAGTGAAGTTGTTTTGATGATCAGTATGTCGCCTACATACTATACTAGATTAATGCAAATACTCTCACTAACCTTCTTGTGTGCACAATATTTAAACTTGAAATTTATTAATCCAAGTTTTCACAAAACTTCATTAGTAAAATAATTTAATTCCAAGAAGTTTTCTTTAATCCATAAATGGATATAGACAACTTACATACTTTTCTAGTATCTTATACCACACGAACCAATTATCCAACAAAAACTCCCATGTTGAATTGGTTCATGTCCATTCTCATGAAGATATGTATTTTATGGTGCTTGAATTTCTTCAAGTTCTACATCACTCCAATTGACTCCTTTAGATACATATTATCTCTAATGGAAGACTCCAGTATTAGTAACAAAACATATTTGTTCCATAACGTGTTATAGAATATGTGTCCCTTATTTCCATTGGGATACATCTATAAATACATCTTCATCTAGATTGTGATCAATTTTACTTAATAAACCTTACAACCCAGATGAACATAAATACAAACTAGGTACTCTTACCTCCATATCAAATATGGTGTCTCTGCGACTACTTTAAATGGAATTGTTTATGGATAGGAATAATTGTATGTAAAACAATTTATAAAGAAGAGTCACAAATATATAATTGAACTATATTAGATCGAATAATGTCAAACATGAAATGATTTAAATGGTCATTATATTTTTTTTATATGAGTATTTACCACAACGAATAATTCGTATGGTCTTAATGCCTTTTCGAGTTGTTTCCTTCTACTTCATTCTTGAACTTTTCTCAAAAGAATTCTAACTCGTGTGACATACACAAATCCATAATTACTGAGTTTGTTAGTAATATAAATGAAGTAAGAGAAACAAAATTCATCTAGCAAATATGTTTAGAGGTCCATATACTTCACACGTGTATATAATCAAGATATATCATATGTCCTTTCATTTTAGTCGATGATTTGAAACATTAGATATATCTTCTAAAACTAATACTTGCATCTATCAAATGATATAAAACCAAATGAATCCAACAATCTATTCTAATAGACTCTGAAAATGCATCTCTCACGTATTGGACTAAACATTAATGGTATTGATATAAATAAGGTTCAAATCTTATTTGATCCATCTTACATTTGTTATAGATGAGCTTATCAAGATCGTATAACTCAAATACACTACTTGATTTAGTATTGAAACCACTGTTTTAGATAATCATAACAACACTTGTCCATTATCAAAACATGCACTCCTCATCTTGTCAATACAAGACTTAGAATTAGTGTTTATTACTAGATGAAACTTACTAACAATTTTTTAGTTTCATTCCAAGCTCTAATCTAAGTCTAATCATAAGCTCTTATAGTCAGTGAAAACTCGTTGTTCCATTCTAGATGTAAGATGACTTAAATTATAATCAATGTCATACTTCTTTAAAGACTCTTCACATTCATAGTTATGAAGAAAAAGTCTTACTTCTTTCTTCTACTTTGACTCTTTTAATAACCATTAACAGTTTTCTTCTTTTAACACATGAAATCACTGTCTTCCTTTAGAATCATGTTCTTCTGCCAAAATTCAAAGGAATATAAAATAAATCGCATTGTTTTTATAATTCATATATTTAGCATCATAGACTACTTTCTTTTCTTTTCAACAAGATGTGGTTGATATATTTAAAATACATTCATAATGAATTTAAGTTACCTATTTGAGACAATCTCAAATAAAACTTGTAACCAACTATTTGGTCTATAAGAAATCCAAATTTTAAATCTCAAATATTTTAGATCCATTTGGATTCCTAACTTGTATAGAAAAGACCTTGAAAAGTTATACATTTCTCATATCTTGTAATTCTTTTTTAAAAGACAACTCTTGAGGTTAATGATCATATCATTTTTTGTGACGACTACAATTATGAGATATATTATATCTAGACATTCGACTTAAACCTTCTCATAAGTATCGTTCTTCAAATCTAGTTATATTTGGTTGTTAGGAATTGATTGCTTGAGAAAATACAATTTTTCTCGTGCTTGAGAACAATTCTGAATTTCTGTACCAACTCAATAACTCATTTCTGATCCTTACATCCTTCATAAGGACATTTCACAGTAAAATATAAAATAAAATGCAAAATAAATTCTAACTACCAAACGTGTATAAATTGTATCAAATTAAATTATTTTAATAAGGACTTTTATTAAAATGCTCCCATTATTTTTACTCAAACCAAATGACCCTCAACATTTGATTCGGAAAATCCCGTTGGAAGATTTTCTAGCGAGTCGAGATCCATGTTACACTTTGTTTTAAGTCCGCATAGGCAGATTACACAAAACTCTGTTATTTAGGTAGAAACTCTTTTCAATTGTATCTAATACAACTCTCAAATTTTATTAGTTGAGTGAATAACTCCTTAATCTAATCCATCATATGGGATATTCTCAACTCTTTCTTCTAAACATATATAATCTTATTATAATTAGTTTAGTTAAGTCAAACCCGAAAATTTAGCAATTGGATATTATATTTATCCCATCGCATCTTACTAATATAAAACATGCACCTCGCGTTAGGCGAAACATGCACCTCGCGTTAGGCGAAACCTACATTATTCGATACTAGTCTTGATGGGTGCTAAACTTTAGAAAGCAATTAACTTAATATTTAAATATGCGATTGTTTTTCTTGAGTTTGATCTCACTTATTTGTGTATCTCATACACTTCCATGTAAAGCTACATTTTATGCATCACATACATAAAATAATACACAATTTGATAATACGATTATGACCACCTAAATGAAAAAATTAAATAAAGTAATTTATTACAATTCTTTGACCCACGAACAAGTTTCTCAAACTTCTTCACCGGTGTCATCCTTTGATGTTTTCTTCTCTTCAACTCTCTTGAAGCATTACAATATTTAAATGCATAAATAGAATAATTAAATGGCATGATACACAAACCGTATTTAGATAAAATAAATAATGACACGCATGTCGTATTTAAATAAAATAAACACCAAAATTCTAAGGTCATAATCGTATACCAAATTATTTAATAATTAATAATTTAATAATAAATAATAATAGATGATCAACTTATAAATATTGGCGCATCAACACTTGATACTTTTTACATACTCTAAAAGCACAACTATTGTGCCGTCACGAACCCTAATGCAGTACATTCATACCATCAAAAACATAATGATTGAATATTCAATATGAATGATCGAATGTCATTGCTTCACCATACAAATGTAGGATTCCGAAACATAATGAACATTGATCATTCAAACTCATAACAATCATTACACTAATCAAAAATGAAATAAAATAGTATATCAAATACACTGACATTGCAGCAGACATATTTATATCATATATAAATCTGTTAGTTCTGGTAATTGGCTACAATTTTGGTAAAACAATGTTGCTGTCATGTGATGGTTAAACAAGATGTTGAAACAAGATGTTCTTGCTTACTGCATTCAACATGTCGGATAAAGATGTCCCATCCTGGATCATAGGACATCGCGTCTGTTATTGGTTTAAAAGGAAAATTCTGTTAGTTGTTATTTGTTACTGAATATTATGTGAATATTTAGATATCCTATGTGGCATCTAAAGTAATCTGAGTTGAGTTTTGTGTTGGTTTTCGGATTTTCACTACTTTCTAAATATGGAGACATATTAGGAAACTTTAGATTGAAGACCTATTTTCTTGGAGTTTATTTTGCAGAATTGTGTGCAGTCTCTCTGCTGCGTTTTGAAGCCCAAATCCAGTTAGGATGTAGGTTATAAATAGGAGTGTTTGTAACCTGATTTGGTAACGATTCCAAGATGTAAAATTATTAAGGTTTCGTTCTTGTGAACCACTCTCTAGGAGAGTTGGTATGTGTGAACCACTCGGATTGTGAGATGGTCACTGTACTCCTCGAAGCTTTTAAGCAAGAGAGATGTATTGTTCTTAGAGGAAGCTGTTAAGCAACTCTGTGTATTGTTCTTAGTCATGTGTGTCATGTCTAGGTATCGTTATTGAAGTGTGTCTTCTATTTTTCTTTAGATTGAAGAGCTGTTGGAAATCAAGCTGTTGATGCAATGGCTGAGGTGTTGACTGCTAGACATCATTGCGATGATTGGAAGTGAGATGGAGTCTCTTACCTAGGGAGGACTTAGGTAGAAGGGTCATTGGGTAGTTATTGAGTGAGCGGATTGTAACCGGGTGTGGTTGCTATGTGATCTGTAATTTGATATTGCTAATAGTGGACTTCCTTCCTGGCTTGGTATTCCCCCAGATGTAGGTTGTTAGACCGAACTGGGTGAACAAATTCTGTGTGTGGTTTATGCTTTTTGGTACTGTTATTGTTTATACCTTGCCATGCTGTTTTGTTCAGATTAGATGTCCAGACATTCTATAGGACATCTGTAGTCTGATATACCAGAATTTCAATTGGTATCAGAGCGGGCATCCTGTTCTGTTTCTGGGTGAGATCCTAGGGAAGATACTTTCTGGTCATGGGCAAGGTAGGTGGTACCTACTGAAAAGTTGTTTTAACTTGGAGAAGTTCATTTTGTTGTTTGAACGGTCCCTAGAAGTGGAGGATGGACTGTTCATGACAGGGTGTGTATTGGACCTATCTATTGTTATCAGGCTTGTAGCTTTGGTGGTGAGCTGCTATGTAGTTTGATTTATTTTCAAACCTATTTTGTTGGCACTTGGATTATGGTGATGATGTGCAAGGATTATTGAGTCGTGCCTGAAGGTTGTTGAGGAGTTGTTGTGTGTTCCGCTGCATGGTATCTGATGTAACCCTGGTTGTTTCTTGTGTCTCTGGTGGTGAGACTTTAGGAATGTATTTTCTTGGAAAGACGTTAGGGTTTTGCCTCCTCAGTAGGTTATTCTATGATGTTGCAGTTTATGCAAGACAGCTTCAACCGTTTGGTTAGAGATGCCAAATATACTTGATGATTATCTCAATTCCACTCATAAAGGTATTGAAGACCAATTTGTCCAGAACATTGATTCCTTCTTTCTTAATTTTCTTGGTGGTGAATGAAGAGGGTGGAGCCAAAGCAAAAGAGTATCACTGTCAAATCTTTCATGCGGGAGTGAAGATCTTGATAAGTTATCTCTTAAGCTTATTTGTGGTGACCTAGTTAGGAGATTCTTCCTGGTTATGGTGTCCAATGTAGTTCTGGTATATCTAAGGATGAATTCAATTTGGAAGGAGGTTTCAGATTTGCTGAGGGAAATAGGATCTGTTTAGAGAATGTCTTACTTACTCGAGCCAAGTGAGGCATTCTTGGTATCTCAACCCTCTGCAAAAGAAGAAACGGGCTTGGATAGGCTACTTTGGTGGTGTTTACTTGGTGCTGGTATCTGGTAGGGTTTTTATACAAGGATTTAAGATCAATTGTTGTTTGTGGAGTTCACAAATATTTGATTGATTATCCTTGTGACTCAAGATTGGTGATGTTCAACACGATGTTTGGAACATTTCATCATTAGAGTTTGTGCAGAATCATGGGAGAGGTACTGCATAAGCTTTAGCATCAATTGTTACTTCTTGGGAGTTGGCCTGAGAATTTGCTTCAGTCTTGTGTGACAGGAGTTGTGTATTTCTGGAAAGTTTCCTGGCAAGAAGCTGGTCTGGATATTGTTGATGCTAAAGATGGAGATGAAAGACTTATGACTACTTGGATTGGTTTAGGTGCAGTCCAGAATGCTCATCATAGAGTTAAGATAGGTGGCATTATCTGAACTTTGTGAAGACTGCTTTACTCAAGGAAAGGTGGCATCCTTGGTACAGCTATGAGGTGTAGTTCCTAACTATTCCTTCTGAAGATTCAGACAGTGGCAGGTTTGAAGACTTTGGAGAAGCACTGGCAGATTTTCATCAATGTGTGAGATTAGTTGGAATTACTGCAAAATCAACAGAATGGAGGTTGTCTACTCAAACTTGATATCACTGTCAAGTCGATGAGAGCATGGAACTCTTGTTCTAGTGGAAGAGAAACTCAAAGGGTTGTGCACAGAGGAGATATATTAACCTAACTGGTTGGCTGGTCTCTTCATTGTTGGGGTGTCATCCAAACCATCCAGGATGAGCATTTCAGATTTGGAGGAGTTGGTGTATTTGGGACCAAAGGATCATGGTTTCCTGGTATCTGCATGAGAATTTTGAAAATAAGATTCTTGAGATGCAGAGTATGCAGGTTCCTGCATGTGTGTATGATCTGGTTTTGAATGGTTGTCATGATGAAAGAAGAATGTTAGACCAATTCTCCTACCTGGTGAGAGAAGGTAGTCTTATCTGACTAATGATAGATACTTTGATGGGAGCTAAGTATTTGTCTGATGTGAGTATGCAATTATGCAGTCTGAACTCTTTGCTTCAAAGAGGGTGTGCGAGTTTATTTCTCTCTATGGTGTTCAGGTTAACCTGAATAAGCTGCTCTGGATGTGTTTTATTGGGAGCTTTTTGAAGGACTTCTATGCGCAATGAGTCCTTTGAATGGTGATGGGAAGCTGATGTCCCAAATGATGTTGTAATATCATGATTGTTGATGGTTATATTTGGAATATGATTGAGACTGTGCATGTGGAGTTGGATGCTCAAGCGTCTTTTTCAGATGAGGTGATCTGATCAGGAAGGTTTGTTAAAGAGCTGTTCTTTCTCTTGAAGTGATTAGATCTCAATAAAGCTTGTAAGTAAGCTGAGAATTCGTGGAGTTTGTGAGCAGTGTCAGTGTTCTCTAGGAGTAAGAGTACAGTATGTGAATGTGCTCAGCTATTGTGTGAAGATTCAGTGCTCAAATGTTAATCTTCATCTAGAGCACTGGGTATCTTAGATAGGGGAAGCTTAGAGATTCTGTTTTGGAATGTGGTGTTTTTCTTGGTGCAACTGGATTCTGTTCATGATGTCAAGACTGATGTCTTAACATCTATTGACAGAACATCCTGTTCAGAATGTTATGGTTTTTGTCTCCTGAGATCACAAGCTTCTACCTGACTTATGTATTGTTGTGAGGGTCAAGCAGTAGGTGAATGTGTTCAGCAGGTGTGTTGAACAGAGGGTGCGCTCTTGAAGACATGAAGATGAGTCTCATGTTCTCCATTCATTTAAGGTGTTCTTCTTGCAAAGGAGTACTGGTTGTCTTAGATAGAGAAAAGTTGATCATATTGGGATCATGTGAGTATTGGTACAAGGGATGACTGTGTTCAACTTGTGAGTTGAACAAAGAGTGAGCTCTTGAAGACATGAAGATGCGTCTTATGTTTTCCATTCTTCAAGGTACAAAGAAGCACATGTTATTCTTGATAGGGGGAGAGTGTTACAATTTTGTGCAGCTGGACGTGTGATGTTAAGGGGGAGATTGATAATTCTGCAGCTTTTGGTGTTGGCATTTATTTTGGTAAAACTGACTGTGATTTATATATGTCTAAAAAGATGTTCTGACTTCTGTCTTCTGCTGCTGAATTTTCCTTTTATATGATGTGTTTTGGCCAGAAGCAAATTAGGAATTTGCATACATGAGGATTAAGTGTGCTGGGAGGTGTTTTGTGCAGTGGTGAACTTTATTCAACGACTGAAAGCATACAAGATTAGTTTTTAGTACATCAAAAGCAACAAACAAAGAGTCTAAAGATTATCCCAACCCCCTGAATCAAGAAAAGTTTTCCAATCTTCGTCCCATTCATCATCAGAAGCTTGAAGTTGCACTGGAGGTTTTTTGATGGCTTTCATCCTTGTCTCTGATGTTTTTCTTGTTCTTGTTGCTCCTGAAGTTGCCCCAGCTGTAGACAGTGTTTTGTTCTTCAAATTCTGTGAATCTGGTTTCTTGACCTCTTGCATGTGGTTCTTTCCTGCATCTTTGTTAGACCGACTCATGGTTCTATCTGTGATGTGCTGTTAGAAGCAAGGAGGCTTGGTTTTTATACTGCATAAAGAGTCTTTGTTTGTATCGCCTGACCAGTCAAAGTGGTCTTTGGTTTGGGAACTTGTTTTTCTTGGGAACTTGTTTTTCTTGGGACCTTGTCAAATTGGATGTCAGAACTTCGTGTTTGGTGCCTTGGTAGGTTAAGAGGTTGTCCAATTGTGGCTAAAAAGGGGGAGAGTTAGCCTAGGTATTGTCTAGTTATCTGATGTGATTCTAGTTTGTGCAGCTGTTATGCTGTTTGAGTTTGTTTTTGGTACAGCTGTGGGATGCTACTGATGCTGGTTGTGTAATGAATGTTAGTAGCTGTTTGGAGTTTGGTGTTTATCCGCTGCAAGTCTTTCTGATGTTGGCTGAGATTGTTTTAGCCAAAATTAGCCAAAGGGGGAGATTGTTAGTTCTGGTAATTGGCTACAATTTTGGTAAAACAATGTTGTTGTCATGTGATGGTTGATCAAGATGTTGAAACAAGATGTTCTTGCTTACTCCATTCAACATGTCGGATAAAGATGTCCCATCCTGGATCATAGGACATCGCGTCTGTTATTGGTTTAAAAGGAAGATTCTGTTAGTTGTTATTTGTTACTGAATATTATGTGAATATTTAGTTATCCTATGTGGCATCCAAAGTAATCTGAGTTGAGTTTTGTGTTGGTTTTCGGATTTTCACTACTTTCTAAATATGGAGACATATTAGGAAACTTTAGATTGAAGACCTATTTTCTTGGAGTTTATTTTGCAGAATTTTGTGCAGTCTCTCTCTGCATTTTGAAGCCCAAATCCTGTTGGGATGTAGGTTATAAATAGGAGTGTTTGTCACCTGATTTGGTAACGATTCCAAGATGTAAAATTATTAGGGTTTCGTTCTTGTGAACCACTCTCTAGGAGAGTTGGTATGTGTGAACCACTCGGATTGTGAGATGGTCACTGTACTCCTCGAAGCTTTTAAGCAAGAGAGATGTATTGTTCTTGGAGGAAGCTGTTAAGCAACTCTGTGTATTGTTCTTAGTCATGTGTGTCATGTCTAGGTATCGTTATTGAAGTGTGTATTCTATTTTTCTTTAGATTGAAGAGTTGTTGGAAATCAAGCTGTTGATGCAATGACTGAGGTGTTGACTGCTAGACATCATTGCGATGATTGGAAGTGAGATGGAGTCTCTTACCTAGGGAGGATTTAGGTAGAAGGGTCATTGGGTAGTTATTGAGTGAGCGGATTATAACCGGGTGTGGTTGCTATGTGATCTGTAATTTGATACTGCTAATAGTGGACTTCCTTCTTGACTTGGTATGCCCCCAGATGTAGGTTGTTAGACCGAACTGGGTGAACAAATTCTGTGTGTGGTTTATGCTTTTTGGTACTGTTATTGTTTATACCTTGCCATGTTGTTTTGTTCAGATCAGATGTCCAGACATTCTATAGGACATCTGTAGTCTGATATACCAGAATTTCAAAATAGAACAATAATTTTTGTATCACTTATGGATAATCGAAATATCGGTACTTCACCATACAAATGTCGGATTCCAAAGCATTGTCTGCATCGATATCCAAATTTTACAAAACATATTGTCAATATTTAATTTTAAATAATAAACACTTTATTATTTTATTATTATTAATAATAATAAATTATTATTATTATTATATATCATATACTATTTCAAAAGCAATTCAAGAATAACCTAGCAATGATTATTGTTACGGCAGGCAATAGACTAGGTTAATGAAAAACATATTAGAACAATGGTAATGTTTAGTAAACAAAATTTACTAACTTTAAAACATTAAGCTAGTATATGCAACGGAAAATCGTACGTTTTAAAGTTATTAATCAATTACGATTGATAACATGTGATTTTCTTAAATTTGGTGTTGCATCACAGTATTCGCTAAAATAAATTCAAATACCTTAACAAGGATAATTACGACATAGATACATCTCTAATGAACATTCACCGCAAGACTTTCATGTGTGTTTTAGAATTCAAACAGAAATTAAAATTGAATTCAATTAAATTATAAGCGATTGAAGTGATTTTAATTATATAATAACAAAATAATTTTGGAATTTATAATTTAATCAAAACCAAAGTTCTGATACTACTTTTGGAATTTAAAAGGGTTTTTTTTTTTTAATTTAATCTCTTAGTAGAATAATCCCGATGAACGGATCTTGATTAAACTTGTCATACCCCAAAGTTTGACCACTAGATTTCCCATCATTGTGCAGATCATCATCACAACATGGATATACCTTCATACCTCATCAATCCTCTCAAAGATTGTTGAGCATTCACTACAATCAAGAATTAGGGTTTTGGACCCTCTCAGAGTACTCAGGCAAAGGATCAATCAAGAATGGAGATGATCCTCAACTTATCAATCCTCTCAAACATTGATGAAGGATCAAGAGGTCTCCAAAATCAAGAATAAAGCACAAGAGTGCAACATGTTACGTGGATCAAGCCGCAAGATCATCAATGTCACCAAATTAGGGTTTTGGTCGGCCAAGGCCTCCAGAGAGAAATTTCCATCTGGGCATGAGCCAATACTTCAAAACATGACCCAATAAGCTTAAAGGGACCTCATAGACCCAATCACAAGTTCAAAATAGCCCTAGGGGATGCATTCATCAAAAATCAGGAATTAGGGTTTCTTGACCTAATTCACCCCTAAGTTGACTTTTGGAGCAAGACATGAGCCAAGACCTCAAAAAGTGTTTTGAAGACCTCCAATACACCATAGTGAAGCAGTATAAGGATTCAAATTCATCTGGACCAATTAGGGTTTTCTGATGAAAAGTCAACTGTATCTTTGACTTTTGACCAAGACATGATCCAAACCTTGGGACATGATTCAAAACACTCTAAAACACCTATGGAATCCATCCATTAAGTTTGAATTAGGTCAAGGACTTAATTTCATAGAGGATCACAAAGTTTGAAATTCATCTGACAAAAAGTCAACTGTGCCAAAAACCAAGTTTGGCTTTTTGAATTTCTTGACAAACAAGGCTTCCTTGAGTAAAAAACAATGTTAACTTATGGTTTGGATCATCATCCATCAAGAAAAATTAAGAAAAGTGGGGTTACTTGTAGAAGGGGCAACCATAAGAAACTTGAAATTTCACTAAGTTATGGAAAAAAAGGGAGTTATACCCAATTTTGCAAGGCAATAACTTGTGATGCATGCAACCTTTTTCTTCCATCCAAAGCTTAAATGAAAGCTCTCATTACATACTTCAAGATTGTCAACTATATCAGATTCCAAATCCTCATGGATTTTGAGTTATGGATTGATCAAAATCACAAAAATGTGAAAATGGCCCTTTTTCCAACACTTAGTAAAATTTTGGACAGAATCTGTTTTGCATTTTCACCAACTTTGAGGCCATTTTTCATTATGATCCAAGGTGATTCAAGACCAAAGTTGGACATCAAAGTTGAAGTATGTTATTGGGGCATTCCAAAAAGTACAAGAGCCTCCCATGGTTCAACTTGAGCAAAGAGTTATAAGCCTCCAAAAATGGTATTTTTCACCCTGCCCACACAAAGGCATTGGTACATAACTTGGTTCCCACGATTTCTTGAGCCAATTTTGGACACTTGCATCATTTCATTTCTATCCAAAATCAACTTGAATGATGAAGAATATGATCACAAGGCTACCAAGTCCAAAATCCAATCCTTTATGAATGTGACATTCAAAGTTCAAATCCAAAAACTTCAAACTTGTCATAAGGCATTGAATGGATGCATAGAGCTGGCATGTATCAATCCACAACATTGCAAATGAGTCAAGATAATCTCAAGCATCAGAAGACCATAGGCCTGCAAGATTGACCCAAATCAATGGCTAGATGAGACTTTGGCTACATGACAAAGTTCAATGGATATTGGAGTGATCCAGCCTCCAATCACTATTACTCCCAAAACAAAGTTGCTCTACTATAAATAGAGGTTATATCTGATCAATTCAAGTACACCAAAGCATAGCAATACATGCTTTCCTCCAAATCACATTCCAAAAACCAGATTTTGCTTCTTCTTGAAGTAACTATCGAATTTTCAAATAGGGATCAATTCCATCAAAACCAACCATGCCAACACCTCACATATATCATGTATAAGTGATCCATAACCTCAAAACACATCTGGATTACCAGAATCACAAAGTCACCCCACATTTGCTCAAGCTTTTTGACATACTTGTAGTTGAGGTGCCACAACAAAAACCAGGTGCATTCAATCCATTCCAAGCTTCCAAACACCTTATATTAGGGCCATTGAAGCTGTCCATGTCATCACACAACATCTATAACACCTACAACTGAGGATTCGATTTCCTCTTGCAGAGGTAAGCCTGACACTCTCAAACTCTATGATCCATGCATCATAAATGTGTTTTTAAGTTACAAACATGTTTTTGCACTTATGTAGAGTGATTCCCCTCAATCAATTGCTTGGTAGCTTTCGTGTATAAGATTTCATAGTGTTCTTGGAGAAATTAGGGTTCTTGAGTTCATCTTCTGATTTCTCACTCCACACTTAATATAAATGCAATTAATTTATATCATTGGAATCCTTGTTCAAAAATACACAACTTTCGTGTTTACAAAATTCAAAACTATTAGGTATTGAGAGAGATATGTGAGGTTTTGCAAAATGGTCATGGCAGGTACACACAAGGAAAGATGGCCTTGGCGCCATTTTCAAATTTTTGAATTTTTGAATATTTGATATTTTTATTATATGATCTCAAAATTAATTTCTCTCTCGATTTTTATCATTTTTTATCGGTTCTTTTTTTAAAAATTCACAAAAATGTTGAAATATTTTAATTTACAAAAAAATCACATTTATATTATTTATTTAATATAGCTTGAATTTTTGTAAATAATTTCATTTTGATTTGTTTTTAAACATTTTTATATGAAATTTCCAACTTGAATTTTCAAATTTACTTGAATTTCAAGCATTCATGTGATTAAAAATGATTTTTCAAAGTTTACAGCTTGTTTTTTAATATATTTGACATTTTATATCATTTTTTATTTAATTTCCTTTGAAAATTATATTTTTAAATTCAAATTAGGGTTTTCTCTAAATTTTGATTTTTTTTTTCAAACTTCACATAAACACTTTTGGGCTTCTAATAGAGTGTAAGACCCATCCATTGTCACACATAAAAAATTTTGGGCCTCAATCACTGTATAAGTCCCACCGTGTTTTCCAAAACCGCGGCGCGATCATCGCATTTTAAACAAAAATCATTTGGGCCTCCCCTTGAAGTTGTAAGTCTCATCTTTCTTATTTTCAACACTTTTAGGCCTCTAATAGAGTGTCAGTCCCATCCCCTTTGTAAATACAAATTTTTTGACCTCAGTCATTGTATAAGTCCCGATACGATTTTCAAAATAACGGTGCAATCGCTGTTTTTCATCTGGGCATCTCTTTGAGCTGTGAGCCTCATCTATTGTATAAAAATAAACTTTTGGGCCTCTATTAGAGTGTAAGACCCATTTCTTCTTGTACATAAATAATTTTGGGGCCTCAGTCATTGTATAAGTCCCTTAGTGGTTTTCAAAATCACGGCGCGATCGTCGCCTTTTCAAATAAATCACCTGGGTCTCTCCTTGAGTATAAGTCCCGTTTTTATTTTTTCACAAACACTTTTGGGCCTCTAATAGAGTGTAAGACCCAACCCCTTTTTGTACAAAAATATTTTTTGGAGCCTCTGTTGTAGTATAAGTCCCACAATGTCTGTCGGTATCACAGTGCGATCAATGTCATCAAATAAGTCATCTGGGCCTCTCCTTGAGCTATAAGCCCCAAACAATCTTTTTTAACAACTTTATTTTAATTCAAATTCAAATTCAATGTTTTTTCTTCAAAACTTTCTTCAATTTCTTGAAACCCCGAAAGAGGGAATACAGTTGTAGTAAATACAACATATCACATTATGCTTGGGCTTCTTCTCAGAAGGTAAGTCCCCATATCTTTTTCAATGCATATTTGTTTATATATATATATATATATATATATATATCTGTTAATATAATTGTTTGTATATATATTTGTGCATATCTTGCTTAGAGTTTCCCCATCAGTTAGGTCTACGTTGGTCAAACCAGAAGTTACTTTACAAGATAGTCAAAAGTAGTTCCTCATAGGAAATTCCCTATATAGTCTTGCCTCCTCTTGGGCTTATACAATATGGAACAGAGAAAGTCATTATTCTCGGTGAAACTTTTCTCAAGACTGTCAAACTTAGAAATATATTTGTACAAGAAATTCATTTCCCCAGAGAGGATTAATTCCCGGTGAAACCTCTCTTGAATTTCTTCAAACCTTAGAACTGTTCAGTAGAGAAAGGACTTCTTCCCGGTGAAATCTTTCTTGAACTTTTCTTAGGCTTGGATCTACATGCTTCCTAAAAGCATCCCCAGCCTCCTCATGGACTTAGTACAAGGACCTAAAGGCGTAGGATAGAAATTAGTCATCTTTACTAGTTCAATCCTCAGGAGAGTCAAGAATTCCAAAACACCAGACCATTCTAGGGTTGATCCTCATCCCTTAAACCCTCAGCCTTCTCTTGGGCATCATACAAAGATATCTCTCTACACTAGAGCCTACCATTACTTGAGAGACTTGGACAATCTCAGCCTCCTCTTGGGCTTTATACAAGTAAGACTTGAAAAGTCTCATCTCCTTTTAGATCTCACCAAGAAACCCTCAACTTTCCTAAAAGCACAGGAAAAACCCTAATCATTATACCAATACATTAAGTCTCCAGCAGAGTTAAAACCACCATAGGTTTTTAAACTCGACTTTTAAACCCATCTGACCCCCCCAACAAGGTTTAAACCTTCACCTTAAAAATCCCCAACCAGGGTCAATCAACCATCAACAAATCCCCAGTGGAATCAGAACCTCAGAGCATCTAATATCTCAACTCTTCCCTGTTTCCTTGAGAGGCTTCTCAGTGATCTTCAATGCTTCGAAACCCTGACATAGAGTTTCATGTATTTCGCCATCTACCTCCACATACTTGAAAGTAGATAGCTGGCTTATCATGATATCCTCTTCTCCACAAACCGTCACCACATGTCCGTCTACCATGTACTTTAACTTCTGATGCAATGTAGACGTCACAACCCCAACACTGTGAATCCATGGACGACCCAGCAGACAGCTGTAGGCAGGTTGGATGTCCATGATATAAAAGGTAGCATCGAAAACTTCCGGCCGTCGAAAGTGTGCACCACCAAATCACTAGGTGTGCATATCAACTCTCGGGTGTCCAGCTTCATCAAGGCTTTCTTAGGCAGAACATTCAAAGAGGATCCAGTATCCACAAGCACATGAGACATCAACGATCCACGGCACTCGACAGATATATGCAAGGCATTATTATGGTTTCTCCCAGCTGGAGTCAAGTCAACATCAGTAAAATCCAAACCATTGCCTGCATTAACATGGGCCACTACCCCTTCCAACTGATTAACTGAGTCTCCTGAGGTACGTAAGCAGCATTCAATACCTTCAGCAGTGCGTTTCAGTGTGCCTCGAAACACAATAACAGGGACAAGATAGAAATCTTGGACGGAGTCTGATGCAATTGATCAACGATTTTATAATCACTTTTCTGAACCAGTCTTATAAACTCTTCTACATTCTCGGAGAAAGAATTATCAATCGGCCCTGCCGTGGAGTCATTCACTACTGGCGCTTGCACAGAACTATCTACAACCTGCTTTCCTTTGTCTTGTTTAGAACTACCAGCTTGATCATTAGAAGGGTTAAAGACCCTACCACTTCTCGTGATAGCCCCTGCCTCAATATTGTTTTCAACATAAGAGTTCACTACAGAAGTTCCCACCAGTTCTTGTTTCTGTCCATTAACAAACACTTCGGCTCCATAGTTCCAAGGAATGGCCTTGGTGCTCTCATATGGAACGGGTCCGGGAGCTGTAATAATAACCGGTGCTGGTCTTTCCGGCCCTGAAATAGTGATTGTTTTGAAAGGGATAGTAATGGTAGCAACCTCATTTTTCCCACTAACAACTTCTTTCTGTTGGCCACATCGGTCAAACTGCAATCGACCTTCATCTATCAGCTTTTGAATTCCTGACTTCAAAAAACCACACCCATTCATTTGCGACATACAATCTGAACAATTCTCATCACATCCGGGGCACACCCCACCCCTCAATAACCTCTCCTTTACCACCACCAAAGGAGTCTTTAATTCATTAACATCCGTAACCAAATTCAAAGATTCATTCTCCTCTAACACATCATTAACGTTTGGCCCACCGTGGTTCGGCATTGGGTTTTGGATGACATTTGGCACATCATTTGAAAAGTTAATGGCCTTTGAATCCACCAAGTCTTGGACTACATGCTTAAAAGCTTTGCATTCCTCAATATAGTGTCCGGGTGCCCCAGAATGAAAGTCACAGTGGGCGTTAGGATTATAACCCGGAGGTGGATTACCGGTGGGGGAAGCTAGAGTCCTTTTCTGGATTAACTGCAACTGTAACAAATGCTGAAACAATTGTGAATATGGTAGAGGTGCAGTATCAAAATGTCAGTTCTGTTTAGGCCTTGGCTGATATTGGCGCGGAGCCTGATTTTCCTGCTGCTGAGGTGGAAGCGCTGCAGGAATTGTCACTGAAGCTACCTGGTGGTTATAACTCTGATGCTGCTTTCCTTTACCTCGGTGAGATGACACAGAATTTGTTTCCTCCTTCTTCTTATAATTCACATAGGGTTTCTTCCCTTGACCAGAAGACGACCCATCACTACCTGCTACCTTCCCCGCTTTGATTCCACTCTCGAACATTTCCCCGACCATGATCAAATCAGCAAACTTGCCTGACGCGCAAGGTAACAATTTCTCATAATAACGTCCCGACAAAGTATCCCTAAACAAATTTAGCATTCCCTTTTCCAACATGGGCGGTTGTACCCTTGCCGCTAGTTCACGCCATCTCTGCGCATATTCTTTGAAGCTTTCATTATTCTTTTGAAACATATTCTGTAACTGGGTCCTGTTGGGAACCATATCAGTATTATATTGGTAGTGCTTGATAAAGGCCTCGACCAACTCTCTCCAATTATGGACTTGGCATCTCTCTAATTGCATATACCATTCCAAGGATGCCCCAGACAGGCTGTCCTGGAAGAAATGCATCAGCAATTTCTCATCTTTAGAGTACGCAGCCATCTTCCTCGCGTACACCCTAACATGCGTCTTGGGACAGGTGGTACCATTGTATTTCTCAAAAGTGGGCACCTGAAATTTGTGCGGAATTATAACACTAGGAACCAGCCCCAAATCCTCCAGATCCATACCCACAGAATTTTGATTCACAACCCCCTTTAGTTGTTCTTCAATCAGTCTGAACCTTTGATCATTATCCACCTGAGGAATAGCATCAACACCTTGCATAGAAAAAATGTCTTCCTGTTGGTCATCATAATGACGGCCAAGAACAACGCAAACACTGTTTCCTCCTCCGACAACAGAAGGAATCACAACCTGCTCTCCTCCTCCCGGAGGTATCACAACACCAGGAATGAGGATCTCTACGCCCACAGGACCTTCCTGAGCACCATTATCAACAACGCCATTATGGACTCCGCCATAAAGAACCCCGTCTTCATCCACTTTTTCCACTATGGGTTGGACTAGAGTCCTCAGTTGCTCTTGCCCTTGGGCAACACCTTGCATCAGCTCCATGAATTGGGCCATGCGAGCTTGCATGGCGACCATCTCTGCTTGCATTTGCTCCATAATTCTCCTCTGGTTTGATCTAGTAGAATACCGGTGAATTGGCTGGCCTGCAATCCTGATCTGTAACCAAATAAAGGTTAGAAAAACCCGGGACGAGCACCTGCTTTGCAAAAAATGATTATGATTATGAAAATGCAAATGCAAAATGCAGACAAACATATTTGAACAATTCCGGGACATATCCGCTTTGATTCCAATCCATGATACCGGGCAAGGGATTAGACACATTATCGGAAAATAAATCCGAACCCAGAAATACTACCAAATCAAGCCACGGGGACAAACCCTCTCTGAAAACCAGAACTGCCAGAGCACAGATAATTGAACCAAATATTCCATTATCGAAAATAAAGTAGTTCCTACAGACAAGTTCAAACATAATCAAAGGTGACTCCATCAACAAACCTGATGGTAATCCCAACAGAAAGGTAAACAACAATATCAACTAGAACTCAATTCCAAACAAACTAGCTTCAACTTCTTCAAGAAGGTCTAAGGTGTCTGGATGTGCAGGTTGCTTTATCAGCCCTTTGATCAGCTTCTTTCTTTTGGCAATTTCTTGGTTCAATTTAGCAATCTCTTTAGCGTTGTTGTCTTCGTGCCTCGACTTCTTAACCCCGGCTTGCAACTTGATCTCTTCAATTTCCTTCTGGGTTTCTTTCCACTTGCCAGAGTAATGATCTTTCCCTGCTTTCACTTTCTGAAGTTCTTCTTTCAGTTCTCTATTCTCAATCTAGACCTCCTCCCACATCTCCTGATACGTGGTAAGCTTGTCCTCTGCTTCAATCAAAAGCTTCTTGTTTTTCCTGCTAGCTTTACCTGATGATTCGACAGCCATACTGACCTTTTTGAAGTGCTGAGCTCTGTCGGCAAAATCCTTCTCTCTTTTTTCTAGACGCTCTGTCATGTCTTGAACCTTCCATTTCAGCTCCAAGTTGTCATGTAGAGCGTTCTGTAGTTGACTGCTCATATCAGAGTTTTCCACCCTCAGATCAAATACCAACTTTCGCTGCTTGTCGAATTCTTCGAGTGGTACAGTGAGTCTCTCTTCCATAATCTCTAGATATAAGGGAGGAGCCCGATCAAAAGGCAAATAGAACTCTTCTACCCTCTTCTTTATCCATTCAACATATGGAGCAAAAGCTTGATTATTGGGTTTACCCAGAACGGTTTTACCTCTCTTCTGTCTACGGAGCCAAGCTTCTGAAGCTTTCTGTGCAATAGCCACACCATTAGTCATATGAAAATACAAAGATTCTTCCAAATCCTTTTCAACTGGAGGATCTTTCAGGGCATACGCAAACTTCCTGATAGCCAAAGACGGGTTGTAGTTAATACCTCCTTTTCTTCCGATTAAGGGTACATTAGGATACCTTCCACAACTATGCAAAATGTCAGTCCCTAATAATCCCTTATCCACCTAAAGAATATCTTTAGCAGCTAGGCCCATCAGACGCTTACTCCAATCTAGAGAAGTCTTCGCATCCATAAAAGCACCTGACCGAGGTAAACGGTTGGCAAACCACTTGTAGAAAAGAGATGCACAACAGCAAACCACCCCACCTCGTCTTTTCTCATTCCTGTTGTACAGGGCGTAGTGAAGATCACCTAATAAAGTTGGTACCAGATTCTGAGCTGTAAATATCTGAATAGCATCTGCATCGACAAACTCAGACTCATTAGGGAATAACACAATGCCATATATACAGAGAGCCAATATTGCATTGAAAGCTATCCACCTCTTCTCCTTAGCTTCCTCTCGAGCCCTCTTTACCAAGTACTCTAAGTGATAGCCTCGGAATTTTCCTTTGCGAGAAAAATCAGCCTCTAATGTCGATTTGCTCAAATAAAGAACCTCAACCAGCGCTTGGAAATCGCTGTCTCCTTGGGAACCACAGAAAGGAACCCCTCCTTGGATAGGAATTCTCAAGATGTTAGAGTACTATTCTAGGGTAGGAGCCAATACATAATTCGGAATCACAAAGCACCTTAAGGAAGGATCGTAAAACTGCATCAAGGTGTGTAGTCCATTATATTCATACTCACTGAGGCTCCGAACTAGGGATAATATCCAACCATACTTCTCTTTAAAGACCCCCAATACTTTTGGACTAGCGATACTCTGTAAACTGTCCAACGGACCAAGAGTGAGCTTCGAAAACTTGTAGATGATGATGTGCTTCTTACCCCTCTTAGTGTCCATCCCTATGAATGCCCTCTGACTGGAATCAAAAGACTGGATACTACCTGGAAATGCAAAAACATGAATGTCAGAAAAATGGAATGCAATGCGAAGCATGGGATCAAAGTTCCACACGAGCTGGATGCACTGTACTGACTGAACAATCAAAGCTCTGTACCAAAACCCAGAACAAAAGTAACCACAGTGATAAAACTAGAAAACCAGGTAGGTTAAAGGTCAAAGTCACCTGCAAACACCCATCCCCTCTCACGTGTGGGTTCTAGAAAACGGGATCCTCAGTCTCAGATTCTTGATTTGAGAAGCAATAGTACATTCATCCCTCAGGTACAATACTATCGCCAAACAAAGAGGTCGTCCACTGATTCCCCCAAAAAAAGGTCATCCTATAGCAAGTTCCCAGCATTGGGTCCTCGGGTCGAGAGTCGTAATGGATTTGCAATTTCTGGTCTGCCATTATCGTTCTCGGGAGGAGTACCGTTACTGAGTCCTCGGGAATGGTCACCAGAGTCGACAGTTCCTCAAGAGAATAACTACTGGCCTGTATCAACATACAGTAGCAGATATCTCCCGATAGAACCTCGTCTGATTGTGGGGATCGTGATCACCCGCACGTGGTCAACACCACGGGAGCGTCACGCCTGCCCACGCTAATACCTATGTGTATGCTCAAGCCTGGGTAGTGGGCTTATCTCTCAGAACCTCCCAACCTGCCAAACAGAAAATCAGCACAGCACAGCACAGGCTAACATAATAATGAAATGCAATGCAATAAATGCGGTAAAAAAAAGTAAAACAGTAATACAGTAATATACAACAAAATAAAGCACAACAGATAAACACCCAATGAAATAAAACAAACAAGCGCTAGGATTGAATCGCAAAAGGGGATGGGACCAGCAAGAGGTCAATCTGTCCCCAGCAGAGTCGCCAGCTGTCGCTCCTGAGGATTTGCATCCATGGTACAAACGCGAAAGTGGCGCGAAAAACAAAGTCGCCGGCAATGTGTATTTATCCCAAGAGAGGGAAAGGAAACACTGCGTAAACCTGAGGGAAGGGAAAGAGCATAGTCTCACGACCAAGAGAAACGGGTAAGGGAGTCGGTTACGCGAAGGGAAGGTGTTAGCACCCCACACATCCATCGTACCTAATGGGATCCATGCTTGTTGTCTCGATCAAAGGGTGTCGTCATCTGGAGCTCCACTGCTACTGGAAACGAGAAGGAACAGGAATGGAAAGGAACAAAGAAACGAGGGAGAAAAGAAAAAGACGTGACTCGATAGGACATCGCTCGTCCTATGCCTATGTATTCCCTCGTGCAATGGGAAAGTCAGAGTCAACGTAGTTCGGACACGAACTAAGGGGGGAGGTTGCTCGCCAAGACATCGTCGTCTCGTGCCTACGTATCCTCAATCGGACTAGAGAGAGGAAATCAGAGAAGTCGTAGTTCGACCTAATGAGGTCAGTTAGTATTTTTTATGAGCGACGTTAAGTTCGTGTTCGGCAATTAGGGTCGATGCCTGTTTGCAACGAGACGGAAGTAACATGCCCTTTTCTGAAAATGAGTTGAACTTAACAATCCCGAAGGATGAAAAAGGGTTTTAGTTTGTTTTGTATTTTTTAAGACAGAAGTGGTTTGAAGTTAGTTCATAACTTGCATTGCACCCAAGTCTGTAACATAGGAACGAATACTTCGTGCATCATCCCCAACAGGACGTACACTAAGTACCCTAGAAGAATGAAGGGAGACCCCCCATACTTCACTTCCCATATGTAAGGCTCATGCGCAATACATGTTAATCTTTTATTAAGTGTTTTAGGATTGTTATGAGATGAGAAGAGAAGACTCAAGGAAAAAGAAAACACTAAGGGGAATTTTATCCTATATTGTCATGCAAAAGTGGCCCTATAGTTGAGTTTGAAAGGGGAAACATCTACCTAAGTTAGCATGCAAAAGGAAGCCTAATGCTAATCCTACTCCAAGCTTAATCAAAAATTAAGTTTGACTAGGTAGCTCTAAGGGAGTGAATCCAAGACTTAAACAAGTCTTGAGATTCAAGGGAAGGAAAGAGTGAAAGAGAGGAAGAAGAAAAGGCGAGTAAAACAAATAAGCAGCAGCTACAACAGCGCCTCTGCACCTGCACAGTGGTTAAAAACCAACAAGCACACCAAACAGCATTCAACAGCCCATGATCAGCACATAAAACAGGTGTAAAAGGTCAACAAACAGCAGCACATACAACAGCACATATGCACTAAGACAGCAGTGGAAAACGGGACAGCACACCATGCATTTGAA
The DNA here is from genome assembly GCA_022829125.1 of Lathyrus tuberosus. Taxonomy (NCBI): domain Eukaryota; kingdom Viridiplantae; phylum Streptophyta; class Magnoliopsida; order Fabales; family Fabaceae; genus Lathyrus; species Lathyrus tuberosus. The sequence goes on from JALAZF010000405.1 coordinate 2,465,309, forward strand.
AATAAAATACTCATGCAAGCAATGATTGCAAATAGACACACAAAGAACGGCAAACCAAACATAAAGGTTGCAAGCATCAAGAATGGATAACATGATCATGCTAACAATTCAAGAACAATTACTCAATAAAGTTGCACAAATCAAACATCGATCAAAATACCATGCATAAGCAACCATGGAAGCAAACAACAATCATGCATCATATGTCCAGCAAGTTGAGCATCAATCAAGAATTAACACAATTTAAATGTGTGTGCATCGTGTTTATCGCATCAATTAATCAACAACGCAAACATAAACATTCATGGATGAAAACCAAGACTCGCGTGTCGAAGAATCGTGTTCATACAATGGTGTGAGGTGAAACAGCTCAAGAATGATCCACAAATCATCATCATATCAATCCATAAAGTTTAGACATGAAAAGGATCTCAAACAACCAAGAAAATGCAATAAAAACATGTTATGCTTCAGTGGTAACCGGTTACAGCATAACTGCTAACCGGTTACACAGTTCTGTCGCTCCCGAGGATTTGCATCCATGGTACAAACGCGAAAGTGGTGCGAAAACAGAGTCGCCAGCAATGTGTATTTATCCCAAGAGAGGGAAAGGAAACACTGCGTAAACCTGAAGGGAAGGGAAAGAGCATGGTCTCACGACCAAGAGAAAAGGGTAAGGGAGTCGGTTACGCGAAGGGAAGGTGTTAGCACCCCCACGCGTCCATCGTACTCGATGGGATCCACGCTTATTGTCTCGATCAAAGGGTGTCTTCGTATGGAGCTCCACTGCTACTGGAAAGGAGAAGGAACGAGAACGGAAAAGGACGGAGAAACGAAGAAGAAAAGAAAAAGAAGTGACTCGATAGGACATCGCTCGTCCTACACCTACGTATTCCCTCGTGCAATGGGAAAGTCAGAGTAAACGTAGTTCGGACACGAACTAAGGGGGAAGGTTGCTCGCCAAGACATCGTCGTCTTGTGCCTACGTATCCTCAATCGGACGAGAAAGAGGAAATCAGAGCAGTCGTAGTTCGACCTAACGAGGTCGGTTAGTGTTTTTTATGAGCGGCGTTAGATTTGCGTCCGGCAGTTAGGGTCGATGCCTGTTTGCGACGAGACGGAAGTAACGTGCCCTTTTCTGAAAATGATTTGAGCTTAACGATCCCGAAGGATGAATAAAAGGTTTGAGTTTGTTTTTGTGTTTTTTAGACAGAAGTGGATTGACGTTAGTTCGTAACTTGAATTGTACCGAAGTCTATGACATAGGAACGAATGTTTAGCAAATCGTTCCAAGATGGAACGTCCACCAAACACTCTAGAAAAATGAGAGGAAACCCCTCATTCCTCACTTCCCACATGCAAGGCTCATGCGCAATACGTGTTAATTTTATTAAATGTTTTAGAAGTGTTATGAGATGAGAAGGGAAGACTCAAAGGAAAAGAAAACACTAAGGGGAATTCTATCATAATGTTGTCATGCAAAAGGTGGCCCTAAGGTTGAGTTTGAAAGGGAAACTTCTACCTAAGTTAGCATGCAAAGGGAATCCTAATGCTAATCCTACTCCAAGCTTAATCGAAAATTAAGTTGGACTAGGTAGCTCTAAGGGAGTGAATCCAAGACTTAAACAAGTCTTGAGACTCATGGGAAGAGAAAGAGTGAAAGAGATGAAGAAGAAAGAGAGGTATAAGATGAGAAAAGAGATGGGGCAGTAAGCACATCATACACATCATACTCAAATCACATCATTAATCATGCTTCAAAAGGTCACACAAGAAAGCTCAAGTAAGCAAATAAAAGCAAACAAGAAAGAATGCAAGCAAACTTGCATAAGAAGCACAATCAAACATCATTGAACCTCACACAACGATGACATGAATAAGGTAAGATGAAAGTGGATCCAAGTCAGAATTCAAGTCATGCCAGAGGTCAATCAATTCACACATTAGAAAATGGCATCAAGAGCATCAAGTATGTATCTCAACAACACTTAAATAATTCATGCACAACATAACTTAAAGTGATCAAACAAAGTGAAATCAAGGCATGAAAGCAAATGGCAGCAAGGTGAACATGTATATCAATTCAAAGATCAATTCATGAATATCAAGAAGAATCCATAAGAATCACATTCAAAACATGCTCCACAATTATGCAAACATCCATTCCAAACATCTATGCAAACAACACATGATAAGGTGAAGAAAGATCATATTCATATTCAAACAACAACTCCAGCAACATCATTAACAAGTCACAATCAACATACTCAAGAAGTGTGTGTTATGTGTTCATCGCATTGGGAACGCAACATCGCAAACGTGATCATAAACGATAAAAATCCAAGAGTCGCGTGTTGGAAAATTGTGTGCATACAATAGTGTAAGGTGCAACAGCTCAAGAATGATCCACAAATCACCAACATATCAATCAATAAAGTTTAGACATGAAAAGGATCTCAAACAACCAAGAAAATGCAAGAAAATCACATTCTGCTTCAGTGGTAACCGGATACAGCATAGCTGATAACCGGTTACACAGTTCAAAATTGCACAAATTACGCTGAAAATACACAGTGTAACCGGTTACAGCATAACTGATAACCGGTTACTCTGGGACAGTGGTGAAAAAATTCATTTTCAAAAGCACTTTTCAGCAGCAAATCACTTATGTAATCATGTTCAATGATCATGTAATCAACAATGCACAAAAATCCAGTTCAGAAACAGCATTCAAACATCATTTAAATTCGATAATCATCAACATCCACAATTAAATTCACACAAATGAATCAAAACACACCAAAAATCATGGATCTACATTGTGAAAGTTGCAATTAAGCTAAAATGAGTATGGATCTGAAATTAACCAACCTACAAAGTTGAGATTTGCTTTGGTGAGTGTTGTAAACAGAATTTGACGAATCCAAGTAGAGAAATCCAAGATCCACAAGCTCCTTGCACTCAAAAGTTGAAGATCCAAGCAATAAGCAACCAAAAACTCCATAATCACTTTCAATAATCACTTCTGAAATTCTAGATCTAGATCCAAACGAAAATCACCAATGAAATGCAGCAATGAAGTGGTAATGAGTGGCTTTAGCTCAAGAATTAACAAGTTCCAATGAAGAACTTGTTAATCTCTATGGAAGAGCTTTGAGTGTGGTTGAAAATGGAGGTTGAGAGTGAAAAAGTGAGAGAGAATTGAGAGCAAAATTCTGAAAAATGAGAGTGAAAAATGATCTAGGATGGAGAGGTTTAGAATGAATTGATTTAAATAGAAGCTAGGTTAGGAATTCAAATGTGGTTTGGAGTGAGGTTTAGTGGGTGGAAATTGGGGTGAAAAGTGGATTAGGAAATGAAATGAGGAATTAGAGTGGAAAAATGATGGAGAGAATTTGAATTTTGGGTGGAAAATGATGAAAATATCAATTCTAGATCCTTCTCCCACGTGCACATGCCAAGCACATGATCACAAATGATGCAAACAGAATTTCCCAAATTTTGCCCAGAGTAACCGGTTACAGCACATCTGCTAACCGGTTACTTAGTTCCAAAACTGAAGAAATGCGCAGAAAATCCAAAGGGTAACCGGTTATCAGATACGCTGTAACCGGTTACTCAGTGCAAATTTTGAATTTTGGCGCCTTTTGGAGGGAAACTTGGAAAAGTGACTTCTGATAGCTGATTTGAACCCGTTAAACCTCTGAAACTCAAAACTTGATATTGCTACTGAGTAACACCTGGAAAGAACACAGATTCCTGCTGACACCTCCGAATATCCTGCTGAATTAATAATGCCTGATACCGGATCGCTTGATCGAAAAAATGACTGTTGAAGCTTCTGATTATCAAAACGCCTAATGAGCAAAATAAAAGCTCCAAAAGACCTTGAAAACCATCTGCGGGACCCTGAATACTGCTGAAAATAATGCCGGAGCTGATAACGCCATGAGCTGCTAGAAAATACCTTGATCCCATGCCCAAAAGAAACATGCAAAATGCAGAAATGACAATGCAAATGAAATGAAGTATAAGCCAAAAAGGTTAACAACACTAGGGCAAATTTTGAGGTGTTAAAGCTGCCCCTATTCAAACTTCTTGGATCCGAGGGTATGGAAGCAACGGCTTTCAGACAATCGGGATACACGGAGATTGAATACCAAAATAACCTAGAAATTTGCAACCTGTGGGGATGATGAAATAACGCGAATACGAGAAAGGCCGAAGGCGAACTCGGAAAGGCAGACCGGCCGAAGACGGACTAAACTGGGGATACAAGGATACTACGAGAACGGCCGAAGGTAGACTCGAAAAGAAAGACCAAGCCGAAGATGGGCTTTCAAAGAAAGACTATACCGAAGGTAGACTTTCAAACAAAGGGTACGAGACCATGCCGAAGGTGGGCTCGAAAAAGAAAGACCAAGCCGAAGGTGGACTTTCAAAGAAAGGCTAATGCGAAGGTAGACTTTCAAACAAAGGGTATGAGACCATGCCGAAGGGGGGGTCAAGAAAGAAAGACCAAGCCGAAGGTGGGCTTTCAAAGAGAGACTATGTCGAAGGTAGACTCTCAAAAAAAGGATATGAGACCATGCCGAAGGTGGACTCGAAAAAGAAAGACCAAGCCGAAGGTGGGTTTCCAAAGAAAGACTATGCCGAAGGTAGACTTTCAAACAAAGGATACGAGACCATGCCAAAGGTGGACTCGAAAAAGAAATACCAAGCCGAAGGTGGGCTTTCAAAGAAAGACTATGCCGAAGGTAGACTTTCAAACAAAGGATACGAGACCATGCCGAAGGTGGACTCGAAAAAGAAAGACCAAGCCGAAGGTGGGCTTTCAAAGAAAGACTATGCCGAAGGTAGACTTTCAAACAAAGGATATGAGACCATGCCGAAGGTGGGCTCGAAGAAGAAAGGCCAAGCAGAAAGTGGGCTTCCAAAGAAAGACTATGCCGAAGGTAGACTCTCAAACAAAGGATATGAGACCATGCCGAAGGTGGACTCGAAAAAGAAAGACCAAGCCGAAGGTGGGCTTTCAAAGAAAGACTACACCAAAGGTAGACTCTCAAACAAAGGATACGAGGCCATGCCGAAGGTGGACTCAAAAAAGAAAGACCAAGCCGAAGGTGGGCTTTCAAAGAAAGACTAAGTCGAAGGTAGACTCTCAAATAAAGGATACGAGACCATGCCGAAGGTGGACTCGAAAAAGAAAGACCAACCCGAAGGTTGGTTTCCAAAGAAAGACTATGCCGAAGGTAGAATTTCAAACAAAGGATATGAGACCATGCCGAAGGCGGGCTCGAAAAAAGAAAGACCAAGCCGAAGGTGGACTTTTAAAGAAAGACTATGCCGAAGGTAGACTTTCAAACGAAGGACACGAGACCATGCCGAAGGTGGACTCGAAAAAGAAAGACCAAGCCGAACGTGGGCTTTCAAAGAAAGACTATGCCGAAGGTAGACTTTCAAACAAAGGATATGAGACCATGCCGAAGGTGGGCTCGAAGAAGAAAGGCCAAGCCGAAGGTGGGCTTCCATAGAAAGACTATGCCGAACAGGATAACTCTACTGGGGATAACAAGATAACAGCGGGTGCGAGGACGACCGAAGGTAAACTCGAGAAAAGAGAAAGACCAGCCGAACTTGGGCTTTCAAAGAAAGACTATGCCGAAGGTAGACTTTCAAACAATAATATGTAGAATCGACATTTCTACAAAGTTGACTCCGTCGGGGAAAAGAGAAATCTAAACAGCCAACTCTGCGGGGGAGTATAGGAAGAACCAACAAGAAGGACGAATCCACTGGTTACGGTGTAGTGTTAACCAACATCTCCTGAATTTTGTTACTTTCTGCTGGGGAAAGAAATCGGTAAAGGATACCAAACCTGGCTTATGCTTCGAATGCATATGTTTGAATTTTTCTATGGCGTAATGCTCCATACAAAATGGAAATGCTACGCGTTTGGGAGGATGCCATGCAAAAAATGCTTATGCAATGCAAAAGAGGCGTCTCAGCAAAATAAATGCTGAAGACCAAGGCACCTCCACTGAGGATGATAAACTAAATTGTCTTCTGAAATAAGAGACCCTGTTGAGGAAGATTTCACTCTGCTGAGGAAGATCCTGATCACAAACTCTGCTGGAGATGAAAACTCCGAGAGAAGATCCACTCTGTTGGGGAGGGATAAAAAACGAATACTGAAGATGGAACCCAAAGAGAAATTCTCTCCACTGGGGATTACCAATGACTTCCATCGAAGACAGAACTCAACACCTGGATTTGAAATATGCCAATAACCATTGGACTTAAGACCTGTTGGGGATTTCAACTGCTGTTGAACAAACCACTGTGAAGATCACCATCAAACTTTGCTTGGGGAGACAAGTCAATAATTCCAGACCTGTTTGGGGATATTACCGAACTCAACCTGCTGTTGGGAGATGCCCTTGCTTTTACCCTACCGGGGAATATCAGTACTTTTACCCTGCTGGGGAGTACCGGCCATGACCAGCAAACCTTCTTGAGGAATGATAGATGTTGTCATCCATCCTGCTAGAGGATGACATCAAGCTTACTCATCTGAGGGGATTAACTCATACCGTTGCTGGTGAGGAAAACATTTCTCGACTAGCTGAGGAGAATGAGTGCTCAGGCCCTGCGGGGAAAATAACATCTTTGTCCAAAGGAGATATTCTATAAGTCTCTTGCTGGGGATGCGTCAGCATCAACTTCTGACTGCTTGCAGAAAGAGTAATGAAACAAACACAACTCTAGCTTGGGAAATAATCCTCTGTACTCTACTGAGGAAGATAATCCTCGATACCCTCGCTGGGAAAACAACAACCTGCCGAGGAGGATGAACTTTTCAATGTCGAGGAGAGTAGCTCTACTGGGTAAGGACAAACCTGTCATCCTGCAAACAGAATCAACAGAAAGTTCTATATGCAAAAAGGGTACTTCTATTACCATTACAACGACCGTTGCCTAAGCAATTTCCACTGTTTTCTGATATGTTTTGCAAAGCTTAAAATTTTCGCATGCAATGTTTTATCAAAATATCGGACGTTTTCACAAACAAAACAGCAAAAGTAAAAACACAAATGGAAGGCTTTTGAGTGAAATGAAAATTTTATTGAATGGAATTGGCCTGTGAATAGGCATTTATATTCAGAAGCAATTCCTGAAAAGAGGTAATTGCACAAAAGAAATGAAAGAGAATACACATGTCGGCAATGTGGGGGACAGATGTCCACCATGATTCAATTCAGCTATGACCCAGTATGCCTTGCTTATCTGCAGATGTTTTGGCCTTTGAAGAGACTTACTGGACTAATTCCTTTCCTTCGAAATTTCCATGTATCAAAGAATGCTCGCAGATCGAACGCAGATCGTAGCCTCTTGCTTTCAAATCCTTAACTTTTGCCTGGATCGCCCTTTTCGGGTTTTCAATCCACCGGGATACCCCTTTTTGCCAAAGTTACCTTTTCAGGTTTTCAACTTTGCGGGTTTATTTTTTCTTTTTATCCCTAATTTTTGCCTGAACCTTTTCTTTTTATGGTTCGTCGGGATGCCCATTTTTGCCTGGACTTTCTTTTTGTGTCCAGCGGGTCTCTTTCATGCAAAGTATTTTTTGACTACGTATTTCATCATTTTACTTTCTCAAAACGTCAACTCTAGCCCACGTTCTAGCTTCTAGCCCATTATTACTTAACCTAACGTCATGGCCATCTCTTTTTTAACTTCCACTTTTCTTCATCACCGTCAAGATGATGCCACGTGCCCTCCATGATCACCACTAAACTCAAAAATCATTTCCTCTTATAAATACATAAACCCATATTTCTCTTTCTTTTTTTACACTTTTGAACCTTTCTTCTTCACCATCATTCCAAATCTTCATCTTCTTTCTAAAACTTTCTGATTCAACAATGGCTTTTCAAAAATCATCAAGCAGCAAACCTTCCAAGAGTGAGCAACCTTCCATCATCCCTCCTGCGCATAGGTTGGATGAACCGAAACTGATTGGGGATCAACAATACATTCCTGAGCCTCCAAATGCGAGGGAAAAAGACTGCATTTTTAAATCCCAGGTACTCATCCCTGTTATTATTTCTGGTAATCACTATGCTATGTTAGGACCACTCCCTAACCCAGACATTAAACCTGAGCGTTTACAAGAGTTCTTTCCCACTTATTCTCATACAAAACCCATAGGTGCTGGGGTGAAACCCCCCACTCTAGAGAAACCAGTAGAACAAACTGAACCTCAAGGTTCAAGTGAAAAAGATGAGGAAGTAATAAATTTAACTTATCTGAATTATACTAGGATTTTTAGAACTTGCCCTTGGTCGAAAGACCTTTCAGACTACTTGTCTTGGTTGAACAGAGTTGAAAACGTTAAAGAAAAATTTTGGAAAGAAATAGGAATTTTTGACTTGATACAATTATCAAGAGTAGGACCCAATGTTTTCCCTAACATGCTGCTAGCCTCCCTTTACTTTTGGGATAGTACGTATAACACCTTCCACCTCCCCTGCGGGATGGTTACCCCTACGCTGTTCGACATAGCTGCCATAGTTGGCCTTAGTCCAGTCGGCATTGACTTCGACCCCACTCACCTGAACGAGGACTCCATCGATTTCGACACTAGTTTTGCCCCATACTCCCTTTTTATGTCTCACTACCATGGCGAAGATGACCACGAAGTTTCTGACAAAGAGCACATAGCTTTTCTAACCTTGTGGCTGACCAAATTCATCTTTTGCTCCCGCTCACTTCAAGTGGCTAAGAGGTTCATCACTATGGCGAACCAACTCCATGCTGGGATCAAATTATGCTTGAGTGAGGTAATCTTGGCGAACCTATATGAGTCCTTGAGTGAAAGCGTGCGTTCTTTGAAGCCTTTATTCCTGCGAAGCATGACATAAATGAAGAGGAATCCAAAAGCAGGAGTGTCGAATGGCCTAGATTGGTGCAATTGACACCAACTGACGAAGCAATTAGCCTTCGACGGGACTTCACTAGCTACGTAATGATGTTTGCTGAGAGACATCACTTTACTTCGACTATGGCTCCGTTTGCTGACAGAACAATTGGACCTGAATGGTTTACACGACAATTCCCCCTGCAAACCAAAAAAGATGAAAACATCTTCCTAAATGTTTGGGAATCCTTTTTGACCCCTAGGCTCCTGTCCTCCCACCGCAATACTACGAAACCCCAGATTGCCTTAATAGTTTATCAACCTAACTTGGTTGCCAGGCAATTTGGGCTAATACAAATCATTCCTCGACCTCTTTTCCCTAAAAAAGGGGCCATCATTTTCTACAACTCCTTCCACGACGAAGCCACCAGCAGGGAATTGTCGAACAAGCTGACTGACGAATCTTTGGATATTCGACCGGTGGTTTTTCAACCATCATTCCTTTGCACTCTTGAGTTCGACACATGGTGGAGGGAATACTATGCTACCAAGTTTTTCGACGTAAAAGCTTTCACCACCCATCTGACGAATGCTTTTGCTCTTGTGCAGGAACGGACTAAAAAAGGTACACAAAGACACATCCAAGAAATACAAAAATTTCAAAAATATTTTGAAACCGTTTATAGACCTGATGATCTTAGTCGAACCATACGCGAAGCAGCGGTTACTTTAAAAGAAAAATTCACGGAGAAGTTGGAGAAGTTGACACTGCCTCCACACATTCGACCAGAAGTGCGTTACAACTTGGCTTTCAACTATTACCCTCCTAAATTTCCACCTTTACCATCTGCTGAATTTGGTGTGGCTTTAAGTCCTCCATTTCCAGATTGGTTCACATGTGGGAATCATATGAAAATTCTTCGTGAAAGTTATAAAAAACCAGCTAAACGCGTGGTTGCGACTAAGTATCATCTGGATAACTACCCAGGGCACCTTCATATTGGAATAGAACATGTTCGCGTGGAAGATCCCATTCTTGAAGGTGTTAACAACAACACGAATTTTGTCATTTTATTATCACATATTTCTCACTACCTAACTTTCCCCTTTTTCTTTTTTTCTTTTTTAGCTGTGAAAGTGCCTGCCAAGAAAGCTTCCGTCGAAACTCCACAAAGTGCCGCCCAGACACCTTCGACTAAGGTATAAATCTCTTCCTCTTTTGATCTATTCTTTTATTTCTTTAAGACACTCACTATTTTTTATTTATATGATCAGGTAAGTCAAAAAACTTCTACATTCCAAAAAAGAAAGAAAATACCAGAGATAATCCCTGTCGAAGAGTCCAGTGATGAGTCTCCATCTCCAAATCCCCCTCCTCCAAAGAAGAAAAGACTGCAGAAAATTGCCTCACAAAAATCCATTGTCAAATCCTCTAAAAGGGAATCTTCTAGCAGTCCTGCTACAAAATGTCAGATGAAGGATACGGGGAGTGGAAAGTCTAGCTCCAAAACTGAGACTTCTAAGGTAAATTTCAATCTCGACCCTTCTCGTTTATTTTATTTCATTTTTAACTTAGAAAATTTTCTTTTGATAGAAGCCAAAGGTCGTCGAAAAACAGCCTGAGACAATCCAGGAGGAGGCAGCTCGAGAGGAGGACACCCCCATCAAAGAACTTGAGAGACAAACGGTCGAAGCATTCGACACTACTACGGGAGCTGATTCTGATAACAACTCTCCTTCTCATCCTGGATTACACACTGAGCAACAAAAAGATGATGACGTTGAAGCAGACACTGCTGTCAAAGGAGATCCTGAAGAGAAGACTGCTGACGAAGAAGATCTGTCGAAGCAATATGAAGCTAGGCGAACTTCAGAGCATAGCAACCAGCCTACTCCTGACCAAACTCAAAGGAGTTCCCAAACAACTGGTTCGACTAGTCTTTCTCATGAAGAGCTTGAAAGTCTCAAAGTGCAGAAACCCCTGGACTACCTGAAAGCCATACTTAGCACCAGATTCAACTTTAAAGACTCTTCCTACAGCAGTTCGACTACTTCTGGAGCCACTTCTGAAGTGCAGTCTCTACCCAATATCATGACTCAGATCAAGGCGAAGATCCTTGATGTTGACTTGTTCCAAGTTCTAGAGGAGAATGCCACTGCTCCAATGGAGTTGAAGAAACTGTTGAAGCAAGTTAACGTCTTGGATGCTTCTATCGAAGTCTGCAATTTTGTGATAGAGCTGACAACTGTGATTGACTTATCCAGCGCAGATCTTCACCGTTGAAGAGACTTATGTCAACAAATCTCTAAAAAAATGGACCAACAAGCTGCTGAATGGAACTCTGTTTCTATTTCGACAGATAAGGTTTCAAAACTACAAGAGCTTTCTGAAGCCTCTGTCAAGAAGATTGCTACTTGCCATAACCACATTCAAACATGGAAGAAACAAATAGCAGTTCTCCAAGAGAAAATTTCCAAAGAGGAGGAACTCATAGCTTCTATCCAGCAGCCTAGGCAAAACGAGATTGATGAAGAGTTGAAGGTTGGTATTCAACACGCAGAGACCGCTCAAAAGATCAACCAAGAGATTGAAGTTGCCCATATTCACAGGAACCTCTGTGATCGTCGACTTCAATTTCAGAAAGACAAATTTACCGCTTTGAAGGCACAGTTTGCAAACCTTCAGCTTTAGTCGAATTTTTCTGTCAATTTCTAGCCCTTTGAGGCTTTATTTATAATGATTTTAACGCCATCTATTTGGCAGCACAATATTTACTTTCAATTTCCATTTTATTCGACTGCTATCTTTATTTCCTGCAATATTGGTTTATACCTTTTCAAATATTTGCCATTTATTTTTAATATCCTTTCGTCTTTCCCTATTTCTTCGACCTCATATGCGCCATTAGAAAATATTTTCAAAACTTTGAAAGGTCCTTCCCATTTGGGAGACCATTTTCCCATAACTCTGTCTTTTCGATCCATAGGAAGAATTACCTTCCACACATAATCACCAATTGAAAAAGTCTTAAATTTTACTTTTCTATTGTAGAACTTTTCGACTCTCTCTTTTTGTCTCTTTATGAGATCTAAGGCACGAAGCCTTTCTTCGTCTAAATCAACCAATTCATCCATCATCATACTCCAGTATGTCTCTGATGGGATCTGATAATGCCTTTGAACCCTAACCGATTGCAAATACAATTCGACTGGCAAAACTGCATCATGCCTATAAGTTAATTTAAATGGAGTCGAATTGGTTGCTTCTTTAGGAGATGTTCGACAAGCCCATAAAATTTGATCTAAGGTATTATGCCAATTTTTTGGCTTTCCACCTACATGCTTTTTGATCAAATTTATCACTACCTTGTTAGCTGCTTCGACTTGTCCATTAGCCTGAGCATAATAAGGTGTCGAAGTAAGGAGCTTAAAACCTGTATCTTGTGCAAACCTCTGCATCTTTCGACCAGTAAACACAGATCCTTAATCAGTTGTTATTGTTTTCGGTATCCCAAATCTGAAGATTATATGCTTTTGGATAAAATCCATAACTGCTTATTAATCTACATTCACCAATGGTATGGCTTCAATCCACTTGGTGAAATAATCTACTCCAACTAAAATGTACCTTTGCCCTTTTGAAGAAGCTGGTCGAATTTCACCAATTAAATCTAACGCCCAACCTCTGAACGGCCAAGGTTTTACAATCGAATGTAACTCACTTGCAGGAACATGTGGTATACCTGCATGTACTTGGCATTCTTGACACCCTTTTGCAAACTCGACACAACCCTTTAGCATTGTTGGCCAATACATTCCTTGTCGAAACAATAACCACTTCATTTTGTGGCCTGCTTGGTGTGCGCCACACGCTCCAATATGCACATTTGACAATGCTATGTATGCTTCGTTTTCGCCTAAGCATTTCAACAAGACTCCTTCCGCAGTCTTCTTGAACAATTCATTGCCAAAAAGTACATAACTCAAAGCTCTATATTTTACCTTTCGTTCGACTTTTTGATTTGGATCTTGCAAATATTCTTTGATGGGTTTTCTCCAATCTTCGACCCCTGCATCATCTATGTTGCAGATCTCATAATTCTCCTCGTCACCATATCCCAATTTTATTGTCTCTAAATCTGATGGGGACAAACCTACAGATATGATTCTTCCTCTGACTTCAATGGCTTTTTCTAACTTCTCCTCCGACACTTTGTATCCTGATGCCAGTTGAGCAAGATCATTCGCCTCTTGATTCTCCATCTTGGGAATGTGCCTAAAAACCACATTGTCGAACTTCTTGAGAAGTCTATTTGCTATCACGAAGTACATTATTAGATTCTCTTTCACACATTTGTACTCCTTAGTCAACTGCTTTATTACCAACTCAGAGTCACCCATTATTTCGACTCTTGTTGCCCCCGATTCCAACAAGATTTCAAGTCCAGCAATCAAAGCTTCATATTCGACTTCATTGTTCGAACATAGCCCTTCGACTTTGTACTTGAACTTTGTTGGAATTTTGTCAGGAGAAATAATCACCATCCCAATACCAAGTCCATTCTTATGCCTGGAACCGTCGAAATACAGTTTCCATGGTGCTAATTCGACGTACTCCATAGTTTCGACTATAGAGTGGTCAGCTATAAAATCAGCCACCACCTGTCCTTTCATAGCCTTTAAAGGCAAATATTTTAAGGAGTATTCTGTTAGAGCCAAAGCCCACTTTCCAATTCGACTATGCAATATAGACTTAGACAACATATGTTTTATTACGTCGAAATGAGAAGATACATATACATCAACAGGCTTTATATAATGCTTCAATTTCATACAAGAGAAATATACACATAAACATAGTTTTTCTATAGCACTATATCTAGTTTCAGCATCATTTAAGACTCTGCTGAGATAATAGATGGCCCTTTCGACGCCATTCTCATCATCTTGACACAACATACTTCCTAATGTCTTGTCTGATGCGGAGATATACAACCTCATGCTTCTTTTCCTACAAGGGGACATCAAGATTGGAGGACTAGCCAAGTACTCTTTGATTTTGTCGAAAGCCACTTGTTGCTCTTACCCCCATGTGAATTCTTCATTCTTTAGTCGAAGTAGAGGAGAAAAGGGTTGTGTCTTTCCACTGAGGTTGGAGATGAATCTTCTTAGAAAATTGATCTTCCCTAGTAGAGATTGCAATCCCTTTTTCGTTGATGGCGCTTTCGCTTCCATTATAGCTTTGTCTTTGTTTTCATTTATTTCGATCCCTTTCTTGTGGACCACAAAACCTAAAAAATCACCCGCCTGCACACCAAAAGCACATTTAAGGGGATTCATCTTTAGACCAAACTTTCTCATCCTCTCAAAGGATTGTCGAAGATGGTCAATATGATCTTTTCCTGAAACAGACTTGATTACAATATCATCAATGTAAATCTGCATAAATGTCTCAATAAAATCATGAAAAATTGAATTCATAGCCCTTTGGTAAGTGGCTCCAGCATTCTTTAAACCAAAAGGCATCACTACCCATTCATAAGTTCCAATTGCTCCAGGACAACGAAAAGCTGTCTTAGAAACATCCTCTTCAGCAATAAAAATTTGGTTATAGCCAGAGTATCCATCCAACATACTTAGATACTCGTGACCTGCTGCAGAATCTATAAGCATTTCTGCTACTGGCATAGGATATTCATCCTTTGGGGTAGCAGAATTTAAGTCTCTAAAATTAATGCATACCCTAAGTTTGCCATTTTTCTTAATAACCGGAACTATATTTGCAATCCAATCAACATACCTGGTAGTGCGGATGAAGTTGCATTTTAGAAGTCTTTCGACCTCTTCTTTTATTTTCGACAGAACTTCTGGTGCAAAGCGCCTTGGAGTTTGCTTGACTGGCTTCTTCCCTTCTATGATTGGCAGCTTCAATTCGACCAAACTTCTGTCCAAACCAGGCATTTCGTCATAATCCCATGCAAAGCAGTCTTTGAACTCCTTCAACAACTGGATTATTTCGACTCTGAACTGAGGATCCGTCCTTGCACTTATGTAGGTTGGTCTTTTTTCTGCCCCCAGTCCCAAGTTGATTTCTTCTAAAGGATCCTGCGCCACCATCTTCAAATTGTTCGACACTGGATCTTTTTCGAACCCCAAAGGTTCGTCGTCATAAATGGCGTCAAGTTTCTGGTGTTGCCATTCGTATACTTGGTTGTTATCACTATTTTCCTCAACGTCTTTTTTGAGACATTGTTCATTTGACTCTTCATGATTGGCTTCAACAGCCATGTATTTTACTTCGGCCTCAAGAGCCGCTTTGAATTTGTTTTCGGCTATGTAAGCCGTAATTTTGTCGAGCACTGCTTGTTCACTCATCATCATGGTCGAACTCATTCCCCCATCCTGTTGGTGCTACGTTGGTAGTCCCCCACATGTAGTTGGAGTCACCAATGACTTCCTTATCCCACTGAAAACCATGTGTAGGATGGAGATACATGGAACAGTACGCGTTGTCCGTTGCCTTCAAGTTGAATTTCGCCGGACTGCAAGGAGGTATGTGGGCTAAGTTTTTGTCGAAACTTCGATCACTTACATTGTTTACTTCGGACATGAAGTAACTTTGGTCTGCTTCTATGTTCTCGACGATTCCATCTGGCCTCCAAATAACTATTCTCTGGTGCATCGACGAAGGAACAACACCTATACCATGAATCCATTCTCTTCCCAACAGCAAGTTGTAGTTTGCCCTAGAAGCAATGACTATAAACATTGTTGGCCTTGTTATAGTACCAACTGTCAGATCCACTTGAATAACTCCCATGGTTGTTCCTACCTTCCCTTCGTAATTCGACAGAACCATGTTGTGGGGCTTTGCATCCAAGTCATCTTTGCCAATCTTTTTCAGCATGAAATGGGGCATTAAATTCACAGCGGCACCACCATCCACTAGGATCTTGTTCACACCAACACTCTCAATCTTGCCTTTGATAAACAAAGGCTTCAAGTGCGCCTTCATGGAATCGTCTGGTCTTTCGAAGAAAGCATTTTGCTCTTCGACACAACCATTATTCATTACGTAGTAGCACACAGGCTTATGCACCATCGTTTCCTCTTCCATCCCATCCTCTTCGTCTTCGACTTCCATGATCCTATCATAGTCTCTGGGAAGAACCGAGACCACGTTACAGACAACGTCGAAGGATGCCTCCGAATCCGACTTGAAATCATCTGTCATCTCGTCATCCTCCAACTTCTTCTCTTTGGGCACATTTTGCGCTGCCACGCTGTTTGGTTTGATTTGCTGGAGAGGCTTCTTATTGTTTGCAATTTGAGTGTTGCTGCTACATTCTGCTTCGTCCTTGTCTCCAGCCACTTTTCTCATCATACCTTTTTCAGCAACTTCTTTCTCAAACCTCTTTTGCCTTTGGAACCTCCTCCACTGGGATCTCGACATGGGGTTCTTCCCTTTATAATTCTCTAAAGGATATGGCCTAGGTTTATATTTCTCCAACTCCTTCTTGTTTTCCATTGAAGTGCCTCTCTGCACATTGAAATTCCTCCACTTCTTCTGGCCTTGGGTATCTCTGATGGGTTGAACCCATTTGTCATCTATCACTTTGTTTGATGGCTTGTAAGTGCCATAGTGTCTGTCTCTGCGCCTCCATTGGTGGTGCTCACTCCTTCTTGGGTCATATCTTGTCGCTCCCCCATTCGCCTTCCTTCTTGCTTGATCTGTTGCCTCCAAGTTGGTGGCAGCCTTTCTGTCGAAAATGGAACTACAACGAGGGCATAGCATCACGTCACTCTTCCTTCTCTGGCACCTTTTGATGAATTCGACCAAACTCTCATCTTCTTTGGGGTACGCCAGCTTTTGGTACTCCTCTCGACGTTGATCTTCATCTACTGCTGCCTGAGTTTTCTGCGAAACTTCTACCATATTGATCCCCACATTTTGCTTGTCAGCAATGGTTAGTCTGTTCATCTTTTCAATGAGCTTTTCCTCTTCGACTCTGTCCTTCTTTTTCGTCAGGTCGAACTTCCCTTCTGGGCAGCAACACCAGGATATGTTCCTAGGAGCATGGTTGCAGCAACACTTGTTTGACCTTTCTTTAGGGTCCTCCTCTATTCTTCGTAGGATCCCATAAGTCCCAGATTTCCCACGGCCATGTACAACTTTTTCTTTCATTTCTGTGACTTCCTTGTCGAAAGGTCCCATGATGTTGATGCAGTAATTTGCAACATCGGCCTCCTTCGTGTTGTCAAGATCAAGGCCTTCAGTAGCCTTGTTTTCAGCCACGAAGTCCTTAGTAACTTCTTCCTTGGCGATGTGGGAATCACCGTCGTCATCAAAATCGCTTCCCCAACCAGTTGGTTGGATTTCACTGATGTCGGTGTGATAAGTTGCAGGAATAGTGTACTTCACCAGGTAGTCAAATTTTCCACTTGGCTATCCCAAGCAATCCCAGATTTCTCCTGGTCGAACCACCACGTCTTTAGCAACACTGTCATCGTTCTTTTCGTCGGAACCCTCTGTAGTTTTCTTCAATTTCTGATTGTCAAAGCTTTCAGTAACTTCGACCTTACCTTCATCGTCGAAGTCCTCAGCGACTTCAACTGTGTTTTTGTTGTCAAGATCTTCAGTGACTTTGACCTCATTATCGTTGTCGAACGCTTCAGTACCTTCGACTTCGTTCTGGCCTGCAAGATCTTCAGTAATCTCGACCATGTTGACACTGGTGTCGAAACCTTCCATAGCCTCCACCATCTCGAAACTGCCATCAAAAGCAACTTCAATCTCCACCATATTCACAGTGGATGGTTCAGCATAGTGTGCTTCGACCACCTGCATAGGATTCGAATCGATCCCCATTTGTTGTTTTGGCTTCTCGCCAAACTTTAGCCTTCCATCACGGATAGCATTCTGAACTAGATCCCTGAAAAGAAAACATTGAGATGTTTTATGACCCAAAAAGTTATGGTACTTACAAAAACCCCTCTTTTTCTGTTGTTCGACAGGCGGCTCTTTAGCACTTGGTGGCTTTATTAACTGGCCATCTTTGACCAATAAATAAAAAATTTCGTCACACTTGGTGACGTCGAACGTATAAGTTCGTTTAGGAAACTTATCATTCTTTTCATGTTCGACTGGATTTTTTCCATTCGACGGAGCTAGTACTTTACAGGCGTATGGTGGGCCTGACTTTAGTTCTGCCAGATCAATTTCTTGTTCGTCGAACAAAATTAGTTCATTTTCGTCACCATCATCATCCTGGCATACTCCTACATAGGCCACTCTTTCCTTTTTATTTTTATTTGATCTGAATTTCTCAGCTTTTAGCCTTTCAATCTGTCTTACCCTATCTTCTAATTGTGCCATATCTCTTAAATATTGAGTGTCTAATTTCTTCCTTATAGAATAATCTAGACCCCCTGCAGCCATTTCGACTAACTCTCGTTCTGGCACTTGTGTGAAACATCTTGCCTTAAGCAACCTGAACCTATTTAGGTAATCATCTATAGGCTCTGAAAATTTCCTCTTAACACTGGCTAATTCCTTCAAACTTATCTTAGTCTGACCCATATAGAATTGTTCATGGAACAATCTTTCTAATTGGGTCCATGTGAATATAGAGTTCGCAGGCAAGGATGTAAACCAGGTGAATGCATTTTTTGTCAAGGAACTTGGGAAGTACTTCATTTTCAAATTTTCATTATTGACTATTTCTCCTGCTTCTATTAGATAACGCGCTACGTGCTCTATAGTAGATTCACTAGTATCTCCTGAAAACTTAGTAAACTTAGGAACTTTCCATCTTGGGGGTAGTTCCTCTTGCAGAATGTGTTCTGACAATGGGGAAGTATAAGTAGGCCTTTGCAAACCTATATTTACACCGTTTTGGGCCATTATCCTTTCGACCATGGCTGTTATGTTATTTTCGACAGGAAAGTTATTATATCATATTCGCTGTTGCAACACATCATCAGCATCTTGGCCTCTCTGGACTATTACCCTCCTAGGTTCTTGTTGAACGGGGATTTCGACACGAGGCTGTTCGACCACTGCCTCTTGGTTTCTAGGGTTTGCCTGAGGATTCTCTAAAGGCCTTTGATTTATCGTGGGTTCCTCTTCGACATTTACTACTTGGTTTTGAATCACTTGTTCTCTTTTTCGTGCTTGAGGAACATCAAAAAAGTCAGCAATGCGCGTCATTTGCGCAGCCAACAATTGGTTGGTTTGGGTAGTGTTTTGTATTAAAGGGTTAAACACTGCTCCCTTTTGTTGAGTCAACATTTGGACCATATCATGATTACTTTCGTCCATTTGTTGTCGAATTACTTGCGCAGAATTATTGGTAATTGCTGGCATTTGGAAATTTGGTAGGGATTGGTTCAATCTACTCACATTTCCACCATATCCTGATCCTTGCAATGGTGAAGACATGTGGACCATGGCGTCAGAATACAAGGGTGGTGCACTTTGCAAGTTTGCCATTACTGACGTTGGCATTCCATATGGTTGTTCTCTTCCGAACATAGGCATGGAAAAATTTGTCTGGAATGGCCTAAAATTTTGTCCTCCCGGAGGAGGCGTCCCCAAGGGCCTTGAATGTCCCATTGTGGAGGAACTAGGCATACTTTGGGAGAGCGATACCGCTGGTATAGATCCTGTTGACGAAGGCATAACCTCCTCCAGAACATGGTTTGAATCCACATTTCCCCCTGTCGAAGGTATAGGGTTGGAAACTGGAATATTTTCATTTGAATTTGGATTGGGATTAGGATTATTTGACTGATTTGCCATTTTCCTTACTCTAGTTCTTTTGGGTCTCTCTACGTCAGATACGGCTAATTTACCGCTTCTTAGTCTCATACAACGAAGACAAAACCTTAATAATTTTTTTTTTAAGTTTTATATTGCACTAGTCCCACTGGGCGTGCCAATTTGTTCGCTGTTGATCTTGGCGAACAACCTCTGGTTTACCAGAATGGTGAAATCTGGGTTACTTGCAGGATTAACCAAACAAATCCTAGGACGTCGGGCGAAAACTTAGATCAACGTGATAAATTTTAAATTAAAGGTGATATCTTGGTTTTTTGGTTTTATGTATTTAAGTCTTTTGGAACAAAAGATTTCAACTAACTCTAAATGAAAGTCTGAGATAAAAGAAAATGACTTTAAAAAGAACTTTTAAAGTAAAATGGCGAAGAAAGAACTTTAAAGTAAAATGACGAAGAAAACATAAAGATGCTGGTAAATGTAAAGGAATTGGTAAAAAAGACTTTGATTGATAAAGAAATTAAAAGATGGTGTTTACACGTACATTTTTCCAAATAACTCTTTTCTCTCACACGGGTACTTTGAGTAATTTCAGGAAGTTTTGTACAAGTTTTTCACACTGAATTATAATAACAACTATCTTATTTATAGATAAACAAAATAACTGCTATTAACGACTAAATCCTAAAACTTCGACATCTGGCATTCTGCATGTCTCCCTTTCGCCAAGTGCTTCCACGCGTCTTCTGCCAAACATTATAATTCTCCTGAATTTGAATCTTCAAGTTATGTCGAACAAACGCATCCTTTCAGACTTGTCAAATTGTCGAACTATTGCAACCTTCTTCATACTTGTCCAAACTTTTTTTCATTTTGCAGAAATCTTTACTTGACGAAATGTCGAAACGTTGTCCTGTCGAAATGTCGAGGGGTGTTGAAGAATATCTCCCAAGTAGATATACTCCTTCAGTTGTACTTCTTTTGGCGTGTTCCTCTATTTTTCGAAAACAACTTTTTACGTGTTGAACTCATGGCGTCGAAAATACGCATATACACCCACATGGCAAAGGGCCAAGGCGATGACAACATATTCAGAGGAGTAGGCAGCACATGCACCTTATCAGCATAAATCTGACATTTATGACATTTTCGGGCATATTTGAAACAATCAGATTCCATAGTCATCCAATAATACCCCGCTCTCAGCAG
Organism: Lathyrus tuberosus; assembly: GCA_022829125.1. NCBI lineage: Eukaryota > Viridiplantae > Streptophyta > Magnoliopsida > Fabales > Fabaceae > Lathyrus > Lathyrus tuberosus. The sequence continues at coordinate 2,486,212 of JALAZF010000405.1, forward strand.
TTTTCTAGCCATAGCATGCCCATTGGCATGGGTACCGAAAGATCCTTCATGAACTTCCTCCATGAACAGGCTTGCCTTGTGCTCATCAACACAACGTAGCAAGACCATGTCAAAATTTCTCTTATACAGTACATCGTCTTATTCAAAAATAAATTTCCCGCCAACCTCCTCAGAGTTTTCTTGCCTTTGGCAGACGCACCTTCTGGATACTCTTGACTCTTCAGAAAAACCTTAATGTCATGATACCAAGGTTTACCGTCTGATACATCTTCAATTGCAAACACAAAAGCTGGTCTATCCAGACGCATGATTCTGATCGATGGAGTTTCATTCCAATGATTCACCTGATACATCGAAGACAACGTAGCCAACGCATCTGCCATCTGATTCTCTAACTGGGGTATATGATGGAAATCGACTCTGTCAAAGAATGGTAACAACCTTCTGGCATAGTTGTTATAAGGTACCAAGTTTGCTTGACGAGTCTCCCATTCTCCTGTAATCTGATTAACCACCAATGCGGAATCACCATAAACATCGAGGTTCTTGATTCTCAAATCAATTGCTTCTTCTAACCCCATGATGCATGCTTCATACTCTGCCTCATTATTTGTGCATATGAACGCTAATCGGGCAGTGAAAGGTATATGAGAACCTTTCGAAGTTGTAATGACTGCCCCGATTCCGTTACCGTATGAGTTAACAGCCCCATCAAAAACCAACTTCCATTGGGACCCAATTTCTGGCCCTTCATCAGGTAGAGGCTCTTCACAATCCTTCATCTTCAAATACATGATGTGCTCATCAAGAAATTCGAACTTCATCGGTTGATAATCCTCAATTGGTTGTTCAGCGAGATATTCTGACAGAACACTTCCCTTGATGGCTTTTTGGGAAACATATTGAATATTGTATTCTGTCAGAACCATCTGCCAACGGGTTATTCTACCAGAAAGCGCCTGTTTTTCAAACACATACTTGATCGGATCCATCTTCGAAATCAAGAGGGTTGTGTGGTTTAACATATACTGTCTCAAACGCTTAGCTGCCCAAGTGAGTGTACAACATGTTTTCTCCAGCATCGAGTACCTTGACTCACAATCTGTAAATTTATTACTCAGGTAGTAGATGGCATGCTCTTTTCTACCTGACTCGTCGTGCTGACCGAACACACACCCCATTGAGTTCTCAAGAACCGTAAGATACATAATCAATGGCCTTCCTGGCACTGGCGGCATAAGGACCGGAGGTTCCTGCAAATATTCTTTTATTTTTTCGAACGCCTTTTGACAATTTTCGTTCCACCTGACCTCTTGATCTTTTCTTAGCAACTTGAATATCGGTTCACACGTGGCTGTAAGATGAGAGATGAATCTAGCAATGTAGTTCAACCTCCCTAAGAAACCACGAACCTCTTTTTCTGTTCTTGGCTCAGGCATTTCTTGAATGGCTTTTACTTTAGCAGGGTCAACCTCGATACCTCTTTCGCTGACAATAAAACCCAGTAACTTTCCAGATCTCACGCCAAAGGTGCACTTATTCGGATTCAACCTCAGTCTGAACTTTCTCAATCTTTCAAACAATTTCTGAAGATTAACCAGATGTTCTTCCTCCGTTTGTGACTTCGCAATCATGTCATCAACATAGACCTCGATCTCTTTGTGAATCATATCATGAAAGAGAGTCACCATCGCCCGCTGATAGGTTGCCCCAACATTTTTCAATCCAAAGGGCATCACCTTATAACAGAATGTTCCCCACGGTGTTATGAACGTCGTTTTCTCCATGTCCTCTAGGGCCATCTTGATTTGGTTATACCCAGAAAAGCCATCCATGAATGAAAACACAGAATATTAAGCGTTGTTGTCCACTAACACATCAATGTGAGGAATCAGGAAGTCGTCTTTTGGGCTTGCTCTATTCTGATCTCTGTAAATAACGCACATCCTGACCTTTCCGTCCTTCTTAGGTACAGGCACAATATTAGCAACCCATGGAGGATAATTCGTTACAGCAAGAAACCCAACATCTAACTGTTTCTAAACCTCTTATTTAATCTTGACAGACATTTCCGGTTTTGTCCTTCTTAGCTTCTGCTTAACCGGAGCACATCCTTCTTTGAGCGGCAGCCGGTGTACCACGATGTCAGTGTCGAGCCCAGGCATGTCTTAGTAAGACCAGGTGAAGATATCCACATACTCTCAGAGCATTTCAATCAATCTTCCCTTGACAGTGTCTTCCAAAGCAGCCCCAATCTGTACCTCTTTCTTTGCGTCCTCGGTTCCCAAGTTAACAACCTCGATTTCCTCCTGATGAGGCAGAATGACCTTTTCCTCCTGTTTTAACAGCCTGGCTAATTCCTCTGGTAAGGCACAATCTTCATCAGTCCCCTCTTCAGCCTGATATATGGGATTATCGAAGTCATATCGAGCCATAGCCGAATCATGATGGGTGGAATCTGGACAAGAAAACCTGCATGATTGATGATATATGTTTATTATGGATGCATCAAACAAAAAAACATTGCCATTTTGCTGTGGTTTTAATGCAAAAATAAAAACAGAAAGACAAGGATAAAAACATTTGAATGCGAAAACGTCCTTTATTAATGATAAAGAAAAAGCATACAAAAACATTCGAGCCCTACAAACAAGAATCACTACGTCTTGGGCAGAACGTAGGATTAACACAGATGACAAACAGAATCAATTACTCTGGTCCGTTCACTTGAATGGCTCTCTCTGATGACCAGTTGCGAAGGCTTTGACCTGGGACACAGGGGCGGATCCAACTATCCATATCACAATCACTATCCCCATCCTCTTCAATAGCATTGACTCTGTCGAAGAAAACACCAGCACTGGTGAAACGAACGGGACCATAGAACTTGGGAGGCTCTTCAGGACGCTTAGGTGGCTTATAACCCAGCCCATGAGTATTCCGATTTTCCCGGACATCAATAATCTGACCCCACTTTTGTGAACCGCCGTCTTCAACCATGACCCGAGCATCTTTAAAGGAAGACATAGAAATCTCTGGCTGATGTACCACTGTAGGCTGAACCACCTCAGAATGGCTACCTTCCTTGAGAGGCTTCTCAGTGATCTTCATGCTTCGAAACCCTGACATAGAGTTTCGTGTATTTCGCCATCTACTTCCACGTACTTGAAGGTAGATAGCTGACTTATCATGATATCCTCTTCTCCACAAACCGTCACCATATGTCCGTCTACCATGTACTTTAACTTCTGATGCAATGTAGACGTCACAGCCCCAACATTGTGAATCCATGGACGACCCAGCAGACAGCTGTAGGCAGGTTGGATGTCCATGATATAGAAGGTAACATCGAAAACTTCCGGCCCAACCTTAATTGGCAGCACAATCTCACCGAAAACAGACCTCTCTGAGCCGTCGAAAGCGCAGCCACCAAATCACTAGGTGTGCATATCAACCCTTGGGTGTCCAGCTTCATCAAGGCTTTCTTAGGCAGAACATTCAAAGAGGATCCAGTATCCACAAGCACATGAGACATCAATGATCCACGACACTCAACAGAAATATGCAGTGCATTGTTATGGTTTCTCCCCGCCGGGGTCAAGTCCACATCAGTAAAACCTAAACCATTGCCATCATTAACATGAGCCACTACCCCCTCCAACTGATTAACCTAAATCTCCTGGGGAACGTAAGCAGCATTCAGTACTTTCAGCAATGCATTTCGGTGTGCTTCGGAACACAATAATAGGGACAAGATAGAGATTTTAGACGGAGTCTGATGCAATTGATCAACAATTTTGTAATCGCTCTTCCTGATTAATCTCATAAATTCTTCTACATTCTCAGAGAAAGAATTATCAATCGGCCCTGCCGTGGAGTCATTCACTATTGGCGCTTGCACAGAACTATCTACAACCTGCTTCCCTTTGTCTTATTTAGAGCTACCAGCTTGATCATTAGAGGGGATAAAGACCCTACCACTTCTCGTGATAGCCCCTGCCTCAATATTGTTTTCAAAACAAGAGTTCACTACAGAAGTTCCCACCAGTTCTTGTTTCTGTCCATTAACAAACACTTCGTCTCCATAGTTCCAAGGAATGGCCTTGGTGCTCTCATATGGTACGGGTCTGGGAGCTGTAATAATAACCGGTGATAGTCTTACCGGCCCTGAAATAGTGATTGTTTTGAAAGGGATAGTAATGGTAGCAACCTCACTTTTCCTGCTAACAACCTCTTTCTATTGGTTACATCGGTCAAACTGCAATCGACCTTCATCTATCAACTTTTGAATTCCTGACTTCAACAAACCACACCCATTCATTTGCGACATACAATCTGAACAATTCTCATCACATCCGGGGAACACCCCACCCCTTAGTAGCCTCTCCTTTACCACCATCAAAGGAGTCCTTAATTCATTAACATCCATAACCAAGTTCAACGCTTCATTCTCCTTTAACACAGCATTAACCCTTGGCCCGCCATGGTTTGGTATTGGATTTTGGATGACATTTGGCCCATCATTTGAAAAGTTAATGGCCTTTCAATCCACCCAGTCTTGGACTACGTGCTTAAAAGCTTTGCAGTCTTTAATATAGTGTCCGGGTGCCCCAGAATGAAAGTCACAGTGGGCATTAGGATTATAACCCGGAGGTGGATTACCGGTGGGAGGAGCTAGAGTCCTTTTCTAGATTAACTGCAACTGTAGAAAATGCTGAGACAACTGTGAATATGGTAGAGGTGGAGTATCAAAATGTAGGTTCTGTTTAGGCCTTGGCTGATATTGACGCGGAGCCTGATTTTGCTGCTACTGAGGTGGAAGCGTTGCAGGAATTGTCACTGAAGCTACCTGCTGGTTATAACTCTGATGTTGCTTTCCTTTACCTCAGTGAGACGACACAGAATTTGTTTCCTCCTTCTTCTTATAATTAGCATAGGGTTTCTTCCCTTGACCAGAAAACAACCCATCACAACCTGCTACCTTCCCCGCTTTGATTCCACTCTCTAACATTTCCCCGACCATGATCAAATCAGCAAACTTGCCTGATGCGCAAGGTAACAGTTTCTCATAATAATGTCCCGACAAAGTATCCATGAACAAATTCAACATTTCCTTTTCCAACATGGGCGGTTGTACCCTTGCCGCTAGTTCACGCCATCTCTGCGCATATTCCTTGAAGCTTTCATTATTCTTCTGAGACATATTCTGTAACTGGGTCCTGTTGGGAGCCATATCAGTGTTATATTGGTAGTGCTTGACAAAGGCCTCGACCAACTCTCTCCAATTACGGACATGGCATCTTTCCAGTTGCATATACCATTCCAAGGATGCCCTAGACAGGCTGTCCTGGAAGAAATGCATCAGCAGTTTCTCATCTTTAGAGTACACGTCTATCTTCCTCGCATATGCCCTGACATGCGTCTTGGGACAGGTGGTACCATTGTATTTCACAAAAGTGGGCGCCTGAAACTTGTGTGGAATTACAACACCAGGAACCAGCCCCAAATCCTCCAAATCCATTCCTACAGAATTCTGATTCACCACTCCCCTCAGTTGTTCTTCAATCAGTCTGAACCTTTGATCATTGTCGGCCTGAGGACAAGCATCCCCGCCTGGCATAGAGAAAACGTCATCTTGTTGGTCTTCGAAACGACGACCATGAACAGCACAAACACTTCCTCCTCCCACAACAGAAGGAATCACAAGCTGCTCTCCTCCGCCCGGAGGGATCACAACACCAGGAATGGGGATCTCTACGCCCACAGGACCTCCCTGAGCACCATTACCAACAACGCCATTATGGACTCCGCCATGAAGAACCCCGTCTTCATCCACTCTTGCCACTAAGGGTTGGACCAGAGTCCTCAATTGCTCTTGCCCTTGGGCAACACCTTGCATCAGCTCCATGAATTGGTCTATATGGGCCTGCATGGCAGCCATATCAGCCTGCATCTTCTCCATAATTCTCTTCTGATTTGATCTAGTAGAATACCGATGAATTGGCTGGTTATCAATCCTGCCTGCAACCAAATAAAGGTTAGAAAAGCCCGAGACGAACACCTGTTATGCAAAAAATGATTATGATTATGCAAATGCAAATGAACATGTTTGAATATTTGTAGGGCGATCCACCCCTTAATTCCAGTATAAAGACAAGATAGGATGAAACTGCTGCTCATATAAATCAGATAAACTCACTGTCAGAGATTACATAATAAGTCTGAAACAAAAGAAGCAAAGATCCCAGCCAATAATTCTGGTGGTGATACAAAATACAAAGAAAAACAAACTATAGAGTATCATCAATGCGCGAGTTCTCTTCAACTATCATGGTCTAGCGCCCTTTGAGAACCACTACCTGAGCTAGAGCCTTCACCCCTAGGCCTCTTCACCTCAGCTTGTATCTTCAGCTCTTCTATGGTTGCTATGGCCTCATTCAGTCGCTCGTCAACTGCGTGTCTCTGGAATGTCCCTGATAAGATCTCCTCATTTTTCTTCTTGAGCTTCATCTTCAAACTCTCGATCTGATCCAGGAGCTTGTCTTCTTTCTGCTTGTTGGCAATTATTGCAGTATCTCGGTAAGCGTTGAACTTGTGAATTTTTTACCAAGCCTTGGCTAGGTCTTCTTTTTTGGATTTGAGAATCCTGCTAACACCTTTTAGAGCCTGCCCTACCTTTTGTCTGGCTGTGATTTCATCGGCCAACTCCTTTTCTTTCTCAGAGAGAAGCTCTGTTTTCAACTTAGCAATGTGAACAGCTTCACCTCGCTCATGTTTCAACTGGTAGATTTCTCTTTGTAGCTCACCATTCTCCTCTCGAAGCTTCTCCTTTTCAGCCCACAGTTTATTATACTTCTCTATCTTCACCGTGGTTGGTGGCTCAATCAACAGAGGGTACAAAGGTGGCTCTATTGGGAAAGGAAGAAGCTCATCTTCTGCCCTTTTCCGGACCCACTCCACATGCAGAGAGAAAGCTTGGTTGTTACACTTCCCAAAGAATACAGCAATTACTGTCAAGAATTCACAGGATGCTTGCATGTGCATATCATTTTTCCTGCATTCTAACATGTTTGACATTTTTCAGGGCTTGCATCTTACTCTTGATTCCGCTTCGTATTGGTGAATCCGCTTTGAGCAGTAATATTGTGGAGAAACAAGGAGCTAAGGGTTTCTATTTGAAGTTCTTGTTTGATCAAGCTTGCATACATGTTAAGGAGAGGAATTGGACTGCTTTCCAAGACATTCTGGCTATGTGCATCTATGGGATTGTCCTGTTTCCCAATGTTCCTGATTTGGTGGACATGCATGCCGTCAGAATCTTTATTTTGAAGAATCCTATACCTACCTTGCTAGGTGATGTGTATCACTCAGTCCATTACAAGAATGAGAATAGGTGTGGAAGAACTGTGAGTTGTTGTGCACCACTCTTATCTACTTAGTTTCTGAGTCATCTCCCCGAAGCTGGCGCTTTCGTTGATACGAGAGATTCTCTGAAGTGGTCAAAGAGGTTAATGGGCTTGACTGCTGACAACATTGTTTGGTTCAACCATGACTTGCTAGGGATGGAGATTATTTGCAAGTGCGGAGAATTCCCTAATGTACCCTTGATAGGGAGAAGAGGTGGAATTAACTATAATCCTTCCCTTGTTATCAGGCAGTTTGGTTATCCTTTGAAAGGTCCACCTGAAGAGCGAGATATCAGAGAGTCCTTATTCTTCAATGGTACTGGGGATCAAGAGATGATAAGGAAGATTGTGAATGCTTGGAAGCAGGTGACCAAGAAGGGAAAAACTTCATTCGGGAAATGTAATAACCGGGCTTTTCCTTCCTATGAAGAGTGGATTAAGAAAAGAGCATAAGAGGAGCTTCTTCCTTTCCCGGTGGAACCACCTTTGTATCCTTTGATGATCGAGGCTCCCACGACTGTTGATATAGAGAAGTATGATAAGTTATGGGCTGAGAAGGAGAAACTCCGAGATTAGAATCGTGAGCTGGGCAGAGAGGTTGGTCAGTTGAAGCACGAAAAAGGCGAAGCTATTCATGTTGCCAGGTTGAAATCAGAAGTTTTGGCTGTGAAGGAGAAAGAATTGTCTAAAGAAGCCACAGCCAGAGAGAAAGTGGCTCAAGCGTTGAAAAGTGTTAACAAGGTCCTTTCGTCCAAAAAGAAAGAGTTGGCTTATGCTATGTCAAGAATTCACAGGTTCAGTGACCGTCGGAATACAACAATTACTGCCAACAGGTTGAAAGAGGACAAGTATCTGGAGCAGATTGAAGGTTTGAAGACAAAGCTTCAGAAAAAGGATACGGAGATTTTATCAGGGATCTTCGAGAGGAGAGCAATGGAGGAAAATCTCAAGGAAACCATAGCAGATATGGAACAGTTGAAGATCCAAGCCGAAGTGAAAAGAGCCAGAAGCAAAGGTTCAAGTTTAGGTGGAGCTTCTGGAAAAGATGATTGGGAATTACATAGTCGTTATTTAACAGGGATCTTGCACAGGAGGGTTCTTTTGATTCAGGAGTTGATTCAGAGACCAGAGCATCCTAATACCAAGAATCTTTGGGGCCTTTTCTAGATCATGGAGTGTCTCGTGAATCCCCTCCACAATCTGAAGTTTCTGAGCTTTCTCCTCGGCAATCACTCCCTGCTCCCCAAGAGGATCCTAGGCTAGAGAGGCCTAGGAAGAAGTTTGATCCCTCTCCGATGCCGTATGGGCAATTGCTTCCTTATCTGCTCAAGCTCAAACTAGTCGAGCGTGTCACTCTAGGACCAACTCTGACAGGGTTTTCTTTGGGTTCCAATATGAATGCTAGGTGTGACTTCCATTCTGGGGCACCAGGTCACAATGTTGAGAATTGTACAAGGTTCAAGCATAAGGTCCAAGAACTCATTGATTCAGGGGAAATCAAGTTCTCATCAGAAGTGGAGACTCCTCCCCTCTTTGCAAGATCTACCTCATGTCATGGACTTTCTCCACAACCTTTTGCTGCAGAAGCTCTACGTCAGCAACCTTTGTTTGTGCCTCAGCCAAATGTGGAAAGGAAAGTGCAAGCGCAGGTGAGGCGCCCAAATCAGCATCGACAGCAGAATTATCAGCAGCAGGGGCAACTGAGACCAAGAAGGCCCAAGAGGATATTTGATCCTATTCCTATCCCTTATAGTCAGTTGTTTGCTCGTCTGCTCAAGAACTCTCTGATTCAAACGAGGAGTACCACGCCGGTACCGTACCCTATTCCTCCGGATTACGACATGAATGCTAGGTGCGAGTTCCACTCGGAAACGTTTGGGCATACAATTGATAATTGTAATGTATTCCAGCATAAGGTGCAAGACTTGATCGACTCAAAGGTCATCACGCCAGATGGTACCCCTTTGGATTGAAGCTTCTTTGTCAGAGTAAGCACCAGATTGCAAGAGCCTCATCAGGAGCGATAAGTCCAGACGGAGTCAAGCCTTCCTCTATGTGGAAATCATTAGTTTCTTTATTGCATTTTCATATGTAGCTTTCAATTGTTTGTTTAAACATTGCTTGCATGTAAGAACTCGTTTGTTTCTGAATGACAATCATAATGCAATGAGTATGTTTTTCTTGAAGAATTCCATTCGTGTTCACTCATTTTAAATGCTTGTATGCACTGCAATACTATCTTTCTTTCCTAGACTCTTGGGGGGAGGATGACGAATAAGAACGCAGATTTCTAATGGTACGCTTTTGGATAAAACCCTGTTAAGGATGTACAGGGATTGTTTCCAATTCACAAACACTAGAGAGATAAGGAGACAGACCTTTGTCAACCCCTTTGAGCCTAGTAGTAGGAGTTCTTTCTGAAAACGAAAAACCCTCAATTTTAACCCAGGGGAAGGGTAGGCGTCAGTTAGTTTGACCAAGTGTTCAAATTTCAGAAGGAGTGTACATCTGAAGATCCACTACCTTCCATTCCACGATCAAGAGGTTAAGAGGTGTAGAACCACAATGGTTACTCCTCACCAACCGAAGAGTGAAACAATCACAGCCCTTTCAAACAAGTTAGGCAAAACGGTGTCACACGACTTGTTCAAAAAAAAAAGAGAAAAAAGAGAAAAAGAAAAAGCCTGCTAAGTCGAAAAACTTGAAAGCAAGTGACTTAGGCAAAAGTTAAGGCATCCCGCTAGACTTCAAAATTGAAAACTCAAAATAGTCAGTCCAGGCAAAAATTAGGGAACAAAAAGCAAAAGAATGAGAAAGCGAAAAGCCAAAAGGATTACAAAGGAAATACTCGATAAGAACAAAGTCGTGTGACTATAGACACAAAAGACAAAAAGGGGCGACTGTTAGTCCAAAACCTCGTCAGGTGTCGAATCACCAGTTGCATAGATTCCCTAGAAATCGGGAAACCACTTGAGAGACGAGCACTTGTGTCAAATTAGCTGAACATAGGACTGGAGAATATCATGAAGAGTGGGTGGGTACCAATAAACTTTGAGCCATAAATCGTTTTTTCTCAAACCACGAACCAGGCCACGCTACAACCCTTAAAAGTCCTAATTGAAGCAGGGTTTAGTCTGAAGGCGTACTTCAACGAGATAGCATTCCTGACTCCCATGAGTTGTGCTAATAAGATTTTTGTTTTTGTTGCATGTGCGTATTGCTTTCCTTTCAAAAATAAGTGTCGTAACTCGGTTGTGTGACATATTTTCAATAAGGACTTCAAGATTAACATATGTGTTGCATTTGAATAATCATTCTCAGAATAAATATTTTCTACTTGCATACATTTGTTTGACATCAAAGAAGCTTACACGATGAACATCAGTCGAGAAGCTTAAACTGGCCAAGTTGAGGCCTGAGACTCCAGAGGACATGTTGCTGAAAGGTTATGTGGGAAAAAGGCGTTCCCATCCATTTGTGTTGAGATGTAACCAATCTGGGACAATCACACCGGGAAATCTCTTTAAAATGTAGCCAAGCTAGGGCATTCAAGTTCAGAAGGTCTTTTCAGAATACAATCAACCATGGGGCATTCATGTTGAGAAAATTTCTTCGAACTGGGGCAATTATGTCGAGATCCGATAAATCTCTCCACAAGCGTGTAAACTGGGGCAATCACGTCGAGATTTGGTAAATCTCTCGAAGACTAGTCGGTTAGAGACAAATGTACTACAAGGCTTGTACTGGGACAGGTCACTTCAAGGGCGCGAGAAGTTTTTCCCTTCAGAACACAGTCAATCAATAGCACCTCTGCAAGGTTCAGAATACTGTGGCAGAACATTTCAGGTCATTAAGAACCCTCTCGGGGTGGTTTACTTCATGAATCATGAAGTATGGGATAGTCATGTCCAGACCGGATACATCTCTAAGAGTTTGAAGACCCTGGGGCATTTTTGAACGCCAGGTTTTCTGTAAAATCCTCTTAAGATGATTGCTTCAAGTAGACCCTGTGGTCTGGGGCAAGGTGGAGAGTTAAAGGAACTGTGTTTCGCTCTTGACAATCAATATGCAGAAACTTGAAGCACTGAGTTGTTCCCAGTGTGGGACTTTTGGAGTCTTTTCCCTCCAGCAAAGAGCCAGAGGGTATCTTTTTCCAGCAGGGTGTGGGAATTGTTATTCTTCCTCAAGCAGAGAATTGTCTTATGTTCGAAAAGGGCTTTTATGAAGGTTTTTTATCTCTAGCAGTACAGATGGAATCCTCACTCTCATCAAGGTAAGACGATAGAATATCATCAAGAAGACGATGACGAGTCAGAGTGTGCTCTTCCTCAACGGTCAGATCTAGTCATCTCAAGTAATTCAAAGTCCAATCTTCATTGGTACCTCCCCAGTAGAGCTGCTCTCTTCAACTTTGAATTCTGATCGTCCTCAACAGTTTGCTATTCTCCCCAGTCAGAGTATCGAGGATCGTCTTCCTCAACAGAGTATAAAGAATTGATTCCCCAAGCGGAGTCGTTGAGGATCGTCCCCCTCAGCAGGATATAAGAGGTTTACCCCCAGCCAGAGTTGTGATTTGGCTTATCCCTCCTCGGCAGGTAGCTAGAAGTTGTTATTTTTACAGCCTCTCCTGCAAGAGTCTGATGGAGTGTCCTCGTTGATTAAAGACAGTGTTTCCCCACTGAGCATGGGGCAATCTATTTTCCTCAAAGTTTCTTTCAGTTTATCCCCAAGCAGAGTTTGCTGGCGATTAACATCCCCAGCAGGTTTTGAGTCCAGGTTCTGAAACATTTGGTCATCCCCAGCAGAGGAGTTTCCATCTTCAGTTTTCAGTTCCTCCCCGTTTGAGTGGGTTTTATCTCGGAGATTCGTCCATCTCCAGCAGAATTGGTGATTGTGATCTTCCCTAGTAGGGTGAAGTTTTCCTCAATATGTTCTTTGGTTTGATGACAATGTAGTTTGTCGTCCTCGGTGGAGCTGCTTCTGTTCTCAGCGTTTATTTCGCTGGGACGAACTTTTGCATTGCATAAGCATTTTTTACATGGCATCCTCCTAAATGCGTAGCATTTCCACTTCGTGTGGAGCATTACGGCAAAATTCAAACATATGCATCCGAAGCATAAGCCAGGTTTGAGTTTTCCTTCGTCAGGAAAACCGAATTTCAGGAAAATATCATTCGACTTTACTCCACAAGTGCTGGGTTTAGTCATTCAAAGCAATATTTGACAGTCCCACGGCAGAGTGTTTTTCCAGGATTGTGAACCCATGATCTCTTTTCACCCCTTTCGTCCAGGTGGTCTTTTGATTCATCCCTTCAAGGTTTTTACCTTTACACCCGTCTGTGTTTGAACCTTTGATTTCAATACCCATCCATATTGACCTGTTGATAACGCTCGTCCGTGTTCAGTTCATCATTTTAATCCCCAATAAGGCCAATCCCCAGTAAATTGAAACCTCTTTACACCCGCCCGTGTATCTTTTCGATACTCGTCCGTATTGAACCCTTTTTACACCCGTCCGTGTACCTTTTCGATACCCGTCCGTATTGAACCCTCTTAACACCCGTCCGTGTATCTTTTCGATACCCGTCCGTATTGAACCCTCTTTACACCCGTCCGTGTACTTTTCGATACCCATCCGTATTGAACCCTTTATACACACGTCCGTGTATCTTTTCGATACTCGTCCGTATTGAACCTCTTTACACCTGTCTATGTATCTTTTCGATACCCGTCCGTATTGAACCTCTTTACACCCGTCCGTGTATCTTTTCGATACCCGTCCGTATTGAATCTCTTTACACCCGTCCGTGTATTTTTTTGATACCCATCCGTATTGAACCTCTTTACACCCGTCCGTGTATTTTTTCGATACCCATCCATATTGAACCTCTTTACACCCGTCCGTGTATTTTTTTCGATACCAATCCGTATTGAAATTCTTTACACCCGTCCGTGTATCTTTTCGATACACGTCCGTATTGAACCCTTTTACACCTGTCCATGTATCTTTTCGATACCCGTCCATATCTGATATCTTTGATTTCTTGACACCCGTCCGTGTTTATCCCCAGCATAGCTAACACTCGTCAGTGTTGTGACAGTGCATCATTTATTGCTCATTCCCCAATGGAGTCGTCCCTCCTTTGAGGATTGCAAATTTCAGTTTCTTTTGGTATTCAATCTCCGTGAATCCTTTGAATGTATGACAGTCGTTGATATCATACCTTCAGGACCAAGTTGATTGAATAGGGGCAGCTGTAACACCCCAAAATTTGCTCTTTTATTTTGAAGCTAACTGGCTTATGTTTCTTTGCATTTCTTGGATTAGCATTTATGCATAGCATTGGTTCTTAGCATGGGATCAAGGTACTTGGTTCATCTCAAAGGAGTCTTAAGCCTCAAGGTGTTTTGTGGATGTCATCATATCTTCATAAGTTCAAGAATGGCAAAGGATTTCAATTGAATATTTCCCTCCTAACCAGAGGGAACAAATTAGGGTTCTTGGGTTCAAGGAGCTTCTTGAGAAAACTTTGTGGATTCAAGCATGCTCTCATGGGTTCCATATGCTCACAAACACTTATACAGGAAGGCTTGGCTAGGGGTTCATTGTGGAAGATGTTCAGAGGATCAGTTGCTTGTGAAGTAAGCAAAAGTCAACTGTAAGGAGGAAAGTCAACCATGGAATTTTGAGGTCCTCTTCATGATTTTTAAGGTCTTATGCCCTCATATGGTCCTCAAATGTCAAGATTCATACCATTCATCAAGAGTCAAGAGTTTGTGCAAAAGTTACTATTTTTGGAAAATGACCTATAATGTGAAACTTCCATTTTTGGCAACTTTTCAAACCATCTTCAACTTGACTTTTCATCATCAAAGAAGCTTCAAGGGAATTTTCCTCAAACATGAAAGTTTAAGATCTCTCTCTCCCCTTTCCAAAAAGTACTAGATTATCTCCATACCATTTGTGGTACTCAAGTTATGATCAAAAGAAGGCAAGGTGTTTTTTAGGGTTTTCACATGTATCTATTTTTCCACCTTTTGCATTTTGGTTCAAAATGACTTGTACTGACCTCTAATGTTTCAAGTCATATTTCCATATTCAAGTACACTCCATGAGGACCATTTTTGACCCTTGAATCACTCCAATCCGTGCCATGTACCTCATGTATTTCACAAAATGCATTTTTGCAAGATGGATCAAATCTCATGAATCAAGTCATCACAAAGCCCAAACCCAATTCAGATGTGATCAGCAAGAGAAATGTGAATGAATCATTCTTATTTAATGACCAATGCACGTGTGATTAGGGGTGTGCATCACAACTTGCATTTTTGCAAATCACTTTGGATAGCCTTAATCAAGGGATTAACAAAACCCTAATCATGCTCAGAGCTCTAACCAAGTGTATATAAGGAGACTCACACGTTCATTCACACCTCATGCACTCTCATTTTCTCTGAATTTCATTTTTCACTCAAACTTTCTCTCCTTCGAAACTCTCTCCTCACAATGGTTTCTGAAGAAATTTTTCCATATTCTTGATCCACATACTCCATAGAACAAGAATCAACCATCGTCTGAGGCTTTAAGCAAGGATCTCACCATATACGAATTTGAGTTGTCACTTTCAAACTTCAAGATCCAGCCTGATTCAAGCCTCATATTGCATTTATTTTGCAATCAGAAGTTCCAAGGAGTAGATCTGCAGCTTTCTGAGGAATTTCTTGGTGTATTTTGAGCTCTACAAGTTTCAGGTTAGTGTGATTTTCATGATCCTAGAACTTGATTTTCTTGTGTGCATAATATTCCTCATGCTTTGCTGATCATCCTGATGTGTTTAGATTTAAATTTGGACGTGTATTATGGCTGAATCGTGGATCTAAAGTTTTTGAGTTCAAACTTTTTGTCTTCGATTTGTTTAATCTATGCATGATCTGTTGATTTGAGTGTGATATTCATGATCCTTGTGAAATTCTGAGTTGAATGATGGTGGAGTTCTTGATTTCTGGGAACTTTTATGTTTGGTGTTGCCGGAGAAGATGACCGGAGCTAGGGCTCCGGCGACTGGTTTATTTTCAGGCAGGTGAAGGTTTGGAAGAAGAAGATGAAATCTGGACCGTTGGTGGTCCAGATCTGATGGTTCACGTTTAGCCACGTCATTTAAAATCATCTATTATTTTGTTGATTGTGTGTTTTTAATCCATGGTTGTTATTGTGCACACACAGATTTGACCCTTGATCTTGCATGACTTGGTGATTTGTTGACTTGATCTGGCACATTTGATTAATCTGATGGTGTTGATTGTGCCAACACATTAAAATATCATGTGTTATTCACGTGTTTTTGTTTTTAATTTCTGAATGATGTGATGTACGCGCGTGTACCTTGGCTGTCATGAACTCTTGATCCTGACCATTGATTTGTTTACTTTGTTTTGTGATTGATTGAATATCATGCGCTGGATTAATCTGAGGGTGTGTGTGAGTCAATCATGTTGACTGATTCCATTTTTTATTGTTGACTTGTGCTTTGGACTGGACCAGGCCTTGATTTGCTTTCCCAACCCCCCCTTTTGGGCCCATTGTGGATTTTGAACGTGGAAATTGCTTGTGTTGCACCCCTGGCTTCTTTATTTTCTTTTTATTTTATTTAATTGTTTCATTTTGCATTTTTATTTTTTAAAATTAGTTTTATGCATCTAAAAATCACTAAAAAAATCATGAAGCATCTTTGGAATTTTATAAATTTTTGTCAAATTTTATGTTTCCATTTTATTTTATTTTGTGCATCTGAATTAATTGTTTGATGATTTTCTTTGTGAATTGTCTCAATTGTGCACACCTTGCCTAGTTGATTTTTGTTCTCATCATTGATGTATGATTTGCATCCCATTATTTTTGTATATTTCACAGGACATCTTGAGGTCCTTAAAAATATTTTTCCCATATTTTTAAACTCATTTCATATTGCATTTTAGTCCCTCTATTTGTGCATTGTTCTTCTTTGTTCTTATGCAACTTTGAAGCATTGTTTGAGGTACTTAACTTGTGATTTTTGTGTGATTTTTTGGCATGTTGCTAGCTTTTGACTTAGGTCACTTAGGTTTTAATTTCACAATTTTTTAATGTCATTTGTTGTATGTTTGATTATTTGTGCTTAAGTGAATTATGCATGATCATCTCTTGACATCTCTTAACCCTAATTGTTTTGCCATGCCTAATTGTTTGAATTTCTTTTGGATTCTTTGCATGAGTATTTGATATGATGTTTAACCTTGGTTGAGGTCCCTGGTGACCAAATTTTGCAATTTGTGGATCATGTTTGGGTATGCTTTAAGTGCTTGTACTTTGACTTCCTTTTGTGGACTTTCTTTGGTGCATAATGTTTCATGTTTTGATCTTCTCTTGCACATGAGAATTGTTGGTGATGGTATGATCTTGATTCTGACTTGCTTTCATCTTCATCTTATTTTTCTCATTTCATCTTGACATGAAGTTCATTGGTGCTTAATTGTGCATTTCATATAAGTATGCTTGCATTCTTTCATGATTACCTTTGCATGCTTACTTGAGATGTTTTGCATGATCTTTGAGATTTGTTTGTTGATGTAAGTTGGATGTACTTGATATGATGTGCTTGCTGCCCTATCTTGTTTCTTATCTCATCCTTCTCTTTCTCATTCTTCTCTTTCACTCTCTTCCTCCCATGAATCTCAAGACTTGTTTAAGTCTTGGATTCTCTCCCTTTAGAGCTATCTAGTCCAACTTAATTTTTGATTAAGCTTGGAGTAGGATTAGCATTAGATTTTAGGTAGTCGTCTCTCCTAAGCCTCACTAACCATAGGTGACCCATGCATGATAACATTAGGACTCTTAGTTTCCCTTTAGAGTTTCCTTTGGGTCTTCTCTCTTCTCATCTCAAAACTTCTTGAAAACACTTAATAAAGATAAAGTGTATTGCGCATGAGCCTTAAGCGTGGGGAATGAGAAATGAGGGGCTTCCTCTCATCTTTCTAGAGTGCTTAGCGGGCGTCCTGTCTTGGGACGATTCGTTAAGTATTCGTCCCTGTGCCCTAGACTTTGGTGCAATGCAAGTTATGAACTAACTTAAAAAACACATCTGTTTAAAAAACCCAAAAACAAATTCAAATCTTTTTATCCTTCGGGATTGTTGGGTTTCAAATTTCATTTTCAGAAAAGAGCTCGTCGCTCACTTAAAAAACACTTACCCATTCGTGGTCGTACCCACGAACTACATTAGCTCTGATTCCTCTCTCTCGTCCGATTGAGGATATGTAGGCACAAGACAACGATTATCTTGGCGAGCAACCTTCCCCCACAGTTCCCGTCCGAACTACGTTGACTCTGACTTTCCCATTGCACTGAGGGAGTATGTAGGCCTAGGGCATCGAATATGTCCTACCGAGTCCGTCTTAGTCACCCCCATCCCCGTTTTCTTTTGTTCAGCCATAGATAGTAGGATAGATCACCCTCCGTTTAGACAAAAAGCATGGATCCCATCGAGTACGATGGATGCGTGGGGTACTAACACCTTCCCCTCGAATAACCGACTCCCGAACCCTGACTATGGTTGCGATGACCGTGTCTTTCCCCCTTTCTCTTCAGGTTTATGAAGTGTTTCCTTTCCCTCTCTCGGGATAAATACACATTGCTGGCGACTCTGTGTTTTCTGCGCCACTCTCGCGTTTGTACCGTTGGATGCGAATCTTTCGGGAGCAACAGCTGGCGACTCTGCTGGGGACAGGTTGACCTCTTGCTGGTCCATCCCCTTTAGCGAGTCGATCCTAGCGCTTGTTTGTTTTTTTCGTTGGGTGTTTATTTGTTGTGCTTTATTATGTTGTATATTACTGCTTTACAGATTTTATTGCATTGCATTTCATTTTATTACTGTCATACTGGATATTGTTGTGTTGTGCTGGCTGGTTTCTGTTTGGCAGGTTGGGTTGTTCTGAGAGATAAGCCCAATACCCAGGCTTGAGTACACCCTAGGACTAGAGTGGAGAGTAGTGGGACCTACGTGCCATCTTGGTGCGTTTGTGTGTTCATGAAACTCACAACCAGACGAGGCTATCTTGGGACGCATTCTGACGTGTGTGTCTTGCGCA
The DNA here is from genome assembly GCA_022829125.1 of Lathyrus tuberosus. NCBI lineage: Eukaryota > Viridiplantae > Streptophyta > Magnoliopsida > Fabales > Fabaceae > Lathyrus > Lathyrus tuberosus. The sequence continues at coordinate 2,504,744 of JALAZF010000405.1, forward strand.
TTTTAGGGTGTTGATCTAGAGAGCTGTCGACTCTGGTGACCGTTTCTTCGATACCTCAGTTGCGCCTCTCCTCCCGACCTGTGATAATGGCAGACCAGAAATGGCAAACCCATTACACTTGTCGATCCGAGGACCCAATGCTGAGGGACTCGCATAGGATGACCTTATTTTTTAGGCGAATCAGTTGAGGCCTCCTCGATTGATGATGATGCCAAACCAGAAATGGTGGACGTATCATCATTTCTCGACCTGAGAGCCCGTGATATTGAAGATCCTCGCCTTTCTAGAACCCACATGTGAGAAGGGATGGGTGTTTACAGGCTTGCAGGAAACCGAAACCTCCAACCTACCCGATTTTCTGGATTTCTCATCAGTGTTTGATTATCTGGGTTTTTGGTCATCTCAGTGGTTCGGTATTCTAGAATTCTGGTTTTCTGGGTTGAGGTTCTTGTTCAGTTAACAGCACAGCACGTCCAGCAGTGGTGCCTTGATCCCATGCTTGCATGTGCATATCATTTTTTATTCATTCTAACATGCTTGACATTTTTCAGGGCTTGCATCTTACTCTTGATTCCGGTTTTCTAAGGTTGCCTTAACATGGATGTCCAGAGAAAGAAGACTGTTGCTTATTCGTTCCCAGACCCAACCTTGACGTTGATTTACAAGCTGATTAGTATGGTTGGTCCCGGAGTTCGTACAGAATTCGGTGGAGAGTATGGGAGACTTCTGAAGTTTGTCTACAGTATCTCCAAGTATGAGAAGGATGCCATTCATACACTTCTTCAGTTCTATGATCCGTCTTTACGTTGCTTCACTTTTCCAGACTATATCTTGGCTCCAACGTTGGAGGAGTTCTCATTTATTTTGGGAATCCCCATCAGGCATAACATAGTATTCTTTTCTGAAGAACGTCCCGGGATAAAAGAAATGGCCATTGCTCTTTGTATTGGTGAATCCGCTTTGAGCAGAAATATTGTGGAGAAACAAGGAGCTAAGGGTTTCTATTTGAAGTTCTTGTTTGATCAAGATTGCATACATGTTAAGGAGAGGAATTGGACTGCTTTCCAAGCCATTCTGGCTATGTGCATCTATGGGATTGTCCTGTTTCCCAATGTTCCTGATCTGGTGGACATGCATGCCTTCAGAATCTTTATTTCGAAGAATTCTATACCTACCTTGCTAGGTGATGTGTATCACTCAGTCCATTACAAGAATGAGAATAGGCATGGAAGAACTGTGAGTTGCTGTGCACCACTCTTATGTACTTGGTTTTTGAGTCATCTCCCCGAAGCTGGCGCTTTCGTTGATACGAGAGATTCTCTGAAGTGGTCAAAGAGGTTAATGGGCTTGACTGCTGACAACATTGTTTGGTTCAACCATGACTTGTTAGGGATGGAGATTATTTGCAAGTGCGGAGAATTCCCTAATGTACCTTTGATAGGGAGAAGAGGTGGAATTAACTATAATCCTTCCCTTGTTATTAGGCAGTTTAGTTATCCTTTGAGAGGTCCACCTGAAGAGCGAGATATCAGAGAGTCCTTATTCTTCAATGGTACTGGGGATCAAGAGATGATAAGGAAGATTGTTAATGCTCGGAAGTAGGTGACCAAGAAGGGAAAAACTTCATTCGGGAAATGTAATAACCGGGCTTTTCCTTCCTATGAAGAGTGGATTAAGAAAAGAGCAGAAGAGGAGCTTCTTCCTTTCCCGGTGGAACCACCTCTGTATCCTTTGATGATCGAGGCTCCCACGACTGTTGATATAGAGAAGTATGATAAGTTATGGGCTGAGACGGAGAAACTCCGAGAGGAGAATCGTGAGCTGGGCAGAGAGGTTGGTCAGTTGAAGCACGAAAAAGGCAAAGCTATTCATGTTTCCAGGTTGAAATCAGAACTTTTGGCTGTGAAGGAGAAAGAATTGTCTAAAGAAGCCACAACCAGAGAGAAAGTGGCTCAAGCGTTGAAAAGTGTTAACAAGGTCCTTTCGTCCAAAAAGAAAGAGTTGGCTTATTCTATGTCAAGAATTCACAGGTTCAGTGACCGTCAGAATACAGCAATTACTGCCAACAGGTTGAACGAGGACAAGTATCTGGAGCAGATTGAAGGTTTGAAGACAAAGCTTCAGAAAAAGGATAAGGAGATTTTATCAGGGATCTTCGAGAGGAGAGCAATGGAGGAAAAGCTCAAGGAAACCATGGCAGATATGGAACAACTGAAGATCCAAGCCGAAGTGAAAAGAGCCAGAAGCGAAGGTCCAAGTTTAGGTGGAGCTTCTGGAGAAAATGATTGGGAATTGCATAGTCGTTATTTAACAGGGATCTTGCACAGGAGGGATCTTTTGATTCAGGAGTTGATTCAGAGACCAGAGCATCCTAATACCAAGAAGCTTCTCAAGGAAGTGCAGAATTGGTGTAAAAAGAATGACGAATGGGGAATTCTAGCATGGCTGAGTCTTGATGACATGCCTTAGTTTCCTAGCTGCTGTTTTCTTTGTATTTCCGGGATCACCGCCAGGCTTGTTGGTCGGGGTCTTTGTTTATGCTTATTCAGACTTGTGTTGTAACAGATGCTTATTCTCTTTATATGATTAGGAATTCAGTTCTCTTCTGTTGTTAAAACTGGAATCAAGGGATAGATCGCCTTGATAATGTTCATACATGTTTGCATTTGCATTGCAGTTCCATACTCATGTGCATAACAGGTGTTCAAGGCTGGTTATTCATGTTTTGATCTGGTTTTCTTCAGAATTGTAGACTTAACTCCTCAGGGCATTCAAGAGTTAATCATGGAGCAAATTCAAGCTGAGTTGAGGGAAATGCGAGGCCAGATGGGGCAATTTATGGGGAATATGAAAACTCTCATGCAAGACCAGAAGATGCTGAGGGAGGAGGTCAACCGGATGAAGACTCAGATGGGCTTGGTCATGGAAATCTTGAATGCGGCGCTAAAGAATGAAAACAATCCTGTGCTCGCATCCGCAACAGAAATCCTTACTCCTCTCATCTCTTTGGGGCCTTTTCTAGATCATGGAGTGTCTCGTGAATCCCCTCCACAATCTGAAGTTTCTGAGCTTTCTCCTCAGTAATCACTCCCTGCTCCCCAAGAGGATCCTAGGCTAGAGAGGCCTAGGAAGAAGTTTGATGCCTCTCCGATGCCGTATGGGAAATTGCTTCCTTATCTGCTCGAGCTCAAACTAGTCGAGCGTGTCACTCTAGGACCAACTCCGACAGGGTTTTATTTGGGTTCCAATATGAATGCTAGGTGTGACTTCCATTCTGGGGCACCTGGTCACAATGTTGAGAATTGTACAAGGTTCAAGCATAAGGTCCAAGAATTCATTGATTCAGGGGCAATCAAGTTCTCATCAGAAGTGGAGACTCCTCCCCTCTTTGCAGGATCCACCTCATGTCATGGACTTTCTCCACAATGTTTTGCTACAGAAGCTCTACGTTAGCAACCTTTGTTTGTGCCTCAGCCAAATGTGGAAAGGAAAGTGCAAGCGCAGGTGAGGCGCCCAAATCAGCATCGACAGCAGAATTATCAGCAGCAGGGGCAACTGAGACCAAGAAGGCCCAAGAGGATATTTGATCCTATTCCTATCCCTTATAGTCAGTTATTTGCTCGTATGCTCAAGAACTCTCTGATTCAAAAGAGGAGTACCACGCCGGTACCGTACCCTATTCCTCCGGATTACGACATGAATGCTAGGTGCGAGTTCCACTCGGGAACGTTTGGGCATACAATTGATAATTGTAATGTATTCCAGCATAAGGTGCAAGACTTGATCGACTCAAAGGTCATCACGCCAGATGGTACCCCTTTGGATTGAAGCTTCTTTGTCAGAGTAAGCACCAGATTGCAAGAGCGTCATCAGGAGCGATAAGTCCAGACGGAGTCAAGCCTTCCTCTATGTGGCAATCATTAGTTTCTTTATTGCATTTTCATATGTAGCTTTCATTTGTTTGTTTAAAAATTTCTTGCATGTAAGAACTCGTTTGTTTCTGAATGACAATCATAATGCAATGAGTATTTTTTTCTTGAAGAATTCCATTCGTGTTCACTCATTTTAAATGCTTGTATGCACTGCAATACTATCTTTCTTGCCTAGACTCTTGGAGGGAGGATGACGAAATAAAAATGCAGATTTCTAATGGTACGCTTTTGGATAAAACCCTGTTAAGGATGTACAAGCATTGTTTCCAATTCACAAACATTAGAGAGATAAGGAGATAGACCTTTGTCAACCCATTTGAGCCTAGTAGTAGGAGTTCTTTCTGAAAACGAAAAACCCTCAATTTTAACCCAGGGGCAGGGTAGGTGTTAGTTAGTTTGACCAAGTGTTCAACTTTCAGAAGGGGTGTACATCTAAAGATCCACTACCTTCCATTCCACTATCAAGAGGTTAAGAGGTGTAGAACCACAATGGTTACTCCTCACCAACCGAAGAGTGAAACAGTCATAGCCCTTTCAAACAAGTCAGGCAAAACGGTGTCACACGACTTGTTCAAAAAAAAAAAAGAGAAAAAAGAGAAAAAGAAAAAGCCTGCTAAGTCGAAAAACTTGAAAGCAAGTGACTTAGGCAAAAGTTAAGGCATCCCGCTGGACTTCAAAATTGAAAACTCAAAAGGGTCAGTCCATGCAAAAATTAAGGAACAAAAAGCAAAAGAATGAGAAAGCGAAAAGCCAAAAGGATTACAAAGGAAATCCTCGATAAGAACAAAGTCGTGTGACTATAGACACAAAAGACAAAAAGGGGCGCCTGTTAGTCCAAAACCTCGTCAGGTGTCGAATCACCAGTTGCATAGATTCCCTACAAATCGGGAAACCTCTTGAGAGACGAGCGCTTGTGTCAAATTAGCTGAACATAGGACTGGAGAATATCATGAAGATTGGGTGGGTACCAATAAACTTTGAGCCATAAATCCTTTTTTCTCAAACCACGAACCAGGCCACGCTACAACCCTTAAAAGTCCTAATTGAAACAGGGTTTAGTCTGAAGGCGTACTTCAACGAGATAGCATTCCTGACTCCCATAAGTTGTGCTAATAAGATTTTTGTTGGTGTTGCATGTGCGTATTGCTTTCCTTTCAAAAATAAGTGTCATAACTCGGTTGTGTGACATATTTTCAATAAGGACTTCAAGATTAACATATGTGTTGCATTTGAATAATCATTCTCAGAATAAATATTTTCTGCTTGCATATATTTGTTTGACATCAAAGAAGCTTACACGATGAACATCAGTCGAGAAGCTTAAACTGGCCAAGTTGAGGCCTGAGACTCCAGAGGACATGTTGCTGAAAGGTTATGTGGGAAAAAGGCATTCCCAGCCATTTGTGTTGAGATGTAACCAATCTGGGACAATCACATTGGGAAATCTCTTCAAAATGTAGCCAAGCTGGGGCATTCAAGTTGAGAAGGTCTTTTCAGAATACAGTAAACCATGGGGCATTCATGTTGAGAAAATTTCTTCGAACTGGCGCAATTATGTCGAGATCCGATAAATCTCTCCACAAGCGTGTAAATTGGGGCAATCACATCGAGATTCGGTAAATCTCTCGAAGACTAGTCGGTCAGAGACAAATGTACTGCAAGGCTTGTACTGGGGCAAGTCATTTCAAAGGCGCGAGAGGTTTTTCCCTTCAGAACACAGTCAATCAATAGCACCTCTGCAAGGTTCACAATACTGTGGCAGAATATTTCAGGCCATTACGAACCCTCTCGAGGTGGTTTACTTCATGAATCATGAAGTATGGGACAGTCATGTCCTGACCGGATACATCTCTAAGAGTTTGAAGACCCTGGGGCATTGTTGAACGCCAGGTTTTCTGTAAAATCCTCTTAAGATAATTGCTTCAAGTAGACCCTGTGGTCTGGGGCAAGGTGGTGAATTAAAGGAATTGTGTTTCGCTCTTGACAATCAATATGCAGAAACTTGAAGCACTGAGTTGTTCCCAGTGTGGGACTTTTGGAGTCTTTTCCCTCCAGCAAAGAGCCAGAGGGTATCTTTTTCCAGCAGGGTGTGGGAATTGTTATTCTACCTCAAGCAGAGAATTATCCTATGTTCGAAAAGGGCTTTTATGAAGGTTTCTTATCTCTAGCAGTACAGATGGAATCCTCACTCTCAGCAAGGTAAGACGATAGAATATCGTCAAGAAGACGATGACGAGTCAGAGTGTGCTCTTCCTCAACGGTCAGATCTAGTCATCTCAAGTAATTCAAAGTCCAATCTTCATTGGTACCTCCCCAGTAGAGCTGCTCTCTTCAACTTTGAAGTCTGATCGTCCTCAGCAGTTTACTATTCTCCGCAGTCAGAGTATCGAGGATCGTCTTCCTCAATAGAGTATAAATAAGTGATTCCCCAAGCGGAGTCGTTGAGGATCGTCCCCCTCAGCAGGATATAAGAGGTTTACCCCCAGCCAGAGTTGTGATTTGGCTCATCCCTCCTCAGCAGGTAACTAGAAGTTGTTACTTTTACAGCCTCTCCTGCAAGAGTCTGATGGAGTGTCCTCGTTGATTAAAGACAGTGTTTCCCCACTGAGCATGGGGCAATCTATTTTCCTCAAAGTTTCTTTTAGTTTATCCCCAAGCAGAGTTTGTTGGCGATTAGCATCCCCAGCAGGTTTTGAGTCTAGGTTCTGAAACATTTGGTCATCCCCAGTGGAGGAGTTTCCATCTTCAGTTTTTAGTTCCTCCCCGTTTGAGTGGGTTTTCTCTCGGAGATTCGTCCATCTCCAGCAGAATTGGTGATTGTGATCTTCCCTAGTAGGGTGAAGTTTTCCTCAACATGTTCTCTGGTTTGATGACAATGTAGTTTATCGTCCTCGGTGGAGCTGCTTCTGTTCTCAGCGTTTATTTCGCTGGGACGGTCTTTTGCATTGCATAAGCATTTTTTACATGGCATCCTCCTAAATGCATATCATTTCCACTTCGTGTGGAGCATTACGGAAAAATTCAAACATATGCATCTGAAGCATAAGCCAGGTTTGAGTTTTCCTTCGTCAGGAAAACCGGATTTCAGGAAATTATCATTCGACTTTACTCCACAAGTGCTGGGTTTAGTCATTCAAAGCAATATTTGACAGTCCCACGGCAGAGTGTTTTTCCAGGATTGTGAACCCATGATCTCTTTTCACCCCTTTCGTCCAGGTGGTCTTTTGATTCATCCCTTCAAGGTTTTTACCTTTACACCTGTCCGTGTTTCCTTCGACACCCGTCCGTGTTTGAACCTTTGATTTCAATACCCGTCCGTATCGACCTGTTCATAACGCCCTTCCGTGTTCAGTTCATCATTTTAATCCCCAATAAGGCCAATTCCCAGTAAATTGAACCCTTTTTACACCCGTCCGTGTATCTTTTCGATACCCGTCCGCATTGAACCCTTTTTACACCCGTCCGTGTACCTTTTCGATACCCGTCCGTATTGAACCCTCTTTACACCCGTCCGTGTATCTTTTCGATACCCGTCCGTATTCAACCCTCTTTACACCCGTCCGTGTACTTTTCGATACCCGTCCGTATTGAACCCTTTTTACACACGTCCGTGTATCTTTTCGATACCCGTCCGTATTGAACCTCTTTACACCCGTCCGTGTATCTTTTTGATACTCGTCCGTATTGAACCTCTTTACACCCGTCCGTGTATCTTTTTGATACCCGTCCGTATTGAACCTCTTTACACCTGTCCATGTATTTTTTTGATACCCACCCGTATTGAACCTCTTTACACCCGTCCGTGTATTTTTTTCGATACCCGTCCGTATTGAAACTCTTTACACCCGTCCATGTATCTTTTCGATACCCGTCCGTATTGAACCCTTTTACACCCGTCCGTGTTTCTTTTTGATACCCATCCGTATCTGATATCTTTGATTCCTTGACACCCGTCCGTGTTTATCCCCAGCATAGCTAACCCTCGTCCATGTTGTGACAGTGCAGCATTTATTGCTCGTTCCCCAGTGGAGTCGTCCTTCCTTTGAGGATTGCAAATTTTAGGTTTCTTTTGGTATTCAATCTCCGTGAATCCTTTGAACGCATGACAGTCGTTGCTATCATACCTTCAGGACCAAGTTGATTGAATAGGGGCAGTTGTAACACCCCAAAATTTGCTCTTTTGTTTTGAAGCTAACTGGCTTATGTTTCTTTGCATTTCTTGCATTAGCATTTGTGCATAGCATTGGTTCTTAGCATGGGATCAAGGTACTTGGTTCATCTCAAAGGAGTCTCAAGCCTCAAGGTGTTTTGTGGATGTCATCATATCTTCATAAGTTCAAGAATGGCAAAGGATTTCAATTGAATCTTTCCCTCCTAACCAGAGGGACCAAATTAGGGTTCTTGGGTTCAAGGAGTTTCTTGAGAAAACTTTGTGGATTCAAGCATGCTCTTATGGGTTCCATATGCTCACAAACACTTATACAGGAAGGCTTGGCTAGGGGTTCATTGTGGAAGATGTTCAGTGGATCAGTTGCTTGTGAAGTAAGCCAAAGTCAACTGTAAGGAGGAAAATCAACCATGGAATTTTGAGGTCCTCTTCATGATTTTTAAGGTCTTATGCCCTCATATGGTCCTCAAATGTCAAGATTCATACCATTCATCAAGAGTCAATAGTTTGTGCAAAAGTTACTATTTTTGGAAAATTACCTATAATGTGAAACTTCCATTTTTGGAAACTTTTCAAATCATCTTCAACTTGACTTTTCATCATCAAAGAAGCTTCAAGGGAATTTTCCTCAAACATGAAAGTTGAAGATCTCTCTCTCCCCTTTCCAAAAAGTACTAGATTATCTCCATACCATTTGTGGGACTCAAGTTATGATCAAAAGAAGGCAAGGTGTTTTTTAGGGTTTTCACATGTATCCATTTTTCCACCTTTTGCATTTTGGTTCAAAATGACTTGTACTGACCTCTAATGTTTCAAGTCATATTGCCATATTCAAGTACACTCCATGAGGACCATTTTTGACCCTTGAATCACTCCAATCCGTGCCATGTACCTCATGTATTTCACAAAATGCATTTTTGCAAGATGGATCAAATCTCATGAATCAAGTCATCACAAAGCCCAAACCCAATTCAGATGTGATCAGTAAGAGAAATGTGAATGAATCATTCTTATTTCATGACCAATGCACGTGTGTTTAGGGGTGTGCATCACAACTTGCATTTTTGCAAATCACTTTGGATAGCCTTAATCAAGGGATTAACAAAACCCTAATCATGCTCAGAGCTCTAACCAAGTGTATATAAGGAGACTCACACGTTCATTCACACCTCATGCACTCTCATTTGCTCTGAATTTCATTTTTCACTCAAACTTTCTCTCCTTCGAAACTCTCTCCTCACAAGGGTTTCTGAAGAAATTTTTTCATATTCTTGATCCACATACTCCATAGAACAAGAATCAACCATCGTCTGTAGCTTTAAGCAAGGATCTCACCATATACGAATTTGAGTTGCTCACTTTCAAACTTCAAGATCCAGCCTGATTCAAGCCTCATATTGCATTTATTTTGCAATCAGAAGTTCCAAGGAGTAGATCTGCAGCTTTCTGAGGGATTTCTTGGTGTATTTTAAGCTCTACAAGTTTCAGGTTAGTGTGATTTTCATGATCCTAGAACTTGATTTTCTTGTGTGCATAATATTCCTCATGCTTTGCTGATCATCCTGATGTGCCTAGATTTAAATTTGGACGTGTATTATGGCTGAATCGTGGATCTAAAGTTTTTGAGTTCAAACTTTTTGTCTTTAATTTGTTTAATCTATGCATGATCTGTTGATTTGAGTGTGATATTCATGATCCTTTTGAAATTCTGAGTTGAATGATGGTGGAGTTCTTGATTTCTGGGAACTTTATGTTTGGTGTTACCGGAGAAGATGACTGGAGCTAGGGCTCCGGCAACTGGTTTATTTTCAAGCAGGTGAAGGTTTGGAGGAAGAAGATGAAATCTGGACCGTTGGTGGTCCAGATCTGATGGTTCACGTTTAGCCACGTCATTTAAAATCATCTCTTATTTTGTTGATTGTGTGTTTTTAATCCATGGTTGTTATTGTGCACACACAGATCTGACCCTTGATCTTGCATGACTTGGTGATTTGTTGACTTGATCTGGCACGTTTGATTAATCTGATGGTGTTGATTGTGCCAACACATTAAAATATCATGTTCTATTCATGTGTTTTTGTTTTTAATTTCTAAATGATGTGATGTACGCGCGTGTACCTTGGCTGTCATGAACTCTTGATCCTGACCATTGATTTGTTTACTTTGTTTTGTGATTGATTGAATATCATGCGCTGGATTAATCTGAGGGTGTGTGTGAGTCAATGATGTTGACTGATTCCATTTTTTTATGTTGACTTGCACTTTGGACTGGACAGGCCTTGATTTGCTTTCCAAACCCCCCCTTTTGGGCCCATTGTGGATTTTGAACGTGGAAATTGCTTGTGTTGCACCCCTGGCTTCTTTATTTTCTTTTTATTTTATTTAATTGTTTCATTTTGCATTTTTATTTTTTAAAATTAGTTTATGCATCTAAAAACCACCAAAAAAATCATGAAGCATCTTTGGAACTTTATAAATTTTTTTCAAATTTTATTTTTCCATTTTATTTTATTTTGTGCATCTGAATTAATTGTTTGGTGATTTTCTTTGTGAATTGTCTCAATTGTGCACACCTTGCCTTGTTGATTTTTGTTCTCATCATTGATGTATGATTTGCATCCCATTCTTTTGGTATATTTCAAAGGACATCTTGAGGTCCTTAAAAACATTTTTCTCATATTTTTAAACTCATTTCATATTGAATTTTAGTCCCTCTATTTGTGCATTGTTCTTCTGTGTTCTTATGCAACTTTGAAGCATTGTTTGAGGTACTTAACTTGTGATTTTTTGGTATGTTGCTAGCTTCTGACTTAGCTCACTTGGGTTTTAATTTCACAATTTTCTAATGTCATTTGATGTATGTTTGATTATTTGTGCTTAAGTGAATTATGCATGATCATCTCTTGACATCTCTTAACCCTAATTGTTTTGCCATGCCTAATTGTTTGAATTTCTTTTGGATTCTTTGCATTAGTATTTGATATGATGTTTACCCCTGGTTGAGGTCCCTGGTGACCAAATTTTACAATTTATGGATCATGTTTGGGTATGCTTTAAGTGCTTGTACTTTGACTTCCTTTTGTGGACTTTCTTTGGTGCATAATGTTTCATGTTTTGATCTTCTCTTGCACATGAGAATAGTTGGTGATGGTATGATCTTGATTCTGACTTGCTTTCATCTTCAACTTATTTTTCTCATTTCATCTTGACATGAAGTTCATTGGTGCTTAATTACGCATTTCATATAAGTATGCTTGCATTCTTTCATGATTACCTTTGCATGCTTACTTGAGATGTTTGGCATGATCTTTGAGATTTGATTGTTGATGTAAATTGGATGTACTTGATATGATGTGCTTGCTGCCCTATCTTGTTTCTTATCTCATCCTTCTCTTTCTCATTCTTCTCTTTCACTCTCTTCCTCCCATGAATCTCAAGACTTGTTTAAGTCTTGGATTCTCTCCCTTTAGAGCTACCTAGTCCAACTTAATTTTTGATTAAGCTTGGAGTAGGATTAGCATTAGGTTTTAGGTAGTCGTCTCTCCTAAGCCTCACTAACCATAGGTTACCCATGCATGATAACATTAGGACTCTTAGTTTCCCTTTAGAGTTTCCTTTGGGTCTTCTCTCTTCTAATCTCAAAACTTCTTGAAAACACTTAATAAAGATAAAGTGTATTGCGCACGAGCCTTAAGCGTGGGGAATAAGAAATGAGGGGCTTCCTCTCATCTTTCTAGAGTGCTTAGCGGGCGTCCTGTCTTGGGACGATTCGTTAAGTATTCGTCCCTGTGCCCTAGACTTTGGTGCAATGCAAGTTATGAACTAACTTAAAAAACACTTCTATCTAAAAAACACAAAAACAAATTTAAATCTTTTTATCCTTCGGGATTGTTGGGTTTCAAATTTCATTTTCAGAAAAGAGCTCGTCGCTCACGTAAAAAACACTTACCCATTCGTGGTCGTACCCATGAACTACATTAGCTCTGATTCCTCTCTCTCGTCCGATTGAGGATATGTAGGCACAAGACAACGATTGTCTTGGCGAGCAACCTTCCCCCACAGTTCCCGTCCGAACTACGTTGACTCTGACTTTCCCATTGCATTAAGGGAGTACGTAGGCCTAGGGCATCAAATATGTCCTACCGAGTCCGTCTTAGTCACCCCCATCCCCGTTTTCTTTTGTTCATTCATAGATAGTAGGACAGCTCACCCTCCGTTTAGACAACAAACGTGGATCCCATCGAGTACGATGGATGCGTGGGGTGCTAACACCTTCCCCTCGCATAACCGACTCCCGAACCCTGACTATGGTTGCGATTACCATGTATTTCCCCCTTTCTTTTCAGGTTTATGCAGTGTTTCCTTTCCCTCTCTCGGGATAAATACACATTGCTGGCGACTCTGTGTTTTCTGCGCCACTCTCGTGTTTGTATCGTTGGATGCGAATCTTTTGGGAGCGACAACAATCTCCATGTATCATTTCGACATCTGACCTTGGTATAAATCTCGGACTCTGTGCGGGATAGCAAAAGGGCGTAGGCACCTCTTCCTGAGACATATAGTCATCCTCGTTAAGATAGGACTTCCATTCCTCATCCGTATCGGAGGGATCCTCCTCGTTGATGGTATGGACTGCATGATACACTGGGTGAAGGAAACCTCCACTGTGGAAGAAGTCCTGAATGGGATGAAGACTTTCATCGTTAGTAGTAGTCTGGGTGCAGGTTGCAGAAAAACCAAGACCCTTCTTTGTTTTATTATCAGTAGGAGTGACAAGATGTCCCCATCCTTTTGCACTGTTATTTTTTATCACTTCGAGAGCATCTCTGTATGAGGAAATCGAGGTTCCTTTTTCTGATTGATTCTCATTACTCACCGACGGTGCTTGGAACTGAGTTCCAACAACCTCCTCGGGTTCTACACAAGTAGATAATGACAAGTTGCTCACGAGCAAGGCTTGATCTCCACAAACCATGACGAGTTGATCGTTCTTGACGAACTTCAGTTTTTGGTGCTGTGTCGAAGTGACCGCCCCAGCCTGGTGTATCCAAGGTCTTCCTAATAAACAACTGTATGTTGCCCGGATGTCCATGACCTGGAAAGTAATTAGGAAAGTGTGAGGACCGATAGTTATGGGAAGGTCGACTTCGCCGATAACTTCTTTCCGAGACCCGTCAAACTCTTTGAAGATGACCTTACTGCCCATCATCGGGGGTCCTTTGAATGATAGTCGCATTAAAGTGGACTTCGGTATAACGTTGATGGCCGATCCTGTGTCTACCAGTACGCTGGCTAAAGCATCGTCCTGGCAGTTAACTGTGATATTGAGCGCCATGTTGTGGCTTTTGCCTCCCTCTGGCAAATCCTCATCACTGAATCCTAAGTTGTTGCAGGAAGTGATGTTAGAGATGATGCTATCGAACTGTCGTATTGACACATCCCGTTCCACAAAGGCCTGCTCTAAAACTTTCTGTAGAGCCTCTCTGTGGGATTCGGAACTGAGTAAAAGTGATAACACTGAGATCTTTGAAGGAGTTTGTAACAGTTGGTCAACAATGTTGTATTCACTCCTTTGGATGAGCTTCTGCATCTCATCATTGTTTTTCGAAAGGTCGGGATTACTGGATTGACAGACTGGTGGATCAGGAGCTTCTGTCTGAAGTTCCTTTTCTTTGTTAGGTTCCCCAACTCCTCGGTTGAAGATTCGACCACTCCGTGTTACTCGACTGATGTCTGCAATATTCACGACGGAGGGTAATGGAATTTCCTTTCCATTCTTAATTATTGTTGCACCGTATTTGTAAGGGATCGCCTTAGCTGATTCATACGGTAATGGTCCCGACAGATAGATGACTACAGGAGCCTTCTGATTTTTCTGACTGTCGTAAGTAACTTCAATCAGTTCCTTGCTAAGAACCTTTGATTCGTCTAGTAGAGGGATGATGGCACAAACATCCTTGTTCCTCTTAGGGTCAGAGATTACAACCACGTCTCTGATTTGATCTGTGAAGTAGTCCGGCGTCCAGTCAACGGACCCCGAAGCTAGGTATGGGTGAATCTCCATGCGATCCAACTGACCCTGAAGGGCCGCTCGCACGAGGTAACATCCTTGGTTATTTTCCAAACAGACTCTACAACATTCATAGTTGTGTGGTGCCACGTGGCCACGCCCGCTTTGAATGCAGTGTAACCTCACTAGATCTGTTTCCGTAGATCAGACATCCTGACTTCGATGCCGAGTAGGGTTCCCATCAACCACACTGATTTGTTGCGTGTCTTCATCCATATAGATTGGAAGCCACCAATGGTTTAACAAGTGTTGTAAAGTTCTTTGAACGAGAGCGTACCCTTGGTTACTCTCACAACATCCTTTACATTTCTGTTAATCATTCGAAGTGAGAAAACCAAGTTGGACTTGCCTGGCATGTAACTCCACCAAGCTGGTATTCATCAAACGAATATCGAAGATTTGAATCATGTTTATCTGATAGGGATTCCTATCATGGTAGTCCTGGATCCATCCAAGATCCATCTGACGCTGGAGGGCCTCTTGTACAAAAGAGCATCCCTGTTTGTTTACCGAGCAAGTCAGACAGGAATTGTAATCGTGCCGCGGCAGATTATGATACTGGCTTTGCCTTGAGTGCATCGCCACCAAGTTGACATTCATTGTATGGATGTCGTTGTTCTGAATGACGTTGGAATTCGTATAGGTCATGCTGACTCCACGAACTCGATGCTCTTGGATCCATCTGAGATCCAATTGTTCCTGTAGAGATGATTGCACCACCGAACATCCCTGATTTTTTTTAGAGCAGATATCACACTGGTGATAATTATGAGGTGGCACATGGTCATATCCGCTCTGTCTACAATGCATCTTGACCAGATTGGCCCTTAACAAGAGTACATCATGAATTTGATAGGTGTTGTTAGACTCTCCCTCTGTCAAATTGACTGCAGCTTTCTCGTGTTGAGGCAGCGGGTTCGTGAGAAGATTCAGATTCGTATCTTTGAAAGATAAGACCCCGCTCCTAACAAGTTTTTGTACATTATATTTGAAACTGAGATAGTTCTCTATGTTATGTCCTGGTCCTCCTTGATGGTAAGGACAAGTATGATCTGTTTTGAACCAAAAAGGCGGATTTTCCTGTACTGTAAGAGGAGACTTAGTCTCGACGTGCCCCTTGACCAGTAGTAATGGAAACAGATCGACGTACGACATGGGTATAGGGTCAAACCCTGGTGGTCGCATTGTACGGTTATTGTGGTATGGAGGACGAGTCTGCTGAAGAGACTGTTGTGTCCTTTGCTGAAATTGCTGTTGATTAGGTTGGCTCTACGCAACCTGAGGTTGATACGTAGGAACAGGCGCAGGATTGATAGCAGGAGTTACTGCTGCTACTGGTTAATATCGTCGCCTTTGCTTTCCGAGAGAGATATTCCTTATATCTTGCTATTTTTTCTTAGGGAGAGGACTACCGTATCATTTTGTACTACTTGATGATCCAGCGTCTTTAACCAAACGTCCTTCCCGGACTACTTCCTCAAGACGAACTCCCATGCCCACCATCTCGGTGAAGTCACTGGGCGCACTGGCAACCATTCTGTCGTAGTAAAATGAGCTCAAGGTTTTTAAGAAGATCTTTGTCATCTCTTTTTCCTCAAGAGGTGGAGAAATCTGAGCGACAATTTCATGCCATCTCTGAGCGTATTCCTTAAAGGTTTGCATGTCCTTTTGTGACATCGATCTGAGTTGATCTCTGTCCGGTGCCATGTCCAAATTGTATTTATATTGTTGAATGAAAGCAGCACCAATATCTCTGAACGTGCCGATCGTAGCGCGGTTTAAGCCCATGTACCATTTTAATGTGGCACCAGTTAAACTATCCTGAAAGTAATGAATTAATAGCTCCTGGTTCTTTGTCTGAGCTGACATTCGCCAAGCGTACATCACTAAATGACTCTGAGGGCAACAGTTACCCTTGTACTTTTCAAAGTCGGGCACTTGGAACTTGTGTGGGACTTTCACATTGGGGACCAAACAAAGGCCTGCGGCGTCCTTTCCAAATAGATCCTGACCGTGAAGGGCCTGCAAAGGGAGTCTCCACTGAGTTTGATGGTCGATCGGGGGCTCTTAACTGGAATTCACTCCCAGTAAGATTACCCGTATTTCCATCACCTATCTTAGGTGTATACTCAATCTTTCCACATGCGGCATCACACGTATTCCCATTAGCAAAAAAATAAACACAGATATCAATTAGGAAAAGCAGTATATATATTTATCTTAATCATCCTAAACCTCTAGTCTTATGATCCTATACAGACAATGACTCCCCAGCAGAGTCGTCATTTCTGTGACATGAATTTAGGGTTTCAACCAGAGAGATAAGAGGACAAAACCCTGCGTGGCCCCACGGTGGGCGCCATTTTTTTGTAGCGAGAGATTTTGGACGTGGTTCTTAAGCAGTGTCGCTCTGGGGTACTACAGGTCGATTCATTTTTTATTCTATTGAAGCTGATGAAGGAAGGGAAATAGATGTCTCCAATTAACCCTGCTTGCATACTGAGTTTAAACAGATGACTATTGGTTTACTGATGCGGTTTAGATTGTGGGCCTCTCTCTTCTTATTTTGTTAAGAATGAAATGACGGGACTATGCTATTGGTAGGATGTTAGGACTGATGCTTTTCGATTGATGTATGAAGGTACGGGATTTTGGGTTTTTGATTAGTGTGCTCGCTAAAATTCTTTTGCAATCTTATGCCTACGTATTCCCGTTTAACGAAACAGGGAAATCAGAGCGATCGTAGTTCCTCCTATTCGATGGGAGGAAAAAGGTCATTTTGGTGTCTTGTTCAAAGCCCAAGACGTGAAGCTAAAGGTGGTTTGTATCATGTTCAAAGCCCAAGATGTGAAGCTGAAGGGTCTATTTGTATCTTGTTCGAAGCCCAAGATGTGAAGCTAAAGGGTTTTGACTTTAGAGAGAATTTGTCATCTCTAAAGGGGGTCTGTTTGTCACAACTGTTGGGTGACTGATTATAAAGGAGAATTACTTTAACTGGGATATGTGAATCCAGCAATGCCATAATTTCCTTTATAGGGGATTTTTAACCTGAAGGAGAAAACTTTAACTCAGTTTAGAGCAATGCTATCTTTCCTTAGGAATTTCTCATGCTAAAAGAGGGACAGTGGCGTGGATGTAAAAAATCTAGAGGCTTGCCGCTTATAGCAATTAGATGGGGGAAAAGGAGTTGTTGATGTTTGTATACTATGAACGAGGCACGTCTTTTGATGTTAAAAGGTTGATTGACTTAACCGGGGTTTCCTTATACAAAGCCTAAGAGGAGGCTATTGACCCAACAAGAGGGTGTTTTTATGTGTCTCGTACGAAGCCTGAGAGAGAGCCTAAAAGGGTTGACTCAACAAGAGAGTGCTTTTGTATGTGTCTTGTACGAAGCTCAAGCTGAGGCTAAAGGTGTTTTACTCAACAAGAGAGTGTTTTTGTATCTCGTACGAAGCCCGAGATGGAGGCTAAAGGTGTTTGACTCAACAAGAGAGTCTTTTATACTCAACAAAAGAGTGTTTTTGTATCTCGCACGAAGCCCGAGATGGAGGCTAAAAAGGTTAGCTCTGCTAGGGAGAATCATTGTACAAATCCCAAGAGGAGGCTAGGGTGTTAGTGACTGTTTCAGTTTAGTGACAGGTCCAGTATGTTGGTTAAAAGCGAAAATCAGTTCTTATATGGGTAATGTTGTACTTTGAGATTGATCAGAGGATCAGGGAGATTTCATGTTCTTTAAGGAAATGGAAAATCCAAAGGGTATTGAGACTGTCTAAGTCTACGGGTGTTTTGAGATATCAATTCTCAGGTAGTGAATGATCTTTGTATGATGCCCAAGAGAAGGCTGGTATGTTAAGGGATGAAGATCAACCCATTAACTGGTCTGACACTTGACTCAGAAAGACAGCTCTAGAAAATTAATGAGTAGGTTATATTTCTATACCTGTAGAGGTCTCTGGGTCTTTGTACTAAGCCCAAGAGAAGGCATGAGAGCTTTTAAGAAGCCGAAGAGTCCTTGTACAACGCCCAAGAGGAGGCGGAGATGCTTTTAAGAAGCCTGTGGGTCCCCAAACCCTGAGGAGTTCAAGACATGCCGTTCACTGAGAATAGATCAAGCCAGGAAAGTCCGAGAATTTGGAAGAAACTCAAGAGATGCCAATCACGGAGAAAAGATCATCTCTGAGGAGTAGAGTTTCTTTGACGATTTCTAAGGGTGACAGTCTGAGGAAGGGTTCACCGAGAATGCTGCCTTTCACGTCTCCATATTGTTTAACCCCAAGAGGAGGGAAGACTGTGTCTGGTAATCCTATGGGGATCTAGTTTTGTTTGTATTTAAGAGTGACCAACAGGGCTTTACCTAGTGCTAGACGTAGTTGCCGGGGTAAACTCTAAATAACTTTAAAGAATGGGGCTTATAACACGAGGGTAGGCCCAAGGGTTTGATTTTGGAACTGGCGATCACGCTGAGATTTTCTTTTAACGCAGAGGGACTTATACAATATTTGAGGCCCAAAATTGTTTTGGTTAAAAGGGGATTGGGTCTTACACTCTATTAGAGGCCCAAAGTGTTTAAAAGTTTTGTTTGAGTGAAAATCAAGGAAACCCTAAATTTGTTTTCTTTTAAAAGGAAATAGTTAAAGAAAATCAAATAAAAATGATAAAAATACCAAATAAGTTTGAATAAACCACTTGTGATGTTTGTTGAGGGTTTGAAAATGAGGTTTTTATCACAAGATAAATTAAAACTCATTTAGTTTTGATTTTCATAGTAAATATTCACTTTTAAATGCTTAAAAACAATTAAAAAGGAATTTATTCACAAAAATACTAATTATATTAAATAACTAATATAAATTTAATTTTTTTGTGGAATAAAATATTTCAACATTTTTGTGATTTTTTGCAAAAAGAACCAATCAAAAATAATTAAAATTGAGGGAGTCATTAATTTTTCAAATCATTAAAAATAATAAGAAAAACAATAAAAAAGTGGAAAGAATAGCAAAAAGAGGATCTGGGGCGAGGGGGATTTGAACCCCAGACCTCTTGTGTATAGGGCGCGCGCCTTACCACTGGGGTGGTGATACATCTGTTGATTGAAACACAACCACAAATATACAAGGCTTGCCTTGTTTTTGGCCTGGCCCAAGGCAAGGCAAGGCAAGATTTTGGTTGAAAACGTGAAGGCCATAACTTTCTCATTTCTCCATGTATTGGGACAAAATTTAGGTCTATCCTGCCTAGAATTTCACAAGGAATCCAATGGTGGTGGTATTTTTTTTAGATCATGCTCCTATTGAAAAACCCGATAGTGGTTTTGAAATAGGCCATGATTTGCATTTTCTATGCCATCTCTTGGTACAAGCATGAATTTCATGATAAATTGGTGCAAACACAACACATATAACATGTATAAGAGATGCATGATCAGTGGACATCAAAAGAAAGCATGGTTCAAAGAATCCAAGTTGTGATGCTTACCTCTTTTTGGAGCTTTTGTGCAATCTGCCAAGCCACTTGTTCCAGAAATGATTTGATGCTTTGAACAACCTCAAATGATCTCTTAGAAGCTTTTAGGATGGTTGGAATCAGCTGGAAACCTCAGGAACAAGTTTGAGCTCTTTCTTGCAAAAGGGGCAAAAGTGGCCAAAATAGCAACTCTCTCAAATGGTGTTCCAGATGGGGGAACCATTTGGGACAGTTCAAGGATGATATTTGGAGTGTGTTTGAGGTTTTATCTAGTTTGGAAAGTGACTGAATCAAGATATGGCTTAAAAAATGCACAAACGTCCTATTTTGAGGTTTTGAGAGGTGACTTTGTGATTTTGGTGTTACAGGTCACTTGTGAGAGTTTGGACAGCTTAGATATGATATATTGGATGTGTTTGGATCATAAGCTGTGGTGGAAATGCTTTCTAACTCAAAAAATCAGAGTTAACTTGCTAAAGAAGGTATTTTTGCCTAGAGAAAGAGATTTTGAGGAAAGCAAGTGTTGTAGTGCTTTGGTGCACTCAAACTGAACACAATTGAGCTCTATTTATAGTAGAGCAAGTTTGTTTTGGCTACAATAGTGAATGGTAACTGCAGCAGAGGTTTGGCCAATGTTGAGCAATGAGAATCCAAGTCTCCTTTAACCATTGACTGGAGGTTAGGGCACAGGCTGCTGGTCCCCCTGGTCTTGGATAAGTCTTGATTGAATTCAGTTGGAAATGGTTCAGTCCATGCCACCTTGGTGCATCCATTGAATGCTCCAATCCAAAATTGGAGTCTTGTCCCTCTGTTAGGCATTTCTAGGTTTGGCATTCTATTTTTGGTTCCAAAGACTTGGGAGGCTTGGGATCAGAGTTGGTTCCTCCTTGGTCCCCCCTTGAGGTGTTCAGATGGATAGAGTTGCTTGCCCTTTGTAAAATTTGAGTAAATCGGGCATAACTCCAAAATCTGCCTTGCCATGACAGTTTACAGTAAGGCATATTGGCATTGTCATATCTCATGGCTCAAGTGGACTTTGATGGAGTTCTTGGCCATTTTCGAAAGCCCTCATATGATACAACAACTGTTTGATCATAATTGGTTTTGATACTTTTTGGATCCAAGTGAAAAATGTCCCTACATTTGGAAAAAAGTAAGGCAGATTCTGACTTAGTGAAAATTTCACTAAGTGTTGGAAAAAAGTGACATTTTCACTTTTTGTGATTTTGATCATTCCATAACTTAAAATCCATGAGGAATTGGAATGAGTTATGTTTGAAGCTTTTGTAGAGTGTCATGAGAGCTACAAATCCAGCTTTGGATGGGGAAAAATGGCCTTGTGGTTTAGGAGTTATGATCCTCCAAAGTTGGTACCCTAGCCACTTTTTATGGTTACCCCTTTTACAAGTTATCCCACTTTTCTTGATTTTTCTTGATGAATTATGATTCCAATCACACATTAACATCATTTTAGGGTTAAAAAACCATAATTGTGAAAAATATCAAAAAGTCAAAGTTTGACTTTTGTGCACAGTTGACTTTTTATCAGATGAATTCCAAATTGTGCGATCCTTTATGAAATCAAGTCCTTGACCTAAATCAAACTTGATGGATTTATTTCATAGGTGTTATAGGGTGTATTGAATCATGTCCTAGGGTTTGGGAGCATGTCCTGGTCAAAAGTCAAAGATACAGTTGACTTTTCTCGCGAAACCCTAACTGTGGTTCAGATGAAATTGAAACTTGTTGCTCAAGCTTCTTGGATAAATCCATTGTTGCAAATGGATAAATGTGGTGTATTAGAGACCCTCAAATCATGTCTTGAGGTCTTGGCTCATGCTTTGCCCCAAAAGTCAACTTAGGGATGAATTAGGTCAAGAAACCCTAATTCCTGATTTTTTGTGAATGCATTAAATTGACTTGATGATTGGGTCCATGGTGTCCCTTGGAGCATCATAGGTTATGCTTTGAAGCATTGGCTCATTCCCAGAGGAAAATTTCCATCTAGAGACCCTGGTTGACCAAACCCTAATTTGGTGATACTGGCGATCTCGAGGCTTAATCCACTTGGAATGCTGCAACCTTGTGCTTGATCCTTGTTGTGGGAGTCCTCCTGATCTATTGTGGATGTTTGAGAGGTTAGACAAGTTGAAGATCATGTCATTCCTTGATTGATCCTTTGTCTAAGAACTCTGAGAGGGCCTGAAACCCTAAATTTGATTGTAGTGGATGCTCACCCATCTTTGGGGAGACTGATAAGGCATAATGATTCATTCATATTGTGATGATGATTTGCACAATGATGGGAAATCTTAGTGGTCAAAATTTGGGGTATGACATTTGATCCCAGAGTATACTTGATAACAACAAATAAGCCCAACATCTGATATCGACTTATTTGAGCACGGTCATGCATTTTATAGTCATACTCTATCAACGGGTACACAGATATTACCCCTTATATGTAGGAGGGGCAAATCCCATCTAGGTTACTCATGTCCCTCAGCATGATTTGTAGAGTGCCCGTAAACCATCTTTATGGTTGATAGAATTTGAGTTTGGCCTAACTCAACCCTACAAAACTGGGTGCTTTACCCGGTTGAGCCACTGTCTTTCGGTGAGAATTTTTTTTTTGCAAAGCGTGTTGTTACTTTGGTTTGCCTTTCACTTTTCAAAATTCTTCGGTAACCACCCTTCCGCCAGTGTCGTCGTTACTGTTTCGGGGACGTTTCAAAAAGCCGACCCCACCATCAGTTTTCAATATTCTCCGATCATAACCACATAGTCGCCGTCCTCCGCCGTCTCTACTATTCTCTGTGACCTTCCAGCAAACTTTTTCACAGGAAGAAACCTCTGCACGCGCCCACACGCACCACATCCATCTTCGCGCGTGGGCATCAAGCGCCGCCACCTGAACCGCACGTGACAGCGCACCCGACGGCCGATCGCGTGTTATTTTCTCTCTTCAGATACTCATGGCTACTCCTCAGAACTTTATGCCAAACTATGATGATTTCCTCAAGTGGTATCAAAATTATCAGAACTCAGATTCTACTGCTACGGTAGCACACACTGGTAATTCATATGTTTGCCTCTCTCAATCATCTCCTCTTCGACCTTGGGTCATTGATTCTGGTGCGTCTGATCATGTTACTAGTAATAAAAATCTTCTCTCTTCCCTCTCTACCTTTGGTATCTTACCTACTATAACTTCTGCCAATGGTTCTCAAACCTGGTCCAAAGGGATTGGTACTGTTCAAATTATACCTTCTCTCTGTTACTTTTATCCTCTATGTACCTAATTGTCCATTTAATTTACTTTTAGTCAGTCGTTTAAATCGTTATCTTGATTGTAGTGTCATCTTCACTAACAATAATGTTACCCTGCGGGATCGGAGTTCGGGATAGACGATTGGAGTCGGATATGAGTCTCAAGCCCTTTATTACCTCTCATTGTCATCTCAGACATGCTAAGCCAAAGATTCTCCGCTTACTATCCATGCTCAGTTAGGTCATTCCAGTTTTTCCAAATTACATAAGTTGGTGCCAAATTTATCGAAGGTATCTAATTTACATTGTGAGTCATGTCTGTTAGGGAAACACACTCGTAGTCAATTTCCCAATCGATTCAACAAACAAGCTTCGTCCCCTTTTGCTTTAGTTCACACCGATGTTTGGGGTCCCTCGCATATTGTCTCTACTCTTGAGTCTAGGTATTTTGTCACCTTTATTGATGATTTTTCATGTTGCACGTGGTTATTTTTAATGAAGAATAGATCTGAATTATTTTCTATTTTTGAACAATTTTATCGAGAGATAAGAAGTCAATTCGGTGTGTCTATCCGTACCTTAAGAAGTGACAATGCCCGTGAATATTTATCCCAACAATTTCAAAATTTTATATCACACAATGGTATTCTCCATCAAACATCTTGCCCTCACACACCTCAACAAAATGGTGTAGCCGAACACAAAAATCGACATCTCGTAGAAACCACTCGGACCCTACTTCTCCATGGTAATGTTCCACTTCGGTTTTGGGGCAATGTTATGCTAACGGCATGTTACCTTATAAATCGCATGCCCTCATTTTTCCTTAACAATAAAATCCCTCATTCAATCCTTTTTCCCAATTCCCCACTTCACCCAATTCCTCCCCGAGTCTTCGGGTCCACATGTTTTGTGTAACACCCCCAATCTATACCCCCAATTAATTAAAGCGATAACATATAATCAGAGTATAATTAAAACATGCATGGCATAGAAAGGAGCGTCACATCAAAATGATGAAATAAAATAACCTGCTCAAATAGATATGCAACAATCAGGTAGCAACCTATACAGAGGAACTCGGTTCCTAACACCCACAATTCATATACAGAATAAAAGCGGAAAATCTGCAACTGAAATCTCATATATATAAACATAAAAGTTTTTCTGTCTTATACAGAGTCATACATGTCAAATCCAAAAAAATATATATATACATAATGTCACATAACGATCTCCCCGACTACCCGGTGCTACATATCAGAGCCGACCGATGAAAGAATGAAGACAGAATCTTCACAAAAAGACCTCCAGCATCTAATCTGCAATGCCTCATAGAGCATTCAAAACAGCAGAAGGGTGAGAAACACAATTATAATATAGTTGCATACAATTATGTAATAACAGAAAATACGCACACAACAACATTCTCACCACAACATATAACATAATTCAAACACAAACAACACAATTCTTATCTCATACATCCATCACAAAAGCATATCAATCATGCTCAATACATTTATCACCAACATGTGTATATATCAACTCATCAATTCCATTCACAAATCCCACACATAATCAATCCATTCATGATTTATGCAAATGCACAGAGACCGACACAACGACTCTATGCAATTCAATGCGGTACCGTTCCATCCATCATCTCATCATTAATTCACTCAGGAATTATTGGAATCATCACTTATTACTTTGTGTAACTCCAAGTCGGGCAAACGATGTACCTCCTCGCTTTCGGTCCTCTTTGTATAAGGCACACGACGTTTATGGATCGCTTTCGGTCCTCTTTGTATAAGGCACACAATCCGATCACACTTGAACAACTTAGCATAAAGTCTCTTTTCCTTCAAGATTTGCAATACAATACGCAAATGCTCCGCATGTTCCTCCCGAGACTTAGAATAAATCAAGATGTCATCGATAAAAACAACAACAAATTGATCCAAATGCTCATGGAAAATGCGATTCATATACTCCATAAACACTCCCGGCGCATTAGAAACCCCGAACGGCATCACAGAATATTCGTAATGTCCGTATCGTGTCCTAAAAGCCGTCTTCTGAATATCTTCCTCTTTCACTCTAATCTGATGATAACCTGATCTCAAATCAATTTTACTAAACACACACGCACCTACCAACTGGTCCATCAGATCATCAATTCTCGGAAGAGGATACTTATTCTTAATCGTTACCTTATTCAGCTGGCGATAAATACACAATCGCATACTTCCATCTTTCTTTTTCACCAATAAAACTGGAGCACCCCAAGGTGATACACTCGACCTCACAAACCTCTTTTCTAACAATTCATTCAACTGCTTCTTCAACGCAACCAACTCAGATGCCGACATACGATAAGATGCCATAGATACAGGTCTAGTACTAGGAACTAGATCTATAGAAAACTCCACCTCTCTCTCTCTGGCGGCACATCTGAAATATCCTCCAGAAACACCTCTGGAAAATCACACACGACTGGAACCACATTAATTGCAACTTGACTATCCACAGTCAATGATGCAAACAACCCGAACAACTGAGCTTCATCCGCCAAAAGTTTCTTCAACTCTTTGGTAGATAAGAAACTCGATTCCTCGTCTTCTTCAAGAGAAGGAAATCTTACCAACTTATGATAACAATCGATATGAACTCGATTGAACTGCAACCAATTCATTCCCAGAACCATGTCTAAACCCTCCAACGGCAGACACACCAAATCCATCTCAAAATCCCTACCATAAATGGTCAAAGGACAACTTAAACAAACCAAAGAAGTAGCTACCAACCCCATTGCTGGAGTATCGATAACCATCTCTCCACCCATCGAAGACAACAACAGATTCAAACGTTGCGCACACTCAGACGAAATAAACGAATGAGTCGCTCCGGTATCAATAATAGCAACTAAAGGCATACTATTAATAAAACAAGTGCCTCTGATCAGACGGTCTGCACTAGTAGTCTGAGTTCCTGCCAATGCAAATACTTTCCCTCCAGCTTGAGCTTACTTTGGTTTCGGACACTTCGCACTAACAAGACCAGGTTCACCATAGTTGAAACACTTCACCATATTCCTCTTGCAATCAGTTGCGACATGTCCTATACCTCCACAATTGGAACACTTCCTTATATTCTTTCTACATTCAAACTGACGATGCCCTAAGCCACCACACCTATAACATCTCATAGGATTATACGTACCTCCCCCACTTGGCCTTTTATCAGAATTAGCCATTTGCTTACCCTTGTCAGCCGGTGACACATAAGGACCACCACGAAACGGTTGCTTTCCTTTCCTTTCGTTCACACTCTTATAATGAGTAGAAGGAGCTTTGCTATCCTCCTAAAAAATTCTACAACAATCAACCAAATCCGAAAACCTCCTAATTCTTTGATAACCAATTGCCTGCTTGATCTCAGGATGCAACCCGTTCTCAAACTTCACACATTTGGAAAACTCCGCAGTTGCTTCAGCATAATGTGGATAAAACTGAACAAGCTCCACAAACTTAGCAGTATAATCAATAACAGACATATAACCCTGTTTCAACTCCAAGAAATCTATTTCCATCTTTCCTCTAACATCTTCAGGAAAATACTTCCTCAAAAACTCGCAGCTAAACAAAGCCCAAGTGACCTCTTCACCTGCAGCTTCCCACACATGACGCGCACTAACTCACCAATCATCAGCCTCCTCCTGTAACATGTGAGTACCCAATCTCACCTTATGTTCCTCAGCACAGTCCATCACTCTAAAGATTCTTTCAATCTCCTTAAGCCAAATCTGAGCACCATCAGGATCATGCCTTCCTTTGAAGATAGGCGGTTTGTTCTTCCTGAACTCATCATTCCCACGAGCATTAGGTGCACCCCGCACAGCCTGAGCCATAGCTTACATCGTAGCAGCAAGAGCAACGTCATTCCTTCCAGCCATATTCTATTCATATCCAATAACAGTAACTATGGTTAAACAATCAGCTTTCCAGAACACAACTGATGCACAACAAACAACTTGGTCAAAACGACTGACACTGACTGGCACGGACTGACACAAACTGGCTCTGATACCACTTAATGTAACACCCCTAATCTATACCCCCAATTAATTAAAGCGATAATAGATAATCAGAGTATAATTAAAACATTCACGGCATAGACGGGAGCGTCACATCAAAATGATGATATAAAATAACCTGCTCAAATAGATATGCAACAATCAGGTAGCAACCTATACAGAGGAACTCGGTTCCTAACACCCACAATTCAGATACAGAATAAAAGCGGAAAATCTGCAACTGAAATCTCATATATATAAACATAAAAGTTTGTCTGTCTTATACAGAGTCATACATGTCAAATCCAAAAAAAGATATATATACATAATGTCACAAAACGATCTCCCCGACTACCCGGTGCTACATATCAGAGCCGACCGACGAAAGAATGAAGACAAAATCTTCACAAAAAGACCTCCAGCATCTAATCTGTAATGCCTCATAGAGCATTCAAAACAGCAGAAGGGTGAGAAACACAATTATAATATAGTCGCATACAATTATGTAATAACAGGAAATACGCACACAACAACATTCTCACCACAACATATAACATAATTCAAACACAAACAACACGATTCTTATCTCATACATCCATCACAAAAGCATATCAATCATGCTCAATACATTTATCACCAACATGTGTATATATCAACTCATCAATTCCATTCACAAATCCCACACATAATCAATCCATTCATGATTTATGCAAATGCACAGAGACCGACACAACGACTCTATGCAATGCAATACGGCACCATTCCATCCATCATCTCATCATTAATTCACTCAGGAATTATTAGAATCATCGCTTGTTACTTAGTGTAACTCCCCGTCGGGCAAACGATGTTCCCCGTCGCTTTCGGTCCTCTTTGTATAAGGCACACGACGTTTATGGATCGCTTTCGGTCCTCTTTGTATAAGGCACACGATCCGATCGCTTTCGGTCCTCTTTGTATAAGGCACACGATCGTCCATAACGTCGCTTTAAGTCCTCTTTGTATAAGGAACACGACCGTTACAGCAGATCCCCTTGGGAATCGTTTCGTCGCTCACACCCACTAGGGCACACAACATCACAAGAATGCATATCATGATGCTTGGCATACAAAGACACATGACAATCAAATGCATACACATATACAACCATGTAAACCATTCCAACATCCATAATCATGCATATACAATCAAACATAACACAATGCATTTATTTGCCCTTAGGCCACAAACCATCATCACCACATTTCATCACATGCATTCACATCATATAACAGCACACAAGCTATACGTTATATATCCAAAAGCGTATCGCATGTTAACACATCAATTACACACAATTACGACGGTAAAAGTTGACAATGTGACACATTTCCAAATTCCTGACGCAATTAAATCGGCCAACCATCCCCAAAACCATTCCTATAAGAAAGAACATCTCATTAGCATTCCAACGCATCCAACCGCGCCTCAATCCGACTTACAGATCAAAAGTTATGAAGGAAACAAAATAGAACAATCTGTCATGTTCGCAATGCGAAGCTCCTAGCGAGCATTCGCTTTCCTCATTCGCCGTGCGAAGCCCCAGCGAACTGTGGCAGAGGAAAAACAGCATAAAGTTCGCTTTGCAAACTTCTGGCGAACATTCGCCTTCCCATTCGCACTGCGAAGCCCTGGCGAGCCTTCGCTTTCCTCTTCGCTGCTTGTTCACACTGCGAACCTGCGAATTCTGGGATTCGCAGCAGCGCTGTTACTCATCCTAAACCACCATTCCCCCCCCCCTCCCCCAAACACATCCAAACCAAAACATAACAATCAGAACATATCCCAATCATAACAACAAGTATTCTACCGCATTTACATCGCATTCCAACCGCTAAAACATCGATTTCTCTCGTTTCCTCTCAATCGACCTAGAATTGAAAAGTTAGGAAAAACCAACAAACACACACATGATCATACACAAACATAGCATAACCGAGTTTCGCACCCGTACCCGATTAATCGTGCTTCGAAGTGTCGGTTGAATCGATTTCTTACACTCCAAGTTTTTCCTCTTTTTCTTCTTCTCACTCTCCATTTCTCTTCTCTTCTTTTTCTTTCTATTTTTTCTCTATGTTCTATTATAACAGAAAAACAATATCTGCCCAAGCCAAAAAGACCAAAATACCCCTACACTCAATTTCCTCGCAAACGTTCCCAAAACGCGATAAAATATAATAACCAAGAATAAAATAATATAAAGACCAAAAATAATTAAATCGACTCGATTAAATAAATCTAACAAAAACGGGGGCGTTACATTTTGTACACAATCTCCCCCCTGATCTTGATAAACTATCAGCTCGGTCACTAAAGTGTGTCTTTCTTGGTTATCATCGATCCCAAAAAGGTTATCATTGTTATTCACATACTCTACAACGATACCTTATATCGGCCGATGTTACCTTCTTCGAGTCTGTTCCATATTTCGAGTCCAACCAAGCAACTCCAGAACCCCTTTAGGAAAGTATTCTCACACCTCTTCCGAAAGTCCCATCTGCCATTGTCCCCCATCATTCTAGGGAACCTAGCCCATTATATAGGCCTACAGTTGACCCCCCCAACTTCTCGACCACTTCAAACATATCATCATCGTCAACCAATGTGTGTCGTACCTGTTCTGGAGGTCGTACTTGTTCCTGAGGTAGTACCTATCCTTGAGGTTATTGTAGACTCTCCTTCGACGCTCTCGCCATCACCGGATCCGATCCTGCCACCTGAGTCTGATATTTCGATTGTTGTTCAAAAAGGTATACGTCAAACATGAAATCCTTCTCCACATTATATTGATTTATTTTATCGTCGTCTTTCTCCTTTGGAATATACTTGTTTGTCTTCTTTGTCTTCTGTTTCTATTCCTAAAAATCCAAGTGAATCATTATCTCACTCTGAATGGAGGCAAGCAATGATTGATGAAATGTGTGCTCTTCAAAGCAGTGGTACCTGGGAACTGGTTCCTCTACCCCTTGGAAAATCTTTAGTAGGTTGTCGTTGGCTTTATACAGTGAAGGTTGGTCCCGATGGTAAGTTTGATCGATTTAAAGCTCGCTTGGTGAAACACCCCAATTCCCATCGCGAATAAATAATACATAATTAAAATCAGAGTAACTAAAAATTTATTTTTCCGGCAAAAACAAGGATGTTACATTTAAATAAACAAAACATCATCCCTGCTCATACAATTGATACATAGCATAAAATAGA
Source organism: Lathyrus tuberosus (assembly GCA_022829125.1). Lineage (NCBI taxonomy): Eukaryota > Viridiplantae > Streptophyta > Magnoliopsida > Fabales > Fabaceae > Lathyrus > Lathyrus tuberosus. The sequence goes on from JALAZF010000405.1 coordinate 2,534,972, forward strand.
ATACCCTCAAAGGGGAAACTTTTTCCATATAAAGGGAAAGGTCGATTATGGAATAAAGCGGAAAGATCCATAACCGACTTGTTTTACAAAATAAATCATTTTAGAACATCAACTATATACACAAAAGTACTACAAAATACAATCAACAAATGTATACATATATATATAATCATTTCACGACTCCCGTGCTACGTATCAGAGCAGACACCAAGACCGACAACAGAACGGAGGACTAATCTTCACAAAAAGACCTCCGGAAACTCTAATCTGCAATGCCTCATAGAGCATTATAAAATAGCAGAAGGGTGAGAAATAACAACTAAAATCAAGATTGCATAATAATATGCAAAAACATAACAATTCACATGCATAGATATTCTCACCACAAACACCACATACTATTACGCATAGCATATCACATATACATGACATATATCAATTATCCAACATAATCACATATTCACACATAAGGCATACCAAGTCATAACATATAGAAACACATTACACATCACATAGCATTTGTCTACGCATAATACATATTATCCACAGCCAATGCATTTATCACATATGCACATCAAATTACCCATGCTATCACGATCTCAACACATAACAAATCAATGCACAATTTCCACACATAATGCATCCATGATTTATGCAAATTCACAGAGACCGACACAACGAATCTATGCAAATGCCATGCGGTACCGACTTCCAATGTTTCTCATCACTAGTTCACTCAGGAACTCTGCTGGAACCATCGCTCGTTACTTAGGATCATTCATGTAACTCCCCGTCGGGCATACGATGTTCCCCGTCGCTCACACCTCTTATTTTTAAGGCACACGATCCGATCCGATCGCTCACACCTCTTATTTTTAAGGAACACAAGGTTTATGGATCGCTCACACCTCTTTGTATAAGGCACGCGACCCGATCGCTCACACCCCACATGGGCACACGATCGTCTATGACCATCGCTTTCGGTCCTCTTATTTTTAAGGCTATTCATACCTCTTATTTTTATGGCTCACGATGTTATAGCAGATTCCCTCTGGAATCAAACCGTCACTCAGGACGTCACAACAATGCATATCATGATGCTTGGCATACAAGGACTCATGACATTCAATGCATCTTCACACATATATGCATTTATCTCCATCAACAAAATCACACTTTGCACTTAAGTCCAAAACAACGCATTTAATTGCCATACGGCCACAAATCATCACCACACCATCTAAACACATGCATTTACATAATACAACAGCACCTTACATGATACACATCAATTACGCACAATAACAACGACAAAAGTCGACAAACCAACACTATTCCAAATTCCCGATATAATTAAATCGGCTAACAATTTCCAAATTATCATAATAAGAAAGTACAGCTCAATAGCTTTCCAACGATACCAAGAATGTAAAAATCGGATAAACGGAACCCAAGTTACGAAAGAAAAACGAAAACGATATTTTGAAAAGTCCCATTTTACAATTTTCCTGACCATACGTGTATGGCCCCTCTCATACGCATACGGCAGAACCCCCATATGCGTACAATACGCAACTCACCAGATGGCCGGGAAAAGAGACATCCCATACGCGTATTGGCCCCAAAACTCGCCAATGATACACGTATCATCAAGGCCCATACGCGTATGAACATGCCCCATACGCGTATTGCCAAGGTCCATACGCGTATGAACATGCCCCATAGTGTATGACCTGGACTGACCCAGAATTCTGCAGGCTTCTTGCTGTTACGGGTTTCACACCCAAAATCCCCCAAATCATCATCCAAATTCAGAAAAACACCAATTTGAGGTACAACAATACATATCCAACATGTATAAACAACAAAGAACATAATCAACATGAGTTTAGACACATTTGGATCAATTTTTACCAATTTCTAAACATTATGAGTTTTACTATAATCTCCATTTTAATCCAATAACAATCAACAAACACAAATATACATATACAAGCAAGATATAATTGAAACTTCTCACCCTTACCCGATTAACCGCGCTTGAAACGGACGAATCTTCGATTTTCCTCTCTTTCCCTCTTCTCCCTTTCTTTCTTCTTCTTTTCCTTCTTTCCTTTCTTTTTTTCTCTCTTTTTCTCTCAAAGTTTCTATTTTATGAAAAATATACCCAAGCAAAAGACCAAAATACCCCTCAGCTCAAATATCTCGCAAACGCTCTCAAAATGCGATAAAACATAACAACAATGATGAAATATATTTCAGGAAATAAAAGTTGAAAAGAAATTATAATTTAATGCAAATATTTTATCTATCAGAGAAACTAACCAATTAACTCAATTAGCAGGTCAAATACAATAAATTCACACATTTCACAATATTCACATAAATGGAATAAATAAATACAATTAAACAAATCGGGGCGTTACACTTGGTAGCCAAAGGATACACTCAGATTTTTGGGTTGGATTATAGTGATACCTTCTCGCCTGTAGCCAAGATTCCATCTGTTAGACTTCTTCTTGCCATTACAGTCATTCGACATTGGTCTCTTCACCAACTTGACATTAAAAATGCTTTTTACATGGGGATCTTGAAGAGGAAGTATATATGGAGCAACCACCTAGGTTTGTTGCTCAAGGGGAATCATCGAATATGGTGTGTAGGCCACACAGGTCTCTTTATAGTCTTAAGCAATCTCCGAGAGCTTGGTTTGGCAGATTCAGCGTTGTAGTAAAACACTTTGGTATGGTCCGTAGTGAAGCTGGCCCTTCTGTTTTTTATCGTCACCCAGCCCAAGGGTGTATTTATCTTATTGTGCATGTAGATGATATTGTCATAACTGGTAGTGATCAACAGGGAATACTCCAGTTAAAACAACATCTCTCAAATCAATTTTAGACAAAAGATCTTGGTAAACTCCATTATTTATTGGGTATTGAGGTAGCCCAATCTAAAGATGGTTTGGTGATTTCTCAACGAAAATATGCTATGGATGTTTTGGAAGAAACAAGTTTGTTGAATGCTAAACCAGCTGATACTCTTATGGATCCAAGTGTCAAACTACTACCCAATCAAGGGGAACCTCTATCTGACTCAGGAAGGTATAGGAGATTGATTGGAAAATTGAATTATCTCACAGTCACTCGTTCGAACATTTCTTTTGCAGTCAGTGTGGTAAGCCAGATCTTAAATTCCACCTGTTAGGAACACATGGGTGTTCTTGTTTGGATTCTGAGATACATCAAATGTGCTCCAGGAAAAGGTCTAGTGTATGAAGATAAAGGACATATTAAGATAGTTAAATACTCAGATGTTGATTGGGCAGGATCACCCATTGATAGACGATCTACTTATGGATATTGTGTACTTGTTGGAGGAAACCTTATATCCTGGAAGAGTAAGAAACAAAATGTTATTGCAAGATCAAGCGTCGAGGCAGAGTATAGGTCCATGGCAATGGCAACATGTGAACTTATTTGGTTAAAAAAGTTGCTCAAGGAACTTCAAATTGAAGAAGCAAGAGCAATGCCACTTATTTGTGATAATCAAGTTGCATTCCACATTGATTCAAATCCAATCTTCCATGAGAGGACCAAACATATTGAGATAGACTGTCACTTTTTCATAGAGAAGATCGAGTCAGGTGACATCGTCACAAGCTTTGTCAACTCTAATGATCAATTGGCAGTGTTTACAAAATCCATGTGAAGCCCCAGAACTAATTATATATGTAACAAGCTTGTTGCATTTGACTTATATGCTCAAGCTTGAGGGGGAGTGTTGATATTTGTAAATATAGTGTTAAGAATAGTTGTATATAGAATAGTCTCACATCGACTATATCATGTAATTAGTTGTAATCTCTCTATATATAATAATGTCTCCATAGTGCTTTTTAAAAACACACGGTTTATTCATATGTATCTTAGTCTCTTGTATTCCATCAATGGTCATCCTGTTACAGACAATGTTTGATTGGAAATAAAGTAATTGACTCCACATCTAAGGTCCACAGTGGTTTCAGGTCGAAGGGTGGTATACATCACTATTACTATGAGAATAACTTATGACACTTACATAACAAACTATGTAGTATTCTCGTGGTGGGTCAATCCAGTATAAATATTACTCCTAATATTTATACCTACGTGAAGACTTGATATCTCAAATCCATGACTTGTGATATACGGTCATCAGTCTACTCACATAATAGTCTCTATGCATTACTTTTGTCCTATATGACAGTGAAGCTTGACTACGGATACTTTAAGAATAATGTCCTTATGTATAATGAGGTCTCACGATTAAGTCACACTTAATAGGTCATTAATATACTAATTATTCTAAGGACTCTATTATGTCATATACAAGTAACACAATAAATACAATGCCTAATAAGTATATATAACAAACAATATATATCAAGGTCATCATACAAAAGCATATACAGCCAATATTGATTGGCTATTAGGGCTTACTCTAACATGGCTATCATCGGGGTGAATGAATCCCTTAAGTGCAAGTTGATGGTAGGAACATTTAAGGAAGCATCCATTTGATGGTATATGAGGATCCTAAAATTTTCAATAACAAGTAACTTGAACCTAACAAAGAAGATAATTCATCATTTTTTATCTAGTGAATATAGGAAAGCCTCCATCACGCCTTTTAAATGTTTGCCAAGGTTACTCCAAGTCATTGCGAGAATACCTGGCCCGATTTAATAAAGAAATCATCCTAAACAAACATGCTAACCAAAGTATGTCAGTATGGGCCTACCATAATGGCATCAAAGTTGGGAACTTTAACAAGTCCCTAGGGAAAAAGTCGGAGTCCTCGATGGAAGAGATCATAGCCATAGTGGAGTTCTATATCAAAGTAGAGGAAATTAATGCATAGAAAAAAACCATGGATATGAAAGAGCGAGGTAGTGAAAATATGAGATAACAAGACAGTGGAGGAATCAAAATGTAATACCGGGTCGTGAGAAACTTATCTTCACGCTTTCCGAAAGCCATTGGAGTACTTCACCCCCACTGAACACAAGGAGGGAGAAAATCCTTCAAGATGTATATCATGCCAAAATCATTCCTGAGCCACACCCCCCACCCCCAGCCCCTCCAAAGGATATTCCATGGTGAGTTGCCTTCATAAATGGTGCAAGTACCACAGAATACGAGGCCATTGAAGTAGGATAGTGAAAAATTAAATGAAGGAGTTTTCCTACTAAGATATGTATAAGGAAATTCCCAAAGTTTAGAAAGAAGAAACCTACCAGCACCTCATCCATGAAGGATTCGGGGTACTGAGGAGGGTCATGAGGCCGACTTAACATACCATATGTTGAACACAATAGTTGGAGGATACGCAGAAGGTGGGGAGTACAGTTCATCCAGGAAAAGTATTCCCAACCAGTGGTGCAGATCGCAAGTGCGCCATCCATTAAGTAAGTAATATCCTTGCTAGAAATTAGTTTCAATTCACCACATTGATCCATTTGCAACAATGGATTGATCTAAGAAGCTTGAGCAACAAGTTTCAATTCATCAGAACCACAATTAGGGTTTCGCGAGAAAAGTCAATTGTGCTTTTGAATTTTGACCAGGACATGCTCCCAAACCTTAGGACATGATTCAATACACCCTATAACACCCATGGAACATGTCCATCAAGTTTGATTTAGGTCATGGACTTGATTTCATAGAGGATCGCACAGTTTGGAATTCATCTGACAAAAAGTCAACTGTGCACAAAAGTCAACTTTGACTTTTTGAGATTTTTCACAATTTTGGTTCTTTGACCCTAAAATGATGTTAATGTGTGGTTGAAATTATCATTCATCAAGAAAAATCAAGAAAAGTGGGATAACTTGTAAAAGGGGTAACCATAGAAACTTAGAAATTTTTCTAAGTTATGGAACAAAGTGGCTAGGGTACCAACTTTGGAGGATCATATCTCCTAAACCACAAGGCCATTTTTCCCCATCCAAAACTGGATTTGTAGCTCTCATGGCCCTCTACAAAAGCTTCAAACACAACTCATTCCAATTCCTCACAGATTTTAAGTTATGGAATGATCAAAATCACAAAAAGTGAAAATGTCACTTTTTTCCAACACTGAGTGCAATTTTCACTAAGTCAGAATCTGCCTTCACTTTTTTCCAAATGTAGGGGCATTTTTCACTTGGATCCAAAAAGTATCAAAACCAACTATGATCAAACAGTTGTTGTATCATATGAGGGCTTTCCAAAATGGCCAAGAACTCCATCAAATTCCACTTGACCCATGAGATATGACAATGGCAATATGCCTTGCTGAAAACTGTCAAAGCAAGGAAGATTTGTACATTTTGCTCGATTTGAGAAATTTGTGCAAATGACAAACACACTTATCCATCTGAACACTTCAGGGGGAGACCAAGGAGGGACAAACATTGATCCATAAGCCTCCCAAGTCTTTGGAACCAAAAGTAGCATGCCAAACCTAAAAATGCCTAAAAGAGGGACAAGACTCCAATTTTGGTTTGGAGCATTTAATGGATGCACCAAGGTGGCATGGACTGAGCCATTTCCAAATAAATTCAGTCAAGACATATCCAAGACCAAGGGAACCAGCAGCCTGTGCCCTAACCTCTAGTCAATGGCTAGAGGAGACTTGGATTCTCATTGATCAACATTGGCCAAACCTCTGCTGCAGTTGACAATCACTATTGCTCCCAAAAAAAACTTGCTCTACTATAAATAAAGCTCATTTGTGATCAGTTTGAGTACACCAAAGCCATCAAACAGATGCTTTCCTCAAAATCACCTTCTCACTTCCAAATTTGCCTTCCAAAGCAAGTCACTTTCGGGTTTTGAGTTTGAGAGCAATTCCAACCAAAACAATCACACACACACCTCATAAATATCATATAGAGGTGATCCAAACACTCACAAGTGACCTGTAACACCAAAATCACAAAGTCACCTCTCAAAACCTCAAAATTGGACTTTTGTGCATTTTTCAATCCATGTCTTGATTCAGTCACTTTCCAAACCAGATAAAATCTCAAACACACTCCAAATATCATCCTTGAACTGTCCCAAATGGTTCCCCCATATGGAACACCATTTGAGAGAGTTGCTATTTTGGCCACTTTTGCCCCTTTTGCAAGAAAGAGCTCAAACTTGTTCCTGAGGTTTCCAGCTGATTCCAACCATCCTAAAAGCTTCTAAGAGATCATTTGAGGGTGTCCAAAGCATCAAATCATTTCTGGAACAAAGCACTTGGCAAATTGCACAAAAGCTCCAAAAAGAGGTAAGCATCTCAACTTGAACTCTTTGAAATATGCATTGTTTTGAGGTCCACTGATCATGCACATCTTGTACATGTTATATGTGTTGTGTTTGAACCAATTCATCATGTAATTCATGTCTGTACCAAGAGATAGCACAGAAAATTCAAATCATGGCCTATTTCAAAACCACTATCGGGTTTTTCAATAGGAGCATGATCTAAAAAAAACACCACCACCATTGGATTCCTTGTGAAATTCTAGGCAGGATAGACCTAAATTTTGTCCCAATCCATGGAGAAATGAGAAAGTTATGGCCTTCACATTTCTAACCAAAATCTTGTCTTGTCTTGCCTTGGGCCAGGCCAAAAACAAGGCAAGCCTTGTATATTTGTGGTTGTGTTTCAATCAACGGATGTATCACCACCCCAGTGGTAAGGCGCGCGCCCTATACACAAGAGGTCTGGGGTTTGAATCCCCCTCGCCCCAGACCCTCTTTTTGCTATTTTTTTCACTTTTCTACTATTTCTCATATTATTTTTAATAGTTTGGAAACTTAATAACTCTCTCAATTTTAATTATTTTTTATTGGTTCTTTTTGCAAAAAATCACAAAAATGTTGAAATATTTTATTCCACAAAAAAATCAAGTTTATATTATTTATTTAATATAATTAGTATTTTTGTGAATAAATTCCTTTTTAATTGTTTTTAAACATTTTAAAAGTGAATATTTACCTTGAAAATTAAAACCAAATGAGTTTTAATTCATCTTGTGATTAAAACCAAATTTTTCAAACCTTAAACAAAAATCACAAGTGGTTTATTCAAACTCATTTGGTATTTTTATCATTTTTATTGATTTTATTTAAATATTTACTTTTAAAGGGAAAAATTAGGGTCTCTTTGATTTCAAACCTCATCAATCATTTTCAAAACTCTTTGGGCCTCTTGGTAGAGTTTAAGACCTAATCCTTTGTAAATACAAACCTTTTTGGGCCTCAGTGTATTGTATAAGTCCCGACACCATCAAAAAGTTCGGCGCGATCGTCACCTTTTTAACAAAAACCTTTGGGCCTCTCCTTGAGCTGTAAGCCCCACCACTTGTACAAAAATAAACCTTTGGGGCTCTAATAGAGTATAAGACCCATCCCTTGTAGATAAAATCTTTTTGGGCCTCAATGTATTGTATAAGACCCAATACGTTAAAGAAATCTCGGCGCGAACGTCATTTTTCAAACAAAACCCTTTGGGCCTACCCTCGTGTTATAAGCCCCATTCCTTTTCTTTAAACCGTTTGGGCCTCTTGATAGAGTGTAAGACCCATCCCATTGTACATAAAACCTTTTTGTGCCTTAGTCACTTGTATAAGTCCCTGTACAATTTCAAAACAACAGTGCAATCACTGATAAAACCTTGGGCCTCTCCTTGAGCTGTAAGCCCCAACAATCTTTTCAAAGCATTTTCTCCTTTGATTTAGAATATAATATTATTATCAAAGCTTTCTTTGTTGAACAACTAACCATATAGCATGGAAGCTCTACAACCGAGTAAGTGTTTACCCGCTTTCTTTATCCGCTTTCATATATATATAACTGTATTTTGGGGCTGCTCACTGTAAGTCTTCTTTCACAAACTTTTGTATACTCGTCAAATATCCACTATGTAATACTAGTATAGCTATTTAGATTTTTCCCCGGCAACTACGTCTAGCACTAGGTAAAGCCCTGTTGGTCACTCTTAAATACAAACAAAACTAGATCCCCATAGGATTACCAGACACAGTCTTCCCTCCTCTTGGGGTTAAACAATATGGAGACGTGAAAGGCAGCATTCTCAGTGAACTCTTTCTCAGACTGTCACCCTTAGACATTGTCAAAGAAACTCTAACTCCCCATAGATGATCTTTTCTCCGTGAATGGCATCTCTTGAGTTTCTTCCAAATTCTTGGACTTTCCTGGCTTGATCTATTCTCGGTGAATGGCATGTCTTGAACTTCTCAGGGTTTGGGGACCCACAGGCTTCTTAAAAGCATCCCCGCCTTCTCTTGGGCGTTGTACAAGGACCCTTCAGCTTCTTAAAAGCTCTCATGCCTTCTCTTGGGCTTAGTACAAGGACCCAGAGACCTCTACAGGTACAGGAACAAAACCTAGTCATCAATTTGCTAGAGCTGTCTTTCTGAGTCAAGTGTCAGACCAGTTAATGGGTTGACCTTCATCCCTTAAGATACCAGCCTTCTCTTGGGCGTCATACAAAGATCATTCAATATCTGAGAATCGATTTCTCAGAACACCAATAGACTTGGACAATCTCAATACCCTTTGGATTTTCCATTTCCTTAAAGAACAGGAAATAACCCTGATCCTCTTATCAGTGCCAAGGCACAACCATACCTTTAATCTTTCCTTTTATAAGAACTAATTTTCTCTTTTATCCAACATACCGGACCTGTCACTAAACTGAAACAGTCACCAGCATAAGTAGCCTCCTCTTGGGCTTTGTACAAATGATTCTCCCCAGCGGAGCTAACCTTTTCACACTCTTTTGTTGAGTATAAAAGACTCCCTTGTTGAGTCAAACTTTTAGCCTCCATCTCGGGCTTCGTACGAGATAGAAAAACACTCTCTTGTTGAGTATAAAAGACTCTCTTATTGAGTCAACATCTTTTAGCCTCCATCTTAGGCTTCATACGAGATACAAATCACTCTCTTGTTGAGTATAACAGACTCTCTTGTTGAGTCACTTCCCTTTTAGGCTCCGTCTTGGGCTTCGTACAAGACACATAAAAGCACCCTCTTTTTTGAGTCAGTCACTTGTTAGCACCCTCTTGTTGGGTCACTAGCCTCCTCTTAGGCTTTGTATAAGGAAAACCCCGATTGAATCAATCAACCTTTTAGAATCCAAATCTGTGCCTTGCTCACAGCACACAAACATCAACAACTCTTCCCCCCCCCCCATCTAATTGTTGTAAGCGGCAAGCCTCTGGATTATTTACATCCACGCCATTATCCCTCTTTTAGCATGAGAAATTCCTAAGGAAATATGGTATTGCTCTAAATTGAGTTAAAGTCTTCTCCTTCAGGTTAAAAAATCCCCTATAAAGGAAATTATGGCATTTTTGGATTCACATATCCCAGTTAAAGTAATTCTCCTTTATAATCAGTCACCTGACAGTTGTGATAAACAGACCAAATATCCCCCCTTAGAGACGATAAATTCTCTCTCATCCATAAACCCTTTAGCTTCACATCTTGGGCTTTGAACAAGATACAAATCACCTTTAGCTTCATGTCTTGGGCTTTGAACAAGACACCAAAACAACCTCTTTTCCTCCCATAGAATAGGAGGAACTACGATCGCTCTGATTTTCCTGTTTCATCAAACGGGAATACGTAGGCATAAGATTGAAAAAAATCTTAGCGAGCATACTAATCAAAAACCCAAAACCCAGTATCTCCACCAAATCAACCCAAAAGCAGCAAATCTAAACACATTACCAAAAACCTCACAAATAATCTAGACATTGTGTTCTTAACAAAATAACCGAAGATTGGGCCCCACATCCACATAGCATCTGTAACCTAACAGACCGCTGTTCAAATTCAGTACGCAAGCAGGGTTAATTGGAGACATCTATTTCCCTTCCTTAATCATCTCAATAGGATAAAAAATGAATTAAACTGTAGTGCCCAAGCGATCGTGACTCAGGACCACAAAAATCGCGCTATAGAAAAATGGCGCCCACCGTGGGGCCCGTCTTCTCTTTCTTACAATCTTCGGTGAAAACCTTGAGTTCACCAAAATATCACTGAAATGACGACTCTGCTGGGGAGTCATTGTCTATATAGGATCATAAGACTAGAGGTCTAGGATGATTAAGACAAATATATATACTGCTTTTCCTAATTGATATCTGTGTTTATTTTTCTGCTAATGGGAATGCATGTGATGCCGCATGTGGAAAAATTGAGTATACACCTAAGATAGGGGATGGAAATGTGGGTAATCTTGCGGGGAGTGAATCCCAGTTAAGAGTCCCCGATCGACCATCAAACTCAGTGAAGACTCCCTTTGCATATACATTTCCTATACGACTCCGGTTGTTGAAAGTAGTGTGGTCGACTGGGTTATCAGAGAAGATGAGGTTTTTAGTAGACTTAAGCCATTTTGTAGTTCGGAAGCTATCAGAAATAGTTATCACGCGATACTACCCTTATCTAAGATCGCTCTAAGATGCATCAGCTCGCTGGCAATCCGCTTGCTGTTGTTATCCCAAGAGGGATCAATGATTTTGCTGACAGGTACAAAAAATACTAGTATAAACCTTTGGGGGGGGGTAGAGCCTTGACTTCATGACACCGACCCTTTGACCCCATGTTTTTTCTATGTTTTTGTGTGTTGCATTCATACATTCATTTAAAAAACATTAAAAAAAATCTTCTCTTCTAGTCTCTCTTTTTCAAAGTAAACTAAGACAATGATTGCAAATGTCAGCAAAAGGAGATTGCACTAATGGATTTCGGTAGAAGAAAAACTCATAAGTACACCTTCAAGGTTCTAAAAGTAGAGGATTTGAGGGGTCTGGCGCGAATGATCACCAACCACGAGGCTTTCAGAGCCAAGTACGGAGGGTTGCTATCCTTGTTAAAGGTCCATGTAATTGAAGGAATCCTGTCCACACTAATCCAGTTCTACAATCCGGTCTATCACTGTTTCACATTCCCGAATTATCAACTAGCACCAATGTTGAAGGAGTACTCTCACCTGACTGGTTTGCATATTACTGATCAAGCTCCCTTTTCTGGACTGGAAGAAATTCCAAAGGATCAAACCATTGCAAGAGCAATTTATCTGGACGAGTCAGAAGTCAGGACTCACATGACCACTAAGGGTGGCATCCAAGGTTTTCCAGCCCAATTCTTGATAAAGAAAGCTTTATACTTTCGTAGTATAGGGAACGTGGACGCTTTCGAGAGCATCTTTGTTTTGCTCACCTACGGGTTATTTTTATTTCCCAACATTAATAACTTCGTATATGTCAACGCCGTTAAGATTTTTCTGATTGGAAACCCTGTACCAACTTTGCTCGCAGATGCTTATCATTCGGTACACTTAAGGAATTTGTATAGCGGAGGAATGATCACGTGTTGTGTACCCTTGCTGTACAAATGGTTCACTTCTCACTTACCAAGTCTGCTGCATTTTGGGATCAAAAGAATACTTTACGTTGGTCACAGAGAATCATGTCTCTTACCAACTCTGACATCGATTGGTACAATCGAATCTATGACAGGATCAGAATCATTGACGGTTGTGGAAATTTCCCAAATGTACCCCTTATAGGAACTAAGGGAGGAATCAATTATTATCCAATTCTCGTTCGTCATCAATTTGGATACCCGATGAGGCATATCCCGCGTAATGCTCATCTGGAAGGTCTTTTCTTCAAGGAAGGAGAAAACGACAGGGCACTAAAGACAGAAATAGTGCACGCCTTTAGGAAAACCAGACTGTGTCTCGGTGGAGCCTTATCTCCACTGGGTACAAACTAGAGCTCTCAAGTTGAGGATGCCTTACCCTCGCCAGGAAGTTCTTCCATTAAGGGACTCTGCCCTTTATTTTATGTCTGAGGCGGAAAAACTTCAGGTTACTCTCAGCAAAGTTCAGCAGAAGAAGAGGTCTTTGAGGAACAAGTACCGTATTCTCAATGTGAAGTGTAAGAAAATACAGCAACTGTTTAAAGAAAAGGATGCTCTGATTGAGATTCTAGAGCAACATGCTGTAGAGAATCAAGAAGACCAAAGGAATTTGCTTGCTCCTTTCACTTGGCAAAGGAATGACAACCCGACTGTAGTGAGCGATTTTGGACGTGGTTCTTAAGCACTGTCGCTATGGGGTACTACAGTTCGATTCATTTCTTATCCTATTGAAGCTGATGAAGGAAGGGAAATAGATGTCTCCAACTAACCCTGCTTGCAAACTGAGGTTAAACAGTCAAAACTGTTGGTTTACAGATGCGGCTTTAGTTCGTGGGCCTCTCTCTGCTTATTTTGTTAGAAACAAATTACCGGGACTGTTCATGGGGAATTTGTTGGGATACTGTGCTAGATTGGCTGGAGGTAGGGGACTTTGGGGTTTTTCGATTAGTGTTCTCGCTAAGATTCTTTTTCAATCTTATGCCTACGTATTCCCGGGATAGGGATATCAGAGCGATCGTAGTTCCTCCTATTCTATGGGAGGAAATGGTGTTTTGGTGTCTTGTTCAAAGAGCAAGACATGAAGCTAAAGGTGGTTTGTATCTTGTTCAAAGCCCAAGATGTGAAGCTGAAGGGTCTATTTGTATCTTGTTCGAAGCCCAAGATGTGAAGCTAAAAGGGTGTTGACTTTAGAGAGAATTTGTCATCTCTAAAGGGGGGTATTTGGTCTGTTTGTCACAACTGTTGGGTGACTGATTATAAAGGAGAATTACTTTAACTGGGATATGTGAATCCAACAATGCCATAATTTCCTTTATAGGGGATTTTCAACCTGAAGGAGAAGACTTTAACTCAGTTTAGAGCAATGCCATCTTTCCTTAGGAATTTCTCATACTAAAAGAGGGACAGTGGTGTGGATGTAAATAATCCAGAGGCTTGCCGCTTACGGCAATTAGACGAGGGAAAAGGAGTTGTTGATGTTTGTATGCTGTGTCTAAAGCATGACTTGATGCTAAAAGGTTAATTGAATCAAACGGGGATTTCTTTATACAAAGCCTAAGAGGAGGCTATTGACCCAACAAGAGGATTCTTTTGTGTCTCGTACGAAGCCCGAGATAGAGGCTAAAAGGGTTGACTCAACAAGAGAGTGTCTTTATATGTGTCTTGTTCGAAGCCCAAGACGGAGGCTAAAAGGGTTTGACTCAACAAGAGAGTCTTTTATACTCACCAAGAGAATGATTTGTATCTCGTACGCAGCCCGAGATGGAGGCTAAAAATGTTTGACTCAATAAGAGAGTCTTTTATACTCACCAAGAGAGTGATTTGTATCTCGTACGAAGCCCGAGATGAAGGCTGCAAAGGTTAACTCTACTGGGGAGAATCTTTGTACAAAGCCCAAGAGGAGGCTAGGGTTACTGTTTCAGTTGAGTGACAGGTCCAGTATGTTGGTTAAAAGAGAAAATCAATTCTTATATGGGTAATGTTGTACTCATGGATTTGATCTGAGGACCGGGATTATTTCCTGTTCTTTAAGGAAACGCGGAATCCGAAGGGTATTGAGACTGCCCAAGTCTACGGGTGTTTTTTCCTATTTTTGAAAGGAACTTGAGAATGTCTTCGAGACTCAAGGAGATTAGACTGTCCAAGTCTAGAGTTTTATCTTTTGTACTATGCTTAAGAGAGATCAAGAGACAGTATGTTCGTCGTTGAAAGATCTAGACTCTTTGAAAGACTGTTCTATTAAGATGACTAATTTCTGTTCCTATACCTTTAAGAGGTCGTCGGGACAATTTGAACGAAGCCCAAGAGGAGGCGAGAAAAACTTTTAAGAAGCCGAAGGGACAATTTGTACGAAGCCCAAGAGGAGGCTATCTTCCCGGAGGAAGAATCATTATACGAAGCCTAAGAGGAGGCTGTGAAAACTTCTAAGAAGCCGACGGGTCCTTGTACAACGCCCAAGAGGAGGCGGGGATGCTTTTTGGAAGCCTGTGGGTCCTTGCACTAAGCCCAAGATGAGGCTGATGAACAGTTCCAGAAGGGGTTTCACTTGGAACATTGGCCTTCTGTATATGAACTGTTCAAGGGGGAGATTTCTTAGATCTAGTTATCTAAAATTATTGTAAAAGAAAATTCTCATGGTTTAGGTTATGTTGAAATATCCGGGAGAAAGTCGGAGGTAAGGAGACGAGGTTTTGTCTAGTTCTAGACGTAGTTGCCGGGGAAACTTAATATCTATACTAGTATTACACAGTCGATATGAGTTTATGAAAGAAGATTTACAGTGAAACAGCCCCACAGTAAAGTTATATATATATGAAAGCGGTAAATGAAAGCGGGTAAACACTTACTCGGTTGTAGAGCTTCCATGCTGTTTGGTTAGTTTGTTCATCAAAGAAAGCTTTGATAACAATATTATATTCAAAATCAAAGGAGAAAGTGCTTTTGAAAGGAAAATTGGGACTTACAGCTCAAGGAGATGCCCAGGGTTTTATCAGTGATCGCACTGTCGTTTTGTACAGGGACTTATACAAGTGACTAAGGCCAAAGAAAGATTTTTTGTACAAGGGGATGGGTCTTACACTCTCTCAAGAGGCCCAAAATGATTGAAAGTGAACAAAGATGGGTCTTATAGCTCAAGGAGAAGCCCAGGGTTTTATCAGTGATCGCACTGTCGTTTTGTACAGGGACTTATACAAGTGACTGAGGCCCAAGAAAGATTTTCTGTACAAGGGGATGGTGTAGCGAGCGATTTTGGACGCGGTTCTTAAGCGCTGGTCGCTCTCTGCGGTTTGAGCTTAAACTACAGGTCGATTCATTTTTTATCCTATTGTGAGCTGACTAAGGAAGGGAAATAGATGTCTCCAATTAACCCTGCTTTGCATACTGAGTTTAAACAGTGGTCTGTTAGGTTGCGGATGCTATCAATGTGGGGGGCCTTTGTACTGGTTATTTGTATTTTCGCCAATACAGTTCTCTTTCTTTTTTACCTGGGCAGAAGGTTTCTGGCGGGGAACAAGGATTAGGATGTTAGGACTGATGCTTTTGAATTACTGCTTTTAATTGATGGAGATATGGGATTTGGGTTTTTTGTTGATTGCGCTCGCTAAGATCTTTTCTTTCGATCTTATGCCTACGTATTCCCGTTTACTGAAACAGGGAAATTAGAGCGTTCGTAGTTCCTCCTATTCTATGGGAGAAATGGTTGTTTTGGTGTCTTGTTCAAAGCCCAAGACGTGAAGCAAAAGGTAGTTTGTATCTTGTTCAAAGCCCAATATGTGAAGCTGAAAGGTCTATTTGTGTCTTGTTCAAAGCCCAAGACGTGAAGCTGAAAGACCTCGACTTTAGAGAGAATTTGTCATCTCTAAAGAGGGGGAAGGAGAATTACTTTAACTGGGATACGCGGATCCGAGCAATGCCATAATTTCCGAAGAAAGGGTTTTAACCTGAAGGAGATGACTTTAACTCAGTGTAGAGCAATGCCATATTTCCTTAGGAATTTCTCATGCTAAAAGAGGGACAGTGGCATGGATATAGATGATCCAGAGGCTTGCCGCTTACAGCGATTAGATGAAAGGAAAGGAATTATTGATGTTTGTGTACTGTGAACGAGGCACAGCTTTAGTGCTAAAAGGTTGATTGGATCAACCAGTGGTTTTCTTATACAAAGCCTAAGAGGAGGCTAATTTCCGCTAGGAAAATCATTATACAAAGCCTAAGAGGAGGCTATTTTGTGTCTCGTACAAAGCCCGAGAGAGAGGCTAAAAGTTTTTGACCCGACGATAGAGTCTTTGTGTCTCGTACGAAGCCCGAGATAGAGGTTATTGTTTGTTTGACTCTACGAGGGAGTCTTTGTGTCTCGTACGAAGCCCGAGATAGAGGCTAAAAGTTTGACTCAACAAGAGAGTCTTTGATACTCAACAAGAGAGTGTTTTTGTATCTCGTACGAAGCCCGAGATGGAGGCTAAAGGTTTGTTTCAGTTGAGTGACAGATCCAATATACTGATTTTAAAAGAGAAAATCAGTTCTTATATGAGCAACACTGTACTCAGGAATTTGATTTGGGGATCAGGGATATTTCCTTCTCTTTGAGGAAACGGGAAATCCAAAGGGTATTTAGACTGTCCGAGTCTGCGGGTTTCCTTCCTATTTAACGAAGGGGGTCACTTGAGAATGTCTTTGAGACTCAAGGAAGTTGGATTGTCCAAGTCTAGAGTTTTTTTCTTTTGTACTATGCTTTGAGAAACAGTAGTAGACTCTATGAAAGGACTGTTCTATGAGGATGACTAGATTCTGTTCCTATACCTCTAGGAGGTCGTCGGGACAATTTGTACGAAGCCCAAGAGGAGGCTGGAAACTTTTAAGAAGCCGACGGGTCCTTGTACGAAGCCCAAGAGGAGGCTATCATTCCCGAAGGAAGAGATCATTATACGAAGCCTAAGAGGAGGCTGTGAATACTTCTAAGAAGTCGTAGTGTCCTTGAATAATGCCCAATAGGAGGCCGATGCTTTTAAGAAGCCCGTGGGTCTATCATCTCCTTTCCATTAGGAGAGATAACTCTTTTAAAGATAAAAACCACTGGTAAACGTGCGAGGTTTACTATCCAGCGACTTTTAGCTTTTGAAGAGGGTTCCTTAGTTAAGGTCCAAGATTATGACCGTAGTGGGTACCCAAACCCCGAGACATTCAAGGCAAGCTATCCACAAGGGATAGATCAAGTCAGGAAAGTTCGAGAATTTGGAAGAAACTCAAAGATGCCATTCACGGAGAATACATTCATCTTGGGGAGTAGAGCTTCTTGACGATTCCTAAGGAGGACAGCCGAAGAGAAGACTGTATCTGGTGCTCCTATTGGGGATCTAGGCGTCTATTTCTACGAATAAATGAAACGGCGTCACCTAGTTCTAGACGTAGTTGCCGGGGAAACTCGAAATATCTATACTATTATTACACAATAGATATGAGTTTATGAAAGGAGACTTACAGTGAGCAGCCCCACAATACAGTTTATAATATGAAAGCAGTAAATGAAAGCGATAACCACTTACTCGGTTGTAGTGCTTCCATGCTGTTTGGTTAGTTGTTCAACAAAGAAAGATTGAAAACAACAGTATATTCAAAATCAAAGGAGAAAGTGCTTTGAAAAAGAAAGATTTGGGGCTTACAGCTCAAGGAGAGGCCCAGGGTTTTATCAGTGAGCACACTGTTTGACTTTGTACAACAGGACTTATACAAGTGACTAGGGCCCAAAAAGGTTTTCTGTACAAAGGGATGGGTCTTACACTCTCTCAAGAGGCCCAAAAAAGGTTTAAAGAAAAGAGAGGGGCTTATAACACGAGGGTAGGCCCAAATGATTTTTCGTTTAAAAATGGCGATCGCGCCGAGGTTTTTTTTTAACGCAGAGGGACTTATGCAATAAGTGAGGCCCAAAATGTTTTGGTTAAAAGGGGGATTGGGTCTTACACTCTAATAGAGGCCCAAAGTGTTTCGAATGGGTCTTATAGCTCAAGGAGAGGCCCAGATGATTTTTTTATTTTTAAACGGGCGACGATCGCGCCGTTTACTTGTACAGAGGGACTTATACAATGAGTGAGGCCCAAAATGTTTTTGTACAAGGGGGGATGGGTCTTACACTCTCTCAAGAGGCCCAAAAAGTTTTGAAAGTGATTTATGAGGGTTGAATTAATCCAAAACCCTAATTTGTTTTCAAAATGTATTTAATTGAATAAAAATTCAATTAAAATGATCAAAAATTGTTTAACACATGGAAAACAAATTGTGATCTTGGATTAATGCTTCAAAAATTAAGTATTGACCTACAAAATAATTAGAAAGCATTAAAAGTTGCAAAATCAATGTAGAAAAAATATTTAAAATGTCAAAAACAATTAAAATATTAATTCTTTGCAAAAATATCAATTATATGAAATAAATAATATTTTTGGGATTTTTTGTGAAAATAAAATATTTTAACATTTTTGTGAATTATTAAAAAAAGAATCAACTCAAAATCATTAAAACTCAGAGAGAAATTAATTTTTGAATCAATTAAACAAAATCACAAAATTCAAATATTTGAATTTCTAAAAATGGCGTCAAGAACAAGCTGAAGAACACGCGCGTGTTCTTGGTTTCTCAGATTTGCATTTTCTATCCAATCTCCATGAATACGTAATCATATCATGCAATCCACATATCATTATGCTCGCCTCAACCTCACGATCATGTCTATGTACTTTAATTTCATTTAAATTAAACATACAACAAGAAATCACGAAGAGACCTCAAGAACCCTAATTTCTGCATGAAGGCTAGGATTTTTGATACACGATTCAAACAATGCAATTAATTGAGGGAAAACATTCCATGCATGATTATAAACATATGGCCAAATTATTGTGCGAGGAAATATGCATAGATTGAGAGATGACCAAGCATGTGCTTACCTCCAAGTCGTGACAGCAAGTTCAAAGTGATTTTTGATTTGGAGGTGTTACAGATAAGTGGTGATGATCTGAACAGCTTCCCTACACCCTATGGATTGTGTTTGGATGGTTGGACTTGATTGAAATTGGCTGGATCATTTTGTGGTACCTCAGCTGCACTTTGGTTAAAACCTTGAGCAACCAGCTGGTGATTTCATGAAATTGATGTTTCAAAAGTAATCTAAGTGTTTGATCAGCTCATATGTGATGTATGTGAGGTGTGTGAGTGATTGGTTTGATTGGAATTGCTCTCAAACTCAAAACCCGATAGTGACTTGCCTTAGAAGGCAAAATTGGAGTGAAAGAAGAGATTTTGAGGAAAGCATCTGTTAGATGGATTTGGTGTACTCAAAATGACCACAATTGAGCTCTATTTATAGTAGAGCAAGTTTGTTTTGCAAGGAATAGTGCATGGCAGCTGGTAAGTAGGTTTGGCCAATGTTGGCAAATGAAAATCCAAGTCTCCTCTAGCCATTGACTAGAGGTTAGGGCACAGAGCTTTGGTTCCCTTGGTCTTGGATAAGTCTTGACTGATTTTAGATGAGAATGGCTCAGTCCATGCCACCTTGATGGTTTCATTGAATGCCTCATTCCAAATTTGAAGTCTTGTCCCTATTTTGGCCATTCTAGGTTCAACATGCTATTTCTTGTTCCATGGACTTTGGAGGCTTGGCTCAGTGATTGTCCCCTTTAGATTGAATCCTCTGAGGTGTCCAAGTGGATAGGAGCAATTGAATTTGGCTGATTTTGGCAAATCGACCAAAGTTGCAAATTCTGCCTTGCCTTGACAGATTTCAGCAAGGCAACTTGGCAATGTTGTATCTCATGGTGTACGTTGAATTTGGCAATGTTCTTGGCCATTTTGGAAAGCTCTTACATGATACAACAACTGTTTGAATAAGTTTAGTTTTGATCTCTTTTGATTCCAAGTGAAAAATCCGCCTACATTTGGCAAAAAGTGAGGCAGAATCTGACTTAGTGAAAATTTCACTAAGTGTTGGAAAAAGTGACATTTTCACTTTTAAGCCACTTTGATCACTCCATAACTCAAAATCCTTAATGAATTGGAATGACTTGTAGTTGAAGTTTTTGTAGGTGATAATGAGGGCTACAAATCCATCTTTGGATGAGAAAAAATGGCCTTGTGGTTCAGGAGTTATGGTCCTCCAAAGTTGGTACCTTTGCCACTTTATTTTTAACTTAGAAAAATTTCTATGTTTTATGGTTACCCCTTTTACAAGTTATCTCACTTTTCTTGATTTTTATTGATGAATGATGATTCAAATCATACATTAACATCATTTTAGGGTTAAAAATCCATTTTGGTGAAAAATCTCAAAAAGTCAAAGTTGACTTTTGTGCACAGTTGACTTTTTATCAGATGAATTCCAAACTGTGCAATTCTTCAGGAAATCATATCCTTGACCTAAATCAAACTTGATGGACATGTTCCATGGGTGTCATAGGGTATATTCAATCATGTATTAGGGTTTTGGAGCATGTCTTGGTCAAAAGTCAAAGTTACAGTTGACTTTTCTCTTAAAACCCTAATTGTGGTGCAGATGAAATTGAGACTTGTTGCTCAAGCTTCTTGGATCAATCCATGGTTCCAAATGGATCAATATGGTATATTAGAGACCCTCAAATCATGTCTTGAGGTCTTGGCTCATGGTTTGTCCCCAAAGTTAACTTAGGGGTGAATTAGGTCAAAAAACCCTAATTCCTGATTTTTGATGAATGCATCCCCTGAGGCAAAATTGACTTGATGCATGGGTTCATGAGGTTCCATGGGTTATATTAGGTCATGTTTTGGATCATTGCCTTGTGCCCAGATGAAAATTTCCATCTGGAGGCCCTGGTCGACCAAAACCCTAATTTGGTGACACTGTCGATCTTGAGACTTGATCCACCTAGAAGGGAGCAGCCTTGTGCTTAATCCTTGAAGTGGGAGTCCTTTTTGATCCATTATGGATATTTAAGAGATTAGACAAGTTAAAGATCATGTCATTTCTTGATTGATCCTTTGTCTAAGCACTCAGAGAGGGCTTGAAACCCTAATTTTGATTGTATTGGATGCTCACCCATCTTTGGGGAGACTGATGAAGCATGATGGTTCATCCATATTGTGATGATGATTTTCACAATGATGGGAAATCTAAGTGGTCAAAATTTGGGGTATTACAGATGCCCCTATTTAATCTTCTTGGACCCGAAGGTGTGAATGACGAAGGGATTCGGGCATTCGGGGTGCAAGAGGATTAAATATCGGAATACCCGAAATTTTGATGGCGGTTATGAATGGTAGCTTACGCATTCATCTTCTTTAGCTAAGAAATGATGCTTAGAAAAGGTAAACTTCCCCTCGATCCTAGTCTCCTACCAATAACTGGTCTCAGTCTCTTTTGAAATAAACTTCCCCTCGATCCTGGTTTCCTACCAAGGAACTGGTCTCAGTTGTGGAAACAAACTTCCGCTCGATCCTGGTCTCCTACCAAGGAACTGGTCTTAGTTTCTGATTTAAACTTCCCCTCGATCCTGGTTTCCTACCGAGGAACTGGTCTTAGTTTCTTTTGTCAATAAACTTTACTGACAAGGGACGCTATTCGTAGCGACTTTCCTTCAAACTTCTCGCCGAATTTTCCTGGGGAGATGCCATTTGAGTGGAAAAAGTTTTAATGTCAGACTTGCTGGGGAACCCATTCGTCTGAGTTGTAGAGGTACACAAACTTCTCTGTTTTGGAGACGCCATTTGTCGATTCTACTGGGGAAAGTGAGTCTCTTGAGAGACTGTTTTCGTTTGAGGTTACATCATACTTTTCTCGGGATCTTCCCGGAGAAATGGCATATGATGGGATCCAATTTTGAGGTGCCAATGACCTTCTCATCAGTGGTTTTTCGGAGCAAAACTGGCGTGCTGCCGAATCTCTGATCACGAGGCTTTCTCTGTGGATTTTCCTTAATCCAGGAAAGCAAGGATATCATCTTCAATGGTGAAAAGTGATGCTTATTGAATTTTTCTCTGGCTTTTCAAAGGTTCAAGTTATCAAAGTGGTCAAGGACCAACTTCTTTCCAGAAATAAACTGGAAGCGAGGTTGTTCAGACACAGTATTTCCTGACGAGACAAGAACTGACAACTCGATTGAGAGGACTTCTACCACTAGGGGACAGGACCGACTAGAGTGATACTGATGCAATATGAAATATGGATGCAAAATAAAAAATACATGATGTATGTATGTATGTGCTGACATAACAGACGCAACATACAGACTAAGAGATGAACACAATTGGATACTCGGCCATCGCGGGGCGAAGAAGTACCGTTGATTCAAAATAGCAATTCCACCTTGCTTAGGAGAGATAGTCTCGTTGGGAGCTATGTTGATCGGGCTTAGGAGATAAGAACTCGGCCGAGGTTGTCAGACGAAACAAGGTCTCTGACACAGTTGATCCCTTCATTCAGGCGAACTGGTTTAGAAGGAGTACTTTGATTCTGGATTTTGAAGTTCGCTTACTTTGGGAAAAGCGATCGATGTTCTTCTGATGTCCAACAGTCAAAAGAAATGCCATCTCTAATTTAAAAGCAGAAAAAGTTTAACAAGTAAATTTATTTTTGTTTTATTTCAAGAATCGCTGATTAAGTTTAAACAACGTCGTTCTGTAAGGCTAAAACAAGTAAAGAATTACAAACAAAAGCACAAGGGCTCAAATTTTATTGATAAGATGGAGATCAGCCAAACGCGTGATTCCAAAGAGTATATACAAAGTTAGAAAATGGTAATTTACAGGGAAAAGGGCTACGTTGAAACATAACGACCACTATCCTTCTACCAACTTTGAGTTCGGGACATCCTGAGCTTCCGTCGAAGATGACCTTTGACTGGAGATTTCCTCCGATAGATGATGTTGTAACTGCTGCTGAGGGACTTGCCTCTGTTGAACATAGTTACTTGCCATTATCCCTAATTTTTGCCTGGATTGTACTATGAGATTTCCAATCCATCGGGATGATTTTTTTTCATGTCTCTAACTTTTGCCTGGACCGCCCTTTCGGGGTTTCAATCCACCGAGACGTTTTTTTTAGTTTTAGGCGAAGTATTTCTTGACTACATCAACATTCGTGGGGTAGGCAAATTCCTCTCCGTCCATGGTTGCAAGTCTCAAGGCGCCGCCTGAGAAAGCTTTCGTGACCACATAGGGGCCATCATAATTTGGGGTCCATTTGCCCCGAGAATCAGTGAGAAATGATTGCATCTTCTTGAGCACGAGGTCTCCTTTTCTGAAAATACGAGGTCGGACCTTTTTATCGAACGCCCTTTTCATTCTCTGTTGATATAACTGACCATGGCATAGTGCCGTGATTCTCTTTTCTTCAATCAGGTTCAGTTCGTCGTGTCGACTTTGACACCATTCAGCTTCGGTGAGCTGAGCTTCCATCAATACCCGGATTGATGGGATCTCTACTTCTATGGGGAGCACTGCTTCCATGCCATATACTAGAGAGAAAGGGGTTGCCCCTGTTGAAGTGCGGATAGATGTTCGATAACCGTGAAGAGAAAAGGGTAGCATTTCGTGCCAATCTTTATAGGTTACAACCATCTTTTGAACGATCTTCTTGTTAACCGCCTCTACCGCTCCGTTCATCTTGGGTCGGTAGGGAGATGAGTTATGGTGTTCGATCTTAAACTCTACGCACATCTCTTTCATCATCTTATTGTTCAAGTTAGATCCATTATCAGTAATGATCTCGCTTGGAACACCATAACGGCAGATGATATTGTTTTTGATAAATCGGACCACCACTTGTCGGGTTACATTGGCGAATGACGCTGCTTCGACCCACTTGGTGAAATAATCAATGGCTACCAGGATGAACCGATGTCCGTTTGAAGCCTTGGGCTCAATCATACCAATCATGTCGATTCCCCATATGGAAAAAGGCCACGGGGAAGAAAGAACTCTGAGATGTGATGGCGGTACATGAATTTTGTCGGAGTATATCTGACACTTGTGACACCTCCTCATGTACTTGTAGCAGTCGGATTCCATGGTCAACCAATAATACCCGGCCCTGAGAATTTTTCTCGCCATTGTGTGTCCGTTGGCATGAGTGCCAAAGGATCCTTCATGAATTTCTTTCATGAGCATGTCTGCTTCTGGTCTGTCGACACATCGGAGCAAGACCATGTCAAAATTTCTCTTATAAAGAGTGTCACCGCTCAGGAAGAAGTTTCCAGCCAATCTTCTGAGGGTTTTCCTGTCTTTTCTGAGTGCCCCAGATGGGTACTCTTGTTTTTGAAGGAAGCATTTGATATCGTGATACCAAGGTCTGTCGTCTATGACTGCTTCAATCGCGAAGATGTAAGCGGGCCGTTCAAGGCACATGATGTCGATCTTAGGTATGTCATTCCATCGACCCACACTAATCATGGAAGAGAGAGTGGCTAATGCATCAGCCATGTGATTCTCATCACGAGGGATGTGATGAAAGTCGACTCTGTTGAAGAAGGGTAACAACCTTCTTGCGTAGTCTTTGTAAGGAATCAGTCCTTATTAGTATGTGTTCCAATCTCCTTTTATCTAATTGATAACCAAGGCTGAGTCGCCGTATACGTCCAAGTTTTTGATCCTTAAATCAATCGCTTCTTCGAGACCCATAATACAAGCTTCGTATTCGGCCTCGTTGTTCGTACATTTGAACGTAAGTCTAGCAGTGAAAGGAATGTGGGTACCCTGAGGGGTAACAATGATTGCCCCAATTCCGTTTCCATAATGATTGATTGCTCCGTCAAAGATAAGTCCCCACTGGGAACCTGGTTCTGGCCCTTCACTGGGTAGCGGTTCATCGCAATCTTTCATTTTTAGATACATGACATCTTCGTCTGGGAAGTCAAACCCAATTGATTCTTGATCGTCAATCGGTTGATGAGCCAAATTATCGGCTAAAATACTTCCTTTAACGGCTTTCTGAGCATGGTACTCTATGTCATATTCTGATAGTAACATCTGCCAACGGACAATCCTTCCCGTGAGAGCAGGTTTTTCGAAAACGTACTTGATTGGATCCATTTCGGAGACCAACCAAGTAGTATGACGAATCATGTACTGGCGAAGACGTTTGGCTGCCCAAGCCAAAGCGCAACAAGTTTTCTCAAGCATTGTGTACCGAGTCTCGCAGTTGGTGAATTTCTTGCTTAGATAGTAAATGGCAGACTCTTTCCTTTTAGTTTCGTCTTGTTGGCCAAGTACACATCCCATTGAGTCCTCTAGGACTGTGAGGTAAATGATCAGTGGTCTCCCTTCCACTGGAGGTGATAGAATCGGAGGATTCAACAGATATTCCTTGATACTGTCGAAGGCGGTTTGGCAATCTTCTGACCAAACGCAATCCTGGTTCTTTTTGAGTAATTTGAAAATCTGCGCACATGTCGCGGTCATAAGGAATATGAATATGGAGATGTAGTTCAAACGTCCCAGGAATCCTCTGACTTGTTTTTCAGTTTTCGGAGAAGGCATTTCTTGAATGGCCTTGACCTTGTCAGGATCAACTTCAATTCCTTTCTGGCTGACGATGAACCCTAGTAATTTTCCCGAACGGACACCGAAGGTGCACTTGTTGGGATTCAAGCGGAGCTTGAATTTTCTTAGACGTTCGAACAATTTTGACAGATGTTCAACGTGCTCATCCACTGTTCTTGATTTTGCAATCAAATCATCGACATATACCTCGATTTCTTTGTGTATCATGTCATGAAACAGAGTAGTCATGGCCCTTTGATAGGTTGCCCCGACATTCTTCAAACCGAACGGCATTACCTTGTAATAAAAGGTACCCCATGGGGTAATGAACGAAGTTTTCTCCATGTCTTTCGGCGCCATTTTGATCTGGTTATAGCCCGAGAATCCATCCATGAAGGAGAATACTTTGAACTTTGCTGTGCTGTCAACCAGCATGTCAATGTGTGGTAAAGGAAAGTCATCCTTTGGACTTGCCTTGTTTAGATCTCTGTAATCAACACACATTCTGACCTTTCCATCCTTTTTGGGAACGGGTACGATGTTGGCTAACCATTGAGGATATTCAGATGTAGCGAGGAAACCCGCGTCGATCTGTTTCTGTACCTCCTCTTTGATTTTGATGGCCATGTCCGGGTGAGTCCGTCTCAACCTTTGCTTTACTGGCGAACATTCCAATCTTAGCGGTAAGTGATGTTCCACGATGCTGGTATCCAACCCTGGCATATCCTGATAGGACCAAGCGAATACATCGGGGAATTCTTTGAGAAGCTTTATCAAACTTTCTTTGACAGTTGGACTGAGCAGTGCTCCGATCCTGATTTCTTTTCTCTCTTTTTCTGAACCCAAGTTTACCGTTTCCAACGGCTCTTTGTGAGGTTCAATGGACCTTTCCTCTTGTCTGAGTAGTCGGGAGATCTCTTCTGGAATTTCGTCGTCATTTTCTTCTTCAGCCTCGAATACCGGGAACTCAAAGTTGGGAGAAGGCATCGGATTGTATGTTTCAACTGGGTTTAAAACAAGCAATCTGCATGACGTGATGATTCGTGTTTAGAAGAGATAGAGAAAATGCAAGTGTGTGCAGTGTATTTATTTTACTGCTTGTTTTTATTTTTGAATGTTTTTTAGGATTACCATTTTCTGAAAAAGCAAAAGAGAAAACAGCAATTAATGCGGAAATTACAGAACGACGTTATTTTATTAATGAACAAGTCGAATCTTGAAACTACAGCCCTATAAAACAAAACTCACTCGCTCTGGGCAAAGCGAAGAGGGAAATTTACAAAAAGCGAGCCCTATCAAAATATTCGTTTCACCTGGGCAGGGTGAAAGGTTAAAGATGGCAATTACTTTGACCGACGAACGACCTTCGGAACCTCGACAGCAACCCATTGGCGGCGAACTCCTCGGTGAATCACAAAGTCGGGCACCTTCCTTGATTTGTCTTCAGAAATAACGCTGATTTCTGGTGGAGCAGGATCATTGGAATCTGTCTCCCAAGCAGAATTGTTGTAGGAGGATTCCTCTGTTGCATTTTGCATAGCATTTGTGCTCTCAGCTGTATCTCCCCATCCAGTTGACTGGATATCTTCGAGCCTGATACGAGAGCTTTCGGGAGCGGTGTACTTGACCATATAGTCGTATTTTCCACTCGGTTGTCCCAAGGTGTCCCAAACTTCTTTGGAACTGGAGAAGTCATCCCTCTCGATGACGTTGACCTCAGGAAAAGCATAGTTGATGAATTATAGTCCTGCAAACGTTGTGAATTCATCTTCATGTTGAGTAGTTTCCGAATGACCTGAGTGTTGATCCTATGACATAGCGGGGACACAAGTATTCTGTTCAATGACGCTCAGCTGAGTTTCATTGTTCGGCTGACTTTCTGGCCCCAAGTTTCCTAGGTAAGGCTGCCACATTGGCAGGCCATCCATTGGGCCATAGTAATTGTGGTCAAAGTTGTCTTTCATCGGAGTGTCTTCCTCTAATGAATTTGGCGAAGCACGACACCCTTTCGGATCACAATCTCTGTAGATCATTTCGACATCTGATCTTGGTATAAATCTCTGACTTTCTGTAGGAAAGCAAAAAGGCATAGGCACCTCTTCATGAGACATATAGCCGTCCTTGTTAAGGTAGGACTTCCATTCTTCATCTGTGTCAGAGGGATCTTCCTCATTGATAGCATGAACTGTCTGAGACACTGGGTGAAGAAAACCTCCACTGTGGAAGAAGTTTTGAAGGGGATGAAGACTTTCATCATTGGCGGCTGTCTGAGTACAGGTCGTAGAAAAACCAAGACCCTTCTTTATTTTATTGTCAGTGGGAATGACAAGTTGTCCCCATCCTGTCGTATCGGTACTCTCGACCGCTTTGATAGCATCTTTATATGAAGAAATTGAAGTTCCTTCTTCGGATTGATCGTTCTTGCTCACCGATAGTGCTTGGAACTGAGTTCCAATAACCTCCTTGGGTTCTACATAAGCAGATGATGATAGGTTACTCACAAGCAAGGCTTGTTCCCCACAAACCGTGACAAGTTGATCGTTCTTGACGAACTTTAGCTTTTGGTGGAGGGTTGAAGTAACTGCTCCAGCCTGATGTATCCAAGGTCTTCCTAATAAACAATTGTATGTTGCCCGGATGTCCATGACCTGGAAAGTGATTTGGAAAGTGTGAGGACCAATAGTTATGGGAAGATCAACTTCGCCGATAACTGTTTTTTTGGATCCGTCGAATGCTTTGACGACGACCTCGCTGACTCTCATCGGAGGGCCCTTAAATGATAATTGCGTCAAAGTGGACTTCGGCATAACATTCAGGGCTGACCCTGTGTCTACCAGTACGCTGGCTAAAGCATCGTCCTGGCAGTTAACTGTAATGTTGAGCGCCATGTTATGACGGCGACCCTCTTCGGGTAATTCCTCATCACTAAATCCCAAATTGTTGCAGGAAGTGATGTTAGAGACAATACTATCGAACTGTCTGATTGTTACATCCTGTTTCACAAAGGCTTGCTCCAAGACTTTCTGTAGAGCCTCTCTGTGTGCTTCTGAACTGAGTAACAGTGATAATACTGAGATCTTTGAAGGAGTCTGTAACAGTTGATCAACAATGTTATATTCACTCCTTTGGATGAGCTTTAGCATCTCATCCTTGTCTTTTGAAAAGTCGGGATTACCAGATTAACTTACTGGTGGATCAGGAATTTCCTCCTGAAGTTCCTTTTCTTTGTTGGATTCTCCAACCCCTCGGTTGAAGATTCGACCGCTCCGTGTTACACGACTGATGTCTGCAATATTCACGATGGAGGGTAATGGAATTTCCTTTCCATTCTCGATTATTGTTGCACCGTATTTGTAAGGGATTGCCTTAGCTGATTCATACGGTAGTGGCCCCGGTAGATAGATGACTATGGGAACCTTCTGATTTTTCTGACCATCATAAGTAATCTCGATCCGTTCCTGGTTGGGAACTTTAGATCCGTCAAGTAGAGGAATGATGGCAAAAACATCCCTGGTCCTATGATGACTAGAGATTGTGACAACATCCTCAACTTGATCGGCAAGGTAGTTCGGCGACCAAATGATGGGTCCAGAACCTGGATATGGACGAATTTCTTCATGATCGACCTGACCCTGAAGAGCTGCTCTCACAAGGTAACACCCTTGGTTACTTTCCGAACAGACGCTACAACTGTCATAGTTGTGTGGTGGCACCTGGCCACGCCCACTTTGAATACAATGTAACCTCACTAGGTTACCTTCCATTGATCGGACATCCTGACTTTGACGACGAGTAGGATTCCTGTTATTGATACTAATCTGCTGAGTATCTTCGTCCATATAGATTGGCATCCACCAGTGATTTAACAAGTGCTAAAGTGCCTCCTGGACAAGGGTACAACCTCGATCATTTTCGCAACCCGCTTTACAATTTTGATAGTCATGTGATATTAAGAATCCAAGTCGGACCTGCTCAGCATGTAACTCTACCAGGTTGGTATCCATTACGCGGATGTCGAAGATCTGAACCATGTTGATTTGATAGGAGTTCCTATCATGGTAGTCTTGGATCCATCCAAGATCCATCTGACGCTGGAGGGCCTCTTGTATGAAAGAGCATCCCTGTTTGTTTACCGAGCAAATCAGACAGGAACTGTAATCGTGCCGCGGCAGATTATGATACTGGCTTTGCCTTGAGTGCATCGCCACCAAGTTGACATTCATCTCACGGATGTCGTGGTTTTGAATGACGTTGGAATTCATGTAAACCATGTTAACTCCACGAACTCGGTGCTCTTGGATCCATCCAAGATCCATTTGTTCCTGTAGAGCTGATTGCACTACCGAACATCCTTGGTTATCTTTAGAGCAGATATCACACTGGTGATAATTATGAGGTGGCACATGGCCATATCCACTCTGTCTACAATGCATCTTGACCAGATTGGTTTTCAACAAGAGTACATCATGAATTTGATAGACATTGTTAGTCTCTTTCTCAATCAGATTGACTGTAGCTTTCTCATGTTGAGGCAGCGGGTTCGTGAGAACATTGGGATTCGTATCTTTGAAAGATAAGAGCCCTCTCCTAACAAGCTTTTGCACGTCGGATTTGAAATTGAGACAAGTCTCAATGTTATGCCCTGAACCTCCTTGATGATAAGGGCAAGTCTGATCCGCTTTGAACCAAAAAGGCGGATTTTCCGAAACTGAAAGGGGAGACTTAGTCTGAATGTGCCCCTTAGCCAGCAGTAACGGAAACAGCTCTGCGTACGTTACGGGTATAGGATCAAATCCTGGTGGCCGTATTGTAGGGTTGTTGTTATATGGAGGACGAGCCTGCTGAAGAGGCTGTTGTGTCCTTTGTTGGTCAGGTTGGCTCTGCGCAACCTGAGGTTGATACATAGGAACAGGCGCGGGGCCGATAGCAGGAGTAACAACTGCTACTGGCTGATAACGACGCCTTTGCTTTCCGAGAGAGATATTCCCAATATCTTGCTCTTTTTTCTTAGGGAGAGCACTACCGTATTTTTTAGTACCGCTCGTCGATCCAGTGTCTTTTACCAAACGTCCTTCTCGGACGGCTTCCTCAAGACGTACGCCCATGCCGACCATTTCGGTGAAATCACTGGGCGCACTGGCAACCATTCGGTCATAGTAAAATGAGCTTAAGGTCTTTAAGAAGATTTTTGTCATCTCTTTTTCCTCAAGAGATGGACAAATTTGAGCGGCAATTTCACGCCACCTTTGAGCATACTCCTTAAAGGTTTCCTTTTCCTTTTGCGACATTGATCTGAGTTGATCTCTATCGGGTGCCATGTCCAAATTGTATTTGTATTGTTGGACGAAGGCAGTACCAAGATCTCTGAATGTACTGATCGTAGTACGGTTTAAACCCATGTACCATTTAAGTGCGGCACCGGTTAAACTATCCTGGAAGTAGTGAATCAGCAGGTCCTGATTCTCCGTCTGAGCTGACATCCGCCGAGCGTACATCACCAGATGGCTCTGAGGGCAAGAGTTACCCTTGTATTTTTCAAAGTCGGGCACTTGGAACTTGTGCGGGACTTTCACATTTGGAACCAAGCAGAGGTCTGCGGCGTCCTTTCCAAATAGATCCTGACCGCGAATGGCTTGCAGCTCTTTCTGCATTTCCAAGAACTGTTCCTGGAATTCATCCATTCTGTCAAACATAGTTTCCTTCTTACCAGAAGGTGTCTGTGGAATCTGTCCTTTCGGGACAGTGTGCACCACAGGGGGTGGTACCGTGACTACGGCAGTAAGTCTTGGTGCCTCCCAAAGTTTGTAACCTTCAGGAGTCTTCAGTATGCCCCTAGCATCTTTGCTTTCCCGAAGTTTGTAACCTTCAGGCCCAGCGGCTTCTGTTACGATTCCCTGATCTTTAGTGATCGGCGGAACATATCCTTCCGGGATATAGTTAACAGGCATGCCCCAAGGACGATCTTTCGGCATCTGATACCTAGGATCATACTTTTCTATGATGGGCGTTGAGGTGATCTCTGAGATCACAGTTCTTTGTAGCTGAGCTTCTGCCATGGCTTGCATGTCGTTACGAAGCTTTCTCATATCCTCTCTCAGAGCGTCGATCTCTTCTTTCAACTCTCTGTTTTCTTCCTCAAGATCATCCATCTTTTTCTGACGATTGGCCCGAGTATTATACGAATGAGACAGTTTGACTCTAGAATTGAGACACAAACGTGAGATTCGTAGGGAAGAAGAATACGCGATGTGAGAATGATGAATGCAATGATTATATTAATTATTGTTTTTTTGTTTAATCAAAATAAACTTCGACAATTAGATTGCAAATATCAAACACT
The DNA here is from genome assembly GCA_022829125.1 of Lathyrus tuberosus. Classification (NCBI taxonomy): domain Eukaryota; kingdom Viridiplantae; phylum Streptophyta; class Magnoliopsida; order Fabales; family Fabaceae; genus Lathyrus; species Lathyrus tuberosus. The sequence goes on from JALAZF010000405.1 coordinate 2,567,282, forward strand.
GGGGAAACCCCTTTTTATTGAATTCCAAAGGATTACAGAAATGGAAATACAGTAGATTACAAAGTGCAGAAACAGAAACCTAAACTAATGGGTCCCGAGTCCTCTTCTTTGACCGGGGCGCTTGGGCCGTTGTCGGGTTGTCATTCCTTTGCCAAGTGAAAGGAGTGAGCAAATTCCTTTGGTCATCTTGATTCTCTACAGCACGCTGCTCCAAAATTTCAATCAGAGCATCTTTCTCTTTTAGTAGTTGCTGTATTTGGATACACTCTCCGTCGAGGGTGCGGTACTTGTTCTTCCAAGACCTTCTTTCCTTTTGAACCTTGTTGAGAGTAACCTGAAGCTTTTCAGCTTCCGTCATGAAGTACATGACAGTTTCCTTTGGTGGAAGAATTCCGTAACGAGGATAAGGCATCTTTAGCTTAAGAGCTCTAGTTTGTACCCAATGGAGATAAGGCTCCATCGAGACACAGTCCGGTTTTCCCAGAGACTCTCGTCCTTTCTTATGAACATGTTTCCAAGCTTGCACTATTTCCATCTTTAGTGCTCTGTCACTTTCTCCTTCTTTGAAGAAAAGACCTTCCAGATGAACACCCAGTGGGATGTGTCTCATCGGGTATCCAAATTGACGAAGAACTAATATCGGATGATAGTTGATTCCTCCTTTAGTTCCTATGAGGGGTACGCTGGGGAAGTTTCCACAACGGTCAATGATTCTGATTCCCTCATAAATCCTATTACACCAATCTATATCAGAGTTGGTAAGAGACATGATCTTCTGCGACCAACGTAAGACACTCTTGCAATCCCAAAAAGCAGCAGACTTGGGCAAGTAAGAGATAAACCATTTGTAAAGCAGAGGTACACAGCATGTGATCTCCCCTCCGCTGTACAAATTTCCCAAGTGTACAGAATGATACGCATCTGCGAGCAAAGTCGGCACAGGGTTTCCAATGAGAAAAACCTTAATAGCGTTGATATCGACAAAGTTATTGATGTTGGGAAACAAAAATAACCCGTAGGTGAGCAAGACAAAGATGCTTTCAAAAGCAGTTATGTTTCCTATACTGGCAAAATACAGGGCTTTCTTCATCAAGAACTGGGCTGGCAAACCTTGGATGCCACCCTTAGCGGTCATGTGAGTCCTGACCTCAGACTCGTCCAAATGAATTGCTCTTGCAATGATCTGATTCTTTGGAATTTCTTCCAGTCCAGAAAATGGAGCTCGATCTGTAATGTGTAGATCAATCAGATGAGAATACTCCTCCAGCGTTGGTGATAGCTGGTAATTCGGGAATGTGAAACAGTGATAAACTGGATCGTAGAATTGGATGAGCGCATCCATGATTCCCTTAATCACATGGACTCTTAACAGTGGTAGCAAACCACCGTGCTTGGCTCTGAAAGCCTCTAGGCTAACGATCATCCTTGCTAACCTTCTCAAATCCCCTAGTTTTGGAACCTTGAAGGTATACTGGCGAGTTCTCCTTCTACCGAAATCCATTAGCGTAATCTTTTTCTCTGATATTTGCAATCACAGTCTTAGTTTAATTTGAAAAACAGAGAGAGTAGAAGAGAACGTTTTTTTTTTTTTGTTTTTTTTTGTTTTTTTTTATGTTTTATTAAATGGATGCATGAATGCAGCACACAAAAACATAGAAAAAACATAGGGTCAGAGGGTCGTTGTCATGAAATCAAGGCTCTACCCTTCCCCAAAGGTTTATACTAGGGTGATTTTTGTACCTGTACTCATTATCATCAGCTCCTCCCAGGAAGGCAGACAACAAGCGGATCGCCAGTGAGTTGTGTGCAATCTTAGAGTAAGTGCTATTCACCGAGAATAGATCACCAGCCTCAAATGAGGGTAGTATCGCGTAACAACTATTTCCGATAGTTTCCGCACTACGAAAGGGTTTGGCTCCTCAGCTTCTCAGACTTAACAACCAGCCCATTGGCTAGAAGAGTGAATGGGTTGCGTTGGTCAGCCTCCACTGAGGTTGATGGTCGACCCCGTCGCCATCACTTATCTTAAGTGTATACTCGTTCTCACCACATGCGGCATCACACGCATTCCCATTAGCAGAAAAATAAACATGTATAGCAATTAGGAAAAGCAGTATATATATTTGTCCTAATCATCCTAGACTTATAAAGCTAAGGATCCTAAGTTCCTGACAGAAATGGCTCCCCGGCTGAGTTACCACTCTGTAGTTTTTCACACAAGAGGTGAAAAGGAAGACCGTGCCTAGATCTAACTTTGAAAGGCCCCACGGTGGGCGCCATTTTTCTGTAGCGAGCGATTTTGGACGCGGTTCTTAAGCGCTGGTCGCTCTCTGCGGTTTGAGCTTAAACTATAGGTCGATTCATTTTTTATCCTATTGTGAGCTGACTAAGGAAGGGAAATAGATGTCTCCAATTAACCCTGCTTTGCATACTGAGTTTAAACAGCGGTCTGTTAGGTTATGGATGCTATCAATGTGGGGGGGCCTTTGTACTGGTTATTTGTATTTTCGCCAATAGGGTTCTCTTTCTTTTTTACCTGGGCAGAAGGTTTCTGGCGGGGAACAAGGATTAGGATGTTAGGACTGATGCTTTTGAATTACTACTTTTAATTGATGGAGATATGGGATTTGGGTTTTTTGTTGATTGCGCTCGCTAAGATCTTTTCTTTCGATCTTATGCCTACTTATTCCCGTTTACCGAAACAGGGAAATCAGAGCGTTCGTAGTTCCTCCTATTCTATGGGAGGAAATGGTTGTTTTGGTGTCTTGTTCAAAGCCCAAGACGTGAAGCGAAAGGTAGTTTGTATCTTGTTCAAAGCCCAAGATGTGAAGCTGAAATGTCTATTTGTGTCTTGTTCAAAGCCCAAGACGTGAAGCTGAAAGACCTCGACTTTAGAGAGAATTTGTCATCTCTAAAGAGGGGGAAGGAGAATTACTTTAACTGGGATACACGGATCCGAGCAATGCCATAATTTCCGAAGAAAGGGTTTTAACCTGAAGGAGAAGACTTTAACTCAGTGTAGAGCAATGCCATATTTCCTTAGGAATTTGTCATGCTAAAAGAGGGACAGTGGCATGGATATAGATGATCCAGAGGCTTGCCGCTTACAGCGATTAGATGAAAGGAAAGGAGTTGTTGATGTTTGTGTACTGTGAACGAGGCACAGCTTTAGTGCTAAAAGGTTGATTGGATCAACTAGTGGTTTTCTTATACAAAGCCTAAGAGGAGGCTAATTTCCGCTAGGAAAATCCTTATACAAAGCCTAAGAGGAGGCTATTTTGTGTCTCGTACAAAGCCCGAGAGAGAGGCTAAAAGTTTTTGACCCGACGATAGAGTCTTTGTGTCTCGTACGAAGCCCGAGATAGAGGCTATTGTTTGTTTGACTCTACGAGGGAGTCTTTGTGTCTCGTACGAAGCCCGAGATAGAGGCTAAAAGTTTGACTCAACAAGAGAGTCTTTGATACTCAACAAGAGAGTGTTTTTGTATCTCGTACGAAGCCCGAGATGGAGGCTAAAGGTTTGTTTCAGTTGAGTGACAGATCCAATATACTGATTTTAAAAGAGAAAATCAGTTCTTATATGAGCAACACTGTACTCAGGGATTTGATTTGGGGATCAGGGATATTTCCTTCTCTTTGAGGAAACGGGAAATCCAAAGGGTATTGAGACTGTCCGAGTCTGCGGGTTTCCTTCCTATTTAACGAAGGGGGTCACTTGAGAATGTCTTTGAGACTCAAGGAAGTTAGACTGTCCAAGTCTAGAGTTTTTTTCTTTTGTACTATGCTTTGAGAAACAGTAGTAGACTCTATGAAAGGACTGTTCTATGAGGATGACTAGGTTCTGTTCCTATACCTCTAGGAGGTCGTCGGGACAATTTGTACGAAGCCCAAGAGGAGGCTGGAAACTTTTAAGAAGCCGACGGGTCCTTGTACGAAGCCCAAGAGGAGGCTATCATTCCCGAAGGAAGAGATCATTATACGAAGCCTAAGAGGAGGTTGTGAATACTTCTAAGAAGCCGTAGTGTCCTTGAATAATGCCCAATAGGAGGTCGATGCTTTTAAGAAGCCCGTGGGTCTATCATCTCCTTTCCATTAGGAGAGATAACTCTTTTAAAGATAAAAACCATTGGTAAACGTGCGAGGTTTACTATCCAACGACTTTTAGCTTTTGAAGAGGGTTCCTTAGTTAAGGTCCAAGATTATGACCGTAGTGGGTACCCAAACCCCGAGACATTCAAGGCAAGCTATCCACAAGGGATAGATCAAGTCAGGAAAGTTCGAGAATTTGGAAGAAACTCAAAGATGCCATTCACGGAGAATACATTCATCTTGGGGAGTAGAGCTTCTTGACGATTCCTAAGGAGGACAGCCGAAGAGAAGACTGTATCTGGTGCTCCTATTGGGGATCTAGGCATCTATTTCTACGAATAAATGAAACGGCGTCACCTAGTTCTAGACGTAGTTGCCGGGGAAACTCGAAATATCTATACTATTATTACACAGTAGATATGAGTTTATGAAAGGAGATTTACAGTGAGCAGCCCCACAATACAGTTTATAATATGAAAGCAGTAAATGAAAGCGATAACCACTTACTCGGTTGTAGTGCTTCCATGTTGTTTGGTTAGTTGTTCAACAAAGAAAGATTGAAAACAACAGTATATTCAAAATCAAAGGAGAAAGTGCTTTGAAAAAGAAAGATTTGGGGCTTACAGCTCAAGGAGAGACCCAGGGTTTTATCAGTGAGCACACTGTTTGACTTTGTACAGCGGGACTTATACAAGTGACTGGGGCCCAAAAAGGTTTTCTGTACAAAGGGATGGGTCTTACACTCTCTCAAGAGGCCCAAAAAAGGTTTAAAGAAAAGAGAGGGGCTTATAACACGAGGGTAGGCCCAAATGATTTTTTGTTTAAAAATGGTGATCGCGCCGAGGTTTTCTTTTAACGCAGAGAGACTTATGCAACAAGTGAGGCCCAAAATGTTTTGGTTAAAAGGGGGATTGGGTCTTACACTCTAATAGAGGCCCAAAGTGTTTCGAATGGGTCTTATAGCTCAAGGAGAGGCCCAGATGATTTTTTTATTTTTAAACGGGCGACGATCGCGCCGTTTACTTGTACAGAGGGACTTATACAATGAGTGTGGCCCAAAATGTTTTTGTACAAGGGGGGATGGGTCTTACACTCTCTCAAGAGGCCCAAAAAGTTTTGAAAGTGATTTATGAGGGTTGAATTAATCCAAAACCCTAATTTGTTTTCAAAATGTATTTAATTGAATAAAAATTCAATTAAAATGATCAAAAATTGTTTAACACATGGAAAACAAATTGTGATCTTGGATTAATGCTTCAAAAATTAAGTATTGACCTACAAAATAATTAGAAAGCATTAAAAGTTGCAAAATCAATGTAGAAAAAATATTTAAAATGTCAAAAACAATTAAAATATTAATTCTTTGCAAAAATATCAATTATATGAAATAAATAATATTTTTGGGATTTTTTGTGAAAATAAAATATTTTAACATTTTTGTGAATTATTAAAAAAGGAATCAACTCAAAATCATTAAAACTCAGAGAGAAATTAATTTTTGAATCAATTAAACAAAATCACAAAATTCAAATATTTGAATTTCTAAAAATGGCGCCAAGAACAAGCTCAAGAACACGCGCGTGTTCTTGGTTTCTCAGATTTGCATTTTCTATCCAATCTCCATGAATACGTAATCATATCATGCAATCCACATATCATTATGCTCGCCTCAACCTCACGATCATGTCTATGTACTTTAATTTCATTTAAATTAAACATACAACAAGAAATCACGAAGAGACCTCAAGAACCCTAATTTCTGCATGAAGGCTAGGATTTTTTATACACGATTCAAACAATGCAATTAATTGAGGGAAAACATTCCATGCATGATTATGAACATATGGCCAAATTATTGTGCGAGGAAATATGCATAGATTAAGAGATGACCAAGCATGTGCTTACCTCCAAGTCGTGACAGCAAGTTCAAAGTGATTTTGGATTTGGAGGTGTTACAGATGAGTGGTGATGATCTGAACAGCTTCCCTACACCCTATGGATTGTGTTTGGATGGTTGGACTTGATTGAAATTGGCTGGATCATTTTGTGGTACCTCAGCTGCACTTTGGTTAAAACCTTGAGCAACCAGCTGGTGATTTCATGAAATTGATGTTTCAGAAGTAATCTAAGTGTTTGATCAGCTCATATATGATGTATGTGAGGTGTGTGAGTGATTGGTTTGATTGGAATTGCTCTCAAACTCAAAACCCGATAGTGACTTGCCTTAGAAGGCAAAATTGGAGTGAAAGAAGAGATTTTGAGGAAAGCATCTGTTAGATGGCTTTGGTGTACTCAAACTGACCACAATTGAGCTCTATTTATAGTAGAGCAAGTTTGTTTTGCAAGGAATAGTGCATGGCAGCTGGTAAGTAGGTTTGGCCAATGTTGGCAAATGAAAATCCAAGTCTCCTCTAGCCATTGACTAGAGGTTAGGGCACAGAGCTTTGGTTCCCTTGGTCTTGGATAAGTCTTGACTGATTTCAGATGAGAATGGCTCAGTCCATGCCACCTTGATGGTTTCATTGAATGCCTCATTCCAAATTTGAAGTCTTGTCCCTATTTTGGCCATTCTAGGTTCAACATGCTATTTCTTGTTCCATGGACTTTGGAGGCTTGGCTCAGTGATTGTCCCCTTTAGATTCAATCCTCTGAAGTGTCCAAGTGGATAGGAGCAATTGAATTTGGCTGATTTTGGCAAATCGACCAAAGTTGCAAATTCTTCCTTGCCTTGACAGATTTCAGCAAGGCAACTTGGCAATGTTGTATCTCATGGTGTAGGTTGAATTTGGCAATGTTCTTGGCCATTTTGGAAAGCTCTTACATGATACAACAACTGTTTGAACAAGTTTGGTTTTGGTCTCTTTTGATTCCAAGTGAAAAATCCCCCTACATTTGGCAAAAAGTGAGGCAGAATCTGACTTAGTGAAAATTTCACTAAGTGTTGGAAAAAGTGACGTTTTCACTTTTCAGCCACTTTGATCACTCCATAACTCAAAATCCTTAATGAATTGGAATGACTTGTAGTTGAAGTTTTTGTAGGTGATAATGAGGGCTACAAATCCATCTTTGGATGAGAAAAAATGGCCTTGTGGTTTAGGAGTTATGGTCCTCCAAAGTTGGTACCTTTGCCACTTTATTTTTAACTTAGAAAAATTTCTAAGTTTTATGGTTACCCCTTTTACAAGTTATCTCACTTTTCTTGATTTTTATTGATGAATGATGATTCAAATCATACATTAACATCATTTTAGGGTTAAAAACCCATTTTGGTGAAAAATCTCAAAAAGTCAAAGTTGACTTTTGTGCACAGTTGACTTTTTATCAGATGAATTCCAAAATGTGCAATTCTTCAGGAAATCATGTCCTTGACCTAAATCAAACTTGATGGACATGTTCCATGGGTGTCATAGGGTATATTCAATCATGTATTAGGGTTTGGGAGCATGTCTTGGTCAAAAGTCAAAGTTACAGTTGACTTTTCTCTTAAAACCCTAATTGTGGTGCAGATGAAATTGAGACTTGTTGCTCAAGCTTCTTGGATCAATCCATGGTTCCAAATGGATCAATATGTCATATTAGAGACCCTCAAATCATGTCTTGAGGTCTTGGCTCATGGTTTGTCCCAAAAGTCAACTTAGGGGTGAATTAGGTCAAGAAACCCTAATTCCTGATTTTTGATGAATGCATCCCCCTGAGGCAAAATTGACTTGATGCATGGGTTCATGAGGTTCCATGAAGTATATTAGGTCATGTTTTGGATCATTTCCTTGTGCCCAGATGAAAATTTCCATCTGGAGGCCCTGGTCGACCAAAACCCTAATTTGGTGACACTGTCGATCTTGAGACTTGATCCACCTAGAAGGGAGCGGCCTTGTGCTTAATCCTTGAAGTGGGAGTCCTTTTTTATCCATTGTGGATATTTAAGAGATTAGACAAGTTAAAGATCATGTCATTTCTTGATTGATCCTTTGTCTAAGCACTCAGAGAGGGCTTGAAACCCTAATTTTGATTGTATTGGATGCTCACCCATCTTTGGGGAGACTGATGAAGCATGATGGTTCATCCATATTGTGATGATGATTTTCACAATGATGGGAAATCTAAGTGGTCAAAATTTGGGGTATTACAGATGGGTCTTACACTCTCTCAAGAGGCCCAAAATGATTGAAAGTGAACAAAGATGGGTCTTATAGCTCAAGGAGAAGCCCAGATGGTTTGTTTAAAACGGGCGATGATCGCGCCGAACTTTTGAAAAAAAACGGGACTTATACAACATTTGAGGCCCAAAATAGGTTTGTATTTACAAAGGATTGGGTCTTACACTCTATTAGAGGCCCAAAAAGTTTTTAAAAGGTTTGATGAGGGTTGAATTAATCAAAACCCTAATTTGTTTCCAAAATGTATTTTAATTGAATAAAAAATTCAATTAAAATGATCAAAATTGTTTAACATGTGGAAAACAAATTGTGTTCTTGGATTAATGTTTCAAAAATAATGTTTTGACCTACAAAATGATTAGAAATCATTAAAATTTGCAAAATCTAGAAGGAAAAAATATTTTAAATGTCAAAAACAATTAAAATATTAATTTTTGGAAAAAATATCAATTATATGAAATAAATAATATTTTTGGGATTTTTTGGTAAAATAAAATATTTTAACATTTTTGTGAATTATTAAAAAAAGAATCAACTCAAAATCATTAAAACTCAGAGAGAAATTAATTTTTGAATCAATTAAATAAAATCACAAAAATTCAAATATTCAAAAATTTGAAAAAGGGCGCCAAGAACATCTTGGCCTTGCCCGCATGCTCTGTTTTTCCCAGATTTGCGTTTTCTATCCAATCTCACTGAATACTTAATTATATCATGCAATCTACATATCAATTTGCTCGTTTTCACCTCACAATCATGTCTATGGTCTTTAATTTCATTTATTTTAAGCATGGAATAAGAAATAAAAGAGAAACCTCAAGAACCCTAAATTCTGCATGAAGGTTCAGAAATTCCATACACGATTCATACAAAGCAATTGATTGAGGGTAAACACTCTATGCATGATTATGAACATATGGCCAAATTATTGTGCAGCAAAAAATGCATGGATCATAGAGTTAGAAGAGCTCATGCTTACCACTTGCAGCTGGTGATCGTGTTTTGGGTTAGAGGTGTTACAGCTAGGTTCTAATGATCTGGATAGCTTCCCTAGGTGCCATGGAGTGTGTCTGGGTGCTTGGAATGGATTGAAATGATCTGGAACTTGAGATGGTACCCCAACTGCAAATCTGTCAAAGGCTTGAGCAATTGGCTAGTGATTTTGTGATTTTGGTGTTCCAGATGTTATGTGAGTGTTTGGATCACTTCTATATGATGTTTATGAGGTGTGTGTGTGATTGGTTTGGTTGGAATTGCTCTCAAACTCAAAACCCGATAGTGACTTGCTTTGGAAGGAAAATTTGGAAGTGAGAAGGCGATTTTGAGGAAAGCATCTGTTTGATGGCTTTGGTGTACTCAAACTGATCACAAATGAGCTCTATTTATAGTAGAGGAAGTTTGTTTTGCAAGGAATAGTGAATGGCAACTGCTGCATAGGTTTGGCCAATGTTGAGCAATGAGAATCCAAGTCTCCTCTAGCCATTGACTAGAGGTTAGAGCACAGAGTTGTGGTTCCCTAGTTGTTGGTTCATTCTTGACTGAATTCATTTGCGAATGTGTCAGTCCATGCCACCTTGTTGCATCCATTAAATGCTCCAATCCAAAATTGGAGTCTTGTCCCTCTTTTAGGCATTTCTAGGTTTGGCATGCTACTTCTTGTTCCAAAGACTTTGGTGGCTTTGATCAGTGTTTGTTCCCTTTAGATTTGATCCTCAGATGTGTCCAAAGTGATGACAAGGCTTGGAATTATCTGATTTTGCCAAATCGAGCAAAAGTACAAAATTTTGCCTAGCCTTGGCAGTTTTCAGCAAGGCATATTGCCATTGTCATATCTCATGGCTCAAGTGGAATTTGATGGAGTTCTTGGCCATTTTGGAAAGCCCTCATATGATACAACAACTGTTTGATTATAATTGGTTTTGATACTTTTTGGATCCAAGTGAAAAATGCCCCTACATTTGGAAAAAAGTGAAGGCAGATTCTGACTTAGTGAAAATTTCACTAAGTGTTGGAAAAAAGTGACATTTTCACGTTTTGTGATTTTGATCATTCCATAACTCAAAATCCATGGGGAATTGAAATGAGTGGTAGTTGGAGCTTTTGTAGAGGGTAAAGAGAGCTACAAATCCAGCTTTGGATGGGAAAAAATGGCCTTGTGGTTTAGGAGTTATGATCCTCCAAAGTTGGTACCCTTTTACAGGTTATCCCACTTTTCTTGATTTTTCTTGATGAATGATGATTCCAATCACACATTAACATCATTTTAGGGTTAAAAAACCATAATTGTGAAAAATCTCAAAAAGTCAAAGTTTGACTTTTGTGCACAGTTGACTTTTTATCAGATGAATTCCAAACTGTGCGATCCTCTATGAAATCAAGTCCTTGACCTAAATCAAACTTGATTGATTGATTCCATAGGTGTCATAGGGTGTATTGGTTCATGTCTTAAGGTTTGGGAGCATGTCCTGGTCAAAAGTCAAAGATACAGTTGACTTTTTCCACGAAACCCTAACTGTGGTTCAGATGAAACTGAAACTTGTTGCTCAAGCTTCTTGGATCAATCCATTGTTGCAAATGGATCAATGTGGTTTATTAGAGACCCTCAAATCCTCTCTTTAGGTCTTGGCTCATGTTTTGTCCCAAAAGTCAACTTGGTGTGAATTAGGTCAAGAAACCCTAATTCCTGATTTTTTTATGAATGCCTCCCCTGAGGTAAAATTGACTTGATGATTGGGTTTATGATGTCCCTTAGAGCATCATAGGTTATGCTTTGAAGCATTGTCTCATGCCCAGAGGAAACTTTCCATTTGGAGGCCCTGGTCGACCAAAACCCTAATTTAGTGACACTGTCGATCGTGAGGCTTGATCCACTCAAAATGCTGCAACCTTGTGCTTGATTCTTGAAGTGGGAGTCCTCTTGATCCATTGTGGATGTTTGAGAGGCTATACAAGTTGAAGATCATGTCATTCCTTGATTGATCCTTTGTCTAAGAGCTCTGAGAGGATTTGAAACCCTAAGTCTGATTGTAGTGGATGCTCACCCATCTTTAGGGAGACTAATGGTTCATCCATATTGTGATGATGATTTGCACAATGATGGGAAATCTTAGTGGTCAAAATTTGGGGTATGATAGATGCCCCTATTTAATCTTCTTGGACCTGATGGTGTGAATGGCGAAGGTATTCGGGCATTAGGGGTGCAAGAGGATTAAATATCGGAATACTCGAAATTTTGATGGTGGTTATGAATGGAAGTTCGCGCATCCTTCCTCTTTTGCTAAGCAATAATGCTTAGAAAAGGTAAAAATTCCCCTCGATCCTGGTTTCCTAACAAGGAACTGGTCTCAGTCTCTGTGTAGCGAGCGATTTTGGACGCGGTTCTTAAGCGCTGGTCGCTCTCTGCGGTTGAGCTTAAACTACAGGTCGATTCATTTTTTATCCTATTGTGAGCTGAATAAGGAAGGGAAATAGATGTCTCCAATTAACCCTGATTTGCATACTGAGTTTAAACAGCGGTCTGTTAGGTTACGGATGCTATCAATGTGGGGGGGCCTTTGTACTGGTTATTTGTATTTTCGCCAATACTGTTCTCTTTCTTTTTTACCTGGGCAGAAGGTTTCTGGTGGGGAATAAGGATTAGGATATTAGGACTGGTGCTTTTGAATTACTGCTTTTGATTGACGAAGATATGGGATTTGGGTTTTTTGTTGATTGCGCTCGCTAAGATCTTTTCTTTCGATCTTATGCCTACGTATTCCCGTTTACCGAAACAGGGAAATCAGAGCGTTCGTAGTTCCTCCTATTCTATGGGAGGAAATTGGTTTTGGTGTCTTGTTCAAAGCCCAAGACGTGAAGCGAAAGGTGATTTGTATCTTGTTCAAAGCCCAAGATGTGAAGCTAAAAGGTCTATTTGTGTCTTGTTCAAAGCCCAAGACTTGAAGCTGAAAGACCTCGGCTTTAGAGAGAATTTGTCATCTCTAAAGAGGGGAGAAGGAGAATTACTTTAACTGGGATACGCGGATCCGAGCAATGCCATAATTTCCGAAGAAAGGGTTTTAACCTGAAGGAGAAGACTTTAACTCAGTGTAGAGCAATGCCATCTTTCCTTAGGAATTTCTCATGCTAAAAGAGGGATAGTGGCATGGATGTAGATGATCCAGAGGCTTGCCGCTTACAGCGATTAGATGAAGGGAAAGGAGTTGTTGATGTTTGTGTACTGTGAACGAGGCACAGCTTTGATGCTAAAAGGTTGATTGGATCAACCAGTGGTTTTCTTATACAAAGCCTAAAAGGAGGCTAATTTCCGCTAGGAAAATCATTATACAAAGCCTAACAGGAGGCTATTTTGTGTCTCGTACAAAGCCCGAGAGAGAGGCTAAAATTTTTTGACCTAGTGGGGCATATCGTTATACAAAGCCTAAGAGGAGGCTAGCAAAGAGTTGACTCAGTTGGAGAATCTTTTATACTCAGTAAGAGAGTGTTTTTGTATCTCGTACAAAGCCCGAGAGAGAGGCGAAAAGGTTGTTTTGACTCCACTGGGGAGAATTTTGGTATCTCGTACGAAGCCCGAGATGGAGGCTATTGTAACTGTTTTAGTTGAGTGACAGATCCAATATACTGATTTAAAAGAGAAAATCAGTTCTTATATGAGTAACATTGTACACAGGGATTTAATTTGAGGATCAGGGATATTTCCTTCTCTTTGAGGAAACGAGAAATCCAAAGGGTATCGAGACTATCTGAGTCTGCGGGTTTCCTTCCTATTTAACGAAGGGTGCTTGAGAATGTCTTTGAGACTCAAGGAAGTTAGATTGTCTGTGTCTAGAGTTTTATCTTTTGTACTATGCTTCGAGAAACAGTAGTAGACTCTATGAAAGGACTGTTCTATGAGGATGACTAGGTTCTGTTCCTATACCTCTAGGAGGTCGTCGGGACAATTTGTACGAAGCCCAAGAGGAGGCTGGAAACTTTTAAGAAGCCGACGGGTCGTTGTACGAAGCCCAAGAGGAGGTTATCATTCCCGGAGGAAGAGATCATTATACGAAGCCTAAGAGGAGGCTGTGAATACTTCTAAGAAGCCGTAGTGTCCTTGAATAATGCCCAAGAGGAGGCCGATGCTTTTAAAAAGCCCGTGGGTCTATCATCTCCTTTCCATTAGGAGAGATAACTCTTTTAAAGATAAAAACCACTGGTAAACGTGCGAGGTTTACTATCCAGCGACTTTTAGCTTTTAAAGAGGGTTCCTTAGTTAAGGTCCAAGATTATGACCGTAGTGGGTACCCAAACCCCGAGACATTCAAGGCAAGCTATCCACAAGGGATAGATCAAGTCAGGAAAGTTCGAGAATTTGGAAGAAACTCAAAGATGCCATTCACGGAGAATACATTCATCTTGGGGAGTAGAGCTTCTTGACGATTCCTAAGGAGGACAGCCGAAGAGAAGACTGTATCTGGTGCTCCTATTGGGGATCTAGGCGTCTATTTCTACGAATAAATGAAATGGCGTCACCTAGTTCTAGACGTAGTTTCCGGGGAAACTCGAAATATCTATACTATTATTACACAGTAGATATGAGTTTATGAAAGGAGACTTACAGTGAGCAGCCCCACAATACAGTTTATAATATGAAAGCAGTAAATGAAAGCGATAACCACTTACTCGGTTGTAGTGCTTCCATGCTGTTTGGTTAGTTGTTCAACAAAGAAAGATTGAAAACAACAGTATATTCAAAATCAAAGGAGAAAGTGCTTTGAAAAAGAAAGATTTGGGGCTTACAGCTCAAGGAGAGGCCCAGGGTTTTATCAGTGAGCACACTGTTTGACTTTGTACAGCGGGACTTATACAAGTGACTGGGGCCCAAAAAGGTTTTCTGTACAAAGGGATGGGTCTTACACTCTCTCAAGAGGCCCAAAAAAGGTTTAAAGAAAAGAGAGGGGCTTATAACACGAGGGTAGGCCCAAATGATTTTTCGTTTAAAAATGGCGATCGCGCCGAGGTTTTCTTTTAACGCAAAGGGACTTATACAATAAGTGAGGCCCAAAATGTTTTTGGTTAAAAGGGGGATTGGGTCTTACACTCTATTAGAGGCCCAAAGTGTTTTAAAGAAAAAGAAATGGGTCTTACTACTCGAGGGTAGGCCCAGATGGTTTTTATTTTTAAATGGGCGACGATCGCGCCGTTTACTCGTACAGAGGGACTTATACAGTGAGTGAGGCCCGAAAAGTTTTTGTACAAGGGGGGATGGGTCTTACACTCTCTCAAGAGGCCCAAAGAATTTTGAAAATGATTTATGAGGGTTGAATTAATCCAAAACCCTAATTTGTTTTCAAAATGTATTTAATTGAATAAAAATTCAATTAAAATGATCAAAAATTGTTTAACACATGGAAAACAAATTGTGATCTTGGATTAATGCTTCAAAAATTAAGTATTGACCTACAAAATAATTAGAAAGCATTAAAAGTTGCAAAATCAATGTAGAAAAAATATTTAAAATGCCAAAAACAATCAAAATATTAATTCTTTACAAAAATATCATTTATATGAAATAAATAATATTTTTGGGATTTTTTTTATAAAATAAAATATTTTAACATTTTTTTGAATTATTAAAAAAAGAATCAACTCAAAATCATTAAAACTCAGAGAGAAATTAATTTTTGAATCAATTAAACAAAATCACAAAATTCAAATATTTGAATTTGAAAAAAAAGGCGCCAAGAACAAGCTGAAGAACACGCGCGTGTTCTTGGTTTCTCAGATTTGCGTTTTCCATTCAATCTCCATGAATACGTAATCATATCATGCAATCCACATATCATTATGCTCGTCTCAACCTCACGATCATGTCTGTGTACTTTAATTTCATTTAAATTAAACATACAACAAGAAATCACGAAGAAACCTCAAGAACCCTAATTTCTGCATGAAGGCTAGGATTTTTGATACACGATTCAAACAATGCAATTAATTGAGGGAAAACATTCCATGCATGATTATGAACATATGGCCAAATTATTGTGCGAGGAAATATGCATAGATTGAGAGATGACCAAGTATGTGCTTACCTCCAAGCCGTGACAGCAAGTTCAGAGTGATTTTTGATTTGGAGGTGTTACAGATGAATGGTGATGATCTGAACAGCTTCCCTACACCCTATGGATTGTGTTTGGATGGTTGGACTTGATTGAAATTGGCTGGATCATTTTGTGGTACCTCAGCTGCACCTTGTTTGAAAATTTGAGCAACCAGCTGGTGATTTCATGAAATTGATGTTTCAGAAGTTATGTGAGTGTTTGATCAGCTCATATGTGATGTATGTGAGGTGTGTGAGTGATTGGTTTGTGCAGAATTGCTCTCAAACTCAAAACCCGATAGCTACCTTGCTAAGAAAGGCATTTTTGCCAAGAGAAAGAGATTTTGAGGAAAGCATCTGTTAGATGGCTTTGGTGTACTCAAACTGACCACAATTGAGCTCTATTTATAGTAGAGCAAGTTTGTTTTGCAAGGAATAGTGCATGGCAGCTGGTAAGTAGGTTTGGCCAATGTTGGTAAATGAAAATCCAAGTCTCCTCTAGCCATTGACTAGAGGTTAGGGCACAGAGCTTTGGTCCCCTTGGTCTTGGATAAGTCTTGACTGATTTCAGATGAGAATGGCTCAGTCCATGCCACCTTGATGGTTCCATTGAATGCCTCAATCCAAATTTGGAGTCTTGTCCCTATTTTGGCCATTCTAGGTTCAACATGCTATTTCTTGTTCCATGGACTTTGGAGGCTTGGCTCAGTGATTGTCCCCTTTAGATTCAATCCTCTGAGGTGTCCAAGTGGATTGGAGCAATTGAATTTGGCTAATTTTGCCAAATCGACCAAAGTTGCAAATTCTACCTTGCCTTGACAGATTTCAGCAAGGCAACTTGGCAATGTTGTATCTCCTGGTGTAGGTTGAATTTGGCAATGTTCTTGGCCATTTTGGAAAGCTCTTACATGATACAACAACTGTTTGAACAAGTTTGGTTTTGATCTCTTTTGATTCCAAGTGAAAAATCCCCCTACATTTGGCAAAAAGTGAGGCAGAATCTGACTTAGTGAAAATTTCACTAAGTGTTGGAAAAAGTGACATTTTCACTTTTCAGCCACTTTGATCACTCCATAACTCAAAATCCTTAATGAATTGGAATGACTTGTAGTTGAAGTTTTTGTAGGTGATAATGAGGGCTACAAATCCATCTTTGGATGAGAAAAAATGGCCTTGTGGTTTAGGAGTTATGGTCCTCCAAATTTGGTACCTTTGCCACTTTATTTTTAACTTAGAAAAATTTCTAAGTTTTATGGTTACCCCCTTTTACAAGTTATCTCACTTTTCTTGATTTTTCTTGATGAATGATGATTCAAATCATACATTAACATCATTTTAGGGTTAAAAAATCCATTTTGGTGAAAAATCTCAAAAAGTCAAAGTTGACTTTTGTGCACAGTTGACTTTTTATCAGATGAATTCCAAACTGTGCAATTCTTCAGGAAATCATGTCCTTGACCTAAATCAAACTTGATGGACATGTTCCATGGGTGTCATAGGGTATATTAAATCATGTATTAGGGTTTGGGAGCATGTCTTGGTCAAAAGTCAAAGTTACAGTTGACTTTTCCCTTAAAACCCTAATTGTGGTGCAGATGAAATTGAGACTTGTTGCTCAAACTTCTTGGATTAATCCATTGTTCCAAATGGATCAATATGGTGTATTAGAGACCCTCAAATCATCTCTTGAGGTCTTGGCTCATGGTTTGTCCCAAAAGTCAACTTAGGCGTGAATTAGGTCAAGAAACCCTAATTCCTGATTTTTTATGAATGCATCCCCTGAGGAAAAATTGACTTGATGCATGGGTTCATGAGGTTCCATGAAGCATATTAGGTTATGTTTTGGATCATTGCCTTGTGCCCAGATGAAAATTTCCATCTGGAGACCCTGGTCGACCAAAACCCTAATTTGGTGACACTGTCGATCTTGAGACTTGATCCACCTAGAAGGGAGCAGCCTTGTGCTTAATCCTTGAAGTGGGAGTCCTTTTTGATCCATTGTGGATGTTTGAGAGATTAGAAAAGTTGAAGATCATGTCATTTCTTGATTGATCCTTTGCCTAAGCACTCAGAGAGGGCTTGAAACCCTAATTTTGATTGTAGTGGATGCTCATCCATCTTTGGGGAGGCTAATGAAGCATGATGGTTCATCCATATTGTGATGATGATTTTCACAATGATGGGAAATCTAAGTGGTCAAAATTTGGGGTATTACACTCTGAAATAAACTTCCCCTCGATCTTGGTTTCCTACCAAGGAACTGGTCTAAGTTTCTGATGTAAACTTCCCCTCGATCCTGGTTTCCTACCAAGGAACTGGTCTTAGTTCTGTAATAAACTTCCCCTCGATCCTGGTTTCCTACCAAGGAACTGGTCTAAGTTTCTTTTGTCAATAAACTTTCTTTACAAGGGATGCTGTTCGTAGCGGTTTTCATCAAACTTCTCGCCGAATTTTCCTGGGGAGATGCCATTTGATAGAAACAGTTTTGATGTCAGACTTGCTGGGGAACCCATCTGTTTAAATTGTAGAGGTGTACAAACTTCTCTGTTTGGAGACGCCATTTGTCGACTCTATTGGGGAAAACGAGTCTCTTTGAGAGACTGTTTCCTGCTTGCGGATATTTCATCATACTTTTCTCGGGATCTTCCCGGAGAAATACCATATGATGTGATCCAATTTTGAGGTGCTGATGACCTTTTCATCAACGGATTTTTGGAGAAAAACGGTTGCATTGTCGACTCTCTGATTAAGAGGCTTTCTCTGGGATTTTCCTTAATCCGGGAAAGCGAAGACATCATCTTCAATGGCGAAGAGTGACGTTGGCTAAAGGTTCTCTGGCCTTCTCAGAGGTTCAAGTTATCAAAGTGGTCAAGGGCCAACTCTAATCCAGAAATAAACTGGAGGAGAGAGATTGTTCAGACGCAATATTTCCTGACGAGGAAAGAACTGACAACTCGATTGAGAGGACTGTTATCACTAGGGGATAAGACCGACGAGAGTGATAGTGATGTAATATGATTATGCATGAAAATCAATAATGCATGATGTATGTATGTATATGCTGACAAAACTGACACGACATATAAACTGACGGATGAACATGACTGGATACTCGGCCACTGTGGGGGATATATAGTATCATTGGTTCAAGATAGCAATTCTGCCTTGCTTAGGAGAGATAGTCCCTGCGGGGAACAACCGTTGGTCGGGATTAGGAGGTAAGAACTATGCCGAGGGTGTCAGATGAAACAATGGTCTGCACTTTGAGGTTCAATTACTTCTGGAGAAGCGACCGATGTTCTTTCTATGTTCAACAGTCAAAAGAAATTGCTATCTTTATTTTAAAAGCAGAAAAAAGTTAAACAAGTAAATTCATTTTTGTTTTACTTCAAAAATCGTTAATCATATTAAAACGTCGTTCTGTAAAGCTAAAACAAATAAGAATTGCAAACAAAAGCACATGGGCTCAAATTTTATTGATAGGATGGAAATCAGCCAAACTCGTGATTCCATAGAGTATTTACAAAGTTAGAAAATGGTAATTTAAGGGAAAAGGGCTACATTCAAACATGGCGACCGCTATCCTTCTACCAACTTTGAATTCTGGGCATCCTGAGCTTCTGTCAAAGATGACATTGACTGGAGCTTTCCTGACGGATGATGTAACTGCTATCGAGGGACTTACCCCTTTGTCGAACGTAGTTACTTGCCATTATCCCTAATTTTTGCCTGGATTGTACTTTGAGGTTTCCAATCCACCGGGATGATTTTTGATCATGTCTCTAATTTTTGCCTGGACCGCCCTTTCGGGTTTTCAATCCACAGAGACGTTTTTTGTTTTTAGTTTAGAAGAAGTATTTCTTGACTACATCAAAATTTGTGGGGTAGGCAAATTCCTCTCCGTCCATGGTTGCAAGTCTCAAGGCACCGCTTGAGAAAGCTTTCTTGACCACATAGGGGCCGTCATAATTCGAAGTCCATTTGCCCCGGGAATCAGTGAGAAATGATTGTATCTTCTTGAGCACGAGGTCTCCTTTCCTGAAGACGCAAGGTCAGACCTTTTTGTCGAACGCCTTCTTCATTCTTTGCTGATACAACTGACCATGGCATAGTGCCGTGATTCGCTTTTCTTCGATCAGATTCAGTTCGTCATGCCAACTTTGGCACCATTCAGCTTCTGTAAGCTTAACTTCCATCAATACCTAGATTGATGGGATCTCTACTTCTATGGGGAATACTGCTTCCATGCCATATACTAGAGAGAAAGGGGTTTCCCCTGTTGAAGTGCGGACAGATGTATGATAACCATGAAGAGCAAAGGGCAGCATTTCGTGCCAGTCTTTATAGGTTACAACCATCTTTTGAACAATCTTCTTGATGTTCTTGTTAGCCGCTTCTACCGCTCCGTTCATCTTGGGTCGGTAGGGAGATGAGTTATGGTGTTCGATCTTGAACTCTATGCACAACTCTTTCATCATCTTATTGTTCAAGTTAGATTCATTATCAATAATGATATGGCTCGGAACACCATAACGGCAGATGATAATGTTTTTGATAAATCGTACCACCACTTGTCGGGTCACATTGGCGTATGACGCTGCTTCGACCCACTTGGTGAAGTAATCAATGGCTACCAGGATGAACCAATGTCCGTTTGAAGCTTTAGGTTTAATCATGCCAATCATGTCGATTCCCCAAATGGAAAAAGGCCATGGGGCAGAAAGAACTTTGAGATGTATAGGCGGTACATGGATTTTGTCGGAGTATATCTGACACTTGTGACATTTCCTCATGTACTTGTAGCAGTCAGATTCCATTGTCAACCAATAGTACCCTGCTCTTAGAATTTTTCTCGCCATTGTGTGTCCATTGGCATGAGTGCCAAAGGATCCTTCGTGAATTTCTTTTATCAGCATATCTGCTTCTGGTCTGTCGACGCACCGGAGCAAGACCATGTCAAAGTTCCTCTTATAGAGTGTATCACCGCTCAGGAAGAAACTGCCTGCCAGTCTTCTGAGAGTTTTTCTGTCCTTTCTGGATGCCCCAGGTGGGTACTCTTGTTTCTGAAGAAAGCATTTGATATTGTGATACCAAGGTTTGTCGTCTATGACTGCTTCAATCGTGAATATGTAAGCGGGTCGTTCAAGGCGCATTATGTCGATCTTAGGTAGGTCGTTCCATTGACCTACACTAATCATGGAAGAAAGAGTGGCTAATGCATCAGCCATGTGATTCTCATCACGGGGAATATGATGAAACTCGACTCTGTTGAAGAAGGGTAACAACCTTCTTGCGTAATCTTTGTAAGGAATCAATCCTGATTGGTATGTGTTCCAATCTCCTTTGATCTGATTGATAACCAAAGCTGAGTCGCCATATACATCCAAGTTCTTAATCCTTAAGTCGATCGCTTCTTCAAGACCCATAATACAAGCTTCGTATTCGGCCTCGTTGTTTGTGCACTTGAATGTGAGTCTGGCGGTGAAAGGAATGTGGGTACCCTGAGGTGTTATGATGATTGCCCCAATTCCGTTTCTGTAATGATTGATAGCTTCATCAAAGATAAGTCCCCATTGGGAACCCGGTTCTAGCCCTTCACTAGGTAGCGGTTCATCGCAATCTTTCATTTTTAGATACATGACATCTTCGTCTGGGAAGTCAAACCCGACTGATTCCTGATCGTCAATCGGTTGATGAGCCAAATGATCGGCTAAAACACTTCCTTTAACGGCTTTCTGAGCATGGTACTCTATGTCATATTCTGATAACAACATCTGCCAATGGGCAATCCTTCCCTTGAGAGCAAGCTTTTCAAAGACATACTTGATTGGATCCATTTCAGAGATTAACCAAGTGGTGTGACGAATCATGTACTGGCGAAGACGTTTGGCTGCCCAAGCCAGAGCGCAGCAAGTTTTCTCGAGCATAGTGTACCGAGTCTCGCAGTCGGTGAATTTCTTGCTCAAATAGTAGATGGCGTACTCTTTCCATTTTGTTTCGTCTTGTTGGCCAAGTACATAACCCATCGAGTCTTCCAAGACTGTTAAATAGATGATCAGCGGTCTTCCTTCCACTGGAGGTGATAGAATCGACGGGTTCGAAAGGTATTCCTTGATACTGTCGAAGGCGGTTTGGCAATCTTCTGTCCAAACGCAATCCTGATTCTTTTTGAGTAATTTGAAAATTGGCGCACATGTCGCGGTCATGTGGAATATGAATCTGGAAATATAGTTCAAACGTCCCAGGAATCCCCTGACTTGTTTTTCAGTCTTTGGAGAAGGCATTTCTTGAATGGCCTTGACCATGTCAGGATCAACCTCAATTCCTTTCTGGCTAACGATGAACCCTAAGAGTTTCCCTGAACGGACACCGAAGGTGCACTTATTGGGATTCAAGCGGAGTTTGTACTTTCGCAAACGCTCGAATAGTTTTGATAGGTGTGTCACATGCTCCTCCTCTGTTTTAAATTTTGCAATCATATCATCGACATACACTTCGATTTCTTCATGTATCATGTCATGAAACAGAGTAGTCATGGCCCTCTGATAGGTTGCCCCGGCGTTCTTCAAACCGGACGACATTACCTTGTAACAGAAGGTACCCCAGGGGGTAATGAACGAAGTTTTCTCCATCTCTTTCGGCGCCATTTTAATCTGGTTATAGTCCGAGAATCCATCCATGAAGGAGAAAACTTTGAACTTTGCTGTACTGTCTACCAGCATGTCAATGTGTGGTAAGGGAAAGTCGTCCTTTGTACTAGCCTTGTTTAAATCTCTGTAATCCACACACATTCTGACCTTTCCGTTCTTTTTCGGAACTGGTACGATGTTGGCTAACCATTGAGGATATTCTGACGTAGCGAGGAAACCCGCGTCAATCTGTTTATGTACCTCCTCTTTGATTTTGACAGCCATGTTTGGATGAGTCCGTCTCAACCTTTGTTTTACCGGCGGACATTTTGATCTTAACGGTAGATGATGTTCCATGATGCTGGTATCCAACCCTGGTATATCCTGATAGGACCAAGCGAATACATCGGGAAACTCTTTGAGAAGTTTCGTCAAACTCTCTTTGACAGTTGGACTGAGCAGTGCCCCAATCTTGACTTCTTTTCTCTCTTCTTCCGATCCTAAGTTGACTGTTTCCAACAACTCTTTGTGAGGCTCAATGGACCTTTCCTCTTGCCTGAGTAGTCAGGATATCTCCTCTGGAATTTCGTCGTCATTTTCTTCTTCAGCCTCAAATACCGGGAACTCAAAGTTGGGAGAAGGCATTGGATCGTATGTTTCAACGGGGTTTAAAAGAAGCAATCTGCATGACGTGATGATTTGTGTTTAGAAGAGATAGAGAAAATGCTAGAGTGTGTGCAGTGTATTTTTCTTTGAAAACTGCTTATTTTTATTATTGAGTTTTTTTTAGGATTACCATTTTCTGAAAAATGAAAAGAGGAAACAACAATTAATACGGAAATTACAGAACGACGTTATTTTATTAATGAACAAGTCGATTCTTGAAACTACAGCCCTATAAAACAAAACTCTGTCGCTTTGGGCAAAGCGAAGAGGGAAATTTACAGAAAGTGAGCCCTATCAAAACATCCGTTTCACCTGGGCAGGGTGAAAGGTTAAAGTAAAGATGGCAATTACTTAGACTTATGAACAATCTTCGGAACATCGACAGCGGCCCATTGGCGGAGAAATCCTCGGTGAATCACAAATTCTGGTACCTTCCTTGATTTGTCTTCAGAAATGACGCTGATTTCTGGTGGAGCTGGATCATTGGAATCTGTCTCCCAGGCAGAGTTGTCGTAGGAGGATTCCTCAGTTTTATTTTGCGTAGTATTTGTAGTCTCAGATGTATCTCCCCATCCAGTTGGTTGGATGTCCTCGAGTCTGATACGAGAGCTCTCAGGAGCGGTGTACTTGACCTTGAAGTCGTATTTTCCACTTGGTTGTCCCAGGGTGTCCCACACTTCTTTGGAATTGGAAGAGTCATCCCTCTCGATGACGTTGACCTCGGGAAAAGCATAGTTGATGAATTCTAGTCCGGCAAGCTTTGCCAATTCATCATCGTACTGGATAAGTTCAGAATGACCTGAGTGTTGATCCCATGACATGGCGGGGACACAAGTATTCTGTTCAATGATGCTCAGCTGATTTTCATTGTTCGGCTGATTTTCTTGCCCCAAGTCTCCGGGATACGGCTGCCAGATAGGTAAGCCATCCATTGGGCTATAACAGCCGTGGTCAAAGTTGTCTTTCATCAGAGTGTCCTCCTCTAATGAGTTTGGGGGAGTGCGGCATCCTTCCGGATCATAATCTCCGTATATCATTTCGATATCTGAACTCGGTATAAATCTCGGGCTCTGTGCAAGAAAGCAAAAGGGAGTCTGTGTTTCGCCCTGAGACGTATAACCGTCCTCGTTGAGATAGGACTTCCATTCTTCCTCCGTATCGGAGGAATCATCCTCGTTGATAGTATGCACTTCTTGAGTCACTAGTTGAAGGAAGGCTCCACTGTTAAAGAAGTCCTGAATGGGATGAAAACTTTTATTGTTCGCAGCCGTCTGAGTACATGTTGAGGAAAAGCCAAGACTTTTCTTTTTCTTATTGTCAGTAGGAATGACAAGCTGCCCCCATCCTATTGTATTGGTATTCTTGACCACTTTGATAGCATCTTTGTAGGAGGAAATCGAGGTTCCTTTCTCTGATTGATTCTCATTGCTCACCGAAAGTGCTTGGAACTGAGTCCCAACAACCTCCTCGGGTTCTACACAAGTAGATAATGACAAGTTGCTCACGAGTAAGGCTTGTTCTCCACAAACCATGACAAGTTGGCCGTTCTAGACAAACTTTAGCTTTTGGTGGAGGGTCGAAGTGACCGCCCCAGCCTGATGTATCCAAGGTCTTCCTAATAAACAACTGTATGTTGCCCGGATGTCCATGACCTGGAAAGTGACTTTGAAAGTGTGAGGACCAATAGTTATGGGAAGGTCAACTTCGCCGATAACCATTTTTCTGGATACGTCAAATGCTTTGACGACGACCTCACTGCATCTCATCGGAGATCCTTTGAATGATAGTCGCATTAGAGTGGACTTCGGCATAATGTTCAGGGCTGACCCTGTGTC
The DNA here is from genome assembly GCA_022829125.1 of Lathyrus tuberosus. Classification (NCBI taxonomy): domain Eukaryota; kingdom Viridiplantae; phylum Streptophyta; class Magnoliopsida; order Fabales; family Fabaceae; genus Lathyrus; species Lathyrus tuberosus. Next base: position 2,591,732 of record JALAZF010000405.1, read on the forward strand.
TACCAGTACGCTGGCTAAAGCATCGTCCTGGCAGTTAACTGTGATATTGAGCGCCATGTTGTGGCTTTTGCCCCCCTCTGGCAAATCCTCATCTCTGAATCCTAAGTTGTTGCAGGAAGTGATGTTAGAGACAATGCTATCGAACTGTCTAATTGTTACATCCTGTTCCACAAAGGCTTGCTCCAAGACTTTCTGTAGAGCCTCCATGTGCGCTTCTGAACTAAGTAACTGTGATAATACCGAGATCTTTAAAGGAGTTTGTAACAGCTGATCAACAATGTTGTATTCACTCCTTTGGATGAGCTTTAGCATCTCATCATTGTTTTTCGAAAGGTCTGGATTACTGGATTGACCGACTGGTGGATCGGGAACTTCTGTCTGAGGTTCCTTTTCTTTGCTGGGTTCTCCAACTCCTCTGTTGAAGATTCTACCACTCTGTGTTACTCGACTGATGTCTGCAATATTCACGACGGAGGGTAACGGAATTTCCTTTCCATTCTCAATTGTTGTTGCACAGTATTTGTAAGGGATAGCCTTAGTTGATTCATACGGTAGCGGTCCCGGTAGATAGATGACTATGGGAGCCTTCTGATTTTTCTGACCATCGTAAGTAATTTCGATCCGTTCCCGGTTGGGACTCTCGATTCGTCAAGTAGAGGGATAATGGTACAAACATCCCTAGCCCTCTGATGATCAGAGATTACGACAACGTCCTCGATTTGATCAGCGAAGTATTTGACTGATCCAGAACTTGACCCTGGTTGAATCTCTTTGCGGTCCAACTGACTTTGAAGGGCTGCTCGTACGAGGTAGCATCCTTGATTATCCACTGAGCAAACTCCACACCGCTCATAGTTGTGTAGTGGCACCTGGCCACGTCCGCTTTGAATACAGTGTAACCTTACTAGATCTGTTTCCATCGACCGAACATCCTGACTTTGATATCTAGTAGGATTCCCGTTAGTGATACTGATTTGCTGGGTGTCTTCATCCATATAGATTGGAAGCCATCAGTGGTTCAACAAGTGCTGAAGTGCTTCCTGGACAAGGGCACAGCCCTGATCGTCTTCGCAACCCGCTTTACAGCCCTGATAATCATGTGATACCAGGAACCTGAACCAGACCTATTTAGCATGTAACTCCACCAGGCTGGTATTCATCAAGCGAATATCAAAGATTTGAATCCTGTTGATTTGATAATGATTCCTATCATGGTAGTCTTGAATCTATCCAAGATCCATCTGACACTGGAGGACCTCTTGTACAAAAGAGCATCCCTGTTTGTTTACCGAGCAAGTCAGACAGGAATTGTAATCGTGTCGTGGCAGATTATGATACTAGCTTTGCCTTGAGTGCATTGCCACCAAGTTGACATTCATCGCATGGATATCGTGGTTCTGAATGATGTTGGAATTCGTATAAACCATGTTAACTCCACGAACTCGGTGCTCTTGGATCCATCCGAGATCCATCTGTTTCTGTAGAGCTGATTGCACCATAGAACATCCTTGATTGCTTTTAGAGCAGATATCACACTGGTGATAATTATGAGGTGGCACATGGCCATATCCTCTCTGTCTACAATGCATCTTGACCAAGTTGGCCCTCAATAAGAGTACATCGTGAATTTGATAGGTGTTGTTAGACTCTCCCTCTATCAAATTAATTGTAGCCTTCCGTGTTGAGGCAGCGGGTTCGTGAGAACATTCGGATTCGTATCTTTGAAAGATAAGACCCCGCTCCTAAAAAGCTTTTGCACATTGGACTTGAAACTGAGACAGCTCTCTATGTTATGCCCCAACCCTCCTTGATGGTAAGGGCGAGTCTGATACACCTTAAACCAAAAAGGCAGATTTTCCGGTACTTTAAGAGGAGACTTAGTCTGGACATGCCCCTTGGCTAACAGTAATGGAAATAGTTCTGCGTATGATACGGGTATAGGATCAAATCCTGGTGGCCGCGTTGTACGGTTGTTGTTGTATTGAGGACGAGCCTGCTAAAGAGGCTGTTGTGTCCTTTGCTGAAATTGCTGCGAATGCGGTTGGCTTTGAGCAACCTGAGGTTGATACGTAGAAACAGGTGCAGGGCTGATAGCAGGAGTTACAGCTGCTACTGGTTGGTACCGTCGCCTTTGCTTTCTGAGAGAGATATTCCCAATATCTTGCTCATTTTTCTTAGGGAAAGCACTACCGTATTTTTTAGTACCGCTTGTCGACCCAGTGTCTTTGACTAGACGTCCTTCTCGAACGGCTTCCTCGAGACACACTCCCATACCGACCATTTCGGTGAAGTCGCTGGGCGCACTGGCAACCATTCTGTCGTAGTAAAATGAGCTCAAGGTCTTTAAGAAAATCTTTGTCATCTCTTTTTCCTCAAGAGGTGGACAAATTTGAGCGGCAATTTCACGCCATCTCTGAGCGTATTCCTTAAAGGTTTCCTTGTCCTTTTGCGACATTGATCTGAGTTGATCTCTGTCTTGTGCCATGTCCAAATTGTATTTATATTGTTGGACGAAGGCAGTGCCAAGATCTCTGAAAGTGCTAATCGTAGCACGGTTTAAACCCATGTACCATTTTAATGTGGCACCGGTTAAACTATCCTGAAAGTAGTGAATCAGTAGATCCTGGTTCTCTATCTGAGCTGACATTCGCCGAGCGTACATCACCAAATGGCTTTGAGGGCAAGAGTTACCCTTGTATTTTTCAAAATCGGGTACTTGGAACTTGTATGGGACTTTCACATTGGGGACCAAGCAGAGGTCCACGGCGTCCTTTCCAAATAAATCCTGACCGCGAATAGCTTGCAGTTCCTTCTGCATTTCCAAGAACTGCTCCTGGAATGCATCCATTCTATCGAACATACTTTCCTTTCTACCCGAAGGTATCTGTGGAATCTGTCCTTCCGGGACAGTGTGCACCACAGGGGGTGGTTCCGTTACTACGACAGTGAATCTTGGCGTTTCCCGAAGTTTGTAACCTTCAGGAGTCCTCATTATGCCTCTGGCATCCTCGCTTTCCCAAAGTATGTAACCTTCAGGCCCAGCGGCTTCTGCTATGATTCCCTGATCTTCAGTGATCGGCGGAACATATCCTTCCGGGATATAGTTAACAGGCATACCCCAGGGACGATCTTTCAGCATTTGATACCTAGGATCATACTTCTCCACTATGGGTGTTGAGGTGATCTCTGAGATCACAGTTCTTTATAGCTGAGCTTCTTCCATGGCTTGCATGTCATTACGAAGCTTTCTCATATCCTCTTTCAGAGCGTCGATCTCTTCTTTCAACTTTCTGTTCTCTTCCTCGAGATCATCCATCTTTTTCTGCCGATTGGCCCGAGTATTGTACGAATGAGACAGTTTGACTCTAGAACCGAGACACAAACGTGAGATTCGTAGGTAAGAAGAATACGTGACGTAAGAATGATGAATGCAATGATTATATTAATTGTTTTTTTTGTTTAATCAAAATAAACTTCGACAATTAGATTGTAAATATCAAACAGTGGGGACACCCCCGTTTTATTGAATTCAAAGGATTGCGGAAATGGAAATACAGTAAGTTACAAGATGCGGAAACAGAAACCTAAGCTAATGGGTCCCGAGTCCTCTCTGAGGAGAACTCGGGTGCTGATTCTGGTACTTTCCTTTTCTTGGACCGGGGCTCTTGGGCCGTTGTCGGGTTGTCATTCCTTTGCCAAGTGAAAGGAGCGAGAAAATTCCTTTGGTCATCCTGATTTTCTACAGCATGTTACTCTAAAATCTCAATCAGAGCATCTTTTTCTTTTAGTAGTTGTTGTATTTTGGTACACTCCACATTGAGAATGCGGTACTTGTTCTTCCAAGACCCCCTCTCCTGTTGAACTTTGTTGAGAGTAACCTGAAGTTTTTCCGTTTCAGTCATGAAGTACATGACAGATTCCCTTGGCGGAAGAACTCCGTGATGAGGATAAGGCATCTTTAGCTTGAGAGCTCTAGCTTGTACCCAGTGGAGATAAGGCTCCACCGAGACACAATCCATTTTTCCTAGAGACTCCCGTCCTTTCTTATGAACATGTTTCCAAGCGTGCACTATTTTCATCTTTAGTGCCCTGTCATTTTATCCTTCCTTGAAGAAAAGACCTTCCAGATGAGCATTACGCGGGACATGCCTCATTGGGTATCCAAATTGACGACGAACTAAAACTGGATGGTAATTGATTCCTCCCTTAGTTCCTATAAGGGGTACGTTGGGGAAATTTCCACAACGGTAAATGATCCTGATCCCGTCATAGATTCGATTGTACCAATCGATGTCAGAGTTGGTAAAAGACATGATTTTCTGCGACCAACGTAAGGAACTCTTATGATCCCAAAAAGCGGCAGGCTTAGGTAAATGGGAGATAAACCATTTATATAGCAGGGGTACACAGCACGTGATTATTCCTCCGCTGTATAAATTCCTTAAGTGTACCGAATGATACGTATCTGCGAGCAAGGTTGGTACGGCGTTTCTAATGAGAAAAACCTTAATGGCGTTGATATCGAGGAAGTTATCAATGTTGGGAAACAAAAATAACCCGTAGGTGAGCAAAACAAAGATGCTCTCGAAAGCAGTCACGTTCCCTATACTAGTAAAGTACAGAGCCTTCTTTACCAGAAACTTGGCTGGTAAACCTGGGATTCCTCCATTGGTGGTTAGGTGAGTCCTGGCTTCTGATTCGTCCAAATAAGTTGCTTTTGCAATGGTCTGATCCTTTGGAATTTCTTCCAGTCCAGAAAATGGAGCTTGATCAGTAATGGGTAGATCAATCAGATGAGAATACTCCTCTAGTGTTGGTGCGAGCTGGTAATCCGGGAATGTGAGACAGTGATAGACCGGATCGTAAAACTAAATGAGTACCTCCAGGATTCCCTCAATTACATGGACCCTTAACAGAGGTAGCAGACCCCCGTACTTGGCTCTGAAAGCGTCAGGGTTAGTGATCATCCTTGTTAATCCTCTCAAATCCTCTAGTTTGGGAACCTTGAAGGTATACTTGTGAGTTTTCCTTCTACCGAAATTCATTAGCGCAATCCTTTTCTCTCTGACATTTGCAGTCATTGTCTTAGTTTAATTTGAAAAAGAGAGACTAGAAGAGAAAATTTTTCTTTGCTTAATGTTTTTTTTTAAATGAATGCATGAATGCAGCACAAAAAAACATAGAAAAAACATGGGGTCAAAGGGTTGGTGTCATGAAGTCAAGGCTCTACCCCCCCCCCCCCCCAAAAAAGGTTTATACTAGTGATTTTTGTACCTGTCTCTCAAAATCATTGATTCTTGTTGAGATAACATCAGCGGGCCGGGAACCGTGCTAGGTGATGTATTTCGAAGAATCTCAAAAGAGGGTAGTATCGTGTGACAACTATTTCCGATAGCTTCCGCACTACTGAAAGAGGTTTTTCCTAGGTGTATACTCAATCTTTCCACATGCGGCATCACACGCATTCCCATTAGCAGAAAAATAAACACAGATATCAATTAGGAAAAGCAGTATATATATTTTTCCTAATGTCCTAGACATTTTAAGAGCTGTGAATCCTATGATCCTAACAAAAAATGGCTCCCCGGCGGAGTCGCCATTCTGTGGTACCTTCCCAACTTAAAGGTTTTGACCTAAGATCCTAGTGAGGGCAGATCCTAGCAATAATGACATTCCCCGATGGAACCATCATTCGGTGATACCTTGTGAACCCCAGGACTCGTCCTAAGAGAAGGTTTCAACCAGAGAGATAAGAGAGATAAGATTCCTTTGTTTGGCCCCACGGTGGGCGCCATTTTTCCGTGGCGGCCACCGCCATGAAAATGACTTGTCCAAGGTTTTCACCTTAAATTGTAAGAAAGAAAGATGAGAAGGCCCCACGGTGGGCGCCATTTTTCCTGTAGCGAGTTATTTTGGACGTGGTTCTTAAGCATTGTCGCTCTGGGTACTACAGGTTGATTCATTTTTTATCCTATTGAAGCTGGTGAAGGAAGGGAAATAGATGTCTCCAACTAACCCTACTTGCAAACTGAGGTTAAACAGTCAAAATTGTTGGTTTACAGATGCGGTTTTAGTTCGTGGGCCTCTCTCTGCTTATTTTGTTCAGAACGAATTACCGGGACTGTTCATGAGGAATTTGTTGGGATATTGTGCTAGATTGGCTGGAGGTAGGGGACTTTGGGGTTTTTTGATTAGTGTTCTCGCTAAGATTCTTTTTCAATCTTATGCCTACGTATTCCCGGGATAGGGAAATCAGAGCGATCGTAGTTCCTCCTATTCTATGGGAGGAAATGGTGTTTTTGTGTCTTGTTCAAAGCCCAAGACATGAAGCTAAAGGTGGTTTGTATCTTGTTCAAAGCCCAAGATGTGAAGCTGAAGGGTCTATTTGTATCTTGTTCGAAGCCCAAGATGTGAAGCTAAAAGGGTGTTGACTTTAGAGAGAATTTGTCATATCTAAATAGGGGGTATTTGGTCTGTTTGTCACAACTGTTGGGTGACTGATTATAAAGGAGAATTACTTTAAGTGGGATATGCGAATCCAGCAATGCCATAATTTCCTTTAAAGGGGATTTTCAACCTGAAGGAGAAGACTTTAACTCAGTTTAGAGCAATGCCATCTATCCTTTGGAATTTCTCATGCTAAAAGAGGGACAGTGGCGTGGATGTAAATAATCCAGAGGCTTGCCGCTTACAGCAATTAGACGAGGGAAAAGGAGTTGTTGATGTTTGTATGTTGTGACCAAAGCATTACTTGATGCTAAAAGGTTGATTAAATCAAACGGGGATTTCTTTATACAAAGCCTAAGAGGAGGCTATTGACCCAACAAGAGGATGCTTTTGTGTCTCGTACGAAGCCCGAGATAGAGGCTAAAAGGGTTGACTCAACAAGAGAGTGTTTTTATATGTGTCTTGTACGAAGCCCAAGTCGGAGGCTAAAAGGGTTTGACTCAACAAGAGAGTCTTTTATACTCACCAAGAGAGTGATTTGTATCTCGTACGAAGCCCGAGATGGAGGCTAAAAATGTTTGACTCAACAAGAGAGTCTGTTATACTCACCAAGATAGTGATTTGTATCTCGTACGAAGCCCGAGATAAAGGCTGCAAAGGTTAACTCTGCTGGGGAGAATCATTGTACAAAGCCCAAGAGGAGGCTAGGGTTACTGTTTTAGTTGAGTGACAGGTCCAGCATGTTGGTTAAAAGAGAAAATCAGTTCTTATATGGGTAATTTTGTACTCATGGATTTGATCTCAGGACCGGGATTATTTCCTATTCTTTAAGGAAACAGGGAATCCGAAGGGTATTGAGACTGCCCAAGTCTACGGGTGTTTTTTCCTATTTTTGAAAGGAACTTGAGAATGTCTTCGAGACTCAAGGAGATTAGACTGTCCAAGTCTAGAGTTTTATCTTTTGTACTATGCTTAATGTAATACTCCAAAATTTGCTCTCTCATTTCTTCATATCATTTAGCATGAGCTTTCATTCCATTGCATTGCATTCGAGCATAGAAAAACAAAACATCAAGCATTGCATTGCATTGCATCTTGCATAAGGGCATGGGATCAGGTGATTCTCTAAGGTGGATCATTCAAAGCTAAAGAATAAGAGCCAAGTGTTTCTCACAAGTCTCAAGGGTCCCTTAAGCCATATGTCATCTCACTTTGATCCCACAAGGCATGGGAAGAGGAGAATTCATCAAGAAGATTGGGCAGTGCATAATCTCCTACACAAGATAGTCAAAAGTTGGGATCTGACCCCCAAATGGGTAAGCTCTTTGAGTTTTTATCATCTACAGATGGCATATCTCATCATTGTTTGAGAGAATACACATCATATTCAGAGGAATTTGGATTTGGAGGATGTGTTATTTCCTCCTAACCAGAGGGTGCCAAAATTAGGGTTTGACCTAAAAGCAGTTTATCTCTTATTTTTTGGACAAAATTTGATCTCATGGTATTCCTTATGTTCTTAAGTGTATATGGATGGGAAATTGCTCATCAATTGGTTTCAGAGGGGTTTCAATTAATCAGTTGCTTAATAATCAAGAAATTGGGGAAAAAGTCAACTGTGCAGTGAAAATAGTCAACTCCTGACTTTTTGAGGTCAAATTCATGAAATTCATGTTATATATGTTCAATGGACAAAATTTGATCAAGAAATGATGGAAGAATAATGAAAAATCAAGAAATCACAAAACTGCCAAAAATAGAAACTTTAGGGTTGCCAAAAATAGTAAGTTTAGACCATTTTGCACCCTACTTTGAGGCTCTCTTTCTTCACGATAAAAGCTTCAAACCTCAGGCCCAAGTTAATCCAATTAAATTTCATGTACTAAGCTTCAAATCCATATAAATAACATCTCCATTGGATAAAAATTGAGTGAGTTATGGTTGATCAAAGTGTGAGTAAACTAGGTCCAAAATCAAGTCATGACCAAGCATGCCCAGGCCCACGCGCCATCATTTTGTCAAACACTTGGTGTGCCAAATGTCCACCCATTTTTCTCAATGATGGAAGCTCCAAATGAAAAACTTTTCAACATCAAAGTTGTTCCTTGCCATGCCCTCTTCAATGTTGATGTTGGGCAAATTTGGATTCAATCAAGTTATGATGGCGATATATTAGTCCCAAGTAGGTATGTTCACACTGAAAATTCCCAAGTCACATGGCCATGCCCAACTCAATTTGCCACGCCATACACCAGTTTTGATTCCCATTGTTTCAAGCAATTTTTCACCATCTTACACACTTCCATTTGATTTCTTTTCAACATCACTATTATTCCATGATGTACCATCTTTCATATGACACCTAAAACTCATCAAACCATCCACAAAACATGGAGAAATTCCTTCCCAAACTTCCATGTTTCAAGCTGCCAAGAATGGAAATGTTTTTACTTTGATGTTGTTCCTTCACATCAGTTTGCACGATACATGTTCATACCATCCAACCATTGCCTTATTTGTACAAACACCCTTCTTACATTATGCTACTTATCATGCTTTGCCATACACTAAAGAGGAATAACATAAAACTTGCGCAGTAAGTTTCTTTTGCAGCTGCCACATCAGTGCCATCACCACCACTCTTTCTTAACCTCCACCATAACACACCATAAATCACCATCACCATATCATAGCCAAGTAACTCGCCCCTAACTAACTTGACTCAGTTAGTTAGGGTGCACTCACTTTAACCACATCAACTCACCCTAACTCACTCAGTTGACCAGTGGAGTTAACTTCTAAACCACACATATAAATCAGAATTTCACTTCACAAATGGAACTTCAACTTCATTTTTGAATCTCTCTCATTTCTCACGATTCACCTACACCAAACTCTCTGATTTTCTCTTTGAATTCTTCAAGAACTCACTCATTGTTCTTCAGTTTTCTTCAGAGTTTTGCATCAAGATTCTCCATCTTCATCCATAATACATTGAGGTTGCATAGATCTTCATCTTTTTTCTCCAACTGTTTCAATCAATTTCTCACTGATTCAAAGCCTTTCTCAACCTTTATTTGGCCAATCGAAGCTCAAGGAAGAAGCACATTTCTCTGGTATTCTTGTATATCCAAAGCTTCATCAGTTTCAGGTTTGATTTCTCCAACTTTGATCGCTACCTTTCTCTTCATTATTACTTGTTTCTTGTTGATTTTAGCTCATTAGGAGCTCTGAAGTATCCGGCTAGTTGATAGGCCTCTTAGAGGCATAGATTCAAAAGCTAGGGCATATTTTAATCTCCTCTGTTCTCTGTGTATGTGCTTGTTATGTGAGAAGTGATTGTGGATTCATGATGTACGTAGTGTCAGCTTCATTTTGATATCATGTTTGCGTATTTCTGGAGATTTTGAGGTTTGCAGGTGGTGGTTGCTCGCCGGAGAAGATGACCGGAGGTCCTTCTCCGGCCGGTGGTTTTAATGTGTTAGGGTTTCTCAGTTTGAATGGTGACCGTTTGATCATGGCATCGTGTGATTAGTATTGTGACAACACATAAGTGACACCCTCCCCCTCACGTGCATGTTTTTGAATCTGAATGGCTTGTGTATGTGCGTGTGCATGTTATCTTGTGTGGACTCTATCTCTGAATGGTTCGATACATGAATTGTGTGATGATCTTGCATTAAGATTGATCTAACGTCCATAACGTTGCCAATACATTAATGAAACCATGTGCCATACGCGTGCAATTTTTTTAACCTGAGCGTCCTTGTATGTGCATGTGCATGGTTGCTTTGGTGTGCGTGATATGTGGTGCATTAGATCATGTTATTTGATTCATTGCATGGCTATGATTGCATTTGCGTGGTAACTGCATGTACACGCGTCACACATAACCACATGTATGGACTTGGACTTAAATTGTTGTTCGTACCCCTCCTTTGGGCCCATTGTGGATTTTGAACGTGATATTTTACTTCTCTGCACCCCCTGCTCTCTCTTTCTTTCTTTTAATTAATTTTTTATACACTTGTTTCATAATTGATTTTTAAAAATACCAAAACATCATGGAAAATTCTACAAAACTTCATGTTATATCTTAACATGTTTAAATAATTTTCTATTGTTTTTATTTTTGATTTTGTGAATATTTGCATATCAATCCATAATTTTCTTTTATTTCTTTTGAAACTTGTTTCTATTTTCATATCTTCATTTCAAAGATTTATTTATTTCTCATAGCTCCTTAAACATTTTTGCATCAATCTTTTTGCATTCATTCAGTAACATCCAAAACTTAATAAAACTATTTTTGTTTCATTTTTAGAACTTTCTTTTATTGCATTTAGGTCCCCTAGCTTTGCACTTTGGTTCATGATTCATAATTGACTATGGCTTGTGGGTTTGAGGTCCTTCCTCTATGAATTTTTATATGGTATTTTGATGTGTGATTTGTTACTGGTTGAGGTCATTTACATTCTAATTCCATAATTTTTTAAGGCAATTTGACATATGTTGGTGTGCTTGTGTTTGAAGGAAGTTTTGCTTGAACTTTATGTGCCTTTCTTGCATGAGGCATTTATGCCATTATTTAAGGTCTTTTGTTTGGGTTTAGATAACATGTTTAGACTCTTATAAGTTGTGTTTGATCATTGTTAAGTCCATTTGGCATGTGTTGATCCTTTGTTTTATATGATGCATCTTGTGGGACTTTTTGAACTAATTTTCCTTATGCTTTCATCTTATGCTTTTCATGTTTGGTTGTGTGCTTCTAATATGATCATGTTATCATCTCATTTGCATTTTAATCCATGATTTTCTACTGACCTATCCATAAACATTCATATTTGTATGCCATTTTGCATCTTTTGCATTTCTTTTCAAGTATGAAGCATTCATTCTTTTATGTGACTTCTTCTTGCATGTTTGCTAAGTTGTATGGACTTGATTGATATGTGCTTATGCCATGATCATTTGTGCATCTTTACCATGTCATACCACTTCTGAATTTGATATTTGAGTTTCATCTTGATTTTTTTTTTAGGTTTGACTTATGCCTTAAGTAAATTCTTTCCATGTTAAATTCATGATTCATATCTTCTCATTTCTTCTCCTAATCACTCTTAATGCTTGGGTGTTTGATTGTATGCCTCATATGACATTTATATATCATGATTAGGCACATGTTTAGGTCATCCACATTCTAACTTTGACATTACTTGAAGCATTATTGCATGATCACCTTGCATATCCACTCATTCTTCATCTTTTTTTTTCCATGATTCATTTCTTTGATGTTTAAAATCTTTAGTTGTGTATGGTTTGTTCTTGATTGCTTCATTAACATTAGAGAGCACCCTTAAAACATAGATTCTGATCTTGATTGAGGTTCATCTCTTAGGAGCTTTATCCTTTAACTCTTAACTTGTTTGTTCACCAATTGTTATTCTTTTTCTTATTGCACTACTTGTAAATAATTTTGTGAGCTAACATTTTCATGTAGGTGCTAAAGGTAAGTAAGTGTGTGGACTTAGTTCCACATACATTTCTTTCTCTTATATTCTCTTATTTCATTTAATCATTCAAATTTGTGTTTGATAAGCATTTAAATGCTTTCCTTGAATAACTTTTCTTTCATCCCTCTTTAAGATCAACTTAACTTCCATTTTGGAAGTAAGTTGTTTCTTTTGCTCTTCTTCTTCTTTCTTTTAGAAGTAAGTTTGTTAAACCCCATTGACCATAGGATCACCATGTATGATAACATTAGGATTGAGTATTAGGCTCCCTCATTAGATTTTCATCTTTGATCCGCTTTTGAGTCTCTTCTTCTCATCTCAAAACAAAAATAAAAAAACACTTAATAAAGGCATAACACCTATTGTATTTAGGCCTTTCATGTGGGAACAAGGAAGTTTGGGGTCTTCTCTCATTTTCTTAGAATGTTTAGCGTACGTCCCGTCTTGGGTCGATATGCGAGGCATTCGATCCTACCTGAAGGACTTAAATACAATGGGAGTTACTAAACACCAATAAACAAAACACTTCTTTCTTAAAAGACAAAAACAAACAAATAATTCTTTTCTCATATCTTCACTCTTTCCTTAAGGATGCGTCAAGTTCGTTCCACCGCAAACCGGTAACACCTAAGTCTCCCTACAGCGAGCTACAACACCTAACTGCTGGGACGCGCACTCTGACGTTTCCACTAAAAAACACAAACAATCCATCCCTAGTGAGGGGAACTACGTCGCTCTGATTCTCATGTTCCCGATGAGATACGTAGGCAGTGGGGTAGGGCCCATTCGAACACTTCTTTTATTTTACCTACATTTGTTTCTCTTTCTTTCTCCTTTCCTTTTCCAGTTCTCCAGCTAGCAGTTCCTTTTCCGGTATCATGTCCTTACACCCTTTGATTGACAAGCGAGCGTGGATCCCATCAGGTACGATGGACGCGTGGGGGTGCTAATACCTTCCCTGCGCGTAACCGACTCCCGAACCCAGTTCTCTTGGTCGCAAGACCATGTTCTTTCCTTCCCTCAGGTTTATGCAGTGTTTCCTTTCCCTCTCTTAGGATAAATACACATTGATGGCGACTCTGTTTCGGTGCCACTTTCGCGTTTGTACTTGGATGAAAATCCCGGGAGCGACAGCTGGCGACTCTGCTGGGGACAAGGAATCTTTGGTTTCCTTAGCGAGTCAATCCTAGCGCTTGTCTATTTTTCTTTCATTGGGTGTTTACTGTTGTGTTGTATTTACTGTTTTACTGTATAGTTATTTACTGTATTACTATATATTACTGTATTTATTGCATTTTAACATTCTCATTTCATATGCTATATTATGCTATACTGGACTGTGCTATTTTCTGTTTGGCGGGATGGGATTTCTGAGAGATAAGCCCATTACACAGGCTTAAGTATACACTTAGAGTTAGAGTGAAGAGTAGTGGGACCTACGTGCCGTCTGGAGTGCGTTGGGTATTCACGAAATTCACAGTCAGACGAGGCTATCTTGGGACATGTTCTGACGTGCGTATCTTGCGCATTTCAGAATGTTGATCTAGAGAGCTGTCGACTCTGGTGACCATTCCCTAGGACTCAATGGCGGCACTCCTCCCGAGATTTGACAGTGCCAGACCACATTCTGTGGCAAGCCCATTGCACATTCTCGATCCGAGGACCCAATACTGGGAACTTGCTATAGGATGTCCTTTTTGAAAGGGAATCAGTGGAGGCACTCCTCGATTGGCGATAGTACTGTACCCCGAGGGATGAATGTACTATTGCTTCTCGACCCCAGTGCATGAAGCTGAGGATCTTTCGTTTTTGTGAATTAGTTGAGGCCTCCTCGATTGATGATGATGCCAAACCAGAAATGGTGAACGTATCATCGTTTCTAGACCTGAGAGCCCGGGATACTGAGGATCTTAGTACCCACATGTGAGAGGGGCGGGATGTTTATAGGTTTGCAGGTAACCAAGCTTCCTACATACCCTGTCTTGTTGGTACTATTATATACAGATGGTGTATCCTATTACAGTGGTTTGATGCTCGCCTACAGAAATGTTATCATATGTATACAGACACAATGCACACAGTCCAGCACAGACACCTGATGACCTAATCACATGCCCTTTTGCATTGCATTATCATATCATAACGGTTGTGTTTGTCATTTTCAGGTGCATAATACACTTCTGATTCCAATCCATGGGTTCAACAGAGAATGACGAGAGAAGGAAGAATAATGTTTCTTACAAGTTTCCAGACCCTACCTTGGATTCACTGCTCAAAGTTATAGATATGGCTGGCCCGGGTGTTCTTGATAGGTTTCAAAAGAAGTACGGGAATTTGGTTAAGATGGTCCGTACTATCACCAAGTATGAACATGATGCTTTGCACACTCTGCTGCAATTCTACGAGCCTTCGCTGAGATGTTTCCTATTTCTCGATTACATTTTAATGCCAACGCTGGAAGAATTCTCATTTATTTTGGGGATTCCGATCACGTCGGCAATACCGTTCTTTTCTGGTAGTTCTCCTAGTACAAAAGAAATTGTTGTTGCAATGCAAATAGACCAGTCAGTGATAAAGAGTGGTGTGAGTAGCAAAAACGGAGTTGACGGATTTCATCTGGAATTCCTCTCTGATCAAGCTCAAGAGGCTGCTAATGCTAAAAACTGGACGATTTACAATTCCATTCTGGCTCTCTGCATATATGGCCTAGTTCTTTTTCCCAATCAACAAGACTTTGTGGATATGCAGGCGGCGAGAGTTTTCGTTCTTAAAAATCCAGTCCCTACTTTGTTAGGAGATTTTTATCATTCAGTGCATTACAAGAACGAGAAAAGAAGGGGAGGACCTGTTAGTTGTTGTACTCCACTGCTGTGCCATTGGCTTTTCAAGCATTTGCCTCAAACAGGTGCCTTTGTGGAAACCATAGATGTTGCGAAATGGTCCAAGCGGATGATAGGTTTAACTGCTGATAATATTATCTGGTTTGATCATCGGTTATTGAGAATAGAGCTTATCACAAGATGCGGAAATTTTCCAAATGTACCTCTGATTGGCAAAAAAGGAGGGATCAATTATAATCCAGTTTTGGCCATCCGATAGTTCGGGTATGCTTCCAGGAATCCTCCTACGGAGCAAGACGTTGAAGAATCTTTGTTCTTTACAGGAACTAAAGATAAGAAGGTGGCAGAAGTAGTGAATGCTTGGAAATATAAGCATAAGATTGGAAAAACGGTTTTTGGGAAAGGAGATTGTAGGTCTTATCCTGAATATGACAGATGGATCGAGATGAAAGTAAAAGAACTGCTTTTACCCTTTTCAAGGGAACCTTGTTATGTTCAGTAGAGCCAGAACAGCCAACCATGGTGGCTATTGAAGAGTGTGAAAAGTGGCAGAAGATAGTAAATGAGCTTCAAGCAGAGAATGCTGGTGTAAGTAGCTGTCTCCAAAAAGCCCTGCATGACAATAAAGATCTAGAAGGAAGAGCTCAGAAGGCAGAAAAGATCTTAGCAGCCAAAGAGAAAGATTTTTATGAAAGAGCACAACACTTTCAGAAGATCAGTAAAGGCGCCGATGCTGCCACTCAGGCTTACAAGACAACTAAATAGGACTTAGCTCAGACCAAAGATACATTGGCCAAATTCCAGCGAGCATGGGATGATGTTAGAATTGAAAATGCTGAGTTACAGGAACAGTTGAAGATTAAAGACAAGCTTAAGAAGGCACATGAGCAGAGGAGAAAGTATCGGGAAAGCCTCGGTAAAAGTCAAGAACAGTTAGAAGAAGCTAGAAGAGAGTTGAAGAATACCAAGAAAGAGCTTGAAGAAGTCATGATAGAAAGGGAGATACTCAAGACGCAAGCTGGCATAAAAAGACACAAAGGAGTGTGTGATGACGAAGCTTTGATGCTGCATATAGGTTCCTTAACTGAGGCTCTTGAGAAAAGGGATGTTTTGATCAAAGAGATGATTGAAAAGCCAAATCACCAGCGTACTTGCGTACTCTTTGAGGAGATCAAATACACAAGTGATAAGCTGAAGGACGTGGAATTATCAGACTGATGTTCTTTTTCTTGTAATTTGTTGTTAATGGTTACCATCAGGCTTGTTGATGGATCCATCTTTCCCTTGTATTTCTTTTGTTGATGAACCTCTTTTGAATGTACTTGAATACTTTGTTGAATGGGGATGAGCAGTTTTATTCAGAATTAGTCCTTATCAGATATCTGTACACAAGCACATGACCACGACACGTCTCTTTATATCACGATTTCTGATCTTCAGATTTTTGTGGTTAAGATTGGAATCAGGGTGTAAGGCACCTCGGAAATGATAAGCATGACATTTGCATTGCATTGCATATCATTTCGCATTTTGTTGCTTGCTTTTTCAGGTACCTGTTGTGGGGTCTCTAACCTTTATTTGGTTTCAGGCATTATAGCTGAGAATCATATTCACTGATACTCAACTCGAAGAAATCAAGCAAGGATTATGGATCAAATGCAGAATGATTTGGCTGAAATGAGGGCACGCATGGACTAGTTTATGACTCTCATTACTGGTATGGCACAAGCTCAGGATAGATTGAGGCTTCTGGTCGAGCGTCCAGAAACTACGCTTGAAGGTAATCAAGTGGACAATTTGCAGACAAGGGTCACTCCCCTTCTTGGTGGTAATCCTCCTCCTGGTGGCAACCCTCCTCCTGGTGCTAATCTGGGTAATGGAAATGGCAGAAATGTTGGTGGTATTCAAGAAGATGTTTTGGAACACCAATTTACCCTACTGGATGCTGATATAGGTAACCCTGGTGACCGAAGGTATGATGAGTTAGCTGAGAAGATACGGGCCATAGAGTGCAAGAATGCTATGGGTATTGATGTTACTAGTTTGGGACTGGTACCAGGAGTCAGAATTCATCCAAAATTCAAGCCGCCTACTTTCGACAAATATCATGGCAATACGTGTCCCCGGACACATATTCAAGCTTATTTTGGGAGGATTTCACCCCATACAGATGATGAGAAGTTATGGATGCATTACTTTCAAGACAGTCTGGCTGGAGCTTCCTTGACCTGGTATATGAAATTGAACAGAGCTGCTGTGAGAAGTTGGAAGGATCTGGCAGAAGCATTCCTAAAGCAGTACCAGTACAATATTGACATGGCGCCCAACCGCACTCAATTGCAGGGGTTGTCACAGAATGCTAAGGAAAGTTTCAAGGAATACGCTCAAAGGTGGAGAGAGATGGCTGCACAGGTCCAACCTCCTTTGCTGGATAGAGAAATGGCAGACATGTTTATGGGCACCCTGCAAGGGGCATTTCTTGAAAGATTGGCTGCTTGTCCATCAACCGGATATGCTTATGGGACAAATAAACCATTTGCTAGTGGTCAGAAAAGAAGAGAAGGTGATACCAATGTTGTATATAGAGGACGAGGCAGAGGACGTTCTCAAGCGTACCATCAAGTAGGTGCAGTGACGATCCCAGCACCAGCCGTTCAGCAGCAACAACCACAACAACAAGTTCAACAGCAACAGCAACAATCTCCTTTCCAACAGAGATCTAGGCAGAGGGACCGTAAGATTGACCCTCTCCCTATGACTTATTCGGCGTTGTTACCACAGTTACTCAAGTTGAAGTTGGTTGAGCTTCGTACTATGAGGACTCCTGCCGCTGGCAACTTGCCACCTAATTTTGATGTTAACGCTCACTGTGAGTTCCACTCAGGTGCTCAGGGGCATACCACTGAGAAGTGTTGGGCATTTCATAACAAGGTGCAAGACTTAATTAATGCCAAAGCAATCAATTTCTCTCTGCCTCCTAATGTTCTTCAGAACCCCATGCCTGATCATGGTGTGGCAGATGTGCATGCTATTGAAGACGGAAAGAGGTTAAATTTGGTAACAGATATCAGTCAGGTAAAGACTCCATTGCTAGTGGTGAAGGATCGTTTGTTGAAGGGACAGGTGTTCTCGGGATGTGATCAAAATTGTTCTGAGTATTTGGGCCAAGAGAACGGCTGTGATAAGTTGAGAATTGGTTTACAGAGTCTGATTGACAAGGGGCGTCTACAGTTTGACCGGGCTGTGAAAGAAACTGATGAGGTGTCAACTGTGACCATTTATTATACTCCTGCTGAGATTCAGGTGCCTGCCAGTACAGCTCCTGTAGCAAGTGTTGTGCAAGAAAGACCCAGTCCTGTTACCATCACGGTGCCAAGACCTGTTCCATTTACATCTACGAAGGCAATCCCATGGCACTATGGGGCAGGCGTGTACTACGAAGGGAAAAAGCAGGAAATCGGGACATCAGCCAGTTTAAATATTGATAATGTGGGTGGTGTAGGTGGCTTTACTCGGAGCGGAAGGATTTTTTCTCCCCAAACTTTGCGAAGTGATCAAGAAGTTGAAGTTGCAGCAAAAGCTAAAGGAAAACAGGTGGCCGAGAGTGTGCATGTGCCCGAAACAGAGACAAAGATTACCTTTGACAACGAGGTGGAAGAGTTCACGAGGATAATAAAGAAAAGTGATTATAAGATTGTCGATCAACTGAACCAGACGCCCTCGAAAATTTCAATTTTGTCATTGTTGATGTGTTCTGACGCGCACCGGGAGGCTTTATTGAAAGTATTGAAGAGAGCATATGTTCCACAGGAAATCACTGTTAATCAGCTTGAGGGTGTAATTTTTAACGTCAATGTCAACCATGGTTTGGGCTTCACAAGTAGGGATTTGACTTCTGAAGGAAGAAACCACAACAAAGCTTTGCACATTACAATGGAGTGTAAGGGTGCAGTGTTGTCTCACGTGCTGGTAGACACTGGCTCCTCGCTCAATGTCTTGCCTAAGAAGGCGCTAATGAAGCTAGAGGTTGATGGTTTGATTTTAAGGCCAAGTGAGTTGGTTGTCCGAGCGTTCGATGGAACAAAAAGATATGTGTTTGGTGAAGTGGAATTGCCCGTGCAAATTGGACCGCGGGTGTTCAAATCTACATTCCATGTGATGGACATACAGCCTGCGTATAGCTGCTTATTAGACCGCCCTTGGATTCATGCGGCCGGGGCTGTTACATCCACCTTACACCAAAAGCTGAAATACGAGTTCGAGGGACAAGTAGTGACAGTGTGTGGCGAGGAAGACATTTTTGTTAGTCATTTGTCCACGTTCAAGTATATTGAGATGGATGGGGAAATTCGCGAGATGCTTTGCCAGTCGTTTGAAGTGGTAAATATTGATAACGTGCCTGAATCTTCCCTTGCACCAGATAGAGCTGGTACATCCATTTCGTCCTATAAGCAAGCTGTCGAGGTCGTCAGAGCAGGCAACGCCCAAGGTTGGGGCAAGTTGATAGAGACACCAATGAAGGAGGACAAGTTTGGTATTGGATATCATCCTTCTATGACTTCAGCTGCAGAGAACCGTGGACCCATCACTTTTAGCAGTGGGGGAATCATTTACTCAGATCAGTCTTGTGCAGCTACAGAAGATGGCGTTGACAGTGACTGTGACTTAGACAACTGGGTACGCCCACGCGCTCCGGGACAACCATTACAGAATTGGTCTGTTGAAGAAGTCATCCGGGTTACTCTTTAAACAGAGTAATTTTCTTTGATTTTCAAACTATAATGCATGTTAAAATCTTGCGCTCTGCCCAAGGCGTATAGATTCATTTGTAGGGCCACCCTGTTTGCATTTGCAATTTTAATCATCAATAAAGGACGTTTTGCACTCAAATTTTGTTCCTTGTATGTCTTTTATTTTTGCACAAAAATGATAAAATGGCAATGTTTCGTTTCTTTTTGTTTTAAAATAAATTCTAAAATAAAGCATGAACCCGTTCGTGCAGACTTGATCCTCCGGATTTCATTGATAATGATTTTGCTATGGCTATGTATGACTTTGACAAACCGATTTATCAAGCCGAAGAAGGGGATGAGAAAGGCTGTGAACTCCCTGAGGAATTGGCCAGATTGTTAAAACAAGAGGAAAGGACCATCCAGCCTCATCAAGAGATCATAGAGATCATCAATATTGGTACCGAGGATGCTAAGAAAGAGATCAAGATTGGTGCAAGCCTGCAAGCAGATGTGAAGAAAACTTTGACTGAAATGTTGTGTGAATATGTTGATATCTTCGCCTGGTCGTATCAAGACATGTCGGGGTTGGATACTGATATTGTTGTGCACAGGCTGCCATTGAGAGAAGAATGCCCGCCAGTCAAGCAGAAACTTCGTCGGACTCATCCCGATATGGCCATAAAGATCAAAGAAGAGGTTCAGAAGCAGTGGGACACTGGGTTTCTTGCTGTGACCAATTATCCTCCTTGGGTTGCCAACATTGTGCCGGTACCAAAAAAAGACGGAAAGGTGAGAATGTGTGTGGATTATCGAGATCTTAACAAAGCTAGCCCGAAATATGATTTTCCACTACCCCACATAGATGTGCTGGTTGACAATATAACTCAGTTTTCAGTGTTCTCATTTATGGATGGTTTCTCCGGGTACAACCAGATTAAGATGGCGCCTGAGGATATAGAGAAGACCACATTCATTACTCTATGGGGTACATATTGTTATAAAGTGATGCCTTTTGGGTTGAAAAACGCGGGGGGCAGCGTATCAGCGGGCAATGGTAACATTGTTTCACGACTTGATCCACAAAGAGATCGAATGTTATGTGGACGACATGATTGCCAAGTCGCTAACGGAAGAGGAACTTCTGATTAACTTGAAAAAGTTGTTTGAAAGGTTGAGAAAGTTCCTCTTGAGATTGAATCCAAACAAGTGCACTTTTGGGGTGCGTTCTGGAAAGCTGCTGGGTTTCATTGTGAGCAAAAAAGGGATTGAGGTTGATCCTGCCAAAGTGAAAGCAATACAAGATATGCCTGAACCGAGAACAGAAAAAGAGGTTCGTGGTTTTCTAGGTAGATTGAACTACATTGCAAGGTTCATATCTCACCTAACAGCCACGTGCGAACCAATATTCAAACTGCTAAGAAAAGATCAAACGGTCAGGTGGAATGACGATTGCCAATTGGCATTCGATAAAATAAAAGAATACTTGCAGGAACCTCCAATCCTCATGCCTCCAGTTGCAGGAAGGCCTTTGATAATGTATTTGACAGTGCTTGAAGGTTCTATGGGTTGTGTTCTCGGTCAGCACGACGAGACAGGTAGGAAAGAGCATGCTATCTACTACCTAAGCAAAAAGTTCAATGACTGTGAGTCCCGTTACTCAATGCTTGAGAAGACATGTTGTGCACTTGCATGGGCCGCTAAGCGATTGAGGCAGTATATGATCAGGCACACAACCTTGTTGATTTCAAAAATGGATCCTATCAAATACATTTTCGAGAAACCAGCGCTAACAGGCAGAGTTGCACGGTGGTGTTAGTTCTTGTGATTGGCTGAAATTTTGGTAAAACAATGTTAATGTCATGGTTGATGTTGCAACATGAGGTTAACATTCTAGTTTGTGAAAATTGTTGAAGAGTTAAAGTGTTGAAGAGTGATGTCACATGCGATGTCTTGACATCACTATACCAGAACATTAAAACATCAGGTTGTGATGTTTTTAGGGCTGCGCTGATTATGTTGATTTAAGGAGATCTGTTAGTTAGATTGGATGCGAATTTCTTGGTGCAATCATTAATGAAGAAGATTAGTTTGTTGCTAATTTAATGTAGAAAGATGTGGAGAACAATCAGAGTTAATTAAGAAGATTTAATTGAAGATCTATTCAGGAGAAAATCTGTTGCAGATTTGGTGCAGAAGATTTGAAGGCCCAAATCCAGTTGGGAAAAGGTTATATATAGAATGCTTGTAATCTAGTATAGGCACGGGTCCAAGATGTAGATCATTAGGGCTTTTTCTAAGTGAACCACTCGGGTTGTGAGATGGTCACTGTGTTATTACTCAGAAACCTGTAGGTAATGAGCTTTGTATTGTTCTTGGAGGAAGCTGTTAAGCAACTCTAAGCATTGTTCTTAGTTATGAGGGTCATGTCTAGGTATTGTTATAGGAGTGTGTCTTCTATGTGTTTGAAGAGTTGTTGGTAATCAAGTTGTTGATGCAGTGACGGAGATGTTGACTGCTAGACATCATTGCGATGATTGGGAGTGAGATGGAGTCTCTTATCTAGGGTGGACTTAGATAGAAGGGTCATTGGGTAGTTATTAGATTAGGTAGATTGTCAACTGGTCTGTTGAGTCTGTAATTTGATACTACTAATAGTGGACTTCCTTCCTGGCTTGGTATGCCCCCAGATGTAGGTTGTTAGACCGAACTGGGTGAACAATCCTTGTGTGCTTTTCTGTTGTTTTACATTGTCCATTGTTGAATGTGTTGTTGTGACATCACACGCTTTTAGTGTCTTGTTCATACAGCAGATATTGATGTTGTGACATCGCACTTAACATCACATATCTGGTACCAGAATTTCAATTGGTATCAGAGCAGGCATCCTGTCTGTTTCTGGATGAGATCTAGGGAAGATACTTTCTGGTCCATGTGCAAGGAAGATAGTTTTGCTGAGTTTTGGACTTGGTCAGTTCATATAGTTGTTTGTTTGATCCCTTGAAGTGGAGGATGGACTATTCATGACAGGGTATGTATTGGACCTGTCTGTTGTTATCAGGAGAACTGTTGTTGGCACGTGGTTTATGATGATGGTATGCAAGGATTATTGAGTAGTGCCTGAAGGTTGTTGAGGAGTTGGTGTGTGTTCTGCTGATTGGTATCTGATGTAACCCTGGTTGGTTCTTGTATCTTTGGTGGTGAGATTCTAGGAAGGAATTCTCCTGGAAAGACATTAGGGTTTGGTCTCCTCAGCAGGATATTCTATGATGTTGCAAGTCAGCTTCAACCGGTTGGATTATCTCATATTCTTGTTAGGGAGAGAAGTGTTCTTAAGGTGAATGGATCTTCTAAAGATTGTTTGACATGGAAGGATCAGAAGAAGAACATATTTCAAGTCTGGAATTGAAGACCAATCTGTCCAGAACATTGATTCCTTCTTTACCAATTCTCTTGATGGTGAAAGAAGAGGGTGGAGCCAAAGCAAAAGAGTATCACTGTCAAATTTTTCATGCGGGAGTGAAGATCTTGATAAGTTATCTCTTAAGCCTAGTTGGGGTGACCTAATTAGGAGGATCTTCCTGGTTATGATAAGATACATGTTTCTGATCATGAACTGGAGGAAGATTCATTAAGAAAGAAGCTGAGCCTAATATGTCAATGTCTCGACATCGCGCTACACATTAGCAACTTCTGGTAAATGCTAAGTGTCGCGGTGAGAATCGGATATCAAGCTATTGGATTAACTTGAATCACAATTTTTGAAATTCACCACCGGTCTTTGATTTATCCAAAGGAAAGGTTAAAGATTGAAAAACCTAAGTTAAGAGAATCTAAGTTCGGGGGTTGGTTACGTCTAGGGAAGGTATTAGCATCCTAAACGTCTGTAGTACTCTACAGGAACCTCTTGTTATTATTTATGTTATTTATTGCTTACTTGCTAAAGGTGTTATGCTAAAGGCTGAAAACCCTAGGGGTTAGTATCTAAGTATACTCGCCAAGACATCGCATCTTGTGCCTACGTATCCTGACGGGAATGGAATCAAAGTATTCGTAGTTCCCCTCTCAAAGAGGGTGAGGAACTCTTGACTGTGGTCAAGGTTCCAAGGGGAGGTAGCGCCTATGGTAAGACGCTACATAGAGTACGGTGACTCTAAAGTTAAAGTTAAGTTGAAAAGGGTAGAAAGTGTCCATGGTAGAACACATGTATGAAGTGCGGCGACTCTGATCCTAAGGCTAGGATGAAAGAGAGGGACCTAAAGTTAGGCTAATATGTGACATGGTAGTCAACAGAGCGAATCCTTTCCTTTGGAATGATTAAAGGGAGCAAACCAACTTAATATTAAGTTTGGAAGGGAAACTATCTTATAAATCAAGAAATAAAGTCCTTAATTAATAATCAAGAAATAATTAAACCAATTTAACTAAACTAAATAAAACCATTAACCAAAGAGAAAAAAATTAATACTAAATGTAAGTATTTAAAGTAATTAGCCTAATATTGAGTCAAAAACTAATTTACTAATTTAAAGATAAGTTAATAAAAAACAACTTGAGAGAGGTGCATCGTCCGTTGGCAGGGTGCATAGCGTTGAGGAAAAAAAACTAAGAATCTTCTTCTTTTTTAAAATGAAACAAGTGGGTCGCGGGTCAAAGAGTCTTGAAACCAACCCAGTTATCTTACCCCCACAAGCATTAACCTAAGAGCCTCCTCCTCAACAAATCATTTGAAGAGAGAACCAGTAATGAAAATAGCATCGTAGCATAGCAAGAACAAAACCTGTGAATCAAAATACAATGTCCTCTCATTCCCTCCGTGATCCATAATCACCTTATCTTCATAATCAAAAACCTCTACTTCTCTCATTCGTTCATCGCTAATCGTTCAAGGCTTCAACGTTATCTTTCTCGCTCGCAATCGCACTCTCAACCTCAATATCCCTTTCTCGTATTCGTGTATGTATTCGCCGGTAAAAAGGTCTCCACCGCTCTCCTACTGTGATTACGACGACAATCTCTCTTCTCTCGTTCATGTTCTCTCGGTTTCGCTCAAATCATTTCCGGCGACGCACACAGTTCATTGAAAGGGGAGACAAACAAACAAATGGCAACGAACAACAATAGATTACAGCATATGCGAAACAAGGGTGGAGTGAATAGAATTACCTGTCGGAGTTCGTCCTACGCGACTTCCAGGCGATGCCGACACGATCTAAGTACAGGTACTGCTTCCTCTTTCTTGCTTACTGATCCTGTATGTGATTTCTGGATTTTTGAATGTATGACTCTGTGAATAAATCGTACTGATGTTGCTTCTATTCTACCTCTTCTTTTGCCTTTGCTATATGGTTTTTAATCGCAAATTGTTCGTGTGAAGGTATTGGTGCTTTTTCCACTTCCAGGCCTGTGTGGTGATAGTTTGAGTATAAATACTGATGTGTTTGTTTCTCCCTTTTTCTCTTTTACTGATATGACCCTCTCAGCTTTGAAACCGTGTGCCCTGAATCGTGTAAATTTTTTTTGTGAATCCCGTTGTAAGTGTGTGAGGTCGTGTCTTCTTGTCGTGAATCTCCTTTTCTTTTATAGGCTCTAAAATTCCAATTTCGCAATCAATTGCGAGATATTATGTCGAATGTTTGTTTTGGAAAGAAACAAATCTATTGCGAACATAATTTCGGAATGATAAAGTTATTTCTGTTTTCGCTTCGGACCTGTCCAAACATGTTTTGATCTTTTGCCATTTTTATTCTGATATGCTCAGTTGTGTGTTATTTGTAATGAAACTCTGACTTTACACATGATTTTGGCCTTGAATGTTTGATTATGTGCAGTGAAAACTTTCCGTTTCCGTAGAAACATGTCTCGATACTGCTTTGGAAAACATTGAAGTTTCTGGTTACATTTGGATTATTTATTCTAGAACAATAATTGATGCAGTTTTATGAATCTTCCTTTTTGAATGCAGGCTGTTTTGGTTCGTTCACTGATATCCCTTCTTAGCAACTTTTGAGGAACCAGCAAAGGTCGACGGTTCATCAGTGTGGTCCCCAAAAATCTCCCGCTTCGACGGCTCTCCCTTAAGCTCTGAAGGTATCTCTCTTTTGGAAACAAAAACATCTTTTAGAGGCGCTGGGGAAATTCCATGAGAACTCTGAAGCACGGCTCTTGTGTTGGCTTTTTCTTTGGCTTGGTTGTGAAGCAGCTTGAGGATTCTTCATCAGGGCGAAGACTTTGTATCCAGAAAAATAAACAGTAGCATTTTTGAATTGTGGGAAAGTTCAAACTCCTGGTCGAGTATATATCCATGGAAACCTGAGGAATATCAGCCTTATTAAAGGTTCTCAGAATAATCTTCTGATCTTTAACTTTCACGTACACAATAACAGGGTCACTTGCTTTTTTGTGATTTTTGAGAGCATAGCTCCTGTAACAACCAAGCATTATGGTGAAGCTTGTTTTCTAAAGAACTATTGAATATTGCATTGTTTTGTACGCCTTTAAATTCTTGAAATTATTTTGAGCTTAACTTGCACCTTGTGATCTTGTTATGAAGATAATTTGAACTTGAGATAGGAAACTCTTATGTGTAATTTACATGACAGTAATGTGGAATCTCCCATTATTCAAAATGACGTGAATTGCCTCAATACCCATGTTGGCAAAGCCGTTCACACAAACACACTATTTCCTGATGCAAAAATAAATGATTGCAATGTTCTTGCACTTCCTCAATATCGTATCAAGTTAACATAGATGACGGGCTCCACATGGATTGAATTGAATTCACTAAGATGAGGTATAATTGAATTCGCGTACCACATGTTCTAGTAATCCCCTTTTTTATGCCTACGGATTTCAATGCTTCTTCCACAATCCTCATCATACCTTTAGCGGCATAAACCAATAACAATAGAAAGTGCCATATAAAAAAGAACCACCATTCCATCTAAGTGAATTAAAATACAAACTTGGAAGATACCCATTTCCTTTTGGTCCTTGTGTATAAGTTAGACCTCGAACTAGAGTGAATAACAATGAACCCCTTTGAATTTTCCGTAAAGAACATGAACTTCGTTTTGACAACTTTGAATTTTCCATCCAAACTCACCATTTCAAAACATAATGCTCACAAGCCAATCAACAAATCATGATCAATCCTTGTGGCACAAAAACTCCAACTATACTTCCTGAATGGGGAGAAAACCATGACTCGAGTCCTATGAGAAATACTGAAGAGGATGATCTTGATCCTGAATGAGGATATGCTCAAGCCCTGAAATATTAACTGTGAGAACGAATACTATCTCCACTTGAAACAAATGTTCCTGCACAAACCTGTTAGTAGATAAAGCATGCAGATATGCGAGATGATGCACACAGAGATGATGAAATCTTACGGTCAAAAATTAGGGTATGACAGATGCCCCTATTTAAGTTTCTTCTATCTGGAGATAGGAAGATTGAAATCTTCGTCTCAACGTGATAGGAGAGACTTAAATACAAACATGCACAATTTTTGGCCCTAAGATGCCACAAAATACTTATGATATGACATGAAATGATATGATATGGGATGAATGTAAAGACAAGGAGAATCTTGTGGGGAATGGTGCCACAAGGGGGGGAAGAGGTGTTACAGTTGTGTCAGAAACGAAATGAAACAAACCAAAGTATCTGGAAAACATCATCCAAGAATGGCATTGGATGAAAAAAAGCACCAAACATCCAATAATGGCTTTGGATGAAAGGTAAACTCACAATATCTAAGAAGGCAACAGATGAGAATGAGACAAAATAATGTAATCCGAGAAGGCATCGGACACAAAGAAACCAGTCATCCAATAATGGCTTTGAATGAAAGGTACACTCACAATATCTGATAATGGCTTCAGATGAAAGTGAACAAGGTAAAGAAACCAGACATCCAATAATGGCTTTGAATGAAAGGTACAATCACAATATCTAATAATGGCTTTAGATAAGTGAACAAAGTAGAGAAACCGGACATCCAATAATGGCTTTGAATGAAAGGTATAATCACAATATCTAATAATGGCTTTAGATGAATGTGAACAAAGACTCGATCTAGAAGAACATCAGAAAGAGGGACCCATCATGAAGAGCATCAGATGATAAAGAAACCAAACATCCAATAATGGCTTTGAATGAAAGGTAAAATCACAATATCTAATAATGGCTTTAGATAAGTGAACAAAGACTCGATCTGGAAGAACATCAGAAGGAGGGACACATCCGGAAAAACATCAGATGGTAAAGAAACCAGACATCCAATAATAGCTTTGAATGAAAGGTATAATCACAATATCTAATAATGGCTTTAGATGACTGTGAACAAAAGACTACATTCAAGAATGGCATTGAATGCAAAGAAACCAGTCATCCAATAATAGCTTTGAATGAAAGGTACAATCACAATATCTAATAATGGCTTTAGATGATTGTGAACAAAGTAAAGAAACCAGGCATCCAATAATGGCTTTGAATGAAAGGTACACTCACAATATCTGAGAAGGCATCAGATGAATGTGAACAGAGTAGAGATCCAAGAAAGCATTGGATATAAAGTGACCACTCATCCAATAATGGCTTTGAATGAAAGGTATAATCACAATATCTAATAATGGCTTTAGATGACTGTGAACAAAGACTCGATCTGGAAGAACATCAGAAGGAGGGACCCATCCGGAAGAGCATCAGATGATAAAGAAACCAAACATCCAATAATGGCTTTGAATGAAAGGTAAAATCACAATATCTAATAATGGCTTTAGATAAGTGAACAAAGACTCGAACTAGAAGAACATCAGAAGGAGGGACACATCTGGAAAAACATCAGATGGTAAAGAAACCAGACATCCAATAATAGCTTTGAATGAAAGGTATAATCACAATATCTAATAATGGCTTTAGATGACTGTGAACAAAAGACTACATTCAAGAATGGCATTGAATGCAAAGAAACCAGTCATCCAATAATAGCTTTGAATGAAAGGTACAATCATAATATCTAATAATGGCTTTAGATGATTGTGAACAAAGTAAAGAAACCAGACATCCAATAATGGCTTTGAATGAAAGGTACACTCACAATATCTGAGAAGGCATCAGATGAATGTGAACAGAGTAGAGATCCAAGAAAGCATTGGATATAAAGGGACCACTCATCCAATAATGGATTTGAATGAAAGGTATAATCACAATATCTAATAATGGCTTTAGATGACTGTGAACAAAGACTCGGTCTGGAAGAACATCAGAAGGAGGGACCCATCCGGAAGAGCATCAGATGATAAAGAAACCAAACATCCAATAATGGCTTTGAATGAAAGGTAAAATCACAATATCTAATAATGGCTTTGGATAAGTGAACAAAGACTCGATCTGGAAGAACATCAGAAGGAGGGATACATCCGGAAAAACATCAGATGGTAAAGAAACCAGACATCCAATAATAGCTTTGAATGAAAGGTATAATCACAATATCTAATAATGGCTTTAGATTACTGTGAACAAAAGACTACATTCAAGAATGGCATTGAATGCAAAGAAACCAGTCATCCAATAATAGCTTTGAATGAAAGGTACAATCACAATATCTAATAATGGCTTTAGATGATTGTGAACAAAGTAAAGAAACCAGGCATCCAATAATGGCTTTGAATGAAAGGTACACTCACAATATCTGAGAAGGCATCAGATGAATGTGAACAGAGTAGAGATCCAAGAAAGCATTGGATATAAAGTGACCACTCATCCAATAATGGCTTTGAATGAAAGGTATAATCACAATATCTAATAATGGCTTTAGATGACTGTGAACAAAGACTCGATCTGGAAGAACATCAGAAGGAGGGACCCATCCGGAAGAGCATCAGATGATAAAGAAACCAAACATCCAATAATGGCTTTGAATGAAAGGTAAAATCACAATATCTAATAATGGCTTTAGATAAGTGAACAAAGACTCGAACTAGAAGAACATCAGAAGGAGGGACACATCCGAAAAAACATCAGATGGTAAAGAAACCAGACATCCAATAATAGCTTTGAATGAAAGGTATAATCACAATATCTAATAATGGCTTTAGATGACTGTGAACAAAAGACTACATTCAAGAATGGCATTGAATGCAAAGAAACCAGTCATCCAATAATAGCTTTGAATGAAAGGTACAATCATAATATCTAATAATAGCTTCAGATGATTGTGAACAAAGTAAAGAAACCAGACATCCAATAATGGCTTTGAATGAAAGGTACACTCACAATATCTGAGAAGGCATCAGATGAATGTGAACAGAGTAGAGATCCAAGAAAGCATTGGATATAAAGGGACCACTCATCCAATAATGGATTTGAATGAAAGGTATAATCACAATATCTAATAATGGCTTTAGATGACTGTGAACAAAGACTCGGTCTGGAAGAACATCAGAAGGAGGGACCCATCCGGAAGAGAATCAGATGATAAAGAAACCAAACATCCAATAATGGCTTTGAATGAAAGGTAAAATCACAATATCTAATAATGACTTTAGATAAGTGAACAAAGACTCGAACTAGAAGAACATCAGAAGGAGGGACACATCTGGAAAAACATCAGATGGTAAAGAAACCAGACATCCAATAATAGCTTTGAATGAAAGGTATAATCACAATATCTAATAATGGCTTTAGATGACTGTGAACAAAATACTACATTCAAGAATGGCATTGAATGCAAAGAAACCAGTCATCCAATAATAGCTTTGAATGAAAGGTACAATCATAATATCTAATAATGGCTTTAGATGATTGTGAACAAAGTAAAGAAACCAGACATCCAATAATGGCTTTGAATGAAAGGTACACTCACAATATCTGAGAAGGCATCAGATGAATGTGAACAGAGTAGAGATCCAAGAAAGCATTGGATATAAAGGGACCACTCATCCAATAATGGATTTGAATGAAAGGTATAATCACAATATCTAATAATGGCTTTAGATGACTGTGAACAAAGACTCGGTCTGGAAGAACATCAGAAGGAGGGACCCATCCGGAAGAGCATCAGATGATAAAGAAACCAAACATCCAATAATGGCTTTGAATGAAAGGTAAAATCACAATATCTAATAATGGCTTTGGATAAGTGAACAAAGACTCGATCTGGAAGAACATCAGAAGGAGGGACACATCCGGAAAAACATCAGATGGTAAAGAAACCAGACATCCAATAATAGCTTTGAATGAAAGGTATAATCACAATATCTAATAATGGCTTTAGATGACTGTGAACAAAAGACTACATTCAAGAATGGCATTGAATGCAAAGAAACCAGTCATCCAATAATAGCTTTGAATGAAAGGTACAATCATAATATCTAATAATAGCTTCAGATGATTGTGAACAAAGTAAAGAAACCAGACATCCAATAATGGCTTTGAATGAAAGGTACACTCACAATATCTGAGAAGGCATCAGATGAATGTGAACAGAGTAGAGATCCAAGAAAGCATTGGATATAAAGGGACCACTCATCCAATAATGGATTTGAATGAAAGGTATAATCACAATATCTAATAATGGCTTTAGATGACTGTGAACAAAGACTCGGTCTGGAAGAACATCAGAAGGAGGGACCCATCCGGAAGAGAATCAGATGATAAAGAAACCAAACATCCAATAATGGCTTTGAATGAAAGGTAAAATCACAATATCTAATAATGGCTTTAGATAAGTGAACAAAGACTCGAACTAGAAGAACATCAGAAGGAGGGACACATCTGGAAAAACATCAGATGGTAAAGAAACCAGACATCCAATAATAGCTTTGAATGATAGGTATAATCACAATATCTAATAATGGCTTTAGATGACTGTGAACAAAATACTACATTCAAGAATGGCATTGAATGCAAAGAAACCAGTCATCCAATAATAGCTGTGAATGAAAGGTACAATCATAATATCTAATAATGGCTTTAGATGATTGTGAACAAAGTAAAGAAACCAGACATCCAATAATGGCTTTGAATGAAAGGTACACTCACAATATCTGAGAAGGCATCAGATGAATGTGAACAGAGTAGAGATCCAAGAAAGCATTGGATATAAAGGGACCACTCATCCAATAATGGATTTGAATGAAAGGTATAATCACAATATCTAATAATGGCTTTAGATGACTGTGAACAAAGACTCGGTCTGGAAGAACATCAGAAGGAGGGACCCATCCGGAAGAGCATCAGATGATAAAGAAACCAAACATCCAATAATGGCTTTGAATGAAAGGTAAAATCACAATATCTAATAATGGCTTTGGATAAGTGAACAAAGACTCGATCTGGAAGAACATCAGAAGGAGGGACACATCCGGAAAAACATCAGATGGTAAAGAAACCAGACATCCAATAATAGCTTTGAATGAAAGGTATAATCACAATATCTAATAATGGCTTTAGATGACTGTGAACAAAAGACTACATTCAAGAATGGCATTGAATGCAAAGAAACCAGTCATCCAATAATAGCTTTGAATGAAAGGTAAAATCACAATATCTAATAACGGCTTTAGACAAAGTGAACAAGGTAGAGAACCAGTCATCCAATAATAGCTTTGAATGAAAGGTATGACTCATAATATCTGAGGAGGCATCAGACGCAAATGAGACAAAAGGTGAAATCCAAGAAGACATTAGATGTAAAGAAATCAATACGTCCAGGAAAGCATTGAACGAATATGACAAAAATACCCAAGAAAGTATTGGATAGACGCGATAATATCTGTTTGGTAAGTGCCAAGTAAGTTGGACTTAGACGACAATGTAAGACGTGGATGACAACACGACCTATGGTAAATGCAAATGAGCGCAAATGAGGATGACACTCTTGTTATGCATATGTATATGAATTATGCCATGATATATGATCAAGTGTAAATGTAAATACAGATGTAGTGCAGACGTCGATGACACGACTCGACTCTTTTGTGGAGAAGACAAAACTGGAATACTGATTCCTCAACACGGAGATCACTGCCATTCTGCTTGGGACTAAAGACGCTACTGAGCACAAATCTGCCACACTGGTAAACTGTATTAAGTTGACGATCCTTGTAGGAAGAATGGAAAGCTGTATGGGGATTCTTCAAGTAAACTGCCCCAGATTAGTTGACTGTTGTATATGAACTGATAATTGCTTCAGCTTGGATTGATGCTGAAAATGACTGAATTACTGTGCACTTGGAAAACTTGCCCCAGTATGAATCTTGAAAAAGTCTTCTGTATAAACCAATTCTGGGAAGGACTTGCACTGAACAAATCTTGAACTGATTCTCAATAAGATCTGGAAGGAACTTGCCCCTGATTGGATCACTGACCAAGTTTCTCAAATGTTTGAAAATTCCTTAAGCGGAAGCCAGATTGCAAACAAAAGTGTTCATACAAACATAGTAAATGCAAAGTTCATGCAACTTTTGAAATCAAAATCATTTTTGGAAAGAGGTAAAACAATAGGGTCACTGGTCAGAACACGGTGGTTCAAGACGTTCAAAAGTGGAAGATAAAGCAAAAAGGCGTTATGCCAAAAAAATGATCTGCAAAGATCTTTAGGAGTCAGTTTACGCAACCTCGTTGTAGTATGCTTTCAAAATAACCTTGCTTCAATTAGGTCTTTTGAGGGTTATAACGTGGCCTGGTTCGCGGTTTAAGAAACAAAGAATAAAGGCCCAAAGTTTATTTGTACCCACCCAATCTTCGTGATGAACTTCAGTCCTACACTCAGTTAACTCAAATTATGCACTCAAGTTTCCAAGGGTTAGGAATTGTACAGATGGCAGTGATGATGGTTCAGAAGTTAAGGGACTCTTGAGATGGCAGTCACTACTTCCTTATAACATTTGGTTGTCATACAAGCTTGTTCTTATTTCTCTTGTAGAAGGTAAGGTCGTGAGCTTCCCATCTTTCTTAGCTTTTGCCTCGAAAGGGACTCGGCCCATTTTTGAGTAAGGATTTCTTGAGGATCCTTCTTTATTTATCACTTTTGGAATAACTTGTACAACATTTATTCATTTAATTTGGAAGAGTGGAAAGGTTGTGAATGTCCGGCTTAATGATTACAGTGAACCATCATTGGTGCTTGACTTGAAAAACATCTTCGACACTTGATTGATGTGTGCGAAGGGAAACTGTGAATGCAACCTTTATATGAAAGGTGTCTTGAATGAAACTCTTGTATTTAAATGTACAATCAAGTTAACTGAGAACTACCCTGCCCCAGGTTAAGATTGCCGGTTTTTATTTGTAAAGAAAAGAAACTCCTACTTCAAGGCTCAAAGGGGTTGACGAGGGGTTATCTTCCTTATTTCTCCAGTGTTTGGGAACTGAAACAATGCCTTACATCCTCAGCAAAGTTTTGATTTGAAAGCATACCGACAACAATTATGAGTATTACGTTTTCATCATCCTCCCTCCAATCTTTGCATAATCAAAAAAAGAAAGTGGAAAAGAGGTAAATTTTTTTTTTTTTTTTTTTATAAAGCGTAAAGATGTAAATAACAAAAGCAAATGAAATTGAATCCAAAAGTTGCAATGCTCATTTTATTAATTATGAAAGTACAAACATAAATCAAAAGAAAACAGCTAATACAAATAGGAAAAATGCAAACAATAAGAAACAAAAGCCTAATGACTAATCAGAAGCAAGAGTGAGCTGTCCTGTCTGAAACACTGGCTTTTTGGAAGATAGTCTGCTGAAGTCGACTGAAGCTGCACTTGTTGTGATCTGGCAGTATTGTGAGCTTCTTGCTCTGCCATTATGCGTCTGTAGTTAGCTATAGTCTAGTATCTGTGTCGAGGAATCAGCTTGACGACTCACAGGCAACACTGGAAGATAGAGACAGCTGGGAATGAGTTGCTGGACAAACGGATGTATGCAATGATATGCAATGCAATGGTCTCAAGGAACTCAAAAGCGGGTTGCAAACATTTCGGAAAGGCTGAAAAGAGTTTCATTTTATAATCCAGGATTTTTTTATTGATTTTGCAAGGGAAAGAACAATTGAGTTTCTCGAAACCGAATGGTGATTCATGAATGCATGAATGGATGCATAAACACAAGTATACACATATACACATATACAGGTAAACAAGCCAAGGCTTAGGTTTGAAGATCACGAGCATGGAGCCATGGTCTAACCTTCCCAAGGTGTGTACTATGGTTTCAAATGTACATGCCGAACGGGTTCTACAAATTTCCCGGAGTCTA
Organism: Lathyrus tuberosus; assembly: GCA_022829125.1. NCBI lineage: Eukaryota > Viridiplantae > Streptophyta > Magnoliopsida > Fabales > Fabaceae > Lathyrus > Lathyrus tuberosus. Next base: position 2,626,530 of record JALAZF010000405.1, read on the forward strand.
CAATCCATCTTTTGGATATTATCGACTTCCCAAATTACTCGGTTAGTCAATAATATTCTTAAGAGAATCTCGTCTGAGTGTAGTATCACGTGACAACTATTTGGAAATAAACTCCCGCATAGTCACCGCACTACATTCTAAAAGGCCAAGTGGGGTTAAAGGTACTACGGTCCTCAGTTTCACTGGTTCTTGGTCGAAATTAATATCGTTTTCATAAATGGACTCATTCAAACAACATTAATTTCAAAAGAACCTAAACTGAGCGATGATTTTCTCAATTCAACTTTTCAGGAATCGACTCCGTCAAAGTATCCTTGACTATATCATCTCCTATCATAATTGTACTCAAGTCCGGGTGTAGGACTCCTCACCACTCGAGAACCCCTGGACACAGTAAAACCAGGCGCAACATATATAAACAAGCAAAATAATAAATAAGCAAGAAAAACAAGAATATTAAACAAGTTAGGCCTAACCCTCTAAGTTAAGATCCCCAGTGAAGTCGCCATTTCTGTCGCGGTGAGAATCGGATATCAAGCTATTGGATTAACTTGAATCACAATTTTTGAAATTCACCACCGGTCTTTGATTTATCCAAAGGAAAGGTTAAAGATCGAAAAACCTAAGTTAAGAGAATCTAAGTTCGGGGGTTGGTTACGTCTAGGGAAGGTATTAGCATCCTAAACGTCTGTAGTACTCTACAGGAACCTCTTGTTATTATTTATGTTATTTATTGCTTACTTGCTAAAGGTGCTATGCTAAAGGCTGAAAATCCTAGGGGTTAGTATCTAAGTATACTCGCCAAGACATCGCATCTTGTGCCTACGTATCCTGACGGGAATGGAATCAGAGTATTTGTAGTTCCCCTCTCAAAGAGGGTGAGGAACTCTTGACTGTGGTCAAGGTTCCAAGGGGAGGTAGCATCTATGGCAAGATGCTACATAGAGTACGGTGACTCTAAAGTTAAAGTTAAGTTGAAAAGGGTAAAAAGTGTTCATGGTAGAACACATGTATGAAGTGCGGCGACTCTGATCCTAAGGCTAGGATGAAAGAGAGGGGCCTAAAGTTAGGCTAATATGTGACATGGTAGTCAACAGAGCGAATCCTTTCCTTTGGAATGATTAAAGGGAGCAAACCAACTTAATATTAAGTTTGGAAGGGAAACTATCTTATAAATCAAGAAATAAAGTCCTTAATTAATAATCAAGAAATAATTAAACCAATTTAACTAAACTAAATAAAACCATTAACCAAAGAGAAAAAAAAATTAATACTAAATGTAAGTATTTAAAGTAATTAGCCTAATATTGAGTCAAAAACTAATTTACTAATTTAAAGATAAGTTAATAAAAAACAACTTGAGAGAGGTGCATCGTCCGTTGGCAGGGTGCATAGCGTTGAGGAAAAAAAACCTAAGAATCTTCTTCTTTTTTAAAATGAAACAAGTGGGTCGCGGGTCAAAGAGTCTTGAAACCAACCCAGTTATCTTACCCCCACAAGCATTAACCTAAGAGCCTTCTCCTCAACAAATCATTTGAAGAGAGAACCAGTAATGAAAATAGCATCGTAGCATAGCAAGAACAAAACCTGTGAATCAAAATACAATGTCCTCTCATTCCCTCCGCGATCCATAATCACCTTATCTTCATAATCAAAAACCTCTCCTTCTATCATTCGTTCATCGCTAATCGTTCAAGGCTTCAACGTTATCTTTCTCGCTCGCAATCGCACTCTCAACCTCAATATCCCTTTCTCGTATTCGTGTATGTATTCCCCGGTAAAAAGGTCTCCACCGCTCTCCTGCTGTGATTACGACGACAATCTCTCTTCTCTCGTTCGTGTTCTCTAGGTTTCGCTCAAATCATTTCCGGCGACGCACACAGTTCATTGAAAGGGGAGACAAACAAACAAATGGCAACGAACAACAATAGATTACAGCATATGCGAAACAAGGACGGAGTGAATAGAATTACCTGTCGGAGTTCGTCCGACGCGACTTCGAGGCGATGCTGACACGAGCTAAGTACAGGTACTGCTTCCTCTTTCTTACTTACTGATCCTGCATGTGATTTCTGGATTTTTGAATGTATGACTCTGTGAATGAATCGTACCGATGTTGCTTCTATTCCGCCTCTTCTTTTGCCTTTGCTCTATGGTTTTTAATCGCAAATTGTTCGTGTGAAGGTATTGGTGCTTTTTCCACTTCCAGGCCTGTGTGGTGATAGTTTGAGTATAAATACTGATGTGTTTGTTTCTCCCTTTTTCTCTTTTACTGATATGACCCTCTCAGCTTTGAAACCGTGTGCCCTGAATCGTGTAAAAAAATTTTGTGATTCCCATTGTAAGTGTGTGAGGTCGTGTCTTCTTGTCATGAATCTCCTTTTCTTTTAGAGGCTCTGAAATTCCAATTTCGCAATCAATTGCGAGATATTATGTCGAATGCTTGTTTTGGAAAGAAACAAATATGTTGTGAACATAATTTCGGAATGATAAAGTTATTTTTGTTTTCGCTTCAGACCTGTCCAAACATGTTTTGATCTTTTGCCATTTTTATTCTGATATGCTCAGTTGTGTGTTATTTGTCATGAAACTCTGACTTTACACATGATTTTGGCCTTGAATGTTTCATTATGTGCAGTGAAAACTTTCCGTTTCCGTAGAAACATGTCTCGATACTGCTTTGGAAAACATTGAAAGTTTCTGGTTACATTTGGATTTTTGATTCTAGAACAATAATTGATGCAGTTTTATGAATCTTCCTTTTTGAATGCAGGCTGTTTTGGTTCGTTCACTGATATCCCTTCTTAGCAGCTTTTGAGGAACCAGCAAAGGTCGACGGTTCATCAGTGTGGTCCCCAAAAATCTCCCGCTTCGACGGCTCTCCCTTAAGCTCTGAAGGCATCTCTCTTTTGGCAACAAAAACATATTTTAGAGGCGCTGGGGAAATTCCATGAGAGCTCTGAAGCACGGCTCTTGTGTTGGCTTTTTCTTTGGCTTGGTTGTGAAGCAGCTTGAGGATTCTTCATCAGGGCGAAGACTTTGTATCCAGAAAAATAAACAGTAGCATTTTTGAATTGTGGGAAAGTTCAAACTCCTAGTCTAGTATATATCCATGGAAACCTGAGGAATATCATCCTTATTAAAGGTTCTCAGAATAATCTTCTGATCTTTAACTTTCACGTACACAATAACAGGGTCACTTGCTTTTTTGTGATTTTTGAGAGCATAGCTCCTGTAACAACCAAGCATTATGGTGAAGCTTGTTTTCTAAAGAACTATTGAATATTGCATTGTTTTGTACGCCTTTAAATTCTTGAAATTATTTTGAGCTTAACTTGCACCTTGTGATCTTGTTATGAAGATAATTTGAACTTGAGATAGGAAACTCTTATGTGTAATTTACATGACAGTAATGTGGAATCTCCCATTATTCAAAATGACGTGAATTGCCTCAATACCCATGTTGGCAAAGCCGTTCACACAAACACACTATTTCCTGATGCAAAAATAAATGATTGCAATGTTCTTGCACTTCCTCAATATCGTATCAAATTAACATAGATGACGGGCTCCACATGGATTGAATTGAATTCACTGAGATGAGGTATAATTGAATTCGCGTACCACATGTTCTAGTAATCCCCTTTTTTATGCCTACGGATTTCAATGCTTCTTCCACAATCCTCATCATACCTTTAGCGGCATAAACCAATAACAATAGAAAGTGCCATATAAAAAAGAACCACCATTCCATCTAAGTGAATTAAAATACAAACTTGGAAGATACCCATTTCCTTTTGGTCCTTGTGTATAAGTTAGACCTCGAACTAGAGTGAATAACAATGAACCCCTTTGAATTTTCCGTAAAGAACATGAACTTCGTTTTGACAACTTTGAATTTTCCATCCAAACTCACCATTTCAAAACATAATGCTTACAAGCCAATCAACAAATCATGATCAATCCTTGTGGCACAAAAACTCCAACTATACTTCCTGAATGGGGAGAAAACCATGACTCGAGTCCTATGAGAAATACTGAAGAGGATGATCTTGATCCTGAATGAGGATATGCTCAAGCCCTGAAATATTAACTGTGAGGACGAATACTATCTCCACTTGAAACAAATGTTCCTGCACAAACCTGTTAGTAGATAAAGCATGCAGATATGCGAGATGATGCACACAGAGATGATGAAATCTTACGGTCAAAAATTAGGGTATGACACTAAGTCAAAGACCTATTAGATTGTAGCTGTTTTGAAGGATCACTGAAGATGATGTCATAGCATCTCAGCTGGAGTTGGTTGAAGAAAAGGTAGTAATCTTGATAGCAGACGACAAGGAGATGATCCTTGTTTAAGCTAAAATATCTAAGGACAATAATATAGAAAATGCATCAGCCTGTGGTCAAGTGGTGTATGCATGAGCCCTTTTAATTTTGTGGCTTGAAGGATTGGAAGTAGCAGATTGTCTATTATCACTCTTAAGTTAGACAAGAAGTGTGGACCTTGTGCTTATAAGAAGAAGCTTCTGGAGGAGTGTGTTATGCAAGTTACTGCAGTTTTGTTGGTCTGATCTTGGAAGTTGATCAGATGTTGATATGTTCTCGTGTTATGTGTGGATCTTAATGTGATTTAGACTGATGTCAAAAATGATGTTGAAACACCATTTTAGTCTTTGCTCAGGGTGGAGTAAAAGATCAAGACACTGACCTAACCTGGAAGGCATTTGTGGTATGAGTGGTTGTCATGATGGGTTGACAGCAGATGGCGGTTGTGTGAGAACGGAGTTTATAAGCGTGTGATTTCAACTAATGACAAAATACATTGACGGGAGACTTTGTATATGTCTGATGTAAAAGTGCAGGACTGCAAAAGTGTTGAGAATTTACTTTTCTCTATATGGTTGTGTGACGACCTGAAGTATGTTGTTGAAGATGGAGATGGAAGACTAAGAAGACATCATAGTCTTGATGGTTACAGCTTGGATTAGTTTATTTCTGATCTAAGTGGTTTGGAGCATAGTGTTTGCTCTGGTTGTGAAGGTCAAGGATAAGTGGCAGTTATCTCTGGCTTTCTACTGACGGCTCTACTAAGGGAAGTGACTTTCTTTAGTATTGCTATGGGGTAGTCTTGGACTACTTAATTTCTGAAGATTCAGATGTGGTAGGTTTGAAGTCTTTGGAATTTCTGAGCAGGATGGAGGTTGTCTACTCAAACTTGAGTGTTGATTCAAGTCTATGAGAGCATGGAAATATGTTTCTGCAAAGGGAGGAGGTTCTTTTGAGTGGCAGAAGGAAGAGTTGAATTCAACAGTTGGATGTCATAATGTTCTGACATCTAGCTTAACATCAGAAGTCTCAGCTGGTGATGTGGCACATCATCTATTGTTAGGGTGATCTACAGGAATGAACAATGGGATGCTTCAAAAAGATCGTTCTCATGGCAGTTTGCAGGAGCTGCAGGAAGGAGAAGATGTTACATGACCATGGCTTAGGGAGTCTAAGTGTGTTTGCTTTTGAGCAAGTGGAACATGTGACTTGAAGATCAAGTTTCCTTGGTGGATCAAGATATCTTTGTGAGAGTTCTGACAAACGTGAAAAAGGTCAAACTGTGGCATTTGGTTGATCTCAAAAGTGGATTCGAAGAATCAAGATAATCAGAGTGTGGCAGCTGGTTATTATTGAGGATTGTCTTGGAACAAGTTACTCTAGGGCAGAAGGGTGATGAGTTGAAGACTCAAGGAAATTATTCTTCGTGAAGGTGGATGAGAATTTAATTCTCTAGTTCTTTGGATTACTATGGTATAGTAAGTCCAGTTGGTGGAACATATCAAGAATCATGGTGATGATGTCTTGATGTGTGGCAGATGTTCTAACTTGTGTTGGAACATTATCTGGTTGGAGATCCTTGGTGAAGGATGATTGTGCTGTGGTTCAGAAGCGTAATGCCTACATTATGCCTAAGGAGTGTCTAAATAGTCATACGGGAGAATGATGAAGTAGAAGATCTGCCTTGGATGAAGAGTGTAGAGAAGACTGAAGTAGATCAGGTATGATCTGATCAGAATGGCTGAAGATAATGAGGGTTCTTCTAATACAAGTAAAAGGTGGTGGCAGCCCTTATCTTGTGTTGCAAGTGATCTAAAGACATTTGAATACGTGAGAAATTCCAAATCAAGTGGGTGTTTATAAACATGATGAGATTATGCTCAACAAATACAAGAAGTGGCAGTTATTAATGTTGAGAATGTGGCAATTTCATTATGCTTTTATCTGGTGTCAAGTATTCATCTTCATAAGGAGCATTGGGTGTTCGTGCCAGGGGGAGTTTAGGCTGTGGTCTATGGCCTATTACTGCAAGGGTGCAGATTATTGCGCAGAGTGGTGTCAATTAACATGATGGGACATGTACTACTCAGTATGGTTGGGTGTACCTAAGGCTGGTATGCTAGTGCTTATGAGGAGGCTGAAGAGCAGAATTGTTGTATCTGGGAAAAGTTATTTTTCTGAAGGAATCTAGAAGGGATTGTGAGTTGTGCTGATCAATAGATGTCGTGCTTGTGTTTTGGAGTCTTTCAAAGTGTCTTGGGTTGATAATATTGTGAACCGGCAGACAATGTCTGATGCGATGTCAGAACATGGTATAGGACATGTTTGTCTTGAGCCAGACAAGGAATTATTCTGGACGGTGGTGTAGGGATAAGGTGGAACACGTGTCTTCGACTATGCATGGAACTGTTTTGGCACAATTTATGGTAAAGATCAGTTAGGAAACAATAAAAGTGGTCAAGACTATTTTGGACAGTAGGCATTGAATTTGGAAGGAGTTTTTAGTACCTAAAATAGCGTTTTTGTGACCAAGAACCTTGACATATTCAAAGCTCGTTAATTCCTAAGTAACTGATCAGCTATTTATAGGGGTTATTCTGTTCTCCTTCAACCAGTGAGTGTTCTTGTTTCATAAGTCTTATGGCGTTTATCCATTTTTTGGTGAGCACTACTTGGGTCTGGTTCTGTGAGGGTTTCCTTTGCCAATTTGTGGCTAAAAGGGGGGAGAAAGGAAAGGGTTTTGCAAAATGGTTTGCACAGATGTTTTGTCTGGAGTCTGCAGTTTCGGATATGAGTCAGAAATGTCATAGAGGATGTCCTATCCTTAAGTTGGTGTTGAGTCTTTGTGACTTGTGTCCTTATTTATGAACACAGTTGTGACTTGTGTTCTGAGTTACCTGGGTTGGCAGAATGGCACTTCTTAAGTTTCATCTTATGCTACAGATTAAACCCAGTGTCTGATCAATGAAGGTGTGCAGAATTATCTTATGCCACCATTGGTCGTTTATGTTTAAACAAATATTTCTTTTCTGGAGGAGTCTTCTACATTTGTTCTGGGTCTGTCCTGGAAGGAAAAAGAAATGTGTTGTGTTGAGGGGGGGTGTCAGATATCTTCTTCCTCATGTGCACCAAATGACTTCAGGACTTTCTACTTCTTAGGTCCTGATGTGCTGCCTGAAGTTGTTGTGGCGATGTTATGTCCAACATGATGTTCTAACATCATTCAAAATTAGCCAAGAAAATAATTCTCCATGGTTGCTGTACACAGTAGCTACTGATGATTATTGTTAGGATCAGATGATTTCTAAAAGTAGTATAGGGTTGTAATTGCTGCTGTAATTTGAACTGTAATGTTTATATATTTGTTTTAGCCAAAATTAGCCAAAGGGGGAGATTGTTAGCTCTTGTGATTGGCTGAAATTTTGGTAAAACAATGTTAATGTCATGGTTGATGTTGCAACATGAGGTTAACATTCTGGTTTGTGAAAATTGTTGAAGAGTTAAAGTGCTGAAGAGTGATGTCACATGCGATGTCTTGACATCACTATACCAGAACATTAAAACATCAGGTTGTGATGTTTTTAGGGCTGCACTGATTATGTTGATTTAAGGAGATCTATTAGTTAGATTGGATACGAATTTCTTGGTGCAATCATTAATGAAGAAGATTAGTTTGTTGCTAATTTAATGCAGAAAGATATGGAGAACAATCAGAGTTAATTAAGAAGATTTAATTGAAGATCTATTCAGGAGAAAATTTGTTGCAGATTTGGTGCAGAAGATTTGAAGGCCCAAATCCAGTTGGGAAAAGGTTATATATAGAATGCTTGTAATCTAGTATAGGCACGGGTCCAAGATGTAGATCATTAGGGCTTTGTCTAAGTGAACCACTCGGGTTGTGAGATGGTCACTGTGTTATTACTCAGAAACCTGTAGGTAATGAGTTTTGTATTGTTCTTGGAGGAAGCTGTTAAGCAACTCTAAGCATTGTTCTTAGTCATGAGGGTCATGTCTAGGTATTATTATAGGAGTGTGTCTTCTATGTGTTTGAAGAGTTGTTGGTAATCAAGTTGTTGATGCAGTGACGGAGATGTTGACTGCTAGACATCATTGTGATGATTGGGAGTGAGATGGAGTCTCTTATCTAGGGTGGACTTAGATAGAAGGGTCATTGGGTAGTGATTATATTAGGTAGATTGTCAACTGGTCTGTTGAGTCTGTAATTTGATACTACTAATAATGGACTTCCTTCCTGGCTTAGTATGCCCCCAGATGTAGGTTGTTAGACCGAACTGGGTGAACAATCCTTGTGTGCTTTTCTGTTGTTTTACATTGTCCATTGTTGAATGTGTTGTTGTGACATCACACGCTTTTAGTGTCTTGTTCATACAGCAGATATTGATGTTGTGACATCGCACTTAACATCACATATCTGGTACCAGAATTTCAGGTGGCAAATGGTTTTGACAGAATATGATATCCAGTATACTTCTCAAAAGGCCATCAAAGGAAGTATCTTGTCAGACTATCTTGCGCAACAGCCGATTGATGATTACCAACCCATGAAATTTGATTTCCCTGATGAGGACATCATGTTTCTCAAAGTTAAAGACTGCGAGGAACCACTTCCGGAGGAGGGGCCAGACCCTGAATCCAAATGGAGTTTGATGTTTGATAGGGCCGTCAACATGAATGGGTGCGGAGTTGGAGCAGTTCTTATCACGCCGGAAGGTGTTCACATGCCTTTCACTGCCCGAATAACTTTCGGATGCACCAACAATGAAGCAGAATATGAAGCTTGTATAATGGGGATTGAGGAGGCGATTAATTTGCGAATTATGACTCTTGATATCTTCGGTGATTTAGCTTTGGTAATCAATCAAGTGAAAGGAAGTTGGTACACGCACCAAGCAAATCTGGTTCCGTATAAAGATTATACAAGGAGATTGCTGACATTTTTCACAACAGTGAAGCTGTACCATATTCCCCGAGATGAGAATAAGTTTACAGATGCCTTGGCCACATTGTCTTCCATGATCAAAGTGCAAAGGTGGAACCATGTACCTAAGATTGAAGTGTCTCGTCTTGACAGACCTGCATTTGTGTTTGCTGTTGATGCAACGTCTGATGACAAGCCATGGTTTCATGACATCAAGTGTTTCTTGAAAAGTCAAGAGTACCCGCCAGGGGCATCTACTAAAGATAAGAAGACGTTGAGAAGGTTATCTAGTAGCTTCTTCTTGAATCAGGAAGACGTGCTGTACAAATGGAATTTTGACATGGTTCTGCTCAGATGCGTGGATAGACACGAAGCAGACCTGTTAATGCAGGAAGTACATGAAGGCTCTTTCGGTACCCATGTCGGAAGTCACGCAATGGCTAAGAAATTATTGAGGTCAGGATATTATTAGTTGACAATGGAAGTGGATTGTTGCAAGTACGCCCGCAAGTGTCACAAATGCCAAATCTATGCAGACAAGGTGCACGTTCCTCCAAATCCGTTGAGTGTTATGTCCTCTCCTTGGCCCTTCGCCATGTGGGGCATTGACATGATCGGAAAGATTAAGCCTACTGCTTCAAATGGCCATCGTTTCATCTTGGTCGCCATTGATTATTTCACTAAATGGGTTGAAGCAGCATCTTATGCCAATGTCACTAAGCAGGTGGTAGCTCGTTTCCTGAAACAGGATATCATTTGTCGCTATGGAGTGCCCGAGAGAATCATTACTGATAATGGTTCTAATTTGAACAACAAAATGATGGCTGAGCTGTGCCGGGACTTCAAAATTGAACATCACAATTCTTCTCCGTATCGCCCGAAAATGAATGGCGCTGTGGAGGCGGCCAACAAGAATATTAAGAAGATTGTGCAGAAAATGGTGGTCACATATAAAGATTGGCATGAGATGTTACCATTTGCTTTGCATGGGTACCGAACGTCAGTACGCACGTCCACTGGGGCAACACCATTCTCACTTGTATACGGTATAGAGGCAGTACTACCGGTTGAAGTTGAGATCCCATCCCTCAGAGTCATGATGGATGTTAAGTTAGACGAAGCTGAGTGGGTTCGTGCCAGATTTAATCAGTTGAGCCTTATAGAAGAGAAACGGTTTGCAGCTGTATGTCATGGGCAGTTATACCAGCGAAGGATGAAGCAGGCATTCGACCAAAAGGTGCGTCCTCGCGTTTACAAAGTGGGAGAGGTGGTACTCAAAAGGATCCTTCCTCCTAGTACAGATCATAGGGGAAAATGGACTCCCAACTATGAAGGTCCATTCGTGATTAAGAAGGTCTTCTCGGGCGGAGCCTTATTACTTACAACCATGGATGGCGAAGACTTTTCATCCCCTGTCAACTCAGACGTAGTCAAAAAATACTTCGCACGAATAGACCCACTTGAAAAAAAAAAGAAAAGTCCAGGCAAAAAAGGGCATCCCGGCGAACCACAAAAACAGAATAAAAAGGTTCGGGCAAAAATTAGGGATAATAAATAAAAAATTTGTACACCCGGTGAGTTGAAAATCCGCAAGGACAACTCAGGCAAAAAAGGGTATCTCGGTGGATTGAAAACCCGAAAGGGCGGTCCACGCAAAAGAGGGATTTAAGCGAACGACTGCGGTCTGAGTTATCTGTACTCCATCACCGTTTCAACAAATGACATTCCAAAGGGTAGGAATCAGTCTTATCATTCCTCTGAAGGCAAGGTCGGGGAGTCTTGAAGACATACTAGCCATAGCAGAATTGAAACTCAGTGGAATACCGTTTTCACATTGCCATTAGGATAGTTTCTTTTCTCAATTTTCAGCAATCACCTCTTTCCAGGGATTGCTTCCTAATGTAATTGCCTATTCCGGGCTTTTCTTCAATAAATTGAATTTCAGTAAAAAGCCTCTCATTTTGTTTTACTGCTTTGTTTGCAAAAACGTCCGAATTTTTTATAAAACATTGCATTTGAAAACATGGTGGCTTTACAATAACATGCGCAGAAAAAACATTTAAAATTACTTTGAATGTTGAACAATCCTGGATGGTGGATTCAAACCATGCAATATTCCGAGGCATGTGCGTGTATGCTTTTGTTGCAGGTAACAGATCCAGATGATTTCAATCACAAGAGGCATTTCTCCTAGACGAGTAATCACTTATCCCCACGCATAAGACTGGGGCAATCATGTTCGGGAAGGGACTCACTTATCACCCTTTTGTCACAATGTTTACTGATTGAGTCCATCATTCGGTCGACGGTCGGTTACGATGATTCGATATCGGTGAATTAAGTTCAACTGGATAGTGTTGTATCTTATTAAGTAGATTCTCTCATTCAGTACTTCCAATAGTTACAAGTTTTTCTGTGTCGATAACGGTTACGAATTCCCCAGTAGAGTTGCTTCGCAGATACCGAAGTTAATAGTCAATCCCCAATGAAGTGGCCAGCAATTTGTTGACCTTCCCAAGCATGGAGCATTTTGAATTTCCCCAGCAGGAGACGTTCCCGATCTATTATCCCCAGTAGAGTTTGAGGACGTTTGGTCTTCTGTAAAATCCTCTCAAGGGAAGTTCCCCTGCACGAGACGCTTTGAAGCGGTTCTCCCCAGCAGAGTTTGTTATAAACTCATTATCCCCAGCAGAGTCGTCAAATGGAAAGTTCGCCTTACGCGGGGCATTATGACACTCTTCCTAAGCTTGACAGTTTTGTTCCTCAGCAGACTACTGTAGATTTGTCTTAGGTTTCCTCAGCAGATCTCTAGGGACTCTTTCTCATCATGTTGTAATGGAATGTTCTAACCAGGATTTGCATATTCCCGATAGAGTAGCCCTGATCCCCAGCAAGATCGTATCTCTGATAGTTGTATCCCCACAGAGTTCATCATCAAATCTTGCCAACAATACTCCCCAGCTGAGTTGTTGTTTTTCTCCCCGCATGAGGCTTATTGATCAACAGAGTCTCTTCCCCAGCAAGGTGATAGTACATTCTTTTCCCAACCGGGTTAGCAGGTGGATTCTCCCTGCAAAGGATCTTGGGTTTGGTAGATCCTCAAGCAGAGTTTCAATGACCTTTCTTCCCTAGCAGAACGTCATTAAAAAATTCTCATTCCCAGTGGAGTTGTTGTGACCATAATCCATCTCCAAGCAGATAAAGTAATTTCTGGCAGAATCGTCACTCCCCTCATACCTCAAAGTCCAATTTATTTTTGGCAAAATTGACAATTCGAAGAAGACGGATTGTTCATTCATTCTCCAGCAGAGATACCATCCTTTCAGGAGTCTCTGAAGTCCAATCATTGATCTTTGTTCCTCAGCAGAGTCAGCAGAGATGTCTGACACGGATGCAGAGAGTAATCCAGTATCGGAAGTCTTAAAGTCCAACCGCAGATTGGCAAAAGTCCATCTAAGGGTGGCAAAGTTTCAAAGTCCAACCGCAGATTGGCAAAAAGTCCATCCAAGGGTGGCAAATTTTTAAAGTCCAACCGTAGATTGGCAAAAGGTCCATCCAAGGGTGGCAAATTTTCAAAGTCCAGCCGCAGATTGGCAAAAGGTCCATCCAAGGGTGGAAATTTTTAAAGTCCAACCGTAGATTGGCAAAAGTTCCATCCAAGGGTGGCAAAATCTTAAAGTCCACCCGCAGTGTGGCAAGTCAGTAGTCGTCTGACTCCCTTTAAAAGACCGCAGCTAAGTCCAACCGTAGATTGGCAAAAGACCATCCAAGGGTGGCAAATCATCAGCAAGTCCAACCGTAGATTGGCAAAAGTCTACTCGCAGTGTGGCAATTCAGCTGCAAAGTCCAACCGTAGATTGGCAAAAGTCCACCCGTAGTGTGGCGAGTCAGTAGTCGTTTGACTCCATTCAAAAGGACAGTCCACCCGTAGTGTGGCAAGCCAGTAGTCGTCTGGCATTGTACAAAAGACATTGTTAAATTCCACCCGTAGTGTGGCAAGCCAGTAGTCGGCTGGCATTGTACAAAAGACATTGTTAAAGTCCACCCGTAGTGTGGCAAGCCAGTAGTCGACTGGCGTTGTACAAAAGACATTGTTAAAGTCCACCCGCAGTGTGGCAAGCCAGTAGTCGTCTGGTGTTGTACAAAAGACATCTCTCCTCTATTCTTCATCACCAGAGTTTTATCCAAGCAGAGTTCATTTGATTGGGTTTATATCCCTTTTCTTCTTCTCCACAGAGTGCAAATTTTCTGGTTATTTTCGGTATTCAATCTCTCTATACCTTGAAAGTCTGACAGCAATCGCTATCATCCATTCAGGTCTACAGTGATTGAATAGGGGCAGCTATAATACCCCAAAATTTGCTCTCTCATTTCTTCATATCATTTAGCATGAGCTTTCATTCCATTGCATTGCATTCGAGCATAGAAAAACAAAACATTAAGCATTGCATTGCATATTGCATAAGGGCATGGGATCAGGTGATTCTCTAAGGTGGATCATTCAAAGCTAAAGAATAAGAGCCAAGTGTTTCTCACAAGTCTCAAGGGTCCCTTAAGCCATATGTCATCTCACTTTGATCCCACAAGGCATGGGAAGATTGGGCAGTGCATAATCTCCTACACAAGATAGTCAAAAGTTGGGATCTGACCCCCAAATGGGTAAGCTCTTTGAGTTTTTCTCATCTCCAGATGGCATATCTCAACATTGTTTGAGAGAATACACATCATATTCAGAGGAATTTGGATTTGGAGGATGTGTTATTTCCTCCTAACCAGAGGGTGCCAAAATTAGGGTTTGACCTAAAAGCAGTTTATCTCTGATTTTTTGGACAAAACTTGATCTCATGGTATTCCTTATGTTCTTAAGTGTATATGGATGGGAAATTGCTCATCAATTGGTTTTAGAGGGGTTTCAATTAATCAGTTGCTTGATAATCAAGAAATTGGGGAAAAAGTCAACTGTGCAGTGAAAATAGTCAACTCCTGACTTTTTGAGGTCAAATTCATGAAATTCATGTTATATATGTTCAATGGACAAAATTTGATCAAGAAATGATGGAAGAATAATGAAAAATCAAGAAATCACAAAACTGCCAAAAATAGAAACTTTAGGGTTGCCAAAAATAGTAAGTTTAGACCATTTTGCACCCTACTTTGAGGCTCTCTTTCTTCAAGATAAAAGCTTCAAACCTCAGGCCCAAGTTGAGCCAATTAAAGTTCATGTTCTAAGCTTCAAATCCATATAAAGAACATCTCCATTGGATAAAAATTGAGTGAGTTATGGTTGATCAAAGTGTGAGAAAACTAGGTCCAAAATCAAGTCATGACCAAGCATGCCCAGGCCCACGCGCCATCATTTTGTCAAACACTTGGTGTGCCAAATGTCCACCCATTTTTCTCAATGATGGAAGCTCCAAATGAAAAACTTTTCAACATCAAAGCTGTTCCTTGCCATGCCCTCTTCAATGTTGATGTTGGGGAAATTTGGATTCGATCAAGTTATGATGGCGATATATTAGTCCCAAGTAGGTATGTTCACACTGAAAATTCCCAAGTCACATGGCCATGCCCAAATCAATTTTCCACGCCATACACCAGTTTTGATTCCCATTGTTTCAAGCAATTTTTCACCATCTTACACACTTCCATTTGATTTCTTTTCAGCATCAATATTATTCCATGATGTACCATCTTTCATATGACACATAAAACTCATCAAACCATCCACAAAACATGGAGAAATTCCTTCCCAAACTTCCATGTTTCAAGCTGCCAAGAATGGAAATGTTTTTACTTTGATGTTGTTCCTTCACATCAGTTTGCACGATACATGTTCATACCATCCAACCATTGCCTTATTTGTACAAACACCCTTCTTACATTATGCTACTTATCATGCTTTACCATACACTAAAGAGGAATAACATAAAACTTGCGCAGCAAGTTTCTTTTGCAGCTGCCACATCAGTGCCATCACCACCACTCTTTCTTAACCTCCACCATAACACACCATAAATCACCATCACCATATCATAGCCAAGTAACTCGCCCCTAACTAACTTGACTCAGTTAGTTAGGGTGCACTCACTTTAACCACATCAACTCACCCTAACTCACACAGTTGACAAGTGGAGTTAACTTCTAAACCACACATATAAATCAGAATTTCACTTCACAAATGGAACTTCAACTTCATTTTTGAATCTCTCTCATTTCTCACGATTCACCTACACCAAACTCTCTGATTTTCTCTTTGAATTCTTCAAGAACTCACTCATTGTTCTTCAGTTTTCTTTAGAGTTTTGCATCAAGATTCTCCATCTTCATCCATAATACATTGAGGTTGCATAGATCTTCATCTTTTTTCTCCAACTGTTTCAATCAATTTCTCACTGATTCAAAGCCTTTCTCAGCCTTTATTTGGCCAATCGAAGCTCAAGGAAGAAGCACATTTCTCTGGTATTCTTGTATATCCAAAGCTTCATTAGTTTCAGGTTTGATTTCTCCAACTTTGATCGCTAGCTTTCTCTTCATTATTACTTGTTTCTTGTTGATTTTAGCTCATTAGGAGCTCTGAAGTATCTGGCTAGTTGATAGGCCTCTTAGAGGCATAGATTCAAAATCTAGGGCATATTTTAATCTCCTCTGTTCTCTGTGTATGTGCTTGTTATGTGAGAAGTGATTGTGGATTCATGATGTACGTAGTTTCAGCTTCATTTTGATATCATGTTTGCGTATTTCTGGATATTTTGAGGTTTGCAGGTGGTGGTTGCTCGCCGGAGAAGATGACCGAAGGTCCTTCTCCGGCCGGTGGTTTTAATGTGTTAGGGTTTCTCAGTTTGAATGGTGACCGTTTGATAATGGCATCGTGTGATTAGTATTGTGACAACACATAAGTGACACACCCTCCCCCTCACGTGCATGTTTTTGAATCTGAATGGCTTGTGTATGTGCGTGTGCATGTTATCTTGTGACGACTCTATCTCTGAATGGTTTGATACATGAATTGTGTGATGATCTTGCATTAAGATTGATCTAACATCCATAACATTGCCAACACATTAATGAAACCATGTGCCATACGCGTGCAATTTTTTTAACCTGAGCGTCCTTTTATGTGCATGTGCATGGTTGCTTTGGTGTGTGTGATATGTGGTGCGTTAGATCATGTTATTTGATTCATTGCATGGCTATGATTGCATTTGCGTGGTAACTGCATGTACACGCGTCACACACAACCACGTGTATGGACTTGGACTTAAATTGTTGTTCGCACCCCTCCTTTGGGCCCATTGTGGATTTTGAACATGATATTTTACTTCTCTACACCCCCTGCTCTCTTTTTCTTTCTTTTAATTAATTTTTTATACACTTGTTTCATAATTGATTTTTAAAAATACCAAAACATCATGGAAAATTCTACAAAAATTCATGTGATATCTTAACATGTTTAAATAATTTTATATTTTTTTTTTTTTGAATATTTGCATATCAATCCATAATTTTCTTTTATTTCTTTTGAAACTTGTTTCTATTTTCATATCTTCCTTTCAAAGATTTATTTCTCATAGCTCCTTAAACATTTTTGCATCAATATTTTTGTATTCATTCAGTAACATCCAAAACTTAATAAAACTATTTTTGTTTCATTTTTAGAATTTCCTTTTATTGCATTTAGGTCCCCTAGCTTTGCACTTTGGTTCATGATTCATAAGTGACTATGGCTTGTGGGTTTGAGGTCCTTCCTCTCTGAATTTTTATATGGTATTTTGATGTGTGATTTGTTACTGGTTGAGGTCATTTACATTCTAATTCCATAATTTTTGAAGGCAATTTGACATATGTTGGTGTGCTTGTGTTTGAAGGCAGTTTTACTTGAACTTTATGTGCCTTTCTTGCATGAGGCATTTATGCCATTATTTAAGGTCTTTTGTTTGGGTTTAGATAACATGTTTAGACTCTTATAAGTTGTGTTTGATCATTGTTAAGCCCATTTGGCATGTGTTGATCCTTTGTTTTATATGTTGCATCTTGTGGGACTTTTTGAACTAATTTTCCTTATGCTTTCATCTTATGCTTTTCATGTTTGGTTATGTGCTTCTAATATGATCATGTTATCATCTCATTTGCATTTTAATCCATGATTTTCTACTGACCTATCCATAAACATTCATATTTGTATGCCATTTTGCATCTTTTGCATTTCTTTTCAAGTATGAAGCATTCATTCTTTTATGTGACTTCTTCTTGCATGTTTGCTAAGTTGTATGGACTTGATTGATATGTGCTTATGCCATGATCATTTGTGCATCTTTACCATGTCATACCACTTCTGAATTTGATATTTGAGTTTCATCTTGATTTTTTTTTTAGGTTTGACTTATGCTTTAAGTAAATTCTTTCCATGTTAAATTCATGATTCATATCTTCTCATTTCTTCTCCTAATCACTCTTAATGCTTGGGTGTTTGATTGTATGCCTCATATGACATTTATATATCATGATTAGGCACATGTTTAGGTCATCCACATTCTGAATTTGACATTACTTGAAGCATTATTGCATGATCACC
Source organism: Lathyrus tuberosus (assembly GCA_022829125.1). Lineage (NCBI taxonomy): Eukaryota > Viridiplantae > Streptophyta > Magnoliopsida > Fabales > Fabaceae > Lathyrus > Lathyrus tuberosus. The sequence goes on from JALAZF010000405.1 coordinate 2,644,373, forward strand.
TTGCATATCCACTCATTCTTCATCTTTTTTTTCCATGATTCATTTCTTTGATGTTTAAGATCTTTAGTTGTGTATGGTTTGTTCTTGATTGCTTAATTAACATTAGAGAGCACCCTTAAAACATAGATTCTGATCTTGATTGAGGTTCATCTCTTAGGAGCTTTATCCTTTAACTCTTAACTTGTTTGTTCACCAATTGTTATTCTTTTTCTTATTGCACTACTTGTAAATAATTTTGTGAGCTAACATTTTCATGTAGGTGCTAAAGGTAAGTAAGTGTGTGGACTTAGTTCCACATACATTTCTTTCTCTTATATTCTCTTATTTCATTTAATCATTCAAATTTGTGTTTGATAAGCATTTACATGCTTTCCTTGAATAACTTTTATTTCATCCCTCTTTAAGATCAACTTAACTTCCATTTTGGAAGTAAGTTGTTTCTTTTGCTCTTCTTCTTCTTTCTTTTAGAAGTAAGTTTGTTAAACCCCATTGACCATAGGATCACCATGTATGATAACATTAGGATTGAGTATTAGTCTCCCTCATTAGATTTTCACCTTTGATCCGCTTTTGAGTCTCTTCTTCTCATCTCAAAACAAAAATAAAAAACACCTAATAAAGGCATAACACCTATTGTATTTAGGCCTTTCATGTGGGAACAAGGAAGTGTGGGGTCTTCTCTCATTTTCTTAGAATGTTTAGCGTACGTCCCGTCTTGGGTCGATATGCGAGGCATTCGATCCTACATGAAGGACTTAAATACAATGGGAGTTACTAAACACCAATAAACAAAACATTTATTTCTTAAAAGACAAAAACAAACAAATAATTCTTTTCTCATCTCTTCACTTTTTCCTTAAGGATGCGTCAAGTCCGTTCCACCGCAAACCGGTAACGCCTAAGTCTCCCTACAGCGAGCTGTAACACCTAACTGCTGGGACGCGCACTCTGACGTTTCCACTAAAAAACACAAACAATTCATCCCTAGTGAGGGGAACTACGTCGCTCTGATTCTCATGTTCCCGATGAGATACGTAGGCAGTGGGGTAGGGCCCATTCGAACACTTCTTTTATTTTCCCTACATTTTTTTTCTCTTTCTTTCTCCTTTCCTTTTCCAGTTCTCCAGCTAGCAGTTCCTTTTCCGGTATCCTGTCCTTACACCCTTTGATTGACAATCAAGCGTGGATCCCATCGGGTACGATGGACGCGTGGGGGTGCTAATACCTTCCCTACACGTAACCGACTCCCGAACCCAGTTCTCTTGGTCGCAAGACCATGTTCTTTCCTTCCCTCAAGTTTATACAGTGTTTCCTTTCCCTCTCTTGGGATAAATACACATTGTTGGCGACTCTGTTTCAGTGCCACTTTCGCGTTTGTACTTGGATGAAAATCCCGGGAGCGACACTTAAGAGAGATCAAGAGATAGTATGTTCGCCGTAGAAAGATCTAGACTCTTTAAAAGACTGATCTATTAAGATGACTAATTTCTGTTCCTATACCTTTAAGAGGTCGTCGGGACAATTTGTACGAAGCCCAAGAGGAGGCGAGAAAAACTTTTAAGAAGCCGAAGGGATAATTTATACGAAGCCCAAGAGGAGGCTATCTTCCCGGAGGAAGAATCATTATATGAAGCCTAAGAGGAGGCGGTGAAAACATCTAAGAAGCCGACGGGTCCTTGTACAACGCCCAAGAGGAGGCAGGGATGCTTTTAGGAAGCCTGTGGGTCCTTGCACTAAGCCCAAAAGGAGGCTGATGAATAGTTCCAGAAGGGGTTTCACTTGGAACATTGGCCTTCTGTATATGAACTGTTCAAGGGGGAGATTTCTTAGATCTAGTTATCTAAAATTGTTGTAAAAGAAAATTCTCATGGTTTAGGTTATGTTGAAATATCCGGGAGAACGTCGGAGGTAAGGAGACGAGGTTTTGTCTAGTTCTAGACGTAGTTGCTGGGGAAACTCTAAATATCTATACTAGTATTACACAGTCGATATGAGTTTATGAAAGAAGACTTGCAGTGAAACAGCCCCACAGTACAGTTATATACATATGAAAGCGGTAAATGAAAGCGGGTAAACACTTACTCGGTTGTAGAGCTTAGATGCTGTTTGGTTAGTTTGTTCAGCAAAGAAAGCTTTGATAACAATATTATATTCCAAAATCAAAGGAGAAAGTGCTTTTGAAAGGAAAATTGGGGCTTACAGCTCAAGGAGAGGCCCAGGGTTTTATCAGTGATCGCACTGTCATTTTGTACAGGGACTTATACAAGTGACTAAGGCCCAAGAAAGATTTTCTGTACAAGGGGATGAGTCTTACACTCTCTCAAGAGGCCCAAAATGATTGAAAGTGAACAAAGATGGGTCTTATAGCTCAAGAAGAAGCCCACAGTTTTATCAGTGATCGCACTGTCATTTTATACAGGGACTTATACAAGTGACTGAGGCCCAAGAAAGATTTTCTGTACAAGGGGATGGGTCTTACACTCTCTCAAAAGGCCCAAAATGATTGAAAGTGAACAAAGATGGGTCTTATAGCTCAAGGATAAGCCCAGATGGTTTGTTTTAAACGAGCGATGATCGCGCCGAACTTTTGAAATACAGCGGGACTTATACAACATTTGAGGCCCAAAATAGGTTTGTATTTACAAAGGATTGGGTCTTACACTCTATTAGAGGCCCAAAAAGTTTTTAAAAGGTTTGATGAGGGTTGAATTAATCAAAACCCTAATTTGTTTCCAAAATGTATTTTAATAGAATAAAAAATTCAATTAAAATGATCAAAATTGTTTAACATGTGGAAAACAAATTGTGATCTTGGATTAATGTTTCAAAAATCATGTTTTGACCTACAAAATGATTAGAAATCATTAAAATTTGCAAAATCAAGAAGGAAAAAATATTTTAAATGTCAAAAACAATTAAAATATTAATTCTTGGCAAAAATATCAATTATATGAAATAAATAATATTTTTGGGATTTTTTGGTAAAATAAAATATTTTAACATTTTTTTGAATTATTAAAAAAAGAATCAACTCAAAATCATTAAAACTCAGAGAGAAATTAATTTTTGAATCAATTAAATAAAATCACAAAAATTCAAATATTCAAATATTTGAAAAAGGGCGCCAAGAACATCTTGGCCTTGCCCGCGTGCTCTGTTTTTCCCAGATTTGCATTTTCTATCCAATCTCACTGAATACTTGATTATATCATGCAATCTACATATCAATTTGCTCGTTTTCACCTCACGATCATGTCTATGGTCTTTAATTTCATTTATTTTAAGCATGGAATAAGAAATCAAAGAGAAACCTCAAGAACCCTAAATTCTGCATGAAGGTTCAGAAATTCCATACACGATTCATACAAAGCAATTGATTGAGGGTAAACACTATATGCATGATTATGAACATATGGCCAAATTATTGTGCAGCAAAAAATGCATGGATCATAGAGTTAGAAGAGCTCATGCTTACCACTTGCAGCTGGTGTTCGTGTTTTGGGTTAGAGGTGTTACAGCTAGGTTCCAATGATCTGGATAGCTTCCCTAGGTGCCATGGAGTGTGTCTGGGTGCTTGGAATGGATTGAAATGATCTGGAACTTGAGATGGCACCCCAACTGTAAATCTGTCAAAGGCTTGAGCAATTGGCTAGTGATTTTGTGATTTTGGTGTTCCAGATGTTATGTGAGTGTTTGGATCACTTCTATATGATGTTTATGAGGTGTGTGTGTGTGTGATTGGTTTGGTTGGAATTGCTCTCAAACTCAAAACCCGATAGTGACTTGCTTTGGAAGGCAAATTTGGAAGTGAGAAGGTGATTTTGAGGAAAGCATCTGTTTGATGGCTTTGGTGTACTCAAACTGATCACAAATGAGCTCTATTTATAGTAGAGCAAGTTTTTTTTGCAAAGAATAGTGAATGGCAACAGCTACATAGGTTTGGCCAATGTTGAGCAATGAGAATCCAAGTCTCCTCTAGCCATTGACTAGAGGTTAGAGCACAGAGTTGTGGTTCCCTAGTTGTTGGAATATTCTTGACTGAATTCAGTTAAAAATGTGTCAGTCCATGCCACCTTGGTGCATCCATTAAATGCTCCAATCCAAAATTGGAGTCTTGTCCCTCTTTTAGGCATTTGTAGGCTTGGCATGCTACTTCTTGTTCCAAAAACTTTGGAGGCTTGGATCAGTGTTTGTTCCCATTAGATTTGATCCTCAGATGTGTCCAAAGTGATGACAAGGCTTGGAATTATATGATTTTGCCAAATCGAGCAAAAGTGCAAAATTCTGCCTAGGCTTGGCAGTTTTCAGCAAGGCATATTGCCATTGTCATATCTCATGGCTCAAGTGGAATTTGATGGAGTTCTTGGCCATTTTGGAAAGCCCTCATATGATACAACAATTGTTTGATCATAATTGGTTTTGATACTTTTTGGATCCAAGGGAAAAAAGCCCCTACATTTGGAAAAAAGTGAAGGCAGATTCTGACTTAGTGAAAATTTCACTAAGTGTTGGAAAAAGTGACATTTTGACTTTTTGTGATTTTGATCATTCCATAACTCAAAATCCATGGGGAATTGGAATGAGTGGTAGTTGAAGCTTTTGTAGAGGGTAATGAGAGCTACAAATCCAGCTTTGGATGGGAAAAAATGGCCTTGTGGTTTAGGAGTTATGATCCTCCAAAGTTGGTACCCTAGCCACTTTATTCCATAACTTAGAAAATTTTCTAAGTTTTTTATGGTTACCCCTTTTACAAGTTATCCCACTTTTCTTGATTTTTCTTGATGAATAATGATTCCAATCACACATTAACATCATTTTAGGGTTAAAAAACCATAATTGTGAAAAATCTCAAAAAGTCAAAGTTTGACTTTTGTGCACAGTTGACATTTTATCAGATGAATTCCAAACTGTGCGATCCTCTAAGAAATCAAGTCCTTGACCTAAATCAAACTTGATGGATTGATTCCATAGGTGTCATAGGGTATATTGGATCATGTCTTAGGGTTTGGGAGCATGTCCTGGTCAAAAGTCAAAGATACGGTTGACTTTTTCCGCGAAACCCTAATTGTGGTTTAGATGAAACTGAAACTTGTTGCTCAAGCTTCTTGGATCAATCCATTGTTGCAAATGGATCAATGTGCTTTATCAGAGACCCTCAAATCCTCTCTTGAGGTCTTGTCTCATGTTTTGTCCCAAAAGTCAACTTAGGGGTGAATTAGGTCAAGAAACCCTAATTCCTGATTTTTTATGAATGCCTCCCCTAAGGTAAAATTGACTTAATGATTGGGTTTATGATGTCCCTTAGAGCATCATAGGTTATTCTTTGAAGCATTGGCTCATGCCCAGAGGAAAATTTCCATCTGGAGGCCCTGGTCGACCAAAACCCTCATTTGGTGACACTGTCGATCGTGAGGCTTAATCCACTCAAAATGCTGCAACCTTGTGCTTGATTCTTGAAGTGGGAGTCCTCTTGATCCATTGTGGATGTTTGAGAGGCTATACAAGTTGAAGATCATGTCATTCCTTGATTGATCCTTTGTCCAAGAGCTCTAAGAGGATTTGAAACCCTAAGTCTGATTGTAGTGGATGATCACCCATCTTTGGGGAGACTAATGGTTCATCCATATTGTGATGATGATTTGCACAATGATGGGAAATATTAGTGGTCAAAATTTTGGGTATGACACCGACAACGGCCCAAGAGCCCCGGTCAAAGAAAAGGAAATACCAGAACCAGCACCTGATCTCTCCTCAGAGAGGACTCAGGATCCATTAGTTTAGATTTCCTTTCGCAGCACTATGTAAATTACTGTATTTCCATTTCTGCAATCCTTTGAATTCAATAAAATGGGATCTTCCCCACTGTTTGATATTTGCAATCTAATTGTCGAAGTTTACTTTGAATAAACAAAAATATATACAATTAATATAATCATTGCATATCATTCATCATTCTCACTTCACGCATTCTTCTTACCTACGAATCTCACGTTTGCGTCTTGATTCTAGAGTCAAACTGTCTCATTCGTACAATACTTTGGCTAATCGTCAGAAAAAGATGGATGATCTCGAGGAAGAGAACAGAGAGTTGAGGGAAGAAATCGACCCTCTGAAAGAGGATCTGAGAAAGCTTCATAACGACATGCAAGCTCTAGCAGAAGCTCAAATGCAACAACAAAGGACTGTGATCTCAGAGATCACATCAACGCCCATAGTGGAGAAGTATGATCCTAGGTATAAAATTCCAAAAGATCGTCCCTAGGGCATGCCTATCAACTATATCCCAGAAGGATATGTTCCGCCGATCAATGAGGATCAAGGAACCGCAGCAGAACCTGCTGGGCCTAAAGGTTACAAACTTCAGGAAAGCGAAGATGCCAGGGGCATGAAAGCAACTCCTGAAGGTTAAAAACTTCGGGAGACACCGAGAGTCTCGGCCATAATGACTATACCACTGCCCGTGGTACACACTGTCCCGGAAGGACAGATTCCACAGATACCTTCTGGTGGAAACGGAAGCATGTTCGAAAGAATGAATGAATTCCAGGAACAATTCCTGGAGATGCAGAAAGAACTGTAAGCCCTTCGCGGTCAGGATCTATTTGGAATGGACGCCGCAGACCTTTGTTTGGTCCCCAATGTGAAAGTTCCGCACAAGTTCCAGGTACCCGACTTTGAAAAGTACAAGGGTAACTCTTGCCCTCAAAGCCATTTGGTGATGTACGCTCGGCGAATGTCAGCTCAGACAAAGAACCAAGAGCTACTAATTCATTACTTTTAGGATAGTTTAATCGGTGCCGCATTAAAATGGTACATGGGTTTAAACCGCGCTACGATTGGCACATTCAGAGATCTTGGCGCTGCTTTCGTTCAACAATATAAATACAATTTGGACATGGCACCGAACAGAGATCAACTCAGATCAATGTCACAAAAGGACAAGGAAACCTTTAAGGAGTACGCGCAGAGATGGCGTGAAATTGCTGCCCAGATTTGTCCACCTTTGGAGGAAAATGAGATGACAAAGATCTTCTTAAAAACCTTGAGCTCATTTTACTACGATAGAATGGTCACCAGTGCGCCCAGTGACTTCACCGAGATGGTGGGCATGGGAGTTCGTCTTGAGGAAGCAGTCCGAGAAGGACGTTTAGTTAAATACGCTGGATCATCAAGTAGTACAAAACGATACGGTAGTGCTCTCCCTAAGAAAAAAGTGCAAGATATCGGGAATATCTCTCTCAGAAAGCAAAGGCGGCGATATCAACCAGTAGCAGCTGTAACTCCTGCTATCAATCCCGCGCTTGTTCCTACATATCAACCTCAGGTTGCGCATAGCCAACCGATTCAACAGCAATATCAACAAAGGACACAACAGCCTCTTCAGCAGGCTCGTCCTCAGTACAACAACAATCGTACAACGCGACCGCCAGGGTTCGACCCTATACCCATGTTGTACGCAGAACTATTTTCATTACTACTGGTCAAGGGGCACGTCCAAACTAAGTCTCCTCTTATAGTACCGTAAAATCCGTCTTTTTGGTTCAAAACGGATCAGACTTGCCCTTACCATCAAGGAGGACCAGGGCATAATATAGAAAACTGTCTCAGTTTCAAATACAATGTGCAAAAGATTGTTAGGAGCGGGGTCTTATCTTTCAAAGATACGAATCTGAATGTTCTCATAAACTCGCTGCCTCAACATGAGAAAGCTACTATCAATTTGATAGAGGGAGAGTCTAACAACATCTATCAAATTCATGATGTACTCTTATTAAGGTCTAATTTGGTCAAGATGCATTGTAGACAGAGCAGATACGGCCATGTGTCACCTCATAACTATCACCAGTGTGATATCTGCTTTAAAAACAATCAGGGATGTTCTGTGGTGCAATCAGCTCAACAGGAATAATTGGATCTCGGGTGGATCCAAGATCATCGAGTTCGTGGAGTCAACATGACCTATACGAATTCCAACATCATTCAGAACCACGACATTCGTGCAATGAATGCCAACTTGGTGGCAATGCACTCAAGGCAAAGCCATTATCATAATCTGTCGCGGCACGATTACAATTCCTGTCTGACTTGCTCGATAAACAAACAGGGATGCTCTTTTATACAAGAGGCCCTTCAGCGTCAGATGGATCTTGGGTGGATCCAGGACTACCATGATAGAAATTCCTATCAGATCAACATGATTCAAATCTTTGATATTCATTTGATGAATACCAGCTTGGTGGAGTTACACGCCAGGCAAGTCCAACTCGTTTTCTCACTTTTCACGAGTATCTAAGCTGTAAAGGATGTTGTGAGAGTAACCAAGGGTGCGCTCTCGTTCAAAGAACTTTGCAACACTTGTTAAACCACTGGTGGCTTCCAATCTATATGGATGAAGACACGCAACAAATCAGTGTGGTTGACGGGAACCCTACTCGGCATCAAAGTCCAGATGACCGATCTATGGAAACTGACTTGGTAAGGTTGCACTGCATTCAAAGCGGACGTGGCCAGGTGCCACCACACAATTACGAACGCTGTAGAGTCAGCTCGGAAAATAATCAAGGATGTTCCCTCATGCGAGCAGCCCTTCAAGGTCAGTTGGATCGTAAAGAGATTCACCCGTGTCCGAGTTTCGAGCCAATCAACTGGATGTCGGACTACTTCGCTGATCAAATCAAAGATGTTGTCATAATCTCTGATCATCAACAGAATAAGGATGTTTGTACCGTCATCCCTTTACTGGACGAATCAAAATTTCCTAGCCAGGAACTGATTGAAGTTACTTACGACAGTCAAAAAAATAAGAAGGCTCCTGTAGTTATTTATATGCCAGGACCATTACCGTATGAATCAGCTAAGGCGATCCCTTACAAATACGGTGCAACAGTAATTGAGAATGGAAAGGAACTTCCATTACCCTGCGTGGTGAATATTGCAGACATCAGTCGGGTAACACGGAGTGGTCGAATCTGCAACCGAGGAGTTGGAGAACCTAACAAAGAAAATGAACTTCAGACAGAAGCTCCTGATCCGCCAGTCAGTCAATCCAGTAATCCCGACCTTTCAAAAAACAATGATGAGATGTTGAAGCTCATCCAAAGGAGTGAATACAACATTGTTGATCAACTGTTACAAACTCCTTCAAAGATCTCAGTGCTATCACCTTTACTCAGTTCTGAAGCCCACATAGAGGCTCTACAGAAAGTCTTAGAGCATGCCTTTGTGGAACAGGATGTGTCAATACGACAGTTCGATAGCATCATCTTTAACATCACTTCCTGCAACAACTTAGGATTCAGTGATGAGGATTTTCCAGAGGAGGGCAAAAGTCACAACATGGCGCTCAATATCACAGTGAACTGCCAGGATGATGCTTTAGCCAGTGTACTGGTAGACACAGGATCGGTCGTCAACGTTATGCCAAAGTCCACTTTAATGCGGCTATCATTCAAAGGATCCCCGATGAGGGGCAGTGAGTTTATCGTCAAAACCTTTGATGGATCTCGGAAAGCAGTTATCAGTGAAGTAGACCTTCCCATAACTATTGGTCCTCACACTTTCCTAATCACTTTCCAGGTCATGGACGTCCGGGCAGCGTACAGTTGCATATTAGGAATACCTTAGATACACCAGGCTGGGGCAGTCACTTCGACACTGCACCAGAAACTGAAGTTCGTCAAGAACGATCAACTCGTCATGATCTATGGAGAACAAGCCTTGATTGTGAGTAACCTGGCATTATCTACTTGTATAGAACCCGAGGAGGTTGTTGGCACTCAGTTCCAGCACTTTCGATGAGCAATGAGAATCAATTAGAGAGAGGAACTTCGATTTCCTCATATAGAGATGCTCTCGAAGTGGTCAAAAGTAACAATACAAAAGGATGGGGATAGCTTGTCATTCCTACTGATAACAAAGCAAAGAAGGGTCTTGGTTTTTCTGCGACCTGTACCCAGACAGCTGCTAACGATGAAAGTCTTCATCCCATTCAGGACTTCTTCCATAGTGGAGGTTTCCTTCACCCAGTGCCTCAAGCAGTCCATACCATCAACGAGGAAGATCCCTCTGATACAGATGAGGAATGGAAGTCCTATCTTAACTAGGACGGTTATATGTCTCAAGAAGAGGTGCCTATGCCATTTTGCTATCCCGCACAGAGTCCGAGATTTATACCCAGGTCAGATGTCAGAACAATATACGGAGATTGTGATACTGAAGGATGTCGTGCTCCACCAAACTCATTAGAGAAGGACACTCTAATGAAAGACAACTTTGACCACGACTATTATGGCCCAATGGATGGCCTGCCTATCTGGTAGTCGTACCCAGGAGACTTGGGGCAAGAAAATCAGTCGAACAATGAAAATCAGCTGAGCATCATTGAAAGGAATACATGCGTCCCCACCATGTCATGGGATCAACACTCAGGTTATTCAGAAAATATCTAGTGCGATGATGAATTCGCAAAGTTTGCAGGACTGGAATTCATCAACTATGCTTTTACAGAGGTCAACGTCATCGAAAGGGATGACTCCTCCAATTCCAAAGAAGTGTGGGACACCTTGGGACAACAAAGTGGAAAATACAACTATATGGTCAAGTACACTGCTCCTGAGAGCTCTCGCATCAGGCTTGAATACATTCAGCCAACTGGGTGGGGAGATCCACCTGAGAGCACAAATACTCTGCAAAATACAACTGAGGAATCCTCCTACGACAACGCTGCCTGGGGACAGATTCCAATGATCCTGCTCCGCCATAAATCAACATCATTTCTGAAGACAAATCAAGGAAGGTACCAGACTTTGTGATTCACCGAGGAGTTCGCCGCCAATGGGTTACTGTCAATGTTCCTAAGATTGTTCATAAGTCAAAGTAATGGCAATCTTTGTTTTAACCTTTCACCCTGCCCAGGTGAAACGGATGTTTTGATAGGGCTCACTTTCTGTAAATATCCCTCTTCGCTTCGCCCAAAGCAACAGAGTTTTGTTTTATAGGGTTGTAGTTTCAAGAATCTACCGTTCATAAATAAAATAATGTCATTCTGTAATCTCCGCATTCATTGTTGTTTTCTCTTTTCGCTTTTATCAAAAAATGGTAATCCTAAAAAACAATTCAAAATAAACAAGCAGTTTTCAGAAAAACACTGCACACACTCTTGCATTTTCCCTCTAACTCTTCTAAACATAAATCATCACGTCATGCAGATTGCTTGTTTTCAACCCCATTGAAACATACGATCCAATGCCTTCTCCCAACTTTGAATTCCTGGTATTTGGGGCTGAAGAAGAAGATGACGACGAAATTCCAAAAGAGATCTCCCGATTACTCAGACAAGAGGAAAGGTCCATTGAACCTCACAAAGAGCCGTTGGAAACGGTCAACTTGGGTTCAAAAGAAGAAAGAAAAGAGATCAAGATTGGTGCACTGCTCAGTCCAACTGCCAAAGAGAGTTTGACAAAGCTTCTCAAAGAATTTCCCGATGTATTCACTTGGTCCTATCAGGATATGCCAGGGTTGGATACCAGCATCGTGGAACATCATCTACTGTTAAGGTCAGAATGTCCGCCAGTAAAACAAAGGTTGAGTCAGACTCACCCGGACATGGCCATTAAAATCAAGGATGAGGTACAGAAACAGATTGACGCGGGTTTCCTCGCCATGTCAGAGTATCCTCAATGGTTAGCCAACATAGTACCCGTTCCAAAAAAGGACGGAAAGGTCAGAATGTGTGTAGACTACAGAGATCTAAACAAAGCAAGTCCAAAGGATGACTTTCCTTTACCACACATTGACATGCTGGTTGACAGTACAGCAGAGTTCAAAGTTTTCTCCTTCATGGATGGATTCTCGGGCTATAATCAAATAAAATGGCGCCGAAAGACATGGAAAAAACTTCCTTCATCACCACATGGGGTACCTTTTGTTACAAGGTAATGTCGTTCGGGTTGAAGAACACTGGGGCAACCTATCAACGGGCCATGACTACTCTTTTTCATGACATGATACACAAGGAAATCGAGGTATAAGTCGATGATATGATTGCAAAATCTAAAACAGAAGAGGAGCATGTGACCCACCTGTCAAAATTATTTGAGTGTTTGAGGAGATACAAACTTCACTTAAATCCCAACAAGTGCACCTTCGGTGTCCATTTAGGGAAACTCTTAGGGTTCATCGTCAGCCAGAAAGGAATTGAGGTTGATCCTAACAAGGTCAAGGCCATTCGAGAAATGCCTTCTCCGAAAACTAAAAATCAAGTTAGAGGATTCCTGGGACGTTTGAACTACATTTCCAGATTCATATTCCTCATGACCTCCACATGTGCGCCGATTTTCAAATTACTCAAAAAGAACCAGGATTGCGTTTGGACAGAATATTGCCAAACCGCCTTCGACAGTATTAAGGAATATCTGTTGAATCCGCTGATTCTATCACTTCCAGTGGAAGGAAGACCAATGATCATCTACCTCACAGTCCTAGAGGACTCAATGGGTTATGTACTTGGCAAACAAGACGAAACCAAATGGAAAGAGTCTGTCATTTACTATTTAAGCACGAAATTCACCGACTACGAAACTCGGTACACTACGCTTGAGAAAACTTGTTGTGATTTGGCTTGGGTAGCCAGACTTCTTCGCCAGTATATGATTCGTCACACTATTTGGTTAATCTCCGAAATGGATCCAATCAAGTACGTCATTGAAAAACTTGCTCTCACGGGAAGGATAGTCGGCCCGTTGGCAGATGTTGTTATCGGAATATGACATCGAGTACCATGCTCAAAAAGCTGTTAAGGGGATTATTTTAGCCGATCATTTGGCTCATTAGCCGATTGATGATCAAGAATCAATCGGGTTTGACTTCCCAGACGAAGATGTCATGTACGTGAAAATGAAAGATTGCGATGAACCGCTACCCAGTGAAGGGCCACAACCAAGTTCCCAATGGGGACTAATCTTTGACGGAGCTGTCAACCATTACGGAAACGGAATTGGGGCAATCATCATAACACCTCAGGGTACCCACATTCCTTTCACCGCCAGACTTACATTCAAGTGTACAAACAACGAGGCCGAATACGAAGCTGGTATTATGGGTCTCGAGGAAGCAATTGATTTGAGGATCAAGAACTTGGATGTGTAGGGCGACTCAGCCCTGGTTATCAATCAGATCAAAGGAGATTGGAACACATATCAATCAAGACTGATTCCTTACAAAGATTATCCAAGAAGGTTGTTACCTTTCTTCAACAGAATCGAGTTTCATCATATCCCTCGTGATTAGAATCACATGGCTGATGCATTAGCCACCCTCTCTTCCATGATTAGCGTAGGTCAATGGAATGACATACCTAAGATCGACATAATGCGCCTTAAAAGGCCCGCTTACATTTTCACGATTGAAGCAGTCATAGACAACAAACCTTGGTATCACGATATCAAATGCTTCCTTCAGAAACAAGAGTACCCGCCTGGGGCATCCTGAAAAGATAGGAAGACTCTCAGAAGGCTAGCAGGCAGCTTCTTCCTAAGCGGTGATACACTCTATAAGAGAAACTTTGACATGGTCTTGCTCCGATGCGTAGACAGACCAGAAGCAAACATGTTGATGAAAGAGATTCACGAAGGATCCTTTGGCACTCATGCCAATGGACACACAATGGCGAGAAAAATTCTAAGAGCAGGGTACTATTGGTTGACCATGGAATTCGACTGCTACAAGTACATGAGGAGGTGTCACAAGTGTTAGATATACTCAGACAAAATCCATGTACCGCCAACGCATCTCAAAGTTCTCTCTTCCCCATGGCCTTTTTCTATATGGGGAATCGACATGATTGGCCTGATTGAACCCAAGGCTTCGAACGAACATCGGTTCATCCTGGTAGCCATTGACTACTTCACCAAGTGGGTCGAAGCAGTGTCATACGCCAATGTAACCCGACAAGTGGTGGTCCGCTTTATCAAAAACAATATCATATGTCGTTATGGTGTTCCAAACCAGATCATTATTGATAATGGATCTAACTTGAACAATAAGATAATGAAATAGTTGTGCGTTGAGTTCAAGATCGAACACCATAACTCATCTCCCTACCGGCCTAAGATGAACGGAGCGGTAGAAGCGGCTAACAAGAACATCAAGAAGATTGTTCAAAAGATGGTTGTAACCTACAGAGACTGGCACGAGATGCTACCCTTTACTCTTCACGGTTATCGTACATCTGTCCGCACTTCAACAAGAGCAACCCCTTTCTCTCTAGTGTATGACATGGAAGCAGTGCTCCCCATTAAAGTAGAGATCCCATCAATCCGGGTATTAATGGAAGCTAATCTTACAGAAGCTGAATGGTGTCAAAGTCGACATGACAAACTAAATCTGATCAAAGAAAAGCGAATTACGGCTCTATGCCATGGTCAGTTGTATCAACAGAGAATGAGGAAGGCGTTTGACAAAAAGGTTCGACCTCGCGTCTTCAGGAAAGGAGACCTCGTGCTCAAAAAGATACAATCATTTCTCACTGATTCCCAGGGAAAATGGACTTCGAATTATGACGGCCCCTATGTGGTCAAGAAAGCTTTCTCAGGCGGCGCCTTGAGACTTGCAACTATGGATGGAGAGGAATTTGCCTACCCCACAAATGTTGACGTAGTCAAGAAATACTTCGCCTAAATAAAAAAAAACGTCTCAGTGGATTGAAAACCCGAAAGGGCGGTTCAGGCAAAAATAAGAGACATAATCCAAAATCATCCTGGTGGATTGGAAATCTCAAAGTACAATCCAGGCAAAAGTTAGGGATTAATGGCAAGTAATTACGTCCAAAAGGGGCAAATTCCCCAGCGGCAGTCATGCCATCCATCAGGAAGACTCCAGTCCATGTCATCTTCGACAGAAGTTCAGGATGCCCAAAATTCAAAGTTGGTAGAAGCATAGCGGTCGCCATGTTTCAATGTAACCCTTTTCCCTTAAATTACCATTTACTAAACTTTGTAAATACTCTATGGAATCACGTGTTTAGCTGATTTCCATCCTATCAATAAAATTTGAGCCCTTGTGCTTTTGTTTGCAATTCTTATTTGTTATAGCTTTATAGAACGACATTTTAATATGATCAACGATTCTTGAAAAGAAACAAAAATGAATTTACATGTCAAAATTTTTCTGCTTTTAAATAAATATGGCAATTTCTTTTGACTGTTGAACATCGAAAGAATATCGATCGCTTCTCCAGAAGTAATTAAACTTCAAAGTGCAGAATCAAAGTACTCCATCTAAACCAGTGCACCTGAATAAAGGATCGGCTGTGTCAGATGCGAATATTTTGTCCGACACCCCCGACAAAGTTCTTATCTCCTAAGCCCGACCAACAGTGTTCCCCACGGGGACTATCTCTCCTAAGCAAGGTAGAATTGCTACTTTTGGACCAGTGATACTTTTTGTCTCCCGCAGTGGCTGAGTATCCAGTCGTGTTCACCCATTAGTCTGTATGTCGCGTCAGTTTTGTTAGCATAAACATACATACATCATGCATTATTGATTTACATTCATATTCATATTGCATCACTATCACTTTAGTCGGTCTTATCCCCTAGTGATAAAAGTCCTCTCAATCGAGTTGTCAGTTCTTTCCTCGTCAAGAAATGTCGCTTCTGAGCAACCTTGCCTCCAGTTTATTTCTGGATTGGAGTTGGCCTTGGCCACTTTGATAACTTGAACCTCTGAAAAACCAAAGAACTTTCGACAAACATCACTCTTCGCCATTGAAGATGATATCCTCGCTTTCCCGGATTAAGGAAAATCCCCAGAGAAAGCCCTCTTAATTAAAGATTTGGCAATACAGCAGTTTTTCTCCGAAAGATCCGCTGACAAAAAGGTCATCAGTACCTCAAAATGGGATCACATCATAGGGCATTTCTCCGAGAAGATCTCCGAGAAAAGTATGATGTAATATCCCCAAGCTGGAAGCAGTCTCTCAAGAGACTCGTTCTCCCCAGTAGGGTCGACAAATGGCATCTCCAACAGAGAAGTTTGCACACCTCTACAATTCAGACAGATGGGTCCCCCAGCAAGTCTGACCTCCAAAACGTTTTCCATCAAATGGCATCTCCCCAGGAAAATTCGGCGAGAAGTTTGAGGAAAAACCGCTACAAACAGCGTCCCTTGTCAAGAAGTTTATTGACAAAAGAAACTAAGACCAGTTCCTTGGTAGGAAACCAGGATCGAGGGGAAGTTTATTCAAGAAACTAAGACCAGTTCCTTGGTAGGAAACCAGGATCGAGGGGAAGTTTAAATCAGAAACTGAGACCAGTTCCTTGGTAGGAAACCAGAATCAAGGGGAAGTTTAGTTCAGAAACTGAGACCAGTTCCTTGGTACAAAGACCAGGATCGAGGGGAAGTTTACCTTTTCTAAGCATCATTGCTTAGAAAAAGAAGAAGGGTGCGTGAACTGCCATTCTTAACCACCATCAAAATTTCGGGTATTCCGATATTTAATCCTCTTGCACCCCGAATGCCCGAATACCTTCGCCATTCACACCTTCAGGTCCAAGAAGATTAAATAGGGGCATCTGTCATACCCCAAATTTTGACCAGTAAGATTCCCCATCATTGTGCAAACCATCATCACAATATGGATGAACCATCATGCCTCATTAGTCTCCCCAAAGATGGGTGAGCCTTCACTACAATCAAACTTAGGGTTTCAAGCCCTCTTAGAGTTCTTAGACAAAGGATAAATCAAGGAATGACATGATCTTCAACTTGTCTAGCCTCTCAAACATCCCCAATGGATCAAGAGGACTCCCACAACAAGAATCAAGCACAAGGCTGCAACATTCTGAATGGATCAAGCCTCAAAATCAACAGTGTCACCAAATTAGGGTTTTGGTCGACCAGGGCCTCTAGATGGAAATTTTCCTTTGGGCATGAGCCAATGCTTCAAAGCATAACCTATGATTCTCCAAGGGACATCATGAACCCAATCATCAAGTCAATTTTGCCTCAGGGGATGCATTCATAAAAAATCAGGAATTAGGGTTTTTTGACCTAATTCACCCCTAAGTTGACTTTTGGGACAAAACATGAGCCAAGACCTCAAAGGAGGATTTGAGGGTATCTAATACACCACATTGATCCATTTGTAACAATGGATTGATCCAAGAAGCTTGAGCAACAAGTTTCAAATTCATCAGAACCACAATTAGGGTTTCGCGAGAAAAGTCAACTGTGCCTTTGACTTTTGACCAGTACATGCTTCCAAACATGGACATGATTCAATACACCCTATAACACCCATGGAACATGTCCATCAAGTTTGATTTAGGTCAAGGACTTGATTTCATAGAGGATCGCACAGTTTGGAATTCATCTGACAAAAAGTCAACTGTGCACAAAAGTCAACTTTGACTTTTTGAGATTTTTCAAAATTTTGGTTCTTTAACCCTAAAATGATGTTAATGTGTGGTTGGAATCATCATTCATCAAAAAAAATCAAGAAAAGTGGGATAACTTGTAAAAGGGGTAACCATAAAAACTTAAAAATTCTTCTAAGTTATGGAACAAAGTGGCTAGGGTACCAACTTTGGAGGATCATATCTCCTAAACCACAAGGCCATTTTTCCCCATCCAAATCTGGATTTGTAGCTCTCATGGCCCTCTACAAAAGCTTCAAACACAATTCATTCCAATTCCTCATGGATTTTAAGTTATGGAATGATCAAAATCACAAAAAGTGAAAATGTCACTTTTTTCCACCACTTAGTGCAATTTTCACTAAGTCAGAATCTGCCTTCACTTTTTTCCAAATGTAGGGGCATTTTTCACTTGGATCCAAAAAGTATCAAAACTAACTATGATCAAACAGTTGTTGTATCATATGAGGACTTTCCAAAATGGCCAAGAACTCCATCAAATTCCACTTGAGCCATGAGATATGACAATGGCAATATGCCTTGCTGAAAACTGTCAAAGCAGGACAAATTTGTGCATTTTGCTCGATATGAGCAATTTGTGCAAATGACAAACACACTTATCTATCTGAACACCTCAGGGGGAGACCAAGGAGGGACAAACACTGATCCATAAGCCTCCCAAGTCTTTGGAACCAAAAGTAGCATGTCAAACCTAGAAATGCCTAAAAGAGGGACAAGACTCCAATTTTGGTTTGGAGCATTTAATGGATGCACCAAGGTGGCATGGACTGAGCCATTTCCAACTGAATTCAGTCAAGACATATCCAAGACCAAGGGAACCAGCAGCCTGTGCTCTAACCTCTAGTTAATGGCTAGAGGATACTTGGATTCTCATTGATCAACATTGGCCAAACCTCTGCTGCAGTTTCCAATCACTATTTCTCCCAAAACAAACTTGCTTTACTATAAATAGAGCTCATTTGTGATCAGTTTGAGTACAACAAAGCCATCAAACTGATGCTTTCCTCAAAATCACCTTCTCACTTCCAAATTTCCCTTCCAAAGCAAGTCACTATCGGGTTTTGAGTTTGAGAGCAATTCCAACCAAACCAATCTCACACACACACCTCATAAATATCATATAGAGGTGATCCAAACACTCACAAGTGACCTGTAACACCAAAATCACAAAGTCACCTCTCAAAACCTCAAAATTGGACTTTTGTGCATTTTTCAAGCCATGTCTTGATTCAGTCAGTTCCAAACCAGATAAAACCTCAAACACACTCCAAATATCATCCTTGAACTGTCCCAAATGGTTCCCCCCATCTGGAACACCATTTAAGAGAGTTGCTATTTTGGCCACTTTTGCCCCTTTTGCAAGAAAGAGCTCAAACTTGTTCCTGAGGTTTCCAGCTGATTCCAACCATCCTAAAAGCTTCTAAGAGATCATTTGAGGGCGTCCAAAGCATCAAATCATTTCTGGAACAAAATACTTGGCAGATTGCACAAAAGCTCCAAAAAGAGGTAAGCATCTCAACTTGAACTCTTTGAAATATGCATTATTTTGAGGTCCACTGATCATGCACATCTTGTACATGTTATATGTGTTGTGTTTGAACCAATTCATCATGTAATTCATGTTTGTACCAAGAGATAGCACAGAAAATGCAAATCATGGCCTATTTCAAAACCACTATCGGGTTTTTCAATAGGAGCATGATCTGAAGAAAAAAAAACACCACCACCATTGGATTCCTTGTGAAATTCTAGGCAGGATAGGCCTAAATTTTGTCCCAATCCATGGAGAAATGAGAAAGTTATGGCCTTCACGTTTCTAACCAAAATCTTGCCTTGCCTTGCCTTGGGCCAGGCCAAAAACAAGGCAAGCCTTGTATATTTGTGGTTGTGTTTCAATCAACGGATGTATCACCACCCCAATGGCAAGGCGCGCGCCCTATACACAAGAGGTCTGGGGTTCGAATCTCCCTCGCCCCAGCCCCTCTTTTTGCTATTTTTTTCACTTTTCTACTATTTTTCATATTATTTTTAATAGTTTGGAAAATTAATAACTCTCTCAATATTAATTATTTTTTACTGGTTCTTTTTGCAAAAAATCACAAAAATGTTAAAATATTTTATTCCACAAAAAAATAAAGTTTATATTATTTATTTAATATAATTAGTACAAAAAATATTCCTTGAGCTATAAGCCCCGCCACTTGTACAAAAATAAACCTTTGGGCCTCTAATAGAGTGTAACACCCATCCCTTGTAGATAAAACCTTTTTGGGCCTCAATGTATTGTATAAGAACCAGTACGTTAAAGAAATCTCGGCGCGATCATCATTTTTCAAACAAAACCCTTTGGGCCTACCCTCGTGTTATAAGCCCTATTCCTTTTCTTTAAACCCTTTGGGCCTCTTGAGAGAGTGTAAGACCCATCCCTTTGTACAAAAAACCTTTTTGGGCCTCAGTCACTTGTATAAGTCCCTGTACAATTTCAAAACAACAGTACAATCACTGATAAAACCTTGGGCCACTCCTTGAGCTGTAAGCCCCAACAATCTTTTCAAAGCACTTTCTCCTTTGATTTAGAATATAATATTATTATCAAAGGTTTTTTTGTTGAACAACTAACCAAACAGCATGGAAGCTCTACAACCGAGTAAGTGTTTACCCGATTTCTTTATCCGCTTTCATATATATATAACTGTATTGTGGGGCTGCTCACTGTAAGTCTTCTTTCACAAACTTTTATATACTCGTCAAATATCCACTGTGTAATACTAGTATAGCTATTTAGAGTTTTCCCCGGCAACTACGTCTAGCACAGGGTAAAGCCATGTTGGTCACTCTTAAATACAAACAAAACTAAATCCCCATAGGATTACCAGACACAGTCTTCCCTCCTCTTGGGGTTAAACAATATGGAGACGTGAAAGGAAGCATTCTCAGTGAACCCTTTCTCAGACTGTCACCCTTAGACATTGTCAAAGAAACTCTAACTCCCCAGAGATGATCTTTTCTCCGTGAATGGCATCTCTTTAGTTTCTTCCAAATTCTAGGACTTTCTTGGCTTGATCTATTCTCGGTGAATGGCATGTCTTGAAATTCTAGGGGTTTGGGGACCCACAGGCTTCTTAAAAGCATCCCCGCCTTCTCTTAGGCATTGTACAAGGACCCTTCGGCTTCTTAAAAGCTCTCATGCCTTCTCTTGGGCTTAGTACAAGGACCCAAAGACCTCTACAGGTATAGGAACAGAACCTAGTCATCAATTTGCTAGAGCTGTCTTTCTGAGTCAAGTGTCAGACCAGTTAATGGGTTGACCTTAATCCCTTAACATACTAGCCTTCTCTTGGGCGTCATACAAAGATCATTCACTATCTGAGAATCGATTTCTCAGAACACCAATAGACTTGGACAGTCTCAATACCCTTTGGATTTCCCATTTCCTTAAAGAACATGAAATAACCCTGATCCTCTGATCAGTGCCAAGGCACAACCATACCTTTAATATTTCCTTTTATAAGAACTGATTTTCTCTTTTATCCAACATACCGGACCTGTCACTAAACTAAAACAGTCACCAGCATAAGTATCCTCCTCTTGGGCTTTGTACAAATGATTCTCCCCAGTGGAGCTAACCTTTTCACACTCTCTTGTTGAGTATAAAAGACTCCCTTGTTGAGTCAAACTTTTAGCCTCCATCTCGGGATTCGTACGAGATAGAAAAACACTTTCTTGTTGAGTATAAAAGACTCCCTTGTTGAGTCAACAACTTTTAGCCTCCATCTCAGGCTTCGTACGAGATACAAATCACTCTCTTGTTGAGTATAACAGACTCTCTTGTTGAGTCACTTCCCTTTTAGCCTCCGTCTTGGGCTTCGTACAAGACACATAAAAGCACCCTCTTTTTTGAGTTAGTCACTTGTTAGCACCCTCTTGTTGGGTCACTAGCCTCCTCTTAGGATTTATATAAGGAAAACCCCAGTTGATTCAATCAACCTTTTAGCATCCAAATATGTGCCTTTCTCACAGCACACAAACATCAACAACTCCTCCCCCCCCCCCAATCTAATTGCTGTAAGCGGCAAGCCTCTGGATTATTTACATCCACGCCACTGTCCCTCTTTTAGCATGAGAAATTCCTATGGAAAGATGGCATTGCTCTAAACTGAGTTAAAGTCTTCTCCTTCAGGTTAAAAAATCCCCTATAAAGGAAATTATCACATTGTTGGTTTCACATATCCCAGTTAAAGTAATTCTCCTTTATAATCAGTCACCCGACAGTTGTGATAAACAGACCAAATATCCCCCCCTTAGAGACGATAAATTCTCTCTCATTCATAAACCCTTTAGCTTCACATCTTGGCCTTTGAACAAGATACAAATCACCTTTAGCTTCATGTCTTGGGCTTTGAACAATACACCAAAACAACCTCTTTTCCTCCCATAGAATAGGAGGAACTACGATCGCTCTGATTTCCCTGTTTCATCAAACGGGAATACGTAGGCATAAGATTAAAAAAATCTTAGCAGGCATACTAATCAAAAACCCAAAACCCAGTATCTCCACCAAATCAACCCAAAAGCAGCAAATCTAAACACATTACCAAAAACCTCACAAATAATCCAGACACTGTGTTCTTAACAAAATAACCGAAGATTGGGCCCCACATCCACATAGCATCTGTAACCTAACAGACCGCTGTTCAAATTCAGTATGCAAGCAGGGTTAATTGGAGACATCTATTTCCCTTCCTTAATCGGCTCAATGGGATAAAAAATGAATCGAACTGTAGAGCCCAGGCGATCGTGACTCAGGACCACAAAAATCGCGCTACAACGAGCAACAAGCTAAGTTTGTGTTTTTTATTAGACACCATTTTTTTAAGTTTTATCCAAGTATTTGCATCAATTTCATAACCATTTATTGTTTCTAAGTAGTATATTTAGTAATATTTGTAAGAATAATAAATAAATGAGTTTTCTAATGATTTAATGACATTTTCTTGATAATATGTCATTTTATAAAGCTTTAACTTGTTGCCTAGGTCTAATGAAGTCAAAAAAATAGTCAAAAAAGTAACGTGGCAAATTTATATAAATATTCATAAATTCTAATTTTAACATATTTTAGATCATGATGTATGTGCGGTATTTTGACCATATCTAGAGCTTCGTAACTCCGATTGACATGCGATCAACGATAAATGAAATCTAACATCCAATGTTACAACTCTCGTCAAGAAGTCAAAGTTTAATCAATTTCATTTATACATGTTTGCATGTTAACATATGTGTATGGGGTTGTCTATTCAAGCATCCAGATGCCCCATGTGTGTATGCAAGCATCTAGACACAGGTCTAGTCCCTACACGAGGAAAAACTTAGGCAAAGAGCGTCCATATGACCCATATGCATATGCAAGCATCCAGACTCCCCAAACACATATGGCAAGCATCCAAATGCCAGATCTAGTATGTACGCCCACTTTTGAAAATATATTTAGAAAACCTTATTTTTCTCATTCATTCTTAGATTTTGACGGCAAGAACGCACTTTGGAGAGTAACAAACACATTAGGAGTGTCAAGCTTCAGCGGATTTATGTGTTGAATCTTCCTCATTATTGATTTATGTGTAACGTTTATAACTATTTCAATGTATTTTTCACTACTCTTGATAATTAGATGCTTATCTTTATCTGTAATTCACTAATACCTATACGGAATTAATTTAAGGATAAAGGTTTGTTCATTAAAGAGTTATGAATAAATATTATAGTGAACCAGTAATTGGAAATAATAATTAATTGTAATAGAGTCAATTTATAGTGTGCATGGATTCAAGGTGAAGCTCTCATTCCTGGCATGTTTTCATCAATTTACTTTTTACTCAATTAAATTTGTTCTTAGTTTACCTTTTTGAAACAACCAACTTAAAATCCTCAAATACTTTTTTATTCAATTGAACTAGATTTAAACCCTATAGCATGCACTCTTGAGGTTGACATTCTGGATTTTCCAATATTATTACACTGGATAATTTAGTACATTTTGTTAAATTACCAATTATATGTCATGTTGTTCGGATTAAAACATGCAGGGGCAACATGACAGAGCTTGATGGACACTGTTTTCTTCGAGCATATAGATCGAAATTTAGAGGTTTACATTGATGATATGGTCGTCAAGACCACATATGAACGGCGACACAATGAATATTTGAAGGAATTTTTGGCATCTGTAAGAAAGTACAATATGCACTTGAACTCAAGCAAATGCTCATTTGGGGTATAATCCATGAAATTTTTGGGTTTCATGTTAACAAGTTTGGGGATTGAGGAAAACCTAGACAAGTGTCAGGCGATCATAGACATGAGAAGCCAAACTTTAGAGGATTAGGTTAAATAGTTAACCGGGAGAGTCGTAATATTATCTCGTATCCTATCATATGCAAGTGACAAATTTGTCTATTTCTTTGCAACATTAAAAAAATTAGAAAGCTTCCAATAAATAGAAGAGTGTGAAGGAGCTTTCCATGAATTAAAAAACTTTTTTGAAACCCCCACCCACACTTAGTCACTCAAAGAAGAAAATTCTCTTGTAAATTTACTTGGCAATACCAGTGCCATAAGCTCATTCCTAGTTTAGGAATGGGGACGAAAAAGAGAGGTTGGTTTAATTCATCATCAAGATATTAAAAGAGGCCAAGTTATGTTATCATAAGATAGAGTATTTGGCTTTAGCGGTCGTAATCACTAAGAAAAAGTTAAGGCCTTATTTTTAGGAACATATGATCATCGTAGAGACCAACTAACCCATCAGAAAAACACTGAAGAAGTCGGACCTAGCCAGAAGGATGGTAGCATGGGCAGTTGAACTCTAAGAATATGATATCTCTTTCATACCTAGAAGAAGCATCAAGTACCAAGAACTGAAGGATTTTTTGGTCGAGTTCACTACGCCAGTGGAAGCGAAAATCCCACATATCTAAAATTTATCAGCGCATGAATACTCATATTTGAAGTAATGTGGTGACGGGGTCGTGTTAGAAAGACCCAAAAAGGTGTTGTTAGAGTAGTCTTTTTTTTTTTTGCTTCAAGGCCAATAACAATCAAGTAGAGTACGAGGCCTTAATTGCATGGATGAAGTTGGGTAGAGAGATAGGGGCCACTAATCTCCAAGAAAAAAGTGACGCCCAGCTTGTTACCAACCATGTCAAGGGTAATTATCAAACCATGGAAACTCAACCGTCAAAATACTTACAAGGTTCTAGAGATGGTCGAGGGTTTTAAATATTTCAAGATAACTCATGTTCCCTCAGAAGAGACCTTGGAAATCCCTAGCAAGGAGGTTGGATCCTCCCAGGTGATGGTACTAGGTATAAGTAAAGGGTGGATGTCATCCATCATTATGTGTTTAACATGCGAACAGTAAACAAAATATGAGGCAGAAGTTATGAGAATAATAAGACTTTATGCTAGATATGTCATGATGGCGGGCAAGCATAGGGATGGTACAAAAACCTGTACCCGCGGGTAAAACCCGTCACGGGTACGAGTTGAATAGCTTAATGGGTACCCACGGGTAAAATAAATAGATATTTAATTACTCGTTTCTTTACGAGCGTGGATACGGATTTAATGGTACTCGTACCCGCGGGTATCTGTAT
Source organism: Lathyrus tuberosus (assembly GCA_022829125.1). Taxonomy (NCBI): domain Eukaryota; kingdom Viridiplantae; phylum Streptophyta; class Magnoliopsida; order Fabales; family Fabaceae; genus Lathyrus; species Lathyrus tuberosus. The sequence goes on from JALAZF010000405.1 coordinate 2,669,466, forward strand.
CCGTTAATAAAATTTTAAAATTATTTAAATATTTTTTAAAATTATATTTGATAAAATTTCATTCATTTAATCTGCTTTTTCTATTATGTTTAAGATATTAGCATGGTTATTTGGTACTTTAAGTTATTATATTAGTGATATAATGTTATTTAAATTGTAATATTGCTATTATGCTCCTGTGTGTGATTATTGTTAGTGATTTTCTTTAGTGATTTATGTTAGGTCTCATTCTATACTATTATTATTTTGTGATAAATTTGGAATTAATTTTTTTCTTTATAAAGTATTTTTCAATATAAGATTCATTTGAATTTAATATGGTAAATAAATTTAAAGATAAATTTTTTATTCAATATAACGAAAATTTAAAATTTACAATTTAAAAAAATATATCCACGGGTACCCGTAACTACCCGCACGAATATGGGGCGGGTACGGGTATCATATTTGTTAAACGCGGCGGGTAGCGGGGGACTTGTACCCGTCCCCATGGGTACCCATTGCAATCCCTAGACAAGCTTTATAAGATGGGGTGATCCACACCTATGTTGAGGTGCATAATAGAGAAGGAAATGGACCTAGTATTGTTAGAGGTGCACAAGGGAATTATGTAGAATCCACGTTGGGGGAAAAGCATTGGAGAGTAAGCTTCTAAGAGTCAGTTACTATTGGCCAGAGATGTTGAGAGATAATGTTGAGTTTGTTAAAAAAAGTGACAAAGGACAAATATTTTCAAACTTTATCCACACCCCCCCCCCCCCCCAACCCCATCCCTCTCTAAAAAAGATCATGCACTCAGTGATTACAACTTTGCCTTTTTTACTAGTGAGGGGTGGACATCTTAGAGCCATTCCCATTAGCCCCAAAACAGTTGAAGTTCCTATTGACCAAGGTCTACTTTTTCACCAAATGGGTTGAAGGGGAAGTAGTGGCCAAGATAATCATGGAGAGGGTACGTCGTTTCAATTGGAGAAACGTCAATTGCATATTCGAGCTACCAAAAACTATTGTCTGCGACAACAGACCATGATTCTCCAGTTCCTTCGTGTCTAATTCTGCAAGCAGCTAAGAGTCTAGACAAAGTTGATCTCATTCGAGCACCCCAAAGCATATAGTCAGATAGATTCAGCCAACAAGATCATACTTATTGGTATCGGAAAGAATTTAGATAAAAAAAACTTTGAACGGAACAACTTCATGAGGTATTATGGTCATATCATGCGACCCCTCATTCATCGACCAAGAAACCCCCCCCCCCTTTAGAAAGGTAAGTAGTTCGAATGAAATTCCCCCAATAGAGATTAACATGTCGACATGGCGATGAATGCATTTGAACGAGGAAGGAAATCGAGTTGAGCTCAGAAGTTCAACCAGCCTGATTGAGGAAGTTATAAAAATGAATTAGATCCAAGAGCTTGAAGCAAAGTAAAAGGCAACAAGAAAGTACAACACCAAGGTAAAGCTGTAAGAAATAAAGGAGCCATATATGGTGCTTAAGCACGTAGTGGCTACATCCAAGAAGGGTAAGTTATTTCCCAACTAGGAAGGAACCTTTAGAGTACGTCAAAAATTATCTCGAGGAACATAAAAAGCTTCAAATCCTAGAAGGCGAGAAGGTCCCCAAAACTTGGAATATTGTAGATCTAAGACATTATTATAGTTAAGGTGAAGTATGACCAATAAAATATGTAAAAGTGAAGTATGTATGACCAATAAAATATTTTCACATTGGGTAGCACTTTTTTTCCTACAATAGCAAGGGTTTTAATGAGGCACCTTGGGTGTTTTAAATAAAATGTATATATTTGACCAAGTATAAAGCTTGGTTAGGAATCTAGAATCCTACAAAAGTATAATGTATGAATCCATCGGGTTCTCCTTGCGCTTATCTAAGGCTTCTATGGGATCACAATGCAGAAAATCATTGGGCTCTCCTTGTGCTTGTCTAAGACTCCTATAGAAGTACAATGCATAAACACATTGGATTCTCCTTGCGCTAATATATTACTCTTATGAGAGCACAATGCAGAAATCCACTTGGATCTCCTTACATTTATATAAGACTCCTATTCCGGATTACAATGCAAAACTCAATGGGCTTTCCTTGCACTTAGCACCAAGCAAGAACCTGTTAGGCTCTTCTTGAGCCAATACAATGGTTAAACCCGCATACAACAATTAAAATCTAATAGAGAAAACTCATAATGTAAAATGTACAAACTGAAAAATATCACATATCGATTATAAAAGAATTACACTTACAAAATTATCCCTCAGCGAGAGGAAATTATTCGGGCAGGTACAATAAAATACAAACAACAACAAAACCTAGGTGTTAGGGGCGACCTCAAATGAATTTTCCACCAATGAGCTTCCTACCTCCGCAATGGTAACTTTGGTTTGCATCTTTTTCTACAAAAAGGGTGTTGTCTCATGCATGACATACAGATTATAGTTGACCTTGGGGTCAGTCTCTTCCACAAGACGCGCATCCATTATTACCATGAAGTAATCCAACTTACTTAGTGTAGCGCAATTTTTATGGTTTCGAATCACTATCACTTTGGTACTACAGTTCGATTCATTTTTTATCCTGTGAAGCTGATTAAGGAAAGGAAATAGATGTCTCCAATTAACCCTGCTTGCATACTGAGGTTAAACAGTTAAAACTGTTGGTTTACAGATGCTATCAAAAAGGGGGGGTCTGGCTTAGGTTATTTGCTTAAAAATGGTGTCTGGACTATTGCGAGGTTTTTTGGTAATATGTTAGGTCTGATGCTTCTTGATTGATGTATGGAGGTACTGGATTTTGGGTTTTTTGATTAGTATGGTCGCTAAGATTTTTGCAATCTTACGCCTACGTATTCCCGAAACAGGGAAATCAGAGCGATCATAGTTCCTCCTATTCTAGGGGAGGAAAGAGGTTGTTTTGGTGTCTTGTTAAAAGCCCAAGACATGAAGCTAAAGGTGGTTTGTATCTTGTTTAAAGCCCAAGATGTGAGGCTAAAGGGTTTTGGATGAGAGAGAATTTGTCATCTCTAAAGAGAAATTGTTGATGTTTGTATGCTGTGAGCAAGGCACAAATTTGATGCTAAAAGGTTGATTGACTCAACCGGGGGTTTCTTTATACAAATCCTAAGAGGAGGCGGGGAAGTTTGACTTTTCCGGGGAAAATGTTCTTTCTATCTTGTACAACGCCCAAGATTGAGGCTAGAAGGGATTTTGACTCCGTTGGGGAGAATGTATCTTGTATAAACCCCAAGATGGAGGCTGAAAGGGTTTGACACAACAAGATAGTACCTTTATCTATCCTGTATAAAGCCCAAGACGGAGGCTAAAAAGGTTGACTCAACAAGAGAGTCTTGAACAGGTGATTGACTCAACAAGAGAGTCTGAAGGTTGTTTGACTCAACAAGAGAGTCTTTTATACTCAACAAGAGAGTGATTTACTGTCTCGTACGAAGCCCGAGATTGAGGCTAAAAGGAGATTGACTCAACAAGAGAGTCTTTTATACTTAACAAGAGAGTGTTTTATATGTCTTGTATAAAGCCCAAGACGGAGGCTAAAAGTGGTTGACTCAACAAGAGAGTCTGAAAAGGTTAGCTCTGCTAGGGGAATCATTTGCACAAAGCCCAAGAGGAGGCTAACTTACTCCTGAGGATTATTTAGATCCTGAAGCGGGTCCAAGTGTGGGGAACTCTCATGAAAGAGATCGGGTTTCTGCTGGAGATTGATCCAGGGTGATCGGTGTTTTTTCCTATGTTTGAAAGGAACTTGAGAATGTCTTTGAGAGTCAAGGGGTTTAGACTGTCCAAGTCTAGAGTTTTATCTTTTGTAGGATGCCCAAAAAAGGGCAAAGGCCTTAAGGGATGAGAATCAACCCTAAAGTGGCATGAGGTTTGACACTAGAAAGACTGATCTAGCAAAGGATGACTAAGTTTTGTCTTATACCTTTAAGAGGTCATTAGGGTCCTTGTATTAAGCCCAAGAAAAGGCATGAGAACTTCTAGGAAGCCGAAGGGTCCTTGTACAATGCCCAAGAGGAGGCGAGGATGCTTTTAGGAAGCCTGTGGGTCCCCAAACCAAGAGAAGTTCAAGAAATGCAAATTCACAGAGAACAGATCATTCCAGCCCCACAATACAGTTATATACATATGAAAGCGGTAAACGAAAGCGGATAAACACTTACCCATTGTAGAGCTTCCATGATGTTTTGTTAGTTGTTCAACAAAGAAAGTTTTGATAACAACATATTTTTGAATTCAAAATCAAAGGAGAAAGTGCTTTGAAAGAATTGTTGGGGCTTACAGCTCAAGGAGAGGCCCAAGTTTTAACGATGATCGCACTGTTGTTTTAAAAACTGTACAGAGGGACTTATATAATATGTGAGGCCCAAAAGGTATTTATGTACAGGGGGATGGGGCTTACAGCTCAAGGAGAGGCCCAAAGATTTATTTTTGTACAAGGGATGGGACTTACAGCTCAAGGAGAAGCCCATGGTTATTTGTTTGAAAACGGCGATCGCGCCGAGGTTTTCGAAAACACAGTGGGTCTTATACAATATCTGAGGCCCAAATCATTTTAGTTTCAAAAAGGGGTTGGGTCTCACACTTTATTAGAGGCCCAAATATTTTTAAAGAAAAGAAATGGGGCTTATAACATGAGGGTAGGCCCAGATGATTTGATTTTTGAACTGGCGATTGCGCCGAGATTTTTCTTTTAACGCATAGGGACTTATACAATATCTGAGGCCCAAAATTGTTTTGGTTAAAAGGGGATTTGGTCTTACACTCTATTAGAGGCCCATGAGTGTTTGAAAATGATTGATGAGGGTGGAATCAATCAAAACCCTAATTTCATCATTTTTAAAAGTGAATTCTTAAAGAAAATTGATAAAAAATGAAAAAACACCAAATAAGCTTGAATAAACAACTTGTGATTTTTGGTTAAGGTTTGAAAAATGAGGTTTTAATCATAAGATGAATTAAAACTCATTTGGTTTTGATTTTTCAAGATGAATATTCACTTTTAAAATGTTTAAAAACAACTAAAAATGAATTTATTCATAAAAATACCAACTATATTAAATAAATAATACAAATTTTATTTTTTAAGGAATAAACTATTTCAACATTTTTGTGATTTTTTGCAAAAAGAACCAATCAAAAATAATTAAAATTGAGGGAGTTATTAATTTTTCAAATCATTAAAAATAATAAGAAAAATAATAAAATATGAAAAAGTGGTAAAAAAGAGGATCTGGGGTGAGGGGGATTCGAACCCCTGACCTCTTGTGTGCAGGTGCGCGTGTCCTACCACTGGGGTGGTGATACATCGTGTATCAATCCCCAGCCACAAATATACAAGGCTTGCCTTGTTTTTTCGCCTGGCCAAGGCAATGCAATGCAAGATTTTGGCCAAAAACGTGAAGCTTGTAACTTTCTCATTTCTCCATGGATTGGGACAAAATTTAGGTCCATCCCTGCCTAGAATTTCACAAGGAATCCAATGGTGGTGGTGGTTTTTTCAGATGAGGTCCCCATTTTAAAACCTGATAGTGGTTTTGAAATAGGCCTCCATTTGCATTTTATGTGCTACCTCATGGTACAGGCATGAATCACATGATGAATTGGTCCAAACACAACATATATAACATGTATGAGATGTGCATGATTAGTGGACTTCAAAGCAATGCATATTTTAAGGAGTTCAAGTTGAGATGTTTACCTCTTTAGGAGCCTTTTGGGTAATCTATCAAGGGCTTTGTTCCAGAAATGTTTTGATGCTTTGAACACCCTCAAATGATCCCTTAGATGCTTTTAGCATGATTGGAATCAGCTGGAAACCTCGGGAATGGAAATTGGCCCTTTCTTGCAAAAGGGGCAAAAGTGACCAAAATAGCAACTCTCTCAAATGGTGTTCCAGATGTGGGGAACCATTTAGGACAGTTCAAGGATGATATTTGGAGTGTGTTTGAGGTTTTATCTGGTTTTGAAAGTGACTGAATCAAGACATGGCTTGAAAAATGCAAAAAAATCCTATTTTGAGGTTTTGCGAAGGGACTTTGAGATTTTGGTGTTACAGGTCACTTGTGAGAGTTTGGACAGCTTAGATATGACATATTGGATGTGTTTGGATCATGAGTTGTGGTGGAATTTCTCTCTAACTCAAAAACTCAGAGTTACCTTGCTAAAGAAGGCATTTTTGCCTAGGGAAAGAGATTTTGAGGAAAGAAAGTGTTGTAGTGCTTTGGTGTACTTAAACTGAGCACAAATGAGCTCTATTTATAGTAGAGCAAGTTTGTTTTGGCTGAAATAGTGAATGGCAACTGCTGCAGAGGTTTGGCAAATGTTGATCAATAGGAATCCAGGCCTTTGGTTCCCTAGTTCAGAGATCATCCTTGACTCATTCAGTTGGAAATGGCTCAGTTCATGCCACCTTGGTGCATCCATTGAATGCTCCAAAACAAATTTGGAGTCTTGTCCCCTCTTTAGGGTTTTTTAGGTTTAGCATGCTATTTTTAGTTCCAAAGACTTGGGAGGCTTATGGATCAGTGTTTGTCCCTCCTTGGTCTCTCCCTGAGGTGTTCAGATGGAAAAACTTGTTTGTCATTTGCACAAATTGCTCAAATCGAGCAAAATGCACAAATCTACCTAGTTATGACAGTTGCAGCAAGGCATATTGCCGCTGTCATAACTCTTAGCTCAAATTGAATTTCATGGGGTTCTTGGCCATTTTGGAAAGCTCTCATATGATACAACATATATGTGATCATAATTTGTCTAGGGAGATGCCATTTGATAGAAAAAAATTTAATGTCAGAGTTGCTGGGGAACCCAGTCGTCTGAGTTGTAGAGGTGTACAAACTTCTCTGTTGGAGATGCCATTCGTTGACTCTACTAGGGGAAAACAAGTCTCTTGAGAGACTGCTTTCGCTTGGGGTATTACATCATACTTTTCTCGGGATCTTCTCGGAGAAATGCCATATGATGTGATCCAATTTTGAGGTGCTGATGACCTTTTCGTCAGCGGATTTTTTGGAGAAAAACTGTTGTATTGCCGAATCGCTGATTAAGAGGCTTTCCATGGGGATTTTCCTTAATCCGAGAAAGCAAAGATATCATCTTCAATGGCGAAGAGTGATGTTTGTCGCGGGTCTTCTTGTTTTTCAGAGGTTCAAGTTATCAAAGTGGTCAAGGGACCAACTTTAATCCAGAAATAAACTGGAGGAGAGATTGTTTAGATGATTCACTTCCTGACGAGGAAAGAACTGACAACTCGATTGAGAGGACTTTTATCACTTGGGGATAAGACTGACCAAAGTGATAAAGATGCAATATGAATGTGAATGTGAATGTAAATCAATAATGCATGATGTATGTATGTATATACTGACAAAACTGACACGACATATAGACTAGTAGATGAACACGACTGGATACTCGGCCACCGCGGGGGACGAAGAGGTACCACTGGGTTCAAAATAGCAATTCTGCCTTTCTTAGGAGAGATAGTCCCTGTGGGGAACACCATTGGTCGGGCTTAGGAGATAAGAACTCTGTCGGGGGGGTGTCAGATGGAATATTCGCATCTGACACAGCTGATCCTTCATTCAGGTGCACAAGTTTAGAAGGAGTATTTTGATTCTGCACTTTGAAGTTCAATTACTTCTGGAGAAGCGATCGATATTCTTTTGATGTTCAACAGTCAAAAGAAATTGCCATCTTTATCTTGAAAAGCAGAAAAATTTTGACAAGTAAATTCATTTTTGTTTTATTTCAAGAATCGTTAATCATATTAAAATGTCGTTCTGAAAAGCTAAAACAAATAAGAATTACAACCAAAAGCACTAAAGCTCAAATTTTATTGATAGGATGGAAATCAGCCAAACGCGTGATTCCATGGAGCATTTACAAAGTTAGAAAATGGTAATTTAAAGGGAAAAGGGCTACATTGAAACATAACAACCATTATCCTTCTACCAACTTTGAATTCTGGACATCCTGAGCTTCCGTCAAAGATGACCTTGACTGGAGTTTTCCTTATGGATGGCATTACTGCTGCTGGGATTCAACCTTATCAGACGTAGTTAGTTGCCATTATCCCTAACTTTTGCCTGGATTGTACTTTGATATTTCCAATCCACCGGGCTGATTTTTTTACTGTGTCTCTAATTTTTTCCAGGACCTCCCTTTCGGGTTTTCAATCCACCGAGACGTTTTTTTTTATTTAGGCGAAGTATTTCTTGACTACATCAGCATTCGTGGGGTAGGCAAATTCTTCTCCATCCATGGTTGCGATTCTCAAGGCGCCGCCTGAGAAGGCTTTCTTGACCACATAGGGGTCGTCATAATTCGGGGTCCATTTGCCCCGGGAATCCGTGAGAAATGATTGTATCTTTTTTAGCACAAGGTCTCCTTTCCTAAAGACGCGAGGTCGGACCTTTTTGTCAAACGCCTTCTTCATTCTTTGCTGATATAACTGACCATGGCATAGTGTCGTTATTCGTTTCTCTTCGATCAGATTCAGCTCATCGTGTCAACTTTGACACCATTCAGCCTCTTTTAGCTTAGCTTCCATCAATACCCAGATTTATGGGATCTCTACTTCTATGGGAAGCACTGCCTCCATGCCATATACTAGAGAGAAAGGGGTTGCCCCTGTTGAAGTGCGGACAGATGTGCGATAACCGTGAAGGAAAAAGGCTAGCATCTCATGCCAATTTTTGTAGGTTACAACCATCTTTTGAACGATCCTCTTGATGTTTTTGTTAGCCGCTTCTACCTCTCCGTTCATCTTAGGTCGGTAGGGAGATGAGTTATGGTGTTCGACCTTGAACTCAGTGCACAACTCTTTCATTATCTTGTTGTTCAAGTTAGATCCATTATCAGTAATGATCGGGCTAGGAACACCATAACGGAAGATGAGATTGCTTTTGATGAATCGGACCACCACTTGTCGAGTTACATTGGTGTATGCTACTGCTTCGACCCATTTGGTGAAGTAGTCAATGGCTACTAGAATGAACCGATGTCCGTTTGAAGCTTTGGGTTCAATCAGGCCAATCATGTCGATTCGCCATATGGAAAAAGGCCATGGGGAAGAAAGAACTTTGAGATGCGTTGACGGTACATGGATTTTGTCTGAGTATATCACTTGTGACATCTTTTCATGTACTTGTAGCAGTCGGATTCCATGGTCAACCAATAGTACCCTGCTCTTAGAATTTTTCTCGCCATTGTGTTTCCGTTGGCATGAGTTCCAAAGGATCCTTCATGAATTTCTTTTGTCAGCATGTTTGCTTCTGGTTAGTCTACACATCGAAGCAAGACCATGTCAAATTTCCTCTTATATAGGGTATCTCCGCTCAGAAAGAAGCTGCCTACTATCCTTCTGAGGTTCTTTCGGTCCTTTCTGAATGCCCCAGGTAGGTACTCTTGTTTCTGAAGGAAGCATTTGATGTCATGATACCAAGGTTTGTCGTCTATGACTACTTCAATCGTGAAGATGTAAGCGGGCCATTCAAGGCGCATTATGTCAATCTTAGGTAAGTTGTTCCATTGACCTACACTAATCATGGAAGAGAGAGTGGCTAATGCATCAGCCATATGATTCTCTTCACGAGGGATATGATGAAACTCGATTCTGTTGAAGAATGGTAACAACCTTCTCGCGTAGTCTTTGTAAGGAATCAGTCTTGATTGGTATGTGTTCCAATCTCCTTTGATCTGGTTGATAACTAGGGCTGAATCGCCATATACATCCAAGTTTTTGATCCTTAAGTCGATCGCTTCTTCGAGACCCATGATACAAGCTTCGTATTTGGCCTCGTTGTTTGTACACTTGAACGTCATTTGGGCGGTGAAAGGAATGTGGGCACCCTGAGGTGTTATGATGATTGCCCTAATTCCGTTTCCATAATGATTGACAGCTCCGTCAAAGATTAGTCTCCATTTGGAACCTGGTTCTGGCCCTTCACTGGGTAGTGGTTCATCGCAATCTTTCATCTTTAGATACATAACATATTCGTCTGGGAAGTCAAACCCGACTGATTCCTGATCGTCAATCGGTTGATGAGCCAAATGATCGGCTAAAACACTTCCTTTTACGGCTTTCTGAGCGTGGTACTCGATGTCGTATTCTGATAGTGTAGCACCCCAAAATTTGCCATCTTACTTTTAACACTAACTGGCTTATGTTTCATCTCATTTTGCATTATCATTTGTGCATATCATTGGTTCTTAGCATGGGATCAAGGTATCTAGGCCAACTCAAGGGAAGAAGATGTTTTCCAGGGCTTCAAGCAAAAGTTCATGTGTATCATGTGTATTGTCCAAGGGGGTAAGAGGAGAGAGGGTTCTTGATGTCCTCATTACTCAAGCCACAAGAAAGCCCTAGATCTCTGGGTATCCCAATTGGTCCATCACCTCAAACTTGGCAAGAGATTTCAAGTGGATCACACCCTCCTAACCTGATTTTTTTAAATTAGGGTTTTTGGGATTCTTGAGTTTGATACCCCAATGGGCAAGATCTTTGAGTTTTTATCATCACCAAATGGCACATCTCATCATTGTTTGAGAGGATACACATCATACTCAGAGGAATTTGGATTTGGAGCATGGGTCGATTCCTCCTAGACTGAGGTCACCAAAACTAGGGTTTGCTATAAAATCAGTTTATTTCTGATTTTTGGGGCAAGACTTGATTCCATGGTATTCCTCATGTCCCTAAGTGTCTAGGATTGAAGAATTGTCCATCAATTTGGTTCAGAAGGATTTCAATTGATCAGAAGATTAAAAATCAGGAGAATTGGAGATAAAGTCAATTGTGCAGTGAAAAAAGTTAACTCCTGACTTTTTGAGGTCAACATGTTGATTTTAAAATCATATATGATCCATGGATGAGTTTTGGTCAATACATGTTCAAGGAATCATCAAAAATCAAAGATTTGTGAAAGTTTCCATTTTTGGCAAAAATAGGGTATTAGAACTTACTATTTTTGGCAAATTTTGCATGGTTTAGTAGATACTTTCAAGGCCAGATTTCTTTATGATGCAAGCTCCATTTGGAAATCTTTTTCACATGAAAGTTTTAGAGCATTCTTCAAGATTTCCAACCATTACAAGAATGTCTCGTTTGGATCAATATTGAGAGAGATATGGTTTCCTAAAGATGGAGGTTCTAAATTGGAAAATTGGAAAAAACTTAGAATTTTTTCTAAAAGTCTTTTTTAGACAACTTGGTACACCAATCTTCATGCCCATTTTTAGGTGACCTCCGAGCATCATTTCCATTTCTTTTCAACACCAAACTTGTTCCATGTTCTTCCTAGTTTTCATCAAGCTCAAGATCTCCTTATTTGGTGAAGAATTCAAAGAGTTATGATGCTCTAAAGTGTGGCACATGGATATGTTTTAAGGCATCACCTTTTGGCATATTTGTGAATCATCATCTTGCAGCATCATGCGTACCTTTCCATGCACACCATATATCATTCTTTTCTTCAGAAAATCATACCTTAAATGACCAAACACACCATGTATGTACCATGCACCATTTGTTCTTGCCATGCCAAAAGTGGAAATGCACATACATCATGGATACTACCTCATTATATTCCCTCACATTCCAGCTCTTCTCACACTTCCCTCATGACATTTTTGCTCATCAAACCACCCAAAATACAACTCATCAAAGGCCATAACCCGTGTACATTCTATTTTGGCATTTTTGGCAAAACTTAGAAACAAATCATTTCACACATCATGGGCCTTCAAAAATAACCCAGACCCACTCTATAAAAGAAAACAAACCCTAAACGAGAGAGGATACCTTCATTTGCTCAGCTTCAGATCAGAAACTTCATTGTTCTCTCAAAAATTTCTCAAGCTCGGATCTCAAGTTCTCAAGGGTTTTCTTTCACTTTTTTGCTCGATCTGCACTTATTGAAGCTTGCTGAAGCATTTGGAGTGGTTTTCTGAAGATTTCAAAGTGATTAGAAGAAGCAACGGACTGTCTCCGTTGAGTAAGCTTCTTCAACTTTTTTCCTCCATAATAAACGTGTATTACGCCTGTTTGATGGTAATTATGAAGTCCTCTCATGGTGGAGGCACTGTTTGCATGCTTGTTGTGTTGATTTACATGAGTTTCAGTTTGGACATCAAATTTTTGAGCTCAGTTTTCATGGTTTTTAAGTGATTTTAAATGAAAATAGATGCTAGATTCTTGATCCTTGTGGAATTCTCTTCAAAATGATGTACCTGTTTGTGCGGTTTGTTTAGTTTTTGTTCTGCAACTCCGACGATGTGGCCGGAGAAGACGACCAGAGAAGGTCTCCGATGTCTAGGGTTTTATTTGGCTGTTGGAGGTTTTGACTCTATGACCAGCCAATCAAAGCTTGGCATTTTGCCAGCTCGTTTAATGAGTTGCCAACGTGGCAAGGAGGGTAAGTGAAACGCACCGTTTCACTTATTCGGAGTTTTTGGTTGGTTTTTGTTTGTGTTCTGGGTTGGGCTTATGGAAATTACTTTCTGCACACCCCTTCCCTGGCCCATGTGCGTGTTAGTTGTGAATCATGTGTTGCTATTATTGCTATTGCACCCCCTGCTTGATCCATTTTATTTTTATTTCTTTTTCTTGTATTTTCCATTTGATTTTATTTCTAAATGTTCTAACCATGATAAAAATCCATAAAAATTCCTTTCTGGTTATTTTTTGTGCTGAGATATTTGTCATGATTTTTATTTTTATTTTTCACTTTATTTTCATATTTTATTTGAATTTAATTTGTGATATGCTTTTACACTTTTGTCCTTGAGCTAGGGTTTGTGTTTTGATTCCATGTGCTTGCCTTTTTAAGCCAATCCTTTTACCTTGTTTTGACATGTGGATGAGCAATGTATGAGTGCTATCTTGCTGCCTTGGTGATCATCTTTGATTATTTTTCATGTGAATTTTGATGCTCCTCGATTCATGCTCGATCATTTGCATACCTTGACTTGTGGAGCACCTTTGAGCATGTTCTTGAACTAGTTTTGTTCCAATTTGTTTGCACATGTTTTCTGGATGTTTAAAATTGCATTTGATTATTTTTTTCGAATTTATTGAATCATTTTACTATTTTTGGTTGATGCCCTCATTTGATGATGTTTTGAGCTTGCTAGTGCACACATCTTGACCTAATTTGGTGCTCTTGAATGACATGAATTCCTTTGTTACTTTGTGATCTTTATTTGATGGATAAAACATGTTTGAGATTCTGTTTTTCCTTGGCCCTTGGTGCATGATCTTTCTTTGGTATGGTTTTACTTGTGTGGAAACATGTGAATCATTTTGAGCTATATTGTGTTGCATACTTGCATAGTTGTGTTGCATGCTTTGAGTATAATACTTGATGATCTCTCTTGATTGATTTGATTTTGATTTTGGTTTGTGGATGATGCATTTGCTTCTACCCCCCTTTGGATTCACATTATGTTTCCATCTCATATGATCATTATGGTTTGATTTGTATGATGCATATCATTATCATTTGACTTATTGTTTCTTTAGCTCATAATGCATCATGATGTGAGACCTTCTTGTATGCTTGAATTGGTTGACTTTGGCATGACTTGAGTTATGACTTTCCTTCATCTTCATCTTACTTTGTTCATCTTACCTTGATGTGGTTCTTAATGATGTTCAATTGTGTTTCTAATGCAAGTTTCCTTGCATCCTTTCTTGTTTGCTCTTACTTGCTTACTTGAATCTTCTTGCATGATCTTTGAAGTTTGATTGATGATTTGAATTGGATATGATATGCATGATTTACTTGCTTCCCTCTTTGGTTTCTCATCTCATATCTCTCTTTCTTCTTCATCTCCTTCACTCTTTTCTTTCCCCTTGGATCTTAAGACTTGTTCAAGTCTTGGATTCACTTTTGTGTGCTCCCTTAGGGTTCCTAGTCCAACTTAATCTTTGATTAAGTTAGGAGTAGGATAGACATTAGGATTCAAGCCATGCATGCTAACTTAGGTAAATGTTTCCCTTTTGAACTCAACTATAGGTCCACTTTTGCATGACAACATTAGGATAGAATTCCCCTTAGTGTTTTCTTTTCCTTGAGTCTTCTCTTCTCATCTCATAACAATTCTAAAACACTTAATAAAATTAACGTGTATTGTGCATGAGCCTTGCATGTGGGAAGTGAGGAATGAGGGGTTTCCTCTCATTTTTCTAGAGTGTTTGGTGGACGTTCCATCTTGAAACGATTTGCTAAGCATTTGTTCCTATGTCATAGACTTCGGTGCAATGCAAGTTGCGAAATAACTTCAATCCACTTCTGTCTAAAAAACACAAAAACAAATTCAAAACCTTTTATCCTTCGGGATTGTTAAGTCTCAAACCATTTTCAGAAAAGAGCACGTTATTTTCCGTTTTGTCGCAAATAGGCATCGACCCTAACTGTCGGACGCGAACTTAACGTCGCTCATAAAAAACACTAAGACCTCATTAGGTCGAACTACGACTGCTCTGATTTCCTCTCTCTGGTTAGATTGAGGATACGTAGGCACAAGACGGCGATGTCTTAGCGAGCAATCTTCCCCCCTTTTTGCGTAGTCCGTCGAACTACGTTGACTCTAACTTTCCCATTGCACAAGGGAATACGTAGGCCTAGGACGGCGATGTCCTACCGAGCCATCTTTTGTTTTTCCCTTCCCGTTTCCGTTTAGCAGTAGGCTTTAGATAACTCACCCTTTGATTAGACAACAAGCGTGGATCCCATCGAGTACGATGGACGCGTGGGGGTGTTAATACCTTCCCCTTGCGTAACCGACTCCCAAGCCCAGACTATGGTTGCGATGACCTAGTCTTTCCTTCCTTCAGATTTTCTTCGATCATTTCCTTTCCCTGCGTCAGGATAAATAACGTTCGGTGGCGACTCTTCTGTTCTAGTTTTCTCTCCGGTTGTTTTTTCGCGGTTGCGACAGCTGGCGACTCTGTTGGGGATTAGGTTGACCTCTTGCTGGTCCATCCCCTTTGTGAGTCAATCCTAGCACTTGTTTGTTTTTATTTCATTGGGTGTTTATTGTTGTGCTTTATTTTGTTGTATATTACTGTTACTATATTACTGTATTTTTACTGCATTTTATTGCATTTCATTGTTATCATGTGTTGGAATGTGCTGTGCTGTACTGGTTTCTCTGTTTGGCGGGTTGGGATTCTTTGAGAGATAAGCCCAATACACAGGCTTGAGTATACACTTAGGACTAGAGTGGAAAGTAGTGGGACCTACGCACCGTCTTGGTACGTCTGGTGTTCACAAAATTCACATCCAGACGAGGCTATCTTGGGAGATATTCTGACGTGCGTGTCTTGCGTATTTCAGGGTGTTGATCTAGAGAGCTGTCGACTCTGGCGACCATTTCCCCGAGGACTCAGTAGAGGCACTCCTCCCAAGAGGTAGTAATGGCAGACCAGAAATGGCAAACCCATTATACTTCTTGATCCGAGGACCTAAAGCTGGGAACTTGCATAGGATGACCTTATTTTTGGGGGAATCAGTGGACGACCTCTTTGTTTGGCGATAGTATTGTACCCTGAGGGATGAATGTACTATTGCTTCTCAAATCGAGAATCCGAGACTAAGGATCCAGTTTTCTAGAACCCACATGTGAGAGGGGATGGGTGTTTGCAGGTTTGCAGGTGACCTTAACCTTCAACCTACCTGGTTTTCTGAGTTTCTCGTCAGTGTGTAGTTATCTACCTATTTTTATGGTTATCTCAGTGATCCGATGTCCCTGTATTTTGGGTTTCTGGGTTTGTGGTCCTTGTTCAATTAACAACACAGCAGATGTCCAGAGCAGTGATACCTTGATCCCATGTTTGCATTTGCATCATTCCTTGCATTCTAACATGTTTGACATTTTCAGGGCTTGCATCTTACCTTTGATTTCGGTTATTGAAGTTTTCCCGTCATGGATGCTCAGAGAAAGAAGAATGTAGCTTACACGTTCCCAGACCCAACTCTAAAGTTGATTCACAAGATGATTGGTATGAATGGCCCTGGGGTTCGCGCTGAGTTTAGTGATGAGTATGGGAGGTTGCTGAAGTTTGTCTGTAACATCTCCAAGTACGAGCATGATGCCATCCACACACTCTTACAGTTCTACAATCCTCCGTTGCACTGTTTTACTTTCCCAGATTACATCTTGGCTCCAACATTGGAAGAGTTCTCATTTATTTTGGGAATTCCCATCGAGCGAAATATACCTTTCTTCTCTGAAGAACATCCAGGCTTGGGAGAAATGGCAGTTGCTCTTCACATTGGAGAATCCATTCTGAGTGATAATATTGTTGACAAGCAAGGATTTAAAGGTTTCCCTTTGAAGTTTCTGTTTGATCAAGCTAGCTTATATGCTAAGGCGAGAAGTTGGTCTGCTTTCAACGCTATACTAGCTCTTTGCATTTATGAAATTGTCTTATTCCCTAACATCCCCGATCTTGTTGATATGCACGCGGTTCGAATCTTTATCTTGAGAAATCTTGTACCTATTCTTCTTGGTGATGTATACCATTCGGTCCACTACAAGAACGAGAATAGGCGAGGACGGACTGTTGCACGCCACTCCTATCTACATGGTTTTTTAGTCATCTTCCTCAGACTGGGGCATTTGTGGACACGAGGGATTCCTTGAAGTGGTCTGAGAGGTTGATGGGATTGACCGCTGACAATATTGTTTGGTTTAATCATAGTCTACTGGGAATAGAGCTCATTTTTAACTGTGGAGAGTTCCCGAACGTACCTTTAGTGGAGAGCAAAGGCGGAATTAATTATAACCCTTCCCTAACTATCAGCTAGTTTGGGTATGCATTGAGAGATCCCCCTGAGGATCAAAATATCAGAGAGTCCTTGTTTTTCAATGGCACCGAGACCAAGAAGTTCTAAGGAAAGCTGTGAATGCTTGGAGACAAGTTCATAAGAGAGGGAAGACTTTCTTTGGGAAGTGCAACAACAAAGCTTTTTCTCCTTATGTGGAATGGATCCATAAAAGAGCAGAAGAGGAGCTCCTTCCTTTCTCAAGAGAGCCACCCGTGTACCCTCTGATGATTGAGCCACCTACTACAGTGAAGATAGAAAGGTATAATAAGCTGTGGGCTGAGACAGAGAAACTGCGAGAAGAGAATCGGGAATTGAGTAAAGAAATTAGCCAGATGAAGCATGAGCGAGGTGAGGCTAGGTGTACTGCCAAGATGAAGACAGAGCTTCTTGTTAAGAAAGAAAAAGAGCTAGCTGACGAGGTCACAGCCAGACAGAAGATAGGGCAAGCTCTAAAGGGTTTTAGTAGGGTTCTCAAGTCTAGGAAGTAAGACTTGGCCAAGGCTTTGTTAAAAATTCACAAGTTTAACTCTTACCGAAACACTGCAATCACCGCCAACAAGCAGAGAGAAGATAAGTTCCTGGAGCATATTGAGAGTTTGAAATTGAAGCTCAAGAAGAAAGATGAAGAGATCCTATCAGGGACATTCCAAAAATGAGCAGTCGAAGATAAACTCAATAAGGCCATAGCTACTATAGAGGAGCTAAGGATTCAAGCAAAAGTGAAGAGGCCTAGAAGTGAAGGTCCTAGCATGGATGGTGTTTTTGAAGAAGATGCTTGGGAGTTGCACTGCTGATACCTGAAAGGGATCTTGTACAGAAGAGATATTCTCATTCAAGAGTTGATCCAGAGACCGAAGCATCCTGACACCAAGAAGTTGTTCAAGGAAGCACAAGACTGGAGCAAAGAACATAATGGATGGGGAGGACTGACACTTGTGGATTTTGATGACATGCCATAGTTTGTTCTTTCTCTTTTATTGTGTTTGGATTGTAACACCCCAATTCCCATCGCGAATAAATAATACATAAATAAAATCAGAGTAACTAAAAATTTATTTTTCCGACAGAAACAAGGATGCCACATTTAAATAAATAAAACACAATCCCTGCTCATATATTTGATACATAACACAAACAATTGAATACCCTCAAGGGGAAACTTTTTTCATATTAAAGGAAATGTCAATTATGGAATAAAGCGAAAGATCCATAACCGACTTGTTTTATAGAATAAATGGTTTATAACGTCAAAGTACACATACACAAGTAATACAAAAATATATTCCACAATTATATACGTATATAACATAATCGTTCCCCGACTCCCGTGCTACGTATCAGAGCAGACAGACGACAAAGGATGAAGGACTAATCTCCACAAAAGCCTCCTAGACACTAATCTGCAATTACCTCATAGAGCAATAAACCACATCAGAAGGGTGAGAAATAACAACTAAATCAAGATTGCATAATAATATGCAAACACACATTCAAACACATGTATAAATCATCTCACCCATACCATCACATACTAACACATATAGCATGCCACGAATACAAAACATATCACACATAATAGATCAAATCCTGATTTCCCACACATAACACATCCATTCACAATTCTCACCACAATTCATCACAACTCACTCATATACATCACAATGTATATATATACAAAACCAAGCATATTCATCATGCATACTTTCACAATTCTTATCATTCCACATAAACATACATATTCATGTTTATTCATCAATGCACAATTATAAATATGATAAATGCAAATCATAGAGACCGGCTTACGACTCTATGCAAATGCAATATGGTACCGACTCAATCATCTCAAGTTCACTCAGGAACTTATTGGAACCATCGCTCGTTACCAATATAACTCCCCGTCGGGCCTACGATGTTCACCCATTGCTCACACCTCACCTAGGCACACAATGTTTATGGATCGCTCACACCCCACACGGGCACACGACCCGATCGCTCACACCCCACATGGGCACACGATCGTCTATAATCATCGTTCACACCCCACATGGGCACACGACGTTATAGCGGGTTCCCTCTGGAACCAATCTGTCGCTCATACCCCACATGGGCACACGACATTACAAGATGCATATCATGATGCTTGACACCCAAGAACTCATGACAATCAAATGCATCTTCACACATATATGCAACCATAATCATGCATATATTTCAACTCATCATCATTATGCATGCATTGAAAACAATTCAAACAATGCATTTCAACCATAAAGGCCACCAACCACATACATTGGAATTTCACATAAACAATGCATATCATCACAAACCACAACAATCATACAATCACAATTACTTCCACAAGGGATTCACACCACAAAGGCTACCCACAACACACCATAACAACATACATTTATATTCAATCAAACAATGTATTTTACTACACAACAACATCATTTATGGATCGCTCACACCCCACACGGGCACACGACCCGATTGCTCACACCTCACCTAGGCACACAATCGTTTGTAATCATCGCTCACACCTCACATAGGCACACGACGTTACAACGGATTCTCATTAGAATCACTCAACACAAGAATGTACATCATTTATGCTTCACATACCAAATGACTCAAGACATTCTTGAAATGCATACATATTCACAATATATTCATGCATTCATCTCATACAATCTATATACATTCGCATCAATGCACTATTGTATGATTCACATCCAAAACAATGCACATATTTACCATAAAGCCATAAACCATCATCACAACATTTCATCATGTATATTCACATCATATAACGACCCACAAGCTACATGTTACATATTAAAAGCATATAGCATGATAACACATCAATCGCACACATTATACGCGATAAAAACCCGACAACCCGACTATTTTCCAAAAACACGAATTAATTAAATCATCTTTTACCCTCCAAACCATCTTTAATAGAAATAATTTTTCATTAGCTTTCCAACGCTTCAAACGGGGGTCAAAACGGACTTACGGTTCAAAAGTTATGAAGAAAACAAAATCGGACATTTTGGAAAATCTGTGATCATGCGCCGACGCATGAAGCTTGGGGGTCAGCGCATGAACCTGGGAATTTCGCCCAGTTCAGCGCATGATATCACGAGTCGACGCACAGTTGCAGGGGGTTAGCGCATGATGTGCAGATTTTGCTGAAAAATCAGTTTTCGATCGTTAAATGACTTCCGAACCTCCGATTTCGATTCCGTAAAAAGTTGTGATCTCAGAATTTGAAATACTACAATATTTTCACCATTAAAAAGCCATCCAACACATTTTACATTTTTGAAATATTTTGAAACATAATTTATCAATACATTCACACTCCAAAACTAAATCAACACCCATGGAAACATACCAACAAGTTTACCCGAGTAAATCATATCATCACCCAACTATACTACGCAATTTATTCCCCCTTCCAACCGTGAAAACATTGATTTCTCCCCATTTCATCATTAATTCCCTAACTCTCACAAACTATGTAACTCAATCCAAAACTCCATAAATCATACCAACGAGTATTCCCGATTAAACCCAAACATTACTCGGCTATTCTACACAATCTATTCCAAATTCTAACCGTTAAAACATCGATTCTACACATTTGTTCTTCAATCCAACCAATAAGAAAAAGTATATATTTCAACCAAACAAAACACAAACAACACATACATATACATATACAATCGAAATATAATCGAAACTTGTCACCCTTACCCGGTTAATCGCGCTTGAAACGGAGCTATTCTCGATTTTCCTCTTTTTTCCTCTTCTCCCTTTTCCTTCTCTTCTTTCTCTCTGTTTTTCTTCTTCTTTTCTAACTTTCCCCTTTTTCTCTCTTTCTAACCAATATATATATATATATATATATATATATATATATATATATATATATATATATATATATATAATGCTTATTATATAATATAAATCCAATAGGGTAAAATATCTCCAATTGATATTTTGTCTTCTAATACCAATTGATCAATTATTAGAGTTACCTTAAAATACTCACTTTTCTCTCAAATCTCTATTTATAAAAATATATAATTTTTCTAAAATATCTAACCCTTCAAAATGACCAAAATACCCCTACACTTCAAATATCTCGCAAACGCTCTCAAAATGCGATAAAACACAAACATACCGATGAAATATATTTCGGGAAATAAAAGTTGAAAAGAAATTATAATTTATTGTAAATATTTTACCTATCAGGGAAATTAACCAATTAACTCAATTAGCAGGTAAAATACAATAAATTCACACATTTCACAAAATTCACATAAATGAAATAAATAAATGCAATTAAACAAATCGGGGCGTTACATGGATCACCGCCAAGCCTGTTGGTTGGGATCTGTGATCATTGTATTCAGACCTCTATCTGTATCTTGGGTTGTAATTGTTGACAAATGATTATCCTCTGGTTTCTTAATATATGAGCAGAAGTTCCATTTTATCTTGTTATTAAACTGGAATCAAGGGGTGGATCGCCCTGCGAATATTCAAACATGTTTATTTGCATTTGCATATTCATAATCATTGTGCATAACAGGTGTTTGTCTCTGGTTTTCTCATCTTGTTCTTTTCTTCAGACAGGATTGTTGATCAACGCATTCACCGATACTCTACCAGACAGAATCAAGGAAAAGCCATGGAACAAATGCAAGCTGAGATGATTGCGATGCAGGCTCGCGTGGCTCAGTTTATGGAGTTAATGCAAGGCGTTGCATAAGGGCAAGAACAGTTGAGGACCCATGTTCAACCCTTGGTTGCAAGAGTTGACGAAGACGGTGTCCTTCATGGTGGCCTTCATAATGATGTCGTTCCTCCGGGCGGAGGTGTTGGTGGTAATGGTATTCCTGTTGGTCCTCCAGGCGGAGGTGTTCATGTCCCTTCTGTTGTCATCCTCCGGGCGGAGTGGAGAATGTTGTGATTCCTTCTATAGTGGGAGGAGGAAATAGTGTCTGTGCAGTACATGGCTGTCGCTTTGATGACCAACAGGATGATATATTTTCCATGTCGGGTGGGGATACTGGCCCTCAGACTGATAACGATCAGAAATTCAGGATGATTGAAGAGCAATTGAAAGGGGTTAAGAATCAGAATTCCTTGGGTATGGATTTGGATGATTAGGGACTGGTCCCCGGTGTCAGAATTCCGCACAAGTTTCAGGTTCCTACTTTCGAGAAATATAATGGTGTTACCTGCCCAAAGATTCACGTCCGGGCTTATGCAAGAAAAATGGCTGCATACTCTAATGATGAAAAGTTATTGATGCATTTCTTCCAAGATAGCCTGTCTGGGCATCTTTAGAGTGGTACATGCAGTTAGAGAGGTGTCATGTTCGCAACTAGAGAGAATTGGTAGAGGCTTTTGTTAAGCACTATCAGTATAACACTGATATGGCTCCTAACAGGACACAACTGCAGAGCATGTCACAAAAGAACAATGAGAGTTTCAAGGAATATGCCCAGAGGTGGCGGGAATTGGCAGCAAGGGTACAGCCTCCCATGTTAGAGCGGGAGATGATAAGTATGTTTATGGCTACCCTGCAGGGTCATTATTATGAAAAGCTGGTACCTTGCATGCCCAGAAAGTTTGCCGATTTGATCTTAGTTGGAGAGATGGTGGAAAGCGGGATTAAATCTGGAAAGATATCGGGCAGTGATGGGTCCTCCTCTGGAGGAGGAAAGAAGTCATATGTAAACTACAAGAAAAAAGAAGGAGATGCAAATTTCGTTTCATCATACCGTGGTAAGGGAAAACATCGTCAGAATTTCAATCAGCAGGTGGCCTCGGTAACTATTCCTGCAGCACTTTGACAACTAGCAGCACCTCAGCAGCAAAATCAGGCTTCTCGCGGACAACAGTACAGGCCTAAATAGAATAGACCTTTTGTCACTCCACCTCTGCCTTACTCCCAATTATTTCAACATTTGCTACAGTTACAATTGATTCAAAAGAGGACTTTGGCTCCCATTACCGGCAATACACCTCCCAGTTACGACGCCAATGCCCACTGTGAATTTCATTCTAGGGCGCCCGGACGCCATATTGAGGATGTAAGGCTTTTAAGCATAAGGTCCAAGATTTGGTAGACTCCAAAGCCATCAATTTCTCCAATCACACGCCAAATGTGAACCGAAACTCGATGCCAGTTCACGGTGGGCCAAGGGTTAATTCAATTATTGAAGACGGTGAATCCTTGGACTTGGTTTTAGATGTGAACGAGTTGAAGACTCCGTTGTTTGCGGTGAAGGAAAGGTTACTGAAGGGAGGGGTGTTCCCTGGTTGTGATAAGGGCTGTTTAGAATGTGGGTTTCAATCAAACGGTTATGATTTGTTAAGATCGGGTATTCAGAGATTGATTAATGAAGGACAGTTACAGTTTGACATGTGTGATAAGCATAGAAAAACTACTGACAAAGAGAATGATGTTTCCACTATAACCATTCCTTTCAAAACAATAACTATATCAGCACCGGCAAGACCAGCGCCGGTCATCATTATAGTTCCTGGGCCAGTCCCGTATGAAAGTACCAAGGTCGTCCCGTGGAACTATGGGGCTGAGGTATTTATTGATGGAAAGAAACAAGAATTGGTAGGAACCTCGGCTATGAGCTCAGAGGTTGACAATACTATTGACGCAGGGGCTATCACCAGAAGTGGCAGAGTCTTCATTCCGTTAGATAATCAGGTTGGCAGTTCCAAGCAGGATAAAGGGAAACAGGTGATGGACGATTTTGTACAGAAGCGGGTCGTGAATGATTCTGCAACAAAACAAGTTGACAACTCTTTCTCAGAAAATGTGGAAGAGTTTATGAGATTAATCAGGAAAAGTGATTACAAAATTGTTGATCAGTTGCATCAGACGCCATCCAAAATATCCATCATATCTCTGCTGTTGTGCTCCGAGGCGCACCGGAATGCATTGCTGAAGGTTTTGAACACAGCCTATGTACCACAAGAAATATCCGTTAATCAGCTAGAAGGGGTTGTGGCTCATGTGAATGCTGGAAATGGTTTGGGTTTCACTGATTTAGATCTGACTCCAGCTGGGAGGAATCACAATAATGCTCTACATATTTCAGTGGAATGCCGAGGCTCCTTAATGTCACATGTGTTAGTTGACACTGGGTCATCCTTAAATGTGTTGCCAAAGAAGGCTCTGATGAAGTTAGATACTCGTGGGCTGATTTGCACGCCGAGTGACTTGGTGGTGCATGCTTTTGATGGTTCTAAGAGGTCTGTTTTTGGGGAAATTGTATTGCCGATCAAAGTTGGTCCTGAGTTTTTTGACGCCACTTTCTACATCATGGATATTCAGCCTGCCTATAGTTGTTTATTGGGTCGTCCGTGGATCCATAGTGTTGGGGCAGTAACGTCCACGTTGCATCAAAAGTTGAAATACATGGTGGATGGCCATGTTGTGACAGTCTGTGGTGAGGAAGACATCATGGTGAGTCACTTATCAACCTTCAAATATGTGGAGGTAGATGGTGAGATACATGAGACTCTGTCCCAAGCCTTTGAAGCTGTGAAAATTCCTGAGGAACCTCCAAGAGTGGTCAGTACGCCTGAGGTGGTAAATCAAACCGAAGTGGTAAATCAGCCAGAGGTTTCGATGTCCTCTTTCAAAGATGCACGTGTTGTAGTTGAAGCTGGAAGTTCCCAGAAGTGGGGCCAGGTCATTGATGTTCAGGTGAAGCAAAATACTTATGGACTGGGGTATAAGCCACCCCGTAAAGCTCAAGAGCCTCCCAAGTATGCTGGTCCGATTCAATTCACAAGTACTGGTGTCTTCTTTAATCGGATCAATGCCATTGATGATGAGGGGGATAGTGATTGTGATATGGATGAGTGGATCCGCCCCTGCACTCCGGGTCAAAGTCTTTGCAATTGGTCGTCTGAGAAAGTCATCCAAGTGGCCCGTCGAGAGTAATTACCTTTGTTTTCTATTTGTGTTAAATCCTACGTTCTGCCCAAGACGTAGTGATACTTGTCTGTATGGCTTTGATGTTTTTGTTTGCTAATATATCATCAATAAAGGACGTTTTCACATTCAAATATTTTGATCCCTGTTTTTCTATTTTTTTACTTTTTGCATTAATTCACATCAAAATGGCAATGTGTTTTCTTGTTTGTTGCATTCATAATAAACATAAAACATCAATCATGCAGGTTTCTTTGCTCAGATGCCACCAATAATGATTCAGCTATGGCTCGGTATGACTTTGACAATCCTATCTATCAGGATGAAGAAGAGACTGACGAAGATTGTGACTTACCGGAGGAATTGGCCAGATTGCTGAAACAGGAGGAAAGGGTCATTCTACCTCATCAGGAGGAAATCGAGACAGTTAATCGGGGAACCGAGCACGCAAGAAAGGAAGTAAGGATTGGGGCTGCTTTGGAAGACACTGTCAAGGGAAGATTGATTTAAAAGCTCCGAGAGTATGTGGACATCTTCGCCTAGTCTTACCAAGACATGCCTGGGCTTGACACTGACATTGTGGTACACCGGCTGCCGCTCAAAGAAGGTTGTACTCCGGTTAAGCAGAAACTGAGAAGGACGAAACCAGACATGGCCGTCAAAATCAAGGAAGAGGTTCAGAAATAGTTGGATACTGGGTTTCTCGCTGTGACAAATTATCCTCCGTGGGTTGCTAATATCGTGCCTGTACCTAAGAAGGATGGAAAGGTCAGGATGTGTGTTGACTACATATATTTGAATAGAGCAAGCCCAAAAGATGATTTCCCGCTCCCCCACATTGACGTGTTAGTGGACAACACTGCTCAATATTCGGTATTTTCCTTCATGGATGGCTTCTCTGGGTATAAACAAATCAAAATGGCCCCAGAGGACATGGAGAAGACGTCATTCATAACACCGTGGGGAACATTTTGCTTCGAGGTAATGCCCTTTGGATTAAAAAATGCTGGGGCAACCTATCAGCGGGCCATGGTGACTCTCTTTCATGATATGATTCACAAAGAGATCGAGGTCTATGTTGATGACATGATTGCGAAATCACAAACGGAGGAAGAACATCTGGTAAATCTTCAGAAGCTATTTGAGAGGTTGAGGAAGTTCAAGTTGAAGTTGAATCCGGACAAGTGCACCTTTGGGGTGAGATTTGGAAAATTGCTGGGGTTCATTGTTAGTGAAAGAGGTATCGAGGTTGATCCTGCCAAAGTAAAATCCATACAAGAGATGCCTGAACCGAGAACAAAAAGAGAGGTCCGTGGTTTCTTGGGGAGATTAAACTACATTGCTAGATTCATCTCTCATCTCACAGCCACATGCGAACCAATATTCAAATTGTTAAGAAAAGATCAAGAGGTCAGGTGGAATGAAAATTGTCAAAAGGCGTTTGAAAAGATAAAAGAATATTTGCAGGAACCTCTGGTCCTCATGCCGTCAGTGCCAGGAAGGCCATTAATTATGTATCTTACGGTTCTTGAGAACTCAATGGGGTGTGTGCTCGGTCAACATGACGAGTCAGGTAGAAAAGAGCATGCCATCTACTACCTGAGTAAAAAGTTCACTAATTGTGAGTCAAGGTACTCTATGCTGGAAAAAACATGTTGTGCACTCGCTTGGGCAGCTAAGCGTTTGAGGCATTATATGTTAAACCACACAACCCTGTTGATTTCGAAGATGGATCCGATTAAGTATATGTTTGAGAAGCAGGCGCTTTCTGGAAGAATAGCCCGCTGGAAAATGGTTTTGACAGAATACGATATTTAATATGTTTCCCAGAAAGCCATCAAAGGAAGTGTTTTGTCAGAATACCTTGCCGAACAACCGATTGAAGATTATCAACCGATGAAGTTTGAATTTCCGAATGAGCATATCATGTTTCTGAAGATGAAGGATTGTGAAGAGCCTTTGCCTGACGAAGGACCTGAGATTGGATCTCAGTGGAAATTGATTTTTGATGGGGCCGTCAACTCATATGGTAACGGAATTGGGGCAATCATTACAACTCCAAGGGGTTCTCACATACCCTTCACCGCCCGATTAGCGTTCATATGCACCAACAATGAGGCAGAGTATGAAGCATGCATCATGGGGTTAGAAGAAGCAATTGATTTGAGAATCAAGAACCTTGATGTTTATGGTGATTCTGCGTTGGTAGTTAATCAGATTAAAGGAGAATGGGAAACTCATCAGGAAAATCTGATGCCTTACAACAACTATGCCAGAAGGTTGTTACAGTTCTTTGATAAGGTTGAATTTCATCATATACCCCGATTGGAAAATCAGATGGCAGATGCGTTGGCGATGTTGGCTTCGATGTATCAGGTGAATCGTTGGAATGAAACTCCCTCAATCATAATCATGCGTCTAGATAGACCAACTTTTGTGTTTGTAGTTGAAGACGTATCAGATGGTAAGCCTTGGTATCATGACATTTAGTGTTTCCTTAAAAGTCAAGAGTACCCAGCTGGGGCATCTGCCAAGGATAAGAAAACTCTGAGGAGGCTGGCAGGCAACTTCTTTCTGAATCAAGATGACATGTTGTACTGTAGTACCCCAAATTTTGACCAATGATTTTTCATCTTTTTAGGGTTTTTGGTGTTACTAGGGGGTGTCATTTGGGCTTTGGGGTGTGCTATTACTTTTGGGCCCATTTTTTGGGTTTTGGGGTTTATATAAAGTTTTTACATTTAGGATTTAGATTTATTTTCTATTTCATTTTTGGCTCATTTATTTTAAGGTAAAATTTTATTTTGAGATTTTATTCATTATAAGAAATTATTGGGGATTTCACTCATTTTAGATTTTTTAGAGTAGAATGAATTAGGTTTTTATTTTATTAGAAAAAAGACTTGGGCTTTTTTAGATTTTTATTTTTTTAGAGTTTATTATTTTAACAGAAAATTATGAGGGTATTATTTTAGAATTTTGTTTTTTTATTAGGAAATAGTTAGGTCTTGTTTTAATATTAATTAGTTTAAGTATTTTATTAATATCCTTTTATTATTAATTAGGAATTTCGTTTTAATTAAGATTTAGAGGTCAAATATATTTTTAGTTATTAATTAAGGATATTTTCGTGTTGATTACTAGAATTTAGGTGATATTTAGAATTTTGATTTAAGTTAATTTATTTTTTGTTTTTTATTTCGGTCAAACGCGTTGACCCAAGTGGGTCGTCCCCTTCCCCATTGCTAACCCTAAATTCTGCGCAGCTGAAAAGGAGTTGGATCAAAACAAATCAATCAAATCTAATTGTTTGAATCAAACCAAATTTGTACAAACGATTACAATCCGATTACAAAATCAAATCGAATCAAAATACATCAGTTTTTCCTAATACATAATCAATCTAATAAATTTAAAAAACCTAATTTGAACTTATAAATGCTAAAAGAAAATTCATATTAGTGGACGAAAAAACCCTAGGAAAAAAACTCTTGCGGCTGCGCGAATCCCTCCCTTCACCTAAAGTTCACGGTCTTCAAATAGAGACTTAGGGTTCATCACTAGAACCCTAATCACTCTGAGCTAAGCCACATCCACACCTGTAAATAAGAAAAGAAATGAGATTAGAAGAGAAAGGGATAAACAAATATACGACTAGTTTCACGGCACGGACGGTAAATGACGAAAAAACTTAGCTTTTTTTAAGATTGTGTTTCTGATTGTTGTTGTTGTTTATTTCTGGGGTTTTTTCGTAAAATTAGGGTTAGGGTTCATAGGATGTAGGTTTAGGGTTCTTGGGGGTTCAAAGGGTTTCTGGGTCTTGGTTGAATTTAGGTTAGGGTTCATACGGTAGGGTTAGGGTTCATGCAATTCTGGGTTAGGGTTCGTTGATTTTGGGTTAGGGTTCATAGATTCTGGGTTGGGGTGGGGATAGGGTTCTTGATGTTTGAATTTCCCGGTTGAATCCTCAACCGGATTCTGTAAATGGAGGGTGGTTTGGGGTGATGCGCGGTGGTCGGAGGGCTCACCGGCAGTGGGTTGTTTAGAGAGAGAGTAGAGAGAGGCGAGAGAGAATTAGGATAGAGAGAGAAGGAGAAGATAGAGAAAGAAGGAGAAGATAGAGAGAGAAAGAAAAGGAGAAAATGAGAGAGTGTTGAGAGGAGTTCAAAGGATATACTCCCTCTCTTCGCTGCAGGATTGAAGGCACGTGGCCCCTTCAGGGCCGTGCGATTAGGAGACGTTGACCTATCCAGGGAACGTTCGCCTCCCGTAGACCTTGTCTGACTTATCATCTGAACCGTTCAAAGGCATTACTTTAAAAAGTATGCAGATCTATCGCTCGTGGTTCATTCAGGTTGTGATGCGTTAGATGGATCTGACGTTCCGTAGATGAGTCAATTGGTTGAGTCTCTCCCGTGGACTCCCAGACTGAACTTTGGATCCTTTAGCTAATGGGCCTTGCGCCCTAACGCTATTAGCACCCCCCAGAAGCCCATTTGCTTTTGCTTCAATAGAAAATACCCCCCTGTTTGTTTTTTTAATAAATAAATTAATAACTTAATTTATTTAACCAGAATTTAAATCTTAATTTAGTTCTTTAATAATCAATTTAATTACTCAACTTAATTAGTAAAGTAGGTTTTTAGATTTTAAGTTTCTTAATAATTAAATTACTTACTTAATTTAATTAATTGATTAGGTTTTTTTACTTAGGTCTTTTTTTAAATAATTAGGTTAATTACTTAATCTAATTACTTAATTGGGTTTTAAATTTTTAATTAGGGTGGGGAAATAGGATTTTAGGGATTTTTTAGTATTAGGTCAAGTATTTAAATTTTTTTAAATTGTTAACAAGGTTTTATAATGGAGTTTGTTTCTAAATTTTTTTTTAGGGGATGGAAGGCTTCTTTGTTTTGGAATTTTTATAAAAATTAGGTTGTAGGATTTATTTTAAAGAAAATAGTTGTAGGTTTTATTTGGATAAATTTGAGTTATACTAAAATTTTATTGTATTTTTGGGATTAAAATACTGTTTTTTGGGTTTATTCTTAAATTTCAAGAAAATTATCTTTTATCTATTGGGATTAATTTGGGGGATAAATTTTGGTTTTTAGCATAATAACATTTTGGACTTTATTCTTTTTTTTTATGAAAATTCAAGTCATTTTATGTGGGATATCTAAGGGACTTCTAGGGTTTTAAACATGGGATAGAGCTCTAATTTCCGAGAGCATAAATAAAGGAATAGGATTTTTTGGGATAAGGGATAAAATATGGTTTTTTTTTGCAAATTATTAAAATTAATTTTCTGTTTTTCTAAATAAATTAAGGGAATATTTTTTAATAAAAATAAGGGATGGGATAAGGGATAAAGCTCTTAGGTTCCAAGAGTTAAAATATAGGCCAAAGGGATTAAGGGATAGAACTCTCCATCCGAGAGTATAAATAATGGATAAGGGATAGAACTCTCCATCCGAGAGTATAAATAATGGATAAGGGAGAGAACTCTCCATCCGAGAGTATAAATAATGGATAAGGGATAGAACTCTCCATCCGAGAGTATAAATAATGGATAAGGGATAAAACTCTTGATATCCGAGAGTATAAATAAATGGATTAGGGATAAAACTCTTGATATCCGAGAGTATAAATAAATGGATTAGGGATAGAACTCTTGATATCCGAGAGTATAAATAAATGGATTAGGGATAGAACTCTCCATCTGAGAGTATAAATAAGGGACAAGGGATAGAACTCTCCATCCGAGAGTATAAATAATGGATAAGGGATAAAACTCCTTATCTAGGAGTATAAATAATAGATCAAGGGATAGAACTCTTTATCCAAGAGTATAAATAGTGGATTGGGTTTAGGATTAGGAATGAGAATGGGATTAGGAGGTAGGAATAGGGGAGGTGAACTACGGTTACTCTGATCCTTCAAAATTGAAGGTACGTAGGCATAGGGTTGTAAACCCTAGCGAGTACAATAATAAAAAACTTAGGATTCTTTTTGTAAATAAATCATTTAGACAAACAAACAAGCATACCCTAAAATCTAAGGAGGATCCCATTGAGTACAATGGAGGTGAGGGGTGCCTAACACCTTCCCCTCACTTAACCGACTCCCGAACCTTAGGAATCTCTGCCCTTGGGATTAAGGATTTTTAGGTTTATCATTATTTTCCTTAAAAAATATGATGGCGACTCGAAAATTTTTAGCCGGCTGCGATAGCTGGCGACTCTGCTGGGGATAAGGTAACCTAAAGAGAGTCCCTCCTAACCTTAGGTCTTAGGGTCCTTGTTTGTTTTGGGTGTTTTTGTTTTTATTTTTTTATGATTTATTTTATGTTTTAATTTTTTTTTATTGATTATATTTGTCTATGATATTTTTTTATTTTTGTCATCATGCATTGGAGTGGGGCAAATAATGTGTGAAGCTAAAGCCCAAGCTTGGAGTATAACCCTAGATTAGGACGTGGAACGGAAATGTTTTTTGGGGGGATGCGACATCCCCAATAATTCATTGATGCCACACTCAGAATAGATCCTTCCAAAGGTGTCCTCATGAAAGGGCTAGCCCCTAACGTAGAGGATGATTTGGATGTGGTCCGAGACTCTGAGAACTTTTAGCCTACCCCTTACCAACTCATGGAGACCCTATGTATTCAACCCTCAAGGGCTGTTACTAGGGTCCTACCCAGATGAGACTTATCCCGAAGGATTACCATAGGAAGGCATGCTCCTTCTCATGGTAAAACAAGGGTATAGTCCGTACGTTATAGGGTCGTTATGCTGTCCGAACTTTATATCCTACATGTGAGGGGATTGGGTAGACAAAACATAGATCCAACCTATTCTAGGGAGCCTACCTTTATTAGGCCATGCTTGCATTTCACATTACCCTAATCAAAGTATATAAAATTTGCATTCATCATCCTCATAAATTCTTTTTGCATTATCATGTCACAGGAATCTTAAATATTTTCAAAAAAGGGTTAAAGTCAAAGGCAATGGAATTCGGGAAAAAGAAAACTATCACGATCAAAGTAAGAACGTCTGACATAGGGAGCTTAAAAGCTTATGTTAGGGGGTTGCCTCAGGAAAGGAGAAAGCCCCTAATTCGTAAGTTTGGGGATATATTAGATCTGGTCACTACTCCTATTCAAGAAGAGGGTCTAACCACCTTGGCTCAGTTTTACGACACTGAGTTAAGGTGCTTCCAGTTTCAAGAGTTTCAAATAGCCCCCACTCTAGAAGAAGTTCATAGGATACTGGGTCTCCCCAAGAACAGCAAAGGTCCATTCAAGGCTTTAGGGTATCGCCCTACCTTCAAAGAAATGGCAAGTGGTTTTCATATCCGTGAGGAAGACTTGCAAGCTAACTTAAAGGTTCAAGAAGACTTTCATGGGTTCTCTAAAGGGTTCTTGGAGAAGAAAGCCAATCATTTTACTGCTTGCAAAAATTGGGCAGCCATGGACGCTATCATGGTACTCCTCATCTTTGGGTTAGTTCTATTCCCGAGCGTGAAGAACTTTGTAGACGTCGCTGCCATTAATTTATTCTTGGTTGTGACCATTGGAGAAGAAGATCCTACACCGGCCCTCCTCGCAGAGATATACTTTACCCTTCACCAAAAATTTGAAAGAAAGGGAGGAGCTATGTTGTCTTGCTCTCAGTTATTGTACAAATGGTTGTGTTCTCACCTAGTAAGGGATCTAAGGGATATGGAAAAAATGAAAGCCTATGATTGGTCTCAATATTTGGTATCTCTTGGTGATAAAGACATCTTGTGGTTCCCTCAAATACTCCAGCGAGACGGCGTGGTCCTAAGCTGTGGGGGTTTCCCTAATGTACCCTTGATAGGATCAAGAGGGTGCATAAGTTATAATCCGGT
This sequence comes from Lathyrus tuberosus, assembly GCA_022829125.1. Classification (NCBI taxonomy): domain Eukaryota; kingdom Viridiplantae; phylum Streptophyta; class Magnoliopsida; order Fabales; family Fabaceae; genus Lathyrus; species Lathyrus tuberosus. Next base: position 2,702,214 of record JALAZF010000405.1, read on the forward strand.
CTTATCAATGAGGCAATTGGGGCATCCATTGGCCTACAAGCCAGAGGATAGGTTATTAGAAGGCTTCTTCCTACAAAATGTAGCTGGAAATCATCCCGATGTTCTAAAGATTGCTCAAGCTTGGAAGCTAAGTATCAAAGGGAAGGGCAGTCTTAAAAGACCAAGAGAAGAATCTAGGGTACCATATCTGCAATGGATGAAAGAAAGGGTGAGTATAGTGAAGTTTCCTTTTACTCTAGATCGTCCTATTAATCCAAGGGTTCCCCCACCTGCCGCAATCTCCATAGAGGAAAGTGAAAGACTCAAAGAGACTATTGCATGATTACAAAAAGAGAAAGAAGAGTGGGAAGGTAAATATTACCAAGCCACTGGGGAAAGTAGTCAGTTAAGAAGGAGTCTCAATAAAGTTATGGAGCAATCAAAGATCAATAAGGGGATAGCTCAAATGGAGGAAGAGAAGAAGGAACAAGCTTACCCCGACCTTCAAGCTGTGAGTTCACGCCTCAAAGACCACAAGGAGCAACTAGATAGAGCCTGGCGTCAAAGGGACGAGTGGTGGGACATTTGGATGACATCAACGCAAAGAGAGTTCAAGGAGGGATATGATAGGCGTATCCACAACCTTGAAGCTGAAGTCCAAAGCTTATCTAGCGCTCTTCTCGAGAGTAAAAGGCAAGCCCTAGATGCAACTGTGCAATTGAGATTAGCCGAAGAACTTTTTGCCCTACGGCCAGAAGGATGGTTAGAAACTCAAGAGGAGAACCAGGAACTTAGAAGGCTATATGGGGAGCTTCCGGATTCCTACGAAGATCTAAGGGCATGGGGCATTTATGTTGAAGAACATAACCAACAGCTAGAGTAAACTACTAGGGAGGATTTAGAGATCATGGCAAAGTTACGAGATGACGAGGCATATTATCGAGAAAGGTATCAGAAGTTGGTCTTACTATCCAACGATCTCATCCACGAGATCCCTCGAAGTTTAAAGAAAGCTAAGTACATGGCTGATATCTTCAAGCCGGTCAAAGAGATTGCCGATTTTCTTGCACTTTGTCGTGAGATGGTAGAGGAGTTTAGGGCTAGGATTAGGAGGAGGACTTAGCTTTTCTATGTAATGGCTTCTTACGTTTGGTTTTTTGTTATGAATAATTTAAGGGTTTATCCCTAGTTTGGTTTTCCTTATGTAATAAATGGGGCTTTGACCCTAGTACTTTCTTTTCATTAATAAAAGTATTTGTTTTCCATTACCCTTGGCTTTAATCTTAATAAACAAAAGTTTAAGATTCCTGAAATAAAAATAATTTTTGCATACTCATACATTCATGCATGCATAACATAATTCAAAAAAAACATCAAACGGAAATCATTTTTCAATATCTTCTCTTAGAATCATCGCAACAATCTGACGTCTCGACCCAACACCCGTGTTCACCAAAAGAAGGCTATGGAACAAATGGAACTGAACCACACTACTCTAAAGGGAGATGTGGATGTTGTCAAAGGAAATGTGGAGGAGATGAAGGAAAAAATCGACCAGCTGACTCGAGCTATTCAGAATATGATAGCAAGGGATACCGAAGCTAGTAACCGTAGGAGTGTCCCTACCCCTCCTCCCCAGTATGAAGATAGTAATCCTCTTTTGGGTTTTGCGGCTGACTTGGAACGTGAAGCATTAGAGGCTAGTAAAGGGAAGACTAACACTCAACCTCTTGTAGGGTCTGTTCCTCCACCCGAGCACAATGGAGAATCACGACCTATACAGATACCTGTCACTCGTGAGGTCTCTGATGACTGGCACCTCCAACATGGAGAGGAAGACTCAAGGCAAGTAGTTCGTGAAACCAAATTAGCTGCCATGGAAGGAAGAAAGGAGGATGAAAAGTATAAGATAATTGAGGAACGGTTAAGGGTTGTGGAAGGATCCAAGATCTTTGGGATTGATGCCTTGGAAATGTGTTTGGTACCCGACGTGGTCGTGCCTCCTAAGTTTAAGGCACCTAACTTCGAGATGTATAAAGGGGTTAGTAGTCCAAAAAATCACATTCGGATGTTTTCCCGAAAAATGGGGGCACACCTAAGAATGAAAAGCTGATGATGCATGTTTTCCAATACAGCCTTAGTGGGGCATCCTTGGACTGGTACATGCAGCTGGAAAGGACCTACATCAAGAACTGGGAGGATTTGGCAAGTGACTTCATAAGGCAATACCAATATAATGTAGACATGGCCCCTAATCGCGTGCAATTGCAAAACATGTCTCAGAAAGGGAATGAATCTTTTAAGGAGTATGCCCAGAGATGGAGGGAGCTAGCCTCTCGTGTGCAACCTCCATTGCGGGAAAGCGAGCTAGTAGATACATTCATGGGAACTCTACAAGGATTATACTATGAAAAGATGATTGGATCTGTCTCAACAGGATTTGCGGATTTGGTTATCATTGGGGAAAGGATCGAGAATGGATTAAAAAGCGGAAAGATTGGAACACCGTCTTCCAATCAACATAACAACAAAGGGTACTCCGGAAATAGTTCGAAGAAGGAGGCCAACGCCATTTCTGCTGATAGGTATACTCAAGTACCTTATAACCCTTACATGGCGGCCACGGTCTCTGGTCAAGCGTCTCCTACGCTCCAGATCCAACAGCCAATGGCGCCACCCCCTCAAAATCAGCAACAACAGAAGCATCCCCGAAGGGAACAAAGGAGGCAATGGAAGGACTTTGACCCTATACCCATTACATATACTCAGATCCTGCCAATGTTAATCCAAAAGGGATTGGTAGAAATCAAGCCGTTAGGGCCCCCTCCAACGCCTCCTCCTCGAGGGTATGACGCTAATGCTAGATGTGATTACCATGTTGGATCGCCAGGGCATACGACTGAAAAGTGTTTAGCCCTCAAGTTTAGGGTGCAAGATTTGCTAGATCAGAAGGTCATTAACTTCAGTTATGACACTCCAAATGTAGGAGATAACCCTTTCCCAGGGCACGCTGGACCAACTGTTAACTCCATTGAGGGACTCGGAGAGAACGTCCTAATTAGAAGGGTAGAACAAGTAAAGACCCCTATGACGAAAGTGAGGGAAGTATTAATTGGGTACGAGGAGTTTTAAAGGCTGCACGGTGACTGTGAGGATTGCGCGGCTAATCCCAATAGTTGTAAGAAGATGAAGGAGGTCCTCCAATAACTAATGGACCAAGGGATAGTACAGATTGGGTACTTAAGGAATATGAATGAGGTGGCTGCCTTAGACTCCCAGGGGCAAGTACCTTCTGAGATTCCATACCAGAAAAGAGGAGTCACGACTCCTATTCAAATACCAGTTCCTAAGCAGGCACAGGCGCCCATCCTAGTACTAGTTTCAAGGCCTACACAGGTTCGTATTCAGATATCAATTTCGGTGCCTGTACGAACACCAATTCAAATACCTGTTCCTGCGCCAGTCAAAGCCCCGGTGCCTACAATGTCAGAAGGTCCTATCACGTTCCATGTACCAACGCCATTTCCCTATGAAAGCACCAAGACTGTGCCTTGGAAATATGACATCACTGCGTCAGTAGGAGGGAAGACTATAATGCTGTCACCAGCAGTTACTAACATAGCTGGTATTGGAGGAATGACACGTAGTGGAAGGGTATACTCGTCAGAACAACCCAAGAAGGATATCCCCGAGAGCTCAAAGGGGAAGGAGACCACAAGTACAGGTGAGGGACCGTCCAAGAAGGGCATATCTCAAGAAGACGCCAAGGAGTTTTTAAGGATCATAAAGAAAAGTGATTATAGGGTGGTGGACCAACTAAATCAAACGCCATCCAAGATCTCTATTCTATCCTTGTTGTTATGCTCAGAGGCACATAGGGAATCCCTACTGAAGGTCCTAAATGAAGCCCATGTCACTAAAGACATATCAGTAATTCAATTCTACGAGGTAGTCGCTAATATCACCGCCAGCACCTGCATGGGTTTCAGTAGTGAGGAATTACCTCCCGAGGGACAAGCACATAATAAGGCCTTGCATATATCCGACAAATGTCAGGACACTATTCTATCAAGGGTGCTAGTAGATACAGGGTCTGCTCTAAATGTCATGCCTAAGGATACCCTTATGAAATTAACCTCTGTAAGGACCTTTATGAAGACCAGTTCCCTGGTTGTTAGGGCTTTCGACGGTTCGAAAAGAATGGTAATTGGGGAAGTAGACATACCTACAGTGGTGGGATCTCATACCTTCATGATCACTTTCTAATTCATGGACATTAATCCCTCCTGCACTTGTCTTCTAGGACGACCATGGATTCATGTTGCGGGCGCAGTTACTTCCACACTTCATCAGAAGTTGGAGTTCATATCTGGGGACAATTTAATAATTGTTGATGGGGAGGAAGACATGTTCGTCAGCCATCTCTCGTCATTCAGATACATAGAAGTGGATGGGGAAACATTTGAAATACCGTTCCAAGCTTTGGAGGTTGTGACGGTCAGTCGTAAGCAAGTCGTTCGGCAGGAGGAAAGGCCGAAAAGGATCACAGACTTGATTCAAAATGGGGATACTAGGGGCTGGGGCAAAGTGATAGAGATACATGAAAAGAAGGATCAATTCGGGCTGGGTTACAAACCGGCTAAGTAAGGGGTTCTGAAGTCTCGTCGGATGACATTTCCCCCTCTTGAAGAAACTTTCCATAAGGCCGGATTCAGAGATGAAGATCAGGTGACTGCAATTGAAGAGGAAAATAGAGGGATACCAGATTAGGTGCGCCATTGTACACCAGATACAGTTCTCAACAATTGGAGGGCCATCGAGATTCCTGAGATGATTTCTATTTCAAAGTAATTTACTTTTCTAAAAAATAAATAATAATAAGTCCTTTGCTATGCCCAAGGCAAATGGACAAGCTTTGTAGGGCCACCGTTTGTTTCTTTGAAATTATTTAATAATAAAATCGCATTTTGTTTTCAATCAAGATCTTTTTTCTTTCTTAGTTATTCTTTTTTCAAATGGCACTTTCTTTTCATTACTTTCATTTGCACCAATTCAAAAAATAATAAGCATAAAAAAACTCCCTCATGTAGATTTAAAAATGAACCTATTGAAAACGACACCGCTATAATTCCTTACAATTTCGAGTTCCTGATTAACCAAGCAGAAGAGGGTGATGAGGACGATTGTGAGCTCCCTGAAGAGCTAGCCAGAATGTTAAAGCAGGAGGACAAGGTGATACAACCTCATCAGGAACCAGTGGAGGTGATCAATCTGGGAACTGAAAAGGACAAAAAGGAGGTTAAAGTCGGTGCTTCTTTAAATAAGGACGTCAAGGGGAAGTTGATCAAGTTACTACAATAGTATGTAGATGTGTTCGCTTGGTCTTACCAAGATATGCCCGGTTTGGACACGAATATTGTTGAACATAAGCTACCGCTTAAACCCGAATGTCCACCGGTCAAACAAAATTTAAGGTGGACTAGACCAGATATGACTCTCAAAATCAAGGAAGAGGTTAAAAAGCAGTTTGACGCAGGGTTCTTAGCCGCAGTGAAGTATCCAGAATGGGTAGCCAACATTGTGCCCGTGCCAAAAAAGGACGGAAAAGTCAGAATATGCGTAGACTATCGAGATCTCAACAGAGCAAGTCCTAAAGATGACTTTCCACTACCCCACATTGATGTGTTGGTGGATAACACTGCTCAATTCTCAGTCTTCTCATTCATGGATAGATTTTCCGGGTATAATCAGATCAATATGGCTCCCTCCGACATGGAAAAGGCTACTTTTATTACTCCATGGGGAACCTTCTGTTACATGGTAATGCCCTTCGGGTTAAAGAACGTTGGGGCAACCTATCAAAGGGCAATGGTAACTCTCTTTCACAACATGATGCATAAGGAAATAGAGGTTTACGTCGATGATATGATTGCTAAATCACAAACTGAGGAAGAGCACGTAGTCAATTTACAGAAGTTGTTTGAACAGCTAAGGAAGTTCAAGCTACGACTAAATCCTGCGAAGTGTACTTTTGGGGTCGGATCTGGGAAGTTGTTGGGGTTCATAGTCAGTCAAAGAGGTATAGAAGTTGATCCTGACAAAGTGAAGGCCATCCAAGAAATGCCAGCACCGAGGACTGAAAAAGAAGTGTGTGGGTTCCTGGGGAGATTAAATTATATTGCTAGGTTTATCTCCCACCTCACTTCTACTTGTGAACCAATCATCAAGCTGTTGAGGAAAGGTCAAAGCCTCGAGTGGGGTGAAAACTGTCAAAAGGCCTTCGATCGAATCAAGGAATATTTACAAGAGCCACCCATATTGATACCACCCGTACCTGGAAGACCACTCATAATGTACCTAACGGTGCTTGATAATTCGATGGGCTGTGTACTCGGACAACAAGACGAAACGGGGAGAAAGGAGCACGCAATTTATTACTTGAGTAAGAAATTCACCGATTGTGAATCCAGATACTCCCTCTTGGAGAAGACCTATTGTGCTCTTGTATGGGCCGCCCGACGGTTAAGACAATACATGGTGTACCATACTACTTTCTTAATATCAAGAATTGACCCCATCAAGTATATATTCGAGAAGCCTGTAGTGACTGGAAGAGTGGCTCGGTGGCAGATGTTACTGACTGAGTATGACATCCAGTATGTTACCCAAAAGGCCATAAAAGGGAGTGTGTTAGCCGATCATCTCGCTCATCAGCCAGTAGATGACTATCAACCTATGCAATTTAATTTCCCTGACGAGGATGTGATGGCTATAAGAGACGATGATATTCCGGATTCTTACGAAGGACCTGAGCCCGGATCCCGGTGGAAGCTTATATTCGATGGAGCCTCGAATGCAGAAGGACATGGGGTAGGAGCTGTTATAACTTCTCCAACAGGATTCCACATACCTTTTACTGCGAGAATATGCTTCACGTGTACCAACAATATGGCGGAGTACGAGGCGTGTATCTTGGGAATTAACGAAGCCATTAACCTCTGAATCAAAATCTTAGAAGTATATGGAGATTCGGCTCTCGTCATCAATCAAGTCAAAGGAGAGTGTAGAACACTTAATGCCAAGCTGACTCGATATCGAGATTGTGTCTAGAAAAGGATAGCGTACTTTGTTGAGATCACCTTCCATCATATCCCCAGAGATGAGAATCAACTGGCAGACGCTTTGGCAACTTTGGCGTCCATGTTCAAAGTCAAATGGTATTACTAAGCACCGGCTATAAGGATTAATCGCCTAGATGAACCATCATATTGTGCAGCAGTGGAGGCCGAAGTGGATAATAAACTGTGGTTTTACAATATTAAACAGTTCCTCCAGAAACAAGAATATCCTGCAAATGCCTCAAGTGGGGACAAGAAAACACTTAGAAGACTGTCTGCCCAATTTTTCCTTGATGGAGAGGTACTGTATAAAAGGAATCATGACATGGTGTTGCTCTGGTGTTTAGATGGACACGAACAGGACATGCTCATCAGAGAAATACACGAAGGATCCTTCGGAACCCATGCAAATGGGCATACTATGGCTAAGAAGATTCTCCGAGCAGGGTACTACTGGCTGACTATGGAGTCCGACTGCTTTAAATATGTCAAGAAGTGCCACAAGTGTCAAATCTACGCGGATAAAATTCATGTGCCGCCAACTCCCCTGAATGTATTAACTGCTCTGTGGCCCTTCTCTATGTGGGGGATAGACATAATAGGGATGATTGAGCCAAAGGCATCAAATGGACACCGGTTCATTCTAGTTGCTATCGACTACTTCACCAAATGGGTAGAAGTTGCTTCCTACACCAATGTGACAAAATAAGTAATTGCACGATTCATCAAGAAAGAGATAATTTGTCGCTATGGGGTTCCTAACAAGATCATCACGGATAATGGGCACAATCTAAACAACAAAGTGATGGATGAGCTATGCGAGAGTTTCAAAATCGATCACCATAACTCGTCGCCTTATCGCCCGAAGATGAACGGCGCGGTAGAAGCAGCCAATAAGAACATCAAGAAGATTATCCAGAAAATGGTGAAGACCTATAAGGATTGGCACGAAATGCTCCCTTTCGCACTACATGGCTACAGAACCTCAGTTCGTACTTCGACAGGAGCTACGCCTTTTTCCTTAGTATATGGCACAGAAGCGGTACTCCCTATTGAAGTAGAAATTCCTTCACTTAAGGTCATAATGGAGACTAAGTTGGATGAAGCGGAGTGGGTACAAAATAGACTTGATCAACTGAATCTCATAGAGGAGAAGCGCATGGCCGCTGTGTGTCATGGTCAGTTATATCAGCGGAGACTCAAGAAGGCATTCGACAAGAAAGTTCGTCCTCGCCTATTCGAAGAAGGAGACATGGTATTAAGGAAAGTGCTACCCATCTATAAAGATCCTCGTGGCAAATGGACCCCAAACTATGAAGGATCGTATGTTGTAAAGAGCGTCTTCTCTGGCGGAGCTTTAATGTTGACTACTATGGATGGAGCGGATTTACCGCGGCCGGAAAATTGTGATTCAGTCAAAAAATACTATGCCTAGAAAAAGAGGATAAAAGCCCGCTAGGTCGAAAACCCGAAAGGGCGACTTAGGCAAAAATTAGGGCGTCCCGGTGGATTGAAAACTCGAAAGAGCAATCCAGGCAAAAATTTGGGACTTAAAAAAAATGATACCCGACAAGTCGAAAACCCTAAAGGGCGGCTAGTTGAAAAAAATGGTATATTATCCTGATGGACTAAGACTCAAAAAGAACGGTCCAGGCAAAATTAAGGATATCCAAAAGGCATATGACTGATAGCACTTACGGTCACGCAACGGGATTAGGAAAGGAAGGAGCAATCCAATCGTCATCTTCAGAAGCGAAGTGTCATGGCCTCGGAGATTTAGGGATATTAGCTGGTGTTTGAATTCAATAGGGACATAGATAAATTTGTTTTTTGTATTGCCATTTTTCATCTTATAGATTTGTAGTAATTCCTCCTTATGAGGATTACTTTCCTTATGTACTGTTGCCTATTTATGGGCCATTTTTCAATAAATAAAATTTTCTTTTCTTCCCAATTATTTCGTGTGATTACAAAATACCGATTAATTATAGAATAATGCATTGAAACATTGGGCATAATCAAAAGCTTTCAAAAAAAAAGAGAAAAAGGAAAGGTATTTTACTTCGATTTGGAAACAGTGAAAGGATCATATTTCCTCCAAGTCAAACATAGGGTCTATATATTAACGGTCACGATTTTAATCATTAGGGAAGTTTCGTTAAAAGGGATGATACGTATCTCCAGATAGCAAGAATATATGACTTGTTACGCTCATCAAAGGAGTCAAGGGTTCAGGGGTTGGGAAGTCGGAATATTGCACTAAGTTGGGTTTCCGTAAATACATGCATTGCATATCATAAAAGAGGCGTTATCCCAAATAATGCATCATGCATAAAAGCACACATACTTTTGAACATACATACATGGCATAGGGCTCATAGCTTACGCTCAGGGATAAAGGGGTTCAATCGGGTATTTTTCCAAGGGTTTATTACCAGGGATATTATACACAGGGATATTGAGAACCTATCAACTCCGCGGTCAAAATTAGGGTTCCTTTATATTTAATCATCTCCTCCTCGTGAAGATGAAGACTCACCGTCATCATCATCCCAGACTGAAGCTGATTAAATAGGGGCAGCTGTAGTACCCCAAATTTTGACCAATGATTTTTCATCTTTTTAGGGTTTTTGGTGTTACTAGGGGGTGTCATTTGGGCTTTGGGGTGTGCTATTACTTTTGGGCCCAGTTTTTGGGTTTTTGGGTTTTTGGGTTTATATAAAGTTTTTACATTTAGGATTTAGATTTATTTTCTATTTCATTTTTTGCTCATTTATTTTAAGGTAAAGTTTTATTTTGAGATTTTATTGATTATAAGAAATTATTGGGGATTTCACTCATTTTAGATTTTTTAGAGTAGAATGAATTAGGTTTTTATTTTATTAGAAAAAAGACTTGGGCTTTTTAAAATTTTTATTCTTGTAGAGTTTATTATTTTAACAGAAAATTAAGTGGGTATAATTTTAGAATTTTGTTTTTTATTAGGAAATAGTTAGGTCTTGTTTTAATATTAATTAGTTTAAGTATTCTATTAATATCCTTTTATTATTAATTAGGAATTTCGTTTTAATTAAGATTTAGAGGTCAAATATATTTTTAGTTATTAATTAAGGATATTTTCATGTTGATTATTAGAATTTAGGTGATATTTAGAATTTTGATTTAAGTTAATTTATTTTTTGTTTTTTATTTCAGTCAAACGCGTTGACCCAAGTGGGCCGTCCCCTTCCCCATTGCTAACCCTAAATTTTGCGCAGCTGAAAAGTAGTTGGATCAAAAAAAATCAATCAAATCTAATTGTTTGAATCAAACCAAATCTGTACAAACGATTACAATCCGATTACAAAATCAAATCGAATCAAAATACATCAGTTTTTCCTAATACAGAATCAATCTAATAAATTTATAAAAAAAAACCTAATTTGTACCTATAAAAGCTAAAAGAAAATTCAGATTAGTGGACGGAAAAACCCTAGGCAAAAAACTCTTGTGGCTGCGCGAATCCCTCCCTTCACCTAAAGCTCACGATCTTCAAATAGAGACTTACGGTTCATCACTAGAACCCTAATCACTCTGAGCTAAGCCACATCCACACCTGCAAATAAGAAAAGAAAGGAGATTAGAAGAGAAAGGGATAAACAAATATACGACTAGTTTCACGGCACGGACGGTAAATGACAAAAAAACTTAGCTTTTTTTAAGATTGTGTTTCTGATTATTGTTGTTGTTTGTTTCTGGGTTTTTTTCGTAAAATTAGGGTTAGGGTTCATAGGATGTAGGGTTAGGGTTCTTGGGGGTTCAAAGGGTTTCTAGGTTTTGGTTGAATTTAGGTTAGGGTTCATACGGTATAGTTAGGGTTCATGTAATTCTGGGTTAGGGTTCGTTGATTTTGGGTTAGGGTTCATAGATTCTGGGTTGGGGTGGGGATAGGGTTCTTGATGTTTGAATTTCCTGGTTAAATCGTCAACCGGATTCTGGATATGGAGGGTGGTTTGGGGTGATGCGCGGTGGCCGGAGGGCTCACCGGCGGCGAGTTGTTTAGAGAGAGAGTAGAGAGAGGCGAGAGAGAATTAGGATAGAGAGAGAAGGAGAAGATAGAGAAAGAAGGAGAAGATAGAGAGAGAAAGAAAAGGAGAAAATGAGAGAGTGCTGAGAGGAGTTCAAAGGATATACTCCCTCTCTTCGCTGCAGGATTGAAGGCACGTGGCCCCGTCAGGGTCGTGCGATTAGGAGACGTTGACCTATCCAGGGAACGTTCGCCTCCCGTAGACCTTGTCTGACTTATCATCTGAACCGATCAAAGGCATTACTTTAAAAATTATGCTGATCTATCGCTCGTGGTTCATTCAGGTTGTGATGCGTTAGATGGATCTGACGTTTCGTAGATGAGTCAATTGGTTGACTCTCTCCCGTGGACTCCCAGACTGAACTTTGGATCCTTTAGCTAACGGGACTTGCGCCCTAACGCTATTACCACCCCCCAGAAGCCCATTTGCTTTTGCTTCAATAGAAAATACCCCCCTGTTTGTTTTTTTAATAAATAAATTAATAACTTAATTTATTTAATCAGAATTTAAATCTTAATTTAGTTCTTTAATAATCAATTTAATTACTCAACTTAATTAGTATAGTAGGTTTTTAGATTTTAAGTTTCTTAATAATTAAATTAATTACTTAATTTAATTAATTAATTAGGTTTTTTTACTTAGGTCTTTTTTAAATAATTAGGTTAATTACTTAATCTAATTACTTAATTGGGTTTTAAATTTTTAATTAGGGTGGGGAAATAGGATTTTAGGGATTTTTTAGTATTAGGTCAAGTATTTAAATTTTTTTTAATTGTTAACAAGGTTTTATAATGGAGTTTGTTTCTAAATTTTTTTTTAGGGGATGGAAGGCTTCTTTGTTTTGGAATTTTTATAAAAATTAGGTTGTAGGATTTATTTTAAAGAAAATAGTTGTAGGTTTTATTTGGATAAATTTGAGTTATACTAAAATTTTATTGTATTTTTGGGATTAAAATACTGTTTTTTGGGTTTATTCTTAAATTTGAAGAAAATTATCTTTTATTTATTGGGATTAATTTGGGGGATAAATTTTGGTTTTTAGCATAATAACATTTTGGACTTTATTCTTTTTTTTATGAAAATTCAAGTCATTTTATGTGGGATTTCTAAGGGACTTCTAGGGTTTTAAACATGGGATAGAGCTCTAATTTCCGAGAGCATAAATAAAGGAATAGGGTTTTTTGGGATAAGGGATAAAATATGGTTTTTTTTGTAAATTATTAAAATTAATTTTCTGTTTTTCTAAATAAATTAAGGGAATATTTTTTAATAAAAATAAGGGATGGGATAAGGGATAAAGCTCTTAGGTTCCAAGAGTTAAAATATAGGCCAAAGGGATTAAGGGATAGAACTCTCCATCCGAGAGTATAAATAATGGATAAGGGATAGAACTCTCCATCCAAGAGTATAAATAATGGATAAGGGATAGAACTCTCCATCCGAGAGTATAAATAATGGATAAGGGATAGAACTCTCCATCCGAGAGTATAAATAATAGATAAGGGATAAAACTCTTGATATCTGAGAGTATAAATAAATGGATTAGGGATAAAACTCTTGATATCCGAGAGTATAAATAAATGGATTAGGGATAGAACTCTTGATATCCGAGAGTATAAATAAATGGATTAGGGATAGAACTCTCCGTCCGAGAGTATAAATAAGGGACAAGGGATAGAACTCTCCATCCGAGAGTATAAATAATGGATAAGGGATAAAACTCCTTATCTAGGAGTATAAATAATAGATCAAGGGATAGAACTCTTTATCCAAGAGTATAAATAGTGGATTGGGTTTAGGATTAGGAATGAGAATGGGATTAGGGGGTTGGAATAGGGGAGGTGAACTACGGTTACTCTGATCCTTCAAAATTGAAGGTACGTAGGCATAGGGTTGTAAACCCTAGCGAGTACAATAATAAAAAACTTAGGATTCTTTTTGTAAATAAATCATTTAGACAAACAAACAAGCATACCCTAAAATCTAAGGAGGATCCCATTGAGTACAATGGAGGTGAGGGGTGCCTAACACCTTCCCCTCACTTAACTGACTCCCGAACCTTAGGAATCTCTGCCCTTGGGATTAAGGATTTTTAGGTTTATCATTATTTTCCTTAAAAAATATGATGGCGACTCGAAGATTTTTAGCCGGCCGCGACATGTACAAGAGGAATTTCGACATGGTTTTGCTACGTTGTGTTGATGAACACGAGGCAGGCTTGTTAATGGAAGAGGTTCATGAAGGTTCTTTCAGTACCCATGCCAACGGGCATGCTATGGCTAGAAAGTTGTTAAGGGCAGGGTATTACTGGATGACTATGGAGTCTGATTGTTTTAAATACGCCAGAAAATGCCATAAATGCCAGATTTATACTGATAAGGTGCACGTACCGCCTACTCCTCTAAATGTATTGTCATCTCCTTGGCCGTTTGCCATGTGGGGCGTTGATATGATTGGAAAGATTGAGCCGACTGCTTCCAATGGGCATCGTTTCATTTTGGTTGCCATTGATTATTTCACGAAGTGGGTGGAGGCATCCTCGTATGCCAACGTCACCAAGCAAGTGGTAGCCCGGTTTATAAAGAAGGACATCATCTGTCGTTATGGGGTCCTAGAGAGAATCATTACTGATAATGGTTCGAATTTGAACAATAAGATGATGAAGGAGCTATGTCAGAGCTTTAAAATTGAACATCACAATTCTTCTCCATACCGTCCGAAGATGAATGGTGTTGTTGAGGCGGCGAAAAAGAATATTAAGAAGTTTGTGCAAAAAATGGTGGTAACATATAAAGATTGGCATGAGATGTTTCCCTATGCCTTACACGGTTATCGCACTTCAGTGCATACATCAACTAGGCAACTCCTTTCTCACTGGTATATGGTATGGAAGCAGTTCTACCATTAGAGGTTGAGATTCCTTCTTTGAGAATTCTGGCAGATGTGAAGCTTGATGAAGCTGACTGGGTGCGTTCCAGGTTGAATCAGCTGAGCCTTATTGAAGAGAAGATATTGGCAGCCATTGCATATGGCCGATTGTATCAGAGCAGGATGAAGAAAGCCTTTGATCAGAAAGTACGTCCTCGGTGTTTTTAGACAGGCGAGTTGGTTTTGAAAAGAATCCTTCCTCCTCAGACAGATCACAGGGGCAAATGGACTCCAAACTACGAAGGGCCATATGTAGTAAGAAAGGTTTTCTCCGGTGGAGCCTTATTAATTTCAACTATGGATGGATAAGATTTTACATCCCCTGTGAACGCAGACGTAGTCAAAAAATACTTTGCATAAAAGAGACTCGTTGGACATAAAAAGAAGATCCAGGCAAAAAAGGGCATCCCGACGAACCATAAAAAGAGAAGGTTCGGGCAAAAATTAGGGATAAAAAAAAAGAAGAAGAATAAACCCGCAAAGTTGAAAACCTGAAAAGGCAACTTTGGCAAAAATGGGTATCTCGGTGGATTGAAAACCTGAAAAGGGCGATCCAGGCAAAAGTTAGGGATTTGAAAACGAGAGGTTGCGGCCTGCGTTCGATCTGTGAACACTTTTGACACTTGGGAATTTCGAAGGAAAGGAATCAGTCCAGTCAGTCTCTTCGAAGGTCAAAGCATCTGTGGATAAGCAAGGCATATGAGTCATAGCTGAATTGAATCATGGTGGATATCTGTTCCCACATTGCCGACATGTGTATTTTCTTTTTACTTTTGTGCAATTACCTCTTTTCAGGAATTGCTTCCGGTTGTAAATGCCTATTTACAGGCCAACTCAATCAATAAAATTTTCATTTCACTCAGAGAGCTTTCCATTTGTGTTCTTACTTTTACTGTTTTGTTTGTGAAAACGTCCAATATTTTGATAAACATTGCATGTGAAAACGTTAAGCTTTGCGGAGCATAATGGAAAACAATTGAAATTGCTTAGGCAACGGACATTGTGGATGGTAATCGAGGTAGCCATTTTTGCATACGAAATATTTTGTTGTTGTGTGTTTGCAGGGTAACAAAAAAAATTTCCCCAGTAGAGTTACTCTGCCCCGCACTGGAAGATTGTCATCCTCATCAGAGCTTACTCTCCCCGGCAAGAGTACAAAATATTGTGTCACCAGCCGAAGTCCTGGTTGGTTTATTATTCCCCAACAAGCAGTTAGGAGTGGATTGCTCCAAGGTGGATGTTGTTGTATCTCCAGCAGGAGATGTGTTGGTGTCTCTGAAAGGACTTTATTTTCCCCACAGAGTCTGGTACTCACTTTCCTCAGCAGGTCAGGAAGTGTAATTCCGTCAGCAACGGCATGCTCTAATCCCCAGCAGGGTAAAATCTTTCCTCTAACAGCAGGTTAAGCTCAATGATATCCCTCAGCAGGTTTCGTTAACTTTTCTCCCCGACAGAGTTATTCTCCCTAGCTTTATGGTTTCATCATCCTTATCAGACTGTCACTCTCCCCAGTCAGAGTACAGAAGATTGTTCCCCAGCCAACATTTAAAGTGGATTGCTCTAGGGTGGATGTTGTTTTATTACCGCAGGAGATTTGTGGAATGTATTCCCGGGATAAAGATTTTGTCTTCCCCACATAGTCTTGGTGTCTACTCCCCTCGGTTAGTCAGGAAACGTGTTTTCACCGGTAGCAGCGGGTTAAATTCAATAGTTGACATCCCCAGCAGGTCTAGTATTTGTGATTTGTCTCCCCAAGCAGAGTTTGGTGGTATTCTTCGCAACGGGTTTGTTCAGCAATGGTTGACATCCCCAGCGGGTTTTTAAGTCCAAGTGATATTTGGCACTCTTCCGATTCAGGTCCTGGTTTCCTTTTTCAAAGAGTTATATATAATCCCCAGCAGAGTGGATTTTCTTTTGGATTTCATCTCCAGCAGAAGTTGTTGATCAAAGGAGTTGGTCGATTTGATCCTTCTCAGCGGAGTTCTTGGGCTCGGAGGACAATTTATTTTGTCATCCCCGGTGGAGCTACTTTCGTTTTCAGCATTTTTTTGCTGGAGCGTTTCTTGTTGCATTGCATAAGCATCGTTTGCATGGCATCCTCCCAAACGCGTAGCATTTCCATTTCGCATGGAGCATTATGCCATAGAAAAATTCAAACATATGCATTTGAAGCATAAGCCAGGTTTGATACTTTCTTTACCAGTTCTCTTCCTCGGCAGAGATGGTATAACTCAGGAGATTTTGTTTTACTATATCCCCAGTGAGATCTCTAGTGGATTCGTCCTTCATATTGTTGTACATTCTGGTACACCCCTGTAGTGTTGTCTGTTTAGGTTTCTCTTTTTCTCAACTTTGATTCCAGATCAATTCGAGGGTCGTAAAATTGTTGCTTTTACCCTTGGCTGTCTTGTTATCCCCAGCGGAGTCCGCCTTCGGCCGGTCTCCCTTTTCGAGTTCGCCTTCGGCCATCCTCGTATTCTTTTGTTGGTTAGTCCGCCTTCGGCCGATCTCCCTTTTCGAGTTCACCTTCGGCCGTCCTCGTATTCTTTTGTTGGTTAGTCCGCCTTCGTCCGATCTTCCTTTTCTAGTTCGCCCTCAGCCAAACTCGTATTCCTTTGTTGGTCAGAGCGCCTTCGGCCGGTCTTCCTTTTCGAGTTCGACTTCGGCCGTCCTCGTATTCCTTAGTTGGGTAGAGCGCCTTCGGCCGGTCTTCCTTTTCGAGTTCGTCTTCGGCCGTCCTCGTATTCCTTTGTTGGGTAGAGCGCCTTCGGCCGATCTTCCTTTTCGAGTTTGCCCTCGGCCAACCTCGTATTCCTTTGTTGGGTATAGCGCCTTCGGCCGGTCTTCCTTTTCGAGTTCGACTTCGGCTGTCCTCGTATTCCTTTTTTGGGTAGAGCGCCTCCGGCCGGTCTTCCTTTTCGAGTTCGTCTTCGGCCGTCCTCGTATTCCTTTGTTGGGTAGAGCGCCTTCGGTCGGTCTTCCTTTTCGAGTGCGCCTTCGGCCGTCCTCGTATTCTTTTTTTGGGTAGAGCACCTTCAGCCGGTCTTCCTTTTCGAGTGCGCCTTCGGCCGTCCTCGTATCCTTTTGTTGGGTAGGGCGCCTTCAGCTAATCTTCCTTTTCGAGTTCGTCTTCGGCCATCCTCGTATTCCTTTGTTGGGTAGAGCGCCTTCGGTCGGACTTCCTTTTCGAGTGCGCCTTCGGCCGTCCTCGTATCCTTTTGTTGGGTAGAGTGCCTTTGGCCGGTCTTCCTTTTCGAGTTCACCTTCGGCCATCCTCGTATTATTTTGTTGGTTAGAGCGCCTTCGGCCGGTCTTCCTTTTCGAGTTCGTCTTCGATCGTCCTCGTTTTATTTTGTTGGGTAGAGCGCCTTCGGCCGGTTTTCCTTTTCGAGTTCGCCTTCGGCCATCCTCGTATTATTTTGTTGGTTAGAGCGCCTTCGGTCGGTCTTCCTTTTTGATTTCGCCTTTGGCTGTCCTCGTATTATTTTGTTTGTTAGAGCGCCTTCAGTCGGTCTTCCTTTTCAGCATTGTCCACCTTCGGCTGGCAAACACTCCATTTCATTATCCCCACAGTTTCCAAATTTCAAGGTTCTTTTGGTATTCAATCTCCGTGTATCCTTGAATGTCTGAAAGTCGTTGCTATCATACCTTCAGGACCAAGTTGATTGAATAGGGGTAGCTGTAGCACCCCAAAATTTGCCATCTTACTTTTAACACTAACTGGCTTATGTTTCATCTCATTTTGCATTATCATTTGTGCATATCATTGGTTCTTAACATGGGATCAAGGTATCTAGGCCAACTCAAGGGAAGAAGATGTTTTCCAGGGCTTCAAGCAAAAGTTCATGTGTATTGTCCAAGGGGCTAAGAGGAGAGAGGGTTCTTGATGTCCTCATTACTCAAGCCACAAGGAAGCCCTAGATCTCTGGCTATCCCAATTGGTCCATCACCTCAAACTTGGCAAGAGATTTCAAGTGGATCACACCCTCCTAACCTGATTTTTTTAAATTAGGTTTTTTGAGATTCTTGAGTTTAATACCCCAATGGGCAAGATCTTTGAGTTTTTATCATCACCAAATGGAACATCTCATCATTGTTTGAGAGGATACACATCATACTCAGAGGAATTTGGATTTGGAGCATGGGTCGATTCCACCTAGACTAAGGGCACCAAAACTAGGGTTTGCCATAAAATCAGTTTATTTCTGATTTTTGGGGAAATACTTGATTCCATGGTATTCCTCATGTCCCTAAGTGTCTAGGATTGGAGAATTGTCCATCAATTTGGTTCAGAAGGATTTCAATTGATCAGAAGATTGAAAATCAGGAGAATTTGGGATAAAGTCAACTGTGTAGTGAAAAAAGTCAACTCCTGACTTTTTGAGGTCAACATGTTGATTTTCAAATCATATATGATCCATTTTTAGGTGACCTCCGAGCATCATTTCCATTTCTTTTCAACACCAAACTTGTTCCATGTTCTTCCTAGTTTTCATCAAGCTCAAGATCTCCTTATTTGGTGAAGAATTCAAAGAGTTGTGATGCTCTAAAGTGTGGCACATGGATATGTTTTAAGGCATCACCTTTTGGCATATTTGTGAATCATCATCTTGCAGCATCATGCGTACCTTTCCATGAACACCATATATCATTCTTTTCTTCAGAAAATCATACCTTAAATGACCAAACACACCATGTATGTACCATGCACCATTTGTTCTTGCCATGCCAAAAGTGGAAATGCACATACATCATGGATACTACCTCATTCTATTCCCTCACGTGCTAGCTCTTCTCACACTTCCTTCATGACATTTTTGCTCATCAAACCACCCAAAATACAACTCATCAAAGGCCATAATCCGTGTACATTCAATTTTGGCATTTTTGGAAAAACTTGGAAACAAATCATTTCACACATCATGGGCCTTCAAAAACAACCCAGACCCACTCTATAAAAGAAAACAAACCATAAACGAGAGAGGATTCCTTCATTTGCTCAGCTTCAGATCAGAAACTTCATTGTTCTCTCAAAAATTTCTCAAGCTCGGATCTCAAGTTCTCAAGGGTTTTCTTTCACTTTTTTGCTCGATCTGCACTTATTGAAGCTTGCTGAAGCATTTGGAGTGGTTTTCTGAAGATTTCAAAGTGATTAGAAGAAGCAACGGACTGTCTCCGTTGAGTAAACTTCTTCAACTTTTTTCCTCCATAATAAACGTGCATTAAGCCTGTTTGATGGTAATTCTGAAGTCCTCTCATGGTGGAGGCACTGTTTGCATGCTTGTTGTGTTGATTTACATGAGTTTCAGTTTGAACATCAAATTTTCGAGCTCATTTTTCATGGCTTTTAAGTGATTTTAAATGAAAATAGATGCTAGATTCTTGATCCTTGTGGAATTCTCTTCAAAATGATGTACCTGTTTGTGCGTTTTGTTTAGCTTTCATTCAGTAACTCCGGCGATGTGGCCAGAGAAGACGAACAGAGAAGGTCTCCGGCGTCTAGGGTTTTATTTGGCCGTTGGAGGTTTTGACTCTATGACCAGCCAATCAAAGCTTGGCATTTTTCCAGCTCGTTTAATGAGTTGCCAGCGTGGCAAGGAGGGTAAGTGAAACGCATCGTTTCACTTATTCTGAGTTTTTGGTTGGTTTTTGTTTGTGTTATGGGTTGGGCTTATGGTAATTACTTTCTGCTCACCCCTTCCCTGGCCCATGCGCGTGTTAGCTGTGAATCATGTGTTGCTGTTATTGCTATTGCACCCCCTGCTTGATCCATTTTATTTTTATTTCTTTTTCTTGTATTTTCCATTTAATTTTATTTCTAAATGTTCTAACCATGATCAAAATCCATAAAAATACATTTATGATTATTTGTTGTGTTGAGATATTTGTCATGATTTTTATTTTTATTTTTCACTTTATTTTCATATTTTATTTGAATTTAATTTGTGATATGCTTTTACACTTTTGTCCTTGAGCTAGGGTTTGTGTTTTGATTCCATGTGCTTGCCTTTTTTAGCCAATCTTTTTACCTTGTTTTGACATATGGATGAGAAATGTATGAGTGCTATCTTGCTGCCTTGGTGATCATCTTTGATTGTTTTTCATGTGACTTTTGATGCTCCTCGATTCATGCTCGATCATTTGCATACCTTGACTTGTGGAGCACCTTTGAGCATGTTCTTTAACTAGTTTTGTTCCAATATGTTTTCACATGTTTGATGGATATTTAAACTTTCCTTTGATTATTTTTGGGGAATTTATTGGATCATTTTACTATTTTTGGTTGATGCCCTCATTTGATGATGTTTTGAGCTTGCTAGTGCACACATCTTGACCTAATTTGGTGCTCTTGAATGCCATGAATTCCTTTGTTACTTTGTGATCTTTCTTTGATGGATAAAACATGTTTGAGATTTTGTTTTTCCTTGGCCCTTGGTGCATGATCTTTCTTTGGTATGGTTTTACTTGTGTGGAAACATGTGAATCATTTTGAGCTTTATTGTGTTGCATACTTGCATAGTTGTATTACATGCTTTGAGTATAATACTTGATGATCTCTCTTTATTGATTTGAGTTTAATTTTGGTTTGTGGATGATGAATTTGCTTCTGCGCCCCTTTGGATTCACATTATGTTTCCATCTCATATGATCATTATGGTTTGATTTATATGATGCATATCATTATCATTTGACTTGTTGTTTCTTTAGCTCATAATGCATCATGATGTGAGACCTTCTTGTATGCTTGAATTGGTTGAATTTGGCATGACTTGAGTTCTGACTTTCCTTCATCTTCATCTTACTTTGTTCATCTTACCTTGATGTGGTTCTTAATGATGTTCAATTGTGTTTCTAATGCAAGTTTCCTTGCATCCTTTCTTGTTTGCTCTTACTTGCTTACTTGAATCTTCTTGTATGATCTTTGAAGCTTGATTGATGATTTGAATTAGATATGATATGCATGATGTACTTGCTGCCCTCTTTGGTTTCTCATCTCATATCTCTCTTTCTTCTTCATCTCCTTCACTTTTTTCTTTCCCCTTGGATCTTAAGACTTGTTCAAGTCTTGGATTCACTTTTATGTGCTCCCTTAGGGTTCCTAGTCCAACTTAATCTTTGATTAAGTTAGGATTAGGATAGACATTAGGATTTAAACCATGCATGCTAACTTAGGTAGATGTTTCCCTTTTTAACTCAACTATAGGTCCACTTTTGCATGACAACATTAGGATAGAATTCCCCTTAGTGTATACTTTTCCTTGAGTCTTCTCTTCTCATCTCATAACAATTCTAAAACACTTAATAAAATTAACGTGTATTGCACATGAGCCTTGCATGTGGGAAGTGAGGAATGAGGGGTTTCCTCTCATTTTTCTAGAGTGTTTGGTGGACGTTTCATCTTGGAACGATTTGCTAAGAATTCATTCTTATGTCATAGACTTCGGTGCAATGCAAGTTGCGAAATAACTCCAATCCACTTATGTCTAAAAAACACAAAATCAAATTCAAAACCTTTTATCCTTCGGGATTGTTAAGTCTCAAACCATTTTCAGAAAAGAGCACGTTATTTTCCATTTTGTCGCAAACAGGCATCGACCCTAACTGTCGGACGCGAACTTAATGTCGCTCATAAAAAACACTAAGACCTCGTTAGGTCAAACTACGACTGCTCTGATTTCCTCTCTCTGGTTAGATTGAGGATACGTAGGCACAAGACGGCGATGTCTTGGCGAGCAACCTTCCCCCCTTTTTGCGTAGTCCGTCGAACTACGTTGACTCTGACTTTCCCATTGCACAAGGGAATACATAGGCCTAGGACGGCGATGTCCTACCGAGTCACCTTTTGTTTTTTCCTTCCCGTTTTTGTTTAGCAGTAGGCTTTAGATAACTCACCCTTTGATTAGACAACAAGCGCAGATCCTATCGAGTACGATGGACGTGTGGGGGTGCTAATACCTTCCCCTCGCATAACCGACTCCCGAGCCCAGACTATGGTTGCGATGACCTAGTTTTTCCTTCCTTCAGGTTTTCTTTGATCGTTTCCTTTCCCTGCGTCGGGATAAATAACGTTCGGTGGCGACTATTCTGTTCTAGTTTTCTTGCCGGTTGTTTTTTCGCGGTTGCGACAGATAGCAACATCTGCCAACGGGCTATCCTTCCCGTGAGAGCAGGCTTTTCAAAGACATACTTGATTGGATCCATTTAGGAGATTAAACAAGTAGTGTGACGAATCATATACTGGCGAAGACGTTTGGCTGCCCAAGCTAAAGCACAACAAGTTTTCACAAGCGTAGTGTACCGAGTCTCGCAGTCGGTGAATTTCTAGCTCAAATAGTAAATGGCAGACTCTTTCCTTTTAGTTTCGTCTTGTTGGCCAAGTACACAACCCATCGAGTCTTCCAAGACTGTTAGGTAGATGATCAGTGGTCTTCCTATGCAGTCCTGATTCTTCTTGAGTAATTTGAAGATCGGCGCGCACGTCGCGGTCATGGGGAATATAAATCTGGAGATATAGATCAAACATCCCAGGAATCCCCTGACTTGTTTTTCAGTCTGCGGAGAAGGCATTTCTTGAATGGCCTTGACCTTGTCAGGATCAACCTCAATTCCTTTCTGGCTGACAATGAACCCTAAAAGTTTCCCTGAACGGACACCAAATGTGCACTTATTGGGATTCAAGTGGAGTTTGTACTTTCTCAGCCGCTCGAACAGTTTTGACAGGTGGGTCACATGCTCCTCCTCTGTCTTAGATTTGGCAATCATTTCATCGACATATACTTCGATTTCTTTGTGTTTCATGTCATGAAACAGAGTAGTCATGGCCCTTTGATAGGTTGCCCCAGCGTTCTTCAAACCGAACGGCATTACCTTGTAACAAAAAGTGCCCCATGGGGTAATGAATGAAGTTTTCTCCATGTCTTTCGGCGCCATTTTTATCTGATTATAGCCCGAGAATCCATCCATGAAAGAGAAGACTTTGAACTTTGTTGTATTATCTACCAGCATGTCAATGTGTGGTAAAGGAAAGTCGTCCTTTGGACTAGCCTTGTTTAGATCTCTGTAATCCACACACATTCAGACCTTTCCGTCCTTTTTCGGAACTGGTACGATGTTGGCTAACCATTGAGGATATTCTGATGTGGCGAGGAAACCTGCGTCAATCTGTTTCTGTACTTCCTATTTGATTTTGATGGCCATGTCTGGGTGAGTCCGTCTCAACCTCTGTTTTACTTGCGGACATTCTGATCTCAATGGTAGATGATGTTCCACGATGCTGGTATCCAACCCTGGCATATCCTGATAGGACCAAGCAAATACGTCGGGAAACTCTTTGAGAAGCTTTGTCAAACTTTCTTTGACAGTCGGACTGAGTAGGGCTCCAATCCTGACCTCCTTTCTTTCTTCCTCTGAGCCCAAGTTGACCGTTTCCAACAGATCTTTGTGAGGTTTAATAGACTTTTCCTCTTGTCTGAGTAATCGGGAGATCTCCTCTGGAATTTCTTCGTCATCTTCTTCTTCAGCCTCAAATATCGGGAATTCAAAGTTGGGAGAAGGCATCGGATCGTACGCTTCAATGGAGTTTAAAACAAGCAATCTGCATGACGTGATGATTGTTTTTTAGAAGAGATAGAGAGAAATGCAAGAGTGTGTGTAGTGTTTTTCTGAAAACTGTTTGTTTTTATTTGTTGTTTTTTAGGATTACCATTTTCTGAAAAAGCGAAAAGAGAAAACAACAATTAATGCAGAAATTACAGAACGACGTTTATTTATTTATAATCTTGTCGATTCTTGAAACTACAGCCCTATAAGACAAAACTCTGTCGCTTTGGACGAAGCGAAGAGGGACATTTACAGAAAGTAAGCCCTATTAAAACATTTGTTTCACCTGGGCAGGATGAAAGGTTAAAGATGGTAATTACTTAGACTTATGGAAGATCTTCGAGACATCGATTGCAACCCATTGGCAGCGAACTCCTCGGTGAATCACAAAGTCTGGTACCTTCTTTCTTGATTTGTCTTCAGAAATAACGTTGATTTCTGGTGGAGCAGGACCATTGGAATCTGTCTCCCAGGCAGAGTTGTCATAGGAGGATTCCTCAGTTGTATTTTGCATAGTATTTGTGCTCTAAGGTAAATCTCCCCATCCAGTTGGCTAGATGTCCTTGAGCCTGATACGAGAGCTTTCGGGAGCGGTATACTTGACCATGAAGTCGTATTTACCACTTGGTTGTCCCAAGGTGTCCCACACTTCTTTGGAACTGGAGGAGTCATCCCTTTTGATGACGTTGACCTCGGGGAAAGCATAGTTAATGAATTCTAGTCCTACAAATTTTGCAAATTCATCATCGTGCTGGATATTTTCAGAATGCCCTGAGTGTTGATCCCATGACATGGTGGGGACGCGGGTATTCTTTTCGATGATGCTGAGCTGATAAGCATCATTGGGATGATTCTCTTGCCCCGAGTCACCTGGGTAAGGCTGCCACATAGGCAGGTCATCCATCTGGCTATAATAGTCGTGGTCAAAGTTGTATTTCATTGGAGTGTCCTCCTCTAATGAATTTGGTGGAGCACGGCATCCTTCCGGATCACAATCTCCGTATATCATTTCGACATCTGACCTTGGTATAAATCTCTGACTTTGTGCGGGATAGCAAAATGGCGTAGGCACCTCTTCCTGAGACATATAACCGTCCTCGTTAAGATAGGACTTCCACTCTTCATCTATATCGGAGAAATCTCCCTCGTTGATGGTATGTACTTCTTGAGACAGTGGGTGAAGGAAACCTCCACTGTGGAAGAAGTTCTGAATAGGATGAAAACTTTCAGCTTTAGTAGTCTGGGTACAGGTTGAGGAAAATCCAAGACCTTTCTTTGTCTTGTTATCCGTAGGAATGACAAGCTGTCCCCATCCTTTTGCGTTGTTAGTCTCGATTACTTTGAGAGCATCTTTGTACGAGGAAATCGATGTTCCTTTTTCTGATTGATTCTCATTGCTCACCGAAAGCGCTTGGAACTGATTTCCATCAACCTCTTCTGGTTCTACACAAGTGGACAACGATAGGTTACTCACGATAAATGCCTGTTCTCCACAGACCGTGAGGAGTTGGTCATTCTTGACGAACTTCAGCTTCTGGTGAAGTGTCGAAGTGACTGCCCCAGCCTGGTGTATCCAAGGTCTTCCCAACAAACAGCTGCATGTTGCTCGGATGTCCATGACCTGGAAAGTGACTAGGAAAGTGTGAGGACCAATAGTTATGGGAAGGTCGACTTCGTCGATAACTATTTTTTTGGACCCGTCAAATGCTTTGACGACAACCTCACTGCCTCTCATCGGAGATCCTTTGAATGATAGTCGCATTAGGGTGGACTTCGGCATAACATTGAGATCCGATCTGGTATCTACCAGTACACTGGCTAAAGCATTGTCCTGGCAGTTGACTGTGATATTGAGCGCCATGTTGTGACTTGGGTCCTCTTCTGGCAATTCCTCATCACTAAACCCCAAGTTGTTGCAGGAAGTGATGTTAGAGACGAGGCTATCGAACTGTCATATTGACACATCCTGTTCCACAAAGGCTTGTTCTAAGACTTTCTATAGAGCCTCTCTGTGAGCTTCAGAACTGAGCAAAAGCGATAACACTGAGATTTTTGAAGGAGTTTGTAACAGCTGATCAACAATGTTGTATTCACTCCTTTGGATGAGCTTCAGCATCTCATCATCGTTCTTTGAGAGGTCGGGATTACTGGATTGACCGACTGGTGGATTAGGAACTTCTGTTTGAGGTTCCTTTTCTCTGTTAGGTTCTCCAACTTCTCGGTTGAAGATTCGACCACTCCTTGTTACTCGACTGATGTCTGCAATATTCACGACGGAGGGTAATAGAATTTCCTTTCCATTCTCAATTGTTGTTGCACCGTATTTGTAAGGGATAGCCTTAGTTGATTCATACGGTAACGGTCCTGGTAGATAGATAACTACAGGAGCCTTCTGATTTTTCTGACTGTCGTAGGTAACTTCAATCAGTTCCTGGTTAAGAACCTTCGATTCGTCAAGTAGAGGGATGATGGTACAAACATCTTTGGTCCTCTCGTGATCAGAGATCACGACAACATCCCTGATTTGATCAGCAAAATAGTCTGGCGTCCAGTTGATTAACCCAGAACTTGGGCATGGTCGAATCCATTTATGGTCCAACTGACTCTGAAGGGCTACCCGCACGAGGTAACATCCTTGGTTATTTTCTGAGCAGACTCCACATCGCTCGTAGTTAAGTGGTGGCACCTGGCCACGTCCGCTTTGTATGCAGTGTAACCTTACTAGATCTGTTTCCATTGATCGAACATCCTGACTTTGATGCCTAGTAGGGTTCGCATTAACCACACTGATTTGTTGCGTGTCTTCATCCATATAGATTGGAAGCCACCAGTGGTTTAACAAGTGTTACAAAGTTCTTTGCACGAGAGCACACCCTTGGTTACTCTCACGACACACTTTACAGTTCTGATAATTAAGTGAAGTCAGGAAACCGAGCTGGACTTGTGTAGCGTGTAACTCCACCAAGCTGGTATTCATCAAGCGAATATCAAAGATTTGAATCATATCTACTTGATACTGATTTCTATCGCGGTAATCCTGAATCCATCCAAGATCCATCTGACGCTAGAGGGCCTCTTGTACAAAAGAGCATCCCTGTTTGTTTACCGAGCAAATCAGACAGGAATTGTAATTATGTCGTGGCAGATTATGATGTTGGCTTTGCCTTGAGTGCATTGCCACCAAGTTGACATTCATCGCACGAATGTCATGGTTTTGAATGAGGTTGGAACTTGTATAAGTCATGTTAACTCCACGAACTCGATGCTCTTGGATCCACCCGAGATCCAATTGTTCCTGTAGAGCTGATTGAACCACAGAACATCCTTGATTGTTTTTAGAGCAGATATTACACTGGTGATAGTTATGAGGTGGCACATGGTCGTATCCACTCTGTCTACAATGTATCTTGACCAAGTTGGCCCTCAATAAGAGTACATCATAAATTTGATAGCTGTTGTTAGACTCTCCCTCTATCAAATTTACCGCAGCTTTCTCGTGTTGAGGCAGCGGGTTCGTGAGAACATTAGGATTCGTATCTTTGAAAGATAAGACCCTGCTCCTAACAAGCTTTTGCACATCGGATTTGAAACTGAGACAGTTTTCTATGTTATGCCCTGGTCCTTCTTGATGATAAGTGCAAGTCTGATCCGCTTTGAACCAAAAAAGCAGATTCTCGGGTACTGTAAGAGGAGACCTGGTTTGGACATGCCCCTTGACCAGTAAGAGTGGAAATAGTTTTACGTACAACATTGGTATAGGATCAAACCCTGGGGGTCGAGTCGTACGGATGTTGTTATATGGAGGACGAGCCTGCTGGAGAGCCTGTTGTGTCCTTTGCTGATATTGCTGTTAAATCGGTTGGCTCTGAGCAACCTGAGGTTGATACGTAGGAACAGGCGCAGGGTTGATAGCAGGAGTTACAGCTGCTACTGGTTGATACCGACGCCTTTTCCTTCCGAGAGAGATATTCCCAATATCCTGCTCTTTTTTTCTTAGGGAGAGTGCTACCGTATCATTTTGTACTACTTGATGATCCAGCGTCTTTAACTAAACGTCCCTCTCGGACTGCTTCCTCAAGACGAACTCCCATGCCCACCATCTCGGTGAAGTCACTGGGTGCACTGGCAACCATTCTGTCGTAGTAAAATGAGCTCAAGGTCTTTAAGAAGATCTTTGTCATCTCTTTTTCCTCAAGAGGTGGACAAATCTGGGCGGCAATTTCACACCATCTCTGAGCATATTCCTTAAAGGTTTCCTTGTCCTTCTGTGACATCGATCTGAGTTGATCTCTGTCCGGTGCCATGTCCAGGTTATACTTATATTGCTGAAGAAGGCAGCGCCAAGATCTCTGAAAGTAGCGATCTTAGTGCGGTTTAAACCCATGTACCACTTGAGTGCGGCACCGGTTAAATTATCCTAAAAATAGTGAATCAGTAGCTCCTGGTTCTTTGTCTGAGTAAACATTCGCCGAGCGTACATCACCAAATGGCTTTGAGGGAAAGAGTTACCCTTGTACTTTTCAAATTCGGGCACTTTGAATTTGTGCGGAACTTTCACATTGGGGACTAGACAAAGGTCTGCGGCGTCCTTTCCAAATAGATCCTGACCGCGAAGGGCTTACAGCTCTTTCTGCATCTCCAGGAACTGTTCCTGGAACTCATTCATTATGTCAAACATACTTTTCGTTTCCACCAGAAGGTATCTGTGGAATCTGTCCTTCCGGGACAGTGTGTACCACGGGTGGTGGTATAGTCATCATGGCAGTGACTCTAGGTCCTTCCCTCTCCCGAAGTTTGTAACCTTCAGGAGTTGTTGTCATGCCCCGGGCATCTTCGTTTTCCCGAAGTTTGTAACCTTCAGGCCCAGCGGCTCCTGCTGCGGTTCCCTGATCTTCAGTGATCGGCGGAACATATCCTTCCGGGATATAGTTAATAGGCATGCCCCAGGGACGATCTTTCGGCATTTTGTACCTAGGATCATACTTTTCCACTATGGGCGTTGATGTGATCTCTGAGATCACAGTCCTTTGTTGTTGCATCTGAGCTTCTGCTAGAGCTTGCATATCGTTATGAAGCTTTCTCAGATCCTCTTTCAGAGTGTCGATCTCTTCCCTCAACTCTCTGTTCTCCTCCTCGAGATCATCCATCTTTTTCTGTCGATTGGCCCGAGTATTGTATGAATGAGACAGTTTGACTCTAGAATCGAGACGCAAACGTGAGATTCGTAAGTAAGAAGAAGGCGTTATGTGAGAATGATGAATGATATGCAATGATTATATTAATTGTATATATTTTTTTATTTATTCAAAGTAAACTTCGACAATTGGATTGCAAATATCAAACAGTGGGGAAACCCTGTTTTATTGAATTCAAAGATTGCGGAATGGAAATACAGTAATTTACATAGTGCTGCAAAAGGAAATCTTAACTTATAGGTCCCGAGTCCTCTCTGAGGGGAGCTCAGGTGCTGGTTCTGGTACTTTCCTTTTCTTTGACCGGGGCTCTTGAGCCGTTGTCGGGTTGTCATTCTTTTGCCAAGTGAAAGGAGCGAGCAAATTCCTCTGGTCATCCTGATTTTCTACAGCATGTTGCTCTAAAATCTCGATCAGAGCATCTTTATCTTTCAATAGTTGTTGTATTTTCTTACACTCCACATTGAGAATACGGTACTTGTTCCTCCAAGACCTCTTCTCCTACTGAACTTTGTTGAGAGTAACCTGAAGTTTTTCCGTATCAGACACAAAGTAAAGGACGGGGTCCCTTAACGGAAGGACTTCCTGAAGAGGGTAAGGCATCCTCAGCTTGAGAGATCTAGTTTGTACCCAGTAGAGATAAGGCTCCACCGAGACACTGTCTGGTTTTCCTTGAGACTCTCTTCCTTTCCTATGAACATGTTTCCAGGAATGCACTATTTCTGTCATTAGTGCTCTGTCATTTTCTCCTTCCTTGAAGAAAATACCTTCCAGATGAGCATTACGCGGGGCATGCCTCATCGGGTATCCAAATTGACGACGAACTAACACTGGATGATAGTTGATTCCTCCTTTAGTTCCTATGAGGGGTACATTAGGGAAGTTTCCACAACGGTCAATGATTTTGATCCCGTCATAGATTCGATTGTACCAGTCTATGTCAGAGTTGGTAAGAGACATGATTTTCTGAGACCAAAGTAAAGTATTCTTTTGATCCCAAAATGCAGCAGACTTTGGCAAATGGGAAGTGAACCATTTGTACAGTAGGGGTACACAGCATGTGATCATTCCTCTGCTGTACAAATTCCTTAAGTGTACAGAATGATAAGCATCGGTGAGCAAGGTCGGTACAAGGTTTCCAATCAGAAAAATCTTAATGGCGTTGATATCAACGAAGTTATCAATGTTGGGAAACAAAAATAACCCGTAGGTAAGCAAAACAAGGATGCTTTTGAAAGCGGCCACCTTCCCTATACTAGCAAAGTACAGAGCTTTCTTTATCAAAAACTGGGCTGGCAAACCTTGGATTCCACCCTTAGTGGTCATGTGAGTCCTGACTTCTGACTCATCCAAATAGATTGCTCTTGCAATGGTTTGATCCTTTGGAATTTCTTCCAGTCCAGAAAAGGGAGCTTGGTCAGTAATATGCAAATCAGTCAGGTGAGAGTACTCCTCCAGTGTTGGTGCTAGTTAATAATCCGGGAATGTGAAACAGTGATAAACCGGATCGTAGAAATGGATTAGTGTGGACAGGATTCCTTCAATTACATGGACCCTTAATAGAGACAGCAGTCCTCCATACTTAGCTCTGAAAGCCTCGGGGTTGGTTATCATCCTTGCCAATCCTTTTAAATCCTCTAATTTTGGAACCTTGAAGGTATACTTGTGAGTTTTGCTTCTACCGAAATCCATTAGCAATCTCTTTATCTGACATTTGCAATCATTGTCTTAGTTTAATTTGAAAAAGAGAGACTAGAAGAGAAGATTTTTCTTTGTTTTTTAATGTTTTTTAATGAAATGAATGCATGAATGCAGCACACAAAAACATAGAAAAAACATGGGGTCAAAGGGTCGGTGTCATGAAGTCAAGGCTCTACCCATCCCCAAAGGTTTATACTGGTGATTTTTTGTACCTGTCCTCAAAATCACTAACCCCTCTTGGGATAACAACAGCAAGCAGATCGCCAGCAAGCTGTAGTATCTTAGAGTAGTCTCAAATGAGGGTAGTATCGCGTGACAACTATTTCCGATAGCTTCCGCACTACAAAATGGTTTCAGTCTACCAAAATCCTCAACTTCTCGGATAACCCAATGGAACAATTTGCTTTCAACAACCGAAGTCGTATAGGCATTGAATCCGCAAAGGGCATCTCCACTGATTTGATGGTCGATCGGGACCTCTTATCTGGGATTCACTCCCTGTAAGATTACCCATATAATGCCATCACTTATCTTAGGTGTATACTCAATCTTTCCAGATGCGGCATCACACGCATTCCCATTAGAAAAAAAGTAAACACAGATATCAATTAGGAAAAATAGAATATATGTTTGTCCTAACATCCTAGACCTCTAGTCTTATGATCCTATACAAACAATGACTCCCCCAGCAGAGTCGTCATTTCTGTGGTATTTGGTGAATTTAAGGCTTTCACCCTAAAAGAGGCTAAAAAGAATGCCTCCCACTGTGGTCGCCATTCTTCTGTAGCGCGATTTTTGTGGTTTCGAATCACTATCGCTTTGGTACTACAGTTCGATTCATTTTTTATCCTGTGAAGCTGATTAAGGAAAGGAAATAGATGTCTCCAATTAACCCTGCTTGCATACTGAGGTTAAACAGTCAAAACTGTTGGTTTACAGATGCTATCAAAATGGGGGTCTGGCTTAGGTTATTTGCTTAAAAACAGTGTCTGGACTATTTGCGAGGTTTTTGGTAAGATGTTAGGTCTGATGCTTCTTGATTGATGTATGGAGGTACTGGATTTTGGGTTTTTTTATTAGTATGCTCGCTAAGATTTTTGCAATCTTATGCCTACGTATTCCCGAAACAGGGAAATCAGAGCGATCATAGTTCCTCATATTCTAGGGGAGGAAAGAGGTTGTTTTGGTGTCTTGTTCAAAGCCTAAAACATGAAGCTAAAGGTGGTTTGTATCTTGTTCAAAGCCCAAGATGTAAGGCTAAAGGGTTTTGAATGAGAGAGAATTTGTCATCTCTAAAGAGGAATTGTTGATGTTTGTATGCTGTGAGGAAGGCACAAATTTGATGCTAAAAGGTTGATTGACTCAACCGGGGATTTCTTAATACAAAGCCTAAGAAGAGGCGGGAAGTTTGACTTTTCCAAGGAAAATGTTCTTTCTGTCTTGTACAACGCCCAAGATTGAGGCTAGAAGGGATTTTGACTCCGTTGGGGAGAATGTATCTTGTATAAAGCCCAAGATGGAGGCTGAAAGGGTTTGACTCAACAAGAGAGTACTTGTATCTGTCCTGTATAAAGCCCAAGAAGGAGGCTAAAAAGGTTGGCTCAACAAGAGAGTCTTGAACAGGTGATTGACTCAACAAGAGAGTCTGAAGGTTGTTTAACTCAACAAGAGAGTCTTTTATACTCAACAAGAGAGTGATTTTCAGTCTCGTACGAAGCCCGAGATTAAGGCTAAAAGGAGATTGACTCAGCAAGAGAGTATTTTATACTCAACAAGAAAGTGTTTTATATGTCATGTACAAAGCCCAAGACGGAGGCTAAAAGTGGTTGACTCAACAAGAGAGTCTGAAAAGGTTAGCTCTGCTAAGGGGAATCATTTGCACAAAGCCCAAGAGGAGGCTAACTTACTGCAGAGGATTATTTAGATCCTGAAGCGGGTCCAAGTGTGGGGAACTCTCATGAGAGAGACCGAGTTTCTGCTGGAGATTGATCCAGGGTGATCAGTGTTTTTTCCTATGTTTGAAAGGAACTTGAGAATGTCTTTGAGACTCAAGGGGTTTAGATTGTCCAAGTCTAGAGTTTTATCTTTTGTAGGATGCCCAAAAAAGGGAAAGGGCCGTAAGGGATGAGAATCAACCCTAAAGTGGCCTGAGGTTTGACACTGGAAAGACTGCTCTAGCAAAGGATGACTAAGTTCTGTCTTATACCTTTAAGAGGTCATTAGGGTCTTTGTATTAAGCCCAAGAGAAGGCGTGAGAACTTCTAGGAAGCCGAAGGGTCCTTGTACAACGCCCAAGAGGGGGCGGGGATGCTTTTAGGAAGCCTGTGGGTCCCCAAACCAAGAGAAGTTCAAGAAATGCAATTCACAAAGAAGAGATCATTCCAGGAAAGTTCGAGAATTTGGAAGAAACTCAAGAGATGCCATTCACGGAGAAAAGATCATCTCTGGGGAGTTAGAGTTTCTTTGACAATTTCTAAGGGTGACAGTCTGAGAAAAGGTTCACCGAGAATACTGTCTTTCTCTTTGTTCCATATTGTTTAACCCCAAGTGAAGGGAAGACTGTATCTGGAATCCTACGGGGGATCTAGTTTTGTTTGTATTTAAGAGTGACCAACGGGGCTTTACCTAGTGCTAGACGTAGTTGCCGGGTAAAACTCTAAATAACTATACTAATATTACACAGTGGATATGTGACAAGTATATAAAAGGATGTGAAAGAAGACTTACAGTGAAGCAGCCCCACAATACAGTTATATACATATGAAAGCGGTAAATGAAAGCGGATAAACACTTACCCGTTGTAGAGCTTCCATGTTGTTTTGTTAGTTGTTCAACAAAAAAAGTTTTGATAACAACATATTTTTGAATTCAAAATCAAAGAAGAAAGTGCTTTGAAAGGATTGTTGGGGCTTACAGCTCAAGGAGAGGCCTAAGTTTTAACGATGATCGCACCGTTGTTTTAAAAACTGTACAGAGGGACTTATACAATATGTGAGGCCCAAAAGGTTTTTATGTACGGGGGAATGGGGCTTACAGCTCAAGGAGAGTCCCAAAGATTTATTTTTGTACAAGGGATGGGACTTACAGCTCAAGGAGAAGCCCATGGTTATTTGTTTAAAAACGGCGATCGCGCCAAGGTTTTTGAAAACACATTGGGTCTTATACAATATCTGAGGCCCAAATCATTTTGGTTTCAAAAAAGGGTTGGGTCTTACACTCTATTAGAGGCCCAAAGATTTTTAAAGAAAATAAATGGGGCTTATAACACGAGGGTAGGTCCAGATGATTTGATTTTTGAACTGGCGATTGCGCCTAGATTTTTCTTTTAACGCAGAGGAACTTATACAATATCTGAGTCCCAAAATTGTTTTGGTTAAAAGGGGATTGGGTCTTACACTCTATTAGAGGCCCATGAGTGTTTGAAAATGATTGATAAGGGTGGAATCAATCAAACCCCTAATTTCATCATTTTTAAAAGTGAATTCTTAAAGAAAATCCATAAAAAAATGATAAAACACCAAATAAGCTTGAATAAACAACTTGTGATTTTTGGTTAAGGTTTTAAAAATGAGGTTTTAATCATAAGATGAATTAAAACTCATTTGGTTTTGATTTTTCAAGATGAATATTCACTTTTACAATGTTTAAAAACAATTAAAAATGAATTTATTCATAAAAATACCAACTATCAAGGAGCCTTTTGGGCAATCTGTCAAGGGCTTTGTTACAGAAATATTTTAATGCTTTGAACACCCTCAAATGATCTTTAGAAGCTTTTAGGATGATTGGAATCAGCTGGAAACCTCAGGAATGGAAATTGGCCCTTTCTTGCAAAAGGGGCAAAAGTGACCAAAATAGAAACTCTCTCAAATGGTGTTTCAGATGTGGGGAACCATTTGGGACAGTTCAAGGATGATATTTGGAGTGTGTTTGAGGTTTTATCTGGTTTTGAAAGTGACTGAGTCAAGACATGGCTTGAAAAATGCAAAAAAGTCATATTTTGAGGTTTTGAGAAGGGACTTTGAGATTTTGGTGTTACAGGTCACTTGTGAGAGTTTGGACAGCTTAGATATGACATATTGGATGTTCTTGGATCATGAGTTGTGGTGGAATTGCTCTCTAACTCAAAAACTCAGAGTTACCTTGCTAAAGAAGGCATTTTTGCCTAGAGAAAGAGATTTTGAGGAAAGCAAGTGTTGTAGTGCTTTGGTGTACTTAAACTGAGCACAAATGAGCTCTATTTATAGTAGAGCAAGTTTGTTTTGGCTGCAATAGTGAATGGCAACTGCTGCAGAGGTTTGGCAAATGTTGATCAATAGGAATCCAAGTCTCCTCTAGCCATTGACTAGAGGTTAGAGCACAGGCCTTTGGTTCCCTAGTTCAGAGATCATCCTTGACTCATTCAGTTGGAAATGGCTCAGTTCATACCACCTTGGTGCATCCATTGAATGCTCCAAAACAAATTTGGAGTCTTGTCCCTTCTTTAGGGTTTTTTAAGTTTGCCATGCTATTTTTAGTTCCAAAGACTTGGAGGCTTATGGATCAGTGTTTGTCCCTCCTTGGTCTCTCCCTGAGGTGTTCAGATGGATAAACTTGTTTGTCATTTGCACAAATTGCTCAAATCGAGCAAAATGCACAAATCTGCCTAGTTATGACAGTTGCAGCAAGGCATATTGCCACTGTCATAACTCTTAGCTCAAATGGAATTTCATGGGGTTCTTGGCCATTTTGGAAAGCTCTCATATGATACAACATATGTGTGATCATAATTGGTCTTGACACTTTTTAGATCCAAGTGAAAAATGCCCTTACATTTTGGAAAAAGTGAAACAGATTCTGACTTAGTGAAAATTTCACTAAGTGTTGGAAAAAGTGACATTTCATGTTTTCAGCCATTTTGATCCAACCATAACTCAAAATCCATGATGAATTGGAATGAGGTGTAGTTGACACTTTTAAAGTATACCATGAGAACTACAAATCCATCTTTGGATAAGCCTAAATGGTTGCTTGGATCTCAAGTTATGATCCTTGGAAGTTGGTACCCTAGCCACTTTGTTCCATAACGTAGAAAATTTCTAAGTTTTTTATGGTTACCCCTTTTACAAGTTATCCCCCTTTTCTTGATTTTTCTTGATGAATGATGATTCCAATCACACATTAACATCATTTTAGGGTTAGGGAACCATAATTGATCAAAAAATCAAAAAGTCAAACTTTGACTTTTGGGCACAGTTGACTTTTTATCAAATGAATTCCAAACTGTGCGATTCTCTATGAAATCAAGTCCTTGACCTAAATCAAACTTGAAGAATTGATTTCATAGGTGTTATAGGGTGTATTGAATCATGTCCGAAGGTTTGGGAGCATGTCCTGATCAAAAGTCAAAGGCACAGTTGACTTTTTCCACGAAACCCTAACTGTGGTTCTGATGAACTTGAAACTTGTGAATCAAACTTCTTGGATCAATCCATTGTTGCAAATGGATCAATGTAGTGTATTATCGACCCTCAAATCATGTCTTGAAGTCTTGACTCAGGTTTTGTCCCAAAAGTCAACTTAGGGGTGAATTAGGTCAAGAAACCCTAATTCCTGATTTTTTATGAATGCATCCCCTAAGGCTAAATTGACTTGATGATTGGGTTTATGATGTCCCTTAGAGTATCTAGGGTTATGCTTTGAAGCATTGGCTCATGCCCAGAGGAAAATTTCCACCTGGAGGCCCTGGTCGACCAAAACCCTAATTCGGTGACACTGGCGATCTTGAGGTTTAACCCACCTGGAATGTTACAACCTTGTGCTTGATTCTTGATGTGGGAGTCCTCTTGATCCTTTATGGGTGTTTGAGATGTTAGACAAGTTGAAGATCATGTCATTTCTTGATTGATCCTTTGTCTAAGTGCCCTGAGAGGGCTTGAGACCCTAAGTCTAATTGCAGTGAGTGCTCAACAACCCTTGAGGAGATTGATGAGGCACCAAGGTACATCCATATTGTGCTGATGATTTGCACAATGATGGAAAATCTTAGTGGTCAAAATTTAGGGTATGACACTTAGATCAAGCTCAAGGTACAAACAAAGAGCCTGATTTTTTGCTTTCTCAAGCTCTTGGACCCCTGAGAGAAGGTTGTGAATTCGAGCTTTTTTAAGATTTGTTTTGAGACTGCCCGTATAAACCTCAACTTCATAAAGATTTTTGTGTTATTTCTAGCAAGACGTCTCCAAAGATTTCTTTTCCCTTATAAGGGAATCTTTTTCTTGCTTTACCTTCAGAAGAACAGCTTGGGAATATTTTAAATCCTTATCGAGATTGGCTGTCCACTCATTGGCAATGGTCAACAAGGTCTGGTTTACCTCTTGGTTTTCTTCCATCTTCTTCAATTTGGCCTTTAGGCCATTTTTTTTTTGGGTTGATAAGTCTAGGTCTTTAAGCAATGTCATCCCTAACAAGACATTCTTCATCGGGTAAGTGCCAAGAGGCTGAAGCATTCTGAGCCCCAAACAATATCACCTTCTCAACATTATCGATAGCATTGAGATGATCATAGAAGAACGCCAATATGTCAAATCTCATGTCCCATAAATAAAACTCTTTCGCACCAGGAACAGAGGAGGAACCTCTTTTTTATGATTATCGCCACTTTCCACCATCATGTTACCCACCTTTAAATCAATTAAGTTGACAACATCCATGTAAATTTCCGTTTTGTCGGGATCGGCCCTTCCCTGTTTGGTTAGAGGTGACTTTGAACCCTCAGTAGTAAGAGTAGAGATGATTATGGTCAAACGAATGGCCTTTATAATTTTTCCTTTAGTAACATTTTTTCTTTTCTTTATCACGCAGGTCTAGAAGGAAGTAAGATCACTATGATGCACGAGTTGAACATCGCCTCTGCGAGCTTTGGCTCTTGCCGTTATAGCCTTTTTCTCATTCGTAGAAAGATGGGTCATCCTTCCTATAAAAGAGAAAAACAAGTAGGTATGAATTATCTAAAAATAAACGGAAAGCTCATCAACATAGAATAATTTCTCTCATATCTAAACAGATATTTTCCCTACAAGATACGAAATTACTCCAAGAAATAAATTACTTCCATCTCTATCTAACTATGTTTGGTCAGGTCATTATCTGTGATGTCAGGGGGATCGCCCATCCATCAGAGAGGAAACTTATATGACTCATTTTCCTCATCAATAACCTCGAGATATTGGGAGTTGGCTCTAACCCTAAAAAATTATCTTTATAATTCATCTAGTTGGAGGAGAGTATGGAAAAAGGAGAGTCTTTCCTGGATAGTGCTCACAAAAACTCACCCACCTTGGGCCACGCCTTTCATTTCGTAAAAAGAAAAGAAGATATTGGTTGTGGATCTGAGGTCGATACCACCAATAGAGGATGTCAAATCCTCGTACAAACGCCCAACTATTTTGATGTAGGTGAGAGGGACGACATTAGGTACTCGAAGAGCGTCAGATTTAAAAAGGTGAAAGGAATACCAACCTCAAAGTCTTCAAAAACTCTTGAATAAAAGTAGAAATACTCATTCTTTACCCTGGCAGGTCGTCACATGCAAACCTTCTCGCCTCGAACACAATGTTCCAATATCATGTCGGTCTTGTTATCAGTGTTACCTCCATGCCCACTCGAAAAGCCTTCACCCCAGTCGTTATTAAGACAAAATAAACTTGAGGGAAAAAGGAGAGCTCTAGGATGAATTTAACAGAACTAGAGGGAGAAGACACCAAATCAATGTCATTGTCGTTAGACAAACTTTTGGAAAAATCGAACATCTCACATTCCACGAACTTCCAATTCATTTTACTTGTACCACATTTCTAAGCTTGCAAGCATATATTTCACAGCTCGTATTTCTCCAAAATGGTATGGGTTCTGTGGCTCTCCAAACGCATCACTCCCTAATAAACACCATGATTAAGAAAAAGAATAAATAGAAAAGAAAGAGTTGATATATTAATTACGATGTTTTGTAGTTAACGAACAGTAGAAGAGGAAGAGAAATGAACTAAAAGCACAAAAGAGTTCATTTGAGTAGTAGAAATTAAAGTGATTTTGAAGAAAGGTTTTTGTCTATTTAAGAATGAAAGTGGCGGACAAAAAAGTGACCACACTCAATATTAGCATGTAAAGGTTAATGATGAACCTGAATTATGAATAAGTGAATAATTAGGACTAACCAAAGTTATATCCATAGTTAAAATAACTAAAGGAAAAACTAGCAAAGTTATATCCATAGTGAAAATAACTAAAGGAAAAACTAGCCACGGACTCAAGTAACGACGTCAAAAGACTATAATGCGTCTGGCAATCCCAAAAAGTGTTTTACATCTTACTCTCAAGTAACGACGTCAAAAGACTAATACGTGTGGCAATCCCAAAAAATGCTTCTTACATCTTACTCTCAAGTAACGACGTCAGAAGACTAATGCGGTCTGGCAATCCCAAAAAGTGCTTCATACATCTTACTCTTACAAGGGGCTGTGTATAATCCTACCTCTTGTAAAGCATATCACCCTTATAAGCCTCACGCTTGACAAACTATGTATAACTTAATCTCTCATCTAAAACTTATCGTCCTTACATGCCTCATGCTTCAGGAACTGTACAATTTAATCTTTCATCTAAAACATTTGCCTTTACAAACCGCATGCTTGAAAGATTGTGTACAATTTAATCTCTCATCTAAAGCACATCACCCACACAAACCTCATACTTAAGAATTGTGTACAATCCACCAAATTAAGCTAAATCCAAACCTAGACTCAACAAAGCCTTTTTTCCAAATTAAGCTAAATCCAAACCTAGACTCAACAAAGCCTTTTTTTCATTTTTAGGCCATCTTACAGAGCAAGACTATACAACTTCAAGGTAATAGGCTAAATCGAGCAAAACTTATATATATAAACAAAGACTTTTGATATAAGATCTAATCTTGCAACTCTTACTAACTCTCACTTCGATTAGTGTATTTCTTTTTTTTCATCATTAGTATCCGGTCTACTGAACCGGCTAACGATTGGTATCAATCGGTGTATTTCATGTGTACAATCAATGTACTTTACGTGTACAATATATGTATACAATAAATGAAAAACCCAAACGTATTCTCCAAAACCCTGCCGCACAAGGAAAAAAATACATAATATTTTTATCAAAATTCACATTTCTGTGTCATAGTATGTTGATTCACACCATTAATTGTACAGTGCATAGTTGAGAATAACACAAAGCAACACCTATGATACACGGACCCCCAAGAAGATTTCTCATATATATCTCACCAACACAAAGAAAGAAAGAAAAAAAATATTATAACCCCATTGTCCTTGCGATTTTGAAAAAGAATGATAACGTGGGGCGATGGCTAAAAAATTTTAAAAATCAATGAGAAAAATAGCCAACACTGACAATCCATGACACAACCATGACCTTGATTTTGTACCTATGGCTCAATTTACAATGGGTGAGTGGAACCCCGACTGCAACTTCTAGCTTTGTATGAGTAGTGAACCTTGCAGCAGGTACCGACCTTGCTTCTCAAACGTGTGTATATCTTCTACAGGGATGCTGAGTAGACTGTTGAGAACCAGGACTGTGAATATCTTCAAGCTTTCCACAGTATTGAAGATCAGAAACTCGCATACTCATAAATGGCATCATGCTATGTACATGACGCCGAAATTCAGGCGATAGCACAATCTCTTACAGCATAAACATTAGAGGTTTTATTAATTATCACTATATCCAAGCCAGCGAACCACGGTCATTTGCTCCTGGAGGACGGCCTCTAGTTGGAGTTGGTGGTCTATTCGCATTCAACTCCTGTACATATTCACCCCAAAAAACATATATTTATAATAAATAAATGGCTGAAAGAAAGTTCAAAATTCATTTAGATGTGCCTATGTATATTTGATAGGAGCAAATTTAAGCAGCGCCAAATGGGAACCAACTGCAAAATATTTGAACGAGTACCTGCATCCAAGTATCTTCAATTTGACGTTCCGGTGATGTTTCGGGTGAAGAAAGTGCAGGTGGTAATGGATGAATCAGTTTAGGAACCACCACAAGATCCCTCCCCAAAACTAATATCGCTCCAGCATTATTTGCGGTACCTATAACCAAAGTGCCAAAATTTAATAGGGAAAATGAGAGAGGTGCAAGGGGACAACATACAAGCCATGAACAAATACCGCAGTAATTTGTAGCTGAGAAAAGGGTGATTAAATGTCCCTGGGCAAAACGCTCAAAGCCATCCATCACACATTCATGTGCACGGACAATCAGCTGAAGATCATTGTTATTGCAAAATTCCATTACACGGTCAGGCTGCAACAGAAAACACCATTTACAAATTAAAAAGGCATAATACCATTACAAAATTTAACCTCTTGATATAGCACTAATTTAGATATTAAAGAAAGTACAAACAATATCTAGCAAGGCGCCTGTAACTAACAACCAAAACTACATCCATCATAAAAAGGAAACTTCAAAATAGAGGAAATATCAAGTGATGGCATTGACTGTAGCAGCAGTAAATGAGAGGGGAGTACATGAGTCATAAATGCAGTACAGCTCCTTGAAGATATAACATTTTTAGAATTTGGATTTGGCCTAACTCGACCCCTATAAAACAGCCTTGAGAGTGGGAAATGTCTGCCACTTATAAACTTATTTTCATGTTTTATCTCATCCAATGTGGGACTCAACACAAGAGAGTGAACCCCAGATAGCAAGAGACCCAATCACAGGTGGTCCTATAAATCTTTGATAAACTCTGATACCATCTCAGAATTGGACCTAACTTAACTTCTCCAATAAACTCTGATACCATCTCAGAATTGGACCTAACTTAACTTCTCCAAAATCGGCTTGTAAAG
The DNA here is from genome assembly GCA_022829125.1 of Lathyrus tuberosus. Classification (NCBI taxonomy): domain Eukaryota; kingdom Viridiplantae; phylum Streptophyta; class Magnoliopsida; order Fabales; family Fabaceae; genus Lathyrus; species Lathyrus tuberosus. The sequence continues at coordinate 2,743,700 of JALAZF010000405.1, forward strand.
TGAGGGATGCCTCCCACTTATAAACTCTTTTTCAGACCTTAAGTTTCCAATGTGAGACTCTTAACATCTACTCTCTCTGGTCACTATTATAAGCAAATATTTCATTCTCAAATTCATTGAATAACTGGTGTATTTGGTCTTAAATATAGACTAGATAAATCAGTTATTCAATGAACTTGATAAAAGGAATATTAGCTTATAATAGTGACCGGAGGGAGTACTAATATATGGAAATAATCAGCTTTGTTTTCTTTCATGCCTCTATATCTAGGTTGTTAATCTCAAATAGTGTTGCATAGCATCGACCCCCTAAAACGCTATGGTGTTTGTTAAGACTAAAAAACAGCGTACAGCTGATTTTTAAGTTACAAACGAAGCTTTAAAACTCAACACATATATTAATCAATAGGATTTCTAGAATGATAAAACAATTAATACCTGAGCATTCTTAGTTCATCAAATTCAATCAAATAAATTGTATTAATCAGCATTAATATACCTATCATCAAATATGTAGTAACTATTTATATCATTATCCAGGCAAAAGGCAACTAATACACAAAATAATAACCATTTCACAAAATAAGCAAGTAAAAATCACTCACCCCAAAAGTAACTAACCCTGGACCTCTAGCATTTGGTCGCAGACCTTCCACGCTGTCATTCTCTGTAGGATCAGACCTATAGAACCATTTCATGGTGTCATTCTTCAAAAGGTCGTGAATATGAATTTTGTCATCAACATATAAGAACATAGAAACATAGTAATGCACTAACCATAAAAGATCCATCAACACAATTGATCCTGCTTCCATTGTAATAGGACGCTGAATATTCTCAATTTGTTCCAAGTGATTTATTGAACGGCCAATACCCCCGTGCATGCAAATAATTTTTTTTTCAATTAGAGCGGCAAGAGGAAGCCAGTTAAACAGACGGTTTATTCGGTGCCATGTCCAAATTCCATCTCTTTCACCCTAAGCAGAAAATTACAATGTTGCTTCAGTACCCAAAAAGTAATATAAAATGTTTTCACATGTATGAAATTCCTTACCATCCTCTCAATGCACTCAATTCGAAAACCAAAAAGGGCATTAATATCTGCAGCTTCATGATTTCCGCGTATTAAGTGAACATTGTTTGGATACTCAACCTGAAAATTTCACATTATCATACATCAACCTGACACCATCAAACTTGATAAGCAATAAAAAGAAACAACGTATAAACTCGTAGTACCTTCAAAGCAAGCAGAAGGCTTATAGTTTCCAGGCTGTGTTGGCCCCTATCAACATAATCTCCTAGGAATAGATAATCGATATATCTGGTTGTCATTAACACAAAATTAACATGAGAGAAAATTGGATGCCTAGACTGTTATCATTATGCACATGCTAGCTATGAGGGAAGAAAAATGTGTCATCATTATTGTATTCTAACTATTGACCATCAGATCAACATATGAAAGGCCTTTTTGTTGTATCAACTAAATCTAACAAACTATATAGTCTAGTAACTATTATGCAACACAATCCAATCACACTGTCACTAAAATTCCAAATCAAAGCACAACGTAAATCGGAAAGAAAAAAAAAACAAATCTACAAAAGCAATGGATTTATATCATATTATAATTCCATGATGGGATGCATATTGGTGATAGCAAGTGATACTTGATAGATTGCAATGCAAAGACAGGAATCAATTAGATCAGGTATAAAGGTTAACCAATCCGAGAAAAAGTGCCATAAATATAGATCTTGAAAGACATCTACGAAATGTATGCTGGATAACAAACCACGAGAACTGATGCCAAAAGATAGGCTTATAACAATGTATCAGGCGTACAAAATTTAATTGGGGAGATCCCACATTTACTAGAGAATCAGATATGGTAAAAGTAGTCTGTATAGAGGCCTGGGCAATCCTTTCCTTTTGAGCTAGCTTTCCAGGCCCTAACTCTAAAGATGATTTGGGATGGAGTTAGGCTGATCCCAAATTCTAAGATCTTTTTGAGTTTTTGAGTTACGCCTAGACCAAATTGTAAGATGATATTGAAGCCTATTCTTGAACTGTTATTGGACCACTCATATTTGTTCATGTTCCATATCAGAAACAGTGTCAAAATGGAAGAAAGAGACAGTAGAATCTGTTAGAAACTGTGAATCAAGAAGAAGAAGAGATAGCAGAAGATAGAAACAGAGAGAAGCAGAGAGAGAGAGAGAGAGAGAGAGAGAGAGAAACTGTTATTTCATTATGAGATTATTAGTTACAATAGGAATGATTAGGGTGTATATATAGCAGCCCTTGAATCATTGATTGTCTAACTAATTCTGTTACACAACTGTAACAGAATTGTAACTACCTCTAACTAACTGACAGCTCACATCTAACTAACAGTTATTATATTACAATAGTACCCTTACATGTATATTCTAATATTCCCCCCTCAAACTTAGGGAGGTTGATCAAGTGTGAACTTGTCAAAAACCCTAAGTTTGTCTCTAAGAAGAACAAATCTGTTGGTAGATAGGGACTTTGTCAGAACATCAGCCCATTGATCTGAGGCTGGAATGTGAGTAACAATGAGACTCTTGTTGATAACTTTCTCCCTTACAAAGAAAATGTCTAGCTCCATGTGCTTAGTTCTGGAATGCAGAACTGGATTGTGAGCCAAGGACACTGCACTTAGGTTATCACAGAAAACTCTTGGAGTCTGATGCTTGACTTTGAGCTCAAAGAGTAGTGACTGAAGCCATAATATCTCAGCAGTAGCATGTGCAAGACTCATATATTCTGCCTCAGCACTGGATCTAGCAACAAGGGTCAGCTTCTTTGCCCACCAAGAAACAAGATTAGGGCCTAGAAATAGGCATGCTCCTGATGTAGATCTCCTATCATCAGGATCAGATGCCCAGTCAGCATCACAGAAGCCTGTAATTGTAATTGGAGTGCTGAGATTTGTAGGAGCCAGAAGAAGACCATGACTAGAGGTGCCCTGCAAGTACCTCAGAATTCTTTTAACGGCCTTCCAATGATCCTCTAAGGGATTAGACAAAAACTGACACACCTTATTGACAACATAGGAAATTTCAGGCCTAGTAACTGTAGCATACTGAAGAGCCCCTACAACAGACCTGAAGTAAGTTGGATCACTTACTTGAGCAGACCCAACTTTAGATAGTTTAGTGCTGGAGGCCATGGGAGAAGCAATACCCTTGGCTGCAAGCATATTTGTTCTAGTCAATAGATCCCTCACATATTTTCCTTGGGACAATAGAAGAGAGCCATTAGCAAGATGGTGCACTTCTATACCAAGGAAGTAGTCAAGTTGTCCCAAATCCTTTAGTGAGAAAGAAAGATTGAGCTTGGACACTAAGGATTGTATGAACTGTTGGGAGGAGCCAGTAATAATGATATCATCCACATATACTAAGACAAGAGTAAAACTCTTAGTAGAATGCAGGATGAATAAGGATGGATCACATTTGCTAGCTATAAACCCAAGTGAAAGAAGGGCACCTTTGAGCCTATCAAACCAGGCTCTAGGGGCCTGCTTAACCTTGTGTAACTTGCAAACCATGTTAGCATCACCTTGTACAAAGCCAGGAGGCTGCACCATATAAACTTCTTCATTAAGAATGCCATTTAGGAAGGCATTATTAACATCCAATTGTTGAATAGCCCACTTTTGAGATATAGCCAGAGTTAACACAGCCCTGATAGTGATAGGTTTGACAACAGGAGAAAAAGTTTCAGTGTAATCAAACCCTTCAACTTGATGAAACCCTTTTGCCACCAATCTAGCCTTGTACTTATTGATAGAGCCATCTGGATTTTCCTTTACCCTAAAAACCCACTTGCAACCAATAGGTTTTCTGTGAGCTGGTGAGGGAACAAGTGTCCAGGTATTGTTTTTCATCAATGCCTCATACTCAGATTTCATAGCAGCCAGCCATTCAAGAGCTGCCATAGCCTGCTTATAGGATGTTGGCTCAATATGTGTAAACAAAAGTGTGGGATGCAGCCTTGGTTGAACAATACCATTTTTGGCCCTAGTGACCATTGGATGTGTGTTTTAAGGTAGAGAAGGTAAAGGTGAGGATTCAGTAGAACCAATGGTTGAAGGAGAAGAGGAACTTGCTGACACAGACTGAGAGGAGTCAGAAAGAGATGCAGAAGAATCCATAGTGGCCTGAGACTGAGAATTAGGCTGAGAAGCAAAAGGGACATAGGTGATGGGCATAGGCTGGGGAAGTTCACCAGAATTAGGTATTGAATGAGGGATAGAGGATGTAGGTGTGGAGGTGTTTATATTGATTGAATCAGGTTGACTAGACATGGTAGGTATAGGTGAAGAATTGGAGTTAAGCAAATCATGAGAGCTTTGTGAATTAAAGGGTGAATGACTAGTAGTTGGCACACGTGATAAAGGTTGGGTGGGTGGATGAACTTGCAAAGGCCTAAGCACAGATAATCCAAACTGAGGTAAACTAGCTGAAACATTAGGAGATGTAGAATGACTTGAAGGAAATAAATCAAAGAAGGGAAATTTGATTTCATTAAACAAAACATCCTTAGAGATAAAGATTTTGCCACTAGAATCCATACATTTATAGCCTTTATGGGATGAGGAATAGCCAAGAAACACACACTCTGTAGAGCGCATTGCAAATTTGTTGGAGTTATAAGGCCTTAAATGAGGAAAACAAGAGCAGCCAAAAGGTTTCAAAAAATGGTAATCAGGATATTTAAAGTAGATAAGAAAGAAAGGAGAGACATTTGCCAAGGTTGGTGAAGGGAGTCTGTTGATAAGGTAAATGGCTGTGAGAAAGGCATGATCCCAGAAATAAAGAGGCAATTTGGCTTGAGCTAGAAGTGTCAAACCAGTCTCAACAATGTGTCTGTGCTTCTTTCCACAGAGTCATTCTGATGATGAGTATGAGGGCAAGTAACTCTGTGTATGATGCCATGAGAGGTCAGAAAGTGAGTAAGAGGCTTGAATTCATCACCACCATCAGTTTGAACAGCCTTAATCTTAAGATTAAGTTGAAGTTCAACAAGTGCTTTGAACTGAACAAATGTGTTAAGTGTGTGAGACTTTAATTTGAGAGGGTACACCCATGTATACCTGCTGTTAGTTCTTGGATTGGCTAGAATTTTGGTAAAACTAAGTTGTTCAATGTTGATGTCACATGGGTGATGTCTTAACATTGAGTCTTAACATTGGTTAATGTTATATTTTTAAGTTGTTGAAGTTTTGAAGTCTGATGTCACATGCGATGTCATGACATCAGATATGCAGATCAGTAAAACATCAGGTTTGAGATGTTTTTAGGGTTAAGCGTATTAGCTGGAATTTGGGAGAGCTGTTAGAGTTATTGGATGCGAATATCTTGGAAGAGATATTTTCTGTTGCAAACAGATTTGATGCAGATTTATAGGAGTGTTTAAAGACTGAAGATTTAAAAAGATTTTGAGAGAAAATCTGTTTTGAAGATTCAGTTTTAAATAACAAATCAGGTCAGATATTGTAGTAGGTCCAAGACCAAATCAAATAGCTATATAAAGCGCATCAATCCTGAAGGAAATGTACAGAAGATAGAGAGCATAGACTGAGGGTCATTCATTGTCTTTGTACGAGTATTTTGTAAACCATTCTAGGTTGAATTGGTGGGTTGTAAGGTGTACTCTCTTAGAGCTGTGAAGCAAGAGAGTGTTGTTACTTGATCAAAGCTTGTAAGCAGGATCAAGGTGTTTCTCAAAGTGTGATCTTTGAGGTGTTTTAGGAAGTGAGTAGTGTTCTCATACCTAAGTGGTCACTTAGGTAGAAAGTTCATTAGGTAGAGATTAAGTTTAGGAGATGTCAACTGGGTTGTTGAGTCTGTAAATTAATTCTACTGATAGTGAAATTCCTTCCTGGCTTGGTAGCCCCCAGAGTAAGTTGTTTAACTGAACTGGGTGAACAATTATGTGTTCTCTTCTGTTGTTTTACATTGTCCATTGCAGAGTGTGTTGTTGTGACATCACACATAACATCACATATCTGGTACCAGAATTTCACCTGCTATAAGCATCAACACATGTAAGAAAATAGGTAAACCTACAAGAAGAGGTAACAGGGGAGGGTCCCCAAAGATCACCGAAAATCAATTCTAAAAGTTTAGTATAGACAGCAGTAGAGGCAACAGAGGGTAATTTTTGAACTTTACCCAAACAACAAGCATTGCAAAAATCTGTAAGTGCTTTATTAGGAATGTGAATATTACAAAGTTGACGTATATGCTTTAAAGTATCATGACTAGGATGCCCTAATTTTTTATGCCATATTTGATACAAACTAGAGCTAGAGCCATGAACATTATTACATTGAGCAAAAGAATTAAGACTAGTTCCTAAGTGCAAAGATGAAACAGAGGAACTTACTGGTTGATGAGCAACACTAAGCACTTGTGAAGATGATGCAGGGAGAGGAAAGTTGTCAAACTTGTAAAGTCCATCACTACCAAGTGAGCCCTTCAGCAACACCTTAGAGGTAGCCTGGCATTTTACAAAACAAACATCAGCATGAAATTCAAAAAAGACATGGTTATCTTCAGCAAACTGACTGACACTGACTAAATTCTTAGTGATAGAAGGTACTAAGAGAAGATTATTAAGTTTGAGGGACTTATCAGGACATAAATTGGAAGAAAAAGTCATTGAGCCAAGGGATATGATAGCCAAACCTTGCCCATTTCCTACATGAACCTGATCAGATCCAGGTAGGGAAATAGATTCCACTAAGTTGGAAGCATCAGGAGTGACATGATGAGTAGCTCCATAGTCAAGGTACCAGTTCTGATTGTAGAAGGGAGTGTAGTCAGTGCCAGCTACAAGAGCCTGAGGCCTTGGTGTTGCAAACTAAGGCTGAACAGAAGGATTTCCAGGTCTAAGAGCAAGATAAAACTGAGAGTTAGGTGCCCTGTATCCAGGGTGAGTCCACACATTGGACTGCGGAATGCCAAAGTGTGCAGGAGTAGGAGGATAACCATAAACATCCTGACTGTGACGATAGTAGCAATAACTTGCATCATGTCCAATCTTGTGGCAGATTTGACATTGAACCATACCTCTGTAGCCATGGCGTGCACCATTGCCACGGCCACGAAAACGTCCACCACGCTGGCCTCTGCCACGAGACTGACTCTTCCGTCCACCAAAACCACCATTTGAGGTATCAAACTGAGTTGGATCCATAGATTCAGCAGGAGCAGAGGGATTAGGTGGAGCATTGCCTTGTGTAAGATTGACTGAAACAGCTTCAGTAACCTCTTTCTTTGTCTTTTCAATGCGTGATTCTTGGGCAAGAAGGAGAGATTCAAGCTCATCAAGTGACACAAATTCAGGTCTGGTATTAACAGCAGCAACCACTGAATCAAATTCAGAGGGAAGAGCTTCTAAAATAAGCTCAACTTGATCACGATGCAGAACAGGATCACCAATCGACATCAAGGTGTCAATAATGGTGCGAACACGAGCTAGGAACTCAGAAATGGTGCGTGTTCCTTTTGACAGGGATCGCAGCTCAGATCTAAACTGTCTAGAACGTGTTTTCATCTGCGTGTGGCAGTAGGAGTGAACTTCTTCCCACACCTGCCATGAATGGCGCAGTAACACAAAGCGTGAGAGGAGAGAATCAGAGATTGTGGATAGAAGCCACGTGCACAGCAATGCATCTTGTTATTCCCAAGCGATGAAGCTAGGGTTTTCAATTCCTGAGTCGCGATCAGCAATTGAAAGGAATCGCTCAGGAATTTGAGGTGAAACAACAAATTTCACCATTTTCGTACCTCGCAAAACACCTTCCACCTGTTGACGCCATTGACAGTAGTTAGAATCATCCAATTTCACAGAAATTTTCTGTTTGAAGGTTTTTGCAGCAGCGGAATTTGATGTTGAGAATTGCGAAATAGAAGGTGTGGCCATTGCGCAAAAGAAACAAGCTCCAAAGATCAGAAGCTCTGATACCATGTTAGAAACTGTGAATCAAGAAGAAGAAGAAGAAGAGATAGCAGAAGATAGAAACAGAGAGAAGCAGAGAGAGAGAGAGAGAGAGAGAGAGAGTTCATTATGAGATTATTAGTTACAATAGGAATGATTAGGGTGTATATAGAGCAGCCCTTGAATCATTGATTGTCTAACTAATTCTGTTACACAACTGTAACAGAATTGTACCTACCTCTAACTAACTGACAGCTCACATCTAACTAACAGTTATTATATTACAATAGTACCCTTACATGTATATTCTAATAGAATTGTTGGAATTATAAAATAAATTGGAATTTGTTTAGGAGATTAATAACTAATTAAATGCCTAGTAAATCACATTCATGCACTTAGGAACTAGAAACTACATTAATGTCCTTGTAACTCTCACATTGTATTTAATTTCTAGTGTGTATATAAGCAAATCAGCTGAGTGGAATTTCACTCAAGCATTCCCTAATAATTCAGTATTTTAACATGGTATCTAGAGCCTCTTAAGGGTCACTACTGTCTCTGGTCCAGCAGTACTCAAAAAAAAAATTCTCTCTGTTTTAGTCATTTAAAAGGTTGGTCTTTCACACCTAGTCTTTTCTATTTGCTGTCCTGTTTCTGGTTCCAGGATCTACTTTTCTGGTTATTTGGTCCTCTGTTTTTAGTTATTTCTCACAACTCTAACAGTCCCAAGTATTTAGATGGCCCCAAACTCTTCAAAAAATGATGGACCTACTTTCTCTTTTTCTGGAACACCAACAATCACTTCAGAAAAATTGAATGGAAAAAATTATTTAGCTTGGTCTGCTTCAGTAGAACTTTGGTTTCTTGGTCAAGGATATGAGGAACATCTGAAACAATCATCGGAACAGATTTCAGCGGAAAAACGTGACCAATGGAAAAAACTTGATTATCAACTTTGTTCTCTTCTATGGCAATCTGTGGAGCCAGCCATCTTGACAAACTTTAGAGCCTTTAAAACTTGTCACTCTTTTTGGAAAAAGGCTCAAAGTGTCTTTGCTAATGACATTCAACAATTGTATGATGCTGCACAAAAATTGGCCACTCTAAGACAAACTGATCATGACATGGTTTCTTATGTTTCAAAAGCTCAATCTGCAGTCGAGGGGTTAAAATTATCGTTGGAAGCTGACACAATTGAAGATATGAAGAAAAAACTTGATAACTTGTATATGGTGCTGGTTCTACGAGGAATGCATCCAGATTTTGATCATGTTCGTGATCAAGTCTTAACTTGTCAAGAAGTTCCTTCATTAGAAAGTTTAATAACTCGACTCCTTCGAGTCCCCTCGTCAAAAACAGAAGTGAATTCGGTTGATATCATGGAAACTTCTGCCTTGGTTTCCAATCGAGGGGGACGAGGAGGTCGTGGAAGCCGAGGAGGACGAGGCGGAAGAGGAGGCCGACCTCAATGCTCTTATTGCAAAAGAATGGGCCACACTCAAGACACTTGCTACTCTATATACGGATTTCCTGGAAAGTCTGTAAATGTTTCTAAGGCTGAAACATCAGAGATGAAGTTTTCAGAAGCTGACCATCAAGAATACCTTCAACTAAAAGCTGCCAAGGAATCTGCAAGTTCATCTGCCATAGTTGCTCATAACTCTACTGCTTGTATTTCTCAATCTGGAAATGATCCAAGTTCATGGCTAATTGATTCAGGTGCCTCCGATCACATTGCCGGTAATGTCTCTTTATTTTCTACTATCTCTCCTCCCAAGATTCCTCATTTTATTACTCTAGCTGATGGCTCCAAAGTTGCAGCAAAGGGTATCGGTCATGTGTCACCCACTACTTCCCTATCCTTAAACTCTGTCTTATTTATACCGGGCAGTCCTTTCAATTTGATTTCTCTCAGCCAACTTACTCGTTCTCACAACTGTTCAGTAACCTTTGATGCTGACTCATTTGTTATACAGGAACGTGGTACGGGTCGGACGATTGGCGTAAGACATGAATCTCATGGTCTTTACTATCTCAAGTCTGATTCTTCTTGGATTTGCAGTGTCGCTGCCTCACCAAAACTTATTCATGAACGATTAGGACATCCTCACCTGGCCAAACTAAAAATAATGGTTCCAAGTCTTGAAAAAATAAAAGCTTTGTCATGTGAGTCATGTCAATTAGGAAAACATGTTCGATCATCTTTTGTTAGACATGTTGAAAGTCATGTTGATTCACCGTTTTCAGTTATTCATTCAGATATATGGGGCCCTAGTCGTGTGCCTTCTATGGGTTATAGATATTTTGCTACTTTTATTGATGAATTTTCTCGATGTACTTGGGTTTTCTTAATGAAAGAACGATCTGAAATTTTGTCCATATTCACTTCTTTTGTTAATGAAATTAAGACTCAATTCAGTAAGACAATTTGTATTCTTAGAAGTGATAATGCAAAAGAATATTTCTCTTCTGCCATTACTTCTTTTTTGGCATCACAGGGCATTCTCCATCAATCTTCCTGCCCACATACCCCTCAACAGAATGGCATAGCTGAAAGGAAAAATAGACACCTCGTTGAGACTGCTCGAACATTGTTACTTCATGGAAACGTACCAGTCCGTCATTGGGGTGAGGCAATTTTGACTGCTTGTTTTTTAATTAATCGGATGCCTTCTTCCTCTCTTAATAACAAAGTACCTCACTCCATCTTATTTCCTAAAGAACCTTTGTTTCATGTCGCTCCACGTGTTTTTGGAAGTACTTGCTTTGTTCATGATCTTTCTCCAGGTTTAGACAAGTTGTCTCCCCGAGCCATCAAATGTGTTTTTCTTGGATACTCTAGATTGCAGAAAGGCTATCGTTGTTACTCTCCAGTTCACAACCGTTATTATGTTTCTGCAGATGTAACTTTCTTCGAAGAAAAACCATATTTTCTACCTTCCTCAGTTGAATCCAATACCATTCAAGAAGTTTTTTCCATTCCCTACTTTAGTTCACCTTTTTCTCCCTTGCAGCAATCAGCTTCAACTATAGATTTTACTCCAAATAATCCTTCACCCACGCCATCTCAAAGACCAATCATTACATACCAGCGACGCCCACGTGTTCCTAATGGTGAATCGGAGGGCACTGAGAGACCAAGTGAATCATGTCCTACTCCAGCAGCTTACCCTACTACAGACCTGCCTGGCGAAAATCTTGATTTGCCCATTGCTCATAGGAAAGGTGCTCGATCAACTCGAAACCCTCATCCTATTTATAACTTCTTAAGTTATCATCGTCTCTCTCCTCCTTATTGTTCTTTTATAGCATCCTTATCTTCTATCTCCATTCCTAAAAATGTTTGTGAGGCACTTGATCATCCAGGATGGCGGCAGGCCATGATTGATGAAATGCAAGCTTTGGAGCATAATAATACTTGGGATCTAGTCCCTCTTCCTCCGGGCAAGAAACCTGTTGGATGTCGATGGGTCTATGCCGTTAAATTTAGGCCGAATGGAGAGATTGATCGTCTCAAAGCTCGTTTAGTGGCCAAGGGTTATACCCAGATTTATGGCCTTGATTATGGTGATACTTTCTCCCCTGTGGCAAAAATCACCTCTGTTCGTTTATTTTTAGCCATAGCTGCCATAAGTCATTGGCCGTTGCATCAGTTGGATATTAAAAATGCATTTCTACATGGAGATTTAGAAGAGGAGATTTATATGGAGCAACCACCTGGATTTGTTGCTCAGGGGGAGTCTAGCTTGGTTTGCAAACTACGACGCTCTCTCTATGGACTTAAACAGTCCCCGCGAGCTTGGTTTGGGAAATTCAGCTCAGTTGTTCAGGCTTTTGGAATGAAACGTAGTGAAGCAGATCATTCAGTCTTCTATTACCATACCTCTCCAAGTAAATGTGTTTATTTGGTGGTTTATGTAGATGATATAGTCATCACTGGAAATGATCAAGAAAAAATTTCTCAACTGAAGGAACATTTATTCCGACATTTTCAGACTAAGGATCTAGGAAGGTTGAAATATTTTCTTGGAATTGAAGTTGCTCAGTCAAAGAATGGGATTATCATTTCACAAAGGAGTTATGCATTAGATATACTCGAAGAAACTAGTATGTTGGATTGTAGACCAGTTGATAGTCCTATGGATCCAAATCAGAAATTGTTGCCCAACCAGGGGGAGCCTTATTTTGATCCTGAAAGATACCGAAGATTGGTTGGAAAACTCATCTACCTTAGTATTACAAAGCCGGATATTTCTTTTGCGGTTGGAGTGGTAAGTCAATTCATGCAATCTCCTCATAAGGATCACTGGGATGCAGTAATTCGAATCATAAGGTACATTAAAAGAAACCCGGGACAAGGATTGCTTTATGAAGACAACGGAAGTACTCAAATAGTCGGATTTTGCGATGCAGATTGGGCAGGTTCACCAATTGATAGGCGTTCTACTTCAGGGTATTGTGTGTCTATTGGAGGAAATCTTATATCATGGAAGAGCAAGAAGCAAAATGTGGTTGCAAGGTCAAGTGCAGAGGCAGAATATAGAGCTATGGCTGTAGCCACGTGTGAGCTCATTTGGATTAAACAACTTCTTCATGAATTAAAATTTGGAGATACTCAACAAATGAAACTTTGTTGTGATAACCAGGCAGCGCTACATATAGCTTCTAATCCAGTGTTTCATGAGAGAACTAAACACATTGAGATCGATTGTCATTTCGTCCGGGAGAAAGTCCTTTCTAAAGAAGTTGTCACCAAATCTGTTAGTTCCAATGATCAACTAGCAGACATCTTCACTAAATCTTTAAGAGGGCCGCGGATTCAAAATATTTGTTCCAAGCTTGGAGCATTTGATTTATATGCTCCATCTTGAGGGGGAGTGTTGGAATTATAAAATAAATTGGAATTTGTTTAGGAGATTAATAACTAATTAAATGCCTAGTAAATCACATTCATGCACTTAGGAACTAGAAACTACATTAATGTCCTTGTAACTCTCACATTGTATTTAATTTCTAGTGTGTATATAAGCAAATCAGCTGAGTGGAATTTCACTCAAGCATTCCATAATAATTCAGTATTTTAACAAGAATCAAACAGCAAATTTGAGAAACTTCGATAGTGAGTTTGATAATTCGATTACTGAACTATTACACAGTATAGAATATTTATATAGGCAGGAACTTCCAGTTGATTTTAGAATTTATTAGCATTTCTAAGAGCACTAACAAACTAATGCCGACTAAGCAGCTAACTAAAAGAGAGGAATTCATTGCTGATTTACACAGCAAGCATGCGCAGCACTGGGGTGACTTTGCCAGACTAACTACTGGGCAAGAACCCATTACACAAATACTAACACTCTAGATGTTCGTCTAGGGCATGAAGGGGTGTGTTGAAACCCCATGTCTAGTAGAGATATGTGCTTAGTAGTTCTTACAAAGGTTTGGACAGTCCCCGCTTCTCTAGCTAGCTTTTGACTGTGAATTATTAACAGAAATTCCAAGATTAATGCAATAATCTCAATCTAGACTGGGACTCCACAGATGTTCAAACAAAAAAAATGGGAACAATCCATTCATGAATAAATATCCATTTCTCAAAGATAAAACTATCCATTACTCACATATAAATCCATCCATGGGAACTAAGGAACTTACGCTATGTCACCGGCAGTTGATGGTGAACCATACTCATCAAAGAGGCGCATGAGATCCCCAAACTGCCCATGTAAATCACCAAATATTTTAATCGGTGCCTTAAGCTGTATGACAGTTGGTTCACTAGAAAATATCCTCTCTGCACTATCACAAAGATCTGCAATTTCATTGCAATCCAAGAAAAACTGCCGTCGAACTGGTGGTTTCCAGCCACGAGGCTTTAAGAGGTGTGCTATGACCTACATAGAAGGTCAAGTAACTTAATTAGAAACAAGCTGAACATAAAATGAAGCCAAGCTTGATGAGTTCAATAAAATAAGTATGAGGAGAGGTTCAACAAAATAAGCATGAAAATTGAAAACCCAACATGGGATGGGACAAAGATTCAATAGAAGACACTCGGGTTATACCCATCATCAACAGAAAGGATGTGATGGAGTACAACAACAACATAAGGAAGGTTAACGAGCATAGCTTATCAGATGTTCGTCACCTGACCCATTGCAAAAAATGTCAACATTAAATAATTGTGTTGTTTTAAAGCAATCAGAATAATGCATCTGATCCATTGCTGAACTATTAAATGAAATGTATATAACTTTCCTTATATAGTTTAATTTTGATCATCCATTCATGTGTTTTCACATCATTTAATTGAGTTTGACCTTGATAAACACTACACCAAGGAATCATTAATGCTATTTTTCCTATTATACCTTTAAGTATTTATTATATTCTCTTCTTTCAATTTTTTAAATTTATCTACCCCATACCATAAATGATGGACAATTTTGTAAAATTATTCATTATTTCTCTTTCCATACAACAATGATTACATTTCTTAATAAGTGTGAAAAGTAAAAAACGACATAAAAAAACGGAGTGTCTAGTTAGAGACAATGTACCTTCTTTGGGACACTATTGATAGACATTTGCCGATCTAATAACTTTCTAGCAGCAGTAGCACTATCTGGAGTCCCATAACTGACCCGTCTACCTTCATTTTCAAACTGATCAATCGAAAGCTGCCTAACCATGCCACCTAAAGCCCCTCCAGTCTCTGCGGCAATAACCACCTGGGAAAAATTTCAGAAAAAGTTGCACTTGAATATATCATGAAAACTTCACAGTATGTACTTTCGTTGGTAATCAAAATGTATTACTCACAGCTCTGTGATGCAACCTGACTCCACCAGAAGCAATACTATTTGGGCCTGCAGATTCAAGCTTAATCATGGACGATATTTGTTTCCCACTAGACGTAGCCTCGGCGCCACGATCCCGATCCGGTGATTCAACGCCCCCATTCTCTTGCCGCGCCTTGGCAGCAGCCAGTGTGGCACTGATAGCTTCAGCTTCTGCAGCAGATGCTTCAACCAGATACTCGACTCCTTTGCTAGTTCTCCTGTTTAAATTTTTTTTTTTTTCATATGAATGCTGGAGCCAAAGAGGTGAAAATTTAACATTCCCCTAATGAGAATACAAACTAGGATAAATTATACTTCCTTCAGCTGAGACATACTTAAATTACACTACTATTTTCAAGAATCACACTTCCCTCCCATCATAGATTAAATATGGGGAAAAAAAAACTATTTAGGGTAATTTTATTTCTGTGACTTTCAATATAGTTTTGCACTGCTATTGCCAAGTCGACTGAAGATAAATGAAAATTTTGGGTGAAATTCCAAAGCCAAATAGTAGGAGGCTTTCCTTTTGTCATTTCATATTTAAAATCACTAAAATCAATAGTAGAGACTTTTCACAGCTAGTTGCCAATGACACTTATAGTTGCAACAAAGGATGAATCTACTAGGGGTTTTGTTTGCATTAAATGTACGTAGCTCATTTTATCTTACAAGGTAATGGATTGTAATTTAAAAAGTATTAGGAGGAAAGTATAATGTAAGTAATTCTCTCTAGTGGTAGAGTGTGACTACAGTAAAAGCTATCATACCTAGATCCCTGAAGCAATGCATTTTCAGTGCTGATATCAGTATACATGTCACCATTTACAGGGGGGGCAACTGGATTTCCCAAAACAACTGCACCGTCAGCTGCCGCATCAGACATTGTTTGCCCTGTTCTATCATCAACAAATCCATATCCTCCAGGTGCTCGTCCCATTTGTACATCAGACGCAGCTGCTGCTGCAGCAGCATGCGAAGCAGCACTTGTTGTTTCCGCAGCAGCAAGATCTTCAGCAACAAGCAGGTCATCCAGCAAGACTCCTTCAGTATAAACACAATACATTATGATTAATCCTTCTCATGAAGTAAAAAAGTTAGAGCTTACCACATAATAAAATTGTGGAGTACGAAAGAAAACATCTGGGCTTGCAAGACGAACAGGGATTGATAATGGGACATGCTCAAGAACGGTCCAAATGATATAGTAATTTAAATCAACAACAAAATATTGGATATGATATGAGCATAATGAGAACAGCAACTGTGTTGAGGAAATCATCTCTCATAATGGTTCCCTCATGTTATAGCCTATACCAATGGTAAACCTAGTTAAATGGCAATACCCAGCGTTTCTTTCAACAGTCTAGATATGCTCTCCCGGACTCTATTTTTCCAAAATTTTATATCTTCAAACTCTTCTTTAAGCATCATTGGAGTTATTCATATTCGGAAAGAGGACAATAAAATTTTCTACCTTCTACTTCAAGTCCATACAAATAGGGGTGTTCATGGGTGCGGGTAGACCCGCGAACCCGCTGACCCAAACCAAACCAACCCATAAATTCCCCGAACCCGTTCATGTACAGGCTGATAGAATTGCATAATGCAGTTAGGGAATTCTGTTGGGAAATTCTCATTGTCTTTCATAACCAAAGAGATACAGTGAACTCTCATTATATAGAGTATTCTGTAACAGAAAGCTATAACTAACTCTTACAGCACAGCACAACAATACAGCTCAGCATATAACTATAATATAAACGGCTAACTAATACACTAACTCTATCACGGGCATATCCAACCCAACCCACAACAACCCGTATAGTTTTGGTTCGGATATCAAGTTTGAACTTCTCAACCCGCAGAGCCGTTGATGTCATTAGTGATTTGTTATTTTTTTATTATTTTAAATGAAATTATAAATTTAATATAGGCTTAATTAGACATTTAGTCCTTTAACTTAATTTACGATTTTAGTTTGGTCCCTTATTTAATAAATGTTACATTTTAATCCTTTAAATCTAATTCCGTTAGTCCATTTAGTCCATTCCGTTAAATTTCAACTTTAAATGTCTAAGGTGGTTCAATATTAGAGTGTCCACCATATACCCTATTATTTTTTAATACTTAACCATTCGATCTAATTAAAAAATATCAAACGGTTGATATTGCATGTGTATTGAATCTAACAATGAACCACCAACACTTAATATTTTGACATTTTTTCATCTTCTTCCCTTTACTCTTTCTTGATCTTCATTCTCACCTTCAAACATATTCATATAAAAACCCAGAAATTTTTCAAATAAACCCAAATTATTTTTTATCATACACCATCTAAAAATTAAACTTCGTTCTTTCCTCGCCGGCTATTAAGATTGCAGAAACACTCAAACTTCTAAAAATGCAGAGACATTCACATAAACATGGAAAAAAAAAAAACTCAATCAGTGAAAATTGAAAATCAACTTTTTTCATGTTTTCACAAACTAATGCAAATAATAATATATTGTTAAAATTTCCTCTTCATATATCAAAACGAGAGCTATGTTAATATCTTTGAAAAATAGAAATAACCGTAAAAGGGTTTTTAGGTTTTAGTTTGTTGCATATTTTAGTGAATACATTAAACTACTGCAAATTTTTCCTCTATTGGAGAAGATGATAAGAAAAACTTCAGCGACTCAAAGAACGGAAGTTTATAAGCTTTATTCTAAAGCCTGTTCCTTCGTTTAGCAAAGATAACTTGTCGGTTGGTTTTGTTTTCAATTCTCTTTAACCCCACTCTTCCCCTTCCCACTTCACAATAAAATTGGAAGAATTAAACTCTGGATTTTTTGTGTGCTCTTGTTTCTATTGTAATGAGAATTATATTTATATACAGAAGAAGAAAAAGAGTGATATATAATTTTAAGATTATGAATAAAAAGTGAAATTGTATTTGTGATTCATTAAGAATCCAAGTAAAGCCACCTGCCCTAATGCAATCTATTTTCTCTCTCTATCTGTCTTTTTCACACTGTTGTGGTTAACACACTGGAAATTTAAAGTTATTAATAAGCCAAAGTTTGTGTTGTGAGTGGGTAAGAAAGTTTTCTGCTACAAGAAAATTCTTCTACATAGTCTTAAAAGTTTAATGATATAATAATATGGATTAGCAATTTAATTATATTATGTTTGTGTTGAAGTTTTTTTGCGTTTAATTCTTAGATGGTGTATCATAAAAAATAATATGGGTTTATTTGAAAATTTCTGGGTTTTGATATGAATATGTTTGAAGGTGAGAATGAAGATCAAGAAATAGTAAAGGGAAGAAGATGAAGAAATGTCAACAAAATATTAGTTGTTGGTGGTTCATTGTTAGATTCAATACACATTCAGTATCAACTGTTTGAAATTTTTTAATTAGATCGAATGGTTAAGTATTAAAAAATAATAGGGTATATGGTGGACACTCAATAATATTGAACCACCTTAGACATTTAAAGTTAAAATTTAACGGAATGGACTAAATGGACTAACGGAATTAGATTTAAAGGACTAAAATATAACGTTTATTAACTAAGTGACCAAACTGAAATCGTAAATTAAGTTAAAGGACTAAATATCTAATTAAGCCTTTAATATATCACTACTAACCACAATTTTTCCAAAATAATTTTATTCACCACCCCTACTACTGCTGCTGCTACTACTAGACCAATGAGTTTATGTAATTTTAAGACCATGTGTTGTTTCTTATTCTTTTGTATCATTTACAACTAACGTATTTTATAGAAGTATTTTATAGAAATAACGTGTTTTATAAAATTTTCTACTATTATCAAGTGTTATGGCATGTGGATGAATTTTATTAGACATTATATGATGTGTTTCATCCAATTTTAGAGTTAGAAATGAGTGTAATTGTATTGATATGTGTTATAATTTTTTTATAATCAGAAAGAATTATCAAAAAAAAATATATATTTAAAAAACAACCCGCGAGTCCAATTCAATCCAACCCATAAATGAGCAGGTCGGTTTGGTTCGGTTTTGACCGTGAAACTGCAGGTTGGACGATGAAGCCAACCCATTGAAGTTTGAACGGGTTGTGTAACGGATTAGGCCGAAACTGGTCCAACCCAATCCGTGTACACTCCTACATACTAATATCCAAAAGAATCAAATTCAATCAAAACAGCAAGTATATAAAGCATGAAAATCAAAGACAACAACAAAAACCACCACCAAAGTCTTATGTCATACCCTGAATCAATTCCCAATAGTAGACCATTTAAATCTAAATGAAAACCAAAGGGAGCAAAGTAGCTAAATTGTCGCCAGACAGCAGGCTGGCCTAATGAATTGCAATGATCAAACTACCACATGACTCAAACAAATAGATTAGATTTATGACTTACCGCCACGTAAACCACCATAAATAAAAATTAGGTCACCAACAGCAGCAGCTGCATGCCTGCAACGCCGAACCAACTCGACAGAGGCGTCTCCACCAGCTGCATCAGCACTGTATCTACCCGTTCTTGGACTGGTAACAACAGATTTTGTATCACACCAAACACCAGCAGCAGTGTCCAACACTGCAATGGAAACAATAAACGTTAAAATAAGCTTCTAAACATAGCATGAATTGGCACAGTGATAAATCTTGCCTTTTCTTCAAAAATAAGTACACAAAATTACCATTGGTAAAATATACTAAAGGTTACAGCAGCAAGTAGGCACCAGCAAGCTATCCTACAAACAGTAGCTACAGCAGTAATGAAATTCCAAACGTATTTGTTATTATAACTTAATCAAAATCATCCAGATTTTCACATGAATATTCTCTTTCTATATTCACCAAAAAAAATAAGTCACTCTTTTGTTGAAATATGAAAGTTGCATGGGCACAAGAGTGTAGTGGAAGAAAGAAGATAGAGAGCAAGGTCATAAAAACCAATAAGTAGTTTGTTATACTTGCAGTCAAGATCAAATATGGCCAAACAATAAAATACCAGTCAAAGAACACAAATTTTAAGCAACACCACAATCTATTACCTGCAACACTAGATGAATCTTCTACCATCCGTCCTCCACCAAGAGCCCCACCAGACACATGGAGTCTTGCATTAACAAACACCTATAATCATCAAAGAAGTAAATTATGATACTTGGAATACACAACCAACTAAAAATAAATAAAAGGAACTTATCTCACAGCTGCATGTTGATATCTTGAAGATGGTGAAACACCTGGGGCAATTGCCCATTCCCAACGACCATCTCTATGCTTAGCAAGTCCATACGCACTAGCCAACGGCTGTATTATAAGATTTGGGGAGGGGCATAGGAGAATCAATATAAAACCATATGTTAGAAGTAAACAATTTAAAAGAGTCGCATAAAAATATACAAGTTAAACAAAATTACATGAATCCCCTGACTAATGTTTTTTAAATAAAATAGGACTGGAATACAGAATGAAAGATGGATAAGAATAATCATGACTACACGCATCAAATGATGTCAATGACGTCTGTAAGAAGGAAAGCATCCAACTTTTACTTGCAAGTGATAGCCAGCCTGAGCAATTAACAATCAGGTGGAGTTATTGGAACTTCAATGCCCAACTACCAAAGAGTACTCGATAAGAAAAGCATTGAATCAGTTATTTGCAGGTCCCATTATATAGGCAGGCCAGTCAGATTTTGAAAGTAAATGTGAATATTAGGATTCAGCCAAGATACTGATAAACATTTAAGAACTTGGGGAACCCCCCTCTTAAAAAATAGCTATCAAGGGAGAAGAACCAATCCACATAAATACTCCACCGATCATCCCATACTACTTGATGTGGGACTCAGGCACCCCATAATACTCAAGTCCCTATCAGATACATATTCTGAAGGTAGATGCACTTGGTCAAGAGACTGCACTTGGTCAAGGAAGCAAAATCTGCAAAGAGATTATCTTCCTACTAGTTAGGGGGTTTGAATCCTCTCCTACATGCACCCTCCAACAAAAACAAATGTGTGTAAGTCCCACATCAAGTAGTATGGGACTTAGGCACCCCATAATACTCAAGTCCCTATCAGATACATATTCTGAAGGTAGATGCACTTGGTCAAGAGACTGCACTTGGTCAAGGAAGCAAAATCTGCAAAGAGATTATCTTCCTACTAGTTAGGGGGTTTGAATCCTCTCCTACATGCACCCTCCAACAAAAACAAATGTGTGTAAGAGGAGAGAGAACAAACACAACAACAACAACAACAAAGCCTTATCCCACTAGGTGGGGTCGGCTACATGGATCAACTTTTACCATAATGTTCTATCTAGAATCATGCTTCTATCTAAATCGTTAATATCGAGGTCTTTCTTAATAACTTATCTTTTAGTCTTTCTAAGTCTTCCTCTTCCTCTAGTGTAAGAGGAGAGAGATGAGAAAAAATGAGGAGGTGCCTTAAAAGAAAATAAATGACAGATGGATAGAAATATGATGTGGGAGGGAGGGGGATGTAGGGAAGTTTTGTGGGAGAGGACCCAAATCCCTAGTTAGCTGGGTTGGCGTGGCAGACAACAAAACAGTGGAGTTTTTCTTATTTATATCTCTTCCAAATTTTCACTTACTCCCTTAGTTGTCGGATCCTCTAAGTTGGAAATCCGCGGCACCTTCTGCAATTAAGTCTATTGCTTGGACAGCACTAGTTAACAGGCTTAATACAAATTATTCACTGCAGATTTGCAGGCATCACATTGATCTCTTTCGACATGTGTCGCAAGTCAAGCTCATATACAATGAATTTATTTCCGAATTTCTGTATTGAAAGGAAGACACCAATCTTCTAATCGATTTAATTTTCAGAAGGAATCGACTGTCCTGTTGCATGCCTAGTATACATGTTTTGTTTGTTTCTGTTAAGAAATGTGATTGGGCCTAACTGAACCCTACAAAACCGGTTGGTAAGGTGAGGATTGCCTCCACTTATAAAGACGTGTACATGCCACATATTATCCGATGTGGGACTCTCAACACACCCCCTCACGCTCAGGACTAGACAACTAGATCTTAAACGAGGCTCTTGATACCATTTTCGACGCCAATCGTCTGTCCCAAACTCCGATCCTGCAGAGTAACTACTATTAGTAAAGGTGATAGAACAATTAAGGGACTGAGTTAAACGACTAACTGACGGTAAATTAAATGGGCAATTAGGTACATATAGGACATAAGTAACAGAGAGAGACGGTAAAATTTGAACAGTACCAATTCCTTGGGATCGGGTTTCAGAACCATTTGCGGCAGTTATAGTGGGTAAGAAACAAGAGGTAGAGAGGGAAGAAAAAAGACATTTATTACCAGTAACATGATCAGACGCACCAGAATCAAGGACCCAAGGACCAAGAGGAGATGCTTGAGAGAAGCAAATAGATGAATTACTTGTGTGTGCAGCCGAAGCCGTGGAACAAGAGGTCTGATTAGTCTGACACCACCTGAGAAAATCCTCGTAGCTTGGCGTAGGGTTCTGAATAGAAGGTGAAGTCTGCATAGTGTCTGGGTTATCACTTTGAGCTGCATTTACCTGGCGTGGGGGTTTGCCATGTAGCTTCCAACAACGGTCGATAGTATGCCCAAGCCGGTTACAATGGTCACACTTGGGACGAGGTTTGGAGTTGGATGACCCTCCTCGAGGGCGATTCTGATTGTTGCCGAGATGCGAGGGCAGCAGTGTCACCTGGTGTCGAAGCAACAGTATATAGAGGGGAAACCGGACCAAACGCATAAGGTGTAGCCAAGTGCGACAGTTGTTCACTAACTGCATCATAGTTAGGAACAGTAGTACCTGATAAAATTTGGTTACGAACGAAGTCGAGTTCAGATGGTAGTCATTTAAGTGCCATGACCATGAAAAATTTACTTTGTTGTTCTGCATGAGCTGTTACATCTTTTACGTACGGCATGAGGGTTGTGTAACTTGCTTTCAAGGCATCAAGTTTACTCAGATAGGTTTGCATATCCATATTCTCCAACTTCAGTGTGTCGAGTTTGAGGATGACACTGTATAGACAATGAACGTCGTTGGAGAAGACTTTCTTGGCCTTTTCCCAAACCTCATAACAAGTGGAGAAAGCTTGATAATGCGCTTGGATGTTAGGTGCTATGGAGAACCATAACACGGTAAGCAGAGAGGCATCAGTTTTCTTCCATTTAGCGAGTTTGGCGGCGGCAACATTAGTCAATTGTGTGGTTGGGTGATCTTCATATCCTGACCATGAAATCACATATTGACAGCACGAGCTCATATGTTATAGTTTGCTGATCCGGTTAGTTTTTCAAATGGGATAAGCGGAACTTTAGTAAATGAGACAGAATCAGTGTCTCCCATGGCTTAATGACACAAAAAAAAAACTGGGTGAAATCAGGACTGTTTGCACTGGAGCACCGTTTTCCGTGAGTCGGAAAGTAAAACAGAGGCCGGATCTGGAACGGGTGGGGAGAGGCGATTACACCGGCGGAAAAACGGCCGGAATCGGACGGCAGACGCGCGGGGCAGTGGCAGGAACAAGGGCGACGGCCGGATCGGAAGACGGCGAGTCGGATTGTGGGGTCGGTTTTCCTAAACGTCGCCGGAAGTTTTGCCGGAACAGTAACGGCGACAGTAGCGGCAGGGTGGTTACCGGAGAATTTTGAAAAGTGAGAGACAAACCGGAATGACAACACGGTTTGCAAAAAAAAAAATTCTCACCAGATGACAGTGGACCAACCGGGTAAAGCACGGCGAAGAAAGAATTGTCACCTAGCAAGCTCTAGATACCATGTTACGAAATGTGATTAGACCTAACTCAACCCTACAAAACCGGTCGGTAAAGTGAGAATTGCCCCCACTTATAAAGACAAGTGCATGCCATATATTATCCGATGTGGGACTCTTAACAGTTTCATTATTTTGTTTTCCTTTTGCAAGCCTAGTTTCCATGTTTTTTTTCAAGTCTTTGAGAATGCCTTGTCATCACCCTTAGTGTCCTTACTTCTCAAAGCTCAAATATAGAAAACCGACAAACACGCTTGTGTTTCTCAGTTTTCTATATTGTCCAGTCTCAAACTATCTAGCGTTTGAGACTCGAAAATTTGAGCAAACTATCATATGCTGCCTCTTTTGCTTAAAATAAAGATATAATTAACTCTTTTCCACAACAAATAAACAAATGAATGTTTTCTCTAAATAAACAAATACAAATTGTAACTAACTCAGGATGGGTAACTATAAAAGCAAGCCATTGACAAAAGGAAAATGACAAAGTGATATCAATTATCAATGACAAACTCAGAACATTTTAATGTGAAACATTTAAAAGATTCTTTGATGAAGCAAATCAGCAGAATAAGAAAGTGAACATTTCGGAGCAGATGGAAAACTTACAACGCTATTGGCATCCCTCCCTCCACAAAGCAGAAGAAGCCCATCTGAACGTGCACTTGCAGTTGCATACCTACCCAGAAGTAAATCGAAAACAGAAACTCAACCTCACACTATAAAAAATTTCAACCACATCATGATAGCCAGCATAAAACAAATAGAAGCCAAAGTTATTTGATGACATGAACACGATTCATAAAATATTCTACTGTGCTCTCAAAAAAAATCATAGCAACAGTGAGCTTACTTCACTCAAGAAACAAAACATTAATCCTTATTAGCGATTTGACGAAAAATGTGTCAAGATTGATCAAATAATAAGTAAATAACAAAAGGAAAAAGCTCATCAAAAGTCAGTTTGTTTCCAATATGCACAAGTAAAGGTGTATCCACCCTTAGAATGTTTAGTGGGTTAAAATCAAACATGTTTTATTTAACCAAAAGTGGATATGAATCATATTCCCTTACATGGTCATGTTAGAGACACCTCCAATTTAAAGGAGCATTTTCCATTATATATTGGTAGTATTTATAATTTCACATTTCTGCTTCCAAAATGTTCCACATGATATGTCAAACTTCAATTCATAGGGCCCTACTCAAGATTTGTAATGTAATTGTAATCACACATAAAAGAAAACCATACATAAAGGTGATACTGCTCTGATAACAATAAGTTCCCAAACAGAAGAAAGAATAAAGCAATCACTAACCAATAAACCAGACCAGCCAGAATATACAAGGCAACAGTAAGCAAATGGATACTTTGTTTGACATAGCTGGATTAGAGGGGGTATAGAAAATTCAGTTTTCACTGATTCTGTAAATATAAAATCACATTTCTATATTGAAAAAGAAGAGAAATAGTACACAGTACATCAAGAACAAATTCAGATTGATCCTTAATACGAAAAGCGTTTTGAAATCAGGAAACCATACATAAAGGTGATACTGCTCTGATAACAATAAGTTCCCAAACAGAAGAAAGAATAAAGCAATCACTAACCAATAAACCAGACTGGCCAGAACATACAAGGCAATAGTAAGCAAATGGATACTGTGTTTGACATAGCTGAACTAGAGGGAGTATAGAAAATTCAGTTTTCGCTGATTCTGTAAATATAAAATCACATTTCTATATTGAAAAATGAGAATAGTACACAGTACAATAAGAACAAATTCAGACTGATCCTTAATATGAAAAGAGTTTTGAAATCAGGAAACCATACATAACAGTGATACTACTCTGATAACAATAAGTTCCCAAACAGAAGAAAGAATAAAGCAATCGCTGACCAATAAACCAGACCAGCCAGAATATACAAGGAATAGTAAGCAAATAGATACTGTGTTTGACATAGTTGAACTAGAGGGAGTATAGAAAATTCAGTTCACTGATTCTGTAAATATAAAATCACATTTCTATATTGAAAAAGGAGAGAAATAGTACATAGTACATTAAGAACAAATTCAGATTAATTCAGATTGATCCTTAATATGAAAATAGTTTTGAAATCAGGAACAACCCTCTCATTGACATCCAAAGTCACACAATATGATAATTTCAAGGGAAACAAATAAAAACACAAGTCCAAAACAAAATAAAATCTAGCAAGCATATCTACATGTATATTATCTAACAAACTGGAAACAAAGGGCTAAATTCTCCTGAACCTGGTTAACAAGAGTCCCTACACAACCTAGTCAAAGCAATCAAGGTTTCGAATTGAAACAAGAAAAACTTGCTCTCGCAACCTATCTCATGACATTATAAGGCTATGGAATAGGAAATAAATATAAACATATAGCATTTAAAAATGGTAAGATCGTGATGAAATCAAAATATTAGTAAAGATAGGTAGAATTCGTGAACTCAGTACATGCATGGAGGCGGACCCTCTCCTTCTGGCTCCAATTTGCGCCATTCATAGGGCTTGGCAGCTGTGTCTAAGGCCCATACATCAGCCAAAGGTCTCTTTCCTGTAAAGCAGTGATAAAACAAGTGTAAAATACAACAAATTTACACTTCAAAGCAAACAACTGAGTAAAATATGTAAAAGCATTGGGGTGGCTACCATCATTGCCTCCAATTGCCATGAGATACCTCTGCCCCACCAAAGCCATAACGTGTCCATAGCGTGGCCCTGGTCCAGGCCCTGGAACACCAACTCTACATTACATCCAGAACAAGTATCAGATTTATGCAATTATAAAGGGGGTAAAGATAGGTTACGAGTCTAACCTATGCCATCTTGGTCGTTGCTGTGTGAGATCAAGAACATGAAGGTCCTCTGCCGATAATCCAGCAGTACCAATGCCGCCCTGTTTTACCATGCAATATTCCTCTAAGAATTAATCTAATCATTAGAAGAAAGGGAACATATTAACCAATACCAAGTAAACAGAAGAGATAATCTTTTTGAACTACCTGAATAACTACCATCGTTCCCACAGCAGTGGCCACATGTGCAGCCCTTGGGGTTGGAGGCTCTCCAAAGGGAGTTATCCTGCATTAAATTTCCTCATAAGCACTAAAGCAATGCACATAAGAGCATAAAAGGATTATTGGAGCATTAATAAAGGCTGGAAAATATGATTTAGTTCTAAGCTCACCTAGACCATTTATTAGTCAAGACATCATAACAGTGGACGTCAGCGGTGGCACCAGCTAAACCTGCGAGGTAAATGAAATATGCCAATCATGATAAGTTTCAAGCATAAACACTTACCCATTCAATCAATATCAGTTCTTATTCAAAGGAAAAATTGTATATATTAAAGTGAGATATGAGAGAGAAGAGAGAGAAAGCTAAAAGAGAAACGAGAGAACGAGCTCAGTGGCTTATAATGACATGAGTGGTTTAGAACGAGCTCAGTGACAATAAGTTCCCAAACAGAAGAAAGAATAAAGCAATCGCTGACCAATAAATCAGACCAGCCAGAATATACAAGGAATAGTAAGCAAATAGATACTGGATTACGCAAGATCAGTGGCTTATGACGTGGCTTCAATCCACGCTTTCACCTTCAATTCTTTCACGCGTTCTTGGATGCGTTCATTCCTACGAGCTCTGGGAACGTATTCCTACGCTAAAAGTTTGAACCCATAAAATTTCAGCTGTGGTGTGAGCCAAGCTGCGATACTCTGCCTCAGCACTAGAACGAGCAACAACAGTTTGCTTTTTGGACCACCGAGAGATCAAATTAGGGCCCAAGTACACAGCTGACCCAGAGGTGGATCTTCTATCATCTGGGTCAGCAGCCCAGTCAGCATCACAGTAGGCCTGCAGAGAGAACGGAACAGTGGAGGCAGGAGTGAACAATAAGCCAGAGGTGATAGTGCCTTTTAGGTAGCGCAGAATACGCTTGACAGCTAGCCAATGGGACTCCAAGGGGTGTGCCATGAACTGACATACTTTGTTAACAGCATAGCAGATTTCTGGGCGTGTAATTGCTGCATACTGCAGGGCCCCTACAATGGACCTGTAGTGAGAGGCATCAGACAAGGCAGCAGACCCTGTTTTGATGAGTTTGGTGGTGGATGCCATAGGAGTAGCAACTGGATTGGAATTCTCCATATCAGTTTTGATTAGCAAGTCCCTTAGGTACTTAGATTGAGTGAGAAGGAGATTACCATTGGACAGTTTCTTCACCTCAAGGCCCAGAAAATAATCCAAGTCACCAAGTTGTTTGAGAGAAAACACATGATTTAGTTGTTGAGTAACTTGCTTGATGAGAGGAGAGTTTCCTGTGATGATTATATCATCAACATAAACTAGCATATAAATGACAGCACTGTGATGCTTGTAGATGAACAGTGAAGTATCACACTTGCTGTTCAGAAAGCCAAAGGATAAAAGAGTGGTTTTGAGTCTTTCAAACCATTGCCTTGGGGCCTGTTTGAGGCCATACAAGGCCTTGTGCAAGTGACAAACCAGAGATGAATTAGGGGCAGTAAATCCAGGGGGTTGCATCATATAGACCTCCTCTTCAAGAATGCCATTCAAAAAGGCATTGTTTATATCCAACTGCTGCAGAGGCCAATTGTAAGTGAGAGCAAGAGTCAAAATAATTCTAATTGTGACCGGTTTAATAACAGGGGAGAAAGTTTCATTAAAGTCAAATCCATGGACTTGATGGAACCCCTTAGCAACAAGCCTAGCTTTGTATTTA
The DNA here is from genome assembly GCA_022829125.1 of Lathyrus tuberosus. Lineage (NCBI taxonomy): Eukaryota > Viridiplantae > Streptophyta > Magnoliopsida > Fabales > Fabaceae > Lathyrus > Lathyrus tuberosus. The sequence goes on from JALAZF010000405.1 coordinate 2,772,111, forward strand.
TTTACGGTCCCATCAGCATTTTCCTTTACACGAAAAACCCACTTGTAGCCTATTGCTTTCCAGTTAGCAGGCAGTGGTACCAAAGACCAAGTGTTGTTCCTTAGTAAGGCACCATACTCCTCTTGCATAGCAGCAAACCACTTAGGATCTTGGAGAGCAGTTTTAACACTCTTAGGCTCAGAATTGACAAGAAAAATGGAAGGATTTAGACGAGGTAAGGGTACACCAGATTTAGTTCTAGTAGTCATAGGATGAGTATTGGTGGGGAGAGGATGAGTATTGGTGGGGAGAGGCTGAAGGTTAGGATCCCTAGGAGCAGAAATAGAGGAGGAGGATGGTGAAGTGGTAGTAGTAGGCTGATTGTTGGCATTTGAAGAGGGTGAAGGAGTAGGATTAGTGCTGGCTGTTTGTGTTACAGGGTTGGCTGACACAGAGGCAGTAGGTGTGTGGCTGGAATTGGATTGAGAAGAAGAAGAGCAGTGTGAGATAGTGGAAGCAGTAGGAACGGGAAAAACATTAGGGAGAGCTTGTGTGTTAAGGGTTACTTTAGATGAGGAGGAGGATGGAATGGTTGATGAGGGGAGAGAAACATTAGAGAAAAAAAGATCATTGTAAGGAAATTTGGACTCATTGAAAAGGACATCTTTAGAGATGAATATTCTACCACTTGGGGGGAGACATTTGTAACCTTTGTGAGCTGTAGAGTACCCTAGAAAAAGGCACTCATGGGATCTAAAGTCAAATTTCTGAGAGTTGTATGGGCGAAGGAGAGGAAAACAAGCACACCCAAAGACTTTGAGGAATTTATAGTGAGGATTTTGATTGAAAAGGACAGCATATGGTATATGTTGATTGAGAGACATGGTTGGTAACCTATTTATTAGGTAGACAGCAGTTAAAAAGGCATGATCCCAAAATTTGAGAGGTAAAGAGGCATGACTCAAGAGGGTTAAACCAAGATCAACAATGTGTCTATGCTTCCTCTCCACTACACCATTTTGGTGATGAGTGTGAGGGCAAATTAGACGATGAATAATGCCAAGATCAGAAAGAAACTTTGTAAATGGGCGAAATTCACCACACCGATCAGTTTGGACAGATTTAATAGGAAATCCAAATTGTAATTCAGCCATGACTTTGAATTGTTAAAAGATAGTTAAGGCTTCAGATTTATTTTTGAGCAAATAGAACTACACCATTTTGGTGATGAGTGTGAGGGCAAATTAGACGATGAATAATGCCAAGATCAGAAAGAAACTTTGTAAATGGGCGAAATTCACCACACCGATCAGTTTGGACAGATTTAATAGGAAATCCAAATTGTAATTCAGCCATGACTTTGAATTGTTAAAAGATAGTTAAGGCTTCAGATTTATTTTTGAGCAAATAGATCCAAGTAAATCTAGTGTATGCATCAACAAAGGTGATGTAGTAGGTAAAGTTGGTACAGGCCATCACTTCCTACACGACCTTGGAGCAGAATTTCATTCTGAGATTTGACATAGCACATATCAGCATGAAACTCAAAGAAAACTCTATTATCAAGACAGAATTTGCCGACACTTATCAGGTTCTTTGTAATAGAAGGAACAAGCAGTAAATTATGAAGAGCTGATGGAGTGTTGGGTTTAGAATGAGAGGGAAAATAAGAAGAGCCTGAAGAGTGAATGTGCAAACCTTGACCATTACCAATGAAGATCTGATCAGGACCTTCAAAATGTGTGGTCTGCTGTATGTTTTGAGAGGCATTGGTAACATGATAAGAAGCTCCTGAGTCTGGGAACCAGGCACTGCTTGGAACTGAAGTTGTGTTAGCAATCATAGCATTGGGAGTGATCTGTGACTGAGGAACAGGGAGAGGAGCAAGTCTTGGTTGATAGCTTGGACGTGACCAAGTGTTAACCATGGGCTGAGCAAACTAAGGTCCACCAATTGGTTGATATGGATTGTAGAAATTTTGTAGGTTCATTGTTTGAAAATCAGCAGGTATGTTAGGTTGAAACTGTTGATTGAACCTGTGATAGCAGTTAGCAGCAAGGTGACCATATTTGAAGCAAACTTGACATTGAATGTTGCTGAACCTACCTCTCACACGGCCGCGTCCACCGCCACGGCCAGATGCACGACCTCCTCTTGAATAGGTTGGATTAAAGGTTGAATTCACAGCTTGTTCAGTGTTCTTGTTATTGGAGTTATCAGTTTCAGGTTAAGAATTGGCTTGAGTGAGATTTATTGAGGCAGCCACCTCCATTTGAGAGTGTTTCTTATACTTGTTGAATCTCATCTCATGAGCAAGAAGAAGAGCTTCAACTTCTTCAAGTTCTACTGAATCAAACTTGCTTTCAATGACTGAAATAACATAGGCAAAGTCTTGAGGAAGACCTTCAAGAATCACATCAATGTGTTGCTGATCTGGAACTGGATCTCCTACTGAAGCAAGCGCATCAACAAGAACTTTGATGCGAACCAGGTAATCACCAACAGATTTGTCTTCAAGTGTTGTAGATCTGAGTTCCGCTCGTAGTTGTCTTGCTTTCGCACGTGTAAGCTTTTGAAAATGCGCAAGAATACGTTCCCAGAGCTTGTAGGAATGAACGCATCCAAGAACGCGTGAAAGAATCGAAGGTGAAAGCGTGGATTGAAGCCACGTCATAAGCCACTGATCTTGCGTAATCCAGGTGCGATACGCAGGATTCTCACGCGCAGCTGCACGATCTTCATCAGTTAGGTATTGATTCGGTATGTCACGAAGGTAAAGGTAGTTTTGAAGATTATTCGCGTTAACGAAAGGATCTACTTGTTGGCGCCAAAGTAGGAAATTCTTCTCATCAAGTTTTTCTGTGATCGAGTTGGAATGACATAGATGCTGCGGTGGCCGGAGCTGTAGTTACCGGAGTCGCTGCCATGGATAGAACCGAAGCTCTGATACCATATTAAAGTGAGATATGAGAGAGAAGAGAGAGAAAGCTAAAAGAGAAAAGAGAGAAACTGATTCTGTTATTATGAATTGGAATGGAGCATGATGCTCTATTTATACAAGAGGAGTTGAACATTCAAGAGTTGAATCATTCAAGCTCTACATTTAAGGATGACCTTAATTATTCTATAGTGCTGAACTTTTCTTATTCTATTAAATTAAGGCTGGCCTTAATTATTCTATAGTGCTGATTTTTCATATCCTAAGATATAACTCTAATAGTATATAATATAGACAAATCAGTATTCAAACTTTGTACTGACCCTCCAAGGTGAGAGAGTACAATGCCAAATTCCCATTAAATTATGAAATTTTAAGACTTCGTTTGGATTGAAGTCTTCGGCAGAGAGAGACAATTGATTAAACTTCATTTAACAAAAGGCAAATGCTTGATGTTACCAAGTTAATTTTGACGACGAAAACTGACATGACTCATTTGGGGGTAAAACTATGTTATCCCTGACCCTCTTTCTTCTTTTTCCCTATCTTACTAAAAAAAAAAATCAAAGCGGAGACTAAGCAAGGGGTACACAACACAGACAAATTGATCCACTTTCATGTAGGATGCTCTCTGCAAGGCATCATCTCACTCATCTTTTGTTCCCACTTCCCACCCACTAGTCTCTTCCTTCATTTTGTCAATACTTTCTCGCTTATTTCATATGCTCGTTTAGGTTTTCATATTATTTAGTGATGTCCTCTCATCATACAGGGGGCAAGAGCTTCTTTCCTAAGCTTTAACGTTCTTTCCCTTCAATAATTTGGAAGCTGGGGTGATATCAATTCTATATTTCATATCAAAACAATAAAGACTCAAGATACTTGTAATTAGTTAGAAGTTAAGTTACAAAAGTGAAAACAGTAGAAAGATAATTGATTGATTAGTGGTTGGGGTTGATGGTTGCAGAGGTTCTATGGTGGCAGTTCACGACAGAAGGTTTCTATTTCTTAGGGGAGTTATGCGTGAATAATTTAATTTTATATTTTAATGAAAAATACTCATAAGTTGTGTCTGGATTTGTAAATAAGTGACATGAGGAACCTGCACGCTTAAGCAATAAATTCTTGTGTTTCATAGGAAAAGCCTAGCAGTTCTTGTAACAAAAACAGATATTGGGTTACAAAATTGACTGTAACGTGACTTATGTACAGATATTGTTTTTAAATGTATGTTAGGTAAAATGAAATGTTTGAATGATACAAATTACAAGTACTTTGAAATATGTAATTACCAAAAAGGGTATGCCGTATGGGATATATAGTATTCATTTTATTTTTGGTCGGTAGAAGAAGTGGCAATAACCAACTCACACACACAACTATGAGGTCCTGGGTTGGACCCCGGGACATGATATCTGACTTAACAATATCAGCATTTGCCAGTTGAGCTAGCACTTACGAATATTGTAGTATTAAATTATTAATATTATTTTTTACATCATTGTCAACAAAAAAATTATAATCTGCAAAAACAATTTAATAAGTTACATTAACAGGCGTATTACTATTTAACATTCAACTAATAACAAAAGCAAATAAATATAAAGAAAAATCTAACACTATTATACTGGTAAGAGAGTAATTGTTCACACATATGCTACAACTTATAAAATGAATAAAAAATTAACAAGAAAAACACAGAGAAAAATCCAATAGAATTTCAAATTTAAATGCATAACTAATTAGATTGGAAATGCTAATTGTTGAAAAAAATTTACAAATTCAATGTTTTTTTGGAACTCCAAGTGAAATTATTATTCTTCAAACATCTTCTATTTTATAAAAAATAAATCAGAATTACTATTAATTCGTCATTGTCCTTTCATGGTTTTAAAATATACGTATTGAAGTCTGTAAAAGTATACATTGTCTACAGCATATGGTTAGGGTTCCACTGGCACAACCGAGCTATGCGTGAAGCCAGAAATGATAATTAAAAAAAATCTGGCACTAAAATAACAAGAGAGTAATTGATTAAATAACATTAAGTTGATTGGAATGGAATAAAACAGAATCAAGAGTAAATGAATACAGAGGAAGGAACCCCTGCATATGTTTTGGACACACTATACTGACTAAAGCAAAGATAGTCAACACAATGTTGCACTCCCTTTAATATATTATCGCCACTTTCTATCCTATCCTATTCCCTAATTTACCTTCTTCCTGAATATCTATAAATTTAAAAGGACTCTTCATAAGTTGAATATCTATTAACTTATTTAATTGAGAAATTCTAGTAAGTTCTGAGTCCATGTCCCCAAGATGAAAAAGAATCAAAAGCAAGCTTTAAGGGAGCCACAGTTTCCACAACTATAAACATTTAGTGTCTATTTGCTTTTGCACTCTTGCAGAAGCAAACAATTATATTGAATGAATGGATTTTGGTTCAGGTTGATTGAAAGTATAGTGAATTATTTTGAATACATTCATCTAAAAAAGTTAAAAATCATGTTTGGATGCAACAACCCCAAATCTACGCAAGTGGCTAGAATTCATTTTGAAGGCAAAAGTAATTTACTCAATCATGTCAAAATCAATTTCATGTGTTTACAACCACTTTTACCTCTCACAAAAGTGAATCTAAACATGCATTTAGTTCCTAAAGACCAAAAAATGCTACAAAAAGTGAAAAGGCCTGGAAAACCATCCCTCTGTCATTGCATTTCCATGACCTATAAACAACAATGTATTGCGGCTTTAGCATTTACACATCAACCGTAACTACCTGAACTGCTAAAGCAAACACTGCTTTAAGAGACACAAATCAAGCATACAGAGCCTCTAGCATTGTTTCCAAATTAATCAGAACCAGTTCCAAAACACTCAACAATTGCATCTATGTTTTAAGCAAAAACCGAGATAGAAAAAAAATAAAATCACACACACACAAGAAAGTAAAATACTTACGTATGCCTGCATTTCCTGCAGAAGTAGGAGTCCCTGAACCAGCGGAATTCCCTTCAAGTGCAGTCGCGCCCCCGAATAAAATCAGTCTCGGACCAATATATCCAGGCGTTCCATCCTCGCCCACCGCCGGCACAGCCGTCAACGTATGACCACACCGCGGTCCCGGTCCATCATCCTTCTTCTCCAAAATCGCATCCACATCTGTATAACTCGGAGCAAGCCTCGGACCAACAACCGGACTGTGCTGCACCTGAGCAGCCGCAGCAGCACCTTGCTGCTGCGGTTGTTGCTCCGCAGGAGATCCACCGCCAGAAGATGACGATTGCGTCTCCCCTATCTGCTCTCTCTCTTCATTGCTCTGCACCGCTGAACCATGATCGTTCTCTGCCACCATGGAAGAATCAACATCCATTGTTTAACCCTAGAGATTCGAGAACCTCCGTTAAGATCGGAGCTATAATTGCCGCGAAATCGCGTTCTCAAGTAGCATTTCGATCAAAACGAAATCAGAAACCCTAACACAGATCCTCTATTCTTCAATTCAGAGAAAAATAAACAACGAAAATTTCTGAATTCAACTAGGTTTTTCTTTTTCTCTGTCACTGCTTCGTTCTCTTTCTAACGAACTCGGGGAATGAAATTGAAAGGTGAACGAAACGAGGGAACAAAACGGAACGGAGGAGAAAATCACAAGGCGGCACCTTCAGCAAAAACACAATCGCTAAACAAATTATTTTTAATTTTAATTAAAATTAAAAATTAAAAATATGATTATTTTATCTGAAACGAAAGGATTGGGTATTTTTTTTTAATTTAAAAAAAATAGATATATAATTAATTTTGTGTTTGATTGATTTTCTTGTTTTGAGTGAGAAAGAATGGTGAAGTTAGTGACCGGAATATGCCGGTAGGAGACTGTACGGAAGAAATTTGGGCGGCGGAAGAACGGGGAACGGGTACGGAGAAACCGGAACGACCGGGGATTAGTTAAACTATCAACGGTGTTCGCCGGTTCCTAGTTCTAAGGAAGGTTTGTCTTATACAAGTAGGGTTGACAACTAAGCAAGAGGACCCCACCATTTTGGCTTTCTCATCTTTATCGCATTGTCCTAAATGAAATAGGTGTCCACGCACTATATTTGGAAGACAAAAAAATCTTTTTGGTGTGATATGGTTTCAGGGTTTTTAATAAAAACTTACAATAAAATCTAATAAAGGTTAATTACTCAATAAATCTATAAACTATTTTGGTAATGCTAAATAAATATTTATTTTTAAAAATATAGATATGTATTAATCTCCAATAAAAAAATTATTGAACATGTAAGGTCTATTTGTATAAGGGACACAAATTCTTTATCACTTGGATAAATTTATTAGCAGTGTGAACTAATATTTTTTATTATTTCTTTCTTATGCTATTTTTTATGCTAATTCTATAGTGCAAAATGATGGTAGTTTTAATTGAAGAATTAAAATGTTTTTTCTTATAATATAATATATAGGGTCTACACTTGGGTTTTGTTTCTGAGTCGGAGATAGGGCTTCTAAAATAAAAATATAAAAAAAAATTATATAATATCATTAATATGTTTTAATTTTTAAAATATTACTAGTGGGATACCCGTGCGGACGCACGGGTTCCGTTGCGGACCTTTAAAATTTGACCAATATATTTTGACAGGGACAAATTTAAATTCACAATTTTTAAAGAATTGTGTTAATAAAAAAATGTAATATCAAATATTGATAAGTCACAAAAGGTTAGACAGAAAAAAATTCAAATTATAAAGATAAAGATGTTAGGTATATGAAGTCATTCAGAAAAATAAAAAAACACAGAAGAAAATAAAATATTTACTATAAATTGTAAAAAGGGTAGTGGACTGCGGAATTGTCACCAGTTAGGTTATGAAATTCAAATAATAAATAGAAAATAGTTAAATTTAATTAAAAAAATAACATAAAGTAGTAAAAGATAAAAATATAAGTGAATCAAAGATAAAAAATCGTCACTGCGTTTACACGGTACTCGTGTACTACCCGTGTGTTCACAATAATTTTGGTCTGGCTTCCCGTGCATTCACACAGTACTGTGTGTTATCCGTGAGTTCACACGGTACTGATGTGTTACCTGTGCATTTGGTCTGGTTACCCGTGCGTTCACACGGTATTGGTGTATTATCCGTGCGTTCACACGGTACTGGTGTATTACCAATGCGTTCACACTTATTTTGGTTTGGTTACCCGTGCGCTCATACGGTACTGGTGTGACCCGTGCGTTCGCGCGATACCGGTGTGGTACGCATGCTTGTGTTTTTAAAATATAATTAAAATGTTAATAAGAAAAACAATATTATTTTACGAAACCCGTGCGTCCACACAGGTTCTGGTGTGGACTGCGCATACGTCACCAGTTAGGTTATGAAGAAAAAAAAAGAAAAAAAAATATTTTTGTTTTGACACTATTTAGAAATAAATTTGAATAAATAGTAAAGATGATTTCGTTTAAAAATAAATTGAAATGAAAATAATAAGTTTTGTTTTGACATTATTTATAAAAATATAATAAGCAATAGTAAAGTTTTTCCCGTTTGTAAAAATATGAGCATGAATATTTTTATTTTGTGACAATGTTTATAAAAAAATTGGAATCAGAAAATGTATGTTATTTCGTTTAAAAGAATTAAAATGCTTTCCGAAATAAATTATGTATTTTTTCGCGTTTATAAAAATTAATTGTTTTTTGAAAGCATTTATAAATATATTTGAATAAATGGTTAAGTTTTTTCCAATTATAAAAATATTTAAATTAAAATATTATTTTTGTTTTGACATAAGTTATAATTATATTTGAATCAAAAGTAAAGTTTTTCCCGTTTATAAAAAAAATTTATAAGAATAATATTAAATTTACGTTTAAATAGTAATAAAAGTAGAATATGAAATGTAAACCAAAATATGTAAAATAATATGATTTCAAAATAAGACAAATATTTTATAAGAGAGAATACAAATTTAGAGAATCAAGTCTATATGTTATAATTTATTTCGCAAATTGTTTTGATATATTTAAAAAAAATGGTCGATAAAATTCTATTGTTCAAAATTTGGATATGTAGTAACGTTGATCCCGTTTATAACAATAGTGTTTTTCCCGTATATAAAATGTTTTTCCCGTTTGTTTTGACAATATCTATAAGTTATGTTTATAAAAATAATAAGTAAGAGTATGAGAGTCAACACAGGTATTGTTGTATTACACGTGCGTTCACACATTCGTTAAAATATATTTACTTCGTATGAGTACTGGTGTGTTACACACATATGTTTCTAAAACTGACAAACAAATTGTATGATTAATAAAAAACATCATACAATTTTGATACTGTTTATTCATATATTATTTATGTTTCGTTCTATTAGTATTTATATTGAAGTTCATTTAATTTATTAAAATTGTATGATTATAACTGAACATGCCATTGGCCAATATCATGAGTTTTCATTGGATGTAATTTGAAATCTTATATGATGTATAGCATTCATAAATTTCAATGATAGGATTGCATGAATATCTTTATAAAAAATTGAGCTTTAGAAATATTCAAATGATAAATTATAAGGATAAAGAATGGCATAACTCTGATTTTACAGCTCATTTAGGATTCGATAATACCACTTTAGTATACGTTGCTGCAGGAAAAAATTATAAAGAACAAAAGTACATGGCGCCACTTAAACAAATGTTTCCACGATTACTAACAAAATATACCCTGGCAACGCCATAAGAGCTTGCTCAGTTTAAGGTATTGGAGAAGTATATAACAGAGCTCAAAGCAGGCGCAGAAAAAGAAGTATATAGCAGCAAAAAGAACAGAGTTCACTTGGACGGAAAAAAACCAACTGCAGAATCCATAACCAAAATTCATAACAGTTAAACTCTAACGCGTATAAAAGAATTGCCATAACAAAACTCCTTCCTAACTATGTAACAAAGGACATTCTAACTGAAAAAATTCAATTACACAAAAAACCTCTTAACAAAAAACCTAACAGAATGGTTAAACAAAACCCTCTCCGTCTCAATTTTTCTCTTCCTCCACTAACTCCCATATCAGTGACTCTATCTCTTTCTCCAAACTGCTTATCTCATTTTCCTTCTTCGTCTGAAATTTCAGTTTCTCCCTGCAGACATGAGTTATCAATCAGTTCTCCATATCATTACACACATTGTTATATTTATCGACACGTATGTAATCACATATTTAAACGAATTCAACTATAATCGGCTTACAGGAAACAGCTCTGTCCAAAAAGGAAGCCACGCACCCACAAATCACATGTATGACCTGCAACACAAAATCACAGCAGCAAAAATTTTCCCAAAACGATACCAAAACGTGAAAACGGCATTGAACTGTAAAACCTCACCTCATTATAAATAGACTCCATCCTCTCCATTTTTGTCCAAACTTCCCAGCCCAAAAATATTCATGTTCTCAAAACAATTAATTTTATATGCAGTTTATATAAATTTCAAATACAAATAATAATATAGTTTGTTATAGTTTTTCTGCATACTCAGTATATGAAATCAACAAAAAATAAAATCAGTATCATGTATCATAACAAAAACAAAACTTTTTCTGCATACTCAAGTATTGTCATAATGGGCAAATAAGATATTTCTTCTAGCATGGCCAACATCAAAATCGCGCTGGTTTCGCCGATCAATTCCAACCATCTGCACAAAGCCAAAATTCTGCAGAACATCAACTAACACGATTCAATTTATTTTTCAATTCTTAATTCAACACTTATTCCAATTTTCAAGAAAAAACTAATCAAATTCATGATTCTTATTACATACCTGCAGAAATTTTGCTATCACACAAATATATATTTTTTTCTTCTTCCTGCTAACAATTGCAGCTCACATAAACCATAACACACGGCTGCAACAACGGCCCCTTTGCAAGCAATTCAAAGAAGAGACGAGTTTCCGCCGTTACCGCAACACAATCCGAATCATGCCAACGCAACTGCAGAAATCAACGAAACATAACAAATTCAATTTAACAAAGCAAAACCAAAATCACAATAATTTCTTGCAAACCTGTTATAACAAAACAGAAATTCACAGCAGTCAATCACAAATTCAATCGAATTTCATCAATTTCTATTGTTTTCAAACTCTTATGGTTTCAATTTTCTTACAGGAACTCACCTTTTGCAATTTCTTTTTTTCAGAAACAATTAACACAACTTTTTTTTTCCAGGAAGAAGAACCTGTAACAATTGCAAAATAATAATAACAGTTACAGCAGAGAAACCCTAGAAAAAAGCAGCAGCAATTCGTTTTGCCATTACCACAACAACAGTCTGAAAACGAATCTCTGCAATGAATTCAATTTCCATCAACAGCTGCAGGTACAAATCAAAACCGAAACTTTGCCGACACGCGAAATTGACAAAAATCCGAAGCAAAACAACATTACCTGCAGCGAATCAATCACAATTGTAATGCCATAACCGTAATGATTGTAATGCCGCAAACCCAATTGTAATTCCGCATCTGCAATGGAAGCAATCCCTGAAAAGATATCAAAGTTAATACTGTCATAAATCCATCTTAGAATCTGCTACCACTTTTCTTTAAGCATTTTAGAAAGATTTAGTTAGAAAAGATATCAAAGTATATGACCTTTGTATAAACAATAAATCAAATGAAATCTGCAACCACTTTTATATCCATCATCAGCCAAATATGTAATAACAGAAACAAAAATAAGTTTCTACAAAGTTTCAAATAACACATCTCCACAATATTCCTCAGCCAACACGTTATTCCTTAACCACCAGCGAGAAACCCACAACGGCACATCAAAGGATTCAAGAACGAAAGTTCATAAACCTTCCAGATTTTAGAACATACCTTTGACATTGTACGAAGCGGCATCTGTAGGATGAGTTCATGGCCTTTTCAGTTTCCGGTAGGGCTTTGCAAGAGATTTTGTTGAGAACAGATATGGGTTTTTCGGATTTATACAGTTGAACTTCACATTCACCTTCATTATCTGACAAACCAAACATAAACTAATAAGAAACATAACAATTAGTTCAATATTAGTTAAAAAAACCTAAACAAATCATACACAATAGAATAAGTTAATAACAAAACCTAAATTGAAATGTCAAAGAGAAACCTTTTCGAGTTAGACCACCACCACAGACCACCACCACCCACCACCACACTCGTTGTCGAAAACCCGTTGCGACGACCCCAGATCTAAATGTATCTTAACTGGGATCTTCCACAACTCTTTGAGGACGTTGGTATCGTTGATGAGTTTGAAAGGTATGGCCATTGTTGAATCGTTTGTAGACAGTGTCTCATCTCATGATGTCGGAGAGGCGATGTTGGACGGATATGGAGGGTTGGAAGACAATGAGATAAGGAGAAGAGAAATAGAGTTCAGAACAATATCGCATGTTTGCTAGGAGTAGGTGAAATGAGTTGTTCAAGGCATTGTTAAGTGGTTTTGCAGAGCTACAGTGCAATAATAAATTCAAAATTGTAAATATTGATTGAGACGGTTTAGTTCATGTTGTACTACATACCATAAAAACGTTAGATCAAATAAGCAAATTGAAGTAAAGTTCTGGTTAGAGTTGGATTCAGTTACTTAAGGGCAACCAAATGACAACTTTTGGGCCAAAATGGGTTACGTGGCAGATGGTAGATGGGGGGTAGAATGGATATTTCCAGAGCCTTAGATTTTCTTATATAGTAAGATAATAATATAAATTATATTTGAATAATTTATCAAAATCCTATAATATAATTTTTTTTGTTTTTATAAGTTCTTCCATCTCTTTCCCTTCAAACTCTCAAACAAAATTTGCAAGTTAGAAGAGAAGGAAAGGGGTGACTTTTAAAAAATAAAATATAGAGAAATCTTTAACCTCTTTTGAAAGAATGATTTTGTATTGAATGATAAATCCTTATTATATTTTGTAGTGGTATATTTGAAAATAACTTTGCCTAATTTGGGAGCACCTTAAAGAAAAGGCGATGACACGAGGTTGTCCGAAAGGGGTACTGTATCACCCTTAAGTTTTCCTCGCCTCTAAGAGAAAAAAAACGTGGGATAAGACGTGTTTTGAATAAAGAGAGAGTTGCATTCGTTACTAACTCACATCTCTCTTGGAATAAGGATTCAACTATCCATCTTTTGACTAGGTGGGTGGTGACTTTTTTCATGAAAACCATGGGTATCATCAGGAACTCCTATAAATACGTTACCTCTCAAAGGGAAGAGGGACAGACTCTCAAGTCATACACAATTAATACTACTCAGAGATCTCCACACTCCTAGTAGCCCTAACACCGTAAAGTTAATCGTCTTCCTGCAACCTAGCAACGCCGACCACCAACAGAGTCTCTCACCTCACATGAGTTGGTCCCTCAAATATTCTTAAAAACCATTGTAAAGGGCTACGTGTCGCCATGAGCTAGCCTTCATCGTCCCAACTTGTAATATACCTACAAGGACTATGAGTATCCTTGCCCTTGTAGGGGGGACATGCACGCACCTATACTTTTTGGACAGTACAGTGGCGCCTACTATGGGACCCAGTAAAACTAACATGGGTTACACCTTTCACTCCAATCATATCATCCCCTTTTTCCTGCTTGGAGATGACTAACAGGATCTTACACCATGTAATGAACATCATCGCTAGAAGTATTTCCAGGAAAGGTCTATCCAAGACCGCTCGATGAAAATGCATAATGCAGGTGTTTATGACGAACGTCATGTCCTCCGGTCGTCTTGAAAATATGACACGCTGCAAGTGTACAAATGTGCGAAGTAGTATAAAAATAGATTATCGAACCACCACTACTACGGAAAACCCCTTTCACAACGGTTTGAAAAGGGGTACCATCACGCCTGACATACCGTTGTTAAGTAGAGTGTCGTTGTAAGTTCGTTGTTTCTACAACGGTCTGGAAACCGTTATTGAAAGGCAGGACGTGCGTCATATATCACAACAGTTATGATAATAAACCGTTGTGATACATACACTTAGGTAATGGGTTTGAAACCCATCAGTAGCAAATTATGTAAAACATAAATTATCTATGATCTCAGTTACAATAGATAACCGTTGTTAAAAGTTCTCAGAGTTTATTTTATTATTGAAATTCTGGCCTATGCAAACAGCAGATGTCCTAACACATGTCAAGACATTGTGCTACATAATCATTTAAACTCAGAAACGCAACAACAGACTAATACGTTGAATATCAGAACTGCACACTCACAGATGTCACGACATCTGATTCAACATGTCAGTCAAGAACAATAACAAAACTGTAAACTGCAGAATGTTAAATAAGACATTATGTGTTAACCCAGTTCAGTGCAACTCACCTACATCTGGGGGATACCAATCCAGGATGAAGACTTCACTATCTGTAGAACTGTTACAAAGCTAAACTCTCCCGTTTACAACTTTATCCTAATATCTACCCAATGAACATCTTTACCAAAGGCTAAACTCAAACGTTTACAACCCTGATATGAGATACCTCACTCACATCCTAATCACAACCTGTGATACCTCTGTCTTCTGCCAATACAGAACCTGTCGCGGTTTATTGACCTCCAAGTCATCTTGGACTTACTTCAAAGCTTCGTCCAAGAACAATACAACAACCATTACCTACAGGCTTCTGGTTGTGTCCCTGTACCTATGTCTTCCACTCTGCATCCTATATTACAGAGTGGAGACTTACAACTCCTAAGAGAGCCAACAACTCTCAAACCCTAAACCCTTATTCAATACAAGAGAACTAGGTTACCAAGTTATAAGTGATACAAAAGTTACAGTCAATTAGCCCTAGGTCTAAGTCTCCTTATATAGTCTTCTGTTGTCTTGGGCTTTCAATCTTTTCTCCTTTATCCACTCTGCAAATTTGCACCAAATCCTTGACAGATTTGTTGAATAAATAAACCTGCTATATTTGTAAGATGTTACGACATCTTCTTCAACATCTTTAATCTTGAGCAGATTTCTTCATCTTTATCATATTCATGTTTTACCAAAATTTCGTCAAACCACAAGAGCTTTGAATTATCTTTGATCTCGGTTATAATAAATAACCATTGTTGTAAGTACCTTGAGTTTATTATATTAAATGTAGATTTCTTGTTTTCCAAACACCTCACTAAAGAAATATACATGGATTCAATTTGATGAAGAAGTCTATAATCTGCAAATTAAATTATTCTTGAAAACCAACTTAAACAAACCAATGTTTTCTGATTGCATTCGTCTCATCGTGCATTTCACATTATTTTACATTTATATTGTGGTTTATTGATCTAACTCCTTTGATATATCGCTATCTTCGATTATAGTTAAATTTCCATAATAACAAGACATTGGATAATCTGCCTCATCATCATCACTTATCATAATTTTTATAATCAGAAGTTTTACGATTATAAGTATTGATGGAGAGGCAGATTAACTAATAATTTGTTGTTAATGAAATTTAACTATAATGGAAGATAGCGATGCATCTAAGGAGCCAGATCATTATACCATAATATATATATATTAAACATCGTGAGATGAACGATGAGAGGGATGCAATTCAAAAAAATTTATTCATAAAAGTTGGTTTTCAAATACAACTTAATTTGCAGATTATAAGTATCTATGTCAAATTAAATGAATGTATTTTAAGTGAGGGTTAGTGAAACAAACAATCTACATAAAATATAATAAACTCAAACAACATTCTATACCAGATCCAGATATTATAAACTCATATAATACGCTTGCTAACACCAGCATCATCACCATGTTTCATCCCCTTAACCTGTAAGGAAACACAACAAACTTCAAAAATGAGCATCCTCAGTTGAAACCAAACTCTAAAACCATAGTCCAGTGAAGAGTAAAGAGAGGAACAGGAATAACGCACCTTTTAATGAAACTAATCACGGAACAGGAATCAATTATGATGTTCATCTAGTTTGGAAAGCAATGAAAAAGAAATACAAGGAGGACGAAGCTTACACAAAAGCTTCATACTTCTTATATTTCTTTTCATTGTTTCTAAAACTAGATGAAGTTTGCTTACACTGTTGTTTCTTCATTTACTAACATCTTGTTCGTGAAGCTATGAAAAAAAAGTATAAGGTGAATGAAGTTTCCATCATAGCTTCATGTTTCTTGTACTTTTTTCCATAGCTACACAAACATTATGAAGTTCCAAAGTATGGTATTTGTTAAGGTAGTGAAAACGAATCTGAAAAAATGAGAACAATCAACAAAAACAACATGCAACAAACGAGATAATGGGAAATATCTAACAATAGATGGAAGAAGAAGAATACCTTAATGTATGAAGCACAAGATTCACGGCTAATGGTGAAAACAAAGAGAAAAATGGGTTCTATGGTTTCACTGTGAAGGTAACGACGCTACTGTCAATAAGTGAAAGTTAATTCGCTTATATATGGGTAAACTAGTTTACAACTATTAACAATACCAACCGTATAGATAGGTATTTATTTATTATAAATATATTACTACGGTTAACCAGAAGAACCGTAGTGATAACCCTTTTATTTGTGAATTTTAAAATAAATAAAAAAGAAAAGGTGCGCCTTAATGTTAAAGGAATAAAATATTTTATGCGCTGAGGTTCGAACCGACGAAAGTTTGAGTGTATCACAACGGTTGGTTCTGTAAACGCTGTTATATAGAAATAATTTTTAATCGAAAAACAAAATAAATATGGTAGCGCCTTAATTAAGATATGTCACCACGGTGTAGGGAAAAACCGCGGTGACCATGGCGTTGTTGAATGCGTGTTTTGTAGTAGTGCACGTAGACCAAAGGTTTGATTAGTGAATCCTATTTTATCGGAGTATATATAAGGTGGTCTAAAATTGGTGTTTTGTGAAACAACTTAAATTTAAAAAAACACTTTTGGAACAACAACTTAAATAAAAATCACTTAAAATATTATGAGACAAACAGGACTTAGGGTTCATGATCCTTACTCCAACATATCCATATAATCATTTTGCTTCTATTACGAGAAATCCAACACTGATATAGAAAATAGATAGATGTGGACAACAAATACTTTCATCAGCGTGTTGTCCTATCTATGGTGAATAATTTGTCTATTTTCGCAGGTCCGAATTATTCATCAAAGATTCTTTTCTTTGCACGGCTATAAAAGATGGAACGTTTCTCAATCGCATCTGAGCACTTTCGTTGTTTTGGACTCAATTGTTTAAAAACTTACTTTCAGGTACTGACGCATATCCTTTCAGATTATGATCAGTACCTAAAAACTATTTACTTTCATATAAGGGTTGGATTGAAAATTTCAGGTTTTAAAATAATGTGTGAATGAAATTCTCCTAATCGATTTGTGAAGATTCATATGAATAGTCATGAGATAAGTTTCATGACCCTTAGTCCATAGTGGACTACTCACTCTTGGTGAGCAACAACATAAATAGAGCAATAATTGCAATTGAAAACATGATTAACTATAAAAATATAAATTGATAATTGTAAATAATGATAAATATAACCAGACTCACAATAAAATAGCTTGAATTAATAAAGATCCAGGTGCTCTAATGGAGACTTTAGTACACAACAAAAACTTAGAAATAACATGTAAAAGCTCAAAACAAAGATGATCCAAACTCAAGACTACCAATGAGTTTTATAGCAAATTCTATAAGTGGTTTTTTTCCTCTTGTTCAATGTTCATCAAAGGGATTGATTACAAAATCAGAATCAACACAAATTCTCAAAATAACAACATTGCGAATTGAAAAATGAAAGAAAGGATGGAGAAGGCACACACCTATTACAGCCCCTAGCAACTGCTATGGCCGCCTGTAGCAAGTGTTTGGTGGATGTATGGTGGATGGGCTAGGGCATGCTTGCTACAGCTCGTAGCAGCTGGTACGACCATTATGGAAAATGTATGGGGAAAAATCTTACTTTTTTTCCTTTTTCTTCGCTTTCCTCATTTTTCCTGAAAACACCAGAATCACACTACCAAAGCATAAAACATGATAAAAGAAAGTAAATTGGACCACAAACAAGAAAATAACGAAATAAAATAACTAACAAAAGCGATACAAAAATCACTCATCAAACTCCCTCAAACTTAGATTGTTGTTTATTTTCAAGCAACGAAGCTTGCTTATGTAAATTTCTAGATCAAGCAGTTTGATAATGTAAAAGCTTACAAAAATGAAACTATCGGTACTCATACGTGAGTCTTTGGTCATATCGTCTAAGGTCTAGTTCTCCTTGTACTTTGTAACGCCCCAACTTATTTTATTTGTTTTCCATAATTTATTTATGTGTTGTTGCGTATATTTATGTGTTATCAGTGTTTTTGATGTGTTGGGATATCCTGTGGTAGGGGATAGTGACCTTAGAATTATAGACCCTAAGGGTGAAGGGTGTATGACCGATTACTTAGAACTTGGTAGTGTGGTGAGAATGACTAATTAAAATAATATTAGTAATATTAGTTTGATATTATTAATTTAGTTAATTGGTAGATATTATTATTATCTAATTTGTGGAATAATAATAATAATAATAATAATAATAATTATTATAATATAAGAAATAGAAAAGGGGAAGTTGGGAAGAATTTTGTCAGTACGTGTTTTGGGGAGAAACTGAAGAAATAACGTGAAGTGGGAGCTAGGGCAAGGGAAGAGGAATCCATTGTTGAGGAAGAGGAAATTGTTGTAAGAACTCTAAGGTAAGGGTGGGGTTCTAACTAGTTAAGGGTTAGTATGATGATAATCGTGGGTGAATTCTTTCATGCAGGTTTTCTGCGTTTTCCCTTTGTTCATACTTTTGATGGAATGTTTTTGTTGAATTTGGTGGATTATGATGAATGATGTATGTTATTGTTGGAACTGTTGTAGTTGATAAAATTATTGCTTTGTTGATGTTGTTGAATCGATTAATTTTCGTTGCTTGTTGTTGTTGATGTTGATGAAAACTGGTTTTTGAGTAGAACTGTGGATTACACGTTTTGTATGAAAACTGGAATTTTGGGTGGGTTAAAAAGCATTTTTCATACTGATAAGTAGCAGAAAAGTGATTTTGCTGCAGGTGTAATCGGTTACCAGAAATAGGGTAACCGATTACACTGTTAAAAATAGTGTTTTTGGGAAAACTGTGAGTGTGTAATCGGTTACCCTGATTTAGGTAACCGGTTACACTGTGTGTTTTTGGCGTGGCAGTAGCTGGTTACCATGGGTATAAACGGTTACCTTATTTTGAGTAACCAGTTACACTGAGATCAATTTTTGAAAACTTTAAAAATTCATAATTTTTGTTCCGAGAGTCCGATTCGAGTGTCGTTCGAAGCGTCGGGAAGCTGACGTGTCGAACTTTTGTAGAAATATAGTTTCGGTGACAGAAGTTAAATAATTCTGCTATTGGTTGTTTTAAACACATTATTTATCATTTTGCTGTGGTGTGGTATGATTTTAAATGCCTTAAGGATGCTTACTGCAACACCCTAATTCCCATCGCGGATAAATAATACATAACTAAATCAGAGTGAATAAAAAAATTTTCGATAGAAATAAGGATGCCACATTTGAGAAAAACATAATCCACCTGCTCATAAATTTGATACATAACACAAAATGGAATAAATAATAACAGGAAACTTTTTCCAACAAAAGGAAAGTTCAGTTATGGAATAAAGCGGAACGATCCATAATTGACTCGTTTTACAAAATAAGTTGTTTCATAACATCAAAATATACATACAAGTTATCGAAATATATATGTTCATATATATAAACATAAATAACAAAAGCGTTTCCCCCGACTCCCGTGTTACGTATCAGAGCAGACACCAAAGATCTACGCAAAATGAAGATCTAACTCTTCCACTTGCCTCCACGCCTCTACAGCGGCTAATCTGCACTATGCCATAAAAAGCATATTCCAGCAGAAGGGTGAGAAATAACAACTAAATCAAGATTGCATAATCATATGTAAACATATAATTCACATATATTATTCGACTCACCCACACACCACATACTAACACATAAAGCATACAAGTATATCATATATTCATATACACAAGTTACGATATATATATATATATATATATATATATATATATATATATATATATATATATATATATATATATATACTTCCCAAGGAGCACAAACACAAGAAACAACAAGGAGCGAGAACTACATTCAATAATTAACGGTGTAAATTACATGTTAAGGAGTAGAAATCAAGCAATCACACATAATGTGCACACATTCACGACCCGCTTGTCACTTTCTATTTATAATTCAACAAAGACACAATAATGTAATGTGACTCAATGACACAATGCAATGCAAGTGGTACCACCCACTATGGTTCACTCAATTGAACCTGATTCCCAATGGAATCCGGATAAATCACATACACTCCCACTGAGCAATGATTTATCTCCATAACAACTCCACATTGGAGTCCAGATAAATCACATACACTCCCACTGAGCAATGATTTATCTCCATAACAACTCCACATTAGAGTCCGGATAAATCACATACACTTCCACTGAGCAATGATTTATCTCCATAACAACTCCACATTGGAGTCCGGATAAATCACATACACTCCCACTGAGCAATGATTTATCTCCATAACAACTCCACATTGGAGTCCGGATAAATCACATACACTCCCACTGAGCAATGATTTATCTCCATAACAACTCCACATTGGAGTCCGGATAAATCACATACACTCCCACTGAGCAATGATTTATCTCCATAATAACTCCACATTGGAGTCCGGATAAATCACATACACTCCCATTGAGCAATGATTTATCTCCATAACAACTTGTCGCTCCCGAGGATTTGTATCCATGGTACAAACGCGAAAGTGGCGCGGAAAACAGAGTCGCCAGCAATGTGTCTTTATCCTGAGAGAAGGAAAGGAAACACTGCGTAAACCTGAAGGGAAGGGAAAGAGCATGGTCTCGCGACCAAGACAAACAGGTAAGGGAGTCAGTTACGCGAAGAGAAGATGCTAGCACCCTACACGTCCATCGTACTCGATGGAATCCACGCTTGTTGTCTCGATCAAAGGGTGTCGTCATCTTGAGCTCCACTGCTACTGGAAAGGAGAAGAAACGGGAACGGAAAAGAACGAAGAAACGAAGAAGAAAAGAAAAAGAAGTGACTCGATAGGACAACACTTGTCCTATGCCTACGTATTCCCTCGTGCAATGGAAAAGTCAGAGTCAACGTAGTTCGGACACGAACTAAGGGGGGAGGTTGCTCGCCAAGACATCACCGTCTTGTGCCTACGTATCCTCAATCGGACTAGAAAGAGGAAATCAGAGCACTCGTAGTTCGACCTAACGAGGTCGGTGTTTTTTATGAGCGACGTTAAGTTCGCGTCCGGCAGTTAGGGTCGATGCCTGTTTGCGACGAGACGGAAGTAACGTGTCCTTTTCTGAAAATGATTTGAAACTCAACAATCCCGAAGGATGAAAACGATTTTGAATTTGTTTGTGTTTTTTAGACAGAAGTGGATTGAAGTTAGTTCTTAACTTGCATTTCACCGAAGTCTATGAGGTAGGAACGAATGTTTAGCAAATCGTTCCAAGATGGAACGTCCACCAAACACTCTAGAAAAATAAGAGGGAACCCCTCATTCCTCACTTCCCACATGCAAGGCTCATGCGCAATACACGTTAATTTTATTAAGTATTTTAGAAGTATTATGAGATGAGAAGAGAAGAAGACTCAAAGGAAAAGAAAACACTAAGGGGAATTCTATCCTAATGTTGTCATGCAAAAGGTGGCCCTAAGGTTGATTTTGAAAGGGGAACTTCTACCTAAGTTAGCATGCAAAGGGAAGCCTAATGCTAATCCTACTCCAAGCTTAATCGAAAATTAAGTTGGACTAGGTAGCTCTAAGGGAGTGAATTCGAGACTTAAATAAGTCTTGAGATTCAAGGGAAGGAAAGAGTGAAAGAGATGGATAAGAAAAGATGAGAATGAGCAAATACAGCAGCTACAACAACGCATCTGCAACAACACAGCAGTAAAAAGCAGCACACAAGCAAGCCAACTTTCCACAGCTCACAATTCAGCACAAAGATAGGTGTAAAATGTCAACCAGCAGCACATACAACAACATACATGCATATAGACAGCAGTAGAAACAGGGCAGCATGTGGTACACTTGAACACAACTCAAGCATGGCAAAGCAAGCAAGCTTCAAGCATTACATTTCTTCAATCAAACATGATCACAATCATACCACAAACCATGATAAACAACTCTTGAAATCACATGAAAAAATGCATATCATTTGATAATGGACAAGTAAAAACAAACATGCATCTCATGAAGTTAAGTGCAAGCAATCATGTTCCAACAAACAACTCCAGCAACATCATCAACAAGTCACAATCAACATGCTTAAGAAATGTGTGTTATGTGTTCATCGCATCGGGAACACAACATCGCAAACATGATCATAAACGATAAAAATCCAAGAGTCGCGTGTCAGAAAATTGTGTGCATACAATGGTGTGAAGTGCAACAGCATCAAAACAGTCATTAGATGAGTATCATATCAATCCATGAAGATTAAAAATGAAACGGGATCGAAACATGCTCAAAAATGCATAAAAAACACACTCTGCATCAGTGTTAATCGATTAACCAATTTCAGTGTGTAACACCCCAAAATTTGTTCTCTTATTGTTGCCTAACTTATGTTTCATTGGATTGCATTTAGACCTCATTTCATCTCATATATCATACATGTTGCATAAGGGCATGTGATCAGTGGATTGCAGAGCATTGACTATTCAAAGCCAGAGAGCTAAAGCCTAAGGTCTCCAAGCAAGCCTCAAGGGTCTCTTACATCATAAATGATCTCAAGTGATCCCACAAGTCATTGGAAGAAGAGAATTCACCAAGAGATTGGACAGTGCATCATCTCCTAAGCAAAAACAGTCCAAATTAGGGTTTGTGATTCAAGTAATCTCCTGATCAAATATCTAAGGATGGAAGATTGCCCATTGGTTCATTTCAGAAGAGGTTCAATTGGTCAGTTGCTTGAGAATCAAGAAATTGGGGGAAAAGTCAATTGTGCAAAGGAAAAAGTCAACTCCTGACTTTTTAGGTCAAATTCATGAAATTCAAGTCACGTATGTTCAATGGACAAGATTTGATCAAGGAATGATGGAGGAATCATCAAAAATCAAGAAATGTACAAAGTTGCCATTTTTAGAAACTTAGGGTTTCCAAAAATGGCAAGTTTGGACCATTCTGCACTACACTTTAAGGCTCCCTTTCTTCAAGATAAAAGCTCCAAACTTCAGGCCCAAGTTGAGCCAATCAAAGATCACATTCTAAGCATAAAATCCATATAAAGAACTCTTCCATTGGATCAAAATTGAGGGAGTTATGATCAATTAAAGTTTGGTAAAATCAAGGCAAATCTCAAGTCATAGCAAGGCAAGTTCAGGCCTCCAGGCCATAATTTCATCAAACACTTGGTGTGCCAAATGTCAAGCCATTTTTCTCCATCAAGGAGGCTTCAAATGAAAAATTGTTGAACATAAAAGTTGTTCATCTCCATGTCCTCTTCAACTTTAATGTTGGGCATTTTTTCATTTGAATAAAGGATGAAGGAGTTATGGTGGTCCAAACATGGAAGCTCCACACTGAATTTTTCATAGGTCATGACCAGGCATGCCAACCACTTGCCACGCCCATAATGCAGTTTTATGCCTTGATGTTCTAAGCAATTTTTCACCACTTTAGAGGCATTGTTTTAATTGGAATCAAACATCAACATTGTTCTATGATGTGCCCTTAATCCATAGTCATCTAAAACTCATGATTTCATGCCATGTACATAGAGAATTCCTTCCACAAACTTTCTTGTTTTCATTGAAACCATGCTGGCAAGGATGAAGTGTTTGACATTGTTGTTGATTCACATTAGTTTACACGCGTACACTTCATACCTCCCCACTTTTTTCTTCTTTTGAACACACATAACTCTTACACATGCCATGCCATGTTGTTACACCATACATTAAAGAGGCAAATGAATAAACTTGCTTTGCAAGCCTTGCTGCGAAATCAGAAACATCACCACCTCTCACTTCTCAACCTTACCATAGCTTCCATGAGCTCACCCTCATCATAACCAAACCTCACCACCTCGTGTGTAACTAACATGACTCAATTAGTTAACTCAAACTCAATTAACTAACTCAGTTAACTTGAGTTCCAACCATCAACCACACTAGTTAATAAGTTAACTCAACCTATATAAGGATAACTCACACAGATTTTTGGAGAGGATCTCATTCTTCACTCTGTGAGCTACCAGCTTCAACCACAGCTTTGACGTCTCTAAACGAAGACATGGAAACCTCAGGTTGATTTGCCACTGCAGGCTGCTCTATAGCTTCAGACTGGACAACCTCTTCAGAAACCTTCACCTTTTCAAACCCCTGACACAACGTCTCATGGATTTCACCATCCACTTCCACGTATTTGAAGGTTGACAGCTGACTAATCATTATATCTTCTTCTCCGCACACTGTCACTACGTGACCATCAATCATGTATTTCAGTTTTTGATGCAAAGTGGAGGTTACATCACCTGCACCATGGATCCAAGGAAGACCCAGTAAACAACTGTACGCTGGCTGAATATCCATAATATAAAATGTTGCATCAAAGATTTCCGGTCCAACCTTGATCGAAAGCACAATCTCACCAAAGACAGATCTCTTCGAGCCATCAAAAGCTCGCACCACCAAGTCGCTTGGTGTACAAATAAGTCCCCTGGTATCTAACTTCATTAACACTTTCTTGGGTAATACATTCAACGATGATCCGGTATCAACCAATACATGTGACATCAATGAGCCACGACACTCAATCGAAATATGCAGGGCATTGTTATGGTTTCTGCCAGCGGTAGTCAAGTCAAGATCTGTAAAACCCAAGCCATTACCCGCATTCACGTGCGCTACAACCCCTTCCAGCTGGTTAACAGAAATCTCTTGAGGAACATAGACTGCATTCAAAACTTTCAGAAGAGCATTCCTATGGGCTTCAGAGCATAACAACAATGACAGAATAGAGATCTTGGACGGGGTCTGATGTAACTGGTCCACAATCTTGTAATCACTTCTCCGGATGAGTCTCATAAACTCCTCTACATTTTCGGAAAAAGCATCATCAACTGGTTTTACTATAGAATCAGTAACCACTGGAGTCTGAACAGAACCATCCATTGCCTGTTTTCCCCTATCTTGCCTAGAGGTACTGGGTTGATCATTAACAGGAGTAAGCACTCTACCACTTCTGGTTATAGCATCAGTCTCAACTTTAACCTCTGAACTAGAACTCACTGGTGAAGTATTCATTAATTCCTGCTTTTGTCCATTGATAAACACCTCTGCACCGTAATTCCACGGAATAGCCTTAGAACTTTCATACGGAATGGGTCCAGCCCTTGTGATAATGACTGGTGGTGGCCTTGTCAGACCAGAAATAGTAATTGTTTTGAACGGAATGGTGATAGTAGCAACCTTCTCACTAATAACCTCTTCTTGCTGATTACCTCTGTCAAACTGTAAACAGCCCTCATCAATCAGATTCTGAATACCCATCTTCAGCGAATCACAACCATTAACCTTCGTCAAACAAATTGAGCAATTTTCATCGCAACCCGGATAGACGCCACCCTTCAATAACCTGTTCTTAACCACAGCCAACGGAGTCTTCAGCTCCTCCACATCCATGATCAAATTCAAAGCTTCACATTCCTCAATTATCGCATTCACCCTCGGCCCATTGTGATCAGGCATAGGGTTTTGAACAACATTGGGCCCAACATTCAAGAAATTAATAGCTTTTGAGTCTACAAGATCCTGCACCTTATGCATGAAGGCTTTACACTTCTCTATAGTATGCCCCGGAGCACCAGAGTAAAAGTTGCAATGTGCGTTAGCATCATAACTTCGTGGCAATTCTCCTTTTGGTGGAGCCAGGGTACGGAGCTCAAATAGGCGCAATTGCAACAAATGTTGTAATAACTGGGCGTATGACATTGGTGGCTGATCAAAGTGCCTATCTACTCTTCTCTATCTATTCTGATATTGGCCCTGCTGCCCGTTCTGATATTGATTAACATTGTTGCTTTGTTGTTGTGGTGGAGGTAACGTTGCTAGGATAATTACCGATGCTACTTGTTGATTATTGCCCTGACGCTGTTTCCCTTTTCCTCTGTGAGATGATACAGCGTTGGCCTCTCCTTTCTTCTTATAACCATCAAACGACTTCTTTCCATGTCCGGAGGACGATCCGTCACCACTAGAAACTTTTCCAGCCTTAATTCCAACCTCTACCTTCTGTCCAATAGCAATCACATCTGCAAACTTGCCTAGAGAACAAGGCAAAAGCTTCTCATAATAGTCCTTAGGCAGTGTGTCCATAAACATATCCAACATCTCTTTTTCCAGCATTGGTGGCTGCACCCTAGCCGCCAGTTCACGCCACCTTTGCACGTATTCTTTGAAGCTTTCGTCATTTTTCTGGGACATGCTCAACAACTGAGTTCTGTTGGGCGCCATGTCTGTGTTGTACTGGTAATGCTTAATAAAAGCTGCAGCTAGCTCTCTCCAGGTACGAACATCTATACTTTCCAGCCCCATGTACCATTCCAAAGACGCGCCAGACAGGCTATCTTGGAAAAAGTGCATCATTAACTTTTCATCCTTAGCGTGAGCAGCCATCTTCCTGGTATAGGCCTTTATACGAGTTCTCGGGCAGGTAGAACCATTGTACTTCTCCAGTGTAGGAATCTGAATCTTCTGTGGAATGAAAATATCAGGGACCAACCCTAGGTCGTCCAAATCTATTCCCAAATCATCCTGTTTCACAACCCCTTTCAGCTGGGCCTCAATTAAACGGATTCTCTCATCACTGACCACAGGAAGACCAGCGTCCAAGCTTCTGACTGAAAAGACATCGTCCTGTTGATCATCAAAACGATGGTCATGGATAGCTCGAACAGTGCTTCCTTCTCTAAACACTGAAGGAATACCACCCTGTCCACCAGCACCAGGGATAGGAATGTTGATACCAGCACCACCTCCGTCTGGAGGAACAACACGATTAAGAAAACCACCGTGTAAGATACCATTTTCATCAACCTGTGACACCAAAGGCTGAACCAGAGTTCTGAATTCATTCTGACTTTGCACCACACCCTGCATCATCTCCATGAACTGATCGATGCGAGCTTGCATACCTGCCATGTCTGCCTGAACTTTGTCCATCACTCTGCTTTGATTAAGCCTGGTAGAATACCGATGAGTTGGTTGATCAATCCTGACTGAAAAAAAGAGAGAGCATAAGAAAACCAGAGAATCTGAGATAACCTGCAATGCAAAAATGATTATGATTATGCAAATGCGAATGCAAAATGCAAACAAACATATTTGAACATTTCCAGGACATATCCGCTTTGATTCCATTCCATGAAACCGGGCAAGGGATTAGACACACTATCAGAAAATAAATCCGAACCCAGAAATACCACTGGATCAAACCACGGGGACAAACCCTCTCTGAAAACCAGAACTTCCAGAGCACAGATAATTAAACCAAATATTCCATTACTGAAAACAAAATAGTTCTTACAGACAGATTCAAGCATAATCAAAGGTGATTCCATCAACAATCCTGATGGTAATCCCAAAAAAAGATAAACAACAAAATCAACTACAAATCAATTCCAAACAAACCAGCTTCAACTTCCTCAAGAAGGTCCACAGTGTTAAGATGTGTAGGTTGTTTTATCAGTCCTTTGATCAACTTGTTCCTCTTTGCAATCTCTTGGTTCAATTTAACAATCTGCTCTTCAGCGTTGTTGTCTTTGCGCTTCGACTTCTTGACCTCAGCTTGCAACTTGAGCTCTTCAACTTCCTTCCGTGCTTCTTTCCATTTGGAAAAGTAACGATCTTTCCTTGCTTTCACTACCTGAAGCTCTTCTTTCAGCTCTTCATTGTCAATCTTGGCCTCCTTCCACATATCCTGATACGTGGCAAGCTTGTCTTCTGCTTTAGCCAAAAGCTTCTTGTTTTTCCTTTTAGCTCTGCCTAATGATTCAGCAGCCATACTGACCTTCTTGAAGTGTTGGGCTTTATCGGCAAAATCCCTCTCTCTTTTTTCTAGATGCGCAGTCATGTCTTGAACTTTCCATTTCAACTCCAAGTTGTCCTGTAGAGCACTCTGTAGCTGACTACTCATATCAGAGTTTTCCGCCCTCAGATCAGACACTAACTTACGCTGCTTGTCGAATTCTTCAAGTGGTATAGTGAGTCTCTCTTCTATAATCTCTGGATATAAGGGAGGCGCCCGATCAAAAGGTAAATATAACTCTTCTACCCTTTTCTTCACCCATTCAACATATGGAGCGAAAGCTTGATTATTGGGTTTCCCCAAAACAGTTTTACCTATCTTTCGTCTGCTGAGCCAAGCTTGAGAAGCTTCTTGTGCAGTAGCCACACCATCAGTCATATGAAAATACAAAGATTCTTCCAAATCTTTTCCAACTGGAGGATCTTTTAGGGCGTATGCAAATTGCCTGATAGCCAAAGACGGGTTGTAGTTAATACCTATTTTTCTTCCGATTAAGGGTACATTAGGATACTTGCCACAACTATGCAAAATATCAGTCCCCAATAATCCCTTATCCACCCAAAGAATATCCTTAGCAGCTAGGCCTATCAGACGCTTACTCCACTCTAAAGAAGTATTTGAATCAATAAAAGTACCTGACCGGGGTAAGCGCTTGGCAAACCACTTGTAAAAAAGAGATGCGCAACAACAAACCATCCCACCTCGTCTTTTCTCATTCCTGTTGTATAGGGCGTAGTGGAGATCACCTAACAAAGTCGGCATCGGATTCTGAGCTGTAAATATCTGAATAGCATCCGTATCGACAAAATCAGACTCATTAGGGAATAACACAATGCCATATATACACAGAGCCCATATTGCATTGAAAGCCATCCACCTTTTCTCCTTAGCTTATTCTTGAGCCTTCTTCACCAAGTACTCCAAGTGATAGCCTTGAGATTTTCCCTTCTTAGAAAAGTCAGCCTCCACTGTAGATCTGCTCAAATAAAGAGCCTCAGCCACTGCTTGGAAATCATAATCTCCTTGGGAACCACAGAAAAGAACACCTTCTTTGACGGGAATCCTCAAAATGTTGGAGTATTCCTCCAGGGTAGGAACCAACACATAATCTGACATCACAAAGCACCTCAAGGAAGGATCATAAAACTGCATCAAGGTGTGTAGCCCATTGTATTCATATTCACTGAGACTCCGAACTAGGGATAATATCCAACCATACTTCTCTTCAAAGGCTCCCAGAACTTCTGGACCAGTTATACTCTGTAAACTGTTCAACGGGCCAAGAGTGATCTTCGGGAACTTGTAGACGATAATGTGCTTCTTACCCCTCTTAGTGTCCATACTTATGAATGCCCTCTAACTGGAATTAAAGACTAGATACCATCTGGAAATGCAAAAACATGAATGTCAGAAAAATGGAATGCAATGCGAAGCATGGGATCAAGGTATCCACACAAACTGGTTGCACTGTGCTGACTGAACAAATTAAGGCTCTGTACCAAAACCCAGAACAACAACCACCATAGTGATAAAACCAGAAAACCAGGTAGGTTAAAGGTCACGGTCACCTGCAAACCTGCAAACACCCATCCCTCTCGCATGTGGGTATTAAGATCCTCAATATCCTGGGCTCTCAGGTCGAGAAATGATGATACGTTCACCATTTCTGGTTTAGCATCATCATCAATCGAGGAGGCCTTAACTGATTCACCAAAACGAAAGATCCTCAGCTTCGGAGGTTTGAGAAGCAATAGCACATTCAGCCCGAAGGATACAATGTTATCGCCAATCAAAGAGGTCGTCCGCTGATTCACCTTAAAAGGAAATACTATAGCAAGTTCCCAGCATTGGGTCCTCGGATCGAGAATGTGCAATGGATTTGCCACAGAACGTGGTCTGCCACTGTCACATCTCGGAAGGAGTGCCGTTACTGAGTCCTCGGGAATGGTCATCAGAGTCGACAATTCCTCAAGAGAATAACTACTGGCCTGTATCAACATACAGTAGCAGAAAGCTCCTGATAGAACCTCGTCTGATTGTAGGGATCGTGATCACCCGCACGTGGCCAACACCACGGGAGCGTCACGCCTGCCCACGCGAAAACCTAGGTGTATGCTCGAGCCTGGGTATTGGGCTCATCTCTCAAAACCTCCCAACCCGCCAAACAGAAAAACAGCACAGCGCAGCACAGTCCAGTATAACAATGTAATGCAGTAAAATATGGTAAAACAGTAAAGCAGTAAAGCAAAAATACAGTAAACAGCAATACAGCAATATACAACAAAATAAAGCACCATAAAAGAACACTCAATGAAAAGAAACAGACAAGCGCTAGGATTGACTCGCTAAGGGGGATGGACCAGCAAGAGGTCAACCAGAGTCCCCAGCAGAGTCGCCAGCTGTCGCTCCCGAAAGATTCGCATCCAACGGTACAAACGCGAGAGTAGCGCAGAAAACACATAGTCGCCAGCAATGTGTATTTATCCCAAGAGAGGGAAAGGGAACACTGCATAAACCTGAAGGAAGGGAAAGAGCATGGTCTCGCGACCAAAAGGAACAGGTACGGGAGTCGGTTACGCGAAGGGAAGGTGTTAGCACCCAACACATCCATCGTACTCGATGGGATCCACGCTTGTTGTCTGCATCAAAGGGTGTCTTCGTCTGGAGCTTCACTGCTACTGGACCGAAGAAGAAACGAGAATGGAAAGAAATGAAGAAACAAATGTAGGGAAAATAAAAGAAGTGCTCGAATGGGCCCTACCCCACTGCCTACGTATCTCATCGGGAGCATGAGAATCAGAGCGACGTAGTTCCCCTCAACGAGGATTGCTTGTGTTTTTTAGGAAACGACTAACGTTCTAGCTCAGGTGTTGCAAGCTCGCTGAATCGAGTGCGTTACCGTCTTGCAAGAGAACGAGTAGGAGCACGTTCGTACATTGCGAGTGAGTGAGATGAGAAAAGAATTCCCGAAGGAAAGACGTTATTGTTTGTTTGAAGTTTTTTAAGCAAGAAGTGTTTTTTACAGTTATTTGTAACTTGCATTGAACCAAAGTCTTAAATACAGAAACAAATACTTCGCGCATCGTCCCCAACAGGACGTACACTAAGTATCCTAGAAGGATGAGAGAAAGCCCCTCATTCCCCACTTCCCACATAGAAGGCTCGAGCGCAATACGCGTTAATTTTTATTACGTGTTTTCAAGAAGTTTTGAGATGAGAAGAGAGACGACACAAAGGAAACTCTAAAGGGAAACTAAGAGTCCTAGTGTTATCATGCATGGATGTCCTATGGTTAGTGAGGCTTAGGGGAGACAACTACCTAAAACTTAATGCTAATCCTACTCATTGCATCTAAGGGCAAAATTTTCGGTTATCTGTATTTAAATATCTTTCACCATGACCTAATGACGATCTTCATCGCCCTGTTATCCGGTGAATATATTTAAATAGGGGCAACTGTTGTACCCCAAATTTTTCCCTTAGATTCATTGATTCGTCTGCATAACACATTAGGTCAATCATTCGTGCATGGCTAACCATTTTATTTAGACCTTGTTTGTTTGTTTTCTTTTGTGAAATTAGGTCTGCTGCAGAATGTTCAAAGGTCATGGAGGTCGTGTAAGTGCTCATTGAGATGCTGGTCTCTTGCAAGTGGTGATAAACTTATGTGGGGATTAAGGAATGACATACCCATGGCCCTTTAGGCAGTACAAAGTCAAGTTGATTCATGATGTTCAGATCCCAATTCAAGATTCCATGTCAAAGTTACCAATTCACGAAGTTCAAGCACAGCTCGTGAAAGCAACGAATGGTGAAATAAGTGTAGAAAAGAAGTCAAGATGAGATAAGGATTGGAAGAAGCATGCTTGAGGAAGGAAATGGGCCAAATTGATCTTGGCGTGAAGGGTATATAATCATTTGAGACTTTGATTTCAAATAATGGGCATTAACATCAACGTGATCATATTTCTTAAAAGAAAGGATGCCTGTCATTATGTTTTTCCAAATCTCTGGTGGTACCAACTTTGAACTGGCCAATGGGAACTGATTTTCTACCCCATGATTAATAGCCAG
Organism: Lathyrus tuberosus; assembly: GCA_022829125.1. Classification (NCBI taxonomy): domain Eukaryota; kingdom Viridiplantae; phylum Streptophyta; class Magnoliopsida; order Fabales; family Fabaceae; genus Lathyrus; species Lathyrus tuberosus. The sequence continues at coordinate 2,804,386 of JALAZF010000405.1, forward strand.
GCGCTTATGTCTCAAAATATTGGCTAAATCAAAACTCCAAGGTCATTCAAGGCTCATCCCAATTGCAAATGAATTCAATACATATCACAAGAGCCAAATAGGAAGAATAAATTATGTTACAAATGCCAATCATCATTCGTTGAAATTCAAGCCGCCATTTGTACAAATATGTAAACAGTGGTCCAAGTTTCATTATGGGAAAGATTCTGTACAATCCTTTTTTTGAGAGGCGCGTGAAAGTTAAGCCAAGTCAAATTCATTTATAGAAATCCCAAGTTCAAGTGCAAGAATTGAAAGTCCACATTAACTCTCAAATTCAAACATTTATCTCAAAGTAAAACAAATATGGAAAGTCAATTCAAGGTACCATTTCAATTATCGGGAACAGGTACATTTTGTAATCCAAATCATACCAAGGTTCGTGCTACCCAAGTATGTTCAAGTACAAAATTGAAAGGTTCTCAAAATATTCACAAGTTTATTACAAGACAAACTTAAAATAATTCCACTACCAAGAGTTTAAGGAAGAACGAATTTATCTATGCAAAGCAACCCAAGTTACCAAAGTTTGTTTTAATCCAAGGTTTTTGTTCCTTTTCGAAGTATTTACACGTGTGATTAGAACATCATCATCATCAAATAGACTTGGAAGTTGATGCTGCAGGCTTTACCAAATCAGCTCCGTGCCGTCACCTCTTTGAAAAACTTGAGAGCCTATTGAATGAGCAATTATTTGAGCCTCTCTACAATCTCATGTGATACGAGCCAAGTAAGCATGCTGGGGTTATTCATACGAGATGGTTGGGGCATCCAATGAGGCACCTGAAGATGGATAAAAATTGAAAAGTTATAGACTATTTTTGTAGCTCCCTAAAAGTTTAGTTGACTGAGCATAGCTTTGAATGGTTACCTTTGGATTGGACATAATAGTTTGCTCCTCACAAGTGGCCATTTGCTGAATCGTACACTTCGTATAAATGCTAAACTTTTATTTTCAAATGACATTAACACGTGGAGAAGGAGAACTGAGTGAATCGAAACCTATAACCTGCATTTCAAAAAAAGAGATTCACACTAACATCATCAAAGAGCCATGAAATACGAAAGCTCAATGGCCATCAAGTTAATTAGGCAGAACGTCACAAATCGATTTTACATGTTCATCATCGGCATCATTATAGTATTACATCGTCTTTTTTTTTCAAGGATGGAAGAAGGACACTAGTGATAAGTGACTCAGGCTCTAAGTAATTGTTAATATGGGGCCAAATCATGTTTCTAAGATCCTACAAATCCTAAGTAAAAGATAGGAACCTACAGGCTGGCTCTATTTCGTCACGTACCTGGACACAACGCCTGTGACGAGTGATTTGGAGAGTGTTCGTCGACTGAAGTATTGTCTGCACTTTGTCAAAGAGTGGAGTCGTGACTCTGTTAAGAGGTAACATTCTGAGATGGTGACGGAAGTGAAGGTTTGAACTCAGCTACCAGATTTTTTGTTACTCCTGCCAACATTGAAACCGATAAAAAAACCTCCTGAAGAGAAAGGAAATCGTCAATCAAAATGCAATGTGGGAAGATGGTAATCACTAACAAAATAATAAGAGCATTATTCAAACAAACATAAAAAACCGGGACCAAAGGCATAGGATAACTACCTCAAGTATTCGTATTCAGGGTTCAATGACAACTCAGGTGAAGTATCCCTGTGACGTGAATGCTGATACACTATCATCAAATGACTGTTAAAGATGGTGTCAAGAGGCCCATCAGTAATTCATGCACATTCTCTACAAACCACAAATCCAAATGTTAAGTGCTATTGAATTCTACAAAGATCAAATCAGTCTGCCAACAAAATCAAGGAAAAAACGACAAGGTCAGTATTAAACAGGGAAAGGAATCGAGGCATCCACTCAAGCAATCCCTTAATTGAATCCAATATATCCACGACAGAATCAAACATCAGTATAAAATTTGAAAGCTTTCCAAACGGTCTTCCAAATGATAACGATTTCTACAGTCGTAATTGGCCATTGAATTTGTTGGAATCAGAAATATCTTTTCGTCATTTCCAAATAAGAATCGTGGGCAACATCAAAGGACATCACCAGCAATCGATTCTTTCTCAATTGGACTAAGCAAACCACAAGAAATCACATTCAATCACGTACGTTCAAAACTTTCCAAAGGCATATCAAGACTTTCCAAAACACAAAAAACAATATCAAACTATTTCCAAATTTCCTATTTTGGCCTCAGGGTGTGTGGGAATCAGAAATCTTTTCATCCTTTCCAAAATCGGAAATTTATGGGCAATATCCCAAAAGGACACCGCCATCATAAACCTTCTAAAAAACGGATTGGGACAAGATTCAAAAAACGCAACATCAGAAATTACAAAGAGGGAAGTTTTTCAAAAAGTTCCAACACACAATCAAGCACAATAAATCAGAGCCATTAAATAGCCAAATCAAGTCAGACGAGTTCCAAAACTTTCCAAAGTTTGAAAACCAAATCAAATCAAAAATCAAATCGGGCTAGAATAATATCTGCTTTCAATATCATTTAAAACCTACCAAATCTTCATCATTGGCCATTACTATAAAGAGGGTCACTTGACACTAGAAACGGGACGGAAAAAATTAGAGAGGAAACCCATACGAGAAAGAGAAAAATCAAAAATCATTTTTTCCAAACCCACGAAGTACAGACTCAGAAGCGCGGTGGCTCATCATCGTCTCCAAGATCGCGACAACAAAGAAACCTAAAGCACATTTCAAAATCACGCAAAGAGGTAAAGAGATAAAGGAGGTCTTCCCTGACGGTTCAACGTCGCCATCACCGTCGCCGGACTCTTCCTTTTATTTTTTTTCGTATCGCTTTAAATTTCAGCATCTTGTAACATGTAATCAACAATAACATATTGAAATCAAGGGATAGGGACCGACTGGGGTGGGTTTTTTTTTTGTTGCTTGTGTTCTTTTACAGGTCGCGTGAGAGAGAGAGGGAAACCGAGAGATCGAGAGAGAAAACGAAGGTGAGCGGCGGCGGTTGAGGTCTAAAAACCCTAATTGTTGAGAATCGTGAGAGAGGAGCGTCGAGAGAAAGAAGAGAGGAATGGGATCGCATGAACTCCCTCCGCCTGTTTTTTTTCTTTTATTATCTTTTCTAATCAAAGCTTTTTTAATCGAAATAAAAAATTTCTTAATAACATCTTAATAATTTTAATACAAATAACCCTTTTTTTTCAATTAAAAGACAATCCCAGTAAGAAATAAATCTTTTTATATAGTTTAAATCTCCTTTTAATTATAATAGTAATAATACTAGATTGCTAATTTAATCACCTTCTCATCAAATTACTCAGTAGTTTTTTTTAAATAAAATAAATAATAAGTAATAAGAATATGGCTTTTATATTTTAAAATGTAACCTCAACTAAAAAAAAAAAAACAACTATTCTATTTAAATACCCAAAAAACCTTTTTTTTATAAAATTCTTGATAACCACTTTTTTTAAATTAGAATTAAAGTTCTTTTCTAATCAAACCTTTTGAAATAATCTTTAAGATAATGATTGTAATTTTTTTTTTAAGATAATTAAAACTTGGGTACTAAGCTCTTCTTCAATTATGATGTTAACTCCTAATAATTTTAAAACTAAATAATACACTCCTAAAACTCTAATTTTTAGAGAATAACCAACTTTTCTTGAAGGTAAAAGAATTAAAACCTTTTCTTTAGATATCTAACTAATGAAAACCTTTTTATAAAGTACAATTAAAACTTAGATAAGTAAAACCTTTTTTAATTATTAAAATTAATTAACCCTTAATAAGATATTTCTTAATAACTTTTATCAATAAACCTTAAAAGATCAAGCTTTTTCTCAATAAACCTTAAAGTCAACTCGTTAGATCCCTCGCGTTTGAGAGAACCGTATGCATATATGTGATTTATCTTATCTCTGTATGCTTTACTATTACACTTGATGATGTATGTCTAAACCCTTTTCAAAATATACTAAAAACTCTCGATCCAACGTCGAGCCGCTTTTATACCCATGTAAGTCGACTACCTTCGGGCGTCGCATTCAACCTTTCGGGTCACTATACACGTTAACTAGCCCACTTTGCTAGTGCGCACAAACTAATCAAAGTTAATGGTCCCTCGACATTCCAAAGGAAAGTTATTAATAATTGACTAAACCGTCATAGGGCTAACACCTTTAGAACCCTTGGCCATAGGATTCGGAGTTGCCGTACTCCACGTCTCGCCGTAGACACTTAGAATCTTAGCCTTAGGATCGGAGTCGCCGAACTCCAAGTAAATGCTCCGCCGCGAACATTTACAATCCTACCCCTCTTAAACCAACCTACAACTTTAGAGTCGCCGCACTCTATGTAAGGTCTTGCCCAAGACTTTACTTCCCCTTGGAACCTTGACCCCGTCAAGAAGTTCCTCTTTGCAGAACTACGCATACTCTGATTCTACACCCGAGGATACGTAGGCGTAAGGTGCGATACCTTATCGAGTATACTTAGATACTAACCCCTAGGGTTCAACCTTTAGCATAACACCCTTAGCAAGCGAATGAGAGATAACATAAATACTAACGAGAGGTTCCCGTAGAGTACTACGGACGCTTAGGATGCTAATACCTTCCCTAGGCGTAACCAACCCCCGAACCTTAGATCTTTAGGTTTTTTTCGCTTTTGAACCTTTCCTTTGGATAAATCAAAGACGGTGGTGAACATTTAAAGAAATGTGATCCTAGTTCATTAATAACTATGGTATCCAATTCTCACCGCAACAGAAATGGTGACTTCACTGGGGATCCTTGTCGAGGGTTTCCCTTATCTTGTTTTTTTTTTCTATGTTATCTTTCTTTATTATATTTGCTTATTATTCGTTGTGCTGAGCTACTTGTGTGGTGAGACAAAGTCCTACACCTGGACTAGAGTGACAATTATGATAGGAACGGTGAGAATTCAAGGATACTTCGAGGGAGTCGATTCCTGAAAAAGTTGAATTGAGACTTCACCACTCAGTCTAGGCCCTCTCGAATTTAATTTTGTCCACCGAGTCAATTCGTGAAGCCACTATTATTTCGAACTAAAGGCCATCGAGACTGGGGACCGTAGTTACCTTTAACCCAACTTGGCCTATTAGGATGTAGTGCGGGGACTATGCGGGAGTCTATTTCTGCAAAAGTCGCTACGCGATACTACACTCGGACGAGATTCTCTTGAGAATATTATTGACTACCAAGTGATCTGGAAAATCGATAATATCCGAAAGATGGATTGTAGACTCTGGGAACTTTGTAGAACCCGTTCGGCAGGTACATTTGAAACTATAGTACACACCTATTGGGATGGGTAGACCTTGGCCCCACGGTGTAATCTCTCAAACCTAGGACTTTTGATTTTGTCTGCTTGTCCGTGCTTTGTGCTTTGTGTGTTTGCATCCCTGCATTCGTAAGCATCATATCATAAAGATTCACGGAACTTAGTCTTGTTTATAAACGTCATAAGGATATCATGGACTCTAAAAAAAAAAAATTAAAAAAGAAAAAAAGAAAAAACGTTGAAGTACCTTTACAAAAGTCATAACCTGGACGATCTAAGGAGGCTAAAGACTTTGCTGACAAATATAGAAAGGTTCAAATCAAGATATGGGAAGCTGTCATCTCCACTCTATTATGGCCTATCATTATTTCTGATTATCAATTGGTACCTAAACTTGAAGACTATTCTCAACTGATGGAGTTACTAATTCAAGACAAATATCCATTTCTCAACTTCGGTTAGTATTCAAGCTAGCTAAAAGGAGGTTATTGAAAAAACTACTTATTGCAAGAAATGGAAAGCCCAGTACGTCTTATGCCATCCTAAATCATCGGTCAACACTTCGTCGACAAGTCTATTCTAGAAGAAGCTCAGTCGGAAGAAAAAAGTCAAAGGATTCAAGAAGACCGTGGAAGAGTCTCCTTAGATCCATCATTATTAGCTTTTATTTAGCTATTACGTTATGACTGTTGCAAAACGTACAGACACGTTTTATAATTAATTTTTGTAATAAATCAATCTTTAGTATTCCAATACTAATGGTTATAACCGACAGTTTTATGACTTCTTAAAACGAGCCTTTTAATATTCCATGATGATTATAAATAGCTAAGTTTCCATGAATCTTGTTGCATAGCATTTGCATTTTGCATTTCTCTCTCTATTAAGGAACTTAGATTTTGTTTTGCAAGCATTGTATGATGGATTACAGAAGGAAGGGAGTTGTGTCGTACACCTTCAAAGTTTTGGATGTTGAACAACTAAGGGAACTAGGAGATCAGATCAAGGATCCTGAGGCGTTCGCTGAGAAGTATGGAAAGATCATCCCGCTGCTGCAGACTCGAGTAACCGCTGGCTTATTGGAGACGTTGGTTCAACTTTACAGCTTGATCTATCATTGTTTCATCTTTCAAGATTTCCAACTGATACCTATTTTGGAAGAGTACTCCGCTCTGTTGGGGATCCCAGTCAAAGATTCACCTTCGTTCTCCGGTGGAGAAGGAAGACCCAGCCAGGAAGACATCGCAAGAGCGACCCGCATAAAGCTGTTGGAGATCCAAACTCACATGACGTTCAGAGGAGGAATTGACGGTTTGCCTGCCCAATTCTTGTTCGAGAAAGCTCGACACTTTGCTAGTGTAGGGAACACTGAAGCGTTCGAGCACATCTTCGCGTTGCTGGCCTACGGTTTGTTCTTGTTTCCGAATGTCGAAGATTTCGTTGACGTCCATGCCATAAAGACCTTCATGCTCAAAAACCCGGTTCCGACGTTGTTAGCCGATGCCTACCACGCTATTCATTCGAAGGCTCTGAAGGGAGAAGGTCGGATTACTTGTTGCACCGCTATCCTCTATAGGTGGTTTATTTCGCACCTACCGAGGTCTACTTATTTCTGGGATGTGAAAGATGGTTCAGAATGGCCTGTGAAGCTCATGGCTCTTACTCATTCGGATATCGTTTGGCATGACCCAATGTATGAAGGAATCCCCATGATTCATAGCTGTAGAGACTTTCCTAATGTACCTCTTCTTGGTACAAAGGGATGTATCAGCTATAATCCTGTGCTCGCCCGTCGTCAACTGGGGCATCCAATGAAAGAAGTACCTGATCCAGAAAATCTGACAAGCCTTTTCCTCTATCAAGGAGAGAACCTGAATCTGAAAACTGGAATTGTGTTTCCTTGGCGTTGCATCAATCGCCAAGGAATGACGGCGACAGCAAATCCTGATTGCTCAGTTACCGAAGAATGTCTAGCATGGGCGCGTGAAAGGGCTCTGACCCTGAGTATGCCTTATCCCCATCCCAAGCCTCCCGTGGATGAAGTTTTGAAGCTGAAGGCTGAAATAGAGAAGCTGACTCTGGACAAAGCAAGAATGCAGGACCAGATCGACATGCTGATGGAAGAACTCCGTGGGAGACAAGGGGCATCATCCAGTGGATTAGGCTCCTAGTTCCTTTATGTTTATCTATGTAATAAAACTCGGGAGGTGTACCAGCTCTTGAAATTTTAATAAAATGTTTTATTTGCAATATCTAAAATGAACGCAATAAGATTTTAGTTCCTTGATAGTTGCATCGCATTCGCATTTCATATCATCTGCATGTGCATGTTTCGTCCTTTTCTTATGTCCGTTGTTTTCCTCTTCAGTTTCTGTCACCCTGAATCTTCTGTTCCGAGACAAGCTGTCAAGTCGCTATTCAGGAAGGGAGATGAATAAATCAGAGCAAGAAAATCAGGACTTCCACAATGAGATAACTACTCTGAAGAGTGGTTTTGAAAGGCTCTCCGCCTTAGTTGAAACTTTGGTAGTAAATCAGTCTGTTTCCCAGACCCCGCTTCAAGGAACAGTGATTCCCAGGAACGCACCAATGCCCACTTCTGAGATTCTCGGCCTTAAAGAACAAACTGCTAAGACTGTATTGTAAGGAAATTATAAAGGATCTCGTAGCCAAGTTAAACAACATAAGGAGCAATATTATCGTTCTAACCAGAGACCTCCTCAGTATCAACAAGATCTTACATATCAGCCTATGCAGCAAATACCCGTCTATCAGTTTTTTGTTTATCCACCGGCTCCTGTTCATCAGCCAGCGCAAACTCTGCAGAATCATCAACGAGTACTCAATACTCATAATCATCAACAATAGAGGGATCCAGTGCCATGTCCAGATGCTCTTAACAGAAGACCACATAAACCTCTAGCTTCCTCTATTCCGATAACTTATACTGAGTTGTACCCCTCCTTGGTGCGACAAGGTTTGATTACTACCAGAGCCTTGGGTCCGCCTCCTAATCCACTTCCACCTAATTATGATCCCAGTGCTCATTGCTTGTTTCATGAATGGGCACCTGGCCATGATCTAGAAAATTGTTATGCTTTTAAGGGTGTCGTGAAGAAGTTAATGAATCAGAAGATTCTGTCTTTTGGTGACTCTCAACCAGACATTAAGAAAGCTTGTACTGATATTACCCATGATACTCAAGCAATTTTGAATTATCAATCACAACATCATCAGAGGATACATCAGAATCAGGATCAAAGTCGCAGTCAGTGGTGGGTTAGTCAAAGACATCCTCTGAATCAGCAGTCATACCACCGTAGATCGCGCCAGCATGCTGGACAAAGACTAAAGGAGCAGAAGCATTACACTCCGCTACCAATGCCATACAGTCAATTCTTGCCGGATTTAATCAAAGGTGGACTCATAGTGCCAAAGGAATTGAAGCCAATGCCTTTTTCATATCCATCCGGGTTTGACGTTAACGCCCGATGTGACTACCATGCTGGGGCACCGGGGCATTCAACCGACGACTGTAAGGTACTTCCGAGCAAGATTCAGACTCTGCTCGACTCTAAGGTGATCTCCTTCGTGCCTCAAGGCATTCAGATTCAAAGCCCTCCACCCAATCATGCAGGTTCATTAATCCCAGCTATGGAAGAAATTACCAAGACTGGATGTGAAGATGTTTCTCGGACAGATCTCGATAATCAACGTTGAAGGCTCGAAGGACTTCTTTTCAAGACGGTGCAATAAAGAGGAAATTATTCCCGAGATCATTCAAGTTGTTTATTTTACTTGCATTTGTTTTCTTTCTTTGATTATTAAAGCATGTTTTCATGTAAGGACTTGTTATTTCGAACGTTAATGTGATTGAATGTTTGTTTTGAAGAAATCCATTCGCTTCGCTCATTTTTTTAAAAACTGTTTACTATTATAATGCCAATACTGAATGGAGGATGATAAACTAAAACACAATCTCTTTTGTTGTATGCTTTTGAACGAAAATCCTGCTAAGGATATAAGGCATTGTTTCAACACCAGAGATAACCTCTCGTTAACCCTTTTGAGCCTCGAAATCAAAAACCTTATTTTTAACCTGGGGCAGGGTAACTCTCAATCAAAACGACCGAGCTTCCAAAACTATCAAATATGAGTGGGTACCAGTACATCTTGACTATAAAAATTTCAAAATAACTTCACAAAAAGGGGTGGGTATAAACAAATTTTGACCTTTTGCTTCTTAAACCAAATCACTACTTAAAAAAAAAGACCTTGTTGAAGCAGAGTTCATTTCAAAAGCATACTCGAGGAGATAATGTTGCCTGACTCCTATGAGCCACGCTCAAAGCTCGCATTGGCTTTATAAAAAGGAAAACTAATATCATATCCTAACTAGTGATTCGATCACAAGTTTGCGGTATGCTTTTTCATAAAACTTCAAAAAACAAACATGACGTTGTATTAGCAATTTCAGAATTTACATTTTCTGCATGTAAATACTGCTCGATGTCATAGAAGTTCGCGAACGGCTATGAGAAGTTCAACCGCTGAGGTATGGAACTCTGCTGAAGATAGTCATTTCAAAATATCAGTTCGGAGCATACTGCCTGAAGATCAAGACGAACTGGGGCAAGTTATTCCTTAGTCGTTGCAAATGGATCAACCCTAAAGGGGGAAGAGCGAAGACTCAATACACAGAATACCGTTAATCTGAGCCAGTTACGTCGAGATTCTACAATCTCTCAAGAGTTGGAAGACACTGGATTATTTTTGAACGCCGGATCTTCTGTAAAATCCTTTTGAGATGACTCATTTTCAGAATCATGCGATCCAGGACAATTGAGACTTGAAGACTCTTTCAACGGTTGATATTTGAAAATGGCGACTACCATGCAAGACAAGGCTACATTAAATCCGCAGCATCTCTTCACCTAATTTCCCGAAGATATTCCTACGGCACGATAACTCCCCAGCAAGTTTTTGCTCTAGGAAGTCCTGACGATTCCCCAGTGAATCATTATCTCAAGCAGGTATCAGTGCAAGAATTTCAGTACCTGGTTAACCCAAAGGATCCCCAACAAATCTCCTTGGCATCAACCTTCCCCGATGAAGTGAGTGTTTATTTCACTCCCCGATGTTTTCTCAAGATTTCAATCTCTCTCGACCATGGATGTTTATTTCGTCCCCACTGAAGACTAGACTCTGACGTCTGCAACTACAATATTGGTTTAAGCCGTGGATATTTCATCTTATCCCCGTGATGCCTCGTCTATAGCATCTACAACTACATTCTCACTTCGGATTATCTCAATTATAGTGGATATTTATTTTATCCTCGTGGCATCTGTTGCTTCACTTCAGTTACAGTGGATATTTATTTTATCCCCATCAAGGCCTCTACGAACATAAACTTGATCCATTCCCAGTGGATTTCTTCTCATCCGAATAATCAGAGTCATCTTGACGATTCCTAAGTGAAGTCGTGATATTATATCCCCGAGTGGATTGCTATTTCCCCAGAGAAGTTTGGACTTTGAAGTTCAACTATTTGAGCTCCATCCTTGGATTACTACAAGCTTGACAGATGTATCTCTCGTACAGAGGATGGACGGGCTTCCTCGTCGTTTTGTTTTTTTTCCTCTTGTTTTCTTTCTCCGTTTTGTCAGCATTAGCATAGGCATGGCAGGACATCTTTTGCATTCGCCTCCGTGCGTGTTTTCTTTTTGTTTGTTTCTTGTCGCTTTATCTTGATCTTTGGTTGTGTGTGTGCCATGTTTTTGGGTTTGTCTGATCTCTCCAAGTAGGTCGTCGGCCTTAGGCAGAAAGTGCTGATCATTTCTAAGTTTCCCCACAGAGTTCAACCCTCGTGGATGATGGTTATTTCAGTTATCTTTTTCCGTGCTTGGATAAGATAAATCGCCATTCGAGTTCACTTCTCAATGGTGGGTCTTGTTTGTCCATTTCTTTCTAGCTTGATCCTAGATCGAACTTTGGTCCCTAGGGATACCACCTTTAACTTTTAGTCTCCAAACCTACTTTGAGCGTGCATTTATTTTTGCACTGCGTCGCATGGATTGATCTTTTATAGATCCTCTTTGAAGAATCTGTTATCCAATAGTGATTGATTGGAACGACGTCTCCATGGAATCTAAAGCCAAACAACAAGTGGCAGCCTACATCCATAATTTTACTCAACTACATTGCAAACACAACTCATTTCTACTCTCGATCAGTCATCTCCGCCAGACTCTTCGACGATGTTGCTCTCTAGTGAAGTGGATCTCTCCAGACTCTTCAACGGTGGCTCTCCAAGGAAGTGGATCTCTTAAGACTCTTCAACGGTGGCTCTCCAAGGAAGTGGATCTCTTAAGACTCTTCGACGGTGGCTCTCCAGCAAGGTGGATCTCTCCAGACTCTTCGACGGTGTGGCTCTCCAGCGAAGTGGATCTCTTCAGACTCTTCAACGGTGGCTCTCCAAGCAAGTTGGATCTCTTAAGACTCTTCGACGGTGGCTCTCCAGCAAGGTGGATCTCTCCAGACTCTTCAACGGTGGCTCTCCAGGGAAGGTGTATCTCTTCAGATTCTTCAATGGCGGCTCTCCAGGGAAGGTGTATCTCTTCAGACTCTTCAATGGCGGCTCTCCAGGGAAGGTGTATCTCTTCAGACTCTTCAATGGCGGCTCTCCAGGGAAGGTGTATCTCTTCAGACTACTCAACAACGGCTCTCCAAGGAAGTGGATCTCTTAAGACTCTTCGACGGTGGCTCTCCAGCAAGGTGGATCTCTCCAGACTCTTCAACGGTGGCTCTCCAGGGAAGGTGTATCTCTTTAGACTCTTCGACGGTGCTGCTCTCCAGTAAAGTGTATCCACATCAGACTATTTTTCCAACGTCACTCTTCAGTGAAATGGACTATTTTGCCGACAACTACTTGACGAAGCCACTTGTTGTGAAACTTTCTTTCCCTAGTGGAGACAGTCTTTCTGAATCAACCTTCATTAAGGATCTTTTCTTACCTGAACGTTACGAACAATCTCTTTATATACAGTCCTTTGGAGCTTGTCTTTCGATCCTACTGCCATGTGGGTCCTGCTTTTTCGCTTAGACGACAACTGGTCATGCTTGAACCTGTTGAGTCGTCGCCCTGGTCTCCCCAGTGTTGTTTCGTTTCCCCGGTGCGTCTGGTCGTCCCCAGTGAGTTTGTTGCTCATTTGAGTTCGTCTTCCGCTCTGTGTTCGCTTTCGTTTTCGTCTGCATCGTGCATTTTATCATTCCATCATTTTCATCATGCTAGAGTTCATGGCATATCAGCATTAGGTTTAGGGTTTGTCCATAGCATTGCATTATCATTGCATCTAAGGGCAAAATTTTCGGTTATCTGTATTTAAATATCTTTCACCATGACCTAATGACGATCTTCATCGCCCTGTTATCCGGTGAATATATTTAAATAGGGGCAACTGTTGTACCCCAAATTTTTCCCTTAGATTCATTGATTCGTCTGCATAACACATTAGGTCAATCATTCGTGCATGACTAACCATTTTATTTAGACCTTGTTTGTTTGTTTTCTTTTGTGAAATTAGGTCTGCTGCAGAATGTTCAAAGGTCATGGAGGTCGTGTAAGTGCTCATTGAGATGCTGGTCTCTTGTAAGTGGTGATAAACTTATGTGGGGATTAAGGAATGACATACCCATGGCCCTTTAGGCAGTACAAAGTCAAGTTGATTCATGATGTTCAGATCCCAATTCAAGATTCCATGTCAAAGTTACCAATTCACGAAGTTCAAGCACAGCTCGTGAAAGCAACGAATGGTGAAATAAGTGTAGAAAAGAAGTCAAGATGAGATAAGGATTGGAAGAAGCATGCTTGAGGAAGGAAATGGGCCAAATTGATCTTGGCGTGAAGGGTATATAATCATTTGAGACTTTGATTTCAAATAATGGGCATTAACATCAACGTGATCATATTTCTTAAAAGAAAGGATGCCTGTCATTATGTTTTTCCAAATCTCTGGTGGTACCAACTTTGAACTGGCCAATGGGAACTGATTTTCTACCCCATGATTAATAGCCAGGCGCTTATGTCTCAAAATATTGGCTAAATCAAAACTCCAAGGTCATTCAAGGCTCATCCCAATTGCAAATGAATTCAATACATATCACAAGAGCCAAATAGGAAGAATAAATTATGTTACAAATGCCAATCATCATTCGTTGAAATTCAAGCCGCCATTTGTACAAATATGTAAACAGTGGTCCAAGTTTCATTATGGGAAAGATTCTGTACAATCCTTTTTTTGAGAGGCACGTGAAAGTTAAGCCAAGTCAAATTCATTTCTAGAAATCCCAAGTTCAAGTGCAAGAATTGAAAGTCCACATTAACTTTCAAATTCAAACATTTATCTCAAAGTAAAACAAATATGGAAAGTCAATTCAAGGTACCATTTCAATTATCGGGAACAGGTACATTTTGTAATCCAAATCATACCAAGGTTCGTGCTACCCAAGTATGTTCAAGTACAAAATTGAAAGGTTCTCAAAATATTCACAAGTTTATTACAAGACAAACTTAAAATAATTCCACTACCAAGAGTTTAAGGAAGAACGAATTTATCTATGCAAAGCAACCCAAGTTACCAAAGTTTGTTTTAATCCAAGGTTTTTGTTCCTTTTCGAAGTATTTACACGTGTGATTAGAACATCATCATCATCAAATAGACTTGGAAGTTGATGCTGCAGGCTTTACCAAATCAGCTCCGTGCCGTCACCTCTTTGAAAAACTTGAGAGCCTATTGAATGAGCAATTCTTTGAGCCTCTCTACAATCTCATGTGATACGAGCCAAGTAAGCATGCTGGGGTTATTCATACGAGATGGTTGGGGCATCCAATGAGGCACTTGAAGATGGATAAAAATTGAAAAGTTATAGACTATTTTTGTAGCTCCCTAAAAGTTTAGTTGACTGAGCATAGCTTTGAATGGTTACCTTTGGATTGGACAGAATAGTTTGCTCCTCACAAGTGGCCATTATGCTGAATCGTACACTTCGTATAAATGCTAAACTTTTATTTTCAAATGACATTAACACGTGGAGAAGGAGAACTGAGTGAATCGAAACCTATAACCTGCATTTCAAAAAAAGAGATTCACACTAACATCATCAAAGAGCCATGAAATATGAAAGCTCAATGGCCATCAAGTTAATTAGGCAGAACGTCACAAATCGATTTTACATGTTCATCACCGGCATCATTATAGTATTACATCGTCTTTTTTTTTCAAGGATGGAAGAAGGACACTAGTGATAAGTGACTCAGGCTCTAAGTAATTGTTAATATGGGGCCAAATCATGTTTCTAAGATCCTACAAATCCTAAGTAAAAGATAGGAACCTACAGGCTGGCTCTATTTCGTCACGTACCTGGACACAACGCCTGTGACGAGTGATTTGGAGAGTGTTCGTCGACTGAAGTATTGTCTGCACTTTGTCAAAGAGTGGAGTCGTGACTCTGTTAAGAGGTAACATTCTGAGATGGTGACGGAAGTGAAGGTTTGAACTCAGCTACCAGATTTTTTGTTACTCCTGCCAACATTGAAACCGATAAAAAAACCTCCTGAAGAGAAAGGAAATCGTCAATCAAAATGCAATGTGGGAAGATGGTAATCACTAACAAAACAATAAGAGCATTATTCAAACAAACATAAAAAACCGGGACCAAAGGCATAGGATAACTACCTCAAGTATTGGTATTCAGGGTTCAATGACAACTCAGGTGAAGTATCCCTGTGACGTGAATGCTGATACACTATCATCAAATGACTGTTAAAGATGGTGTCAAGAGGCCCATCAGTAATTCATGCACATTCTCTACAAACCACAAATTCAAATGTTAAGTGCTATTGAATTCTACAAAGATCAAATCAGTCTGCCAACAAAATCAAGGAAAAAACGACAAGGTCAGTATTAAACAGGGAAAGGAATCGAGGCATCCACTCAAGCAATCCCTCAATTGAATCCAATATATCCACGACAGAATCAAACATCAGTATAAAATTCGAAAGCTTTCCAAACGGTCTTCCAAATGATAACGATTTCTACAGTCGTAATTGGCCATTGAATTTGTTGGAATCAGAAATATCTTTTTGTCATTTCCAAATAAGAATCGTGGGCAACATCAAAGGACATCACCAGCAATCGATTCTTTCTCAATTGGACTAAGCAAACCACAAGAAATCACATTCAATCACGTACGTTCAAAACTTTCCAAAGGCATATCAAGACTTTCCAAAACCCAAAAAACAATATCAAACTATTTCCAAATTTCCTATTTTGGCCTCAGGGTGTGTGGGAATCAGAAATCTTTTCATCTTTTCCAAAATCGGAAATTTATGGGCAATATCCCAAAAGGACACCGCCATCATAAACCTTCTAAAAAACGGATTGGGACAAGATTCAAAAAACGCAACATCAGAAATTACAAAGAGGGAAGTTTTTCAAAAAGTTCCAACACACAATCAAGCACAATAAATCAGAGCCATTAAATAGCCAAATCAAGTCAGACGAGTTCCAAAACTTTCCAAAGTTTGAAAACCAAATCAAATCAAAAATCAAATCGGGCTAGAATAATATCTGCTTTCAATACCATTTAAAACCTACCAAATCTTCATCATTGGCCATTACTATAAAGAGGGTCACTTGACACTAGAAACGGGACGGAAAAAATTAGAGAGGAAACCCATACGAGAAAGAGAAAAATCAAAAATCATTTTTTCCAAACCCACGAAGTACAGACTCAGAAGCGCGGTGGCTCATCATCGTCTCCAAGATCGCGACAACAAAGAAACCTAAAGCACATTTCAAAATCACGCAAAGAGGTAAAGAGATAAAGGAGGTCTTCCCTGACGGTTCAACGTCGCCATCACCGTCGCCGGACTCTTCCTTTTATTTTTTTTCGTATCGCTTTAAATTTCAGCATCTTGTAACATGTAATCAACAATAACATATTAAAATCAGGGGATAGGGACCGACTGGGGTGGGGTTTTTTTTTGTTGCTTGTGTTCTTTTACAGGTCGCGTGAGAGAGAGAGGGAAACCGAGAGATCGAGAGAGAAAACGAAGGTGAGCGGCGGCGGTTGAGGTCTAAAAACCCTAATTGTTGAGAATCGTGAGAGAGGAGCGTCGAGAGAAAGAATAGAGGAATGGGATCGCATGAACTCCCTCCGCCTGTTTTTTTTCTTTTATTATCTTTTCTAATCAAAGCTTTTTTAATCAAAATAAAAAATTTCTTAATAACATCTTAATAATTTTAATACAAATAACCCTTTTTTTCAATTAAAAGATAATCCCAGTAAGAAATAAATCTTTTTATATAGTTTCAATCTCCTTTAAATTATAATAGTAATAATACTAGATTGCTAATTTAATCACCCTCTCATCAAATTACTCAGTAGTTTTTCTTAAATAAAATAAATAATAAGTAATAAGAATATGACTTTTATATTTTAAAATGTAACCTCAACTAAAAAACAAACAACTATTCTATTTAAATACCCAAAAAACCTTTTTTTTTATAAAATTCTTGATAACCACTTTTTTTAAATTAGAATTAAAGTTCTTTTCTAATCAAACCTTTTGAAATAATCTTTAAGATAATGATTGTAATTTTTTTTTAAAGATAATTAAAACTTGGGTACTAAGCTCTTCTTCAATTATGATGTTAACTCCTAATAATTTTAAAACTAAATAATACACTCCTAAAACTCTAATTTTTAGAGAATAACCAACTTTTCTTGAAGGTAAAAGAATTAAAACATTTTCTTTAGATATCTAACTAATGAAAACCTTTTTATAAAGTACAATTAAAACTTAGATAAGTAAAACCTTTTTTAATTATTAAAATTAATTAACCCTTAATAAGATATTTCTTAATAACTTTTATCAATAAACCTTAAAAGATCAAGCTTTTTCTCAATAAATCTTAAAGTCAACTCGTTAGATCCCTCGCGTTTGAGAGAACCGTATGCATGTATGTGATTTATCTTATCTCTGTATGCTTTACTATTACACTTGATGATGTATGTCTAAACCCTTTTCAAAATATACTAAAAACTCTCGATCCAACGTCGAGCCGCTTTTATACCCATGTAAGTCGACTACCTTCGGGCGTCGCATTCAACCTTTCGGGTCACTATACACGTTAACTAGCCCACTTTGCTAGTGCGCACAAACTAATCAAAGTTAATGGTCCCTCGACATTCCAAAGGAAAGTTATTAATAATTGACTAAACCGTCATAGGGCTAACACCTTTAGAACCCTTGGCCATAAGATTCGGAGTCGCCGTACTCCACGTCTCGCCGTAGACACTTAGAATCTTAGCCTTAGGATCGGAGTCGCCGAACTCCAAGTAAATGCTCCGCCGCGAACATTTACAATCCAACCCCTCTTAAACCAACCTACAACTTTAGAGTCGCCGCACTCTATGTAAGGTCTTGCCCAAGACTTTACTTCTCCTTGGAACCTTGACCCCGTCAAGAAGTTCCTCTTTGCAGAACTACACATACTCTGATTCTACACCCGAGGATACGTAAGCGTAAGGTGCGATACCTTATCGAGTATACTTAGATACTAACCCCTAGGGTTCAACCTTTAGCATAACACCCTTAGCAAGCGAATGAGAGATAACATAAATACTAACGAGAGGTTCCCGTAGAGTACTACGGACGCTTAGGATGCTAATACCTTCCCTAGGCGTAACCAACCCCCGAACCTTAGATCTTTAGGTTTTTTTCGCTTTTGAACCTTTCCTTTGGATAAATCAAAGACGGTGGTGAACATTTAAAGAAATGTGATCCTAGTTCATTAATAACTATGGTATCCAATTCTCACCGCAACAGAAATGGCGACTTCACTGGGGATCCTTGTCGAGGGTTTCCCCTATCTTGTTTTTTTTTTCTATGTTATCTTTCTTTGTTATATTTGCTTATTATTCGTTGTGCTGGGCTACTTGTGTGGTGAGACAAAGTCCTACACCTGGACTAGAGTGACAATTATGATAGGAACGGTGAGAATTCAAGGATACTTCGAGGGAGTCGATTCCTGAAAAAGTTGAATTGAGACTTCACCACTCAGTCTAGGCCCTCTCGAATTTAATTTTGTCCATCAAGTCAATTCGTGAAGACGCTATTATTTCGAACTAAAGGCCATCGAGACTGGGGACCGTAGTTACCTTTAACCCAACTTGACCTATTAGGATGTAGTGCGGGGACTATGCGGGAGTCTATTTCTGCAAAAGTCGCTACGCGATACTACACTCGGACGAGGTTCTCTTGAGAATATTATTGACTACCAAGTGATCTGGAAAATCGATAATATCCGAAAGATGGATTGTAGACTCTGGGAACTTTGTAGAACCCGTTCAGCAGGTACATTTGAAACTATAGTACACACCTATTGGGATGGGTAGACCTTGGCCCCACGGTGTAATGTCTCAAACCTAGGACTTTTGATTTTGTCTGCTTGTCCGTGCTTTGTGCTTTGTGTGTTTGCATCCTTGCATTCGTAAGCATCATATCATAAAGATTCACGGAACTTAGTCTTGTTTATAAACGTCATAAGGATATCATGGACTCTAAAAAAAAAATTAAAAAAAAAAAAAAAAAAAAAGAAAAAACGTTGAAGTACCTTTACAAAAGTCATAACCTAGACGATCTAAGGAGGCTAAAGACTTTGCTGACAAATATAGAAAGGTTCAAATCAAGATATGGGAAGCTGTCATCTCCACTCTATTATGGCCTATCATTATTTCTGATTATCAATTGGTACCTAAACTTGAAGACTATTCTCAACTGATGGAGTTACTAATTCAAGACAAATATCCATTTCTCAACTTCGGTTAGTATTCAAGCTAGCTAAAAGGAGGTTATTGAAAAAACTACTTATTGCAAGAAATGGAAAGCCCAGTACGTCTTATGCCATCCTAAATCATCGGTCAACACTTCGTCGACAAGTCTATTCTAGAAGAAGCTCAGTCGGAAGAAAGAAGTCAAAGGATTCAAGAAGACCGTGGAAGAGTCTCCTTAGATCCATCATTATTAGCTTTTATTTAGCTATTACGTTATGACTGTTGCAAAACGTACAGACACGTTTTATAATTAATTTTTGTAATAAATCAATCTTTAGTATTCCAATACTAATGGTTATAACCGACAGTTTTATGACTTCTTAAAACGAGCCTTTTAATATTCCATGATGATTATAAATAGCTAAGTTTCCATGAATCTTGTTGCATAACATTTGCATTTTGCATTTCTCTCTCTATTAAGGAACTTAGATTTTGTTTTGCAAGCATTGTATGATGGATTACGGAAGGAAGGGAGTTGTGCCGTACACCTTCGAAGTTTTGGATGTTGAATAACTAAGGGAACTAGGAGATCAGATCAAGGATCCTGAGGCGTTCGCTGAGAAGTATGGAAAGATCATCCCGCTGCTGCAGACTCGAGTAACCGCTGGCTTATTGGAGACGTTGGTTCAACTTTACAGCTTGATCTATCATTGTTTCATCTTTCAAGATTTCCAACTGATACCTATTTTGGAAGAGTACTCCGCTCTGTTGGGGATCCCAGTCAAAGATTCACCTCCGTTCTCTGGTGGAGAAGGAAGACCCAGCAAGGAAGACATCGCAAGAGCGACCCACATAAAGCTGTTGGAGATCCAAACTCACATGACGTTCAGAGGAGGAATTGACGGTTTGCCTGCCCAATTCTTGTTCGAGAAAGCTCGACACTTTGCTAGTGTAGGGAACACTGAAGCGTTCGAGCACATCTTCGCGTTGCTGGCCTATGGTTTATTCTTGTTTCCGAATGTCGAAGATTTCGTTGACGTCCATGCCATAAAGATCTTCATGCTCAAAAACCCGGTTCCGACGTTGTTAGCCGATGCAGCAGAGCGCAAGGGGCCGATTACTTTCTACAGCGGGGGAATCATTAATCCAAACTAGATGTGTGCTGCAAGCGAAGACGGCGTTGACATTGATTATGACCTCGACAAGTGGGTGCGCCTGTGTGTGCTGGGTCAAGAGCTTTGCAATTGGTCTGTTGAAGAAATTGTTCAAGTTACTCCCCAAACAGATTAATTTTCTTTGTTTTTCTCTATTGCATGTTAAAATCTCGCGCTCTGCCCAAGGCGTGTAGATCCATTTGTAGGGCCTCATAATTGCATTTGCAAGGTTTTTTTATCATTAATAAAGGATGTTTTGCATTAAATTTTGTGTTCCCTGTCTTTCATTTTTATTTTTGCAGAAAAACAATAAAATGGCAATGTTTTACGTTTGTTCCTTTTTCACAAAAGGTCTCATTCTAAAATAAAGCATGATCCTCCATCATGCAGACTTAATCACCCAGATTTCATTGATAACGATTCTGCTATGGCCAAGTATGACTTTGATAATCCGATATATCAAGCCGAAGAGGGGAATGAAGAAGACTGTGAAGTTCCTGAGGAATTGGCCAGATTGGTGAAGCAGGAGGAGAGGGTCATTCAACCTCACCAAGAGACAATTGAGGTTATCAACATTGGTTCCGAGGATGCTAAGAAAGAGATTAAAATTGGAGCCAGTCTGCAGGCCGAGGTGAAGAAAGAGCTGATCAGTATGCTGCGGGAATATGTTGACATCTTTGCCTGATCGTATCAAGATATGTCGGGGTTAGATACAGACACTGTTGTGCACAGGTTGCCGTTGAAAGAGGGTTGTCCTCCTGTCAAACAAAAGCCCCGGAGAACTAAACTAGAAATAACTCTCAAGATCAAGGAGGAGGTACAAAAACAGTTAGATGCGGGATTCCTGGCCGTTACCAATTACCCACCATGGGTTGCCAATATTGTTCCTGTGACGAAGAAAGATGGTAAGGTCAGAATGTGCGTTGATTACCGGGATCTAAATAGAGCAAGTCCGAAAGACGACTTTCCTTTACCTCATATTGATGTACTGGTTGACAACACTGCTCAGTTCTCGGCATTCTCTTTCATGGATGGCTTCTCCAGATACAACCAAATCAAGATGGCACCGGAAGAAATGGAAAAGACAACGTTCATTACCCCGTGGGGTACCTTCTGTTACAAGGTGATGCCTTTTGGGTTGAAGAACGTCGGGGCAACGTATCAGCGAGCTATGGTAACACTATTCCACGATTTGATTCATAAAGAGATTGAGTGTTATGTGGATGATATGATTGCCAAGTCTCGAACAGAAGAGGAGCACCTGGTCAACTTGAAGAAACTATTTGAAGGATCGAGGAAGTTTTGACTCAGGCTGAATCCAAACAAGTGCACATTCAGAGTGCGGTCCGGTAAATTGTTGGGTTTCATCATAAGCGAAAAAGGAATTGAGGTTGATCCCGCCAAAATAAAAGCGATACAAGAAATGCCTGTACTAAGAACAGAGAAAGAAGTACGTGGTTTCCTGGGTAGGTTGAACTACCTTGCACGGTTCATATCTCACCTCACAACCACTTGTGAACCAATATTTAAGCTGTTAAGAAAAGAACAAACGGTCAGGTGGAATGACGATTGCCAAAGGGCTTTCGAGAAAATAAAAGAATATTTGCGGGAACCTCCAATTTTCATGCCTCCAGTTTCAGGGAGACCATTGATCATGTATTTGACTGTGCTTGAAGGATCCATGGGTTGTGTTCTCGGTCAACATGACGAGACGGGCAAGAAAGAGCACACCATCTATTACTTGAGCAAGAAATTCAATGATTGCGAATCACGGTACTCAATGCTTGAGAGGACATGCTGTGCACTTGCATTGGCTGCTAAGCGATTGAGGCAATATATGCTCACTCATACAACCTTGTTAATTTCAAAGATGGACCCTGTCAAGTACATATTTGAGAAACCAGCATTGACCGAAAGGGTTGCATGTTGGCAGATGGTGCTGACTGAATATGATATCTGGTATACTTCTCAGAAAGCCATCAAAGGAAGTATCCTGTCAGACTATCTTGCGCAACAGCCTATTGATGATTACCAACCCATGAAATTTGATTTCCCTGATGAGGACATCATGTTTCTCAAAGTCAAAGACTGCGAGGAACCACTCCCGGAGGAGGGGCCGGACCCTGAATCCAAATGGAGTATGATGTTTGATGGGGCCGTCAACATGAATGGATGCGGAGTTGGAGCAGTTCTTATCACGCCAGAAGGTGTTCATATGCCTTTCACTGCCTGAGTAACTTTCGGATTCACCAACAATGAAGCAGAATATGAAGCTTGTATAATGGGGATTGAGGAGGCGATTAATTTGCGAATTAAGACCCTCGATGTCTTTGGTGATTCAGCTTTGGTAATCAATCAAGTGAATGGGAACTGGTACACGCACCAAACACATCTGATTCCGTATAGAGATTATACGAGAAGACTGCTGACGTTTTTCACAACGGTAAATATGTACCATATTCCTCGAGATGAGAATAAGTTTGCTGATGGCTTGGCCACATTGTCTTCTATGATCAAAGTGCAAAGGTGGAACCATGTACCCAAGATCAACGTGTCTCGTCTTGACAGACCTACACACGTGTTTGCTGTTGACACAGTGTCTGATGATAAGCCGTGGTTTCATGATATCAAATGCTTCTTGAAGAGTCAAGAGTACCCGCCTGGGGCATCTACCAAAGATAAGAAGACTTTGAGGAGATTGGCTGGTAGTTTCTTCTTGAACCAAGATGACGTGCTGTACAAACGGAACTTTGACATGGTTTTGCTAAGATGTGTGGATAGACACGAAGCAAACATGTTGATGCAAGAAGTGCACGAAGGCTCTTTCGGTACCCATGTCGGAGGACATGCAATGGCAAAGAAACTGTTGAGGTCGGGGTATTATTGGTTGACTATGGATGCAGATTGTTGTTCATACGCCCGCAAATGCCACAAATGTCAGATTTATGCGGATAAAGTGCATGTACCTTCGAATCCGTTGAATGTCATGTCTTCTCCTTGTCCCTTTGCAATGCGGGGCATTGACGTGATTAGAAAGATCGAGCCTACTGCTTCCAACGACCATCGCTTCATCTTGGTCGCTATCGATTACTTTAGCAAGTGGGTGGAAGCAGCGTCTTATGCTAATGTCACCAAGCAGGTGGTAGCTAGATTTCTGAAAAGAGATATCATCTGTCGCTATGGAGTGCCCGAAAGAATCATTACTGATAATGGTTCTAATCTCAACAACAAAATGATGGCAGAGTTATGTCGGGACTTCAAAATTAAGCATCACAATTCTTCGCCGTACTGTCCAAAGATGAATGGCGCTGTTGAAGCGGCCAACAAAAATATCAAGAAGATTGTGCAAAAGATGGTGGTGACCTACAAAGATTGGCATGAGATGTTACTGTTTGCCTTGCATGGGTACCGAACATCAGTAAGGACATCTACTGGGGCAACACCATTCTCACTTGTGTATGGTATGGAGGCAGTCCTACCAGTTGAAGTTGAGATTCCCTCGCTGAGGGTTATGATGGATGTCAAACTGGATGAAGCAGAATGGGTTCGCACCCGATTCAATGAGCTAAGCCTAGTTGAGGAAAAGAGACTAACAGCTATTTGCCATGGTCAATTGTACCAGAGAAGAATGAAGTGAGCATTTGATCAGAAAGTGCTACCTCGGGAGTATTAAGTTGGTGAATTGGTACTTAAAAGGATCCATACTCCAAACACAGATCACAGGGAAAAATGGACACCGAACTATGAAGGTCCATTCGTGGTTAAAAAGGTTTTCTATGGCGGAGCCTTAATGCTTGCAACCATGGATGGTGAAGATTTTCCATCCCCTGTCAACTCAGACGCAGTCAAAAAATACTTCGCATAAAGAGACCCGCTGGAAAAAAAAAGTCCAGACAAAAAAGGGCATCCCGGTGAACCATAAAAACAGAATAAAAGGGTTCGGGAAAAAATTAGGGATATAAATAAAAAGATTGTACACCCGGTGAGTTGAAAATCCACAAGGACAACTCAGGCAAGAAAGGGTATCCCGGTGGATTGAAAACCCGAAAAGGGCGGTCCACGCAAAAGAGGGATTAAGCGAAGACTGCGATCTGAGTCATCTGTACTGCCTCATCGTTTCACTCAAACTGGCAATCTCCAAAGGGTAGGAATCGGTCCAATCATTTTTTTCAGAAAGCGAAGATAATCGGAAAGTCTTGAAGACATACTGGTCATAGCAGAATTGAAACTCAGTGAAATGCCATTTTCACATTGCCATTAGGATAATTTCTTTTCTCAATTTTTAGCAATCACCTCTTTCCAGGGATTGCTTCCTGATGTAATTGCCTATTCTTGGCATTTCAATCAATAAAGTTGATTATTCAGTCAAAAAGCTTCCTATTTGTTTTCATTTTACTGTTTTGTTTGCAAAAACGTCCGAATTTTTGATAAAAAAAACATCGCATTGTTGAAAACATTGAGGCTTTACGATAACATGCACAGGGAAAACATTTAAAATTGCTTTGAATGTTGATTAAATCCGAACGGTGGATTCAAACCATGCAATCCCCTGGACATATGTGTGCATTTCTTTTGTTGCAGGTTTACATTCAGGAGCCTGACATGAAGTCATTTTCAGCGCAAAGCATTATTGATTTCTCTCCCCAACAAGCGGTGGTTCAGAGTTGCCTTTTCTTAGTTGCAGAAGTTATATCCAGCACGGGGCATACGTGCATATCCTCTGCTTGCAGGTAGCAGCCTTATACTAGGCTCAAGAACAAGATTGAAGCCTTTTCGAGATCATGGATCGTTTCTTCCAAACGAGTAATCATTTATCCCTATGCAGAATACCGGGGCAATCATGTTCTGGAAAGGGTTCACATGTCACCCCTTTTGTCACAACGTTTACTGATGGAGTCCATCATTCGGTCGACGGTCGTTCACGACGATTCAATATTGACAAGTTAATGGCTCCTGGGTATCGTGGTATCTTATTAAGTCGATTCTCTCATTCAGTACTTCCAACAGTTACAAGTTTTTCTATGTCGATAATGGTTGCAAATTCCTCAGTAGAGTTGCTTCGCAGACCTTGCAGCTAATGTTCAAGACTCATTGAGTGTCCAGGAGTTTGAAGATGCCAAATCTTCTATAAAATCTTCTTAAGAGACATTCCCTAGCACGAGACGCTTTGAAGCGGTTCTCCCCATCAGAGTTTTTTGTAAACTCATTACCTCCAGTGGGGTCGTCAAGCGGAAGGTTTACCTAACATGGGACATTGTGGCACTTATTCTAAGCTCGATAGCTTTGTTCCCCAACAGATTACCGTGGGTTTTTGTGTTTTCCCAGCAGATCTCTAGGGATCCTTTCCCAGTATATCGCAACAGAACGTCTTCCAACCAGGATTTGCGTACCCCCGGTGGAGTAGCTCCGATCCCCAATAAGATCGTATCCCCGACAGTTTGTTCTCAGCAAGGAGAGACTATAAATTCATTGCTTAGCAACCAGGGCTAAATACGGTTGTATCCCCCACAGAGTTCAGCATTGAGTCTTGTCAGCAATACTCCCCAGCTGAGTTGTTTTTCTCCCCGCAGAGGTTTAGCAGATCAACAGAATCTCTTCCTCAGCAAAGTGTTAGTACATTCTGTCCCTAGCCAAGTCGGAAAGTTGTCATTTCACCTGCGGAGTTCCTATGATCAGAGTTCATCTCCAGATAGATGAAATAATTCCTGGCAGAGTCATCACTCCCCTATATCTCAAAGTCCAATTTATTTTTGGCAAGCATGGCAATTCGAAGAACACGGATTGTTCGCATTTTCTCCAGCAGAGATATTATCCTTTAAGGAGCTTCCGAGATCAAATCAGTGATCATTGTTCCCAAGCAGAGTTTTTAATGACTTTTTTCCTCAGCAGAACGTCATTCAGAAAGTTTTCATCCCCAGCGAAGTTCCACGAGCAGAATAATCTCTCTAGGGTAGAGTCATTCAAGTGGAAACTTCCTCAACAGGATCATCACACCTCAGCGCATCTGCGAGCCAATTTATTTTTGGTAATTTGTGGCAAGTGTTATCCCCGGCAGAAGGGTTAATCCTCACAGAGCAATTGAAGGATCGAACAATGATATTTTCTCCGCGGAGTTGGATTCCTCGTCCGGAGTCTCTTTTGCATTTGCATATAGTTTGCATGGCATTTTCTAAAAGCGTAGCATTCCATTGATATGGAGCATTACGACAAAATGCAAACATACGCATACGAAACATAAGCCAGGTTCAACCGTTTACCTGCAAGCCAGAGCAATTCACAGGCCAAAACATTGTCGTGCAATCCTAACAAAGCTTACTACAACACTTGATCGTACAATGTGATTTCAATACCCGTCTGTATTGACCTTGGACATCCGTCTGTGTCCTTTCAGCGCTCGTCCGTGCTTGAACCCCTTATTCTCAATATCCGTCTGTATTGATCTCTTAGACACTCGTCCATGTCCTTTTTAGCGTTTTAATCCCCAGTGAGATCAATTTACAAACTTTCATTTTTCAATACCCGTTCGTATTGACCTTTGAGATGCTCGTCTGTATCGTTGACCCGAACACTTGTGTGTATTCCCCTTCTTAATCATCGTCCGATACTCGTCCGTATCATCGACTTGGTCACTCGTCGTGTACCTCTGATGATTGTCCAATGCTCATCCGTATCGTTGACCCGAACACTTGTGTGTGTTCTTTTTCTTAATCATCGTCCGATACTCGTCCGTATCGTCGACTTGGTCACTCGTCGTGTACCTCTGATGATTGTCCGGTGCTCGTCCGTATCGTTGACCCGAACATTTGTGTGTGTTCCTTTTCTTAATCATCGTCCGATACTCGTTCGTATCGTCGACTTGGTCACTCTTCGTGTTCCTTTGAACCTTAAGCCAATACTCGTCCGTATTGACCTTGAGACACCCGTCCGTGTCCTTTCAGCACTAGTCCGTGTTTGAACCTTGATTTAATACTCGTCTGTATTGACCTTTGACACCCATCTGTATCCTTTCAACACCTGTCCGTGTTTGAACCTTTTAAGCCATTACTCGTCCGTATTGACCTTGAGACACCCGTCCGTGTCCTTTCAGCACTCGTCCTTGTTTGAACTCTTATTTCAATACTCGTCCGTATTGACCTTTGACACCCATCTGTGTCCTTTCAGAACCCGTCTGTGTTTAAACCTTTTAAGCCATTACTCGTCCGTATTGACCTTGAGACACCCGTCCATGTCCTTTCAGCACTCGTCCGTGTTTGAACTCTTATTTCAATACTCGTCCGTATGGACCTTTGACACCGGTCCGTGTCCTTTCAACCCCCGTCTGTGTTTTCTTTCCATACTCGTCCGTATGGTCCTTGATAATCGTCCGTATCCCTACTTCGATACACGTCGTATCAATCTATGCAGTTATTTGCTGATACTTCCAGAAGGGTTTATATCATTTTTCTTCTTCATTTAGCGTGCAAATTTTCTGATTGTTTTTGGTATTCAATCACAATTTACCTTGATTGTCTGAATAGCCGTTGCTTTCATCCTTCTCAGGTTAACAAATAATTGAATAGGGGCAGCTGTAACACCCCAAAATTTGCCCTCTTGTTGTTGCCTAGCTTATGTTTCATTGCATTGCATTTAGACCTCATTTCATCTCATATATCATACATGTTGCATAAGGGCATGTGATCAGTGGATTGCAGAGCATTGACTATTCAAAGCCAGAGAGCTAAAGCCTAAGGTCTCCAAGCAAACCTCAAGGGTCTCTTACATAATAAATGATCTCAATTGATCCCACAAGTCATTGGAAGAAGAGAATTCACCAAGAGATTGAACAATGCATCATCTCCTAAGCAAAAACAGTCCAAATTAGGGTTTGTGATTCAACTAATCTCCTGATGAAATTTTGGTTCAAACTTGATCTCAATGTTTTCTACATGATATCAAATATATAAGGATGGAAGATTGCCCATTGGTTCATTTCAGAAGAGGTTCAATTAGTCAGTTGCTTGAGAATCAAGAAATTGGGGGAAAAGTCAACTGTGCAAAGGAAAAAGTCAACTCCTGACTTTTAAGGTCAAATTCATGAAATTCAAGTCACGTATGTTCAATGGACAAGATTTGATCAAGGAATGATGGAGGAATCATCAAAAATCAAGAAATGTACAAAGTTGTCATTTTTAGAAACTTAGGGTTTCCAAAAATGGCAAGTTTGGACCATTTTGCACTACACTTTAAGGCTCCCTTTCTTCAATATAAAAGCTCCAAACTTCAGGCCCAAGTTGAGCCAATCAAAGATCACATTCTAAGATTCAAATCCATATAAAGAAATCTTCCATTGGATCAAAATTGAGGGAGTTATGATCAATCAAAGTTTGGTAAAATCAAGGCAAATCTCAAGTCATGGCAAAGCAAGTTCAGGCCTCCAGGCCATAATTTCATCAAACACTTGGTGTGCCAAATGTCAAGCCATTTTTCTCCATCAAGGAGGCTTCAAATGAAAAATTGTTGAACATCAAAGTTGTTCATCTCCATGTCTTCTTCAACTTTGATGTTGGGCATTGTTTCATTTGAACAAAGGATGAAGGAGTTATGGTGGTCCAAACATGGAAGCTCCACACTGAATTTTTCATAGGTCATGACCAGGCATGCCAACCACTTGCCACGCCCATAATTCAGTCTTATGCCTTGATGTTCTAAGCAATTTTTCACCACTTTAGAGGCATTGTTTTAATTGGAATCAAACATCAACATTGTTCTATGATGTGCCCTTAATCCATAGCCATCTAAAACTCATGATTTCATGCCATGTACATAGAGAATTCCTTCCACAAACTTTCTTGTTTTCATTGAAACCATGTTGGCAAGGATGAAGTGTTTGACATTGTTGTTGATTCACATCAGTTTACACGCGTACACTTCATACCTCCCTACTCTTTTCTTCTTTTGAACATACTTAACTCTTACACATGCCATGCCATGTTGCTACACCATACATTAAAGAGGCAAATGAATAAACTTGCTTTGCAAGCCTTGCTACGAAATCAGAAACATCACCATCTCTCACTTCTCAACCTTACTATAGTTGCCATGAGCTCACCCTCATCATAACCAAACCTCACCAACTCGTGTGTAACTAACATGACTCAGTTAGTTATCTCAAACTCAGTTAACTAACTCAGTTAACTTGAGTTCCAACCATCAACCACACCAGTTAACAAGTTAACTCAACCTATATAAGGATAACTCACACAGATTTTTGGAGAGGATCTCATTCTTCACTCTCACGCTTGGAACTCTTAAAAGCTCTCTCTCTGAAATTCTCTCTCTGCACGAGTTCTACACTCTCTTCTTCAAACTTCATCATCATCCTCAGTAGATCTTGAAGCTAATAAGCCTTGGATCCTCAACATCATCTTCATCCTCAAGTTTTCCATTCGAATTTTACTGAATCAAATCCTGTCACAGCCTTTATTTGGCTTCATTCAAGCTCAAGAGCATAGGAGGATCATCTCTGGTCTTCTTTCACCTTGAAGAGCTTCAAACTCAGGTTTCTTCTTCAACCTTTTCCTCTGAATTTTCACTCGATTCATGCTCGTTTTTGCTGTTTGAAGCTTACTAGAAGCAATGTGACATTTCCGGCTAGTTGATAAACCTTTTAGAGGTGTAGATCCAAAATTAAGGCAAACTGTTTGTGTTCGAATCTCTTTGTACATGTGTGCTATGTGAAATTTAAACGTGCATTTGCATTCTACGTGACTTCCTCTTTATTTTGATATAATTTTTGTCAATTTCTGGAAGTTTTAAAGTTGCAGTCGCCGGAGAGTGGCCGGAGAAGATGATCGGAGGTCCTTCTCCGGCCGGTGAGTTTCGTTTAGGGTTTAATCTTCAGTTTAAAACGTGGCCGTCTGATTCATTTGATCCAACGCACCATAACGCGCCAACGCATAAGTGGCACACCCTCCCCCTCACGTGATTTCATTTAGTCTCTGAGTGCTACCACGTGTGCGTCTGTATGTTTGCTAGCATGGGCCTTTCATCTGATGCGTTCATTTGTTTTACTTCTCATGATTGATTTCATTGACAGAATCCTGTGGCTTTGATTGCATCCACGTGTAACTGAGCATACACCTGAACCACACACACGCGCGCACCTTATTGGACTGGACTATATTTGCTATCTGCACCACCTATCTCTGAGCCCAAACATATTTTAAACTAGCTTTTTACTTTCGCCACACCCCCTATACATTTTCATTCCATTTTTAATTTCTTTTTACATTGTTTTGATTTTATTCTTTTAAAAATACTAAATTGCATTAAATAATTCTACAAAAATTTACCAACCATATTGACACATAAAAATAATTTTCTATTATTTTTAATTCTGACTTTATGGATTTTAGTTCCTATTTTCATATTTTCTTTTTAATTTCCTTTTAAATGATGTTCTTCATTGATACTTAATCTTTCCCATTTTATTTCTCTTAACTCACACAATCCTTTGCATTCATTCTTTTTGAATTTGTTAAATAACATCTAAAATCATCTAAATTTTTTTTTTTTTCATTTTTAAAACCATTTTTCCATAGCATTTGAAACTCATCTTGTTCCATCTTTCTTAGTGACCTTTTGGGAGTTCTTAGACATTAATTGAACATGTTTCTGGTTGAGTTTTGAGCTATACTTTTGATATGTGATCCCATTATGACTTAGACGATTGGTGTTATATTTTCACATTTTTTTCCAAGTCTCTTTCTATTTTTGCCTTGTTGATTGATTACATGTGCATTTATGTGTTTCATTGTATGCATATGCTATGGTTTTGTGTCATATTGCCTATGGTCTATTGAGATGATTGATGTTATCTTTTGACACATGTTTACTTGGATATTATGGGTCATGTATATCACATTATAGGTCTTCCATGTTTCCTTTTGACATGTTTTGTAATTGATGTTCATCTTGCATTCATACTTAATTGGGCACCTATCACTTGTTCTTCTTCAATATAGTTTGTATGTATCTCATATTAGTATGCCATCTACATTCATTATCATATGTCCCTCTAATGTATGTCAACCCTTTCATCTATTTTTGTTGACTCATAATGTCATATCATATGCATTGCAATTACATGAACATTTGAAGCATGTTTCATTTTGTATGAACTTCAACTTGTGTTCTCTCTTTCTTAATCTTTAATGTGACTTGTGTATGAACCAAACTTGTTCATTTGTGCATTCTCATGTCATCTTACATCATGTATGCTACTGATCCATGTCCATTTGCATTCATAATTGCATTTTTCTCTCCTTTATAACCTGTTTTGTAAGTGAACAACATTGCGAATTCTTGTGTGACCTTGTTCTACTTTTTTCCCATCTCTTCTTCTTGAGTTTTATTCTCATGTTATGGATGATGATTCATGGATACTCAATGAAATTTATGAAGTGTTTTCCTACTGGTTGTGGTGTTTCATATTGCATCATTACATGTTTTATATCTCTTAAATGTTCATGATGCATCTTTAGTGCATATCCTTGCATTCCTTTGATGTTTGGTTGGTTGTTTAGACATAGATTGATATAGTAAGTCTTTGTAACCATTGGTAGATGTAAATAGTCTTTGCTACTACCCTAGACCAGTACCACCCTTTAGTGATCTTTTCTTTTTAGGTTTAACCCTTGAGAAGTTTCCTAGAGTTCCCTTTAGAACAATAGGATTTATTTGCTTACATATTTCAATTGTGCTTTCTTATTTCATTGTTGAACTAACCATTTTGTGTAGGGGCTAATGGTAAGTTGATTGTGTGGATATGCTTCCACACACACCTTCTTCCCTCATCTTTTAATGCTTTTCTCTTTTGTGTTTGTGCAAAGCATCTAATGTTTTCTTTGTTCAATCTTCTTCATCCCCTTTGAGTTCTTAACTTAGCTTCCCTCTTTGAAGTAAGTTAGAACTCATTCTTCTTCTATTTTATTTTAGAGTTAGGTTTCTAAACCACACTTAACCATTAGGAACATCCATCTATGATAACTTTAGGGTTTGAGTCTTAGTCTCCCTTTAGATTTTTACCTTTCTTAACATTTGAGTCTCTCTTCTTATCATCTCAAAACAAAAAGCAAAAAACACTTAATAAAGGCATAACATATATTGTATTTGAGCCTTTCATGTGAGAATGAGATAGTGAGGGGTCTTCTCTCACTTTCTTAGAATGTTTAGCATACGTCCCGTCTTGGGTCGATATGTGAGACATCCGATCCTACATGAAAGACTTAAATGCAATATGCGTTATACACACCAATAATCAAAATACTTCTTTCTAAAATCCAAAAACAAACAAATTCTCTTCTCATCTCCTTTGTTCTATTCCTTAAGGACTCGTCATGTCCATTCTACCCCAAACAGGTAACGCCTAAGTCTCCAT
This sequence comes from Lathyrus tuberosus, assembly GCA_022829125.1. Taxonomy (NCBI): domain Eukaryota; kingdom Viridiplantae; phylum Streptophyta; class Magnoliopsida; order Fabales; family Fabaceae; genus Lathyrus; species Lathyrus tuberosus. The sequence continues at coordinate 2,837,154 of JALAZF010000405.1, forward strand.
ACAGCGAGCTGCAACACCTAACTGCTGGAATGCGCACTCTGAGGTTTCCATTAAAAAACATAAACAAAGCAACCCTTGTTGAGCCGAACTACGTTTGCTCTGGTTCTTCTTTCTCATCTGATTGAAGATACGTAGGCACGAGATGCGATATCTCGACGAGCAACCTTTCCCCGTAGTCCGTCGAACTACGTTGACTCTGACTTTCCCATTGCACTGAGGGAATACGTAGGCCTAGGACAACGATATTGTCCTATCGAGTCACTTCTTTTTCTTTTCTTCTTCGTTTCTTCGCTCTTTTCCGTTCTCGTTCCTTTTCCTTTCCAGTAGCAGCGGAGCTCCAGACGACGACACCCCTTTGATCAAAACAGCAAGCGTGGATCCCATCGGGAACGATGGACGTGAGGGGGTGCTAATACCTTCCTCTCGCGTAACCGACTCCCGAACCCAGTTCTCTTGGTCGCAAGACCATGCTCTTTCCTCCCCTCAGGTTTACGCAGTGTTTCCTTTCCCTTTCTTGGGATAAATACACATTGCTGGCGACTCTGTTTCCTTGCCACTTTCGCGTTTGTACTTGGATGAAAATCCCGGGAGCGACACAGTGCAATTGTGTTAATCGATTAACAACTCTGATTACGCATATTTTGCACTGGTTAATCGATTAACCTAATTGCACTGTAATTGGTTAATCGATTAACACTGTAAAATCAGCACAAAATCAGCTTGAAAAATCACTTCCAGCAGCAAAAACACTTATCCAATCATCTCCAATGATCATGTAATCAACAATGCACGAAAATTAAGTTCAGAAACAACATTCAAACATCATTTAAATTCAATAATCATCAACATCCACAATCAAGATCAACCAAATGAATCAAAACATATCAAAATTCATGGATCTACATTGTATAAGTTGCAATTAAGCTAAAATGAGTATGTATCTGAAATTAACCAACCTAAAAAGCTGAGATTTGCTTTGGTAAGTGTTGTAAACAGAAATGGAAGAATTCAAGTAGAGAAATCCAAGATCCACAAGCTTCTTGCACTCAAAAGTTGAAGATCCAAGCAAATGAGCAACAAAATTCCAAAATCACTTTCAATAATCACTTCTGAAAATTCAGAACCAAATCCAAACGAAAATCCAAATTGAAAAGCTGAAATGTAGTGATGATGAGAGGCTTTAGCTCAAGAATTAACAAGTTCCAATGAAGAACTTGTTAATCTTTGAAAGAGAGCTTTGAGTGTGGTTGAAAATGGAGGTTGAGAGTGAAAAAGTGAGAGAGAATTGGGAGAATTCTAAAAATTGGGAGTGAAAATATGATCTAGAGTGGAGAGGTTTGGAATGAATTGGTTTAAATAACCCCTAGGTTAGGAGTTAAGTTTGGGTTTGGAGTGAGGTTAAGTGAGTGGAAATTGGGATAAAATGTGGATTAGGAAAGGAAATGTGGAATTGGAGTGGAAAGAATTTCAATTTTTGAATGGAAAATCAACTCTCTAGATCCTTCTATTGATGTGTAGAATTAAAATGGGTGATTAAAAATTGGATTAAAAAAGAAACAGCTCTGAAAATGCAGCATTTGGGGAAAATTCACAATGGTTAATCGATTAACCTAATTGCACTGCAATTGGTTAATCGATTAACACATTCAAAATTTGAATTTTTGCACCAAAAGAAGGGAAACTTGGATATTCGCTTGGTTCTACCCGTTCTGAACCATGATGGACCTCTGAAACTTGCCATTTGATATTACCACTAGAATACACTTGAAATATGTTGTGAAATGGTTTTTTTCGCACTCGGATTAAACTGATGATAATAACTGTCTGGTGCTGAATAACTGATAAAAAAATTGATTGCCGGAGTGTCTGATCATCCAGTCATTTAATGAGCAAAATAAATGCTCAAAAAGACTTGGAAAGCTATCTGCTTGGCTCTGAACACCATTAAAAATCATACTGGAACTGATGACGCCATGAACTGCTGAAAGAATACCTTGATCCCATGCCCAAAAGAAATATGCAAATGCAAAAATGACGATGCAAATGAAATGAAGCATAAGCCAAAAAGGTTAGCAACACTAGGGCAAATTTTGAGGTGTTACAGCTGCCCCTATTCAAACTTCTTGGATCCGAGGGTATGGAAGCAGCGGCTTTCAGACAATCGGGATACACGGAGATTGAATACCAAAAAAACCTGGAAATTTGCAACCTGTGGAGATGATGAAATAACGTGAATACGAGAACGGCCGAAAGCGAACTCGGAAAGGCAGACCGGCCGAAGGCGGACTAAACTAGGGATACAAGGATACTACGAGAACGACCGAAGGCGGACTCGAAAAGAAAGACCAAGCCGAAGGTGGGCTTTCAAAGAAAGACTATGCCGAAGGTAGACTTTCAAAGGAAGGATACGAGACCATGCCGAAGGTGGGCTCGAAAAAGAAAGACCAAGCCGAATGTGGGCTTTCAAAGAAAGACTATGCCGAAGGTAGACTCTCAAAGAAAGACTATACCGAAGTTAGACTCTCAAAAAAAGGATACGATACCATGCCGAAGGTGGGCTCGAAAAAGAAAGACCAAGCCGAAGGTGGACTTTCAAAGAAAGACTATGCCGAAGGTAGACTTTCAAACAGGATACGTGACCATGCCGAAGGTGGACTCGAAAAAGAAAGACCAAGCAGAAGGTGGGCTTTCAAAGAAAGACTATGCCGAAGGTAGACTTTCAAAGGATACGAGGCCATGCCGAAGGTGGACTCGAAAAAAGAAAGACCAAGCCGAAGGTGGGCTTTCAAAGAAAGACTATGCCGAAGGTAGACTTTCAAACAAAGGATACGAGACCATACCGAAGGTGGGCTCGAAAACGAAAGACCAAGCCGAAGGTAGACTCTCAAACAAAGGATACGAGACCATGCCGAAGGTGGTCTCAAAAAAGAAAGACCAAGCCGAAGGTGGGCTTTCAAAGAAAGACTATGCCGAAGGTAGACTTTTAAACAAAGGATACGAGACCATGCCGAAGGTGGGCTCGAAAAAGAAAGACTAAGCCGAAGGTGGGCTTTCAAAGAAAGACTATGCCGAAGGTAAACTTTCAAAGGATACGAGGCCATACCGAAGGTGGACTCAAAAAAAGAAAGACCAAGCCGAAGGTGGGCATTCAAAGAAAGACTATGCCGAAGGTAGACTCTCAAACAAAGGCTACGAGACTATGCCGAAGGTGGGCTTTCAAAGAAAGACTATGCCGAAGGTAGACTTTCAAAGGAAGGATACGAGACCATGCCGAAGGTGGGCTCGAAAAAGAAAGACCAAACCGAAGGTGGGCTTTCAAAGAAAGACTATGCCGAAGATAGACTCTCAAAGAAAGACTATGCCGAAGGTAGACTCTCAAACAAAGGATACGAGACCATGCCGAAGGTGGGCTCGAAAAAGAAGGACCAAGCCGAAGGTGGGCTTTCAAAGAAAGACTATGCCGAAGGTAGACTTTCAAACAAAGGGTATGAGACCATGCCGAAGGTGGGCTCGAAAAAGAAAGACCAAGCCGAAGGTGGGCTTTCAAAGAAAGACTATGCCGAAGGTAGACTTTCAAAGGATACGTGTCCATGCCGAAGGTGGACTCGAAAAAAGAAAGACCAAGCCGAAGGTGGGCTTTCAAAGAAAGACTATGCCGAAGGTAGACTTTCAAACAAAGGATACGAGACCATGCCGAAAGTGGGCTCGAAAAAGAAAGACCAAGCTGAAGGTAGACTCTCAAACAAAGGATACGAGACCATGCCGAAGGTGGGCTCGAAAAAGAAAGACCAAGCCGAATGTGGGCTTTCAAAAAAAGACTATGCCGAAGGTAGACTTTCAAACAAAGGATACGAGACCATGCCGAAGGTGGGCTCGAAAAAGAAATACCAAGCCGAAGGTGGGCTTTCAAAGAAAGACTATGCCGAAGGTAGACTTTCAAAGGATACGAGGCCATGCCGAAGGTGGACTCAAAAAAAGAAAGACCAAGCCGAAGGTGGGCTTTCAAAGAAAGACTATGCCGAATGGTAGATGCTGACATCCACGCTGCTAGAGGATAACATCAAGCTTACTCATCTGAGGGGATTAACCCCCACCGTTGCTGGTGAGGAAAACGTTTCTCGACTAGCTGGGGAGAATGAGTGCTCAGGCCCTACGGGGAAAATAACATCTTTGTCCAAAGAAGATATTCTATAAGTCTCTTGCCGGGGATGCGTCAACATCAACTTCTGAATGCTTGCAGAAAGATTAATGAAACAACCACAACTCTAGCTGGGGAAATAATCCTCCGTACTCTGCTAAGGAAGATGATCCTCGACACCCTGGATGGGAAAACAACAACCTGCCGAGGAAGATGAACTTTTCAATGTCGAGGAGAGTAGCTCTACTGGGGAAGGACAAACCTGTTACCCTGCAAACAGAATCAACAGAAAGTTCCATATGCAAAAAGGCTACTTCTATTACTATTACAACGACCGTTGCCTAAGCAATTTCCACTGTTTTTTGATATGCTTCACAGAGCTTAACATTTTCACATGCAATGTTTTATCAAAATATCGGACGTTTTCACAAATAAAACAGTAAAAGTAAAAACACAAATGGAAAACTTTTGAGTGAAATGAAAATTTTATTGAATGGAATTGGCCTGTGAATAGGCATTTACATTCGGAAGCAATTCCTGAAAAGAGGTAATTGCAAAAAAGAAATAAAAGAAAATACACATGTCGGCAATGTGGGGAACAGAAATCCACCATGATTCAATTCAGCTATGACCCAATATGCCTCGCTTATCCGCAGATGTTTTGGCCTTCGAAGAGACTGACTAGACTGATTCCTTTCCTTCGAAATTTCCATGTATCAAAAGTGTTCACAGATCGAACGCAGCTCGTAGCCTCTTGCTTTCAAATCCCTAACTTTTGCCTGGATCGCCCTTTTCGGGTTTTTAATCCACCGGGATACCCCTTTTTGCCAAAGTTGCCTTTTCAGGTTTTCAACCTTGTGGGTTTATTCTTTTTTTTCTTTTTATCCCTAATTTTTGCCCGAACCTTTTATTTTTTATGGTTCGTCGGGATGCCCATTTTTGCCTGGACTTTCTTTTTGTGTCCAGCGAGTCTCTTTTATGCAAAGTATTTTTTGACTACGTCTGCATTCACAGGGGACATAAAATCTTCGCCATCCATAGTTGAGAGTAATAAGGCTCCACCAGAGAAAACCTGTCTTACTACATATGGCCCTTCGTAGTTTAGAGTCCATTTGCCCCTGTGATCTGTTTGAGGAGGAAGGATCCTTTTCAAAACCAATTCACCAGCCTGAAAACACCGAGGACGCACTTTCTGATCAAAGGCTTTATTCATCCTGCTCTGATACAATCGACCATGTGCAATGGCTGCCAATCTCTTTTCTTTAATAAGGTTCAGCTGATTCAGTCTGGAACGCACCCATTCAGCTTCATCAAGCTTCATGTCTGCCAGGATTCTTAAAGAAGAAATCTCAAACTCTAATGGTAGAACTGCTTCCATACCATATACCAATGAGAAAGGAGGTTCCCCAGTTGATGTGCGTACCGAAGTACGATAACCGTGTAAAGTATAAGGCAACATCTCATGCCAGTTTTTATAGGTCACTACCATTTTCTGCACAATCTTCTTGATATTCTTATTTGCCGCTTCAACAGCCTCATTCATCTTCGGACGATAGGGAGAAGAATTATGATGTTCAATCTTAAAGCTCTGACATAGCTCCTTCATCATCTTGTTATTCAGATTTGAACCATTATCAGTAATGATTCTCTCCGGGACTCCATACCGGCAGATGATGTCCTTCTTGATAAATTTGGCTACCACCTGTCTGGTGACGTTGGCATACGAGGCTGCTTCCACCCACTTCGTGAAGTAATCGATGGCAACCAAAATGAAACGATGCCCATTAGAAGCAGTAGGTTCGATCTTTCCGATCATATCATTGCCCCACATAGCAAAAGGCCAAGGTGATGACAATACATTCAGAGGAGTAGGCGGTACATGCACCTTATCAGCATAAATCTGGCATTTATGACATTTCTGGGCGTATTTGAAACAATCAGATTCCATAGTCATCTAAAAATACCCCGCTCTTAGCAGTTTTCTGGCCATAGCATGCCCATTGGCATGGGTACCGAAAGATCATTCATGAGCTTCCTCCATTAACAAGTTTGCCTCGTGTTCATCAACACAACGTAGCAAGACCATGTCAAAATTCCTTTTGTATAACACATCATCTTTGTTCAGAAAGAAATTTCCTGCCAACCTCCTCAGAGTCTTCTTATCTTTGGTGGATGCACCCCTTGGATACTCCTGACTCTTCAGAAAAACCTTAATATCATGATACCAAGGTTTGCCATCTGACACATCTTCAATTGCAAACACAAAAGCTGGTCTATCCAGCCACATGATTCTGATCAAGGGAGTTTCATTCCAACGGTTCACCTGATACATTGAAGATAACGTTGCCAACGCGTCTGCCATCTGATTCTCTAACCGGGGTATATGATGGAAATCGACTCAGTCAAAGAAAGGTAACAACCTTATGTCATAGTTGTTATAAGGCACCAAATTCGCTTGACGAGTTTCCCATTCTCCTGTGATCTGATTAACCACCAATGCGGAATCACCATAAACATCGAGGTTCTTGATTCTCAAATCAATTGCTTCTTCTAACCCCATGATGCATGCTTCATACTCCGCCTAATTATTGGTGCATATGAATGCTAATCGGGCAGTGAAGGTATATGAGAGCCCTGTGGAGTTGTAATGACTGCCCCGATTCCATTGCCATATGAATTAACAGCCCCATCAAAGACTAGCTTCCATTGGGACCCAATTTCAGGTCTTTCACCAGGTAGAGGCTCTTCACAGTCTTTCATCTTCAGATACATAATGTGCTCATCAGGAAACTCAAACTTCATCGGTTGATAATCCTCAATTGGTTGTTCAGCGAGATATTCTGACAAAACACTCCCCTTAATGACTTTTTGGGAAACATATTGAATATCGTATTCTGTCAGGACCATCTGCCAACGGGCTATTCTTCCAGAAAGCGCCTGCTTTTCAAACACATACTTGATCGGATCCATCTTCGAAATCAAGAGGGTTGTGTGGTTTAACATATACTGCCTCAAACGCATAGCTGCCCAAGCGAGTGCACAACATGTTTTCTCCAGCATCGAGTACCTTGACTCACAATCAGTAAACTTCTTACTCAGGTAGTAGATGGCATGCTCTTTTCTACCTGACTCGTCGTGTTGACCGAGCACACACCCCATTGAGTTCTCAAGAACCGTAAGATACATAATCAATGGCCTTCCTGGTACTGGCGGCATAATGACCGGAGGTTCCTGCAAATATTCTTTTATTTTTTCGAACGCCTTTTGACAATTCTCGTTCCACCTGACCTCTTGATCTTTTCTTAGCAACTTGAATATTGGTTCACATGTGGCTGTAAGATGAGAGATGAATCTAGCAATGTAGTTCAACCTCCCTAGGAAACCACGAACCTCTCTTTCTGTTCTTGGTTCAAGCAGTTCTTGAATGGCTTTTACTTTAGCAGGGTCAACCTCGATACCTTTTCCGCTGACAATAAAACCCAATAACTTTCCAGATCTCACCCCGAAGGTGCACTTGTTCGGATTCAACCTCAGTCTGAACTTTCTCAACCTTTCAAACAATTTCTGAAGATTAACCAGATGTTCTTCCTCCGTCTGTGACTTCGCAATCATGTCATCAACATAGACCTCGATCTCTTTGTGAATCATATCATGAAAGAGAGTCACCATCGCCCGCTGATAGGTTGCCCCTAGCATTTTTCAATCCAAAGGGCATCACTTTGTAACAGAATGTTCCCACGGTGTTATGAATGTTGTTTTCTCCATGTCCTCTGGGGACATCTTGATTTGGTTATACCCAGAGAAGCCATCCATGAAGGAAAACACATAATACTGAGCGGTGTTGTCCACTAACACATCAATGTGAGGAAGCGGGAAGTCGTCTTTCGGGCTTGCTCTATTCAGATCTCTGTAATCAATACACATTCTGACCTTTCCATCCTTCTTAAGTACAGGCACAATATTAGCAACCCACAGAGGATAATTTGTTACAGCAAGAAACCCAACATCTAACTGTTTCTGAACCTCTTCTTTAATCTTGACAGACATCTCCGGTTTCGTCCTTCTCAGCTTCTGCTTAACCAGAGCACATCCTTCTTTGAGCGGCAGCCGGTGTACCACGATGTCAGTGTCGAGCCCAGGCATGTCTTGGTAAGACCAGGCGAAGATATCCATATACTCTCAAAGCATTTCAATCAATCTCCCCTTGACAGTGTCTTCCAAAGCAGCCCCAATTCGTACCTCTTTCTTTGCGTCCTCGGTCCCCAAGTTAACAACCTCGATTTCCTCCTGATGAGGCAGAATGACCTTTTCCTCCTGTTTTAACAGCCTGGCTAATTCCTCTAGTAAGGCACAATCTTCATCAGTCCCCTCTTCAGCCTGATATATGGGATTATCGAAGTCATATCGAGCCATAGCCAAATCATGATGGGTGGAATCTAAACAAGGAAACCTACATGATTGATGATTTATGTTTATTATGGATGCATCAAACAAAAACACATTGCCATTTTACTGTGGTTTTAATGCAAAAAATAAAAAACAGAAAAACAGGGATCAAAACATTTGAATGAGAAAACGTCCTTTATTAATGATAAAGAAAAAGCATACAAAAACATTCAAGCCCTACAAACAAGAATCACTACGTCTTGGGCAGAACGTAGGATTAACATAGATGACAAACAGGAACAATTACTCTGGTCCGGTCACTTGAATGGCCCTCTCTGACGACCAGTTGCGAAGACTTTGACCTGGGATACAGGGGCGGATCCAACTATCCATATCACAATCACTATCCCCATCCTCCTCAATAGCATTGACTCTGTCGAAGAAAACACTGGCACTGGTGAAACAAACTGGACCATAGAACTTGGGGGGGCTCTTCAGGACGCCTGGGTGGCTTATAACCCAGCCCATGAGTATTCCGCTTTTCCTGGACATCAATAATCTGACCCCACTTTTGTGAACCGCCGGATTCTACCATAGCCCGAGCATCTTTAAAGGAAGACATAGAAATCTCCAGCTGATGTACAACTATAGGCTGAACCACTTCAGATTGGCTACCTTCCTTGAGAGGCTTCTCAGTGATCTTTACCGCTTCGAAACCCTGACATAGAGTTTCGTGTATTTCACCATCTACCTCCACATACTTGAAAGTAGATAGCTGGCTTATCATGATATCCTCTTCTCCACAAACCGTCACCACATGCCCGTCTACCATATACTTTAACTTCTGATGCAATGTAGACGTCACAGCCCCAGCACTGTGAATCCATGGATGACCCAGCAGACAGCTGTAGGCAGGTTGGATGTCCATGACATAGAAGGTAGCATCGAAAACTTCCAGCCCAACCTTAATTGGTAGCACAATCTCACTGAAAACAGACCTCTTCGAGCCGTCGAAAGCGCGTACCACCAGATCACTAGGTGTGCACATCAACCCTCGGGTGTCCAGCTTCATCAAGGCTTTCTTAGGTAGAATATTCAAAGAGGATCCAGTATCCACAAGCACATGAGACATCAACGATTCACGGCACTCAACAGAAATATGCAAGGCATTGTTATGGTTTCTCCCAGCCGGAGTCAAGTCAACATCAGTAAAACCCAAACCATTGCCTGCATTAACATGGGCCACTACCCCCTCCAGCTGATTAACTGAGATCTCTTGGGGTACGTAAGCAGCATTCAGTACTTTCAGCAATGCATTTCGGTGTGCCTCGGAACACAATAGCAGGGACAAGATAGAAATCTTGGACGGAGTCTGATGCAATTAATCAACAATTTTATAATCACTTTTTCGAATCAGTCTCATAAATTCTTCTACGTTCTCGGAGAAAGAATTATCAATCGGCCCTGCCGTGGAGTCATTCACTATTGGCGCTTGCACATAATTATCTACAACCTGCTTCCCTTTGTCTTGTTTAGAACTACCAGCTTGATCATTCGAAGGGATGAGGACTCCACCACTTCTCGTGATAGCCCCTGCCTCAATATTGCTTTCAACACAAGAGTTCACTACAGAAGTTCCCACCAGCTCTTGTTTATGTCCATTGACAAACACTTCGGCTCCATAGTTCCAAGGAATGGCCTTGGTACTCTCATATGGAACGGGTCCAGGAGCTGTAATAATAACCGGTGCTGGCCTTACCGGCCCTGAAATAGTGATTATTTTGAAAGGGATAGTGATGGTAGCAACCTCACTTTTCCTGCTAACAACTTCTTTCTGTTGGCCACATCGGTCAAACTGCAATCGACCTTCATCTATCAGCTTTTGAATTGCTGACTTCAACAAACCACACCCATTCATTTGCCTGAACAATTTTCCTCACATCCGGGGGACACCCCACCCTTCAATAACCTCTCCTTTACTACCATCAAAGGAGTCCTTAATTCATTAACACCCGTAACCAAATTCAAAGATTCATTCTCCTCTAACACAACATTAACCCTTGGCCCGCCATGGTTCGGTATTAGGTTTTGGATGACATTTGGCCCATCATTTGAAAAGTTAATGGCCTTTGAATCCACCAAGTCTTGGACTACGTGCTTAAAAGCTTTGCAGTCTTCAATATAGTGTCTGGGTGCCCCAGAATGAAAGTTACAGTGGGCATTAGGATTATAACCTGGAGGTGGATTACCGGTGGGGGGAGCTAGAGTCCTTTTCTGGATTAACTGCAACTGTAGCAAATGCTGAAACAATTGTGAATATGGTAGAGGTGGAGTATCAAAATGTCGGTTCTGTTTAGGCCTTGGCTGATACTGACGCGGAGCCTGATTTTGCTGCTGCCGAGGTGGAAACACTGCAGGAATCGTCACTGAAGCTACCTGCTGGTTATAACTTTGATGCTGCTTTCCTTTACCTCGGTGAGATAACACATAATTCGTTTCCTCCTTCTTCTTATAATTAGCATAGGGTTTCTTCCCTTGACCAGAAGACGACCCATCACTACCTGCTACCTTCCCCGCTTTGATTCCACTCTCTAACATTTCCCCGACCATGATCAAATCAGCAAACTTGCCTGACGCGCAAGGTAACAGTTTCTCATAATAATGTCCCGACAAAGTATCCATAAATAAATTCAGCATTTCCTTTTCCAACATGGGCGGCTATACCCTTGCCGCTAGTTCGCGCCATCTCTACGCGTATTCCTTGAAGCTTTCGTTATTCTTTTGAGACATATTCTGTAACTGGGTCCTGTTGGTAGCCATATCAGTATTATATTGGTAGTGCTTGATAAAGGCCTCAGCCAACTCTCTCCAATTACGGACATGGCATCTCTCTAATTGCATATACCATTCCAAAGATGCCACAGACAGGCTGTCCTGAAAGAAATGCATAAGCAATTTCTCATCTTTAGAGTACGCGGCCATCTTCCTCGCTTATGCCCTGACATGCGTCTTGGGACAGGTGGTACCATTGTATTTCTCAAAAGTGGGCACCTGAAATTTATGCGGAATTACAACACCAGGAACTAGCCCCAAATCCTCCAGATCCATTCCTACAGAATTCTGATTCACCATTCCCCTTAATTGTTCTTCAATCAATCTGAACCTTTGATCATTGTCGGCCTGAGGACCAACATCCCCGCCTGGCATAGAGAAAACGTCATCTTGTTGGTCTTTGAAATGACGACCATGAACAGCACAAACACTTCCTCCTGCCACAACAGAAGGAATCACAAACTGCCCTCCTCCGCCGGAGGGATCACAACACCAGGAATGGGGATCTCTACGCCCACAGGACCTCCCTGAGCACTGTTACCAACAACGCCATTATGGACTCCTCCGTTAAGAACCCCATCTTGATCCACTCTTGTTACTAAAGGTTGGACCAGAGTCCTCAATTGCTCTTGCCCTTAGGCAACACCTTGCATCAGCTCCATGAATTGGTCTATACGGGTCTGCATGGCGGCCATCTCTGCTTGCATCTTCTCCATAATTCTCCTCTGATTTGATCTAGTAGAATATCGGTGAATTAGCTGGTTATCAATCCTGCCTACAACCAAATAAAGGTTAGAAAGATCCGGGATGAGCACCTGCTATGCAAAAAAATTATTATGATTATGTAAATGCAAATGAACATGTTTGAATATTTGCAGGGCGATCCACCCCTTGATTCCAGTTTAAAGACAAGATAGGATGAAACTGCCCCTCATATATAAATCAGAGAAACTCACTGTCAGAGATTACAACCCCAGATAACATAATAAGTCTGAAACAAAAGAAGCAAAGATCCCAGCCAACAATTCTGGCGGTGACCAAAAATACAAAGAAAAACAACTACAGAGTATCACCAATGCGCGAGTTCTCTTCAACTATCATGGTCTTGCACCCTTTGAGAACCACTGCCTGAGCTAGAGCCTTCACCCCTAGGCCTCTTTACTTCAGCTCGTATATTCAGCTCTTCTATGGTTGCTATGGCCTCATTCAGTCGCTCCTCAACTGCGTGTCTCTGGAATGTCCCTGATAAGATCTCCTCATTTTTCTTCTTGAGCTTCGTCTTCAAACTCTCGATCTGATCCAGGAACTTGTCTTCTTTCTGTTTGTTGGCAGTTATTGCAGTATCTTGGTAAGCGTTGAACTTGTGAATTTTTGACCAAGCCTTGGCTAGGTCTTCCTTCTTGGATTTGAGAATCCTGCTAACACCTTTTAGAGCTTGCCCTACCTTTTGTCTGGCTGTGGCCTCTTCAGCTAGCTCTTTTTCTTTCTTAGCGAGAAGCTCTGTCTTTAACTTGGCGACATGAACAACTTCACCTCGCTCATGTTTCAACTGGTAAATTTCTTTGTGTAGCTCGCTGTTCTCCTCTCACAGATTCTCTTCTTCACCGTGGTTGGTGGCTCAATCAACAGAGGGTACAAAGGCAGCTCTATTGGGAAAGGAAGAAGCTCCTCTTCTGCCCGTTTTCGGACCCATTCCTCATACGGAGAGAAAGCTTGGTTGTTACACTTCCCAAAAAAAGTCTTTCCTCTCTTGAAAACTTGCTTCCACGCGTTCACGACTTTCCTTACCATCTCTTGGTCTGCAGTGCCATTGAAAAACAAGGATTCTCTGATATCTTGCTCCTCAGGGGGAGTCTTCAATGCATACCCAAATTGTCTGATAGCAAGGGAAGGGTTATAATTAATTCTGCCTTTCCTCCCTATTAAGGGCACATTTGGGAATCCTCCGCAGTTGAAAATGAGCTCAATCCCTAGCAAACTGTGATTAAACCAAACGATGTTGTCGGCAGTCAATCCCATCAACCTTTTAGACCACTTTATAGAATCCCTTGCATCAACAAAAGCCCCAGCTTTAGGGAGATGACTAAAAAACCATGTAGATAGGAGCGGCGCGCAACAACTTACAGTCCTTCCTCGTCTCTTTTCGTTCTTGTAGTGGACTGAATGATACACGTCACCAAGAAGGGTAGGCACTGGGTTTCTCAAGATGAAAATCTGAATTGCATGCATGTCAACAAACTCTGGGACGTTGGGGAATAGGACAATCCCATAAATGCAAAGAGCTAAAATAGCGTTGAAAGCAGGCCAATTTCTCTCCTTAGCACATGAGCTGGCTTAGTCAAACAGAAATTTCAAAGGGAGGCGTTTAAACCCTTGCTTGTCAATAACATTGTTACTCAGAATGGACTCCCCAACGTGAATAGTAGCCGCCATCTCTTCCAGTCCTGGCTGTTCCTCAGAGAAGCAAGGTATCCTCGGCTCGACAGAGATTCCTAAAATAAATGAGAACTCCTCTAAGGTTGGAGCCAATACATAATCCGGAAAAGTGAAACAACGCAAAGGAGGGTCATAGAATTGGAGGAGCGTGTGAATGGCATCGTGCTCTTCTTGTGAAATATTTCGGCCAACCTTCAATATCTTCCCATATTCCTCCTTGAACTTGGCGCGGATCTCAGGATCAGTCATACTAATCAACTTGTGAATCAACTTCAGAGTCGGATCTGGGAACGTGTATGCTACATTCTTCTTCCTCTGAGCTTCCATGACGAGAACACCTCAACAACCGGAATCAAGGGTAAGATGCAAGCCCTGATAAATGTCAAACATGTTAGAATGCAAGAAATGATACAAATGCAAACATGGGATCAAGGTATCACTGCTCTGGACACGTACTGTGCTATTAACTGAACAAGAACCACAACCCAGAAAATCAGAATTCCAGAACATCGGACCACTGAGATAACCAGAAAACCAGGTAAATAACTATACACTGTCGAGAAATCCAGAAAACCGGGTAGGTTGAAGGTTTCGGTTACCTGCAGACCTGCAAACACCCATCCCCTCTCACATGTGGGTTCTAGAAAACGGGATCCTCAGTCTCAGATTCTCGATTTGAGAAGCAATAATACATTCATCCCTCGGGGTACAATACTATCGCCAAACAAAGAGGTCGTCCACTGATTCCCCCAAAAATAAGGTCATCCTATGCAAGTTCCCAGCGTTGGGTCCTCGGATCGACGAGTGTAATGGGTTTGCCATTTCTGGTCTGCCATTATCACATGTCGGGAGGAGAGGCGTTGCTGAGTCTTCGGAAGAAACGGTCGCCAGAGTCGACAACTCTCTAGATCAATATTCTGAAATGCGCAAGACACGCACGTCAGAATATCTCCCAAGATAGCCTCGTCTGGATGTGAATTTCGTGAACACCAAACGCACCAAGATGGCACGTAGGTCCCACTACTTTCCACTCTAGTCCTAAGTGTATGCTCAAGCCTGTGTATTGGGCTTATCTCTCAAAGAATCCCAACCTGCCAAACAGAAAACCAGCACAACACAACACAGTCCATCATAATAATGAAAAGCAATGCAATAAATGCGGTAAATGTAAAACAGTAATACAGTAATACAGTAATATACAACAAAATAAAGCACCACAGATAAACACCCAATGAAAATAAACAAACAAGCGCTAGGATTGACTCGCAAAAGGGGATGGACCAGCAAGAGGTCAACCAGAGATTTTGGGTTCGATCCCCAGCAGAGTCGCCAGCTGTCGCTCCTGAGGATTTGCATCCATGGTACAAACGCAAAAGTGGGGTGGAAAACAGAGTCGCCAACAATGTGTATTTATCCTGAGAGAGGGAAAGGAAACACTGCGTAAACCTGAAGGGAAGGGAAAGAGCATGATCTCGCGACCAAGAGAAACGGGTAAGGGAGTCAGTTACGCGAAGGGAAGGTGCTAGCACCCTACACGTCCATCGTACTCGATGGGATCCACGCTTGTTGTCTCGATCAAAGGGTGTCGTCATCTTGAGCTCTACTGCTACTGGAAAGGAGAAGAAACGGGAACGGAAAAGAACGAAGAAATGAAGAAGAAAAGAAAAAGAAGTGACTCGATAGGACAACGCTCGTCCTATGCCTACGTATTCCCTCGTGCAATGAGAAAGTCAGAGTCAACATAGTTCAGACACGAACTAAGGGGGGAGGTTGCTCGCCAAGACATCGCCGTCTTGTGCCTACGTATCCTCAATCGAACTAGAAAGAGGAAATCAGAGCAGTCGTAGTTCGACCTAATGAGGTCGGTGTTTTTTATGAGCGACGTTAAGTTCACGTCCGGCAGTTAGGGTCGATGCCTGTTTGCGACGAGACGGAAGTAACGTGCTCTTTTCTGAAAATGATTTGAAACTCAACAATCCCGAAGGATGAAAAAGATTTTGAATTTGTTTGTGTTTTTTAGATAGAAGTGGATTGAAGTTAGTTCGTAACTTGCATTGCACCGAAGTCTATGAGGTAGGAACGAATGTTTAGCAAATCGTTCCAAGATGGAACGTCCACCAAACACTCTAGAAAAATGAGAGGAAACCCCTCATTCCTCACTTCCCACATGCAAGGCTCATGCGCAATACACGTTAATTTTATTAAGTATTTTAGAAGTGTTATGAGATGAGAAGAGAAGAAGACTCAAAGGAAAAGAAAACACTAAGGGGAATTCTATCCTAATGTTGTCATGCAAAAGGTGGCCCTAAGGTTGAGTTTGAAAGGGGGACTTCTACCTAAGTTAGCATGCAAAGGGAAGCCTAATGCTAATCCTACTCCAAGCTTAATCGAAAATTAAGTTGGACTAGGTAGCTCTAAGGGAGTGAATCCGAGACTTAAACAAGTCTTGAGATTCAAGGGAAGGAAAGAGTGAAAGAGATGGAAAAGAAAAGACGAGAATGAGCAAATACAACAGCTACAACAGTGCATCTGCAACAACACAGCAGTAAAAAGCAGCACACAAGTAAGACAACTTTCCACAGCTCACAATTCAACACAAAGATAGGTGTAAAATGTCAACCAGCAGCACATACAATAACATACATGCATATAGACAGCAGTAGAAACAGGGCAGCATGTGGTACACTTGAACACAACTCAAGCATGGCAAAGCAAGCAAGCTTCAAGCATTACATTTCTTCAATCAAACATGATCACAATCATACCACAAACCATGATAAACAACTCTTGAAATCACATGAAAGAATGCATATCATTTGATAATGGACAAGTCAAAACAAACATGCATCTCATGAAGTTAAGTACAAGCAATCATGTTCCAACAAACAACTCCAGTAACATCATCAACAAGTCACAATTAACATGCTTAAGAAATGTGTGCTACGTGTTTATCGCATCGGGAACGCAACATCGCAAACATGATCATAAACGATAAAAATTCAAGAGTCGCGTGTCGGAAAATTGTGTGCATACAATGGTGTGAGGTGCAACAGCATCAAAACAGTCATTAGATGAGTATCATATCAATCCATGAAGATTAAAAATGAAACGGGATCGAAACATGCACAAAAAACACACTCTGCAGCAGTGTTAATCGATTAACCAATTGCAGTGCAATTGTGTTAATCGATTAACAGCTCTGATTACGCACATTTTGCACTGGTTAATCGATTAACCTAATTGCACTGCAATTGGTTAATCAATTAACACTGTAAAATCAGCACAAAATCAGCTTGAAAAATCACTTCCAGCAGCAAAAACACTTATCCAATCATCTCCAATGATCATGTAATCAACAATGCACGAAAATTAAGTTTAGAAACAACATTCAAACATCATTTAAATTCAATAATCATCAACATCCTCAATCAAGATCAACCAAATGAATCAAAACATATCAAAATTCATGGATCTACATTGTATAAGTTGCAATTAAGCTAAAATGAGTATGGATATGAAATTAACCAACCTACAAAGCTGAGATTTGCTTTGGTAAGTGTTGTAAACAGAAATGGAAGAATTCAAGTAGAGAAATCCAAGATCCACAAGCTTCTTGCACTCAAAAGTTGAAGATCCAAGCAAATGAGCAACAAAATTCCAAAATCACTTTCAATAATCACTTCTGAAAATTCAGAACCAGATCCAAACGAAAATCCAAATTGAAAAGCTGAAATGTAGTGATGATGAGAGGCTTTAGCTCAAGAATTAACAAGTTCCAATGAAGAACTTGTTAATCTTTGAAAGAGAGCTTTGAGTGTGGTTGAAAATGGAGGTTGAGAGTGAAAAAGTGAGAGAGAATTGGGAGAATTCTGAAAATTGGGAGTGAAAATATGATCTAAAGTGGAGAGGTTTGGAATGAATTGGTTTAAATAACCCCTAGGTTAGGAGTTAAGTTTGGGTTTGGAGTGAGGTTAAGTGAGTGGAAATTGGGATGAAATGTGGATTAGGAAAGGAAATGGAGAATTGGAGTGGAAATAATTTGAATTTTTGAATGGAAAATCAACTCTCTAGATCCTTCTACTGATGTGTAGAATTAAAATGGGTGATTAAAAAAGAAACAGCTCTGAAAATGCAGCATTTGGGCAAAATTCACAATGGTTAATCGATTAACCTAATTGCACTGTAATTAGTTAATCGATTAACACATTCAAAATTTGAATTTTTGCGCCAAAAGGAGGGAAACTTGGATATTCGCCTGGTTCTACCCGTTCTGAACCATGATGGACCTCTGAAACTTGCCATTTGATATTACCACTGGAATACACTTGAAATATGCTGTGAAATGTTTTTTTTCGCACTCGGATTAAACTGCTGATAACAACTGTCTGGTGCTGAATAACTGATCAAAAAATTGACTGCCGGAGTGTCTGATCATCCAGTCATTTAATGAGCAAAATAAATGCTCAAAAAGACTTGGAAAACTATTTGCTTGGCTCTGAACACCATTAAAAATCATACTGGAACTGATGACGCCGTGAACTGCTGAAAGAATACCTTGATCCCATGCCCAAAAGAAATATGCAAATGCAAAAATGACGATGCAAATGAAATGAAGCATAAGCCAAAAATGTTAGCAACACTAGGGCAAATTTTGAGGTGTTACACAACTCCACATTGGAGTCCGGATAAATCACTTACACTCCCACTGAGCAATGATTTATCTCCATAACAACTCCACATTGGAGTCCGGACAATACTAGGCACCCATCATGGATTCCCACCTAGCTGTCTCCACCAGACACATTATCAAATGCACGACACAAATGATGCACAAAACATAAGTATAATAACAACTATACCTCTTCACGATCCCCTTGATCACACGTGAGATACATACTCACCGTAATACTCATTAGTATTACCACAACCGTCAAATCAATTCATCAAATACACACTATGAACTACTCATATCATACATTGATATTCATTTATACAATGTAGTTTACCATAAGGCCACAAATAACCACCACCATTATCACCTGCACAAATACAATTCACTAGGATTCATGTAACGCCCCGTTTTGTCCGATTTATTTAATCGAGTCGATTTAATTATTTTTCTTTTTATATTATTTTATTTTTGACTTTTATTTGGCAATATATTATTTTTCATCGTTATTATGTTTTATCGCGTTTTGAGAGTGTTTGCGAGATATTTAAGAGTAGGGGTATTTTGGTCTTTTTGCTTGGTTATTTTTCATAAAATAGAAACATAGAGAGAAAAATAGAAAGAAAGAAAAAGAGAAGAGAGAAAGGAAGAGAAGGGAAAAAGAGGAGAAGAGGAAAATCGACATAGCTCCGTTTCAAGCGCGATTAATCGGGTAAGGGTGAGAAGTTTCAATTATATCTTGCTTGTGTATGTATATGTGTTGTTTGTTGTAATTGTTTTGGTTGTTTCACAACTTTTTCTCATTAATAAATTGATGAACAATTGATAGAAATCGATATTTTCACGGTCGAAACTCGATATAAACTGCGTAGAATACTTGTTGTTAGGATTGGAACATGTTTGGGTTGATATATTGTGATTTGGAAGTGTTTAGATGAGATTTGGAGAGGTTTTGGGGTGAAATTCGTAACAGGAATTATGCAGGAAAAATTCTGGGTTTCGCTACCCATACGCGTAACAGGCAAGGCAATACGCGTATTGGTTAGGGAAATACGCGTATGGCAAGGGGGAAATATGGGCATTACGCGTATGGAACCCATTTTGCACGGCCCTCTGCTAAAATACGTAATGGTACGCGTACTTGGCAAGGCATTACGCGTAACGTGGGAGGCAATACGCGTATGGAGTTTTTAGTGGAATTTTTGGGAAAGAATTAGTCTCTGCCCATACGCGTAGCACTTTGGGCAATACACGTATGGATGGGCGAGCGAGCTGGGCATTACGCGTATGGCCTAAGGCAATACGCGTATGACCAGAGAGGGTGCAGAATTTTCCCGATTTTGCGTCTGATGCCGTAACTTTTGATCTGTAACTCGGATCGAGGTGTTCTTGGTACCGTTAGAAAGCTATTGAGATGTTCTTTCTTATTAAAATGGTTTTGATATTGGTGGCCGATTTAATTGTGTCAGGAATTTGGAAATGTGTCGTTTTGTCGACTTGTACCGTCTTAACTGTATGTGATTGATGTGTTATCATGCAACATGCTTTTGATATATAACTTGTGACTTGTGTGCTGTGGTATGATGTGAATGCATGTGATGAAATGTTGTGATGATGGTTTGTGGCCTAAGGGCAAGTAAATGCAATGTGTTGTGTTTGATTGTATATGCATGATTAAGGATGTTGGAGTGGTTCACATGGTTGCATATATGTGTGCATTTGATTGTCATGAGTCATTGTATGCCAAGCATCATGATATGCATCTTGTGATGTCGTGTGCCCTAGTGGGTGTGAGCGACGAAACGATTCCAGAGGGAATCTGCTATAACGGTCGTGAGCCTTATACCGAGAGGACCTAAAGCGACGTTATAGACGATCGTGAGCCTTATACAAAGATGACCTAAAGCGATCGGATCGTGAGCCTTATACCGAGGGGACCTAAAGCGATCCATAAACGTCGTGAGCCTTATACCAAGAGGACCTAAAGCGACGGGGAACATCGTTTGCCCGACGGGGAGTTACACTAAGTAACAAGCGATGATTCCAATAGTTCCTGAGTGAACTAATGATGAGAATGATGGATGGCTGGTACTGCATTTGCATAGAGTCGTTGTGTCGGTCTCTTTGCATTTGCATAAATCATGAATGGATTGATTATGTGTGGAAAATCATGAATGGATTGATTATGTGTGGAAAATCATGAATGAATTGATTATGTGTGGAAAATCATGAATTAATTGAGTATGTGTTGAGATTTATGTTTGAATTGGTGAATTGATGTGCATATGTGATAAATGCATTGGTTGTGGATAATATGTTTTATGCATAGACATATTCTATGTGATGTGGTGGGGTGTTTCCATATGTTATGACTTTGGTGTGCCTTATGTGTGAATATGTGATTATGTTGGTGTAATTGATATATGCTATGATGTTGGATTATCAGAAATATGTTATGTATCTGTGGCACGCTATATGTATTAGTATATGATGCTTGTGGTGAGAATAATTATGCATGTGAATTTGTATGTGTTTGCATATTATTATGCAATCTTGATTTAGTTGTTATTTCTCACCCTTATGCCGTGGTTTGTTGCTCTCTGAGGCAATTGCAGATTAGTAGTCTTGGAGGCTTTTGTGAAGATTAGTTCTCCATCCGTTTGTCAGTCTGTCTGCTCTGATACATAACACGGGAGTCGGGGAACGCTTTTGTTATATATGTATACAATTGTAGGATCTATTTTGTATTACCTTTGTATAAACATTTTGATGTTATAAAATGATTTATTTTGTAAAACAAGTCAGTTATGGATCTTTCCACTTTATTGCATAATTGAACTTTCCTTTTGTATGGAAAAAGTTTCCCTTTGAGGTTATTCCATTTTGTGTTATGTATCAAAATTTATGAGCAGGGATTGTGTTTTCTTTCTTTAAATGTGACATCCTTGTTTCTGTCGGAAAAATAAATTTTTACTTACTCTGATTTAATTATGTATTATTTATTCGCGATGGGAATTGGGGCTATCCACAACAACATCAATACGATATCATACGTTAAAATTCATTTATTCAATACCTTTATGCCACAAGGCCATCATTCAATAACCACATTTGATATCAAGATTCAACGTCATATAAACATTATTTTCACATAGTAGTTCACACGCATTTTAAGGCATACAAGCCACTGCTATCCTCTACCAAGCATCCTTGGTTAAAATCATGGTCTCACATTACCATTTAACAGCACATTGGATTCTCTTTCCAAGGCTTCAAGTCCCATATCAATCGGATTCCCGATTCATGAATTTTGGTGGAAACATAAACCACACTTTTCACACATACATTAATTTTCCATATTTTTCTTATCAATCCATGGCATAAACATATGTTTCTATTCCATTATCATAAAGAGCATTGAAATAGCTTTCCAACACATCCGATCGTGCCTCAATCCGAGTTACGGATCAAAAGTTATGAAGGATACAAGATAGAAAAATCTGTCACGTTCGCTCCAGGGTTCGCTAGGCGAACCGCAGCGAACCAAGGTAGAGAAAAAACAGTATAAAGTTTGCTAGGCGAACTTCTAGGCGAACATTCGTCCTGTCCTTCGCTGTGGTTCGCTAGGCGAACCCGCGAACTCAGAAATTCTCAGCAGCGTCAATATAGGTCATTTGGGGCCAAAATCCCTAATTTCTTCCACCCAAACACTTCCAATCCATACTATATCAACCAAAACATGTTCCAAACATAACAAGAAGTATTCTACGCAGTTTATTCCACATTTTAACCGTTAAAACAATTGATTCCTACTAATTGTTCACAATTTCAACCAAATGGAAAACATATATTTTTCAACCAAACATTCAAACAAATACATACATACACATATACAAGCATGATATAATTGGAACTTCCCACCCTTACCCGATTAATCACGATTGAGACGGGGGTTTCTTCAATTTTCCTCTTTCTCCTCTTCTCTATTTTCCTTCTCTTCTTTCTCTTCTTTTTTCTTCTCTCTTACTAACAAATATATATATATATATATATATATATATATATATATATATATATATATATATATATATATAATCCAATATTATATAATATAATCCGATAGGGTAAAACATCTCTAATTGATATTTGTCATCTCAACCCAATTGATCAATTATTAGAGTTACCTTAAATACTCTCTTGAACTAATAATTATTAATTCGTCTCTTTAATTAAATAATCGATCTCTAGTTGCTCACTCACTCTCTCTCTCTCTCTATTCCCCTTTTGCTCAAATATAGGGCTGGAAATGAGTCGAGTCGAGTCGAACTCGCCTTAGCTCAGTTCGACTCGTTAAGAATTAGCCGAGTTCGAGTTCATCACGAACTTTTTTTTCAGCTCAAACTCGACTCGTTAAGAATTGGCCGAGTTCGAGTTCATCACGAACTTTTTTTTCAGGTCAAACTCGACTTGTTAGAAGTTCACGAATATCTCGGTTCAACTCGTTAGGTTTATCTTGTTAGGTTCAACTCGCTTATTTCACATACTTAAAAGTAATTTTTTAAAGTCTATTTTTTATATATATATTTAACATTTTAAATTAATATTTTTAAATAAAAAATATAGAAATAAAATAAAAGTTATAAGATTGGAATTTATACGATGTTAACTTTATTTGTATAATTATTTGTAGAAATATTTTACTCACTTGAGAATATAAATTATCAATTAAAACTGTTAGATTAAAAGAAAATATGAGACTAAGATTTAGAACAAATCTTTAAACCTACTCTTAAGGACAATATAATCTATCTCATATATAATCGAATTGACTCGTGAACCTAACGAGTCGAACTATGTATAGTTCAAGTTCAGATCATTTAGTTAACGAACTTAGTTTTTAGCTCATATTCAGCTCATTTGGTTCATGAACCTAGTTCAACGATTTAATTTTCGAATCGAATTTTGAACTATTTTCGAGTTGGTTTGGTTCATTGCCAACCCTACTCAAATATCTCCCAAACGCTCTCAAATTGCGATAAAACATAAACAGCGATGCAAAATATATCAGGAATTAAAAGTTAATAATAAAATATTACCAATTGCAATTATTTTATCTATCTGAGAAATTATCCACTTAACAGGTAAAACTCATTTAATTTACACAATTCACAAAATTCACATAAATGAAATAAATAAATACGATTAACCAAATTGGGGCGTTACACTTACCATGTTGTATGTTGTTGTTGTTGTTGTTGTTGTTGTTGTTGGCCTGTAGTGGCATGCTGCATTGTTTAGTTGGTCGTTGTTGTTGTTGTTGTTGTCATGCATTTCATGGTTGCATGAGTTGTGAGATAAGTTGTGTTCCATGTGGGGTGTGAGCATCTTATCCAGATTCTAATTATGGAATTGTATCGTTGTTGTTGTTGTTGTTGTTGTTGTTGTTGTTGTTGAGGTGATCGTGTGCCCATGTAGGGTGTGAGCGATCACAGAAGTCGTGTGCCCATGTGGGGTGTGAGCGACATTATGGGAATTGTGATCCTGAAATAGGGATCGGGTTCTGAAATAGGAACCGATGATACAACATGCATTGAGTCGAGTTGTGAGTCTTAATGCATTATATTTTAGTGTATTTGTTGTCGTGTTGGATTTGTTGTCATGTTGTTTGTAATTGTTGTTGTATGGTTGTATGTTGTGGAATGAGTGTTTGGGCGTGAAAGATCTAATGCTTGCTTAATTATCACAGTTTCCTTTATCTAATTATGATATCTCACCCTTTTGTTTGAATGTTGCCTTTACATGGACATCGTGCAGATAACTCGCAGTAGAGGAGTTGAAGTGAGTAGAAGATGAAGTCTTCTGTTTTCCTTTTAGTGTCGGTGTTTGCTCTGATGTGTAACACTAGGGTCAGGGAACGTTATGTTTTGATGTGTCTGATAGAGATTTTTGGATATCTCTAGCATATTTGTTGTCTATGTTATTTTGAAGATAATTATGCCATGAATAACTGATTATGTTGATGCTTTTGTTGTTCAATAAAATTTTTGATGTTTCAGACATGTTGCGTTGTTATAGTTGTTATAAAAAAATTTAAAATAATTGCATGTGTTACATATCTTGCTATATGAGCAGCTGTAGTATGAATTGTGTGACATCCTGAATATATTTTAATGAAATTACTCTGATTTATATTTAAATTGCGTGGGGTATATTTGGGGTGTTACATACTTACTTGACACCAAAGGTATTTACAATGACACAAACCATAGTGAAACTATGGACCAAAGTCTCCCTTTCGGAATCCGCTCTAACTATGCTTTGCACTTAGGTCTCACTCTTCAATTTCCCTTCCTTTTTGTTCGGTACAATCAAATTATGGCATTTAGATTATGGATAGTCATCGAATACATACAAGATCGATAGAGGGTTTTATTGTAATACTTTTAACACACCAGTAGCTTGTTGCTTTTATTCGCAAAAGAATGTACACACTTATGTGTTTTTATTTATTATCCCTTTATGGGTAGACGTTTGGGGTTCAACCATCGTTAGGATGAATAACCAGGTGAAGGTTACCCAAATTAGAAGGTGTAGTTGCCTTTTATCGCCTTTTCATCCTTTTTGGTGTAAAAATATTTTTCTCTCAATTGATCAAATGTGCAACGTGAATCAATTATAAGTCAGCCTGTTAAGAATAAACTACTAAGGAAGTACTTCACGAAATTGAAGCTCATGGTACAAAATACATGTTAAACTCGTATCTTACTTATAGGCCAGAGTGTTTGAGTAGTACCTATTTTGTCAAACTTTCCCAATGTCCATAGAATTAGCCTCTCATCCCTCTAACTCTATATACTTCCCTGGTTTCCCCGTGATCAAAGCTTTTTCAAGAATTTTTTTTGAATAATTCAGGAAAAAATTGAAATAGTGGTTTTTTTGAAAGTAAAATTAACGTGAGCAAGTAAAAGAACAAAAAGCAAACGAACACACAAATAGAAAAAGCTAAGAAACATAAAAGAAATCCCTCAAACTTAAGTCAAACATTGCCCGCAATGCTTTAGCGTAAGTAAAAAGGGGTAAACTCACAAAGGCCCTCACTCAGAAGGAGGGGAGCACAACATAAGTTGCTGCAATATCAGTTACAGATCATCTAATACCACACCTTGCTTTGTTTGCTCCTCTTTCATCCCCGAATTTCATATTGCACCCACCCCCACCTGTCTTGATTTTCATTTGAAGTCCTGACTTCTTGTTGGGTAGGAAGAGTAGGTGGTGGGATGATGTATTCCTCCATAGAATTACCTACTTCAAGGTTAGAAAAACTGAGGTCGCCCTCCTTCTCAGATGAATCACCAGGAGTTTGGGCGGCCACCTTATAGAGCCAATTATTTTCAACATCAACCCTTACATTCTTAGGGTTAGGCAAATAAATAATGGTTTTGTTGTAGATCATCACTGTGTAGGTGCTCCCGTCAACCGAGATGATGCCTTTATGCACAAGGGTATCCATGTAACTTAGTCATTCCCTCAATGAGCCTATCTAGGGATGTAAATGGATATTCATAGGGGTGGATACTATGATATCTGTATCCGCTCTGTTAGATAAATATGATATCCATATCCGCCCCATATCCATGCAGATATCTGTTAAGCAGGTAATCCACGGGTTTTACAATATCCACAGATATTTACAGATATCCATGGATAATATTTTTTTAATAAAAAATATTTTTTGAAAAAAATATTTTTAACTTCTTTTAAAGACACATAAAGGTATTATCACATAACATCCACACAATTTGCTCTTAATTTAATAACAAAATTTCATCACATTAATTTTCTTCTTATTCACCAAAACGTAATTAGATCCAAACATAATATCTATACATTTCATTTTTAACCAAACAAATAAAAGATATTGTGATTGTGAGTTATGATGGAAGATCGAACGACAGAGGAGTAGGAAGGGAGATACTAGTTCGACAGAGGAATGACGATATTAGTTGGTTGGACTGTGAAATTGATGAAGTGAGGTATGAAGTATCGAAGAGTTTAAATATGAAATGGCTAATAGGATTTGAATGAAAAGTGAAAGGTTTTCTTCAAAGAAAATTTCAAAAAAAAAAAAAAGTATACGAAGACTAATTTTTTTAGAAGATGAAAAGATAAGGTATAATAAACTAATGATATTTAAATATTTTTTATAATTTATAAATGGATATGGATATCCGCGGGTATGAATATCATTAAACCCATATCCATATCCATTAACAAATGGGTATTTAAATATCCATTTATTTTATCCATGGATATCCATTAAGCTACCCGCCCCATATCCGTGACGAATTTTATCCACGGATATCCGCGGGTACATATTTTTTTGCCATCCCTAAGCCTATCCATTTCTTAGTTAAACTTAAGCTCTATATCCTCGGCGATTTAGGTAATCATCCCCCCAACGAAATTCCTTTAATAGATGCACAAGCTACCTGTAACATCCCAAAATTTGCCCTTATACTTTACCATCAATAAGTGGCTTATGCTTCACATACATGTGCATTTAGATCATAAACATCATACTTGTATCATTAGCTTTCCCAAGGCAAGGGATCAGAGGTCTCTAGGTCATTGATTGTTCAAAGCAAGAAGAATGATATATACTCAATCACTCAAGCTACAAAGGCTTCCCAGGCCTCAAGACATCATATTTGGTTCACCATTTCATCAAAAGATTGAAATCTGCAAGAAACTTGAAGAGGATCACTCTCTCCTATCTCTAGTATACAAATTAGGGTTTTGCCTATCTGTGTATGTGGTGCCCTCATGTGCAAGGACCTTGAAGCTTCAACATCATCATATCATATAGGACATCTTGGTCCAAGAGAATCTCAATTGTCTCTAAAGGAATTAGGGTTTTCATCATTGATCAACATCTCCTATCTTTTGGGGCTAAAATTAGGGTTTTATGAAAGATCAGTTTATTTCTGATTCTTTGGGAAAAACTTGATTTCAGGGTCTTCTATATGTTCTCAAGTATCTATGAGTGGAGTATTGACCATCAATTTCACTTAGAAGGGTTTCAATTGGCCATATGATTGAGAATCCGCCAAATTGGGAACAAAGTCAACTGAGCAGTGAAAAAGTAAACTCCTGACTTTTTAAGGTCAATTTTGTGTTTGTCTTGTCAAATATGATCAATGGGTGAAATTTAATCAAGAAATGTCAAAGGAATCATGAAAAATCAAGAATTGTGGAAAGTTTCCATTTTTGGGAAATTAGGGTTTTAGAACTTTCCATTTTGGGCAAGTTCTTTATGTTGTGCAGCCATTTTTCTCCATGTTCAAGACTCCATTTCATTTTTTTTCAAACATGAAAGTTGTAGAGGGATCTTCCACCTTTCCAACCATATAAAGAATACCTCATTTGGATTATTGGATCAAAAGTTGTGATCATTCAAAGTCATGGCATCAAAGATGTGAAACATGGAAACTCTTAGAATTTTTCTAAGTACCAAAGACAGCTTGTGTCATACCATTTTCAACACCATTTTCCTTGATGTTCAAGGCTTCAATTCAACTTGTTTCCAACATAAAATTTGTTGTATCAAATCCCCTATTCAATTTGATACCAATACCTTACCATTTGGTTCACTAATTCTCAAGTTATGCCACTTCAAAATCATCACCATGGAAGATGTTCATGCATGTGTTAAAACCATTTTCTTTTTCATTTAAAAGCCATAATACTCCATTACTTGTTGCTGCATGCGTACTACACCATAAAGCCACCATATTACTTCTTTTGCCCACACATTTCCTTACAAACCATGCCTACACCTCCCACATTTACCTCGTGTAAAAGAAAGAGAAAAAGAAACTTAGAAAGCAAGTAGAGTTTCTGATTGTACCAGCATACATCATCATCATTATCATTATGCTACATTCCATGATAACAACACAATACATCACATACATACAAATAAACCCGTGCCAATCACAAAGCCTACACTCACTCTCATTTTTCCATTTTTCACTGACCATGCCTTAACAAATTTTCCAACCATGATTAACTCATAACTACACTTTAACCAACCCTATAAAAGCCCCTAACTCCCATAACAGAATCAGTGAGAGTTCATAGATAAAAAATAATCCATTTTTGCACCTACCACTTGATCCCTTCGAATCACTCTCATCTAGAGAGCTTTTGCCAAAATTTCTTCATCATTGTCATCCTTTCATTGAGCTTTAGCTTCTGTTTGCATCATTCTTGAGCTGGAAACACCATAACACCATCCACGGTTTCATCAACTTCCATCATCAACTTGCATTTTCCTCAAGATTTGGAGAAAGTTTGAGCATTTATTTTGCTCTAAGGTAGATCACAAGACCTTGAAGTGAAGTTTTTGGGTTTCTATGCACGTGATTTGAAGCTCTATCCAGGTCAGTTTTCTTGGAAACTTCCAGCATCATTCTTGAACAATTTATGAGGCTTAAAAGCATGTAAGTTAGATGCATCTGAAGTCCTTGCTATGAAGGCAATGTTTATGGTTAGATTTAGGCAAATTGTGAGATCTTAAATTTTAGGGTATAATTTATTCTCCTTCATTTAACATGATAGAGCCTTCAAATGAGATTTCAAATGCCAGATTCATAATCTACGCAAGAAATTGAGTGGAGCAGTGGTTTCCCTTTTCATTTCTAGGAATTTGCGTCGCTGCTCACGGTGGTGATCCACCGGAGAAGACGACCGGAGCTAGGGCTCTGACATCTATAATATTCCAGCATCAGTCAAGGGCGCATGCGTGTTCTATCTTGATTGGGACATGTAATATTTTCTTAATCCTATGTGTATCATTTCTAATCCCACCTGTCATAACCTGGCAACGCATTAAAGAACCAAGTATTAGGCCACGTGCTTTAATTTCTGTTCCTTGGTTTTCATTTTTCTGAATAAAATTAATAGCAAAAACCAAATAAAAAGGGATATTGTATAATGGTGAGCTTGGCCTTCACACTCTTCTAATCACACCCCCTGGTGCGTGGCCCAGTGGTAATATGAACACTGGAATTACTACGGATGCACCCCCATTTCATTTTAGTTCTTTTTTCATTTTATTTTTGATACACTTTTCATTTTGATCTATTAAAAATAGTTTTCTTTAAAAATTTCCCAAAAATTCATGGGGGGACCTTTAGGGTATTAACTAATTTTCCATGAATTTTAATTCTATTTTTTGGCTTATTTTAATAATTGTTTGGGATTTTTGATGTGAAGGTGCACAAATTGACATAGTTTACATGCTAAGGCTTGTTTCTTGATTTTTCCTAATTGTTTTGAACCCTAACTTTTGTACACATTTAGTTACATGATTATAGGATGCTTTGATCACCATTTTACATTTTCACCATCATTTTTTGGTTCATTTTGAATCCTTTCTTTGAAGCTTGTTTTGAGTGATTCATGATTGATACTTTGCCATATGTTTGGTATTGTTTGAGTACCTTTTGCACATAATGTTAGGTACATTTTTAGGACATAATGAGCTACTGACTTCATCATATCATGGTTAAAATCTCATAGTTTTTTAATACTTCTAACTATTTTTCATGATTATCTCCTTGCATGTCTAATGCTTTGATGTGTGCTTAGAATTAGGTTGAACTTGATGATTTTGTGTGACTTTTCTTAGGCCAATTTTCTTGACATGTTTAGGGATATTTATGATTATATTTTGTGCTATATTGTGATGCTTTGATATTGATTGTTGATCATGATCTATGTGCTTATCTTGAACCCTAAATGCATACCCGATGTTTGTTCAATGTTTACCTAAGTGATTGGATTTAATGATGTATTTATGCAAACCTTTTGAGGATCTTTTGAAAATTTATTTGCACTTGATCTAGAATGAGTTAAAGCCTTTCCCTACCATTTTATAGGACATTTTGTGTGCCTCTAATTGGTGTTATACTTGCATTAATTTGAACATGATTTTGCATCAACTTTGACAATGTCATTTGAGCCATTTGAATGCCATCATTACTCAATACTTTTGAAACTCAAACATGAGATATTATAGGTCATTTTCCATTAACTTGTATGCTTAGATACTCACTTGACATGATCTTTTCCTTCCTTTACATGATTCAAACATCACATGCTTGTAGAGGATGATTAGGGTTGAATTTGATCATTGCTTGTTCTAATCTTTGAGAATGTGTTGCCATGACAACTTTGTGACAACTTGAGGTTACTTTTAAGCATTGAACACATGAGTTAGATTCTGACTTAGGTCATTTACAAGTCAACTTCATGCTTACTTGTGCATTGTTGTGTCATAAGTGAATGATGCATCATAAAGGCGACATCTTTGTGTAGAATTGCCTAATCTTTTGAACATGACTTGGTGTGGATTTCATAATCATTTCTTGACATATAAAACCTCATTTTGCTATGGTCATACCATGTGTGCTACTGACCTAACTTGTATGATTGGCTTAATTTCACTTGTGTAGCCTTTTAAGGCGTGTTTTAGATGACTTTTTGATTGGCAATTGTTTGTGTGCTAACACGAGCCATAACTTGAATTCTTTTACACTTATTAGGACAATAACATGAATGAGATATAGTAGGATATAACTACTACCCCATTAGGGTTCTCATCCTTTTAGGACTCATTTCATTTTGTTAGATGTTTGACATTACTTCTAGGGTAGTCTTAGGACATTTGCATGAGCATAAGTGCATTGTTTTGCATATTTCTTTCAACTATCCAATAGTTGAGCTTGATTTGAATTTGATGAATACTTGTATCACTTTACATTGACATCAATATTGAGGCTCCTCCTTCATCTCACTTCTTCTTTATTACTTCTTTGAATTGTGATTGAATCGTCTAATGTTTACTTGTGTATGATCACATGTTCCTTTAAGGTTCCTAGCTTGAATCTAATTTTGGATTAGATTCAAAGTAGGAAAGACATTAGGTTATCAATCCAAGCATGCTAACATAGGTATAGATTCCCTTGCCTTACTTCAACTATAGGATCAATCATTGCATGACAACTTCTAGGATGGAGATCCCCTTAGATTTTTCTTTTAACCATTTGAGTATCTCTTCTCTCTCTAAAAGAAAAGCAAAAACACTTAACAAATATTGTATGTGTAGTGCGCCACGAGCCTTAAGCACATGGGAAATAATTAGTGAAGGTCTCCTTTACTCTTCTAGGGTACTTTGCAAACGTCCCGTTGGGGGCGACCTGGTAAAGTATTCTCTCCTATGTCATAGTCTTTAGCACGATACATATCGCAAACAAAACAAAATCAAAGCACTTCTTCTAAAAGACATAAACAAATTAATCGTCTTCCTTCGGGATTCTTTTCTCATCTTACTCCCTTTAATTGTAAGGACACTCTATTTTCGTTCTACCGCAAACAGGTAAACAAGTAAGACTCCACACAACGAGCGGCAACACCTAAACTGCTAGAACGCGAACATTAGCATCGTCCACCTAAAAAACACCAAACAAGGCCACCCGTAGTGGGTTGAACTATGACCACTCTGACTTCCTCTCTTTCGTCAGATTGAGGATACGTAGGCACAAGACGGCGATGTCTTGACGTGCAACCTTCCCCCCATTCACCCGTAGTCTTGCGAACTACGTTGACTCTGACTTTCCCACTCCCGAGGGAATACGTAGGCCTAGGACGACAAAGTCCTATCGAGTCACCTATCGTGCCTTTTCCCCCATTTTCCTTTGTTTCTCATTATATTCCTTTCCAGTTAGAAGTGGAGCTTCAGATATCTACACCCTTTGATCAGAACAACAAGCGTGGATCCCATCGAGTACACTAGACGCGAGGGGGTGCTAATACCTTTCTCTCACATAACCGACTCCCGAACCCAGACTATGGTTACGATGACCATGTCTTTCCCTTTCCCCAGGTTTTCTTCGATCGTTTCCTTTCCCTGCATCGGGATAAATAACGTTCTGTGACGGCTCTTCTGGTTTTTCTGCCGGTTATTTTTCGCAGTTGCGACAGCTGACGACTCTGCTGGGGACTCTGGTTCCCTAAGCGAGTCAATCCTAGCGCTTGTTTGTTTTCGGTTATTGGGTGTTTATTTGTATGCTTTACCTGCTTTATCTATGGCTTTTATTGCACGTTTATTACTTTAATCGCATTTATCTGCTTTATTACATTTTATTACTGCCATATATGTACTAGACTGTGCTGGATTGCTGGTTTTCTTTGGTGGTCAGGGTGTTCTGAGAGATAAGCCCACTACCCAGGCTTGAGTATACACACAGGTTTTAGAGTGGATAGTCGTGTCACTTGCATGGTGGTGACCACGTATAGTGTTCACGAGACCCACATCCAGACGAGGTTCCTTTGGGAGATATTCTATACTGCATGTTGATGCAGGTTATAGGATGTTCCCATTATGAGCTGTCGACTCTAGTGACCATTCCCGAGGACTCATTTGAGGCACTCCTCTAAAGGGGTAATAATTTTAAACCATAAATGGTGAACGCATTATTGCTTCTTGATCCGAGGACCCGAAACTAGGAATTTGCCATAGGATGACCTTTTTGAGGGGGAATTAGTAAAGGCACTCCTCGATTGGCGATAATACTATACCGATAAGGATAAATGTATTATTGCTTCTCGACCTCAGTGCCAGAAAGTGAGGATCCTTTATTTTAGAACCCACATGTGAGATGGGATGGGTGTTTACAGGTTTGCAGGAAACTTTGACCTCCAACCTACCCGGTTATCTGGTATTCTTGCTGAAGTGAACAATTGATCCTATTATATTCAATCGTTTGTTATTCACACAGTTCAGCACAGACACATCCAGCTATATGTGGCACTTCTGATACCGTGCTAATGAATTGCATCATTTCATGTGCATACCCTAACATTCATGTTTTTTCATTTCCAGGGTTATATCTTACTCTTGATTCTAGTCAGCGAGTTTCTACAGGGATGGATACTGAGAAGGAGAAAAATATCATCATCTACAAGTTTCCTAAGCCTAATCTAGGCCCCATTAACAGCTTGAAGGCTTTGGCGAATCCTGATGTGTTGGGAGCTTTCAAGAAGAAGTACGGTTGTGTCCCATCTTTTATTCATAACATCAGTGATTATGACTACAGGGGTATTCACACGTTGCTGCAGTTCTATGATCCTCCTTTGAGGTGTTTCACATTTCCAGACTATCTATTGGTCTTAACCCTGGAGGAGTATGCAAGTATCTTGGGGATTTCTATCAAGGAGAGTGCACCGTTCTTTGGCTCCAAGAAAGATCCTGAGTTTGGGGATATGGCTGGTGCTCTTTATTTGAGCAAATCAATGTTGGAAGCTAACATAGCCAGTAAAGGAGGTTTTCAGGGTTATCAGCTGGGTTACTTGACAAAGAAAGCTCAAGAGGCCGCCGAAGCCCAAAGATGGATTACTTTCAACACAATATTGGCCCTCTGTGTGTACGGTATTGTTCTATTCCCGAATGTGTCTGACTTCGTTGATATGGACGCTATCCGAATATTTACGATGGAGAATCTGGTGCCAACTTTATTGGGGGATCTTTATCATTCAGTGCATCATAGAAACGAGAAAAGAAGAGGACAAGTTGTTCATTGTTGTGCACCTATCTTTTACAAATGGTTTGCAAACCATCTACCTCGTTCAGGCGAAATGGTAACCCATCTAAGCCTAGAATCAAGCGAAATGGTTCCCGTCGAGTACGACGGATGCGTAAGGTTCTAGTACCTTCCTTTCGCATAACCGACCTCCATTCCCGTTTCTCTTCCCCTTGGGTTTTATCGATATTTTCTCTGTCCTTTGGGACTAAATAAAGTTCGGTGGCGACTCTGTGTTATCTTTGAGTGTGCAATTCACTCAGGATGTAAACCAGCCATTTTCAGCTGGCGACTCTGCTGGGGAGTCCTTGCTCGCAAGTTAGGGTCTCGCCTAGTTTTGTTTGCTTTCTTGCTTGCTTGGGTGTTTATCTGTTGTGCTTTCCTTGCTTTATTTTTATGCTTTAGCTTTATGTTTATTTACTGCATTTCTTTACTGCTTTGAATATTCATATGCTGTGTATTCTGGATATCTGCTATTTTCTGCTGTTGTTGGGATGGGTAGATATTATTGGAGAGAAATGTCCTAACACCGGGCCTAGTATACACATAGGCTAGAACGTGGATAGTCGCGAGGCCTGCGTTTTGCGCGTTGGGTTATCACGAGAGCCACATCCTAGATCGTGATTCGCTTGAGAATACTTCTGTCCTGTGAGAATTCACTACGGCGGGGGATTTTCATTCTGAGTCCTATGGTTTGGGCGACCTTTCTAGGGACCACCTTGTTGTGTCTAGATTACACCTGTGAGGGGGATGGGTTTTTGCAGGTCAAGCCACTTCATACCCTTGTTCTCTCACACACATCTAGGGATGGCAACAGGTCGGGTCGGGTGCGGGTTTCATACTACCTAAACCCGCACCCGAAATCACCACCCGAACCCGAACCCGAAGGCTATCTGGGTGGCAAAATAACACCCACGCCCACACCCGTTGGGTTCGGGTTTTTCCACCCGAACCAGAACCCGTAGCAAAAACACAAAAATACAATAGCAACATTGAAATTTGAAACACAAGAATTCCATCAAGGTCTCTCAAAGAAAATAAGGAATTAAATTACAACTTTCCATCAAGTTTGGTAACATTACAATTAAAATTAAGGTGTTCAACATCTTAACATTACAATTAAAATTAAAGTCTACATATATATTTAGGGGCACTTATGTAATTTCATGTCTAAGCGGGTTTGGTTTCGGGTGCGGGTTTCACACTACCCAAACCCGCACCCAAAATATCAGGTGGCACCCGAACCCGGACCCGAACCCGAACCCAGTCAACTCGGGTTCGGGTGCAAGTGGGCCCGACGGGTTTGGGTCTGCCTGCCATCCCTACACACATCAGATTCTTCACCGACACATCAGATTATGTTGCACTGACACTTAATTATATGCAGATATCCGGAGTGTTCAGACTTGATTATTCGGACAGTGTTGGCTTTTTTTTGTTGTGTTGCATATCATTTCATCATGTAAATTAATTTTTGCATGTGTATTTCCAGGTTTTCGAAGACTTATCTATTGTTGACATTATCATAGAGATGAGTACTGGTTGTCGTGGCATCTTCAGTTACAAGTTTGTGGAGCCTAAGCTGGGTATTTTGAGAGGTTTGGCATCTTTGTTGGTTGGAGATCACAGAGGGGTTTTCGTAGATACTTATGGTAACCTGTTGACCATCCTCAACACTGAAGTCAACATCACTGCTATTCACACTCTGGTTCAGTTCTATGATCCACCACTTAGGTGCTTCGCATTTCAGGATTATCAGCTAGCACCTACACTGGAGGAGTATGCTTACATTCTGGGGGTTGAGATCAAGAAGCAGGTTTCCTATGTTTACACTAGTGGTTGTCCTAAGTTTCCCTTTATTGCTGATGTGCTTTGCATTAGTAAGAAGGATGTGGAGGATAATCTCAAGACCAAAAGGAAAGGTATTCGAGGGTTTGCTTCAAAGTTCTTGGTTGACAAAGCCATTTCTTTTGCCAAGGATGGACACTGGAAGGCTTTCAACGTCGTTCTTGCTCTACTGATATATGGGATTGTCTTGTTTCCAAACATGGAGGATTTCGTAGATCAGGCTGCCATCAATATCTTCTTGTCCAAAAACCCTGTTCCGACACTTCTTACTGATACCTACCATTCTATTCATTCCAGGAATAAAAAGAAAAAGGGAACCATTATCTGTTGTGCCCCTTTGTTGTACCGATGGTTCATGTCTCACCTTCCACAAAAGGGTCCTTTTGTTGAGAATAAGGGTAATCTCAAGTGGTCTCAACGAATCATGTCTCTTACTGCTGATGACATTTCTTGGTATTCTCGAGTCTTCGACGACATTCCAATCATTCTTCATTGTGGGAAATTCTCCAATGTGTCTCTCTTGGGTACAAAGGGTGGAATAAACTACAATCCGAGGATTGCCTTCTGAAAGTTGGGATACCCTATGGTTGCCAAGCCTGATCCTGAGGTAGTGGAGGAGTTCATCTTTCATGAAGGGGTTGATGACATGGGATTACTGAAGAGGTTTAGTGCCACTTGGACTCAAATTCACCTCGAAGGAAGAGCCGATTTGGGTAAGAAGAATTGCGTAGCCAAGGAAGCTTACACACTTTGAGTCAAAGAGCGTGTCAAGGAGATCTTGTTGCTGTTTTCTCCCGAGCCTTCCATGAATGCCAAGCCTCCTGAACTTGCCATTGTTCCTCCGTATGAGGTCGATCAACTCAAGCTGACTATTGAGAAGTTGAAGAAGAAGAATGCTGACCTTCGTCTTAACCTTGATAGAGTCACTTCTGAGAAGGATAGCTTACAGAGTGAGCTCCTCCAAAAGTGCGAGAGCATGCTCAAAGAGGTGGAGGTTGAACAAAACAAGCATAGGAAGGTGGGTGATGCTTTGAAGAACACCTATGAGGGACTTGCTTCAAAGAAGAGATAACTTGCCGATACTCATTATCAAGCCTACAAAGAGGAGTTGAGCTACAACAAGTAACTTGAAGAGCTTCGAGGGAAGTTATCAGAGTTCAAGACAAAGTGGCAAAATGAGCAAGACCGTGCTAATCAGTTAGCAAAGGAATTTTCTCAATGTCGAACCCAGCTAGACAAAGTCTTCGGTGAGATTCAGAAGCTACAGGATAAGGCACACCAGAGCCAAGAGCAGATTAGTCAGCTCAACCCAAAGAGCACTCATTGGGAGCATCAAAGCCGTCATCTACAGAACCTCTTGGATCAGAAAGAGGCCTTTCTTCAGGATATGCTTCAGGGACCTAACCATTCTTTGCTGCACAACCTTATGAAGGATACAAAGTATTGGAGTGAGAGGCATGGCCGTCTAGCCAGATTTGCTGAGCATGCATTGGAGGATCTACCTGGGTTGTTGAGGGATGTATATGCTGATGTGTTGCCACACCAGCTTCCTTGGGATGTTTTACATTTCTTGTCTGTTTGCAAGGTGGTATTTGATAGGATCCATGCGGATTTTGTTGTAGCCCAAAAGGCAGATATTTGACTTGTATTTGACTTGTACTCCTTGCCTTTATTGTTGAGTGAATGAATGAAGTTGCTTGCCAATTTTATCTGTCGCAGCTTTACTTGTACGCTTTATGATTATTGTCAACAAAGATAAGTTTAAGAATTCCTGGAATTTAAAACTTTATTTTTGCATGCATATCATACACTCATTTGCACATATATGCATATCCCTTCAACCAAAACTGTTGCTCATCCTTGTTCGCCTTCCTTGTAGCAAGATGATGACTCGACATCAGTATTTTACTTGCTTAAACAAATCCAGAATCATAGCCGACTTCGAAGCTGAGAACGCCGCTTATAAGGAAACTCTGGCTCAATTCCAAGGTCAGATGGATCAGTTCTAGACGAACATGGATGTTGTTATGGAACTCCTTCGTGCCCAGAGGGACGCCACTGCTACTGACACTATTGTTGCAACCACTACTGATGCAACTGTTGTCACTTCTATTGTGATTGTTCCTTCTGTTGTTACGGTAACTCCTGTTGTTATTGTTCCTTCTTCTGCTATTATTGAAGTACCAGTTGAGCCTGTGAATCAACCTGTTGTTCATCCGAAAAATTCTTAATCCAGTTTGAACCAGATGCCCGCTGGTTTTCCTTGGGGCATGCCTCCAAATTACACTCCTCAGATTGCAAACAATGGTAGTGCCTTCATACCATGTCAGCCTTTTGTTGCGCCCAGGCCTAATAGGAATGCTGCTGCATATCCATGGGTCATGCCCACTCCATTCCCGCCTCTAGTGGTGAATGATGATCCTGAGAATCTTCAGGTTCAAACTCATCAAACTACCGGTTTGGCTGACATTGAAACTCCTGATGAAGAAGAACATGTATATAGGGGTCCTCCTTTCCAGGTTTCAGTCTCATCTCAAGCTGCTCAAACTGTTGTTCAGAATATTCATCCTGGAATGTTCTATCCTGGGGCATCTTCCTCAGCTGTTGGGATACCTCCTCTAATTTATCCGTTTGGTGTTCCGATGGGTCAGAATGATGGTCAGATGTTTAATCCGGGTTTGGTGTATCCATCTCAGTTTGCTACTCTGCAAGTGCATGCGCCCGCCGCATCTCAGCTGCCAAATCCTCAGATTCTTTTCAGGCCTAATAATCAGAGTAGACCTGCTGACTACAAGTTGTTGGAAGATCATATCAGAGCTATTGAAGGGTTTTCTGCTTTTGGCATGGAGGCCAAGGACTTGTGTTTGGTTCCAAATGTTGTGTTGCCGCAGAAATTCAAGATACTCGAGTTGCCAAAGTATAAATATTTGAGTTGCCCGCGTAGTCACATCACTATGTACTGCAGGAAGATGGCATCCTATATTGATAATGATGAATTGCTTATTCTTTGTTTTCAAGATAGTTTGTCTGGTGCTTCATTGGATTGGTACATGGGCTTGGAGCGCAGCAAAATCTGTACTTGGAGGGATTTATCTGAAGCATTCGTGAAACAATACAAATAAAATCTTGATCTGGCGCCAACTAGATTGCAGTTACATAGTTAATCCCAGTGCTCAGCTGAAACATTCAAGGAGTATGCACAAAGATGGCGTGAGATGGCATCCCTTGTGCGACCTGCTCTCTCTGACAATGAGTTGGTTGACATCTTTATGGGTACATTGCAAGGATCCTACTATGAGAAAATGGTGGGTAGTTCTTCATCGAACTTCGCTGATGTTGTAACCATTGGTGAACGGATTGAAGACTAGAAAGATTCCTGGAACTGCTTCCCAGCAGCTGGCCAGAAAATCTCAGAACAGTCATTCAAAGAAGAAAGAAGGTGAAACCAACGCTGTGACTGCTCAAGGTCCTCCTTAGTATCAAGCTCCCATGCCATATTATCCATATCCTCACATTGCTGCTGCACAATATCAAGAACCTCCATATCAATATCATCCGCAATAATCAGTTCAAAATGCTCATAATCAGCAACAAACTCAACAGAATAAAAATCTGCAGAATCAAAATCGTCAAAATAACAACAATCAAGGAAATCACAAGCGTTCGAATTTTGACAGAATTCTGGTGTCATACACTGAATTGTTTCCTTACTTGGTTCACCAATAGGCAATTATTCCCAAGCAGATTGCACCTGCAATTCCTCCATTTGGCCCGAAGCATAATCCAAATGCGTCTTGTGCTTATCATGCTGGATACATAGGACATGCGACAAATGACTGTTTTGTTTTCAAAACCAAGGTTCAGGAACTCATTGATAAGAAGGTTATGACTTTCGCTGAGAAAGGACCTAACATTCAGAATAATCCATTGCCAGATCACGATGGACCTGGGATTAACATGATTGAGGATAGTTCAAAGGATGAATTAATCTTGGATGTCGACGAAGTAAAGACCCCGATGGCTGTGGTTTTCAAGAGGTTGAATGAACATGGGCTGTTGAAAGGGCTGCATAGTAAATGTCAGATTTGTGACGATAATCCCAACCAGTGTCGAAGGCTGAAGGGTTGTGTCCAGATTTTGATGAACCGAGGCAAAGTGCAATTTGCCAAGTCTAAACCTGTTGAAGAGGTTGCCACTATCGATCCGTTCACCATCGTCTATAGGAAGGTTCCAGTTGAATCCCCTAAGCAGAAGAAGGTGCAACTGATCTTTGTTTGCCCGCCAAAGTCGTTTCCACATCAGAATTCTAAGGAGGTACCTTGGAGGTATGGGTCTACTGTGTTTTCTGGAGGTTAAGAGATAAGGTTTGCGGAATCTGAGATCGTAAATGTTACAGCCGTTGAAGGTATGACTCGTAGTGGATGTGTGTTTGCTCCGAAGGTCACTACAAAGCCTATTCAAATTCCAACTGTTGTTCCTCCCCAGGAGACGCCTGCACTCGCAACCCCTGTTGGTCAACAAGGGGCATCTTCTAATGCCATTCCAGTGCCGAATGTTCTGTCTGAGGATGTTTCAAAGAGCAAAGAGACACTTGATGATCAAGAGTTCCTTAAGTTGATCAAGAAAAATGACTTTAAAATTGTGGATCAACTGTGGCAGACTCCCTCAAGGATCTCTATCTTGTCTTTACTCATGAGCTCGCCTGCGCACCGACCAGCTTTGTTGAAAGTCTTGAATAATGCCCATGTCATGCAAGATATATCCGTCGTCGAGTTTGATGATGTAGTGTCCAACATAACTGC
The DNA here is from genome assembly GCA_022829125.1 of Lathyrus tuberosus. NCBI lineage: Eukaryota > Viridiplantae > Streptophyta > Magnoliopsida > Fabales > Fabaceae > Lathyrus > Lathyrus tuberosus. The sequence goes on from JALAZF010000405.1 coordinate 2,877,909, forward strand.
AAGTCGGTACTTGGGCTTTAATGAATCAGAATTACCTCCTGAAAGAGCTGCCCATAACAAAGCACTGTATATTTCCGTAACTTGCACAGACATCCTGTTATCTCGTGTTCTAGTAGATACCGGTTCTTCTCTCAATGTGATACCTAAGGGCACATTGAGTCAATTACTGGTGGAAGGAACTGAGATGAGGCCGAGCGCATTAGTTGTCAGAGCCTTTGACGGTTCTCAAAGACAGGTCATTAGAGAAGTGGACTTACCCATCAATATTGAGCTGCATCTGTTCACAATTACCTTCCAGGTGATGGATATCAATTCGGCGTACAGTTGCCAACTGGGTCGCCCGTGGATTCACGCCGCAGGGGCAGTCACGTCCACTTTGCATCAGAAATTGAAGTTCATGTATGACGATCAGCTAGTCATCGTCTGTGGTGAAGAGGATCTGATTGTAAGCGAGTTATCATCTTTCCGATACGTCAAGATCGAAGAAGGCATTGCTGAGGTGCCGTTGCAGTGTCTCGAATTTGAAGATGTCAGCTCTGCTTCAACTAGTCAAAGTAGATCACCACAATTGACTTTAGCGTCTGTTAAGAGTGCTAAAGAAACCATTGAGAGAGGTGCCTTGCCAGGATGAGGGCATGTGATTGATGTGGTTGAGAAGCATAATCGTTTTGGATTGGGTTACCGTCCTGGTCAAAAATATAACTCACATGGTTCAAAGCAGTGCAACTTGATCAAGTTCAATAGCGTGGGTTTTCAGCAGGGTGACATCGTGGCAACTATTGATGATGCTGGTCCCAGTAATCGAACTTCAAGCTTTGTGCGCAAGTGTCCGCCGAGTTTCAAGCTCAACAATTGGACATCTACCGTGATTCCTATGGTTTTTCCATATAACATGTAATGCATTTTGCTTTCTCATTCCCTCGTCCTCGCCTGAGATGAGTGGATAGCTTGTAAAGGGCCTCGCATGTGATCAATAAATAAAAGTTTTTTGCATTCAAAATCATGCTCTATTTTCTTTCTTTATCTTACTTTTCACAAACAAATGGTAAAAGTTTCTTTTATTTTCACTTTTTAAATATCTCATTCTAAACATATTCATAAACATGCAGAACTAATAAAAGCGTTGATAACAACATGACAAACATCCATTGTAATTCTGGAATTCCGATTAACCAAGCCGAAGAAGAGGGTGAGGAAGATTGTTAATTACCGGCTGAACTAGTAAGGCTCTTTGAGCACGAGCATAGAGAGATTCAGCCACACAAAGAGCTAGTGGAAGTTGTCAATCTTGGTACTGAGGAGGTCAGAAAAGAAGTCAAGGTTGACGCATCCCTCGCAGAGCATGTACACTCCGAGTTAGTCAAGTTATTGAAAGAGTATGTTGATATCTTCGCCTGGTCCTATCAAGATATGCCTGGGTTGGATACCAACATCGTTGAACATCACTTGCCACTCAAGCCCGGATGTCCTCCTGTCAAGAAGAAACTCAGAAGGACTAGACCCGACATGGCACTCAAAATCAGAGAAGAGGTAAAGAAGCAGCTTAATGCTGGGTTCCTAGCCACTTCCGAGTATCCTGAATGGATTGCCAACATCATCCCAGTTCCTAAGAAAGATGGGAAAGTCAGAATGTGTGTGGATTATCGAGATCTCAACAAGGCAAGCCTGAAGGATGATTTTCCTTTGCCTCATATTGATGTCTTGGTAGACAACACATCACAGTTCTCTATCTTTTCCTTTATGGACAGTTTCTCAGGATATAATCAGATCAAGATGTCCCCAGCTGATATGGAGAAGACTACTTTAATCACGCCGTGGGGTATATATTGTTACAAAGTTATGCCATTCGGTCTAAAGAATGCAGGGGCAACATACCAACGTGCCATGACAACCCTCTTTCACGATATGATTCATAAAGAGATTGAGGTTTACGTGGACGATATAATTGCCAAGTCCAAAACTGAAGATGCTCACCTGGTCCATCTGAAGAAACTGTTTGACAGACTCCGGAAGTTTAGACTACGGTTGATCCTGCGAAGTGTACCTTCGAAGTTCAATATGGTAAACTGTTGGGCTTTATTATAAGTCAGAAGGGCATTGAAGTTGATCCCGACAAGGTTAGGGCAATTCAGAACATGCCGCCTCCCAAAACAGAAAAAGAAGTTCGTGGCTTTCTGGGAAGACTCAATTACATTTCGAGATTCATTTCCTATTTGACGGCTACCTGTGAACCAATGTTCAAATTACTAAGAAAAAATCAATCGGTTGAATGGAATAATGATTTTCAGGAAGCATTTGACAAAATAAAACAATACTTGCAAGAACCACCTATCTTAGTACCGCCGTTTCCTGGTAGGCCACTAATCATGTATCTCACCGTCCTCGATGAATCAATGGGATGTGTATTGGGTCAACATGATGACACTGGCAGAAAATAACATGCAATATACTATCTGAGCAGGAAGTTCACTGATTGTGAGACCAGATACTCACTCTTAGAAAAAACTTGTTGTGCTCTGGTCTGGGCTGCTCGACGCCTACGACAATACATGATTTGCCACGCTACTTTGTTGATATCCAAAATGGATCCGATAAAGTACATATTTGAAAAGCCTGATATCTCTGGAAGGATTGCTCGGTGGCAGATGCTGTTAACTGAGTATGATATCCAACGTGTTACCCATAAAGCAATAAAAGGGAGTGTCTTGTCTGACTACCTTGCTCATCAACCTATAGAGGGTTATCAACAAATGAAGTTTGACTTTCCTGATGAGGATGTTCTATTTATCAAAGATTATGAGACTCCAGACCCTGACATAGGACCCGAACCAGGGGCGCGATGGACGCTCGTGTTCGATGGTGCCTCCAATTCTAGAGGTCGTGGAATCGGTGCTATCCTCATCTCTCCAATAGGTTTTTGCCTTCCCTTCACCGCCAGATTATGCTTTGCATGCACCAACAATATGGCTAAATATGAAGCATGTATCTATGGTATTGACATGAGAATCAAGATTCTTGAGGTCTATGGAGATTCTGCCTTGGTCATCGGTCAAGTCAGAGGGAATTTTGTGACTCGGGATTCCAAGCTGGTTCCGTACCAACAACACATTACGAAGTTGATTCCTTACTTTGATGAGATTTCTTTTCATCATATCCCCAGAGAGGAAATCAACTAGCCGATGCACTTGCCACTCTAGCATCCATGTTCAAGGTCAAGTGGAAGAATGAAGCTCCTCATATCTGCATTGATCACACTAACAAACCAGCACACTGTTTAGCAATCGAGGATGAGTCTGATGACAAGCCTTGGTTCTATGACATTAAAAGATATATGGAAAAATAGGAATATCTCGAGGGTATTACTATCACTGATAAGAAGGCTCTTAGGCGGCTCTACGCCAAATTCTTTTGAAGTGGTGGTATATTGTACAAGAGGAATTATGATTATGTGTTGCTCAGATGCGTGGATAGACACGAAGCAAACACAATCATAAGGTCCATACATGAGGGTCGCGAGGGTGTACATGCTAAAGGTCCTACTATGGCCAAGAAGATCCTTCAGGCTGGGTATTACTGGACAACGATGAAGGTAGATTGTTACAACTTTGCCAAAAGATGTCACAAGTGTCAAATCTACGGAGCAAGATCCATGTGCCTCCAACTCCATTGAATGTTTTGACTTCACCTTGGCCATTCTCCATGTGGGGTATAGATATGATTGGAATGATCAAGCCGAAAGCTTCCAACGGTCATCGATTCATTCTGGTTGCTATCGACTACTTCACCAAGTGGGTTGAAGCTACTTCTTATGCAAACATTACACGACAAGTGGTTGCCAGATTTATCAAGAAAGAGATAATCTGTCGTTATGGCATTCCTAGCAACATTATCACAGACAATGCAAGCAACCTGAATAACAATATGATGAAGGAGTTGTGTCAAGAATTTAAGATCGAGCACCACAACTCTTCACCATATCGGCCCAAGATGAATGGCGCCGTTGAAGCAGCAAATAAAAACATCAAGAGGATTGTCCAGAAAATGGTCAAAACTTACAAAGATTGGCATGAAATGCTTCCCTTTGCACTGCATGGCTATCGAACTTCAGTCCTCACTTCTACTGGGGCAACTCCGTATTCACTTGTGTATGGTATGGAGGCAGTTCTACCCATTGAAGTCAAAATTCCTCTGCTCAGAGTCATCATGGAAGCAGGTCTTGATGAAGCTGAATGGGTTCAATCCAGATACGACCAGCTAAATCTCGTCGAAGAGAAGCACCTTACAGTCGTTTGTCATGGTCAATTGTATCAGAGACGCCTCAAGCGAGCTTTTGACAAGAAAGTTCTCCCTCGAACGTTCTATGAAGGCGAACTCGTGCTCAAGAGATATTCACTTGTTCACTCGGATTCACGAGGCAAATGGACTCCCAACTACGAAGGACCCTTTGTTGTCAAGAAGGCCTTCTCAGGCGGAGCCCTGATCCTCACCACCATGGATGGGGAAGAGTTGCCATCGCCCGTGAACTCTGACACAGTAAAAAAATATTATGCCTGAAAAAATGGATAAGAGTCCGCTAGATTGACACCCGCAAGGACAATCTAGGCAAAAATGGACGTCCCGATGGACCAAAAAAAGAAATGTCCATGCAAAAATTAGGGACAATGAAAAAAAACAATAATAGCCCGCTAAGTTGAAAACCCGAAAGGGCGACTTACGCAAAAATGGGTATCCCGGTGGACGAGAAAAAAAATGAAAACATGTCCAGGCAAAAACTAGGGATAGAGGCATTGACTGTGAACCCTTGAGCCTCTTTTTGTCGTAGCTAGACCTCAGACGGTAACAGAGCAGTCAAGTCATCATCAACTGGTGCAAGGCGTTGGAACCTAGACTTACAGTGGATGGTAGCCAATGTTGTAATCAATGCAAAACATGATTTCCCTTTGCCATTTACACTTGTTTTTCAATTTTATTGCAAATTTCCTCATCAAGGATTTTTGCATCCTTGTACACATCTTATGTACAAAATTTTACATTCAATAAAATGCATCGTTCGTTATCTCAAGTGTTTTCATTCCAGTATTTTGTTTGCAAAATAAACAATTATTTGTGATCACATAATACTATAAAACGTTGAGAACAATAAAAAGCTAAATCAATCGAGAAAGCATTATACATTGCATGTGTTACTGGCAATTCATGTAGGATAATCAGTAATATCCATTGACAAGCCTAACGCCCGGTCGGCAATGTGGTGGTTCTTTGAAGAAGTTGTTGTTTCCTCAACAGTTCCTCTGCAGAGTCATCAGTTCCCCGACAATCGCCATTATGGTCCTACGAAAAGTTTGATTACTTTCCATTTCCTCAACAGGTCCATAATGTCTCCAGCAAAGTTGTCATGATGTACCCTGAGAAGAGACGGGTTTGTTCTTCTACCCCACACAGGTCGCGCATCATCTGCATCCACAGCTTTACGATTTGGTTCCCCGTCTTCTCCAAGCAGAGAAGATCCTCAGAACCTTGTGAATTCCTTGTAACAGGGTCAGTGGCAGCTTATAAATCGGAGTTTTCTGATTTCGTTTCCCCAAGCCGAGGAAGTCGTGATGGAAACGGTTGGCCAGGTTCTCTTATCCCTTGCAATAGCATTGGTGATAATTCTTCCTCAGCGGAATCTTTACTATTTTTCTTGGGTCTTCCCAGCAAGAGTTATTACCCTTTGAGGGCCTTTCCCCGACAAGTTTGGTCTTCATATGTGGGTTCTCTCCCCGACCGAGGATGTTGAGATCGTTTTGCTACAATCATTGCCTAACTCACCGCACACTACCTTAGCCCGCACCTTTGCATTGCATGATATCAAGCATCATGTAGAATGCATACATGGCATGTGCATCAAGCATACTCCCTTTATTTTGGCCTGATTCATCCCTCAGCAGATATTCAGCCAAACCCTTCTTTTGTCGTCGTTGGCCAAATTCTCGAGCTACTCTTTTATTTAATCCCCTTTTACCTCGAATCATCGAAACGCTAGCGCAATTCGTACATTCAGGTCCAAGAGGATTAAATAGGGGCAGCTGTCGTAACCCAAAATTTGACCTCCCTCTTTTTCCTTTTGCATAAGCACGCACATTCACATCATTAGCATACACATTCACACTGTTATCTATGTGTTTCTTGTTGCAGGAATTTTCATGTTTTCCAAGCCCGATTAATCACATCCTCACAAGATCATTGCATCATCAAAACAAGCTCAAAATAAAGGTTTCCATGTTTATTTATCAAGACAAGAGGTGGAAAATCGAAATCGGGACTTCAGCATCATCTTTTTGCAAATTTGTGGAAATTTGGCTGAAGTAACCAGTTAGCACATATGCTGTAACCGGTTACTCAGTGTATTTTTCACCAGAAGCGCAGATTTTCAAGCAAGTAACCGGTTAGCGCATATGCTGTAACCGGTTACTCTGTACAAAATTTCAGTTCCTGCTGCATTTTTTGGGATAGCACCTTGCACACTATTTGGTCATTGATTCTACAGTATTCTAGCAGCTTGTGGAATATTCTAGACTTCTCTAGACATTTCAAGGTTATTCAATTCAATCCAAGTGCATTTACTCTAATGCTTCACTCCAAATTAAGTGCACCATGTTCCTTGTTTTACAAGCATGCCAACCTTTGGATGATGGAGTTCACATTGGGATTGTTACCGAGTTGGTTCTAACTAACCTAGTTAACCACCTTGACTCAGTGAGTCTAGTGCAACTAACTCCTAGCCTAGTTCCAAACCCAAAGCTAAGTCCAAAGCTAGCTCTAAACCTCTCACACTCCAAACCAAAAGTCTATATAAACAAAGCTTCACTCATTTCACAAACCCTCCACAACCATTCACACAATTTCACACTTTCTTCACTCTCAATTCTCTCACATTCTCTCTGAAATTCTCTACTACATTTTCATCTTCATCTCAATTCTCTTCCAAAATCTCACCAAAGCTCAATTTCTACATTAAAGGATAATCACTTTTACATCAAAAGTGATTATTTCTTGAGCTCAACCTTCATCCTTCTTGCTACTATACTTGGATTTCTGGAGTTATTTCAGCTTGTGGATTAATCTTGAGTATTTGCTGCAACATTCAACGGTTCAAATTTGCGTTTTGGAGTTTCGTCGTATTTTGCTCGATTTCGATACGTTTCATCACCAAATTGAAGATTCCGCTGGTTTTCTTTGATTTTCTGCATCAAGAATCCTTTGCAACAATTACCGAGGCATATCTCAGCCTTGTAGGTTGGTAGATATCACTCTACTCTTTGTTTCGATTGTTTCGCGCATTTACAATGTAATTCCGGTTCATTTTCAATTTTGATTCGCCATGCATTTGATCGATCTTTGATCTCCATGATTGATGCTTGTAATTTGTGTTTGAATTGCTTACATGCTGTAATTTTCGTGCACAAATTCATGACCTAGCATGTGGTGTTTCATATAAGTGATTAAGTGCTGAAAATCACTTTTGGAAAGCTGTTTTTTCTGTTATTTTTGCCACTGTCTCAGTGTAAACCGGTTACAACATATCTGTTAACCGATTACTCAGTGTAAATTTCACCAAAAACGCAGATTTTCAAGCAAGTAACCGGTTAGCAGATATACAGTAACCGGTTACCACTGAACATAATGGCCAATTTCTTGCTTTTTCAAGCTTGTTTGCCATGCTTTCTTCTTCTAACTCCCATGGATTGATATACTTGATTTTTAGGGATGTTTTAAGTATCATTTAGCTTCTGTTTGAAGCATGTTTATGAACTTTCGATGCACGATTTCGATTATTCAATTTGTTCATATTTTTTTTGCAATGTTTGTTCATGAACATCTTGCATTTCATTTGATCACTTGTTAACATGTTTTGCATTGCATACTAAATGGTATTTGGTAGTGTTTTGCATGTTTGTTCCTTGATTGTATTAAGTTTGTTCATTATTGAGCAAATTTAATCTTGTATAATCAATATTTCACACCTTTTGCTTTAATGATTTTCCATTCTCTTTGGAAAATTATTAGCATAACATTTCCCTTCGATTAATTGATCGAAACCATGTTTCGATTAATTGATCTTCCCCTTCCCTCTCTTTAGGCTTCCTTTAGAGCTTTCTCTCTCGATCCCCCCGCGGAGTTGGAGTTTTGCGCTACGCCCTGCATCGGAGCACTGTACAAATTAAAACTGTTACGCTGTCCTTTTCACCACGCGGGAGCACTGTACAACTTGGAGCGGTTGTGTCGTCTGTTTCAACTTCTGCATTACACCCTGTGTGTTAGAGAAGGAATGAGAAGGGAGAATTCCTACTCTCATTCTGACTACTTCAGATAGGGGACGAATGACCCTGTGCTTGGCCTAGTCATCTCTATCTCCAGGCGGTAGTGTGCTTTCTTTCCCTAGTCGGGTCGATCCTTGATCACTCCTATCTCTTTCGATCTCTCTTTTGATCAATCACCTTCTTGGTTGAGATCATTATTCTTTGGGTTAGCAAATCTTTCTTTGTTTCAATACCCTATTCTTTTCTTGCGGTTAATCATGGTCTTTTGATCCCCTCGAAGAGTCTCTTTCCTCTTTCTTCGGTTAAACGTAGTACTCCTGTTACGACCGAATCCCATGCGGAGTTTGCAACCTTCTTTTGGTTCTTCTCCCTTGGTTGGTTAATCACTGTTTGTCAGTTAAAACACCAATGTTTGCACTCCTTCTCAGTTAACCACAATCCGCCTGTTAAAACACTGAGTTCCTCTTGGGTTAATCACCTTCTCTTGGTTAATCACCCGCCTTCTCAGTTAACCACAGTCCGTCTGTTAAAACACTGAGTTCCTCTTGGGTTAATCACCTATTCTTAGTTAATCATCATTTTCTTCAGTTAACCACAGTTCGTCTGTTAAAATACTGAACCCCTTTTGAGTTAATCACCTCCTCTTGGTTAATCACTCATTCTTCTCGGTTAATCACAGTGTTCTGTTAAAAACCGAACCTCCCAGCGGTTAGTAACCTCTTTTGGTTCAGTACCCTTCTTCGTTGGTCAAGTGCTGTTTGTTCAGCCAATACCAACACCCCTTTTAGGTTACGACCTTCGATCGGTCCTACACCCGTTCTTCTAGTTAATCACAGCTTACTCTATTAAAACCAATGCTTCTCTATCCCCACAGAGTTGCAATCCTTGCTTTCCTCGGTTAACCACTGTTTATCAGTTAACATACCGATGTCCCCTCAGAGTCAAACACCTTCCCTTGGTTCAACACTCTCTCTTTTGGTTTATCACAGTCCGTCTGTTGACACCAGTTTCCCCTCCTCGCCAGAGTCTTACTCTATTTCTTCGGTTAACCACTGCCAGCCAGTTATTATACTGAGTTTCCTCTTTCTCTTGGTTTTGACACCATCCCTTTGTTTGTTTCCCAGTAGGGTTGCTTACCCTCTGTCCCTAGCAGTTCTTTATTTTCTTCCCCAGCGGAGTCCTTTCTATTCATTTTGCCCTTACTTTCTTGGTTTTGACACCAATCCTCTTTGTTTTCCCCAGCGGAGTTTCTTTCGTTTTTGGTTTTGACACCATTCCTTTTCTAGTTTCTTGTGCAATCGCTCTCACTGTTCGGATTTTCCCCAGTAGAGTTTTCTTTCACTCTTGCTCTTGGTTTTTGACACCACATTTCTCTTTCTTATTTTATTTTCCGTTTGGTTCCCCGAACTACGGAAGCTCTGATTCTGCATTCGTTCGAATGTCAGATATGTAGGCACGAGATCCTGATGATCTTGGCGAGCACACTTCCACCCTTCTTTCCTTCTTCCTTTCCTTTCTGTCCTCTGGTTCCATGAACTACGACGCTCTGATTTCCTCATTGCACTATGAGGGTACGTAGGCACGAGGGCCCCAATCCTCCGCGAGCACTTTCTTTATTTCTTTCTTTCTTTCTTTTTCCCCTTTCTCCTCTCTCTCCCTTCTTTTAGCTAGAAGCCTTTAGACAGATAACCCACCCAAGCCTAGAATCAAGCGAAATGGTTCCCGTCGAGTACGACGGATGCGTAAGGTGCTAGTACCTTCCTTAACCGACCCCCGTTCCTGTTTCTCTTCCCCTTGGGTTTTATCGATATATTCTCTGTCCTTTGGGACTAAATAAAGTTCAGTGGCGACTCTGTGTTATCTTTGAGTGTGCGATTCACTCAGGATGTAAACCAGCCATCTTCAGAATGCAAGCTTTATTTCAGGGTCAGAAAATGCTGAAGGAGGAAGTCCATCAGCTGAAGATTCAGATGGGCTTGATCATGGAGGTCATGAGAACTATGATAAGAAAGGAGGGCAGTCCTACGCCCGCTGCTGCTACAGAAGGTGTTATTCCCCCTATTTTGTCAGAATCTCTCCCAGACCATGAATTACCTCGGGGATATTCTTCACAACCTGAGGGTCCAGAACTTTCCCGATAGCAGTCGTTGCCTGTCTCCCAAGAGAATCCTAGGAGCGGAGGGTATGGATCAAGGCCAAAGAGGCCTGAAAGAGTTTTTGACCCGCTCCCGATGTCGTACGCAACACTCTGCAACATCTAATTCAGCTTCAATTGGTTCAGTTGCGGACTCTAGCTCCACCTGCTGGTAAACTTCACCTAGGCTATGACGCGAAGGCCTGTTGTGACTTCTATTCTGGAGCACCAGGGCATAGTATTGAGAAATGCGAGGACTTTCATCATAAGGTCTAGGACTTAATTGATTCAAAGGCAATCGAGTTCACGCAGTGTGGCACAGAGGCACAGGGTGATCCTGCTCTGGCTGTTGCAAAAGAGATGAATGCTCCTCTCATATCTCCATGGCCAGTCTCAGGACAGGGGCATATTCCATAGTATTGGGTTTCAGAATCCTCATGCCAACAACATTTATCTGTTCATCGACCAGATCTGAAGAGGAAAGCGCCCGGACAGGTTGGGTGCCTAAATCAGAATCATCCTCAAAAGAAACGACAAAGGCCGAAGAAGCCTGAAAGACAGCTTGATGCCATCCCCATGTTGTACGCACAGTTATTGCCTGAGCTTCTCAAGCATCAACTGATTCAGTTAAGGACTTTCGTTGCTCCTGCCCAGCTGCCACCAGGTTATGATGCAACTGCAAGATGTGAGTTCTATTCAGGGGCATCTGGCCATTCAATATAAGATTGCAGAGCTCTGAAGCACCAGGTTCAAGATCTGGTCGACTCAAGGGTCATCACATTCACTGCAGACGGTCTGCATATTAACCAATGCCACCCAAGTGAACACTCAGCCTGCAAGTATGTCGTCAGGAGCAATAAGTCCAGATGGAATCAAACCTCCTCAACAATGGCAATCTTCAGTTTCTTTACTGTATTTTCATTGTTTGTTAAAGCATTGTTTACATGTAGAATTTGCTATTTTTGAATGATAATCTTAATGCAATGAGTATGTTTTTCGTGAAGTAATCCATTCATGTTCACTCATATTCTTGTGCATTGCAATACCAACTTTCTTGCTTAGACTCTTGGAGGGAGGATGACGAATTAAAAACCCAAGATTTCTGGTCGTATGCTTTTGGAACAAAACCTTGCTGATGATGTACAAACATTGTTTCAACTCCCCAAACATCGGAGATATAAGGGAGATAGACTCTCGTTAGCCCCGTTGAGCCTAGAAGTAGAAGTTTCTTTTGAAAAAAACCCTCATATCTTAACCCCGGGACAGGGTAGTTGTCAGTTGATTTGACTAAGCGTTCAAATTACAAAAGGAGTGCGCATCTAAAGATCCATTACCTTTTATTCCTCACACATCAAGAGATTAAGGGGCGTGAAACCACAATGGTTATACCTCACTGCAAGGAGTGAGTCAGTCACAACTCTTTCATGGAAATCAAGACAGCCGGTGTCACACGATTTGTTAAAAAAAAAGGGAGAAAGAAAGCCTGCTAAGTCTAAAGCTTGAAAACAAATGACTTAGGCAAAAGTTAGGGCATCCCGCTGGACATCACAATAAAAAAGGTTTCAAAAGAAACAGTCCAGATAAAATCAAGGAAATATATTAAAAAAAAAACAAATAGAAAAAGCGAAAAGGATTACAAAAGAAAAATCCTCGAGCAAGAGCAAGTTGTGTGACTACGGACACCAAAGACAAAAGGAGTGACTGCCACTCCGAAAACTTTGTGGGCTCCTTAACCATCTCTGCTAACATTCAATAACCTTTTGAAAGGTGAGCGCTTATGCCAAATTAACTGAGCGTAGGACTGGAGGACATCAAGGAGAAGGGGTGGGTACAAACAAAATTTTGAGCCTTAAATCCTTCTTTCTCAAACCGTGAACCAGGCCACGTTACAATCCTCAAAAGTCCTAATTGAGGTAAGGTTTATTCCGAAGGCGTGCTTCTGATGAGACAACGTTCCTGACTCTCATGAGTGGTGCTAAATTATTTTGTTGGTATTGTATGTGCATAATGTCACAGGGTTTGGCGATATATTTTCAATAAAAACTTCAAGATTAACATGTATGTTACATTAGAATAATCATTCTCAGAATAAGCATTTTCTTCTTGCATACATTGTACTTGACGCCAATGAAGCTTGTATAATGAGCATCAGTCGAGAAGTCTAGCTTTGCCAAGAGGAAATTCCTGGACAATCATATTGAGGGGCATGTAGCCAAGAGATTCGGCCGAGCGTGTGCATCTCCAGCAAGTTTTGCTAGAAAGTCGCCAATATGGGGCAATCATGTCGGGAAATCTCTCTAGAGTTCAGTTAATTTGGGGCAATCATGTCAAGGCTCATACTGAGGCAGACTACTCCGAAGAACGATTAATCAAAGTCATGTTATGCAACACATTGGGGGCAAGATATGTTAGATCCTCGTGATACCTCTTGAAGACAAGTTCCTTTATGGGTTACGTCATATCAGGGCACCTTTTGGTCATATCATATCTTTAGGATTCGTGTTGATAGCTAACACGTGACATCCCAGCAGAGATAGCTGAAGTTTTATCATTCATGGCAGAGCATTATGAATATTCTGATTATCCTCCCCAGTAAGAGTTCACAAGTTTTCCCTCCCTTATCCAGGTTGGTGAAGTTTGTTGCTCTTCAGCAAGAGTTTATATTCCCCGTATAAGTTAAGAGTGTTGGGTCTGTGCTTCCCAAGTTTGTGGTAAAGTGGTTTCCGTCTCCCCAACGGAGTAAGGGTAGAATGCAGGTCTCCAACAAAGGATTAAGTCCAATGTTGTCCCCTAGCAGAGTTGATATCGTCAATCGTCGTTCTCAAAGCAGATTTGTTAGTGGTGGTTAGTTTTCCCCAGCAGGTCAAAGGCCAATTGCCATTGGTACTTCTCTTCAGCGGATTCCTAGGACGTTTTTTAGCAGATGTTTGTTATTCTTACTTTCCTGCAGAATGGAGGTTTGGTTGGGTTCTCAAGCAGAGTTTATGACCATAGAGACAGTTCAGTTTATTATCCCCAACGAAGTTGGCCTCGTCCCTTCTGCGTTATTTTGCTGGAGTGGCCATTTCGCATATAAAACATTCTGTTGTTTGTTATGTGTTTGCAGGTTAGCATGATTTCTTCTCCCCAGTAGAGTCTTTCTCTCTAGCATTGAAGATCTAGCATCCTCAGCAGAGCATTGGGAATTTCTCTTTCCCTAACAAGAGTGCAGAGGATTGCTTCCCCCAGTCAGGTTTATTTATTACTCCCCGACGAGTATTTAGAAGTTGGCTACCCCAGACAGGAAAGTGTTGGTTTGCAAGCAGGTGGGTATCTAGCAGGATACTAGTTGGACGTCTCACCTCTGGTAGAGATTTTGTATTCCCCACAGTTTCATGGTGTCTACTTTCCTCAGCAGGTCAGGAAGTAATTTTGCCATCAACGATGTGCTCTTATCCCCAGCAGGGTAAGGTTAAAGTCATTTCCCCTAGCAGGTTAAGTTTAATGATATTCCCCGACAGGTTTGGTATCATTGACTTCTGTCCCCAAGTAGAGTTTGGTGTTGATTCTCTCAACAGATAGATCAACGGTGGTTGACATCCCCGCAGATTCCAAGTCCAATTGTTATTGGCACTTTTCTGCATCAGGACTTTGGGTTTTATCTTCGGCAGGTGTCGTTTATAATCCCCAGTAGGGTGGAAGTTCTCGGGAAGTCCGTTCGGTTTGTCTTCCTTAGCAGAGTCTGTTTCTGATTTTCTTCACTCCTCTCGGTGGAGTGTCTATTGCATATCATAAGTATCTTTGCAATGCATCATGCAAATGTGTAGCATTTCCATTTCGTATGGAGCATTACGCCATAGAAAAATTCAAACATATGCATTCGAAGCATAAGCTAGGTTTGATATCATCTTTGTCGGACGTTTCTCCAGCAGAGAGTGGCATTTCAGGAGATTCAATCTTACTCTATCCCCGGTGAAGTTGACGATGAATTCATTCATCTTGCTTGTACTCCCCTGCAGAGTCGTCTGTTTAGGCTTCTCTTTGCCCCAGTGGAGTCATCTTCTCTTCAGGTAGTATGTCCGCAGAGTCTACTTCCTGTATATTCTTCGTTCTATCCCAACTTTTGGTTAGTATTTTTTGTTGTATCCCAATTTTTGGTTGGTATCCTTTTGTGGAAATTTGCCTTCGGTCGACGTTTTATTTATTCTAACTCTTGGTTAGTATCCTCCATCCCAACTCTTGGTCGGTATCTTATCCTTTATCCCAACTCTTGGTTGGTATTTTTCGTTGTGAGTTCACCTTTGGTCGGCGTCCTCGTTATCCTAACTCTTGGTTAGTATCCTTTATCCTAACTCTTGGTTAGTATCCTTTATCCTAACTCTTGGTTAGTATCCTCTTTCCCAACTCTTGATTGGTATTTTTCGTTGTGAGTTCACCTTTGGTCGGTGTCCTCGTTATCCTAACTCTTGGTTAGTATCCTTTATCCTAACTCTTGATTAGTATCCTTTATCCTAACTCTTAGTTAGTATCCTTCATCCTAACTCTTGGTTAATATCCTTTATCCTAACTCTTGGTTAGTATCCTTTATCCTAACTCTTGGTTAGTATCCTTTATCCAAACTTTTGGTTAGTATTCTCTTTCCCAACTCTTGGTTGGTATCTTTAGTTATGAGTTCACCTTTGGTCGGCGTCCTCGTTATCCTAACTCTTGGTTAGTATCTTCTTTCCCGACTCTTGGTTGGTGTCTTTCCTTTTTCCCAACTATTGGTTGGCGATCTTCGGTTTTATCTCAACTTTTGGTTGGTACCCTTTGTGAGCTCACCTTAGGATGGCGGCCCCATTATACTAATTGTTGTTTAGTGTCCCGTATCCCAACTCTTGGTTGGTACTTTGTCTTTTATCCCAGATTGTGGTAGATATCATATCCTTTATTCCAACTCTTGGTCGGTATTCCTTGTCGCGAGTTCACTCTTCATCAGTGTTCTTTTTATCCCAACTCTTGGTTGGCATCATTGGTTAACGCATCTGTCATCTTTCGCTATCTCAACTTTTGGTTGGTGTCCGCTATCTTTAAGCCCCCTTCGGGTGGCAATCACTTCATTATATATCTTCCCAAAGTTTGCAAATTTCCGGGTTCTTTTAGTATTCAATCTCCGTGTACCTTGAATGTCTGAAAGTAGTTGCTGTCACTCCTTCAAGTCCAAGTCGATTGAATAGGGGCAGCTGTAACACCCCAAAATTTGCCCTCATACTTTACAATCAAAAAGTGGCTTATGCTTCACATACATGTGCATTTAGGTCATAAACATCATACTTGCATCATTGGCATTCACAAGGCATGGGATCAGAGGTCTCTAGGTCATTGATTGTTCAAAGCAAGAATAATGAAACATACTCAATCACTCAAGCTACAAAGGCTTCCCATGCCTCAAGACATCATACTTGGTTCACCATTTCATCAGAAGATTGAAATCTGTAAGAAACTTGAAGAGAATCACTCTCTCCTATCTCTGGTCCTCAAATTAGGGCTTTGCCTATCTGTGTATGTGGTGCCCTCATGTGTAAGGACCTTAAAGATTCAACATCATCATATCATATAGGACATCTTGGTCCAAGAGAATCTTAATTGTCTCTAAAGGAATTAGGGTTTTCATCATTGATCAACATCTCCTATCTTTTGAGGCTAAAATTAGGGTTTTGTGTGAAATCAGTTTATTTATGATTCTTTGGGCAAAACTTGATTTCATAGTCTTCTATATGTTCTAAAGTATCTATGAGTTGAGTATTGACCATCAATTTCACTCAGAAGGGTTTCAATTGGCCAAATGATTGAGAATCAGCCAAATTGGGAAAAAGTCAACTGAGTAGTGAAAAAGTCAACTCCTGACTTTTTAAAGTCAATTTTGTGTTTTTCATGTCAAATATGATCAATGGGTGAAATTTGATCAAGAAATGTCAAAGGAATCATGAAAATTCAAGAATTGTGGAAAGTTACCATTTTTGGCAAATTAGGGTTTTAGAACTTTCCATTTTTGGCAAGTTCTTTATGTTGTGAAGCCACTTTCAAGGCCATTTTTCTCCATGTTCAAGACTCCATTTCAATTTTTGTCAAACATGAAAGTTGTAGAGGGATCTTCCACCTTTCCAAACATATAAAGAATGTCTCATTTGGATTCTTGGATCAAAAGTTGTGATAATTCAAAGTCATGGCATCAAAGATGTGAAACATGGAAGCTCTTAGAATTTTTCTAAGTACCAAAGACAACTTGTGTCATACCATTTTCAACACCATTTTTCTTGATGTTCAAGGCTTCAATTCAACTTGTTTCCAACATAAAACTTGTTGTATCAAATCCCATCTTTAATTTGATACCAATACCTTACCATTTGGTTCACTAATTCTCAAGTTATGCCACTTCAAAATCATCACCATGGAAGATGTTCATGCATGTGTTAAAACCATTTTCTTTTTCATTTAAAAGCCATAATACTCCATTACTTGTTGTTGCATGCGTACTACACCATAAAGCCACCATATTACTTCTTTTGCCCACACATTTCCTTACAAACCATGCCTACACCTCCCACATTTACCTCGTGTAAAAGAAAGAGAAAAATAAACTTAGCAAGCAAGTAGAGTTTCTGATTGTACCAACATACATCACCATCATTATCATTATGCTACATTCCATGATAACAACACAATACATCATATACATACAACTAAACCCGTGCCAATCACAAAGCCTACACTCACTCTCATTTTTTCATTTTTCACTGACCATGCCTTAACAAATTTTCCAACCATGATTAACTCATAACTGCACTTTAACCAACCCTATAAAAGCCCCTAACTCCTATAACAGAATCAGTGAGAGTTCATAGATAAAAAAAACTCCATTTTTGCACCTACCACTTGATACCTTCGAATCACTCTCATCTAGAGAGTTTTTGCCAAAATTTCTTCACCATTGTCATCCTTTCATTGAGCTTTAGCTTCTGTTTGCATCATTCTTGAGCTGGAAACACTATAACACCATCCACGGTTTCATCAACTTCCATCATCAACTTGCATTTTCCTCAAGATTTGGAGAAAGTTTGAGCATTTATTTTGCTTTAAGGTAGATCACAAGACCATGCAGTGAAGTTTTTGGGTTTCTATGCACGTGATTTGAAGCTCTATCCAGGCCAGTTTTCTTGGAAACTTCCAGCATCATTCTTGAACAATTTATTAGGCTTAAAAGCATGTAAGTTAGATGCATCTGAAGTCCTTCCTATGAAGGCAATGTTTGTGGTTAGATTTAGGCAAATTGTGAGATCTTGAATTTTAGGGCATAATTTATTCTCCTTCATTTAACATGATAGAGCCTTCAAATGAGATTTTTAATGCCTGATTCATAATCTATGTAACACCCTTTTCTACCCCACAAATATCGCAGCAGATTAAACATAAAATCAGGGTAAAAATTAGAATCACCTCAAAGGGTGCACATTTCTCAATAAATTCAAATCAACAAAATTGCTCCGTAAACAACGAGTTTTCCTCAAAATAACTCAAAAGCCCTCAAAGGGCAGCAGAACCACCATAACCACAAAAATCCCACGAAAGAGGTTTTTAAAATAAAACCATAGTCATCAAATATTAACAAGATTACAATTCAACATAGTTCGTCTCAACGACCCAACTCGATGTTACACTATCAGAGCAAGACCCTCTACATCGACCAAAAGCAAATAAACTCCTAAAGTCCTCGAAAAGCATTCACAGCTAATCCTAATCACCTGCACGTTACCCATGTGGAGGCAACATTGAAACAGGCAGGGTGAGTAATCACAATTCATTATAATCAATATAAAACAAGATACGCATAAAATGACGTCATCATCATAAACAACATCATCAGAGTCATCAAAAAGATCAACAGTCACAACATCATACAATCACATCAATAATGCCACATAAATGTAATGCACAACAAGACTCATGCATGTGGTACTAATCGTCACAATCGATGGGCACTTAGGCCATCACCCTCCAAAGATCCGCGTCATTAGGATCGGTTCCACACAAGAACCGGAGCACGTCATAAATCACCTCACATCCACACAATGGGATGGAAGCCACAATAGACTGAAGTCTAACATCATCACTGAAATGCTATGAATACATGATGCACAACGTCATAATCATCATCATCAATAAAGTCATCACGTGTATCATCATTCATCAAAATCTCATATTCGTCATATCGTCATTTATTCATCGAAACATTATGTATCATCATCTTATAATCATCAATATAGCTAATGATAATTCAAATCAGTATTTAATCATCAAACATCAGGTATAAACAGCTCATAATCATCAATACACTCGTGGTAATTCATATCATCACTTAATCATCAAACATCACATATAAACAACTCATAATCATTAATATACATCACGGTAATTCATATCATCAAATGTTTCATCAAAACATCACGAAATCATCATCATATATTCATCAATAAAATCATGGTAAATCATCAGAATAATCACAACACAAAACATCAGGACAACACAACATCATAAAACAATTTTCGCGAACAGCAGGCATTCGCTGCAGAGTTTGCCGTACGAACCTGTTCGCTGGGTTGCTCGATTTGCAAGTATCCCGCGAACCCCAAAATCCCACACAAAAACCAGAGAGTTCCCATTCTGTCTCTCGCTCGCCACCCTCATTCGCTTTGTGAATCCACTTGCTGGGACATTCGCTTTGCGAGCTAGAAATCACACTTAAGAATTCATCCCAGTATTCACCAACAAAATCATCACACATTCGCTGCACTGCTCGCTTTGCGAGCCTGGGGCGAGTGTTCGCCTTGCGAAGGAAACGTTCGCTTTGCAAACTCGCGATCTCAGGAAATCGCTGCTACGCCTTAGTAGCCTAACATACCCCAAACAACTTACGAATTCAGCCTCTTATCACCCCAAAACTTCCCCAAAACATTTCCAAGGTATCACGACAATCAAAGGCACAAAACCTACGACTATTAGGTCGATTAATTCCACTATCCTAACTCAAAATTACCTAAACCTTCACAAACCCTCAGATTCTCATAAACCCCATAAATCCCTTTCTCATACAAGATCCCACATATCATAAAAAAGGTTTAGCCTCGAAGGCTTATTTTTACCCGAATCAATTCAACCCTTAATAATCCATCATCGATCCTCAGAAATACCCTCAAATCATCAATAACTCATAAACCCTTCAAAAACCCCAAAAACCTCAAAATTCACTTTACAATACATCAAATCTCTATATTTAAAACAATGAAAGGTAATTCTCCCCATACATTAGATTGCCCATTCAGAGCTTTCTCTATTGAGTCTTTGGAAACCTTCACGAATCCTCGCCTTTCCCTTTTTCCTCAGAGCTCTCGCCGTCTTTCCTTCTTTTCACGGTCTAACACAAATGAATCCTAATCTTCTCAATTCCTCCTTTTTGGTTAAACTTAACCTTTGGGCCTCTCAAATGTGCTTTCCCCATATTACCCTCACTAAGCCTCCTCAAAAGTCCACCTTGCCCTTAATTCATCTAATATTATTTAAATTAATAATAATAATATATTTAATATTATATACTATTACTAGTAAAAGACCCGTGCGTTTGCACGGGTCCATTAATTTTAATAAGTATATCATTTATTTAGATATACTTATAAATATTATTGATAAATTTAATCATATAATGCACAATAATTATATGAATTTAATAGTATATTAAAACAATTATAAATAATTGACTATTGCATCTTCTTAAATCTTTTATAATCACAAACAAAATAATAACTACTATTTGAGAAAATACAACTAATATAAAATTTATATAAATACACATGTAAATTTGAAATTAGTTAATTAATTGTAAAATGACCAATAATCAAATAAACTTAATTGTATTAAATATCAATTAAAAATAAGAAATAGTGCGATTAAAAAATAGAAAAAGAAAAATATTTGTCATTTGACATAAAATAAATAATAATTATATAAATTTAAATAAAATTAAATGTTGATTAACTCTTAGTGATAGTGACCCGTGACATGTAGCATTTTAATAAACTTTTAACAATATGATAACCAATTTAACTACATAAAATTAACTTATACTTTAACACAAATTTAAAATATTTTTAGAAGAGATACAAAATTAAAAATAATAATAACATAAACTATTATTCTATTAACTACATTCTATTTTACTCATTAACTACATACTAATTTCTAGATATACAAAGTGATATTACATTTTTTCACAGCTGTAGTTAATAACATATTTCTTAATGGGCAGGAGGAGTTCTGTAATATGCTGGCACACTTGCTGGAAAAAACATCTATCTTACTCCTTCTGCCTTAATAATTGGAAATATTATACCTGATGCACCCTGAAATATTAATATGCTTGGCATATTAATCAGTTTTCGCTTACCACTTAAGCTTTTAGTTGACCTCCATAACTTTGCAGCATAGTTTTGACATTATCACAAATTTTGAAGTGACCTCCTTTTCTCTAAATTTGTAAGTAGTATTAACCATTCTGGTGTAATGTGGAAAAGTATACACAGAGCTGCTCTTACCATCATATCATAAGTTCTAGATCATAAAAGTAAAAGCCATTGAAAAATATAAAAGGAAAATTTGTATGTTCCATTTGAGTTTGACTGAATCAGCTTTTGCTAAGTTTTGGAATTTAATAAAAAAGTTGATGAAACTTGTAAACTTTGATGAGGCAATTTGAAAAAGCTGCTGCTATATATTTCACATTGGTTGATGGTAATTCAAAGAGGACAATTATGACTGAGACATACTCAAAAGATAACATTTAGAGCAATAATCTCAGTCTATGTTGAACAGATTATAAAGAATTTTGAAAAAGAGTTCTATAAATTCTTTTATATTACCATATTACTCTTTTGTCTTGATTCAAAGTTTCTAGCAACAGTTTACAAATTTTGGTTTCATTTTATTTATATAATTATTATTTTTTGGTCAATTTCTCTAACGGCGTGAAGAGTCGTTGCCTATATTTAAAAGAAGACTCTTAGATGGCTTGTTGGACTTTGCTGCTAGAGAATTGCAGGTTCAGGTAAATCTTGTTTTCTATTGTTACAATTTTTCCTAATAAGAAGTTTTGTGCATGATATACCATGCCATGGTAATGATATTCTTTCTGCTATTGTTACCACTCCCCCAAATTAATTTTATTTTGGAATGTCTATCATACTTCGAAAGCAAAATCGCTACGATTATCAAAATCGCATGCTAAAACTATAAATAAGTGCAATTATCTATGTTTTTCTTTTTTGTTAAAAGTGGAAGAAAAAACAGTAATGACATTGACATACAGCTTTCCCTTGCTGCAGACTCAAATTATGGCTGCAGCTGAGGGCCTGTCCCCAATAGATGCTAAGGCTGAAGCTGAACAACTCTAGAGGAACCTGAACATGTAATTCTCTCAATTAGCAAAAGCGCTATGAAGCGTAAATGAAAGAGTTGTGTTATTTTGACACAAATTTGACATCAAATGTGGTAGAAATAGAAAGTTCCTTATTTTGGTACCTGAGGTGCTACCACGATTTTCAAATAATGAGCCATTTCACCATTACCAACCGAAGGTAATTTTTGGCCAGGCACATCGACCAAACATCGAATCTCGGTACTACTTATAGGATAAAACAAAATTGGCGAAGGATCACCCAAGATAACATGTCCATGAGTTTCATATGGAAGGTTACAATTCTCCAATATCAATCCAACAAAATGAGAAGGAACTTCAACCTGCATAAATAATTACATACATAAAGCAATATGATAACAGCATAACACAAAATTAGTATAGAAACATAATTCTCAATATTTTGGTTACCTTAGGATTACAAAGAGCGCGTCTCAAGTTGGAAAAACAACCATCACATACTATGGTAAGAGGAGCCTTTGTTGTAAACTCTTGTCCACTCTTGTTTTTATAGTTTACCCCTTTGACGGTTCCATTTTCTTCGAGTAAAGACGTGACAGTTCCTTGTTCTAACTTCACTCTGTTAAACCTTTTCCTCAAGAAAGTTGGCAAAACCATGAGATGATAATGATGAATCCATACATAATCATCTTCAGGGTTAATCACTTCCATAATCCTATCAGCAAATATCTTGTTGACTGATACATAAGCCTGCCACAGTGACCTGTTGAACCTACCACCAAGGTCTGGTGACAAAGGCAACATGTAATGAAACAGTGGCCATAACTGTTGCTTGCAACATGTAATGCAACGCGTACTTCCGCAGATTAAAAAAAGTAGTGGCAGAAACTCCACCATTCCACTGAAGGAACCACTCACTTTTTCGATTATGAAAGCACTCAGTTTTTTTCAGATTTCAAAAAATTCTAAGTAAATTGGGTTTTCTTCATTTTATACATGTATGGCAGATTAAAGAAACACAACTCAAGCATTTTCAGATTACAGATTAAAGAAACATACCTCTATAGATTGTGAAGTTGCAAGTCTGTAAACATGAATAGGCTGTGTTTGATCAATTCTATGACATCTATCCAAGGCCTGCAAATCCATTTCAGGATTCTAGAGTACAACAAAATCAATACAACAAAGTCATAAGAAGATTGCAAGTTAAATATTGTAAAGCAATTAGATAAATGTCAAACAGGATAATAAATATCATTTAACTAATAATTAACGTGGGTTAGACAACTGAAAATTGAGGAAAAAAAGAACCTGTATCTGATTATCATAATCAAAGTCACAAGTTCTTTTTTACAGTCAATAATGTCTTACACAATAAGCATAGTTTTCAGCTTTCAGTGATGCAGCAGAATAAGCATCGACATTGAACTGATGTTGTTTTGTACTCATTAATATTGAGCATTTGATGCTTGAATAGCAGTTTCCAGCAATCCCTGTAATTTGAAAGATGTTATAGTGTTAGTTGGCCCAAAATGTCCATGGCCAACAATCTCCATCAAATATTGCACAAAATCACCTTGTCCAAGTAATAAATACCGCTTAATCGTGAGACAGTGCTATTTGAATTTATACATGTGTAGATGCTTTAGCTGATACAGGAGGAGCCTCAGGTGCAGTAGCATATTTAAATTATCATCTCATTTTAAAAACTATGACATGAATCATTCTTCCAATGAAAAATAACGAAATTTAGCAAGAAATTCTATAGAAGAGCCAAATAACCTGGCCAAAATCAATCTCTAATATTTAATTAGGAAGTGACAAGAAAATCAAGCCACAACCCAACTGGTCCCACAGATGTATGTAAAACCAGCCATTTCAAAAACCCAAGTCAGCCCAGTAACAACCATTACCAACAGAAGGTAGTTTTTGGCCAGGCACATCGACCAAACATCGAATCTCGGTACTACTTATAGGATAAAACAAAATTGGCGAAGGGTCACCCAAGATAACATGTCCATGATTTTCATATGGAAGGTTACAATTCTCCAATATCAATCCAACAAAATGAAAAGGAACTTCAACCTGCATAAATAATTACATACATAAAGCAATATGATAACAGCATAACACAATGATAACAGCATACCCACAAAAAAAAAATACAAAATCAACAGAAGAGAGGAATATACATCATCCATCCATTGCTGATGCGGGTAAAACATCTTCTGCAATTCAATGACGTGTCACCAATGAGGAAAACAACATTAAGGGTGTGCATACAAAAAAACCAACTGCAAGAATGAAAAATGCAAAGATGATTTAATACAATTAATCTCAAAATAATTATAATTTTCAATGTGAATGATACTTACAAAATCAAGACTGTAATGATTGGATGTTCTTAATGGATAAAGGATGAACCAGAATACAAAGTCAGTGAGAAACACCGCACTTGCATAAATCTATAAAGAAAGTTATTGTAAATAAATTATCTTTAGCCTCGATTCACAGATAATATAAGACTATTTTAGTGTACCAGCACAAAACCAATATTTTACTATCCAAATCGCGTTGATTAATATAAACCGAATGAATCACGAACTAAAGTACCTGATAAAGTATTTGAAAAATGTAGCCCCATACACCAATAATTTTCCTGACATGAAATTCCTGATTATGATTCTTAGTCAGTTCAGGAATATCTAAAACTTCTTCAAGAGTTTGAACCATAAAAGTGCTTACTACATCTAAAGAGGCATCATTAGGTGTTCTTCCCCTAAATTCATTATGCTTTAATAAGCATCCATAAATTAAAAAACATGTCCCAAGCTGAAAGTAAAAAAATTGAGAACCAGGTCACTTACATAACATATCACATTTTCATGTTAAAAGTGTTAAAAGAGGCCATGTAGAACATAGCAATTCTATGGCGACAAGGCAGAAGGGGGGAAAATCCTAATTCATAGCATTGATTAGGAAACCCTTCTATGAAATGACACTGCCAATAACAGTAATGCAGCATGAAGCCTCACCAAAACATGGGTAGAGAATAGATTGGAGTTTTCTATTATCGCATGGGGAGTCACACAGACATGCAAGGCTAGAGAGAACCATTATCACTTACCAAGTGGGAAATTCTGGACTTGCATCCATGCCATATAGAGATTCTGGACTTGCTATTTCATTGTCGATGTCAATATACAGATTCTGGAAGTAAATATACAGGGATTTGGTAAAATTTACATGAAAGTAAATATATACCAAAAACTTACTTGATCAACAATTCCATTTTCACTATGACGTAAGCTTATGTTGTGATCACGTCTTGAGTAGCAGGCATCTTGTCCTTGAGCCTCCTCCTGAGATATAGGAGTGATCTTTCCAATAATAACATCCTCACCAGACACCCTTGTGCCCTGTTTCATAGTAATAAATTGCTACATTTAGTATATAATTTCACTATCAGGCATGTTATTTAGGATGTTGCCAAAACTTATGCTTACAGGTGGAGCAAGACCATCATCATCCAACTTTTCATAAGAACCATGCCTCATACCCTGCAAAACAAAACTTGGTTATAACTTACCAAATAGCAAATTAACTTATATAAAGAGCTTAAAAACTGCGGCTACTTATACCATGCCTCATAAGGACAGAAAAGAAAGGCTCCATTGATTTGACAGTATGAATAAAAGAAACAGCAACCTTTCCCAGGCTCATATTAGTGAAAAGGTTCCCTAATGTATGTACCAAAGCCAATGGAAATATTACTAAAACCTGCAAAAAAGAACAGAGCCATAAATAAATTTAACAATAATACAAAACAGAAACAGAACAAATATAGAACAGTAACATAACAACATATGTATGCGGATAAATAATAGTACCTGTGAAGAAGTGAGTTTTGGTCTTTTATAAAGATTAAGACCCCACGTGAATGCTACAAGGAGTGTTCCAATAGCAAATTGAAAAGCAGTGATAGTTACGGGTAAATGGTAAAATACAGCTTTGGTCATCAAGTCTGTGGTATTCGACCAGATCTCACCCTTACTTTCACGAATCTCAGTCCATCAGCATTTGTTGTCAATAAAATATACAAAATAGGAAATACATAAATCCAGCAGCAAAAGTAATGCCAGGAATTCAATATTTTTGTATATTAATATGTTCTTCATTTCAGATGTAGTCTTTTTCTTTTCATAAAATAACTCTTATTTATTAACTAAAAATCTCCCCTTTCGTTACGGTCTTATAATATAGGCTCAATCTCAATTTGTAACACATGAAAGTAAATATATACCAAAAACTTACTTGATCAACAATTCCATTTTCACTATGACGTAAGCTTATGTTGTGATCACGTCTTGAGTAGCGGACAACTTGTCCTTGAGCCTTCTCCTGAGATATAGGAGTGGTATTTCCAATAATAACATCCTCACCAGACACCCTTGTGCCCTATTTCATAGTAATAAATCGCTACATATCTTCTGCATTGCCATGATCAGCAGTGACAACATATATTCCACCCACTTGCTCGATTGCGTCAAGAATCAACTGCAATTATATGATGGCATCAAGAAATTTCAAATTTTCAGCTAGAGCGCAAAAAACATGACAAAGGGTATATTTATTATTTACAGAAATGTTCCAGCTAATTTCAAAAATTAAAGTTCAGTTCATACCTTCACAGCTTTGTCGGCTGCCTTACAAGCCACAATTGTTGCTTCGATGTCTCCTGTATGTCCAACCATGTCACCGTTTGTAGGTTGACACGAATCTGCACAACAGAAAAAAAAAAGATAAAAACTAAAACTTTATCATTAGACAATGAATCTTAAAGTCGCCTGATTATCCATTTAATTACCTGATAAAATTTCCCGCTAAGAATCACTTCCCTTGCCTTCTCAGCAATCTCCACGGCCTTCATTATTGGTTTCTCATTGAATGTAATCCCAGAGTCACTTGGAATCTCAACATATTCCTCCAGTTTCTCATCAAAATACCCATATCGGTTTCCGTTGCAGAAAAATGTGGCATGACCAAACTTAACAGTCTGACTGTAGAAGAAGAAACTCACAAGTGACTATGATATCAATCATTCATTATCAAATATTTTAGATAATACAGAGCGCCTAAGGTAAAAACTACTGTCAGGGTGGTAGTTTCATAAAGGACATGATGACTTTTGGTTGCATCGTTACAAAAATTCACCATTAAGAATACAAGAAAGAATCACACATTTTCAATAAAAATGTGTGGAACATTTAGTATACAATACCTCGCTCCAAAAGTTACACTTGAGCCATCCTAAACATCGCGACCATCTGTAAGAATATGCAGACAGACTCTCTTTAGACCTCGCTCGCTAGCTCCTTTAAGCAACAACTATACAAAAATAGTTACTTAGAATTTAGAAGGCATAAAATTTTGCAAGCGTGAAGACACAAAAGTTTGAACACATTAAATCACCTGCACTTGATCAAGCCTGGAGTGAACTCCACCATCACTCAGTACCACATATGCTTTGCTTTTTCAATATCAAATTTCCTTGCTTTCAAAAATATTTATCAACAACAAAATCCAGTAAACACAAATCTAGTGCAAAGATTCTTTGATAGTAACTTGAGATGAGTGAATATTTCTTTGTTCACAGTAACCAGAAACTCTTTGCTAGAAACCGAAACCAGGACCCACAAGTAGATCTGGATCTTCTTCTTTGTTTGAAATCAGACGAGAGAGAAGAAAGTATTTTTAGGTCTGAAATGTGAGACGGACAAATAGATTTCCATCTTCTTCTTGGTTTGAAACTCAGACCACAACCCACGCCCAAATCTCCATCTTCTGCAGTTGTAGTTAAAATCGGAACCATGACCCATAAGCATAAGAAGAAATATTGAGAAGAAGAAGAGTGTAAAACAACAATGAAAATGATTTAAGTTGGATGCGTAGAGGAAGGACGAAGAAGAAAAATGGAGAAATTAGAGAAAGAGATAGGGAGAGAGGACGAGAAATGGAGAGAATTTTGAGAGGGAAATGGCATGAATTTTTCAAAAAATTTCTGCCACTTGGCAATTTGAGGTCTTTTGATTGGGTAATGAATTTATGAGTTAGTCAATTACATAAATGGGCTTTTAATGGTGTAATGATATAATAATGACAAGGGTAATTAAGGGTGTTTAGTAGTAGTTTTCAATTATAGGTAGGTAGTTGATTTAAATAAATAACCAAAACTCCACAAAATTCCACACAATGCCCAAACCACCAAAATTCACCGAAAATTCACAAATATTTGTAGCGCGATTTTTGGGTCTTGAATCACTATCGCTTTGGCACTACAGTTCGATTTATTTTTTATCCTGTTGAGCTGATTAAGGAAAGGAAATAGATGTCTCCAATTAACCCTGCTTGCATATTGAGTTTAAACAGCGGTCTGTTAGGTTACGGATGCTATTAAGATGTGGGCCCCTCTTCGGTTATTTTGTTAAGAATACAGTTTTGGACTATTTGTGAGGTTTTTGGTAATGTGTTTAGATCTGATGCTTTTGGGTTGATATATGAAGGTACTGGATTTTGGGTTTTTGATTAGTATGCTCGCTAAGATTTTTGCAATCTTATGCCTACGTATTCCCGAAATAGGGAAATCAGAGCGATCGTAGTTCCTCCTATTCTAGGGGAAGAAAAAGGTGTTTTGGTGTCTTGTTCAAAGCCCAAGATTGAAGCTAAAGGGGTGATTTGTATCTTGTTCAAAGCCCAAGATGTGAAGGTGAAGGGTTTATTTGTATCTTGTTCAAAGCCCAAGATGTGAAGCTGAAGGGTTTATGCTGAGAGAGAATTTGTCATCTCTAAAGAGGAGTTGTTGATGTTTGTATGGTGTGAGCAAGGCACAACTTTGATGCTAAAAGGTTGATTGACTCAACTGGGGTTTTCTTTATTCAAAGCCTAAGAGGAGGCGGAAAGTTGGACTTTTCCAAAGAAAATGTTTTTTCTATCTTGTACAAAGCCCAAGATTGAGGCTAAAAGGGATTTTGACTCCGTTGGGGAGAATGTATCTTGTATAAAGCCCAAGATGGAGGCTGAGATGGTTTGACTCAACAAGAGAGTACTTTTATCTGTCTTGTATAAAGCCCAAGACAGAGGCTTAAAAGGTTGACTCAACAAGAGAGTCTTGAACAGGTGATTGACTCAACAAGAGAGTCTGAAGGTTGATTGACTCAACAAGAGAGTCTTTTACACTCAACAAGAGAGTTTTTTTTCTATCTCGTACAAAGCCCGAGATTGAGGCTAAAAAGAGATTGACTCAACAAGAGAGTCTTTTATACTCAACAAGGGAGTTTTTTTCTATCTCGTACAAAGCCCGAGATTGAGGCTAAAAAGAGATTGACTCAACAAGAGAGTCTTTTATACTCAACAAGAGAGTGGTTTGCTGTCTCGTATGAAGCCCGAGATAGAGGCTAAAAGGAAATTGACTCAACAAGAGAGTCTGAAAGTTAATTGACCCAACAAGAGAGTCTTTTATACTCAACAAGAGAGTGCTTTATATGTGTCTTGTATGAAGCCCAAGACGGAGGCTAAAAAGGAAAGGGACTCAACAAGAGGGTCTTTTATACTCAACGACAGAGTGTTTTTATATGTGTCTTGTATGAAGCCTAAGACGGAGGATAAAAGTTGGTTGACTCAACAAGAGAGTCATTTATACTCAACAAGAGAGTGATTTTCTATCTCGTACGAAGCCCGAGATGGAGGCTAAAAGTGGGTGACTCAACAAGAGAGTCTGAAAAGGTTAGCTCCGCTGGGGAGAATCATCGTACAAAAGCCCAAGAGGAGGCTGACTTACCGCTGTGAATTCTGTAGATCCTGAAGCGGGTCCAAGCGTGGAGAACTCTCATGAGAGAGACTGGGTTTCGGTGTTTCTTCCTATGTTTGAAAGGAAACTTGGGAATGTCTTTGAGACTCAAGTGGTTTAGACTGTCCAAGCCTAGAGTTTTATCTTTTGTACTATGCCCAAGAGGAGGCACGGGCATTGAGGGATGAGTATCAACCCTGCAACGGCCGGAGTTTTGACACGGGAAAGACTGCTCTAGCAAAGGATGACTAAGTTCTGTCTTATACCTTTAAGAGGTCGTCAGGGTCCTTGTATTAAGCCCAAGAGAAGGCATGAGAACTTCTAAGAAGCCGAAGGGTCCTTGTACAATGCCCAAGAGGAGGCGAGGATGCTTTTAGGAAGCAAGTGGGTCCCCAAACCCCGATAAGTTCAAGACAAGCTATTCACCGAGAATAAATCAAGCCAGGAAAGTCCGAGAATTTGGAAGAAACTCAAGAGATGCCATTCACGGAGAAAAGATCATCTCTGGGGAGTTAGAGTTTCTTTGACAATGTCTATGGGTGACAGTCTAAGAAAGGGTTCACCGAGAATGCTGCCTTTCACATCTCCATATTGTTTAACCCCAAGAGGAGGGAAGACTGTGTCTGGAAATCCTTTGGGGATCTAGTTTTGTTTATATTTAAGAGTGACCAACAGGGCTTTACCTAGTGCTAGATGTAGTTGCGGGGGAACACTCTAATTAGCTATACTAGTACTACACATTGGATATTTGACAAGTATATAAAAGTTTGTGAAAGAAGACTTACAGTGAAACAGCCCCACAATACAGTTATATACATATGAAAGCGGTAAATGAAAGCGGATAAACACTTACCCGTTGTAGAGCTTCTATGCTGTTTGGTTAGTTGTTCAACAAAGAAAGTTTTGATAACAACATATTCAAAATCAAAGGAGAAAGTATTTTTGAAAAGATTGTTGGGGCTTACAGCTCGAGGAGAGGCCAAAGGTTTTATCAGTGATTGCACTGTTGTTTGAATTCGTACAGTGGGACTTATATAATATGTGCGGCCCAAAAGGTTTTCTGTACAAAGGGATGGGTCTTACACTCTCTCAAGAGGCCCAAAGAGTTTAAGGAAAAGAAATAGGGCTTATAACACGAAGGTAGGCCCAGATGATTTGTTTTTGAACTGGCGATTGTGCTGAGATTTTTGAAAGCACCGTGGGTCTTATACAATGAGGTTGGGTCTTACACTCTATTAGAGGCCCAAAGAGGTTATTTTTGTACAAGAGATGGGGCTTACAGCTCAAGGAGAGGCCCAAAGTTTTTATTAAAAAGGCGACGATCAACCCAAACTTTTTGATGGTATCGGGACTTATACAATACACTGAGGCCCAAATCATTTTGGTTTTCAAAAAGGGTTGGGTCATAAACTCTATTAGAGGCCCAAAGTGTATTTTAAAAAAGGGAATGGGGCTTACAGCTCAAGGAGAGGCCCAAGTGATTTGTTTGAAAACGGCGATCGCGCCGAGGTTTTTTGAAAACACCGCGGGTCTTATACAATGACTGAGGCCCAAAAGGTGGTGTATTTACAAAGGGGTTGGGTCTTACACTCTATTAGAGGCCCAAAGAGGTTAAAAAGATTTGTTTTAGGGTAATAAACCCATAAAACCCTAATTTCATCATTTTAAAGTAATTTATTCAAGGAAAATTAATAAAATGATAAAAATACCAAATAAGTGATAATAAACAACTTATGATTTATGGTTATGGTTTGGAAAATGGGGGATTAATCACAAGATGAATTAAAACTCATTTGGTTTTGATTTCCAAGATGAATATTCACTTTAAAAATGTTTAAAAACAATTAAAATGATTTTATTCATAAAAATACTAACTATATTAAATAAATAATATAAATTTGATTTTTTTGTGGAATAAAATATTTCAACATTTTTGTGATTTTTTTTACAAAAAGAACCAATAAAAAATAATTAAAATTGAGGGAGTTATTAATTTTCCAAACTATTAAAAATAATATGAAAAATATTAGAAAAGTGGAAAAAATAGCAAAAAGAGGGTCTGGGGCGAGGGGGATTCGAACCCCAGACCTTTTGTGTACAGGGCGCGTGCCTTACCACTGAGGTGGTGATACATCCATTGATTGAAACACAACCACAAATATACAAGGTTTGCCTTGTTTTTGGCCTGGCCCAAGGCAAGGCAAGGCAAGATTTTGGTTAGAAACGTGAAGGCCAAAACTTTCTCATTTCTCCATGGATTAGGACAAAATTTAGGTCTATCCTGCCTAGAATTTCACAAGGAATCCAATGGTGGTGGTGTTTTTTTTCAGATCATTCTCCTATTGAAAAACCCGATAGTGGTTTTGAAATAGGCCATGATTTGCATTTTATGTGCTACCTCTTGGTACAAGTGTGAATTACATGATAAATTGGTGCAAACACAACACATATAACATGTATAAGATGTGCATGATCAGTGGACATCAAAGGAAAGCATGATTCAAAGAATTCAAGTTGTGAGGCTTACCTCTTTTTGGAGCTTTTGTGCAATCTGCCAAGTGCTTTGTTCCAGAAACGATTTGATGCTTTGGACACCCTCAAATGATCTCTTAGAAGCTTTTAGGATGGTTGGAATCAGCTGGAAACCTTAAGAACAAGTTTGAGCTCTTTCTTGCAAAAGGGGCAAAAGTGGCCAAAATAACAACTCTCTCAAATGGTATTCCAGATGTGGGGAACCATTTGGGACAGTTCAAGGATGAAATTTGGAGTGTGTTTGAGGTTTTATCTGGTTTGGAAAGTGACTGAATCAAGACATTGCTTGAAAAATGCACAAAAGTCCTATTTTGAGGTTTTGAGAGGTGACTTTCTGATTTTGGTGTTACAGGTCACTTGTGAAGGTTTGGACAGCTTAGATAGGACATATTGGATGTGTTTGGATCATGAGCTATGGTGGAATTGCTCTCTAACTAAAAAACTCAGAGTTACCTTGCTAAAGAAGGCATTTTTGCCAAGAGAAAGAGATTTTGAGGAAAACAAGTGTTGTAGTGCTTTGGTGTACTCAACCTGATCACAAATGAGCTCTATTTATAGTAGAGCAAGTTTGTTTTGGCTGCAATAGTGAATGGCAACTGCTGCATAGGTTTGGCCAATATTGAATAATAGAAATCCAAGTCTCCTCTAGCCATTGACTAGAGGTTAGGGCACAGGCTGCTGGTTCCCAAGTTCTTGGATCATCATTGACTAAATTCAGTTGGAAGAGGCTCAGTCTATGCCACCTTGGTGCATCCATTAAATGCTCCAAACCAAAATTGGAGTCTTGTCCCTCTTTTAGGCATTTCTAGGTTTGGCATACTACTTTTGGTTGCAATGACTTGGGAGGCTGATGGATCAGTGTTTGTCCCTCCTTGGTCTCCCTTGAGGTGTTCAGATGGATATATTTGCTTTCCCTTTGCAAAATTTGAGCAAATCAAGCAAAATGCACAAATCTGCCTTGCCATGACAGTTTGCAGCAAGGCATATTGGCATGGTCATATCTCATGATTTAAGTGGAGTTTCATGAATTTCTTGGCCATTTTGGAAAGCCATCATATGATACAACATATGTGTAATCATAGTTTGTTTTGATACTTTTTGGATCTAAGTGAAAAATGCCCCTACATTTTGGAAAAAGTGAAACAGATTCTAACTTAGTGAAAATTTCACTAAGTGTTGGAAAAAGTGACATTTCATGTTTTCAGCCATTTTGATCATTCCATAACTCAAAATCCATGATGAATTGGAATGAGGTGTAGTTGAAGCTTTTGTAGAGGACCATGAGAGCTACAAATCCAACTTTGAATGGGGAAAAATGGCCTTGTGGTTTAGGAGTTATGATCCTCCAAAGTTGGTACCCTAGCCACTTTGTTCCATAACTTAGAAAATTTCTAAGTTTTTATGGTTACCCCTTTTACAAGTTATCCCACTTTTCTTGATTTTTCTTGATGAATGATGATTCCAATCACACCTTAACATCATTTTAGGGTCAAAGAACCATAATTGTGAAAAATCTCAAAAAGTCAAAGTTGACTTTTGTGCACAGTTGACTTTTTGTCAGATGAATTCCAAACTGTGCGATCCTTTATGAAATCAAGTCCTTGACCTAAATCAAACTTAATGGACATGTTCCATGGGTGTTATAGGGTGTATTGAATAATGTCCCAAGGTTTGGGAGCATTCCTGGGTCAAAAGTCAAAGGCACAATTGACTTTTTTCGCGAAACCCTAACTGTGGTTCTGATGAACTTGAAACTTATGAATCAAGCTTCTTGGATCAATCCATTGTTGCAAATGGATCAATGTAGCTTATTAAAGACCCTCAAATCATGTCTTGAGGTCTTGGCTCATGTTTTGTCCCAAAAGTCAACTTAGGGGTGAATTAGGTCAAGAAACCCTAATTCCTGTTTTTTTATGAATGCATCCCCTGAGGCTAAATTGACTTGATGGTTGGGTTCATGATGTCCCTTGGAGCATCTTAGGTTGTGCTTTGAAGCATTGGCTCATGCCCAGAGGAAAAATTCCATCTGGAGGCCCTGGTCGACCAAAACCCTAATTTGGTGACACTGGCGATCTTGAGGCTTGACCCATTTAGAATGCTGCAACCTTGTGCTAGATTCTTGATGTGGGAGTCCTCTTGATCCATTGTGGATGTTTGAGAGGTCTAGACAAACTGAAGATCATGTCATTCCTTGATTGATCTTTTGTCTAAAGGCTCTGAGAGGGCTTGAAACCCTAAGTTTGATTGTAGTGGATGCTCACCCATCTTTGGGGAGACTAATGAGGTATGATGGTACATCTATATTGTGATAATGATTTTCACAATGATGGGGAATCTTAGTGGTCAAAATTTTGGCTATGACAGATGCCCCTATTTAATCTTCTTGGACCCGAAGGTGTGAATGGCGAAGGTATTCAGGCATTCAGGGTGCAAGAGGATTAAATATCAGAATACCCGAAATTTTGATGGTGGTTATGAATGGTAACTTGCGCATTCATCTTCTTATGCTAAGCGATGATGCTTAGAAAAGGTAAAACTTCCCCTCGATCCTGGTTTCCTACCAAGGAACTGATCTTAGTTTCTGGAATAAACTTCACCTCGATCCTAGTCTCCTACCAAGGAACTGGTCTTAGTTTCTGAAATAAACTTCCCCTCGATCCTGGTTTCCTACCAAGGAACTGGTCTTAGTTTATGATATGAACTTCCCCTCGATCCTGGTTTCCTACCAAGGAACTGGTCTTAGTTGCTGACATAAACTTCCCCTCGATCCTGGTTTCCTACCAAGGAATTGGTCTCAGTTTCTTTAATAAACTTCCCCTCGATCCTGGCTTCCTACCATGGAACTGGTCTCAGTTTCTTTTGTCAATAAAATTTCGTGACAAAGGACGCAGTTCGTAGCGATTTTCCTCAAACTTCTCGCCGAATTTTCCTGGGGAGATGCCATTTGATGGAAAAAGATCTGATGTCAGAGTTGCTGGGGAACCCAGTCGTCTGAGTTGTAGAGGTGTACAAACTTCCCTGTTGGAGACGCCATTTGTTAACTCTACTGGGAAAAATGAGTCTCTTGAGAGACTGCTTCCGGCTTGGGGATATTACATCATACTTTTCTCAGGATCTTCTTGGAGAAATGCCATATGATGTGATCCAATTTTGAGGTGCCAATGACCTTTTCGTCAGCGAATTTTCTGAAGAATAACTACTGTATTGCCAAATCTTTGATTAAAAGGCTTTTTCTGGGGATTTTCCTTAATCCGGGAAAGCGAAGATATCATCTTCAATGGCAAAGAGTGAAGTTTGTCGAAAGCTCTCTGGCTTCTCAGAGGTTCAAGTTATCAAAGTGGTCAAGGGACCGCCTTCAATCCAGAAATAAACTGGAGGAGAGATTGTTCAGACCCGACGTTTCCTGACAAGGAAAGAACTGAAAACTCGATTGAGAGGACTCTTATCACTAGGGAACAAGACCGACTAGAGTGATAGTGATGCAATATGAATATGAATGTAAATCAATAATGCATGATATATGTATGTATATGCTGACAAAACTGACGCGACATACAGACTAATGGA
Organism: Lathyrus tuberosus; assembly: GCA_022829125.1. Taxonomy (NCBI): domain Eukaryota; kingdom Viridiplantae; phylum Streptophyta; class Magnoliopsida; order Fabales; family Fabaceae; genus Lathyrus; species Lathyrus tuberosus. The sequence continues at coordinate 2,913,734 of JALAZF010000405.1, forward strand.
TGAACACGACTGGATACTCGGCCACAGTGGGAGATGAAATGTATCACTGGTTCACGATAGCAATTCTGCCTTGCTTAGGAGAGATATTCCTTATGGGGAACAACGTTGGTCGGGCTTAGGAGGTAAGAACTTTGCCGGGGGTGTCAGATGAAACATGGTCTTTGACACAGTTGATCCTTCGTTCAGGTGCACTGGTTTAGAAGGAGTACTTTGATTATGCACTTTGAAGCTCGATTACTTCTGGCGAAGCGATCGATGTTCTTTCGATGTTTAATAGTCAAAAGAAATTGCCATCTTTATTTTAAAAGCAGAAAAAGTTTGACAAGTAAATTCATTTTTGTTTTATTTCAAGAATCGCTGATCATGTTAAAATGTCGTTCTATAAAGCTAAAATAAATAAGAATTGCAAACAAAAGCACAAGGGCTCAAATTTTATTGATAGGATGGAAATCAGCCAAACGCGTGATTCCATGGAGTATTTACAAAGTTAGAAAATGGTAACTTAAGGGAAAATGGCTACATTGAAACATAACGACCACTATCCTTCTACCAACTTTGAATTCGGGGCATCCTGAGCTTCCGTCGAAGATGACCTTGATCGAGATTTCTGATGGACGACATAACTGCTACTGGGGAATTTGCCCCTGTTGGACGTAGTTACTTTCCATTATCCCTAATTTTTGTTTGGATTGTACTTTGAGATTTCCAATCCACCAGGATGATTTTTTATTATGTCTCTAATTTTTGCCTGGACCGCTCTTTCGGGTTTTCAATCCACCGAGACGTTTTCTTCTCTTCCTTTTTTTTATTTAGGCGAAGTATTTCTTGACTACGTTAACATTTGTGGGGTAGGCAAATTCCTCTCCATCCATGGTTGCGAGTCTTAAGGCGCCGCCTGAGAAAGCTTTCTTGACCACATAAGGGCCGTCATAATTCGGAGTCCATTTTCCCCGAGAATTAGTGAGGAATGATTGTATCTTTTTGAGCATAATGTATCCTTTTCTGAAGACGCGAGGTCGGACCTTTTTTTCGAAGGCCTTCTTCATTGTCTGTTGATACAACCGACCGTAGCATAGTGCCGTTATTCATTTTTCTTCGATCAGATTAAGTTCTTCGTGTCGACTTTGACACCATTCAGCTTCTGTTAGCTTAGCTTCCATCAATACCCGGATTGATGAGATCTCTACTTCTATGGGGAGCACTGCCTCCATGCCGTATACTAGAGAGAAAGGGGTTGCCCCTGTTGAAGTGCGGATAGATGTACGATAACCGTGAAGAGCAAAGGGTAGCATCTCGTGCCAATCTTTATAGGTTACAACCATCTTTTGAACAATCTTCTTGATGTTCTTGTTAGCCGCTTCTACCGCTCCGTTCATCTTGGGTCGGTAGGGAGATGAGTTATGGTGTTCGATCTTGAACTCAGCACACAACTCTTTCATCATCTTATTGTTCAAGTTAGATCCATTATCAGTAATGATCTGGCTTGGAACACCATAACGGCAGATGAGATTGTTTTTGAT